>CM036633.1:2452500-4905000 GCA_020746105.1 Trogon surrucura
GTTCTCCTCTGCTTCAGTCTCCTCGGCTTGACCCTGTTGTGACAAACTCCCACCCAGCTCCAGGTGACCACAGCTCGGGTCCCGAGGACTTGAAGCAAAAGAGCTCAGCTGAGGGTGGGCAGCACAGCCGCAGCCCTTCCCACCAAGGGCAGTGTCCTCCCAGGCCTGTTCGAAAATCCAGGACTTCTCTTCCTGATAGCACCTGGAAAACCACGCGGAGAGAACCAGCTCTTTGCTGATACGAAGAACTTGTCTCCTGTTGTTGTATCGGGACAAAGGGCTGGACCTTGGGGATTGTTCTGCAGCGCAGGGGCAGGCACAGACCCCAGCACTTGGCCTGAGCTAATCCTCAGCTGCTGAAAGTTCCAAATGATTTTTAAAAACAACAAAGCCGGAATACTTAGAGCTGGGCTTGAGCACCAAACTGCTTTTTTCACAGAATCGCAGAATGTCAGGGGTTGGAAGGGACCTTGAAACATCACCTAGTCCAACCGCTCTGCCAGAGCGGGATCACCTTGAGCAGGTCACACAGGTCTCACCCTTCCTTCTTTTTTTTTTTCTTTTAACAGATAAGCCTTTGAAATGGCATCATTCACTTAATTCTCAAGGGAGGCATTCCTGCAGGATTGCTTTAGCCCCAGTTTTACAGGTGCCAGGCGACTTTTTGCTTTGAGGGGTGTCACCTCCACCCCCCTACTTGTCCCACCCTAGCACAGTCGGGGAAACTGAGGAACACTGAGCTCTCACAGTAAAAAATTAACCTTCCTACAGATGTGGAGTGTGTTTTATCATTCAGCCTCCACTTCTGCGCAACACCTTCTGTAAACTATCCACCACCAGCTGCCCACGCAATCGCTGTAGGGCAACATAGATCAGGCATTACTGGACTTGCTTTCACTGAAGAGCCACTTCAGATGCTGTTTTACCAGCAAAAAGCCCCTTTTCTGTGGGGCAGGGAACGGGCACATCCCCCCAAAGCAACTCATCTTCCCACACATCCAGCCCCACAGAGCCTCATGCCTGCCCATCACCTCAGCTCCTCCAGGAGCCCTCATCCATGGGACAATCACAAATAGGGACCTGGCCACGCTCCCACAGCCTGGCTGGTGGACACACGTGGTGACCAGACACACCGCCACCTCCCTGGGGAGGCTCAGAGGGGAGCAGAGAAGCCCACCCACCGTGATGGATGATGTAATGGTCCATCAGCTTCTGCATGAGGCGGATGCCCGTCTCTCGGTCCGGCGCTTCTTTGTGGTCGATCAGCCAGTCCGTGAGCTCCTTCGCCACGAAGCAGTTTGGGTACGTTCGGAGGTGGTAACGTCTGTCCTTAATGAGCTTCCCATCGTGGAGGCGAAGCCTGGAGAGAAAGGCAGCCATTGAGAATTGCTGGTGTTACAGGAGAATTTGAGTCTAACAGCCCAGCATCTGCCCAGCCTGGAGAAACCACTGATGATCTGGGACTCCTGGCAAACACCCAGGGACTTATAAATTCAACCAGACCTCTCGGCTTTGCAAGGCTGCATCCTCCATCATCTCTCCTCTCACTACATGGGTTACAGAATTGCCTGCACCAGCCTTAGTCTGAACCACACGTGTCTTTTTGTTCTAAACAAGCCTCTAGGAAATACACAGCAGGAAACTGGAGCTTGTGAAGAAAAGTCAAAACACAGCAAAAAAAATAACACCACAATATATTCGTCATCTTGGCGTGATTCTGCGTCCAGTTCTCCTTCCCCATAACTGTGTAAGCAGGAATGTAGCTGCCCCCAGGAGAAGTTCTTGGGGTGGGAGCGGTAACAGGAGCTCTCGTTTCTTCTGTGTGTCCCCATACACCACCTACTAACCCATCTACCCACTAAAACACAGCAACAGTGGGCAACCTCTTTCCTGGTTCAAACTGGGATAGACTGGGACGGAGTTTACCAAAAACAACAACACTCCTATCCTGAAAACCCTGACGCTAGGGCTAGTCTTTTCCAATGGAAAGACATCTGTGGGTCAAGATTACTCAGGTGAGTATGGTCTTGACTTCTCAAAGGATCTTAACAACTGAGCAAGCAACTGGGCACACAGATCTTGTGTGTTCAAGCCAAAGCCAACCCGACTTGGCAGGAGCCAAACTTCTGCCCTGTAGTCATGACTGTTCCCAAAATACCAACCCTGGGAAATGCCCGGTGCAGGCAGCAGGCTCATAGGGGAGATGTTTAATTAATATTTCCTCTGTAACTCCAGGATGTTTATGGTTTCAAATTGTTCATTTCATTTCACAGTTTTGCCCCAGGCTGCTGCATTTTACAAGGATATTAACCACTGCAGCCTTTCTTTATTTAACGCCTCACGTTCTTTTACTCTTCTTGAAGAAGTTATGTGCACACCACATCACATTGGAGAACAGTTTCAGGCACCATAAGAGAAGCTTTAAATATCTATTGGATTATAATGGATTATTCTATACTCTAGGACTTACAAATATTAGGGTCTCAAAAGGCTTAAGATAAAAACTTCCATCGAATTAAAATAAAAACTTCTGCTGAATTTAGTAATAGATTGATAGAATTAATGCTCAGGCTACTATGAGTCAAAATAACTTTATACATTATCAGACCTTCAAGTAACTGAAAAACTAAACCAAAGATTAACGCAGAACCAGCGCTTGGTCTTGCCTTTGACCGGCCTCCCTCAGATACTGAAATCTCTATTCAGTATTTCACTCTCTCCACCTGGAAGATTCATTCCCACGAGTGACCAGCAGACATTCCACACATGGATTGTACCTGAGCAGAACAGTCCACCCCACAACAGGCAGCTGCCTGCTATTTTTAGAGTATTTAGCTTTTTCCTTTATTTCACAGTCCCCTCTCCACATGCAATCAGACCCAGGCAGCAGCAACTGCAAAGAGAGAGGCTCCCCACCCCAGCATCTTTCTGCTACGAGGGAAGACGAGCTGTCACTTTTTCATACACTTTGTTTCCTTAGCAATGAGCGAGGGGGATGCCACTTTAGAGGCATGTTTGCTAGAGATAAGAAACGTTTAACCAAGAGTTCTCTACTGCTATCAAGTGTCTGCAGGAGTCTGCAACAACTCGATGATCCTGAAGGTCTTTTCCAACCTAAACGATTCTCTAATTCTACACACACGCACACATATAATAACACATAGACCACAATCACACAAGGCCTGAACAGAAACTGGTCTGGAGAACACTATTTCCCACACAGGTTTGTTTTGTTTTTTTTTAAATCATGGTTCAGAATATTGCAGCAAACACACAAATCTTGGGAGGGCTGGGGAGAAAAGAAGGAAGTTTCTCAGCAAACAATAGTCCTAAAACCATAGTACTAAAACTTAGAGTTTAAAAAAATAAAATTAAAAAAAAAAATACACTTATTCTGAAACTATTCTATTGGCAACAACTTCCAGGACAGGAATTAAGTGGTATTTAAGCACCTCTAGCACAGCAGCATCTTGGACCTTTGTTTGAAGTTGGTGACAAATCTGCCCTGTCGCCCACAGACCCAGGGCAGTGGAAGATGCCCAGCCTGAATGTCCTTGTGGTCTTTTCACTTGCCTCTTGTTCACTGTTTCCCATCAAGCATAAAGGAGACGTGTTTTGTCCTTCAGACACACAGAAGGACGTAACACCGTGTCCTCAAGCAGCCCAGCTGACACCCTTTATAAACCAGTCCACGTGCGATGTTGCAAAAACAAAGCCTGTGAAACTATGAGTGGTTTGGGATCAGGGGAAAAAAAAAAAGTATACATATATATATATATATATATAAGGAAGGCTGTGTAATGCAATATTGCAAATTTTTTGATGCCAGAAGTTACCCCATGTACATATTATTTCTTCAAAAGGAAGAAAAGAGAAAAAAAAAAAAAAAGGCAAGCAGAATAATACAAGGATAAAATGCCTGCTGGAACATGAGAGTCGACTCTTACGAAACCCTCCTGGCTTGGCAGGCACCGCTCTCACGTGCGCTCGCTTTGGGTAGGCTGCCTCGGGTAACCGCGCTGTTGCTCTGTCAAGGTCACTCCAAAGACGTCATTATTCATCCTGTGCAACTCGTTGAAAGGCAGACCCACGGCAGCGTGTAAGTTGGAAGGGGAAAAAACAAACAAAACAAAAAAAAAAAAAACCCCACCAGGAAAACACAGACCTCTAGGGAATCCGGAGTTCAAGTCACTTCGGTTACAAACAACAGCGTTTTCCCAGCAGCGTTACGGATTTCCACAGCAACGCCGGCAGCTCTGCTCTGGATCACATCTGCGCGTTCGCATTTCATGTGATTTCAGACCAGAGTCCGAATCAGAAGCATTTGCTGAAGCAAAAGGGCTTCGTCATGTTGGAAAACTTCCTACTGTTGTAGCTGCAGAGCCAAAGCCGCTCCCCAAAGCAGGAGCTATTTTGCTCTAACAAGTCACCCTGTGCCTGCATGGAGCAGGAATGAATGTCTCCCCGGGGGCACCCTCCATCACCTGGTACCCACCTAGACAGACCTTGAGCATCCCAAACGCCAAGGCAGATCTGTCAAGGATATCAACTCCAGTTCACAGCGCTGAATTACCAACAAACAGCCCTGGAAAGAGGGATTTTTTCTCCTCCTATTTTTACAGGGGGAAAAAAAACAAAAGAAAAAACCACACGCACACACACAAAAAAAAAAAAACCCCAAACAAACAATCAACTAAGTGCTCGGTAAAAGGCATCAGCAGCCACAACAGCTTATCTGCAAAATAGTTGCTGGAGAGGCACATTCAGGCAAAACGAGGGCTGCAAACAGGTCTCAGCAAAACCCAGTTTGCTGCCCTCCCAGTCTGCAAAAGCATCACTACGTTCCCAGGGAGAGGGGAAGAGCTTTGCACACCTATGGCCACCCAAAGTTGTACCAAGACGTTTTCTTTTCCTACGTGTATTTCAATGTACGTATGGGAAAACAAGACTTTTATGCCAAAAAGAAATCTTGGCAGGCACAAGTCTACTTCCCCATCCTCGCTTCCGCCAGTGCCGAACATTTAATAAGAGGGTTTTTAAGGCTATTGTGACCACGTAATCTCATCTTCCGAATAACGTTCTCCTGGTGATTGTCACATCAAGCAGTGTCCCATGATTCCTCCAGGAAGACATCCCGGCTGCAAGAGGCCCGAGTTCAAACCTCCAAACCTCCTGTGGACCCAAGACTTTTGGCCAGAAATGCAGATTTTGGCACGTTCAGCTGCACACCTTTAAGTGAGCCCAGTTTCCAGAGCATCAAAGTACAAGCACTTTATTTAGCAGCTTCGCAGTTTAAGTATCCAAAAAAAACACCCGGCGCCCCTGAAAATTTAAGACAGAGTAATTTTACTTTTCGTAGGAAAAAACTTTCCTTCTCCTCTCACTTTTTCTGCCCAAGACGTAAATGTACGAAATATAGGTTATGTTTAAAAGTGATTAATGCGGCTTAACAGAGTTATAAGAGAACAGTTGGTTCACTTGACCATGCAGAACACCCAGAGGAGAGTGCACAAGGGCTTGTCCGTACTTGAGAAACTCAGGTTACAGCAGGGTGTGAATTCAGAGCGCAGTAGCTGTTGCAGAATACCTCTGTGCAGATAAGCCATTTGTTGCAATTAGGAATGATTAATTGGGCCTCTCTCGCAGAGTGCCACCCAGGAACACACAACACCTGGTAAAACTACCGTGATTTTCATGCACGTTTGCATGTCCGAAGCAAAAAGACCAACAGCGAGAGATGTGAGAAACGAGCCGCCCTCTCAGAACAAATTTCAAAATACTGGTGGAAACTATCATCTTTTTGATGGGAGGGAGACTCCAGAGACCCAGAAAACTCCTCCTCCGATGGACCTGAAGTGCAGGACCCTGGCAGACAGCCCAAAGCACAGCATCCACTCGCCCCTCGAATCCCTCAGGATCTGTTTTGCTCCCGGCCGTCCCGGCAGAGCGTTCGTTCACCCCTTGCTTGTGCGGCTATTTCTGGCTGGGAAACAAAACCTGACACTGAACAGACGCATCCCTACGGCCAAACCAAACTCAGAGGGATTTGCAAACTTGCCGGGAAGCCAAAGAACTGCAAAAGATGGAGCAAAGGTTTGTTTGATTAAATACAATAGCATGGGGGGCAGGGCAGGAGGCAGAGAACAGGGTAAAACAAATGTTTGAGATTTTATGTAGATACAACAGTGTTATTTGCTGATCGGGGTTTACAAAGCCACAGCAGACCATGAGGCAATTTTACATACTTCTTTATTCCTCACCTGGGGCAAAACAGGGGTGCACAACACAGACAAGCAGCCCTGCCCCATCTCATGTTGCCCAAGACACCAGCCAGCCTCTCTGCCTCAGTTTCCCCATTGCTATTGAGCATCCAAGCCCTGGGAAGATCCATATCACTAATTCCTTACTTGCCTGGCTGCAAGATGCCTAAAACACAAAAGAGAGACTCGAGCCCTGAGCATGCTCTACATCACTCCACTCTCCTCTCAGCCAGACGAGCTGCAGGGGAAGGAGGAGCCCAGCTGCAGGCTCGTGTCCATCTCTTCGCCCTCCTCCCCAGGTTTTCCACCCCATGCTGGCCAGCAGCTCCTTCCAGTCTTTCTGCCCTGGGAAGAGGTTCCTGCCCAGATCAAAGAAGAAGAATGTGATTGCTCTGTGCCAAGCCACCAGCAAGAGGACCCACCTCTCCATCACCACGGTCCTTCCTCGGACTTCAGACCCACCAGTTGCAAAACACAGCTCAAGAAAAGAGCAGCCGTGCTGGACAAAATCCTCCTGCTCTTCGTCACGCAACAAAGAGCTCGAGCCATTCAAGAGCAGGTCACGGGCGTGAAGCAGCCAAAGCTGCCCAAAGGCAGGTCAGGTCTGCTCCCTGCGCTGCCGTGTTTGCAAAATCAAGTCCCTTTGGGCATTGGCTATGTTTTCAAGACGGGGCCCTAATCCTTATTTAGAAATTATCAATCCTTGATACAGTACAAATAATACAGCTAAGGCTAACATGACTCACTGAGAACGGACAACGTAGAGCCACAGAGCCGATTTTAGGAAGCTGATGCTAGCAAACTCGGGCTCTTGACATTATTTTCCACCCACATTTCAAAACAACGAGAACGGCTCTAGATATGAACAAGCAAATTCTGCTCACGACCTAGAAAAGCCTACAATTGCATTTTTTCTGACCCCAGATACACAAGGAACATGTTTTCTCAGCCACACAGGTTTTCTTGCATAGAATATATTTCTGTCATCATAAGAAAAAAGCCAACCAAACAAACTCTCAGAAGTTGCTCAAGAACTGGGACTACAAACCAGCAGAAGTTCTCAAAGTAGTTTTCAAGGGAGGAAAGGACCTACATGTTGGTGTGCGAAACAACTCAGGCACAGGGCACCCATGGGATGAGCTCCCAGATCACCCCCAAAAGCCCCAAGCTGCCCCCACCCAGCCAGGGAGCCCGGGGAGGCTGCTCCGTGTCACCACGTCAGGCTCTGCATTTCGGGCAGGATGCGAAGGGAGCGAAAATACCTGTTGCCATCTAAAACCACCTGCCAGTCCCCCGGCACCAGGAGGTGGAGGAGGACAAGACATGCCCAGGGAGGAGCAGCAGCACAAGGTCACACAGGAAAGGACCTGGTTCACCACCGGTTGGGTGGGTAAAGGCAGACAGCAGGGAGGGGAAGACACGAGCACCTGGGGCGAAAGAGCTCGCTCAAGGGCAAAGCTTTGAGCCTCCTGCTACCGGGGTGCAGCTGGGAGAAGGGCCCCGTCACCTCCTACCTCAGCTGCTCTCCAGCAATCATCACCTCCGCCCTGTAGTGCTGCTCCGTGGCTTTCTTCTTGAGGCTGTTGCTCAGGCTCTCCATGCCGGGCAGGAGGGCGATGGGGAGCGCCGGGGGGCCCCGCACACCCCATGGGAGGCGGCAGCGGAGATGCGCAGCCCCCGGCGGTGCCGGCCCGGCTGGCGAGGCGCAGGTGGGCAGCCCCAAGCTGCTGGCTCCGGCTCCCCCGCCTCTCCTTCCCTCTCGGCAGGCTCTGGAGGAGGAGCCTGCTGCAGTCGGATCCGGGCGGGCTCGCTGCTCTCCGGCCGAGCTTGAGCTGGGAGCGGGGAAGGGGACAGGTCCGGGGACAGTGTCCTTTCTGCTTGAGCCCAGCAGCTCCAGGCGTACACGGGCTGTAGGATGAGCGGCGAGATGGACAAAGCACCTTCCCTGTGCTGTAACTTTCCTGCGAAGGGCATGAGATGTGCCATTGCCCAAGGCACAGCCTCAGGACGGGTGGGTCGCTCCCAGCCTCTCCCCTGGCTGGGCTGCATCCAACATCTATAAAGTAGCTTCAGAGCAGCTTGAGCCCTTCCTCGGTGCAGCAGCTATCACAGAGGCTGGATGGGGAAGCACAGGCTGTAATTACCTCTTGCTGGCACTGGTGAGTCTGGGACTCCGCTGGGATCAAGCTGGTTGCCAGATTCAACCATTAAACCTCCACACACGGATACCTGCCTTGGCTAATACCATTCATTTCCATTATTTCAAGTATTTTCTGCAGGCCAGAGCTGACCTGAAAGTGAGGCTTTTCAGCAAAGGAATAGGCAGAGGAAGGGGGATGTGGAGCTGGGTAATTACATCCTTCATTAACATCATGTGTGTGTGCAATTATATTTCTGTTAGTTAAAGTAAGAGTGAAAAATGCTGGCTGGCATAAAAGACCAAACATCAGAAATGCAAAAGAAGGGAGAAACATACCAAAAGAGAAAGTGGAGAAGACAGGAGTGAAGGAAGGGAAAAAAATTTTATCAGCTAAGGACATTCTGCTTCAATCTGTAGCCTAATAAAGCAGCAGTAAAATAAATGCTGTCTTTAATTAGACCGTCTTTAGCAGCAATTCATCAACCAGCAGCTAGTTAGCCAATATTCCCACCAGCACAAGCAGACCCTTCCAGACTTACATTCCCCCTGTGCCATAACATCCTTAAATCAAACAAGCCCCAGGCTGGCGTTTTGAGAAGCCTGGCAGGCAGGATCCAGGGCCAAGGGCTGAAATCAAAGGGGGACCTGTGTGCCTCCAGCCCGGAGGAGCAGCGAGCTGGCACGTGGGACCACGCAGCCTTGGCAGTACTGAAGGAGCTGGGTGTCCTAAAACACCACGCGCTGCCTGTGGCTGTAGGATGGCAGGCAAATTGAGGAGCAGCCTTTACAGAGTCTCTGCCGTCCTGGCTAAGCTAGCACTGGGCTGTCTGTGCCTCTGGTGCCTTCTTTACCTTTTGTGACCTCTCTCCACAAAGCAAATCGTTGAAACGCTTTTGTCACCGAGTCCCAAGAAGTGAGATTTCAGATGGTGGTAGCTGGGCTCCCGGATTCTTAAGAGGTGGATGCTGAAGCATTTCAGAGGGGAAAACAGATGCTTTGCAAGCTCTTCAGAGTCCAGGCTGGGGTGCAGAACCCAGTAACACCCAGTTAACGATAAGGTCACTGACCAATACTGCTAATTATTGCCCAGTCAGGAGGGGATTTTCATACCATTCCAGGAGAGACCCAGCTCTTGTGTCTGCTGTTCTGTAGGTGCTCAGGCATGTATTTACAAGGGCTGAGTGTGTGCCGTGCAGCTCATTCAGGCAACACAGAGTAAAGGCATCCCTATAGCTAGAGAAATGCTGGTCTTCCTCTGGCCAGCATCACCGCTGGCTCTGCTGAGGATGGAGCAGCAGAGGTGTAGTGTAGCTGGTGGGGCTGCATGAATCTCAGTCTCAGTGCTCCTGTCCAAGCCAAACAGCCACTGCAGCCCAGCTGTGAGGAGAGCAGCACCGATGGGCTGCACCAACAAGGCTCCTTCTATCCAGGCTGCCCTGGAGCATACTCACTCCCATGTGCTGCTGATCACACCGCGCCATAAACTCGGGAAAACAGGCACTCGTTGTGCGTGCGGGCAGGATTAGCTGGCAGCTCTTGGGCTGGAGCCCGCACCAATGTCACTGATGCTGGTGTGTCTGTGCCAGACTCAGCAGAAGGGCTTTTACAGCTGCCCCAGGACAGGCAAGGCTTATGCCTGCCCAGCACTGCAGCACCTTTCACTCATAAGTTGAGTGCATGCCAGGGGGAGAGCTGCCCAGACCTGCCCATCCCATCCCATCCCGTCCCATCCCATCCCATCCCACCCTGCCTTCATCCTCAGAACTGAAGCCTGACTCTCACCCACCGTTCCCCATGCCGTCCAACCTGCAGAGCCACCACAGACCCTGTCCTTTCTCCTAGCCCGTGTCTAATTTGGAGGTTGCCAAACAACAGCACCCACAGGCAGCTGATTTCCTGCACCCCCTGCGTGGGCAGGGCTGCTTTCTGTGCTAGGAACAACAGCGCAGAGCTACAAGCAGAAGGGTGTAAGGTTAATGTCACCTCACTAGCAGCATAACGGGGTTGGGAGGAGTTGAGGATTCACCCACTGCTCTTGCAGCACCGTGTCCTCCCACTGTGGAGATGCACAAGAGATCAAGGGTTCCCCCTTTGCTTTCATTCTGGGTCCTTCACTTCAACCGGGCAGAAACTGCTGCTGTTTTGTTCATTGGGTATTAAATGTCTTTCTATTAAAAAAAGAAAAAAAAGAGAGAGAAACTATTTCAAGTGAAGCTCCAAGCTTGAGAGTGAATATTTTGCTGTTAAAATACAGGAATAAATTTTAAAAAGAGCTTATTTCTTCAACAAATAACCTTGTAAAATGTACCCTTTAAATTAGACATCACTGTTTCTACTTAAGCCATAAAAACAAGGAAGTTACTAAAAATATATTATCCCCCCTTTTTTAAGCCCTGAGAGTATTCAGTCAACACAGCAGAGGGAGGGCACAGCAGGCAGTGACAGCCAGATCTGCTGAGGATGGTGGCGCCATGCTCAGAAAGCTGCCCGTGGGGATGAGGGGCAGCTGGTCAGACTAAAACATCCCACGAGAGGACGGAGGACCACTGTAAAATTCCAGCTGTCTTAGAGAAGGTGACTATGGAGTGCTGGTTCTCCCAACAAGGCCCAGGGCCAAGCTCATGAAATGAGTCAGGAGGCTTGAGATGAGCTACAGCATTTTTTTTCCCCCCCTCTTCACCAGCATAAAATTAAATTGTGCAATTTATCCTGACTGGATACTAAACCTCAGAATCTAAATGGATTTTTTTTTAAAAAAGGGATTAGGTGAATTCATGCAGGACGTGTCTCAGTATTGAGCATGGTAATCCAGATGCTTGCTTCTGACTTCACTGCTGGAAGCCGAAGGAATACGTTAGTGCAGAGGTTACTCACTGTTTCTTATCCTCTGTCCTTGGCATCAGAGCAAGGAACCAGGTCTGGAGGAGCCTCTGCTCTCTATCAGCACAGCAGCCAATGCCACAACCTTGGTGGTTTGGTTTTTTTGTTTTTCACACTAGGGGAAGAGCATCTCATCACTGAGCTCACAGCACCGAGTTTTATTTAACCTCAGGAGCGTCCTTCACGATCTGACACCTTCCCCCAAAGCACTTTGTGTCGCTGAAGGGAACACACCCCAAGCAAACTGCTGTTAGCTCCGTCCTGGCGGTGACTGCATTTCGGGGCTGGGAAAAAAACAATCCCTAGATGTGTCTCCCCCACTCCCCATACATGCAGGCATTAATTAGATTTAATTAATTATCTGCTAGATCTACAGATGAAAAGTGCTATTCGTAGTACGGCTTTGGAGTCCAAGGCTACCATGAATATGCATACAGCACTGCAGAGTCATTTCATCTAGGTCTCCTCTCCAGAGGAACTGTAGTGACTGAATTTTTCTGTTTCAATAGATTAGTAAGTAGTTTGACTCATCACACGTTCAGAATAGACGGAGCCACCTTTGGGTACAGTCAAGTATCTTGGTTTTTATCTCTCAGTGTTGTTACAACACTGATCTTTTTAATATTTTTTTCCTTCTTTTTCTCCAAGAAGGGCTGAGGAAAGACAGAAAGAAATTAAATGAGTTTGTTCTTAAATTATACACACGCACACCTTGTCAAAAGATTAACTGCTTGTAAATCACTCCTTTTCTGCAGCAGCAAGTGAGGAGTGAGCACAGAGGACACCGCGAGCTGTCACGGTCATCCTCATCAGAAGACTGCAAAGTTTCCCTTAGTCCTCTGCCCAAATTTCAGCCTCCCCATGGCAGCTCGGGCTCTGCATTTCAAGCAGGCAAGCGGAGAGCTGCAGAAATCTCCCGTGCTGGGCAGGAGATCCTGGCAACAGGCGGAGATTCTGATTTTTCCTGCTCCGAGCTGGCAGACGCGATGGCAGCAGCCTGCAGCTGGCAATCAGCCACCGCTTCTCGCCCCACACACGGGTTTGGATTCAGCTATAAGGGAGAGGAAAAAAAAAAAAAAAAGGAAAAAGGAAAAAGAGAGAATTCACAGCCAACATGAACACAATAAAACCTCTGATTTTGCCTGCATTTCCTCTGAGTGAGAGACTTGCCCACGCTGGCTGAGAGCGAGGTGTTCTTGCCAGAGAGCATTTTTCTCAAGGGGCAACTCCTGATCCCCAGCAAGGTGTGTTCACCAGGGCAGAGCTTGCTTTGGGAGCCAGGCTCTCCCTGCTGCTTTCAGAAAAGAAGTTTACATTTGGCTGTAAAGCTCACAACCCACCCCTGGGGCTATTTGCTGCTTAACTCGTTGATGCCAGCGCCACGGCAAACGCTGGAGGCCACCTCAAGGCAAATATCTAGAGAGGAAACCAGTGAAAATAGCGGATCAGCTGGACTGGGGGCATCTTGCACAGAGATCTCTCACCTGCACCCAGGGGAATGGTGGTGCAGGCATCAAAGCCAGCCTTGAGGTTGCTGTATGCCAGGGAAGCGTGTTGCACCACGGAGACTCCTTTTGTTTCCATGCTGGAAGCTGATAATGAGGCTGCAAGGCAGCGTCCTTAGATCCCGAGAAATGTGGGGAGATTTATTACCTCCTAGTAACAGAAAATGAGCCCGTTATTCAGCGATTTCTCCGTAGCCCGTTATAAATCTAAGCTGGAGCTCTCGTGTCATTGAGTGTCCTTCGGCTTGTTTCTGAAAATAAATTTGGATGTTAAAGAGATATATATTGCTTCTTTTCGCAGAAAAGGAGGACTGCTAACCCCAAGCAATCAAATGTAAGTCAAATAATCTGGCCGGCTTCAAAATAGCACATATGAGGGGTCTTGGTTTCCCTTAAAATTTAAAACAATTACAGCTCAGTCTCGGTTCTCCGTAACTACAAAGAATAGAACTTCAGCTTGCAGAAGAAACCCAAACCCCAAAATCCTGAAAAATAAAATTGTCCCAGAATTGCATTACTTTAGGACCTGTAGCTTTAATGAAAACACCACCAAATACTGACCTTCATAGTAACCAGAAAAAAATGGGGGGAAAAAAAAAAAAGAACAACCAACAAAACAAAGGACCACAACAAGAAGAGGAACACTCTCTGCAATAAGAAATGGAATCTTTGTCATCTTCACTTCCCCATTCCTCAACAGCAATTAAAAGAAATATTAAAAACTTCCAGTAGTCCTCAGCTTAGCCCATACCAGTGCTTGGGTGTGGGACTTGGAAGCAGGCCAGGTGAACTTAACTCCCTCCTTTCACCCTAGAGGTGGGGTGGTTTTTTTAAGATCCAAGCCAGGAGCTGCAGACTGCTCCGAAGGGGATCTGGGAACTTCCCTGTCCCTGCTCCGGGGATCTGCGGGATTCACCTCTGCTGCTCCAGCTCCTCAAAAGCCTCCCAGGGAGGAGCAGAGTGAGGAGCTCTCACCAGCTCGCCAGCACAGCCAGGAAACCCTCACCTGGGTCAAGGCTGTCTCAGATGCTGCACGGTACACGCAGCAGCCAGTTCTAGACCCACATTTCTCCCAGAGAAAGAAAACAACCCTCACGCGTCAGGGGTGGGAATGTCTCCCGCATCACGCTGTAATGGGAACGTGCTAATTATGCTGCAGTTATGGATCACTGAACGCAGCCCAAGGAACCACTCCTGGCAGGGTAAGCCTAATCCTACCACGAGCCATTGAAGAAAACTGTTGGTTACTGCTGTGCCCCACCTTTATCAGGAGTGATGGAGAGGACAGCCCTGTCCCAGCTCCGTATCCTGCCCCTGCTGCTTCCTTGTCATGCCTGTGGTCAGGGGAGAACAACTCACAGCGTGCAGGCTTAACGCAGCATGAAAGCGAAAGGCAGAGTTCTAACCCTGCCTCTAGCTGCTCAGACCTCCTCTGAGTTTGGTTCCGTCAACAGCCACGCACAGTAACACCGTCCCCTCTAGAGGAAGGAAGGAGAAGTGAGGCTTTTCACCAGCACGATCCCTCTCACCACAAGCCCTGAAAGCATCTTCCCTCTGAGCTGGTCCATTGCCCCAGTCCTTCATCACAACCAGTGCAAGGAAGATTTTACACCAGGACTGATCGAGGAGTTTCAGCATAAAGAATGTGCCCTGGGGAGCAGGAAAAAAAAATAATAAAAAAAGTATATATACAAAAGTGGGTTTTGCCATAGGTATTATATTTAAGGCAACATGAGCAGCCCAGGGTAAAATTACCAATACTAAACAGTAATACTCCAATAAGAAGTGGCAAAAAACCAAAAAAATTCATGAAGACACGCTCCAGTCTTTCTGCGTTTCCTGACAGAAGCCGATTTATCTGTTGTACAATTCGACAGCCTCAGCAAAGCCGAACAGCCTCTCAGAGGGAGCACGCTTTGGCAGAGCTTAAAGGGAAAGACAAAAACTGGTTTACAAACTGTGAAGAGCTGATAGCACTGGATTTTCCTGCTCGAGCACTGATCACGATCCTGGCGAGGTGCAACACGACTGTATTCTTGGCAGCCCTCACAACTGGCCTCGCCAGAGATACTTTGCCTCTCCCACTTCCCCACAGTGACTACAGCTAATAAGGCTTCTCCTCAGAGGTGCTTTCAGCATCTATTCCATCTCTTCCATTTGTAGCCAGTTTAAACATTGCCGTTGCGGTAGCGTTGGTGAAATTCAGAGCTTGGCAGGGCATTGTTTGAGGGCAGACAAACACGGTGAAGCTCTCCCCTAAACCAAACAGCAGCGACTTGCTCAGAACAGGGGCGAACCTTTTTTTTCTCCTCTGTTACTGATGAGATGCAGGTTTTGCCGACAGACCACAAACGGCTGGAGCCGAGAGCTGCGACACGTGTCGTGGCCTCCTCGTACATCAGTGACTTAAGAGATGATGGATGATCGCGCTGCGCGTACGTCAGGGTTTGGGATTTTGCAGCTTCCCACCAGGGCAAACCAGCTCCACTTCACTTCTTTGCAAGGCTTTCAAGTTTTCACACAGTGAGGGTGTCCTGCAAACCTTTGCCAAAGCGGCAGAGAGGTGAGCGACAGCCTTCACCCCATCCTGGTGCCTGTTTTGTACTGGGCTACCCGTGTACTGGTCTAAGCCTGCGGGGTTCAGGGAAGGTGCTGGTCAGCCACCGCTCCCCAGAGGCGCCTGTCGATGATCCTGCTGGGAAAGGCAGCGCACAAGCAGGGAAACCAGGACACATCCCCACCCCCTGCTCTCAGACACCTCAGAGGGAACAAACAGTCGGTTTCTTAAAATCAGTGAAGGCCAGGAAACCCAGGTAATCGTCTTCTGAGCCTGCAGCTGCTCTGAGAGTGCCCATCAGCAGCTCTCTAAAGGTAAACGGGCTTAAAGTGAACTTGCTCGTGAGCAGAGCCCAAAGACGACAGCTGTGAAAGGAGAAAGAAACTTTTACCTGGCAGAAGTTGGACATCGTAACCGCAGTAGCGCTCTGTTCTTCCTCAAGCCAATTACTATGATATGTTCTAGTCTACGGACTCCTTTTTCTATCAGCTTTTGCGACTGTGCTCAGCTTGAAATTCAGAATACACATTACTGCTTTCCACGGTACTTTTTACATTTCTAGGCCACTTGTCTCCACATGCTGTCAGAACAGAGGGTCGAAAACCTCTCTCCAGAACCAGACCATCCCATTTGGTTGAAGTACTCCCAGCTGAGAACTCTGCATCCAACTCACAGAGCAGCCCTTAATGCAGGATATTATGGTAAGAACAGACACAGCCTATCAGTGGGCTGGTACCAGTGCCATTACCCAAACCAAATGGTCACTGCTTCATGTAAAAAAAAAAAAAAATTTAAAAAAAAAAAAAATCAGTTAAACTCCTTCTGCAGGGCAAGCAGGTATCAGCCCTTCTGACCAAGAACAGAATAAAAGGTATTTAAGTTTACATAAAGCTCAGTGCAGTCAATCATCTGGAGTGTGGGTGTTCGGCTAGAGAAGGAAACTGGAATCTGATTGTGAAGCATCACCACCAGTTGGAGGATTTGTCAGAGGAAATCTCACGTCTTAGAAAGGAAAATTGCTTTAAAAGTTACCTTTTCTCCTGCAGAAAGGGCTTTTCTAGACAAGCTAATAAAATCTCAGAGTACATAAATCTATTTGCACCCACTTTTTTTTTTATAGTTCTTTTTAAATAAAGGAGGTGACCTACACTGTCTTAAAACTGTTTCTAATTCAAGTAGCTCTTAAATCAGCACTTGAAAGTCGGACCATGAAACTCCCAACGCACCATAAAGATGAAACATCTGGTTTTGGCTCTACCGCCAACGTCAGCAGCTTCCTTCCTCCATCGTTACCAGGTGAGGAATGGGCACGGCACCAGCACTTCAGGACACATTCATGCCGTTGAGGTCAGTCACCTTCCTTCAACAAGACAATTTCATTCTTATATTTTAACAGTAGTTTCCTACCTTCTCAATTACGAAGCATCCCATTGCGATGCTAACGGTGCTGACTTCATTCAAAAGGCCCACGTAAGCTGCGCTAACGCAAACGGGGTATTTATACGTACTGAAGCGTTCTGAAAAAGGGCTGAACACCACTCTGCTCCGTATCTCTTTGCTTTATTATAATGCTCTTTAAAAGATGACACTGCAGTTCAAGTCCGGTACCATTCTACAGAACAATGAATAGTGTTCACTGAAATTGTCATTCCTGTGAACTTCACAAAAAACACATCAGGAAAATTAAAGATACAGCACTCCATACTGACCACGTTTCCGCTGGCGTGAAAATCAAAGAGGGCTCTACAACTAGAGGTCATTAAACCGTCACAATCAAACTCCCATTAGGGACATCAAAATGTTTCTTGATTTCCATATAAATCATTTAAATCCATTTAAACCCCTTAACAGGGTTACTGGAATCGCCAAAGTAAGGTGAGAGCCAAAATACCTGCTATTCTCCAAGAGGACCACTGTATCTTTAAATGTATCCTGGATCAAACAACATAGGTTTTACTTACACTTGTTAAATTATTGCACAGGTCATTACACTGATAAATACATTATGAATCCATGGAATGTTGCACAGTCTGGCTTGGAAAATAAAAGCAGCAGCGTTACCCTTCAGGTCTCGACTATAAGGGAGAGCTGGCCAAGTATTTCTCGAAATGTAGTCATTATTAACAGGTTTCAAGACACAAATAAAACATTTTAAAATAAACCCCATCCCCTAGGATTAGGCTCCTGGGTTAGGAACATCCTCTAAGATTTTTCACCCTTTTTGCAAGTGGCACTTGGTTTGAATGTCTCGAAGCTTTTCTTGTATCGGGCTACCTGTAGGAATCCGGCTGCTCTGTATTTTCCAAAGCTGAAGCCATACAAAGGAAGAAACCAGTCTGAAACACTCAAATTTCAACCAAATGTTGCAACGTTCGATTGTCGCCGTAGGCATTTCACCACCCGCACTCCCTCTGGGCAATTTGCTTGAAATTTTTAAAACGCGGTGTGGGATTGAAAGGCAAGTGGAGCCCTCTTCACCCACCAAACAGGTGAAGCACACGGTGACACAAAAGCCTTGCCAACCCACAAGCTTGCTCAGATTCACCAGCCGAAAAAAAAGAGAATTTGGGGAGAGGAAGGGGATTAAAAAAAAAAAATAAAAAATCATCGACACTCACTCTACACACGCACCTTCATCACATGCATGCCACTAAACCGCAGAAACTTCTCAGCCATCTACACTAGAAAAAGAAAAATCCACTAAAACAGTTTTTGCAAAAGAAAACACTCTCACTTCATCCTCTCCTCTGGAAGACACGGGAAAATGTTTAGATATAGACAAGTGGAAAAAAAAAAAAGTAAAAAAAAAAAGTACTGATTTGCCTGGAAAACTGAGGGCAATATACTAGTTTTGTGGCTGCAGTTACACTTTCTGCCATTCTGCCGGGGTTCCATCAACACCTTTCTGGGAGTTGTAGCATTTTGTTGCATCTCTACAGCACTGCAAAAAGAGAAGAGAGCAATTTTTCTGTCACGGTCTCCTCAAATGGAAGAAAAATTGTTACCCAAAGCTTCAGCTCGAGTAGGGCTCTGGCTGTTCAGTCTAATTTAGAACATAAAGTGTCAAGAGATACAAAAATAAACCCAGAGGAACACACAAACGGCTCGTGCCCATCGTAGCTTCAAGTGATACATAAATAAGCCAGTTTTCTTCCCAGGCAAACCACAGAGCTGAGAGAACACACGCACGCTCACCCCAATACTGCTGATTGAACGGACTGAAATAAAGCTCACCCTCTACAAGCTATTTCAGGAGGTTTATGGAAGAGGAACCGTAATAAATTTGCACGTGGGAAGCCGAATCAGCTTCACAGCGCTCCAGACACACACGGGTGGTTTGACAGCACGACCCGTCGGACGCGCTTTGCCGCCAACCGCTGCCGCAACGCTTCACGAAGACTAAACCGTCAGCGGAGGAGCGGGCAGTGCCACTTCACGCACGTCACACAGCACCACCTCCGCAGGACACGCGTTACAGCTCCGTGCTGGGCAGCAGACAAATGACAAGGAGGCACCAGAGGGGTATGCAGAGAAATACAAAGTTACGGCCAACATGCAACTAAGCAGGGACAAAGGTGTATCTGGAACTGGAGAGAAAAGCGGAACACATACACACAAAAAAAACCCCTAACCCATCGGTTTATAGTCGGGCTGTAAACATCTGCCAGCAGCACCACAAGCAGCGTCGTAAACCAAGATCCGGGCACAGCTCAGCCTGGAGAAGTGCTCGGGGCGCGAGCAGCGCTGGGGGCCGCTGTGCGAGCTGCCGAGCCCACGGCATCGGGAGAAGTAAGGTGGGGGGGGAAGAAAAAGAAGTCCCAACTCTTGCGGGAGAGGGCTGCAGATGACTAAAAAAATATTTTGTTCACCATCTGAAAGATCCTACCAATGGAAATATAGGATCAGGCTGTAAATAGAGCTACTTCTGCTTAGATTTAAGCTTTTAAAATCTGCTACTTTTGAGGCAATTCATGATTTTCCTTTCCTTTTCAACCTCCTGATATTACTACAAGCTTGAAAAATCTCTGTGAAGAGAAAATGAAATGAAGCATTATTTACAGTAACTCTGGCAACTTAGGTTGGTTGTTTCCTTTACCAAACCAACTATTTTTAAAAAAAGGCTTTTTTTGGTACAGGGCCCACAGTAAAGAACCAGGCTGGTAGTAAAGCAGGCTGTGTAATGACATGATCTGAAGTTTTCAAGCGAGCTGATTATTTTCAGGCTGAGTTACAACCCATGCCCAAAAATAAAATGGGACACATACGACACCTTTGTTGCTAAAGCCACAACTCTTCTGCTAGAAGTTACGGCTTGTGTCATGCAAAGCAATTTGTTGGGCCAAAACTGAAACACAACTGAATCTTCTGTTCCACTCCTTAATGCTGATAAGGAGTTTCTAAAGTTTCCCAAATAGTGTTCCTCTAACAAGATCCAGGAAGAAAACAGGAAGAAATAAGTGCTAGAAACAGAGATACAGCTTGACATATTAAAGAATAATTTGGAACACATCTGCTTAATTTAAAATTTGAGTATTAAATCCAGACATGTAATCATCTTGAAAGGGGCCTGATGCCAGCCGCTCTCCCCAAATGTTCTTACACTTTCCATCCGTTTTTTCCTTACTGGAATCTTTTGTATAAATTGGTTCCACTGCCAAATTGCCCAACGGCCGTAAGCAGCAGGAAGATTGAATTTTTATCAGAATAGATAAAAGAAATGTGTAGAAGGAAGAGAGAAAAAACGGACTATATAAAATACTTAAATTGGGGGAAGGGTATAGGTAAGGAAGGAGAACACCAGAGCTTTGCACTTTGTCTGTGTCGGAGATCTGCACTGTGCAAACTCCTAACCCATCGAGCAAGAAGGGCAAGTAGAGCCACTCCAGATATCCCTCGATAACTCAGGTCAAAATTATGAGTTTACACTATTTATCTAGCTCTAGATTCCTTACTAATTCTAAGAGAAAAAAAAAAAAAGCTTTAAAAGACTAAAATAAAAATAACACAAAATCTTATAAAGTTAAAAAAACAAAGCTCCAATAAAAAGCATCTTAAAGACCATCTGGAACTGCCAAACTCGACATGGTCACAGCAATCCATAAGGCATTTGAACTACATCTCCTCGGCTGCAGTTTGGTTACTTAATGGCTACCTTGTCAAGACACACCCTGTCCTTCGTTTGCATTCAACACCTCAGGTCGTCTCAAATGATACGAGGACTGGATGAATACCCATTAACCTACGCATGCAAGGTTGTGCCATGAAAGTGTGCTTGCACTGATTTTTTTTTTTCCTTCGAACATCCGTGCTAAGAAAGTCATCGTACTCAGCTTCAGTAGGCAAGAAGAAGTTATTTTTCACTATCCTTAAAAAAGGGGAGAGCCACCCTTATGTAACAAGAGAATCAAATGCTACTTTTTTTTTCCTAAACCGGGATAGAAGAAAGGAGGATGAGTGAGAATCACAAAAGTAACAGATCAGTAAGGTCAACCACGATACTCCAGTTGCGTGTAAAACTTTCTCTCCTTGATCAGCCAGCATAGCCTCCCTTCCCTAGCTGTGCAAAATGGAGTGAGTAGAGTTCTACCAGTTCTGGTTATCCCACCCATCATCAGCTGAAGACGCCTTTTTCGTTGCCTTGGGAGGTTTTTTGGTCTTGCTCTCCCCTCCTGTGTTTTCCCAGTTGGTTTCCCAATTCTCCCAACTGTCGCTGTTACTGTTCTTGTTGTTGGAGACTGTTCCCGAGCCCCACACGTCCCAGCTATCGGAGCTCTTCTTCTCTGTGGAATTGTCCACATAGGTCCAGCTCTCACTGCTCGGAGATTTATGAGCTTTTGGTGGATCCGAGTTGCCAAAGGTCTCCCAGAAGCTTTGATCTACAGCATTGTTCTGATAGCCTTCCCCTCCACTGTTCTGGTAGCTGTCTCCCTCAGCTGGTCTTCTATGAGGAGAAAAAAGAAACCAGAAGGTAGAAAGAAATTAGTTATGACAAGCATAGCAATAAAAATAAATGACCACAAACAAAGAAAACTATACAGCTACTGCCTCTTTGCTTAAATGAAAACCAAAGATAAAGGAAGAAGAACTAAATATATTGATCCAAATGGCATAAACTTACATTTTAATTCCCAGATTTCCTGGTTTATGATTTTGGGTGGGTTTTTTTATGCACTAACAGATCCAAGGCAAGGGGGTATGCATTTGGAAGAATTTTAAACCCAAGGTGTAGTGCACTATTTTGTTTTCAGTTTAACACCTGTCAAACAAATACACTGAATTCCTCCCGTATTACATACAGGAAGACTACTAGCAAAGACAGAATAATTTCTTCGTATTTAAAAACTACCTGCTACTACTGTACTCCAGAAAACATACAGGAGAGAAAATTACGTGTTTAAAGAGACACAGAAAACCATAAACAAAAAATTACCTTTCAGAATGGTCATCTGTTTTGCCAGAAAAAAAAGTGGTGACATCTCGCCATCCCTTACTGCCAACTCCCTGAACCTAGAGGAAAAAAAAAAACCAACCAACCACTTCATTCATTTGGACTGAACCAACACCTCAAACCATACCACGTTCCTCCACTTGTTCAGACAAAGAGAACACACTTCACCAGAAAATTTCACTCGCAACTTATTCAGATTTTTGAAGGGAAGTGACATGGTTGGTGTAAAGAGCACACATTAGGAAGCACCATGCTGCTGGAAAATGTGAAAGGTAGGTCAAGTTTAGCTTTTTCACCCATCATTGTCAATGACAGCTTTTGAATTCTCTCCTAGACGTCCCTGACAAAAATGCTGGAATTACTCCTTATATAAAATCAAACTTAATGATGGCACTGATGCTTTGATGTCACAATTCACGTAGCTACTATTTATATTTCTGTTGTTCTACAAAACTGCTTTCACCCCATTTCAGTGGAAGGATTTCACTGCCCGCCTAAAACAGGCCATAAGTTGAGTTCTACATTAAACATGAGTGCTAGGAGAACCCTTTGGGGGTCATTATAATGGCCTGGCATTGGATTAGATACATGAATTTTTAAGTGACACCCATGGAAGTTACTATACTAAGTCACAGATATGGAAGATGAATCCCAGAATTCAGATTTAGAGTTGCCAGGCTCAGAACGGAACAGGTAATATCCCTTATTTAATTCAAATATTCCCAACATTTAAAGCATTACGCTGGTACCTGACAGAGCTCACAGCGCTACAAAGACAGACCCTCCCAGGCAACGCCATACAGAGTTATCAAAATAGGCATCAGGCTGGGCAGGACTCCTGGACTTAGTTGTAGATGGCACTTACCACATTACCAAGCAACGAATGCAAAAAATGACAAAGAAAAAAAAGTACAGAACATTAGTAAGTTTAACCGAACAAATGTAATGCAAGCTGTCTCCATATTCTCCAGAAGATATTCTGAGTTTGGGACGCTGCCCTGTCTCACAACTCCACATCACAGCCCCAGTGAAACCATGACAAGGAGCACACCAGAGCTGTGTGGCTTTTTTAAACCCAACAGAAACCCTGCGTACTGAAAGTTACGCTTCCAGCATTTCTGTATTCGACACAAGTGGAGACTCAAGCTGCGTTGTGGTTTTGTTTCACTCCAAACTCTTCGTAAGAATATGGAGACTGGCTTACTGTCTGGCCTCCTCCACTTCATACCTTGCTGGCCAACTGGGACACCCCCACGGTGACCTCCTCAAATATTTTCCCCTCTTTCACCTATGTGAATTAAAGTTTGGCAGTTAGTCATAAACCAAAAAGTACCATAGAAACCTTAAGCTTATTTTTGCTTAACAGCTAAAATCAAAAGGTGTAAACACAAACCCAAAAACCAAGCGAATCAAAATATATTTACCCGAAAGCTAACAGAGTTAGGAAAATGATCTCTAATGAAGTGAACCTCAGTCTTGCGAAGTTTGTGGGAATTTTCTACTGATTCACCCACGGAAAGGCATCAGTACACTAATACTGAGCAGAAAAACACCAATACAAAAAAAAAAATCTGCAAATGTGACATTCTATAAATACATTTTCATATATAAAAAGATTTGGCTTGAAGAGATTAAAAACCTACGGGATTCATTTTATTCTGTAACTTCTACGCATGCTTATTTAAGTATTAAAAGGGTTTTGAACTTTGGTGAAACAGAATTAATGCCTTTCACCAACTAACACATGGCAGCTGTGCCAAAACAAGTAACTTCATAAACCACGTATGTGCAAGGCACTGAACGCTGACTTCAGAAAATAAAACTTATTTAGAATGAAGAGCACAACATCCTAAGGGAAACAGACCTTTATTCTTTTTAATATAGAATGCAACACTCCTCATTAAATTGTCCTACAAAATAAAAATCAGCTCAGGGAAATACACCCTAAAAATAACCCTAAAAATAAGGAATCTAAACACTGAAATGAGATGTGGGTAGTTCTAGGGAATAGGAAACCAATTAAGAGTCTTCTCCCGCGATTTGAACTGCTGTGTAAAGAATGTTGAACTAATAAAGGTAACGCAAGAGAAATTACTTTGTAAATGTGATTAAACTATTCTTTTCAAATTGAAAATTAATCCAGACCCCACAAGCCGGCAGCCACGTGGTTTTGGTCACTAACAATTACAAAAGGAAGATGAAAATATACTTCAAACTAGTTTTCTAGGAAAACCACAGCGACTACAACAGCTCACCAAGCCGTGCCTTTAGACCACGCCTCGCACACGGAGGCATGCAAAAACCTGTTATTAACTCACTACCAGAATACTCTGAACAAACACAAACTAAAGGGTGCAGGAACATGTTTACATCTCTTGAGGAACTGCCCCCTTTCATCTTAAACACACACTTTGCCCCGGATTCTGTTGCTCCCGCTGAGGCAGCGGATGAAGTACGGTGGTGCAGAGATGCTCATCTGAATTAATACAATGCTGGCAGGTAGATGGGTTAAAAAACTATAAACTTCACACTCAAAGATACCACTAAATAAATTTTTCCTTAGTATCTGATTTTTATATCCATTTCAGGTGCATTTTCATCGTGCCCCATCTCCCATTATTGAAAGCGTGACAGTTAGAAAATAGCATCTAATGGGGAAGAAAGCAACACTCTGACAGACATGGGAAAGACTGGTGGAGGGAAATTATCCTCATTAATCTTTGGTCACATACCAGCTTTGAATTATTTGATGTTTCCCCTTTGCTGCTGTGCTAGTACATGAAAAAACAACACACTGACAAACTGGACAGTCATGGCAGGAGGGAACAAATCACTCCCCATGTCGGCATAACCATGTTCTGCAAATAATTTACTAGTTCCAAAGTTACCTTTTCCTGTGCAGGTTTGAGAACATTTTCATTTAATGTCTGACCTAACTCTGATGCCTATTTAAAAGCAAAACAAAAACAAAGTCAGTTATACTTTCCTTTTTAAAACAAATTAAAAAAAAACCACAGCCAACATCTTCTGCAGGCTAATTTCTCAGCAAGCTTGAAGCTTTGATTGATACAAGCAGAATGAGCTGAAAAAAGCACACACAGTACAGTGCTGCAGACAGTGTTAGAAGAAAATAAATTAAAAACAGATGCACATGGCAATAGGTTGTTGGAGATGCCCAGAGTCCAAGCAAAGTCTGACTTTGCACTGGAAGCAGAAGCAATGGTTGAACCAGCAACAGTTTAGAAAATGGGCAAGACTCTTGCTAATGCCTGCAGCTGATCATTTGGAAGAACTGCCCTCATCTGCACCCTTATTTTTTCCTCACTAATGGAGTTACGTGTAAAATTGCATCTTTTGGGCCAATCTTTCGCTGATTCTTCTGTCTTGTAGTGCTGCAATTGGTATCTATTAATCACAGCCCTTTTGTTTCTAAGCAACACGCAAGAGGCAAAGCTCTTTTCTACAGCTCCAGCTTTGCAGGGAGAGAAAACAATGAGCTTTGGGAATCTACTGCAATCCAGAACAAGATGCACAAGGACACTGCACTTTAGAGGCATCTCACAAAACCCTGAAGCCCACAGTATAGGTCATGAAATTACTTTTGTAAGATGATACTGACCCGGACAGGGGGATTTGCTAATGTTTTGTTTGAAATTGTTCCTTCCCCCACTACCATAACACGCCTTTGGTAAACTTCAACTTGTCTTCACAATTGCTGTATTATACTGATCACCTTTCAAATTAGCCCAATTAATCCAAAAGAAGCAATCTGCTTGTGAGACAAACGTTATTCCTAAACATTAGCAGAATCTAAAGAAGTTTCATTTCCTAAGGGTTTGTAGCTTGTCACTCACGGTGGTTAGGGTGTGAGCATTCATTCATGTTCTTCCTGGGGATGGAGTAACTTCAGCATCTTTCCTTCACACACTCCCAGGTGTCTAAAAAGCTTTTCTCCCAGCCACAGCACTACCAGGATCTCCCCTTTACCCAACCAACACTATCTCCCACACTTCTACTCCTTACCAGTTCAAAAGTTGTTTGAGAAGACAAAGGCAAAAGGTAACCTCATTCCCGCCTACTAAGTACGAATGCACCTCAGATAAGGCTTGTTTCCATTGGAAGCAAGGCTAGTAAATGTTTAAGAAAAACAAGAAAGGGGATTGTTTCATCTCTGAAAAACCCTTCAGAGCCTATTAAACCTAGGAAACTGTTTATGCTATATACCAGTGAAACATACTATGACTTACAGTTCAGGTATGCTAAGCGAAGTCATTGCTAGAGTCGGGAAGAATTCTACTACCCCATTTTACTCAGTCACATGATTTTGTACATATGGAAAGGGAATATTTGGGTACAACTGTGCTTCCATCTGAACCAGTTCATCTTTACTATTGCTGAATTTAGGACAGCATCCTCACCAGCATTACAACCACTACGTAAATGGAGCATTTAGTAAAGAGTCTGCCTTTAACCAACACCCCAGGGAAGTTCTCTGTACGCAGCGTTCCTGGATCAGACATGCAAACGGAAATCCAGAAGTCACCTGCATTTATGAAGAGCATGGACAAAAGTACAGCATGTTTTTTTCTAAGAGTGCAGAGCTTGGATATCTCTATCCAATTTAAGCTATTTTCAGTCGGCTTGAAGGAACATCACCATATGAGACACACAACATTACTCTAAACAGATTTGACTTAAGGCAAAAAAAGAAAGACAGCTCAGGAGCAAATGCACATATTCAGCACGAACAGTGACAAGGAGTCCATGCACAAGAATATATGTGAGGGTGTTACCGGCTCTGGCTGCTGCTTGTAGCCCCAAAACTTTACCCAGACAGCAAAAGAGAAAGAGCAAGGAAGGTAGAAGCAGCTTTTAGCAAAAAAAATCAGTAGCACTTTTTTTTCCAGGCAAATTAAGTAGCATGAACCTTTTCCAACTTTAACATCTACTGACAAGACAATGAATATATTTGGTCACTGAGCACCAAATACACTTTTAAACAGTATATTGCATCAAAGAGATGTTAAATCTGTTCTACAGAGCAAAAGCTCAGATGTATGAGAAACAAAATTTAAGCTTTAATAACACAGCTTAGACTCCAGAGCACCCTGCTGCTGTGGTCCTTGTCAGTAGATGTGAGGAGTTTTACACTTCATATTATATTTACATTTGCTGACCATACTACGCTTTCTACAAGGGAAACTATCACGAGTGAAAGAAGAGAACTCCCAGAGCACTTAGTTTCTCTTACACAAGCCAAGCAGCAAATACTTTAAAGCTTCTAAATATCAAGGTTGGGTGCTTTAACGAGACATTTTTGCTGCAAAGCATGCAGTCTGGCTTGCTACTTGGAGCATCAATATCCTGCTGCACCTCTGTCTGAACACCAACACCTGCAGCTTCACATTCGTGTCGGGCAACAGCAGCCTGTGGCTATCAGAGAGCACACCAGGCTGACGCTACACGTGCAAGAAGTATTTTAGTTCAAACTAAGACTCCCTAGGCCATATATGGATGTACGTAAGCCCGCTCTTGCTCAAAACTTTGGCACATTAAGAAACCGATTTTTTTACATCCGAATTTTAAAGCTTTTCGATGGAAACAGATCTTGCTTACGTCAGAGCTCTGAGTTATTTGGGTCCGTCTCAGTTTTAACCCCAGTTTGACAGAGGAAATGCTTTTGTAATTGCTACTTTTTTAAACACACACAAGCAAGTTATCTTAGTAAGAATGTTAAGTAGCTCACATTTGTAATATCTTTTAGCAATGGAAAGATGGTTTTCATTATATTATATTACTAAGGAAGCTGCTACAAGATAGACCAGATTTAAGGTCCACAAAAATAAGGCTATTTCAAGTTGGCAATAACGAATTAAAGCATTTCATTCTGCAGCCTCTCCAATATACCCGACAGTTACACAAAGCAGCATATCACTGTCTATTTCTTGCCTAATTTGACCACTGCAGTTGATTGCAATTCCCATGGAAATAAAAGCTAGAACCTAAAAATTACTGTGCACTGCAAAGGAAAAACACACTGGTCTGTTGATGATCAAGTCTAAATCAATTGGTGCATTTAAATGACATTTAAAGCCAATTACAGTCAATAAATCAGAGCTATATCTATAATCACCTTTTGACTTGCTTGAGATCCAAATCTGGTAGCCTGTGAAAAGAAGCAAATGAATTCGAGTTTACTAGGAATAAATCCCATTGTAATTTATTATCTTCACAAAAACATTTAACCTATTCCCACCAGCATCTATGTAAAATGTAGCAAATTCTTATTTCTTCTAGTTTTAGTCTATGGTTAATTGAATGATTGTCACCTAAGCGAACGGATTTGCGGAACATGCAGAATGTGAAGACCAGGCCTCAGTTTTTCCCAAAGTGTCCTTCTGGGCACAACCTCTGCCCACCAAGCTTTCCATTTCAACTGACAAAAATGCTGCAGTTAGAGGGAAGTCAAAGGAAGGGAAAAATGTAAAACCATCAGCAGTTTTTAACTTGGTATTAAATTCCTGCTGAAGGATGCAACTTGTCCTTACTTGGTATAGACCGAAATTTCTGCTTTATAATAAAAAAATTGATGAATTCTTTCTTGAAGCTTACATGCAGTGGACAAATTTGCAGAAACACACACAGAAACACAAATAATAGTTACGGCAGGGATCTGCATCCAACATGAATATATTTTATATGTCATAGGCAAAGATACGCAAAGAGCAGAATTAAGTTTGGCTTGGTAATACTTTTAAAGAGACACCACAATTAGAACACCAACAGAATCTATGAGTTTACAAGAATTACACTGAAACATTCAGTTTACTTACACCCTCTTTAGCAGCTGAGGCAATTTTGCTTGCTCCAGTTGTAAAACTGCTCCATCCCTAAAGAAAGTGCGAACGTCGTAAGGTACGTGTGAATAGTAAAGGTGAATAATCAAATGTTCAGTGTTACACATTAAAGTTAGTCAAAATATTCTCCGATACAGCTTGCCCTGTAGTCATAACTACTCACTACAAAAGCAAAAATTACAGTCTCACTTAACTGTAATCTAGTGATGAACTTCATTATGTGTCAAAACAGCTGCATTCTGAACAAAGCTGAGTGCTTCAGACTCTATCCTACTAAAAATGGCATCACAAAAAACAATTCCTCCCCCTTGTCCAAAAAAGTAAGAGAACCAAAAAAAGACATTAAAAGCTCAGTAAACAGACACTGGCTCTTCAACAAGTAAGCGCTGGATGGAAATAAAATAAAAAAAAAAATTAAAAAGCAATGAGCAGCGAGAATGTATGCCTGGAAAAAGATGAAGAGAAAACAAGCATCAGTGCTCAAAAACATGAGGTAGCAATTCATAAAATGTCCATTCAATGATTTTCCATTTCATAATAAAGTTTCAGCCTGCTTGTTTCCTGCAAATTTTATTTTTTAAACCACGAGAAAAAAAGTTTTATTTTGCCTCATGTGTTCCTGAGAGATTTGAAAACCATTGGTCATTTTTTAAAAAAACTTTTCTGTAATGAATCAGAAAAGGTTTCTTTTAACTACTGTCAGATATTGCTTAAGAAACACGTATTTAGGCTGAGGAAATGTTTTGGGGGGTTTTCTGTTCGCTTTTTCTTTTAAAAAGCAGCAAAAAGTATTTTTTTGCCTGCCCTTTTAAAGTCTTTTCATTAATTAACCTACTTGTCCTATGCTGAAACAATGAAAGACAATTATGTCACCAACTGCAAAAATGCAAAGTGATGTGCTTTGTAGCTTTTGTGTTAAGCAGAATCCCAAGAGACCCGAGACAAATCTAAATTGCAATTACATCTGTTCTTTACAGAATGTGTTGAATAATGCAGTTGGTGTGAATTATACAGAAAACGCTCCTCCTATACGTAACAGTAAAAAGTAACGTATATAAATGTAGCGTGGGTAGGGAAAAACAATCATACACAGTGGAAGGAAAATTGTTTTCCTCACCAAGATGAATATGCATGCAAATACTCAGTCTCACTATAATAAACTTAAACCTGCACTGTAGTATGTATCTGTGGTCACAAGAGGGCATTTTAATCTCAAATTTCAACGAGAACATGTATTTAAATAGCGGTTGACAGTAACTTGGACAACAGCATCATCTCTCCTTTGCTGACCGCGCACATCTGCAACACACTGCACGTGTGGTTTCTGATCCAAACTCTCGGCACTGCAGTATGGCACAACTAGATAATATTCAGCAGGTTTATGCAAAGCACCCTGCAGGATACTGTCAAAATCTCAGACATTTCTTTCTGTTATGTTCTAGTGAAATGACTGTATCTTTTAAAGAAAAGAAAACAGAACCTGGTATGGATACTCAGACCAAGGATGCTCTACCAAAGACTACTGGCCACTAACCCTGGTGGAAAACCTGACTATTTCAAAGTGACTCCAAATCCTAAATATTCTTCAGCACTGTTACTCTGCAGCCTATCAAAGCACCAACATGTCCCTGGATGCCTTGGACTTTATTCCCATTTTCTTGAACAACGTGCCTTTCGCAGTCTCTGCGTTAATGATGACAACTGCTCAGCCAGGGGCTGTTACCTCTTCACACCCCGACACAAGTGCTTCAAATGTTTTCATCGCTGCTCAGGGCTTCTGGCACCCAGGTACACACACGTTTCTGTTGTTCTCCTCTGAACACACCTAATACAGGCAACTTATTTAAGACATTACCAGCCTAACAGGCAATTTCTTTTTTTTTCCCTTCAAGCTCTGTTCAGTATTAGTCCTTAATCCATTGCTATATCCTCATTTTCTTATTTCTATGAACTGATGCCACACATAATTCTGAAGTTTTGCTCAAGTTTCTCCCTGCGTTTTGCCTTTCAAAGTCCACCAGCACCTTCCTCGCTCTTTGAGAATACAGCCAATACTCAACATCTCTCTGTAACTACCTGCAGTCTTCTCTTCTCTGCTTATATAAGAGGGCATAAAATAGAAAAAAAAAAAAAAAGTAATTCAGGTCACAGAACGCTTCAAACAACTCCTCACCGAGTACAATGAAGACATAGCATTATTCAGGAAGTCATCTTCTTTTTTCGGAGGGTTTACTGTGTTTCCAAACCCCACGTAGCGATTCTCTTGGCCACTACTGTAAGAAAATGAATAAATAGTATCCATATCAGTATGCATTAATTAAAAATAATTGAACAAAGACTGAAAAGCATGAAAGAATGGCTACTGTTCAACAGGTTTTAAAATACACCTGGAAAAAGAGTTCTAAAGCATCCATCACCCAAAATACAAAACCCACTCACTTCACAAAGATGTCAGATCAACAAGGATCCACTGGGGAATCCTTGCAAATTAAAGTGTCCCCTATGCAAGCTAATGTGGTCTTAGTGATTTCTCCAGGTTTAAAAGAAGCCTGAGAAAATACTATTAATACATAAAAATGGAAAAGGAAAGAAAGAGTAAAACAGTGTTAGCTTTATAAATACCACTTAACTCAATTACTATAAGACACTACATACACTAAGAATTCCCTGTTGTGGAGCCCACCACAGCAACATTTTGAGTTGCAAATCCTTTCTTCAGCGCTACTCAAACAAGTTTAGTTACACAAATGCATTAAGAGGCACTTTCCTTCATCTTATCCTTTATCATATACTAGAGACATAACTTTAATACTAAACAAGATGTAACTGTTAACTAGTGCATCAGGATCCCAGTTGTGTAGCTGTAGTACATAACATCCGAGTCTTTGTTATGCCAGAGGGCCAAGCACTGAAAAAGTTAATAAACTTTACATTACCCTTGGTAGGAGTTGACATCATCATTTAACCAGTCTTCAAAAGCCTTGTCAGAAGAGGCAGCTGCAGTCTGAGATTGTCCAGCAGAACTACTGAAACAGAAGATTTAAAAATCAAACCACATAAAGCAAAACCCACGAGCTCAGCAGTGCAGCTTGGCATATATCATCCTAATACAGGTGCAAAATGGATTATTTCTTTTGTCTGTCAAGCAGGGGACTCTAATGCAACCACTAAAAGCCCCTGGAGTATTGAACAAATAAAGCAACAGCAGACAGACCATGTTACTCAGACTACAGCTACCCTTGAACTTGCTGGATGATGGCCAGGCATGAAGCACTTGTTCACTTCATTTACAACTAATTTTTCAGTTAACTTGACTATTCAATGCAGAGAATAACAAACACTACACGCAAAAAGCAGAAAAATGGAACTGCTGCGGTCCAGCTCTGATGCTACCGTTGGTAATGAGCACCTTAACGAAAAAGTTTCTTCCTCCCTGCCACCCAGTCACAAACAGGAACAGCACTGCAGTTTTGGCAAGCCCGTGCCACACCAAGTGTGGTGACCAGTCTCAGGTGCATTGCAATCAAGACAAAACCAGCACAGCTCATCCTCTGCTCTTGCTCACTTGTCTCCACCACAGCTTAAGTTTCAGGTGGAGGAGGTAGGAATTATTGCAGAAATTAAAGCCCTGCTACATCATATTCCTTAGGTAAAAGAAATGCTTGTTCAGACACCACCATCAACAGAAGAAAACCAGCAGACATTCAAACATCAGGTTTTGATTCTGGTGTAGCTATACCAACATTCGATAACAAGAATGCATACCGATGAGCGGAAGAGAGAGACATTTTAGGCTGAGGTGGGGTCCAGTTCCTGGCAGGAGAAGTTTCAATGGACCACTCCTTGCCTTCAGCTACTGTAGCTACCTACAACAGGCAGGAAAATAATCAAGAACGCTAAGTCAAAGCTTTGATACAAGTTATACACCGGTCCTGTAAAGTTAGGACAAGCAATTTTTCAAATTTGCTGCCAGCTGCATTGATCAATTAATTTGTTTTCGCAAGAAATCAATTCACATTTTGGATGTAAATTGGATCCCAGGTTAGTAATGTTGAGCTGAACACTGATTTTATTTAAGGCAACTTCTTCAAACAGGCAGATTTGTTTTGAAGAGGAAAGATTAGATTAAGGAACCCGTGATTAGTCCTTATATTTCTTTAACAGAGAAACAAAAAGCGGTAGATTTATACTCTAGCATAGGGCAGCTAAAAACACACACACAGAACTTAAAATATTCTCTCTGCCTCCTTCAGACAGAGGACCTGAACTTCATCTCTTCACCCCATACCACTCCTTCAACCCAAGTCATAACTTCAGCAAGTTTATACAAAACCCCCAAAGGCCTTGCCACAGAAACTCTACAGTTCCCCATTTCGCATACTGAAAGGCCTACAGCACAGACCTTTTGAATTCTTTCATCGGGATACTCCACTTTATCCAGCTGCCTCCTACTCCTAGCAACTTCTAAAGATGCAAAGAGACAACACACACAACAAACTTCTCACTAGGATATCCATGCAGCTTTGAACAGAATTATTTTTTACCACTTCTGCAGCAGGGTCGACATAAAAATACAATATCTTTGTAAGCCTCTAAAGTCCAGAGTTTAATTTGCTTGTCATTTCGTTTTCAGAAATTCCAATCCTCCATGAAATGACAATGCCATTAAAACTACTATCTTATTTGTTTACAGGTCTGCCAGTGTTTGGCAAGTTAATTCACTATTTTGTTACTACATACGCCAAAGATATATCAACAATCTGGATAAAACTCTACTGGTTAAGTAATGAACTACTGTGACTGGGACAACTCCACTGACTAACTGGTTGCAACAAATCACAGCACTGAAAAACCAAAATTACCTCAGCTAGACGCAGAAAAGAAAGCTTCTAAGGAAAATTCTACGGAGTTTGGAAGAAGTGCTCTAAAACTTATCCCTTTCAAGAAGGATTGCAGATGTGCAAAAAGTTGCTTCTTTCCCTTCCCCCTTCCTTCAAAAACAAATACTTAAAGTCCTCAGATAATTTCAGATAGCAGGGGATGAGGACACACACACACAAACTTACCTGATCTCTAAAAAGAGCTGCAGCTTTGCTGTTGTACTTCTCTTGCATTGACCAGCAAGGATCATAGTCCTCTTGAGACTCCAAGAACTCTCGAAATTTACTGTTACCTCCAGCCTTCATTTTCTCCAGCTCAATATCCTTCCATTTGTCCATGGTTACAGAGCGCACAAAACTGGAAAAGTTAAAAAAAAAGTTAAACTCACAGCTTGTTATAATTTTCTACTATATCAGCAAGGACCAAAAAAACCACAACCAAAACCCACAAACGTATTACAACCTATTTCAAAGGCTGGGAGTACTAAGATGTTAGAGAACACCCTCTAAGTACCGAAAGACAGATCCTCATATAAAAAGGTGGTCAAATTCTCACTGAAATAAGCTAAACTCATGCCATTATTGGCAGTTATATGAGACAGTCAACACAAGGCAACTGACAGAAAAAGCAGCTACCTTCAAGTCCAGAAATTAATCTAACCCACTGTATAAAAGAAACTTTCCCCATACTTCTTCATTCTGAAATTTTCTTTTCCTGTCTGCTTCCAGAATTACACTGAGGTGACCTGCGAGGACACCTCCTGTCCCACTCCACACTTCTGTTCCTAACAACCAGCAGGTACTGAGAGCTCAACTATTTAAGACAACCTGCCCTAGAACCTGACCTCATCCCAGGGCATTTATGACAGCAATTAGCATTCAACTCTGCTTTGAGCCGTATATTGAGTAAAGCTCTCTTTGGAGAGGAGCATGAAGCAAAACTGCCAGCAAAAAGTTGGAATTGAGACATTCTATACCCTTCCAAAACAACACATGCTGTTCACGGTCACGGCACACCATGAGGTAACCCAACTCAAGGCCATCATCTGTTTGAAAGGCTGACCTGAGGTGAACTCCCAAGCCTCGGTGTTTTCCTGAGCACTCCAGGCAGATCCAAATTCCATAGGTCACACTCACCCACTGGGGGTTAAATGCACCACATTCAAAACAGACCTGCAAGAGAGAAACAGTTACCTCCAACGCCCAGCCATCACTTGCTCATGTCAAATTTTCACAGCTCAGAAGAGTCAAATCATGAAAATAAGTTAAAAACGGAGAGTCTTCAGTGCTAAGAAACACCGTCCCTGGCAGCGCAAGCTTCCTTCAAATATATATTTATGCCTCACGGAAAGAAACACTCATTAACTTGCCTGACCGGGGTTATAAAAATTACTGTGTTGACTATCAAAAAACAGTGAGAAAACATAGATGAGCAAATTGAAATTAATGGGCAAAGAATTCAATTTGACCTCATTTCCACACTGTCTTGAAGGAGGAGAAAGTACCCAAACTGAATTCTTGGGTTTCCTTGGCAAAACAAAGATGCAACATTTGAAGTCTGGAACATTTATTCTGTCATGCTACAGTCTGGCAGTAAATGATAGCAGACCTAAACAGAAGCTTTTCGTAAAAATAGCTTTATTGCTCATACTGCGCAACAACTTAAGTTCTTATGACTGAAATCACCTTCTAAGGTTTAATTCATTGATACAAATAAAACTGAGCCTGCCCATGCGCTATCACCTTTAAAGTAGCGTATAATCAAACTACTTGAAATAGATAATTTTAATTAAGCTGTTCCCAAGACATCACTTGTTCAACAACCTCCAGGGGTTACAGCATTACTAGAACTTCTGAAAGACTTGTGCCAAATAGGCAACAATGTATTATAATATGTATATTAATAAATGTTACCGGAACTAACACAAATGTGAGATATCCAAATTCATATGTTACCATTAGTTAGCCATATTAGTGCTATTAAGGCAACAGCTGTAGCAGATCGCAATATAGATGTGGAATAGGTTAAAAAAAATTAGATTTATTTTTACAAAACTAAAGAAGAACATAATTTTCTCACATTGTTCTCATCTTGTGCTCTGACTTCCTTGAGAACTTTCCTTGTTCTTGGACTTGCCATGATTCTACAAAGGGAGAAAAACAGAAACAAAACCCAAAGTCATAATCATCGGTTTGGTATTGGTTAAGGCATTCAGAACCTCACAAGCAGATCTGAATCACAACCCAGACACAAAACACCGCAACACTCTTATACTTAAGTGCTGAACACATTGCTAAAAGAGCATTCTTCTAAAAGATACAAAAAATTGTGATTTTCCAGAACTATTCAGCTTGCTTATCAACCGAATTGTAAGAAAATTAGGTAATTATTGGAACTTTTGACATAGAATGGAATTCTAATTCTGGCAGTCACTCTCGCTGGCAGACCACATCATCTTACTCTAATTTTTACGAGGCACAAAACGCAGCAGCAGGGAGCAGTGTCAAGCTACAGATAAAATTCACGTTAAGAAAAGAAAAAAAAGAGAAAAAAAGTGACTCACACACAGTACACAATCTGGAAAAAAAAAAAGTACATGAAACGTGATTAAGAGAAATACAGTGTAAGGTAGAGCATAAGGCTGCAATTTAGACAAAAAAAATTAATTAACATTTCAGAATAATTTGGTGGTACAATATTCAAATTAACTTTAAGTACATAACATGTCTTCCTTTTTATCTCCAATCCATCCTTCCATTTCTACTCCAGAAAACCAACTTGTAATAAAAGACAGAGAAGCCACCAGGCTGACTATAAGCTATGTCAACTATTAAATGTCAAGCTTTTTGGTGAATCAAGACACAAAGCAAAAAAGGAGGATGTGGATGTTTTCGCCAAATACTGGTCTGAGAATTAGAAACACCTTCATGCAAATCTTTGACACCTGTGGTATTTGACTAAACAATCGTAAGGTCCGACAGTATAAATATGATCAACAATCCTGCAATAATTACAGAATGTAATTGCCATTTTTATTATACTCTCATTGCATGCCAACTCCCTCAAGGCTGTATTTCGCCTTCTTTCAACTTCTTATACGCTACAAGTTACAAGAGCCCTCTCTTCAGCTGGCTGCCTACTTCCCTTACCACTATCCTTCCCTTACCATTTTTTCCTCTTTTTCTCTAGCCTCTCATTCAGAATAACACACAGAGGCAGACTATATGCAAAGGCCTTGCAGCCTCAATAGCAAACAATCCTTGCCGGAGCTGAAAAGGAAAGCCTTTTCCCACTCCAATTCTGCATAAGCCAGGAATTTTCCATAGAGCAGAAAGAGACATCCATCCCATAACAGCCAACATCCACGCATCTCAGTGCTTATGTACAGTACGACTTTCTAATCTCTGACTCCACGCTGACAAAGGAAGAAATTGCCTCTGGGTCTGCCATAACTACTTGGGGTTTTTCACTCCATAAAAAAAAAATCCTTTTTTTAAGACTTTGGCCATCTGCAATCTGAACACATGCCCATTCCAGAAGCACCAAGTTTCCTGACCAAACCTCCACGTCTGTCTGGGGGGAAGGCAGAGTTCCACACCACATCATCCAAGAAAAGGAGAAGGTAATTAAGGCTGCCAGCTTGTCACCTTTCTCTCCTCCACCAAATCATATGGAAACGAAGGAAAGAGGAAGCTTTCTAACAGGTAACTTCTATACAGGTGCACAGTCTATTTTCAACTACATTTGCCCACAAAGCTTTCAGTGAACAAGTTATCATCATTCACCACCCAAAAGCTGAACCCTAATAGCCGACTGGGCACATGGTCACTGTGCTGCTTAAGTCTCAGGTGTAAATACTGAGCTAACAGCTGTGCGGACACTTGAAATAAATATGTTTTGTGTTGATCTGATGTAAATGGACAAAGGCAGTAAAGAAAACATTTATTTTAGGAATAAATCTTCACTGAAGAATATAAAAATTTTGAACTAAGGGTTCCAAGGCGGAAACAGTTTCACACAGAGCAATCTCACACACTTCCTTCCCAAACAATGTTTCCAGAGGAAAAACTAGACACACACTGCATAAGTTTCCACGTTAGGAATCTTTACCTTGCTTAAATCACACAAGAAACAGCACTAGACACTTTTAGGCGGAAACAAGCTATTACAGGACTTTGCTCCCCTGACGTAGCAGCAAACTCTCACGGCCGACCTGCGAAGAGCTTTGCGATTCAGTGTAGGAGAGCCAAGCAGTGACGTGGTCAGCCACGACTTCACCCTCCTGAAGGCTCCCTAAAGGTCTCAGCAGGGCAATAAGGCCACAGAGGCTTTGTCAGCTGAGTCACAGGATAATTTTGGTTGGAAAACACCTTTAATATCATCAAGTCCAACCGTTATCTAACTCTACCAGGCCCACTTCTATACCATGTCCCTAAGCACCGTGTCCAGGCAGCTCTGAAAGACACCCGGGGATGGCAATTTGAGCCCTTCCCTGGGCGGCCCATTCCAGTCTTTGATGGCCCTTTCAGTATTGAAGTTTTTCCTAACGCCCAACCTACACCTCCCCCGGCACAAGAAACAAAACGCTCTGAACCACAGGCAGAAAAGGTTCGCTTTCAAGTATCCACCACAGCCAGCTACATACTTATAAAAGCCGCGTAGTTTTGTGAAAGACACCAGCGCAGCCGCCTTACCGAGAGCCTCCCAGGGCAGGGGGGGGATGCGAGGAGGAAAATTTCTTCCCGGATACCTGGATCCGAGCCGAGTCCTGCAGGCCTCCCTCAGAACATGGCCGGGCGAACACAAGGGCCTATATAAATAAATATTTTTAAAAAGCGAAATAGCGATGGGGGGGGGGGGGGGGAGGACGTGGAAGAGACGTGGCGAGGAGAACCTGAGGCCTCCTCCCCTCCAGCCGCCTTCCCTCAGGGACAACGCGGGGGAAGAGGAGGGATCGCCGAGCCCACTGAACCTCCACCAAGCCGGTGTAACCGGTGGAAGAAAAAAAACAAAAAAACAAGAAAAAAAAAAGATGAAGGGACACGGTTAACCCACCTTTTGACGCGGTTAATCCAGCTTTTTGCCTCGGTCCCACCCGGCGCCCTCACGGCGCAGCCGCTGCCCCGGCCGAGACCGGCGACGTTGCGGGGCCGCGGGGCATTATGGGTGTTCCCGCCTTAACCCCTCACGGCCCGGCTGGGAAATGGAGGGGGCCGGGGGTCGGCCGAGGGACGTGTTTAAGTGTCGCTTAGCTGTGGTGTCGGGTGAGATGGTTTAGGGGCGAACTTATCGTGGCAGCTTGAGGGTCTGAAAGCACAGACCTAGCGTGGGAGGGTCATTTCTCTCCATCGTTCTTTAGAGAGATTCCTCGATGGTAAAGGGTGGGTGGGAAAGCGGACCTGGGTATGCCTGGAGGTGTGTGCCAGGAGCTACCACTAATTCCTTTTTAATCACAGAATCACAGAATGTTAGAGGTTGGAAGGGACCTCAAAGATCATCTAGTTCAGCCCCCTGCCAGAGCAGGATCACCTACAGCAGAGCGCACAGGAACGCGTCCAGGCGGGTTTTGAATGTCTCCAGAGAAGGAGACTCCACACCCTCCCTGGGCAGCCTGTGCCAGTGCTCGGTCACCCTCACAGTGAAAAAGTTTTTTCTGATATTTTTGTGGAACCTCCTGTGTTCCAACTTGCACCCATTGCCCCTTGTCCTGTCAATGGACGCTGCTGAGCAGAGCCTGGCTCCATCCTCCTGACACTCCCTCTTGACATATTTATAAACATTCATGAGGTCACCCCTCAGCCTCCTCTTCTCCAGGCTAAAGAGCCCCAGCTCCTTCAGCCTCTCCTCACCAGGGAGATGTCCCACTCCTTCCATCATCTTTGTAGCTCTGCGCTGGACTCTCTCCAGCAGTTCCCTGTCCCTCTGGAGCTGAGGGGCCCAGAACTGGACACGATATTCCAGATGTGGCCTCACCAGGGCAGAGCAGAGGGGCAGGAGGACCTCTCTTGACCTGCTAGCTACTCCCCCTCTAACCATCAGCGATGTTTTAGCATTTACACACGAATCCCACAGAGGCAATATGCTGCTTGTTCCTGTGCAACTCCAAGTCTGGCCTTCGTACTTAATAAGTAGGCTATTACCTTACTATCAGTGCCCGGGTGATTAACAGGAGCCATTTTCATTACCATTAATGGTGGCTACATACACAACCCCCTCGCGTCAAGGAGAAGATAATGGGCCCTTGAATGTGCCTGCGTGCGAAGGCCGGAGGGAGGGGGTATGAAATATAAAGCAAACTCGGCTTAAATAATTTGCTCTTCCAGTTAAGGAGAAAGTGGTCTCTTCTAATAAGCACCGTTATTTTCTGGTAAACACGAGCTAATGGGCACGGAGGTTCCCATTATACTGATGCTGTATTGTAGGGTTTAATGAGAATATTAATCTTAACTCTTCCCTACAGTTCGCAGGTAGTCCAGCGGTTGGTGTGGGTGGTAGCTCTGCAGCAGGTCACGGGTTGCGTTTTCAATACTTGTGCTCCCAGCCTCAGGGGAGCAGTGTTGGGCAACATTTTTCATCCGTTGTGGTGCAGGGCTGGAGGCTGATGCCTCCCGTGGTCTTAATTTACCAAACACCCGTGTTCGTGCTCTGTCTGGGCAGCAAACTTGTCTTCCTGGGTTCGGAACTGCTGTCACCCAGGAAACAGAAAATAAGTGCTTCTGTTTTCACTGTAGTAATATTATTGCAATTTGTCCTAAGCCAGGAGTCATCTTTAAGCCGTGATATACAGTGATCAACAAAGACTTACCTACGTGGGCAAAGGCTGCAGGATGGGACTGCTCGGTTTTTGGTAGGAATGAAGGGAAGCCACAAACATTTGCCTTTCTCAGCAAGCAAATCAATGCATGCCATTCCCTGGCAAGTCCAGTTTGCTCCATTCCTGGAATCTGGGATGGGTGCATAGCTCTCTTCCCATCTCTGCAATGTGTGACCAATAGCTATTCTAAGATAATAGCTAGTGCCAACGAGAAGCATTTACAAAGGCATCCTGCCTCCTATTCCCTACTTTTTCCCTTTCTCTAGCCATGAATTGATACTGACTCAAAACTAAATTACAGATATTTTGAGCACAATTGCCATTGTTTTAGTTGTTATGCCAAGCACATATGAAATGTGATGATAAGGAACAAATTACAGGGTAAACCAACAAAATATAAGGCAGGCACCATCTCTTTGAGCTGTTTTTCGTATTGAGATTTTTTTTCAGATAGAAATACTTTCACTTGGCTACAAAAGGATAATACTCAAATATGTCAAGGGTGGTCTGATTTAAGAGCATAGAAAACAACTAGGGCCCAATTCTGCAAAGATTTCAGGAATATATGCATTTTAATTGAAGGGAGAAAAATTAATAGCAAATGAAACTTTAGTAAGATAACCTACCTGTAAGTTAATTTTGAATGATGGCTTTGAAAGTTCTTAAGTACAAAAGAAAAATAAATCTCTGATTTCAACCAAAGAGCATTCCTTTTCACTTTTTCCTCTTTTATGCATTTCCTGAAACTTTTCTAATCTATTAATAAGACTTGGTTTTGTCTATTAAATATGGCAGCCCCTGACATAAATAACATGGCATTACCGCTCAGTTAATTGCAGAAAAATACCTTTAAAAAGAGTAGCCGACAGCATGAGCTTCAAATACTGAAGGAAAAAGAGAAACAACAAAGCCCTATTTTGATTTTTTTTTTATTAACACGTATGTGGGCTGAATACAGTACTCGGTACTAGCAGCACTTGTTGTGGACTGAGAAGCCATGGATTTTTATTGCCTTTTTCTCTCCCAACACACCTGAGATTAGCCACTATATCAGAGTAATGTGCAGGATGTCACAATGCTTAAATTGAGGGGGAACAAAAAGAAACGTAGATACGCTTGTTAGATAAATCTATTTAATAAATCTGAAGAGCGAGGAGCGAGGAATAGACCTGTTTGCAAGATAAATGCCACCATTCGCGTTCTGCGTTGTCATTACTTATGACTTATGTAACTATAGCTGTGTGAATAATAATAAAAGCCCAAACTCAGTCCTTTTACCTCCATGAGAAGTCTCATTAATTGATGGGAATGTGCTAATGCCCTTTTCTTGGAGGGATTTTTGGTACTTCTGCATGTTGCATGCCCTGAATAGTACCCTCTGAACCGTAAGCAGGTTGTCACCAGAGCCACCAAAGACTCGATCTCATTTTTAACTTGATAGGCTTGAGAAGTCAGGGAGACTTTGAGGGGTGTCTTATTTTTGTAAATCTCGACAGAAGCTCGTTCCTACTAACATTCTGTCACCTAGCAGAAAATATTAGAAAAGTAACTTGTAAAATATTTCCTGCCGTGGGATGAAACATCAGCCCAGTCTTTACTAAATGTTGATTATTTGCTATTATTTACTGTGATGAGTAAGTATGATTTACATGCTACTAATTATAGCTTTCAGGGCTATTGATATTCATTGCATTTGGCAGCCACAGCATTGCAACCTCACCCAGCTACAAGGAATATTGCCATTAGGCTATGGAAATTCCACATGTGCTTAATAAAATAATCACTTCCCCCTCATTGTGTAAGGGAACATTGCATTGCCCTTCTTTTTCAGCTGAGAACTCCCTGTACAAGGACTTCACTGACACATTTCCTCAGTTAACTGGACACTGGCAACATCTGTAGCTGCACAGCAAGGAGTGGACAGGTAAGAGGAGCTGGAGTTTAGGCAGGAGTTTAGTCCTACAGCTAAAACAAATATTCCTGCCCTTCCCTACGGATCACACAACGCAGTCTCCAGCACTGAATTTCATGTCCAGCTCTTCAAAGCACAGACAAGATCAGGAGAGTGATCAACCCCCATCCTTTCCCTGCATGTTTATAGGAAATTCAGCTCTGATTTGAGCTCATCGTGCCCACTCCTCCCTGCAGCTGGGAGTGCATTTTAATGCGTGCATTTCTACAATCAATCAGGTTACTACGACATCCGTTCATTACGTTTCTACACTTCATAGCTAGAGCAGAGAAAAACTTGAGCAGGTATTTATATTTAGATACGCCTATCAGACCTGCCTATGCATTTATTTTTTTTTGTTCAGGAGTGAGACAAGCTTTGGAAAGTCTTCATGTGAGCCAGCAGGAAGCCTTTCCTCCAACACTAAAAGAACAAAGAGAAAAGCAAAAACTTCTCTTTGACAAACACTATTCCTACGTGCAGCTTTAATTTTGCCTTAACGTCGCCTACACGTGTGCCATGTCACAGTTTGTCTCATTGTCAATCAAAGCTACCAAAGTGGCCATCTAGCATGGCCCCAGGCAGGATGAAAAAGCCTGAAAGTGCTGCTAGCTGCCTCTATCTACTCTGAGGATACTCAGAGTGAACCCTGGGAGGCTGGTTCAAGTGGCTTATTTCCAAGGCAATTAATTCTTCCTAAAGTAAATGTGTGTAACAAATGCTCCTTCAGCCTGGTGGCACCTGACACTGCTGACTTCTTAATACATATTAGCTCTCGCTGGCTGGGATTGGAAAGAATATCGCTGAAAACACGGCAGAAAAGTAGCTCTGTTTCGTGCGTGCATGTGCTTGAAGAGCTTCCGACTGCACCTACCTCGGGGCAGCGCTCGGATACTCCGGCTCCTGACGCCGTACCCTGGTGCAGGCACTGCTGTAGGCGTCCTTCAAAAGAGCCTAAAAGAAACTTGTTATCGATTTCTTCTCCATCGTATCACATGAGACTTGTTAAATCGGCTGGGGGGAAGTTCCCAATCATCTGAGGGGAAAAGAATGATTCCTGAACAAATGGGGAAGCAGCTTGTCTGATAGAGAACGGCCTAAGCCACTGCTCAAAATCAGAGGCTGCTCTCCCCCCTTAGGCTCTTTTTTTGTCGTATCATTTGAGAAATGCAACTGTTGCATGGAAACCTTGAATAATCACTTGGTATCAATACCCAGGGACCTTGGCAGCTGCATTGAATTACTTCTTGGTCACACTGCCTAGTGAAATTGCAGCTGGAAATGTGGCTGCAATCCTGCCAGCTACTCAGATTGCCTGGGCTGAGATGCTGGGGTGCCAGCTGTGACCGCTTGCTTCTCCTGCGGGAATTAACCCTTCGGGCACTCCCCTCTCTCCACTCGAGGCTGTGCCTGGGAAAGCATCTGCGCCGTTTACCTGAGAACGCCGACAGAGCCGCTGTGACCCAAATTTGAGCAGCTCTCACCACAGACATTCAGTAGTTGCTTAACGTTCTCAGTCTCTGGGTTGTAAATAAGACAGACTGGGAGTTTCAGGGCTGCTGCTCAGGTGAGGTGATGGTCCATGGCACGAGACACATCCCTCAGACTAATAAAAATGTTGGCATGTTCCAGGGTGTTTCTGCCCTTGTGTTTTTCCTTTATAGTCATGGAGAGAGAGAAAAAGAGTTATTTGAAAGGCTTCTTGTGGGATGTTACGACAGAATTGTCAAGGCATCTTATTAAGGCTGTAAAAGCATGAATTTGAACCTTGGCTCGACTCTAGCAGTTTGATCCAGGGGAGGAACGACGCCAGTCATGTCTCCTTTGTACAAGCTCTTGATCATACAAACAAGGTAGCTGTACCCGCTGGATGTGGACAAATTGTTCACCTTGCTATTATTCTGACATACCAGAGAGCTTAGAGAAGCTGCTTCCCACCTCTGCCATTCTCCACTTGCTCATCAAAGAGTGATGAGAATTTGTTGTGCGGCTCAGCAAGTTAATATTAGGGAATTACAAATGCAGAATGTAGATGACGGTGGTGTAGAAATGCTGAAAAGCCTGATTAGGAGCTGCCTCCCCTCCAACATCTAAGACTTCACAGGGATCAGAGAGAAAATGATGGATTTCACACATCAGTTCTGATATAAATTTTACAGATTGCCCTGGGCTGCTGGGGAACCATTTCAAAGCGTAAAAGCCATTGAGATGGTTTCCTTTCTTGTGTAGCGAGGAGAACAATTTTTAAGACATTGTGCTTTGCTCTCACAGGGCTGTTTCTCTCTGTGATGTATTCACCAGGCTGCAGAAGAGCAGAGTGTTGCTCCTTTGGCCATTGCCTGTTGAGGGTGCACCACTACTGTGCTGCTCAGTTTGGGCTTCTCCACTTCTCTGGTCCCTCTGGAGAGAAGAAGGACACGTCTGTGCTATTGCCACCTCTCTTAGGTCTTCTATTTTGGTAGTCTTGGCTTCAGCTGGCTTCAATCTCAGAGCAGCTGAGCTCTGTAAAAACTCTCTAGTGACTACCCCAGGGTGATGAGGGGTTTAAAACCTACAAGTTTGGAAAGAAGGTCAAAATTCTTCACCTTTTTCATGACATTTGCCACTTTCTAACTGGTTCAGTAGTCCTTTTCTATGTAAAATTCTTCAGGAAGACACATGGGAGTGTCACAGAGTCCAGTTCTTGTAGCCAGGCCTGGCTGCCCAAGGTGAGCGGTGGGAACGTCTGTTCACCAGCAGTTTGGTCCTGTCTGTGCGTCCAACATTACCCTTTTTGGGAAACAGGGCAGAGGCTTGTGCCCTTTCCTCCTCCCACCCAGGAAGACCACTTATCCTAATCCATTTGCACTCGTGTACTTTTTAAGCATCCACAGCATCCTATAGCGGGAAGACTCACAGTTCACCCACCTCCTAGGTGAAAGCTTTTCCAACTGATTGTTTGGAATGTGTCCCCTGCGCAACACTGCTGTGCACAGAGGAAAGCTGCCGTCAGTCAGACGGCCAGCAGTGGGGTTTTACTTCTAATTTGTGATACGACGTGATGTGCCACCTTGGGAGGGCTGCTGCCTGCCCTGAAAGAGGGGAGGGGCTGGCTGATTAGCTCGTAAGGTCATAAAGCACTGGGACAAGCAGGTTTTGCCTTTTGGATGTGGCATTGATAAGGCTGAAGTACCCTAACGCCACCGCATTTGATCAGACGTCTGCAAAGGCGCTGTGACCCAGATGAGGTTATTAAAATGGAGAGGAGGTGAATGTAAATGAACTGAGAGGAATAATGCCCCCCGTGTGTATCGTGGGATGTAAGACCATCCATAGCTTTCAGCAGCTGTGACAATTACAGGGCTTCGGCTGTGAGGAGACGTGTCCCCAGCTAATACTTTTAGCCTCTATTGCTCATCTTGATCTGTCAGAGCGAGGAGGCTGCAGATACAAGAAATAACAAGCTGCACGAACATACTGCTGCTTTGTTTCCAGCTTGCTAACTTTGTTTCTTGAGTTCTTCTTAAGTTAGCCTGTGACTTCTTGAAATAATCAGCCAGGAACAAGTGATAACAAGGTCCCGTTGTCTCAGGTTAGTCTCCTTCAGCAGTGCAGCTGGATCCCTGTAACTCCCTCAGCATAACAAATTTGGATGGGAAGAGGTTCCTGACTCAAGCACTGGTTGAGAACGGGGGCATTTGGTCTCTGGAGCATCATTTGAACCTGAGCATGAGTCACAACTGGATTTCACTCCCTCCGTGAAGCCAGGATGTGACCAGCATGTGCATCAGGGTCTTAAATTGAAGAGGCAGCCTCAAGAATTAAAGGAGGGGAAAAGAAACAACTAGAATCTCTTAAACACACCTGTGGCACAGCATTTGGAGAGAACTGCAATGACGACTGCTTGACCACTTCCCTTTCCTTGCTCTTCTCCTGATGGCTGTCTGATGGAGAGGGGTGCAGCTGCCTGCGATTGCCTTGCTGTGTACACATATCAGAGACGAATATCCCTGCTGAGAATCCCTCAGACCCCATCCAAAACCACTCAATGAGGAGAAATCCTTCTTGACATCCAGACTGGACTCTCGAAGCAACATTTTTCCTGTCAAAATGCCAGGATGAGGTTATAGTCCAGGAAATAAATAAACTTGGGATACTGTGCAATTTTGGCTAATTTAAAGTTGCGGTTGGCTTTACTGTCAGGGTACATATGTGGCCCTGCAGCACTTGTGCAGCAATTCGGTGGGTCAGGACCTCACACAGTTTTTAGGAGATGCTGCTGGGTTCTGTGGAAATGTCAAACCAAGTGCCACCGTGTGGTAGCACCCGGGGGGGGTCACTGGTGGCGCTCAGCCCAGCGGTGATGGCACCGTGTTTTGGCAGCCTCTGTGCTGCCTCATCCGATGGTGCCTTGTTAATCCACCTGCTAATTGAATAAACCTAATTAGGATCTAAGCTCTATGTGTTTCATGTGGGTCCAAATTCAGCTAAGTTAATATTTCATCTCACGGACATAAAAGATTTTCTTGGAGGTCTGCAGGAGAGTTTTTAATTGGCTTGCAAGGAGTAACAAAAAACCCAAACCTGTTGTCAGGAGACTCATCCTCAACGCCCCTCCACTGCTCTCTGTGATTAAAAGGGATTGGACACCACCAGACTGAAGCAAGTGCCCAACTTGCAGCATGTGAGAAGCCCCAGTAAAACCAGTGAAGCTACTTGGATGCTTAAAGGCAGATGCCGTCTGTTTCCAAGCTGCTATCCCAACACAGATAGGAAATCATACGAACGAAGATTGTAAGACTGGGCTTTGGGAGTTTAAAGTCTCTGCCTTTGAAATAGAGGTTACATTTTCCCTGTGGTTTCACCCTTCTCAATAAGCTAAGGGGAGTCAGTGTGTTTTCCTTCAGGTGCACGTGGAGTCCCAGCCAACACACAGTTGCCTTTTACTCAGCTTATCAAGATGAAAGCGCAGGAGGGAAAATTCCTGTTTATGTCAAACTTAGTATTTCAGCAGCGATACCTTTTGGTGTTTCACACCGTGTCTCTTTTGTAGTACAAGGGAGTTGGAAAATAGCTGTGCTTACGGGAGGTGTTTAGTAGTAGGAGGCAGCACAAGAGGTGGAGGAAATCTTAAGAACTGGCACAAAGGCCGGGTACTAACCCGCATGGCTGCAGCCCAGCCTCTCCCATGCTGTTCCCAGTATTTCCAGTAGCACAAACCAGCTGAACCCCAGCCTGTTCTCGGCAGACTTGAGCTCTTGTTTCAATTCTAATGTCGGGTTGCCTGACTCTATGGTGCAAACCTCCCTACACACTTTGTAAGGAATGTTTCATCTGCATTCATTAAAAAATAAACTGTTTTTTGTATTGCCTCCACTATTCAAAAACTTTTTACCTGGGAATACAAATAGTGCCAAAGCTTCTCCGGTGCACAGGATTAAATAAATTGGTTTGTTCACTGCGTATATTCCTTTCACCTATAATATAATGTGTTTTAATTGTATCTGACTGCATTAATTGATGCTCTGGTTATGCACAGTGCACGGGTCAGATAATCAATATACTTCACCATTTAAAACCAGTAGGATTTGTGATCAATTCAGAGTCTGTCTTCTAGTCTCAGGTATTCAGAGTTTGCTTGTTTGTTTGTTGTGTTTCTCCCTGTGGCGGATTAGAATAACAATAGTGTTGTTAATGTAAGGTTTTTAACATTCAGAGCACTTTAGGACTAATCCTGCTTCCTTGGGGCATAGCCGGGCAATGCTTTCCTTGAGTAAATTGATAGAGCTTCTGTCATTTCAGCTGCCATTTCCTTCTCACACCACTGTAACAAGCAGGATAAGAAGGAAAGTGGAACTGGTCACTCATGGTTTGGAGTCCCACCCTGCTTTGGCGGCAGAAGTGAAACCCTGACTTTCTTCAGAGGAGGAAGGAACAGAACAAACCGTTGTGCAGCCTTTGGAGTCACTGGAGATTGCAAAGAGACAACGTCGTCATCAGATGAGTCTCTCCTAAAGCTTCTTATCCCGTTGTGCTGAACTTAGCAACAAGTCTGCCTCAATCACCTCTCGTGGTGACCTGCTCCTTGGGCCAGAAACGTGTGCGGCAGGGAGGGCTGACGTGAGCCCGTGTCTTCCGGACTCTGCATCTCCTGGAGCAGAGGCAGCGGGAAGGGCTCAAGCATGTCTGGGAGGTGGTTGTGCTTGTGGATTTGCTCCACTATTTGCAAGTGAAGTAGACTGACTTGTTTTTCTACGGATGCAGGGTATGGTGAGTGGTTCATAGATGGTGCTCAGGTAGGAGCTTTTCTTGGAAGAAGAGAGATACTCCCTTACATCCCTCTGCTACCAGTCAGCTGTGACTTATTCGCAAGCCTGGGTATATATTTTAAAACCCCCACAAATATACGTTTTAAAGAATTCCTCGTCTTATCTCCCTTTCTGAGTTTGTCTTCCGTGTGCACTCTCGTTGTCAAACATTATGGGAAGAACCATTGCATTTTAGGTTAATTATGGGCTTCATGATTTTTAGGGTGAGCATGCCAGCACCTGAGCGGGGAGTTAGGTGATGGGCAGCTGCAGAGAGGGGGAGAGGATCTCCTGCTTCCTTTTCCCCTAGGATGTCCTATAGGCTCTATGTCCTAGCCACACAGCTTGCCTGTCCCGCACCCTCCGGCCAGCGGCAGAACCGGGGGGGGGCAGAAAAAGTACCAACAGGGTAAAAAAAATCAGGAGCTGCCCGACCAGCCCACGGCGAGGAAAAAGGAGCTGCCCTCGGCTGCGCTGCCTGGCTCAGCCTCCCGGGGGACGGCTCAGCCCGAGGGGGCCGGCAGCATCCCCCCCCACGCCTGCCAGGGCTCCGGGGGGAGGAGGGTGGGTGGAAGCGGGGGGCGAATCCCGGCGGCAGCCAGCCCCCGCCCCGCAAGCCCTGCCCGCTTTTGGGACGGCCAGCCGCCGGCGGAGCATTGCCCTTTTAAGCTGTGGCCCCACTTGCCTCCTCCCCGGCTCCCGGAGGGGCTCCGGCAGCCGCCGCGACCTCCCTCCTTCCCTCCGTTCCTCCCTCCCTCTCTTCCTCCGTCTGTCCCTCTGTCCGTCCGCCGGTCCGTGCTCTCTCCCGGCGGCGGCAGCTGCGGGACCGGGACGCGGCGAGCGGGGCTGCCGCTGCCCCCGCCGCTCGGGGACCATGGGATGCTGCACCGGGCGCTGCACCCTCATTTTCCTCTGCACTTTGCAGCTGGTGAGTAAGTGGAAGCGCTCCGGGATGATGGGGACGGGGGAGAACGGGGGGTTTCGGAACAAAAGCCTCCCCCTCCGGGGTCGGTAAAGTGTCCGGTCCCTCCTTAACTTCGTCTCGGAGGAGGAAGGTGGAAGGATGGCAGGCTGCGCTCCGAAAACGCTTTGAGGGGAGTTTAGTAATGCCTAAAAGTCTGAAAAACGCTTAGACCTTATATATATACGTATAAAGTTCTCAGTGCGTAAGTTTGTGCTTATAAAATACAACTTAAAAAAAACCCCACAACAAATCACTCCGTGAAAAGAGTCCCAGCAGGCTCGGTGGCAGTGCTGGAAACCAAACTTCGTGCTGAAACCCACCGGCACCTTCAACCTCCTTTATGTCCAGCTGCAAGAAGGGGCTCGCCTGGCTCGCACCCTGCTCGCCTGCACGGGAAGGGTTTGAGTTGGCTTGGAAGGAATTACTTCAAACCTCCTCGGGACGAAGTGCTTAGAAAGAATGTGCTTGTACACCTACATATATTTATTAAGGAATAAACTTCCCGGCGTGTGGAAAGTGTGGTCCCTGATGGGCGCGGGTCCCTCGTCCTCATGACATCTGCTTACATGATAACGTGATAAACAAAGGTCTGGTTGTTCCCTGGGTATCTCTGCATCCAGCCTGGATCTGGAGGGTCCCCTTCTTGTCAACAGCTAATGGGCTCCAGGGCTCCTCGAGTCTTAAAAAGGAAATGACAGCATCTATGTGTTTTAATTTCATTTGCTTCTTCCAAATTTGCTTTATTTTGGAGCGTTAAGCAGTGCTCAGGAAAGGGCAGGCTTCCTGTTGACTACCGTTTGAATAGTGAGCTGGTGCCAAGGGGTGAGTCTGGTTAAAACTCTTTGTTTTGGAGTTGCTCGTGGTGACGGTGACAGCGGTGGTTTGTCCTGTGAAGGGACAGTGAGCGGGCACTTTGCTGAAGCACCTCTCCTTAGAAGAAACCTGGTAGTTTTTTTAAAATGTAAACCATCAGCCTAAAAACCGAAGGGGAAGAGGGTGGGAATGCAACCCTGTTAACTCACGAATCAGAAGATGCGGATGGAAGACTTGACTCGTAGTTAAACAAAATACAGAATAGAAGTGGTGGGGTTTTCTTGCACAAAGCGCCTCGCCAGGCATGTTTATGAGCAAGCTGAATGGCTGGGGAGTGTATTTAGTCTCCTGGATTATTTCTTTTGATTTTTCACCCATGATCACAGAAGAAAGAAGCTGTACCCTGTATTACATTAGAAATTGGCACCTTGACACTCACTGTCTCTTAAACCCATCACTATGTCATCCTGCTTTAAAGCACTCACACACACTGGAGGGGGAAAAAAAAAAAGAATAAGAGAAAAAAGCCATGAGCTGCTGGTGCAGTTCTTATTTCTGAGAAGCGTGGGAGTTTTCTCGTATCCAAGATACGGGGACAAAGAACCCCCAGCATTTTATTTTCCTTAAGACCCTCCTCCTTGAAGAAAAGAATCAGTTTGGCTCATTCTTAAGCAAGTTTGGATGCCTCAGCCGTAGCGATTTCCCATGGCACTCGCTGGGTGAATTGGTAGAGCTGGAAAAATGTGAGCTATGGTGAGGGAATTCCTGGAGCCGCGCTCCGGTAGGGGTGAGGTCAGAAGATCTTCCCAGCAAGTGCTTGGGTGAGGATGAGATCCAGGCTGGTGCTTTTTAATGACATTTTAAATTATTTTGTTTTAAGCAAACTTTGTAAATCGTCGCATCACTTCCACACCGGTATGGCCAAGCGACCTGCAGGACTTGCTGCTGCTTGGGGTGGGTTCTGTTAAGACAAAACACTGAAGCAATCAGGCCAAGATCATCAATAAATTATAATGACATGAACTTCCTTTGTTCCTCTCATGTCTCTTCTCTGCTTCATTTGATACTTTGAAGCTTTCAGTTTTCCCTGTATGTCGCCAAGCCCCGTGTCTCCCACTACTGAAGTCCCAGGGGTGAAATCCCAGTTCCTCCACAATCAGTGGATGCTCTGCCTCTGACTTAGATGGGGAGAGGATTTCAGGGCTGGGATTTCCCACTTGAGTTTTGCAGCACACCCATGTGTTTCTTTACATGTTCGCATGCCTGTTCCTCAAAGCTTCACTGGGGATTTTTATAAACAATGAATGGAAACATGAAACATCTTCACCCTCCCCCTCAAAAGAATAAATTGAATTAGGAATTGGAGTTGCAGTGCTTCGTAGGGGTTGCTTTATTATTAGGTGCAAGTGGTTGAGTGAGTGTGTGGGGCAGTGTTTGCACGCTGCAGCCGAAATGTTTCCCGGAAAAGAAGGCAGAAAACAAACATATTCATCATCACAGTGTACACTCCCAAAGAAAAACTTTGTGATCCAGTCAGAGAGCAGAACAACATGTGAATTCAAGGAGCCGCTACACAATGCGAATACCAACGAGATGTTCAGCCCCCCACGGGCTGAGCACTCGTGGCTCGGATCGAGGAGGAGAGCCGCGTGCGTCTGTCTGAAGAAAATCAGGGCTGACTCCCCAGCGGTTTGCTAATCAAGGGGGGAGGGAAGGCTCCACTGTGAATAAATAATTTGCCGTGTTCCAATTTTAGGTTATTGTTTCCTTGAAACGTCCACGTTAGGCTCTTGCTTTGCCGATGGGTGCTGCGGGGAGGCTGCGAGAAGGTTCCCTCTCTGCCTTGCCCTGATCCCTGTGTGTGTGTCACTGTCCCTAATCCTCCTTTTCCTCCCAATCCACCCCTGTCTTCAGCAGAAGTTTGGGTGAATGCTGGCCCAGGTCAGGGCCGCCCTGCAGATGAGTTTATCCTCAGCCATGGCATGAGGATCGTCAGCAAGGTGACGGGGTGTTTGTAGCTTTTGTGCTCCGTGAGGGTGTTGTCACCTCCCAGTTCTCACTTTGCCCTCGCACCACTGCCATCCAGGGGCTGATGTTACCTGCAAGCACCTTACCTCAGTCTTTGGGCAGTTGCATATCAAGGAATGCGAGCAAAACTTGGAGGAGTCATAGGTCTCCTCAGGAAAAATATCAGAACTCTGTAAGAGAGCCTCAGCAGAGGGTTAAGAAAATTCCCTCGTAGAAATTAGAGTTGAAAAAGGCTTGTCAAGGGCAGGATTTCTGAACGGGAGCAGAATGACAGACTGTTGTGCCCAGCAGGATTGTGGACTGGGTGGGTCGTGGTAAGAAACCACAAGCGAGGGCTGTGTCTCAGGCAGGGAGATATTAAAAAATCATCGATTTGCTTCTTTCCTCTCTGCCAGCAGGAGATTGCACCCAAACGGTGTATTTTCTGGAGCAGTAACTGATTGTGCGCTGAAGGCACTATGTGAATTTATTTCCACCAAGCATGGAAAAATTCCCTCCCTCCCCGTGCCCTGTCCCAATAAATCAAACAACTGTAGTTTCTTTACATTCTGTCCGTGGATTGAGAGCTCAGATGCCAAGCAAAGCCTGCAGACAATTTTACAGATACATTATAAATCCCCCTAGAATAAGAGCTTCTAATGGAAAAAGTGACTAATACTTCAAATGAGCGCAGAACAAGGCGCCCTGGGACGGGATTGCATATTGAGCCTAACCAAAAGTAACTATATACCTTTATTTATTTATTTTCTCCTGCTCTCACTCCTTTCTCAGCGATGCCGTTTTAATCTCTTACAGAAGGGGGTGACCAGTTCTGGAAACTATTTGAAACCGGCACAGATCCTTGTCTGACTCCTCCTTTGTAACTACACGGTCGCGTCGGTTCGATCGAGGCATAAAGCGATGAAGAGCACGCAGGGGGTGAGAGTGGCAGACGGGCAGATTGCAAGGCAGGATTTGGGCAAAAGAAAGTTAAAATAGTTAAAATAGGTGGGCTCTATCAGATCAGCACGTGCAGGCTGCAAGAGGGAGGGTGATAGAGCATCTTCCTACCCAAGGCAAGGAGCGAGCAGCATTGCAGAATCTGCACTTCAGGGGTTGTGGGGATACGTTTCTTGGCTTTCTCCTCCCCATCCCAGGGGCGTTTGGAACTGGCAGCAGGGCGGGGAGAGCAGGACCCGTCTCTCCCCTCCTCTGCAGCTGCCTCTGGAGCTGGGGAGGTTTGATGCATCTCCTGAGGGAGCTTTTCGCTCAGGCAGCTGCGGTACGGCCGAGCACAAAGCGTTGGAGGCAAGAGCAGGTGCAAGGGGAGCGCAGCGTCCCTCTGCTCATCACGCTGCTCAGGACCCCTCCAAAATTACCTCGTGCTCTCCCCAGCTGTTTATCTCCTCCACGGTCAAATTATAATCCCTCTAGGGAAGGGGCTGTCTGTCTTGTACGCACGCAGGACCTAACACCGGGAAGGCTTGGACCCGTCCCGAAGTCCTCGAACAATACTCCAGGCTCAATAATAACATAAGTCTGAAGACTACGTTTGACAGATGCTGTCTTCTCCGTGTCTGTTCCAGACAAAGGAAAATTAAAGCTGTGCCAGTAATAGAGCTCGTCAGCATTTTCCACTGAAGCTGACTTTCAGCAGAAACCTGGGGATCTGACTAAATGAATATTTTCATGAGAAGTATCTGCTTTCCATAGACAATTCTGAGGAGTTTGGGTTTGTTTTTTTTTTTTTTCCTCCCGAGTTTTGGCCAGAATGTTTTGGCGAAAAATCAAAAATGTGCTGGCAAATGTTTGCTGTGCTGGCAAACATGTTTAATTTTGGAGTTGCGGAGCTTTTCTTACAAAAAAAAAAAAAAGATGAATTTTTGCATGAGATTTTTCTTTTTTTTTCCTCTCCTTTTTCCTGAGCAGCTGGAGTCAGTACCTCTGTAGCACAGTGTTCTAAGCCCAAGAGCAGCAAAGAGGAGCTCGGGGTACATCCTTCAGACATACCCTGTTGCAGATTGTGCCTTGCCTGTCAGCCCACACCCGCGTTTCCCACCGCCATCCGTGGCAGAGATTGCAGATGACTCACAGGCACCACGTTTCTTTGTGCCCTCTGACCAAACCCATTGAGGTGGAGAATGAAATTTGGCAAGAGCCAAGCCAGAAAGCCAAGCTGAGGGCAGGGCGGTGTCGAAGTCAACTCTTCTCCGAGAAACGGGGCTTTATTTTGGCTGACGCGGTACATTTGCTTGACCACTCTGATTTCTCCTGGCCACTCTCTGCTCCGTTGCCTTCCCTTCCTTCCTCTCTCTGAGCACCAGGGCTGTGCAAGAAGACAACGAACTGTTTCGCTCCCCAACGGTGAACCAATCCCCCCTGGCTGGTGTGGGGTTAAGGGAGCTGACGTTGCTCCATTGTGTGCTAATAATATATGGAAACTCGGATCATTTTGGCCGGGGTGCAAAATGGAGCTCTTCCAAGAATCTGCTCCAGGGGCCCTCAAATAGGAGCTCTTGGAGAACAAACTGAATAACAAAGGCCAGATTGTGATCGCTTTTCCTCCAGGAAAACCCTGGAATAGCCCAACTGCTTCTCCGAGCACTTAAGAAAATGCGAGCAGTAAGTGCCCCAGATGTAGCTTTCCTTTCCCATTAACAAAACATTGGGTTTGAGGTCAGTGGAACCGAACTTTTCTTCTTAAAAAAAACCCAGATAACTTGTGATTTCATGTCCTCATGCTTCTGGGCTTCCCTCTGTCCCCACTCCTCCCGGGCTGCAGCAGATGTGATGAGCACACCCACCCGACCTAACCACACAGGTTGTGTCTCTGTGTTCAGGTTTGGTAGAAAGTTTTCAGCAACGTGGAAACTTCTGTCTCAAAAGCAGCACATTCTTCTCCCATTCCTCACCTCCAGAACACGAGGAGGGGGAAAAAAGGCCATTTCTGGGTTAAAAAATAAAATAAAATAAAATACTCTGGCACGTAGCAAGGTTTGCTGAAAATCATTTGCGGGGAGGTTGTGCCAGACCCCAAATATTTTGAACTTTTCAGGAGTGTTTTCAAGTGTCTGTAAAAAAAAGTTGAGAAGTCTCACTAAAAAGAGGTTGGTTTGGTATTGTTTTTGTGGTTTTTTTTCTTTGGAGTTGTGCACTCTGGAAGTTCTCATCTTGACCCTGATGTCTCCCCCAAACCCACCTTGTGTTGGGGTTTATGGGGAAAAACCCTCAAAGGGAAAGCACAGGCTTGGGTGCTGCTGCAGGGTGGTTCAAACTCAATGAATAAATGTCCTGCAGAACTGCCAATCCAGAGTATTTTATAATCATTCTGGAGTTATAATATTACCTTCTTGAGATATAAGTATAAATCACTTCTGCTTCACTCATTTACTGGGCTTTGGTAAGGGTCAAAATCCTATTTTGTCGTCTTCTTGCCAGGGACAACAGTAGGGATTACAAAAGCGAGGATTAATTGTAGTAGTAGTAAAGTAGTAATAGGAAGTAGGTAGTAATAGTAGGGATGAGAAAAACTGAAATGGTTGAAATATGTGGCAGAAATCTCTGAGATGGAGTTTCAACAGAAGTGCTGCTTCTTGCCACCGTGTTGGATTCGAGTTTCATGTAGGGCACAGAAAAGTCGATGGCGATGTTGCTCTGGGTTAGCCGAGCCCTGGGCCCACGTCTGAAAGTCCTTGTGAAATGAAGAATAAACGTTTTATTTGGGTTTATGTTCCGAGGTTTCACAGATGAGAGAGGAGCGAGCAGCAGTTCTCTGCTGGGGCAAGATCAATAGGTCCTCGCGTGACTTCGCTGTAGCTCATTAAGGGATGCTTTTTGGTCTCATTTCCACAAGGACTTAATTGCCATTTTCCTGGTGTCTGCGGCTCGTCCTCGGCCCAGCTGCTTCTGCGTCAGGACGTTAGACACAAATACGCTGTTTATCAGGGAAGCGCACGTCCCAGATTTCCTCTCGAAGGTGAGGATTCGTGGCAATTGGAAGAGCAGCTTCCCTGATCCCCCTTCATCCTGGACGTTGTTTGGGTGAATCTAGGTTTAGTAATTGAGATGTCAGATTCCCTGACACCTTTCGGCTGGGAGGATGACGGTGTGGAAGCGGTGACCTCCGCTGCCATCTGCCACGGCTTAATGAAAATATACTGTGGGAATCAAGGCAACAGCTTGTCTTCGTCACCTGCTCGGAGGAGGCAGACGTCAGGACTGGCTCTGCCAGCTTCCTTTGCCACCTCTCAGTGCCTGCCCAGCCCTGCGGGCAGCCTCCCACCTGCTCTCCAGGCTCTCTCAGGCCAGCAAAATATCTGCTTTCTTCCCCCTTTTTAATTTTTTTACTCCTTTTTTTTTTTTTCCTCCAATGCTCGAAATTCTAGAAAACCAAGACCGTCATCATATTTTTTCTGCGCCGATGGAGCCGACACACAGATGTTCTCCCAGACCCTGATTTTCAGAGGTGTGGCACAAGTTGCGCCCCCTGTTTTTGCAGCCGGTAGCCTCGCTGCCCTCGGAACAGATGAGAACACAGCTGAGGATCCCACTGGTGGATCCTGGAGATGGGATCCCTGAGGGCTCCTCATCCCTGCTTGCTCCATCCCAGGAGCTTGGTCCTCCAGCTCCACGAGGACGTTGTTCTGTGACAGGATCTGTTTTTTCAGCACAGTTCTCCAAGTCTCTTTCCCTCTCATTGTGCCATCCCCGAGTGACCTGGGACACGCTGACCTAAGGAAGGCAGGTCAGAATGAGTCAGGACAGACCCTGCCCTTCATTAGTGAGCCCTTGGGCAGCTAGTCACCTGGTGAAAAAGTATGAAAGAACAAGATTTGAGTATTGCTGAGGATAGTTGGGTTACCCTTCTCCTCCAGAGCCATGTACACTTAACAAGAAATGAATCCCGAGGCTCAGATGAATACACAGTTACAGCAAATACACAAAGCCCGGGAAGATGCCTCCTGTGACCCCTCTCTGGAGAACAGGGATCTTTTCCGTGTCTGTGGTGATCCTGACAACAGCCTTGGACCCATTAAAGCGTCTGGTGCTGAATTATATTTTCCAAGCACTATTCTCTGGAGATAGTTCATCTGCAAGCACTGTTTCATCTGAACAGGGAAGGTGAGATAGAGGACACTAAAGAAGGGGATGGAGCATTTTATTACCCACACAGAACTTATAAAATATTGAGTGTAACCTTGCATGGAGTGCTCTGTGTGGTGTGTTCATCCGTCACAGACAAACAGCCTCACCACAATTAACAGTTTGTCACTGTCTGTCTTCAGCTCCACCCGAAAATTACCTCTTGCAGGAACCGGAGCTCAGTCAAGTAGCAGGACGGTTGACCCACCTGGAGATCAGGAAGAATCTAAATCCTGGCCTTACTTGGATTTGTTCATATTTAGGAGGTTTGGACATTGTTCTACAATACCACAGTGAGAGCATTTCCCTACACATTAGAAGTGGCTTCTTTATGTTGGAAGTGTATTGGGTTGTACTCTGCGAGCAAACTTTTCCCTTACATGTAGCTCAGCAGAGAGATGATCTTTTTGTGAAAGGTGCGTGACAGAATCTTTGCTTAATATTACTGCTGTGGTCCAGAACACTCAGGAGTGCCTAACTCCATGCTTGGGAGCATCCCTTCCTCCTTTCAGACATGCTGGACCCTCAACACTCCATTGAGAGGGAAATAACCCTATTTTGGTGGAAGCACCACCTGCTTCAGACAACCAAGATGTAGCCGTGGGCACTTCGGAAAAACTTTTCTGCTTCCCTGAGAAGGAATTATTGAGTGAAATCGACTGGAGGAAAAAGTCCTCCTGCACCAAAGGACAAGAAAGAGCTGGACCAGCCTGGCTGGCTTTGACCTTCATTTAGAGGCCATGACAGCAGCAGAAACCACAAGTAGGTGTTTACCAGCCAACAGCTTCCCAGCGATAAGGTCTAGGTCCATAAGACTGATTAACCTTGTGGAGAATGACCAAGACCCGGGTCCTGAGTCTTGGGCAGACTATTGCACCTCCCCAGCAACCTCCTAGCAGCTACGTCCTGGCAGACAACACACTTTTTTGTGATATCATCGTGGGAAAGGCAGTACACCTGCTTATATTGTATATGTACAGAATTAGGGGAGAAATCTGATTAGCCTGATTACTCAGAAATGCTAAATATGTGCAGAATACAGTTTGGCTAATTAGCCTGGGAGACTGCTGGCTGTTTGGCGGGGAGGAGAGAGGGTGTTGGGAGAAGTGTGATGGGAGGTCACAGTCTGTCGTGTGCCCTTCGCTTTCTGAGCATGTGGAGAGAAGTGAGCATGGGAGAGAAGTGAGCATGTGACAGCCAGCCTTAAACAAATTACTAAGCTGGGAAAAAAAGAGATTCTTTTCCAAATGTCTGCTACTTTTTAGGATTCTGGGTCTTCAGGTTTTCCCATCTCGATATTCTGAGAGGAGGCGCTCAAGGGAAGGAGGGGTCTGCCTGGCTGCTGAGAGCTCCTGCACACACCTTCTCGGGGAGGCTGTTCTTTGTATTCTTTTATCTTGCTTTAGTGCTGGCACAGGCATATTCTCAAATGCTCTCAAAAGCCTGAGGAGACCCTGATGGCAGTTGGTCCTGGGAATGGTGCTGCTTCATTTGCACTTACTGAGCTCATTTGCGCCACAGAAGTGCATGTTAGAAGAAGTCTTCTCACCCCAAATCTGACTTGCTTTTCCCAGAGATGCAGAGGAAGTCAGGCAGGTGCTAGGCAGGGTGGAATTCTGAGCACATCTCAAGGTACTAACCTCCAGGTGTCCAGATCCAGAGAACCAGGCTGGTTCCTCCGGCATCGTGCTGGACATACACCCACCAAGCAAACCACGATGTGGTGCAGGGCAGCTGCAGGAGCCACACAGGCTCCCTGAGAGGGCAGGAGAGCTGGCACAAACAACTCGCTGTGTGCTGGGGTCCTACAGTCTACACAACGTTCTGCCAGCAGACCAGAGCCCGAATCCAGATCTTCTGGATATAATCAACGCCCAAAATGCACATTCATCCATTACTCCTTGCTGCCGTGCTTCCGCGTGTCTTTAAAAAACCCCACCTGGCTCTTACTCCTGACTTAGCCACAGACTAACGTCTACCTCAGGCTTTTCTGGAACAGGTAACTTTCCTGCTCCTAACTCTGTGTGCTCAGGATCAGTCCTGCTGTCAGTTTAAAACAACATTAGCTGGGGAGTTAGCTGTGAAGAACTACAGAAGCGTTTGGGCTTCCAGGGCTGCCACTGAAACAGCTTAAAACTGAGTTGTGTGACAGCCTGAAAGAACAGATAGGATGATATAAAAACTCTGCCACGGCTTCAGACAATAAAGACTGTGTCTCCCTTCTGATGAATAATGGCTCTTTGTTTTATTCCTTGGATGACAGGGCTGTTACAACTGCTGAGAACTATTCCAGTGCTAAATATATGGCTGTGTAATAAAGGCTCTGCAATCTATGAACTGGGACTGAATGGATACTTGAGTGAATCATTTAAAGTACGATGAATTTCTGAAGCAGCTCACAGTGACAGGAGGTGGAGGGGCATTAAGGTCCTTTGCAGATCACTTAGCCAAAGGATGCTTTCCTTGCAAGAGACGTAACCCGGGTTTCACGGCTGCCAAGTTTTTTTCCCCGTGGTGGCTCCCACAGCCATGCAAAGTTCCTCACTCCCAGCTTTGGACGCTAACCTGCAAACAAAGAGCATTTCAGATGGAGCTCCAGTGAGACACTCTGCAGATTTTCCAGCAGAAATCCTGGAAACCCAATCCTGTCAGACTCAATGGGAATGCAGCAGTAAACCCCAAACTGAACTGTAACCCAGAGCTGAGAGCTCAGTGGGGTTTTGCTGGACCCCATCAGAAATAGTGACAGTCTGGAGCCTGCTATGATAAGGAGGAAAATGCTGTTTCTTACTGCTGCCACGCTAGCGGAAGAGGTGATGCACAGATACTGTTATCGCTGTTCTGGAGTTCAACTCAGATTAAACTTCCTTCAAATTACTTAATGTAGTGGCAAGGATTTGAATTTCCATAATGTGGATTAGCACTTTTCTATTTTAGCTAATCCTTGCGGACAGATCTGCAAGTGAGAAGATCAGAAGACTTGAAAAAAAGCTGGTTGGAAAGTTTGGAGAAGGGACAAGCCAAAGATGCCATCGTTCCTGGGACAAGGAATCGTCTCGCATCTCCAAGGAGAGTGATAGCAGCAGGGGGGCAGGGCTATGCGTGGATGAAGCCTTGGTGACACAAGCTAATAGAGGGCAAGTCTTTGTCCCCTTTCGTGGCTGGAGTAGACACAAGAGTTCATGAGAGCCCTGTGGTTCGGGGTTCAGTCCTTCCAAGGTCACCAAACTCTTGCACCTGCAGAGCCACGACCGCTAAAGATTTGCTGCGGATGAACTTTGTTCTCCAGAGCTGCCAAAGTGGCATCTATTGACCAGCTTCTATTTTAAAAGAGGGGGAAGGGGAAAAAAAAAAAAAAAAGAGGGAAACGAGAAAATCAGCCCTGCTGTTGAATAAACCATGAGCCATTGAGGAGCTGCAAGTCGGCGGGGGCAGCGCAGAAATGAAGGGGACCCAAACGTCATGTGAAAAAATGAAGCGCAGGAGGAGCCTGGCCATTGTGCCACACTCTTGGAAACTTAATTGGAGAGACGGTTGGTGGGAGGCCAAAAGATGTGTACAATAAAGCAGAGACACTCGACTGGACTGAAAACGCAAACAAATTGGGTAGCACAACAGAAGAGATAAATGATGCTCATAAAGTAAACAATGGCTGAGTGACACTGGATAAACAGTTACATATAATAACGCCACTGTTTGTCTCAGCCGTCCTAATTGGGAGGCTGGGCAGCATCCGAGGAAAACTCTGCGTTGCACATTTTCCCTTTATAATGAGGAAGATTTTCTCCCCCCCCCCCCTCGGAAGGCTCCCCCCAGTCCCATCTAGCAGCAAACTGAAAGGCTTGGTTTCATTCCACTTTCCCACAGCAAACCCATCCTGGCAGGGACTGCATTAACGAAGGCAAGTAGAAGATGATAATAAATTGAGGACTCGCTCTTATTTCACCTTGTCACAAATCTATCCAGTGGGTGACTTGGGGAGGGTGATAAGAGCATGGACTGGGCTGCCACTTCCCTTTTGACGCTTGGTCATGTGGAAAATAACCCCATTCGAGCCCTCACTCAAAAGGGCCTTCCTTTAAAAATAATGCTTTTTAAAAGGCACTGAATCCTTATTTACACTGCTGGAAAGCCAGCGGCTCGCCCCCATCAAAGTGAACGTCACGGGTCTCATTTCATCATCTACTTGGACTGAAAAGCGAAAACAAAGGGGATGCTGCACAAAAAGTGATACGGTCAATGCCATTAATACAAGTGGGAGAACTTGTTAAACCTCAGCTTTTTTCTTTTCAGCACGATACTGTATTGCTAATAAATCCCTGATGAGAATTGTTTCATTGAACTCCTCTTGAGTAAAGCAGGAAAACACAGGGGTGCAGGGGATGGTGAGCATGAGAAAAACATGGGCTTAGTGACTCCACCACGGCTCACTCTCACTCTTTGAGCCTGAGACTTTCTGCCCCAAAGTATTTTTTTCCAGACACAGTCTAGTCCATAGCAGAGATGTATTCTTACCCTTTAGTGACTACCCAGAGCAGGCTGTGCTTTCCCAAGATGCTCCATCAACCCATGAAAGGGAGAGGCTGATCTTCGGCCTCGAATGTGCCGCTAAACTCGTCGCCACCCCCATCCTTCAGTATTTACTTGATTAATCTGAGCAGTTCACGTGTCTCTGTTTTCTTGCTTTTATTGAGTAGAGGAGAAGAGAGCTGGATCTCTGCTTCCCAGCCTGTAATGCTTATGGGGAGGTTACAGCCAAGGAAGGGTTTCCAGCCTTCCTTGCCCCCGAGAGCAGCAGGGAACACACTGATGAGGCTGTGCTGAAGGTACTGGTGAACCATGAGGTGTGGGTGACAGCTCAGAGTCATCTTGGGTCACACAGAATTGGCTTTGCCTCCTAAAGTGACTGGAAAACTGTAACGTTCCTAGTTTACTTGTCCTGAGGGAGGCAAGAGGAGCTAGATTTGTTACCTGTAATTACTAAGGTAATGAATCAGTTATTTAAGTGCAGCGGATTTTCTTCCAGTGAATCAATCAGAGCATGAACGTCAATAGTGATCGATTTGTTTTCCAGCCACGTTATAGAAGGGAAGTTTTTTGGAGGACTGTGGTTATTGGAAAATTCCTGCGATACCCCAAAAGCCTCTGACAGTCCCTATTTGTAACAGAGTAGTCGTTTCCCTGTTTGTTCCAATTTAAAACCCTTCCTGTCAAAAGCATTTTACTGGAACCAGAAGCTGGACCGCTAAATAGTTTTCATGTCCAAAATGCTCCTTTCTTCCCAGTTCTTTTTCATCGCGTGCTTTGACGACAGGCTTGGAAGTTTGCTGGTACATTCACTAGGGCAGAGTCACTCAGTATTTCTTCACTAATACTTATTTTTCAGCTGAAAAAAAATGGCTACATGGTTTTTTTCAACTCTAGTTGGTCGACAGAAATTTTTCTTTCATTGAAATAAGCACATTTATATGTTAGGTTGGTTTCTTGGCAAAGCACAGAGCGTTACTAGGGATGATTGAAACTCAGCCGTTGCCGCTTGGGTCGTTTTGTACCGACGAGAGCGTGCATTAAATGCAAGTACATCACTTGGCCCGTTTGCTGACCAGCTCCTAAAATACCTCCAGCTTCTAATTTGCCTGAAAACTTTCTGCATATTGCCATCACGTGCAGAGGGGAAGGTCTCCCGGGTCGGTTTTGATAGATAAACCCAATCGCTTCTGCAGTATTAGCTCATCTGCTCTGTCTTCACTTCCCAGCTGTTTTATCCCCCTGAAGCTGTGTCCTCTGGCCACGGAGGGCGAGGGGAGAGTCATGGCTGAGAGCAGCAGCACTGGGGTCTGGCAGGGGAATTGACTGGGCGTTGCTGGAAGTTGGCTGGAGCATCAACAGGGCTGAATTTGGGCATGTGTAGGCATGGGAGCAGGGTGAGTTTACCTCTCTGATTTGAGATGGTGACACTGATGGGAGAGGTGAGGGGTTTGGGCTGGTGCTGCATCCATCACGGGGAGGTTCCGAGCCCCAAGTGCCACCTCTTTTTAGCGCTACAGGCAGGTGGGCATCTGATAAAAACGCTGTTGCAATAATCATGCCGCTTCTGCTGATGCAGGATGATCAGTATGAAATCATCCTTGGTACGATAGAAGCTTTTTATAAATACACTCCAAGTTTCCAGCTATCCTCTGTGTAAAATGCGGGTATTATTTCTGATTCCACTCTATAGATGGGAAGAAAAACAGTTAAACACTGCACTGAAGGGCTTTGGTGGAAGGAGCAGGAGCAGAATCAACCCCAGGAGACTGCTCCGTGTTTGGGATAACACCGGTTTGTGCTGCCGCGTGTGGGAACTGGGCTGGCTGTCAGTACATCCATGCCCAGATGATTTTGTGTTGTTCCCATGGGATCGTCTCTCCTGCTCCGTCACACCCAGATCTTCCAAAGCCCTTCAGCACGTGACTGCAGCTGGATCTTCGCTGCGCCTCCCTCGAGTCAGCAGATGCTCCAGGACTGCATTGATGGAGGGCTTCTGTCTTTCGCAGGGAGCTGCTGCTCACGGCATCACAGTGGGGCAAGAAGCTTCGTCCGTAGCTGCTGGCAGTGGGGAAGGGAAAGCTGCAAAGCGCTGGGAAACGCACCCCTCTGGCTTCACATATTGCCTCTCCCCGACCCTCCCAACTTCACAGCTAGGTATTAGGAAGCAGAAGTGCTAAGAGCTCTTCTCTGGGTCCTGATGGAGGAGATAAAGTCTTCATTGCCACTTTGCTCGCCGTGAGAAAACAGTTGCTCTGGTAGAAAAGACCATTGGAAATTTCAGAGTGTCTGTGCTCTCTCCCCTCCCGCTGCAGGATGATGACAAACGGGCTTTTCGTCGAGGAGCGAAGTGGCAGCAAGACGACGACAGATCCCAATTTCCTCGGTTATTAATAATAACAATATCATCTTCTTTCTCCCCTATTCCTCACGCACCCTGCGCTTCCCTTGTAATGAATTCTCTCCCCTCGCTGTAGACTCCGCAGTGACACCAGCCTGATTTGTAATGTAAATCGGCAGCCCAGTGTAAAGGCGACCTGCAAGAGCACCTCGGGGCTCTAATTATAATTTTCATTAAACTCCTTCTGTTTACGAATATTCAAGCAATCTGGCGTTGCAGCAGGAGCAAGAGGAAATTAAAGCAGCGCTTCCACTTAGCCACAGTGTCAGGGAGCAGGGACCCAGCTGTCGAGCAGAAACTGAACCAGGGTTCCTACAGACCAACGAGTTTTGAAGTTATTTCAGCTTTGGCATCCTTCCTCTCGCAAGCTTTTTTACCCCAGTTGCAGAGCTCGCATGTTTTTCCTTCAGAGGATCTGGCTGGGGCAAGTGTTTTACGCGTGATCTGTTTGTGACCTAATTAAGGGGATCAGCTGCCAGAGCTCCCAGGGCAATGTGCAGGAAGGAGCCGGGGGAAAGCGGCTGGAGGAGGCGGACGGGGAGAGTGGAAGGTGCAGAGCAGGAGGAGAGTGACTGTCAAAACAAAAAGGAGGGCAGGGACCTTCGTCTCGCAATGCCCACACGTGCTGGGGAGCTCTGGCACACAGAGCTGTGCAAGAAACTGAGGTTTTCCTGGCCATGCTACATGAACACTAAGAAACTCTCATCCTTGCCTTCCCCTGGGTGAGAAACCCAGCTTCAGGCGGCTTTTGCAGGTGTTTTGCCATTCGGAGAGGGATTTTTGTAACTGGGGCTACAGCCAATCCTTCATGAGGAGAAAGTGTTGCGGGTGCCAGCCACGAATTAGACTTGCAGGGAACACTTTTGTTATCAAAGCTAAAGGAAGGGGACGTTCTCGGTGTCCCTTGGACACAGTGAGTCCTTCTCGGGCTGTGTGTGGAGAGGAAAGAGGAAAAACTGAGCTTGGCTCTTTCAGCTTGAAGTGTTTCTTCCCTCTTTGTGAAACTGCCAGTAGCATATTTAAGGTCATAATTCAACTTTGACATAACCAGAGGCAAAGCAAAGTTGCGAATTGCAGTAAGTGCCTATAAAATAGTAAAAACAGCCATAATTTTATCTAAACTGGGTGAGTCCAGCTGGTATCTCATGGGCTTTATACACCCTGCAAGTTTTTGGTCCGGCCCCTGAATGATTTTACGTCTTTTCTAGTGCACTTGCAAGCTCGTGGGGATCTCTGCTCTCACATCCAGCAGACTCCAGAGAGCTGCATCGTTAGAAGACAGAGTGGATAGGGTATATTCCCTGTACCAAACAACCCCTTGGCTAATTTTTAAGTATTTTCACTTTTGTCCTGCGTTCCTGTCACATGGATGAGTCCAAGCTTTGGACAGCCTTCCTGGCTGAGCAGAGGCAGAGATCACTGATATATAATGCCCTGGTCATAGGCAATAATTCTCCATTAGAAACAAAATAATTCTCCATTAGAAAATTAAATTCCCGCTCGTCTCCAACACCGCTCTGCCTCGCAGCCTTTATAGTGTTTAAACGGCTTCATAAACGGCAGCGGAGCTCCTCAGGGAAGCGGCTGGTGAGTTAATAGCACGTCTTTAATATAGTTCGCTCAGCAGGGAAATTTGTGCTACCCCAGTGCTAAAGCTGCCTGCCTCGCCGGGATGCTGTTCCTGGGGAGCAGAGAGGGCGTTTGCCCGTGACCATCACACTGGGGGGGGGAGCTAAGGTCGGGGGGCAAGTCCTCCAACAGGCGAGGGGCAGCCAGGGCTGCCACAAGTGTGGAGCCTGAGCCTGGGATAAGGCTGCGCCTTCCAGAGCATCTGGCTGACAAAAAAGTCAGGCGCTTGTTGAGGAAACTCATGATTTTTTATCTTCTTGCAAATACAGTCACGTCCCCTTCGTTCCAGTGCTGTGTTACAGAGCTGGAGAGGCAAAGCTGAGCCACGAAACTGAGGGAGGAGAAAAAAGCGGGGCTGGGGGGGGGGGTGGGGGAGCATTGTGGGCACAACAGATTGATTGAATTATGTTTGGGAAATTTAGGTTTGAGTGTTAATGTAGGTTACAAATAAACCAAGTTTGCCATTCTTGTCAGAGAGCTTTTTTTTGGGGTTGTTTTTTTGCCTGGATCACAAAGGCACCTGCTTATTAATTTAGCCTGATTGCTAATCTTGGCAATCAGCAATCACAGCCGTGCTTAGATGCTATCGGGAGACACGAGCAGGAGCGAAGGGAGCAGAGCAGCTCTGGTGTGTGGTGCTGCTGCACAGACACCTGCCTGCAGCCCTGAGCCCCAAGGCGAGATGTGATGCAGGAAAACCAAACAGGCCAGAGGCTCTGCGGGCTGTACAGAGCACAAGCCTCATCAGGCACGTAACTGATGCTGATCTGGGAGAAGTTAAGGCAATGTAGGGCTATAATTTTACCAAAAACGTTCTTCCCTGGAAGCAGCCTTTTTCCTGAGAGCTGTATTCTGAGCACCGTTCAGAAAGTCAGTGCTGGGTCCTCTGCAACATTATGTGCAAGAGCCAGCTAATTAACTGTACTGGTGACCATTTAGAGGGTTGTGGAGCAGGAGAGGGGCTCCCATGCTTGTGCAGCACCTGGGGATGTGCCCTTGGCTAGGGACCGTGGACTATGGAGTCTTGCTAGGAAAAGTACTGCCAGCTGCCGCCTTACACCCAGCACCATCTCTCTCCCTTCACACATCCCCACTGTTTTGCTTGCTGCGTGGCCCAACGCAACGCTTGAAGTAAAAAGGCTTAAGAGGTTTGTGTGCATGAATGCTTGTGCATAGTCCATGTCTTCAGCTGAGCAAGGGCTGGTGGCTACACGTGAGGTACCAGGTTACCTCAGTCCTTCTGAAGCCAGAACCTCAGCTCCAGACACAACAAAAGAGGCTTTTGCACTGCTTCAGGGCCAGTTTCATCCCTTATGTTGAGCAAGGATTGTGATTTTCGTGGAATGCTAAGCAGCATTTGGACACGTGGGACTGAGTAACGCCTTATCTTTGCAGCTAGGATGTTTCTGAAAGGCATCAGCAGCAAAAAGCGTAGGGATCAAGGTCAAAGTAGCAGCACTCTTGAGAGCATTGTTGCCAACACATATAATGACACCAGGTGGGGGGGAGAATCCAGAGCACAAAAGCACTGGGCCAGGGGGAAGGTGACGGGCTGTTTACAGCAGGATGCTCCAGGCTTCAGCTGCAAAGTTGTGCTGAACCACACCGAGGGCTTAATTCTACCCAGGCTCTGCCCAGGGTGGTTCTGAGGTGGGAGAAGTCCCGATGCTCAGCTCCGACGTGGGGCAGCCTGCAAGCTGTGTCTCCTGGCTCTAACGCCCCAGGAGCTGTGACCTGGTGTGGGTTCATGCTGGTGACAGGGACTTCTCCAGCTCTTGTTGGGGCGCTTTGGCAGGCGTTGGTCTTCCAGAGTCTGGTGACCAGAGTCTGCTTCCGAAACGTAAATGATTCAAAGATACAAGGGCCCCTCTAACGTGTGAACAGAAGGGGTTTTGGCAACTTCTGGGTAGAAAACAGACCAAACCGAGCTGAGAATGGGGCTTATTGTGCCCAGCAGCCAGAGCGACCGAAGACATCTGAGAGACAAAGTGACAAACAGAGACCTCCAGTGCAATTGGTCTCTTGACCTCTGCGGTTCGGCGAGGGATGCTGGGAGAGGAGCTGTGGATCACACGGCCCCCAGGAAGGTTTCCTTGACAACAGTTACCGAAGAAAAAATGAGATTTCATGAATGCCGCGGGTGAGATGCTGACTTTAGAAGGGGCAAGGACACAGTACCCAGCAGAATGAGCCCCTTGGTTAGGGGATGTGAAGTGGTCGCTCAGAGAACTGCTTTTTCAGATAAACTTAATTAAACAGCTACTACAACCATTAATATTTATTTAGAAATGCAGCCACTGCGGTAAAAAGCAGGCTTACTGTTTAATTTTCCAGCCACAGAACCTTCTCCACCTTGAATGAGCACTGGCACCGAAGGGAATTTTCTGCTCACGGCTCATAGTTTCACCATGCTGCAGCTTGGGTTTAGGCTTCTTTAGTTCTAGCATTTGTTTTACCATTCACAGAGGCAAAGCGATTGCATAGAAAGACTATGTATTATCATATAATATTATAATTAATATAATATAGCCAATACAATAATAATAACTACTACTAATAATTATTATAAACAGAGCAAAGTGTTTAGTATTGCCAAACTTAAACTGTAGAGAAGAATCCCCCAAAATATATTTGTGTTCAAAACCTAAATAGATATATTTTTTTAATGATACATCTGAGGCTTCTTAATTTCTTCCCACTGCTTCAGCTAGCTAGTTTTTCAGCTAGCTAGTCTTAAATTTTCATCCTTACATGATGTCTTATAGGGGCAGCAGCGCTGGGACTTTGTCCTGAACTCAAGCCATCCACCATAGCACGGCCAAAACACCTCAGGGAATCAGTGCAAGCTCTTCCTCAAGAAAAGACCCGTGACCTTTTTCAGTGAAAGTCTTGGCCGCTCCGACGGTGTTTGCACAGTGGACAAACAAAGAGCATCTTCTTAAAAAGCAAAGCCAGTTGGCAGGAAATCAAACGCTGAATCAACGCGCTGGGAACGAGCCAGGCAGCCCTGAGCATCGCGGGAGCGCGTGGTGACCGAGGGCGGCAGCTGAGGCTCCTCCCCGGTTCACACTAGGGGGAAAGTAAATGCAGGGCTTTAAGCTGCAAGTTTTCCCCGCAGACATACACACCTTGGGCTCCAAGGCAGCTGTGCATGCCACTGAACAAGGGCAGAGCAGGAGTCGAAGCAGTCTGTGGGGCTGTGTCCTCACAGTGATGGAAAACAAGGAGTAGCGAAAGAGTTTTCACGTTGCTTTTTGATGCACCAGCTGGGAAATTGTCTAGGTTTCTGGGTAAAACATTTTCTCTTCTTTTTTTGCAGCAGTATCTCCCTTAAGTGCTGGCTGGCCCACAGCAGTAGGATCAGCCTTCCCCATTTGCTCCATTCATTGCATACTGGCAAATATATTTCTAGCATTTAATTACAAAAAGAAACCTCTTATTAAAGCTGAACTTGGGAAGTGTGTAAAAGCAGGTTAGCCTGCAGGAGGAGATACCTATGGCTGTGTGTGTGTGTAGGCAGGACAACCTCTTTGAGTACCTGTACCTGTCACTGAGCATCTTCCCTGCATCTGTATGAGTCGTCTCAACATCTGGAAAATGATATTTGGTATTTTGTGTCCCAATGGATTTTGGAAATGCAGGGAAAGACACAGATCCTAAACAAGATTAAAGGCTTTAAAAGCTTAATAAACTAAGAAGAGCAAATCTAGGTGATAACGTGGCCTTGATAGCAGGGATAAGGGGTGGGGAGTTAAAGAATTACAGGCAACAGAGTTGGTCATCAGCATCCCTTCTCCCTGAGCAGCATGGAGGCACAGGGGGAACAGGTTGAACTCGCCAGCTTATCAGCACGACAGGAGCAACAGAACACAGAGATGAAGGGATAGAAACCGTTTGAGGGACCAGAATGTAAAGAGGCACCCCTCAGCTCGTGTTGAATCAGCTCGGAGTGTCCTGCTGGCATCGACACCTGCCAGTGACATTGCCCTGCCAGAGCCATCGGAAACTTGGTTGGAATGGTTTGAACTCCCCCAAAAAACCACAGTGCCATGTTTGGAGATGTTTTCTAAGACCACTGCCCTATTCTGCAATGTGCTCCATCAGGCAATGTTCCCCTCCTGCTCAGGCAAAGCTTCCCTCTCTGGTGAAATTTTGATGGTGTAAAGACCTTGAGCATGTCCCGTTGAGCTGCCACGCAAAGCCTCTCTTTGCTCACTGTGCGACAGGACTCTGTAAACTGCAGAACATCTTCTCTGCCTTTCTTATCTTTCCCAGGCGTACAGATGAACGGTGGCCCAACAGAGAGCTTTGGCTTGTTTTATTGGCTTGGCTACCAATCCCCTCACGTGGCTATTTGCTATTCCAGTTTCCCTCAGTTCAGCAGAAATGCTGTTTATTTCAGGAGAGAAAAGTCTGCCACAACTTATTCTGGTTTTAGTACTGCAACAAATCATTTAATTTAAGGAATGAAAGGTAAAAATGTTGTGGGGACTAGAGAAGCAAAAGGAGCAGAAGGTATCCTGTTTTTAACAAGAATAGTCATAAAGAAGAAAAATTTGTCCTCCCTGATGGAGAGGTCCTGTCAGCTTTGAACGGGTTGAAACCTGTGCCACAACCTGTGAGATTTATCTTTACAACCAATATCTCTAGAATATAATAGGCTTTCTCAATAGAGTGGTGTGAATCATCATAAAGAACGCTACTGCAAGGATATTACTCTGCAGAAACTTGGCAGCAGCAGAGGAAGATGGCATTTCCCTGGCTCAACAAAAGGGATCCGAGAGAGGTTCAGTACAAGGGTGCAGATATATCAGTACTTGTGGGCAGGGGCAAACCCTGACCCTGCCACTTCTGAGCCAGACTGGGGGAACCAGGACTGAAGGGTACCACGACACTCTTTCCATCTCAACCCCAAATCAAGGCCAGCTCAGCACAAACATCAGCCCTGTTCACCAGCAAATCTCAGCAGCGCTTAGTGGGTAACGTTTTTGCACGGACCTGCCATGCAATGAGTGAAATGGTTGTTTGTCTGTTTATGTTTAGCAAATATTTCCTTTGTTATGCTGTGGGTGTTTCCTTTGTTATGCCCAGGGTGACTTCAGGCTGCATTTCTGATGGCTGGATTGCAGCCCAGGCTCGCTACCTGCGTCTCGGTAATACAGAGTTTAATCAGTGGCATTTTCACTTGTCATCGACACACATCTTACAGAAATTTGCTTTTATTTTTACAAATGAGGAAACAGCTTGCCAGAGTTCGCACGTCACACGAAGGCGTACTGACCCAGCCCCTTAGCTGAACCCTTAGCAGACAGGCAGAGCCAATCTCTGCACCAGCTTGAGTCACACCTGCAGCTCCTATGGACACAAAGCCATAAAAATATGCAGAGAAGGTGGCAAAGGACCATATATCAGGGCAGAAACAATCTGGAGACAAGGGCAATTGCAGTAAGGAAGAAGGGAGTACGACATGAAGCTAACTTCTGGGATCATGGGGAAAAATCCAGTGTGGCCAGAGACTGGAGACCACTCTGAGATCTGTGCCCCAGTTTGCAGTCAGCGTAGACTGGCGGGTCCATCTCCAGGGTGGTTGGGTACCTCTCACTTCACAGAACAATGTCTTCTTTGGTCAAACAAGCCAGGAATCATTACAAAGCTGTGGAAGGACAGGTTTTTCCCATTTGACACAGCTCTAACAGCAAATGTTTATTTGTGAGAAGAAAACACTTTTCCAGACACAGACACGCCCTGATTGTGGAGCGGGAAAACTCACGGCAGAAGGCATGGGGAGGAAGGATTTCTCTTCACCCCCCTTTTCAGAGCCTGAAGGCAAGAGGCGAAGCTGAGCAGGGCGTTATCTCTGCGGAACACACCCCCATTGTGTCCCCTCGGGTAACTGATGCACCGTGGTGCCGGCTCTTGCGGCACATACTCCCGCGTTAATGGAACGCACAAAGCCAATTAAATGCCTGATTGGATGAAGCGGTCACAGTCAAGTGACCCATCGCCAGCCAGTCAGAATTCAAAATTTCCCCAATATCGTTAAGGTACATGCACTAATCCCCTCCTAAAAGATTAAGCGTTTAACCTATTACTGCTGTTTCTGATGAGATATAGAAAATCTGCTGCGCTTGGGGAAGAGCAGCACTTGCCTCGTTCGAGCCCTGGAGCCCCACGTGTGGCCACGCAGCACGTCTCCCAGCATCTTCCAGGTGGTTTAAATGGATCAGAACCGGGCCGTGTGTGCTGCTTCAAAGGGAAGACTAATTATTTTGCAGAAGAGGCAGATTTGGAGACTGTCTCCATTCCCTCCCTACTCTCTCTGCCCCTTTTTGCCAGGGGAGAGAGATGTCAGAGAGAGAAAGCTGCTTATCATGGCCCCCATTGATCTCTCTTAACCAGGGCTGCTACAGATTTCTTTGAAATACAGATTTTTCTTGAACTCTCAAGGTAGTGTTGAGAATTGCAATACCTTCCCAGCCCAAGAGAGCTGTGAAGGTGATTTCCCCCTTGATCAAGGAAGAAGGAGGAGTAATGGTCATTTAATAGATGTGCCTTCCCTCATCGTGTGGCTTGACTGAGACCCACAACCACTCACATCTTTAAATGCTTTAAGCCATTACAGAAGCTCCAGTGCTTGGTCCCCAGCTGCCATTTAAAAGCCAAGACAGGAAAAGATGTCACATAGCTGATTACACACAGAGGACTAGGATCACCCATGGCTAATGTCTAATTAGTAGTTAAATATTGACTATCCGTGGTAAATTGTAATGACTTATTTAGGTGAAAATAAACATGAAAAGTCATGATGCAACCTCAGCATACTGCCATGATACTTAAATACACTTCGAAATCTTATCTTGATGGGGAACTCTTCTGTTGACCGTTAACACTAGCAAAGTCGCTGGTCAGCGTGGGCAGGTTGGTTGGACTGTGTTAGCGAAGACAAACAAAGAGAAGAACTCTCTGTGTAAAGCTGGGGAAAGACCTGCAGGAATGGTTTTGCCCCTTCCACTCACTGTTTCTCCTCTAGGCATAGTATTTAAAGGCTCTGGGGAATGCAGAGGCTCACGTGCAACTGCCTGCTTATCGTGCTCTTTCAGCTGATGATGGCTACAGATGAAAAGCACATCTTTATGCAAATGTGATTTGAAATACGATTTGAAAATCAGGCCCAGCAGTTCAGCTGTAATGGAGTTTTATTTCTAGAACACAGAACTAGCCTTGAACCATGTTATTAGTGCAGGAAGGGAACACAGCTTTTCCTCCTGGAAAACCGATGTGTTTGCAGAATTTCTTTGCTGGGTGGCAGCATGTTCTGTGGGCTTAAGGGTGGAAGAGAGAGTTTCCTCCTCTCTCTCACTTTGATGGATGTGTGCTGGAGCACAGAAACACGAGAGCTGTCAGGAATGATGGAGTGATGCTGAAGACTCTAACAAATGAGCTCTTGAAAGTCTTGCTGCAGCTGTTTCAGATGTTTCTGTCCCACTGCCCTCAGCCAGGGCCACCTCCCCGTTGCAAAGTGCACGGAACAGAGGACGTGCTCCCACGTGCCCGCTGGAACTCACTGGTCTGCCTTAGCTGAGCCATCGGAGGAGATGGGATGAGTATAAAGTGGAAGGGGGAGGCATGCAGACACACGTTCTGTCCCACTGACCTGGTTCACAGGCAGCAAATTGCTTTGGGAACGGAGTAACATCTTCAGCTGTGGCACTGATCTGCTCAGGGAAGCATGTCAAAACCTTGAGAAGAAATAGCATGAGTCCAGAAGCCGTAACTCTCCTTTTCCTTCTCCCTTCCAGCTTGCTGCATTAGAGAGGCAAGTGTTTGATTTCCTGGGATACCAGTGGGCCCCTATTCTAGCCAACTTCCTCCACATCATCATCGTCATCCTCGGCCTGTTTGGCACTATTCAATATAGACCTCGCTACATAGTGGTGGTAAGTAAAATCCCTTTTGTTCAGGGCCATTCGCAGCCTTTGCTCTGGTGGGATGTGGCACGTCACGAGCAACTGAGTAAAGCCCTTGGGAAATCAGGCACAAGTGTTGCAAACAATTTTATCAGGAGGTGCTGTGCTTAGGGACACGTTGTTCAGTGTGCTGCACTTCTACTGTGCTTATTCCAAACTCGGCAGATTTCAGATAATTATTACTGGTACCAAAATAACACAGAGACACTGCACAACAGAGAAGGAGAGCTAGATGCCAGACAAAGGCATGGTAGAAGTTCTTATACTCACTCCAAACTTCTGCCTCTGTGCTTCTAATCAGGCAAAGGACCATCTGCATATGGGAACCGGGGAAAAAAACAATCGCAGTGCTGACTCAGGGCATTTAATGGCCCCCAGTTGCATCACATATACATATATAAACTAATTCCAGCGACTTCCTAATGTTTATTGCTTCTTTCCACCTCCCTCTCCTTCTAGTATGCCATCTGGACTGCAATTTGGGTCACCTGGAACATCTTCATCATCTGCTTTTACTTAGAAGTGGGAGGGCTCTCAAAGGTGAGTAGAAGCTTTAAGGACAAATGCCCAGGCTGGGCAGTAAAGGGGACAGGGCTTAGTTGTGAAGAAGGGGAGGGGGCTGCTTGGGAGCAGGTCCTGCCCTCTTGCCTGGGGAGAGGAGATGGAGGAGTACTGCTCGTTGTGGGGTAAAAAATGGGGAGCTGGATTTCTGGAACCTTTTTGCTGGTCAGTGCAGGTGGTGGCTGGAATAAATCTTGTCTTTATAGTGGGAACAGTGTATTTTCTTCTTAAAGGTGAGAGCAAGCCTGGCAGCAGAGCCATTCTGAGGGGAAATGGGGTTTGAGGGTCAATTTTCAGCCACGATGCAGAAGAAGCTGAGGAAGGCTATGAGCTAACTAGCTTACAGCTGATCCTTTTGTGATCTGATAACACCTTGGGAAGAAGGTGTGTGACTCGGAGAGAATGGTCCTCATGCAGCAGTGAGTGTGCTCTCCCTGCCAGCCTGTCCCAGTGAAGAGCTGCAGCAAGGACTTGTCTGTCTGGGCTGACCTGGACCAAGGACTTCACTGTAACTCCGTGCCTGACCAGCTCTTGATAGTTTTTTTGCCTCCCAGTCCTGCTGAAGACCCAGGGAGATGCATGGTTGTTGCCACACCAGGCAAAATATTTCCTGTTGCAGAGAGGCTCTTCTCTCTGCTGAACCGAGAGCAGACCAGAGGGATGCTGGGGAGGCTGGTGCATCTCCTCCAAATGCAGGCTCAGAGGTGACGTGGCTTCCTTGTCTTAATTCATCCTCCTCAAACAGTGGTAGCCATTCGTGACTGCTGGCCAGGGCTGTTGTGAGTTAGCATGTGAAGCTCTCTGAAGACTAGATAAGCTAAGTATTGCTGCCTGCTTAATGAGGTGTGAGTCAGAAATAATAAAAATGGGAGGCAGCCCCCAAATTAAGCCTGGTCTGTAAGCAGTGAATTACTCAGTGTAGCTGTAGCTTAGCACACTCGGAGCAATTGTAGGATACAGGTTCATTTTGGAGCACTCTCCATCTGGCCTAAATTCCCAGGTCATACATCTAAGTTGCAGTCATAATTGGAACTGCACTAAGGGTTTTTTTATCAGGCCTGGAGCAAGTCATGAGTGACAGCATAAATCCTTTGTAGATAAGAAAAAGTAACTTCCTAATTCCTCTATTAATCTTCATTTCCCCTCTCAATTATTCACAGAAACTTTGAGACACTTCTTGCCCAAAACAGTGATTACTCATGGTCTGAAAGCTCAGCCTGAGATGATCTTGATGTTGGCTGTGACCAACTGAAAAAGAATTTTATGTAACTATTTAAATGCTTCCCTCTGCGGAGGAAATACTGGCTTGATAAACTGCTCTGGGAGCTTCTCAGCCAGCCAGTGTTTGCTTCCAGCCAGATGATTATTTGTGTCTGCTAATCCCAACCTGCCCTGCAACATGTTGCTTTGCTGTTCTGCAATTCAAACGGCAAACTCCACTTTCTCCGCCACATGAGCTTCATCTCATAACCTTGCTCAATGCTGTGCTTTGTTTTAGCAAAGCCAGCACAGAGAGAACCTTATTTAGCCTACAGGGTGACACTTGTGATTGGGAGCTATTTTTAATAGAATTGGGCTGCAGTATAAGTTACCGACTCAGTGGATCTCCTTCTAGACCTGAGATGAGAAATTCATGCTGTTTGGTGGCGACTGGCAAAACCAAGAGTATCTGTGCCTGTTTACTGGTAAAGTACTTCACAGCCTTGCTTCTGTTCTTAATGAGTTACTTTCATTTTAAAAGCTTGTCTTTAAGAAAAACTAATGACGCTGCTTTCTTTCCTCCTCCTGTTTAACAGGAGTTATTTGAGTCTTTGTAAGAGCAAAACAAAACCTCTCTTGACACGAGAGCAAAATAATACGCTTGAAACAGGAATTAAAGTCTCTGTAGGACAGAGCGGTGCTTTGCAGGCTGGGCTCAGGAGTAGCATCTCTCTCCTGCTGCATCTAGAAACCTGATCCAAAATCCAGCTGACATCTGCCGAGTCTTACTGATCTCGGTCTTGGGATCAGACCCCAGAAGGACACCTGGGCTGGGGTGAGCAAGATTTGGCCAGGCTCTTGGAGAGGGCAGGGCAGTGCCAGGAGGGGGTTTGTGGCAGGAGGGCTGCAGAGGAGCTGGCACCTCTCCATGCCCTCAGGAGCCCTGGGGAGGAATCTGTCCTTTGGTTCCTAATAAGAAGTCAAAGCTTGTAACCAGCCTGCCAGTAAGCGGGTAGATTGCAAACATTAGAAGAGGGGCTTTGGTGAAGCAAATATTAGGCTTTGGTGAAGCGAGGCTGCTGGAGCTGGTCAGGTAAATGCTAACTCATAACTACTGGATGGAGCACGATTATGCTGGGGAGTGTTTTGGAAGGGGCTGTGCTCCTGTGCAAGTGCTTTAAGGGGCTGATAGCTCTGAGGAAGGTCTTTAGGTGCTGTTTCTCCTCTGGTTCCTGGTGAGCCTGTGGGAGAGACCTGGGGGGAGTGGGGGTGGGAGAGTAACGTTCCTGCCAGCCCTGTGCTTACTCCTCTCTATTCCTGACAAGGGCAGCCTGCCAGGCAGAGCTCTGTCAGCAGCTAGCCAATTTATAACGACAAAATGCAGAAAGGGCAGTGAGCTAGAAAGAATGGAGTTTGTTAACTTCGTGGCTGGTAATGACAGCCCAGTCAGTACAACTGAGGCAGGTGATGGTGAGAAAGGGGAGAGAGGATCCAAGTGTTTCTGCTCTAACAAGTTTAGGAAAAACCTCAAGAACTGAAAAAAATGAGGAAAGGGTTATGCGCACTTATCACAAATAATTCTTTGCGCTCTGGTGCTTAGATCTGATTTCACAGCGGTGAGGGAGTCCCTGATTTTACAGGGTGAGAGCGGGGCTGTGCTGGCAGCACGGGGCCATAGTGAGCACAGACGCTGGTTCCTGTGCCCGGCTTGCTTTGGGCGCTGTTCTGCTCAGCCCCACTTAGGGGGCAGCTATCACTACTCGCTAAGCATCTACCTCCTAACCACTAGTTGTAGCTACCCTGCCCTGTGAATCTAGCCTCTGCTTCTTGGAAGAGCTGAATTGGCCCAATTTCTATCTTTCTGACAATTTTTTATCTTGCGATCTTTTCTTAGTAGGAATAAGAGTGTGAAATATGGCAGAGCAGAATGTCATTAGGTGGCCAGACACGAATAGATCAGCACTTCCCTCCTCGCTGCAAGGGCCTCCCTAAGCGTGTAGCCCATGCCAGCGTTCCTTTAAGTGCCTTGCCAGTGAGCAGGCAAGAGATAGAGCAATCTGCTTTGGAAGGGTCGCTTCTCACTGCTGGCACAGAGCTGGTGATGTGCCTCCAAGCAGCTTTTGGCAGCGTCGCCTTGCTGACTTGCTCTGCTCCTTCTTCTGAGCACATTTGCAGCATCTGGGGGAAATGCAGCCTCTCTGCAAGTGCTGTACGGATGCTCTGTGGGGGGAGGCTCACAGCTTTATTTCCAGATTGCTGTTTCTCCCCCTTTCGTCTGTTCCTGTTCCATCTCCCTCTTTTCTCTTTGTCCATCTGGCCATTTAGCTCGGTGAATTGTTGGGAGCTGTCTCTGAAGTTTCTAGGCTGTGCTTGAAGTAATACATTAAGCTTCTTCCTGACTACTTGAGTATGAAACACAGACCCTCCTACAACCTCCAGTCCGAGTTTATTATTAAAATCCTGCTGTTAAGACATACAAGCATTTGTCTGTCCAGTTGTCATACTGATTGACTCTTCATCACGTACCTGAGAAATGTTCAGAGAGCTTTGAGGAACTGGTGTTGCGCATTTCAATGTATTCCTTCATCTTTTCTCTCTGGAATTGCTCATCTTGGAATGTTGATTTTTTTTTTATTATACTAATTTTTTTTACATTCCTTTATATTCTCTCTTGTCTACCCTAGTGCTTTGTTCTGAATCCAGGGCTGTGGTGGTGGTCCAGATCTCCTCTTGAAATGGGAGCAGCCCTTATTAGTCAAGAGGGAGGTTATTTGTATTCCAGAGAATCTGGTCAGCATCTTGGGGTGACTTCGTACCTGAAGAAAATAGTGTAAGGAGGATGGGTAAATGCATGTAACTCAACTCCATCTAAATTTAGAAACTGGGATGTGGCCTTTAGATGCTGTGACATTGTCGATGAGCCTGCTGAGAGAGAATGAAAATGCTTCTCTGTTGTCACAGGGTGATACAGCTATTGAGCACACATGACTAAAAGATAAACATTTTATTTCCTATTTTGACAAGAGGTGTTTCCAAGCGAAAAGATTTCAAATGATTCAGCCGTCAGGCTCCGGAGGTTCCCATGCAGGTTTCAATTTGTTTTTAGAGCCATTGCAGTGCTGGCTTGCCTGATAATTCAGGAACTTTTGGGGGAGGCAGTTGAGAAAGCTGTTAATGACAAGAAATAAACCCATCTCTGATAGCGTCCCTTAACAAATAATTTCAGAACGGCTTTCAGAAAACTATTTTAGAGAAGGAACACAGCTGGCTGTGTGGGTGTCAGAGGTAGGTGTGAGCTTCCCTGTGGGACACAGCGGGGGGAGACTGGGAGCGGAAAATAGACTGTAAAATGTAGGTGCTACAGCTTTAGTGCTGTTGTGTCCCTTCTCACGCTCATGACAAGTGGACGGCGACCAGGTGCTACAACAGTCCAGAGTGATACGTGATTGACTTATTTATTTATTTATGGCTGGCCTTCAACATGCTCCCGAGGAGGAGCTCGTATCGCTCTTCACTCATATTTCTCTTCAGGCTGAAGGTTAAAGAGGAGGTGATAGCCCTGCAAAAAGCAGCCTGTCAAGAGGCAAGGGGGAGTGCAGTTACACGCAGCTCGCTCCCTCCCTGCAGCAGGGCTTGCTCACTTCTGGGACTGATTAACGTCTTCCAACCTGCACGCCGCCTTGGGGAGTATTTCAGTGTGTTTAGACTTCAAATGCCTTGCAGAAAGGTTTCTGGGAAACAGTTGTTCCCTAAACTTCCTTGCACCTGGTTCTTTCCTCCTGATTTTTAGCGTGCTGTTCCTGTTCTGTCGTTTCACTTCTCTTCGACCATCTCCTTGCAAACGAAGCTGGCAAACCACAGGAGGCATCCTGGGATTGCTTTCCCAGTCTCCCAGCAAGCGCTGAGCCAAAGGAGGTCAACTAAGTGACTTTCTTGGATGCTTTTTATTGTGCCCCATCAGCACAGGTGTCTCCGAGGGCATCCAGCCAGGGACTCCAGCAGAGGAACAGCATCGCTTTGCATGTCGAGACCCTTTCATTCGTGCTGTCACCGTGCCCTGCAGTGCTCCAGACAGATGCTTCTTCAGAAAGGTGTCTCTGTGAACGTGAGGGCATCCGCAATGCCAGTGTGCAATCAGTATTCGTTTTACATCTGTGAGATGGATGGCTCATGTGTGCGAGTCATTGTGGTGCTTCTAGAATCCAAATGTGCTCGGGTTTTCCAATCTGTTCTTAACTGGGAGTGTAATTTTTAATTTTTACTTTTTGTTTTTTGTTTTGCACAGAGCTGAAGCATGATTGTAGGCAAAAAGGCAGTGAGTGCTGGTTAGGACCTACTGTTCTTCCACCTGCTCACCTCCAGCCCAGCACCTGTTCTGCTTTTTTGGGCTTAATTCTCAACCAAGTTCAGCTTCTGCAGTAAAGTTAAGCCAGAGCCAATTCTATAAGGACTGACAAAAGGGAGATTCAAGCAGGAAAGCAGCCTGGTTCGTTACTTTGCCAAATACACAGATATGCCTCTATAGGGAGTAGAGAGATGCTGAAGGGGCTCTTTGCATCAGTGAGGCAGAAGGTTTAGGAAGGCACCATCTGTGAGCTGGGAGAGGGAAGCCCTGGGGACCGAGGTTAAGAGTAGATCCTGTGGTGCCCCGTGGAACAGCTTTGTTCCTGTGCTAATTGGGGGAAGCCCCAGGCAAAGAAACGGGAATTGACTCCTTTTTTCTGAAATGATGATTCTTTCCTTCCCTAACCAAAGTGCCTTGTGAGAGGAAGAAGAGCAGAGCAGCTTGGAGGGCTGGCTGTCTCCAGGAGGAGAAACTTTTGCCGGGGAAGATCCATGTGGCTCAGAACATGCAAACTTGGGAGAGAAAAAACAAGCTTTGCACAAAAGATGCGATTTGGGGGATATGGGAGAGATCTCTGGGCCACTGAGGGGCAATGCCCAGCAGAGGGAGCAAGCCGAAGGCTCTGCTGTCAAAATTGTGAGAAGCTGGAAAACCGTCTCTAGAGAAGTAGATGGCACCACACCTTTACTGTGTGCATTATTCTGTAGCTGCCAACCTAATAATTATTCCTCATAGCCTTTACAGTGCAGAGAGCTCCCTTTAAATTCCCAACTGCTAACAGAGTTTCGCCTGTTGTCTTTGCTATTCAGGCTGCTTTTTGCATTGGTGCCATACTTCATCTCTGTGCCCTTCTCCATCTACTGTACAACACATCCCATCTGTTGTGGTGATTATGTTAGGAGTTTGGCAGCTGTCTTCTCACTTAATTGTCCACATTTCTTAACGTGTGCTTCCTGCAGCACATTTTAATAACAGCTCTGCAAACTGTTCTTGAGTCTCTGCAGTGGAGTGGAGGGTACCTACGCAACGCGCGCGGCGAGGCCGTTGGCTTCCCTTCACAGGTTATCCGGCTGGCATTCAAATTTTCTGTCCTTTGTGACTCAAGTTTTCTCCTGGGTACCTACAGGGACACAGGAAAGTGTATCTGCAGGACTACCTGGCTGGGCTCCCTGTGCTGGCAGTGGAGACACGTCCTCTCTCCAGAGGGTAATTCAGAGCAGGAGCCTGGATTAGCTGCTCTGAATCTGTTGTTCCCTCTTGACTCTACGGGGAGCTGAGGCAAAAGAGCTGCCACGTGAGGTTTCCCATGTAAGGGAGTGTGAACACCCCAAGCTCTGACTGCTGCTGTGCTGGGAGCTGCTTCTTTCCTACAGAGACTGTGCAAGACCCTGCCATGAGCAGTGTGAAGTAATGGTTCGGTGTGGTGTGTATATCTAGTACCTATTTTCACCCCGTAGAGATGCACAGATTCTCTGCCTGATCCATTTTATAACCTGTCCTTCGCAATAAAATTCCCAACCCCTTTCTGCATTTAGTGGCCAAAAAGGGTTGTTGATTCCACACCAGAGTGACCCGAGAGGGCTGCTGGAGCACCCAGCACTTAGCACCCATCGGTGAAGAGATGCAGCTGATCTATTCAGCCAATTTTGAGTTTGTTCTTTACTGTCTGCAGAGAGGGCTTTGCCATGTCCTGTAAGTTCAAAATCCCAAAGCTCTTTGGGGCACTCCAGTGATGAGTACTACTCTCTTCTCAAGTGTGCAGAAAGTGTTGTCATTTTTAAACGACAAAAAAAAACACCTGGTTGCACCCAAACTCCTGCACTCCTTGTGTGGCATTTCACTGTGCAACCCCCATGACAGCACGGTTTAAATTATTGAAAGGGCAAGGATGAGAAGAGCAAAACAAAAAGCCCCTCTCAGGGTAGAGATGATAAGGAATTGCTGGGGAATTGTTTGCAAGAAGCTGCAATTGTCACCGTGAGGTCAGCTCGGCTGCGTGACCTGACCTGGGGCTGACAGTGTGTCGGGTCAAGAGGAGAGAGAGAAGCACCATATGTGAAGAGTGCGGAAGGAAATCAGACAGAAATGGGAAGGGGACGTGTTAGATGTGTTAAAAGCTAGGAACAGAGGAAGATCTGTTGCGTTTTGAAACTCACTCTAGGGTTACGAAGCTCATACTTCTCAGTTCTCTGTGTTGATTCCCATGCTGGGAAGAGCATTCCCCTAAGTCGTGATTCGAACCGGATGCTTAGTGCTGCCTTGTTTATCTTTTTCTTCTAGATTTGCAAGGTTACTCTCCAAACCCCAAAACTTGAGGGTTCTTTCCATTCGGGGGTCTGCAGCCTAGAAACTGTCTTTCTATTTCAGAAGCTGCTCAGTCCCATGTCTGAAGTTATGTGAGGGTAAAATAGCTTTGTTGGAGTGCTGCAGGGCTGCCTCAGAAATGGTTCCCACCACACAAGTCTGCCTGTGAAATACTTATAAGGAACATAAACCCAATGTATTTTGATCTGTGCTGTCATTTCTCGAGGGTGGAGATCTTAGAAACTTTAGGTTTTCCATTGATTTTAATATGACCTCCATCTGAGAGCGTGCCTGACACTTTTGTAGTAAACGGAGATCTCTTGGCAACTTTTCTCTTTAGGACAGTGAACTTCTGACGTTCAACATCTCCCGGCACCAGTCGTGGTGGAGTGAAAATGGTCCTGGCTGTGTAAGGAAGGAGGCTTCAATGTCTGGCATCAAAGGGCTGGACAGTCATTCCTACATCTCTGTGATAGGCTGTGCCCTCGAGTATCGGTACATCGAGGTCATGCACAGCTCCTTCCAGATCCTGATCGCGGTGAGTACATCGCCCAAAGGAGCAATTGTTTAGGAGATGCTGTTTGGGGTGTTTTTTTTGTATTGTTTTTGTTGTTGTTATTTCCAGGCCCAGCAGCTGGCCCATCTTTTCCACCCCGCTTTGCATCATCTGATTGCAAAAGCCTCCGTAAACGTTTTGCTGCTTGTTGGTTCTCCTACTCCCTCTTATGAACAACATTGCTTGAAAGAATTGGAAACGGGTACCAGCAACACCACCAACACCTGAAATAACGCGTCGCGTGCAACCATACAATAACAAATCATTCTGTTTCACTGTCAGGGTGTGGAAATTTGTTTTGTCAAGGACAGAGACCCTTCTGAAGAAGGATTTCTCTTATTCTGCATGACTTAGTGATGGGTGGTGGCACACATATGTGCACATCTGTTGTGAAGAAATAAAAAAAAGGAGAAGATCCTTACCTCCACAAAATGAAAGAAACTTTAAGGAAGGAGAAAGCAGTGTGTTCTCTTTCTGCTGACACCTGAGATATATTCACTAAGTTAATCAACTCTTTCCTCGTTGGAGTCTTCTGCAGGCTTTTTAAGTAATTCATTGTCCTTAATGTTCGCTGTTAATTAATTGTTTCTCACTTATCTGTGAAATTAACTGAAACAAAATGTCCATTGTCCCCCTTACTTTGTGAGAGTACCGATACTCTTGCGTTTTGTAGCTGCATTAGAGTTAGCAGCTCTAATCTGCTTTGGTTTGTTACTTGTGGTTAATGGCTTTAAGTACCGACGAACGTGGTCTGGTGAAATGTTCACATTTCAGCTTTTGGTTTTGGCTTAAAGAAGGGTAACTCGTCCTGATTAAACGCTAAAGGATAACAAATAGAGAAATTCCAAACCTCTGGAGTGCCAAGTACTTCTCTGCACATTTTTTGGTACAACTTTCCAGCATCTTCATCCTGCATTTCCTATTAGCTGGGATGATCTGTGTGACCCAGTGAACTGCAGGGAGGGGGGGAAGGCTCAGACCCCTTTCTTGCCATGTCACACAAAAAAGGCAGACAGAGAAGCTCCTGTTTCCCGAGCTGGATGCGCTCCCTGGCGCGTGTGCTGGCTGTTAATATTTGGTTAATTCTTCTTCAGGGAAAACGATCTGCATGAAAGTATCTGGGAGTTGCTTCAATACACGTGGATGGGAGAAGCAAACCCACGCAGCCAGAAGAACAGAGCCTGCTGTCTTTTATGAAGGGTTGGGAGCTGGAACGGGATTGATGCAGCTGAGCTGCTGCTGTTCCCAACTTCGGTGAAACAGTTGGCAGTTTGAAGTCAGAACATCCCAGACTTTTAAAATGCAGCAGCATGTCACTGTTAGCATCCTTCCTAAAGCCGGAGCTGGCACGAGCCCCTTTGCCCCAGGCTAGAGGTTCAGCCAACAAATGGTCCCGAGTTTGTTTAGAATAGACTTTTGGTTTATGGCAGTTTGCTAACTCGGGCACATGGCCCTGAGCTAAGCGATCGCACTGATGTGCAGGAGTCTGTGTCTCCGGGAGTGTTTTCTCATCTACTTCTTCCCAAAGGCGTATGACAATATTCTCTGTGCATCTGCAAAACACCACAAAGGGCCAGATGGGGAGACAGAAGAGGGAACTATACAATAAGGTAGGATTTAAGTAAATATTTTTTTTCTCCGTCTTCCCGAGATTTAAGTTGCAGTGGATTTTTGAATCCTAAACTCTGGGAATAAGGCTGAAATACTTGTATGCGAGAAAACTGAATGAGCTGAACAATGCAGAATGAAGTAAATTTCTACTCGTCCTGTAATAAAGGGAGAGTATTGAAGCCTCAGGCTTGTAACTCCTGCCAGCTCTGAAATGCTCATATAATTCTGTGATGTAGAGGGACAAATAGAGCTTTTCATCTCTGCTTTGCTGAGGTAAGGCAGAAAGCAAGCTGCTTCACTTTCTCACTCAGACCTTGCCTGAAAACAGTCAGCCAGTTCTCTCCCTTTTTAGTCTCTGAGGGTCAAACTCTTTGATCCCTGCCAGTATCTTTTTCTGTTCTCTTTATCTCATTTTAAGGCAGATTTTATTACAGGCTGCTGTCCTTCCCAGAGGGCCTGGCAGGTACTGTGCTGCAGACAGGCAGGGAGACCAGATCAATACTGAAAAAAACATGACGAGGAACTTGAAGGCTCAAGGGATGCAGCGAGGGACATGACCTAGTTTCCTCCTTGTCTGCCACACATTTGAGGCTGAAATAGCCAGTTCCCTGTTAAGAGGCACAAGGGACAGGCAAAATTGTGCTTTCTGTAGCTTTTTTGCTTTGCCTAATGTTTTGCAGAAGTTGTGGCATGGTGGGGTTGTTTTTTTTTTTTTTTTATTCCAGCTATAGTAATGTGAAATCCACGTTCTTTAACTATGCAGTACCGAGCTGTGGGCATTTGGGTTGTTTTCTGGAAACACCAATTCCTTGAGGCTACTGAGGAACTGTAGAGTACCATATTGTGTACTGGGGGTAAGGCTCACTGAATTCAATCTTGCATGCCAAAGGAGAGGGAAAACAAACCTGAACCCATATGGTGAGCACAGTGTTGGCTGTCATCTTGACTCCTGCTGACTATATTATCCTGCTTCTGGGCATACATTTGAAGACACATAAGGTCTCAGTCTGCTTTTGCTTGGAGCTTGTCTGTACTCCTTGAAGGCAAAAGCAACTCCATTAATCTGGAATGGGATCAGACTTGGACATATCAGTCACCACGCATGATACAAGTAGCTGTAGGGCCCCGTATGAAAATCTTTTCCAGTGCTTTAGCACAGAACATATTGGAGGAAAAAGTATTGTAACAGCATCTTAAAGTCTACACTGGTATAGCGATGTCACTTTAAAACAAATTCTACCAACACAATTAGGAAATACAACAGCAACTACTTTGTCAAGAAAAGAAATCTGATTTGTTTTCACCTTAGCAAGGCCTCATCTTGCATCTCCCCAACTTGCCAGCCAGCTGGGAGAGGAGTGATTTCTAGTTCTGAAATACCTGGCATAGCTCTGGGCTGTCCATATGGTAGTTCTGGGAGTGGGGAGGGCTTTTCCTGAGGCTCCATAGAATGGGATGGAAATTGGAAATGTCTTCCCAACCGAGAGAACTCGTTGCCTGCCTGTCTGCTGTTTTCACTCAGACTGACAGGTTGGAAGGTTCCCAGGAAGGCGGCAATGCAAGCCCTGACAGCAGATGTTGCGTGAGAAGCAACGTGCAAGAGATGCGTCGCTGTTGGCAGAAGCCAGACTTTCAGTGGTTGTAATTGCATCCAAAGAGTAAAGAAGGTCCAGGAATCAAAGGACTTTGAATAGCTCTCTCACAGGCTGGCTTTTTGCTTTCTTGTAGCAGAGACCTCTTCATTTTCCCCCTCTCACACTGATGAGTGTGTACTGGAATTGAAACCTAGAATACATCTGCCCTGAAAGAGGCATCCATCCTGTATTTCGTAGACGTGCAGCCAGCTGGTCCCTTTCTGTGGATCCTGCTGTAATTCAGTCCCTTTGGCTCCAGCACGCGAACTGAATGCTGCTGTTTTATGAACATGTCTCAACTCGCTATTAAAAAGTTAACTTCAGGTGGCTGAGGGGCGGAGGGATGTGCAGGCTTTCCTCATTCCCTTTGCGCACTCTTGTCTCTTCCTGCCGTTCCTGCTCCCTTCATTTGCCTGCAGAATGCTTGGGACACCCCAGCTCCGTCCTCTTTTGTTGGGCAGCATGTGCATTCCCAGGCTGTCTGACGGGCTGACTGAACACACCTGCCTACAACATGTGTTCCTAATGAAAAGCTTAATCGGATACTTCTGCAGCCTGGAGGAAGCTGGTACTGAACACGCAGAACAAGCGGAGAAACAGCAGCAGAGGCTAAAGCCCAAGAACATTCTTTGGGGAATTAGAGCAATAGCTTAGTGTCATTTTACATCACTGACGTTTCCCCTCCTCTTTCACCCCCTGTAAATAATTTGCTAAGATCTAAGAATTATTGCTATTTCCCTGGGGTGGTGGAGCTTAAAACCCTCTTTCGTATTGAAATCAGCAACCAAGATGGCACTTTGAGCAAGAGTGAAATTACTTCCAGATTCTTCGCTGCTGTGAAGCTTTCTGTTCTGTGTTAGCTGCTGCTAAACTTGATGTTTGGGGGCTTGATGCATCTTCATCAAGGACTCAGTCAGAAGGGAATTGCTCGTGTCTCTTGATGTCTGCGCATTCCATGTTTTAGCAGACACTTCCAGCAAAAATAGGACAATAGGAGCAGCATTTCTCCTCTGTAGCTATATTTCATTCATAATTCATGCACAAGCTGAGACAGGGGAAGTCCCAGGGGTTCATTTCATCCCTGAGGTGTTATGTTTAATTATAGTTTAGGTCAGCCCATACAAAAATGCAATTCATGTTTATGTTGTAGGTCTCTTCCCTCCTTGATGTTAAACTCTCCGGTTCTGGCCAGGTCACAAGACTATCAAAACTTCTTTAAATAAAAACTGCCATTAAATAAATCATTCTTTATTGACGAAACTCATGTAATGGTTTGTAAAGCCAATAAAATTTTAAACACTAAGCAGGTGATTTTTAATCAAAGGCAGGAGATAGAAGAAGAAGACAAAAAAAGAAAACTCTCCACTCCAATGGAGCTGGAATTAGAGATTTAGGGAAGTTCATTTAATTCCCTAGCTGCTGGTTGGTTTGGGTTTTCTCTTCTGAATGCAAAAGGTCACCTTAATCATAAGAGGAAAAACATATGGGATGAGAGGAATGATGTTTGAGGGTTATGAGGCATTAACTCCTGTGCAAAACAAACTTCACAAGTCAATCTTGCTGCTTGCTTGGTGCTTCTGAACCGCGAACAATTTTCAGAGGTTTAACAGGTTCCCTGTGACAGTATAACTGATAATCATTCATGCCCTCTGCCCATGAACTAGGCAGGTAAGTAATTTTCATTATTAATACTACCAGGAGCTCCCTCACACAGATATAAGGTTTCTGTGTACACGTTAAAGAGTATAATCCCAGTGAAAGGATTTAGGGCTGCCACTTTGTGTGGCTACTAACCCCACGTTCCTACTCTGAGGCACGATGGAAAATCTGGGGAAAACCAAAACCTTCCTCGAGTTCCCTTGGAATCGGAGCACTCATTCACGATGCATCTTTCCCACTTGGATATTTACGCATATACAAATTGCACGATTTGACCTTATATCCTGTAAAATGTAAAAGGCTGGATCTTCAAAGTACAAAAATGGGAGAGTGATTATAAAGGACGTGTATGACTCCGAATTTGCTCCTAGGGCAGGCGCAAGGAGGCGGGGTGGTTAGACCTCTCCAGGAATGCTGGGACAGCTTGAAGCTGTTTTTCCAAAGGGCATCTGCCAGTGTTGATGTCTTAGCTCTGCAGCCCAGCTGATGAGCACTGATTTCACAGCCTGGGGGGGGCTGTGGCAGGTCCTGGGCTGGGGCTGCAGCCCTTCCACCTGGGCACCAAACCTGCCCCAGCCTTCAGAAAGGGAAGAAAAGTAAAATAAAAAAAAAAAAATCCGCAGGTTTTACGTTAGCATAGTACAAGTGATAGAAGTCTCTGATTATTCTGATTTTTTAGTTTGGTTTGGATTTTGCAATGGTTCGACTCAGAGGCAATTCTAAAAGTCAGCAGGTAAAATTAGACTGGCTGTTGCATGGGGCCTCGCAGTCAGCATCACACTCAGAAGGACGGGGGGTTTTTTATTATTTTTTTTCCCTGCATGAAGCCCGCTGTAGCTCATAGAAACTTAGAACGAAGCAGCCCCGGTTTCAAAAGCACACAGCGGGAGAATGAGCGAGTCTATAGAGCTACCTCTCCTCCACTGAGGTACTGGGACATGTTTCTATGAGGCTCACCCAAGAGGAAAGGGGAGAGCTGGCTTGTCTTTCAGATCATTATAGAAAATTGTAAAGGAAATACAAGGTTTAGTGATGCTACAAAAACATTCCATTTCCTTCCAGCAGAGCATGTTTTGTCAGGGAGAGCTGGAGAAATCACAAATGCCTTATAACTCCCCAGCAGAAATCTCATTATCTTGCCTTTTGTTTTCTGGTGTGATGTATTTTTCTGTCATATTAAAAATGAATGGACTCTGCTTTTCAAGCCCTGCCATGCATCATCCTGTCTTCCCTTCGAGTGAGTCACTGCACGTTACATTCCAACTCCTGTTCGAAGGAATGGCGTTCACAGCAGAAAACAATTATGTCTCACAATAACTTTACTAATACAGTTACTGTCAACCAAGATCTCGCTAAGTGGGGTGTTATGTAAAGATGTAGAATGAAGGATGGAGAGGATATTTGATTAACAGGAAGAAGGCAAAGCAAAATAAAACCCCGCTGGAGCTAGAATACTTAACTCCCGTAGCACCAGAAGTTTGTTTCTCTATTCAGCCTGAGTAACAACTTGCTGCTGAAACTGATGGAGACAGTTCTGATGCTACAGAGCTTCTACAAACTACCAGCTAAGGACAGACCCACCAGACTACTTTAAATTGCCTTTCTCACGTTCTCTCTAGTTTTCTGCTCCAAGCCGTGAGCTGACATGAGGGCCACACCGTGCCAGGGTGGCTGTTACCTGAGAGGCACCCCGTTGTTTTACTGCTCCTTTCCTGCTTCTCTCTGGTTCCCAGGAGGTGGCAATTTACTGCTAACCTATGCAACTTGTGAATTAAGACCATTGCTATCATCTTGTCTGCTTCTCACCGTGTTCTGGCCCATTTACTTTGTGGTCCAAATGCTTGATTAGTCCATGCACAAGTATTTATTCCTCCAAAGATCGAAAGAACCTTAGAAATTGTAGTAGCTAGATTAAGACTGGGATTATTTCCAACGAATTTTTGATCTCCAAGCCTGTTACTAAATAGTTAAGTGTCTTTAAACATTGCTGCCCGTCTATCACCATTTTTACAGTTAACTAAATTTCTCTCTCATCTGCGTAAAACTAGTCGCATCTTGTTAGTAGCTCCTGCACCAAAGTAATTTTTCTTTCCTTGCATACCCCTTCTGTCGGGAATATAGAGCTGATGAGTTCTTGTCCCTGGACCTTTGCTAATGAAATCTACCCCCAGACGTCTCTCCTGTGTGTAGTTGCCTGTTTAAAATGTTACACAAGGCACTCTTCTGCATCCCTGTCACTTCTGGCAGGGAGTAAACTTAGCACAGCAGTTTCAGTCTCAGCAAAGCCAGCCCGTGTTCTTGCCAATCATTCTAGCAACAGCAGGCTGCTACTCTGAAGGTGAGGGTGGGTCTTGCAAGTTTTTACTTCTGAGCTTAGAGTGTGCTCCCAGCAGTGTCTTCCTTTAAGCCTACACCCGCACACCCTTCCTCACAGCAAATGAGATGTGTCTCCACCATGACAATAATGCTGCCGAGCTGAGACTAAATATTGGCTGCTGGAGTCGTGCCAAGTGGGTTTTGACCAGCCTCGCAAGATTAACGCTAAAGCGCTTCGTTCTCTCTGTTTTCCAGTTGGTGGGCTTCGTCTACGCCTGTTACGTTGTTAGTGTTTTTACAGAAGAAGAAGACAGCTGTAAGTATTCATCAACAGATCCCTTGGCAAAGGTTTTATTAATTTTACTTCTCTCTCAGCTGTTTGCCTATCAAGACTCAGTTGCCATCAGACTTCTTTCCATCTCTCCATCTATGTGACAGGGCACTACCTCCCTTTCAAGGATCAGCTATTTTTACTGAGAAGGCTTTTTTTCCCAATGTCCCTACCTGTTACATACCGTAATTCTGCTACACTTTCAGCACGATAAAAGCTTGGGTTTGGCTCCTCGCTCAGACTAAGCTTTAGAGCAACTGGGCACTTCTGCTCTCAAGCTTACAGAGTTTAAGAATGATGCCACTGAAATATTGCCATTGTAATTACAAGCACCCCCAACAAAGACTACTGCCAGCACTCAAGCAGGCCACCTGCTGAGCATCATGTGCCACAAGCTGAGGATGAAGCAGAGCTCGAGGTTTCTTGCCAAGGACAAACCTGACCACTTAACTTAAAAGCAGAGGAAGTACTGTATTTGAATTACAAGGGGGAGGGAGCTGACTCCCTTGGTACACAAATCTCTTTAAGTATCAGGCATTCACTATAACGTGTCGGAGAAGAGACCCGGAGGAATGACTTGGGGCTGTGGGATCTATGCAGATATCCATAACCTGGTCCTGGCTTACTTTGCCCTTCTAAAGTTCCCTTTGAAACCAATAATTTTACGAACGAGAACGGATGCATAGAGTTCAAATAAATGATGAAGCCTGATTTTTTTTGGCAATGTGTTGGGTCTGGGCTAGTTTGTTCCAGGTAAGGCTCTGATCCAGAGGCTTTATATCCAGGTATCACTCCTTCAAGACATTTGTCAGGTTTGTGCAAGTAGCTTCGTTGTTTTGAAGAGCAGCTGGCATGGCTGTTAGCTGAAAAACAACAGCTTTGAACTGCATATTTGAAAATATGTGAAGAATGTTGATTTCATAGGAGCGAGATGAGAGGCACTGCTTATCTCCCTTGTCCTCATGGTTTTCTGTTCCTTCCCGTGTGGCTGAACTCATTCCATGGGCTTTACTGATCATTCGTTCAGAGCTTGGCCGTGCGCTTAGTGAAGGTGCTACATTATAAGTTATATTTTAAAAATTAGTCTACAGCTCTTCTATTAGCTACATAGCTTGAGCGCTGAGTCCCTTTTGAATACGGCAAAGTAATAACTTGAGAGAGGTCATTTTTACAGCAGGGATCTGTTAGGAGAAGCAACCACATGGAAGGAAGTGTTATCTAGAAACACAGAGCTGTGAATTTCAGGATACAGTTTTGGGTTTTTTTTTCCCCACTAACAAACTCCTTTTCCCTCCCAGTTTCCCAGCTTGGAGTTAAAATGCCAGCTTGAATAATTAACAATGACAAACCATCAATATTTCACATTCACAGTGGTAGATCCTTCCAGTGACCCGAATAAATTTGAGCTGCATTTTAATTTTCTCTTCCATTTGTGGTTTCCTTTAAATGTTGCTTTGATATGCAGCATGAAGTAATTATAAGTGCTGAGGCACATTAATCAGGAAGCTCATGCTAACGTGATTTTCATGAGAAAACACAGCAGCAGGGATCTACTAATGTCGAATTGTGGGCAAGAATATTTTAGATGTGCTAATGCACTGTAATATATTGCAACAATGAGCCACAGTTAAGGGGGTTTTTAAGCAACTTGGATTTTGCCTCCATGGTCAGGTGCTCAGGTGATAGAACTTTTAGTTGGCCAAGGTGTTAGACAATTACTGAAAACTGGAATTCTATAGGTTTTCCTAATTTAAGACATTCCACAATAGAGGTAATGTCTGTTTTTTTAAAACCTTGGACTGTCTTGTTTGTAAAGCACTCAAACATTTTCAAAAGCGACTGAGAAAAGACCAGGTCTCACTCAAGCTACTGGGAATTACCTCCCCAATTAAATTAGAAGGTCTACCGATTTCACCCAATAATTGAGAATTGTTGCAGAATCACAGTATCAGCATAAAGGTATCCATCGAGATGGAATTTGCGAGAATCTGTGTCCTTGGGTTTCTAAATAACTTTAATGAGTTTGTTGGGGTTTTTCACTTCCAATCTATTCAGTAAATATTTTTCTATCGTTTGTTCACTAAAAAATACCAAAACTCTTTAGCTAAAATTTAAAATAATAGTGCCACCTTCAGGAAAGAAAAATAAGCAGGCATTTATATAGTTAATAAGATTCTCCGGTTTATTTGGTTTTTTTTTAATGGCATTTGGGCAGGATGGCTTTCACACTTCCAAACAAAACGCACTAACTTGGTACCAAAAAGCGGTCTGAGCTGGATGTATTTTAAAGGTTTTTTTGCAAGGCCTGCTAGGGCAGTCACAAATCACACCGCATCATACCCCTACTGACCTGGCTGGGTTGGCCAGCTCAGTAATATAGACTTGGCCTAATTTCAGGGGAACTCAGAGGGACTTGGTAAATTCTTCTATGGTTACTAAGGGAACTGTCACTCAGAACTTTCCTTGTTCAGCTACACTGCCCTCCTTACACGAGTACTGGAGAAGGGAAGCATTGTTCCTATTTGTATACAATTAAAAGAAATTGAGTTGGCAGAGGGGACGTGAAAAATATCGGAGCGGAAGATCATGAGGCATTTGCAGTTTTCCAAAGCTGCTGTCATCTGTCTTGCAGGAAAGACAAGCAGGGCAGGAAGAAATTCCCACTTCACTATCTAACCTTCATGGGGATTGCTGTGCTGCCAACTCCTGCGCTGGCACTCGCTCACGAGCCGTTCCCTGGCTTCCTTCCTTCGGCACATCGCTGAAAGGCCGGGGCTTTGTTAGCTCAGTTCTCCTGCGAAGTCCCAGCATGGTGGCAATACCCAAGGAGGCTGAGGGAGGCTCTTGGGTTTCTTCCTGGACTCTTTTGCTAGCTCTGCTTTAAGTCTGGTGTTAGCTGAATCTCCTCTTTGGCACCCTTGGCCATCCCCAGAAGATCCCAGAGCAGAGGGCTGTAGAGGCAGATTCCCACCAGGCAATTCATACCTGCCAGATCATTTTTCTGTTCTCTCACTAATTTTTGTGTTATGCCATGACATGCATCAACCTTTCCTTTCAACTTTCTGGCCATGTTTGTTTGTTTATTTGAGTTTCGATTTTTTTTCAGTTGATTTCATTGGGGGATTTGATCCATTTCCTCTCTACCATGTCAATGAAAAACCCACCAACCTTTTGTTCAAGCAGACATACCTGTAAGTATCATGTGTGCTAAGAGGCTCTGCATGTCTCTTAGTTTGACGGCTCAAGGGTGCCACAGGTTTGGGGTTTTCTCCTCCTTGCGGGTTGATTTCTCCAGCAGGCTTTTCAGGCACAGAAGGAACGAACAAGTGGACACCAGAAGGGGTGAGACTGGCTCTGCTCAGCCCCAGGTTGCCAGGGCGAAGCTGGTGTTGCCCTACTTGGCTTGTGGCAGTGGTGTTTGATAGGAAGCAGCACGGCCAGCTAAAGGATGCTGTTGTAAACACGCTACTGGATGCCTTTTTCTTGAAGAAAGGACAGAGAGGCTTTTCAGCAGTGAATGGTACCCAAGCAGGTAAAGATAGGAGCTGTGAGGAAGGAAAAGTCAGCTTCAGTGGATGCTGGGAGTAAGCCACAGCAGTAGCAGAATGTGATTCTCTTCTCAAGGTTAAACTGTGACCTGTCAGGCGAAGTCTCAATGGAAGATCTTTACTGGGATAGAATTTATGCAACATCTAGTTATTTAAGGTGTATTTTAGTCCTGGGGACAAACAGACAAATTTGTACGCTGACCTCTATATCCATGCCATTTTGATCACTGGCCCTGTCTTTGTCACCCTCCAGTAATCTTCTCATGGTAGCACCACAAAATTTTACTCTGTCCTGGGTACAGGGTCTCTCTATATCCACTTGTATTTCTAGGAAACCTGTAGGTTACAAAGCTCACACACCAGCGAATTAAATTAAACTGAGCATTAGATGGTTTTTATGCAGGATGGCACAGGTTTGCTCTTAAAGTTTCTTTCTTTCTTTTAAAAAAAAAATAAAAATTCAGTTGCCTACAAGAATAGAGGCTTCTATGTGTGGGGCAGCACGAGTTCAGCTGAGAGTAGGGAGCAGAAAGGGGAGTTGTCCACAGCAGCTCCTCTCATACCACTAATAGAGATCCATTGTTGAATTCCAGCTTCTGCCCTCTTGATAATCCCTTCCCACTGCTGAAGGCACAAGATCACACTTTCATACTGTCCACTTAAAAGCTGGTTCTTAATGAGATTCTTGAACACAATGGCTGGTATTCTCTGTTTAAAGCAGCATCGAGATCTGAATTTTTGATATTCTTTACATCAAGCTGGAAGAAGGCAGCTCGACATGCAAAAATTTTTTAAAGCAGCTGCTAAGGGAGGTTGCTTTTAGGGAATAATGGTATCGGAGAGTCCTGTCAAAAAGAAGAATGTAAGAAAAGTGGGTCTGAGGGAAGAAAAACTGCCCCCAGAGAGATCTGTAGAGCTGCCCCTCTAATGGAGTATGGACTTAAGATCCATTTTGTCACTGCAGCACAAGACCAGAAGAAGCAGTTTTTGCAAAGCAGTTGAATTCCCTGTAACTTTGGGCGTTCTACAGCATTATTAGAAGGGATGTTACAGGAGATTAAATATTGATTTTCCTCTCGTTTCGTCACACTGGGATGGAATTTTCCATAGTCTGCAGAAGCTGTGGGCCTTTAAGCAGCTCCCTGATTTACTCCCTCGATGCATCGGTGTGCTGAAGAAACTCCACAGTTTTACAGTACAGGGTTTGGGCTGCTTTTTTCTTAAAATGACAAATTCTGATTGTTAACGAAGGTAGTACTTATAAATGAAGTTTTCTGTATGGGGAAATTGTAATATGAACAGAAGCTAGCAACATAAAACTTCCTTGCAAGGGTCTCACAAAGATAGTAAGCTACTACTGAAGTACACAGCTAATTTTGTTGTTCTTCAGGCCATCACTTTTGCCCTATCGATAGCTTCTGGCAGCACAATATAATATTTCTTTCTGGCTAACAGGAGGTGAAAACAGCTGCCGAGTGGTAGATAAAGTGACCCTCTATAAATTTCACAGCAGCCACCAAATAGCAGGTTTTGTTTATTTCTTTCAGCCTAGCTCTTGCCTTTCTTCCACACCTGAGTGAGAAGAGGAATGGATATTTGATTACCAGCTCAGGAGATGCCACGGAGTTTTGCAGTCTGGGGCACTGAGCGCCAGATGCCCTTGTCCTGCTCTGAAAATCATTTCATGATCACTAAAGGCATTTTAGTTTTTTAATATCCTGTTCAAGAAGACGCAAACCCTCGAATTCATCCAACTTCTTGCAAGTTTAAATTTATAGGACAGCTATGGGTCAGGAACATTGACTTTCTGCTTTTAACTCCTTTTTGTTGAAGGAGATGCAGAACAGACCCAAATCTATTCTACAAGTACCGACTCGGAGCTAAATGCAACCACAAACTTTCATTTTAGGATGGCATCACCCCACTGTCAGTAGCCAGCTGCTCTCCTGACAACGCACTTGCCCTGTTGCCACAAGTCTCTACAAGGATCAGGTTTTTTTACTCCCTGTTGGAATTATCCCATTCACTCCAGTTTTTATCTATCTTTTCTGATGAGATCACATTCTTTCCTCTCCCCACAACATGCCCTTTCCCTTGTCCTGGATTGCATTTTTCCCTAGTCTCTCTTAATCTCTCCAGCTTTATGAATTTTTGTAGATCTGAAGGTCCCACAGAACAATGACACAGACCTAAACCAACAAGGAGAGCTTAAGTCCAAGACCAACTCCTGTAACCTCTGCACGCAGCTTATGAGTTAGATAACATTTAACTACGCTGTCACAGTTTAGAGATAGAAGAAACCTGTTGTGTTCCTTGGCAGCCTGCTTCAATGGTTAGCAGCTGCTAAATCCAGTATTCAAAATGTACACCTCACTTCTGGCCTTGAGCTTCCACCCACTGCACTGAAAAACATTCTTAAATACCTTTACCTCCTGCTAAGAGGAGACAAATATCTCCCCCAAACTATGAGGTGCTTCCGGACCAGAATCCAGTTATCTCCCAGCTTTACCACAGTAATCTACTGATCCCAGTGAACTGCACGGTTGTGAGGCTCCCATCCATAACACTCACTGTGATCTGGCCCCCCAAGTACTACTTTATATTAATGGCTTAAGAGCTGTAATTGGATTTTCCTCGTGTAGCAAGATTTCACCGATTTGGCTTTCCTCAGATCTACCAGGGGAGAGGACCATATGGTAACACAGGGCGTGACTTTTATCAGATGTAGACTTCGGCATCGACAGGGTAACAACAGGAGGTATTGGTTAATTGAATGATCTAAGGCTCCAGTTGGTGATTGCTCCCTTTAATACTCCCTAATCAATTCTTTTGTGGGGCAATCTGTCTGCTAGCTGTGGGTATGAAGCAGCTGCAAGCATGCAGCATTAAAGGACTAGCACCCATATAAGAATCATCCACTTCTAGGTTAAAAGTAGGTCCTTCAACAGATCAACTGACAGATACAAGTACATAAATAACATTCTTCACTTTAAAAAGTCAAAAAAACAGACTGAAACACTGAGGGAGGCAGGGGAACTCATTTCGGATTGTTTTCCCCCCACCAAACCTTTTCTAATGATAAGACTTTACAAAGGAAACTTTTACTTGAAGAGAAAAAAAAAAAAATCCCACTTCTTTTTGAGGAGAGCAAATACAAAACAAAATGCTTCTGCTTTTCTTTCTAGGTAGACTTTTTCCCAAACAAACAATTTGCTGAATGTCAACATGAATTTGCAAACTGTTTTGATCAACCCGAGGCTGCATGTTTTAGAGGTGATGTTCCGGGCGAAAACATTCACTCATCTTTACCGCTCGCTGCGAAAGTAGATCTGCTTTTACTGCTGCATCGACACAAAAGAAGCACGTCACCACACTGTTAAGAAGCTATTTTAGTCTAGAGATGACCCCTAGCTCTTAAAGTTCCTAACCAAATTTTACACAGCTCCAGACGCTGAGGATATATGGCTCTAACACTTTGGCTCGTATCTATTCCTTAGTCTAACTGCAATATATTAAGATCTGGTTTCTGCATAGCAGTCCTTCCAGACTTGAGGACTACTTAACCACACTACTTTGAGCTCTCAACCCTATTCCTTGTCTGTAGTCAATCATATTAAAAAACACAGAACAGGGAAATAGTGTGGAAGCAATGAGGACATTTTTTTTTCCTTTACCTTAAGTAAGCAGCTGAGCACTTGCTCTACACTGACACCCTGCCTTCACTTTTTCCCCTCCCACTACAGGCCTGCGTAAGTAAAGAGGAGCCAGAGGATGGATAAACCTCATACTCCACCATCAAAGGTGCTGCAGGAACCAACCCCCTGTGGCCTGGATCTTTGGCAGAGGAAACGCAGGATGGTGAACTCCGTTCCATTTTTTGTTCCTTGTCTTCTTTTCAAATGCAATGAATGTACACTGAAGAATGGCCACGGGGCTGGTTTTCGGTTTCCCAAGTGCCCTGACGAACCATTCCGACCTCAGTCTGGTGGTACTGGCCAGTCTGGTGGTACTGGCCTGGCACGGGCCTGAAGACCTCAGGCAGAACGAGCTCAGCAGGAGCATCTCTCAAGAGATACAGCCGAAGCTGGAGCTGCTACCTTGCGCCATGGATCCATAAAGAAGGAAGTACTGTGTAACACCCTGGGACATTTCACATGTTCTATAGTTAGCTTCTGCTCCTTCCCCTTGTTCTGAAAAGAGCCTAAATCCCCTAACACAATTTCATCTCCTCCCTGCCTGTAGAGAACTAGGCGAGGGGCTATTTACATTTGAGTTATTTAGGCTTTTCTTTTATTATTTTCTAAGTTATAGATGAGAGCTCTTCCCTCCACCCAGGACTCCCTTCCTCATTCTCTATTATTTAGACACAGTCAGGGCCTTAGCATTTGTCCTGGATTTCAGTGCTCTGGTGACCTAACTCCTATAATACCGAGGAGCTGAAAACTAGTCCAAGCACCAAATCTTTACTCAGCATGGAGCTTAGCCTAGCCCTGTCTCAACAGGCCAAGCCATTCTCAGAGCAGCCATAGCTTAACTCTAGGTTTGCCCACCTACATTAAATTAACAGCTGAAACCTGGGAAAGGCCTGGTTCTTCACAGATGGTTTTGTAATTTGTCTTCTTCAACAAGCAGCCACAAGCCTGGCAACATCCTGATGAAAAACAATGGTTTGTTTTTTTTTTGACGGGAAAATGCTAAGGGGAGGGAATGGGATGAAGGAGGAATGTAAGTGTAATTAAGTTGCATTAATGAGCTGCAGCAATTAATTAAAGCCAACCAAACAAAGCAATGTCAGTTTTGTTAGCTACGTCTCCCATCATGTTAAGTGTCAAGCAGAGGAAGAGCACTTGTCAGCCATTCACGGTGTTCTTCGGCTGATCTGTCTCACGTGCTGTCATCGTGCCTTACTGCTTTGCTTAATCTGTTTGAGGTTACTTGGCATTTCCCAGTAACGCTTTTCAGAAGGGTCAATCCAGAAGCCACGCCAGAGAGGTGGAGTGTGGGAGAAGAATTAAAAGAAATAGAAACACGAAGCGCTAAGTCAAAAACTGATGCACCTTTCTTTGTCCCATTTCAAAGGGCCCAGGGAGCAAAATCTTCTATAAACTCAAAAGTATGAGCACCAAGAGAACATTTTTTTGTTCCTGTGCAACTTCCACTCCAGATTCCCACTGCAGCCTAACATCTTGAATTCTGAGTGGGTGCAGCTGCAAGTAAAGATGTCCTCTGAATGTATTTTTTCCTCTTTTTTTGGTCAGTAGAAGCCACAGCGTCTGACCAAACAGAAAAAACCAACGGCTGCTGGTTTGATACTTGTTCAGTTATTTGAGGAAGAAAAAGCTCAACCCACTTTAAAACAGCTCTGCCTGACAAAACACCCTGCCTCCTTTATTAGTCAGTACTGTGCCACTATCAGGTTAAAAAAAAAAAAATTACAACGGAACACAACTGATTAGTGTGTTACTTAGTACTTTCTCCATCTCTTCTTTAATTCAGTTTGTTTCTATATCACAGTCATTCCTACTTGCACATCTGATGTCCCCTGGAGAGGAAGAAAAGGAATGGAAGAATATGTATCCTCTAGTCAATGAGACTGTTCCATGAAAGATTTAATTTATTGGGGGTTTGAAATCTTCCCTTTCCTCATCAGAAAACACTGAGCTTACACATTTTAGTTTAATGTGTCTTCTTCCAAGAGAACTGCTGTCCCTCAGATACCAGCATTCCTTATCGGCCTTGTTTGAGAGCAACCAAAATTCAGCAGAATTGGTGGGAAAAGCACAGTTTAGCTTTAAAGAGCTGAAACATTTCACTAGTAGCTTCAGGAACTATTTCTTCTAGATGGTGTTATGAAGTCGGAAGGAACTCTTTGATTTATTCTGCTTTTAACACTACACCTCTCAAACTGACCACACCTTGATGCCATGTTTACTAATAAAACTAATCAAAACCACTTGCCAAGTACTCTAACAAGACTAAGCATCAAACTACGCACTTAGTGGCACGCCTTTTCATTTTAATACACACTGGTAAAGATCAATTAAATAAGTATGATGACCAAGTAGCTTCCTAACTACCATTCTATGTTATGATGAACACAGGTAATTAAGGATATTTAATAGAAGTAAAATAAACGTTCGGGTAAGACTATAGTATTTAGTATCAATGACTGCCATAAAGATTTTTGTTTAAAGAAAAATCAACCCAAGAAGAAAGAAAATAAGATAAGCTACCAAGGATCATATTCCACACTTCATTACCTCCTCTAGTTTTTACTAGAGAGCCCTTAGTCCTTCAGACTCTACCAACCCTTCCTCCTGGTCTGCTTGTGCTAGACATACTCCAGGGACTGCAAAGTCATGAAATGATCCTGTTTCTGTGAGAGTGGGGACAACCTGGAGCTGGAAACGACAGCCCCCAGCACGCTGTAAGGGGTCAGGGGCAGCCGAAGGTTTTGCTCCCATGGGTTCGCTGATCTCCAGGTTCGGAGTGCCCTCTATTGGGGACAGGCACCACTGGAGATCCTGCTCATCAAAAAATCCACCCGAACCAGTTTGTGAAGGAATATATCTTCCCGTAGGAAAAACGGCTCCACATCTCCAGATGTGCAAAAGACATTTTTCAAAGCGCTAAATCAAAGAAACCGCAAAAGTAGCTGGTGTATTTACAGCCTCGTCCTGTTGATGCTCCAGGATAGGTTCCAGACACACTGAGCCAGAGTTTAGGAGGAAACAACACATTCCAACACTATACCGGTTTTGTTTTCCCTTCCCAGATTAGCACATCTACAGCTGTAAGCTTTTGCCATTATTTACAAAGCAAAATAAAGCCAGTGATAGTTTGAGCCCAGACACAACACCTAATTTGACATGGGGGTGCCATGCCGTTCCCTACAAAAGCTGCTGTGTGATGAAGACCCATCAATTCCTCCAAGAGTTGGAGAGTTTAAACTGCTCAACTAGTAATTTCTCTCATCTTGGCCAAGAGCTGCATTAATTTTACCTTCTTCTGAAGGCAAGGATGAAGCGGTCTCCCTCTCACATAGCCCAGGGATAACTGACACCTCAAAGTTACCCAGAGACAAGACTATAACCCCACTCAGCATCCAGTGCCGGAACTAAACAGAAACAAACCCAGCACCACTGCTCCAGTCTCCGCAGATTGCTTAAGAGCCATGTGCCAAATCCTTCACCGAGTTCAGATGCAGAATTATTCCCCACTTGCACAGCTTCAAGCATCAAGTCCTTATCCTCCTGCATCCTTACCCCTTCTTTTGCAGTTAGGAGAGACTGCAGGACCCACGTGCTGTCTTGAGAATTCCAGAGGAAGCAAACAAAGTGCAGTTGCTTTCTCAATCACGCCCACATAGCACTGAAAAACACAATCTGATGCTACTCTAACATCTTGGGACACCACCACCTGCCCCCTCCCTGCTCCCAGAAGGGTGTTATACCAGAATCAGATACTCGTATCTCTGCAAGATCAACAAAAGAAAAACTTTATTCAGTGAAAAAGACCAGTTCGTTTTTAAAAACCCGTATTTCTTTTCCCTTGAAGTTAACAAGCTACAGTGTTGACCAAGCTTTCTCCTTCCAGCTACACGATAAAATGTTCCTTTTAAAGTAAGAATCACCAGTTCAGTCAGCAAACAGAAGTCCTAAAAAGGTAGGTTTCTGTAGTTATCTCCGAATAAGACTATACCCAACAGCCAGTGAAGAAGTTGTTAGAACCTTCCACAAGATCATCTAGTGACCCTGACCAAAGAAATTTTCACATTCTATTTGGGGAGAGGTCAGCTGAGAGTAAAGAGGTTGGAGACTCTACTACAGGGCAGGTTCTTCACATATTTATGTGGATTTGATTATTACTTAAATGTTCTGTCAATTGTTGAAAATTCAACAAGGGAGAGGAGGAAGACAGCAAAGACCTCAGAAGAAAAAGCAAGATTCTCCTTCCCCCCCAACACATTGCTGCCGAGTATTCTCACCTCAACAGAATGCATTTCGTATAAAAATACTCCCATTTTGACTCAGACTTACTGAAGGAAGCCATCAACTCTAGCAGAATAATCTCTAAACAACTGCTAAATGAGAGAAAAGGAACCGGAGACAGTCTACTAAAACCAATCCTTGATTTCAACACAGTGCAGGGATTAAATTAAGAATGCAAGAACTTGGAGGAGGAGAATATCTGTCAAGAAAACCCTCTTTTTAGAGGACAAGAGAAACTAGCAGAGCTTTTTCTGGAGCAGTCCTACAGCAAGATCAGCAAGAGTACAGCAAACCAGCAAGTTTTACTAACAACACTGTGCATAGGAGGCACATTTAGTAAGATTTTACACTTGTGCCGAGCTACCCTGCAAAGAAGATTGCTCCGGCATCAAACTAGTTACTTATTTTCTGCTTCTTTTGTGTTCTGAGTGAGTGGTGTAGACTCATCTTTCCCTTTAGGCACATCATCATGGTTCAGGACATGAAAGTCCTCACACTTCCCCGGATGACCGCTCTGCAGATGGGACACAATCTCAAATTGAGGGCACATTCTCCACAAGCTACCAGGTGGCCACAAGGAACAAATACAACAGACACATCTCTGTCCATGCACACTTTGCACATCCTTTCCTCTTGCAGGCGTCGGAGCTGTTCCTCTGTGCTCATCCGAGATTCATCTTTACCAAAAGAGGGGAAAAAAAAAAAAAAAAAGCCCAAACTGTTAGTATTGTAACAGCTCCGGAGTGGCAGTCCAGTCATCTTAGGAAATCAAACTGCAACTTGTTTGTCATTTTGTTCAGAGACTTTCTGGCAAAAGCACTTCTTGGGCAAGTTTTGTTTAAGGCAAAAAAAACACCAGCTATTGTAGATTCTGGCTTACCTACACAAGATGCAGTGTATCTAGACATGCTGGACTGAGCAGGGACAGAGATCAGCATCTTTTTAATGATAAACTGACTTTTTTTTTTATGTAACAGTCTGCTTCACAGTGGAACTCTAATTTCTGAATAAGGGTCTCTATGTTCAGTTACATTCAAGCTAGCACACATTCCCATTCAGTATTAAAAAATAAAATGAGTAAAAATGAGCACTGATACCATTACTACAAAAATAATTCCAATTATGCCTAGGTTCAATTTCACCACCACTATCAGCCCAGTGCACCTGATTCCTTTTGTTGCACAGATCGCATTTCTTCTCTCAAACTTGATGTTCCAGTCCCTCTCTGAACAGCATCTGCATAACCAGGAAAGACGATGACATTAAATGCTACCCATTCCCTCTCTCTTCAGACAGTACTGTTCAAAAAGACAAAATATTCTTGAGTTCAGTAGTCAAACACCTCTTTACTCCACTGTTAAACTTCACACGCTCAGCCTGGTGAAGCTGATGTTCTCTGTGGTGCCTCAGTCACTACATATGTTACCCTCCCTACAAAGGCACGTCCACATCACATTGTCCCTTTAGCAAAGCTGGTTTCTCTATCAGACAGCAGGAGCCATCAGCTGCTCATTTCTGCTCCTGTGACACTATTTAATCACACTTTTGGTGTTGTAGAAACCTTCCTCCCACCCCCTATCTAAAGGGGATGGCAGAGTGTAAAACAGAGACAGGAGTTTTGGAAAGCATGCTTGCTACCAGAGAAAGTGGAACTGCACCTTCAAATAAATGTGGCTTGGCAAACAGACTCCACAAGACAGACATAGGTAAGGAGAGTACACATCATGCAAACAAGTATGGCTATTTCTTATCAAGTCATTGATTCAATGTTAAATAGGCTTGGAGTACTCATCCAGCCTAGAAGCCTTGCTGCAGACAACTGCCTCTATCTGCATCAGACATGAATTTGTGCACAAGCCTCCACATCACGCAGCTCTTTGCTACTGCAGGTCTAAAGGCAGCAAAAAAATACCAAGTACATCTATACCACCACCTATGAGAGGCAGATACAGTTACTGATACCCAGTAATCACAGCTCCTTCACATTTCTTTAAAGCAGAATCTCATTTTCCAGCCTCTCAAAGAAAGGCAGGCTTGGGTACATTACTATTCTCAATCCCAGCCTAGGAAGAGAGAAGGCAGACCCGCAAGACACAACAGTGCTCAAGAGGAAGTGAACATGAGCTTAAACCACCACCAAGAACGTGAGTGTGCAAGTCAGGCATACCTCTGCTTTCCTCTGCACTGCTGCTTTCTTGCCAGCCTGGCTGAAGCAGATCAGAAATCAGTTCAGACTCAGAAAGGTAGAAAGTCCCAGCCAGGATGAATTTATTCTCTACCAGGCTAGCCACCCAGGTGGGGTCAAAGCCCATCTGCAGGACATTCTGCACTACGGCAAACTGATCCCGAGAAGGAAGAGCCTGCAATTCCCAATTCCTCAGAGGATCTGTAAAGCAGTGAGCAGCTACTTTAACAAAGAGGCAGAACTTTGGGCCACAAGCATGCCACCCCCCAACGCTGTTACATATAAAATGGGATTAATGTATTCTAGAACATTCCTCAAACTATCTATATAGCTAGATCAAGATCCAGATATTTTTATTTTGACATCCAATCGCAATTCACAAGAAAGTAATGAAAAGCAAATTCATAAAAGCCAAGAGACTAATTTTGGATGGTTTGTTCTACTGTATCAGTGAACTAAGTCTCCCATGTTTGGTCCTAGTCCAGAATCCTTATCTTTGTTTTCACATCCCAGAACAGAAGTCTCAAAACTGCTTTCATGAAGATCAAGTGGAACATCCCAATTGAAGTCTTTCCTACCTCACAATCTAGCTCAACCATTTATCAGTAAAGACAGAAGTGGGAAATTCAGCTGGTAGCCCATTCAAAGGCTTAAGCCTTTTTTAAGCTCATCCAATTGGACAAACTCTTCAAGAGAGCGGAAAAAAAAATAAAAATCAGTTTTCCACAGTTACAGGAGCCAAATATCACCTACTTAAATTTCCAGGAGCAACTGATGAATGGGAACAGATCCCCAGGATGAACACTTTCATGGACAACTAGACCCTCTAGCTGTTCTCTGGTCTCCTATTAAGCAAGTTTAAAATGCTGTAGTGTGAAGGAGTCTACAGACTGACAACATCAAGGGCCTGGACAAGTCAAAGGAAGGTTAGACAAGTACCCAGGAATCACATGATTACCCAGACTAGCTAAATATCTCTAATCTTAGACCAAGTGTCTCACAAGAGCAGGCAATTTTGCTTCTTGTGCTAAAGACCATTTCTCAAACATAAGCAGCTTCTAAAAATCAAAACAACTCACAAACAGCACATCTACAGAATGCATAGCTGGGGTGGGGTAGGAGGCTTCAACAGAAGACAGAACACCATGTGATTACAGCACTGACCTGGGGAAGCAGAGGAATCTTGTTCAGTCTGGTCCCAGGAATCTCTCTGAAAATGTCACACAATAGTCACAAAAGACAAGTACATGTTCAAAACTCCCCCTGCTCACCAAACCCCCATGCATTATACACAAAATAGTCATGACTCACTGGAGATAGCAGGGTGGTAGAGAAAGACTCTTGAACACTGCTAACAAATTCACTCCCCCTTGTCCGCAATAAAAAGTCACACCTATAAACAGAAAGATTTAAACACATTAGTACAGGATATCTCAAGTGAAAGTATCAGTAGCAGTTTGACCTTCGGAAGCGAAGGGTGCTATTTGTTATGAGGAAGCTGCTATATTCATTAAAAAGGCACTATCACCTTTTGTGCATTTAAATGTGATTGAACATACTCAACCAGCTTTTCACCTGCTCTGCCTACATAGAAAAATTTAAAACTAAGTCCAAAAGCAGCACTTATTACCAGCACACCTGTAACTCATTTGTCTCTCAACTGTGGGTACTTTTATTTTAAGAAGGAAGCAATGACAACACAGAATGCACAGTATATCTTTTCATCTTGCTACAAGCGACTTGTATTAACAAAGACTGACTTACCCTGGATACCATTTGGCATGTTCCCTCCAAGGATCATCTCCAAATGACCAGTTCCTCACACCTCCATCACAGTAAAAACACCTCACTACGTCAGCTTGGCCTGAAAAAGACATCAGAAGATCATTTGATATCTAAGACATGGTACACTCTACTACTCCCAGATGAGAACCTGGGGAGAGATTCAGCACAAAAAAAGTCTACCAGACGGAACGGATGAGCACATGACAATTTACCAACATTGCACAGGTTGCATAAGGGCAGGAAATCTGATGAGAGTTTGAACTCGCAGAGCTGCAGCTGGATGAGACGATTCCAGAACTGGGTCACAAACCAGCGGGCAGCATGCACACGAGCACCATAGCTCCCACGTGTGAATGTACCTATCCAATCCCCTCTTTTTTATTTCTGTAATACAAGTCCAGGGTCCTTAAAGCAACAAGATACAGTGGTAGCCAAATGGGCTGACTACCTGCAGGTTTCACTCAGATTTGGGGTTTCTTTTTGGAAAGAGAAGGCTTCAGTGCAAGCCAGATGTTACACAAAACATGGCATGCCAAGCGCATGCCTCGAGTCCAAGAAGTGCAAGTAATAAATAGGCTCAACAGATCTTAAAGCACACACTTCTGTCAGTAAAACACCTGTTTAAAATGGGTCACTTTTCCCACCTGCTGGTAAAGGAATTGACTTATAAGTGGACCCCACAGCACCAAACAGGAGTTAATGAAAAACTGAATTCTGCACAAGCAGCAAGTGAAACAGCTGAAGAAAGGATGTGGTCTCTAAGTACACTGCACACACTTTGAAGTACCTGTGCAAGCAATAAAACATTGCAATAACCTTCAAATGCTAGCTTGAACAAGAGTTAAACATTTCCCTGGAGTACCCACCTGTGTAAAAGAATCCTGCTCTAGCCAGTTGCTCGGGATGCATGTCAGTATATTGCGGCCAGTTCTGAAATGTAGTCAGTCTCATCTCCTCTGTCACCATCTCTGGGTATTCTGGTTCGTTGGGCAGGGCTGTCTCTTCATTGTCTATCCCCTGCAAAAGACTGAGGAACTGCCCATCCACAGTGTCAAAGATTTCCTGAAGAGGAAACATCTCTTGATTGCCGACATCTTCGCCACAAATGAATTTACAGGAAGGGAAGAACTTCAGGTGCTCTGCTACCGGGCAATCACCAGGTCTCCAGTCCTTCAGGACACCACCGCAGCAGAAACACTGTACTTCATCTCCTGGACCCACAAAGAAAAAGCCAGCTTTGACCAAATCTCGGGCAGATACAGGCGAGGTGCCAGGCCATTGCCGAAAAGTCCTCAGTCTTCTTGCTTCATTCCTCATGCTGGATTCAAACAGCTGGCAGCGAGCAGCCCCGAGCTCGGTCTCCTCTGCTGGTGTCACATCCCCCATGTTCTCGTTCTGAAAGAAGCAGGAGATAAGCCAGAGCAGTCAGCTGGGGCCCTGGCGCCAGGCAGCACCCACCCTGCGTTATTTGTCCCTCATTCCCAGGCACATTCCAGAAAGCTCCTGGGCTTGACAAAGCTGAGCTTGTTTGGGAATTGCAGCCCAGTCAGAGATCCGGTGCCTCTGTACTTTGCTGTTGAACTTTTGCTGAGTCCTCATTAGTGTCTGAAGGGAAGAGCCCAGCACTTTCTGAATCCCTCTGCCAATTTATGGGCGGGGGGAATAGAGAGGGGAGGGGGAGAGCAAAACCTGTGCTGCCTCCCTTGCTGAACCAATCCAGCTTTCAACATCTGATCTGTGTGACAACTCCCTAGACATTTCGCTCAACTTTTAAATTAACATTAATAAGGTCTCTGCTTCTCCCCCCCAAAACAAGCACCAGATTAAGAAAGAGATGCCAAAACACAGCAGAGAACAGCCACAGCCAGTGTTTCACGATGCTGACAGCAGCCAAATGCTACACAGAATATCAGTAAGGTTTTCCTAATCTTATTATGCTGACTGAACAGTGAATATAAATATCTCTTAGAGAGAGCTTCTCCAGGACACCACATACGACAATTACATCTGGTTTCTATAGGGAGGTGTCTTCAAATCAAAGATAAGTAACTTTCTGCCTGTGCTAGTTCTGTAGTGAAATTAAAGAAGTGACTGAGTGCTGGATTATCCAAGCCCTCATTCTCCTTAAGGTAACAGCCCGAACCTGTGTGAGTAAGCTAAACTGCAAGTCTGATGCTGCTTCTAACACTTTCCACATGCCTGGCAAATACAGTTACACAAAGGGAGAATCAGGATCAGTTAAACTAATCACTCCAACTGAAATCCTCTGAAGTCACTACACGTGTGAAGTAGCAGGTGCAATCACAGCATTTTTATTTTTTTTTTTTTTAAATTAAGCATCCTGAAAGATTCCTTCATCACTTCACAGGTCAGTTCATCCAAGGATGTGCTAACTAGCTACTGGGTATCAGAGCCAAGCACTCTAAGCATACAAACCCAAAATATTACAATCAAATATTGATCTAGGGGAAAAAAAAAAATACACCCGCCCAAACGAAAGAAATGTTTCAAAGCTGGTACAACACATTATGATGGTAATAGATAACTATTGTAAAAACAATCAAGTGGAGACCACCTGTACAGCAGCCACTCCACAGAGACTGTTAAGAAGCACTCAGACCAGTAGTATCTCTGAAGTACTATTCCTCTTACTTAATTGCCACAGTACATTTAGAGAAAAAAAAAAAACCAAAACAGAACAACAAAAAACACCCACAACTTACAGGGCATTTTAACTGCAAAATCTGCAGCCAGAGTTAACTAAACCACCCTTTACAGGTACTAGACATTTGGTGAGATTTTTAAACGCAAAAGCAAGCTTGCTCAGCCAAATGCCTCTCACAGTAAAAAGCAACAAAGAAAAGGAAGCTCATTAGCAACTAGAAATTTCTTCTATAACCATAATTGGAGAAGCCAGAGTTGTAGGAAAGGAAGGCTCTAAGCTTGTTTCAGAAACTGTACATTATCTAATACAATGAAGTATTCAGTATATTCAAGAACTATGTCACCGGTAGGAAGAAAACCCCATCCATAAAGGAAAAAAAAAATAAAAATCCATTAGTCATTAATACACAGCAGAATTTGCAAGCTAAGCACACTTGGGAGCATTCAACTGTTGAGCCTGCACAGCAGATTTTGCTCTCAGAACACAGGGAAGCAGAGAGACCTGCTCATCAGGCACCGCTCCACAAATCTGGTGTTGCTCTCATCTTGGGCCCCAGCAAGGTGTTTCCCACCTAGAAGATAACCAAGTTTTCTTAGCCTACTTCCACTTAGGAAGCTTTTTGTAAATAAGAGATGCAGCAGAGGGGAACAAATATATTTGTTTATGAAGAAATCCATTATAATTCACCTGCCTTAAAGACATTTATATGCTCTGCAGAAGATCTATTAGCTTGGCCATCAAGACTCTCTAAACCAAATTGATATTTTAAAGAGCTACAATACCATTAAAAGCCGATATTGTCCCACAATCTGCTACTTACTCCTATAGTAATACACCTCCAAAGCAACATTACACCTAGTATCATCAATTCCCTGTAATTAGCACAAAAAAACCCAAGGCAACTTACCTGCGATACGCTAAAAAAAAATGATCTCCAAAACACTTTCAAGAACTGAAAGTCTCCCAACCCCACAAATGCCCGGCTACTCTTTCTTCTTCTAGACATTGCAAAAGTCTTTCCTAAAGAGGTAGGAACCCTTCAGGGCCTCAGTGATCCCACCTGACACAGAGGCTATTTCTAATGCTTCATTTTCCCCAATTGGTTGGTTTTGTGGTGAAATTCTCTATTGGCTAAACAGTCCAAATTTCATCTTTTGAAGTAGGAGTCACTAGGGAAAGATACAAAGCTAAGCTTTCTCCAGAAAGTCTTGCCCTCTGGAAAAAAAAAAAAATTAAAATTAGCAGACCTTGTGATGTTAAAGCTTAGCATAGTACCGGTCATGACATTTTGACTTCTATGACATAGTGGTTACAACCCTATTTTGCTGTAGTGCCTTTGCTCCTGCATCCAGCATTTTTTCTTTAATTTCTCTAATAAGAGATAAATATAAACCTACTCTAAAAGAAAACTTTTAATGACATATGTCAAACACGCTGGAGTATGTCATACATGGGCACGACGCAGCTCCCTATCAAGAGGGCGATGGCCCTCTGATCCCTTGCAATCCCGCTGTAACTTTACAATAACAGTATTTCTGTGTCTCTTTCAACTTGCTCTCACGTGTGTTTTGCATCTTGTAATTTTTAAGAAAATGTGCTAAAAAATCAACAGATAAACAGCAACAGAATTCGCTCAGGACACCACGAATAGATTGCATTGCCTTTCCTGGGGGAATAGACACTCTTTTGTCACAATCACATCTTCATTATTTGAAATTTTTCTATTCCTTTGCCTTCCTGAGGTCACAATTCAGAATGAAGGACTTTAAGTCTAGTTTTGAAAGGTGTAAATATGTTTTCCTCTACCACTTTTCTGCCTGAGAAGATGCATGCAGCTTATTCTAAACTATGTGCTTGACAGAACACGTGTTCTCCGTGTTAAGATCACAGGTGTTTTACGTTTGTAAAAAATGATGAATTAGGATTTTTCTTCTAAGAAAAAAGATCCAGAATCTCTTTCTTACAGACAAGCTTATACAAACTTCTTAATTAAAAAGAACATTGTTGAAATAATTAAATATGCATTAAGGAAGATTCCTGAGCAGTAGAGGGCAGTGCTTTTATACAGAACTTACAGAAACTTGTACCAAGTGAACGTGGTGGGTTTATTTTTTTGGCTGTAATGAATTTATATGTAATTACACACTATCTTCTGTTTCACAGCTCCTATTCTTTATAAGTCTCCTTTGATTTTTAAAGAAACTATCCTAAAAATAGACGATACAGAGTTAACAGACTCCCTCTTACAGAGGCTGGCTGGGGTGTCTGCTGATGGGTTGTAGCACATCACCTGTTAACGGGTAAGAATCACAGAATCACAGAATCACAGAATCACAGAATGTCAGAGGTTGGAAGGGACCTTAAAGATCATCTAGTCCAACCCCCCTGCCAGAGCAGGATCACCTACACTAGAGCGCACAGGAACGCGTCCAGGCGGGTTTTGAATGTCTCAAGAGAAGGAGATTCCACACCCTCCCTGGGCAGCCTGTTCCAGTGCTCGGTCACCCTTACAGTAAAAAAATTTTTCCTCATATTTTTCTGGAACCTCCTGTGTTCCAGCTTCCACCCATTGCCCCTTGTTCTGTCAGTGGACGCCGCTGAAAAGAGCCTGGCTCCATCCTCCTGACATTCCCCCTTGACATATTTATAAACATTAATGAGGTCACCCCTCAGCCTCCTCTTCTCCAAGCTAAAGAGCCCCAGCTCCTTCAGCCTTTCCTCATAAGGGAGAGCTTGTGAAGCATTTTACAAGTAATGACCTCATTCTGTACCACTTGTAACCACCTTGCTGCTCGTATGTGGTTTCGGGAGGTGTTGGGAATGCGGTAGGCTCCTTGATTTGCCGTGCCCTGCCTTCACCAGCAGTCTGGAAGCAGCTCTCGAGGATGCCAGTATAAAAGTTTAGAGGTGCTGAATGGCAGCTTCTGAGTTAGTTTACAAAATTTGTCTGATTCTGGCAGTGGCTATTAAGGCAGCTTTTATTTATTTAAGATTCTTTCATCATGCGAGCTTCCAGACACGTTTAAGGTTGGTTTTCTGTGGGAATACACTCATGTGATTTTGAGGGGGACAATTTTGGCAACAAAGGAAAGCTCAAAAGGACTCGTGAGATGACTGTAGCAGAAGAAGATGAAGTGACACCAATTCTGGTGTGGAGAATAATTAAAAATAAGTCAATGTGGACAAATGATGGGGTTTTATTTTAGCACACCAAAAACTTGAAAGCAAATGACATATTCATAAATGTTTTGTACATAGATAATATTGATCTTCTTTAGCAATTCATACACATTTTCAGTTCCTTTTTGGAGAATTAAGGTGTCCAACTGAATTTCTGAATGCTTCTTAAAATGAAGAGTGTAATGAGCTAATGACAAACGAATGTGGGAATCGGGAAGCATCAACCAGAAGTCCAGGATAGATCAGTGATAATGACCAATAGCACCGTCACTGGGCTTGTTCCAAGCATAACTGGAAACCAATACTAGACACTGATTTAAACAATCTGAATGTAAACATGATTAATCAAAACTATGTTTGTTAATGTCAACCTGTTTTGGAAGGAAAGCAATCAATAAATACAAGGGCCAGAATATTGCTGGGGACGGCACGGTAAAGGCTGGAGCCCTGGGAAAAACTCCAGCAGGGTTCAGCATCTCTAACCTTGAGATTCTACACAGCTGAAGCTCCTCTATGTGGTTTAGCTCAAGGAAGACTCTTGTGCTTTCATGAGTAAATTAAGAGTTAGTTAAAAAAATCCTGAGGAAAGAAGCTTTTACAACAGGGGAAAACAAAGGTATCTGTTGGCGTTGTTGAAGAAGCGAAGAGGATGGGAAGACAAACAGAGATGCCACAGCTTGCCACTGCACCTGATGTGTGAGGGGGCTGGATAGAGAGGAAATTTACGGCTTAATTCCCGTTCCCACTTGCTCAGATCCATTGTTAAACACTCTATGAAAACAAGGATTCATTTTTCAGAATAAAACACTAAGACCTTGTGATATAAGTACTTTATATCACAAGGTCTTCATATCCACCCGAAGCGGAGTAGACAAAAATCATGACGTTTGCAGCTATAGGAGTGGGCGACTGCTTCTGTTTCTCCATTTAGGGCTTTGCTTCTCCTCTTCTGGATGCCTCTTCCATGCCCGTTGCCCTTCACCTTCCTTCACGCCGAATGGCCAGCTGGCGTCATCCTGCAGCAAAACACCACAACTCTGCTGCTCTCCTAGGAGCTGCTGGCACTGTTTCCTGCGACAGCAAGATCTGCGCAGGTGCCCATCTGTTCAGCCGCCTTCTGGCGTGGCACCGAGGGACCAAAACAGCTCGCTGGCTGCTGACACCAACTCCAAGGCATCCCATAAAACAGCTCCACCGTGGACAGGCAGCACGGTCCAACCCAGTGAAACTTGAAGAAGTGACTGGTCACACCGGAGGCAAACACAAAGTCATTCCCTTAGGGCAAAGCTCAAAGCCTCCCTTGGCTTTTGCATCAAGCTCAAGGTTCTTGCTTTTAACTTAAAGGGTTTTCTCTGCCCATCTCTGAGGAGAAAACCTCAGTGGATTTTTTTCAGTAACAAAGAAGAACAGATTTAACACAATAAATGATTTATTGCTCTAAACGTTAACAACCATCAATTCAGGAAGCCTGAAAAATGTTGCTCTAGAGAAAATATATAAATATGTTCTGCCAGAACTAATGCAGAGGTGAGTAACAGACACGTGCTTTGTGATTTCCTAAGGATTCAAACCTTTCAATTGCCTCCCCTAATTCTTTCTTCTGGCCTCTACTACCATAGCATCTGCTTGCCTCAAAACTTTGTGTGTTGTAAGGGTTAGGAATAGCTAAATGTAGCTTGCAACATGATTCATGAAAGTGCTTGAAATCAAATACTATTAATATACCAGCCCACAGGAACAGAACACAGTACATATCAAAAGGAAAATCTGCAAAGCACAGCAGATACTCAAAAAATCAGTAGAGAAGCTGACCTCAAAATCCTACTGTGATTTGAAAGAAAACTAACATGCTGGTTCTGTGGAATGAGGAAAACTAAAGCGCTTCTACCACAAGCCATTTCTGTGTTTTATATTGTTGCACAACTTCATGATTTCAGTGTCCAGCCTATTATAAAAAAATAATTCTGCTATAGAAAATAGTGCAGGTTGAAAACTGTTTAATGGCTTTTCAAAAGGTAACTGTTTGTAGGAAAGTTTTAATTTTTCTAAACTGCTTTTGGAGCTGAAGAGTTATTTTTTTTTCTCTTTATTTGTTTTTCTATGCCTTCTTGCCTTTGCCATGAACATAAAAGAACAAAACCAAACCCCACCCATTATTTGGTGTTTTTTGTTGTCTTCCACAACATTCTCAATACTTAAATCTGCAAAAACGCAATGCTGCCCCAAACTGAATGAACTATTTTAACTTTTTTTTGATATCAATGTGGTATCAAAAGAGCAAGCAGTGTGCTGAGAAGGCTGAGCAGCAGCAAAGGGATTAGGTATGGGAATTACAGTTTCAGGAGAGAACCGTAGTCTAATTCCCACAGTACGAGCATGAAAACATGAATGATACTCTGAGCAGCATCTGGCTGGTTTCCCCAAAGAGAAGTTGTGCTTCTCCTTTCTCTTCCTCTCACTGACTCTGATAATTTCCTGATTCCTTCTGATTCTGACACAGAGGAGCTTCACATTTGTGCTCTGTTCCCTCCATCTACTCACAGCCTGGCAGGAAGTGGAGGAACAGAAGTCACGTAGCCGTGGGTAAACTGGGTGGCATTGCTACTCTAAATGGTTCACAAACAAAACCAGCAGCTCTTCAGAGGAGATTGCTGTCAGCTTGTGACTAATTTAAGTCCCAGCATTCCACCATTAATTACCTTTAAAGAAGGATTTGTCAGGCATTGTTACGACTCTAATCGAGCTCATCCTACTTTTAATTGGTGGAAAATCAGCCGTCAAGAAATAAGGAACATCTGATTTTCCTATTAAATTCTGCTCTGGTTTGGAACATGTTTTTCTTGCAGAGATGTGCCTAGCTGCCTGAATATTGCTTGGATGTCAGGCAGAAAGATCTATTCTTGAGCCATTCCTGCTACCAATCATCTGTTTTTCTCCATGCAAATTGACTCAGAGTATCTTGTCCCTGGAAAAATAATCAGTAACAAGATTGAAAGATGAGGAAGAAAGGCCACAGACCAACCTGGAGGACACTTGAAAAAGGTGAAAAAATGGGTGAATGCATTCCAATAAGTAAAGAGAGTCTGACCTTACAATTTAATAGCGGAATCCACATGACAACAGCAACAAAGAGTTGCCAGTGATGAAGACCCAGAGGGACAGGGGAGAGTCCTTGTGATCAGTCCTTGCTCAGTTGAGATCCTTGCTCGAGCTTTTCAGTGAAGCTGCCTTGCACAGAACAGCATGTGCGACACTGATGTCAGATGATATCTGTTTGCAGGCCACACTCTTTGCATATGATTTCCCTTCTCATGTTTTCACAAACAATGTGTCAGTGACACGAAAAACAGGAGAGAACAGATACTATTTCTCTCTGTATCTGCTTTTATCTTTCACCCTAAAGTGATGGAAACGAAAACTGGATTCTCACTTCGGTTACATTCCACAGGGCCGTGGGGCGCAGGAGGGAGATGATTCCTGCACGGCAGTGTTCGATTTTACCCTCCTGCTCATAGCAGATCTGGCTGCAGAAAATGCCTGCAAAATCTAAAATAAAATTTTAAAAAGGATTCTGTAATTCACACGTGAACTCTTCTGAGATTTCAGAGAGTGTTAGTAAAGGAAGAAAAAGATATCCCTAAGTTTTTCTTGTACTAGAAGATACCTTCATCTTTTTCTGAACAAAGCCAAAAGCAAAAACCTGCACTGCCCCCTCGGTTACAGTGTCACACCCCAGGAGTATCCTGAGTTGATCTATTTCCGAATATTGCCTCTTACCCATACGCTTCAACTGAAGCTTCTCATCTTCCTGGCTTTATTTCTAAAGGACTGTGTACTTCACAAAGGATAGGCAAGATCATTCTTAAAGCTACCAGGAAGAACCAATAACTCACATTTTCCTAAGGCCAAATGAAAAAAATTCCCACAAACACAGACTCTAAGCATACACACACGCGTGTGTGTGCCTGACACGCTCTGTCTTCCAATCTAAAATAACAGGTATAGCCCAAGAGCTATAGCCCCCTGTACCTTATGATGCTGAAACAAGTGCTGTTCTAACATCCTGCCCACATACACTCATGGCTGGGATGATTCATAGTCACATAGTTTCTATATCAAGACGAGTGAACATACACAATCACATGGACTTCAGAGCAGTGCCCAGCACCCAAGTACCCAGGACAAGCCTTTCCCTCCTCCTTCCAAAGGTGTTCCACTCTCCAGCCATGCTGCTCACTTTCTTCTCATTTGTTTTTGAAACGCTGCTCTATAGACAGCCTTTCCAGTTCCTTTGTGGGCTCTCAAGAGCACAGACTGACTTTGTCCACAGCTATATAGAATTAGAGAAAACATGTGATTTTTTACTTGGTACCTAAGCCAAACAAAGAACCCAAAGCATCTCTAAGTGCTGAGGATTAATGTACTACTCTTTCGTCCTTATACCTGGATGAGTGATCAGAAAAAGAACATAAGAAAGTGGACTACTTGTTTCAGATATTTTATTTGAATAGTTGCCTGATCTAGGCCACTCTATGATTCTATAATTCTAATAGTAAATACAGAGTCAGATTAATATTTTCCAAACACAGAGGAGACTCCGATTTTAACTGCATCTGAAGGAAAGGATCACAGAGTCATAGAATTGTTTAGGTTGGAAAAGACCTTTAGGATCACGGAGTCCAATGGTTAACCCAGCAATGCCAGGTCACCACTAAACCACGTCCCTGAGCACCACATCTGCACATCTTTTAAATACCTCCAGGGATGGGGACTCAACCACTTCCCTGAGCAGATGACTGCAATATTTAGCATCTTTCGTGAGTACTAGAATTGGCTGCTCTTACCCCCAAAATTAAGCACGCAGATGTCACAAGCAAGACTTTGTAACTTCTGGAACTACTGCCTGGTATGGCAGACTTAATTACTTTGGCCAGAGCTTTATCTACTTATGAACACAGTAACGAGACTGGACACGAGCATCACAGAAGTTGGTACTAGGCCTAGTTTGGGCATCAAGTTATTACCTCAGGCAGTAACACAATACATTACACACACGTTGAAAGCCTGATCTTGATTCGCCTTTCTCTCAAACGTTCTTATATTGCTTATATCTAGAAAGTAAATGGTGCATGTGTCTGTCAAGAAACCTATGCAAGAGAGATGTTCAAAGGCAAAAGAGACTTACCAAACTAAATCTCTGCAGGTATTTTGATACTTTCAAGAAAAATCCAGGTTTCTGGCCAATTTAAGGACCATTATTTCCATTCTCCAAACAGATGTCAGACACCTATGTAAGACGTCAAAAGATAATCTCAGTGACATATTGTTAACCAATACAAATTCTTTGTTACATCCTTTTACTGTGCCAGTTTGCAGGGAAGTCAAAAGAAACCATATTCTGCAAATCTCATTCAGTTGCTGTCATCTCATGCCAGAGTTGTTTAGAAGCACCACAGCAGTATTTTTTGCTGTCGTGGTCTAAGAGGCTCCCAATCCACCGTACTCCGAACACACACCGAGCGAACTATCATCTATTACGCTTGTAAGTCAGCAGGAGAGTAAGGCCACCAGGTGTTACCGTAATACAAATAATAAAAAAAAAAAGAAAAAGCAATGATGATTTCTGTTTCATCACAAAAGACTTACGATTTGGCCATAGAGCTCAAATAGATCTGAGGCTGATTGTCACACAAGTTTCTGCAGAGTCAGTATATTCAGTGTATATATATATGTATGTCTATATGTATTTTCAGTATATATATCAGTATGTACATCAATATATATACTATAAATTTCAGAAGCTTGGGGAGGGCTGTGCAGCACCTGCCTTGACCACAGGGTCCCAAGCAGGACCTGAAAACTGTTAAGAAGTAGCAACAGTTCTGGTCATTAGATATTCCATCCATTTGGGAAAGAAAAAAAGCACCAAAAAAAACCCCAAAACACCCCAACCTGGGATGTACACGAAGCAGAAATACAATTATTAATGAGGCAGCACTGAAAGGCTAAAGGGGCACTGCTCTCATTTAATCTGACTGCTCCTCAAGCCAGTCCTCCCTCAAAATTACAGAGATTCGACTCCGGCTATCTGCAGAAGGGCAGCTAGAAAAGTAAAATTAACCTGGTCAGAAAAACCCAACCGCGCCGGGAGGAGCTGCCGGGTGCGGACCCTCGGCCGAAGGGGCCGGGTTCCCGCTGGTGTGAGGGGAGACCGGTCTCCCTGTGCGCTCGGGGACCGCGGGTGAGCCCGCCCGGCCGAATCTGCGGGCAAGGAGCGGGACCCGCGCTGGCAGTAGCCGGGGCCGGCGCTGAGGGGAGGGCTGGGGGCCGAGCGGCGCCGCCCGGCGCTGAGGGAAGGGGCGGCCGCTCCCGCCCTCCCTCCCTCGCGCCCGCCTCGGCCCGGCCCGGCCCGGCCCTGCCCTGCCCGCCCACGCATGCGCCGCACGTGCCGCCGCTCCCCGCGCGCCTTCCTCCTTCCCCGCCCGCGCCCGGCCGGGCTTTTCCCGGCGTGCCCCGCGCGCTCTCGGCGTTGACGTCACCGCAGCCCGGCGCCCGCCGCCATTGGAGTTGTGGAGGCTCCGGCTCCATCCCTCGCTGCGGCCCGGAGGCGGCGGGCTGGGCGGGCAGGCCCGGGCGGCGCGGCCCCGGGGGCATGTGAAGAGACGGGGCGGGCAGCGTGAGGGCGGCGGGACGCGTCGCCGGCTTTTACCGTCTGCGGGGCCGTCCCCCCTCTCTCTCCCCGCGCTGAGGAGGCGGCCGAGCGGCGGCGCGCGCGCCAAGCGGGCCCCTTTCCCTCCCCGCCCCGGCCCCTTCCCCTCCCCGGCCGCCGCCTGAGGGGAGAGGCCCCGCCGCCGCCCCTCCTCTAGGCCCCGGAGCTCGGCGCCGAGCGGCCCTGCCTTCTCTCACCTCCGCGGCCCTCTCTGCTGAACCACGGCGCCCCTGTACATGAATTATGTCTGCCACAAGCGTTGACCCCCAGGTAAGTGGCGGAGGCGAAGCGCGACCCCGGCCTCCTCCCCACCTCGAGGCGGGGGTTTCCCCTCGCGGGCCGGGGCCTGTGTCCGGCCCGGGAGAGGTTTTTCTTCTCCCTCCCGGCTTCTTTGGACCTTAATCTCGCTCGGTAACTTTCTCCGAGGGCGCAGCGCGCTCCCACGGCCTTTGGAGAGCGTGGCCATTTCTAGGGAAGGCCGGTGCTGAAGGAGGCGTGAAACGTTCTACTCAGTCCCGGCTTAAACAAGCCCTCGTGTGCCAACCGTGGTCGTGAGCCTCTTGTCCATCCTCAGAAGCCGTGTGTTTTGCGATGACAACATGAGCGTATTTCTAAAATTAACTTTTCCCCCCTCCCTTTTTTTTCCCCCCCCCTCCTCTTCCTTTACCCAATCGCGTGCCGTGGCTTCCCAGAGACCGAAAGGACAGGATAATAAAGGTGAGGACCGTGATGAGATGCGAGTGTTTAAATTGTCTCTGTGAACAGATGAATTATGAAGGTACCTGTAAGTGAGCAGAAAGGTCTGCGTGGATAACATCTGGAGCGAGGGAAGTTGTGCTTTGTTTCAAAAGTAACAAACTGTTACTCGTACAGGCTTGCTTGCATCCCACTTGATGCTCTTCAGTTTACAGTAGGAAGGACTATGTGTTAGTACTAAACAATAATGCTCTTCAGTTTGTGAAAATGTATCTGGTTTCTACAAAAAGTCACGAGGAGATGCCTGTTCAATATATACTTTTACATATACCTCTGCATAGTCTCTTCCAGCTGTATAAATATGATTGTGTTGCTGGTTTAGTGATTTATGTACTAGGTGCCATATGTAAACCTACAAACTTAATTATTTAAGGAATTTTGAATGCAAAATAGTTAACATTTGTTAAGATACTAAACTTTATGTGATAGCTCCAGTGCTTCATTAAAAATTAAATTTAATAACAAGTCATCTCAGAAAAAAACCTTGATTGTTACTGTGATTGCTAATAAGTATGTAACTGTTTAGAATTAGAAACTAACAATATTCAAGTCATAAATGCTTTTTAATGTATCTTAACCTGCCTTAAAAATCCAGGTACTTCTAGTTACAGAAAGTTTGGTGCTATCTCCCATGTTTGTAAATGCTCTCTTAACTCTACTGTTTCTGACAAACTTTAGAGAGAAATTCCGGTAAATTCCCAAAATTGTTTGCTAAACGTCCTGAATAGGATGTAGTGTTACTGTTAATTTAGCTGTTCTGTGAAATAAGTTAATATTGACCTTGTTTTCTTAAATTTAAAGTAAAAAATAGAAATTATTCAAAGTGACCTAAAAATAGCGTTGGGTTTGTATATCTTTGAGTAATGGGTTTTGAATGCTGTTCAGGCAGTAATTTATGCTTAAGTAGGCTTTTGGTTATGGCAGATATCTCTGTTTTACATGGGTGAAAATAAAGACTTAAATTTTCCTGAAAATGTCAGAATATCAAGGCACTTAGTCATTTTTTTATAATTAGATGTAACCTCACCTCATCTTATTTTAACCAATTTTACTTAAGCAGTCAATAACACATGCTGGGGAAACTGTGAATTAGTTTCCGAAAGTTCTAATTATGGACCAGAACAATAGATGCTGTTTCCTAATATTTTTACCAAAATTTATGACGGTAATAATTATTTTTTTGCTCCGAGGTAATTCCCATGAGTTGTCTGTTGACTCTCGACTGTAGAATTTATTTATTTAAATTACTGAAATTTATTTTTTTGAGCGGTAATATAAAGACAAACTGTTTGACGAGGGGGAAAACGTCATTCTTTGGTCTTTTTATGAGTCCTCATGCTCTGAGTAAGAAATATGGCTTTTCATAAAATAACATAGGGTGAGGCTCTTTACCAAGATGCTAGTAAGCAGTAGTATAATGTGTTGTAACCTTTTTCTTCTAGTACAAAATGGTTCATTACATCAGAAGGATACAGTTCATGACAACGATTTTGAACCTTACCTTTCTGGGCAGTCAAATCAGGTTAGTGTATTTTTAACTTAGGGTTTTTTTTTTTCTTAGGCATGCTCTTGGAACTCAATTCATAGGATTGTGTTGAGGGAGCAAATTCCTTAAATAGAAATGGAAAAAGAAATGACTAGCGTATTGTGTTACTTCTAATACAACTAGCATTTGTGCTCACCAAGCTAATATTACTCCGCGTATCCGGATGACCACAAGTGAAAATGAAGTTAATGCTCCAACTAGTGTCTGCTGATTGCTCCTCAAATTGCAAGTTATTGATGCTGTCGGACTGGGATGGACTATTCAGGGTTCTTTGATAGACAAGTTGCATGTGGGAGTCTGAAGGTTCTGTCTTTAGGTGCTCCTGATTTGTGTAATTTCTGTAATCCTAGAAATTAGCGTAGTCGAAATTTGGTTTCGGTACTTTGTAGGTAGCTTGGAGAGTTTTCCCACTTGCTTTGTACACTTCAGCAAATCCTGTTCTCTCGTTTCCCCTGAAATATCTAAAGAATTAAAGATGTGTTATTTCAAGAGTAAAGCAAGTGTAATCCAGTTCATTATAATGTACATTAAGACAACATCTATAATTTAAATACCATTCTAATTTCTTTTACAGTGCTGAATCAGTTTTGAAAAGAATTGGGCTTTTTCACCTTTCTCTAATTTTTTGAAATCCCATTTCATCACATTTGTAATTAATTAAAGCCAAGATATGTTTTTCTAATGTGAAATATCCTGAACGTTAATACCTATAGAAAAAATGTAGAGCTATCCATTATAGTTCAGTTCTAGGAAATTTGTCATAGCTGTCAACAAGCCTAATTATTAGGTTTAAATTGGAAAATTGCTATGACTATTATAATTTTCATAATTCTAATAAGGTTTTCTTACATAAAGGTGTAGCTCCGTTGACCAATTCATTTATGCTGCAGTAAGAAACTGGCATGCTGCAAGAAGCCATTGTGTAGATTGTCTTACAAATTTTAGTGGAAAGTGACAGTAGCATTAATTAGGACTGTGAGATTTTTGTACTGAAGACAGCCATGCTTCTGAACAAAGCCGTATTAGTTCAGTTAGATTTATTCAACCCTTTAAAGTATAAATGACTTAGGAAAAAAAAAATGAATCCAACTGGATGTTTAAAAAAAAAACTTAAATGAAAAAAATACTTCAGAAATTAAAACCCCGGCTGACACAACAGTATATTTGACATCAAAGATCAAATGTGTGTTGATAGTGTTAATTTCACTTTTTAGAAATACAAATTAGTCTTTAAATGCACATTGAGCATGTTCTATAAACAAATAAAATACAGTTGTCTTCCATCTTTCTGTTGAAAACTGCTTCTAAGTAGTGGTGCCTACTGTTCTTTCCATAAAGGTTCTGATATCCAAGTAGCAGTCATGAATACAGGTCAAATTTGAGATGTGATAGCTTTTTACAAAGCACACTAAAAGTACTTTTAAGTACCAAGGGTACTGAGTAGTAGAGTGCAGAGTGAAAGCAGGAAGGGCATCCTCCATGATCCTCCCAGAACTAAAAGATATTCAGAAGTTAACAGGGAATTAACAGCAAGCAGATACTTTGGTAGAAAGGAGGATTGCCTTCCTAATTGACAGAGTTGTTGCATTTGCTGGTTTCTGTTTGGTTTTTTGAATAAAATAAATACAGAATGGTCAAGGATAAGTTTGTTGAAATAAATGTTCTGCTGTTGCAGTAAGGAACTTCTGTCAGGGTTTCTTTTACACACTCTGGCGGAAAGCCAGTCACGTTGAATGTTTTGTAAGGATGCCTGCTGAAACTTTCCTTTAATCTTGTTAGAATCCTTCTGGAGACTTTACAGGCTCCTTGACAAAGGGGTGACAGTCTCAGGAATTGTCTAGAATCCTTCAGCAGAAGTATTTTAGAGTAAAAGACATGGTTTCTCTAGGCTTAATCTTTTTGATCTTAATGAATTCTAAATCTGTGGAACATATGAACACAAACAGTTCTTTGGAGATAGTTCTGTCTCCTCCCTTTCACCTGCATTTGTTTTTATGTTTTTCTTAATATTAACACTTTAAGGTATAATACATAGCAATATCAAAGTGAAGTCCTTGGGAGAAAAAAAAGACATTTCATATGCTAAATATTGATTATTTTAGCTTGGGAGTTTCAGAAAACAATGCACTGCAGAGGATCTCATAACAAGGTGGATTTTATACCTCTTGTTAGTGATAGAATTTGCATGTAAATGAAGGTAACATGAACAGTGATAGAGATTATTTCTTTTCAATCAACAGCACTGGATTTAGGCTGTTTAGAACTCAAGTGTTTGCAGTACTGCATGTAAATCTTGGAGACATTTTATGATATTTTATATATGGAAAGTAAAGATACTGAATTACTCAGGCTTTGGGGTGTTGTGGAAGGGAGTCTGCAAAATGAGCAGCAAAAAATAACTGTGTGTCAGTTGGGTATTATGTTTATCTTCAGCAAGGAGATTTTTTTACTTCATTTTTTGAATGAGCTGAGAAGCAAGTGGATTTTTGGAAAAAGGACTTGGGTTCCAGTGCGCTTTTGCTGATTTTGCAGATACATTCATTTCAGGTTTGAAAGAAATCTTAGCTCCTCTTCTCAAAATAATCTTTCTCCACGAGTAAGGAAAGGCTACCTGCTGTTTGACTCATTAGCAGATGTTGACCTTCCCTCCCCCTTGCTGGTAGGTAGTTAGTGTATCAATTTGGAAGGTCTCCAATATATATGCCTCAAGTTTATTTAAAGAGGAATAAAACCTATTTTAGAATATTCTCTGGGGTTTTTTTTGCATTGTTGAATAGGAGAAACATATGGAATGCTTCAGAATTGGGTGTCAGCAGAAGATTTAGGGTAGAGGGAAAGGATTCTCAGCTTGCTTTGAGGTGCAGTTGGAAGGAAGGAAAAGCTAGAATTTCAGAGGGGGATCTGCTGGTTTATACCCAGGCAGTCTCTTATTTCATAGAGTGGAAAAGATGGCCTGTTTGGAAGGACAGTCAGAAACAGTCTGGAACATTTGTAACTTCACTACTGCGGGAGGCAGAGACTCTTGCGAAAGGCTGAATATGGTCTTTCTCAAACAGTTTGGGGGGCAAATATCACGTGCCATATTTGCTTACAACAGCCACCTTCATTTCAGTTTGTAGCTGTTAGGCAGCAAACTTGGCTGCTGCTCTTTCACTGTGGTCCTGTCCGTGTCAGAAAGAGCTCTTTGCGTGTTTTACCACCTCAGGTGTGTTGTGCTTGTTTGGGGACTGTTGGCCTTTCAAAACAATTTCATAATGAGGACTGTAATCGTATTTTCTGGCATATATGTTGTCAAACTAATTTAGCATTTCTAGACAAGTTTTAGATTAAATATCCTTAGTTCTGCAAGATGCAAAGTATATTGTTATATAAGTTCCTTGAAATATTTTTAGGTATTGATGGATTAAATAATTCTAGAAGAGGCCACTAAATATCCTTAGTAATGTAAATAAGCTTGTGCTTTCAAAATATCAAGTACTAATCCCTTTGTGAGCAACTCATCTTGGGGTGTATTATAATGCCTAGGTACTGTGTTTTAGCCATGAAGCTTTTTTAAAGTGTGAACTAAGATCTGCAATTAAAAATTAAATTACCACATCTCTATTGTTCTTTTATATTTTGTGGCTATGTCTAAATGAAGGGATTTTTAGTATCTGAGGTTACCTTTTTTTCTTTTTTTTTTCTTTAACAGAACAGTAGTTATCCATCAATGACTGATCCTTATCTGTCCAGTTATTATCCACCATCTATTGGGTTCCCCTATTCTCTCAGTGAAGCACCGTGGTCTACAGGAGGAGATCCTCCTATTCCATATCTCACGACCTACGGACAGCTCAGTAATGGAGATCATCATTTTATGCATGATGCTGTTTTTGGACAGCCTGGGGGTCTGGGAAATAACATCTATCAGCACCGGTTTAACTTTTTCCCTGAAAATCCTGCCTTCTCAGCTTGGGGAACAAGCGGATCCCAAGGACAGCAGACTCAAAGCTCAGCGTATGGGAGCAGTTACAGCTACCCGCCTAGTTCCCTGGGTGGTACCATCGTGGATGGACAAACAGGATTTCATAACGATACGTTAAATAAAGCTCCTGGAATGAACAGTATTGAACAGGGAATGGTTGGACTTAAGATTGGTGGAGATGTTACAACTTCTGCAGTGAAAACAGTAGGTTCTGTTGTCAACAGTGCCGGAATGACAGGTGCCCTCTCTGGTAATGGTGGATCTAATGTAAACTTGCCAGTATCTAAACCAACCTCTTGGGCTGCTATAGCTAGCAAGCCTGCGAAACCACAGCCTAAAATGAAAACAAAAACTGGACCTGTAATCGGAGGAGCGTTGCCTCCTCCACCTATAAAGCATAATATGGACATAGGTACTTGGGACAATAAGGGTCCTGTGGCAAAAGTTCCCACCCCACAACAGCTGCCCTCTCCTCAGTCTGTTCCACAGCCACAGCAACAAATTGTTCAGCCTGTTCCAACTCAGCCTCCTCCATTGACTCAGCCGCAGTATCCAGCCCCTCAACAGCCACCCCAAAATCGCTGGGTAGCTCCTCGCAACAGAAACGCAGCTTTTGGCCAAAGCGGAGCAGCGGGTGACAACGGTGCAGCAGGCACTACCCAGCCTAACCCTGTGCCAAGCAGCGAGTCCCATCCTGTTCTTGAAAAACTAAAAGCTGCTCACAGCTATAACCCTAAAGATTTTGAATGGAACCTTAAAAATGGACGCGTGTTCATAATAAAGAGCTATTCCGAGGATGATATTCATCGTTCCATTAAGTATTCTATTTGGTGTAGTACGGAACACGGCAACAAACGCCTGGACAGTGCTTTTCGGTCCATGAATAGCAAGGGTCCAGTCTACTTGCTGTTCAGTGTCAACGGCAGTGGACACTTCTGTGGAGTAGCAGAGATGAAATCTCCTGTGGACTATGGCACCAGTGCGGGTGTCTGGTCTCAGGACAAGTGGAAGGGGAAATTTGATGTCAAGTGGATCTTTGTGAAGGATGTGCCCAACAACCAGCTCCGACACATCAGGCTGGAGAACAATGACAACAAACCTGTTACAAACTCCCGTGATACACAGGAGGTGCCCTTAGAAAAAGCAAAACAAGTGCTTAAAATTATTGCTACTTACAAGCACACGACCTCCATCTTTGATGACTTTTCTCATTATGAAAAGCGCCAGGAAGAGGAGGAGGTGGTGCGGAAGGTAAACTTATTAAAAAATTTATTTTATACACAGATATGGGGAATGAAATGTGAAGGCTGCTATGGTGGAAAAAAATGTAAGTAGGAATTCGAAATGTTTTTAATACATCGCTTGGTGGTTTTATGTGTGTTTAACAACACGGAAAACAAACTGATGCTTATTTGTGACAGTTTCCTGCCTAATGTGTTTCAAAGCAGAAAGCGAAGCAGTAGTGCAGGGGGAGGATGTTATGTCCATGTTTTTGGAGTTTGATATTTTTTTAATCTTAAAATGGTTAATAAACTAGAAAAGAGTTCCTGTTTCAGAATTGGATTCTACCAGTGGTTGGCACTGAAGTTTTTTTGACTTAAATATGAAGTGTTCTAACACTGTTTGACTGGATCTGGGCTATCAAAACCGATACCTCTATTGGCATTTGAAATTTGTATGTCACCTCTAAGAGCAAGAAGCCTGATCTTTTTTTGTTCAGTTGATCTCTCTGGAAAAGAAAGAGTTACGTAAAATTCCTGGAATAGTGCTAGAAAGATTGCATTCCTGCTGCTCAAGTCACATGTATTATTATTATTTGGGTAAATAAAGGTTTTCAGTTTCCAGGTCTAAACTGTCTACGAATTCTTGAAAAGTTTTGAGTAAAGATGTAGTTAACAGAAATTTGGACAGTAGCTGGGAAAGTGTAGTAAAAACTTCTATATGCTTTCAGGGTTTTAAGTCCACTGCAAGAGGCATCTGTCTCTGTCAGTCCCATGGCCTCAGTTTGAAGAATGCCTTTCCCTAGTTAGGCAGTCCACGAGTGATGGACTGACAGAATAATAGGTGTTGGGATGTGTAGTCACTAGCTAAGTAACACGTGAAGTTGCTTGGTGTTGATAGTGTTTTATAGAGTTTTTTTGTGTGTATCGTTTCAAATGAAGAATTTGACAGGCTAGTGCAGCTCATGCTTGCTTAAAAGTGCTTTTGAAGCGTTTGTTTCTGGAGCTTAAGTCAAAGTTGCCATTTTAAAGGTTTTATTGTCATTTAAAAGTGCAGACGAAATTGCTTTAAACTGTCTTCATGGCGTGTACCCTTAAATTATGGGTGAAGAGGAGCTCAGTGTCTTAAGAACTTTAGAGCTCAACTTTTCCTAGCCATAAGATACGATGTGCATAGCATTCCTCGATGCAGGAGGGAAGGAGAGCTTAGGATTTGAAGTTTTTCTTATGTACTCCCTGTGGGGTTGCACAAGCTAGAACCTAAACACCTTTACTTCAGCACTTCATTCTTTCATCAGCCGACTAGCAATTCAGTATTGAATGCAGCCTGTATCTCGGAGCGGTGTTCCATTAAGAGAGAATCTTGAAATTCAAGTCGAAAGGCCTGGATTCCTTCATCGGGTGTTAACCCTGTAGGATGGGTGACTGTTTTGTGGGGTTTTCTTAAAGCTGAGTCTCCCTATGATTTGCTGCCAAGTCTGGAGGGGAAAATAGTGTACATGTTTCAGAAATGATAGGAGATCTAGTCTTGACCACTTAACTTACTGGCCTGAGGAAGATCCTGATGGCTGTGTACTGAACATCAAGCTTCCTTTGCTTTGTGGTAGCTCAGGGGGCTGATGTTCAACTCCTGGGCTGGTTCCACTTTGGGTTCTAACAGATACAACTATTTTCCACTTTCAGTTCAAGCGCTGGTACAATGTTCTTACCCGAGTCACTGCTTTATAACAGGATCAGTTTTTCAAAATAGTGTGGTTTTTTTCTGCCTCATTTAAAACTGAAGTTCTAGCTTGTATAATGCATTTAGAAAATCAGCTGAAGTCTAATTTTAAGATTTCTTAGGTTCCTTTGGATAGCTTAAAATGTAAAACCGCATAGAAACAATAGAAGTACACAGAGGAGGATAATAGTGCTAGAGAGGTAAAACAGATCAACAGCGAAGAAATGAAAAATAAGATGCTGCTTGTTGGGTTGCATTCTATAAAACTATTGTGTGGAAAGTTATTATTTTCCCCTTACTGGACTAAATGAATTTTAAAAGTCCAGCTGATTACTAGAAGAGCTTTTTTGCAGCATGTGCCTAAACTTCAACTTCTTGAAGTCTGTGCTATTGAAGTTGAAGCCCTCCTGTTACACAGAGTTACCCTTCCTAGACAATAATTTCTGAATAATGTTATTGCTGGTTAAGGTGTCTTATGACCTGATTGACATTTTCAGATGGTGTTTGTATATGTGCCATCTTAATTGATTTTCATGTTGCGATGTTCTTAATTCGTTATAGTCTCTTAAGCTCTAAAATTACTCATTGAGATTTTACATGTCTGTTTCACCACCGTTGTGATTACAAAGGGCCAGAATTCTTAAAAATCCCCACGTGGAGAGCTTGAATGCTTTAATATATACAAATACTTAATAGGTAAGAATAACTTCATGTAATCGGTACAATGCAAGCTGCTAGCATTTCAGCTCCTCTCTTTTGAGGACTGCAGTTTGTTGTTAGCTGAACTGGTGTGTGCAGAGGAAGCTCCAGTGTGTGCACCCGGAATTTAACTGGTCGGGAAATTTTGCTCTGTGTTAACACCAAATCATCGGATATGGACTAGGCAGGTATAATGCTGGAGGAACTCACTGAAGTGCCAAACATTCATCACTGTTACCAGCGTTGCTTAAGGACTCTTACCGTCATCTAGAATCGAGGGAAAATTTGTTCATGCTGGGATATAAGTCCAACTTTTGGTTCACTGTGGTAATAAATTATTTAAGCCCAACCTGGTGACTCACAGCCTGGGAATGGAGTAATTAGAAGGATATTGGCTTCTTGAATGAAACAGCAAGAAAGTGAGTGGCATGAAAGCTCTCCTGACCCTCCTAGCATTTCTCAGTCAGTTCCCAGGGGCCCCTAAGGTGTCCACAAGGAGAGCAGCTCTTGTGATGAAAGTTCATGCTCTTAAAATATAAAAAAAGTTGCAACATGTCAGGGAACTTCTTTAATGCCCTATTATACTGTGTTTTCTTTTTAGTTATCATTCCTTGGAAACATGCTTGAGTAGTTTTAACAAAATTGTCTTACAAAGTGAAAAAGTTTGTAGAGAAAATGCAGCTTTTAGTGTTGTCATTTGCATCCCGTGGTAGGACAGATGGGTTGCTCCGCTGTCAGCAGCTCATCTTCGTGGCTCTGTATTTAACTGGGTGGTCACAGATACTGGCCTGCTGCGTTGCTGCCTCCGATCTGTGTCGAGGCACTCAGCTACTCTAAGGTCTGCACCTCGGTGTTGTGCTGGAAGAGCCGTGTAGTTGTATCTCGGAAAGCTCTTGAATCATCAACCTTACCAGTCCTCCTCCTGGGTGATTCAGTGCTGTAAAAGTGTCAGCCAGCACATGTTGGCACTTAGAAATGCTCATTTTCCTTTCAGTATGCTTTCTGTGAACACATTGATGCAGAACTTTTAAGGATGCCCTTTGTCCAAAATTGCAGTTTAAAAAAAAAAGTTAAAATTAATGCTAATTGTGTTTCCTGATATAAAGAAAGCTGACTTTAAGAAATAAAGTTTAGTGGGAAGGTTGACGGCTACTTTAGCCTGAGATGGAGGGAAGAGAAATTTGACAGAGGTGAGTGTCTCCAGAATGGGAGCTTCTGCAGGTTCTGTGAAAACCTGTTTTTCCTATATCTGAAGACCAGACATATTAATGTCGTGAAGGAGTAACGTGCAGCAGAAGCTCCCCTATGAGGTATCAGAGAATTCCCCTGAAGAAGAGAAACTATGAAGGCTCCAGATGAATCTTCAGAACCCAAATGAACAAAGCATCTTATCTGCTTACAAAACTGCTTGTTCTTGCTTGCAGTAGTGCTAAATGGCAGTAAGGAAGAGAATTTGAGAGTTAGAACTTCTAAAAAAAGAGCCGTTCTCAACAGCACGAAGAGTTGTTGCATCAGTTTTCTCCCCGTCAGTTTGTACGGTTTCAGACACTTTTTAAAAGGAGGACTCAGATTAGCCCCCAAGAGAGAAAGCAAGCTGCAAGGTAGGAGGAAATGTTTGATAACTTGCTCGATAAATAGTACTTTCTTACTGGCTTATAAAGCCTGAGCTGAGTCTCTGAATGCCATGCACATACCTTCTAGGTACCAGGTAGAAGTCTTAGGTGATAGCCTGTGTTCTTTTCATGGGGGAATAGTCCATGTGAACAGAAAAACTTGACTTTTAACAAAAGTGGAATTATCAAGATCAATGGGTGACTGCACAGAAAACTAAAAATAAGTTGTGTAAGGTGGCAGTGGGAAAGAATGGGCCAATGAGCATGGTAGGGCTGTGAAGCAGAGTAAAAGGGATTGGCTACCTTAGAAATGAAAGCAGAGTGGAACGATTACTTTTCTGAAAGCCTGAAAATAGGGTTGATAGGATTGAGTTTTAGATTCTAACTTCGATGTGAAGTATCAAACAGACATAAATTCTTTTCATTAATAACATACATCATATAATATGTTCTGATACTCTGTCGCTAAGAGATGAGTTTCATTGACAGTTCATCATAAGTCAGCAGTTAAAAGATAGGAGGAGTTTAGATCCTTAAATTATACCACTTTACATGGTCTGTTCTGCTGATTTGATAAAACAATTTTGCTATCTTTTACTTCAGTCTTAAATCATAGATTAAGATTTATACTAGACTTTGTTGACTTAATATTTCAATTTTCATAATAAAACTATTATTCTGCCTGGAGGCGGAAATCAATAATTCCATTTTAAAAAGACTCTTCTGATTTTTATGCTGTGACCAGCTGAAGTAGCAAGTACAGTCTGTTACATTTCTAATGTTTGGTGTATTTGCACAGAAGCGTTACGTTGCAACAGAAACAATTTTGAGATTAATTTTATACAGAAAGATTCCAGAAACCAAATAAAATCTGCAGTTTAGGGGTTGACTGTTGTTTATGCTTAGGCTGTTTCACAGTTTTCTCACTTGAAATAGGATTTGGTGCTGTATTGATGCATTCAAGTACAGTACCCAAAGCAGAGTCTTTACGTTCCAGTTTTGCGCTGTACGATCTGCTTTAAGCACCGTTGGGGATGAAATGGAAAAGAGTGAGGCTGAACCCTTTCCGTTCAGTCGGTGTGAACTGGGAAAAGACAGAGCAGCAGATTTTGTTCGACTTGTCTTACTGTCTTCTGCACGTTCTGCAATTTAGGGGGTTCTTGAAACAATTCATGAAAAAGTTCGCCCTTTTTTGTTCCTGTGTTGCTCAGCTTGCCCGTGTAAGGCCTGAGCAGAGGCTCTGCTCTAAATCAGAGCCGGGGCATGGCTGTTGCTGCTGGGAGAGCACAAGTTAGGTGACAACTTAGAGCAACTGATGGATGCCTGCACATCTTCTATAGAGAACCTTTACCTGTGTTCAGTTCAGGTTAGAAAAACTTTTGAGAGACTTAAAAGAACCTAAAGGCTTCTGTACTAGAACCTTTTCAAGAAATTCTTGGATTAAGTCAAGCCATGGTTTTTATAAGACTGTGCAAAAGTATGTAACTGTTCTTGCACCTGCTGATGGGTTGTTGTTTTTTGGGGCGGGGGGGGTAGTTTGTTTTTTCTTCCCCTGGCTGGTCAGGTATTTTCAAGTGCCTCCCAGAATAGCTGAATAGATAGGGATTTGACCTCTCTAGAAATTCTGTTCCTAATTTTTCCTATCAATGTGACTAAACTCTTAACATCATCCAAGTGTTTCAAAATTATCCCAGTTCTGTGGAGGTCACTAATCTGCGCTGGCCTTTCCGCTTGCGCATTGATTGTGCTACTACTGCAGTAGCTAAAATAATCTCGAAAGTAGAATATTGCAGGTCCTGTTTCTGCTTAGGAATGTTGATTTTCCATACATTTCTTACTGTAACCTTCAGCTGCTCTCAGTTAGAAGTGACTGGGCAGGTCTGTGTTCAGCTGTTCCACTAGAAACCACACTTAATGTTAGCAAGTCCCTGGACTTGTCAGATGTATGTATATATATTTATGAAACTTAACAGCAATGCTTTAACAAAGTGTGTAATTATCTGGGGTCACATTAGTGCTGTTATGCTACTAAAATCTTTTTGCTTGTTTGTTTGACTAAAATCTTTCTTAACTTTTAACTTTTTTTCTCTTTGCAGGAACGTCAGAATCGAAACAAACAATAAGAATAGACATATACAGTTTGATATATATACTAGAACTGATATTGAATTCGACTATGAGAAACAAAATTTAAGTATACTGGTGCTGTATCCTGGCATCAGGACAAACTAAAGCTTTCAGCTCCAATATATCTTCTCGTGCAGGGGAAATTAAGTTGTCGCATCTTTAAGTACATTGTAGTTTATTTTTGCCCAAGTGGATCTGCATTAATTTGTATCTTTTTTTTCTATGTAAAATTCTGTAGAAATCATTAATAAAGGTGTGTCTGTTTTTATTTTTTTAAGTTGGTAAACAGTTATATTAACCTAATGTGGACCTGTACATGAGCATACTAAAGTGTCAGTGCTTCCCAAAGACTTTATTTTGGCACAAATTATGTTCCTAGCCAGATATAGAGATTATGGAGAATACATCAGAAATCTTCCTTTATCCTCCTCCCAAGCCCTTTTTCTTCATGGCGGAAGTGAGAAACCACGCATTGATTTTTTTTTTTTTTTGATTTGTTCTTTTTTCTGTCATTTAAAAAACCCTTTAGGATACTGCACTTCAGAATCTTGAAATGGAAAACCCGAAATTTCTGATCACTCTGTGCAGCTGCTCTGCCTCTTTATTTATCTGTACAATTACACTTTTAAAAATTGCTAATGCGCCATGTTGGTTTTTTCCGTCTAGTAGAAAAATCAGGTTGTCAGTGAAATTGTTTATCTGGAAAAAAAATTTCCTTTTCACGTTCTGTTAACCAGTGCTTCAGTGTGCGTTTGTTATACCATATCCTGCCGAGAGTGAGCGAGACGCTTTCTCTCAGCCATGATTCTGCTTTACGGTTTTTGTAGCTTAAATAATAATGTGATGCTATCAACATTGCAGGGGTTTTGGACAATGTGTTGAAACCTGTTTCAGCTTTCAGGTGTTATTAGTTAATTGCAGATCATTTTTAATCCTTCCCTTCATTACTCCCCTCCCACTCCCCAAATCCTAATGCCATTTAAAGTTTTTTATACCAATAATGCTGAGCTTTAACGTAGGAACTAATAGTACGGATAATATGATGGATTATGCCTCAGATGTTTAAAATTGACAGTGTGTATGTCTAATTTTTTTTTTTCTGTTGGATGAGTAAAAAAAACCTGTTTTAAGAAACTGAATTTGCTGTCATGGTTTTTGTGGAGTGAGGGGACCGTCGGAGAGCCTGTCACCAACTGGAGTTCCAATTAAGCATGGAAATGGTGCTCATGTCCGCTGCTCTAGCACACTGAATCTGCACGTGTTTATTGTAGAGGATCTTTTACTATATTAGAAAGCAAGTATCTTCTGAATACTATTTACTCCAAAAGGACCTCCAATTTAAATAAAGTTTAATCTGTATCATTTAGACTTGTATTTAGAACGTATAACTCTGTCTCTGGACTGTTGCTGCCTGTAAGGGGTCATGGACAGCATCAGATTAACTTTTTCCTCTAGGAGAATACAAGCCTTAATAAACAATACATATTTAGCAAGTTTGATGTCATTTTCATTTTTTCTCCCCCACTTTCAGTTGTTTTCCCATGTTCTAATCGCCCTTTATGCCGACTTGTGAGTTGAAGTTTGAGAAATATTTTGATCGACTTAGGTGTTTGCTGTCAGCTTGGTTGCGGGAGGGTTTCGCAGGACGCTGCAGAGGAGATTTGAGCTGCTTTGGATGGTGCCGTTCCTCGGAGGCGATTCGTGCGTGTGCCGTGGCTGTCACGTGTACTTTCCTTTCTCGTCGCATGGTAGAGATGCTGAGGAAAGAATTGAAATTGTCCCGTAGCCTTCAGGAGGCAGGAGCACAGACATGGGTCACTGGGGTGAGGAAAGAACTTTGCAAATAGGAGTAAAGCTCTGAACAGTTTCTTTTACAGCCGTTGGCTGTGTTTCCCAACTCTTAAGTTTAGTAATTTGACTTGATACCTTTTTTTAATTGACTTTTTGAAGCAAGACTGCATTTTATAAACATGTTAACTGTCTAATAAAAGCACCTGCTGTTAATTTCAGTTGTTGTATCAGGACATTTACAACTGGTGATGCCAGAGCCAAAAAGAATTCAGCTCCATCTGGACGCTTAAGAGAAAACACACAACTTTAATTTCTTTCTCTAGATCTGGGGGAGGGGAAAAAAGGTATCTTTGCTGTAATAGACTTCAGGCAACAATTTGAGCGCCTCTGGCTGAAACATCTGGTTGTCTGAAGAGAAGTTCTGATGTGTTTCACCCTGCTCTCTGGCTTTGCGGCGAGCAGAAAAAATTCCCCACAGCTTCAGCCTGCAGCGATTTCTCACAGATCTCGCGGCGCTGGGGCTGGGTTGTACAGCACTGTCGGAGTTAAGCAGAGAGAAGGTTTAGCAGCGGGTAAAATACTTGCTTTTGTTATGACCGTGTCAAGATAACTGAAAAGCTGGCTGCTGGTGGTTCTCATCTTCCTTCAGCTGTCGTTTCAGTTTAAAGAACCGCCTCACTTCTTTGTTTCACAGTGTTCAAATTGCATTTTGAGAAGGAAGAAGCATTTCTCCGGTGTCTGTCGCAGAGTAACTTCATGTCCTAGGTCTTCATTCTTTATTTAGCCTAAGGAATAGTTCTAAAAGAACTTGCCTGCGTGCTTTTGGAAATCGTGCTTGAATTCACTCCTTGAACGATTTGCTTTTATTTGCCTTTTTTTTTTAAGAATTTGCATGTGTGTTTGACAGTATCCCTGCTGCCTTCTGCTCTGAAGCCAAGTGTGGCTGGTAGCACCAAATGCTGATTATAGAGTTAAGTGAAATTCTTTCCCTGGTTCCATTACTGGTCAGCACGTTGTGCTGCTCTGAAGCTGTGAACATTACACCATTGGGGAAAAAAACCCGCCTTATTTGCAGGTAGTCACACCGAAAGGAATAGTACTGAATACTTACTCTTTGTGGAGATTATTTGTTGCTGTTGAAGGATTTTTTTAAGTGACTCGAGTTTGTAGAGAAAACGATCGTGTTAATCCTACACTGAAATGGAAGGACAGAAGTGGGCAGACAAAAAAAATCCCCAAACTCACGTTCAAGATTATTGTTCTGTCACAACACAGCGCGCGTTTTTACCTCAGTTTTGGGAGATGGAAATAGCGGATGTAAAATTAAAAATCTTATTGTGTTTGCTGTCCTTTTACCCTTTAAAGGACTTTAAAGGTATGAGTGAGAGTTTCTTTAAAATACTTAAAAAAAAAATTATTAAATTTTTCAATGTGTCTGGTTTGCCACTTTAATGATGAGTGACTGTACTACTCGGAGAAGATGGAAATTCCAGTAAATGTAGGGATTAAAAAACTTGAGATGTTACAAAACTATCAACAGCAAAACAACAGTTGTAATGTTTCTGCCCTTTTCTTGTGCACCTGTTGGGTAAAGGAGTGAGGGAAGCTCAGTTAAAGGAACAGATTAATGCAAAAAATGAAGCACAAACAATACCTAATGGGGGAAAAGCGTGCTTTGATCTAGTGCTTCTTTTTCTGGTCTCTCCGTTACTTTGAATTCTTTATGTTGAGCAATCTGTTTCACTTGGAAAAAGCTCTGGCTTTTTCTCACAACAGTGCCCAGCATCTGCTCATTTTAGGAGAAAGCTGTTCGCTATTTTGGGGGAAGTGCAGGTTTTTAATTGGGATTTGTGGTACTGCCCAAGAATAGCGCGAGCTGGCTTTTTCTGCGATAACCACCTCGGCTGTTGCCTGCCTTGTCCGCAGTTCCTTTGAGAAAGAACAGCTCTTGTTCAGCCTATTTTTAATAGCAAGGGAGTTGACTCAAAATGTTGAAATGACTTAATTGGAGTGTGACTTGGCAGAGGGAGATTTTGGATTTCATGAGTAAACTGACAATGGGCTGTTTCGGGGCTGACATCATTCTCTCAACTCTACTTCCAGTTCGCACAGGTTGGCGTTTGGGACCTAATGGTGGGGTGAAGGGGATTGTCTTGTGTCTGAGTGTTCCTGATCTCACAGCTTTCCTGTCTTCCAGAAGCTTGTGTCGGAAAAAATCCTTTTAAAATTGATTTGCACGTTGCGTATGCAGCAGTGCACTGCGTATGCAATGTGATGAGAGTCTGTAATACTTCCCATTTCCTAGCAAGAGTACAAGCAGGGCAAGGCTTTAGGAATTACAAGAACAGCTTTCGTTCTCTTGTATGATACTGGATTAATTTCCTTATTTTGTGTAGGATCATCGTTTCAGGGCACCTTGGTAATCCCTTGGGAAATCCTACATAAAATAGTGCTGACTTGACTTCTGTATCATCTTTTTGCTTCTTGCAACATCCCTGATCTCCCTTTTGTTCACGTTCCTGAGGTGAGTTGCCAACAGCACGAGGAGGACCTTGGAAATGTGATTTCTTCAGTATGCAGGACTTCACAGAACTGGCGTCTACATTGTCTTTTACTGAATCTCCTTTAATTTGACGCGCGTAGGAGGTTTTATGCCATCTGTCTGTTTATAAGTTATTCAGGAAATTATTTTTACCTGGGATGTTACCATGACAACAGACAGTTGGTAAAGTCTTCACCAAATGCATTTCTAATGTTGTCCAACAGCTGCTAAATCAGTAGGATCTGGTGTTTTGCTGGAGTTTCAGTAATGAAGGCAGCATGAAAGAGGTGTAAATACTTGGTTTTTTTGTAAATACTTGGTTTTTTGCATTCTTTGGGTATTTTGAGGTTATTGAGGCAGTGCGTCGGGCAGTAATACATATCAAAAGCAACCCTGGATTTTTTTTCTTTTCCCTCACCATTCTGTGGGGTGAGATAGGAAGAAAGTAGCTGTTATCAACAAATGATATGTAAATCTTAACCTTTTTTTTTGTCATTTATATAGTCTGTGTAGTCCCTCCGTTAAAGCATTGCTGCCCGACTACATTCCCATTTACAGCGTGACTGTAAACTGCAGCAGTTTTGATTTCTGTGCTCTGCTCTTGTGGATCTACAGGCTGTAAAAGCAAGTTGGTTACTGATAACATCCCCCTCTGCGAGCTCGGCGTCTCCCTGAAAGTTAGTGGTCTTCAAACCCTCCCGAGAAGTTAGAAACCAGGGAGGCAGGAGGTGTTCTTGCTGCTGTTGGCTCTGTTGCAGCGGCACGTTTTAGTCAGCTGAGAACACTGGGGGCAGAGAAGCTGAACAGAGCGATTCTTGCAGCAAAACACACTTTGCAGGAGCGGTGTTTTGGCTGTTGACGCTGAAGAATTGTGGGCGGTGCGTGTCGTTACGCTAACGAAGAAGCAAAGCAGACCAATGTCTGCACCTGGCTGGAGATCCACTTTCTAAGAAAAGACTCCACATGCCAGGTAGTGGGCCCAGGTTTACAAAGTTAGGCTTAGTGGCAGAGTGGCTTCCTCTCCATGTGGGGTGAAACTCCTGGATAATTCAGGGAAAGAGTGAATTTTAGGTCTGGGGGTTTATGGAGACTGTTTGGCTTTCTTACCCCATTGGTATGTATGGAAAGTCTTTTCTGATAAAAATCTGTTCTGTGTAAACTTTGAACTTGTTGGCAGCATACAGTTCTGGGAGTGCAGATAGTCTGAGTTTTTAGGGGGAAAACCCCTTCCGAGGCGTGTAACAAGCAAATGCTTTTGTAACCTCAAAAACTGGCAGCAGAAGCTTGTGGCCACTTTTAAATAAGCTGATGATCAGGAGCCCTCAAACCCTTCTGTGGAAGGGCAAGTTATTTTGACATTTTGGCCGGCGATAACCTTATTTTCCAAACACTTCAGCTGCGTTTATTGCTACAATTACCTGGTAAACTTTGAAGAGCTGTGTTCCTGGTGCAAAGCCTTCGGAGGGCTCTGGACCACACGGAAGCTGTGACCCTTCCCGGTGCTGCTGCTCAGGTTTGGGGCAGGACAAAGCCTGGAAGGCAGGTGCAGGTTAGGGCAGATAACAGACCCGTGCCATTGCACAGATCACTTTTGAACTGTTCTTCTCCAAGATTGCGGGATTTAGTCTTTAAAGGAGCTGTTTTGTACTTCCCCACAGGTGCTCCGAGATAGAGCAGTGACTAGGGGTAGCGGCGCAAAGAGGCGGTCGGCGCTGGCTCGGGCTCGAGGCTGCTCGCTGTCGAGGAGATGTTGCCAAGGAAGCGATTACCAGTAAGGATTCCCTTTCTGGGACAATAGTAGATTCTGAGACACCAGAACAGGTTTTCCAGCTGGCAAGTTGTGGGGATTTTTGGTATGTTTTACACTTCTCAGTCCCCGTGCAAGTGGCTACATAACTTTGTTGAGATCTCCCTTTGAGACAAAATGCTAAATTGTCGCCTGCCGAAACTGAACTGTGTGCAGCAGTTGGACAGGCACACGAACACACCAAATCTGCTTTTTTGTTACACCTTATGGTACCTGCTTAACTAGGCTAGCTTGTTTCACAACGTTCAGGCTTTAGTGCCAGAGCGTTGTGGGGATTTATGCTTTTTTTCATTAACCTGACAACAGAAAGAACAAAAGGAGCGATTCAGGAAGTGTATTGGCGCGTTGCATCACTGCAATAGACATGTAGCATTTTAAAAGCGAGCGTGAGGGAGTTTGCTTTGTGTCCTCTAGTTTTAAACAGTTGACTTCTCTAAAACAGAAATTACAACAAAGACATTAAAACTACTAATTCCTTGTTTGCTCTGGCAAGGAACAAGGGCTTTGAGTTTTAACCTGTTAATCTGAAAAGGGTATTTTTCGTTGTTCCTTGGCTATACCCGTGGTTCACATAACTTGGCAGTTCCTTCATTTGTCATCATCAAGGTTAGAAGCATGGTGGGGGTTGTTTTGGTCCAAAAGCTGTGTCCTTCTAAAAATGCCATTTCAGAACTGGGGAGTGGCGGGCAGTAAGGCTCGACAAGAAAGAAAAAGCAATTGTTACCAGCTGGGGAGTAAACACAACTCCAAAAGATTTCCTGATGCTGAGCAAAGAGCAGCGCTAATGAGTTCCTATGGGAAGTGTAATCTGCCCCTAGTGAGTAAAACACTAGATGAGAAAGAAGTGTGTGATTTTATGAGCCAGGTATCATTCCGGATTTTCTTCCTTAATTTACTGACTTTGCTGAGGATGGGGAAACACTGCATGTTGCTAATACCGTGATTTCAGAGCATGTGATGGTGGAAGATGAATCACAGGAGAGAGTTCATAAATGACTGGCACACAAAGTGATCTTTAGACAGATGTTTTTAAATTATTATTATTATTAATCCATTTGGTTTATTTTAAATAATAAATACAACCAAGGTTGCGAACCTGCAGGTCACAAATTGCACAGAGGCTCCTCCTGTTAAATTTCAAAAGCCTTCTGGCGGAATGAGAGTGGATTGTGAGGTGTAACCATCTTATAAAACAATCCACAAAATTATCACCTGCCCTGGTGGATACGACCGGTGATAGAACTTGAGAGAGCATGCAGCCTGTTCCCTTCTCGGCACCTCCTCCCGACAGACTGATGCTCTAGGAAATAAGTGCCCCTTAGAGTCAGCGAAGATGGTAAGTTAGAAGATAGAAGGCATTTATGAAGCAGCACTTTTGTGCCTTTCAGTCATTGAACGTAGGCAGTTTTTATTCAGAAATGCTCAGGGGGTTGAGGTCAGCGGTCAGAAGCCTGTAGAGAAGTTTGCTCTGCAAGCGGCGCGTACGAGACCCTCCCCGTCCGTTCTGCAGCGTGAACAGAAAGGCACGTCTGGGGGTCAGGGAAACCAAACCTGAGCAAAGTTGAGGGATAAGGTGGCAAACGTGAAAGTAATTTTGTGGGTTTTTTTGGTCTTATTTGTTGTTTCAAGTGCTAGGGTGTGGTTAAGAAAAATGGAAAGATAGAAGGGAAACGAAGTGGTACAGATGATGCACGGTCATCGGCTTCCCCAGCACACCTGCAGGGAGAAGCCCACGTGGGTTTGCCCCAGAGGCTCGTGGCTCTGAAAGCGTGCCGCCGTTGTTGTGCTTGTAGAGCAAGAAAGAAGCCATTTGAATTACTCCCAGGAACCCAGCTGTGCCATTAGTCTGTCTCGTAATGTTTGTCCAGAAGCAGAAAGCATCTCTAGTGTGGTGACTGCGGCAAACGTTCAGTTTGAAGGGTGAGTTACAAGAGCCGTCACATCACAGAGAAATCATAGAATCATAGAATGTTAGGGATTGGAAGGGACCTCGAAAGATCATCAAGTCCAATCCCCCTGCCAGAGCAGGAACGCCTCGATAATGCTACACAGGAATGTGTCCAGGTGGGTCTTGAATGTCTCCAGAGAAGGAGACTCCACAACCTCCCTGGGCAGCCTGTGCCAGTGCTCGGTCACCCTCACTGAGAAGTTTCTTCTCGAGTTTAAGCAGAACCTCTTATGTTCCAGTTTCAGCCCATTACCCCTTGTCCTATCATTGGTTGTCACCGAGAAGAGCCTGGCTCCATCCTCGTGACACTCACCCTTGATATATTTGTAAAGATTAATGAGGTCACCCCTCAGTCTCCTCTTCTCCAAACTAAAGAGCCCCAGCTCCCTCAGCGTTTCCTCATAAGGGAGATGCTCCACTCCCTTAATCATCCCAGTTGCCCTGTGCTGGACTCTCTCCAGCAGTTCCCTGTCTTTCTTGAACTGAGGGGCCCAGAACTGGACACAATATTCCAGATGGGGTCTCACCAGGGCAGAGTAGAGGGGAAGGAGAACCTCTCTTGACCTACTAACCACCCCCCTTCTAATACACCCCAGGATGCCATTGGCCTTCCTGGCCACAAGGGCACAGTGCTGGCTCATGGCCATCCTGCTGCCCACCAAGACTCCCAGATCCCTTTCCCCTACACTGCTCTCTAATAAGGGGGTTTGCAGGCAGGATCTCTCCATCACCTCTGGCCACGGGAAATAAGTGGTGTGCAAACAGGAGCCCCACGGTGCTGGATAATGAAAATGGGTTTTCTTCATGATCTAATTTCATAATTTCCAATGCAGTTAGGTTTGCGGCTTTCCCAGAGTAGATGAAGAACGTTATGCGCACAAGCTATTAGTTTTTCAAAGAAATCACACTCTGGAATAGACGCTGGCATAGCCACTAGATAACTTTTACATATATAGATATATATATATACAAACATACACATATTTGTAAGCTTCAAAGAGGGGTACAGTAAGAAACAGCGCTGGCTTGTTCTTCATACAAGGGAAAAGGTGGTAACTGTTGCTTTGTGTCTGAGCTGAAGGGAGTTGGCGCAGCCCCAGACACTGCTGATCTCCACTAGCTGGCAACCTCACCCCGTTTCTTGTAGGAAATGCATTAAAAGTATTAATGATGATAACAAGGAGAAAAATGGGATGATTAAAAATGAAATGAAACAGAGAAAGGGGGAGGTCTAGGAGGTGAGGTGTACATCAGAGACTGTTTTGAGAGATATAGAGCAGAGAAACCAATCCCTTCGTCACATTTTTAGAAAACCTTCACCAGAGAAGTGGTCTGGTGTGATGCCTGACCAGTTGCCCAGGCTGGAAGAGCACATCCTCCAGTCTGTAATTACAGCCCCCCGTCCCTGAGACAAGGAGGTTCTGCAAGGATGGGTTTTCGATCCTGAAAGAACTTGCAGATAAATAAGAAAGCAATGGGCTTGTGAAGCCCTGCAATTCTTTTACAATGTAAAAGCACCAATAAGACAAGAAGGATTTTTTTCAGTGTTACCTTTAGCTACAAAAGTGTCTTAAGACGCTTCAGCTGTCGCTATGGACTGCTTCTCTTCCCACACGGTCCTGCCCGTACTTTTTAATTGAACCCTAGCTGTAAAAAAAAAAACCCACAAGATACCTTATTTCAGAATTTACGCCCCAGGCTGCAGAATCAGCACAGCTAGTGTGTGGTTAAGGGTCAGGATTAGTGAAGCTGGAGAAAACGTAAGAGCAAGTAGCATGCGGAGAGTGCTACTGCAGAGATCTTGATCGTCACAGTGGTGCTAATTTGGTCGTGGCTGATTCAGTTCCCAGCGTTGCCAGTTCAGTGGCGACCCGTAGAGCTCAGTTAGATGAGCCAAAGGGGGTCGGTGCTTTGGCTCTTCCCGTAGGTCCCACTGCATGTTTGGGACGCCTTTGTGGAGATGTTTGTGACGGCCTCGGCATTAACTTAAAACTTACAGATACATGTGGATCGCTCTGAGGCGGGGTGATGTAACTGGTAAATTGTTCCAAGAGTTCTTAACACCTTTTGAGTTGAGAAGTAAAGGCATGTGAGAATAAGCTGGTCTGCAGTGAATCATATGAGTGCGTTAGAGTCTTTTGGTGACCTGCCGTGGTGCTTTGCATAGTTCTGTGGCAAATAGATTCATTAATTTGTGTGGCCTCTGCTGCTCTAGGGTCAGGATGGGTTACTTTTTGCCTCATGCTGCGAGTTCCAGGAGTTAAGCATATTTTAGTTTTATTTTGGGCTTTTTTTTGTTTGTTTAAGTCTGTCCTACACCAGGCTTGGTGATAGTAGCTCAGATTGAGGAGCTTGAATCTTAACTACCCCAGTAAGATATGACTTCCAGAAGGTGGAGTCTGAATTGATGTACCTAGAGCTGAGAATTGGTCTGTCTTGTCACTTTAACAACCAAGCAGTGAATTCAAGGACTACAGCTAAAAACCTCATCTTTCCTCCAACATGACTAAGACTGGAATTTCTTCTTATGTCGCTTCTCTCAAGATGTGCTTTAGGTGCCACTTTCCTGGGATTTGTTCCCATGTGCCTCAGTTGCAAAACTCTTACCAAAAATAATAGATGAAAAATGAGATACCTCCATTCCTCGCCTGCCGTTCCCATTCATCTGCAGATCTGCAGAACGCCTGGAGGGAAGGGCATGTGCAGTGGGACTCCCGGTTAGCACCATTTGGCACAGCTCGTGCTCGGCCTTCCCGTGATGGGATCACAGCCGTGCAACTGGTCCATCCCCACTTCAGTGGGGCCTCCGTGTGCTGCTGGCACTGTTTGCTCCGAAACGAGCTCCTCAAACATCATTAAAGCAGAAAAATGAAGGCGGTAGTACAAAACCCCAAGATTTTAGCAGCTCTGTTCAAGAAAAAAAAAAAAAAGACTTATTTGTTTGGGGCATGAGCGGTCATAGATCATAATGTTCAGAGCTGAAATACATCTCCCTGCCCTAGGGAGCTCTCTGTCTTTCTTACCTTCGTGCCTTTTGTTCTGCTCCAGGCAAGCTGGCGGTAGCGCTCCATCCCAGGAATCATTTCCTTCTGACATAGAACGTTTCCATTAATACCTTCCTGCCTGCATCTTTGTTTCTGGGCAATTTCCAGAGCATTAAGCTACAGCACGTCCACTAATTCTGGGACTCCCCATCTCGGTCATTAGCTTCTTTTGCAAAGCCTTGTCCACTGCATGCTGCAAACCTAATTGTGCTCTCTGCCTGTTTCCTCCACTTTGACTGCTGTAGCAGTTACAGCCTCAAAAAGCTCCATCAGATTAACCACAACTGTTCCTAGCTGAAACCGCCTTGGTCCCTATTACTCAAGCTGTGCTTTTGCGTTTGATCTTTTAAATGCTTTGTAATGCTTACCCCACCATTACCGTGAAGCTAATTGGAATGTAACTTCCTACAGCACTTCTAGATCTTTTTCTTGTAACGATGCCAAAAGCTCTTCTCCTGTTGCTGGGGTCTGCACCTGAATTTAGCTGCGAAACAACTTGCTTTCAGGAGGTGAAGTTTGGCATCAGGATTTTGATAGTGTAGATCTCTGTCTAGCCATTACTTGCTAGCTCCACTCGGAAAAGGGGGAACCTTCTGTCTGAAAGGTTTATGGTACCAGCAGACAGAGTCTGCAGTAGAAGACTGCCAGGCAGCCCAGGAAATCAGCCCCCAATGGCCTCCTACTTCCACTGGCTAGTTTCCAGTGGTTCTATGCTACTTCCCAGTTCCTCCCTCCCCTTATTTTATTTCCAGACACTTAGGTGTGTCAACTTCTCGTGCCTTACACTTCGAACCTGCAACTTGGTTGCCCCTGGATTTGGGAGCCTCGTGCCTTGGCATCAATGCTGCACGACCTCTGTTGCTGCAGGACCCCCTGGGATGACTTGTGTGAGAGTACCAAGCCACAAGGAACCCCTCTAAAAGTGACATCGTCCATTTGCAGGCCCTTTCTTCTCAACTGGGAAGCCTGTGGAAATGAGTGAAAGGAGGGAGAACTAGTTCCTCAGCTAAGGGTGAGCCAGGTAAAGACTGTAACCTTCCACCCTCAGGGGGAGAAGGGGCTCCACATGGTTTGCTTTATCATTGCAGCACTGCTCTACAGACCAGCAGGAAAGGCTTTGTTGCATATTTCCAGCCTTGTCATTTTTAGACACGAGCTCTTGGCCAATGTCCACCGCATCCATGGAACTGATGGCCCTGATATCCAGTTTTGCTGTCTGTGAGGTAAAAGACTTGTGCATGAGCAGGTCGGCTGGTGTTCTGAGTATCCAAAGAGGGGCCAGAGTATGCGGGAAGGAACCAGAGCCCGCATGTTCTGACACAGAGAGTAATGCAACGCCTGCTTTGCGTCTCCCATCGGCAGCATCTTTCCCACAGGTTCCTGCAGCCTCTTCCTAACGTGGAGAGCTAGTGCCACCTTGTGCACGGCCGCAGCCGTGCCTCCCGCCCCGAAAAACCTCTGCGAGGGCTGCCTGCCTCTTCCCCAGCAGCCTCTTGCACTCTGCAGAGGGGACATCAGGCACCAGGAGACAGAAGGGACGGGTAACAGGCTGGCTGCAGGATGCCTGGCCACCTCTCCTCTGTAAGGCCGAAGGGTTTCAGAGGTGAGTCGGAGCAGCAAAGCCACAGGGGACAGGGACAACGGACTAAAAATCTGAGGGTGAAAGAGTCTGGTAGAGCATCGCTTCTGGCTGCTTCTGTACATGCCAGAGCGAGCGGTGGCTCTCGCCACTGAGGGAGCAGGGCTGCACTGGCAGAAGGAGGCAGAACTGCCTCCTCAGTTCAGAGTGAAATTTAATTCAAGCCAGTCTTGAAACCGAATTCATAGCTCAGCACCTGCGTAGATCCAGGATGCTGAATCATTCATCAGCGGTTAAGTGACAGAAACACCACCTGGGAGGCCAAAACGCCGGGTAGGTTACCAGTGCTGCCTGCAGCAGCCCTCTCCTCTCTGATTCCAGTCCTGGCACAGGCCGTGATGTCCCTCCAAGAGAAGTGGCAGTAGTGCCATCCTGCGGTCACCTGGGCCTTTGCAAGAGCGAGAATGGCTTTGTCCCGCTATTGTTTCCTCTGCTGCTGCAGGAACTGCTTTTATCTTGGGTCTCTCTATGTAATAAAGGTGATAAAAGTTTAAACAGGTGTCGCCTACTTAAGCTGGGCAGCAGCTGACGATGGGGTTACTTAGAGGCTTATGAGAGCAGCCTGTGAAAGCGATCCCTGTGTTCTCATGGTCCTGTAGCCACTCTGCAGAAGTGTGGGAGAGCAGCTCTAAAATACAAGCTGGCTCTGCAGAGCATGTACAGAGCCCCTTACCTGCTGGTGTCAAAACTCTGGCAGCCTGGGCTGGGAAAGCTGTGCTGCAGGTGAGGTGAATTGTCCTGATAACCTAAAAAACTTCCTCTTCTCACCTTGGAGAGTTGGCCAGGCAGTCCAGGGTCCTCAAGCGTGTGCTTGGAACCCTTCCCTCTCTGCAAGTCCCCTGAGCATGTCCTTTTCAGGGGCACAAGAAAGCTGTAGGCACAGCTGTATGATGTATGTGTAATCCTATGCACATGGGATTATCACTGTTTTCCTCTGGTTCTGCGACATACCCGGGGAGAAGTGTGGTTCATTGAAAGGGAGTTGTTAGGAGGTGAAAGAAACTAGCGGTGTGTCTGGCATGTCACCTGGGGATATTACACCTCGGTAATGCTCTCAATTGGTTTTGAGCTGGTTGGAGACAAACCATATGGGGAAGTAATCCCAAATAGGATTATTTCCGTGGGATCCATTTCTTTCTGGAAAAAAAATAGCACCTTGAATTTGATCCCTTCTGTTGGGATGCCTCAGCCGTGTTCTTATATGAGGACAACAAGCCTGGGCTTTTACAGACCCTGTGCTTTGTCGTTGCCGCTGGAGCAGTGGTACCTTTCCAGGTCTCTCTGGTGACACAGATAAACCCTTGGGGCTTAGGAAAAGATGTGAAGAGGGTTGGGGGTTTTTCCATTCTTCGGGAGAAATAGGTGTGTGATGCCACCTTCTGGTTGTGGCACCTTCTGCATAAGGCTGGAGGTACTAGTGCTACCTTAGAACTCCTGCTAGGAGCCTTTCCCCAGTATCTTCCCTAGCCAGGAATTTCTCCTCCTTCCCAGGTTGTTCCAGTGCTTCTCTATCCTGTCCACCAGAAAGCTTTTTTCCTAATACATGAATCCCTGCTGCTGCAGGTCAAGCCCATTACTACCTACACAGCTGTGGAAGTTGGGTGATTCCCTCCCCTTACAGCAGCCTTTTACACTTTGCAGCCTTTGACTGTTACTCTCTTTCTCCTAACCTCTGTCTGTCTTAGGCTTACCTGCCCATATCATCAAACCTTCCCTCCAGACCAGGTCTCTGCCCAGATTTGTTTCTCCTTATCCTACTTGCAAGTAGTCCCTGTAAGTCTCAGTGTAGCTCAAACCCAGCACACACAGTGGAGTGACAAAACAGCTCCATCTGCCATGTGGAGATTTGAGAGCAAAGATACATATTTTTTTAACCTGTCCTTAATGCCTGATGTTGGGACTTGTACAGGATGAGGCAATCATATGTAAAGCCGTTCCTTAGGCAGTTGTCACATGAATAAGGAGTGGAGACCAATGCTTTGTGTACGTCTACAATGAAGGGGTGCTTAGAGGGTTGAAGGTAAATCTTCCTTCTCACCCCAACTTAGACCAGCTGTGGTTTTCCCTGTAGGGGGAAAACTGTGTAGCTTTCCTGAGTGTAGGGGAACTGTACAGGGGAAATAAGACAGTAATTTGTCATAATGGAATGGCCTGATCCAGACCAACCGCTGTAAAACCAGCTCCTATTCCCCAAGGCTTTTCCGTCAGGAAACTGAACTTCACTAAAGCTGTGACTGGCGCAGGGATCCATCTGATCTTGGATAAATCCTTCTTCTGAATGAAAAAGGTGCCTGGGACCCAAGAAGACTTGGTGTCAGTGCTGCTCTTGCTCTGTGCCTAATGGTGGGGGCTTTTTACCTATCACCAACCTGTGAGATATGTGACCTCCTGATGGAGGTGCCCCCAGCTGAACACCGAGCAGAGCAGGGAATCCCTCTGAGCCAGCTGGGAGTTGCTGTAGGATGACCAACAATGACGGCTGAGGAGCTGGCTTTGACGCAGAAGTGAGACTATACCTCTGAGAACATGGGATCTCCCCAGTGAGCAGAGAACATGATGGAGGAAGCAGAGCAGGGGTGGTTTTACGGACATGGGTAGGCCTCTGTGCAGTGACACCCCAGCTGCAAGGTGACTAAGCCTTAACTTACCTAAGCAAATAGGGGTCAGTATGCGAGCAGAAAACACGCAAAGTGAAGCCACGACTGGCTCCATCACCAGCCTCTCTTGCTTTTCTATCTGCCAGCCATAGCTGATCCGATTCTTGCTGGCTCATGCTCTCATCTTCCCTTGTTTTCAGACTGGCGTGAAAGGCTCTGGGCAGCGCGGTGGCCCCAGAGCCCACGGCTGTGCTTGGTAAGGTGTGTGTGAACCAGCCCCCCCCAGGTCGTGCTGCAGCCCTTGGCTCCTGCACACGCAGCGGGAAGCGCATTCGGGGCAGATCTCCTGCAGAGCCCCAGCTGCAGCCCGGGGACGGGGTTTGCCGTTGCCAGGCACGCTGGAGCAGCGCGCGTGGTTGCACTGGAGGGGGCTTTGTGTGGGGCAAGAGGGTTATGCCTAAATCATCTAATCTCCTAGATTCCCACTTGGCTAAGGAGAAAGGGGCACATAGGAAGCCCGAGGGAGGAGAGAACATTTGAGAATTGAGGCAGTCCTGTTTGCCAAGGAATCTGGGCGGCTTCCTCCCCTGCAAACCTGGAGAGGGTTCTGGTCCGGGGTGGGCATCTGGCTTGCGCCGTCTTGGCGTATTCAATCTTGATACTCGATCCCCATCGCGCCCCAATCTGGGACCAGTCCGGTGCGCGGGGCCCCGTGCAGCCCCTCAGTTACTGGCGTTCCCTCAGAGCTGTCCTTGGCCTCTTGGTGGCCCCTGGAGGGAGCCAGCAGTTTTCCTGCTGCACTGCAGATTACTCTGAAGTGGCTTGCTCCTTTCTGTCTCTTAATGCCAGCTTTAGATTTACTGGGGTCTGGCTCCCTGCACTTGGCTTCTTATCCCTCGCTACCCGCTTTGCAAAGAATCAAGGACTTGTTCAAGAGCAGAACTGCACTGCACCTGGAAATCTGCCCCAGCAGGGTTGCATGGAAAGGATCAGGGCGTCACGGGTGTCCCTTCCCCCTGCAGTGAATCCCGTCACCACGTAGCCCCTGACTTATGGTGGGGCCAAATGAGGTCAAAATGTGTCCTGCGACCTTGCAGCGCTTGGTGGACGTGGGAGCAAGCAGGTCTCCGACACCTTGGTACTTGTGCCGATCTATTGGGAAAGAGGGAGGGGAAGAATCCAGCTTCTCTTAAAGATTTCTGTGCCTCTAGAGCCCTCCTGATGAAGCTGAGCCCTCGTGCAACTTGCAGCTTCTTGCCCTGTGAGCTTCTGCAGTTACACGGTCCCTGGCCTTGCTGGAGCAACGCTCAGAATGGGATCCGCAGGAGGGGGACGGGTTGCTGCACTGCTCGATGTAGCCGTATGGGCATCGCGTGCTGCCTCACTCCTGCCTCTTGCCAGGGCTGGAGGATAACCCGTTCTCGAGTGCTGGGTTGTGTGACGCCTCTGCTGCAGAACAGCCTTGTGAGCGGGGAGCAGCTACCTTCCTCAGCACCACGCTGCTGTCCTCCGAGGCCCGCGTCCTCTGATTCTTCCCTTGCCTTGTCCCAGTCCCCCCAGGAGCCCTACCTCAAAGTGCCTGCTTTTCGCAGGCAAGCACGGAATCAAGCAATCCCACAAAGTACAGTGAGGTTTTTCTTTTCCTCCTCTCCTAAACAACGAAAGCGCTCTGCTACTGACACGTCCGTTGCAGACAAGGTCGTGTGTCCCACGTCAGGCACTGCAGGGATGGAGGACGGAGATGTCTATGGACTCGGTTCCTCGGACAGACGCAATGCTGATAAAAGTGGAGCAGCAATGAAGAGGGGAGGGGGTGCAGAGAGTTGTGTGCACGTGGCTGAATCCAGCTATCTGGCTTTTTGCAGCCAGATAATTAAATCTTCCCTTGCCCGAGCACAGCTCTCAGGAGGCTCAAACTTGGGGCTCGATGTGTCTTTAGTAAGCTGAAAACACGAGTCTTACAACAGAGGTTTATTGAGGTCTAAAGCCTAACCTAAGAACCGAACAGGGGCTGCTGCAGTCTCACTGGAGACTGAAAGGGGCTGCATCCCACCTCCCAGGGCTGGAAGTGGCACTTGGGGTGGCTGCGGTGCTGCAGCCCTTGCCTTTGCCGGACTTGCCTGGCTTTTGGGAAAAAAAAGAGAAAAATATCGAACTCGTAATTCAGTTCTGTGACTAACTGAGTTGAGAAGGGCGATGAGGGAGGTCAGACGGGCAGGACAGGACCGTGTTTGCGTCTCCGCAGCGGGGGCCGCATGGCCGAGCCCCCGCGCAAAGGGAGGAGTGGTGCAGGGCTGCGGGAGCTGCTCTGCAGGACGCAATGGTGAAAAAAAACCAGACAAAAAACCACCAAAAAAAAAGCAAACAAGGAAAAGGAAGTGAAAAAAATAAAGCAAAAAGCACCCCCAAAAAAAACCCCAGCAACACAACCAGCAAACCTCCAAAGGGGTGTTTTTTTCCAGGGAGCTTCTGAACGGCATTGCAGAGCCCGGCGCTCCTTTCATAGCGCTGGGAATGGGGAAGGGGGGGGGGGGATCCCTTGCTCCGGGGGGTCTTTTAGCGTGGGAGGGGGATCCCTCGCTCTGCAACGAGGAGCTGCTTGTCCCCCCCCCCCTCCCCTCGCCCACGCCCCGCTCCTGGGAGCGCTCCCTGCCCGCGGCTCTCCCCGTTCCCCCCCCCCCCAGCTCTGCCCGCATTGTCCTGCCGCTCCCCCTGCCCTTTGTACGGCAGGAGCCCCCGCAAGCCCCGGCGGGGCCGGAGCGGGGCCCCCCTCCCCGCCTCCCCCCGTGCCCCCGTTAATGCGAGGAGACAGCTGCCCCGCCGGGCGCTGCCGGCATTGTTACTCCTATTTGTCAAAAGGCCGAGGATGCTCCATAGATCGCTCCGTGGCTGTTGTTAAGTGTAATTAGAGGGTTTATGTCCCCAATTTCCATGAAAATGAAGCTGTGAGGCTCCTCTCTTGGCATTCACCGCGTGCCTTAATTGTATGGACATTAAATCAAGGTCCGCTGTGAACACGCAGAGAGGGGCTCGGGCTGTCCCCGCTCGGAGCAGGGCAGGCGGCGAGCGGGGCTTGCGGGAGAGAAGCGGGGGAGGGAGGGAGGGGATGGTGATGGTGGGGAAGGAGGTGGGGGGGAGAGAAAGAGAGAGAGAGGCTGTCAGTGCAGGGTCCACCCCGCCGGGATCGCCGTCCTCCCTCCCCGCCGCCCGGGGCCCCCCTCCGCCGGGGCGGCCGCGGAGGCGCGGCGGGGCCGGGGGCGGTGGAGCGGGGGTGGATGGGGGTTGCCTTGCGGCCGGGTGCCGCTGCCACCCTCCCGCCTCTCCTCCTCGCCCTGCTGGGGTCAGCATCGCCCCCCAGACACACCTCCCCCCCCCCAGCCTTTCCTCGGGAGCCACCCCCGCTACACCGCACCCGGCCAGATGCTCTGAGCACCGGGCGCGGAACAGCCCCCGGGGGCAGAGGGACGGACAGACGGACACACCTCGAGCTCCGGCCCTACTAGCGATAAAAATGCGGCTAGTAATAATAATAATTCATATGAATATTATTAATAATAAAAGCCGATAGCGCCGAGGACAGCTCGCAACAAACCTCCGGCTGCCGGTACCGTGCGACGCGTCCCGGCACGGAGGCAAGAGCCGCGGCAAAGCGCCCGGAGATGCCTCCGAGCCTTCCCTCCCCGGTCCCGGGGCTCCGGGAGCGGGTCCCCCCGCCGGGCCGCAGCCGTCCGAACCCCGGGCAGCCGGCGTGTGGCTGCGGGGGGGACGTGGGGGACCCCCGCTCCCTCCTCAGAGCAAAATGAAAATCCCGCTCGCTCGTGTGGTTGTTTTTTTTTCCTCTTTGCTCGCAAAAGCAAAGGAGCCGATTTCTTTCCTCTCGAAAGGAAACCGGCGGAGGTTAAACACGCGTTTTCCCAGCTCTCCGCTCCGCCGCCGTTCGGCACAATAATCGTTCCACTTAAAAAAAAAAATAAAAGAAAAAATAAAAATTGAGAGGGGATTGAAAAGGGGTAAAGCAATTAAACCGGTTTCGTTGATCGCCGTCGCACTTAGAGGCGCCTTACGAATTTAGGACGATTTCTCTCTCGAGATACCGCGTCTGAAAAATCCTCACCCCCTCCCCTTCCTCCCCTTCCTTTTTGTCAAAAAGAAAAAAAAAAAGGAAAAGGAAAAAAAAAAAAAGAAAAAAAAAAACCACAAGCCCATAAAGGTCGCTTGCACAAGGGGAGAAAAAAAATCCTGATGCTCTTCCAAGTTAGCAATAGAGCTGGGTCGCTCTCCCACCATTGTCGCCCAAACCCCGTAATTACAGCTCGGCAAGCCCCGCCGTAGCAGATTTACCCACTCCAGTGGAAGCTGCGCTCGGCGGCTCCGGCGGCACAAACTCTGCTGCCTCGCTCAGATCCAGTGCAAACGCCCTCCCGTGGCTCAGGACGCTTGTTTTTGTGTAGGCAAGCTGGAGATGAATAAGAAAGGCGCCTAGTCTCTCATTATCTTTGAATTTCAGACTTTTTTTTCCTCTCCTTTTTTTTTTTTTCCTTTTCTCTCTCTCTCTCTCTCTCTTTTTTTTTTTTCCTCCTCTCTCCTCCTGCCCTGGAACAATGCAGAAGGACCTCATCAGAGTGAAAACCAGGCTCCCGCTAGGCTTTAAAAGCAAGATGAACTTGGTGCACCACCCATCTTTCTCTTCTCTTCTCCAAAGCTCTTTAAAGGGGTTATGAGGCGTCTCTCTCAATTTATCCCTTTTCTCTTGATCTTCCTAGCAGAGGGGTTTGGGGTCTAGTCCTGGCTGTTTCAGCTGATCTCATCCAGTCTAAGGGATTAGAGCTTCTTCTCCGCATCCCGGCTCTCAGCACATCTGCTGATTGGGTTCAGCACAAGAGGATTACATTGGGACCCAATGACGTCACCGCTAGGACATAAGTTCTCCTCCATTAACCAAATCCTCATCAGCAAGATGTCCTTGAAACTGGAGGAGTAACATTCAGGACTCCATCGCCAGCCTGTCCCCACCTTCCTCCCGGGCGGGCTGCTGGGGCTTTCGGAAAAAATATTCTTTAAGCTTTGAGCACTTGCAGCTGCATCAATAACGTACCGCTACGGGCTGGAGGATCGAGGCGTTATAGGAGAGCGCGTACCCTATAAATAGGGTTCTGCACCTAAACTGTTAATCAGAGGAGCTTTACATATTCTGTTGCTTTTGCTTTTTTTTTTTTTTTTTTTTTTTTGGTTGGGAAGGGAGGGGGTGGAGGGGCAGAGGGGGAGGGGAAAGCTGCATCCTACAGTTATATTTCCCAGCTCAAAAAGACATCAGCGATAATTTTCTTTAAAGCTGACATGGATTTAATTTTAAAACGTGGGGGTTTTTTTTAAGAAATGTGTAGGATTTCACCCCCGTTCTCTCTGAGAAGAGACAATGTGTCCTGAGTTATATAAAGCAAGAGGTTCCCTTTAAATATACAATACGAATTTTATATTTTGGGGTTTAATGCTACATTTTCCTTAATATTACATGAGCACAGACTCACAGGAGCAAGGACCTGAAACGAAATGGCTTTGACTTCCAAGTGACAAAGCAAGAGAGTTTTGGGGGGGGAGTTTAAGACTTCCACCCTGGAAAATGCCGAAAGCGCCTATAGATTTGCTGCCCTCAACCTTCTCTAACCTACGCCGTGGCATCACTGTCCCTCTCAGGCATCCTGCGATTGCAGTTTAGCTGGTGCATCACTGTGTGCTTCCCCCACATCCATTTTGCAAGCTGGGAAGCATTTCAGACATGGGTTTACTGCACCCCTTTTTGGTTAAACTTAGAGACCTGATCACGGGGCGGCTGTTACAATGGAAGCGGGCACCGGGATTTATTTATTTATTTATCTAGGGTCGCTGAATTTCACCTCTGGGGAGAGAAAAACGTGTTTAACAACGAGCAGGCTACATCCAGCTAGGAGAGGTCTTGCTTAGAAGCCTTGTGCGTGTTTAATTTTTTGGTAAGCAAGCCGCTTCTTCACTGCTGATTATCCAGCCCTTTCCCTCCAGACACCCCACCCCACCCCCAAAATATATATATTCACACACAGTCACGCTCACATGGATTTTTGTGATGGGAAGTGCAGCTCCGTGGGTTTCTACACACCCTTATTCCCCAACCTAGAGTAACTTTTATGGCCAGCAGTGCTATGCGTATTTGCTAGGGTAGCTTTCAGGCGAGGATTTATTTGCCTGTGTGTATTTCCAAGCATTGTGGTGTTTCCCTTCGTCTTAGGAAAGGGGTAAAGCAGGGGGAGGCAGGATACAATTGTTTTGATGGAAGGCATCTTGCTCCGGCTCTGGAAGTCTCTCCCTGCCCCAGCAGTGTGAGCATTTCCAGGACAGCTGGGTAATAACTGCTGGAAGAGAGATGTATTCCCTTCCCCACTATAGCAAAACGATTGTTTTGAGGATGGCGTCTCCCTTTCTGAGCGCCGTGTCACGCCACACCAGGATCCGAGGGGCAAACTGCCTCCAAACAGCAGCTCGTAAAAAGCTGGTGGGCCACGTTTGGCTACCGATGAATGAGCAGAAATACTCTGCAGCAAGGTGAAATATCACCTTCTGAGCTCAAGAGACATATTTTAAAGGCAGCCACAGCACTGTGAGGCTCAGTCCCTGTTTGTGTGCATTTTTCTCTCCCTCTTTTATAACGCTGCAGTTCATGACATAAGCACCAAACTGGGGAAAATCAGTATTTGACATTACGCAGTGAAGGGAATTTTCCCTTAGCTTTTTGTCTTCTGAAACTTTAAAAAAGAAAACCCCACCAACCACAAAACCAACACCAGAAAACAAAACTGCTTATTTAGAGCCTATTCCATATTGACCTATTTACTCCGACAGACCGAGGCTCTCCATCTTTTATCGATTTTTTTTTTAAAAAAAAAATAAATAAAAAAAATAAAACAACCGACAAACCCCAACCTAAACAAATTAACACGGAGGGAAACCGCTCTTCTCATCCCCAGGGTTTAGCCGTTTGCACGGGGCCCAAACCCGAGGGGAGACTGGCCCCCGGCCTCCGCACCCAGCCCCGGCGAGAAGCTCCGGGGCTGCCCCGAGGGGAAGGGGGGCGACGGGGCGGACTCTCCCCACCCCGGCCCCGGTACCGGCCCCGGCTTCGCTGTCCATGGTATTGAAGGAGAGGAGCCGACAGCAGCGAGCTCCTGCTCCAGCCTGGCAGGGAGGTGATGGGGATGCTGTTCCTCCCCATACAGCAAGAGGTGTTTTCCATTCGTGCCCCCTTCCCCAGAGCTCTTTCCTTGGCCTGTCTGTCTGTCCATCTGCCACCCCTGCAGGCAGAATGAACTCCTTCACCTGCCTCTTTTACCCCCACCTCCCCGGTCCGTGAAGCCTCCCTCAGAACCCGCGGGGTTTGTTTTACTTTCCTCCCCTCCCGGGGTGGGGCAGGGATGGGGTGTTTCGAGCCTCCTGTTGTGACTTCGCGATGTCTTTTGGCGGTGGGGGGAGCGTTCCTGCTCGACGGGGTTTTATTTCTCCTTTAAAACGAACCCCACCAACAGTTCGGCCCCTCTGAAGTTCAACGTTTAATACCCCCACCAGCTCATTCCCTCCCTCCCCTCCCGTGGCCCGGCAGCCTCTTCCCCAGTCGCAGGTTTTAAAAGCAGGCTGGGGCTTGGCTGCTGTTTTATTAACACTTCCAGCGAGACATTTTGTCTTAAGCACGGCCCTTCCTTAATCTCTAATGCAGCATTTCGACATCCCGGAAGAAAATAGTCAGATGATTTGCAAAGGGCCATGTTTTTTTTTTTTTTTTTTTTCTTTTTCATTTCTTTCTTCTTCTCCCCCTCTTTCGCTCTCTGCCTTTTTAAACCTACCACCTACTGTTCCCCGAACAAAGAAATCCCAGAGACAAGCAACATGCCTCCACTTTCCTTCCATTTCCAAGCCCCGACTCCGCCATGCACCGTATCAGAAAAATACAGAAGATTGAACCCGAAATCAACTGCAGCACAACAAACGGTCGAAAAACCTACGTTCAGCCCTGTCCTGGCCAATGTGACACACACGTACACACACACTGCGGAGCGCTCGCGAAACACCCGAAAAATTTCTTCCCCCCCCCTCCTCCCCACCTCCTTCCTCATTTCTGCTGAATAAGTCAATAACGAAACAGCCTTTGTCTGATCGTTTGGCACCGGGACGCGGCCCAGGTACCGGAGCCGCGCTCAGGGCGGCCGCTGCCCCGTTGCCATCCCGAGCATCGCCTCGGAGCTGACCCGCAGCCTGGAGGAGAAGGCAAAATCTCTTTAAAATGACGCCCAGATCTCTTCCAAGTCTCAGAGAAAGGTTGTTTGGTTTGTTTTTTTTTTGCGGATTCTAGGCCTCTGGTTTCGGCCCCAGAAATCTCACAGCGCAGGAAAGAGATCTACCGAGTTAGGTCCCTGCCGTAATTTCAGGCATTCTTCTACATTTCTTTTTCTCTTTTTCTTAGAAAGCAATTCATTTTCTTAGAAAGTAATTACACTTACAAGAGATTTGGGAATCAGATTTTTCTAGCAAGTCTCCTCTCCCTCTTTTTCTCTGTGTCCTTTTGGTCTTCTTGGCTGCTGCAGGGCTTTTTTTTGGTTTCGCTTTTTTTTTTTTTTTTCCCCCCAGATCTGTAATAAAAAAATAAATAACCCCCCCCCTCCCTCCTCTCTTCCTCTCGAAATATACAATTTGCTGATTTGCAAAGCCTCTTCCTATGTGGAGGGAAGCTGCCTGCTCTCCCCACGACTCGCTTTCCTGGCCTCCCAGCTCCTTGAGAAAGGAGGAGGGCCTTGTGCATTACAATTCCATTCAACCTCATTCATTCTTGCCTCTTTCTAACGGTCTTTGGACAGCAAATCCACACCAACGGGGGGTCCGAGCCCCCTCCTCACGGCCCCCCCCCCCAGCCTTAAACACACACAATAGCCGTCAGCTAACAGCACAGCAGCAACTTTGAAACATTCAAGCTTCTGAAGTGAAGAATGCCCGCAGCTCCCCAACCCCCATCCCCCTCCGCTGGTGCCCGGGCTTGACATTTAAAAAAACATATAATGATCTTAATTTTAAAAAGGGGAAGAAGAGGGTTGTTTTTTTTTTTAAAAAAAAAAAAAAAAAAAGAAAAAAAAGAAAAGAAATCCTCACTTGGGTCACACACGGTTTCGCAGGGCAGGATTCTGGCGTCAAGAATTTCCTCTGCAGGAGAGGATTGCTCCATCACGTAGCTAATTACCTGCTTCCCCTCGCAGTGCTGCATGCTGGAGAAAGGCTTTTTTTCTTCTTTTTTTTTTTTTCCCTTTCCTCCCTTTCCCTAGAGATGTTTATTTGCTTGTATCCATCCCCAGGACAGTTTCTAGCCTCATTTTTCCCGGTCGCCTTGCAAAGGCACTGGGAGCTGCTGGGGGTGGGGAGGGGGGTGTCGCTCCTGGTTATTGTGCGCCCGCGGTGCAGCGCGGATGCTGCGCTCCTGCGAGTGGGGCTGGGAGCAGGGACCCTTGTCCCCCAGTGTGGGGAGAGTGGGGGCAGCCTCAAGGGGAGCTTGCCTGCGCCTGGAGGTGCCCCCCACCCTGGTGTGAGCTTGAGGGACATGGCCTTTCCCTGGCCGAGGTGGCACAACGGGGTTGAGGGGTGCATCTGGGCAGGGATGGGGGATCCTCTCCCCATCCCTGCCTGGAGGGAGGTGTCTTCTGCCTCTTGAGTGGGATGTGAGCAAGGAGCCACTATCTCCCCCCTAAAAACGCTGCCCCCTCCGTGCCAGCCTGGGCAAGGGTCTCGGACGTGACTACTTATCCCCCACCTCCGGGCTGCTGTGTGGAGCCAGGACCAGCCTCGGACAGACTTTCACCATTTCCCCATACCACCACGACCTTTTGGTTAGAGGCTTGTGTGTTTTCTCCTCTTTCCATTTTCTCTCTGTGAAGAAGGTCGCTTTTGTCATCTCTAACCCACTGCTTGCCCCCTCCATCCCCAGGGGAAGGGCCCTGTGATCCCAGCAATGCCCCTCCAAGCCCCAGGACATTTCCCCAGGGTGAGTTTTGTCTGGGAATGAGGAGGTCCCTGGGTGTGAGACCCCACCACGCTTCTCACTGAACCATGGGGTCTTTGGTTAAGGGTGGGGGCAGAGGGCCCTGCCCTCAGCAGCCCCAGCTCCCCTGGGTCTCCAAGCATTGCCAACTCTGCCGGGCAAGGCTGGAGCCACTGTCCCCTCCCTGGTGGAGGGGGACAGGCCCAGGGATGCTCCTGTCCCTCAGGGGTCAGCCTGGCTCAGCTGGCACCTCCTGGAGACGGAGGCTCCCCAGCCAGGAGGAACAGGGCTGAGGTAGCACACGTTGGGATGCCTCCTGGTTCTGTTTGGCTTCCTGGAAGGGGAAAGGGAAGAGGAAAAGGAAAAGGGAAGGGATGTGCAGTGGGGTTGGGTCAAGGCTCTGCTGTCCCCACTCGCTCCCGCACTGGGATTTTGCGGCAGCAGCAGCATTAGCAGGAGCGGGAGGCCGCCGCTTCACTGTATTTGAGGGAAAAGTCCAGTCCTAGAGGCAGCCTGTGGCTACTGCAATTCTTTTAATACAATTAAAAATCAATGACACTCTGTGCACGCACACAAATAAACATCACCCCTCTGCCTCCCTGCTTCCCTGCCCACCTCCTCTCGAGGCCGGTGGGGAAGGCATCTTCTCCAGAGCCTGTTCATTACTGCTCTACTTAGATGGGGAATTGCTTAACCGGTCTCTCTCCAGTAAATCATATTAACTCCAAGCACAGCTATTTATAAAATGTTCCACAGCCCAAGAGTACGGCATCCAGATCACTCGAAGAAAATTAGGCGATTAGGCGTGCATAATCCAAGCCCAGTGCGTCTATGTACAAAGCCTCGCCAGCCTGCCTGCCTTCAGCGATTCACTGACATTAAAGAAATCACCGTTTTTATTGGAAGCCCAGCCCGGGCCCAAGTCCCAGCCAGGGACGGGGAAATAACCTTTTGCAGGGCAGAGCGTTCCCAAATAGGTTCTGATGGCTTGGAAATGAAGCCCAACTTGGAAAAGTCTCCCCTCCCCAGCCCCGCTCCTTCCCTTCCCGCAGAAGGGCCCCTCCAGACATACAAAATGCAGCACTCCGGGCTGGGTTTCTCCCCCCTCCTCCTTTTGCGACCCATTAAACGTCTTCTATACATTTCCTCTTCATCTTGTCAAGGCCAGTTGCTCTATGACTGCTGGTTTCCCAGGCAAATCACACCAATTTCTGAGTTGATGTTGAAGGTCCACATTGGCTCAGCAGGGGTCCCAGCGAAGCACTCATCCATGGAGCCGGAGGTCAGGCTCTGCCCTGCTTCGCCAGCTGAATTATTATGATTTTTTTTTTTAAAGTCGTGTTGCTCTTTGAACATTTACAGATCTGTTGGCGACGGGGATAGCGACAATAACCAAAGGAAGGGCGTCCTCGCTGCAGACGTGCTTCTGAGCCTTTCGCGTAGCGAGGATGCTGAACGGGATGCAGCTCCCCCACCTTTATTCCACCCTAAACCCTTAAAGCCAGAGGTTTTTAGGACAAGACTAACAGGGTGCACATGTGCAACCCCCACACACTTACCCCAGGCAAGAGCTTTGCTCTGAGCACCAGGCAGCTGCAGGAGCCCGCTGCACCGCCGTGCCCCTCAGGGTCTCTCAATGTAACGTCCAAGATTGTGTTCAAGTCTTAAAAACATTTTTTGCTCAAGGGTATCTGGGCGCCTTGTCGGTACCTTGGCCTGGGAGCGTGGGCACGTGTAGAGTTGTGGGGCAGTGGGGGCTCCCGGGCAGGCGGACGCACACGCTGAGCTTGCAGGAGTGCAGACGCTTCCCCGCACACCCCGACCCTGGTCGTTCAGGGACGTACTGCTGCGGAGGTTAAAAATAAAATAAACCTGGTTCCCGCTTTTGCACTCTTATGCTCTTTTTTCCCCCTTTCTTCCTTCCCCTTTTGGCAGCTTTAGCATTTTTAATTAAATTACAAGCCTCAATAATGTTTTCCTAACTACAGTTCCCTGCTTCCTTGTGGAGTAGCGTGCGGAAAGGTATAATTTTGCAAACAGTTTCTTTAAGAGCTGGGCCTGAAGTACCATCAGCGATGTGTGTGAATAGAAAAAGAAACACCTCCACAAAAGAAGGGATTGTTAATGGAGGACAATCCAAAGGGGGCCCACTAAGGCCTGTCCTTTACAATAACGATGGAGGGCGATGATTTGAATGCAGGGGGCCCTACTTTCAAATCTGGACAAAAACAAAATGGTAATAAGGGTTGAATCCCTCACTGGTCAAAGCAGTGGGCAGCAACTGGTCTCTTTAACTCCCCCCACCCCCTCCTTCCCCCAAATCAGACCCCAAACAAGAAGAACTCTCCTCCTCTTTAACTTTATTTCCTTGATTAGCTCTAAAAAAATAATCGCCCGGGTGGACTTCGGGGAAGTTTTTTAGGGCCGTTTGAAAGGAGAGGGCTCCTCTTCTGCAGGTGCTGAGGGGACGTGCCTCGCTGCGGGCAGGTAAGCGCCGAGGGGCTTCTCTTTCTCTACCATGCTCGGAGGCTTCCGAGGGCTGCCCGGGATTTCCGAGGCAGGAGCCGGGACGCGGCTCCGCAGAGATGCTCTCGCCTCCCCGGCTGCCCTGCCTCCAGATGTTGCATCATTTTGCGGGTTCAGTTCATTTTATAACACTGCTTGTACCTTCCTTGTCTTGGAGCCAATTAAACCCTCGTATTCGAGAGGTGGGGGGTGTGGGGGAATGTGGGGGGAAATAGTAGTCGTAGCGCTATGTTTGACTACCGCTTGCTACTCTTTTTTTCATGGGATTTCTGTGAAATATTGGTAACGGCTCTGGAAAATCAGGCTCAGGCTCTGCCTGCACCGAGGGCCGTGGGGTCTGGCTGTACACGGGCCCTGAACACCAGGCAGAGGGTGCGAGGGCTTTCCCCTCGCTGAAGGCACCTCTGGCTGGTGCTTTCCCCCTCTTCAAGGGTCCCCCACAATTCTTTCCCTCCCCCCCCATCCCTCTGGCTTTGCTTTCCCCTGCACCCCACCCCTCAGCCCAGCCGTAGATGTTTATACTGACCCAGGGGGTGCAGGAGAGGGGTGCTCAGACCTCGTCCTGCACCTTGGCACAGCCCCCTGCTCCCCAGGCCCCGCTCCCCTGCCCTGTTCCTTGCCACTGATCTGCCTTGAGGTGGAGGGGGGTGGTAAAACGGGAGCAAATGCCCCCCCCCGGTGCCGGTGGACACAGCCACAGCCCATCTCCCATGCGTGCAACTCTTGTCAGGGACAGCTTTATCGCCCCATTTGCATGGCTATGCTGAATGCACCAGCTTATATACGTATATATGTGTGTGTAGATATATTATATATCTATAAAATGTATGCATAATTGGGGGGGCACATATATTACATGGCCAGGCTGCGGGCGTGTTTGCGCACCGTGTGTGCTTGTAACGCCCTGCGTGCTCCAAACCTTTCCAGCTGTGCTCGTACAACTTGCACGGCTTATTTAGCGCCTGTAACATATCTTTCTAGTTTATAGAGATATTTCGCGGAAAATATCTTTAAACACCCATAGCTCCCGTGGGTTCCGAGCCAGGATGGCTGCACTGCTGTCCGTCTGTCTGGACATGTCTCTGTGGAGGCGTCCGCAGCCTCATTTCACCGTTTCACACCTAAATTTGGCTTCATACCCCTTGGCTTCCCCCTCCCTGCACCTGCAGAAGTTGAGCAGCAGTTTTAGCATGGTCATTCCTCCAGTTAAGAAGCGGTGAAATGAGCCAGAGACAGCCAGGGCTAAGCCTGGCTCTGGCGTTCTCCGGGTGGGGGCATCCCCCTGCATCCCCTCCTCTTGAACCCGCGCCCCTTCCCGAGGGTAACTTCTACACATATAAACTCAGTATTTGAGAGAAGGGTGGTGTTAGGCGGTGACATCAGGTAGACTATGGGAAACCCTTTTTCCTTGAGAGAAAACTGCCCAGGATATCTTAGTTATTATATTATTATTATTATTATTTTGCTTTTGGGGAATATGTTTATCCTGAGCCATCCCTAGGAATGCTCTCCTGGCCGTGGGGGCTTCGGGTACATTGTTTTACTCTAAGGAAAGGGAGGAAAAAAGTATTGTCATCGTGGGTTTTCCACCCTTACTTACAAAATCATCCCATCTCTCTAACTCCAAGTCCCAATAAGAGGGACAGGCACCTTCCTGCTCCTCAGGCTTCACTCTCCAACAACTGCTGAAGGGACAAAACACGCACTTGTGTCTTCCTGCGTATCACCGTCCTCCCCTTTTCCTTTATTTACCAGAAGGAAAAAAGATCTTTCCCTTCCCCGCCCCCCCCCCCCCCCCCCCCAAGTTTCACCTCTCCTTCAATATTTGCCCTAAAAATATTAGTCTCTAATCGAGGCAGGAGCCTGTTTGATTAAAGAAAGCTTTCCAAACAAACGCAGCAGCGTGTCAACAGCCCCGGCAGCAGCCGCGCCGGTCCCGGGCTCCGCTCCGAGCCGCTGCCGCAGCCCCCGAGCCGCAGCCCCCGCCCTGGGGCTCGCACAGGGAAAAAGCGAGTGTAAATACCTGCAAATACCACTCCGGCAGACATCTCTGCCTTTGATTCCTCTGTGACAAGCATGACAATCCGCTGAAATGAAGGCACCTCGGAGTTCATTATGGGAGGGGATGGGAACTGCTGCATCTTTGCTGCTGCAGCATCAGTCCCATGTTTTCACCAGCGGAGTTTTTTTTTTTTTTGGGGGGGGGTGTGGGGGGGTGATACATGCGTTTAGTGTGCACTGAGCTGACGCTTTGGTGCTGTCTCAAACCATCAATCCCGTCTAGTCGGGATTCTGGATAGAGGTTTCAATCTCGGGGGTTGATTGCGCGAAGTTTGATGCAGCAGGGTTGGGTTGGTTTCTTTTTTTAGAGGGAAGATGCGTGTTTGTAAACACAACCTCTGCTCGCCGAGAGGCTGCCGGGTGTAAACGCCGGGTGATGGACGGTTTGGGGAGTTTTGTCAGTCCTGCTCTCCCCGCGAAATGCGCCGATAATCTCGTGTTTGTTGGGTTTTTTTTTTTTTAATGCTGGGGTTTTAAGGCGGAGGAATGATGCAAAATAATTCTTCGCGCGGGGAGAAGTCGCGTAATGAAAAAAATGCGAGCTCCGATGTTCCTCCCTCAGACAAAACAAGAACATATTTAACAATGCCTGGTTAAAAATAAAGGCGAAATCTATTAATGCAATAACTAAATTGCTATTATAGTCATCAAAGCGCCCTGATGCTTTGAGGTAACTTTATTTCCATCAGTCTTTTTAAAGAGCGCAACGTTAAAAAAAAAAATAAAGGAAAATCCCTCACCATCCCGCCTCACTGAAACCCTGCCATTTTCCTCATTAATTTTGTAATTAATCAGTTAAGAAGTTCTGACTTATTGGATTAAAGGCACAGGGAAATGCAATTCCGCCCAGCCTCATTTTCATCCGCGATTGTCGAAATTGCTCTTTTGAGCCTCCCGCCTCAGCTCCGCGCCCGCTCCGGGGTGGGGGGGGCGGCGGCCGCCGGAGGAGCCCCGGGGCCGGGGGAGCCTCCGGGGGGGACCCCGGAGGGGGACTCTTGGGGTGACCAACCCGTCCCGCGGCCGAGCCGAGCAGCCGGGGAGGGAAAGCGCTTTCTCTCTCCTTTCTTGGGGAAAAGTAGCTCGGGGAGGGAGGGGGACACAAGGGGTCTCCCGTCCGCGGGGCTGTCTCCGGGGAGAGGGTGGATGTCCCCCGCCCCGCCGGCCCTTCTCCCGAAAGACGGGGACCCCCCCCCCCGGCTTGTCTCCTTTCTGGCTCTCTTTGCTCTGCCCTGCCCGTTCTTGCCTTGCCTGCCCTGTTCTGCTTGTCCCTGCCCTGTCCTTGCTCTGCCCGTCCCTGTCCCGCCCGTTTGTGTCCTTGTCCTGCCTGTCCCTGTCGCTCGCTCCTGCCCCAACCTAGAGCTGCCCTGTCCCTTTCCCTGTCCGTGTCCCTGTCCCTGTCTCTGCCCTGCCTGCCCCTGCCCTCTCACCAGCCCCCGAAGCTCCCCTCCGGCCGCCCTGGTCCCCGGGGCAGTGGCGACAGCAGCGGTAGATTTGGAGGGAGAGAGGGTGCAGTTTTGGATGGACAAGCTGCAGAGCCCACCCAGCCATCGAGAATTTAGGGGGAGGAGGAGGCTTTCAAGGGGATCCGGCCTCTCCCCATCACCCATAAAAAGGCAGCTGGACGTTTGCATCCCAGAGGCTTTTTCCTCCGAGCGAGCTCCAAGTGGCAACTTGGCTGGCACGTTCCCAGAGTGCCAGTTCCCCTGGGGTGTCAAAGCCAGTGGCCTGGTGACCCCCTCCGAGCAGTCTCCTCCAAAGACCCTCCACGTTTGTCCTTCCTCCGCGATGCGGCCGCTCACCCCGCGGGCAGTGCGGTGCAGGAGATGCTGCAGCATCAACGGTGGCCGTTCCCCGGCGATGGCTCGCACAGCCCCGTGCGGACCGAGCGCTGTGCAGGAGGCAGGCAGCAAGAGAAACAGCCGGAGATTATTATTTTTTACATTTTTTTTTACAATATGCCCTTTGCAATTAGACACGTCCAATGGATTATTTCTCTGCCTCTGCCTTTGATCTTTTGAAAACTAGACAGCTTTATAAATACCATTCCTCTGTTTTCAGCCATTTTGCGTTTCTTGTACAATTAATGTACAGCAGCTATCCGTTTCTTTTCTTCTTTTCCTTCTCATTCTTTCCAGAACAAACAGGCACTCCTGTCCACACCGTCCTGGTGAGATTTATTTCTTCCTTCTCCTTGTGTCACCACCAACACATTAGAATAAGAAAAAAAATATGTATTTTGCTCAACAGTTTTGACGAAATTATGGACGAGGTGTAAACCCAATGCCCCAAATCTACTACGCGAGATCTGTTACTATTAATAACTTGTAATCCTGGCAAAACTTGCATACAGAAATGGGTGCTTTATGCTAAATATTTAGTAACGATATTTTTTTTTTCAGCAGTGCAGCAAATCTCTGGGGTTTCTGCATTTGTTTTGCACTTAAAAGAACTTGGTGCAAATGTAATCAGCACATTAAAGTGCATCTTTCATTAGAGGACAGCGAGCAGGAAGGAAGTCTGTCCCACCAGTCTCCATGCCATCTACCAGGTGACCTTGGAGCAGTTAATTCATGTGGAGTTCAGTGTTTGGGTATTATTATTATTATTATCCTATTTTTCCTCTCCTGGTTGCCAAAATTCCCAGCCAAGGCACTCAGGGAAAATCCACAGGGTTGAAACACTTCCCTTGGCTTTGCTGCTAGAGGCGGGGGCTGTTGCCTCCAGAGCTGGACGTGGCAGGGGGTGGTGGGGATGGAGATCCACGCTGGGCTCTCCTGCACTGGGGGAACCTCTGCTTCTCGTTTCGTGGAGGTGATACAAAGCAAAGGCAAATGAGGTTTTCTAGGAGAGGAGGCAGGTTGGGGCATGTCAGGAGATCATGAGTGGTTTCTATGCAAGTCACTCTTCTATTACATAGAAGTAAATGACAGAAAATGTTGTCCCTCCTCTTCCTCTGCACACAGATGTGAGAGGAAGGGGCAGCTGGGGAGGTGGCCGGAGCAGGGAGCCTGTGTAGGACCCGCCCACAGAGAAGTCAGGTCCAGGCTCAGTGCAGTGCCAGCAGGTAAAGATTAGTTGAATGTCACCCTCTCCAGCACTGAAACCATTCTTTATCACTCCCAGGTCTCCTTCTTACCCTGCAGAGCTTCCCTGACCCTGTCCCCCTGCCTGTCCATACCCTGCCTGTCCGCCTAAAACATCTCTCCATCCTCCCTCAAAAAAAGATAACCAGGAACCTTGTCCTGTTTCTTCCTACTCTCTCTTTCCCTTGGTCTCTGCTCCTCTTTTATTTCTCTCTGGTAGTCCTTGCCCTCTCTCCCTCTGCAAACCCTTTCTGCAGTCAAGCTGTTCTCGGTGGGTGTGGAGGTGAAAATCCAGCTGAAGATGATAAAATCCACTGACTTGGTTATTTCTACCCCTAAAGATCATCGCTCAGTGAGATACGAGAGAGAGACAGTCATCGTAAAGGCATTTTCTCCCTCAGCCTAAGCCATGAGTTGTAAATCCTCAGGACAGAGACCATTTTGTATGGTGTGTGTTTGTGTAGATTCAGAAGAAGGCAGGGACCATACTGTTATTTCCCCAATATTTCCACTTCCCTGGCTCCTACAGTGCCACTGCTTCGTCTTTACTAGAGGTTCACATATTTTTACATCCCTCTTTTTCTTCCCATGCATCTGTCTAACTTGCTCTTTGGGGTTTATAGTTTTAGACATATTGTTTATTATTCATAGTATTAATAACAGGGCTCATCCTGCTAGAGCAATTAAATAATTATGGGACTCATTCCAGTTTGGTCAGCCAGAATGCCCCAGAAATATACCTTGTGCTGTGAAGACCTAAACACGTACATAGCTGGGCACTAAGTGTTAGGTTTAGCTTTCCCTAAACTTAAATATATGCGTTTCTTACCCAGCTGGATCCTCCGTAGAGCCATAAAGCAAGCGATACCGTGATCTGCTCTTAAGATGCTCTAAGAGCTTGGAGAAATTTGTCGAGTGCTACTTTTGTAGGCTCTTGTGGCCGTGAATTGGTGATGAGATTCACTGTTTGCCTTTACATCCACTTCTCTGGGCTTTCCCAAGCCCTGGGTAGCCTCTCGTTGGAAACAGGGCACCCATTTGTGATACTGGGTTTTGTGAGATGCTACTGAAAAAGAATTGTTACGTTTATTCTGCATCAGCTGATCCATTGCAAAATGGTCTTTATACCACCCTGACCCACCCCCTCACCTGCCCAGGAGTTGCTCTTTCTGGGGCAGATGACTGGACCAACGCACACCCCAGATGGTGCAGCACATGGATGTAAAAACTCGTGAAGCAGTAGAGCCCAGCCTGCCTGAGAAAGCATCTCCCCACTCATCCATCCTTCGCTGACTCCCCACTTGGCAACAGATGTGGTTTCATTATGGCACAAGAAGCTCCCAAGGCTTGGAGAGGCTGGCGTCGGTAGAGACCCTTCCCTGCATTGAATCACAGCCATTTGCAAATGCCAAGTGGATTTTTCTCCCCCTCAAATATAAAAAAAAAAAAAAAGGAAAAAAAAAAGCGAGAGAGGCTGAAGGTTGTGAGAAGAAAACCAAGGTTGTCAAAGGTCTGAAGGGTGTTTTCCATGCGTGAAGGTTGGTGTTAGGTTCAGCTGGGATGACCAGAGCTCTGCCTCCCTGTGTGTCCCCACCACCCTCCTGATGGAGAGAGATTGGGTGAATTTTCAGCCTCTTCAGTTTACTCCTTTCCCACGACATGACACTTCTAGTCCAGCAAAAAGTTCATTATTTTATGGCCTGATTTCATTCTTGGACTTCTTCTTCCCATTGGATTCGGTTGTTGTTTGCGGGTGTGATGATTCATATTAGCGGAGCCAAATCCTGAGCGGCGCAGAGCTGGCCACGACCGTCACTCAGGAACTCTCAGCATGAGACCCCCAATGCAGTGGCCACTGAAAACAACATTAATCACCTCCTTTCGCCTCGTTGTCACTTAGTGCTGGTCGTAGTTATAGCAAACCCGAGGACAAAATTAAAAACCTCACCTTAAGTAAATGTAGATACGCAGCGAAGCCTGTAGGGCTAAACCAGCTTCTGTGAGTCGAGGACCCAAGGTGACACCCAGACCACACTGATATTTCAGGGGCATTTGATCCAAAGACTGGAAGTTTCTAAACAGGACACGAATGGAAAAGTGATGGTTATCCATCCTTCTTCTGTCTTGATGATATAAACCTCCAAAAGGTTAAGAAATAAGTAAGAAGTAAAGGAAAAGAGAAAATCGGACACAATTTCCCCCCCCCCCCCCCCTTTTTTTCTACCGTCTGTGTCTGAAGGACAAACTTTGTCCATACATCAAAATTTAGTAAAACTGGACTAAAACTGTGACAGCAAATAATGAAATTGTAAAAATACAAATAGAGCCAGCAATTATGTCAACTACTCCTTTGTTTGAAGAAAAGGGAGAGCATTATTTTGTTGTGCACGATTTCAACACATCTAATTTCTGGGCTTGAAATATGCAAACCCTAATTTCAGTGAGGTGTCTGTGCCTGGAAAAGATGAAGAAGATTTTCCAAAATTCCTTTGTAGAAATTTGTATGACCTGGTTAAACGGTTCTAAAAGCCAACGTTAGGAAAATGAAAACAAACTGTTGATGACCTAGAACACAGAGAATCAGACGATAGAGATAGAAGGTCATAAATGCTTGGAATATTAAAATAAATAGCAGAGCTCTTGAGTTAATGAAAAGCCAAGTTAGGCCAATAAACATCTACAAGAACTCATATGAACAAACAGCCATCTCCTCAGTTCATCGGATGAGTTCTGTTTACAGCTTTACCGGATCGTAGGGCCGGTTCCTGTTGGAGTGGGCAGTAAGGGAGTGAATCAGATGGCTGTGGCACTGGCTGAATTTCTCGGCTGCGTACCACCGAGCCCAGCGCCAGGCAGCCCTGGCTGAGCGTCGCGGAAATGCAGCGACGCTCCCGGGGACGCGATGCGCGCGTGGCTTTATTCGCTCACCTGACGCCCCGTGCGCAGCCCAAGCTAATGGGTTGCATACAAAGGAGATAGGAATATATGACAAAAGAGAGTCCAGCACTAACCCTGAAGGCAGAGCTTGAAATCTCTTCTGCGCTGTTAACATCCAGCTCTGGCCTAGAGGCTGCAGCTTTTCTGCACGGCTTAAGTCTGAGCCCACGTACTCGAACGATAGCAGGTCAGTCAAGAATATCTCTTGTCACTGCTTTTATTTCACTCCAAACTCCCTCTGCATATATTTTTTTATCCAACAAGGAGCTCGTACCCAGATTCAGTCTTCACCTCTGCGGTGTGACGCCCACCCTGGCCGTGTCATGCTCCATCTCGGGGTGATCTGTGAGTTACCGAGAGCGTGGAATTCCACCCCGGGTGTATGTGGGGAAGGGAGGATGGCTGCAGTTTGCATTTCAAATCCTGAAAACATATTTTAAGGGTTCTGCTTCTGTCTGTTCTCCAGTTCCTGAGAAAAACTCAGCTAAGGAAAGATTTTGGTAGAAGCCCAAAACTGACATTCGCCTGCCTTTTCCAGGTAATGCATATGCATGCATGCAAAACTCAGGCATTGGTTGTTTCTGCCTCAGGATTAAAAGCTATGGCATGAACAGAAATAGAAGCCCATCTTTACAAAATTGCTTTTAAAAATTCCATATGCCAGTTGAGCGAAGATGTAGAGCTTGGGTAGCGGTGAGGAGATGGGGCTGCCAGCCAGGAACATGAGCAATAAGCTCAGCTTCCCGGCAGGTCTGTTCCTTGTCTGTGGGTCAGTTCTTCTTCCCCAGCCTGCTTTTCCTTTTTTTAGAAGGAATTTATCCGTGTCTCAGAATAGGCCTTAACAGGGACAAGGAGATTGACCCCACGTTTACCCAAATACGCTGAATTTCTACAAATGGACCTTTGCATTTGGTGTGGTCAAGAAATATGGGGATGGCTCTCAAAGCTGCAGATTAAAACCCAGGTGGGTCTTAAAGGGGTGAGTGGCCCGTCAGAGTATCAGGAGTGATGTCAGAAGAAGATGGGTAGGACAGCTTCTTGAAGCAGAGGAAAAAAAAAAAACATTTTGGAAGAGAAGTAAAAGTGCCCTAAATCCCCCTGCAATTTAGCAAAAAAAAAAGCAGCCCTGACTTTGGCTGTTGTTAGGAAAACAGCAAACCGAGTCCTGGTTGTTCTCTGCCCCGCTTTGAATGACTTTTGGGTAGAATAAATCTTTTCTGCTTTTAAAATAAAACGAGAGAGCTTTGCAATGCCAGGGCCATTTAAATTTACAGTGAAATAATGCCAGGAAACGATCCGGACTCCCAATTTGTATTCCCAGTGGTTTTTTTCTCCCTCCAGCTGAGGAACACAAAGTTACGCTCTCGCCCCGTGGCTCGGTGGTGAGCGTCCGGCCCCGCCGCCCCGCGAAGCTGATTTGAATGTAAAAGCAGAAACCGAAGGAGCCGTCCAGAGCAGAGGATGCGACCTTGCTTTTCTTTTCCCCCTAGAAGCTGCAAAACGGAGCGTCCCCGTCAAGGTCGCACCCTCCAAGAGACTTTTCCCTTATCTTGGGTGTCGAAGGGGATGGGGAGAGCCGGGCTGGGCTCTCATCTGCCTCCCCTCCCCAAACTCTTTTGTTCATCACAAAAGATCAACCTTCCCGGGGACGCTGCGAGCAGCGCTACAACACGGGGAACATTCGGCTGCTCCAAGGTTTATGATTTTTGTCAGGTGCAGTTGGGAAAAAAAAAAAAAAAAAAAGCAACGACAAACCAAGCACGTGAACCAAACGAGCCGTAGGAACCCTGTAGATAAAATAGTGAGTTCGTTTGAGGAGGGGGCTGGGTCGAATTCATGGAAATTGCAAATAGCGGAATGGTTTTCTCTTGCCCTTCCCCGAGTGGTGTTGCAATGGTTTGGAGAATGCTTTTTTTTTACCCTTTTCCCAGGCGCTACCACAGAAAGGATTTCTCTGGGCTATTTTGGGAGGTCTGGGGATTGTCGTTTTCTTCAAAGCTTCTGTTGGAAATGTCAGGACCCTTCCCGTTGATTTGCCCGGCCCTTCCTTAATCCATTTGATTTAGTTTTGCTTTAAAGGAAAAACGAGCTGTCTCCTGCTTATTTCTAGCAAAATTCTGCCAGTCTGCTTTTGGAGCTGCTACAGCTTTATTTTTGAAAACCTGGCTTTTAATCTGAGAAAACATTTTGAAGTGGTGTGGTTTTAGCAGGGAAATTTGCATTAGCTTTAAACGTGCTCGCATGATTCTTAATAGCGGAAGTTTTGCACTTCCCAGGACTTTCATGTCAATCAAAGCAAAAGGTCTTAGGGAGGGGTAACTGAAAATACTCCCTGTAGAAAGAATTTGAAATAGGTTTAGCCGGTTTTGAAAAATTTCGGCTTTCTGAGATCTGGGTTGGAGCCTCCTTCTCCTGTGACTAACTGGGGCATCGCTGTTGTCTCGGTGGAAATATGAACTAGCGCCTTTTTGTTAAAGTCTTTTGAAGTCAGTTTGGGGGATGGATGCCCAGACCCAAATTGCTACCGTGAAGCTGCTCAGACCTGGAAAAAAAACCCACGAGAATTGATGTTAGCAGGCAGCTAAGAGAGCAAATACCTGGTCGTGATGCTCTTTGAACAAAGGTAGGTGAGTGGTACGGAAGTGTGACCAGGTGTAATTTGAGTGTGGGGCTGCAATGTGTTTTTCTACATTTATGTGCTCCGACTTGGAGCTCAAAAAACGTTCTGAAGTTTTTTGTGTCAATTGTGAGCGAGTTCAGTGAATCCCCAGGTTCCAGCAGGGTCTGGTCTCATCCTTGAGGTAGATAAAGTGGCAAATAGAAAAAAAGTGGCTAAGGAAGTTTTACATCACTAAGGCACGAAAGGAAGATCCACATAAAACAAGGTTTTAGCCTCTTCTCCCCCTCCTTCCTTGCATTGGGATGATTTGTATTTCATTTATGGATGCTGAAGAAAATAGGTTCCTTTTTCTCCTCTAACAAAAAAACCCAACCCAAGCCAACCACAAAAACCAAACAGAAATTAAAGCTGATGTGAGCTAAGAAATCAACATTTGAAAACTCAGCTGAACTTGCTCGTTCTCCTTCCCCCACTGTCATTATTCTGCATAAGCTGGATCCATTTTTCCCCCCTGCAATCAGCTGCAAAGAAGAACTTCCATTGATTTCAACAGGAACAAGCTAGAACACGTTGGATTTAAATATCTGAATCTTCAGCTGTGCTACCCAGGCATGTCAATCTGTCTTAATACTTTATTTCAGGTTATTATATTAGCAAAATTCAATGATATGCTATAACGAAATTGCATTACATGCTCTCTCTGTGTTTTGAGCTATCATGCTCCATACGCACTGGCATTCCATCTCTGGGCGTGAGTGATCGTATGTGAGCTGTTCCTCTAAATCCACTTTGAATACGCTACATTTTCAGTTCTTCACGGGGAAAAAAAAATAACCCTGGAACAGCAACCGAACACACACATTTCTTCGATTGTGAAAACAGATTCTCTCAGTTTTGTATCTCAAATAATGCAGAGAGAAAAAGCAAATGCTCTGTGGTTGGATGTAGGCTTGTCAGACATTCCAGTGAACAGCACTGAGGGATATTTCAGCCAAAAGAGAATCCAAATTAGTGACCTATATTAGGAATAAACTAGTCATCCACCACAAGCATGGTTCTGTAATTAAAACCCTCCCTGGTACGGGCACAGCTGATGCACGGAGTGTGTGCATCAAGGCATACGGAGCAAAACAACTTCACTGCGAGAGTTAACTTTTAAATCTAGCTCTGGTGAAATATTGGAAACACGAGCTGGGACGTGTAGGAGAGCATCAGCTCCTTATAGCCCTGAGATCCACGGCAAGGAAGGAAAAGCAAGCAAGGGAACAAGTACAAGCCATGTCCAAATGTGGAGCTTGATTTCTCTATTCTTTAGAGACAGAGAATCTGTGGCTGCGTACCCGGTTTCAGTTATATACCCCAGCTCAGAAACCCCCTCTTTCTAAACCTGGTCTAAGTCTGCAGAGCGTGGTTTGGGCTTTCGGTGCAGATTGCCCTGAGCTTCGCTGGCTTCTGCTCGGGGTGAATTCCAGCACCTCTGGGGCTGCTCTGATATCAGGAGCCTTTGCTGAGTCAGGGTCTGCTGCACGCCAGGTCATGCAGCACACTGCATCTGCTGGGGAAAAAAAAAAAAAAAGAAAAGAAAAGAAAAAAAAAGTGCATTTTTAACTATTTAATGCATGAGGTCATAACTGCAGCGCCCAGCCCCGCTGCAATGGAGCCCACGCTGTCTGGAACAGGGACGGTCACTCCAGGAGCTGGCTCTGTGGAGTCTTTCTTCTTCAACAGACGATTTAACTCTTTCAGCTTTCTGACAGCTGAATAAATAGGCAAATGAAGCAGGGCTTAATCTAATGTCCACCCCCTCCAAAGGCCCTGTATTAAAGAACTTAAGGAACTAATTGCTTCTGTAGTGCTACTGCTGCCCTGCGACTGCTGGAAGACTCCTGGAGGTTTGCCTTCGGTCTGTGCTCTAAGTGCCAGCCTTATTTTGTTAGAATTTACTGTATTTCCATATTTAAACAGCCAGGCCAGGGTTGGGGGGGGGTGGAGAGGAAAATGGAAGAAGAAAAGGAAAAGAGAGACTCATTAAAACTGCATCATGTCACCCGGCTGAACTTCCCATCCCTCCACTTCCCCCTTCAATCAGCAGCAGGGATAACAATTAGATGTGATAGCTATTCCTAACAGGCGGCAGTTAGCGCTTGCTGCTCCAGCTCTGGCTAAAGCAGAAGAAATCCAGCTCATCCCCTGCGAGTTCCTAACTGATGAGGCTCGGATTGCCAAATAAACCTCTCCCGAGCAGGATGGGAGCCGTAGGGCTTTGCCCCCTCCATCTCTTCTTGCTCTGCTTTCTTTTCTGGCTCGGCATCAGCGAGGGAGCGCACAGCCCGTCCCAGGCTGGGGCTGCAGCTGCAAGTCCTGCCCCTGGAGCGGGGGGACCCCCGGGCAGGGCGGGAGCGATGCTCAGCGTCGCTCAGCGAGAAAAATTTGGTATTAGGGGTGGGAGAAAAAGGTCACCTTGGAGGATCAGAGACAGAGTTAAAAAGAAAGGGGTTGGGAGCGGGAGAGAGGGAGGAGGCCTGGGGGGAGGTTGAAGAGGGGAAGGGGGAAGGGGACATGGGATTTCTAAGCAGGCCTGACCTGGGAGGATAAAATACCCTGTTTTCGTTGGTTCAAATGAAGCATTAGGGAGAGAGTAATTTGTTGACCTTTTTGCTGCCTTATCATGAAATGAGCAGCCTTAACATGGGCTTCACGTTTGCCTTAACCCCACCGCAAATCATAGAGGAATCGATTTTTTTTTTTTGGGGGGGGTCAAAATAGATAAATAAATAACAACGACCAGGAAACTGGATTGGATTTCGAGATGATTTAGCAGAGCAAGGTCAGGTAGGTGTGTGCATTGGTTATGTGCGTATCTGCGGATGGCATCCCTCACCTTCTTTATTTGTTTTTGTTGTCTTTTGGCTAAGCAAGTGGGAACCAGGGCTGTGCAAAGGCTCTGTTTCCTTTGGGAATTAAACCTGGAGGGCAGTGATTTTCCTCTTATTTCCATCAGCCTGGCTTGGCAGTAGTTCCAGTGAAGTCAGTTTACACTCTCCTAAAGCCAGTCTCTTTCCCCAGCTCCTGCAGATAGTCTGGCATGATTTTGGCTTAACAAAGGCAGGACCGACACGAGTGTTTGGTTGAAGTGACAGTTTTAGAGTTCGCCGTGGACCTTCCATGCAAGGTTGCCATCTGTGCGAGGAAATGGAGTTTGGAATATGTACCCAGGGGCTGCTCATCGCTGAGCCCAAACCGCTCTCAGGTCCTGCAAAGGGCTCGATTTTCTTGCTTTTCACTCCAAACCTTGATTTTCAAACTTTAGGGGCTTCACAAAAGTCTGGGCACTGAACGCCAACCGCAGACATACCCGGTGTGTTGGAGTCGACCCGTCTTCAAAAAGCGTTGGGAGTTGTCTGCTTTGGCATAGGAAGAGACCACCAAAACCTTGCCTGACGTGCGGGTTGGTTTGGGATTATCAACCCCAGGGCTTCTTGCGTTTGCTGTGAAGTAGCTGGTGGGGATGAGATGGGATCCTGCCAGGCAATTCCTGCACTTTGAGGAAATTCAGACTCAGCTGCGACCCCTTCGCCACGGCTCGCGCCCAGCTGAGCCAGCTCAAAGGTTCCAGTCTGTCCGCGGGGTTTTGTTCGCCTTCGCTCGCGGGATTTTGTTGGCTCTCTCTGGCACGCTGGGGGAACCGGGCCGCTTTCACACGAGAAAAATTGACCAACTCCAAATAGAAAATTACTTGAAATTGCAGGATGGCCGTGATTTTTTTTTTTCACTCTGCGACACGAGTATGTTTTGTGCTTCCATTGAGTCTCCTATTATAGGAAATTTAGATATGGAGCAGAAGCATCTGGCCTTCAAAGAACTCTGAAATTGCCATGGGATGTTATGATAATGCTGCTTTTATGTGACTGATCTTTTCCATTTGTCCTTTGCTCTCTAGGTAACAGCTTGGAAAATGTCACCTTTTGGTAGGTAAAGAGAATGCTATTCTGTGTCGGGCTTGCGATATGAACTTTTATTATACTCGTTCTATACGAGATGCAGATCTTGAAGCAGCCAGCAAATTCTTGTCGAATGAACCCAAATCAGGAAGGTCAAATGTTCTCATGGAGAACGCGAGATAAGGACGACTTCTGTGCCTGTTCTTGAATATAGCATCTTCTTTGATTGTTCAGAAAGATATTTAAAATTACTTCTAGCAGCAGGCTGGGTAACAATATACCCGTGTGTGCCAGGCTAAAAATAACCCTTGGAACTGCATTTGCACTATGCTGTGAAGTATGTGATCGCTGGGAGAGATTTCAGAACTTACTTTCTTTTTCGCTTTCTGTCTTACATTAATTACACTTCTCCTGCATGTCTCTAACATATTGCGTGTCAGGTTTTCTTCCTCAGCTGCACGTTCACCTTGGGTTTTGGGAGGTGTTGCTAGATTTTTAGGGGTAGCGTCGCTCTTGTGAATTTTATTACATTAAGAGTTTAAAGGAGTTACTTTTAAATTGTAACCCAAAGAACAAACACATAGTAATAGGGTTTTATAAAATCCTACAGCGATGGCATAGATCCTGTCGTTTAACCAAAAATCAAGGAAAAATCAATTCTAGAGCTTTATTTAAAAACTGCTCCTATGCAGTGCTTGCAAAGTAAGCATTACAACATGCTGTTCTATGAAAGCAAAAAATGTATTAGTTAATCCAGCTTCTAAATCAAAGTGGAAAGTCAACGAAGCGTGTTTAAAGTGAAAAAAAAAAATCGCAGAGGAAATTAAGGGGAAAAACCTCCTAACAATCTTTCTTTTCTGTTTTTCTTTTTAAGCTGATAGCATCCTTGTATTGAGCTTTAAAGTAAGCGTGTGGGGGGGGAAGGAGCACTCCTCCAGGGCTGGGGGATCCCTAATGCCCCGACTGTGATGTTTGATCCTCAGCCCCATTCACACCCAGGTGCCAGCTCGGCTCCTGTCTTCCCTCTGCGAAGGAGCAGCACTGCTGGCGCAGAGCATCCTCGGGGATGGAAATCTGGGCTTTTCTGGTACCCTCGTGGGCTCTTTCATCCTTCTTCACACAGTCCTGATACAGCAGGACTCCTGCTAAGGGACAGGGACATCCAGAGCTCATGGTACTGCTGTGGGGAAAGCCACCACTGGTTCCAAGCGTGTGTTGGTTGTGTGATCAAGGCTCTGAACACGTTTCTGCTAGCGGTGCAGATGAACTCAAAGGGACTCTGGCGCTGTGCAAATTCATGGTAGGATGGCAATTAGATCCTGAATCTCGGAAGTCCCAGGGTGTTTTGTACCCGCGGCATGAGCCCATTCCCATTTGGCCGCTCTCTGCGAAGCACAGCTACCCCCAAAGAAAGCGGGCTGGAAGTTTTGCAAAGGTGCAGCTGAAACTCAGTGGAGACTGGGGCCAGTTGGTGCCTTTGGAATTTCTTCATCCAACATTCCCCTCCCCGATCCTCTGTGTGTGTGCGTGTGTGTGTGTGTGTGCCTGCCGCCTACTCTTAACCTGCTGCAGGTGTACAAAGATACTTACTGGTGTAAGGACAGTCTTTTGCTTTCATTTCCTCCGTGTTTCTTGAAAAAATGTCTCAGTGGCCTGCCCGTAAACAGAGAACGTTCTTTCCAGAAGGTTGTGGAATTGACTGCTGAGTTTTTCTTATTAAGCACCTTGAAATTTATATAGTAAATACAGGTGGATAACGGTAAAAAGAGAGCAAGACGTGTTGCTTGTGTGGCCACCAGAGATGTGGGAGTGCCCTAGGGAGGAGAGGAGGTGTCGGTGCCTCTGTTTGCTGTTGAGGAAGCTGAGGCGTAAACTGCGGTGACCCAGGGCGAAATCCTAAATTAGGATGAGGACCAGACTGGGACCTCGTGGAGGAGTGCGAGGATGTGTGAGGTGCTGCGGGCTCTGCCACAGCCCCTGGCACCACAGACCATCTGCGCTCAGCAGGAGGCTGCTCACACCTTTCCTCCTAAAAAGTGGCTAAAAAATGAGTCCCAGATTTCACGAGAACCAAAAGGGACAAGAAGGGGGCTGGATCCGTGCATCCCGTTCCCGGTGCCTGTATTTATCTGCCTCTAGAAGGTGCTCAGAGGTGGCTGGCAGAAGCCATATTTCGATAACCAGAATGAAACGAACATGTGTACACAGTTGTTTTCCCTGACTGGGGTCTGTGTAGTTCTTCCGGAAGGTTAATAAATGGTATGCAAATCCTCTTAAATGGCCGTGTTTACACCAGAGCTTAGTGGCTCCAGCCATGTCCTCTACTTTTAACTCCCCAAGTTTTAGTGCAAAAAGAATTTGCTTCCCCACGCTCTTTAGAGCTCTCCCAGGTTTTGTTCACGCTTTTGTTCAGCTCTCTGGTCTTGGGATCAGAAAGGACATCACCAGAAGGAAAAAAAAAGCTACATTTGCCTTACTGAAAAAAAAAAGAAAATGAAACAGAGATGTGTTGCTAAAAGACAGGAGGCTACTGTAGTGTAAAATGAATGATTAATAAGGATAAGAAAAACCTAGTTCAACAGGGCAAATGCTCAATAACAGCTCGTTTAATCACTGGCAGATTAGCTGCAAATGCAAAGTGTCTGCTGCAGCACTGTGTTAACTCGCGCTGCAAGGTGTTGGCTATTTCTTTTATGACAGCATAACCTTTCATTGTGCATTTATTTTAAAATCCGGTCCTTAAATGTTGGAGGGTTTGGGTTTGTTTCTTCTTTTTTTTTTTTTTCTTTTGGCTTCTCCTGCCCTTAATGAATTTTACAACATGGGAATGTGCTGTGAGTTGTGTCACCTTTGCAAATATTTCTGGGCTGGAGTTGTGTCTGTGGGGGAGAATCAGATTTCGAAAGGTACAGGCTCAGCTTTGGCAACGACTGACTTCTCTCTCTTGATTTCATTTTCTGGCAGCACTGATGCTGTCCTTGCGTAATTGTCCTTATGAGAACCAAGTACACCATAGCAAGAGCATTTATTTGTTTCCAGGAGGAGAGCTGTCTAGCTTTGAGATACACCCTGATGTAAGATCTTCTCTTGAGCAATGCAGTCGTTGCAAGGAGACAATTAGATTCATGAAGGTGCTTTTCAAAAATGGAATTATTTCTCTTGCTATCTGTCCAAAAGGTATTTGTTATGTACAGAGTGTATTTATTATTTGTGTTCGGGATGAACACAGGAGTCTCTTACTGATGGGAAGTGGGCACTTTGAAGAAAGGTCTCAGCAGCTTCCCAAGGAGGTGACGTGTTTGCAGCTTTCCAGGCTGGAGGAGACAATCAACAGCATCACCCGTGGCCTCAGGTTTGTGGGGCCAGATAAGGCAAGCTCTCCCCCTCTCTTTTATATTAGAGAAGGGGCCGTTCCCCACATCGTCTGAGCAGCACTTCTCCGCATCTACTTCACTTTACCTTGCTGAAGTGTGAACTACCACATCTGGCTTAGTGTGGGACACAAATAAAGGTACTGGCATAAAAAAAAAAGAAGCTTTTGGCCAAATTAAGGTGCAGAATTGGTGGCTGTACTAGTCCTAAAGTTGGTACAAATTGCTGGCCTGGGCTGGGAAAGAAAATACTCATTATTCACAGTGATTTCTGTGAGCAAGCCCTGGTGCACAGAAACAGCGTGGCTGCCATTTGTCACGTCTTTTGTGGGAGCGGCTGCTTCAGCCTCATGGCATCGCTTCTCCCATGCAGGTAAGTTCTGTGATACCAGGGTAAACAAGAATCAGTTTCCACAATAACACACAGACCTTTGGTTTGTGCTCCAAGTCGTAGCGTAAAGAAGAACATTACTGAAAAGGGCTGGGTGAGCTGCAGCGCAAATGCTCTAAGTGCTAGTTCAGAGTAATGATAATAATTCAATTTTGCATTAGTGTTTTTGTTTCAAGAAAAGACTACTGTTGGCTTCAGAGTAGGGTGGCAGAAGCATCACCCAAATGACAGGAATCATTTGTTAATAGAGGGTACTTCTTACCCGAGCTCACTGTTCTTTCCATCCTCCAACGTGTTTGACCAGCTCTCTTGGCAGTCGTGCTTTCCGTCGCGTTGGAATTCTGCAGATTGCCTGTCAGTGTTGCCGAAGAGATAGAAACAAAGCAGTGTGTACAGGAATTTGGTCGTTTGAGCTGGTTTTAAGCTCATTTCAATTAACTTGGTAAACTACTGGAGATAAGCTGCCCCTGCCTGGAGTCACCTTGGCTGGTAGTTAGTGATGGGCGTAAGACATCGGGTGTTCCCCGTAGGTTCAGATTTATCCCCAATACAGCGACGAGAGGCTGATAATGCACACTCTGTCATTATCTTTAGCACTTTATATATATATTTGGCTTCCATGGCAGAAATGTTCTCGTGGCTGTTGTAAGTGAGGCATCACCTGTGTAACAGATTTTCTGACGCTTCCACGTCGCTTCTCAAATTCAGAAGAAGAGGTGTGAGTGCGATGGGCTCCGAAGGTGGTGGGAAGACTGAGGAAGGCACAGGAGAATCGCAGTAGCTATCAGAAGGTCTTACGCAGGCTGGAAGCATTTGTGTTCCTCATTTGCAGGTGGGACTGTGTCACAAAATCTGCTTGTAGGTGCGTGACAGCATTTTTCCCCAGCAGGACAGGGCTTTCCAAAGCACATAACTGCCTCGAGAACATGAGTGCGTGGTCTGTGGCCTCTGCAGAAACCTTTTCCTGGCAGCTACCTGGTTCTGAAGAGGCATCAGCATAAGCAGCTCCACAGAAATCAAAATGAACGTGAACAAGGGTGTCAGGGGATTCATAGGTGTGCTGTTTCCTAAAGCTTGGTTGCAAGTCCTAAAGAAAAGGCTGAACTAGCTGACAGCCCACCTGCTTTTTTTAAATCATTCTGCAAGGAAGCTCTGCTGCAGCGCGTGTTAGCTGGTTAGAAGCCCCTAAAATTGGCAATTTTAGAGGTGATCTCAAAGCTCATGACAGAGTGCAGTTATGTTTAGAAGAGACAGGTGATCAGGCACTAAAACTTTGCATAGGGAAGATGGGCTTGGCATGGGAAATACCGAGTGCATGTTGAGCTCTTGTTGTATTTCCCCTCCTGTTCAGGACTTTTAACAAAAAGAACACCCCCAAATATAAAACCAAACTGGCAGAATTTGTTTAATTAGCAATTCCTTCGGCCATAAACCTTTTATTTTTGGTTTGAAATGGAGTGTAAAAATCTAGGTACATACTCTTTGTTCCCCCTGGACTGATGTTTGTTTCAGTATAAGACGGCACATTTGGCTTTTGCCGCCTTTCAAAGCAGCAGCGACAGCAGGACTGCCTTGACCAGGGAGCGAGGAGAGTCGCTGGGCACTGGGAAAAGCAGCTTTGCTTTCCTCACAGCTGCCTTGCTCTGTCTCGATGGGCAACCTAGCCCAGCTGTACAGAAACTATGAGAAAAAGCCTATGGATGATACCACTGCGTTTTTGATGTACAGTTGCTGATCTCTTCAGCTGAGCACTTCGACTGCGTCCCCTTTCACGAGTGTGTTTTCTGTGTTCCTCTGACACCAGACCTAGGCTATTAACTGTCGGGTTCTCGCTAGTGCAGAACAGGGAGAGCGATCAATAACCAATATGTATTTCATAAACCCTTAGCCAAGGTCAGTAAAACAAACACAGGAACAAATACACCGTCCTCTCTTGCTAAGTCCATAGGTCTCTAGGGAATATTCATTGCTATTGGGGTGCAGGTGTTATTTCTGCTTCTCTGTTTTAATTCAGTTGGTCCCTGAAGAATCCTTATGGGCTTCGGAGACCTTCTGGCCGCACCTTTTATCAGCTAACACTATCCATCTGCGGCAGCGTGCTGGCCTTTCCTGTGACCTGTCTTCTGTGCGTCCTTGATTTTGCCCCACCGCTGATCTGTAGAGTCGGTTCTGGCCCCTCAACTCTTTAACCCTTCAGTACTGCTGGTCTGATTTCTCCAGCCCCACAATGAAAGGAGAAAACCAGCCGTACAAGCAGCTCCTGCTGCTGCAGAGATTTGCTTAACCAAGGGAGGCAGGTGGGCACATTTAACTAAAAAGTTTTGCTGGATGGTTGGGGCCAGTCGTTGCAAACAGCTGCTGGAGATCATTGGAATCGCTTGGGTGTGATGCTGGTGCCTTAAACAGGTGGGACCACTCAAATTATCTGGTGAGCCAAGTATTTAAAGGTAGTAGAGGAAGGGCTGCTTCTTCTCTCCGATCCTTGAACCCTCAGGTCTTTGTGCTCATCAGGACAAAAAGGTAATAGCTCTAACTCTTTTTATTTTGAGCTGTTCTTTAGAGAAATTGTTCGTTGGACTCGTTCTCCAGGCATTAGAGTCGCCAGAATATGGATCGAGTATTTGCATTGCTTTGATTATTTGAAAAATCTGCCATCCTAAATAAGAGAGTGTGTGTCTGCGTGTGGGTGATTAGGCCCTGGTACTGCTTTGCTCGGATTATAAGGCCTGTTTCTTTCCCTGTCAAACACTGTAAGGAAGGAACTTCATCTCGGTAAACCATCCAGTTTAAGTATTTGAACACTAAGTGGAAGTTTCTGGTGATCAAAGTAATTTCCTTGAATAATGTATTCATACATAAACCTGAAAGAAATGTCATAATTGCAATAAGGTGTCTCTGGGGAGTTTGGTTATCATGATATAATCACATCCCTGGAGAGCGAGAGGCACGAGGCATAGCCTTGTGCTTAATAACACCCCAAGGGTGTGATTATCTCATAGCAATCGCACCCTCCTTGTGCCATGTGGCCTGAAGAGCTGCAACGGGGATAGAAATCCACGAAATTCAAGCAGAGGCAACAAAAATGTGAAAACCTCGGGTATCTGGGCACCATTTTCTTAGATAAAAAGAAAAAAAAGCTAGGAGCAGCATGATAAACAGCAGAGAGTGAAGCTGTTCTCTTGCAGAGCAAGAAAGAATGGGATGCAGTATCTGTCCTCAGCCATCTGCTGCGCCTTGTCCTGCCTTCCCTCTCTCTTCTTTTTTTTTTTTTTTTTTAATCCACCAACTTGAATTAATGTGGCGGGGCTCGTTCTGACGCGGCGCGGATCTGACAGCGCGTTGGCAAAGTGGCGCGCTGCCTGCGGTACCTGGGCACGGGAGGCAGATCGCTTCCTTCTAGGGAGAAAAAAGCTCGCGGAGGGGTGGAGGATGGGGGGAGAGGGAGGCTTGTGCTCTGCTCCCCATCCTCCTCTCTCTCTGCTCCCAGATTCCTCCTGCTCCAGGGTGGGTGGAGAAGGGCAGGGCAGGGGGGATGCTCGTGGCTCTGGAACCCGGTGACCTCGCTTCTCGTTGCGGATCTGAGTTGGATGCGGAGGAGAGGCTTCCTTGCAACAGCTGATAGGGCTTAAAGTTGCTTTATCTTCCCTGTTATCTTCCCTGCAGCCTCTCCGGTGGTTTCCAGGCAGGGGTGAGGTGAAGGAAAGGTGTTTGCAGAGTATTCACTCCTTGCCCTGTCGCTCCCCGAGTGCCTTACGAGACCCTCGGACACCGTTGCCGAGGCCGTTCTGAGCGGTCTTGCCAATTCGATGTGGATGGGGCGATTGATTGAGTGCGACATTAAAAGAAAATCACCGCGGTTTTGTTGTGCTTACCCGTCGGGGAGAGAGGAGAGAGCAATGAATTCCCAGCCCAGCTCTGTGGCTTTGGAGGGAGTTTATTCGTGCTGCCTGGGGAGGTGGTTTCTGAGATCCCCTCCCACATCTTTTCCTGAAATGAAGCCCTGGAGGGGTGCTACGCTTATTGGGAAAAGGGACAATCCAAAATGCAAAAAAAAAAAAGGGATTTGCAGTAGATATTTCCTCTAATTCTCGGACATAGCCCATCTAAAATATAACCATATGGGCCTAGAATTTAGTTGGAGGCATGTATTCAGCAGGGAGAGTCAATGTCTTCTCTAGGTTGGTGGGGTTTTTTTTGTCCCTGTGATTGAAACGAGCCTCAGCTTGACTCTTTTGATAATATAGGAATAAAGTGTGTGCCCAGAAAACGGGGTTTATAGCTTCCCTCCTTGCCCTCCCTGCCCCAGCTCAACATGCGCAACCTTTGTGTGCAGAAAAGAGGCACCTCCTGTACGCGCGGGACGCTGCAGAAAATATATCACGTTTATAGCTGTTAAAATAAAGCCAAAAAAAAAGATAAAAACTGGAGTTTAAATCTATTATGTGCTCTGTAAGGTTTTGGGAAACCAGGGCTGTTTGATAGATAAATTATTAATTCACGAGGAGCTGGATGGCAGTTACGGATGGATGGAGAAATGAGATATTTCAGCGTGTGCTTTGTGGTTTACAATGATTTAGCTGGGAAGGAAGGGCCAAAATTCCAGCAGTGTCACAGTGCAGCATTTCTGGGCTGGTTCTGGTTTTGACCTTAAGGGCTCTGTAACTAAATAATCATTATTTTCTGTAGTGCCCTCCCTCCGTGACTCGGTGTATCCTGCTCCTGCTTTAAAGGGCTGCAGAAGAGGAGGGAGGATTTTTGGTAGCTCGGGAATCGCACCCTGAATCATCTGCGGTGGCAAATTTCTTTCCAAAGCCCCGCAGAAAACTCTGTTCGTGTCGGATGCGCTCGGGCTCGGTCAGCGCTTGTTTCGGGCACTCGATTCAAAAAGGCAAGAGCTGTCTTTTTCCCCAAGCGTCCCGCCTTTATGCTTCGCTGTCCTTCTCTGTGGCTGAGCTTGCAGAATGTATCAGATGCCTTTTTTTCCCTGCAATTTGTGAGATTTTTCACTTATTTCGCAGGGCTGGGAATGGACTTTGGAGGACCTCACTGTCTCAGCTGGGTATTGGATCAGACCTGTGCTGATCAGGGAAGGGGTTTCTCTCCAGAATAGTTACTTCTGTGGTTTGGGTAGAGACTCTCTTTTAATTTGGCTTTGGGGAAAGACTCGCTAATCTAGTGAAAAATCCTAGAGAGAGAGAGGAGAATAAACTAAAACAAATTTGAGCGGTTGGGTGCTTATTGCCTAGTCAGCTTATTAGATTTCTTCTATAATGATTTCTTTTTTTTTTTTTTTTAAAAATCTGAAAGCCCCCAAGGTGTAACTAGCATGCTTTATGTTTTTATGGAGTCTAGGCAATTTCAACAAATTGAAAAATTATTTTAAGCTTTCAGAACATGTCAGGATGATGAAATGAGTAAATTCTGTCTATTCTTTGATGACATTTTTCTCATTGTTGCGCCTGGTAGGCTCGTTTTTGTTTACTGTTAGATGATGTCAATGAATTCTGAGATGGGCTGTTCGCTGCTAAAACAACCAAGTGCATATTTGATTTGGGGGGGAAAAAAACCGCATCTGAAGAGCGGTTCTAGCGCACGCAGGGAAGCGAGGGAACGGCTGGTCAGGCTGACCGCTCTTGGGGATGTCTCTTTAAGAAAGCTCCCCTCCGTACTCTCGCAATGTTAAAGTTGCTAAGGTAACTGTGCATTTTTTTTAGAGCACAGCAAAGTAAATAGGTACATGACCTGTATAAATTCTCGGTGCATAAATTACTAGAGCCCTCAAGCTAGAGTAACTTATACACTTCCTTATTTCCAAATGACTTTTTAGCTTCTCTGCACGTCTAAGGCATAAGAATTTGATGTGCTGCGAAACAGCCACGAGAGAACTTGGCGCGTGGCTTTCTCGTGTGGTTTTGGTGCAGAGAGGAGCCGGTAGGACTTAACGGGTTGTGATGGGCCTTCAAGGAGAGGAGGGGTGGCTGAGTGGCCTTTGCTCCTCCCGACCTGCACCCCAGCAAGCCTTGTCTATTTAATTCTATGCGGAATGAACCTGGTGTTTTGGCAGGTGGAGAAACTTGGGCTCTTGCTGGAAATCTGCATTGTCTTTGCCTGATCATGTAGCTGGGTGCAATTCCAGGAATTGTTTGAAACGAATAGGCTGGCTGCATCCCGAAATGGTAAATCCAAGGTCCCTTAGTGAGTCTCACAGCGTGTGCACAGGTCTGCCCTTCACTCGTGGCAGCTCTGCGTGGTACCTCTTGCGTGCTCCTTGGGTTGCAAGAGACTGGGCTGACTTAGGCAAACCAGCTTCTGCTTTGGTGCCCGATTCTATGACCTGCATCCTTGTCCTTTGTCCTCTTTCGCGATTGTGTTTTTGCAGCATCCCTGAATGCGCAGTTGCTGGAGGGGATAAGGCAGCTCAGTTAATTTTATGCCTCTGCACACTGTTGCTGTGTCTGCGCACACGAATCGTGCGCGCGGCTTCGGAGCCGTGTTTGGGTCCTGCTGTCTTCTGCTAAAAGGTGTCGTGCTCCTAACGGAGGCTTCTCGTACGGAAAAAATGCGCGTATACGCCGTGTAACACGTGTACAGTGATTTTTCCAGCTGTGTTAGGCCTGCTGCACATATGCTGCAAAAATAGCTTGACCACTTGCAGCAAACCCAAATGCGCCGAGATGATCTGTGTGCGCGCAGGGGATTTCTGGGTGTCCACGTGACCAAGATCTTCATGCTTCACCTAGATAAAATGTTCTGGAAGAGGGCGTGGATGGCCGTGTCCAGCAGCAAGGTGGCCCTTAGCTTAGTAGGACTTGCTGCTGATGTCGGTTAGGAGGTGGTATAATCCTATTTCTAGAAATATCTGCTCGCTAGCATCGGACTACCCACATGTGCCTAGCAACATCCCTAGCACAGCTCCGCGGTGAGGTCATGGACCACCGCGGGGAACGCGGGACTGGCAGTGCCAGTTCCACAGGCTCCTTGTCAACAATACCATCTGCTGGATGGATCACTGCTTGGAAAAGGATGGGAGGACGTGGCATCTGACCGTGACGCGCAAGACTGATTTTCATACTTACCTGTGGATATGGAAGGGCCTCTGTATAAAGAAATGCTTTGGCAAAGTGGCAGCTTATTCCCCCGTACCCTCTTTATTTCCGTGTTACCAGTTATTAGGGGTCTGGCTGAGACTACTCGGATCTCCACAGAGGAATTGGCTTGTGCTGAAAGAGTCCCAGGGGGTGTCAGTTGGAGAAACAGTTTAACTGGCTCCATTACTTTGGTTCCCGAGTCCTTTCTTCTTTCTCAGCCAGAGGAACATCTCTGAAGACTTCTCCTGTGGCGTGGGAAGATGTGGGTAGCCTGATGCTGGCAGAGTTGGATGGTTTCTGAAGGCAGGGGAACTCTCTGGAGGGCTGCTCATCCATGAGCACCAGAGCAACCCAGGCTTGCTCTGCTGGTGATACACAAGGTCCCAAATCAGGTTTTTCATCCTCAAGCTGCTGGTCTTTCCTTATATATTTGGGTTTTGCAATGATAGTGTTTGCCCACCAGAAGCTGGGGGGAAACGGCCCGAGAGGACACCCCAGCAGAGAAACTGGGAGCTCAGTTGAGGCACGACATTTGAGTAGAAACCAGTACAGGAACAGGAGGTTGAAGGAACTGCTGCAGGGAGAAGTCTGATACCACAACTGGGCTGATGGGGTATTTGCTCATGTGGTTGTACATTGTCTTGCTTTTAAGACAGAAGTAGATTCCTTTGCAAAAGTCCCATCTGCTCTAGCCGGGATGAAGCTGGTAAGTTCTGGTACGATTATACTGAGACTCAGTGGAAAATATTGGAGAAGTTATGCAGAGATTTTTTTTCTTTTCTTCCAAGCAAACCAACAGGAGGTGGGAACACTCCTTCCTTCAGCTTTCAAGGAGAGTTGCTGTCTTATGACTCCTTGCTGCAAAGAAAAGTTATTTTCCTTTCTTCAGGGCAAGAGCTTTGCAACCAGATTACTTTAAAATGGAACAGGAAAATTGAGCAGCCGATGCGCTGCTTTCTCCCCAAACCCTGCAGGCTAGTCCCGAGTCCTGTGGCACCATCCATAGGTCTCCCATCCACAGCGGGCGACAAAGCTTGTCCCCTGCATCTCTGCAAGCGGGGATGTGCGTGTGTGGGGAGGGATTTCTTATTTTTTTTTTCATTTTTTAAGTGGTGCACTATTTTCAGGAGGCGATGGGCTGCGCTGGCGCGGGGCCAGAGGCAGCCCTCTCCTTGCCAGGAAGCCAGATGCATGGTCACATTGCCCGGCTCTCCCTGGCAAGGCTGGGAAAGCTTCAGCAGGTGTGATCAAACAGCATGCGGGAGCCGCAGGTTCAGAGCAGGCTGCCTCCGAGGTGCCGCTAGATCCGCCACCGCCGCGCCGCCAAAGCCCCTGGACGGCAAATGTCGCCGCGCTAAGACACCAAGTCCTTGGTTGGGTGGCTCTCCTCCTCGGTCGGGCTCACACGCTGCTGCTTTAAGGGATGGCTTTGGAGCAAGGAGCAGCAGCAGGATGAAAAGGCTTTTTTTTTTTTTTTTTCCCTCCCGCCCTCCTCTTCCCCCCCCCCTCCAAAGCCTTCCACCTCCTCAGCAATGTTGCGGAGAGAGCAGAGACTCACAGTCAGCAGACTGCAGTGACAGATGGCAGGTCATAAGCCCTCTCGCTAATCTAACACTGCAAAAGAAAATAGGGCTGGGGGTGATTCAGCTGCTAGGCCTGAAAGCGAGGGGCTGACGGGATAGCACGCTCCTCTGACATGTCCTTGAAGGATGCTGCATCCCAGAGGACCGCGGGAACAAAAGTAAAGTGACGATGAAGCAAAAAATCTGTTTGCAGAATGAGGCGAATTCTGCTAAAAATGGATAATGCGCTCAGAGTCGTTCTGAGTAATTGGATTTCTATTAGCGAGATGCAAATATTACCAATAGAATTCTCTAGCAGGAACAATTTGTGCTCTGGATCTGAAGCTACCCGGGCATGATCGTCTTCCTATCCTTAATTGTCCACTGACCAGAGCTGTCTGCACCCCCGGACGTATTTATCTATCAAGCTGTCTCTTTGTATGTGCAGATCTGAAAGCAAGCTGAATCCGTTTAATTCGGCACAGCGTTCTGGAAACATTCGTGTGGCAAGAGGAATTTCTTGGCATTTATAAGCTGCGACTTGCATTTTAAACTAATATATTTCTTTATTCGAGGAAGAATACAGGCTGCATCCTGAGCTGCCTGCTCTGGCTGGCAAGCACCCATCGTGCTGAAGTGGCAAAGCTCGTGACACCGTGTTGGAGGCCAACGTCAGAGACTGGCGGTTGCCTCCATCCTACCATGAAATTGGTTTAAGGTCAGGAGATGAGCGTTACTGATTCGCAGGAAGAACCTCGCAGGGGGCACGGAGGATGCGAACGCTACGGATGTGTCTGGGCTGGATGGCCCCGGTGAAACCAGTGGGGTTCTTGGCCATGGGAGGCTTCTTATTAAGGAGGGGACGAATGAGACTTTTGAGTGTCTGCGAGGAGGGACTGTGGGCAGCGTTTGCAGCTATAAAACCCTGGAGTTCAGATAAAATGGAGAGAGATATAGACATTGTGGTCCTGTCTTCTCAATCTGCAATGTAGGGATGCTAGCTCTTGGCGCAGCTACTGCCAGCCCCACTCAGGAACTGCTGTCACCCTAAAAAAAAAAGGAAAAAGAATCAGTATATTTTTAAAAACTGACTCCTGAAGAGAGCGTTTTGGGGATTTCTAAAATGAAGCTCTGTTTTCAGTGGAATGGGTACCTGTACATAATGTTCTTTGTGTCTTCTGGAGAGGAAATAACTTTTTTTTTTTTAAACAGCTTTCACAAAAAGTGTTTTGGGGTTTTTCGAGCTGCAATTCACTTATTTTTAACTAAAATACTTCAGTTGTTGCCCTCAAACACTTCTAAAAAAAAAAAATCAGTCTTGAAAATGTTTTAAAGTGGTAGGAAGTCAGGAAGTTCTACAAAATCATTTTGCTGGAGGAAAAACACTTGTGGGCTGGTACCAGTCTTGACATCAATTCTGATTTCTAACTTAGTGACGAACTTGACCTAGCAGAGCGATTTCATCTGGTGGTTCCTGGCTTCTCTTGGCTTCCCTCTTAGGGGAGGAAGGAGGAGGAGACTTTAGAGAGGAAACACCTCCTGTTTGTGTGCTTCTGTGTCCTGGTATCCTTCAAACGAGGGAAAAGGGATATAGAGAAGGGAAATATTGTTGCTGTGATGTATGGCTAGATCATAGCAGAAGAGAATATTGAAAACCGGAACGTAATATTGGCTTTTCCAACCTTTAGGAATATCGTCAGCACTGAAGTGTCCCAAGTTTGTGCTATTTTGAAGGTCTGTCCTGAGGTTTGTCCTCGTGCAGAGTTAAACTGGCTTTGTGCAAAAGTGTCATTTTAAAAGCACTGAGAGACCGGATGCTTTTATTTCGGTGACGTTGAAACAAATACAAATGTTGACCCGAGGGTTTGGGATGAAAATAAAGCCACGTGGTGTGCGAAGGCAATCCACCAGGAGGTCGGATGAGGAGAGCTGGCTCCTTGGATTTAGTCCCTGAAGTTAAACTCTTTGGCAACTTCCTGTAGCCAGAACTGGAGGGAGGAGGTCACGTGCCAAGGACCAGCTTCTCATCTGTTTGGGTGCAAAATGAGTGGTGTGACCGTAGGGACAAACAATTGTGGGTGTGAGTGGAGGGCAAGGTCTGAGAGGACACGCTGTCTACTCCTCCCATCTCCAGAAAGACTTGCAAGTTGTGCCACCCCATTTCACATCCAAGATCAATCCCTCCCAAGGATCCTGCACTGCATTGCTAATGACCTACTCATTGATTTGACAGGAAAGGTCCATTTAAAGGTGCAAAACCCCCAACAGATGACTAAATGTAATGATTCTTACGACTGCTTCCTGGAGAAGATTTAGCCTTCCTGAAATCCAATATAGATCAACCTTTGCACCCGAGAGCTATAGGAACACAACCCTCTACTAAATGCTCTGGCCTTTGCGTTGTAGTTTGATCCTGGGAGGAAATACCTTAGAAAAGGGCTTCACCAACTTTTTGTTGGCAGCAAAGATGGCTGAGATGAGCAAGGAGTTATTTTTTTATTTTTTTTTCTTTCAGTAAGGACATACTTTGCAAGAAGGTACAATTTCTAGGAAAAATCCCGTCAGGTAACGCATCTTAATGTTGAGCACTTGGGGCCTTTCATTCATCCAGGTCTTGCTGAGATCCTGTTGTGTTATTTGGGAATCGTAGGAAGGTGAGCACAAGCTATTTCCAGCTGCTCGAAAATCCAGAGGATGTGTTTTAGTTATGGCTCAGCTTGTTCTTGGAAAATCAGGTTCTTCCCACCATTATCACCACCAAAAATCCGACCTGGGAAAAATCAGCAGCGACGCAGAAGATAAATCTGTGTCCTTTGGCACACCCACTCTGCTGTTCAAAGACCGAAATAAATAGGGTAAATATATATATAGTTTTACTGGAAAATAAAAATAGAAGAGGGATGAGCAAAAAAATAAAAGGTGTTAAATGCGGGGTCCTGTTTTTAGAGTCCTTTTAGTATAAATGTAGCCAAGGCAGTGGAGGTGAAAGAGCTGCTGGCTTCAGTTATGTGACGGTAATAATAAGTAGTAAAAATAGTGAGAAAGATGAAGGAAGGAGCTTGGGCAAGAGATCTCTTGCCGTGTAAGTTGGTTTGTGTAATTCCCAGAGCTCTCCTTATCTCCCCGTGCCTTTGGTTGGCATATCAGCCAGACAAAGAGCTTAACGCAACTTGGCACAGCGACCGGGGAAATTGTTCAAAATTCCCTGCAACTGGAACAATTAAGTAAGCTTTCGAAAAAAAAGGGAGAATAGTTGTCCCCTTAGGATTCCTATCACCGAAGGATAACGTTTCCAGGCTTTGTCCAGCAAGAGATGTCACTTCATTTACAGAGATCCTCACAATGTTGGGGGATATGGGATATTGGTTATTATACGTGAAAGGCTATCAGGAATCATCTCGGCCGGGCTAATTGTTCCCGGATTCAGGGCTGATGGAATTTTAATTTCGGTGGTGGTTTCCCAGCATTATAAGTGATGAAACAGCCACGTTTTTTTAGAAGTAGTAATAGTAATAATGTCCTGAATTTGGGGAACGAGTTAAGACTTCAGTCAAATGCATCCCTGAATATGGGAGCTGCCTGAACTGGGATTTACCGCTGCCAGCTGCCCCTTTTGGGGTGGAGATGAGGTGGGAAATGAGCATCTTCTACAAGAGATGACTGTCGCAGGGGCTCGATTCCCTGACAGTCATGTTGACGTCACGTTCTTCAATGTTTGTTTTTATAGCTTCCAAAAAAAAAAAAGAAAATGTTGCCCTATTTTCTGCCTTTTTTTTTTTTTTTTTACTGAAACCACGCTGAGGATATCATACCTTCACAACCTTCTCCCGTTGGGTAGGGGGGAAAAAATGGGAAGGGGTGGGGGGGGAAGAAGCAACGAGATGACTCTGTGATGCTGCATAAATAGTTGCTTGATTACCATAAAAAAAAAAAGCACACTCTAAAGATTTTTGGGATCAAAACACACCGAAGAAAATGTAAAACAAAATTAAAACGAAGTCGGTATTCACATTGTCAGCAGTTATTTTGTCACTGCAAAGCATCTCCTCAAAGGAATATTGTGCAGCACAGCAGCAACCGACTGAAGCAAGCGGCTCCGGCGCTCGCTTAAAAGGGAAGTGCAGGGACATCTTCAAACCGCGGTAATGGGTCCCTGGGGTTTCTCTAAAGTCTGATCGTGGCACTGACATTTCCTGTGAAGTTGGAGGCTAGCAGGTTGTTAAAACTTCCTGGTTTTTTAACTGCATCAAGTGTTGCCGTAGTTTGTTGAACGTATAAAATCACTTCTCCACCTCCTCCTTTTTTTTTTTTTTTTTTAAAAAAAAAATAAAATAAATTCCAGATATCAATAAAGAACTTGAGAGAGGAAAACACTATAATTATAGCCAAAAAGCTGGCACAATGCCTGCCGTATAAACCTGTTATTTTGGTAGCATAGAATTCGGTACTGGAATAATTCTCTGGGTGGAAACTTGGCATACGTGATCTCAGCCTGTGAGCTAATCTTTTCTTTTTTCCTCCTGCAATAACATTTTTTTTCCTTCTCTGCAGATTTAGCCGTTTTTTTTCGAAATTGTGCATCCTATTACCGAGATTGTGTATGCACAAATGACCTACGTTATGGGTCTCGGGGGTGACGTGAATGGAGACAAGAGATCCGCGCGTTAGATTAAAACCCTTTCGCTGGAAAATTGGTACCCTGTAGATTCAAATACAATTAGCCTTGATCTGAACTGCTGCCACGGTGGGAACCGGCTCTAGCGAAGGGTAATACGGGCAGGCTGGGGCCCGGGAGAGCCCGGGCAGTGTTTGGGGATCAAGCTCTCGGTTTGCTGCGCGATGGGGAACGTTTCTGGTTGGACTCCTCGCTGTTTCGGTCTCGGTAGCCCTGCAGCTATTCGTGTGCTCGAGCTCGCTGGTTCTTTGCGAGTAAATGCTGAAATACTCGCACAGAGTTGAGGATCTTTGTGAAATGGAGGTTGTTCAATCCTCCGTAGCGTTGTAAGAGGCTCCATGAGCCATGCACAGATACCAGGTGTTGTTGTTAGCCCTTATTTAAGAGAGCTGAGACACCAGAACACCTCTGTGAAACTGGAAAGAGCTCGGATAACGCAGGGCTCCGCTGACAATTTTTTTTCATTTTGACCTACATCTTCAATTTTTAAGGCACGGTGTGTTCGCCTCCTCTTGCAGGTTCTGGGAGCTGCAGATGCCACGGCGAGAGAGTGAGGCTTGCATTGAAATTCATGTCAGCCTGCCATAAACATCTTCCTAAATGAATATAATAAGATCAAATCTATTACTGCCGGTGTCGCTCCATTTGGAGTGCCTCGCTGCTCTGGTAGCAGAGAGACTGACCGATGTGTTGTAGCTGCCTCCGTGGGTGCCCAGGGGCCAAAACTGGGCTGGTGGTGCTTCAAAACTGCCGTGTAATTAGTTCCGCTTCCCTGCAGCAGGAAGCAGGGAGACAGACCGCGGCCGCCTTTGAAACCTCCTTCCCAGAAAACGGGATGTGCGGTTTGCTGATGTGATAATTTTCAGAGAAATTGGTCCCTCCGTGAGGGATTTTGTTTGGGGGCTTGGAGTTAAAAAAAAAAAAGTGCTGTTGGAGGTGAAGCAGCCCAGAAGCAGAGTTGCTCTGTAGGTGCTTGTGCTTGCTTTGGGTGGTCAATAAACCTTCCCGTAGCTTTTAACCTTCTCACTTGGTTGGAGAAACAACTTTTCCTCCACCTTATGGGTGGGATTAACTTTGGATTTTTTTGCCGCTGCTCCCAAAGTGGTGCCCAATGCAGCTTGCAGGAAGGTGCCTCGATGGGCGGGTGTGAGCAGCATTGATGCTCATGATCAACTCCCTGTTGATTACCTTCTTCTATATTAAAGCTGAGGGTAAGTCGGGATGAAATACCCAACACTGAATCTTTGGGTGCTTTGCATCAGCCAGAAATTGTCCCTCTGAGCTTGGTCACTGTTGAATTTTATTGACTGCTAAAGACAATGCTCCATGTGCTTACGTCGAAGTCGGTGGATAAGTCATAGTAGATTTTGAGGAAGGAGCAACACTTGAACTCAGTTTACCTGTTTGAAATCTTCTAGGCAGATCTGGCTGACAAGGGAGAGAAGTCTTTGCAAAAGGAAGGAGGGTACTGAAGACTGTGGTGGCACAGGAGTTAAAAAGCCAAATCCAAAGCACCACTGAGCCTACAGAAAAGCTCCTGTTCCTTTTGGGCAACTTTGGGTCGGGCCGATTCCTGCCCACAAGATGATTTTACTGCAATCATGCATTGCTTTTTTCTTTAAAGATGCTGAAAGCGATGGTGGGCAGTGCACAAACAGGTGCTGACCTGAGCAAGTACTTGTTCTGGTTTGTTTGGTTTTTTTTTAAATTTATTTCTTTGCAAGTGCTCCAAGTCTGCAAAAAGCTGGTTCTGGCTCCACAGCTGTGTTCATACAGCTCAGTGTTCAAGCTGGTGTGCTCGGCTGATATGTCCTCTGCTGCAGCTCTTGGCAGAGCTTGCTGGCTCCAGCCCAGCACCGCGCCGAGGTGGCTGGAGGAAAGCGGGCGCCCACCTGGCCAGCCTGGCATGGGTGTAGAGCACAGGTCCCGAAGGCCTCTGCTGTTTATCTCTGGTGCTGTGTGCTGTGGGTGGGTGCCTGAGGGTGCAGGATTTTAGCTGTGATACCCTTCGTCATTCTGGAAAAAGAAATTGGTCAAGCTTGGAGATCTTCTCTTTGGTGGTAGAAGAACTAAAATGATGGTGTGGCTGTTCAGCAAGCGTGAGGCTCTTCTTGGCACTGGAAACCTGGGAGTTACCTTTTTTTTGGTACAAATGTGCAAGACTTGTACTGGTTTTCAGTGACAGCTTGGGTGGGGCTTGGTCTTTGAGAGCTGGTTCTGGAGGAATAACCCAAATCCTCTCCGTCGCGCTCCAGCTGTGACCACGACCCGAGTCCTGAGCTTGGCTCGGCCCTGCGGGAGCAGCCCACGGAAAGGCATTTAAAAACATGAGGCTGATCATCTTCCCTGCTGACACCTGGATAGAGTGCCCTCTGCAAGTGTTCATGAACCATGTGAATTATGAGGGGTGCCCCCCGTGACCTCATACACACACACAAAAAAAATAATCATGAGGACCTAAGAGGAAGAAAACCCCAGTACGCTGCTTTCTCTTGCCTTTTCGAGGGTTTGTTTTTAACCTTCGGAGAATTCATGTTCGTGCTGCGAAATTCCTTGGGAGCAGAGAAAAGAGCATCATGGAAACAAACCCCAATGATTAAGTTCCCTCTGCAAACCCAAGGCTGTGTTCCAGGAGGGGAAGGTGTTTTGGTGGGGTCTTGGTCCCTGGGAAATGGATTTACATCTTTCGTCTCTGCCCCCACGAAGAAGGGAAAAAAAAAAAAAAGCAAACCTCAAATATTTCATCTTGTTCTGCAGGACCCTAGCAGATCTCTCCCCAGGGACCATAAATTCTTTCCTGACTGTCATTGCTGCTCCTGAACTCTGGTGCGGCGCGTTGGGAGAGTGAGCTTTGTTCCACCACAGCGCAGAGGACATGCCACAAATAATTTAAGGGACCATAAATATTCTTTACTTAGGGGGAAAAAAAAAAAGTAAAAAAAAACCCAAAAAAACAACCCACACATCCAAACCACTTGGCATAAGGTAATATATCCAGAAGAAGGGCAGATGCTGTTTAATAAAAGACACAGCACTTGCCTCTGCTCGGTGTCCAACCTCCTGAATCTTGTCCCCGGCTGCGGCAGCCGGCCAGCCCGCTCGCACCTCTGCTGCGAGGCAGGCCAAGAACAAGCTCAGCACTGGGCCAAAAACTCTTTAAGGACATCGTTCGTACCTGCAATCCGACTGCAGGGAAAAGGAAATTGTGATTTCATGGAAGCTGGCTGGAATGATGATTTTATTTTATGTTTTTTGCCCAACTTATTCGAGCATCTTCCAGTCTTCAGCCCTTTGAAGGATGACTCCTCTGGGGCTTGCTCCCATTTTGACTTGCAGGGTGGGATTAAGCTTGGAGAGGAGTTTTTTAATGGTAGTGGGGAGCTCAAGGCTGGGGGAAAAGTCCTCTTGCTTTTAAAGTAAACAGATTTGACCAAGGAATGCGGCAAAAGGGAACATGCAGAATTCCTCTGCTGAGGTGTTGCATTGGGTCTCTTGTCAGTGGAGAAGCGTGTAATAAACTGTCCACAAACAGTGATGACAGCAGTGAAAAGCAGGTGGCGTAAAGGGAAAAATCTGATTTCCGACTCACTTTCTCACCTCCAGTTTGGAGGGAATGGTGGGAGTTTGTGTGCGTGTCCCCCCCATTCTCTTTCTTCCCTTTGCTTTCCCTGCTTACAGAAACAACATTGGGGGAAAAAAAAAAATGTATAAGGGGATGGCAACCAGCAAAAAGTTATGGGAAGGAAGCGAGTGAGTCAGAAATGGGGCAACACCAATCCGATTGTTTTTCCAATCCAAAATTGACTTGAGCAACTGAAACTTAAGGACGCCTTAACGGCTGCGAAAAGCGGGTTATTTTCCAGTGCCTTGCGTTGTCACACCCCAGACAAACCCTCCTGAGAAACCTCTTCCTCCAACCTTTCTGTCTCTGTAATGGAAAGTTTGCCACCTGCTCATCTCGGTCCTTCTTGGAGCCTACGAAAGGCACCTTCACTTGTTTCTGACGCTCTCCTCCAGTGCAAAGGTGTGTGCACCTTTTACTGGGCGAGTAGACACTTTTTTGGAAACAAGACTTGGCCAGACAGATCTTGTGATTTCAAGGTAAAATAAGAAATCTCGCCTTACAAATTGAACTACTGTATTTGAGACTTTGGATGTTTTAATGGGGCTTTTTCCCCATTGTAATTTATTCTGATTTCCTTACCTTCTTGTTTGGTTTTGCCTCGCATCTTATAATTTCCACGTAATTCAATTTAGGCGTCTGAACTCCTGTATTTGTGGTGTGAGACTGGGTGATGACTTGCAAATTCCAGGTTTTGGTTGGCAACTACTTATTCATTGTAGCAAATTCATTCCCAACGGCCAGGGAGGCAATTTTAGAGCAGCACAGAAAGAATTTCGTAGGTAGCATGAAGGCAGTCAGTGCAAAACCCTGCAATGTAAACACTGAGGCATGCCCATAAATTTAACTGTGACTATTCCAAAGAGGTGCTGGTGCTGTTAGCAGGGCTGGGGCCTCAAAATTGTCAAGCTGATGCTTTTTTTTTTTTTACCTCTTTTCCCAGCTTTCATGGAAATTTTCATGGATGACATCATGTGTGTTTGTGTGTTTTTATACTTACGTCGTGGTGTGTATTAGGCATCTGCCTTTGCATGGTTCCCATCTATACCACGTTAATTATGTCGCTCTGGTGACATAATAAACAGTGAGCGAGCTGTGAATAGGTTATTTACGATGCCACCTGAACTCCGAGTAATTATAGCTGTGTAATTTAGCTTCCCCCTATTCCATTTTATATATAATGCAATATTTCAAAATATTCCTGTGCACATCTATCTTTAGCTCTGTGTTTGAATGAATAAATTGTGATTCTCTTTCAAAGGTAATATATCAGCAATGCCCTTAAGGGAGGGCGCTGTAGCTCTGTCAAGAACAATCCATAAACTAATTCACACGTAAACAGACAATGGATACTTAGAAGGAACGCACACCTTCATTCACAGAAAATAATCCTGTGCTTACCTGTCTCGGTGTATTTAAGTCTAATGTTCTACTGTCAAAGCACTAAAGGAAGGTGTATAATACGTCTCAACCTAATGGTTTTTAATATGGGGCTTTTCCTGTAATTTAAGCTGTTGGGATGAAATCAGTATCGGGCAACAAATATCTGGCAGTAAATGGAATGGAAGCGTTAAATGTTTACAGCTGGAGAAGTAAAATTGCTTCTATTGGAGCGTCCTTTGGGGCTGTTGGTATTTGCTTGTGGGCTGTAAAGATTCAACTTCAATACCTACTACAGCAGCCTGGGACTTGGGGAACTACACCTTTGCAATTTTCTGAGGAGGCAGAGTTGGAGTGGCCTGAGCGTGAGGGGCCGCGGCCATCCTGGTGTGAGCAGGGACACGGGGCAGCTCGGGGCAGACCCTGGGGGGGATCAGCAGTGCTGAGGGTCCTTGAGAGCAGGTTCTGGAGAAATAACCCAAACCAGGGTGCTGGCCCCTCTTCCGCCGCTCCTGGCTCTGGCCACTCGGCACACGCACGCGCTGCAGTGTCACACACAGAATCACAGAGTGTTAGAGGTTGGAAGGGACCTCAAAGATCATCTAGTCCAACCCCCCTGCCAGAGCAGGATCACCTACAGCAGAGCGCACAGGAACGCGTCCAGGCGGGTCTTGAATGTCTCCAGAGAAGGAGATTCCACAACCTCCCTGGGCAGCCTGGGCCAGGGCTCTGTCACCCTCACAGTGAAAAAGTTTTTCCTCATATTTTTATGGAACCTCCTGTGTTCCAGCTTCCACCCATTGCCCCTTGTCCTGTCAGTGGATGCCGCTGAGCAGAGCCTGGCTCCATCCTCCTGACATTCCCCCTTGACATATTTATAAACATTCATGAGGTCACCCCTCAGCCTCCTCTTCTCCAAGCTAAAGAGACCCAGCTCCTTCAGCCTTTCCTCATAAGGGACATGTCCCACTCCCTCCATCATCCCAGTTGCTCTGCGCTGGACTCTCTCCAGCAGTTCCCTGTCCTTCTTGAGCTGAGGGGCCCAGAACTGGACACAATAATCCAGATGTGGCCTCACCAGGGCAGAGCAGAGGGGCAGGAGGACCTCTCTTGACCTACTGGCTACTCCCCTGTGTCCCAACTCTGTTCCTTACCCTGGCACTCAACAGCCATTGACTTTTGGACCAATGGCCTCAACCTCCCTTTGCCTCAGTTTCCTCAGCTCTTAGACCCTGGGAAGTTGCGCTCGCTCTTTAAATGGATGAGGCTGCGTTATTCAGTGTTTGAACTAGGGCAGGTGGCCTCTCTAGAAGGTGCAGAACAAGAAGTTAGGCTGAAACGAGGCTTTCACACTGAATGAGGAGTCAGGAGATCGGCCTCAAATGTTTGCAGTTTTGTTTTGCAAAGTGCTTCGAAAGCCTCGTATCGAAGGCAACGTAAATGCAGTGTTTTATCTTATATCCTTGAAAACCCATCCAGTATGGTTTTGCCTGCTTTTTATTTCCTTTGAATTTGGTGGGCTCATTCTTCTACTTCCATAACACAAAGCCACGGTTAATGACAGCGGCCTTGAGTGGTGGGTGAGTAATGCCTCTGGCCTCCGTTCTGCACGAATCATCACACCCAGGGCTCCTGCAACACCAAAGATGTGCACACATTTATGTCAATTAAAAGGTACTTATGGAAGTCAGAATCTTTCTTCTTCCTTTTTTTTTTTTTTAATTAAAAATGTCGGGATTCAAACTTTACATGGGATTTGTGATGGCTCCAATTCCCGGTTGGCGTGTGTGAGGCGGCACCCAGGAGATTGGAGGTTTCCATGACATCATACGGTAACTGTGAGCCTATAGTTAATTAAATACTATATCCATGTATTCTAGTTAATTGATGCTTCCTTTACATGGTTTATTGTGCTGCAAACTGGTATTGCTTCTGTCTCACTGAGCAAACACAGAGAGGGAGAGAGAGAAAGAGACGATGGGATGCTCCAGCTCGCGGCTGGGGGAGAGGGAGCTGTTGGCACGCTGCGCCGTGCCCAGGGGCAGCCCCGAGGAGACCCCGGCGTCACCGACGCGCCAGGGGTTTGAGGTGGCTCTGGGGGTCGGATGGAGATCTTTTATGAATGAGCTGAGCCGAGCCTTGGGAATGAATCACAGACACAAGCAAGCCGTGCCTTTTCCCCAAGTCCAGCTTTGTCTCGGGCTTCCGTGATCCTGTTTATGCACATGAGGACGTGCAAAAGAGGGTGCCCGGTTAAATTTATGCGGCGTATGAATGTGGCATCACCTCTGTGATAACTGTCCTGCAGGGATGTGGCTCTGCCCGGGCCAGCTCTGGGATGCAGCTGGATCCCCTGCACATACTGGCCTTAAGGGAGAAGAAAAACATCATCTTTGTTTTTTTTAACAAATAAAAATATTTTAAGTGGGGGAATCCAGCTTGATTGGGAGTTGGTGACATAAGGTGATCTGGCAGGGGTGGCTGACTGCTGACCTCCAGCAGCACACCTCAGCCTCCTGCAGCTTTCCTAAAGGCTGTGAAATCCCTCAGGTCAAAGCAAGCCCGGGCTGGTCCCTGTGCTCAGGCCACCTGCCGAAAAGGGCAGGGCACGTCACCAGGCCTGCCTGGAGAGAGGAGCGTGGTGTTAAATGCTGTGCCCAGAGCGAGCGTGACCTTGTCTGCTGACAACACAACTGTGTTAGAGTGGAAAGATGATAAAATTCGTAGTTCCCACAAAAATGCTACCTGATATCTACCCCTTCCTCCTGCCCTGGTCAGCTCTTGGTGGTGCCTGTTCTCCTCAAGCTTGAGACTCCTCTACCACAGCAAGGAGAGAAAATATTTTTGTTTGAAGGATTTAAATCCAGAATGTCATTGCTGCAGCTTTTTATTAGGAGTTCGTTTGGCTCATAGTCTATGACTGTGACAGATTTTCTGGTCTCCTGTTCTGACCCTTTTCTGTACGGGGGTGATTTGTATCTGGGAAGGAAAAAGGGATTTGTTCAACGCTGGAGCAGGACTGAGAGCACTTGATTCACAGAAGATGGAACAAACCCCAATTTTAGCTCAGACTCCAGATGTGAAACTCTAAGGCACATCTGTGCACTGCTGTGTCCACGCTAATGCTGGAGATCCTAAAACGCGAGGCACTGTCAGGTTGGCAGCAGCTTTTCTTCACTTTAGCTCCCAAGGAAAAGCTATTCCAGAGCTTTCAAACGAGGACATTTAAAGTAAAAAGTGTCACACCCTATATTCAAACCAAACACTGGCTACCTTCTTTCCCCGCTTCCATTCTCTCACCTCTTCTTTCTTGCCAAATGTAGAATTCCTCCTCTTCTAAAACAAGGTGAGATGCTGCAAGTTTTATGAGAAACATTTCTAAGGATGACCTTGCAAGGTTTCCGTGTTTGCTCTCTCTCAGCAGCTTCCAGGCTGATTTTTTTTGAAGCTTACAGTTCTGGTCTGCTCGCAGCTCCGTACTTCTGGTGAAAGGAAGAAACACCGCGAGAGTTGCCTTCCCCAGAATGTTTGCTTGTCGGCGCTGACCTGTCCTTCTTCCGAAAGGCAAAGTGGCCCCAGCCCTGTGAGCAGACACTGTAGATGAAGCCAGTTGTGATGAGGGGTGGGAATGCAACAAATTTGCATACCATTTCAGTAATACCCCTCCGAATTATCACCTCTCTGATCCTACCGCCGTGCTAAGTGCTGCGGTGGTGGTGCACTTTGAAAAATGGTGCTGTCTTCTATTAAAGGCAGGTATTTTTTTTTTCTGTAATTCTCTTTAGTGTTGCCTTTAGAGGCCCCTCTATGTGGCTCCTTTCACTTCTAATTACTGCACTAGGAGATTACAGTGTGGTGCTGGCGACAGAGAGAGAGAGGAAGGGGGAGGAATGGGATGGTGGAGAGGGAAAGATTTCTGCGGTAATTTGCATTTAAAGCTGGCACTCAGCATTATATCTCCCTGTTCACCCATTGTCTATAAACATTTTAGCTCTTCCTTCTGCCTCATCAGAATGAATTAAGCATTTTCATTGCACCACCAGCCTAATTAGAGTCATTTACTATGTTGACACAAAGGGTTTTTTTATGAGCATCTCAGCTTTAATACACTACAGCAACATTGGAAACCTCCGATCAAAAGGTAAATGTTTGGGGGTCAGAGATATTTTTCAACATTCTCCCAAGAATACAAACAAGTTCCCGGAGAGGTGACGTGTGCGCTCGCAGCTCTACCGGGGCCCCGGCGAGTTTGCACCGGTGCGCTCGTGAGCTGCTCCTGCCTCCCCGCTTGCACTTGTTGCAAGGAGTTGTCTCCGCACAGGGACGGCGGCTTCACGGGCTCCAAACGTCGAGCGGCACGAAGTGTTTGTTGGGCTGAGCGGGTGAAGCAAGAGGGTGGGTGCTTGACGTGGCTGGAGGGGGTGCGGAGGTGGACTATGAGTTCAGCACACTTGGGGAAGAGAAGACTCCAGGAGAACCTTCTAATTGCCTTCCAATACCTGAAGAACCTCCAGGAAGGCTGAGGAGGCGCTTTGCACATGAGTGTCCCGCAACAGGACAAGGGGAAATGGTTTTAAAGCGAAGGAGAATAGGTTTAGATTGGATCTTAGGAAGAAATTCCTCGGTCCAAGGGTGGCAAGACTCTGGAACAGATTGCCCAGAGAGGCTGTGGCTGCCCCCTCCCTGGAGGTCTTGAGCAACTTGGTCTAGTTGAGAGGCATCCCTGCCCATGGCAGGGAGGTTGGATTAGATGATCTCTAAGGTCCCTTCCAACCCAAGCTGTTCTGTGACTTGTGGCACTTCTCAAGGCTTCCTTGGAGTTGAGATCTCCGCGTGGGCAACCTGCACACTGAGGCTTGGAGGTGTTTGATGGGTTTTGGCATCTTGTAGGCTGCAAGATCAAGTGAGACCGTGCACAACCTCTTGCACCCACTGTCAGGACAAAAGGGCAGGACAAGAAGTCTGCTGGTTTTCGCAGGTCTGTGTGCACATCAGAACTAGAAAGAAGATTGTGTCCTTATTTAAAGCTGGAGGCACTCCTTTTGACTCAGCCTGATTTTCAAATTTGTTTTCATTAGCACAGGAAAGTTGCGTTGCTCACACCCGAACTCGAGAGAACAGGAGTTGGTTTCAGGTTGATTTCAAAGAGTTCCTCTTTCTGTCCTTTCCCACAGCATGTTTTCCCAGGGTCGCTTCTCTCATGCAGGAAAACTTTTTGGTTTTGTCTGATTTAAGGGATTTGGAAACCCCTGCTCAGGGTCTCTTGGAGGGTTTCTCTGGCCCTGCTCTCTGTCCAACAGCGGAGTGGCCTTCTGGCAAATACAGCTAGTATATTTTTCTGTATCTCTCCTTACTGATGTTGTTTTATTATTCTGTCATCAGGTATAGTGAGATCTTTTAAAAATAAGTAACAACTGTGTTTTCTAAAAGGGGTGGTTCTCAGATACCTTTTTATGGGCTGCAGGCTTTGTCCTCTTGCTGTTTGTGACCTTTTCCAGGTCACTTGAGCAATACAAGCCCCAAGATGCTTGGGACAGTCTGCTGGCAACTTCACCCACTGCGAAAGCTTTTTCTCCCTGTCTTTGGTTTCATGTGTTGCAACCAGTTATGACTCCAGAAGGGCATAGTCCCTGTTACGCTGTGATAATTCAGTTTTTAGAGGAGATTTTGGAGACGCAAGTGGCCAAAAGCTTTTCAGAGATGCAAGTGCTGTGTCACAACAGTGAATTAGTGTCGGGTGAATTAGCCTTACCTCACAAATCTACACAGATCTCAGGAACTTGTGTATGTATGCATCATTGCAAATATTTTTTTGCCAGCTATGCGAGTCATATTTACAAGTCTGTAGTCCTTGGGTTCAGCTTTGGAGCTCTTTTAACAATTGCTGTGATATTTCATGCCTTTATCATGGCTGATTTCTTTGTGGCTTCTACTATAAAGATGTACTTGCCCAAGGCAAGGAGGCCAATCCTGTTGGTGAAGAAGCTTGGATATGCACAGAAATCTTTGCTGCAGGCTTGATCCTCCAAGTTTTGAACAGGGAATGTCCCCGGGTGATCTGGCCATCCGGGTTTCTCACAGCCGTCGGTGCTGAAACCTGAAGAGCCGCCTTACCGGAAATTTTGTGGGTTGAAAAAGTTGCTCGTTGTCTTTGTAATAAAGAAACGGTTTACAGAACCGCATTTGAAAAGCGCATATCAAAACGTTTGTGTGAAATTTCATAAGGGAGATTTTTTTTTTTTCATTTTTTTTTTTTGTTTTAAAAGGAAATTTTGTAGAATCACAGAATGGCTGAGGCTGAAAGGCCCCTCTGGAGATCATCTGGTCCAAACCTCCTGCTCAACCAGGGTCATCTAAATCCAGTTATCCTGGACTGTGTCCAGACTTTTTTTTTTAATATCTCTGAGGATGGAGATTCCACAGCCTTCCTGAGCAACCAGTGCCAGGGCTCACCCTCATAGGAAAATAATGTGTTTCCTGATGTTGAGGCAGACCCTTCTGTGTTTATTTGCCTCTGGTCCTGGCACTAGGCACCACTGGGAAGAGCCTGGCTCTGTCTTCTTTGCACCCCACCTTCAGGTATTTATTAACAAGATGCCTCCTGAGCCTTCTCTTCTTCACGTTAAACCTGGAGCCTCTCAGCCTTTCCTCCTAGGAGAGATGCTCTGGTCTCTTCATCACCCTCGTCATCCTTCACTGAACTCTCTCTCGTGTGCCCATGTCTTGTGTACTGGGGAACCTCATCCGCAAGCGCTGAAGTGATGTTCCGAGCAGGGGAACAACTCGAATAGCTGAGATTCCTCCAGTAATCGTTGTCACAGCCACGATCCACGCCAGGCGGTCTCTGGATAACATCTCTTTTAGAGCAGCTCCTTGTTCCCTGGTGCGTAGGTCTGTCTCTGACCGAAAGCCTGACTTGCTGTGTAATACAGGCGTTGTGTTGTGACAGGTATTGGCTACCCTGCGTTTTACTCTGTCTGAATATGTGTAGCAGATGTGAATTTAGAGCGAGGATGAGAACCTAACTCAGCTTCCTGGACTTCTAAGGAGCTTTGTGGGGTTTTTTCCCCCTTTATTTAAAACTATTCTTAAATGCAGCAGTTGCTTGGTCTGCCGGAATGGCACTAGCTTCTTATGGGTTTTCATGTTTTCTGTATGTGGCAATGTTCATTTTCCCTGTGGTAGGTGCTTTTACCTTTTGGAAGAGGAAGCAGAATCTCCTAATCTTCTAGGATCCTTATGCCACTAGTTCCTAGATCAGTCCTTGCTCTGCATCTCCCTGCCCCATGCAGGGACTTGATGCTCTGCCGTGCCCCACGGTGTCGGTACAGTCCTTGTCCCCGTGAGCTGTGCGGCATGACACGAAGCAAGGGACGCCCACAAGGTAGACCTGTAAGCTGAAAGATTGTGAATTTGTATTTATTTCTCCCCCCTTTGTGAGAGCTGTTATTATCTCGCTGCGTAAACCCCATTTCTCCCCCTCCTTGAGCGCCGCGGTGGAGCTTTCGGCGTGTTCCCATGTGTGCGTGTATGTGTCCATGTGTAGGCACACGTAAGCTGGCCGCAAGCTTGTTCTCTTCTGGGAAATTAAATACTTATTTCCATAATCCTGCCAGGCCTAGATAAAGCCTGATGCTTCCCCCGAACTCCTTAAACCAGTTGCTCCACTTAGACGTGTTTGTGTCCCTGCGCTTCTCAAGCCAGGGCCAAATTTGAGCCGGAGCGAGTAGCAGAAGAGCAAGGCAGAAGAGCAGCAGGACGGTCTGGAGGAAACCCCAGATTTTATAAATACATCCTTGGGATCACCAAAGCCTCAGGCATCTCTAGCTACATCTGCATCTAGTAGTTATTCTACAGACTGCAAGGAACAGTGAAATGTTGCTTCAATTTATGTATTTTCTGGCCTCTGCATTTGTTTCTTAGTCAGAGACTAATGGGTAGAGCACTGGACTGGAACCCAGGAGACCTAATTTATTTCAGGCTATGCTACCAGCCTGCTGGGGAGCTCTGACCCAGCCTTTTCCTTGCCTCTGCTGTTTCTTCCCCTCCATAAAGCCGAGGTAGCGATAGTGAACTTGTTTGTAAAGTTTCTGACAAAATAGCGCCGAGTAAGATTGAGTATTAATAATGTAGCCCATCGCTATGAAAAATTGATTTTAGGCACCAAATTATTAGAGGAGCTGGTTAGCTACCGCGTTATTTAAGTGCTGGTAGCAGGGGGAAAAGATTGCTTTTTTTATTCTATCCTTTTTTTTTTAAAATTTATTTTTGCTAACCAGTCTGATAACTGGTTTGAACGTCCCCAGCAACTCGGCGCCGGGGTCAGCGCGGCCGCTAGCAGAGCCCGGAGGAAGGGGGAGATGGAAGGAGCAAGAATGGGGGCTGGAGAGAAGGGGGAAGGTGTTAGAAGGGGAATGTTGGATGGGAAAATAGAGCAGAGTGGGCAGATTGGAGAGCGACAGATTGCGAAAGCGGGGGAGAGGGAGAGAGAGGGGAGAAGAGATCCTATTAGAAATACCATGTGTGTGCGCGCACGGAGGGGCTTGCACGCAGGGAGGAAGGGATGCGGCGTCTCCCGTGTCATTATTCAAGCAATCACATGTATCACGCATTAGATAACTCTTCTGGTTGGTTAGCATCGCGAGGGCTGGAAACGTGTTTTGCTTTAATCCCAGACACATCACGTTTTCAAACTCAAACACATCAAGCTTTTCCTGAAGGGTTTCAGGGGGTGGTTGGGTTTTTTTTCCTCTTTTTTTAATTTTTTTTTTTTCGCAAGAGCGGACAGATGCAAAAGTTCAGCATCTTCCGCGGCTTTGGGGGTGCTCCCGGCGGTTTGGAGGTGGTGGGGGGGGGGTTTGCTGAGCCATCAGCTCGCTAGGAGTGAGCGACGAGGAATTTCTTCTGCCTGGGAAAATGGCCACGGCTTTGACACAACGTGCGCGGGGTGGCTCGGAGAGGGAGGGGGAGTTGGGTGGGAAATAGCCTCCTGCAAAATATGGCATTTCGAAAGCGGATTAGAAAGCCCCGAGCCCTCCTCCTAAATTGTTGGGGGGGAAAAAAAAAAAAAATCAAACGTAAAAGGGTCTGAGTTAAACAGGCGAAACGCAAGAAATGTCGAAATAGGGCTCGAAACTCCGTATTGACACCATCAACCTTAATCTACCCCAGAGTGCAGGAATAAAAATTCATAGAGACATGATGAAAGGCTGAGAGTATCAGACAGGAATCCAGAGACTTAACCCTGAATTTACTGCTCCTGCGATGGGTTTGTGGTCCCGATATTTCCCATTGTGGAGACGTAGATTCTGGATTTGTATTTTTGTGAGCTTTATAAGTGTTTGTAGAATTTGCCATGTATTTTGGAGCCAGGGAAGATGCTGTTTACTGGCATTTATCTGTGTGTGTATGCGTGCACACGGCTTTGAGCATTTTTTATCTCCGTATCAGTCACAATATAGGCACGATAATCATACAGTTCTTACCTCTTGTGGAGGTTCTGAGCTAAAATGCTTTTCACAGCTCAGGGCTGCAAATTTTACCCGAATAAACATTTTTTTTTTTTTATTTTTTAATTTTTTTTTTGTTTGTTTTTAATCAAATCCTTCTCCCAAGTAGAAAAAGAGAATCTGATTCCCATAGAAAGGAGACGAAGAGAACTGGCAAATTGTGGGCAGGTGCTGGGCAAGCTTCCTCCACATGAATTTGTTAATGCGTCTTAATCCTGACCCGCAACGCCCTGCCTGCCTAATGCTGTGGCCTCTCATGACCAGGAATTGCAGACTGCTGAGTTGTGTGGCACTGGGGTGGCTTTTTGTCTTTTATTTATTTATTTTCTTCCCCCCCCCCTCATGCTGTAGGCTGCTGACTACATTTCGTTTGTGACCCAGTTAGTATTTGAATCCAATTCTCTAATTTATTTTTTGGTGAGAGAGTGGAATTATTCTACTTTTCTTTGTGTGTGCGCGTTTGCATATTGCCCCCTGCGAAGAGATTTCCAGCGCACGTAGATGAAAATGTATTATTTGGAAAAAGAGCCCCTAATCTATATTTCTTTTGATTGAACGCGGCAGCTCAACGCGCTCGCCCTTCCTTGCCTTTTGTCGTGCTTTTAATTTGTAAACAAGGAATTATTTGTTGTGGGTTTCCCCTCAGATTTGGGCGAGGGCAACGCGTTACCCCGCGGAGCTCGGCGTTGCTACGCAGATTTCTGATTTTTGGTGGCGGAAAACGTGAAGCCCCGACGCGAAGGGCGGCATCTCGGCGATGCGGGCGGCGCACGCGCGCGCCAAACCCCTCCGGCGGTCGCGTCCTTCCAGCCGGCGCGAGGTGGAACCTGGGCGGCTCGTGGGGTCCGAAGGGGCGCCGGAGGTTTGGCTGCAAATGGAAAGACAGAAAGTTGGAGGGACGGTGGTAACAGAGGGATGTCGTACGCACGGCGAGAAATCGCTCGCAGCGCTCCCAGAACACAACTTGCGCGGGGAAGCGTCGCGATTCCCTGTTTTCCACGATTTAGTGGCAGGCTGGAAAAGCAAACTCTCTGTTCTGGTAGCCGTGTATGTATCAAAACACATAAATGCGTGTGTCATCCAGGAAAATGAATAAGGAAACCGGTACGTTTGTGGAGTTTACATAATGGAAATCGATTATTTTTCAGCTTGCAATTAGAAATGCTGCAGACCTTCCCCACTCGGTTACGTTCTGTCTCTCTTCGTTCCTCTCCCACTGCTTTTTCCCCCCTTTTTTTGCTTGCAAGTAGCCAAACTGCACGTAGGATGTTGGGAGTCGGTGTCGTCCCTACCCCCCCATAGGCTCTGCCTTTTTCCGCACCTTTTTATTTTTTATTTTTTATTTTTTATTTCAGTTGCTGACAAAGACGTGAGCCCAAATGCTGGGTGGTTGCGTTCAGGTTTTACACTCTACCCATCAGATATCTTACTTACAACTATTAATAACTCCCCTCCAGGAGAGTCATAACCATCATGTAAATACATCTTTCTCTGACGCGGTTCTGTATACATAATATGAGAACCTGAGAGTGAGTTTTCAAAACAAGCCAAAGAACATGATGAAAATGAATGTATTTTCCCAGGTTAGGTTGTAAGGGCTGAATTCACAAATGTGGAATATATATATATATTTTTTTTTTTTCCCAACAATTTTTCATTTATTTTTAATGTAATCACATGCTTTAGTTTGCAGGCACATTCTGAAAAATGATCTCTATAAAATATGCAGCCCTCTTTGCAGTCTTATTACATCACTACTGCACTGGGAGAAAGACATCTCTCTAAATTGAAAACCATTTTTAATGAATTGTTGTTTTATTTTAGGATCCCTTTAGGTCTCCTAGAATATTCGGTCTGAGCCGTCCGTCTGAAGGAATCCTGATCTAACAAATCGGAATAAAAAAAAAAAAAATTATTCCGCAGCCCTTGACCTGGCTCACAGCAACTCCCTGTGTTATAATACAAAGGGCTGTGGGGCTGGGGGAGAATCCCACTGTGAAGTAGAAAATCAGCATTATTGCTTAGCTGTGGATTTGGAATTAAATCACACGTGAGATTTAAAAACTTGATGGAAATCTGTGACCTTCTGGCTTACCTACAACTGTAGCGGGAGACAGTGACCCTAGGAGAACGTGATTTCCTGGTGAAATAAAGTGAGCGGTAAAATCTGCGTAGGGTGGGTTATTGTCAGTAAAAAGCATAAAGAAAAGAAAAAAAAAAAATCTGAGCCCTAATTGCCAGCGTGAGGAAATATAGAGGAGGAACGAGGGAGATGAAGGGGAGAACAAGAGCATCCCCAGTGGCAAAACGGTTAAAAGAGACGACTAAAATCCAGCAAAAAATCAAGCAGTCAAGTAGTTAATTGACTTTGCTTTAATCAGCCCAATGAATATTCATTAGTGTGCTGGTCCTAATCATGGGGGCCATGTTGTCCGCATTTAGCAAGCGCACGCTCAGCATCATGCATGCCTCAACAGCTTCCCTTCCTCTCCGCACTGACATTAAATTTAGGGGCTTTGCGCCTTCCCAGCTCGCAGGGAGCAGGGATTGGCCCAGCTGCTCGGCTCCGAGATGCCATAGCAACCCCTGGCTCGTTGCCTTGGCAACATTTTTCCCCTTTTTTTTTTTTTTTTTTTTTTTTTTTGTAAGGGCCTGAGCCAGTAATCCATAGGCTTACGGCAGAAAATATGCCTTTGTGGGGCATGTGTATATAGATGTATAGATGTAAGGGGGAGATTGAATGGGCGGAAGGCGTTGCGTGGCTTCTATTGTGCGGCTTCAACGATGGGAGTGGGTTGCGGGATCTCGTCCTCTCGAGATGTGTTTTGGGTTGTGGGCTTTGCACCTGATATTTTTTTTTTTTTAAAAAAAAAAAAAGCTAAATGCTCTCTGCCTCTGCGGTTCCGTTTCCAGACGCATCCAAAGGGAAGAGAAATATTTCTCTTCGCCATAATTCCCCCTCCCTCCCTTTCCCCCACCGCCGCCCCTGCCTCGGAACGAAGCGGCGACCGCTTTAAGAGATATAGGACCCTATTATTCACACGGAGCTGAGGTTCCTCCTCCTGGAGAGGAGGTGGGTCTGGAAATGAGCTGCCCCATAAATCAATGGAGAAGCGCAGGCACGGAGCTGGAGTCACGCAGCGGTGAGTGCGTCTGCTGCTCCTCACGTTCGCGGCGGCTGCTTTTCCCCTTCTCTGCGAGCCGGTGGGGGGAGGCTCCTGCCGCAGATTGGTTCAGCCAACGCGACTCCCATCCCGCTCCAGCCTGTTAATATTCCAGATGTTGCTGGGGAAAAAAAAGGATGATGTCCTGATCCCAGGGTTTTAGGAACGGCTTGTGTTTCCGCCTTCCTGAAAGCAAAGCGAGAAAAAGCGGCAGAGCGGCAGACCCTGCAAGTGCTAGCGTTAAAAATAGAATTTAAAAGCAAAAAAAAACAACCCAAAACACCCAACACCTCGTATATTCAGAATGCCCGCGAGGAGTTTTGGAGCTGGGAAATTCAAATGGTTAATGTTGGCTTGTAAATAAAGCTCATCCCTTAGACAAGAAAATGAGAAAGTCCTGACCCGGTGAGGTATCGTCTCCAATGGAACAAAACAGCTGTGGGGGAAAATGCGCAAAAACAACCCGTCCTCTTCAGACTCGGGCTGTGAGCGCGCGAGGTGTCTTGTAAAGCGCTCGGTGCAAAGATGAAAGCTGTGCAGGAATCCAGAAATAGCACTGCAGAAGATTAAGCAATAGGTGCTTTCAAAAAAGCATTAGTAATTTCCTAATATTTCCTTCTATCATGCTTTTTTTTTCTTAATACCTCTTAAGATAGAGCAGAAGTGGCTACAACTGAAAAACTAATTCAGAAGCTGCAAGAGGAACCGGGTTTGGTCTCTATAAGAGTTTTTTTACCGTTTCTATTATCGTTACGTTAAATTATTCAAAAGTGTCATTCTGAGCTCACGGTGCAGGCACGGGGTTTAATAAAAGCACACGAAGAAGGATCCTTCTGGTTTCCAAAAAGAGCAGAGGGGAGCGTTGTCCTCGCTCAGGCCATCTGCGGTGGAGAAGGTCCTGCTGGCTCAGCATCGCGCCCTGGGGCGAGCACAGCGGGCGAGAGGGGGCTGGTTTTTTTTGGCCCATCGGGAATACGGTTTGCAATGATGCTGAAAATTTCGGAATGTTCACAACTGGCTTCCGGGGTGGTTGTAGGGCAGCGTAGGAAAGAGCAAACTGTTTTCCCCCGATTCCCACGTACCGAATGGCACCAGAACCCCATTGGAGGCCTGTGCAGCACATGGAGGGTTTAGGACTCGGGATGGCTCGTGGCGCGTTGGCTAATGGGCCAAAGACTGGTTCTGGCCAACGTGGGTGGGAAATTGTTTCTCAACATCTGCATCTACACGTAAGAAGATAAGGTTAATCAGCCCCCAGTTCCCCATCAGACAGAGCTACTGTTGTTTTCAACATTTTCGAGTGCTAAAGGAAGAAATCCGCCACCCACGACCAAATGTCAGGATTGAAGGCTGGGAGCTTGATCTCCAAGGCCTTGAGCAGCTCCCAGCTGCCGTCCTGAGCACGGGTCATCGGGGGCAGTTCTGGCAGGAGGAGATGGAGACCTTGGGGAAGAAGGTCTTAGGATGCATCTTAGGGATTTTTGGTTTGGGGTTTTTTTTGTGTTTAAATAGAATAAAATCCACCAGTAATTATAGCTGCAAGAGGAGAGAGAGAGGGATTGTGAAAGGCATGAGCTGAGAAAGGCTGCTTTAAATCAGCTCTATCAGAGTCGCTGGTGAAGATCATTTTTATCCCAAGAAGCACCGAGGCAGAAGGACTCGTAGGATCTGAGAGTGGCAGAGCACTGATGTGAGACAAAGAGCTCCTGGGGAGGGAGCGAGGAAGAAAAGTAGGTTAAAAAATATTTACAGTGAATTTCCAGGGGAAATTTTTCATCTTGATAAATCCGTCTTCCTAAAGAAGTTATTCTGGGAAGCCTCTCAAACGTTTTTAAGTCCAGACCAAAGTACTCTAGAGAAAATAATTTACGTAGCCCCACTGAGTAGTATTAATTTAAAAAACCAAAAAACCAGAAGGGGAATCAATTTATTTTTGCGATAGCATTTTGTTGATTCAAATCTCTGAATGGAACCTCTCTGCTTCCATCTGGTTAAACTTTGAGAGCTGTAGGTGGTCCATTGAACGGGCATCAGTTAATTTTATGTGGGGTTTGTACAATCAAGCCCTGCACATCACGGCGCTGTCCCTTAGGCCAGCAGCGCCCCGGGCTTGGTATCTCCTCTCGCTGCTTTGCTTCTGTTTAAACGTAGTTTGTGGTGATGCAAGTGGCTGTGGGGTGCCTGGAGGTGAAGGATGGGACCCTGCAGCTTGGGAATCAGCACGGAGGAGAAATAAAAGGCAATAAGTGCCTGCTCAGAAGGTGAAGCAGCACGTGCTGCTCGGAGGAGCCACCTCTGCTCCTTCGCTCTGCGTTCACAAACGGTCGAGTAGTTTGCCTTAGCCTTGGTGGAATGGGAAGAGGTTGCCCTGATGTAGATGAGTGATCGTCCTGGAAGTTGTGCTGATGGTACCTGGAAATTAATCTTCTCTTAACCTTGCGTTGGTTTAATTGTCCTTATGGGGAGCAGAAAAATATACTGAGATAAACCACCCAGGTGAATATGCTGAGGGGTCCCAGAGCAGTTCTGGGACCAGCCTCAGCTTCAAATGTGGCAAATGGTGAGGAAGGAGGGCTGGAAGGAGAGGAACAACACGTCAACCGAATAGACATCAGAGCACTAATGTTGTCCGAAAAAAATGAAGATATACTTACGGTGAATGTTTTTTGCAAAGTTTAATCTGATCAGCTGTAATACTATGCAAAAACCAAAATTAACCGTAAAACAAATAGAGCTTTAAAAATGCCCTGCTGATGTGATTTCTTCTTTTGATTTGTTCTTAGAATATTTTTTTTCTTTTTTTTTAGCTACAAAAAGCCCAGCAAAGCAGTCCCTACCAGGGACTCCAAGCCCAGCCAGCCAAAATCCAAGGTAAGCATCAATTAATTTTATTCATTCATTATTAAGTTGTGAGTAACTCTGGTTTCTTTAAATGGGTTCTAACCTTGGAACATGACAGCATTGCGTTTTCCGAGCCACAGAGCCAGTGTCTGCACAGAAACATGCTTTTGATATTAGTGATGCAAACCCAGGGAAATATTCCTCCCCAGGTACGCCCGTTAAAGGTAAGCACACCACGCAGGGCGCGGATTTGATACGACTACTCCTTCCACACACTCCTGCTTAGAAAAGCACGAAGCGGCGTCCCTGGTACCATTTCACACCCGGTGCCTTCGCTGAAGCTGACGGCAGAGCAGGCAGGGAGCTGGAGGTCAAGGGCCAGGCTCGGCTCCATGCATCACACAGCCTCCTCCAGATCTCACCTGCCTCACCTGTGATGCTTTTGCAGCGAGGCGGCGTGCAAACCAGTCCCCCTCTACAATTAAAGACGGGAAAAATGCCTTCTTTTTCATGCAATTGTGTCTATTCTCATCTCTATTTTTGTCATTGGCTGACGGGGTGGGAAGAGAGGAGGAAAGGATGGGGAGGGAGGCACCGGGGAAAGAAAAAATTACCACCAGATAAGGCAACTGAAGTGAGAAGGGAGAGAGAAGGAGAAAACAGATGCTAATTCCTGTAGCTGCCCCCTGCAAACAGAGTTCCAGCTCCTTTACAGTTGCTTGAGCTTGGCACGTCTGCATCAGCACCATAAAGCCCAAATTTGAACAGATTTCTCTTCTGAGGGGGGGCTCGTCCCCTGACTTGATTCGGCAACGTCAAACAACACGCTGCTGAAAACACGACGCGGCCGCGGTGGTCGGCGCGAGGCTGCCGCACCGCTGGATGTTTTATCCGAAACTCCTGGGGGCATCAGCCAGGTGGGTTCTTCCTAGTGTGTCTCCCCAAATGATGCTGACACCGACTGCAAAGAGAGTTCAAACTGGGAATGAGGAGTTGGGTTAGTCTGTGCCCAGCTGCCTTTCCTCAGCCAAGGCGAGCTCCGAGCAGAGAGGCAAAACCAAAGGTGTTACCTTCTGCTTGCAAACCAAGGCAGTGCTGTAGAGAACTTGTGCGTGGTGTAACCTGCTGAACTTGGAAGGAGGACCAGTGCTTGCCTTAGATTTACTGATTTAGGAAGTTCTCTACAGGTTGAGATTTCAGAGAAGTTTGGGCTTTGTCTTGGAAGGGTTGACTTTTTCATTGAGAGCCCAGCTACTATAGAGCTAGCTGCAGAGTCTTGAATCAGGAAGAATGTGTTTTGTTAAATTGTTCTGCGGAACAATGATCTTGGAAAACAAAACGGCAGCAACCAGAAAGAAAACCCCAACAAACAAAATAATATTTATTTCTGCCGTGGCAGCTCTGTGAACTGAAAATGGGATGTTTTGTTTCGCTGGGCTTGTATGCAGAGTGTGATTGTATCCAGTTGCAGACAAAAAAAAATGTCTGGGCCTTGGAAGGGGGATGAGGAGGGTGGGAAGATCTATGTCTGTAGAATCACTGATGCAGGAAGATGCAAGTGCTGTGTTGTGTCTAGTTGCATCATGTGTGAATCCATCAGCGACTTAAAGAAACAGCGAACTCGGTGCAACCTCGTACTGTGGTTTTTCCATCTGCTCCCTGATCTGCTGGTGATGAATGTTCAGCTTTGCTGTCGACTACCCTCGAGAAGTCCTTGGTGGGAGCTCCTGGTGATTTTTTCTTAGCTGAAAAAAATGCCCAGGAATGTCTGTGAACTTTTGTGCAAAATTCCCTGTCAGGTTGTTACGGCGGCGTGCTGCGCTGCCCTGATGTCAGGAAAAGTAATGTTAGATTTGTTGATGACTTTCTTACTGTCTTTTAGCTTCTTTGTATCCTGACTTTACGCTCCAGTAGGATGATAATTGCGGGTGGAATAGTAACCTCTTCAGCTTTTAGCGTGGACCTTTGGGTGCCGGTGTGGGCCTTGGGTCCGTAACGTGCTGATTGCGAGGTCAAAGCTATTCTGTGAAATTGCTGATTGAGGTTACTCCTCGAAAGAATCGTCCTCCTAAACCTTCGTGCATGGTTTAGCATTTTACTCTAAACCAAACCCTTCTCTCTTAGGTTGCTCGTTGAATCTCGGGAGAGCTGTCTGCCTCCACAAGGAGTCTGTGCGCCCACCACCCCCAAGCTCACATCCATGTCTTGACCTGCTCAGGGACTGACCGGTTTCTTTTTTAGCCGAGCTTTTCTCAGGAAAGCAGTTCTGTGCTATCCCAAGCAGTGTGTAGGTGTCTCTGTCTATCAGTTTCCACAACATTTTTCAAGCCTGTCAGCTGGTTTCTACCAGTTTCGACTGAGGTAAAAATCTCAATGATATTTAATTCTGACGAGTTTTCCAGCCTGGGCAGAAGGGAGACCCTGTTGCTGCTCCCCTCAGAGGGAAGGGAACTGCACAATTTATAGCTCTGTTAGGCATCGGAGACCCCCACCTCATTTGTCTCCCTCAGTAGTAGATATTTTGAAAAATCAAACAGAAACAGCACTAGTTCATTTATTTGCTCGCCCCTTGAAGGATTTGTTTTTTCAAAAGGAACCATGGAGCAGTGACCGCCAACAGGACATTTCTGGGCAGCTTTGGCTTGGTCGTGTGCTGGGCTGCTGTCAGAAGGGGGGGGGTTGGCGAGTGCGTGGTAGGAGCTGGATCAGAAAGCTGTAGCTTCTCTTTGTACCTGTCCCAGGATCTCCTTTCCCAGGCAATGCAACGTCTTCATTTGTAATGATTACAAAAGTCTTGTTTAATTGACACCTGACATAACAGCCTTAATTGCTGTGGGTGGTTTCAGTGTTGTGTTGGTACCGCATTGAGTTTGGTCGTGGTACAGGAACACCGATGGTTTCACTGACCCGGCACGAGAGCAAAGATAGTGTTTGATACAACAGAACCCCCCAAAATGTTTGCAATGGCAACTGCCTTTGCTCTGTAGCAATTGCAGGAATAGCACATTAACGCGAGACAAGGACAGTGTGCTGATGTTGGGTGAGCTTTGCGCCGCTGAGCTTTACGCTAATGCCTGCACGGAGAACGACCCGGGTAAGACAAGAAAGAAACTGAAAAACCCTTCGCTTTCGCCACCACCACAGAGATCCAATAGCGGTTACACATCCACTCCATTGTGCTATCATTTGTGCACATGAGTATATTACTATAGAAGGACTGCTGTATTAGCAAAGGCCATCCTCAATGGCGGTAATTTGGTTTTGTCATGGTAATACAATGCCGATACACTGCAGACACAAAAGTGAGTTCTGCATGGCTTGGCAGAGAGATTTTCACATAGCTGCTGGGCGAGTCCATTGGTTTCTCACTGATCCTAAGCAGGAATGGGTCAATGGCAATTTTTAGGGAGGCAGATGCCCCTTGCTGAGCTTGTCTGACTAGAAAGTGCTACACAAGACATACAACGTACATAGCATCCTCAGCCCCTCTGTGGAACTTGCAGACTGTTGAAACCGCACAGCAGGAATAAGGGCTCTTTTAATCCACTGAATTTGCTGTTTAGCATGACCTGAATAGTCTGGTAGGGCTAACGCGATCTTCAACACTAGCACTCAACTGCCTGTTACCCTCTTTCGAGCTGCAGGATGTCAAAAATATCTGACTGGTTTGGGACTGAAGAAAGTTGCCTGGATAGGGTCTGTGTGTCACTTTTTTTGGTTTTTTTGAGTGGTGTTGTCCTAGGCTCTGCTGTTCTTGATGCCACTAAGTGTTTCTGTGCGAACAGAAATCGGATCTCTCTCGACCAGGCTATTATTTCTGTTGACCACAGCTGCCTGCTCATCATTACTTCCTTTCTGTTTTCTCTTTGGTAGGATATGAAAAGCAGAGAAGGGTAGAGACAGTGCAGGAAAGTTAAATCGTGTCAGTAACTGCCTAGCAGGAGGCAAACTCCTTCCTCCAGATTGCCGGATACATGAAGGTAGAGCCTTGATTGGTGTAAATTGCCATAGAGAAGAAACTCTTCTTCTTCCTTCGAATTTATAGTAGCTACGTGGATGTTTAAATTCGGCACCATGACCAGCAGCAGCACAGAACTGGCAGGATGATGGGTATGAAGAACTGGACCAAAACGCCGTTTCCCATGGCTAGTGATCTTGGTGGTCGATGTTTGGTTACATCTTTCTGCACGCAGTAACCTCCCGAGCACATGTGTCTTCTTCCTCTCCAATCGACCTTAAAGAAATAATCATGTGGGAGATGAAGATATATTTTTTGGGAAGGCTCCCCTGTTACTCCAGAGCTCTGTAGCTCTCTCTGACTTGTAATCTACCCAGGCCTTTCTATCGCTAATGTTAAGAGCTTCTCTGCAGTTATGAGAAAAGGATGTTGATAAGGTAAACTTTCAAGCCTAGCATCCTTAAGAGGGCATCCAAATGCTGCACTGTACAAAGGAATTGAAATTAGCTCTAAATGCAGTTGGCTTTGCCTGCTCTAAGGAGGAGAGAAACATATTTTAAAAGGGTATGTTTCTTCTAATCACGCTGGGTTTATCAAGTGCAGAAAGATGTCTCCTAACAATACCCAGGAAGATTACAATTGTCAATCAGAGCGGAGGTCCTGTTCTTGCCTCTCCGCAGCCCTCCCCTGCTGCTGTGCTTTTCCTAGGCATAGCAGTGCTGAGCAAGGCAAAGAGTGTAAAGAATTATTTAACCAGCAAAAGACAGCGCCAGCCAGGCATGGCGTTGGATTTCACCTCCTAAACGTGCCAATAATGAAGTTTTTAAAGGGAGAAACGTGCACAAAATCAAGGGTGGGAGCCATCCTGTGTGGTCCCATGAAGGGTACACATTTTCCTTCTGGAGCTTCTCAATAGCACGAGGGCTGCTGCGAAGTGGGCAAAGCCCTTCTTCTTGAAGCTTGAAGGGCTCCTGGAGCTTTTCGGCTCATTGCAGGATCCTCAGAAACCCTCAGCATCCTCCTCCTCTTGGCACGGCAGGGTCGACAAAATCAGATCAAGGCTTAGCATTTCTAAACAAAAGGGAGTGGTTAAATGGGCTTTTAAACACTGGAACCTGTCCAGCTTGTTGGGAGGCAAAGCCTGGAGAGGCGGGGGTGAGGAGAAAGCGCAAGGTGCCAAACTCGGAGTAGAGTGGCACTTGTGAGCAAAGTTGTTGGAAAGTCATTTGGTTGCTTGTGTTGTGCAGGGGGTGTGTGTGTGTGCAGAACAGATTGGCAGACGCCTGTGCCCACGAAGGCGGGCTGGGGGCTGGGGGGGAGGCTGCTTTGGACAAGTGCCAGTTGTTCCATGGGCTTTCTGCCATCAGGATTTTTTTTTTTCCTTTTTTTTTTTTTTTCTTTTTCCTTCCACCCCATCCCAGCCCCCAAACGCACACGAATAGGCTGGCAGGAAGAGCATGCTGAAAAGGATCTGACAGTTTGAACAACACTCGATGACTTAGTTTGTTTTCCCTGACTTTGCGCCAGCAAGCAGGTCTATGGATGAAAGACTTTATTAGGCTTTTAAAGCCACTGACACAGGTCTTTCTTTGACCTGAGGTACTTGAGAAGAAATGAAAACAACGTGTAACTTTCATGAAGTTGAAAGACTGCCCAGATCGAAGAATACAGTTTACAAGGGATCCAAACTATCGCAAAACGCTTCCCAGGGCGAAGCGCGGCGGAGCCGAGCGGGGGGAGAACCCGTCCTGGGCAGAGGGAGAAGCCGCTCAGTTGCCTCTCGTGATGAGGAGGAAAGCTGATCCGGCTAATTAGGGTATTACGGGACGATTGCATCCAGTGCAAGGTGCCATAACTAGTCGTCAGCTCTCTGGGTGTCCAATGGAGATGGAAATTAGCGCTCGTTACCAGGAGGCTGTAACCGGGTTGACAGTCCCAGCGCTGCCCAAGCACTGGTCCAGGGCTGGGTGCTTGGAACTGCGGCTTCTCCTCTGCTCAGACCTGTCAGGAAAGCCGTGGAAGAAAAGCCACGCTCCCTCAGCAGTGGTAGCATCCACAAGGAAAATGTAGGGCAGTTGGATCCTCCTCCTCCCGCAGCGATGCTGGAGAGTCTTAAAAGGGTCAGAGCTGGTTCCGAATATTACCTAAATTATCCCCTCTTCAATCCTCAGGGGCAGAGGGAGAATTTCTCATTAACTTTCTGTATGCCTACTTTATTCCTCAAGGAGCTTGGTTGAGGGATTTTAAGAAGAAAACCAAGAATTAGGCTTTGCTTATAAAAAAACCAAAAATAAACAAGCCCCTTGGTGAGGAAAGAGAAAGCATCAAAGCAACTGCAGGTTACGAAGACAGAATGGTGCAATGGATGCTAGAAGTAAGTAACTGTGTGAAGGAGCCCCCCACTTGGAAAAATAATATAAAAAGGGTGATTCATCTTTTTTCCTTTCTAAAGCCTCATGGACAGAAAAAGATGGCAGGCCAGATTTATGGAACTGAAATAGTTTCTCAAAACTGGAGACTAGGTGATTCAGGAAAAAAAAACCAACACGGATGCTGGCTTATTGGTCTTGGAAAAGAATCACAGAAACTGAAACTGCACCTATTTGAGCCCTTGTAGGCTGGGGAAGGAGTTTTTGTGGTTACAACCCACGAGTAGGAAGTTTTTTTGGTGCTCACTGCAGGCCTGATCCTTCCTCAGACCGAAAATAAAAAATGTGACTGGGACGGGCCAGAGCTGTCACAAAAGGAAAAGCCTGTCTAGGGAATCTTCTAGGAAATATCTTCTAGGAAAACCCCAGGGAACAGCCATGTTTTCCTTGCAGGACTAATAACAGCTTCTGCTCTCTTAAAACCTTGCTCTTTTGATATAGTGCAGGGGGATAAGGGCTTTGACGAAGCCCCGTTGAGCTGTCACTGAGGTGGGTGTGACAACAGCCACCTTTGCGCGGAGCCGCTGCCTTCAGTCGCTTTAGCGCAGCTTTGCTGTCTCTGGTAGAACTGCTCTCCAGTTTGCTTACAGGGGGGATTTCCAGCAGGCTGGCACGGAGCTGGGGTCCCAGGGAAACGCTAGGTGATACCCACAGATGTGCAATAGGCATCTGCAAAACGCGCTCGGGTAGCTTGGGTTTGCACAACGTCTCCGTCGTCCCCGTGATCAGGGCATCTGCGTAGACGTCCCTCACCGGAGGGCCTGGTGGCTCGCGGGGGGTCTGTGGCCTGTGTGGAAGCAACACGTGAACCCTCTCTCCAGAGGGTTGGTGCTCACAGCGAACTTGTGAGCGGGAAGCCTGGAGGAGGCTGACTCGAACGCAGAATTTTCTCCCGTCCCTTTTGTCTCGGGTCCCGGCGCTGCCTTTGTGCGCGCGCGTGCAGGAGCACAAGGATGTGTCTGTGTTTCTTGTTTCCTTTCTATAGGACTGAATGTTCCGAGCGATCGTGTTATTGTATGTGTCTGATGAGCCATATGGAAGCTGTGAGGCTTCAGGGGTGTTTGGGGAGTATAATGCCAAGAACTGATAATCTCAGCGGCTCTTCCTCCTTATTATCGCGCTGCTTTTGCTGCCATACCCGCTTGAAGCTACTTACACCCCTTGCCCAAAAAGCTGGTATTTCCCCACCACAGTTTTCATTTTCTGTAGGGTAGAAAGGCTTTGGGAAGCGCCGTTGGAGCCTCGTTGCGACTCGGTAATGCTTTGCAGAGCCCGTTCTGTTGTCAGGCTGGCTGCAAAGGGTTTGCAGCATGAAATAACAGCCTCTCTGACCGGCACGATTCAGTTTTTGCAGTACTATTAGGCAGACAAAAGGTGAATTAGCCCCACTCTGTGAAACAGCCCTGACACAGGGAGGTGCTGCTCTGTCCCCAGCATTATTTCGCAAACTGGTTTTCTACGGTCTTTGATTCCAACAAGGCAACTTGCAAAATACACAAAGGATCAGATTGTATCTCCTAGCGCTGGCCGGCGTTTCCCTCCTGTGGGACATCGGCGGCTGCTGTTTTCTCTCTTTCCACACCTTTGCTTCTCCTGACCTCCTTCCAGAAAACCCACTGGCAGCTGTTTAACGGCCTCACCAGTGAGTCGGGCAGTAGAGGCGCTTTTCCATACTGTGTGTTTTTCTCCTCCTCTGTTCAAAGAGCCTGTTCTTCCCCTGCACCTGTGGAGTTTGTTAATCTCTGCAGAAGATTCAGTTCTCTGACTGCAATCCAAGCCTGCACCATCTGAAGCAAACCACATCCTCCTGCCCTTTGGCTGATCCCAGTCTTATCTTTCGGTCTGGCTCAGCCCTTCATAGGCAAAGGAGGGCTGGCGAAATTGGGGTTGGATCCTGTGAGAGGGGTGGGCAGTCTGAAAAATTATAATCTTCCTTACTGTGCATCCAGGGCCCGAGAGATGACACTTGACCAGAGGTGAAGCTGTGACTCCACACATCTCCTCTTCGTGGCTGTGTCTTGTTAATGTGGCTGTACTGGAGGGCCAAAAATATGATTCTCTGTGTGACTGGTGACAAACTAAGCTACCACAGGGGCAACAGCACCATCTCCTGCACGGGTCCTTGTTGATGTGGGGGATAACAGCCCCGATGTTTGAGCAGGACCTCCCAGTGCTGCAGCTCTTTTCGAGGGCTGGGTTCCTCAGTGTCCGCTTCAACCTCAGGTCAGTTTGGAGCAGTTCAGGATAATTTCTGTTTATGAACTGACTTTTTTTTTTTCATGGAAAGGGCGGGAAGCATGAGATCCATGCCAGAAGTTTGCCTCCTCTTGAGCATTTAGGGTACAGAGGTGGGCTACCAAGCTGGTAAAGGGCTTAGAACACAAGTCTTGTGAGGAAAGGCTGAGGGATCTGGGGCTGTTTAGCCTGGAGAACAGGAGATTGAGGGGAGACCTCATCTCTCTCTACAACTACCTGAAGGGAGGTTGTAGAGAGTCGGAGGTTGGTCTGTTCTCCCTGGTGGAGAGTGATAGGATGAGGGGAAATGGATTTAAATTGTGCCGGGGGAGGTTCAGGTTGGATATTAGGAAGAATTTCTATACTGAGAGGGTTGTCAGGCACTGGAACAGGCTGCCCAGGGAGGGGATTGAGTCGCCGTCCCTGGAGGTGTTTGAGAGACGGGTGGATGTTGTGTTGGGGGGAATGATTTAGCTGGTTGATAGGGCTGGGCCAAAGGCTGGACCTGATGATCTTCTAGGTCTCTTCCAGCTGATACGATTCTATGATTCTGTGTGGACGCAACTTCACTAACTGGAAAGGCTTTAATTAGCGCCCAGCTCTTGCAGCACTGGGGGGACTGTCTAACCTAGCTTAAGTGTTCTTTGAATCCTTCTAGCCCCTTGAGTTTTCTTAACCCCCATGATATATTTTGTGATCTCTGCAGCCTCCGTGTGCTGTGCTGGGGATAAATGCCAGGCGGTTTTAGCATTACGCGCGTTATGCACCCAGCTCATCCCTCTACGGGCTGTTCATTTCCATATGAAACATTTCTTTAAATAGCAACAATCTCAGGGGCTGATTTTATTGTCCTTGCTGTGGCTGATCCCAGTCACGGTGCCCTTTTGAACATCCTGACTTATTGCTTATTTCTGGTGATCTTTGTGGCCCTGTAATTACTTCTTACCCATCCGTTTTTCGTGCCAGGAGTTGTACTCTACAGCCTGGTCCCAAACCTCTGCCACGTTCCTGCCGGTGACACGTGTCTCTGAGCAAGGATCTTGCTCGAGCAAGAAAATTCTTTATGGTCTGTCTCAACTTCTCTCTCTCTAAAGGAGTAAAGGGGCACCTGCGTCGCTTTTTGCCTGCCCTGGAAAGAAAGGGAAGAGAGTTCCCATTGCGGTGTACGAGGGCGTATGCATGGGTTGACCTCGGTGAGCTGGAAACCAAGCCCTGCTCCTGGAGAGGGCCAAGTGTGGCAATGTGGGTGAAAAAAACCCCCCATCATATTTTTTAAAGGGACACATAGCCCTTCCAAAGCAAGCAAAATACTTGGATAATTTATTTTATATTTTATTAAGAGGGTATTTTATTTGCATATTTCTTGGTGTTTCAGAGAGGGTTGGTTTTTAAGAAAAAGGTTTTGTAAACAGGTTTGCTTTTGCAGTAAATCCTTTTGAACGTACATCTTTTTTTGATAACGAAACTGCTTTGTGCATGCCCGCCTGTTTCAGTTTCCTCTCAAATTTAGATTTCCCTTATATGAAATAAATGCACCTTATTATTTCTGAATAACTTTTCTATTAGTCCTTGCAAAGTTGCCCGTATACATACGTATATATTTTTTCTAGGTTTTTCTTCTTTTCCTCAAACATGTGTGCTGATCTTCTCTGTTCTTTTCATGTTTTCCAGGAGATTTCCATTCCCCACACCAAGTCTTCCTAAATTGTCTCTTTAATCCCCAGGTTTTTATTGCTTGGCAGTGCTACTTGTTCTGAAGTGCCATGAAGAGAAGGTAGAGGGGTTTTTTTTTTTCCCCCCTCATTAGCTGCTTTTAACATTCACCCCCTTTGTTTGTGTATCTTCTTTAGATTCCCTTCCCTTTGTGGGCAGGGCTTTGCTCTTCTGAGGTGTTAATAAGCCTCTGGCAGAGACAACATCTGTGGCAGAGGACATTAAGTTCTAAAAAACATACTTTTTGTGTTATGAGGCCCGTTACCTCATCTGAGCAGCAACTACAGCTTTTAAAGAGCAAGGACAAAAGCAACACTGGCTTAGGGCTGCTTCGTGGTGGGTGGGGATTTTTATTTTATATATATATATATATCAAGACTCTAGCTCAAAGTGTTTGCATGGGAGAGAGGGGAAGGATCTGCTGAGGGGAGGAACATGGAGGAAAACTTGTGAAGGGGAAAGGAAAAGGAGAAGAGGCTATTTTAAAATACCGCGCATCGCTTAAACCAACACCTAGGAAGGATAAAGCCTTTACAGTGTGTATACGTGGCCCATCGATCTGTTCATCCCTTTTATCCAATCTATAGTCATGGGTATCGCAAGAAGGAATAAGAGCGGTTAAAGCCTGCCCGTCAGAGGCATGTCAGATGTTCCACGCCGAACAAGATCAAACCAGGGATTTGCAGCCTGTGGGATGCAAAAGAGATGTCGTGGAGGGATAAGTGCTCTTCCCTTCCCGCACTGACAAACGGGAGGGGATCGTTTGGAGCAGGGTGAAGAGGAGAGCGCTGGCATCACCCGCACAAGGGCATGTCAATGGCTGGATTACCACCTCGCTGCTACCAGGTGTAACTGTCTAGAAGGTGGCAAACTGGGTGCATCAAGACCTTGTTCCTCCTCCTTAACTTTATACCCTGGTGGGACTTCTCTGCAAAAAGAGGGCTGGTGCTAATTCAGACTTCAGATGTCTGCACTCCAAAATTATTTTGAATTAGAATCAAAAAAACCAGTTTTCCCTCCTCTCCCCATTCCACCCTCCTTTAAATTTCCTGGAATGACCTGGGAACATTATTTTTTCCGGTGTTTTCATTAGTTGCACTTTGTTCCTCGGGATACTGTGATGGAAGCAACGCAACCGTATGCTTTCTGGTCTGTGAAAGTCAGTCTGACGTGACACGCTAGCTGACATACTCCTGTCTATTTTTAAATGAAGATATCAATTACTTAGCTGCTAGCTGAGCACCCTGTTGGCTATTGGATGATTCTGTTGTAGCATTTTCATAGTTGCTGGTATCTCTAAAGCTGAATTAGACGCAAAGGTTCATTGCACAAGGTGCAGATCTTGATCTTTCCGTCTCCGGTTGTAGGTGCACGGAAGAGAAGTCCTTGCCACGAGCTGGGGGGCTGACTGATGGCAGTTTGCTGTGCCTGAGCCGTGTCATTCCTGTGCTGTTACAAACTCTCAGTAGCAATGGGGGGCTTGGACTCTACCTCCTTGATGCTGCTTCTCTCATCAAGACCCCTCCCCTGCTCACCGCACGGGACCAACCCGGCAGACCCCGCTGTGTGTCCTTAAGCAGCAGAAGCCCTTAGCCCGGGGGCTGCTGTCGTCTCCCCAAGGACACCTTTCCTGAAGGCTCTGTTCTCAACCTCCTGAAAGGCATCCAAACCCCTGTGTGAAAACTGAAATGAAAAACTGGCTGGCGCATGTTTTCGCGGTGGAAGTAGGTGACTTCTGTGCCTGCAGATTGAGGGTACCGCTGCTGCTGGCGTGACAAGTCTCTGCGTGTTGTAACCCTGGCACCAATCAGTGCCACGGATGCAAGCTAGCCTCCTCTTTCATTACTCTCAGTAGCTCCTTCCCTTGCCTGCTTAGGAAAAAGAGCTATTTATGGACCTGGACAAGGTGACCTCCATATGGCAGATTCTGCCACTCACCGTGGGGACTCGAGCTAGGCACATGCTCCTCGGGCAAGGCAGAGAGACGCGCTCAAGCTCTGAGCACGTACAAGTGTAGGTTGCTTTCAAAGCAGCAGAACCTTTTTTTCTTTTTTTTTTTTTTTTAAAGAAAGAGGTAGTGAAAAAACAAAAATAAATACTCAGAAAGCAAATACTTTCAACTTTCCCTGTGCATTTCTGCACGTTTGTAATACTCTGAACTTTTACATGGAATAATATGAAAAGAAATCATATAAATACTTGTCTATGTATTCCCCCCCCCCCACATAACTCCAGAAGGAGAGAACTTAATTCCTGCACAAGGACAGCTGTCTCTCTCCCTGTAGCATCAATCCCCACTTTATTCCTACCCTGGGGAACTGCACAGAAACAGTCTTCATTGGGCAAAGCTGTGCCGGTGCAAGCAAGGTGACCCAGATTTTTGAAGAAAAGGAAAAGGCTGAGGGGAAGGGCGAGGAATGAAGAGGAGCAGGAGGAAAGATGCAGAATCTCCTGGATGGGGAGAGGTGCTGTGCTGGGGAGCGGCCGTGCGGGTCACACGAGGCTGCGTTTCTGCGTTGGATCCGTTAATTTGATCGGGCACCAGTGGAATTCCGCAGTGACCAGTTAGAGGAGGGGAGCCCTGTTCCTTGCAGTTTCAGACAAGTACAAGTGTAGGCAACCATGGTCCTTCGCACGCTGCGTCCAAAAAGATGTCAGTGAGCCCAAGTGTCACCATCGTCACGCCAAATTCTGGTATTCAACCTGTGTGGTGCAACCCGGTGGCTGTAAATAGATTTACGCGGCTTTAGCTACCAGCCAGTATTTTTTTTTTTTCCTAAGTGCATCTAAATAACTGTCAGCATTGCAGTAACAAAATTGCAATTTTAGTGAAGAATCGCTCTTAATTATATCAGATTCCCCTGCAGCTCTACAGCCTTAATTTCTAGCTGTGGGACCCAGACTTCTCTAGGCTGCAGTATTTTCTGTAAACCCCTCTGGGTGTAGTAGTAGCCTTTCAACAGAGCCATTACGTGCTGAAAGATCCTGGTTGTACAAAATGGCTTTAAAACATATATACGTGTGATCCGTGAGGCGAAGAGCAGTGTATCCTGCCCTGTGTAGCATTGCCTCCCGTCGGATTTCCTCGGGGCGATGCAGTTCTCCACACGCAGCTCCCCAAGTGAAACGTGCTGTTTGGGTTGTTGCAGGACATACGCAACGTACGGAAAGGCAAGATCTTGCCTTGCTATTTGTGGCAATTTATATTTGGAGCTGCTTGAATAATTCGTGGCAGTTCTTAACTATTTCTTTTGATGTGATGCTTATTCAAAGGTAATTTTTCTCATTATCTGACTATTTTTTGCTTGCACGTTTTTTTGATATACGATAACGGAGGTAAACTAGTAACAATCGCCTTTAATGCTGAGCAAGGAACTTCAACGAGCAAAATAGGAGCAGCTCAACAGTTTGGGTTTTATTGGACGTCTGAAAAGAAGTGTTGTAACATCTTCTCTCCCCCTTTCTTCTCATTCCCTCTCTAGTGAGAAGCAGGTGTCCTGCTCGTAAATCCCTTCTTCAGGCAACGAGGAAGGCAAACGCAATGGATATATATTTTGCAGCCAGCAGCAATCTGTGGGTATAGATGTGCACCGAGTTTCAGGAGAGACATACGTTGAGAGTATTTAAGAGTTTGTTTTTAAAACTTATCTTTCTGTTGATGCAGAAATTAATACCATCTCAGGATGGTATTTCAGCTCTCTGCGCAGGCGCACGTGAAATTCCGCGTTTCACTGATCGCAGCCATCGTTCTGCTCTATTCCTGGTTACGTACCTGCTGCTCGGGTCTCGTTTCCAGGAGTGCCCACCCGGTGCTAGGTTCAGCAAAACAGCAAACGAGGCAGAGGCCCTACCTGGGGGGGGCTGCAATCACTGTGATTTTTCAGCCTCCGAACACAGATTCTAGATGCTTCATTACAGCAGCCATGTTTGGAAACTGTTCTCTAGGGACATGATCCAATGTCTGTTGAACGGAGGGAAACAAAACCCTCCCGTTGACATCAGTTTTGGTAGGCTTTGCATCAACCCTTAAACGTTTTCCTATTCAGCATGTTTTTGCTTTCTTCTTTTGAGTTACTTTTTTCACCCCTCTCTGTCTTTCCCTCATCCCTCCCCTTTCAAAATCAAAGTCGACAGATCAGAACGTGGTTCTGCTTTCCAGGCTGGGCAGATTCGACCTGTAGTGGGAATTTCTCGTGGAGTACAAATATATCTGAAGGACATTAACTGTCCTGCGTGACCTGCTGGCTGTTACTTGCTTACGTAATTTATTTTAGGGTTGTTTGGTTGCTGATTGTTTTTGGTTTTGGTTTTTTTTTCACTGGGATTTATATCTAAAAGCACCTCTCCTAAGCTCTAGATGCTCGCTAACCCTGCCCGGCAACCTGCCAGCTCCAACTAGCCAAAAATATATCACCTTACTTGGCTTGTGGGCATTTCTGTATCTTTAAAAGTTAATCCAGCTCTAAGCTGGATTAATAATGGAACATCCCTTTAACCAAAGGCACGTAAGGTCAAGGCAGAGCTATGCGGGTATTCCAGGCTGGTAACCACAGAAGTAATTTTCTTTATTTTTTTGGTCCTAAACAGGACTCAATATGATTTATTTCAGCAGTATTTTTCCTGCGGGACTGAAGGAGGAGTAGAGGGGTGAGAACAGGGCTAGACAGAAGAAAGAACGGGCAACCTGAGAGGTGGACGGTGGTGTAGGTGTTGGATGAGCAGGTACCCGACGGGAAGAGGACAGACCTGAAAAACGTCAGGTGGGGGAGAGTCAGAGGACGAGCTGGGCTCGTTGCGCAGATTAGGCGGAGGAAGGCTGGCACGAGGATGCCTTTCAAGATGCTGGAGCGACAGCGAGCGCGCTCAAGCTGCGTTCGCGTGATTCATGTCGTCACCGGGGCACTTTGATGTGCTCGGCTCGCCTTGTAAATCCCGGCTGTCTGTCATTTATTCGGCAGCGTTATATAATGCGCCGTTAGGATCACTGACTGTGCGCCCTCGGAGCAGCAAAATGCTTCTCCCTGTTACCCCTTGAATAAAGAAGACACACGGAGATCTTCAGATTCTCCCCTCCTCCCGCTTGCCATTCGGAGCCTTTTAAAAATAAAATGGAAAGGAAAATGGGTTTTGCTTCCACGGGAGAGGCTGTTCCTGTCAGCGAATGCTTGGCTGGAACCGGCTGAATTTCCCTGGGGTTGGGAGTCGTGTGAGAGGAGCGTTGGGCCTTTTGACCCCCCAAAAAGTGACGGCACAAAAGGGGGGGGTGGGTGTGTATGGGAGTGGTGTCCTTGTGAAGCACACGTTGGGGTCGGATCCACTGCCTGAAGGCAACAGGAAATTTAGGCAGCTTGAAATTTGTGGTTTGGGGACTGTTATTTTTCTCCTGAAACATTATTCTCTCCCCTTTCCTCTCTTGAAGCCCAGAAATCAATGCTTTTTAAAGATCCCCCATGGATAGGTTTCTGATGCGTTCTCTTTATTGTCTGCTTTAGTGCTTTTTCTCCCTATTTCTCCTGCTCTCCGACAAGAGTTGCTGGGGTGGCTGGAGCGGGGAGGACGTGCTTTATCCCACCAGTGAGGGACATGGGGCAAACCACCACGGCTCCTGCCCAAGCCCGCTCGTCGGCTTGTGCAGTCCAGAGTTCAGGACCATGTCTAGCAGGTCGTGCTTTAGGGATCTGAATGGATTGAGGATATCAACGGGCAGATGTAAATCAGAACTCGGTTAGCCTTAGTCTTTGGAGAAAAAGACTGATTTGGTCTTGCTTTCTGCACCCAAGGCCATTTCGTTCATTCCCTCTGAGTCTTCAGCTGTTTGGTGCTTTAATAAGGCTACGAAGAGCAAATAATGTAACAGAAACAGGCTGTAAAATTCTTACAGTGGGGAGATTTGACCTTTTCTTCATGACGTTTCCAGGAGCTGGGGCAGGGGCGGCTGGCTGAGGGGTCCAGCTGGGCACCCCAACTCCATCAACCCTCAGACCCTGCACTCTCATCGATGGCATGTTTCAAGTCAGAGTACATAACTTGGATTTGAGCGTGAAATACCTTATTGCTCGGACTGTTCGGGGGGAATTGTGTGTGAAACACACTTAGGAGGCTCTCGTCTCTCTGTGTACACATACATAGTTATTGCTGCTGAAATGTGTTTGCTGAACATCTCAGCACGTTTGTCAATGATGGATGAACCGTTGATATTTTTAATACCAAGTCCCCAAAATACTAAACTGAACGCGTTAGGCAGTGAGATTGTGAACCGAGCTGGGCAGGCATCTCCTAACCAGGCCAAATGCTTTATTCTTACCTATGAAACCCCATGTTAGAAGATACATTAGCTGTAAATTCTTAACAGATGGGGCTGTAACAAGCTGTTAGAGAGCATCTCTTCTGCTGTGGGGATGCACTGCCGAAATAATGCCGCGTGGCTGGCTGAGCCCGAACGAAACTGAGACGAGCTGGAGGAGGAGGAGGCTGTCATCTGTCTGGGCGTTGATGTCCTGCTCGTCACCAAGCGATCTAGTCAAGCAGTTGACTCCCTGGTAAACTCACTCAGCTCCTCTGCATATTTACGGAGGCACAAACGCTGAAATGAGAGTTTCCTCTTGTTAAACGTGTGCCTTTGCTGTCCCAAACGTTTCATGAGCAACTTGGAGATGGTTTAGAGAGCACGACGTAGGGGGAGAATTTTGGGAAGGCCATGTGCAGCCAGAGTACGTTGCAGAGTCTGTTCTGGGGAGGTTTTTTCCCCTTTCTCCCACCTTTTCCAATGGTGGAGGCCTGGGGAGGGCGAATGAGACTTTCTGCCAGCCGTGGTGGTGACTCTTTGAGCTATTATAGGTTTTCCATGCATGCATCAGCCCCATGGTGTAGTGTGTGCGAGGTGACGTACGCAAGCAGTGAACTGTACACTAACAGATGTAGATGTGTTTGTATCCGTGTGCAGTGAAGAAGCCTAGAGATCTATAGGAAGAACTGGGGAGTGGCTCATTTTCTTGAAAAATGAGGTTGATTACAACTTTTAAACATGATAAAATAATGAAAATAACAAATGTTAGAAGTGTTTTAATACAGAGAAGGCACTGATCCTGTGTAACCACTTGAAACAGTTCCACTACTCCCTACGACTTAGGAATGCCCTCCCGCCTACGTTGCGCTCGAGAAGGCAATAAATGCTTTTTCCCGCTTTTGTAAAATACTTTGGCCTTAATCCTGTGCCACCACCTCCCCACCCTGAGCAAAGCCGAGGTCTTCTGAAGCCTTGTAAATCGTTACTGCGTAATCCCGTAATGAAAAGCGGGATTAACTCCCGTGTAACACGTGCGGGACGCGTCTTGGCGCGACGCTCGTGCTGAGCCCCTTACCTGGGTGAGGGTTCAGCTGCCCCACGCCGGGGGGACACGGAGGCTTCCCTGGGTTTCGGCAGCACCTTCACCCCACATGAGCTCTCCCCTCCTCTGCCCCGGCGGTCCGAAGGATTTCAGTCTCCTGCTTTACCAGGCAGTTTGCCCTCAGACTGAATAAGGACCGGGAGAAAATTAAAATGCTCGCTAAAATCAATTAATAACAACAAAAAAATTTAATTTGCTGGTATTTTTTTCCACTAAGACTACCATCCATGAGTCATCTGTGCATCATTCTTTAAAGGTGAGGATTTAACGTTTAAACCTCAGCCCCAAGTGTTGGGTTTGGAGCCTGTGGCAGGAGTGGATCAAACTCATTCCGAGCTGCGCTAAGTGCAGGACTGGGAAACGGGCTCCCTGTGCGACTTGTGAATAATTCAGGTGCCTCCAAATCACACGAGGGAATATCTCTTTTTTGTTGTTGTTTTTTAAATAACACCTAATCAGCCCTTGGCACACAATGCCACAAGAGTTTAATGAGATTCCAAAAAGAGCCCTCTCTAAACAGCTGCAGGTTGAGCTTGCGTGTGTAAAATACGTGGGTTTGTGTGTGTATCCAAACACACGGACGTAATAAAGTAGGCAGGAAAGTATTCTCACGAACGCTTTAAGGAAAAGGAAATTCAAATGAATTCGGTACGACCTAGCTCATACGCTTTTTTTTAAAGTGATCTTCTGAATCTTCAAGATGTCCTTGTTTATTTTCTTTGATTGTGCTTTGATTTAAAATTCCAGGCTCATTAAATGCCATAAAAAAGAAACATTTACATAATTTACAAGCTCTTTATATGAACATTTTAATAAAAGAACACACCTTTAAATTAAATCACAAAGGCATATGACATCTTTGAAGGAGAAACTTATATTCCCAAACACAATAAACATTCTTCTATTACTATGTTAATTTGGAAAACAGGTCATGGGAAATTAAATTGCTTAAAATAGGTCACCAATTATAACTCTGCATTCTATTAAAGCAAATGCATCTCTGAAATCTTTATTAGTTTATTTTAATTAAAGGCAGAAAAATATTCAGTGTTAAATTATTGCCATTTGTATGTTTTACATTGATATGGACACACATTTATTATGCAGCGTAAAATGCTGCACATCTTTTCCATTATGGTGCTTGTATTGTTCTTAGTTACTTTCCCCATGAACTAAGCATATAATAACGTCGTGTTTTAAACATGAAAGGAGAGAAGCCCAAATGAAGTAACGGTGCAAGTTTAATGTGAACATTTATAAAAAGAAATGCAAAAGCAACTGCTCTCTGTATTTGAAAACAGTCCTTGACCTCCTCAAAATTGTTGTAGTGTAGGAAAAGCCTGAATTCCATTTGCGTCAGGTGTTTGCACGCGGCGTTGCAATTCGTGTTATGTTTCTAAATTCAGTACGTCGGGGTATATTCTCTCATCAGTTCATTATTACTAATGGTAATTATTGTACGGGCCTATGGTGAGAGCTGGGATCTACCCTGCAGGTCGGGTCCCGGATTACGATTGCAGCTTCCACCAGCGATTGAGATGAGGATGAGTCGAGTGTCCAAAGCCCCTGGACCACACCAAACCCCCGAACTGGCGAATGCGCACACCCTGCGCAGACCGGGTGGGTTAGGTATCCTCTGTTCCTTTAGGCTGAAAGAGGGTCCTAAAGTGGCTTTAGCATCGAGAAATACCAGAACCGTGTGGAGGAGAGGTTCACCTGCAGACACCCCGAAGTGTGAGTGTGCACAGCTTGGGGGGATGTTGCCTCTGTGCTGGTCTGCACTCTTGTCCTGTCAAAAATGAGGAACGTCGGCTTTTTATATCCATAAGAAATGACAATGCTGACTATGTCCAACCGGGTAGGATGTCAGTAGTGGTTTCTATGGAACACCAGGAGCACTCGTGTGGGGTTTTCAGGAACCATTCATGAGCACACAGTTGCTTGAATTTACTTCTTGTGCTCCTCTTGAACGCGGTCGCCCAGCCCGGCTGGAAAAGGTCACCACAGCTTCACAGAGCTGGTTAGAAATGGTTTACCTAGATGCTACAGAGGAATTTTATGCTCTAATCCTCCCAAATCAGGATGGCGAGAGGCTTGAATGCTCGTAAGAATTAGCAAAGAAACATAAATGACCTTATACCTTCAAGCTGTTGCTTCAAATTCAGCTTCCTTTCATACCCTCTGGTCTCTGGACCCCAAGAGTCTTCTCCCTGCTTTTGGGGATATTTTTAAGCCCTTCTAGGCTGGACTTGATGATCTGGAGGTCTTTACAGCCTCAACAATTCTGTGATTCTGAAAGCTCCCAGGTAGCTTGTGGGAGGGCAGCAACTGGACAGGGTCCTCCTCAAGGTAAGGTGAGACCTGCACCTTCATCCTTCATTCGAGTTCTTGTCTTTGGCAAGAGGAGAAGGCGGACGGTTCTGTTGTTCAGTCTTCTTCAGTGAAGACCTGCCAGGGCACAGCAGAATGGGATGGGTACTTTGGTTTCTTGCCAATGGAGTCACCTATAGATTTCTTGAGCGCATTTTTTTTTTTCTTCTCTTAGCTCCTCAAAGCACGTCCTTAAAAGAGGCTCAAGAGATCTTTAAGTCTAAACAATAAAAGACCTATTACTTACCCAGGAGACCAACCACAGCTCTCAAGGGTAAACCCACATTAATTATGTATCGGAGCATTTATCTGCTATGCACTTAGGCAGCACGCGTGTTATTTACCGAACGGCTGGTAATGGCTGCGGAGCGGTTGTGATGATCTGGGGTAAATACGAACGTCGGAGGATTTGAGGTGAAGCAGGCGGGCACAGAAGCTGGCGGTGGAGCACCAGGCATCTCCTCCCTCGCCTGGCTGAGACGTGCCCACTGCTGATGCTTTGTCAGCCTCAGGGTGCTGTGAATGGTGGCAACTTAAAGCCACGGACGTTTGCTGTTAAGGTGCTGAGGTTGCTTGGTAGCAAGAAACTGCTCTTTCAAGGCCAGCCGGCTGTATTTAGTTTGGTGGTTGCAAAAGAAAGGAATGCTTGTTTTCATGTGAGTTCTTGGAAGATGAGAGCTCTTGAAGACTCTTTCCTGTCACCACGAATGTAAATTCTCTTTTTAAAAAAGCAACCCAAAGCACGCGTGGTAGCCCTGTCTGAACGCAGTGTTTCCACTCTGTAGAAGGAACAGAGGAAGAAAAACCAACCAACTTGCATGTCAGGTTGTGGCAGAACCAGAAACTGAACCCAAAGCCCAGCCTGGGGTTGTTGGCCATGCCGCTGCTGTCACAAACCTGGATTCAGCAGCGACTGTCCCAGAGGAACCGTCCCCCTGCGGATCCACCTTCCTCCCAGGGACCAGCCAGGGGCAAGAGGGGAGTATTCTGGCCAGTCCTGCCTCCTTTCAGTTTGCACTAAAAGGCATTTCCAAAAGAGATGCTTTGCCTACTGCTCGGCTGTTATTCTAATATTTTTTTTTAAATGCAGTGTTGTAAATATGAACTGGATGGTTTTATGAGGATAACTTTTATTAGGGGCTATTGTACCAGGTAGCAGTAAAATAGAAGCAAACCTAAAAAAAAAAATTAAGATACATCAAGCACTTTTGTTGATTCTCTTCTGGAATCAAATTTGCTGAAGCTACAGAAAAGTGCGTTATTACTTTTCTCGATAGTGCATATGTATTTCTTCCTACCTTTCTTACAGTTGGAAGCAGTTCCTTGTTTGCCATAAAGCTATAACTTAACGTGTTACAGTCATTGCTGATCACATTTATCATCTCTATTTCCTCCTGTGGACCTAATATTCTGCCCATTAGAGCCATTTACACTTTTATTTTCAGTTTTGACTCTGGTATCCCAGGAATATGCACAGACCTAAGGGGGCTCATGTCACAGGGGTGGCTTGTACGAGTTCAGAGCAATGGGTTGCAGGATTGGGTCCAAGGATGAGATGTATTCTCTGAAGTCTCAAGAAAATATTTCCTTCAGAGAGGCACCGAAACATATGTCAGCTTGTCACTGCAATCAGTGGGATTTGAACGTGCTTAAAATTAAGAATCATCTCAAACATGGATGGGATTCAGTCTGTTCTTAAATGCTTTCTTGAACTGCCGTTTGGATCTGCTAAGTTTTACGTTGAGCTCATTAAAAGGGATTTTGATATATTTAAGGCAAAATACAGTCAACGTGTTCACCAAGTCTGCAGCTTCAATTCTGTATTTCTCCAGGAGGAGCATTTGGTTTGTTTCAACTTGCAGGGTATCAGGTTTGGATTTGTTTCTAAATCTTAGTCTAGGCGCTCCGAAATGAAAAAGTTCAAATTATACAACTGTGCAACCAGCATTACTATCATCCGCGTAAAGATGGGTGCGGAAGAGCCATGGTATTAGCAACTCATTAATATGCAATGAAAAGCTTATTTGCACTTTGTCTAAAAGTAACAGTAACTTTGGCTTTTTTGCCCATTTGCATAAATGATGCAGCACAAGACTAAACCTCTCCAGTAATAGCCCTTAATAGGATAATCATTTAAACATTTTATGTATAGGCTACCGAACTGTCCGTTTTGGCCCATTTAGGTTAACGTAGAGGATACAGCCAGGAGGATCGTGTTAAGGAATGTGCTAATTTACTGAATCTAGTTTCCCAGGCAGCGTTCACAGGGGTCATTTTTCATGAACTACTGTAGTCACTTAAATCATAATATTTCATAATAAACATCAAAGGCTGCCTCTACGGTGGGGATCGTAAAAAGGCATCAAAGCTGCCCCATCCTTGGTTTTGCCTTCAGCTTGGGCCACTGCCTGGCTGGGGGAACATCATCCCTGATTTTCAATCGTGAGAATTTTAAATGTATTTGCAGGTTCATACCAGCAAAGCTTGACATATAACGGCGCCTGCTAAACCTGCAGTGATGACCAAAATAGTCTTCCCTGGAGGTGCGCTTGCCCTCCAGAAAAAATAAATCTAGGAGATGAACAGCCACGTGTTTGCTCACAGCAGTCCCGCTGCTGAGAGTCGCGGTGCGGGTCTGGGAAAAGCAGCCTCCGAAAGCTGCTGCCCCTGTGCTTCTCCAAAGAGATTTTTGGGTTTTTACCTTGTGCTTATAACCCCCTTCAGTTCTTTTCGGGATCAGACCCACCGAACTGCCGGCATTGCCAGGATTCCTCCCCTTCCCTCAAATATCTAATCATTAAGCATTTAAGAAAAACGTGCTTAGTTTTAATATTAAACCCATCCTTAAGCTCAGCTTCGTGGGAGCTGCTCACTTGCTGAACGCAGAGCCCGTCCCTGCTCCGTACAGGATGGAGGGAAGATGCTCAGGGCTGAAAGGGGCTTTAGAGAGGTAGCGGCCGTAGGAGGATGGATTGAGGACTTTCCCTTTTTTCCTTTCTTTTTTAGCAGAAATACCATCATTTTTCCAGGCATACGCCGACTGCTCCCCGATGGGGTTAAGCAGCTTAACCTGGGAGGAAGATCCTTGCCTTTTCCTCTGGCGGTGGCCCCTGCGGTGGGGGTGGGTGCACCCACCACGGGATCGCGCCCTTCTGCGCTTGCTCTGTGAGCGCCCAAACACGGATCCTCCTAAAGGAGACAAAAAGAATCACGCGATCTCTCTCCGTGCAAATTTCCCGCGTGCATTTGAATGGGGAAGCTTGAAGGAGCTAAGCTGAAGGTGTTGCCTGTTGCGGATGCAGATACAGTTGTGCAAAGCCTGTTCCAAAAGTGTAGCAGCTCCATCTTCCCTCTTTCCCATCCCTTGGTCCAGCGATATTTCAGCTTCAGAGCTTGATCCTCAGCAGTGCTGGCCACCCATTCACCTCAGGGGCTTCAGAGCTGCTGATGGGCACGGTTATGTCCCTTTAAGCAAGGTTTCCCTGTCAGAGGGGATTTTTACTGATACAAACCCATTGATTTTTGTGTGTTTGGCTGCCGAGTTGCATGCGAGAGCCTAATCAAGCCTAAATGTCTCTAACTTTTATAACGCTGGCGACCTCTCCGCAGATGAACTCTGATCTGAAATATTCATTTTGGTGACACATCTTAATTGCATCGCAATTATTTCTGAAGTTACTCTGAGTGCTTTTCCTTTGCTGCCTCTACGTTTCCCATAGACTCTTAGAGCATTCTTTAAATCAAATGGTGCTCAGATACCATGGTGATGGTTGACCTTATTATTATGGGTGACCTCTTTCTTTTGGCCTCGGACAGCAATGGCTGACAATAGAGAAAAGCGTTTGCTTCTTCTGTATCAGGTTGTGTGGGTGTTTTACAGTCCGCGTGGGAGACGGTGGGCGCGGATTAAACCGCAGATTTTAAACCGTGAAGCAGGAAGAATAAAAAAAGTCAAATGTGCAGATGCCTTTATCAGAGGCTCAGCTGATTTCTTGACACTGCCATCAGCATCCCTGACATCACGAATTCCAGTTACAGGGAAAACAGATTACACCATTTTTGCAGGGGTGGAATACGTATCTGCTGCGAAAGCAACGCGATTTTCCGCCTTGGCTTTGTGTGTGTGCGAGCACGTACTGGGTGGGGAAGGGTTAGATATTCAACTCTTTTGCCTCCGTAGCATGAACGTCTTGATTTAGTCGTGTAAGAAAAAATAGGGTAGGAAATTCAGCCCGCAAACATGATCTCATAGGAGCGTCTGTCGATTCTTTTTCCAAAATAATATATGTATGTGTACACACACACGCAAACACAGAGAGATGTTTCCCTTCGGACTCCAAGATTTTCATTACTTTATGCACAACAGCCCTGGTCAAGCTCAGGAGAACAAATTGTAAAATGCTACAGCCTGGATGGATCTATAAAATATAAATAAAAATCCTTATTTAAAAAACAAAGAAGGGGAAAAAAATAAATAGACTTAAATTTCTGATGGTTTTATTTGACCGTGAGTAGGGTTTGGAATTTTCAGCCTGAACCTTAGAGACTCTGAGCTGGAGAGCAACTGCTGAGGCGGCTACCCAGCAGCCAGTTACGCTCCTGCTTTGAATGTTTAAACATCCTCAAAACAGAATGAATTTTTCATCTATCACTTCGGCAAACAATCTGGCTCCCGTGTGCTGGCGGGATGAATAGCCACGCGTGTGGGATCCTAATGGAAAAAGACAAGAAAGCATGAAGTGATGCTTTTTAAAGAGCGTGAGAGGGTCCCACCTCTCTAGCGTTTCAGGCGCTCGATGTCAAGAATCGCATTTCGCAGCGGCATGACTTCATAAATTTTCCCTTTGCCTTCCTCCTTGGTGATGTCTCCTGCACCAGCAAAGGGCTTTTCGCTCGGTGTAGTTTTGGGATTTTTTCTGTGGGTTTTGGAAGCTCACACCCGATTTAAAGAGGCTGTGGCAAGGTCCAACGCGCTACCGCTTCCCTGGCTCGATGCGGGAGGCTTTGACAGAGCACGTCAGCACTTACCTTCCTGTCTGCCAGGCTGCCACGAAGGTGTCCGAAAGATGGACCATCTCCCTTCTGTTGCAGAAACTCAGGCTAGAGAGAATATTTATAGAATAAAAGTGGCTCTTTACAGTCTTCACCCCATTTCTCGCCTCGTTTCCATCTTTGTTCTCCACGTTGGTGGCTAAGTATCAGCTTGGTTTGCTATTTGTAGCGCTCTGGTTGCTCGTAAAAATAGCAGATTTCTTATTTTATTTTTTTTTATTTTTCTATTTCTGTTTTATTTTTATGCTGTCAACATTTTAAAGTTTATTTCCTCTTCGTAGCACTCTAAGTATTTAAAGGTTTGCTATATCAGTGCGACTCTTTAGATCTGAATCGACTGTTCTCTTCATTCAAAAGTCCTACACACACTGGTCCGTATTTCAGGAGGCTTGTTATGAAATCAGTTATGGAGACTAAATTAACGAAGCTCCAATCACTGATAATGCAGGTATTTCAGTTTTGCTGGGTATTTTTCCCCACCCATTGCTCTTCAGACAAAAAGGAGTTCGGAGGAAAATGAGGCTTTGGGGTGAAAAATTTAGAAACTGAAATGTCATGAAAAGTTCTCATTCAAAAATGACTTTTGGAAAAAACCATTTCCTTCCAAAAAGGCCATGGAGGAGATGTTTTAATACCTTTAATTTATGTGCCATCTCTCACGGAAGCAGATGTGGGGCTGATTCATCCCTGGTCAGCAGTGCCAGAGCTGAAGTGCTGATTCTCCTACTGATGTGGTCGAGGACAATGGCCCTTTTCAGCATTTTATCCTGTAAACCGGTTCAAAATATAACTTTTTTAATATTTCTTGCTCAGTACAAGGATGAGGAAGCAGAGACAGCCCCCTGGGAGCCTTATGGGTGTTTCACAGGGGGTTGTACCCCGTGGATGTCTGACAGGAACACTTAGTCCCACCACCTCCCCATGGCCAGCTGGGAAGCTGAGATTCTCCCCCAGCACCTTTCCAGGAGCTGAAGTCTGAAGAGTATTGCGTGATGATATTTTGCAAGAAAATCTTAATCTTCTTCAGCAACAAATTGGCCCTAACTGCACTTTTGGAGTCGCACATCCCCGCGTGCAGGAGGGTAGTCACTTGATTGTATTACAGTTGATGGCAAACCTGACCACAGAGAGGGCACAAAAAAGTGTTTTCAGGCTGAGTTAATATTTCTCTCTTCTTCTCCTTCTATGTAGTGTAGGTCCACTCAGTGGACACACCTTGTGCTGAAGTCTCCATCGTGGATGGAGTTACCAAGGGGTAGGTTTCCCCTCACCAGCAAGATCTGACTTTCTGGGAGACGAGAGGAAAGAGCAAACCTTTATCTCTCTCCCCCAAAATCCCCAGTATTTAACGATATCTTGGTACTTGGTATAACCTTGAAGAACTGTGAAGCTTCTAAAGCTAACAAGACAGGGACAGCTCAGAAATGACTTCTGTCTGTGTTGGCTGCTATGTCCCTGAGAGTTTTGCTTTCGCAAGGAGGGCATGGCAGGCTCACGTGGTTTGAAGATGATGGAAACGTAGTCTCTGGCTTGTCAAGTCTGGAGAATACGCTTGGATGCAGCGCATGAGGGTTAAACCCAACTGATGTCGGCAGAGGTTTGGTCCAGTGAGGGTCTGGGGTTGGCAAAGCCCCGGGAAGAATTTACCCATTACAGAAATACCGTAGGACCGTGGTTTCATGCCAATCTCTAGAGTGAAAACAAGCGTGGGAGAGATGGGGCTGAAAGAAATGCTGCGGTAAGAGGGGAGGTGAGCCCAGAGAGCGCTGTCACTGGAGAGCTGGTGGATGCCAGAGCGGCGATAGCGATTCCTGTAACTAACAGCAGCCTCATGCCAGGGGCTGCAAAGAGCTGCTTGGGGCACTAAAAGTTAATAGTACCCGTGGCTGTGCAGGATAGGGCTTCTGGAGCAGCTTTTCTCGGGAAAACTCTCTTCCGTGCACGTGTTTCTGCCCTCGCCAGTTTGATCTCAGTGCTTGGCAAACAGTTTTGCATATTAAAAGCGCGTGCTGCAAAAAACCGTACTCGAACAAGACAAGCGCGAGGCACGAGTATCCCCTTGTAATTTCATTTTCATGGGTTCAAAAATATGCGCTGCCAATCTCTAGCTGCAGACAGCTCACTGCAAAGCAAGGAGGGATCTCCTCGGTGTGTGAAAGCTGCCCAGAATTAGGCAACAGCTTTGCCCCACCCGCAGCACCCTCGGTGGTTTCCTACAGTACTCGGTACAGTCGTCGGTATGTGTGGTGCATTAGTTAAGTTAATTACAACAGCACAGAGATTCATTGCAAATTGTTCCTAGTTAAAACTGAAAATTCACTGGAACAAGGAGTGCTAATTATATTCCACTTGTTACTGCTGTGTCTAGTTAATATTCCAACAGCTGCTTTGGCAAGATAATGATGGCTCCAGCAGAAATTACTGAACAAATAGATTTTTAAATCAGTAACAACATATTTACCAGGATTTTTTTTTTTTCCCTCTTCATACACAAAGTTAAGCCCTGCCAGAGTTGAGCATTCATACTCGCTGGAAAGTAGAGATAAAAAAAAAATCAACATTGCCATTATTGTGTTAGTTTGCCACAATTCCAAAAAAAAAAAAAAAAAAGCTAAGCTGGAAAATATTATCGATAAGTAAATATTTCTATCCTCTCCTAGGGATAGTGCTCTTCTCAGTTTCACAAAACCTAGCGTAGCTCTTTGATGGACAATACTCAGCGAGTCGCTCAACGTTGCAGAAGACACAGGGAGAACATCGCGAGCGCTGGAACCCGGCGCTGCGGCACGGCGGGCATTCGGCTGCCGCTGGCCTGGGGCTGCTTCCCGCTCCGTCGCTGCTGAAACGTGCAAGTGGATTTTTAAATTGCAATAGTGGCAGCAGGGCTCTCTCTTTCTGCCCTTATTAATGGAGTTTGGGCATTCAACAGGGCCTTGGGAGAGGCGGTTTTCAGCGCCTGCTTCCAGCACGAGATTTCTGGAGTAACCTGGAGCACAGTCTCTTCACGGGGAGCTTTCCAAAGCTCGCAGGCTCGCCGCACGAACCGTCGTGCGGAGCTCGCTTTTACTCCACAGTCTGAGCGATGAAGTTAAGTGCTTGTGAGACCTCGTGAGGCAGAGAAATCCTTCACTTAAAGCTGCAGAGCTGTGCCACGGGAAAGGCAGGAGCCGCCTTCTCTGCCGGGGAGGAGCAGCGGAGGTTGCTTGGGCTTCGCTTTGCCAGCAGCCACGCGGCACGGGGAGGCTCTAAGTTTTGGCTTGCGTCTACGACACTTGTGACCTGAAACAAATCGTTTCTGTCCGAGACAGCAGACAGAGGTTCAGGATATCTTAGAGCTGCCATCCCTGCCCGTACGGGAGCTCAGAGCCTCCAGCGACCGGACTCAAAGACTGTCCGTGTGCCGCTGCTCAGGCTGGCGCTGCAGCCAAGCAGCGATGAGCAGTACGCTTCAGCGGGACACGTGCACACCATCGGCCAGCTCTGGCCCCTGCTGATACCCGGGACGACCCATCTCTAGAGGTTTCCAGATTTTTATCGATAGAAAAGTGGAGGGGGACGAGGCACCACCAGCTCCACCCTGCCCTGCGAGCGGCCGTGGCTCGGCAAGGCGGAGAGAACCACCAAACCTCGCGCCAAGGGGAGAGCTCAGGTTTTATGACTCCCTCCACCTTGTGCACGTGTCTCTGGGTACACGCGGTAGCCCCCGTGTATGAAAAGATGGGGGACATTTTTAATGAGTCGTGAACAAGAAGTTCAGCTGGTGCTGAATGTTTAAAATCAGAGGCAAAACAAACATGCTGGAGTGTCTGGGGTTCTTTTTAATGGATAGCGCAGCTTCTGGTTTATTATTACCGCTATTACAGTTTGCAGCTGCAAAACGCTCTGAAATTTCAATAGCAGCATGCCTCTTCATGCTGCTACAGGAGCGTATATGCTCAGTCGTGTAAATCGGCGTGCACCTCTCATCCAACCAGGCTGGAGCTCTGGATCACACCATTTTATAATTCACCTCCCGAAAAGGGGAAGAGAAGAGCTTTAACACCTCAGCTAACAAGGGGGAACGTTTGTCAGCGCTACCACCAAGCCTGCCTCTGCTTTTCGAGGGAGAGCTTGCAGCAGGGCCACCTTGCTGGAATTACTTATATTTTCAATCAGTTTTCTTTGGAGAGAGGATTTTCCTCCCGCTTAGTCGTAACACCAGGATGCGTTGAGTAAATTCACTCTGGGTTGTTCCCTGTCTGGCAAAATAATTTGTGAATCCAGGTAGGGGGAAAAAAAATCTGGTTAGCAGCAACTGAACGTACAAAATGGGGTGACCAGTAACTCTCTGCTGCGGAGCCAACATTGATATATGTCCTATGGTGTCTTATGGGAGGTTTCTAATTGCAATATGAGTTTTGTGCAGTAACCTACTGGGAGAAGGGGAGAATGCAATTGCTTATCAGTTTATCATTACAACCTTTTATTAAGGTTTTTTTTAATTAAAATGGAGCGACAAATGTACACTCTTATCCCTATAAGCAATCTTATCTAGTGTGACTGCTGCTATATTAGTGAACTAAATCCTCTTGATTACATTGGATGTGATCTTATGAAGTATGACAGCTTTACATATTAATAATAGGAACTGTCTGAATAGGCTGTCGCATGACCCTCTTCTCCGTGACTCTCCACCAGCACAGGTTTAATCTATTTATCTCAGTCGCTTTCCAAGATAAGCCGTCGTGCTCTCAGGAAAGTGCAGTTGTCCCCGTTTCACAGATGGGGAGCACAGAGTCCAGGAAGGACCTAAGACCAAATCCCCAACTCCAGCACTTGGACCACAGCTCCTGGCGATGTCCCAGGAGCTCCAGCTTGATCCCTTCCTTCTGTAGAGGTGCAGAGCGGGAGGGATCTATTTTATTCTCCTGATCTCAGACTGAATCTTCTGGTTTCGACTTGCGTGACATGAGCAACCGCTCTTGTTTAGTCGCGTTTGTGGCTCCAGGAGTGAGGGGGCGATTCTTCCGGAGGACTTGCCTGTGCAAAGGTGCACCTCAACTGGGTGCACAAGTGACTTTGTGGGTCCGGCTAGACACTTGCATACAAATGGGATGCCAATATGAGAAAGGGGACTTAAATAATAGGACGGAAGGTGTAAACTCTATATCCAAATTTACCATCGCTAACATGGATTTTGTGTTACGGAGCTACAGGCTCTTTATCGAGCTATTTTTGACTGGCATCGCTCTGAGAAGAAAATGAAGCTCTGTGGCATGACACTGGTGAGGGAGGGAGAGGGCTCTTGTTTGCTGCCTCTTTTCCTTGCCTGCTTTCCCTGACTCTGAATTAGGATCTCTTTTAGGCCAAGGAAAACCAAAGTTCCTCTGCAGCCACTCAGCTGCTATAAATCCATTCACTTCTAGCTTAGCTTTACAGCAAAAAACCCCACATACTGTCTTGCTGTTTCCAGTCAGTGGCCCAGATTCTGCTCCCCACAGCACCGGCGCAGCGTGCTGAAGCTGGCAGAGTCGCTTCAGACTTGCAGGGGCGCGGGATGGAGCGACATGGGCCCGCAGAGCCAGCTCTGCTGCTCACGGGGAGCTCGTAACATCTGCGCCTTTTATGACAAGCCAGCAGAATCCCTCCAGAACCAGTGGGGTTTTATGACAGACAAAAAAAATTAGAAAAAAAAAAATCGAAGCGCTCTCCATGGGTTAAAACTTAGAAAATCCGGAGATACAAATGAATGACAAGGAATGTGCGATGCAGTTTAACTGTTGTGGTGCGCTCAAATTGTAAGTGATCTCTTGAAATCCTGTAGACCAGCATCAAGCCAAAGAGAGTCACAGGCGTTTACAGCTTCTGAGGTTGTGTCTGAATTGGAGTCGGAATGTCTCTTCCCACTCGCAACTCCCCATTGCAGTCTTGTTCCGTTAATGCTCTGTTTCTGTTTCATGGGATTTTTGGGGGAGGTTGTGTTCTGGTTTACCTTTGCAAGTGGGGGTACCTTGCTTTATAACATCCATTCCCTTCTTTTCATTGTGTTTTAGAAGGGCAGCTCGTTACTATTTCTACATTAACTCCGTTCTGTTGTTTCAAACTTCACATCCTTAACAGGAGAGACCTGCTTTAGTAATGGTATTTCATTAAGTACAAGTAACTAGAAGAAATAGCCTTATTTCCCTAGAAACTCCCTAGCCATTCCACTGGTATTCCACACGTTTATAGGTTTTTTGTGATTCCTTTCAGCTTGGCTAGTTCAGAGGACCTGTGGAGGATCAGCACTGGTCTTCATAGGCTAAAATAGAAGATCAGTGAGGTGTGCTTTCCGTGCAAGGAAAAAGATGCATGAGAACATATCCAGAGGAGAAAAAATAAATCTGATCCCCAGGGAAACTGGAAATGGAATCACAAAAGGGTTGGGGTTGGAAGGGACCTCTGAAAATCATCTAGTCCAACCTCCCTGTTGGAGCAGGATCACCCAGAGTGGATCACAATATTGATGCCCAATGGCTCAGCCAGGTGTTGAGTGTTGGGTGGTTCAGCTTGACCATGGTATTTGCAACCTACCTGTGGCAGTGATGCATCTGACAAGTTGCTAAATGTTTGGACACCTGGGAAGAGATAGCTCCTTAAATAGTGGCCTGATGTTTGGGTTTAGAAAGAATACAGTTGTGGAAAAGTGGGCGTTAAATACATCTAACAATCGATCTTCCGAACTCAGATTTGAAAATATATCTCCAGCTGTGACAGAAAGCCTCAAAATATAGAGGCCGTAATAAATAATCCAGTTCAAATAAATGTTTTTAATCCTTGGCATAAAGTTGATTCAGAACGGCGGCTGTTTCCTTCCACGACGCCTTCCCCACTTTAACGAATAACCGCCGAGCGATTAATCTAAGGGGCCTCAGATGCCCCAGCCAAACAGTTGACGTGAATAATGGTTATCGCCCCACGTAATACACAAGGATCATAAACAGTTAATCTTCGCCAAAAGGGAGAGTGAAATATTGTTTGATATCATTTTTAATAAAGGGAATAAATTAGGCTTTAAATATCATAGCACATCTTTAAACGCCGGTTACAGCTCCTGCACGCAGAGCGAATTAGCAACTGAATACGCGTGTCAGGGGTTATCGGCTGAGTTATTACCTCCCGGTCCACTTTGCATTAGACTGGCCCCTGTGTCCATGGTAGCTGGCAAGCTGGCCACCTGCTTACGATGGCTGTGCAGATAGCCAGCTTTGTCTGCCGAATTAAAATGGTGGCTTTAATCTCGTGGTTAATTCCTAATTCCACTAGTAACGCCGGTCACGTGAGGGAGGAGCGCATTGTCCTCCTCTGTTTACTTATTAATATTTTTAGGTTTCGATGGTGGCCGATCTCCCCGCAACGGTAAATTTAACTCTTTGGGTCTGGCCGGGAAATGCAATAACCACAGCGGTTTGTTTTTCACCGTAAACTCAACGTTGGCAAACAAGAAAAAGGAAGGGGTTAAAAGGAAATTCAGTGCACACGTCCCTTCCCTCTGGCTGTGCATCAGATTGAATTCTAAGAAAGATTGATGGTGGGCTTTAAAATTAATTGCAAGTACGATTGTTATTATTAATACGCAGGCATATAGATCCAATAACGCTACGCAAGTCCTAGGGATAACCGTGCTACGTGAAGGTAAATCAGACGTCAAGGCATAGTTTGGTTCCATTTGTAGAATAATGCCCACTTTTGTTAAAACAAGAAATAGTCATTAGAGCAGTTGACGTGTCGAGGCGATGATTAGGTTGGGGTTTTGGGCAATCCGTGAGAAACAACTGTCCGCAGCCCCCACGGCAGCAGCGGTGGGAAGCGTCGGTGTCGCTCCTTGCACGGGAATGGGGTTCGCCAAACTCTGGTCTGTGCTTCTGCTTTAGGGTCTCCGCAGACCCAGTGACCAAACTCTGTGAGCCCCGCTGGAGACTCGCAGCGCCTCCGTCTCCCTCTTTACACAACAGAGGGTCCTTCGTCGTCGCGCCTTGCGGACCAGCAGCCAACGAGCCGTGTGCCGGTTGATAGGTCACCCCAACGAATGTTAAACCTCTCAGGACATCTCCCCCACTTCTTTGCAAAACAGAGGGCATCTCGCTGTGCGAACGCAACCGCGCTGCTGCCGGGACTTGGGCTCACTCCTCCTCACAGCATTTCCCTGCCTCATTCAGGTGCACCCTCTTGGCACCGGGACAGGGATCCCTGCTCCGGGCCCGTGACTTGCTCCAAACCCAACATCTTCCCTGCCTTGTCCTCTGGGAAAAAGCCCATGAGTGAGGAGTGACTCCGCCATCAGTCACGTTGTACGGGCACTGAAGGCAAATCCGTCCCTATGTTTCTAACTCCTGCTGTTCGTATGCCTTATTAATTACCACAGCTAAAGCATATTTCCAGAAATATACACATTTCTCTTCTGAAGAGAGTCCTGCATTTGGCTCTGCATGGTTAAAAAAGAGGCAGAACTTGAGAAGATCAGAAAAAAAAAGTAGAACCGGAACAGTTTTCTTTGTCAAGAATTATTTGATCTTTTTATTTTTGAGGGGGAGGGGGGGGAAATCCTAAACTTTGCATTTCAATGGATTTTTTTATTATTATAAATCCATCTGTGCACGCACACACACACAGAAAATCTTTTCTGTTCTGTGCAAGGCACAATTTAAGGCAGCTTGCAGAAAGAAAAGGCAGAACAAATGTTATTGTTATTCCAAATATACAGATGTTTATTCTTATCTTTTTCCCCCCCCCTTCCTTTTCTTTATTTCTCCTACTGTCTTTTCGGTGACATCATAAGTAGGACTTGTCTCTTTATCGTCTTGCAAAGACTTTTGTTTTCTGGGACAGGAGCCTATTATGTCGTCACACGCTGGAACAGTAATAATCTCCCCCCTCGCTTGGAAGTCTTAACAGAAGACAATGAAAGAAACCATATTGTTTTCTGCTGGCACTAAATAAAGGAAGCAAGGGAATCTGAAGGGGGAAAAAATTACACGAGAGAGGCAGCCGCTCTGGCATTTTGCTTTCTAAATTAGTGTTTGGGGTAAAGAGGGAGAGGGTTTCCACACTGAATAGACAAGGAAGGACATCTTAATTACTAGGTCAGACACCAGGCTGAATGGCACGTCAGGTGAGAGGACCTGATCCTGGCAGGAGCTGGGCACGGCTGCGGAAGCGATCTCTGCTCCTTACCTTGTGGTATCCAGCCACCGCGGTTTGCCTGCGGCACAGGGTGGGATTTTGAAGAGGGAGTTCACGCCACCCCAGCTCTCCAGATGCTGAAGCGCTGGAACCGCTTCGGTACTGCCTGTCCTCTCCAGCTGGACCTCCTGGAGGCTGGATGAGGGAGCTTTCAGAAACGTGGAGGCTCTTCTCCTTGCTTTGCGAGTCCGTTCCTGAAGCAAGAGCGCTGACACAGCCTTGCCTCTTGCTTTTCTCTCAATAGCCGGTATCCAACGGAACATGGGAACTACGCAGAAACAGCTTGCCCGTGCCTTTCTCAAGGTCGCAGACACAGACCTTCATCAGAATCTAACTTTATTCCTGCTACAGGATGTAAACCTTCTCTTCAGTGTCTGGGATCCTCTTTTCTTTGACTTTCCTTGGAGCAGCAAGGGAGGGCTCAAACCCCCAGGGCAGGAGCAAGCCCTGGGAGATGTACCAGCTCCAAAGGGAAATGTCCACCTAAAGGCTTATTACCCTACAAAGGAGATGCATGTGTAAGTTATGTTGATGAGCATCTGGGTCATCTCTGAGCTTGCTCTACTTTCTCCTTTCTCCCTCTGATTAGACAGAGACGGTTTCTTGAAAAAAAAAGAGGATGATTCTTCAGGAAGAGAGCATTTTGAATAGGCAGGATTTCGTCTTCCTGTGGGCAAATAGACTAGAACTACTGAAACAAAAGCAATTCTCCTTTTTTATTTTTTTTTTTGTTCCTCATCTATATATTGGGAGACAAGCAGATAATCCCCTTACTTACCGTAACATTGTGCAGCAAAGAAGGCAATATAATAATATCATATGGGAATTCAGTGTTCTTTACACCATGGCTGCCTCTTTGGGAGTTGGTGTTATCCCTTTTTATCTCCGAGTTTCAGACATATTGAAGTGCTTGAAAGGAAAGATAATGTATACAAAATAAATGTACATTAAAATAATACTGTGGCACAAGAGCGAGCCTTGAATCCCTCTTATTAAATAAAAGCTGTAGAAAGAAAGTTTGCATGTATGAGCCCAAATTTTCTAGGATGGGCTTTGCTCCAGCTGAAGAGACCTTGTTGTGAGTAGGGCACCAGCTGGGAAGGAGAGAGATCTGTTCTCTATTTCTGTTCCTGCCATCGACCTGCTCTGTGACCTTACCTCGCTTCTTTGTTTTCTCTCTCTAGCTAAAAATACCAGCTCACCTAAAAAGCAGTTTTCACTTCGTGTTCTTTTAGAACAGCATGGCTAGCCTGTTGGCCCTTAGAGCTCTCTGCTCCCATATAAACCCCTGAGCAAAACCAAAATTCCCCGATTTGCCCGAGTCTGGGGCTGTTGCATGGGACAAACGAGATGGTGCTCATGTGTTCTCCTTGGTCACAGACTGCAAGGCTTGAAAAACAGCAGCACAGAGTGATGTCAACCCCCTCACTGGCAATCCTGGTTCAAATGGGAAACCTGGCCATGACCTGCAGCTCCCAAAGCATTATTTATGCAATTTTAAACCAGGTGAATCACTCATACCTATAGATTGCATTGAAAATATCCACCCAGGCAGGCCCATCAACACCAAGACTCATCCATTCGAGACAAGTAATCCCAGAGGAATTTTTTAAGTAACCTGGCACTTTGATAATGTGAGCAGAGAAAGATTTTTTCACTGAGGCAGATATTTTCCTTTTTTTTGCTGTGTATACTCCTGTATCAAATAGCTCTTAGAGAAAGCAGGGTCTTTCATGTTGGGAAGGTAATCTCTTCTAAATTGGCCTTAGCTCTGCTAAGACGGTGAATGATAACAGATGCCAACCTTACGACTCGGAGCATGTTGTGTGGGTTGGATCGAGTCACAGTGCACATTTCTGGCTGGGAGAAGATGGTCACAGATGCTTTTTTTCCAGAGGCAAAGCTGCATGGAATGAGGCCTCTCTCTTTATTCACGAATTGCATTCCTCCTCTCTCCCCTGCTCCTCCCCAACAAGCAACATTTCTCATCCTCTTTGTGCCTCCAGCCTGAATTCTGAACACTTTTCTCAAGGGGTTGGCTTCCACCTGTAGCACCGGGCAGCTTTCTTGCTCCTGTGATGCCATTGCTTCAGCCTCGTTCCTCCCCCGGTGCTCAGAAATTCTGGTGATGAAATGGGGAAGGGACTATTCGCTCCAATCCTTGTGACTTTTCCTGAAAAGCCTTCCCTGAGAAGACACGCTGAAGCAAGACTGTCCAGCTCTGCCGGCTCAGAAGCTGAAAAGTTGTCAAATAACTGATAAATCCCACGCAGGGAGAAAAAGGCATTCTGAAATCAGAGAATTTGGTCACGAAGCCCAGTGATATAAAAGCAGGAATGCATTTAGCAGTCTGCGTGCGGTGCGTTCATCAGACATCTCCAGAAGCTCACATGTCACAGGCTTGGCCCTTTAGCAGGTAAAGCCACTCATTACTCCGTACATGCGCACACATCGCAAGTAGTGACAGCAGAAGTGACCTGAATCGCTCTTAAAACAAGCCCTTTCTAGCTGGTGGCACAAATACAAAAGTCATGCGTTGACTTTTGGACATGTTTTCTTGTAAAATTCTGCGTAGCCTGTCTGAACGCTGCCTTGTCTTATTAACTCTCTGCAATATCCGCGCAGGTTTGCGGTTTCAAGCCCTTGTCATCTAGGTCAGACCTGCAGAAAAATCCAGCTCCAGAACTGATGCATTCATAATAATCTGATTTTTCAGAGGGGTTCTTGGCATCTAACGCAATCCTAGTGAAGTGCCCACTGTGTAAGCAGCGCCCAGCCTGCTGAGTGCTGCTGAAAAGCTGGATCTGCGGATACACACCACGTTTATTTGAACACCTGGCGGCCTATGACTCTCAATTTTTATAAAGACTCTCTGGCACTCCATCGGTGTCCTCATATTTTTAGTCTTTTCGGTTTACTAACCACGCATCTGTGTTTCCATCCTCTTTCCATCTGCAAAACCTGCCCCTCAGAGAGAGGTTCTTATAGACAAGAAGGTCCTGCACCAAAACACCCTGAAATGATATATGTTGGCCAGACAGAAAGTTAAAAGGCAATTGGGATTCAGAACAGATAGAAGGTGTTTTACTGGACCTTTGCAGAAAATGTCGTATTTAGCCTGGCTGGGGTTTGAGATATATTTGCCTTTTTTGAAGTCGTTTGGTCGCTCCTTTCTGTCAACTACCAACTGTGTCCTTAATTCCACTGAAGTAGGAAAGATGTTGCTAAGATCAGCTTTTGGTCTGTATCATTAAAGCTTTTTTAAAAGCAATTAAATTGCATACTATTGAGAGAAAAGGTGTAGAGCAGAAATCACCCCGTAGTGTTGTCGTGGCAGAATGATTAATGAGCACCGTTTTCTCCCTTCTGCCTCTTTAAAGTGGTGCTGGTTTTTGAAAGGGTGGGCTTTAGGCTGAGAAAAAAACTGTTGTTGAAGGTCTCGGTGCTGGCAGCAGCATTAGCATCTTGTTAAATTGCCGGTAGCGTTTCAGCCAGGCTCTTCTTTCGCTTCTGGTCAGCAGAGAAATGCGTGTGAGGTGCGAGGTTTAGGCGACGCTGCCCGTCGGGTGGTGGAGGCGTGGGGAGCTGTGGGTCAGCGTACCTGCAAATCCCACCTCGCTGCCTCCGAGTGCCGGCCGTCACCTCCCCCCCTGTAACCGGGTGTTACCCCGATCACACTGGTGCCACCAGAAACGAGGGTAAGGCCAGAATCACTGCTTCGTCTTGTGCCTCTTTTCTCCTCAGATATACAATTCCTTAGCTAATTTAGCTAATATGAGCAAGCTATGCATGTTAAAATATTGACGAAGACAAAGACCACGTTCTCCCAATCTCATGTAAAACTCGCTGCCTTGACTTCTCTAGCTCCACCTTAGAAACCACAAACTCGCTTTTCTTGCACCCTCCATATTCCAGGCTCACATTCAGATCAGTGGCTAAACCCAGATCTGAGCTCAGATAAATAATCTCCATTCTTGTAGCTTTGATCCAGTGGAGACTGTGACATTTAACTTTTCCTTATGGTAACTAAGGAAACTCCCACAAGCTGATGTCCTACCAGCTGCCTTTTGTGCTCGCGCAGCGACAGCCTTGGCTCTGGGATAAGAACATTCCACCCTCGTCTTCAACTTCAGAGCCAGCTTGGGTGGCTTTCAGGGCAACGCGTGGTTTCCAGATGCGTCTGTTCCAATCTGAACAACTAGTAGGGACTGACATTTGATATTAAATTGGGCGTTCGTGGAAACGGCGAGCAGAAAAATATCGCTGTCCAGATCTAGCTCAGGAGTAGAGTTGCAACCGTCTTCTATCTCAGCTCAATCTGCCTGGAAACAGTGGTGTTTTGCTGCTCCTGCCTCTTCCCAGAAAGCCAATTTGTGGATAAATTATGCGCTGGGATCAGGACATAACCCTTGGCTACTGTTTCAGACATTTATCCTCTCTGAGATCAAGTGACGCTACTTGAAGACATTAACTTTCCCCGGCTGTCTATTGCCAGCCCCGCGGGTAGGAGGGATGGTGTGTGCACTCTCTAATCCACTTCGGGCAAAATCAGCCAGGTTAGTTTAAACTGCCAGTGACTGCAGGTAGGAGATGGACGACCGTGTGGAACTGATTAGGGAGCGCTCGGACGCTCCCGCCAGGAAAAGAAAAGCTGGAGGCCGGTAAAATCTTCAATCACTTCTGCACTTTGCAAAGAAATACCTTTTTACTCTCTCAACTCATGCTCTCGGCTACTTTGGAAGCCTTCTTCTGTGAGGCCAGGGGGATGTGCAGAGCCTGATGCGAACGCAATTTTTTGGTGAGAGCCAATGTCCATAAATAGGTGAACAGGGCTTTCCAGGGAAAGTCTCTATAGGGGGTGCTTCGTGGAATCGTTTCACCTTCTCGTTTGATTTTGTTCTTGAAATTAGAGTGGATGTCTGAAGGACGGTCTCTGAAATGAGAATGATGAGGATTTTTTTTTTTTGTACAGGGAGTACGGAGGGAACTATCGGGAGAATGACATCGGGGTTTAGAGCGGGGTTAATGACAGGTATTTTGCACTAGATGGTGGAGGCCAAGAAAAGCTACTCATGGGAGAGCAAGGCCACACAAAATATCTGACTGTTAGTGAAAGATCAAAGGCAAACAGAAAGCTCAGAGAGGCAAATCTTTGTCTGGAAATGATATATGGGCCTGTGGAGGAAGGCTGGCCTCCAGAGGTAAATGTGCAGGGGGCTGATGGGGATTATCAAAACCTGGGGAAAGATATCAAAAAGGAGGGAGAAAAGCAATGCCAGTAATGGTAGAGATTTATGGATGTGTTATGAATCACATTGACCTTACGAACCACCTTTCTCTCTCCCCAGCACCTCTTTTGCCCTTCCCTTCCATGTGCTTTCATTATTAAAAATGCATGTTTCTGTCCTCAATTTCATACATGGGAACACAGTGACAATCAGTCCCATTAGTCTTTGGGGCGCCCAAGACATCAGCTGAAGGGTTGAACAATGAGCAGAAGATGCCAGAGTCCGTCCTTTGTGCGGGTTACAGCTGGCACCGCAGTCCTAGAAACACGGCCCTTGAGCAGCAGCTCTCCCTTGGGTTTCCTCAGGTTCTTGTAGAGTTCCTGCCCTTTAAGAAAGGTAAAAACCCAGCCTGAAATCCCTGAGAGTGGGAATTTTTGTGTCTGTGGAGGGATGCCAGCTCGGGAGCTGTTACCCCCTGCCCATTTGTGGATGGCTGGTTGACAGTCCTGAAGGACAAGGGGCAGAGGAAACGTTTGCCATCAGAAAAAGAGAGAATATGAGAACAGGATCATAGTGGCAAGAAGTAGGAGGAATAAGGAAAAGCCTAAGATCTCCCAGAGGCGTAGGGACATACAGCAGAAAACTCCAGTTTCTTCCCTTCAGGCAGCTAAAATATGGGGAATCTCCTAATGCAACACATTTTTGAATTGCTTGTTGAGTCAATTGTGGTTTTCCATCCCCGTTACTCTACTGGTAGCTATCACTCATAACACAAATATACCAAATAAATTAATTAAAAAAAAAAAAAACCTACCTTGTAATGATTTTTTCCCTGCTTAAGTTTTCAATTACATCAGCTATCTCATACTCATTAGAAAGACATGAGCCCATATTCATTAAATGCAAAACTAACTTTCCAACAGCAAAAAGGCTTGGGTGAAGAGGGTAATGATTTAATTTTCTTCATTTCAGAGAATTACATCTCTTATCCTGGGGCAATACGTCTGTAAATGCAGACAAAATGCTGTTTCAGGCTTGGTTTAAATTCCTAATTTAGTGGAGCTACTTGGTAGGAAAGTCTGAGTAAGATCCAGGCCCTCGTTTTGTCTTTTACACTCGACCAAAGCAAACTAAATGTTATAATTGTTGAGGATGCCAGATAACATTGTGAAAAATTACTATCCTAAGAAGAGTATTTTTCCGTATTCACCCCTACAAATATTAGCTCATGTTTGTATAGGCTCTTCTTTGCCTGAAAATTCATATGGATTTCTAGTGCAATGTTCAAAACTTGTGGCATTAGCTGCCGTTAAAAAAGATATTTGAGAGCTTTCAAAAATCACAGTATGCCTGTGTGCACCTCCAGGTGCCCGGGTATTCCTGAAATTGCAGTAAGAATCCATCTCTGAGTGTGCAGATGTGCTCAGTCCCTGTCTGTTGGAGAAGAAAGGACTTCAGCTGCAAGTCAAACTTTTGAAATTGTAATAAGGGTTTCTTGAAATTGCCGAGTACATCAGGTATTTAGTTCTCTTTGGGTTTTTTAGTGCAAACTGCATCTAGATATATAAGCCTTTTTTTTTTTTAAAAAAAAAATGAATTCCCACTACTAGGAGACAAGAAAAAACAGCTCTTCTTGTAAAGATCGGCAAAAATCACATAGTAGCTTCTGCGTGTAAATAATTGAAATGGAAAGTTTGCGACTGGCAGGATTTTGCCCGTGAGAATGAAAACAAGCACAAAGCAGCATCCCCCGAAGGCTCCCGCTCCTGCCGTTCCATGGGCTCAGACAGCGCGGTGAGACCCGTTCACGTTCTGCCTGCAAAGTTACCTCTGAAACTGAGTTTCGTTAAAGGGAAAATATCAAAATAGAAGGATAAATCTTTGCAGTGACAGGGAGTCTTGTTCCTGAAAAGGTGAAAGTGGTCATACAGCGCACCAAGGAGAAATGTCGGAAAAATCTACGCATTTTGCCTTTGATAAAATCTTGCCCCGAGTCTTGAGCATGAATCTCTGTCTTCTGGATGTCAGGAGAGCCAAGTCCCTTCGACTTGACGTGGGAAGTGATTTTTAAAAAGAAAAAAAAAAAGAGAAAAAAAATCCCAGAAGTACACATTGCTAATGCCCCAAATGGGTTAGAAAATGGATTTGTTTTTGGACTAAAAAAAGAAAAAAGTTAATTGCTAACAAGTGCGTGTAATTGAGTAGATCACTTTTTATCATCGTGGGTATCTGAGGTATAGAAAAATACTTCTGGGACCATTGCCCTCGCCTGCTCACCTCATACATTATGGTCATGTAGGAGGACAGAACAACTGCATTCCTAGAAAATATGTTTTTATCAGTAACCACTGGGAAAACAGATGCAGGAAACACTGAGTAAGTGTGGGCAATGCCCCAGAGTCCCAGAACTTAAACCCGACCCAAAGTATGTGCCTCTCCTGCGTTTAGTCAGGAGATACCTTTCGTAACTCGAGACTAGAGGAGACAAATTTGTTGTTTACTGGATAAGCCCATTTTCTACCACTTACAGCCATGCACATCTTTGGCACAGCTGGTTTTGCTCCATTGTGTAGAAACTGTGGTGGAAAAGTTTATCAGTTTATAAAAGGCTTCTGAACCAGTCCTGGATGAGGCTTTGTGGTGCCTTGGCTCAACTGTGCTGCAACATCCAGTCCTTCCTAACACCCCATAGCCTAATTCTTCCCTGTTTGTAGGTCCTCAGAGAAACGACTGGGACATTTCTATTGCCTGTTGCTTACTATAACTGGTCAAGTTACTGGGAAAACCCAGAATTTCCAAAATTCTGCCCGGTTTTCAAAATTATTTCATTTATTTCTTCAAAGGTGCGCATGGCTTTCATGAGGCGCATCAGCACGTTTGCTGATTTTTTAGAGACTGAATCAAAGCGTGAGTGGGAATGAAACGTTTTAACGGAAACGTCGCGGTTGTTTCAGGGAGAAAAACGTGCCCGATGCCAAAAGTCGATGCTGAAAAGCCATTTGTGCTGAGACAAAAATTTCTTCCCTTAGAGCAGCTCCTCACATCACGTTCGTCCCACCTGACTTCTCCTGTAGCGCTCCAGTTTTTTTTTTCCATTCCCCGTCCAAGCTAATGAAACAGCTGCATTTTTATCAACTGCTCCCTCCACTCCCAAGACAGCTGCGTTTCACTGGAGGGAGAAACAGTTTTTATAAATAGTGCCACTTCCAGAGCTGTGCTGTAGCATGTGATGTGGGGGCACCACCCGAGCGCAAGCTCGGTACAGCGGCACAAGCTGTATTTCAACGTGCCTCTATATTGCAGTAACCTTCCCAACAACATCTACGTGCAGATATTGCTTTCGAGCCAAGTTTTTCTCTCTTGAAGTTTCCCACGCTGTTTAATAAAGGAGCAGCGCCGGGTTTCTCGTTTCCCTTTTGCTGGTGGTGGCTGCAGGGCTCTGCAGGCAGAGCCATCGGGAGAGCAAGATGTTCTGAGCAGCAGCTCAGAAAGAGATGTGAGTTTTCTTCTAAAATCCGCGTTAATGCATAAAGATCAGGTCTAGTTCCAAAATAGCTACACGGGGCTTTGTGAAAGTCGGCGAGCTCCGGCCGTGAAGTTGGCCGCCCAGCATGGACCGAGTTAGAGAGCGGTACGTGGAGCGTTTGATCATTTGGCCTCTTTCTTATGTCACCATAAAGATAAAATACCCTAATATGGCTCTAAAGCCTATCGCAGGGCAAACTAAGCCGAGCAACCAGGCCAGGATTTGCTTCGTTTTGCAGAAACCTTTGCAAACAAGAGATTTAAAAGCTTGTCCGTGTCCCAAGCGTGTGGCCCAGACTTCATCCACTCGATGCCGTTAAACCTGCAACTTGGGGTTTAAATGAGGTGGTTTCTGTGTAGAAATGACTTTGAAGAAGAAGAAGAGCAGGATTTCCTCAACGAATTTCTTTGAGGTTGTTTTCAGGTGGGTCGTATTCAAATTTAGAGGTCAGATTCTGAGTTTGAGCGATGTTGTCCCACGTGGGGATGAGGATGAGGGATGTCCTGAGGGGCAAAGAAGTAGCTCAAGGGACCTCAGGGCTCAACTCCCCAATGGCCTCATTTCCCCATGGAGGTCCAGATCATGGCTCTCCCTTGGTGTATTGGGAAACACCTCCCTGAACGGCTTTGCTAGAGGAACCACAGCTGGATTTTTTGTCTGTCTGCTCTTCTCAGCCAAATGCAAATAGTGAAGGCTGCAGAGTAGAGTCCATGTGAAAGCCTTCAGAAGAGCCACCTCCACAAAAAGTGGGAGTTCAGGGGAGTGGGTTTTGTGGCAATCGTGCAAAGAGTGGGTCACCTCTGAGAGAAGAAACCAGCACGGGTCTAGTTGAAGGCAGCAATCGTAGCCCAAGCAACCTTCCCCCAGCTCATGGTGATGAACTTGGACCATTTCGTGCCTTCCTTTCCCAAACACAAGCTGTTCTTCCACAACAGTTTACAAATCTTCTCACTGGTGTGGCTTTACACGACACAGAGTGTGGAAGTTTTGCATCTCCCCCAGGCATCTCCCGATTTCTGCGGGAGAGGACAAGGGCTCAGCAGGGAGGGAGGGATGGAGGAAGGACCGCCAGCCGCCACTCGAATCTTGTTTCCAGCCTCTTGCTGGCAGTACCCCGTGACTTGCACATCACGGCAATCTTGACATAACCTTGGAGGAGAGTCAAGCAAGAAATCCCAAGGCAGCCCGTGAATGCCGGGGGACAAGGAAGGGGTGGAGGGGAGGACGGGGGGTCGCAGCCTCGCAGCTCCGTGCTCTGCCTCCCCGTGTTGGAGGTGTTCACCCTGGGTTTGAGGAGTGAAACCGTGCTGGAAAAGTGGGGAAGCCACGGTTGTAACTTCTTTAAAAGTTATTTCATGTGACTCGGAGTAGTCAGTTGTCATTTGTTGTAGCCTGAAGCATGAAATGAATTTTGACATATAGGCCTGTGACTAGAGCACGGGCTATTTCTCCTTGTTGGAAGCATATCCTTGTGTCTACGGCGACACTTTTTTCTCTGAATGACTGTGTGCTGGTTGTGAGTCTCAGCAGAAGTAGTGTAAGTTGGGAAAGAGCAGTAGCAAGTCCAATTTTTTGGCTGCGTTATGGAATTGAGATCAAATTTCAGTTGTGCTTATTTTGGATTATTAGTGTGCGATAGAGCAGGGGGCAGGCAGAATTGCCAGGGAAGTCCTGCAGGACCAGAGGAAAGCAGCGTCCAGATGTCTGCCAAAGCTTGAATTGTGCGATTTAATTCCACGTAACTGCACTTCCTTCACCAGGCTGACTCCTGAGCTGACTTCCAAATAATGCCTGAGATATTTAAGAATAGAAATTGTAACTCCTGGATTTTGCACACAGGAAAGCTGCCATCTGACTCCAGAAACCCAAAGGGTATCCCCAGATGTCAGCTGGACCCCACGGTGCTGCATTTGCCAGTAGCCACAGGGTATCCCGAATTAATGCTGTAACACAAGCACAGGAGCTACATGAACATGTTGCATTGTCACATTGGGATAGTTTAGCAGAAACATCTTTCTTTTGGACTCATCCGAAGTCTCAACACATGGTTTTAAGTACAATGATTCTCCTGTCAAAAATAAACTTTGCTCTCGAAATAATTAGCACATCATCAGTTGGAAATAAGCCTCATCTTGAGTGAAAGAATGGAGTTATATGGGTTATTTTTAAATAGCACAACAATGTATGCCAGGGGAAAAAAAAAAAAAAAAAAGGAGCTTAAATTATTTACATTATTTACACCATTCTACTGAACAGCATCTTCAAAAACATGCTTTTTAAAAATGGCATTATTAATTGAGATTATTTTTAAGACTATTTTTTAAAAGTTTTTGGTTAAATACTGCAAATGACCTCAAAGCATGTCACAGAATGATCTGTCATTTTACTGGGGTTTAGATCATGTGTAGAGTTTGGACCAGTATAAGTGCCTTCCCAGGGTGGGCGAGCATCTCCTCCCGAGAGCGGATGCAGGGCAGTCAGACTGCAATAATGTGGGGAAGCAACCATCTGGCCCCAAACAAATCGACTTACAGCCTGATCCCCCAGCCCTCCGTGGGTGTCATTTTACTCCTGCGAGTAGCCCAAACGCATCTACTCGTGCGTGCAGGAAGATGCTGCGTGTGTAAGGAGGTCACACTGGAAAACGTTGGCTTGGAGATGGGAAGTGGGTGAGGGACAACGCGAAACCCGACCGTGTTTCGCTGCGAGGCTTGTACCCCTCAGCAGGGTCTGGACGCTCCAGCACGAGGTTCGCTGGTGCACACAATCCTTTCAAAACCCAAAGCTCGTCCCCCCTGGTTTATAAACCGAAACTCTCCCCGGGGCTTTGGGGGACACCTCCGCCTGCGCCCCTCCGATGAGCAAGACGGGGTAAGATCCGTCCCGAGCTCCGCGCCGAAGCCTGACCCTTTGTTTCGGCGGTGTCTCTGTTGGTGACAGATGGTGATGCTGTCCTGGTGAATTTGTTACCTTCTCGATGACATGCAATATGTCTGCATCCTGACAGTGAGAGGAGAGACTCCAGCTGTCCCTCCAGTAATTGACAGCAAGGAGCTGTTTTCACTTTTGACAGAGCTAAGAAGCATTAGCATCATATTGGCTACTGGGAGGGGTTTTATTATTATGTTTATCATCTGAGAAAAGTCATTGTGATGTGGGACTGGGTGGGTTGGTGGTTTTTTTTTTACGACTTTGCTCCCGCAGCCCCCCTGCCCAGTCCTCCCACTGCAAACTGTCGCACGCTCCAGCAGAAAAGAAAGGGAAGGAAATGGGGGCTCCAGCCACCTCGTCCCCAAAGAGTCCCGTTCCTCTCACGCTGAGGGAAATGACAAAATCCCACCTCCTTTCTTGAGAAATGGTGGGGGAGGCACGAGAGGCAGGATTATTTTAGGATAATCAAAGTGCAGAAACTAGGTCGCCAAGGTGAGTCGGGAAGAGGTCCCGTCTTTTTCTCATGCACTTGATGCCTGCTGAAGTCGCTGCTCGCTGCCAGAGTTTGGGTCAGATCCTCTGCTCTTTGGAAAAGAGGAGGAAAGCAATCTTTTTAGGCTCTGCTGGCTGGTGTGGTGGATGATTTATGTCCGGTTTGCTTCCCTTTCTCTCTCCCTAGCTCGCACACGTACCCCTCGCTAGCAATAAAAGGCACCTCTCCCATACCCTCATGGACTCTGCAGCAGTCTTCACTCCATAATAAGTCCTTAATAAGATTGGGGGAGTAAAATCAACTCCGAGCACATAAGTCACAAAGACATCCGTACAGCAAAGACTTCTCCCTAAATTAGATTCGAGCTGACCTAAAACAAAGGTTGGGTCTCATTGCAGAGCTGGCAATGGCAAAGCTACCGCGACAAGCAGCCGCTTCAGAAAGAGCTGAATATTTCCCCTCGGTCCTACCTGCTGGAGTTCCCTGCGTGAAAACCACTCACTGCTACTCTGCTGTAATGGTATCAGAGGAAATAAGCTGTTGCCGTGAAATTTATTCAGAGCATTCACACGATCGTGTCTGTTGTCCTCTCGGTGTTTTCCAGGCAGAGAGGTAAGGGTCACCCACGCTTTTGGGCCACCCTTGTGTCTTTTGTGTTCCTCTAGCACCTACAGCCATGGGACACTGGTGCTGATATCAGACACTGAGGTTTCATGATGGTTTCATGCAAAAGAAAACAAATACAGCCCAGCAAAGAGATCTCAAAAGGAAGATTTCCCCTGGCACGGTGACCACTGTTGTATTTCTGTCCCATGGGACGGGGTGTTGGCACGAGGTGCTCACGCAGGCACCTCAACAAGGAAGGCAGGAGTTGTGCGTGCTACGTGCTGCCCGAGCAAAGTTACCTCCACAGGAGGAACCCAAACTTCAGCTGTTTCTCGCCCCAGAGCATTTGTTCAATTCTCACTTCAACGTATTTCAAGACTGGGCATGACGTTTGAATATTATTATCCCTCTGTGACACTGTAAATACACGCAGATAAATATGTGTGTATGTACTTACACATATACACACATATGTGACCCTGGAATCTTGAAAATCTTCTGCGGGTTCCTGAAGAAAAAAATAGTGCAAACAAATAAATTACACAGGTTCTGCCAGGTTTACAAAAAGTCTTTCGAGATCTATTGAATTGTAATTCTGAATCTTTAAAGAAATGTGTCTTCAGCTCTCATGTCCACAACCAGGTCCTCTGTGAAAACAAATCCATAAAGTCAAAAAAATGCAAAAAGTATTTGTCAGCTCTGATTTATTATTAATCCAGGCATTTTAACAATGGTTGCTACAATACTTTGCCAGGTTCTTCAAATGAGGATTGATTTTTAAGTCTCATTGAATACCTTTGTTGAAAGGTCCTCTTCCCAGATAGCTTTAAATATGCAAGGGTAGCACTCTGCTCTGAGGCTGTTTGTGCTGACTAAATTCTGAAGTTATTGATCTGAAAGCATGGCACTGACCTCAGAAATTAGCTGGCTTGGGAGCAGCATCAAACTCCTAAACTCATATCGGTGTTGACACGAGTACGTGACAAAAACCCAAGCCAAGTTAGAGCTGCGCAGAAACCCTGGTTGCTGGTCCTGATCTGGGGCCAAAAAGCTTGACTCATACCTTGGACCAGAGTTTGGAGGAGGGTAGATTTTAGTTCCCAGCCTTTTCATTCAGTAAATCCTGAGACCCAAAGCTTGATGCAAAAGAAATGCACGTATCCACATCTGTGCACGTGCGGATGAAGGATTGCATTTAGGTTTAGGAGCCAGGACCAGGATGGACCCAGGGGTGCAGAGCCCCTGGAAAGACTCCTTGTTTGAGAGTGAGGTAGGTGGTTTAAGAGTGAAGTAGGTGGATGCTGTGGAAGCCCCGTGTTATCTATTACACGCCTTTATGAGCTGGTATTAAATTATTCCTATTCCTTTCAATACCTTGATACGTACTGCACCTTACTGGTTCCAGTTGTGAAAGAGAGCGAGGGAGAGGGTGCAGGACCGAGAGCAAGGGGGGAATCCACTGTGTAACCAGTATTTGTCAGAAACAGGAGTAATTGCTGCTCCTTGGTGTGATTTATTGGGGTAACAAAGGTTAATAACAATGCCACTCAGTCAGTTTATTCTATTCATTTTCATGTCATTACAACGTATCAGGCATGGTGCATGTTGCAGCTGGGGTAAGGACCGAGTCTCTCCCAGAGAGATGCTCCTTTCTTCCTTCTGTCCCCCAGAGCCCCTTGCCAGGGTGGGCGGAGGGATTGGGACAGAGCTGGAGCAGGGAGCACGGGGTGGTCATCGCAGGAGTTGAAGGATTGTCTCAGTCTTTGCATCTCAGAGGCCTGGAATTTCAGACTAATTAGGGAAGGAGCTAGCACGAGTAGATGCTAACGTGAGGCCGACACGTCGGAGAGATGCTTTGCCGGGAAGCACGTAGGAGTGAGGGCAAGCGTGGGCAGCGAGGGGGTGGAAAGCAGCCTGCGACAGCAGATATCCCCACGGGATGCCCCAGGGATGGATGGGGCTTCTGTGGGAAGAGGTGGATAATGCAAAGGAGCCGTCTGTCATGCAAATGTGGTAGCGTGAGGAGTGTTCCTGGGTGAGCTCCCTGCTCGGCTCTGGGGGAGCGGGGAAGGCTTTCCAGCGGGATGGAAGGCTTTGCAGCGGGATGGAAGGCTTTCCAGCGGGATGGAAGGCTTTGCAGCGGGATGGAAGGCTTTGCAGCGGGATGCTGCTGCTCCGGCAGCATTACCGGCGAAGCCTCTTGCAAGGGGAGCAGAAGGAGGGGCAGGAAGGAGAGCGAGGCAGGCTGGGATTACTTTGTTGTTTTGTTTAGGGTCTGGTAAAAGGCAAAAACCACAACTGAGAAGCCTGAAAGCGAAGGAGACTGGCGCTTCAGACTAAAGGGATTCTTTGTCAGCTGGTGAGGCTGCCCCCACCTACACGAATTTGTATTTACGGGGTAGGGATTTAAAACGCACTCCAAGCTGAGCCTTCATTTCTCAGCAGCTGTCTTTGAAACCTTCTTGTCCCTACCATGGTCTTTTATTGCAAAGAGCTGTTTCAGGTGAGCACGGTGTCTTCTCTGGGCTTGCAGAAAGAAATCATCAAGGATCAGAAACTTAATGGCAGTGTGATTCCCTGCTTTGTGGGAGCTGGGAGTTGCTCCTGAGTTGCGTACGAAGTACTACCGGAGATGCAAAGGGTTTCCAGAGTCGCTCAACAACCACAGCTCCCAGCAAACTCAAACATTTCTCCAAATTAAGTCAGTGCTGTAAGAAATCCACCAGACCTTTTTTCCCCCAGCACTGGGTACCAGTGTCCGCATGTGGTTTGCCCGTGCACACAACCCTCCTTCGGGCTTAGCTCAAATCCATCCTCCAGTTAACCTGCACCCAAAGGTTTACAGTCTTTAAATCTCCGCGGCTCAAATCCCCCAGACCAACGGGTACGTGGGCTGCTCTTTGTGTGAGAGAGGGTTAAAGAAAACCCAACATCTTGCCACGGATCATCCCTCCCTTCCACCCGCTTCGACGCTGGCAGTCTCCCTCTGTTCTTTCATCCAAGTGGGCATCAGCACCAGCCCCATATTCATGAGTGTCAAGAGGTGTTGATGCACACTGCATACGGCAGTCGGCTGCTTTTGCCCACCCCGGAGACTAAATGCCTCGCACCTCCACTCGGCTGCTGGGACTTGGCTGGCTTTCAGGTTTTAATTTTTAGAAGGACTTTGAAATTTTTCCAGCTTCGCTCTCTGCTGTTTTTCCACCGCTTGCTCCGTGAGGTACCTGGGCTGCTTTGTTCTCGGAAATGCGTCGATAAATTAGCAGCCGCAACCTGTGGCAAATGCAGCTTTTCTGCCTTGTTTTGACCAAGCTCAGCTCTTGTTATAAAGCATGAGATGGACAGCAAAGGACAACAGTACCTCGGAGTGCCACGGAAGTGTCCATCTAATTGCTGCTTTTACAGTTTAGAGGAGAGGATATGGATATATTTAGCTGGAAAATAACAAAGAGAAAGAGAAGACTTGACCCACGGTGGTCAATGTCCCAACGCCAATGGTGGAGCATCCAGCTCACGTGTCAGCTGGGTCCCAGCTGTTCAGGGCAAGTGGTCTCACTCAGAAATCTGCGTTCTGCAGGTTTCCAAAAGGGATTTTCTGGTATTGAAAGAATATTTTGGCATGGGCGAAAGTTTCTTTGGATATTTTTGGAATACTTTGGAAGTCCTTGAGTATTTTCTTGATGTTTTCTAACCCTTTGGGGAGGGGCCATCAGGGTGCGTGTTCATTGATATCTTGCAGACATGACAGCAGCCCATGGAGGGATATTGGAGCTGGTTAGTGCTGCCTGGCTTGGGATTGAGAGAAGAGCAGTAAATGCTGTGTGCAGACCCACAACTCAGCCAGGAGCACTTTGGCATATGGCCCAGGAAAGAGATCTGTGCTTTTACAGGTACCTCAGCAAGCTCATTCAAATCTTGGTCTGCCATTTTTTGCTTCTTTGAGGTACAGGCAGCACTTCACAACTAGATCCAAAGTTGTCTGGAGAACCAAGTTTTCAGCTCTTCCGATTAAAAGAGAAGTCCCTCAGTAGTTCCCAAATATATTAGGCTGTGAAAGGCTGGGACACAATCCAGGGCTTGCAGCACTAACCCGTGAGGTTCTAGGACCTGAGATTTCTACTCAGGAAAGCAGAAATCTGCTCACAAACCTCTTGCTCACCCATCAGCCCAAAGCAGAACCACGAACTCATCCTCTTGCAGGGTCCCAACCAAAAGCAGTGACTGGAAGTGCCATGGTAACACCTGAAGTGAGGAATCATAGAATCCTAGAATGGCCTAGGCTGGAAGGGACGTTAAAGATCATTTAATTCAACCTCCTGTCATGGGCAGGAACGCCTCTCAGCTAGATCAGGAAACACATGGGGACCAAACGGGGATCGAACCTGCGACCTTGGTGTTATCAGCACGACGCTCTGATCAAGTGAGGTTTGTGCAATGAAAAACTCTTCTCCAAAAACTCAGCAGAGCCCCAGTTCCCCGGACAGGGGAACTTGGTTCTGCCATGGACCAAGGTTGCGGGTCCAGGATTGACGGGAGATGCTTTTGGTCAAGAATGAGCATAAAGAAGCATAAACTGAGGGTGAATTTGATCCTTTCCGACACTGCTTTTGGATCTTTCTGTATGTTTTCCCCTCTGCACCGCTGTGAAACATTTTCCTTCAGATATCCCCCATTTCTCTAGATAAAGGAGAAATCCTTTTCCTTTAAGCTCATAGAATCATAGAACAGTTCAGGTTGGAAAAGACCCTTGGGATCATCAAGTCCAACCATAGTTGTAACCCTCAGCCTCTAAAATGCGCCCGTGGACATGTGTTTGCCTTCCCTTTAATAGGGAAGTAAATAATTTCTCTGTCCCCCTCCAGGTCCCGTAGCCCTGGCATTTGAACAGGACCTCGGGCTGGAGCGGGATGAGTCCCGCTGACCCACGCTCAGCTCACGGCTCTCCGGGTTCCTCCCAGCCCTCCCCCATCTCGTCACATCAAGGTCTTTCTTCTTTGTAGCAAGGTTAGGCTCTATATGTCTTAACCATATGCCCCAAGTGAGGAATTCATTAGCATTCATTATGCATTCATAAGAAACAAATGGGCAGAGGAGTGGGAGGTATTGCAATTCGTCTCAGCTGCTCCTTCACACCCGGCCCCGGCGGGAGGGGTCCCCGCTGAGCGCGGGGGGCGCTGGGCCCCCGCCAGCCCTCACACGCGCGCCCGCCCGACCCAGCGCCCTTGCACGCCCGCCCTTGCACGCGCTTCCCGCACCGGTGGGTGATTTACAAGCTCTGAGCTGACAAGCCCCGTCCGCCTGCGTGAGTTCCCCGTCGGTTCATTTAACTCTACAACATAAGCTGATTACGGAGGGAAATGGCTGAAGCATAAATCTGGCTTCTTTCTTTTTTTTTTTTTTCTCTCTTTTTTTTTCCTCCCACCCCGGTGGCAACACCTCACTGCCCTGCCCTGCTTCACCTCCCATTTGGTCCCTGCGCGGGGAAGCCAAGGCAGACAACTCTGGGTGCTGCCTGGGTCCTGAGACATCCCTGCACAGAGAGAAGGAAATAAATCTTGATGGTTTTAAACAGCAGTGAGTGGTTTTCGCTGTTTCAGAGACACAGAGAGTGTGTCAGCTCAGTCCTTAAATGTAATTAGTATCTGGGTGAGAGTTTGGGTCAAAATAAAGTCGAACGAATACGTTTTGGGTCACAAGGTAATGCCCTGGGGCACAGTGCATGGTACAGGAGGCCACATCACCCAGCTCTCGGCTCTCACCGTGCTTCAAAGGCACCAATAGCAATAGCAGTTATATTTTGGTATTTTTTTTTTTAATTTTATCACTTCTTTTCACTTAACAGTGACAAAAATGGTGTCAGCTACCTGTGAGAGCGCGTGGTGAAGGCACAAGTACTAGGCAGGAGAACAGTGAAATGAGCTTTGGTTCATGTTTAAGGAGCTCCAGGACTGAGTCCAGCATCTCCCTGGTAGGTCTCCCTTAAACGTGATGGGGAACATCCACCCAACCCGGGAGAAACTCTCCCAAGGGGAAGATGGCTTCCAAAAATCTCCCAGAGAGAAGCACAGTTCACCCTGTCTCCGTCCAGGATTTGGGCTCCCAGGTCCTTGGGGAGGAGGTTTTTGAACGTGCCTGGGTTTCAGCTTGTCATTTCGGAGTAACACGGACTCCTTTCGGTCTCCTTTGACAAAGCCCAGCCCCTGGAGCAGGAAAACACTGCTAACGCTGCCGCCTGCCACACTGACATTTTTTCAGTGAATCTACAGAGCAAATGTAGAAATCCAACCCAGGGAAAAATCAGTGAGTCTCATCTGATGTGTTCAGAGAGAAATTCCTGGTGTCGTTGGCACCCGAGCATTACCCAGGACCCCTCCATGGCAAAAGACGGCTCTTGGGTAGAGCCGTTGCAGTTTTGCTGCGTCGGTGTGAAGCCCGACTTGCCTCCTGGTGGAAGGTCTCATTACAGCAAGGATGCTTTCCAGCTCCAGGAGCTCTCAGAAAAAGCGGGATGTGAGCTCCAAACACCTTCAGAGGAGCCTGAAAGGGAGGCGGGTGGCTGGCGTGGTGTTCAACCGGAGCCAAAAAGCCACGGCGTGGCCCGGCTCCACACGCAGCACCGCGGTGCTGGAGGCTGCCAGCAGGAGATGTCCACAGCGTGTCCACTGTCACGGGGGGGCTCCTAACCCTGCAGACCCCGAAAGCAAATCACAGGATTTGTCACTTATCTTTAAGGATTTGTCACTTATCTTTAGTGCCCATGGCCCTGGGAACTAGCGCATGTACGCTATGCCAGCGATGCTGCGGTTCTCCCCACAAGCTCTGCTTTGGAAAATACAATATTAAAGAATATGTCTTACAAGATTGAAAAAAAAAAAAAAAGTATTTATGGGCTTTTGCCCTGCTGAGTGAGGGCAGTAACCAAGCACCCAGGCTCAGAGGAGAGGTTTGTTAGCACAGCTCAGTGCCTAGCCCCGATGCCTCATACAAAGGTTCACGCGGTGTTCGACTGGGCGAGAGGATTTTAGAGTATATTTTATTGTGTAACCAGAGCAGAGGTTTTCCTTCCTGTATCGCAGTGACACGGGCACAGCCACACACCTGTCCTCCTGTCCTCCTTGTTGGCGATTCCCCTCTGCCGAATCACTCTTCCCCTACCCAGCACCTTCCAAAAGCCGTGGGCATTACTGCCACGTACGCCGCTGCCCTTAACGGTGCTGGAGAGCTGTAAGCCAGAAACATGTTAGGTGTGATGAGAGCTCCTGCTCCCCTTGCGCACGGGCGTTTTTAAAGCTGGGAGCTGTCTATGAGCAGAGATCCTCGGCGGGTTTCAGAAGTGCAGGTGACCAGTGGAAATTCCAAGCTATTGAAAATCCCCGCGAGTCTCTGCGCGTCTCCCAGCTCCCGCCCGCACACACCCGCCCGCCCGCGGCTGGGGTGAGCCTGCGCGAGCATCCGGAGCCGCATCACTTGCACCGTGTGTACGACCTCCGGCGCAACAGCTCCGCCGTAGCTGGAAACTCATCTTTCTTTTCCTCTCCAGCTCTGCTGTCAGAGCGGTATCTCTTCGGATCATAACCTGCAAACAGCCGTATCCTGGCCACTCTGTTCTTGCAGTCAGGTCTTCTCATTTCCTTTTTTTTTAATTTTTTTTTTGACATGAAACAAACTTCATTTTTTGACCTGGAGGGAACTTTAAAGGCTTGGTAACTGCTCATATATATAAAACTCTAACCGACACACGGCTCTGGCTGGCTACCTGACTCTCCATCCCTGAAAGGGCAGCAAGGCAGGGAACAAGCATTTGCTTTGCAGCGAGCAGAGCCACTCTCCAAACAAACACCGAATCAGAGCCGCGTGGCCCCCTCATTAGCAGTCTAACATCAAGGACTTTCATGCAGCAAAATTAACTATTTTTTGTGGGATGTTTAACAAAAGAAGAGATACTAATGAGGTTAGTTAAAGGGTGGCCCTCTTTCATTAGCTCTGCTGGGCTAAGTCTGCCAGTGAGGAACTATCAAGAAGATTGCTTTTTTTAATTACTCTGTTAATTGATATAAAACAAAAAGGACGCAGATTAGTTGCATGCAATTAGCAAATTAATTCTTGGCAATTACAGACTTAATAATGGAGTACTTTTGCTGCTGTGTGTTGGATTCCGTGGCCTATATTCATTCCCTGTTATGAGCAGAATAATTTCTTTTTTATTTATTTTTTAAAAAGGAACAAGAGTTAAATATAGTTATGCACATGTTTCTTTGGAATTCTCTCCGTAGCGTGATGAGGAAGATAAAGTGCATTTTTCACCTTTGGCGCAGCAATGCCTCGTAGCATCTGCATTGCCCCGTTAACGCTAAAGCCCAAGGTGATGGGTTACACAGCGCCGCCTTCTCGACCAATTCCGACTCCGGTGCTCGCGACTTCAGTGAGACGAGAAGTTGGGAGCAAGTTTCAGTTTCTTTCTGAATGGGGCCAATGGGCAGGAATATTGGAAATCAGATTCTTAGAGTCTAACCTCAGTCTAGGGCTCTTCCCAGGCTGCAGCGCTCTGGCGCAGCAAGTTGGCTGAAAAATACCCCACTTCTCCTTCAAAAGTCAGTTTTGGGGTGGTTGCTGTTGAATGATTACGGCAGGATAAGCGACTCTCAGGCAAGCAAGATCTTCCCATGTGTTCAGTGTTTTGCTTCACATGATTTCTCAGTATTGACGGGGAGGAAGAAACCTGCAAAAGGAATAGATCAGACTCGCTCTTAAAAGACTCTTAAACAAGAAAATAACCTGGCAGCCAATAATTAGATTTTCTTACAACTTTCCAAGCCCGGAGTGTATTTCTAAAGCCTCACTTCCCAGTACCAATTTCTCAAAGAGTTGTTAAGCAATGAGTTGCTGATTAGTTCAAACTCAGAGCACCGGCACCGTGAGCATTATGGCTGATGTAACCGTGCCAGCGAGCACCAGGACTTCTCTGGAAACATTGGGCTTCTCCGTGTTGCTAAAAATGCACAAAAATTACAAAGCAGAACCCTAAAGACCCAGCTGTAAAGCTGGGGACTCCGTACCCAAGTGCTGAGTGATCCTGCTTTGTCACAGGGGTTGGACTAGATGATCTTTTGAGGTCCCTTCCAACCCCTGACATTCTGTGACTCTGTGATCGCGCGTTTTCTCCCCATGAATTGTAGCAGCTGAGATGTTGGGCAGTAGGAATGGGCTGAAGCATCTGCAGGGAGCCGGTGCCCGGGAGGTGTGAGCACAAGAACATGATTGCAGCCTGAGGGTCAGATCCTGCCCCATTCCCCACTCCAGCCAGGACCTGGAGCAGGCTGTGACCCTCACCGCTCTGTTTCCCTCGACTTAGAATCCCAAAGCAGAGGTTTTGAAGCACCCGTGAAACCCCTCCACTGAAAATTCAACCTGACGGAGGTGTCGGGAGGGCACGGGCAGGACTGAGCTGGGACCTGGCCCCCAAACGTTCTCATGGAAATTGTCCTGGAGAGGGCAAGGAGCTTTGCACCGAAATGAAGGGCTCCCCACGCCCAGGCACCCAGCACATTTGTCCTCCCTCCCCAGTCGTAACGGGTATGGGGGGAGCCAGCTGAAATGTCTTTTTCCCCCTCCAAAAGAGAATTCAGGAGGCTGCTTAGTAGAGAGCTTTGAGGAAGCAGCTGTGCAGGAAGGCAGCTTGCTGCCTTGTGCTTTAATTTGGTGGTGTTTTCTCTTCTCTCCTCTCACTTATCTTTAGGGCCCAGCAAAGCCCAGCTATTGTTTAGGATATATTCCTTCCCATTTATCCCAGCTTTTCAGGGGGAATTATCCCATGTCCTCTTTTCACTCACTATTCCTTCCCTGCAAAAACATGTGCCTTGCTTTAATTTATTTTTTTTTAATGAGACATCTTGTTTATTTTTTCCCCAGTCTCTTCTTCTCCCCCCATAGTGCGGCTGCTTCTCCTGCTGGTGCTGCGTTGCTGGTTGCCAGAGAAATGTTTTTCTTTCACTTTTATTGTAATTTATTGATTTTTTCTTTCCCTCCCTTATGGGCTCGGAACCTTTTGCTTCGACCAAATAACGCACTAGGCATTAACAACATACTATATGCAACTTGCAGTTAAATCAAAATAATGAGGGCACACTCATGTCAAACACAGTCAGTTAGAACATGAGAAGACGCGAGCCACAAAACAGAAGCCAACAGCATTATCTGTCTGACCTCTGCCTCTCTTCCCACGCATCGAGGACGTTTTTTCTCACACTTCTGAGGGGTTTCTGCTTTCCCCTGCTCCCCAGCTCCGTAGCCAGCAGTCCCGCCTGCTCCCCAGCTCCGTTTGTAAATGGGTTGTGATTAGTTGGGTTCAGCCACTGGTTCCTCTCCAGAGGCTCTGGGCAGGAGAGCCTCGAGCGTTGACTTTGAGGAGTTTCCACCACCTCCTCTGCTTCCCATGTGATTCGCTCCCAGCCAATGCTCGGACTCCTTCAGGAGAATTTTGTTATTTTCATGGAACCTCTGCAGAACTGGAGTAATTTCTTTCCTCTCCAGCCCTTGCTCAGCGTTCCATGGAGCCGTGTCCCCACTTTCCCTGACCACTTTGTTTTCTGATCTCTTTTGCAAAGGGTGACCCCCATGCAGGCAAAGATCTCCATACAATGATCTAGGAGGGTACAATCTTCTCCACTACAATTATTTTGGTCTTGATTATCTGAGATGATGTTCTCCAACAGATCCTATTGACTTCAGAGTTGTGTGGTCTGAGAGCTTAAAAAATATAGATTTTGGGGACTAACTTCTGCTAGATTTGTCCCCTACTGATAGTAAGGAGCTGATTGAGCTTTCAGAGACCTCCATTCACAGGAAACATGGCACACGGACTGGAAACTAGTTTACTTCAGCGTACTGTATGTTTGGCATTAATCTATATGTTTGGCATTAATCTAAATGAGAAATGCAGAGCTTAGAGATTTCTATAGATGGTGTCACCTTTCTACTCAGTTGCCAACCTGCAGATCCCTTCTCCCACTTTCCTCTCTCACCTTCTCTCTTGACACAACTTCATCGATGTGTGCAGTGGGGCAGGAATTCCATCTGTTAGCCCTCAATAATGTTTAGGATAAAACTCTTCCTTAAGTAGTTTTTGTCTTTTTAAGCTGAGAAAACACTTACGGAGCAGAGTGCTGCTCTGGGGCTGGGTCTCCTCAGCACTGTCATAGTAACAATTATTTATATGTTGTTTTTTCTGGATTTTTTTTTTTTTTCACTGACTACAGCAGGACTGCAAAACAAAACCAAAAAGTTCAAAGTATGAGCATCTTTTTTTTTTTTTGCAGATTTTTTTTTTTCTTTTTCACATACACAAACCTTCAGGGACAGAAAGATGCATTTGCCAGTTCATCAAGATACACATTAGTCTCCGTAAGTATAGGTTCAGGAAGCTGTGTCGGATCCTCCAAGTTTTTCTTACACCTACGACCACGTCTCATCAATAAATTTGCTATCTAGACAGTACACAAAACTAAAATTGGACCAGCAGCTGACAGCCTGGGGACTGAGCTAGGGACTGCCAGAGCTGGCAGTGTTTGATAATTGAGCTAAAGGGACGGGATCCTTCTTCTTAACTGGGAGAGTCTGACACATTTTCTGGGGTCAAGCAAAACAGGACCCCCCTCCACAAACACTTACCGAAGGGTCTCTTTTTAAGTAGCAAGACAGGCTTGGATGCAGGTATCCAAAAGCTTTCATGGCTCAGACTGTGCTGTTTGCTTTTTCACAGTCAATAGGCAATCGTACATGACAACAAAATATTGGATCTCGCCTGCAGCGCCGCACAGCCTTTTTCTTTAATGTGCCAGCGCTGAGAAAGAAAACTTCCACAAGTTGTGCAAATCACCGCTGGTCAAACGAAAACTTCGCTGTAGCGTGAAATGCGAAGTGACACCTTAGATGCAACTAATGGAGCTATCATGGTCCTGAAAGTAACTCTCAGGGCACCTTAAAGGGATTCGTTTCCTCACATTCAGCCTCCCTGTCTTGCGGGGATATTTTTCATTACTTGTCTCCTAGTCCCCATTTGGGCTCGTTGTTAATCATCAGGCGCGGGGACTTCCAGGCATGTGAGAGCGAGCTTGGAGAAATCTTGGACAATGCATCATTTCAGGTGAGGATAATTCTGAGCTCATTACGACCTCGAATTTACCGCAGATAAAAATACTCTGAGGGAAGGTTTGGGGATCTGTTCTTGGAAGAAGAGGTCAGCTCAGGCAAGATGCTGGGAGTGCTGAAGCAGGCGCCGCAGGCTTGTAAGATCCAGAGGAGGACACCAGAGGTGTAAATCCAGCACAGGTCAGCCTCTGAACCCCAAACCTACCGTGACCTCCAGGGCTCTGCTCTGCAGGCTGCCTCGGCCGGACCGGCACAGAGGATGGAGTCCGGGCACAGCGCCACGCCAAGATCCAAAGTGGTCCAGCGAGGGTGGATGTGGCTTGGCCAGCTCGTGGCCCGTCTTTAATGTGCCAGAAGCCCCGTTGTAAAGAGAAGAACCCGATTGTGGGAATGGAAACGGAAACATCATTACATTTTCAGAGTAATGAGCGAGGCCCCCACCCTGGAGCTAATTAAAACCGTGGAAGCCTTATTTCAGCAATCAACCTAAATCTTAGCTACAAGCACAGCAAATGTATTTTTCAGTGTGTGTGTCTTTGCTTTTATGTTAGCAAGTGAGCAGGGTGAGAGAGAGCGTGTGTTTGTGTTGTTTTTCTTCTCCTCGGCAGGAGAAGCTGTTCTGAGCTTATTCTTTGACCGTGCAGGTGATGCAGTTCCTACAGGGGCAAACACAGTCCTGCTTGCGCTTATTGAGGTACAGTCCCCAAACGTGGAGATATTTCAGTGCCTTGGCTTTCAACCTCATCTAGAATGGGCAGATACTTAAAAAATAATAAGCGAGAAGAGAGGAAAATAGGTAACTTATCCCTCCTGAGCTTTGAAAATCGGTCGGTTCAAATTTTAGGTCCCGTGTATCTCATTTCATCTGCGCTCTGCCTGTCCTTCCCCAGCTGAGCCAGTAGCGCCGAGATTGAGATCCCCTTCCCGGTATTTCAGAATGGATGGAGGAATCCTCCCGAGGCACATAGGAGGCGAAGATGTGTAAGAAAAACCTCAATTTAGCATTCCTATAAGGAATGGGCATCTGGATTTCTTAGTCAGCTTTGCAATATCAGACGTGAAGCACAAAGGGATCTTGTCCCAGCTCAAGGGTGTGACACTCTCTGTGGAAAAGGCACAGAAGAACTGCTCCAGTCTTTCCCACTCTCGGAAAATTGCAGTTGTCTTCCTCAAAGGCTCTTAATTTTATTTAAATAATGAAATATGGAGTTGTGGAAAAAATCCCGATCCTTTGGAAAGCTGTAGTACGGGCAGGCAGGCAGACGCTGTGTGTGCTAATAGGGAAAAGAGAGAGAAATCTTTTTTTTTTGGAAAAAAAGGTATGTTTGAAACACTAAGCACACAAATGTGTGCACACACAAATCCTCCAGCCTCTGCGCATGTATTCACCAGGGGTTCAAATTAAACTCCAAATTGTGCAATCGTGATCTGTGCAGATTAGAAGTGGGCTTAGATTGCAATTAAGTTGAGGGAAGTCAAGAGCTTAGGTAACGATTATCATTTTTTCCTATTTGGAAGAACCAATTGGAAGAAAAAAAAAGAAAAAGATTAAAATACGCTATAGCTCTGCGTATGCACTAATAAATTGTCATTAAACAGTTCCACCCTTATTGTACAAATGGACATACTATGAAATATTTGTAATTAGCAACACAATTTATTAAAGCTACACTGCCTTGGCTTGGTGCTGTTTCACAATCAGACGCAGTTTGGGATTTTGCAGCCGACCATTTTTTAATCACCGGAGCACTTCATTTTTAGTAAATCCAAGCCTAATTTTTGTCATCCCCTGCTGGGCTTTACTTGAAAAAAAAAAAGTTTAATTTGGTTGAGATCCCCTCAAAATCATCTCTGCTTAATGCCTTCCAGCCTTCTGCAGTCTGTCTGCCCGTTTTGTACAAAACACGCGAGCAGGCAGTAATCAGCAAGTATACTTGAGTCTCACAGTAAATGTCAGTTTTGTGCTTTGAGATTTTTCATGTGCTTCTGAAAAGTGTGTAGCGGGATGCAGCCCGCATTAAAAAAAAAAAAAAAAGAGACACAGGGCAGAAAAATAGTGTTCATTATCGGGGAGAAGTAAGTAAATGATAAGAGATGATTTAGAGATCCTGAATGTAAAATGCATGATCCGGGCGTTCAGAAATGGACTGCTCCTAGACTATTAGGAGTTGAAGGTCATGCCACATGTCATTGGAAAGGTAATTTTCTCTAGATTTTGAAATAGGATCTCGGGTTTGACCTATGCCCTCTGTGTCAAGAACATCTGGGCATCCTGAATACATCTATTCCTTTTCCTTTTTCCTTTGTTCCCAGTGCTAGAGGACAGACTCTTGGTTTGAAGAAAGGGGAAGAGAGCTTCAGAATTTCGGTTTTAGCATTGATGTGGACTTGTCGGTGGCCCTGGACAAGTCATTTCATGCCTTTTAGTCCCTCCTTGTCAGTAAGATGGATTTGGTAGAGAAATGCCTAGATAGCTCATGTGTAGGTCTCAGTGCTTGATTAATTAATGCTCGTAAGTTATTTGTGGTCCTCACGTGAAATAAGTTACTCACAGTGCATCCAGAAGTGCTTCCATTGGTTTTACAGGTTTGGGAATGAGACTTGTTTCCCATAAATAAACCAACTTTTTTCATATGAGTGATCTCACAGGGCGCAAAATGATATGAATAATTTGAAATACTTTTACTGGATGCTTTTCATTACCTTTGGAAACAGAATTAAAATGCTCGTCTCTTAAAACTGCTTCTCTTGTTGAGCTCTGCCTAGAAATACAGATGTTTAGTGCGTCTGGAAGCCAGGCCATCATTTTCTGAAATCAAGCATCCAAAAATACAGTTCTCTTTGAAAAAAAAAAAAAAAAGGTGCTTATGTGCTTGGCTTTCCCTTATGTTTAGATTGCGAAAAGTGAGATTTATCTCAACAGACTAAAGGGAGAAAGGAGGAGGAGGAGAAAGCGAAAAAGCTTCCAGACAGTTCTGCAGACACCTCTCCTCGATCCTTTGAGACACCCTCTCCACCTAAGTCACAATTTCTGCTTCTGTGCAACAATCCACCTCTTCAGCACACTTCGGTTCCCAGTTTCCAATGAAATCTTCCAAAACCAGAGGCCAGAGTTTTTCCTTTCCCTTCAAGGACAACTCCGTTCACACCATTAGCGCTGCTGGGATGCAAAGAGGGCAAACACCCGTAAAATCAACGCTGTCCCACGAGCAGCAGCAGTGCTTCAGGAGCGGGGGGGCTCGCTCTGCTGGCCTTGGGCATTTGCACCGTGACTGCTGGATGAGATCAGGGGAGCTCCGTGCTGCTCACCGGACCTAAAATCATCAGCCCTTCATTTCTGCTTTAGCATCAACCTGGTCAGGCTCCCGTCTGAACCAACGTGAGCCCGGAGAGATGCTGAAGCAGAACCTCTGCTCCTCCGGGGATGCTCTTCCCGCAGCCCCGTGACCCTCCCTGGGTCCCCTTCTCCGCTGCTGCCCCTTCAATTCCTGTTGCTGTTTATCTTCTTCTTATGAATGGAGCCGAGCTAATCAGCTAGATGGCCGGGCTGCGTGTCAGAAAACACACAAAAGGATTTAAATCCCTTTCCCTCCTTCAGGAAAGCTTTTCCCCCGCAGTGGGAAAGGGGTTGGTGCCTCTGAGTGCCCCCGTGCTGCGGGAGAGCAGGGGGATCAGTCCTGAGGCTCAGGGCCAGAGCAGTTATTTGCAGACCTGGACTTGGGGTTCACATCAAATTCTCAGCTAAACATCCTGTCTGAGGTGAACTTAAAAACAAAGTCATCTTGCAAATGGTTCCCCCAGCAGGTTGAGACATGCTGTTGAGGATAATGTTAACTCCCCGCAGTCTCAGAGAGACAGGGAGAAAGCAGCTTATTTCCATATCTTAATTAAAATTTCCATTAATCCCATCTGAGGCCTCATAACTTCAAAAACTTGGACAAAAAAAACCCAACACTTATTTCTGATAAATATTTTAGACTAATTGTTCTGAGGTAGCAGGCATCTCTGGCTGGTGAATATCAACTAGCCGTGGGTCTCGCATACTATTTAAAGGCAAACCGCAAGGGTTTTGTTTGTTTGTCCTCTGAAAATTACTGAACATCTTAAATGCCAAAGATAGGAGGCAGAGAGAGCAAACGCGCTGGGCTGAGCTGTGCAGCTGTAGTTCATGAAGGATTGTGGTGACTGCGCAGAAACGTGGTTTTTGGCAGTTTGGAGGCTGCTTTTTTTTGTGTCTTGCAGGCACCTCCCCGGGGGCCAGAGCCCCGGTGCTTCCCAGACGAGGGGCCAAGGGGCTGTTAGCTCAGGACGACTCCTCTTAGCGGTGCTCTGTGCTCTGCCTTTATTCTCTAAGACAGGAGGGTGTTGGTATAAAAAGTGGGTGAGAATCAGGGACTCAAAGCGAAACACGCCGTTTCGCCCAGCCCAACAATGAGCCTAGAGCAACTGCTCTCGGAAGGGACATGTGGGATCTGCAATGTGCATCAAGAGGGAAAGATTTAGGTCAGTGGAGGATCCGAGCATTCAGAATGGGACCTGGCGTTGCCGCCTTCTTTTGCCCCATCCCAAGGGCCAAGGATTCCTGGTATTCCTTGTGTGCAAAGTGTGGGTTGGGAAACCACCGCTCCCTTGGATATTTATCAGGAGCTCAGATGAGATCAAGACTCTTCCCTCTGCGGAGGGAGACAGGGCTTCTCTTCCTTTAAACCAAGATCACAAGCAATACTTAAACAGCCTCTGCCTTAATTCCACCAGTCTTTCCATCTTCCCGTAGCTCCTGCAGCCTATTCAGCAGTGACCCCAAACCTTCCTACAGAAACAGAAGAAAGGGCACAATTAATGGCAGCTTCAATCACCTGCCTGACCGCAGGAGATGGCTGAGAAATAGCAGCAAGATTTAGAACAGGGAGAAGAAAAAAACACCATAAAGGATTTTCCTTTGCCATTTAAAATCGTGCTTCTGCTCCGTTCCTGGGCTGAGTGTTTTTAAATCTGGGTCGGAGAGGCTGGAGTAGCATTGTTAGTGCTATTCTTCAAAATGAAATCTAACATTTTGAATATTTTTAAGTTATGATTCAGTGCACCCAAGCAAAGAATTGCAAGCATCAGTTGGGGATTGTTTGTCCTCTGAAAATTACTGAGCATCTTAAATGCCAAAGGTAGGAGGCAGAGAGAGCACACGCACGGCGCTGTGCTGTACAGCCCTACAGCAGGACTCTGAAGGTGCTGCACTTTATGCAGGTCTTCAATTACAGCCTGATGGGGCAAAGGACCCCTTCACCCACCTCCCAGAGTGCAAAGTCTTTATGTGCTTAAGGGCAGCTTCTCCTGTGGGTGGACTGTCACCTTCAGACATGGCTCTGGGACCTTCCAGGATGGATGATTTTCTGTTCCCGTCTTTCCCAGGGGGTGAGAACAGAAACAATACATTGTCCCTTGCAGTAAATTGGAGTTGTGCATCTTAATTACCTAAAAACTCTGCTTTAACAAAGAGAATCCAAAAAAAAAAAATGTTTTTTATGTGTTAGCAACATTGTCCATCCAGCTTGTGACTGTAACTACCCCAGGTCTGGCAGCCCCGGAGTCGTAGCAGTGCCACAAAGGAGTGTCTTTCTTCAGGGATTTGTTGTAACCAACTCAAACTCTTCCAGAGGCAACTGGAAAACTGGAAGTGAGGAGGAGACCCAAGGTCACTGTTCCTGCACCTCTGCCACCACAGTCACCACAGCAAGATGTCACTTCTGTGACAACTGGAGGAGCCTTCCCAATGCATTCACAGAAAGGCTCCTAAACCGCTCTGGTAATGGAAAGAGATTTTTAGTGTTAAAGCACTGGCTTTGGTGAGGTGGAGAGAAGCAGGCAAAGCAATTGCACAACAGTGGGAATCAGTTGTATTTGGTTTGGGCTGTTTGCCACATACAACTCAGCCTTATAGACAGCTTAACAAATGAATTTTATGACCTTCCACTTAATTTTAAACACCATGAATTTAATCCATGGAAGGAAGCCTTTATTACTGTTTGAATGCATGCAGTAGTAAGCAAAGTGTGTTCAGCTTTCTGTTGGGCACTAGAGGGTACATGGAGATGCACAGAGAGGGCTCTCCATCCAAGGTGCTGTGTTGCGTAGGATTAAACGTGTGAAATGGCTTTTTGGATATGTAAGTGAGAAATGAACCCGGTAATGCAGCTGAAGCTGGAAGCTACAGTGAGAGGGCTGGGGTGGAAGACAGCACAGGTCATTCAGATGTTCTGCTGGGGCAAGACTGGGGATCCGTGTGTCACCTCCTGTACGACACGGCTGTCGGCGTGTGGAAATGCGGGAGGGAAGAGCTCCTCTCCGGCTTTGCACTTGTCGTGTAAGTGGCAGCCAAGGAGAAGAGCAGCCATAATTAAAGCGTGATGTTGAGCCCCGGTGCCCCGGAGGTAACATCCTCGAAATGAACTGAACATTGAGAATGGCAAACTGCAAGGGACTTAGTGACAGATTCTCCGTGGTCGTAGATGTGACGGATGGATCACCTCTGAGTGACAGAAAATTGGACACCGATCACGGGGAAGGCAGGAGAGAGCGTCGGAGAGGGGGGAGGAAGGGGAGAAAACAACCGTTCCTAAAACGAGCCTAAAATCTGCCTGGTTGCTAGGGAAGTGGGACTCCTGGTAAGTAATTTCAATTTGTACCTAAATTTATAACGGTATGAAGATACGTTTTATAATCTGTGTAATAAAGAACCTCATCAGCAACTTCTCAAAGAAACTTGTTATTACGGAGAATGACACTCTAATTGCCTCCAGACATTTAGCTTGTCTAGTGAGTGAAGTAACCTGATAAGCTATTGAGCTATTAAGTGATGTAGAATCAATTAATGTAGTTAGATAAGAAAGTAATAACCTACCTAGGTAAACTAAGTAGTATGTGTCAAACTAGTCACTATTAATTCAGGTCCAGAAAGGCATGGTAGACCTGTATAATAACCAGTAACCTTTATAACATTGAGGAGGTTATATTTTGACCACAGAAAAATAGTTTTCCAAAGATCATTTATGAAAAAAAAACATAAAGACAAATACAGAATTTGTTACCGGGCTCATTTTTTCAAGAATATTTTCCATACCTTTAAGACATAAATAACCGAACAGCAATGCAGCGGAGATGGTTAAATTGTAGGCACTGACTTCCCGAGTCTTGTTAAAAAAAAGAGAGGCGCGTGGGGAAAACACACCCAGAATTTCCACGCCTGCATGGGAATGCCCACAGGACTGAGGTGACCGGGTGTGCAGCTGCCTGGGTCACTCCTTGCACACGCAGAAGTGGAGAAGAGTGTCCACATAACCCTTAATGTCTCCCTATCCTTTTAGCCTAACAGCAGAACAGGCTTGTGTGGCTGGTGAATGGACAAGTAACAGATGGGGAAGGGTCACGTTGCCTTGTGTAGGTACAAGCAAGAAACGTGTGAGGACCCGGTTCTAGTTCCAGTTAATTTTGTCCCTGTCTGATCTAGCTTCAGGTGTGATTATCTGCAGTGTGTTAGAGCGGAGGGAAGGAGAATGGGTGAGAAATTATCATCCTGCCTGTCTCGCTGCTGCTGCGGGTTTCCTGTCCTGATATATTGCCTCTCTAGCTGAGGAGTGCAGAGGGAAGTTAATGAATCTTAAAACATTTCTAAGTGGCACGCCGTAGCTCCAAGCAAGCCGGGGTATGCGGGAAAGCCAGCGCGAGTCCCCAGGTCTGCATCACATGGTGCTCAGGGAAGAGCTAATTAGCCCGACCTGGGAGCGCTCAGCGCCACGGGGACACTGCGGCGGGACGGGCTCCGGGGCTGGCTGTCCTGCCTCCAGCCCCGCTGCTTCCACATCTCCCTTCCGTCTCCTCAAGTTTTTGGAAAGAGATGTTTTCAGCTATAAAAATTACAGTCTGATCTCAGTCTTGCTGTTAAGATTTGTTCTCATCCACATTTCCAGCCTGCCTTATTAGACAGTATTGGATAGACATATATGTTGCAGTATTAGACAGACATATATACATACCCTGCTGCAGCATTTGGAGACCCCTGGAGTGTGTGGGCCAGGGTGTAGGACTGAGTCCAGGAACATCTTCAGACTTTCTCCCAAGATCAAGTCCATTACAGCAAGAGTGTTGTTATGCACCTGTCTTGGCTTTACAGATTCTTTGCTCCACGGAAGGACACCAGGCAGTGTGTCAGAGCTGGGGGAACACCTCCAGATCCTGGTGGGGCAGCTGGCATTAGTGTAACCTGCCCTGGTTAGACAGCAAGTTTGCTTAAAGCTCTTCAAAAATCCTTGGAATGGCTGATTGCAACTTTGGAAACTCATAGTCCTTTGGAAATCTGAGCCTAAAACTGTGGGGGCAATGGCAAACTCTTGCTGGAAGATTTATTGCCTATTATGCTGTGGATGGTCTTATGACAGAAGAATATTTGGGGGAAAAATAACATTGGCATCCCTGAAATATCTTCCAGCCCATTATATGAGATATAGCCGGATGATAAGGTTGATACTTCTTCTGTAAAGGATCACAGCACTTCCCTGTGGACCCGAGGCCAGCAGTAAAAGACCAATCAGCTGTGTTAAATGCAGAGAAATAGAAATAACCTGTAGTGAATGTTTTAGTGCTTCACCTCTAACACTCAGATGTGGTACAGGATTTGAAATTTTGTTTCTGATCTTCTTTAAACAAGAACAACCCAGAGCCATCTGAATTGATTTACTTAATGTGCTGTTCAGCATTCACGGCGTAAATTGAATTGTTAGCCTCTCTGTCTTTGCATTTGAATGTTTTGATTCTAATATTACCAGCAGAGCAACCTTCCCTAACTGAATTGTTCTCGCAAGTAATGTTGATGCTTTGCACTCCCACTCAATTGATGTCATTGTGGCTACTGACAAGAAGGTGCTTGTTAGAGCGAACAGGTTGAGACCGGATAAGAGGAGAGAGAGTGACAACTCAGAAATATCTCATTTTTCCTCCATGTTCTTTATTTCAGATTTTTTTTTCTTTTTTTTTTCTTGTTGTTTTTGCCAGTTTCCAGTTACTCGCTTCCTGCACTTCTGGCAGAGATGGGTTTGCAGTTGCCCTACACAACTTTTGTGCTACCCCTCCTTAAAGCCATGGGGGAACTAATCCCATTATACCACTGAGCTTTGTGCTAACCTGAACCTTTTTGCACCTATGCATGCAGTGTAGAAATGTCCATCATGAAGCCTTCTTGCAGCTGAGCATCAGCCCTAGGATGCTCGTGTGTCCGCACGGTCTTTGTGCACGGTGCTCGCAGAGAACCCAGCTTGCCCCCAGCCAGCCGGTGCAGACTGAGATATGAGGTCCATATGGAGCCACTGTACCTCAAATATATATATATTGGAGCCACTGTACCTCAAATATATATATATAATTGGATTTCAGTGCATTGGACCTGAAATAACAGAGGAACATGTAGCACCTTGACAGCTGGGAAGCAAAAGGAGGGGATTTGCAAAAGCTGTAGGTGATGACGTGGAAGACTTGAATGCAGGATTTTGGATATAAAAGAAGTGACTTTGTCACTACTAGATCTCAGCAAAGTTTCAGAGATATATTACCAGGGAAAGGGAAAGGCAAGACTCTGCTCTGGGACCCTTCGTCCATGAGTAACGTTGTGACCCAAGTGGTTTTCAGACCTTTCCAGAGTTTGATGTTTCATAAGAAGGCAGTTGCTAGGGGAAATTTTTGCTTACACCGTAGTTTTCCATTTGCTGCTAGACTTCAGGCAGATGAGTGCAAACTGTTCTTTCTGCAACTCAGGAGATAATTTTGCAGTCAGTGTGAACACTGCGAACCTTCTAATTTTTTTTTTTTCTTTAATAAGAGTTTGGAAATCAAAGTGTCTGTTCAGTTAGTCTGTAAAAACACCTAGAAGCCATGTGAAAAAATACACAGGCATAGAGATGGAATCTGAGCTGGCTGTGATTAGATATTCCCAGTGATTAGGAGCATTGACTCTTTTTTAATTTTTTCTTGTCTGCGTCGAAACAGAAGCGTCAAAGGTGACTGGAATGGAAAGAAACAAACACACACACACACACATTTTCTAAGTACTTTTATTTGCACAAATTCCTTTGCCATATTTTCTGATGTGGTAAGACAACGGTCATCAAGGTAAATTCAGAAATCTAGCCAGTACTGAGAGAAGGTCAAATGGGAAAAAGAAAATGAGAAAGAGGATATTTGTACTTTGTAGGGTAGAAGTCAAGAATCCATGATTGCATTTCTTGCCTTTCAAATAATGACCATTTTGAGCTTGGTGGTGGGACAGCAAGTAGGATGTAAGGATTTTTCTAGTGAGTGATTTTTAATTAGTTTAAAAAACTGGTAAATTTTGAGACATTCACCTAGACTGGTACATCCACAGCAAATAAGAGCAACAAACTCTCCCCCTCTACTTAGGTCTTGCTTATGTACAAGCACATGCAAGCCCAGGTTGGCAAAACCACACTGCCTTTTGTTCTCTTTGTTCCCTTTGTTCACCATGCAGTAATGAAAAATGACAGCCATATTTATGGTAACGTTCCGCCAGGAACGCTGAGATAATTACCTGCCCCTAGTACGGGAGAGGAGCGTGAGTTCCCTCTCCTTCCAGCTCCCTGGAATCCATCCGACGCGTCGGCGTGAAACGTGGAGCACGTTGGGAGCAGAGGAGATCCGATGCCTGGCGAGGTTGTTCTTAGGGCTCAGGTTTTTTTGTCTTTTGCAGAATAACACCTGCGGGGAGCTCAGGTGCCTCTGTTGAAAGGGGTCTGCTTTGAATTCCACTCACAGGTTCGCCCATTTCTGGAGAAAAGGTCTCTGCGTGTTCGTTTGAAGTAGGTTTGACTTTATCGATGTCAGTGTTTTCACGCGGACTCTTGCCGGGGCTGCTCAGGCAGATTTAGCCTCCGCCTCGCCGTTTCAGCAGAACCATTCCACTTGCCGTTTAAAAAAATCCCAAACCTCATCCTTTCTGCTATTAAGAGAGTGTTTCTGAAAAGTACAAGGTTAATAGGCCTTGGGACTGGCAATCTCTTAATCTAACAAAAAACAAACCAAACCAAACATCATTGTAGCGCTGTGAGGGTATGTGTGACTTGGTTCCTGAAAGGGGGAACCGGGTGTTCTCGTTATTTTCTAATATGTGTTTAATGGAAATTTTTAAAAAATACCTATTTAGCCTTCAATAAGAAGAACTTTTTCGTATCTTCGTATTTTTGTCCTCTGCATTTATTTCCTCACTAGCTGAGATTTTTCAGGCTGATTGTTTTTTAAGGTATTAAAAATATAATCTGTATGATTTATTAAAATATAATTAAAAGTGTTATATTTTTAGCAGCGTGTTATGCCTAGGGAGGTTTTACAAGTGCAAATATGTTCTGTCACTCACACTACTGAGGGCGACCAGCTGACCATCACTAACCTGTTTTACTGATAGGAGAATGGAACCAAAAAAAGAGGGAAAGGCATTTCAAATTCCCACTGTTTTCTTTCTGGTCCAGAACATCTCCCAGTGGTACAACAAAAGGAGACAGGAATTAATTAATAGCCTGGATTGCCACGTTTTTCAGGTTGTTCTGGCATGGCAGGGAGATGGGGATGTGGGTGGCCCAGGGATGCTGAACCGCAGCTTTCTCATGTGGCCCAATCCCCTGCCTGTGGAGGAACAGCGTAGCCCAGCCGTGGCAGAGCAACTGCTCTTGGTGGGAGCTTGTGGAGCTGGGAAGTGGTTGCAATGCAGCCCTGTGAGTGGGAATGCACAGATTAGTGGGGCTGTACATTGAAGGGAGTCCTTCTGGAGACCTTTGTGAGCTCATAAGGACCTTCTGGAGACTTTTCAGTGCTCAGAAGTACCTTCTGAAGACCTTTCTGTGCTCAAAAGAACCTTCTGGAGACCTTTCTGTGCTCAGAACAAACTTCTGGAGACCTTTCTGTGCTCAAAAGTACTTTCTGAAGACCTTCCTGTGCTCAAAACAAACTACTGGAGACCTTTCTGTCCTCAAAAGGACTTTTGGAGACCTTTCTGTGCTCAGAAGGATCTCCTCACCCTTGCTACATGACTCAACACTCCACCTTCCCAACCAAGGGTGGGCAGTTAGTGGAGAAGCCCTGATCTTGGGGGTGTGTGGTGGTTGTGCCCTCCTGGCCAGCTGTAGGCTGGATCACTTTGCAGGGCATGTGGCATAAACATGAGGCAAAATGGGTGTGAATTCTGGGATTTGCAGCTGAAATCCCTGGATCCACTCCCCACCTTCCCTCTCCATATCTTGGCTCCCCAGTGCCATTTTCCATCCCCTCGGTGAGACAGGGCACTTTGCAGAAGGCTGATATTCCTGACCGGAGGGCTGGTGACACCTGACTTTGCAGAGGGAGGTGGCCATTTATTGCTGAGAGGCACAAGAAGTAGATTTTCTTTGTGGGGAAGAAATGGGAGGAATCAGGGTTCACAAGTGTGTCTTGAGCTGGAGGTATCTCGATGCAGACAAGGTTGGGTGACTAATAGTTTTTATTGGTGAAGGGCCCTCAATCTCTCATCTTCTCTAGCCCATACCCAGAAGAGGTTGCCCTGGGAGCGCTGCAAACCCATTTATTCCTCAGTTGCCTACAGAAAGTTGAAGGTTTCGGAAATGGAGTGTTTGGTGGCTGAAGGGTAAATTGGGGGGTGCCATCACAAATGACACCGGTGCGCGCAAAGAGTTAAACTGTCTGCTCACAGGAGTTAGCAATGGGAAACTGGTTGAAAATAAATATAATCAAAGTGCCCACGTGTTGTAGGAACTTGATTCTCTTTGTTCATCCTCTCCTTTTTTTCTTCATACCCCCAGGAACTACTTATGTTCCTACAGCTCCTATTTTCAACAGTCTTTAAATAAGTGTTTAATGGGATTTATAAAAACACCTGAGCAGGTTAGATAGGTTATAATTCCTGCTGATTTCACTGACCTTTCCTACATCACAGGCTCCTATATCTCACAGGCTCGTTTGAAAGTATTATTCAAAGTACGCTGGAAAATGTTATGCATATGAGATTTGTGGTTTAAGTTCTGGGAGGTGCCATCAGACTTGGTCTGATGCATGGAAATATAAATAAACGTAAGGGTGTCTCGGTGCCTGCCTGTGCATGTGTGTGTATAGTCTTTATTGGTGACTGAAAACCCACTGCCTGCTCTTTGGTTTTCCATTTTAGCTGGCCTATTATCAGAGATTTCTGGAGTGTGAGTTTCATAAGTAGAGGTTATCATACATTGCAGGCCATCTCTCCTGCTGGGGAGCAAAATGAAGGTTTGATAATGAGATCGCCCAAAGGCAGATAAGAGCTCGAGCTTGCTGAACAGTCCCTCAAGGTTTCCTGTGATGGCAAAAAGGAGGGAATGCAATTTATTATCCCTCTCTCCTTGTACCTTCCCGTTGTCTGAGAAGTCAAAGCAACAAACTACGTGCGTTCAAAATAAATAAATTAATAACCAGAACGGGAGACCTGGCATGGTGGTGTTTTGCTCTGAAGAAGGTCTGTGATTTGCTCTGACACCATGAAGGAAGTCTCTGAACTCCAAATCCTGAAATTCCATTTAAAGGACAGGCTCTCTTCCCCCTCCCACCTTCTCCCCACTAAGACAGATATTCTAAAATTGAGTCAAGTGCTTTATCTTGATAGAGGATGGAGGATGGCTCTGTAACCGCTGCCGATAACCTCCCCATCTCCAATTCTGCTTGCTCTTCCCTCATGCTAAACGCTACAAAGTGCGTTACAGTAAAGCAAAAGGTCAGATTTAAGCCGTGAAACACGGACGATTCAGAGCTGGAGTTGCCACATCATTAAGTCCCAGCGTCTTCGTGCTTATGTTTTCTAGCACATATGGTATATAAAATCACCTGGTGTTTCACAACCCTCTTAAATAATTAGGCACAACAGGGTTTGCTGGGTGACCACCTGGATAAAGTCAAAACAGTGGCATCTGCATCAACCAGATGGGAGTCTGCTCTTCGCTGCCATCAGGAAATGGACAGCCAACTTCCACTCGAGTGAACCAAAAGCTGCCTTCTTCCAGATAAGAAAAGGAAAGGACAGTTTCCTAGGAGAGAGCGATAAACGTGTTTTCCTTCAATTTTCAGGTTACCAAGTCGCTACTGAAACCCAAACGAAGAGATCCCGTTCCCCAGCCCGCGAAGCAGCAGGGAGGAGGTAAGGTAAATTTGTGCATAATCAGCAAACCGTGTACCTGGTGATGGTATTTTGAAGGCAGGTTGAACAAAGGCTTATATTTGTATTTGTTTCTGTCTTTTAAAAGAAGGGAAAAAAAAAACTGAGGGAGGGAGAATATTAGCAATTTAGCGTGAGGCTCCATTAGATCAAATCAGCGCCAATGATAGTCACTTATTTCCTCCATTTCATAACGATTTACTCTATAAATTAATGTCCGCCTGTTTAAACACACTCAGTGATTCAGCTCCGGGTACCATGGCAATATGTGACAGGGAATAGGGCTGAACCCACCAGTCATATGGCTCTCCGTGCTGTCATTATGCTGTATGCGCGCCGGTAATGGGGGGCTACGTGAGAACGTAGACAGATATTATGCAAACATATACTGACTTAAGTATCAATCTGTCACTGGTGTAACTCATTGTAATGGCTCCACCAAAGTCATTACGGAGTAATATGCATTACAGCGTGTTAAACATCTATCATGGGTGGGGGTTCAGAGAAGCCACGAGGAAGCTGTAAGAAGCTACCAACATCCAGATCTGGAAGATACACAGATGTAAGGTTTTTAGGTCAGCACACCCCTAGCAGGGCTTTCCTTCCCCGCCCCCCGTTCCACTCCAGAAAGATGGATCTGAAACAAATGTCTCACAGCTTGAAGAAGAAGGAAAAAAAAAAAATCTTTGTGAGTTTGTATGTATGAAGCACACGAGAGTTAACTGCAGCGGTTAAATTCAAGTCTCTCTTTTTCATAGACATGCACAGACACAAACAGGGTGTGATGGTGGGAAAGCCTGGCGGGTTTAGGATGCGATTCCCTTCTCTTGTCGCCTTTAGAAGTCACTCAGCCTGATTTTGTGGTACAGAAGTGGAAGGAGGATGTAACCTCTGTGTCCCTCTTCAGCTTATCCGTGTCCTCTCTCCGTGACGCACCTGGGTAGTTTAACGGCACATCCACAACCCAGACCAGTCCTTTCTCCAGTACTAAATTGCCCTGGTTAATAACCACCAGGAGTCCTCAGTCCCAGGGTTTGCAGTAGGTCATTCCTCTTTCTGATGAGCAAGATCCTGTTCAGGACCAGACAGAGTAAGACACTTGTTGGATGATGCCAGTGACCTCAGTTAAGCTCTTCCCTGACTTGGTTGCTTTTCAAAGCGCGGTGCTGCAGCACTGGCTCAGTGAACTAAAGCAGAAAGACTGTCTGGCCTGGGCAGGTGGGGATATTCCATCGTCTGGTGCAGCCTTGGCTATTTTGCCGTCATAATACATGTTCTTCAGCCAATCCAATGGATTAGAAAAGTCCTCTACTTAAAGGTTAAACAGTTGATGCTCCCTCAACATGTATGGGAGGTGACACACAAATCCAAAGTGATCCAAAGCTATTGGCTCGGCCTCCAGCCAGCTTGGTGGTGTAGCCAAGGATAAATGCAAGTGCACAGATTTCTAAAGAGAGTTTACCCGCTGCTTACTGCTCAGCCGGGGCACTCAGCGGTGCATTTACTCACTTTTTTGTACTAAAGCAGTACTGATACAGCTCACAGCATCCTCAAGCACTTGTATAGAGGGTCAGGAAAGAGGCTTAATAGACTGAAGGTGCCTGAATGCAGTGTTACAGTAAGTAACCGACTCTCATAAAAAGAGAGACTGGTAAAAGAAAAAGCCCAGGGAACAAACACTGGATCTGTTGTGCTGTTACCATTTAACCTGCATTCACTGCCAATTGAAATGCACTTTACATTACTTCAGTCAGATACTTCAAAGGAAATCCTAGAGATGGGAGCACTTAAGCAAGAGCACTTCTGGTGGTAATGTGTGTATTTGAAAGCCTGGCAATTGGGAAGGTTGTGAATACAGCAGCGAATCCATATATAGCTGTAGCTTGTTATATGCAAACGGCAAGACTCATTCTGATATTCCTACTCCTATTCTGCCTTTCCTTCCTGCGAAGCAGTGTGATTCCTCCATCTGTCAGCGTCTCCAGATTTTGTGTTTGCATGGAACAATGTTCACCCGTGCACGTTATCCCACACGGCAGCTCGGTGAGAAGAGCTGATGTAGTACCGGGCTATAAAAAGCCCAGAGGAGACATTCAGGAAAGGTTCTTTGAGGAAAATGTTGCTATTCTGTGGTGCCTCCCGAGCCTTGCAGTGCCAGGCAAAGCCACGCACGCAGCTGAGGGCAGGCGAGGGATGGGCAGGGTTGGTGCCGGCTTTGATCTTGTTGGGTCAAACATAACCAAGAAGATTATCAGGTAGAGGTGTTAAGCCAGAGCAAGGGAAACACTGGCATGCAGGCTCTGTGGTTGAATCCTCCTGAGTGAGAACACCCATGGGGAGGTCTAATGCGAGGCTGGAGCGCGTGGCCATGTGAACGTGCAAGACGATACTAATGAGTGTCAAAGAACTCCCTGCTATTTAAACATTTCTGTAGGGTAGATCTGCTGCAGCTCGCCATGAGACATAAAAGACACAGGACGAAGCAGGGCGTACAAAGTGCATCCTGTGGCAAGGGCAGTCTGTGAGATGTTGGACAGCATGTGGGCAAATCACAGTTCCCAGGGAAAAACGTATCAACCAAACTTTTCTGGTTAACACGCTTGGAGAAATGCTGCTGCTTTGTTGCCCTCTGCATTTGGGCACAACCTACTCTTGGTCTTCGTTGTTGTGGTGGGTGTTTGACAGATAATTCCCTTTGGGTTCTTGGCATGAAACGTCTCTTTATGAAGTGGGTTCATAAAATGTAGTTGAGAAGATTTGACCGTAGAATAAAGGAGTGTGATATCTTGGAGCTGGGCAGAAGAGCCACAGCTGCTCTTTTTTTCCCCCGACACAAATGGCGAGACTATGAGAACACGCTGACCTTTATTCAGTGCAATTAAATGCCATCAACCAGGGAGAACCGGCAGCACCAGGGGAAGGGCCATGGTGCAAACAGGAACTTGTGTTTGTTTGCGCTTTTATCACCAGTTTATAGGCAAAGATATCTTTTTCAGCCCTCAGTTCAGCACTCTGTGCTCAGACTAAGAAAACCAGGAACGTGTCTCTGCCCCAGCAGCAGCATCTCCGTGTGGGTCTCTTGGCTTTGTGAGCGATCAGCAGGGACAAATCTATGGGCAGAATTCCTCCTGGTTCTCATCTCCAAACCTGCAAAACTCTTGAAATCGTTTTATTTTTAATTTAATAAAATAAAATTGATGCTTCAAGGAGGAAACATTTGAGGACAAGTTTCAGCTCTGGGTGCTTTATTATGGCTGAGCTTTAATCCTCGGTGCATAAGAAGGATTATGCTGAGAACACTGACATCACCTTAAATATAGCAGCATGAATATGCCACTGTAATAAATCTTTTCAGCTTTTAATTTCAATTCAGGAGAAATGTTGGTTGAAAATATCTTCTTTCCCAGTAACCTTCCCCTGTCTCAGACGTGCCCACCCTCCCAGGCACCATCTGACACAGCCTTGTCAGCCAGGAGGGTGAAGAGGTGCTATCTCCACCTCACACAGCACATCTCAAAAAAGTCTTTTGCAGACGCAGATATAGCATGAAAATGCTGGTTTTACCTGTTGCAATTGCCACCCGGGGAGAAGGGCTGATAAAACATCTTGGTAAGCCGTAACAAAAGAAGTTTGACCAGTAAAACCTGAGCTCACACCGGCAAAATTTCCACCGTAGAACTTTTTGGGGGAGACATCCCAGAGGTGGCTTCGGTGCACCCCTCCCAGGCTGGGCTCGGCAGGAGTTTGCTCCTGGAGCTCGAGAGGGAGACGGGACCCAGCGAAGTATCTGGGAAAGAGAAATTTGATTTATAAGTGAAGCATCAGCAGATGTCTTAAAAGGTCTCCTGAGAGTTTGTAAATACTCTGGAAGAGCCGAGAGTAATAAAATGGAATAAAATCGATTGTAGAGGCAAGTTTCTGCGCTGACTGCCACACCTAGAGGAAAACGAGCAGAACTTCTTGTGGGCAGAAGGGACCCTGCAGCGGGGGTCTCAATGCTTTCCTACCCCAAAGGTGAGAATTCAGGAGTGGTCCAGCTCCAGCTGAGGTCTAATGACCTTCACCAGGAGGGCATGTGCTTCATCGGATATAAAAGACATCCTCCTGACCATTCTGGCATCGCTTGGCACTTTTGTGATTACTCTGGGAGTTTGTTTCCTTTTTTAAGATATGGCAGGACTGCAGGTGTGTTCGGAGGTTTGCATGGTGACCAGAGTGAAGAGAATATTTAGGTTTCTTGCAGAAAACTCGGTCTATAAACAACACAATTTTGTTCTCACAGAGTATTTGTTGGCTGGTTTTTTTTATGAATCGGGGTTATAGCTATCAGCAATGGAACGCTGTAGAGCCAGTCACCGCGGTAGGTAGAGATCACCAGTTTTGCCCTGCAAGTGATGTGCTCGTAGTATCCGCTCTGGCAAGAGATCCAAAATGTTAGAGCGCTCATTTTGCTAGGAAAAATAAATAATAATAATAATAATAAAAAATAATCTCAGCTACAGTGTAATCCATCTTTTCGTGCGGATGGAGTATTATCGACAAATGTCGATGGGAGCACCCAAAGCTTTAAGTCTGGCCTCATAACCCACCTACCGTCCAAGATATGTGCAAGACAAACACATGGATCAGGGTGGCTGATCATGGCTCTGGCAGCCAGCAGTGATGGTTGGGTTTGGTGGAAAAGTGGATTTCGCAGCATTTGTGGGTGAGCAGATACAAATCAGCATACAAATCAGGCTGATGAGACTGCAACAGCCACCACAAACCAAGAATAAGTGTCTCTTTTCCCTCTAGGCTAACAGTAGCACTAGCTGAAGTAACAGCTGCACGAGCCTGGTGAGACCCAGGAAGGCCATTAGAGTCGCGGTCCGTGCTTTCGAGCATAGTGGACTGAATGCAAAACCCTCTTTGCAAGTTTTGTGGGCCTGATAATTTTAATTTTTTTTCTTAGTTTGATCAGCATCGTGCTTGATGCATGTGTTTTCCCAAAAGGGTCTGCACAGGGCTGTTACCTCCACGGGGTGGGGAAAAAATGACTTTTTGTGTTGCGATGCCTAGTTTGAAGTGAACATCGCAGTCATTTAAAACGGGCTTAGTTTAGAGTTGGTAAAAGCTTTAGTTCAGCCTGATCTGTCTCCTTTAAGGCTGTCAGACTGAAAGGAATTAAAATGCAGTGAAAGTTATTTAGAAAAGAACTTGCAACTTTGCAATTTAACTTTACTACGGGGATAAAGCTTTAAGAAACGATCAGCAGTTTGGGTGTCTTTTGTCTTGGGAGCCTGAGGTTGGACTCATTAAAGAGAAATGATTTTCAGAAAATATCAAATACCCACCTTTGGAAAACCTGTTCGTTATGAGCAGCTAAAGATGGGCCCTAATCTCACTGGCCTGTTTGAGAGGCTCAGCTTAGCCTTAAATAAAAATTAAAGCAGGTGGAATGGAGTAACCATGATACTCCACATGCAGGAGGGCAAAAAGATGCTTTGGCAAAGGGAAGCAGCAATGTAAAGGCAGCAGAGATGCTTAAGTTGGAAGGAGACAAGGTGGAAATAAACATTGTTCTGCGTTAGGCGCAGAGTGGTGGTGGAAGAAAAGAGAAAAGTGGCCGAACGTCATCAGTTATATAGACAGAGACCATGAGGTCTCCAGGATCTTGGACCTTGTTGCTGCTAGTTCTGAAATAATGCAAATTTGAGGACCCCTGTTTGTATTTTTGAAGGGATCTAGCTGGTTGACTTTCTTTCAAGATCATCATTTTCATGATGTTGGGATTCTGCTGCTTTAAGGAGGACGAAACTAGGGGATTTATAATCTTAGATCTGCATCTCATATTTTAATTGAACCTTAAATAAATAAATAATTAGGAATAAAACCAGAGTGATTCCAAGGCTGAATAAAATGCTGAACCGAACTAAAACGCACCGATGGTGAAAAATAAGACAGGAGTTTAAAAATAATCCCATTACTGTGCTCTAAAACGTTATTAATAGGTGTAGAGGTTTTGGCAAATCCCGTTATCTTAATACCATCCTTTCTCCTAAATATTTCATGGCCGGTATTTATTTCTTTTATTGAATAGTCACTTCAGAAGAAAGACAAACTCCCCGTTGGTGAAGCACACAACCTGCAAGGTCTAGCGATGGAGATTTTTTAACAGGATCCGTAGGAATTGGCGGCAAAGGAGTGATGAGGAACTGCTGCGCGTGCGTGTCCTTGGGGCTGGGCGCTGCTGCGTCACCCCACATCCGCTGGGGCGCCGGCGCGCGGCCCCGTGTTGCTGCGGTGTGACAATACTGCCTTTGCAGGAGGGTAATGTCGTGCTGATCAATTCAGAACGGCAGAAGACCACGTTCTGCCATCCCTGTGCACGCAGAATAATAACGGCGCTTTGCGAGGAGTCCCATTCATTCCAGTGGGACTCTCTTGTAATCAATATATTTGTTTCCAAATTATAGTGTTATTGGTCCAACTTGATCTTTATTCCCGTTAACCAATTGCATGTGCAGAAGGCCTGGAAACGATGCCACAGCGAGGGCTGCTCTCGTCCCACTCCCATTGTTCGAGGACTCCAGTCCTCAGAGTTATTGTTCGAGCTGCCAGTTATCTCCGAGTGCTCCCAGCAGATGTTGGGGGGAGGGGGCAATTTATTTTTATTTTTTTTTAAGAAGTTTCCCTCTTTAAGGACCAACCCCGATGAGAGATTAATTCCGTTTTCTCTCTCCTGTACTGCATTTTTTCTTCTTTAGGTTGGAAACTATTTAGACAGGAAAATGTGCTACCGTGCTTTTCAAAATAATAATATTTTGCAAGTGGAAATGTGTTATTGACTTCAAAGGGAGCCCTATATTTGCTGATAGTAAATAAGGGGCAATCCTGCTTTCACAACCGTCAGCGTAGCTATTCTTGTGGGGTTTCATGGGCACCGATTTGAATGCTGAGCTGTCCACGACACGGTAGTTCCATCCTCCAAAGTTTGGCATTTATTTTTGTCTGTGATGGAACAAAATCAAAAAAAAAAAAAAAAAAAAAAGGAGAAATAATTTTGGGCTTGTTTTTGAAGACACAGTATTGTATCAAAATGCAAAATATTAGTTTTCAAAACCTAGCTAACGGAAGAAGATTTCTTAGATTTGAGACTGTTGGATTATTTTGATAAATAGAAGAGTCTTCTGGGCCATAACCGGATCTCCAGGGTGGTGGTCTTAGTCTTCAAAGATGCTCCTTCCCAAGAGCTTTTCACTCTACATCTTCTGGTTGACGGTCCACTCAACCCCAGATCAAGTGATGGGGTGTGACAGCTCTCTCTTTTCCACTCTCTCTCACGTGCACGTGAGAAATAAACAGGGAATCCCATAAGGAAGCTGGGTGATAGAGATTTGTCTCCACAGGACATTTTTCCTTAAATGTTCCATCCTGTTTTGGTGACGTTTCATGAAGAAGACCGTGTCCCAGCCAGTTCAGCGAAGGTGGAAGCGTAGAGCACCTCAACCAAGGAAGCCCACGGGATCCGCGTGGAGAGCTTATCTGGAAGTTCACACCCCATCCAACGGCACCTTCTTGGCTTAGCTCCCCGCCTAGCCCTAACCTTATTGCTGAATATTTAACCAGAAACAAAACAAAACAAGAAAAATTAATCCATGCCGTGCCTTGATTAGGGATTAGAAATGTTAACCGGCCAGTGCCTTCTTCTGCAGGGGTATGCAGCCCCTATACCTTTAATTAGAGTAGCCTGTGGTACTTGCCATAAAGCTGATAAGTAATAAATAGCTGCCTTTGTCACATGCAAGTTCAGCATTGTGAAACGGCACACGGATGGCTTTAAAAAGCCTTTGATTAAACCCAGCACTACAGTAAATCTACAAACACAGAGGAAAGAAAAGAAGCTATTTAGTCTGTGCCAGTTCCCGGCATTAAGTATGCAAATTTCTCGGTGTCTTCAGCTCCCAAGAACAGCAGGCACTGAATGCAGCAGCAGCAGCAAGCGGCACGACATCATTCATTTCAATCATTAAAACAAAAGCGGGATAAATCGCTACCTAATTTGTAAAATATGCTTATCATATAGGCTCTTTGGTCTTTAAGAAAAGCACCAGCTGAATGAGAATCACTGAATTATTTTGGGAAAAAAAAAAAAAAAGCTTGAATCAATTCTGGTTTTCCCCCTTCTCCCAATGATTGTTCTTTTCTTTTTCCCTTCTTTTCCATTCAATTCCTTTCTGTTTCCTTTCTTTCCCTTCCCTCCCTTATCCCTTGCACTTTTTTCCTTTTCCCTTTCCCTTCCCAATTTCAGATGAAACTCGTCTGTAGCCTTCCCTCACGCTCCCATCCCAAGTCACGGGAAAACCAGAGTCTTTCTTCCTGAACGCGTACAACTCAACATTCCCAGGCCTGACTCCTCTCTCCCTCTTTCAGAAAATAAGAAGGGTGACACCAACCAAAGCCCAGCCAGGAGCTCCGTGCTGAGCGTCACCCATCACCCTGATCCCCCTGCATGGTCCGGCAGCCCCCGCTGCCATCCCTGTCCAGTTGATCAGCAATCTCCATTCCTCCCTGCATGGCAAAATCCAGATAGCCTGATCCTGCAACCTGCCCGGAGGGAGCCCAGCTGGGCTGGGTGCTTTTCATGACCCCTGCGCAGCTGGACGAGGCCGTCTCCGGCCTCTCTCCCTGTTTCGTGGGTGCTCAGCTCAGACACCATCACTCTTTTTACAAATAGCAACAGGGAGGATTATTGATATGCAGGGATACCGTCGCCGGATCCCTAAAGAGGTTAAATTCTGCCCCATCTGAACGCATCGTGGCATGAAACCAACTTATTTTTCCAGTCAGACTATTCCTTTTACATCAGCCAGTCCCCCAGCTTCTCTTCAGCTTGGGGCTACTTGGGGTGCAGAGGACATGAGGCTGCCCCTATAACACACCGTTGCCTTCGTGGCTCCTCTGCCTCCGCTCCACGACGTGTGTGCGACGGGAAGCGGGGCCAACAGCCCTGCTCTTCTATGAAAAGTGTCCTTCAATGATTTACCAGCTGTTCAGCCATTCAGCTGTTAAAGGATAGTGCCTCTGGCAGTACAGCTCCCCACTGTTGTTATGCTGGGGCGTCAGCAGATGGAGCATATCATGGTTATTGAGGTTGGATACAGCGACTGTCAGAAGCCTTGCGTCGCCTGGCATATGCAAATCCGTCCCCAGCATCTGGTTGTGTCTTGGGCTGGGCACATTAAAAAAAAAATGTTAAAAGAGACCTATCGGTCAGGGAGGCCCACTGCCCGCAGCTCGGGTGTGACCGTGCGAGGGTAAGCCAGGACAGGAGGAGTTTTCAAAAGCAGTTGGTCCATGACTGGCCGTGCAGAATGTGCACCCGACGGCAGAGCTGGGTGCTGCTGGGGCTGGATGGGTGCGAAAGCATGGCCAGGGCTGGGCACAGCACCGAGGGCTGTTACAAGAACAGGGGTTGGAATGCAAGACTTGATGCACTTTGGATGCTCATGCCGTCTCTTACTTCACTTTGGTATCGATTTAGTTTGTCATTGGCAGAACACTCCAGAAAGGGGGGTTAAACGTTAGCTTGTCTCCAACGTTCTTCAGGGTGGCAGTGTGCCACCCGTGCAGTCAGCAGATGAGCAAGACAAGGGCATGAAAAATCCAGCCCAGATTGGTGTAGGCTGCTGCTCAGGATTAACTCTGTGCCTATGTCCGTGGAGCTCACAGTCCTGCCACAGTTCCTACTCATTTCATGCGATCTTCTACAGCTTTCCCCAGCTGAGCCTGAGAAAGGATTTTTAGCCTCAGCGCCTCTAGGATGGTGAGTCTTAATATAGATGTATTGAACAGCACTGGATATGTTCTCTCATTAAACAGCATCATTGCAAACCACCTAAAAAAAACCCAGTTTGATGCTGTTGCGCTCAGATGTGTGATAAGGGACCACCGAGATGAAATATTGAGACGTACAGGTACCCCTGGTGTCAGCGCTTTGACCTGGCAGGTGCAGCAGAGTATAACCCCACTCTTCTTCCATGGGGCGTGATGAGAAAATGAGGTTTTCTTTCCATCCCTGGCGTTACAGACCAGCTACCCAGAGGGCTTTCTTTGCTTCTCCTCTGGAGATGTAACACGTTCCCCTCTCCTTCTGTCCACTCTGCTTCATCCTGGCTCTGTGGAGGGTGTGAGCGGGACCCCAGCATCCCAGTGCACTGCGCAGCAAGGGGACGTCTTGGGATGTGGCTTGGTGCGTCAAACCTCCTCAGCCCAGCAGCCTCATGGCACTCTCTGCCATTTCCTAGCTACTGCCTCATCCTCACCCTCAGCTCCTTTTGCGACATCAGAGGGACATAAAATGGGCAAGGGAGAGAAAGGACACCCCGAATATTGTGCTTTCTGATTAAGCTGGCAGCGATCAAACAGCTTTTCTGGAGCACACCCTGTTAGACTTGCTGGCATGGGGCTTTCCAGCCACGCGCGTTATGTGTAGGGGAAAAGCAGGCTCCATCCTTGTGGGAGCACCTGTGATCCCCCTGGGTCACAGAGCAGCTTTAACTGATCCAGAAAAACCTAGAGAGAAAAAGCAGAAATCCAGCTTCTTTCTCCGTCTTTGGTTACGGTGCTCTTACCGTAAAGGGACTCGTAGGAACTTCAGCAGCACAAGCTGTTCCTGCCATGTTGTTGTATAAATATGTTTTATGTATAAATATGCATTTGAATCCATGTTTGGACTCAAACCTGTCTGTTCATCCAGCTGTCGAGTAACCTCTGCAAACAGCAGGGTCCTTCGTGACAGATTGAAACCAAGAAAACCACTGCCTGTTCCGCAAAACATACTTAATTTGTTAAAGAGATGGGGACTTTGTTGAATTAATAAGATGTGCTAGAGAAGGGAGCTGCTCTCCGAAGAGCTGAATCCTGGTTACAAGTGCAGTTTGCAGCTTGCTGGTAATCCTGCAATTAAAGCTACAGTACCAGCGTATCACAAAAATGGGATTTGCATAATTTGAAATTTGAGGAAAATCTCTAAATACTTTAATTTTGATAGAAACTGTTTCCACTGCTGACATGTGTCTACACCTATAATTTCAGCTGATAAATTGCTGTAATTTCTCCTCCATTTCATGTTCTTTCTAACATTAATTGTCAGTTGTAGAGTAAAACAGTAGAAAGAGAGAGAGAGGGAGAGAATAATGTCATTGTGCTTTTGTGGTGTGAATAGCCTTCTGAGGAATGATTATCTTCCACACAGATGCAAATAAAAAAAAAAAAAAAAAGAGGGAGAGACCTCTTGGCTTGCGCAGAACTACCGTGACGGGCATCGATGTCCCACTGTGAGACAGGGAAGCAAAGGGTTAAAGCTGTGTGAGGGTGCTCAGGAGTGGATGTGGCCATTTCCCACCCTGCTGGAAGGACTTTCCAGCCGGATGGTGATGCACAGCTGGGCAGGAGGAGGCTTGAGCTGCTGGGTCTCAGCGGTTGAATCCCCCGGCCCAGCCACCTCCTGACCCAAGCAGGACTCTCACAGAGCCGTCGGCAGCGATGGGCTCACCCGGTTGGGTTTCCCCAGTTTCCATGGGTTTCCCCAGCCGGGTGGTGAGAAGGAGGTTGCTCAAATCGAGGGGGATAAAGGCAAGTGGAGAGTCCCTGCGTGATGCAGCCTTGCAGCACCACCTCCACCTGGGGTCTGCTCCCCATCCCACCTCCCCAAACGCCACTTTTCAAGCTACTTTTAAATAAAATACCCTTTCAAACAGAGGGCTAGCGGTATTAAATTATTCTATTAATTTATTATTCATGATGAAAAATTATTCTAATAAACGGTGAAAAATTATTCTAATAACATTCCATCCTATTAATATTCTGCAGCCGAGCAGTTAAACTCACTTCCTGTGGCTGCTCCCCTCCTTAGCGCTGATCTATTTCTTACGGAGTTTATTGAAATTAAAATCTGCTTCTTTGGAAATGCACAGCATTTAACAAAACCAGTGGGGGGAGATGAGCTGTGGGCGAGGAGACAACCAGGCACGGATATTTCCCTGCCGCTGCCAGAGCAAGGGGCTGCATGGCGCGGGGCGATCGACGCGAATTCACGTGGTGGAAGGCAGGAGATGGTCAAGCCTGGGTCATTTGGGTGCTGTCGCCCTGCAGACCATTAACTTCCAGCACTCAGTATTGCTAATCCAGTGTTTCCCTCTGTACCTCAGTGCGGGGAGGTGGCTCCTTGCGTGTCCCTTTCCCTCGACTGATGTCCTGCAAGATCCACTCCTGCACCTACCTTGAAACCCTGAGCTCGTGTGTCTTCTCACCCCCAGTCCTGGCTGCAGAGCTCTCTCTAAAGCCCACGGGCTTGCACCACCATAGCCTGGACATCAGCCTCCTCGGGAGCGAGCGGAGCTCATAGCCAGATCAAGGATGTGGCTGGGGACCCTGCTGTCACCCGCACCTCGGCAGCATCCTGCTGCCCCTCCTCCCCGCAGCCTCCCCGTGCGCTGGCACTACACGCTTGCCAGGCTTCGTGCCAGAGATATTTTCCTAATGGTTCCTCTGCCTGCTCTGCTCGCTGCTCTCCTCGCCTGCCTGCCAGCTGGCTGGTGCGGTCCCTCGCCGTTGCAGGCAGCTGGGGAGGAGTTTCATGGGTACGTGGGGCTTGGGAACCCTGCGTACAGGTGGCAGAGCATCCCCAGCACCCGCTGCGAGGTCCCCTAGAAGCCCACTGCTCCCTGGCAGGACCCAGGGCGGTTTTTGGGCCTCCGCTCAGGGCAAAGGGATGTGGGAGGCTGTGAGGGGGAAATTCCTGGTCCCCAGAGCTTGCAAGTGTGTGCGGCCATCAGAGGTGAGGAAGCAGCCTGCAGAGCCGCTGCAGCGAGGTGGCCCAGGGGCTGTGGGGAACTCAGGGCTGCTCTTGCAACTGGGTGCCCTGTGTGGGTGATTCTGCTGAGTGCGGAGGAGCAGGTGCCACCAGACGCTTCTGAACCTCCTTAACTGACCACTAAGGTGTCGTAACAACTGGCTTCGCTTTCCCGGTTACCCGTAAAACTTAGAGGAAAAAAATCTTTAACTTTGCAGCACATCCACATCTGCGAATCTCTTGGCCACAGGTCTCGCCCTCCCCAAGTTGCTCTAGATCATCCTTGGTTCTGTCTGCACAATATCTACTCTATGCCAGAGCCGGATCATCTTCTGACATTTTTTCCCGTCTTTTTTTTCTGGTTGTCTCTACGGACCTGGTAACTCCTTGCGCAAACAGAACAGCTTCTACCCGCGCCTCCCCGACTGGCACAGGTGGTTTTGCCAATCGCAGGCAAATGAGATGCACAAGTGTGTGTTAAATGTTCCCGTGACTCTAAGTCCCAATGAGAAAGCTAACCTCCAGGTGACATTATTTCAGCTTTAACAAGTGGAGTGCCTTAGTAAAAGGACTTCATCTCAAAGGACTTTCACTGAAGCCATCTACTTCTTTGTGTGTTCCTCCCTCGCAGCGTGGGTAATTAAAGGACCAGCCACAGCTCAGAAGATTCCTTAGCTTTCGCGTTTGAGGATATCTTTCACTCTAGTTTTTCCCTCTTCTCTGATGGCATATTAGATCAAGCCATTAAGCAACATCCTCTGTTTCTCCTGAGAATATTCATCAATAATAATGAATAGTACTTGCTCCAGGGCTGCCCCCTCCTTGCCCGGGAATAGCGCTGCCACACGATACAACCCTGTTGGAATAACTCTGCCGTTTGTTTTTATTTTTGAGATTCATTTCATGTGTAATTTTTTTTTTTTTTTCTTTCTCTCTGGGACTGTGGAGGCCCTGCTTTGTTCTGGCTTTGGAAGCAGACAGTTGGCTGAAGCTGAGATTTTATCTGATCCAGTGGGGAAAAGGGTTTACATCAAAGTAATGCACAAGTGGCAACTCCCTAGTACCGACTGACGGCGGTAATTACACATGGACTCAGCTGCATTGATGCATTTCTCCGTTTGCCCCAGTACAATATACTTATTTAGTGGGCTTGCGTGACAGCAGAACAAAACCAAAATATTTTAAGCAAGGTTTCCTGGTAGCGGGTTATTTGTCCTAAACCCAGAAGGCAATCTCAGAGCCACGTGCCTGCAGAGAGGCTTCTCTGAGTGATTGTCCTGCTCCTGCTCAACAGATGATGGATGAAACCTCGAAGTAACAATTCAGCGAGTAAAATAAAGGATTGGATTCGGGAGATGTGGACAGTGCTCCAGGACTAGGAGTAGGAGCGCACGTCTAGAGCAACAGAGAGGCTTGTGCTGGTCTAACCTTGTGCACACCAATCTTCTTTGCCCTGGTAATTTTCTAGATTCAATCAGACTATGAGCAATGTAAATCTTGCTTTGCACCCTTCCAGCCTGCCTGTTGTGTAAGGGGTTTTCAAGGAAGTAACTGCATCAATTACACAAAGGGAAATTACTGGAGATGGTACCCTGTGCTCCATTTGCCTCGTACTGCTTATTTCTTCCTTCTCAGAGAACTTAATCAAGGAGTTTAATTCATTCATGTTGGTAAAGTTTTCCAGCTGATCTAGAACATGTGCAGCCGCCCGGCTGTGCCCTGCTCCATCCCTGGGATGGTCACACGTTATCTGTAGGCTTGAAGGCACGAGAGGGGAGATCACTGGGGCAAAACCAGTCAAAACCTGCTTTTGCAGTCATTAAGCAGTTTTTATTCCTGACCTCCCATGCTCAGCCCTGTTGGCCCACGGTACCGCACGAGCTGCTGCTTTGCAACCCTCCGTGCTCGCTGCCAACCAGCGACTCCGCCGCTCCCAGCCTCTGGCTGGGATCAGGCGCTCTGGGCTCTCTGGGTTTTCATTAGGTCGCTGGTTTGGCCTTATATTTTGTTATTTCTTTCGAGCGTCATTTTAACTTTTGCAAAGGTGAGTGCTTGGCCCCGAGCCGACTATCGCAGCGGCGAAGGGCAGAGCCCTGCTTTGGTGCCGGAGCCTCCGTCGCCGCTCTCGAGAGCCTCTGAGCATCCCTCCTCGCTGCACCGCTTTCCCTCTTGATGTGGGGATGTTTATCTTCTCTCAGTTCTTACCCATCGCTGCGTCTCTCAGCTAAAGTGCTCTCTCTCAGATTGCGGAACCCACTGTAGTCCCGTCTTTGTTAAGAAGATAAGCTGCAGCAGGAAAGCAGCAGGGGAAAAAGAAGAAAAAATTCCTCTGGTGCGTTATATCTCGTTCTCCCAAGGAATATCACACGACTTGGACAGCTACTGTAATGCTAATACACAAATCAAAACTCTGAGGAGCAAAATAGGAACATCCAACCGTATTAAATAAGCTTTTTTGTGTGTTTGAAAGCTCCCCCAAAAAAAAAAAAAAAGAAAAATCTAGATATTAAATTGATGTCCTGGCACTTGTGCAGAGTAATGGGCAGATTCAATTAAAAGAAGAAAATGTGTCCAGCCTGTAGTGTGGGCTAAGCAGCAATAAAAAAGCAAATCAATTTTTCAGGAGTTTCAAAGCCTGGTGCAGATTTCCAGAAGGCAGAAGCCAAAAATATATTTATTAAAAAAGACCCTAGGGGCTCAACAGTGTCATTTTAGCCAAACTATGATGAACTGTCACGATATTTTGAGAAATCCGTTGTAAATAATCCATTTATATGTGTAGATAGAACATATTACATATGTATAAATAAATGCATATGCTTATGTCATATATATTCAACGTCATTGATTATTTGATAGAGGTGCAATGGTATATTGCAAAAAAACCCCACAGATCAAGCAAAGTTATAGTTATTTGTATTCTCAGATACCCAGTGTAACAGTAGTGTGTGGTTTTTGATATAACATTAAATTAGGGAACTGCATAAGTATATGTGTATATATATATATATACACACATGTATGAGTGTGTGCATAGTGTGTATGTGTCTATATGCACATGTACCTTTAGACATGTGTGTTGCTGGATTATTTGCAGATATTCCAGATGTGACCATACCAGAACTCCTGGTTTGGGCTCTTAGGTTTATCATCGCTGTTTTCTGTAAGTGAAAGCTGCATTCAATGTGCAAGACTCAAATCAGAGTTTATTCAGCCAGTCCGGTGCCGAGCCAAGGATGGCAGCTCAGATTCCCTACTTCCCTCCAGTCAGACACACAATCTCTAGAAACCAAAGGGTGGGGGAGCCCCCACCTCCCTTTTACTTTTTAATCCTGTTCCACCAAGACATCTGCAGCCCAAGGACAGTTGTGACCCCGTTGAAACCAACTGGAAAGTTCCTGGGTGACTAGAAGAAGGGTTTTCATCCCCCCCCAAAAAGTTTGTTTGAGGGATCCATTTGAGTTTGTGGTCACTAGTTTGCTGGATCAAATCTAGAAATCAAGGTTAGTGGATCCAGACACCTGCCATGGGCTCAGCCTGCTCCTGGTTAATCCCGACAAGTTCTTCCGCACGCTCATCTCTCCGTTGGGACAACGAGCAGGTTCTGCCATCCAGCCGCCTTCTCACAGTTGCAGGAGTCTTTTTTCTTTCCCCCTTGTCTCTTTTCTTTCCCCCTTGTTTTTTTTTTCCTCGCCGTTGTTGCTAGAAAGAGGTGACCATCCAATGTTTCGCCACGTGCAGGCAGCAAACTGAGAAAAAAATAATCTTCTCTTGTTACGCTGAGCCACAGATCTGTTTCCCTGAAGAAACCCAAGTGTGACTGCAAAGATTAAAAAAAAATAAATAAATAAAAATAAAAAAGAGGGGTAAGCAGCATGATGGTGATGATTAAGGTGCCCTTCCAAGAAATAAATAAATAACCCCAACCTCCCAGCCCCTTCGCGTAGGTCTGCACTGCATGATGTGTCGTTCCACTGGCTCGCCGGGTAATCAGGGTGGGGAAAAGCTCAGAAGAGTGAGAACCTCCCATTTCAGACCCTAGACGGGGACAATATACACCCAGCTAGCGGGATGGACGTGTTTTGTATTTAAAATGCAGACAAACATACAGACAGAGGGAAAGAAACCCTGCAAAGCCAAATTTGCTTCTAAATCCATTTGCATTTTACGAGTCTCGAGATCACCTTGACCCGTCTTCGCTGTTTCCTTTCCTTTTTTCCTTTGAAGTTGCAAGTTCTACGTAAGCCCTTCAGAGAAAAAAAGGAAAACAAAAAGGGAGGGGAAAAAAAAAACCATAAAGAAGGAAAAGGAGAAATAAAAAGGAAGTGTGTAAAGAAGCTATTTGTGCTATGTATTTTTTAATGCTGACATTTTTAGTGGTTGAAATGTTACGGCGTCTTTTGCAAAGTTACGCCGTTTAAACGGGATAACATGGCATTTTACCATTAGAAAAAGACCCTTTTTTCACTCGTACCTTTGAACAGTTTATCATTTTGCAATAATATCCTTCAGCTATCCAGCTCTCTGTTCTTTTTCAAATGGAGGACAACATCTCTTCTAATTGTGCGTATGATACCAATTAGCACTGGGGTTTTCTGCTTTTATTAATAAACAGCCTTTCTAAGAGCATCGTGGCTGTCCTCAATATTTTTTCTCCTATATGGGATTCAGGAAGAAATTGTAATTAATTCCTCTTTCAGTGAAAAAAACAAAGCTATTTTTAAATTGCATGCCTGATCGAATTAACAAAGTGTTAGACAATTAACAGCCTTTCTTTTTATTTTTATGTTCTTTAAAATGCAGATTCAGTTTAATACTGTTTTCCCCTTCATCCTTTTCATGTGTCCTAATTGTTAGCTAAGTAGTGTCAGGACTGTGTGTTATCGGCCAAGGCAGGTGTCAGGTTTAATTTTATTAAAGATGCAATTACTCCTTTCTCAAGCACAGCTTACCAGTTTAGCTCATCAATGTATGTATCAATACATTTGTAAATGAAAAAAAAAAATAAAAATCTGTTTCCCATCCGTAATTATCTCCCTGATATCTTGCCCCTTCTTTTGGAAATGTCTCTCTAACATCAGTACGCAGGAGTCCTGGAGAATCTAATGAGGTCTGGCAGTCCAAAGGAGCTGCACAGCCAAATTCTCCAAGTTAGAATCATAGAACCATTTAAGATGGAAAAGACCTTTAAGATCATCCCAAAACCCAGCCTGCGAGACTCCAAGGATGCTCTCTTCTGCGTCATCTCCTAGGGATGCTGCTTTGAATGAGGGCACCTGTCAAAGCTTGAGGGAAAAAAGAAATAACTGAGGAACTGATTGATCTTTTGACAGTGCATCCGTGTCCTGCAGGGGGCTAGGGAAGTTGTAAGAGAAAATGTTGCTTCATGGTGCCAAGACCCATAAAAAAGACAAGAATGAAGGGCTGGGAGTTCGTGTGGTGCTGGGCAGAGCTCCAAGGATCTCCTCTGGAACCCTTCAGGTTATGTGGAATCGAGAGCTGAATTCACAGAATCATAGAACGGTTGGGTTGGAAGGGACCAACCAATTCCTCTTCTTCTATCCTTGCAAAGTTCAAAATGTCACCATTCCTGGTTGGGACTTTTGGATTTGGGTTTTTCTACAGTCACTGTCTCTCCCAAGACCATCCCAGAGAATACGCTGGATGGGCAGCCTAGTTGCTGAAAATCGGATTAACGTGAATCAAAGCTATTCACTAAATATGGCGAGTTGCCTTGAATTCATAAATCATTTTAGCTAGCAAAAGTGAAAACATTTAAATAAGATTTTTTGTAGAAATTTCCTAAATTATATACTTCAGACTCATTATTTTTTTTTCAGCTCTGACGATATTTTATTTTAAAGGGAGTTTTAGGAATCCGGCGTCTCATTTCGGATTGAACAACGTGCTCTGTTTGACAAAATGAAATACAGATGCACACATGCCTGCAACTTGGCCACCGTTCAAAAAAATCAATTATTCTCAAGGCTTACACTGTGCCCCTTGAGGGAAATTGTTCTCTGACCATTCCTGGTCAGATGAACCATGTCCTGAAGGATATATAAGCCATGAACAGAGAGCAGTTTAACAGATTAAGTTATGGTTTATTCACACATCTTCCAGCATCAGCACTCCAAAGGTATTTTCACTCTGACACTTCCCTGTTAGTCTACAGCAAGTCCTTTCTCAAGCCTGGTGCCCAGAAAACCCACATCCCATCTTTATTACCATCCCGACTTGCATCTTGCAGACTGGTCACGTCAGCATGACGAGGATGCACGTTGCCAAGTCAGCTTCCATTTCTTCTGGAACGTTGCAGATACTCTTTGCTGCGGGACCCAGTCTGCAGCCAAAGAGCTTCTGAGCAAACCCAGCTAGAGAGTTCTCCAGTTTGGAAAAAAAAAATTATTTAAAATTTAATGGCTTATTTTACTGAAATCTGAACATTTATGGGAAGTATGCGCTCCTTTGCTGTTTCCTTTCAGAATGCCACAGACAGAATATTTTCAGCAAAGGAAACTTTGAAAATAATTGGCCAAATGTGTGGGAAAATAACTGATGCTCCTCTCCTCCTCCAACTCTTCCAGCTTTCCGATGATGAAAACTAAAGCACAAAAGCCTCCCCTGGCACGACGCTGCTTCAGCACGTGCCGTTCCCTCCACCCTGGCAGCGCCACGATGGGTTTCGGTGCCACGGCTGGAAATCAGCTCATACGCTTGGCCGTGTCACCCCCCCACCGGCTGCTTTGGGGCTGGAAGCAGAGCAGGAAGGGAGGGACTCAAGTTTGGGATCATTCCTTGGTTATTTCCAGGCATCCTTGGTTCCTGGCTCTGGTGGGTCACGTGTGTCCCCCTGTGGACTCTCCACGCTTCTGCCGGCGAGCTGGTGGCTTCACGGGAGCTGGGATCCTCCGGCTGCCGGTGCCTGGCCAGGGACTGACAACTAATGGTTGTTTGCAAACAGCTGCATAAAAGATCAGAGGATAATGCGTGAGGGGCAGGGAAATGAGAAGGAAGGAAGGGGAATGACTGGTGGAAAATTGCTTCCTGTTCGATTTTTGTATAGTTCAATATAAATTCTCAGCAATAGGGTTCTTTATGCAGAATTTCAGCCAGCTTTCATGCGGTATTGGGATCTGGCAAAGTGGTAGAAAGCTTGACTGTAATTAACAGGGCCATGTATTTGTCTCAAATTTAACTTATCCAGGCTTAATTCTTTTCTCAACCCAGGACAAATGAGAAATAACTTCATTTCCATTAATACATTTCCCAGCCATGTGAATGTGATGGAACAGCACGGCCCTTCAAGTCCTCCATCCCCTGCTAAAGGGAAGACATTACGTGTGCCACGGCATTACAGAGAATAGCAAATGTGAGAGAAGGAGATCAAAGTGCTGGATCCTTGTGGTTTTAAGTTTTTGAGAGAGAGAGAGTGACCTTTGTGATGAGACCTCTTTAAAGACAGGGCAACTTGTGAAAATTTACCTTCCTGTAAGTAGAAACTGATGGGTTCTCATACTGTTGTAGATAAGAAGGGAAGAAAAGGGAAGAGTGGGAGGTCTCCAAGTAGAGGACTTCATGACTTCTCGCCGACTGCTGGGGATGTGAGAGCATCTGTGTGCCCTCACAAGTTGGCCAGACCCTTCAAGCCTGTCACCTACTACCCCTTCCCCAGCGGTGCTGCAGGAAAAGCTTCTGCAGATACCATGGTCAGGCCACCTCCCAGGAGGTCACATCTGACCACCTGCACCCATGAGTGGCAATGGGGAGAGGATGAGGAGTCTCCAGTGGAAAAGCATGTTTTCTTCTTCTGGGAGAGTGTGGGTCCTTTGGGGAAGACAGAGCAGGAGGAACAAGAGGTCCTGTGTCCGTGGGCTGGTAACAGAGGCTCTGGTTGAGTAATGAAGGGTTTAGAAAAGGGGGGATCTGCTGTCTGGAGACCCTGCAAGCTCCTGCACCAGAAGCTGAGAACAACAGCCCTGTGAGTGCTGCAAGGAGGAGGCTCTGAGGCGCTGAAAGCGTTCAGTTCTGTGGGACCTACCTGGCTACATCCTTTCCTCACCTTTGAAACTTTCCACCCGTGAATTTTAGCTTGGAAATTTGCTGTCACGAGGCAGTTGTGTTACTGCTCTGCCATAAGACCCTTTGCGTTATATTGGCAATAGCGTTTGATTGTTGCACTTTGATATAACTGAATAGGTAATCAGACCACTCTTTATTTTAGCCTGAGGATATGCCTTTGATTTGTAGAGGTTGGCCATTTCTTATCTGAGTTTGAAAATGGGTTTATTTAAATGTGTATTGATGTTTTTTCATGTGGTCTAACTGTGCAGTTCAACATGGTAATTCAACTCGTAGCTATACCAGATTGTTATCTAATCTGATAAGATATGAACAGCACAAAGCCGAGATGATGAAACAATCAGGAGTGTTGACTCACTGGGGTCCTGCTAAATCCAGTCTGCTTTCATACTTAATTATCCTGTCAAGTCGCTCCAATCTTAGCTCCTCCAGCACTGCGATGGCGAGAATGGTGGTAGTGACACCACTTGGTGAATACGTAAGTTGATCACAATAATTTCAGCAGCTACAATGGCTATTTATGTCCCAATGGCAATATGAAAAGCTACTGATTCAGATACCCTAGACTGCACAATTGGCCCTCTTAGCATTTCTATTAAAGGCCGGGGAAGTTAATGTTTTGTTAACAAGAGCTGTCACCTGACTATCTCCTAGCAGAGGGGGAAAAAAGCAAGTGAAAATTCAGCTTTCCTAATTTTCTTCCTAAGCTGCTCTTTTCCAACTACCTATGCCAGGCACTTTACCCAACCCTGAAAACTTTGCCGGAAATCCACAGCCCATTCATCCTGATGCTGCTTACATCATATTTTATTCTTATAATGACTTCTGCTTTTATTTTAAAAAAAAATATTCTTTATTGATTAGATCTAAAAGATAACTTTTAAAGGCTCCTCTTACCGCTTGCATATAGTTCATATTTTCAGTCTTTTTTCTTGGTCACGAGAGTAAGTGTTGTATTGCAAGAGGTGAGGGCAGGGGTCTATGGTGTCTGTAGCGGGTGAAAACAGTTATTTCAGGTATTCAAGACAACAAGCATTAAGGATCAAGCAGTGGAAGTATTAATGGTCTGAGTTGAAATCAAACCCCTTTTCTTTGCTGTTAATTTGAGGTCATTGTTCTGCTCTCGGGCAGTATTTAGTCGTAGAGTCATCTGGGTATGAAGGAGACCCATTGACGGTGATGTTTTAAGTGCTAGGAGAAGGAAAAAAAAGGACCCATAAGTGTCCATGGAAATCCCAAAGGTCAAACCATGACTGTGTCGAGCATCTTTTGCTGATTAACTCACTGGCAGAGTCACCTGTGGGTGCATCTGGAATAATCGGTAAGAGCTTTGTTATGGTACAGAGCAGCCAGTCAAGCATCCTCGTCTTTAAAATCGACACTGAAAATACCCAGATATTGGAAGATGCTGCTTTACCTACTAGGTGTGTTTTGAAGAGAAAACCATCGCTTCAGTTAAAAGCATTATCAGCTGTGATACTGAGTGATTTAGATCAAAGCCATTCAGAGGCAGCACCAGGGGAAAATACCCAGTTTTCAGAGAGCTGAGCACCGTGCCGTGAAGATCAGTACTGCCACCCTTCTCAGGGTCCAGACCAGTGGCCACCAGTGGCACAGGAGCCTTAATCCACCAGCCTTTCATGTTGGTCCTCTTGAAAATTGTAGCTATTATGTTTAAATTAATTATGCTGGTTTTGGGTTGAAATTGCAGAGTGCTGTGTGAGAGAGCCTTGCCCAGCCCTGGTACACACGGGGTGACGGGAGGCCCTGCTCTGGTCTTTCAGAAAGGCTGTAATTAGCATGGAAAGGAAAGACCAACTGTTGTTTGAAAATGTTAATGTTAAAGGTCTCCTTCAAGCTGGTGTCTCTTGTATAAACCCATGTATCTAATACCACCCGATGGAAAAAATCATTGCTTTTCCGCTGTGCCTTTTTCCTTCCTCTCCTTGGGGATCTGTGCCTTTCAGAGGCTCGGGGAGGTTGGTTTGAGCATGCCCTCCCACTCAGCCCCTTCCTGGCTCCAGCCATTTCCCGGGATACATCCATTTCTCCAGCTTTCCCAGCCCATTTCCCTGCTGCTGCAATACCAGGAGCCTTTCCTAGCCCCGGCAAGCTGACCATCACTTTCCCATCCCCTCCTCAGTCCTGCTTTGTCCTTCCACCGATCCGTCCCACCAGTGAAGGACGCAGCTCAGAGCCAAGCCAAACTCAAGGGAAAAATCGGTGGGGATTGATCAGTAGCCACTCTGAAAAAAAAAAATAAAGAAGATGATGGGAAATCTCCCTGCTTGAGCAAATGTCAAAGCTGTGCGCCGCCCCTCCACTGGAGACTGTCGCCACTGATGGGACCCCAACCTTATATTTGTCCATAAAGCTATAACACCACAGACAGACAGACAGACAGACAGACAGCAGAGCAGACAGATGCTGTGGTTGCAGCAGAGGCTGCTGTCTCCGTGCTGTCTCTGGGGATTACAGCCTAAGAAACCCAGTTGCAGGCACGTGTATGACAGGGTTTCCAAACTGGATGAGCAAAGGTGCTAGATGATGCAAAGGTGCTAGATGATGCAAAGGTGCTGGATGATGCAAAGGTGCTGGATGAGCAAAGGTGCTGGATGAGCAGCAGTGCTAGAGACACGTTTTTTCTCTGCTTGCTCTTTGCATTTGAAAGCTGGGGGTTGTTCGGTGCAGGACACAGGCCCTTAATTAATTTTGGATGTAGCAGGAAAACACGGACTCGTAGCCCTGGAGCATCCCTCCCTTACGCCTTCCCACTAGATGCAAAGCATCAGACCTCAGGCTTCGCGTTAGTGTTCAGGCTGCCCAAAGCTTCCTCATTCAGGAAAGCATCGGGGGTTTATTTTCCTTTTTTTTTGTAGATATGAGCCCTTTCCTCATCAGACTCGTCTTCCTGCCCGAGAGCTCCTTTGCGTGGCTGCCACCTCCCAGGGCTGCCGTCACGTTCCTCCCGTGCACGTGGACCTGGCGGTGACCCTCATTCCCAGCCTCACCTGGGCTTGCGGATGAGGTTCAGAACACCTGAAAATAGGTTAATTTGTAGGAAAGTGACAGAAATAAATTGCTGGCGCTTTTGTGTGCTGATAAGTTTAACCTTTTTTTTTTACCCCGAGCAGCTAAATTGCCAATCATCCGGAAACACACCGGAGTTCACCCATTACATAAAGGAAACTGTTAGTCTCATTTAAAACAATATTGACCTTTTTCCCGTCCTTTCCATTTTGACTAAATTACAGGGTACATTTTTTGAAATGTGGCTTTTGTCTGACTGTAACCAGGTGACCCTGATTCTTCCTCATTTTTTTTTTTTTTTTTTCTCACTTACAGCTTTCAACCTTTCCTTTCTACTTCTAAGGAAGTTCTTAGTTTAACCGCTGAGATTTTTTTTCATATCCAGAGATATTAAAAAAAGAGTTTGCATGATGCATACATTTTCCAGTTACAAAAATCTACACCTGGAAACTAAAGGAAGTTTAACTGCTGCCCACTGAAATACGTGGTGTGGGTGTAGCAGGGGGAATTTTGGAAACGACTGAGAATTTTCTCTATTCTCCCAAATTCAGATCAGTGAGTGTGTATGAGCTTTCAGTTTCACTCAAAATTAATTTCAGATGCAACATTAGCAATAGATTATCTTCTGGGAGCGAAAGTATTCCTACTAGAAAAGAATCTTTTTTTTTTTTTTCCTTGTAGTTTTCTTTAAATCAGGCTGTGAGTACGTACGGCTCCATGTAAACCCAAGGTAGCTCATTTTGAGGCATTTTTTTCCCTGCACAGAAACATTTTTCAGTTTATTTGGGGCCTTGGGCTGAGCCTCCAATGTCAGCTGACAGTGCAAGAGTGAAGTTCGAGTTGTTTTTCTCGTACCCAAGCCTTGTGACAGCAGCGTGGCCTTACAGATATATTCTCCTTACGTTTCCTCGATTATTTCCTGAAGAAATACAAAGAGATGAAGTCTCCCTTCTCTGGTTTCCTTCCTCCCAGTCAGTGCCCAGTGGCCACTTGGCGTCAACAGCATTTCCATAGATTGAGCTGAAGCCTCAGCTGGGACAAATCCCCGTATGCCCATCGCAACCAGGGGTGGAGGCTCAGTTCCATCAGCTGAGGATCTGAACCACCCTCCTGCGCGCTCGTGAATGTGCTTACGGCGTTTCTTTCTCGTATCAACTTCTGGATAAAAAACTAAAAATACTCCCGTGTACGTTCTGCTAGCTCTTGGCTCATACAGTTGTGTCTTCTAATGCCAAACTAATACAAGCATTTCTTTTTTAATTCAGACATATGTTGATATTTTATATTAGTTTTCCGCAATCACTGAAATGCGGTGGGTTTTTTACCTCATTCAGTCCAATTTTAGTAGTTCTAGTGCTTTTTGCAGGAATCCTGAGATGTAGGAAGCTTTAGGATTCCCTGGCAAGGGAAGAATTCTTGCTTCCATCAAACTTAGAAAACACAGGCGACTTCTGTGGGACCTTTTTTTTCCACAGGTTTGATGCCACAAAGAGGATGTGGTATCTTCCAGCTTTATCCCCATTCATGTAACCTCTTCAATATTTGATTAATCTGAATCAGTGACATCGAATGTGGCTTGAAATGTCTAATCATCTTCTCTAGCAAAGAGATATTCAGAAGTTTTTGGTCCTGCTTTACAGCACTGGATCCAAACATCTTTTCAGAAGCACGCACCGTGATGATGCTCCCGCTGGATTTATACGGTGATAGGAGTAAAATAATCCTACCTGTGCACGCAGCCTGTAGGTTATCTGCTTTTACTCAGCGTTAGGATGTGCCTGCGTGTGAAATTGCCCCGCACAATTATTCAATCTCATGGCAACTATGCAGTTTGCAAAGCAAAAATAATCATGTGATTACCCTGTAATTAGCTGATAGTTACTAATCAATTACGTCTGCGGAGTTTGCCTTCCATCGGGGAGGTGCGTCGCGGTGGTTTACGGGGAAGGCTCCGTCCCTGCCCCAAGCAGTTTTACAGGCGTCCGGCTTTGCTTTGCTGGCTGGCTGAGCAGTCGCTGTGGCTGGAGGAAGAAATTCGGGACCGAACTCTTCATCGGAGCTGAATGGCAGGAGCCGGGCACCTCGTCAGGGGTCTGAGTAGGATGGGCGTAATCTCGTTCTGGGGGGGATTAACGCCGAGCAGGTTGGCTGCAAAAGGGCGTTTGAGCAACCTAAACCATTCTGTGAGGCCTGAGTGAAGAAGGCAAATGCATTCCTGAAACATTTGGGTACCCGGGTTATCACGGGTCTTCTCAAAGCTCAGCGCAGCCGGGGCGGGTTCATTCCCTGGGGTGGTTTGACACAACAAAATATGCACAAAGCAGCATGCGTTCTGCACGTATTTATTTATTTATTTACCCGGGTATTCCTCCTTTCCTGAAGGAATGAACATCACAGTCTACACACAGGCAAAAAGTAAATTTGGGTATGTCTGTCAGCAGTGGGGGTTTGTTCTTCTGGGCTGCAGCTGGAAACAAAGCACTGGGCTCACCTGCCCCTTCCCCACTCAGCGACGGTGCCCGAGGCCAGAATAGTTGCAATCGGTGCGAAAGCGGGATTAGAAGATACCTCTGAATAACTGCAAAAATCTGGCAGGGTCCCTCATCCCTGGACACGTGCAGAACATCCTCGGCTCGGGGTTAAATGTTCATTCCGTGCACGGAGGACGGGGTGGTTTTGCAGTGTAAGGAGCAGCGCTGGGAAAGCTGAAGGGAAAAGTGAAGCTACCGGCGGGTTTGGATAAACATTTCTGCTGTGAAAGAGGGGAGTGAGACATGACGAGAATAGAGATGTGCCTGTGAGAACTTAGGCAGGAGTTTAAAGGGAAGGCTGAAAGGCTTGAGGCTGCAGGGGAGAAGCTTATTTTTGAGAGAGACAGGGGAGAAAGGTGAAAATGGGATGGAAGAGGGAGAGGGACAAACCCTGAGGTTGCAAATCAGGATGAGCCGTACTCGAGGGAGCTAGAGCAGGGAGGCCTGAGGACCTTTGGGCAGAAAAAGGTGTAGTCGGGTGCAAAAACGTGTCACCTGCCCAGCCAGTCGTGAAACCCGGCAGGACTGAGCCGTGGTCCCACCGCTGCAATCCCGGGCGGCTGCTTCGAGGACCGCGCTGCGGCCGGGAGGAGCCTCACCGCCGAGGAGCAGGGCTGGGTGCGCGCACGCCGGCACCTGCGTGGCGTGGGGGAAACCCATCCTCCTCCTTCCCTCCCTCCCTTTCTATCATCCGAGCCTCCCATTAAAAAGAAGGATCCCGACAACACCATTAGAACGTGGCGCGTCGATTGAAAACCCATTGTTGGCCAGGAGCTAATCAAAGCGCGGGTAAACACAATGGCCCCTTCTCGCCCAGCCCGACGTTTCATTTAGAGACGAGCTCAAGCCCGTTGCGCCGGCGCTCTGCCACGCAGCCGTCAAGCATCGATTGTGCTATTCAGCAGGATGGCTCAATAATTACAGCCCCGGATCTCCAAACCACACCAAAGAGCAGGCTTACCACTGCTAGCCTTTGTTACTAATTGTCCTTCAGGATACTTGAGATGAATTACGGTGGCTTACGTTTTCCTGGGTTTGCCTTTCTCTTCTGTTGGGTTAAAAAAAAAAAAAAAAAAAAAAGAGAAATCTTTCCACTTAGCGGAGCTGGACGGATCAGACAAGTGTGGCGTTGCCTGTTGACAGCGCTTCATGAGAAAACCCTCTGACTGCAAACTGTCTCATTGATAGGTTCAGCCTGACACGTTGGATTGATTTTTGATTGTTTTACAAAGCTCGCTCGCGCATGTTTTCATTATCAAGGCTGGGCAGTTTTCATACTAACGCTTACAAAATGCTAGAGCTATTAATACAATTTGATATCATCTATACTGCCTCTAATTGTAACAAGTAATCTGACAAATTAAGCCTCTTTCACCAAAGCTCTCCAAAATGGATTGCACTTCTGACTATTCTTTTAGCTTGTTTTGTTCAGGGGCGCTTGAAACGGTAGCAAAATTAGTTTAGTTCTAACTTTTTAATCCTGCTAGCTGTGAAGACAGAATTGGGGCTGAAAGTTTTAAATTCCAGGCAGGCGAATGCGATTGGTGCCGAGTCCACGGATCGGCTCCCGCCCAAACTGTGCCGCGCTGTGGTGTGGGAGGTGGTGGCACGTTCAGGTCGTCAAACATTCCCCACACACATGGACCAGTTGGATCGATGTAGATGTGGTGCTTAGGGACATGGTTTAGTGGTGGACCTGGCATTGCCACCTTAACCATTGGAGTCGATGGTCTTAAAAGTCTTTTCCAGCCTCAACAATCCTATGATTCTGTGATACTTGTCCTTCACTTATTAAATTTGCGGTCCCCAACCATCCTTGCAGTCACCCCCACAATCCCATTCCCCATGCCCAAGCCTCCAGGCTCAGATCCACCCTTCCCTTTGCTCCTTCCCACCTTTGTCCGATGACGCTAGCTCATCCTAAGCCTCTCTGATCCTCCAGAAGCAAGGTGTGGTGTTGCTTGGTCTTTCCCATTGTGTTCCTCCCCAAGGAGCGTTTTGCACAGCAGTGGCCTGGAGCTGTTCCAAAATGTCTCGGAAATTTAGGAGGAACTTTCCTTCCTCCTAAGACGTGAGTTACGGTTGAGTAAGGTGAGTGCTGGGGTAGCTGGCCCACCCAGAGAACAAGCTCCTGCTAGTCCTGTTTCGCGGTTACCCCTTGGGGACAAAATACTGCCCGCACTGCCTTTGCCTTTTTTAAAATGTGGCGTGTAAAGAGGAGGAATGAAGCCATCCAAGCTGAATTTTAGAAGAACAAGGCCCATGGTCCATATGTGAAGCTGCAGCTGATTTTGCTCCCGCGTTGGCTTTGTCTGCGTGCGCAGCCGGCGGGAGCACCCACTCGGGGAGCTGAGCAGCGCAGCCACCAAGCGTCCTGGATTTCACAAGTTTGTCCTTTATTTCTCCATTCAAAGGAGAAAAAAAAAAAAAAAAGAATAATTTCCCATCACCTTCACCCCTTTTTTCCCCCAGTAAATGAAAATTCAATATCTTTTTTGTCATTTTTTTCTGAACTCGAGATACAAGCAGCTGGGCAGGGGCTGGGATTTTCCACTCATGAACAAATGCCCGTCCTGCTTTTCTTTCTGTAAGGAAGCATGGCCCTAAATAGCGCGTAAGCACTCTCCTGCGACTGTGCACCCTCTTCATAACCCTTCCACTCCAACCAAGTGATTGTCTGAACTGAAATCGCTTCGCTGAGATGATTAAATTAGTTCCTACATGCCAGAGATGTACAGAGGTCCTGACATTTATATTTGGGTACTAGAGTCTGACATTCAAATGCGCTCGCGTTTGCAAACAGCGTAATTTAAAAAGTAGCATAAAATCCATTAATATAATCGGGAGAGAGGGCGATGCTTTCATTTGTTTGGGGCTGTGCGAAATGATCATTTCCAGGGGCTGCCGCGGGGGCAGACGCCGGCGGTGCAGGCAGGGGAGACGCGTTGTCCCCGACACCCCCCCCCCTCCAGACTCACCGACCCCCTCTGCGCTGTGCTGGGGGGAAATATCAAACCCTCAGGAGCCGGGGTGAAATCACCCTCGGTCTGCACGAGGCTGAGGTGTCGCTCATCGCCGCGGGTTTAGTTGGACGCGACACAATCCGGTGTTTCTTCCTGCAGCCCGAGGTTGCGCCGGTGGCCGGGATGTGGGACCAAGGGGCACAGCCGGGCTGAATCTCCAAAAAGGCAAAATGAGCAATTAATGTCGTTCTCGGTGATCCCAGCAAGTGAAAAGCAGCAACACCTATGCAGGCAGCTTATTCCAAATTCACCTGGTGGCCCTGCAAAGAGAATCTGACCCGACGTTAAGCTCCGTATTATACTGGAGGCTGTTGGTTGCCTTTATTCAGAACCCAAAATGATGGGGTTTTTTGAGTATTTTTGGCACAGTGATGCGCTTACTTAACACATATTTTAAAGACCTCTACCTGAATCCGAATCCCATTGTTTTATCATGGCTTGGATACCCAATCAGACACTCTCTTTCGCCTGCAAATGGGATTTTTAACTTTAACACGGGGCAGCATTGCCACTTTTCAGCGCTATTTTGAATGAGTGAATGCAAACAACATTATTCAATTTGCAGGAGCGGTTTCATCCGTGATGCGACATTAACATCTGGTACCTAACGAAAACACTCTTCCCCAACTTAAAAAAAAAAAAAAATCTGATTGATAAATTCCTGGGAGCAAACTCCCCGCCACGCCAGCAGCGGAGCAGCCCCGTAGTTTCATTCTTTTGCACCAAAATGTAACTCTCTGCCGGGATAGTCGTGTTTTCCCCAGGATGTCCCTCAAACGCAGTGAGGGTGGAGAAAAAACAACTTTAAAGACTAGGCTGGAGCACACGAATGCAGAAAGGGAGAAGGAGCCTGTGATCAGCGTGCCTGGCCACGTTTTGCTGGCGTGCGTCTGCACGGATTTATTCTTCTCATCTGCAATATTGATGACCAAGGACGGGGCTCACCGCACATGCGTCGTTCTCCCCGCGTCCCTTCCCCTTGGCTTGCGCAGCAGAGAGAGAGAAAAAAAATAAAGAAAACGCTCAGGATGGTTTTTTTTGCCGTTTTAGGCGATGAGCGAAATGCCCCGATGTTAATGCCGATTCGTTTTTTCAGGTGGGGGAAAAGAAAAAAAAAGGAAAAAAAAAAGAAAGAATCAAATCAAACCAGCAAAGGCATCGGGGCAGGACGCTGCAATCGGTAGCAGACAGGGCAGGGAAGCGTCGTTTTGGCTGTTGGGAGCAGGTCAGCGGAGGGGAATGTACCGTGAGCGCTGAATCTGAGGATTCGATTATGCAGAGAAACCCTCGTTTTAAAGGGGAGGAGAGAACAGCCACCGGGATCGAGCTCAGCCTTCAGCACGGCGCGAATCACTCGCACGGCTAGGACGGCTGGTGTCTCCTTTTTGGAAAAACAACTCTTAATTAATTGGGGAAAAATTGGCACCAGAGTGAGTGCGACTATACATATGTATACATGGCGGTGTGTACATATACATAATACACTTATTTCTTCGGCACGTGCTGGAGTGCGTGCACGAGTGTGTGCACGTATGATAAGAATAATGAGCTGCAAGAAAAATGAGGGGACAATCTTTCGTAACCCATCTTGGCTGTGCAAATTATCATTCCGGGCAGTCTGGAAAGAGAAAACTAAGCATAATAGACTATAGGGAGGCATATTTAAAAAAAAATAAATTAAAGAATAAAATGCGCCGAGACAGAGTGCCATGTTTTGTTATGTCATTCCCTGCCCGCCTTTCTTCAAGAGAGAGATTTCAAATTCAAAGACTCTACTTTTAAATAAACAGTGAAAATTGAAAATAGGCTTCCTTGTGAAAATATATATCTATTTCCTCACTTTTTTTTTTTTTCCCAGTAATGAAGTACTGTGCAACGGTACCAAAAAAAAAAAAAAAGAAGAAGAAAAAGGAGGGCATTAGGTATTAGGATTCCAAACGGGATAGTACATCTTTAATGATACATATGATAATTAAAGAATACAATAAACACAATTAGCATATGTTTTAAACAGTTTATTAGTGAAGCTTACCATAAAATCAGAATATATAGAGCTCCAGGGTTTGTTGGGATAACAGCTTCTAATCCTTAGAGTCATAAAATCCCTGGCTTGGAAGAAATGGGCATCTTTAAAATGATTGAATCAGCAGGCCTCGAGTGAAAACACACAAATTAGCAAACTCCAGCAGTCGGGCTCTGCGCGGAGCCGCAACGCGCGGGCGAAGGCAGCGCTGCCACCGCCCCGGCAGCTCTGAGCAGCACAGCGGGGACGTGCTGCTGCTGTGGACATCCGAGGGGATAATTACTTTAACTCCTTCCAGACCAGGGATATCCCCCCCCCAAATAAAATAATAATAATCAAATATTTTTCGAAAAATTAAATTAGCTTTTATTCCGCGAATAGTCATCACGGGGAGAAAGGGGCGTCTGAATTAGCGATGGGTTTCGGAAGAGAAGGGGGTGGCTCGGTTTGGTCTGACCTCCCCTCCCCACTCGCAGCCCCCCGAGGGCATCGCTGCAAGGCAGAGCCACGGAGGGGCCGGCGGGTGGGTGGCCCCCACCCAGGGGACTGCAGGACAGCTGGAACCCAGGGACTCACTGCAGGAGTTACCGGGAGTTTAAAAGTCAAATAATCTCATTAACCAGCCCGGACAGGGCTCTGACTGCTCTCCCGCAGCTGACAAACAACACTCGTGGCGGCGGCACTTTGTATTTCTTGCTTTTGCCTCTTTTCTTCTCCCGATGTCCATATTCTCCCTTTATGTCTCCATTTCTTTCCTCCTGACTTCAAGGCAGTGTGAGCAGTTGGGATCTTTTTTCCTGCTAATGATGAACACGTAAGCTCTTTCCGTTCCTCGCCCTACGGTCGAGAGAATTTCATCCCTCTTTTTCGTTACCTGTTTGTTCGTTTGGAGGGGGCGAGGCTGGGTTTAATCCTGCTGTTTGGATGTTTCAGGTTTCTCGAGAGCAGCAGGGAAGGTTTTGGATGAGAGTCAGTGTGGGCTGAAAGGAACGAAGCTCTGCTGAGTTTTTTTAAAGGGAAGGGGCCAATTGTCAACTTTATAATGAATCCTCATCAGTCGTGATGACTTCCCAGCTTTGCAGCGAGGGAGAAGAACAGCAGTCGGGTGGTGTTTGAACACATTCTTATGGGGAAATTGGAGTGTTTGGGTCCTGAAATTAGGCAGCCAAACATCTCCATAAAAATGGGAGCTAATCCGAACGAATTCAATCCCGGGTCAGCACGGAGCGAGCGTTTTTGCTTTCCCTGCTGCCTGGCAGAATAGGTGGGCACGGCGCCGCTTCGCGGGAAAGAGGCTGCCTGCTAATTTGGGTGGCTGGGAACAAATCCTCCTGAGTCACCTTCAGCATGCAAGGAATACTGAAAACACACTCTCCGTGCATGGAGACAGCGCGTTGCGTTACATTTATCCCATAGCTCGGAATTTGCGCTGATATTCCCTTGACTTCTGCCTGAGAACTCAAGTCCGGGAGGTGGATGCGCTACGTAACAGCAAGGCAAATGCGCAGCCTAAGCCACATAGATTTGAGTTTATTTTTGCCCCACGTTAGTCCAAATGTAAAAGAAACGAGCTGGAGGAGAAATGAAGGTCCAAAAAGATGAAGTGACTTGCCCAAGGTCAACCAGCAGGACGGTGGCAAAGGCAGGAATATAAACATGAATTATATTGTCACTCTGCTAGAGGGAAAAGGTTGAAATGCAGCTCATTTTTATCCTGTAGTTTAGACCCAGCTTGACGTATTTGACCTCTATTCAGCTGGCCAAGGTCCAGGGAAAAAAATATGAAAAATAGGATTCTCTGTCTCCTCTGGGGAAAGAGATGAAGGTAAGCGGACATGTGTCATGGGTTAACTCAACGACATTCCCTGGTCCAAGCAAGCCAAGGAGTGAGTCAGGGTCGAGTTAACTGGTTTTTTCTATCGACTTCATTGGTTTTGAGTTACATTTGGCGAGAGAAAGCTGGGAGGAGGGTAGAAAATGTAACTGCACCCATTTTTTATCGTAATGTTTCGCTATTGACATTCTCACTCGGATTCATCGCCGGCGGTGCTCGCCAGGCACGAGAGTCAGCGCAGGTCTGATGGCAAGACCTGAATTTTATCTCCATCTCCAGTTTTTAGCAGAGGAATTCAGCATCCAGCGAAGCATTCACAGCAAATTGACAGGGAAGCACAGAGCAAAAGCGGTTGGCATTCTGCTCAGGGCCAGGGGGTTATTTCAACCTGCAAAACCCTTTTCCAGGGCTCGCCCTCACCTGGAAGGAGGTTCTGCAGACCTCCCTCCTTTCCCAGGCTTTACACCCTCCTTTGGGGGAAGAGTTTGTCATCTGGGAGGTACGCAGCCATCTGATTACGGTACAGAAAGCCAACTGGCACCCAAGTCTTAAAGAATAATATACGTGGCAGACGGAACTCGAGCGGAGCTGTCGGCGCTGGAGGGTACCAGGAGCTTTGTGCCAGTTGCCCGCCCCTCTTCCCTGCGATGGAAAGAGGTCGCTGGGGGAAAATTGCAATACTCAGGTGCAGAAACGAGCAGTTCTACCAGCAAGGATGGATCTGGATCCAAACCAGAAACAGGATTGAGTGTCAGCTGCCCCTCTCTGCTCTTGCCGCTGCAGAGAAGGCCGTGACGTTTGCTAAAGGCGAGGTTTTAAAGAAAACATTTAAAATAATGCGTGCATTATTTTTCATTCAGGTGTAAGCATTAAAGCACCTTAATTTTTTTAACCAACTAAATGCGTGGCACAAGCATTTTTGCATTTTGAATATAAGGTCAATTTAGCATATGTAGAATATTTTCCTGTTCACCTTCCATTAGCATTTTATATTTATTAATGAGAAGTTCAGAAATGGTGGATAGTGAATTCAGCTAAAAACTAATTCTGCACTGAATATTTGACTAAGACATTGACTTCAAACTGCAATAGTTATTTTTACAGATATTCTAAAAATAATACCGCAGGGTTTATTACCTAACCCATATCACATGTAATGTGACATTCGAATGTCGAGGGCTCATACGTGTGTTAAAACAGTGAGAAAATATGCACAGAAATTTTTCAAGGCTTCTTTGAAATAACAATTTTAAAATCGGGAATTTATGATGTGCCCCAGCTACGTTGCAGATTGAAAAATTGACAGTGGTGGGTAGCCTACACACCGACATTTATCAGCTCGGTTCCTCGGCGCAGACTTTTAGGATGCTCTATCACAGATTAATGTCTCTCAGCAAAGAACGTGTTATAAAAAAAAAAAACAACCAAGGAATGCAGCTGATAAAATTAATGAAACAAATCATTGTTGAAAAGCATTTGGTGAGGTGTGAATTGGAAAGCCGGTTTCATAATACAATATTTGTAAAATAAACAGAAATTGATATCCATTAATATTAACATAATTATCTTAAGTGAGAACGTTGAACTGTTGCCTGCTTTGTTCTTTTCAACTGCAGCATCTCCCTGCAACCGATTTTGTAGCTGGGGAATAATCTGCTTGTGTGCGCCGTAATGACACAAGGAATAAATGTAATAAAAGGAGCAAAATCTGAATTCCTGTCTCAGCAAAGAGTAATTCCACAACCCATAGAGACGTTGGGCAGTTTTCCTACAAGGTGAACGTTTCTACCTGGCTTTATTTCCTAGATCCACCTTGAGTTTGGCTCACGTAGAGGAACTCGTTCCGCTCAACATTCTGCTCAATGGAAGAGTTTGCCCTGGATCTTGAAAGGGTTCCGAGTGATTTCCTAACGCCTCGGAGGCAGATGTTGAGTGCCCTGCTCCCCTCCTTCCAGCCGGGCTCGGGAGCCCCTTCTCTCCGCCTTTCCCACCGAGGGGTGTAGCTTTCCAGGTGGGCACCCCAACTTTTACACGCGCATCAGAAGCGAACTTCACAGCTCTGCCCGTAGCTGCCTTTTGCACCAGCGATAATGTGAAAAAAGATGACGTTTTCCCGTGAGAAATGGCTTATTTTTAGTTCTGCGGGTACCGCAGTGGCTTGCTAGCGAAACCAGGCGCCGCGCGGGCTGAAGTAAAAATACCGACGGCTCCCAAAGCTAAACCGCGGGCAGAGAAAAGGGAATTCTTTAAACCACCACAGCAAGATGGAACAAGTTCACATCCCAAGAGTTTGTTGGGTTGCTGGGTGCAAACAACGTGGTGCCGATGGGTGAAGGGACGAGGGGTCTCGGCTAGGAGGCGGCACAAGTCGAATCCATCCCTTTGATTTTCAGGCATCTTGGGGCTAAAATCAGAGAGCAGGGAGCCTCAGCGAGCAGGATGGGAGAGTTTTTGCTCTGGCTTCATGCAGACTTGAGCTCGGTTTTGCAGTTTGTTAGGGCCCGTGTTAGCGTTTGCGCGCCTGCCCACGCTCGGAGGGGAGCATATGTTTCCCATGGGATCCTTTTTCGTGAAGCGAAATGAAACGCTGGAGATTTTAGCAAATGCCTCCTTTCAAAAACCTTTCCTCGTCTATCTCGCGCGGGCTCGAGTTTGCATCCGTCCACTGCGTCGCCGCGAATGGTTGTGTCAAATGTCCGTCAGGTCCAGTCTGGGGGGACTGGAGTTAGGGGAATAACTGAATTTCCAGCTCACTGGCTCAGCAACCTCGTTAATTCGGCCTTCCTCAAAATGTTTCATCAGACCTGAAAAAGATAAAAATAGAAATTGTGGTTTTACCTCGACATTAACCACTTCTATTATTACTATGAAGCTTTTTTATGTTGTTGGGGGTGGGGGGGGTGGGGGGGAAGCTCCGAAACATTTCGTTTTGGAAGTGTGGAAGCGCAACTTTTTTTAGCCTCTTTCCCAGCCTGCCACGTTGCCATATTTACCACGGCGCTAACAGTTGTCAGAGATTATCTGGCTGAGTCACAGCTTTTATGGGCTCGACTCCGGTACTAGAGACGCGAAGCAGCTCCTCTGCAACCCAAGGTTTATGTTGGCATCAGCGAGATCAGAATTCGCCCTTCTGTTTACCATTTAGCTGAATCACCCCATCACAGACCAACTGTCATCTGTCACTCCATACTTTTAATGGTACATTGCACTGATGTTGTCTATTTTTTCCCCTTCCTAGCAGCCCTGTCACTCTGCTATGTGCTAATCTCTTCTTCCAGGCTTCTGTTGGATCTCTTAATGACGACAACGCTGCAATACGGGGTTGGGTTTGGGGTTTTTTTGTAAAAAAAATAAGAAAGCAAGAAAGAGAGACTTTAGGGAGCTAGAGGCAGAACTAGATTTGCCCTGTAATTCAGACTAGATGGACCTTGGTCTTTTGGAAAGCGCCTCCCGAGATGTGTTTTGAGCGGAGGCGGTCCCCCTCCCACGGGCAGAGACGACGTGCGTTGCAAAGAATTAATTAATTTTAAAATTGCATTCTGTTCGTAATGCTAGGGCCTCGCGGCGGCTCTCTGTTCCTGCGGCCAGCGGAGCAGAAATCTTTACCCCGGTGCTTGGCTTCCTTGGGGCCGGGTGGTGACAGAAACTCAGCGCGTATGAACCCCCGCGGGGACAAAGGGCTCGCGTGGCCCCGGCAAACGCCGTCGCCCGACGTCTGGTGCCCGGTAGGGAGATGCTTTTCCAACATCTGCAAGATGAACCACGTATTCCTCGCGTATCGGCGACAAACGGAACGGGGAGGGCGACGCCTTGCAAAAGGAGGTTCAGCCGCGGGAGGAACTGCCAACCCAAGGCAATAAAAAATATTTCAGGTTGTTCATATGATTTCCTGCCCTCACAGGAGGTGTGCAGGGGCGCATATAACAGTCTTCAATGGGGTTTTTTACCCCTTTTTTCCCTTTGTATACAATTAGATTGTTAATCTAATAGTTTTCGCCTTTCTTTTTTAATTAGTTTTGCAAACATCTACCCTCAAAAATCTGAAATTCATCCGTGGCCTTTCCAAAATTACCCATATGTACGTGAAACAGGCATTAACACCAAACAGGGGATTTAGCACCTGTGCTACATTAACCTCTTGGGCTGGGGGGCCACACGTTTTTATGTTGGCAAAGGTTTTTGTCCCTGCAAAATGTGAGTTAGGGGTTGGAAGGGACCTCCAAAGTTAGCATAGGCACCATTCCGATGAGTCCAAGTTCAGGATAAAAAAAAAAATCGTTTTGCTAATTCAGTTGCTCTATGGATGCGACGTACAGCACACATAACTTGTAGAGGTCCTTCTGGTAAAAGAAATAATACTGTGTCATTGCATAATATGTATCTGGGCGTGTGTGTGTTTCTCTGTGCTCCTTCTTTGTCATGATTCCGCGGGTTTAATTTAAATACGTGTTTCGCTTCTCCCCATATTTCAGGTTTATTACACAGTGTGAAAATCAGAAAGCTTTTTGTTCACTTCATACATCTCTTCCAACAAAGCCCAGACATCAGAACCCAGTACAGGCTCCAGAGTGATTATTGTTACACATGATCTATGGAGCAGATAAATTACAGCTTGATTTTTTATAAGGTATATTGAGCCTGCAGGCTTCAGCAGCAACAAAAACAAAACAAAACACAAAACCTTGGTTTAACCAGTAATTTGAGGAAATATGACAAACCTGACATGGAAGTCACAGAGCAAATAAATATGCACATCCATCATTTTGTAAAATAATGCCTTCGCTAGAGAGACCTCTGCTTGCTGCAGCCTGCAGTGTAAAACGTCTTTGTGGTTTACTAGTCTCAGATCTTGCTACATGAAGAATAGAGTTAGTTATAGTTGAAAGAAACCATTGCACGCATAAGAAAACCAGTGTCGTGCAGTAAAATAGTGCAAATATCAATCTGTGTGAGACAAAACTGAGTTGCTTTTAGGCCGTATGACAATATTCCTGGAATGCTTTGACGTGGGTTTCCTTCCTGATTGCTAAAATACTGATTGGAGAGTCTTTTCTCTTCTTGTAAAATAACCTACTTCCTAGAAATAAAATCGCGGTTGTTGCGGATATAAAACCCTGCTTCACGCAGAACGCAACAAAAGGCAGTTTCAGAGTCATCTTCTGAGCACAATGGTTTTGCTGGTGCGCTGAAAAGAGATCACGCGCGCAGTTCTCACTTCAGGAATCGCCCTTTGGTACCTGCTATTTTTTTTCGCAGCTTGCCGGTATTTGGGAGGTGTCGCGGGATGCTGAGGAACACGTTCGGTGCCCTTTGTGTGAGCTCTTCCCATCGCCGTGGAGTGAGGGAACTGCAGGTGTCGCCACCTTCGAGTTCACAACACGGCAAAACGTACCTGCTCAAAGAGGAGGCTGGAGTACGGGCACCTTTGACATTGGGAGGAGGGTTTTACTCAGGGTTTAAGGGTTAAATCTACCGAATCTTGTCAAACTGCCTCTGGAGAAAGGACAAAACAGAACCAAATGGTGCACTCCTAAAGAAAGTGTCTTCATCAATACCACCACCTCTTTCATGCTCCATCCCTGATGCAGTGGGGTTTTTCTCCGTTTCTAGGGATGCTTCTTGGGAGCAGGTGGGATGGAGAGGAGCCACATCACCACCACCCATGCTCATGTCCAACGTACAGCCAGCCTAGAGAAGGAGACGTTGCCACATGCAGGGAGGTGGGTCTGGGCCCTTCCTGGCAGCATCAAGACCTCGATCTCCTCCTCTCTCCTCCACATTCTGAGAAATCCCAGCAGATGTTGCCTGGAAGAGAGTGGAAGAGCTTTTGTGTGCAAGTGCCCAACAGGGCAGAAGAATGAACCACAGATTGAGCGGCTCAGCCATGTCAAAACAGCCCTAACTCCGAGGATACACAGAATTATTGCGGTAGGTGTCAAAGAGCTCTGACACCCAAAGCTGGGGTGCCGAAAAGTAAAGGATTTCAGGTTGACAGGTCGAGAAGTAGGGCTGAAGTCCTTTTTGAGGTGCCTCTTTTATTAGATATGATTCGCACAGCCTGGCTGGGAGGTCTGCAGGAAACCATCTAAACTGGAGAGTCCATCGTCTATTCCAAGACATCTCCCAGTGGCATCTCGCAATCGAAAAGCGAAATGCGTGTTCGGTACTTGTAGCACTGCAGAGCCAAAATAACCATTTTGTGCTTCATCCATAAAATTGCCAGCTAAATATTCATTCTGGAATCATTACTCCAGGTGTTTGTCGAGGAAGATGTACAAAGCAGACAGAACATGTTTAGCATTTCATATACCAGGTTGAGCCCCAGGAGTGACAGGTTGAAAAATCTGGTTTGGGCTCACAGGCTGAAACCGTTTAATATAGAAGTCACTGGTGGACTATAAATATGGAAAACCAATGCTCCATATTTTTACAGAATCCCTATTCTGCACGTCTTTTAAACACATTAGTACTTCAGAGGAGCTGTAGAAGCCAAGCTCACCGATTTTTTGCGTCAAACATCTACAGTTCTTCAATGGGTGAACCTTCAGAAGCACAAACGCCGGCAAAAAACACATTTCTTCTGACTGTGCACTTCTATTAACTGACCCCGCAAAAGCCAACTGTGTTTATTTAGGCTAGGAATTACCCAATTTGCTCACATAATCTCAGCAATTACGTGTTCATCTTGTTTAAACATCAGACCTATGGTGTCTTTTACGTAGTATCTGATCTTTTTACTTAACCTCAGAGATATTAATCTTTATTAAAGGGGATGAGAGGCAAAGAGGGGGAAGAGATGCTGGTGACAGATATTCTGACAGCCAGGAAAAGTCGTTTATAAAGTGAGCATCAGTAAACATTAGGGGTGACATATTGATATCAGCAGCAAGTAAACGGATGCCAAATCTAGGATGAGGTATTACACCTGAAATTGCGGCACCCATTTTTTTTCCCAAGGTTGGTCTTTTATATTTTTTAAAGAGAAATTTACTATTATGCCTCCTGCTTCCCTTGCGGTAAAATGCCAGAAATTTGACTGAGATTTACTTAAAGTGACAGCAATGCCCCATTTTGTCCAAGAAAGATGATTACTAAATGTCACATCTATCTGCTCTCATGTGGATCACTTCTCTGACGTGCTCGCGTCGAAGCTTCGCAGCAGTCTGCAGCACGTTTTTCTGGTGCTCTAAGGCAATTTGAAAGCGTTGTGGTGAAAAAATAAGCTGGGCAGCGGCAGCGCATGGAAATAAATAAATAAATATTAAAGTTGGGATTAGTTCTTCTCCATCCCAAGGGCGTCAGGCCAGACGTAGGCACAAAAAGCCCTTACAAAACCAGACCGAGAGCGTATGCTTCTGGTCAGGCTGTGAGAAGGCCATTGCTGGTGGGGTGCTCTCGCCATCTCCACTGCAGTCGAAGCACACCAAAAAGAACACACCGGTGATTAAACACAGAAAATAACCTCGTGCAATTTGCTCTTTTTATGTATTTTTTTAATAGGAACCGGTACAGAAGTCTGAAGAAGGAAAGAGTGCGAGTTCTCCCACTTTGCTGCAGAACTGGCTTCTTCCCTCCCCATTTTGCCGAGTTCCTGGAGCGGGTAGATGCGAAACCCAGCTGGGTGCAAATGAACTGGCGGAGTCGTGAGCCTGAGCTCCTGTGGCGGGGAGTCCATTTAAACCTGCTCTGCCGAGCCTCCGGAGCGACCTAAGGAAAGCAAAATGGAAAGCAAGGTAGAAGGCTTTTTTCCACAAAATGGAGCAGTAATGAATAATTAACGACTTTCTACCTTCTTTGCCATTTTAGCTCCTCTTTCTTGGCAGTTACTGCCTTCCAGTCCAAAAGCACGTCTCCAAGTTGATAAGTTAATTCATGCGTTTTGGTTTTGGAGACCACGATGCAGCAGCGGAATTAAGACGTGTGGGAATGCCCTCACACAGAACCAGGCTGGGGACCCTCTTAGCAAGGCCAGGAGTTCTTTTCCCCATTCTCTTTCATAGATTTATACCAGTCCCATTCAAATGGAGAGGTTAATAATAAAAGGCATAAAACCTGAATGCAGGGATGTAAATATATCTAATGAGAGTTCTACACCTTTGTGTCTGTCTTAGCACCAGAGATTCAGCCAACCTGTGCGGTCGCCCACGCGTTTATGAATTTTGAGGTGCAGGTACCACGGTCACAAAACACAGCAGCAAAGCTGAGTCATGGCTGATCCCATCGAGCTCCCCGGGCGGTCAGAACCTCAGGCAGGTTTGCAAGAGCAACCTCTCCCAGACTGACGACAGCTCGTCCTCGTTTGAGAGCATCAACACAAAAGTCCTCTGGAGCTCCTGCACCGTGGAGCAATCCCCATGGGGGATGGGGGCAGCTGTGCCTGTGGGGAGGAGAGAAGATGGTTCAGGTGATCCAAATGGGCCAATCCCAGTATCGCTTCCCATGGTGCTCAGTATATAAGGGCCCCTAAGAAGGGGGTGTGGGTGCCTTTTTTAGTGTTTGCAGTGCTGGTGGGGTTGCTGTTGGCTGTTTTATCATCTCTCCCTGGGCTGCTGTTGTTCCCACCTCCAGTTTTCCACGCCACAGAGGAGCACCGTTTGTCAGGACAGGTTGTCTTTCCTTGCTTTCTCGGGCAGCATGGCGGCCCCGAGGCTTCCTCTTCTGTTTTTTTGTGTTTCTTTAATGAGCGTTGGGCCTTGGGTGTTTCTGTCTGCTACCAAGTCCAGTCTGGGACTTCTCTGCTTGGGGACTTAGTTGTTGTCTGGAGGGCACGGGTTCTGTATTAATGCATTCCCTCATACCTTAGGATATATTTATATACTTGTATAACATCTGTATGTAGTTCATTATTAGTAGTATTATCACTTTTCCATTAGACTGGCTCAAGTTGTTAGGTTTTTTTCTTTGAACCTTGAAGTTTCTCTCCCTGATTCTCTGGTTATTCTCCTCTAGCAGGGGAATCACTGAGAGTACCCGTCAAAGTTTAGTGGCTGGCTCAGCCTTAAATTTTGATACAGCTCTATCAAATTTTCAGGATTTTCTTGCCGATATTCTTGTAGCTGCCTCGATACAAGCTCACACAGTAACGCTCGCTTTAGTCACAGTTTACCTCCCAGAAAACCTGCAGGAGCAACAAAACCAGCTCTGAATGTACCCTATGTAATATAAAATAGGATGGTGGGGTTTTTTTGGTGTGGGGTAGAAGATTAAAGCCATTCTAAATGAAAGTAGAGTGTGTAACTGGGTACTAGATTTCTAAATAGGTGGCACATGTCAGGAAGCATTACAAGAGTGTCTTTAGGTGAGCCTTTGATACAGGCTGCTGAATAGTTCAGTGAGATAGATGCAACCATGAGAGAGTTTCACAGCCTTGATTTGTTTTCCAGCTAAAATAAATCTGAATAGAACAGACTTAAATTACCTGTGATTTTTCCATCTTTAAAAGGACACATGAAAGCTCCTGAGATCACTATGCTCCCTGGGAAAGAAAAGGGGAAGGGAGGAGAGAGAGAAAAAAAAAAAAAACCCACCAGGAAAACTATGAAAGATTCATTTTAATGGAATCCAGGTTTAGCTGATTCATATTTAATAATGTTTAATATTTCATTTACTACTGGGGACTCACCTTTTTCAGAAGAATGTGAGATTCAAGGCACTACCACGCATTAAGATTTTATGTCTGACTGTAGCAATATTGTAAGGGTTGCCACTGGAGCTGCTGAAGCCCGATGCAGAGAGCCTGGAAGCGACAAGGTTTCCTTCTTTTTTTCCCACAGCCAAAATAGGAGCCGAAGCCCTGGGAAGCGGCGGGGTAGAGCTGTGAATCCTAGCAACAGGCGCGGAGAGAACGGTACGTTTCTTCACGTCCTCCAAGTGTTGGTGCCTTCTGGTGCATCATTTACAGGGAGCGACCTTGGAAAGGCCCTTCGTGCCGTTGCATCAAGGAAGGGCACAAAAAGACTGAGTTTTTCCAGTGGGGTGGGTGAGTTATTGGAGTTTTGGGGGGGAAAGTGAGCAAAGCAACCCCCCAGAGTTCGTACTGTTGTTGCTATTCCCTTCATCTCAACGTGCTGCCTATTGGTGCGGGGTTTGGTTGGGTTTTTTTCCAATTTTCTCTGCTTCTCATCTGTTTTTAAGCCCTTCCCAGTGATAACGTGGGCTTTTCTTTTTAAGCGAATGCTGAAAATTTACATGCAAAAGTGTGAGCATAGGGTTCTGCAAGAAAAATCTGTAATTCTGCAATGAAATCATGAGCACTGAAAGCTCTCACCCGTGTTTTTCAGAAGGGAAACTGAGACCCGAGCACGTACTTTCTGGAAGGAGAGACTCCTTTTAAATATGCAGCAGGTCTTGTTTTGCCAATATTAAACTGGCTTTTCTTCCTGAAGAGTCTGTCAATGCAGTTTGACCTCTCTCTCTGGATATTCTGCAGAGCCTGAAGGATTCAGACAATCTAAAAGAGTTCCCTGTCACTGTCCTGGGAAAGCTTCCACAGAGCCTGGGACAAAGATGGGACCTCCAGACAATTTGGTCCCATCACCCCACTCAGAAATGTATCGTTCCCAGCTGATACCAGCTTTGTAGTTTTTGCCACCAGTTTTCCAACCAGCGAGAGCTTGCAGGCTCTTAGTTTTGCCTGGGTGCAAATTGTGAGAAGAGGGGAATCGAGAGGAGCTGAGAGGGAACGCATTTCATCGTGCGACAGAGGCTGCTGCTTCTGCTGAAAGCTAATTTTGTTGTAAGTAGCACTAGTGGGTTGCTGCCTCGGAGTGGACCAGCTGCTGCAAAGACGAAGCACAGATTCAGACAGAAGGTTGCAGCAGAAGAGGAGGGTTTGGCTCCCAGCTGGCACCTAAGCTGAAGAAGGGTCCTACAAGACCTCCTGTCTGGGCTGGGGCATTTTCAAAATGCACTCCCCTCCTGCAGCCTTCGAGATTTTTCTAAAAAGATTTAATGCTAGGAGAGGGCAAGCATTTTTTTTTATTATTTATTTTATTTTTGCTGGCAATTTCGGTTTCAAATCTCATCGAAGGGCTCTGGCATTTGCATAACTTCCCACGGAAACTGAATCAATGCTTGACATCATGGAACAGAATCTCAGGCGTGATTTAGCATTAGTAAGCCACTAGTCATCAGCATACTGTCATTCCCCTATATCTGACATCTTAATATAGCTGGCCTCATGCACACACATGTTCATCAGCAGCAAATTCTTACGCTCTTGCCACGCACGAGCTGGTTAACATGGGCTTGCACACGCGAACGTCCAAAAGCCACGGGTCCAATATGTTCAATTTTCAGCGCTCGAAATGCATTTTCCTTTTAGGTATGGAGGGAATTTTAAGTCCTCTTAAATAATTGAAGATACCACTGATACAATCAAAAGTCAAGCTCCCCAAGATGAAAATGTCTAGATGATGAATAAGTTAATGGAACTAAAATCCCAGTCGTAGCTGATTAGGGGACCGGGAGAGTTTATCAGAGATGGGAATGTACAAGCCCAGTCACAGCCTGACCTTGTAACGAATGAGAGCTGAAAAGCAATTAATTGAGAAATTATCAGGGAAAAGCGAAGTTGTATGGTTGGTTAGGTAAAGCAATATGTCAATGGGCCAGGGATTGATTTGGCTGGAATACCTCAAGGTCTCTGTTCTGATGATTCAGGACTTGAAGGAGCTGGCCCGAGCCAAGCAATAAAAATAAAACAGGGTCAGCAGAGGGAGTCATCAGTCAGCACGGTGGATCAGTGTTCATGTATTATTTAGCTGATAGTTAAGGGTAGTTATCAAACAAGAGCACTCTTTAAACCCAACTTTTTTTCCCCTCAGGAGAGGGGAAATGAAGGAAGAGAAAAGAAGCTGCTCGGTCGTGCCGATGTTCAGTGTGCTCAGCTAAAACGTGGAGCTCGGAGGTGGGTCAGGGACCAGTTCATCTCTTGGGCCACTAAACCAACAGTGACCTCCTGCCCCTCCTATCTTGATTATATCAACTCATTCACACACCAGCCTCCCACGTCCTACATGTTTGGGCAAGCTCTTGGTGACACCAAGGCTTTAGCGTGTTGATCTGAGCTGCGAAACGAGGCTGGAAACGTAGTTCTTGTCCTTCTCGAGATGCTTTAGGATCTGAATATGAAACAACCTGACTGAGAACGTAGTATCCCGCTGCTCAGAACAGCAAAGCAAAACAAATGATATATGAAGCCTTCTAGAATTATCAGTGGGTTGGGTGAGAAGAGCTGTCTCTTTGCTTGCCTTGTGACAATTCACTAAAGAACGCAGAACTATGTCTCTCTCTCTCTCTGAAGACAGGAGAAAACCCCCGCAGAACCAGCCAGCGCTTGTTTTGCAGCAGGATCAGGTCCTCAGACACCACAAACTGTTCCTTTTTGGGATCAAGATCCTGAGACGCTGCAAAAAAAAATGGGCTGGAGGTTTGTTGGAAAACTACAGCTAGCTTTGCATCAGGACTACATTTTAAGTTCTGTTTTGGGGGAGAAGGGCTTCCTAAATATTTCAGATTTGATACTTTTTGCCATTTCTTCAACAAAACCCAAATGAAAGCTCCTTCTGTGGCTGAAAATAGGAGCAGCATTAACATCATAGCGACCGTGAGACAAGAGACAAAGGTTTGGCAGATAAATATAAAATGTCGGGTGATGCAGGTGTAGTATGGACACCTTAACATCAAGGCTAAGCAGTGCTATGGGGATAACAAAATAAAGATTATAGCATGAAGAGAAACTTGCCTATCCCCATCACAGCAGAGATGAGTTGCACTGGGCTCTGCTCTTTGTGCTGCGAGGATGAGGATGGGGCGGGTGGCCAAGGTGCACGCAAGCCTGGTTTGACTGTGGTTTGATTGGGGGCTGAAGGAATGGAAACAAAACGGCTCCCCATGGGAAAACAATTTCCTTGATGAGACTGAAGGGAATGGTCAGAGCCCGAGAACACCAGAGATTTTAGCTGGTTAAATCCCAACATGTAATAAATACAAGAAACTCCGGTATTGCCCTGCCAATAGCCATTGCTGCTGCAAACGCAGGTTTTTCAAAGGAAATCCCAGCAGCAACTTGGAGATAAAGGAAAAGCTCTCTCCCACTGCCTTTGGACATATCTCAACATGTTCTCTTTTCTGGGACTCACAGAATGTCACGCTCCATGTAATGCATTTTCCATTTGTCCTGACCCAAGAGCTTTGCATTCAAGGAGCAGATCCCCCAAGTGAATTCATCAGGAACCAACGCTCGAGCTTGGAGCTGCTGGGCCAGCAGATCCATCCTGCAGTTGTCTGAATTTCAGGGTAGCATAAATGCACTCTCCTTCCCTTAAGGACCAGAGGGACACAGCAATATTGTTCCAGCCTATTTTATTAAAATGAGAAAGAGTGACTAAACAGGATGTCCAAACAGCAGCAAACAAGACTAACTAGCTGTGTCCAGCTAGGGGGTTACACAGAATATCTTTTGTGAATAAAGGGAAAAGGTTTAAGCGGTTTCTTTCATTCCAGCAGATCCTGGGGGTGTTGCACGAGACAGCAGATGTGACCTGGCACGGGATCCTCAGTCTGGGATGGGACAGGTGACCATCACGTTCTTTCATTTTTTTCCTGACTTTGGGAGTGGTGCACAGTCTTGGCTATGTAGATCAGAAAAGTTTCCTTGGATTTGTACCGTTTCGTGCCGGGATAGCGTTCAGTCTGATGATCAGCTCGGGAGAAGCGTGTGCCCTTCTAGAGTGATTCGCTCCCTCACCTCTCTGAGCGTTTCGCCGTGGGTGAATAAGACAAGCTCAGAGTCACCACTTAGCGTTAGCAGTGGATCTCTCTGAGAAAGGATAATGGGATTTGCCCCATCGTGAGCAACATGGAGCAATGGTGTCTCTTCTCCTTTGTTTCCTTTCTGGGATCGCATCGTTCCTCTCCTCTGAGGCCGAGCTGCTGCACGGTCTCAGCACAGCACCGTAGAGTTGATGAGGTGGTAGTGGAAGTGCTGGCGTGTCCCGGCGCTAATCGCATATTATCACCTTACGATAATTGTCAAAGCTGATTCCGAATGAATCCTCTTTGGAGAAGGTCCTTGGCCTGCCCTCGGCTCTGCAGAATGCACGAGGTGCTGCTTGTGCCAACACAGCCATCACCAGCAGGAAAACCGGTGAGATCCAACCGGTGACGTCGCAGTGCGTGAAGCAGCTAGCTTGATATTATCACCGAGACATCATAAATTCATGTTGTTACGGTAGGAATCAGGAAGCATTTGTAGATGCGTCTCAAAATTCTGTCTGAAAGAATTCTGTGATCCTCTGAGGGTTTGTGTGTACACTCTATAGTTGGTGGCATGATCTTGCTAATGGGGGTTTGTGCTTTTGCAAGCTGTGTAGCTGCGAAAAACCCAGAGACCAATTCCTCGTGTGATTTTTTTTTTTTTTTAACTTAAATGTAAAGATACATGAAATTCTTTTGCACTCCAAATGGCACTAGAAATAAAACAAAGGTGAAGCACAGGTAGCCCAGTACAAACAGAAGATTCGTGGCTTTTGAAGCATCCTGCCCTACAGAAGGGGCTCTGGACTGCACTGTGATCCCCCACAGCTGGGGTGGAATTCATAGATTTGGCCTCTTGGTTTCCTTTATTGTTTTCACTGACAGTCAAAGACTATCAAGGCTGCGATACGCTGAGGTTGTCACAATGTGGAAGGTCAGGAAAGTGCCCAGCCTGGAGTCTGACATGGTTTCCATTACAGATTTAATGAAGAAAGCCCAGCCAGTGCCTGGGACACTTCACACCAGTAAGAGACTGGTGTGTACATGTGAGACCAGTGAGGGAGGGAACGATGGGCAGGCACTACTGACCCATATCTAGGGCTCCAAAAAAGTGTGATGTGTTCCTCACTCCCCCACAGATTACTTGTGCGTGTTCAGACAAACCATTCGGCTCCTCTTTTCCCTTCAATTCTTGTAAAACCTGCAATCATCGTATTTGCATTCCTAGCATCCGCCAAAGCCTCGATGGAGAGTGGAATGACAATACCAGGCACAACTGAGGTGGAGGGTCTCTGGTCTGTTTGCTCTCCATATTTGTAAAAACAAAGCAATTTGTGATTCTCTGAGGAAAAAAAAAAAAAAAGCATTCGCTCAGGTAGGCTCAAGGTGTCAAAGGGGACGCTCATTTCAAAATATTCTGCACTGGACTCAAAGAGGACCTGGTCTGAGAAAAGCTTATTTAAACCTGTATATCTCCCATTTGGGCTTCTTGTTGTTGTTGCAAAGGGTTAACAGAGGCTGCAAAACATTTCTAGGATGAAGTGCTAAGATTTAGTGTACTGAATTAATTCTTAAATTAGAACAGGGGATTTGCACATGATTTCTAAGGGAAATTATCTTCTGGGTAAAATTAATACAGGAGATGTTTCAACATCTGGGATGGCATTATTATGAGCAATGATTACCCAGACATTGCCAAAAGAAAGAGATCACAGTAGACTCTTTCTTTTCCTAACCAAAATAAGCTACTCAGCCTGAAGGAAGAAGACTATTTGCAGAAGCGCTGGCTTATTTGGAAACGCACAAGAAGAAGTAAATTCTCCATGAAAAAAAGAGAAAAAGGCAAAAAAGCTGCATGTTTTGCTAATGGACGGTTGGGAAACAGAAGTGCAGACAGCGAAGGCACCCTTTTATAGGCGGGCTCCGGGCACCAGGCTGCCTCCCCTTTGAGCTCTTCATCAAAAAAAACTGCTTAATGCAGTGCTACAGCTGTCCAGGTGTTTAATGTTCGGGGGTTCAAGAGGAAATGTGCTGGCAGATGTGACCTGAAATCCTCAAAAAGGGATGGCTGGTCCATCCTCCCCCCCACCCAGCGACCACAAAACTCATCCAAATGCCTCGTCTTTCTCCGGTATTTAGAGGGCTGGTTTTACCCTGCCTAAAATTTAAATAGGGCAGAGAGTAAAGGCAAAGCGAGACCTGCTCGAGTTGTTTTGTCAAAACAATCACACACCAGGAGGAGCTTATAAATATTTATTTTGCTCCCAAGTATTTCATTTTGTCAAGAAAAGAGGAGGGCGCTTGAGTGGGAAAAAGATGACCGGTGGCACGCCGGCCCCTGCTCCTTTCGCAGGAAAGAAACCGCCGATGTTTAATTTAAAAGGGCATGAATATGAGAGAAATGCCTCTTTCCTTTCATGTTAGTAGCTGGCTATTAAATTACATCACAAGTGCTACGTGTGGGACTAGGCGAGTGCATGGTTATTTCTGTCTTCTAAACCAGAGAGCAAGTCTCAAGGTAATTACTTCGGATCCAAGTGTAATTACCAGCTGATCTGCAGGAACATACACGGTGGTGACATCCATTCCGGGCAGCATTAGAGCCTGACGATACCCCAGCGTCATTAGCACAGCTTAGCACTTCCCGGCGTGGCTTCGGGCCGTGGTTTTCCTGGGGAAAGGGCCAGGAGTCCAGAGATCTCGCCAGAAATCACCCGAGATCCTGCCCCCGGTCATCGCGTCCGCGGGTACGTCTGAACAAATCAGTGCAGACAGTAGCGAACGTGATCTCCTCATCCTGGGAAGTTGAGCCAGAAGGGACATTTTTCCAAGATATATCTCCTTGCTTGGATACTTCTGCAAGCTGCCTTTTTATTTTTTTTCCCCCCAAAGCACTGGATCTTGTGAGAAGGAGGGTGCTGAGTCCTCCTGCCACCCCTGGGGTCACTACCTTTTTGTTTAGATTTTCTCTTTTCTGCCCTGCTTTACTGTGGCAGTGTCATGCTCTGATTTGGGAATATTTTCTCTTCAGCTCTCACCTCATTTGTCTCCTTTTGGAAGACAGCGGGTATAGGGATTTTATTTTCTTTATTCTTTTATCTTTTGTTTTCCAAGGCTGCGAGCATCCCAGTAAACAACCCATTTATTGTGATGGTCTTGAAAGCTTTTCTCTACACCTCCAAGAAGGTCAGAGAAAAGCTTCAGAAAGAGAAAAGGAGTAAAAAAAAAAACAACAAACCCTCGTTTCTTTAGAAAATTGCCTGGTTTGTTACCACACCTTCCTAGTGATGCAGTGCTCCAAAGACAATGCAACAGACCAGTGTTAGAAATCAAGACATTTTCAAGAAAAACAAAATACTTTTTTTTTAAGTCAGTGTTTTCAGGTACCTTTAGTTGTGTCTGTTGTAGCTCATAAACACAAACAAACGAAAAGATGACAGGACCCAGCTCCACATAATTTCCCCTAAGAAGTATGGGATATCAGATTATACAAATAAGCAAGAGAATATCTCCCAGCTCCTGTGGGTGACGACGTATTTGCACACAGCTCAGGTTCAGTGATGTTAAAGTGGGATTGACAGGGTAACTAACCCCCGAAGGAGGTTTTCCATTTTGGGCAGCCCTGCTAAACCATGCTTGATGCTTTGAATGAGCTCAGTCGCACAGAGAGATCTTTTCTCTTTTTTTTTTTTTCCTTTTTTTCCCTTCCCCTAGTTTTGCTTACATGCTGGTTTTATCGGAGCAGCTCCGCAGATGTCAGCGAGACACATTTTGTTTTCGGTTCCATCAGTGTAAATCACAACTGATCTAGTGAACTCGGAGATACCCACTTTACGGCGATATCTGTGACATTACGAGTTTGGAGCCATGGTATTATGACAGCTTAAAGCCTCTCCATGAGGAAACAAAGTCAGGCTCAGCACTGTCCTGGAACGCATTACAAAGCGTGTTTGTTATTGCAAAGAAGACAGCATTTGCCTTGGCTGCGAAATAGAAAACCAGATCTATAACAGCTAAGATTTCATCTCTACCATCCGTCCAATGAGCTTTCCAATCCTCTTGCACAGATACCCTGCTGCTAACATAGCAGTCAAGATCAGAGCACTTAATCAATCATTCACCGAGGACAAATATGCGTAATCTAAATTAGAACAAACCGAGGCATATTTTATATGACAGCCGTACAGATTTTTTAAGAAAAAGCATTGGCAAGAAGATCGCGTGCAAACAAAATCGTCTTGTGTTTGCGCTTAAAGCGGTGCATTTCCTAAAAGCTTCTGCGGAACCGGGTAGCCTGGAATACACAGGGGCAAATCCTGCTCTCGCCGCGTTCGCTTCCCCGTTTTCATTAATAAACTAGAGTTGCGTTCGGCCCCTCCGGCTCTGAAGCAGAAAGCCTGCTGCAGACCTCGATATGATGCAGAGTCCTCCTTAAAATCCTTTCATATTTTATGATCGCTGCCGATTCTCTTATGATCGGTGTTGGCTCAGGCTCTCATGAATCAAAAATCAGCTCGTGGCGCGCATCTTAGAGCAACCTATTTGTCTGCAGGTAGCAAAGGAAAGTGGCACTTTGAAGAATAAAATCCCTCTGCCTTCAGAACCAAGCCCGGGCTGTGCGGGAGGCTGGAGCACGAGCCGACAGCTTAGACCTCCTGTTCGGGCTCAGCCCTGGGTATGCTGGATGACCTTGTGTTCTCCCCTTTTCCTTTGGCTGAGATATTATTTAACCACGATAATAAAATACAGGGTTCTTCAGCTACAACTCACGGTTTAATCTGTTGTGTCAACTTGCACAAGCTCCCTTGGGGGAAAAAAAAATAAAAATAAAAAAATCAGAGGCGTTAGGAGTAAAAAACGAAGCGTCTTTAAGTGAAACCACACAACTTGCATCTGGGGTGAGGCCCTCCTTGTGCTGGCTCTGCAGGATGACATCTCCACAGAGGAGCATCCCGGTGATGGCCTTTGGGAGTAGATAACAGCTACAGTTAGTACGTAACAGCTACAGTTTTTGGATACCCTTCAACACTGGGTACAAACCCAACAAGCAGCAGCAAGGCTTGAGCCCAGGCAAGCCACTAACAGCGCAGCCAGCGCTGCCTCCTGAAAAGGAGGACTTCTGCAAAAAAATGCTGAAAGTATCTGTGCAAACACCCCTTTCCCACGTCCCCCTGCAGAGTGGGCTCTGAATGGTTGCTCTGCCTTTGTTCAGCCCCTGCTTCTCCGGGAGGAGCAAACGTCCCCACAGAAGTTCACACCTCACCAAAACCTCCCGTGGGGAGCAAATTGCGGTTTATTGCCACGTTTGGGGGCTTTCAAATAAGTGTTTCAGTCCCTGCGTGAAAGCGGGTCTAATGTGGAGTGCAGCGGGACTCGTTTTCTCTCCTCTGACTCTCGGTTTTGGAGGGGCTTGTGAGATTTTTCAGAGACAAGTGTCAAGGAGTCAAAATTCTTCAACCAACCGGCTTGCTGGGGCGAGGCATTGCAGGTTTGATCACGTTGGTTAAGGAGATGTTGGTAGAATCAATGACCCGACATTGCTCGAGTTAAAGGTGAATACCACAGAAATGTCTGGAAAAGCAACATTAGGGCAATACTGAGGACTTTGGAAAACTTTTTCTTGGGTGTCTAAGCAGGACTTTATATGCCTACTGGCTTTATTTTGCATCCAAAGGTCGGATATGGATTTTACCAAGATCTCTAAGTGGGAGAACTGAGTCTCAGCTTCAAAGATCAGAGCAGTATGTGAAGTTTCTTGATGCGTAGGAAGACAGACCCCTCATTTTGGCCTAAGTTTATCTCCACGTTGAGAGAAACCCTTGCTTCTCTAAAGCCTCCTGGAGTTACACCCCCAAGTACGGATCCCCTCCTGTTAGCACGGACACGCTCTGTAAAACGCGAAAATCCCGTCTCTCTCTTTTGTCTCCGGTAAATGAAAAAAACCTCTGCCCCTTCCCATCAAAAACCCATTTATTTTGTAAAGTGCTGACTTCTTCCTTGTTTGCATCTGTTTCAGTCCGCCAGCTCTTGACAGCTCCAATGAAACGCCCGCCCGAACCTCGCTGGCCCAAGCGCCTGGCGCGGCTGAGGCACGGCGTGGAGCAATGCGGGTAGCATCACATCTCGGATTCACCAGCTGGATTTGTCGTCCTCCCCCTGTTTCACGGAGGGATTCTGCAGGCTGGAGCTGCCTGTCCAAAGCAGAGAAGAAGAAAAGGTTCTGCAGGTACCAGCGACCTGGGAGCAGTCCTCCCACTTTTCAGCATCCGTGTGGTTTCCAGAAATCACTCTGAATTCTGTTTTAAACTCAGACCCTCAACTAACTGCCCCACAAATCCCTGCTGAGGCTCCTCAGTGTGTAGCCTGGCTTATTTTTTTAGCTTGGCTTTATTTTGTTTTTAATGCTCAAGTTTTGACTCAGTCACTTGAATGAGAGGCTGCCAGGTGAAGGTCCATGAGGATGGACTGGAGCACCTAAATGGAGGCCCCCAGGTGTGAGCAGTTTTCCCTTACCCTTCCTCACCGTTGGGAATAATAATTCCTTGCAGGGCTGTTGCACAGCTTGATTCATTAAGGCTTATGAAGTGCTTTTAGCTCCAGCACTGGAAGGCTCCACGCAAGTTATTTTGGACTGCTCAGGTGTTAGGACGAGAGGCACTGCAGAAGGAATACAAATAAATCAAGAAGAGAAGCTGCCCCTTTCCTCCATCCAGCCCCTGCCCCCCACTGTTCTCCATCACTGTTGGTGTCAAACAGTTAATTTACAAACCCAGCACTTTACAAAGCCCCCGGAGCATCAATTGTCCCTTTCTCATGCAACATCAGCTCCTCAAAAAAAAGCCAGCTGAGTCTCCGGGGTCACCGTGTTCCTGCCCTTCCCAGGGCAGCTTCAGCCCCCATCCAAAACCGCCGGGATATTTATTTTCGGCCGAGTCAGATCCAGCATCACCCCCTCGCAGCATGATGCTGAAAGCACTGAAATCACCCTGGGGTGCAGGCTGGCAGCTGTTGGCGCTCGGAGATGTGCCACGTGCCTGGCCAGGGAGGCGATACGCGACGGGTGAAGGTGACCCTTCGGATATCCCACCCAACCCACCCCCCATGAGGGCAGCATCCCCATGCCAGAGCCATGTAGGGACCGGGGAACGCTCAGCCCGGCAGGACAAAACCGCGAGAGCGGTGGGTAAAGGAACGGGCTCATGGCTTGGGAAGGTAAAGGCGGTGGATGTCTCACATGGCTCTTTTTTTTTTTTTTTCCTTCATTCCTCCCTCGTTTCCTCTCCCTCCCCTCCTCCAGTCTGTTGCACGGGAGCTGTCGGCCATGCTGTTCCAGTTCAGGGGCTCCTGCAACAGAAAAGATCAGCTGTTGGAGAACCCATGGAAAGCCCTGGGGGAGAGCCATGGCCGCAAGGTAATCAGCAGGCAAAGTTATTACCATTATGCTGCTAATTAATTCCCAGCTCATTACGTTTCCTGTGGCTAATTTGTACTCGCCGCTGATTTGATTAAACTCATCTCTATGCTAATAAATGTGTTTTCCATTTGTTTTAGCGACTGTAGGAAGAGAGCCCGGTATTTACATATTTTGACGTTTATCAAATAAAACGCGGCGCCTGAATTAATTCTGCTCTGATTTATAAGTGGGGGGGGGGGGGGGGTGAGGAAACGGGAGTAAGGGGATGCTGAGGGTCAGGCGTACGTGGTGGGGAGGGGGCTGCGCCGATGGGTGATGCTCCCGGGCGTTCTGTCCCCATCCTGCCCGGGATGTGCCACCTCATCCCCTCCCGTTTATTTCCCCTTCTCAGCTAAGTTTCGAGACGCGGGGCTTTGATTCGTAGGTACATCGTGCGGTTCGCCAGCGCCTCGTCAGGTGGATTTTTCTTTGTCTTTCAGGAATTGCTCTAAATGAAGATTAGATTTACACTGCAGCAGCTAATTATAAGCAGTGACTTTGTTTCTCAGTTCCCTTTGGCAGGACTCGCTACAGTAATATCGGATGCCTTGGATTTCTAAGCAGATAGGCAAGCACAGACACCTTGTGGCGCATACGCAAATATAGATATTTTAGGCACGTGTTTTACCCTCTCTCCCCCTGGTAAACAGCAGGGCAGAAAGCTCCGTCTGGCTCTCAAGCCTTTTAAACCCAAGACTAAATCTTCAGGGCACATCTTCAGGAAGTGAAACTCCATTCAAAAGAGTCGCCCTGTTTCTTGTAATTAACTGCTGCAGTATCAGTCTCCTCTTCATTTGGGGCCAACCCTCACAGAGAAGTACTCTGAGAGGGTAAATCGGTGAAATTTGTGCTTTTACGTCGCTTTAGAAGTTGTGAAATCCAGCCTTTCCTTTTCCTAGGAAAACTGGCGTTCGTTACCAAGCACATCCCCAGTGTCTACGTGTGCGTGCTCGTGTGCATCATATTCTCTTGGTGCCCGTACGTGTGTGTCACCCGGGATGGAGACCAGACCCTCTGCACGCAGAATGGCTCAGGAAGGGCTGGGATGGGAGCAAGGCAGGGAAACATTTCTCTTCTGGGGCTGGAAAAGGCACGCTGGCTCAGCAGGGCTGTCTGGCAGCCAGGGGTAACCTGTCCCAGTCCTCCTCCCTGTTTTTGTCTGGGAGTTTGGCTCGACCCAAGAGGGATTTATTTTTTTTCTTTTTTTCCCCCCTGCACACTCGCTTTTGGCTGGTTTCCCTGGTTTCTCTCCCAGGTGTTTCATGTTCGCAGGTCACACCAGCAGCCCCGGGGGGCAGCCCACAGCTTTTGTTCACGCTCCCAGCAAAAGTTTCTCAGCAAAGAGGGGTCCCAGCGATGCCACTTCTCACCCTGGCAGTGAGACACCTTCCACTCGCCGCTGCTTCACCCCAGGCACTCTGGAAACAGCCTGATTGCTTAAGTAACAATTAACAGCCTTGTCTTCAGGGAGTGCTTCTGGTGCCATGCTCCGGAGCCTGCGCAGCCCTGTTACCCAAACCACGGACATCCCCCAGCTCCTTCCCACCCCTCATCCTTCTGTGGACGTCCCCCAGCTCCCCTCCACTCAGAAGGGAGGTGCTGGGCTGCCCCACATCTCCAAACTCCCCCCAGGGCTTTCTCTCCTCTTGTCCTCGCTCTGAGGCTGCACAGAGGTTCCTGTGCTGCTGCCGCCCAGGATGGGGAGGACGAGGGTGTCCCGCCAGCAGCGCGGCACCGGTCCCTCAGATCCAGCTCTGCCAAACCGTTGCGGCAGCTCCCTGGATTTGTTTTCTTTTTTTTTGCAAAGAGGACCTGGAGGAGCCCTGTCTGGAAGGATGCTGTGCTCAGGTCCAGGCGTGTGCTCGATGCTGAGCATCCCGAGTTCCCAGCAGTGCTCAGCATTGTCCCAGTGTCACCAGAACAACCAGCCAAGCCCTGCAGCAGTGCAATTGCTGGACTTTTCGTGCAAAAGGGTTTAAGCTTTTGCAAAACTGGGACGTACTAGCGAGGCGGGGAAAAAAACCCACAACTCACCCTTGTTTCACGTTAACAGTCTTTGCTTTTCCTGGCGAAGGTGGGACAATAGGCACACGCTGCATGGTATCAGTGTCACAAAGAATGGGCCCAAAAGGCTTCAGCTCAGGACAAATAAAAGTAACATTGATTCCTTTTTATTTTTCCTTTTTTTTTTTTTTTCCCCTAGCTGATATCAATACATTAAACAGCCACGCTGGAAAAGTGAAATTGATTCAAGGCCTTCAGTGCTCCCTGCCAAAAAAGCCTCCTGCAAGGATCTATTCTGTATTGAATTACAGTCTGGAAAAGTTCAATAGGTTATTGTACAAACAGAGAGCAAAAGCCCGTCAACAATGGAGCCAAAGTGATTGTGCAGCTCCTTTGTGCTTGCCAGCCCCGCGCCCCTCGCAAGCTCGGATGTTAAATCAGTTTAATTAAAATGGTGGGCTTCAAATGCCTCACTATTTTTTTTTTTTTTTTATGCATGTCCCTGTGTAAAGACATGTAGGCTGAGAGGTTTAAAGCTGCCTGCCTGCACTGACAGCTCCCCCGGTCCCTTTCTTGGTCCCTAAATCGCAGCGGATTTTTTACGGCTGCTGAGCACTTCAGGCAGGTGCCGGGGCTGACCAGCACCATTGGCCTCAGCCTCATCCAGACCAGCTCTGTCCCCCCTGTGGCCTGTCCTGCGAGGAGAATTCACCCCAGGACTGGTCACATCTCCCTTTAGCAGGAGGTGTCGGTGACACGTGGCCCCTGCCAGCTGGGGACGTGCATCGGGTGGGCACCCGAGGTGCCCGACCCTATGACCAGCCCCTGTCTCTGCCGTGCAGAGCTGTGGTTTGGGGCAGTGTGTGTGTAGGGGACTTGGCTGTGGGACCCTCCAGCCCTCGTGTCGTCCCTGGAGGGGCTGGCTTTTCCTTGGGGAGCAGGGCGAGGTCCCCGTGGCTGCAGTGGGTTTGTCACGCGTCCTGCCGGAGGGTCTCCTCCTCCTCCTCCGAGCCGGCAGGAGAAACGCCCGGCGTTGTGCTACATCACGGTTTCTAAATCCCCCTCCCCGTCTCTAATTAAGATTCAAATTGAGTATAGAAATCATGTGTAAGTAAGATGCTAATTATTAAAGTCATTGATCTCCCAGACAATGCAGCAGACTCACTTTTCTGGCCTGCCCATGTTCTGAGGCAGCTCTGAGCCCGCGCAAATGTAAACGCCCGGGATATCTGGAAGCTGCATTTGAGAAGTGTGTAAAGGATTGATTTTGCAGAGACGTGAAGTCCCCATCTTGCTTTGAAAAAACCACCTCTTTACAGCATCCCCAGCTGACCCTGGCCAGACGTCTGCCTCTCTTGATAACTCAGCTCCCCGTAACGACGTGCATTAAACTTTCTTCCCCGGCCTCACTGGACATCTGCCTTGTCCATGCTGCACCGTTGCATTTTTTTTCTCCTTGGATTTATTCCTCCATGTCCACTCGGTGGCTTCTCGTGCCCATTTACCGTGCTCCAGCTCAGGGTCACCCAGGAGGAGGGGGCCAGCGTTTGGCAGGGAGGGGTGCAAGGCGTGTGGGGTCCACGGAGGAAAAGGTGCACGTAGTTCGAAAAAATATATGAGGGCATCCAAAAAATTACAGGGAGAGAAAACTATACAGAAAGCAGAGCACAACCAGCACGGGGCCAGGGTGCAAGGTGAGGGGGGACAAAGCCACGAGCTGGGAGGGTGATGGTGGCCGGTGTTTTAGTGGCCGCAGCAAGGGCAGACGCAAGAGAAAAGAAAAAGCTTGAGCTGCAGGAGAGAGGGATGCTAGCCTGGAAACACAAAGTGCAGTACCACACTGCACCAAAACGCTGGAATTAACATCAAAGCAATCCTGGAGCAAATGAGATTACAGTATGCATGTTAATGAGGCGGCAGCGCTAATCAGCAAGGATGCCTCGCTAGGAGGGCTGCGCTGCCAACTTGTGATTTCTGTTGTCAGGCTGGACCGGGCTTCCATTTGGAGTGAAGACTTTGTTTGGTTTAAAAACCGTCAGTATTTTTTTTGTGGGGTTTCTGGCAATCTCCGATTTGATTTGATTTCTTCAAGTAGATGTCTGGCCCTCCAGGGTACGGAGAAGAACTTGGAAATGGGATTGAAGTGGTCCCCAGAGCCAAGCGGAAAACCACTCCAAAGCCAAGGAGAGCATGAAAGTTGCCCAAAATGTATTTTACTCTATTTTTAAACCTCAGGATTTTTAAGCCAATCTCAGCAGCTTGCAGGGAGCTGAATGCGTGGCTTTGCACATACCGGGCAGTGTGTTTGTGTGTTGAGCTTTCCTAAGGAATATGAAGCCACTCCAGGTGCGAGGGGTCCAGCTCTACCCTCACTTGTAACAGGCTTTTTATTCCAGTGTCACAAGGCTGATGTCGGAGTTACGGGTCACCGCTGAGCTCCAAAACTGGAGTTTTTTAAGCCAATACCCCCCAAAAAAAGCACTTGCTTGGGAATCGTGTGGCTTCAGGCAAAATGCTCTAAAAGGGGCAGCCCCCTCCCCGGGGTGGATTAGGTGGGCTGGGGGAAAGGAGGGAGGAAAATTAGGATATGGAGGGCATCAAGAGGAAGGAAAAGCTTGAGAGAAGGAAAGGCAGATAAGCTGCTCACAGGAATTAAAAGGGCAGGACCCACGGCAGAGGATGGGCGTGAGCTCCCACCAAGCTGTCTGAAACCTGAGGCCAGGGAGCAGGTTGGGTTTGGTCGGGGAAGCTTTGGAGGCAGAACAGGGGAAGGGAAACCTTTCTGGAGCTTTTCATCTGTCCCTGTGGCAAACTAACCCCTTGGGAGACAGGGGAAAGCAGAGAAACAGCCACCCCAGGGGATGGGAGCTGCAGCCTGTGCTTCCAAGGTGAAAAGCACCCTGGGGAATCAGCCCCAGGCTCCTCACAGTCCCTCTCGAACCCTTTTTATAGAAAATGCCATTCTGATCAACTCCCTTTGCAAGGCAACGAGGCTTGTTTTGATCTGTTTTTTTTTCCAACAGCCTTTCTTCTTGATTGGAGAAATTGCCTCAAATGGGTCTTTTTCCCTTTTCTTAAGCAAGGCTGAAATTCATTTCTGCTTCCTTCTCTTTTCACTGATAATCTCACTTGCTGAAATTGTGAATAAAACAGAATTTGGGATATCTGAGTGTTTATAGATCAGAAAGACGTGTTTTGTGGTTACATTTGCAACGCAAACGTGCTTTTCTGTAGCTGGCTCTGAGCAAGGCGCAGTGGTGGGGACCTGGAGAGCTGACACTCGGTCCCCAGCTTTTGGCCAGCTCCAGAAAAAAAAAACCCTTCTCTGTTTTCACTTCAGAGAGGGCGACGATGTGGGTCAGCTTCAGAGAAATCTCGCCTGCCTTAATGCAGAGGTGCTGCAGGCTCCCGGAGCTGCGTTCTGCTCGTGGCATCTACGGAGCGAGGAGATCTGGGCAGAGCAGCAGCGGAACGGGAGAGGAACCACACGCGGCCCTGGGAAGGTGCAGATGTACCTCCCTTCTGCCGCAGATTTACATGGCTGGGAAAAGAAGCTGTTCAGCAGTGCTTTCCATGCCAGGGAAATCATTAACAAATTAATCATTTACTAATTAAACGGCATGATACCCATGTAAAGGGAGCGTGATTATCCTCTTTTGCAAGTCAGGAAACTAAATGGCACTTCTGATTTTAGACTGAATTTGCCTTTCTTGCAGCCCCGTGGCTTCTGCTGACGCGACCTTTGCTCGGTGGCCAAAGCAGCCACTTCAGAGCACCCGTGGGAGAAACCACCCAATGTGCAGCACGTCAGGCATCGTTTCTGCCTGACGGCTGTTCCCAGGCTCCTTCTGGAAAGGGTTGGAGTTTTTTTGCATTGTCCTTTCGATGTAGTGTAGAGAGGTGGAGGAGCCAGACAAGGAAACCGCGTCCTCGTTGGGCACCACAAAGGCTCGCTGGTTGCACACACACCCTTTGCCACCCATTCTGGAGGAATCAGTCTGCAAAAATTATCCACAAAGTCGGGAGGAGCGAGAGCAAAATGAGAGCCAAAGTCTGATCTGGTTCTTTTCACTCTTCTCGTTTTATTTAGATCCCACACGTGAGATTAAACCCCTGCTTTATCCCAAGTGACCAGCCTCTGGCAGCAGGCTGGATAAATGATACCTCATCTGCAGCATATGAGCACGGATTTATTTAAAAGTTGGGGAGAACTGAAACTGGTAAGGCAGAGCAGGGGCAGTGCATTCAGTGAAGACCATGGAAGCACCTTCCCCATTGCATGCCTGAAGCAAGCCTTTGGGATGCCGTTAAAGAAAACCCATAGTCAAAATGCCAAGTTATTGCATCGCAGGGATGTTTGCCCTAACTAAGACCTCTCATACCACCCGTACCGCGATGGCTTCCAATGAAGTGCTCAAATAGCAGAAATTCCCCAAAACTAGGGTCAAAATGCTTCCCCTTGCTCTGTGATCTCGAGCCGTCCAGCACGCCACAGCTGACACTGCGCGGCAGCCTCAGCCCTGCACCGCGCTGTCACGGGTATTTACTTTTGCTAAGTGCAGCTCATTATTGTGGCCTCCCCCGGAGTTGTAGTGCAATGAAAATTAATTCCCCATGGCCTTGCCCAATAACTTTTGGAACAACATATTTTCCAGTTTTCTTTACTTTGTGTTACGGATTCATATACTCAATCAATTGCGGATGTCACGCGGTGAAGTGGTCCTACCTGCCGCGGAGAGAAAAGCGTGCTAGACTTTGCTGTGCAGTTGTTTGCTTTGTGTTGTATACACAGAATAAAAGTTAATTCAGGGGCAGCTAGAAAAAGAAACACTGAGATTAGGAGCACGGAGATATAATGGTCTGAAAACTAAAGCCCTGCTGACTCCAGGAGAGTAAGAGACATCTAAGACGGTTCTTTTCCCCTCCATAGCTCAATACAAATAAATAGAAAAAGGTGGGTGGAAATAGAGTAAATTATTTCACTGCCTAGAGCGACAGATGAGCAAGAACAACTGGGCTGGCTTCTCCAGCCTTTCAACACTTTTGCGTGCCTTATAAAAATATCATATTCAGCCACTTGCCACTGAACTCCATGGTGACCGCCCATGCAAATGTTACGACGAGCAGCAGCCTCATATGATTTCATAGTCACAAGGTGACACGGGTGATGCCCAGGAGCTTCCGCTTCCTCACCCATTCACCACTCCTGGGGACACAAGGAAGCTTTTATCCTTTGGGCACACCAGCTCGAGTTGCCCGTAAGGAATCGGAGTTGGGGTTTTGCTCCTTTTGGAGGCTCGGCGAGCAGAGCCTACGCACATCCAGGACTAGCCCCTTTCTTCTAAGTCACAGCACATCCCTCGTTCAAACGCAAAATGAAAGGATGCTGGAAAGCCACTGGCCTTTACGGTTTATTAAGGTCCTTGTGCAAGCGTAATTTCAGACTTTTTTTTTCCCCTAGACTAGACAATTTCACCTCCGTTGCACTTCACAAAACCCACCAAGCCACCATCCCTCTTTCAAAACAGTGGTAGAAGTGTGGGGGAAATTCCGCCTTTGTTGCTGAAAGATTATGTGACTCCTCTTAAAGAACAATAACAGTCACATTTCTGAACAGCTCTTTATTAAACCGTCCAAACATATCATCTGCACTGGAGGATGTAAGGGCTGACACCAGACAAAACCATCAGATTGCTCTGAGAAAATGCATTGGCTTGTCTTGACAATTTAGGACTCTGTGGAATACCCTGTTCGTATTTGCTGTTGATTTTAAGACTGAAATTTGCAGTATGAAAACAGACATGTCCAAGAAAGCATTGCTCAGCTTAAACTTGAAAGGACAGAGATGCAAGATTACAGCAGAGAGATGCAGCTCCTGGCTCCGAGCCCTTTCTTAGGAACCAGCTTTCACTTTGCCTTGGGCTTTTGGTCTATCAGCATCTAATGAAAGATGACAGTGCAGGCTCCCTTAGGGGCTAACGTGGGCAATTTCAGTACTGGCATTTTAATTTGTCTGTAACCAGCAGTTTTCAAAAGGGTAGAGCTAAAAAAGAACTTGGCTTGGTCACAGACACACAGACAAAAAAAAAAAAGGGGGGAGCTGTGACATAAAATGCATGAGGAGGCTTTGCTTCGTTTTAACTCCTTGGGATCCTGCTGCCGGTGGGAGCCTGCGGCGTTGGCTGCGGTCGCTTGGCACGTTGGCTCGATGCTATTAACCCTCTACACCAGGCAGCCGCTTTTTCTTGAGGTGAAGTGGAATCCTCCATGGTTTATGGCTGTTGGTTTTAGTGCCGGGCACATCTACTGTTTTCCCGACAGTTAAGGTCCCGGCTCCTCCCGTTTATTAATCCCCAAAGTTGCATTCAGACACCGTAATGGCCAAAGGTTAGCTCAGGATCAGTAGCAGCCGTAAATCCAGAATTAAAGCCTGTGGGTTCATCTCCAGCTCACCCCGTGGTGTCTAGGTGATGTGTGTGGGGGGAGTCAGAGCCTGCTGTGAGCAGCACGAGCACTCACACACTCATCGCACGTGTGCAGCTGCCCCTGCAGCGTCACGGGCGCTGGGGATGCTCAGCCCGTGCCCACGGAGAGAGGAGCAGGTCAGCCCTTGAGCCGGGCTTCCCACGACAATGTTTCTAGCCGGGTTTCCTGAGCTCCCGCGTGCCTGGGCAGAAGGGCAGGTCACGATGGCAAGCTCCGCGCTGACACAGCCCAGGGCACCGGTACCACTGGGCAGCGCCTGGCACCCGCTCGCATCCAAACCTCGTCAGGAGCTTTATTTGTTCCCTGGCACCTTGCGAACCTCCGAGCACCTGCCACCATCCGTGAGCTCCTGAGGCTCCAATCCAGCCCCTGCCTGAGCTAGGTTGCAAAAAAACTTCATTCAGGATTGAATGGGTTAATTTTAAATTTTTTTTAAATTATTTATTTTACGTCTTTCCACCGAAGACTTCTACTTCGCCTTTTTTTTTTCCTTTTTTTTTTTTTTCTCTCCCTGCTGCCTCCAGAGGACCGGGCGATTGAAGGCGCAACTCTAGCAGATGGTTTTGGTGATGCAAAGCACAAGGGGATGGCTCCCAAGAGCTGCCGAGTTAACTGCCGGTTAAGTCAGACCCAGAGCGATGCGTGCGGCACGCCGCAGCCCCCAGCCCGGCCTCCGCAGCCAGTTATACGCTGAATTTTCTCTGCCTCTGATCCAAAAATCTGCTGGAAAGGGGTGATCGGCCCATTCCTGAGCACCCCAAGCTCGTACAGGGAGCGAAACCCAAAGCAGCCATCCCTGGGCAGATCCTGCCGAGCCCCTTGTGCAAGAGCCTCACCAGCTGCCGGGCAACATTTTTATATTTTTATTTTTTTTTTAATGTTTACTTATTGTAATGTAAAACCTTAACCTGCCGTCCTCGCCAAATATTGCCGAAGATGTTAGGGAGGGAGAAAAGCAAATCCGTATCTTGTCAATATTAGTCGGATAAACAAAATCTGAGACCTAAATGCATTCCCTGCTTAGCAAAGGAAAACTAATTTATGGCACGTGAGAACCGACTCCCTCTTAATGGCATTTCCCTTGCTTTAGCGAGGTAATCTAGAGCTATATTAGGAAATACAAACATTTTTTCAGGAGAACTATACATAATTTATAGAGAAGCAGATCTGAATTAGCTTTAGCGTCGCACCGAGCTTTACTTCTGGCCCGGCAAGCCCAGATCTCAGCAGTGCACAATGGATCCGCTCCGTCTCTCTGCTGAAACCCCTCTCCCAGAAACGGTTAAACACAAGAAACCAGGAGCGATCCATAAATTAGGGCTGCCTATAGGTTCAAAATCATAAGCTCTGGCCTATTGACCTCATACTCTGAGGGGAAATCAGAAGCATTTTTCTAAAGAGCCGCCACTGGAGGACGGGAGGTTTAATATACGGCACGGCAGAGCGCTGATGCAAATAAACACGGCGCTGCATAATTGCAGGGGAAAAAAAAAATCAATAAATAGCGCGGTGGTTAAAATAAAGATAGGCGTCTCGAGGCTTCTGGTTTAGATGTGGGAATGGCTGTTTCCCGGGAAGATTTTTTTCGCCGCGTAGAGCCGAATGCGACAAAGGCGACAGCTCCTCCGCTGCCCCCTTTACGGGGAGCAAGTTTCAGCTATTGTCTCCCTCGGAGCAGTTATCTTGAGTCATGATTATTAGCATAATTAATAAGCGCCGTTTGCTCACTTGAAAAATTCCGGCGACATTTGCCACTCAGGCATCACATCAGCGCGAGACACGAAAAAATCACTGTGACAACTGTTTTGCGAGTGAAGGTTTTTATTGACGAACACCACAAAGAGCTGAAGCCCAGAGCGAGTCCCTTTTCGCTTGAATATTTAAACCTCTTTTAAGAGGACGTCAATATTAACTCCCGTAATTGATGCTGACAGTTGACTGTCCGACCGTAAAAAAGACAAGCAATATAATTCAAAAAAAAAAAGCCCAATCCTAATAATAGCTATTCCAACGTGCCGGCGAAGGACACTGGGATGAGGGGTCGAGGTCTCCTGCATCCCTGATGCCACGGAGCTGGGGATGCTGCCCGGGAAAGGATGGAACAGGTTGGGCTGATCGCGATCCCCCAGGCGAAACCCTGGATCTCCTGGAGGAGAAACCCATCCCCGCTCCGCCTTAGGCCCAGCCGATGCTTTTAATAACTAAATACCATTTGTAGCTGGTTAACCTCAGGATTTCCATCATTAGAGCTCTTTCCCGCAGGAACCAGAGGAATGGAGAAACACAAAGTTCGTGGAAGCCGACGGGAAAGAGCAAATCCCGACGTGACGGGGAAATTCCCGGCAAGCGCGCCGGGCTCCGAAAATAGTTGTTTATTGGGCAGAACTCTCTGATTTTTGATGGTCTTATTCGGGGAGATGCGTCTATTTTTCTGCTTAAAATTTGGGCTAAAAGTAGTGCAAATTTGAAACAACGGGAAACGGAGTTTTAAAGTGCCAGATAATCTGAAGGCAGTCAATATTGTTGCTCAGTCTATAATACAACCAGAAGGAATTGCGCAGCGGATCGCTGTCTCTTTTTTTTTTTTTTTTAAATGGGCATATAGGGTAGTTTTGCTGGCTTTATGCAGAATATGGCATAAAATCAAACCCAGAAAGATAACGTGGTTATTAAAGCTGATACAGTATTTTGAATTTTGATGTGGTTTTTTTTTTTAACTTTTTGAATTTAAAGGTGGGAAAACACCTAAAATACCTTGTACACATGAACAAATTGAGCTGGGTTCACTACAGAGAAGAATATTTCATCAACAGGAACTCGGGATTTCTAAAAGGCAAGGCTTCCTGAAAACATCATCAGTTGCAACGCTTCTCTCTTTCTTTGCTCCCAATCAGGTTGAATGGCTGCACAGACAGAAATCCTTCTGATCAACCCCGGTGCGCTTCAAATAAGCCATCTTAGGTTCTCCTTCTCTTACACTCAACCTTAAACTTAAAACTCCTTTTTAGCGACCCTCTCCCAGCAAACGCGCTCCTGCTCCGTCGCTGTTTCAGCAGGATGTCCCGGCCAGCCCTTTTCATTAGGTTCTTGGTGGTTTTTTCCGTGTGCTTTGGGGTTCTCCGGGCAGTTTTTGCTCCTCGCGGTGGAAGATGCACAACAGAGGGACTGGGATTAAAGAGACAATGAGACGTCCCAACCGCGCCTGGCGCTGCAGGGAGCAGGTTATGGATTTAATGCTGACGGAAAAGAGGAGAGCTTTGTCGCAATTAAAGCTGCCCAAACCCCACATAATACTAGAGAAAATAAGGGAGGGGGCGATATCATTGCACTATGATGAGTCTAAAATCAATATTCTTCCTGTTCCCGGCAAGATTCTCACAAGGAGGGGAGAACCGTGCCCAGGTTTTATTTTGCTGGCTGCAAAATAAAAGATGAGTGGTGAGATCCTTAGCGAGAATGGCAACGGGGAAGCTTTTGTTTAAAAGGGCTCCTTAAAAGACAGCTCTCACCACTGGTTACTGCATTTGGATTTAAAAGGGAGACGACATGCACTAGGTGACAGCACTTTAAATAGTTGTATTAGTTTGTACGACAAGGAGGACCAAGTCAAAACTGCATCCGTGTGCACAGGGGGGGGTGTGTGTGTGCGCACACGCGTGTGTTCAGCAGGTTTCATGCCAAGGAAAAAGGCATCTGGTGATAAATGCATCGGCGGCGCCCTGGAGTTATCCCTCTTCATATTGGCATCACAAATAAAACACCCCGTGCACTGCGAACGGCTCCTCCGTGCGGTACCGCATTTGTTACCACTGTGGCTCTTATTTAAGCATCTGACTACAGTAATTGTTTTATACATTAACCGCGCTCCCTGATGGTTGCTCTATTATCTGTTTTCCAAAATGGTGCTTGCAGATATTAGCAGCCTGATTACTCGTTTTATTAACAATTTCAACCCCGTGTCAGCGTTGATTTGGGAAGCCGGGGTGGTGCCCGCGGGGTTTGAGTTTTCCGAGCTGCTTTGTTAGTTCGCTGGCGGATCCACGCCCCAGCAAACGGGGCTTCGGAGCCGGTTCCGCTCCGAGTCGCGCGTTGAGAAGCCAGAAGCCCTTGCGTTCAGCCGGCCAGAAAGAAAAAGCGATTTGCGAGCGGCTCGGGCACAGAAACGATGGGTTAGGAAGGGGGAGAGGGATGCGGGAACACGTCGCGAGGCAGCGGCACGCGCTGCCGCCAGCCCCGGCGGGTGCGCGCAGCCCCGGGAGGGGGGAGCTCGGAAAAACGGGAGCAAATCCTACGTGTCTCTTCTACGGGAGCAATTTCCAGCGGCAAGTGGAAGGGGAGAAAAGCGTTGGATCGGGCCCTGGAAGGGGGCAGGGGAGGTTTCCGCAGCGCAAACGCTCCCCTCTGCTCATGCGTCGCTTCTGTCACCGAAAGGAAAACCAGGGGCTGATGCCAGCTATTAAATATCTTCATTATAAGGGCATTCCTTCCAGCTGACTTTCAATTTTGTCGTATCTGGGGGCCCTGTGTTAATAAGTGGATGCTAAGGACAAGTGTTCTTAAAAAACACAGACTATTTCGCTCCTTATACATAATATGCAGCTTCCTGCTCCTGACTGATAGATATATTGTTCAGCCAAGCCACCATAAAGGCAATAAATATATGTACTGTTATGGGTCATGAGTCTAAAAATTAAATCAAATGCAGAAATTGAGTCTTGACAGAATCTGAAGGGATAATGTCTTAGCTTCTCCAATTACGCAGTTCAACATTTGGATAAATCATATGAAAGTAAGTATTTAGCCCCATTTTTCATAATCACTATTAATGAGAACAAAATGGGAGCCGAGGGCAGAGGGAGAGAGTTCTGACAAGATAAATAGCATATGGGGTGTGTTGTCAGCCACGGAAAATCAAGGCTGTTTAAACCCCCTAAACAGCAGGAAGGAAAAATGCAGTAAAAAAAAAAAAAAAAAAAAATAGAGGGAGAATAGTGGTCATGTATTCTTATCAGCGACAGGCTGTGTGTCAGGATTTTCAAGATTCAGCTTCCCAAACACCACTTAGGGCACAGAAGTATCACCTAGAGCTCCCCAGGATGGTGCAAATGACTGACACCCAGCACACGCGACTTAAATATTGCCTTTTGTCACTCCGTAAGCAGCGCTTAAAACACTGCTAAAAAAACGTGATTTAAAAACCCACAGATTTCCCCTCCCTGGACTGGTCCCAGAGAGGCAGCTACACACACCTTCAGTGGGCATCTCTTTGTTTCAGGTAATAAAAACACAGAAGAAATGGTTTCATTTCCAGCACGGTTTTCTTCAGCGTTCATGCCAGGACACGCGCGGGATGTGCAGGGCTTAAGCGAAGGAGGGGAAGGCACAAATCCTGCAGTCATTTTCTATCATCTTCTCTCCCTTTCCTGCTTTTCGTGTTGAAATCACTTTAAGCATCTACAGCAGAATTATTCTTGGAGAGTCTCTCATGAAATTAGATGCCTCTGAATTGAATTCGTTCCCACTCCATTTTGTCAGATGCTAACACAGAGAGAGAGACAGATCCTGCTTTAAACTGCCTTTTTTTTTTTTTTGCGTGCAGAAGCCAGGGTTTTCCCCAGCCCAAGTTCACTCCCTGCTTTTCGGGGAGCATCCTTTGCAAGAAGCAACGCTCCTGCTCAGAGGCAGAGAGGAGCCGAACCCCCACCTCAGACATCCTACAATATAAACTACTCTCTCACTTTTTTTGGCACGTCCCCGCTAAAGTCGACGGCGGTTTTGTGGTATTAGACACACGCACGTATCCTCCGCTGCTCTGAAAACGAGCGCGATGCTGTAAACCTCTGCATTAAGCTATAAATACCCCAGCGGTCCAGGGGAGAGGGGACCGTTTCAATATCTCATGCAACATTAGCAGCTCACAGATTAAGCACGTGGGGCCTGGGAGATTATCTCCTTGAATCAATATAAAGCAGGGAGGCAAACAAACAGCTGGCCCGGGTTCCCCCAAAATAAAAAGCGTTTGGCGGTGGCAAGCTTCAAAGCGGCTGGTTGACACGGAATAGGTTGGGTGCCCTCCCCTGCCGTGCCCGAGGAGCAGAGGGTAGCCTGGAAATAAATAAACATACGAAAAAATCACTGCTTACTCCTCCCTCCCCGCCAAACAATCCACCTCCCCAAGAAAACCGGGGAAGCAACGAAAACCGCCCCAGAACATATGGCGGAATCAAGCGCAGGATCCCCCGTAGGTTTGGGTTGTACAAGCAAATATTAATCTGGGGGGGATACTGGGGGCTGAGATCAAAAGAGCTGCTCCCGTTTCTATAGGGAAAAGGAGCGCTTTGATGTCACGGCGTCTTCCCTGCGCCGCCTAATGAACTGAAATTGTGACACAGTGACATCCTGCAAGGTTTGAAAGCACTTAGCACAATGACACATCTTTGGGGTTTGCTGCTCTTTTTTTTTTTTTTCTTTTTCCATCGGGCTGCTCTTCGAGGCAGCCGGCGGCGGAGGCGGGGAGAGGAGTTCTGCTGGTGAGGGTGGAATAGAGCTGGAGGAGACGGGGGAGAGCCTTGGGGAGCAAAAGGTGAGCACTTCTCCCTCTGTTACACACAGGGAGAGCAAAAAGGGATCCTCTCCATCACAAACCCAAGCGGGGAGTATCAGGTAGAGATGTAAATGCGAGGGAAGCAACCACGAAGCGGCGAGGCGAGAGAGCAGCCCACGTCAGCGCTCGTCACAGAACCACAGACTCGTAGAATGGTTTGGATTGGGAAGCACCTGAGACATCATCTCGTTCCCCCGGCCATGGGCAGGGACACCTTCCACCAGACCAGGTTGCTCAAAGCTCTGTCTAACCTGGCCTTGAACACTCCCACAACTTCTCTGGGCAACTGGTTCCAGTGCCTCACCACCCTCACAGTCAAGAATTTCTTCCCAGTATCTACCATCATGCCTATCCCAGGCTGGAGTCATCCTCACGCCGCTCTGCATCCAGCAGTGCCCAGCGCCAGTCATGGCATCCTTCTGTGAGGATGGACATGAAAAGGGTTTCGGGAAGATGCAGAGTCAGGGGCAGGGTGAGCTTCTCACCTGAGTCCCATGGAGGCAGAACCTCCCGTCGTTCATGTCAGGCCAAGAAAATACCCAGCAGGTAGAAAAAACACGGCTATGGGCACCTTCCTCGCACAGGGTTTTCATCCTTTTGGCCAAACAAAGGGGCTGAATATTTCACCCAGGCTCCCAAGAGGAAAACCACCAAAACAGAAGCCTGTGTCCCCACCCCAGGGAGCGGGGAAGACCCACATGTGATGATCTCAGGTCCCCAAATCCCCATTCTGGACAGAACACGCTCTGGGGAGGGAAATACAGAGAGTGAAAATCACATAAATCCTAATAAACTGTGCAGCAAAACTCTCAGGGCAGACAGAGAGAGAGAAAAGGAGGTGAAAGTGGGAAGGAGAGATCGTTGGGTTTTTTAAGAAAGATGATATAACGGAGGGCAAAGCCTTCGGCTTTCTGACCTACAGGCTCGCAGAGCAGAAGGGCTCTGCCCATTGTGGATGGATCCCCTCAGGTTTTTCAGCAGGAGGTGGTAGACCTGCTGCAGCTTGTGGAGCATGGGATGGTTTATTGGTCTTTTCCAACCCACAGCTCCTGGCAAGGACCCAGGGCCCAACAGAGCCCGGGCAGCGCCGCAGGTCAGGGCTGCGCTCAGCCCGGGCAGGGTTAAATCCAGTTAATCCCGGGGATTTACTGCAGATTAACCCAGGGAATTGAGAGCAGCGCTTGGCCCTATGTAAAAGGGTCGGGTTTTCAATGGCGGGGGGAACCCAACAGCATTACCCGCTCGGGGATCCAGGTAAGAAAGCTGCCAGAAGTGAGGAAATGTAATGCAGCGAGCCAGAGCTGCTGAAATACGTGGGGAAAAGAAACTTTATTCAATCCTCTGCTTTACTTATTTCATAGCTGAGGAAATTCATCTATTCCCTGGACTTGTTTGTGCTGTGCAAGCTCTTGTGTTGTCACGAGGCAAAGAAATTGTTAAAGAGAATAAATTGGGCGACGCTGAGCTCCAACTTGCCCTAAAATGCTGCGCCCGGGTAGAAAGAATAAACCCACGAATTAGGGAAAAGAGCCCCACGGCTTTTCCAGGGCCAAGGATGCAGTCTGATCACTCTTCACCAAGTCACTGGGATTAGGAAGGCATTAACAGGAATGACAACTTGACGGGTTTTAGCAAAGCGTTATGACACTGTGACATCGCCTTTCAAAAAAAAATACCGCATTTGGGTGCGTGCACGCAGAAATACATGTCTGTACGCACCCTTACGCATGGAAGGAAAGCCTGTAAGGACTCAAATGTCATTAGAAAAGTGAGAGCACAGGACCAAGCAGGGCTGCAGAAATGCACCTGCATTATTTCGTTGACTCCAGGGTGCACAGAGGAGTCTGCTGTCGGGATGTTGCTGCTGGAGGGATGCAGCCATAAGGCTCAGGCATCTCGAAAGCCCTGAACCAGGAGAAGAAATGCAGGGGGCTGCTCCCAGCACATGTGCAGCCCAGTGGGAAATAGTTCTGAAGCAAGAAAAGAGGTCGAACACATGGAGGTTCTTTTACATGAAAAACTCTCTGCAGTGGCGAGAGGATTTGATCGCACAGATCACACTGGGGCTGGATGCAGCTTCCAGATGCTGCTGCACAGAAATAGTCAATAGTATTAATAATGACAATAATAACGACTATAATAATAATTCAGGCTCATCTTGAGCTGATCATTGAGACAAATTAATGCAACTGTGATGCAGCCTTGGGGCGAGTGTAAGGTCACTCTGTGGTGTTGTGGTGGCCAGGACACGGTGTCAGCACCCTTGACAGTCACCCATCACCCTCCTGCACCCTGCCTGCAGACACAGAGGGGAGAAAGGTCTGAGCCAGGAAGGGATAAATAACCCACATCTCACCACAGGATATCTGTGCATGTGGATTAGAGGCCCTGCCAGCTTCCAGCAAGATGCCCCTTACACAACACCATGGCTCCTCTCTAGGGCAGGTTTCCCTTCAGAGATGCCATTCACCAAATCCCACTCAGCTGGGATTTCAGTTAAGCTACATTTGGTTATTTTTTTCCCCCAAATCAGCCTTCCGCAGGTTCCACTCTCTCCGCTAGTTAACCCCTGCAGCGCCAGCACACGCCCAAAATGTCTTTAAGGGCTTGGGAAGGCTTTTTTCGTCATGGGAATCCTAAAACTTTGCAGCATGACACAGCGCCTTAGTGAGACCATCTGGCAATTTGTTTAGAAAACGTATCACTGAGGTCTGGGCGCCTTCTCAGCCATTTTTCCCATCCTTTTCTCATTGTAAGGCCTGTATCAGTCAGATTAAAGAAATGCTGTTTGTATAGCATTAAGGGTGTTGTATTAGTCTGTATTAGTCTGTATTAGGAACAGAGACGTTTACTACAGTTCTCCTTAGCTCATTGCTGTATTTGACTAGTAAAGAGTGAGTTAACCAACATCCACTTATCCATTAACATCTTTAAGCAACTCACAGTTATTTCATGTTTGAATTGGGGTAATAGCAGATGTGAACATTCCCTTAGCTGGGCAGAGGGATGGGCCAGGGAAGCAGCTATCTTGCTGTGAGCTTCCCTAGCTGTGTCGTGGCAGACAGCCCCATGCCTAAATTAAGGCGACGATGCTTGAATTAAAGGTTTAAAATCAGGACGGAATAGGAAGGTATGAAATTCGGAGAAGCAAGTTGCATCGTCGGATCCTGCCAAGTCAATGACTCGAGTTCGTTTTAGAAATCCTGAGCATGACTTAGGCATCGTCACAGGGGTAGGAGGAATCCTGACTGGGAATCCTGTCCACAACCCCTGCTTTGCTGCAGGGGTAGCACAAGAAACACACACATGACGGTCCTTCTGTGGGCAGGGGTTGCTCCTGAAGGGGGAAAAAACACCACTCACCTCCAGCTGACACGAGTGGGAGAGGGGTGCAAACAAAAAACTAACCCAGCGCAGCTCCAGGCCCTGGCAGCAGAACAGGCAGGAAGGGATGCTGACTTCTGAGTAGAGAACTGGGGGGGACTCAGCTCTGGCACTGGAAGTCCTGAGTCCTGCCTGTGATCCTGCACGCCCTGCACCCTGCCTGCACCCAGCCCGTAACCATCAGCCTCTGAAAAACCTGCACCCAGCCCGAAACCAGCCCGAAACCAACCTGTGCAACACCTGCACCCGCTCTGAAATCGGCCTGTGCACACACACCCTGCGCCCTGCCCCAAACCAGCCTGTGCAAAACCCGCACCCTGCCTGCGCCCAGCCCGAAACGAGCCTAAATCAGCCCAAAATCAGCCTCCGCAAAACTCGCGCCCTGCCCGAAATTAGCCTGGGCGCACCCAGCGCCAAATCAGCCTCCGCAAAACCCGCACCCCGCCTCCACCCGGCCCAAAATCAGCCCGAAACCAGCCTGTGCAAAACCTGCACCCTGCCCAAACCCTGCACCCAGCCCGAGATGAGCCCGAAACGAGCCCAAATCCCTCCGGACGCGAACCGGCGCCTCCCCCGCCCCGCGCTCCCGCCGCCGCCCGCGCCGGTGCTGCCCCCTGCCGGCGCCGCCCCCCCCCGCAGCCGGGCCGGGCCGGTTGCCGCGGTAACGGCGGGGGGAGGTGAGTACCGGGGGGGGTGATGGGGGCGCCGAGCCCGGCCCCGCTGGGGTCCCGCTGCCGGAGCTCCGCCGGAGATCGCGGGGAGACGCCGGGCGCGGAGGGGGGGATGCTCGGAGCAGCGGAGCCCCGAACCGGGCACAGCCGGGGCGGGGTGGGGCGCTCCCCTGCGGCCGGACAGCGACGAGCCCTCTTTATTATAATTATTATTGTTATTATTATTAGCAGCATCATCATCATCATCATTATTACCATTATTATTATTATTTAGCTCTTTATTCGGGCAGAAGGTGGCGCAGATTTTCATTCTGCGTTAGGAACTCCCTTCCAAACGGGACAGAGCGTGCATGTAAACTGTACAGATGTAACCTGCTGGCAGACGTGAGGAAACATCACCGCTTCCGAGTGCTTTATTCACTGATGCTGATTTCCCCCCCAAATACTTTTATGAAGCCCCCCCCTCAAAATGACCAGCCCCACGTTTCCACTCCTGCCTCACCCGCAGCTCCTGCCCTGCGAAGTGGCATTGGGAGCCTGATGGAAAGTGGTCCATGGGCTCCATCGAGTCCCTGCCCCATTCCCCTTGCCCAAAATGAGGGGACCTGCCACCAGTAGCTCACCCCCAAGCCCCCCGGCTTCCCACGGCCTGATTAGGATTCCCCTCACATCCAGGCGGAGGAGGGCTACGCATCCCGGCATGCACCCGCCCGAAAATTGCAGACCAGTTGCTCGCGCTGCAGCGGCCATCTGGTTGGGAAACAACAGGCCCACCAGTTTCAGCATCGCATCACGGATCCAGGGAGAAAAGAAAGGAGGGCAGGGCTGGGGAGGGGAGGTGGGGGAGTGACACAGCGAGAAGGAAGGTGGGTTGGCGCCGTGGGATGCACGGCAGCAGCGGTTGCAGCGAGGTCGCGGGTCCAGACCCGGCTGCGGCGGGATGGGCAGCCCCGCCGGGGGGTTCTGCTTCGGGGGGAATGTTCCCCGCGCCCATCGCTTCGCTGCGGAGAAGCGTTACAATTTGCAAGGGTTTCCCCCCCTCATAAATTAGTATCTTCCAGCTGTTTCCTTCCACATGAAATCTCTTCTATTTCTTCTCTTATTGCTTTATATAAACAAACATGAGAGCGGCTCGTTCTAAATAAAGTTATTTGTCTACGTAAATTAATATATCATATTCTCTCCTGAAATATAGAGAGCTATTTGTCTCCAGAGAAATCATGTTAAGAGTGACATAGTATAACCCTATTCATTTGCATATGCAGATATGTCTAATTATTCAACTTGCAATTAAAGGCTTGTGTGTCAGCAAATGAGACTAATTAGATACATTTATCTATGATAATCAGCTTTATTACAAACAAAATAGATTTCCCTTCACTTCCCAGGCAAGTGAGACGTGTTGACTGGAGGTAGATGGTCAAGGGCCCATGGACCAAGATCCAACTTGTGCAATCTATTCTTTACCGTAGAGCAGAGCATAAATAATTACTAGAAAACAAGGTCTGGCTTCTAAGTGATTTAGGCTCCTACGTTAAAATAAATCGTGTGTTTCTTTCAGCAAGTAAGGGAGTAGCAAAGATGCAGACGTAGCTGTGACCTTGCATTTAAGGTGGGAAAATATACTGGAGCTCCTTCAGGTTAGACAAAATCACTGCAACCCTCACCCAAGGTACAGACCCATCCCACCGCTTTCAGCAAAGGCTTGGCTGGGTGTGAGCTGCAGAAAGGTGAGCTCTCTGCGTTGGTGTTGGGCAGCAACGTCCAGAGGAGTTGAGGGGAAAGGGAGCAAGGATGTGCCAGACACTGGTTGAGCAAATCCTGGTACTCGGGGCAGCAAGAAGGATAATTTGGGCTGATTATTCCCTTCAAGGAGCTCAAGGGCAAAGGGAAAACCTGTTTGCTCCTGGCAGAGTTCTGCTGCTTTCAGGAAAATAGGATTCATTTATTTTTTTAATCTTTCCCATGGACTGAATCCAAGACACAAACTAATATTCAGGTCCCCCATTTCATCAAACACTTGATCCCAAGGGCTGCAATAGCAATACAACAAGTCCTCCCCCTCCCTTCCTATAAGAGAATTCCACCTGATTTGTTCAGTTGCACAGAGCAGCTCCTGATCTCCTTGCTGTTCTGCCAAACCGTGCTTTTGGACATCTTCTACCAGTGCTTTACACTCACATTAAAGGAGACATTTCAGATGGCACTAGATAGCTCTCGGAGGGAAAAATGCACCATGTCCTGACTTCACAGCAAGAGGATGGGTAACGTGAGAGAGATGCTTAAACGATGCAATGTCCCCAAAATTTTTAATAGCCTCTTCTCAATTTCCCAGATACCCGAAAGAAGGCAGGGAGACACCCTTCCAGGAGCATCAAATTCACTTTGAAACTGTAGAGAACGGCTGGGGGGGGGTGGAAAAACCAAACAAACAAGTGCAAAACCAGCCCTCACTGCTGACCTTCCCCCAAACATTCTCATGGATGTTTCATCGTGTGACTGTCCCCAGCCCCGACGCCTGCAGGACCTGTGTCCCTGCCTCCTGTAACTGTCCCGGTTACTTGTCCAGCTCAAAATCAGGAGAGGTGAATCCTGGAAATGTTCGAATCGGAAACAAAACCCTTCGGTTTTGGGAACGAACCCAGCAAGACTTTTTGCTTTTTTCTTCCAAAAAAATTCTGGCTAGACTTGTTACATGACATTGGGAAGCAATCCCCAGCTTGTTCGTCAGAGTGTTATTCACAGAGTGACGTGACTGACGTTTATCATGGTCATTCAGGACAGTATTTTCACAACACGCACACTGCGAATCGAAACAAATGCCTTTTCAGATAACTAGTTTGTTTTCAAAGCTGCGTTAGTCCTGGCGGAGCCACAGAGGATTTCTGACAGGTGTAACGCATAGTTAAGAGCAGGAATTCTTTTTAGGAAAAGTTAAAAATATCCCATTTCGATAATTTTCAAACCGTGACCTCTTCCTTTTCGAATTCCAGACCTCCAGCAGGTGGTTTCCTCTGTGTAAATTCAGCCCCTGAAAAAATGCAGATATCTCAGCCACGCTCCACAAGCACAAACTCCTCATCCTTCCTGTGCACTTCTGACAACTACCTTCCAGCGAGAAAAATTATTCTCTGGATATGCCTCGATTTCATTTGAAAATAAAATAGTTTTAAAGCAAAAGCAAGGGAAACGGAACGGTACCGTCAACGCAAAACAAAATGCTTGTTCCGTGCTTTGTTTTAATTTCAGGGAAAGGAGAAGAAAGAAAATTAATTTCTAGTTAATCCATGTATGTTGGAAATTTATTATATCTCTCTGTTGGGTGCAGAGAGAAACAGGAGGGGAGCAAGCGAGGGAAAAAAATGCCCCTCTCTTCAGAAGCAGCTTCCTGAAAGTGCGTTTTATAATCATCACTCTGCATCTTCTATCTGTTCTGACATTTCAAGGGGTGAAAAAGCGCCCTTGTAGGAGCGCTTTATAGGTCTACAAACCCGGGTGAGAGAATCAGGGATCTTTACCTTTTCAAGAGAGCTGAGATCCCTGAAGAGGACAGAGCTCCAGCCCGTTTGCTGCTGCCGGGATGCTTACGGCCCCTTCCAAAGCCCGGCAGCTCTGGGCACTCGGGGGCTAGAAATGTCCTTTTTGTTCGGTGTTTCTTTATTACCCAGTTCAGTGAGATCTCATCCATCACTCGGGCTCTTAATGCGTTTACAGTGATAGCTGGCCTTTTCCCTCTTCAACACATCTACTGTAAATCGAACCGATCAGCCCACGAGCGGGGCTGTTGGTCCTGGCCGGGCTCCTGTTGCCTCCCGCCCCGCGCGTCTGGCTGGAACGCGGCCGGTTTAAATCATTCCCAGCACCCAGGGATCACTGACAGGAGTACGTTAGGTATGATATAACCCCCCCCCAAAAAGCGTAACAAAATAATAACAGGGAAATGAGGTTAAGTGAAACCGTTTCAATAATGTTGCAGGCCTGCTTTCAATCAGTGGAAGCCGGGAAATTCAATGTCTTTGGAGGCTATCGTTTCATTTCAGCTCCCTCCGCTGCCCAGCCCTTCACAAAGCAAGGAGTTAAAGACTTCGCAGCAGATCCACAATACGTCCGAAATGTACTTTTTGTGTTTAATGTTCACTGGAACGGTTGACTTTGTTGGATTTGGTTATTGAGAGGAGTAACAGTTTTCAGTTTCATTGAGGCATAAGATGTAATTCCTTTTTTTCCCATAAAATAATCTGCAAGAAGTAAAGCAAGAGAGAAGAAACGATTCTACAGACGCTGTTAATTGGGTATCTATCATATAAAATAACAATAATAGCATCGTATTTTTTCAGTGCATAGGACATGAGACTATTTGCAATCTCACACTGTCAAGACAAGAAATGGCTTTAAAATCTCCACTTACTCTATTTCAATAACGCGAACTAATTTTGCGGCAACCAACACCAAGTTTTGGTGTCTACCAATTAGAAATTTGACAGTTTTGCAGTTCTGGATCGATTTTTTTGCATCGCTCTCTGCGCATCGAGCCCGAATTGGGCTCCTGTAACTTCAGGGATTTAGAAGTCAGAAGCCTGCTCTGAATTAGGTTCCCGAGCGAGCAATATCCTTCAGGGACGGGGACCTCAGGCTCGTACTCGCTCCACAGCTTTGCCACCAAGCCGCTCTGCTTCCCAGCCCGTGTCTGGATGCAGAACAACGTCGTATTTTAAATTACGTACAATTGAACGCGGTGCCGTTCTATTCTCCCCGCGGGGAGCAGCCGCTTAAGCACTGATCTTAATTTCAGGAGGTTCACGAGTGGAAATGAACTAACTCCAAGACACTGCTGGAACGTGAAGCGGCGCTCCCAGCACCCGGCAAGATATTTCGCAGGTTCAGAGGGCAGCACGACTCTACGGTGAGGTGGACCCTTTCCTTTGGTCTGCCCGTTTCCAAAAACGCTCTCAATTATAAAGACCAGCCGTGTTCTGGGTAACTCAGCTTTTTCCCCATACGAGTATATCCCATGTGCCGGAATGCCGGACCCACGCTGCAAAGCAAACCGCGGAGCCGGCGGGTTCGATCCTTGCAGAGGTGCAACGTTAGGAAGGAAAACAGTTGCATGTTGAAAATGGAGACAGTTTGATAAAGAGCACGAGAAGAAGGAAAAAAAGCTGCTGCTGCTGCTGCTGCAGCTTTAAATTAAAATGCTGCATCAGCCAGTCCCTCAGGACTTGATAGAAATCTAATTAGTCAGACAATCTGGCACCAAATGTCCTAATTTCCCCAATCCATGTGGGATTTGTGTATTCTCTTATTCACTGCGGCTCTAAATTTCAACCTGAGCCTTTCTAACCTCCCTCTTTTTTTTCCGTGCAGACATGGGACTCAAGAGAAGGTGATCCCTATCAAAACCTAATTGTTTTTCATAAACCTTTAATTAATTAGACTCGGGCTCATGAAAGACACTTAAAATATTAACAATTTGTTTAGAGACAAGTGCTGGACGAGGACTGCTGCAGCATCATATTTTCCTAAGGAACCCAAATGTAATTAAAGTGCACGGGCAGACGCTCGGTGTGGGGTCCGGGTGGGTGGTTGAACTGGGAGTCGTCCCCAAAACGTACTGGGAGCAGAGTAAGGACCACAGCCGGGCTGTTCCATGGCCAGCTCAGGAGGATGGATGCACCTTGGGTGCTGAGGGTGGTGGGTTTAAAGAAAAACCTCCAAAATTCATCAGAGTCCCCCCAGGTTGGCTGCATAGGGTGCACTGAGAACAGCAAACTCTGACGGTAATTAGCCCTGGCCTGGGGGACCACAAGCTCCTGGAGCAAGGTGCTGAGCACCTCCAAATCCCGCTGACACCCTTGGAGAGTGAGCATCCCAGCTCACGCAGGATTAAGCTGTTCGGGAGCAACAGATTTGATTCTTTTTTTGATTTTTTTTTTTTTTCCCGGAGCGGCAATGACCTGTCATGTCAAAGCTTTTTATTAAAGTCTCTTAATCCCCAGATTATCACCACAATAGTTCCACAGGCCCGTTCCAGATAAGGCAGGGCCCATTGTGGAGATACACACTGGAGGAGTTCTAATCTGCAAATTATTGGCATGCGAGACCATGAGGGGCTGCTCTGCTGTGCTGCCCGTTGCGTCAAGGGGAATTGAATATTTATAAAGAACACTTCGGATGGGCCACGCACTGTATTCCTCCCACACATGTGCAATCCCCACGCGGCAGAAGGGCCCTGCTGGAAGGAAAAAAAACCCACCGTGCAGCCACAACCCACCCGTGGGCTCCCCCAGAAGCCTGTGCAGCCTTCGTGGAAAGGAGCTGAGCAGGGCTGGGGGGGAAGGGGTCAGTCTCCTCCTCCAAACCCCTCATTGCAGCCACACCGGGTGCACGATTTGACTTTTTAAGAGAGAAATGATAAGAGAGGAAAAGCAGAGTTGGTGACGGAAACTCCATTTCTCTCTTGGCTACCAGGGGAGGACAGCAAACAGATAAAGTCCCTGACAGGGATCCTTCGCTGACATAAAATATGCCATGTGGAGCGAGAGCTGACGCCGTATACAAAACTAATTAGCAGTTACCTTCTAGATTAAGGAACAACTCAAGCATCTGTTTCCCTGAAGCTTTTTTAAAAGAAATAAAGGGAGGCCCCTCTTTAAAATAGCCTGGTAGGTTTGAAAGTGTCACCCATTGGGTTGGGGGCTCCCAGGGGAGCTGCTGGGGAGCCCAGGAGACACCATCCCCTCCACAGAGCGTCTCCAGGCTGCCAGGGAGCCGGCGGGGCGAAACGGGATGTGCCCTGTGCAGTTTGTACCAGCACCTTGTTGTGCCTCGCTGCAAAGGCCAGCAGATAAAAACTACTGTGGAAATACTAATAAGCAAGTATCGATCGGGAGCATAACAGGTCTGACCGGGGTGGGCTCAGCAATGAGTGGAGCAGAGCCCACGGCACTGAGCTGAACCTCTGCAGCTGCACGTGGGAGGCAGGTTACACAGATCTCTATTTCCATGTGTGCATTCATTCTGGAGGATGACCAGCTCCTTCAGCTTTCCCTAGCACAGGTGCTGCCGCCCAAGGCCAAATCCTGGCTCACCTCTCATAGAGATGCTGAGCCCCTCTTCTTCCTACTGAGATCCCAGCCCTGGGTCAGGCTGCAGCATCTGTCAGGGTGGATCAGGCTCAGCCCTCGGCAGCATTTTGAGACCTTCTCCGTCAGCAGATCGGGCTGAGGACCGTCCAGGACATGGTTCAGCTCTCGGCGTGTCACCTCGTGCTGCTCGCAGGGTGAAGATGTCCCGTCGCTGGGGATCTGGCTCGGAACCTGCAGACCTGGGTATATCAAAGGGCTCGTACGAAGGTAAGTAAACTGTGAAGTTCTTATTAGCTATTACACGGACAGAGCCCGAATGCTCCTGTTGTCTCTAACAGCTCAAGAACTTAAACGGGCAGAGAAAGGCTTCAGGAAAATAAACTGTTGCCTTTCTGGGGTCTCCTCTCAAAGGAGGGAGGTGTGTTTTCCTTCAGAGCCCGCTCTTCATTCATTTTATGAAATTGCAATGCCCATTTTCCCTAACAGCCTTCGTTCCAGCCCACGAAATGGTCCCCGACAGCCTTTAGCTCATGGAGACCTTCCAGTGTGCTTAATATTACCTGCAACGCCTTTATTAATCATAACACGCAGGTGCCAGAGCCACCGGAGGGCAGGAGCAGGGAGAGGCCAGGTAATTTATCGCTATACGACCCCAGCAGGAGCGCTTGCACTAGCCCACAAATTACTTTGCTTTCTGGTTCCCAAAGTTCTTGGGAGCACCAAAGAGGAGAGGGGGGTTATTTGTGAATCATCTGCCATCTCTAAAGCGTTTGGCTACAACCTTTTCGTGACTCATGGAGAAAAAAAATGATAAATAAAGTGTGGGGGTGGGAGAAGTGACTAATTGAGTGCAATAATTAAACACAGCTCCCCAAAAAAAGCTGAGCGTGTCTCTTCAGCCATCAGCACCCTGAGCGAGGGGTGAGAATGCCTCCAGGATTTGCCAGGTGCATTAAGTGTAAGGGGCAGCATCATCTAGAAGGATGCAACGGAGCGTGATTTCATGTGACACAGTTGATGCACGGGCAAAATACTGTTTTTTTGATATTGCACAGGCCTGGGCAGTGGAACTGAACAGGCCGTTAGGTCTTGTTGTTTCCCCGTTTGGGGGGGAACCAAAATAAAGGAGTGTTTAGTGCTGCAAGGAAATGTAGGGCAAGGACTACTATGGCAGAGGCAGAGCGCTCTGCGTTCACCTTGGCCACCAGATTCGCAGGTTGGGCGACCGGCTTCTCCCAGACATCTAAAGGCATGAAACAAAACCGGTACCCAGCTTGCAAAACTTCCACTCCAGCTAATAATACTTGCAGGATAAAATACCAGCATCAATATATCCCACATGCCAAATAAAACCATTTGTATCCACTTGTCCCCTCTCTGGTTCAATTAATAAAGGCAGCCGAGGAAATACCGAGCACATTTCCTTTCGGAAACGTCCCCAAACTCAGCGACGTTTGGAATCACACGAGACAGCTGCACCGTGCGATAAGTTAAATGATGTATTCGGAAACGGCTCGGTTCGGAAGGTTGCATCTTTCATAGGAGCCTGGCGCCCAAATCCGCGTTGCCTTCTTCCAATGTGGAACAATTCTCCCTCCCAGCTTACCCGTATCGATGAATACACGTGAAGGACGGCCGAATCTCCGCGTAGCCCAGTGCTTTCTTTTCCCTGACGCACGGATCCATCTGCCAACATCACAGACCTAATTAGTACTCTCTTATTTCTATTCACCGGCGAGCAAGCATGTGGCATCTTTCCACAAGCCTATAAATCCCCACTCTACGCAGACGCGCACCATATTGCGATGGGTGGGTTGTCACCTCAGAGAAACTGGCAGTTGCAGTTGCCTTTCCACTGAGGTTTAAAGCCATGGTAGCCAAAACAAGAGAGACCATCACCCAAAACACAGGCTGGCACGGCAAGGCTAGGGATGCGGTTCAGAGTTTCCCAGCCCTCAGCCACGACATCCCTGTCCCCTAAGAGCCACACACACCTCTCCTGGGTCAAGACAATCATTTATGGGGCCGTCGTGGAAACTGGATTTGAGTAACGGTCCGAAAAATTCCAGCGCGGAGGCTTGGTCATAAAGGCAGATGTGATTTGTGCAGCTCAGTGTAACGCAGCAAACGCACGAGCAAGGAAAAAGAAATGGCAGGGACACGACGAGCCCGGGAGAGTCAGCTCTGAGAAAGGAGAATCAGGAAATCTCTTAAATAAAACAGAAAGAGGGACGAGGCATAACCGCTCTCCTCCAGACGGAACGCACGTCCCCTCCCAAATCTGGCCGGCCCCGCAGGTCACAAATATTGTGTGAATATGCACTAGAGGTTATTGTTCTTCCCATGCTGAGGAGAGTTATTTGGAAGCCTCCTGCTGGTGTTAAATTAAATTACCCATATAAATAGCACCGGAGGTGATGGACAATAGATCCCACTGGTTCACAAGCAGGCTGCTCTGTAACAGGCTGAGAGGTAGAGCGATTGTAACATGCCCTAAAAGGCGTCTATTTAGGTTAGATCTCAACAAACTTCCACCTGGTGTAAGTTACTTTACAGACCTCCCTCTGCAACGATACCTGACTTCTGCTGTGCAAGAGCCAAGCCCACCAAATACCTGAGTTAGTACCAAAGTGCCTGAATTACTTTTACAGTGTTATTTTTGGTTTTCTGCTATTTTTGCTATAAATCCATTTGAGTGCCTATATTTAAATTTCTAACAGTTTATAATAGTGCTTCTTACGGAAAAAAAAAAAAAAATTTAAAAATTGCCAGCTCAACAATGACTCTTTTTCTTTCTTTTCTTCTTAAACACCCTTCTTACTTTGCAAGCTTGCTCCCTACCACTGCTTTTGAAGATTAAACCAAGAAGTTAAAACAAGCGAGAGAACGAATTTTCCCCGGGGAAGCTAACGAAATTCACATCCCATCAAGCTTACCAGCCAGCAGCATCTCAGGGACCAGTGATGCCAGATATGTCCATACAATGTAAAATGCTTGAAATGCATCGTGAGGAATACATATAGCGATGGCGTTGCTAGAAAAACAGCAACAGCAAAAGGCTTGGCGGTGCGATGTTCTGTCAGCAGGATGGGTGTCCTTACTGCCCATCGAATACAGGCACAGGCAGAATGAGTGGAAAATGGGAGAATGTCTGTAAGACCACTAAAGTCGATGGTGCTAGTGAGCAACCCAAGTTAACCTGGCTCTTTTGCTTTGTTTTCCACTTATTTTAGAGGAGACAGCTGGCCAAGAGACAGAGCGTGAGGATTAATAGTCAATTCAAGGTTGTAAAGCGCCGCATCGCTGTGAAGTATTTAATTTAGAGCCTTTTTGTGTTTCTGAGGATGTAGCTTAAGCTGTCTATAAGAAAAAAATAAAGCTAAGGTGCAGCCTAGAACTTAGAGCGATGCAAAAAAATTAGCAAAAAAAAAAAGACAAGAAAATGAAACAACAACAAAAACCTATCAGAGAGTGTGAAATTCACCTGGATCCCTCCTCAGGGGTTTGCACGTTTGTGTGATTAGAGTCATATTTATAGGAAAATCTTGTCACTTCTCCTCACACTCTGTGGGGCTGTAAAACACATCGCTGCTGCTCTCAGCTTTTGGAAGAGCTGCTGAAAACAGGAAAACTTGTGCTGGAGGGACAAAAACTTGTTGTTCAGGAGGGTCCAGCCTGAGGTCCTGCAGTGGGCTCCGAGTTTCAATCACAGCGAGACGGCCCCAGCCTCTAAGAAAACAGTTAAACAAGGAAACAAACTCTCCATTAAAACCTGACATGCTCAGTAGCAGGACCTTGTTCAGATGTCAGCTTAAAAACCTCAAGGATCTCTGAAAGAGTTATAAAATCTCGTAATTGCAGTTGCTGCAACCAGTGATTTCCCAAGCACTCTGCGTGCTGCTCAGGGAGAAGCAGTTGCATGAACAAACAGGAGAGTGAGGGAGAACCAGAGGGGGTGGGAGAAGAAATAAAGAGGCAAAATGAAAGAGAAGAAGAGCCTAAGTCTGTGCTGGCAATCCTCCTGCTCACCTAAATTGATATTTGGCTTCTGAACATACCACCATGTGGCACTGACAGATCTATTTCTCTCGCAGGGCTGTCCAGTTTTATACATTTCAGGTTGCCAGTGAATCCTCACCCAACCCGTCTTCCCCAGCAGAAACTCCTCAGGCAGAAAAGGGGATATTTCTTTTTCCAGTTGTCACAGGGATGTGTTGGGCAGCTAATATATACATAAATTTAAGGAGGGGGGGAAAAAAAAAATAAAGGCATGCAGAAAACAGCCAAAGCCTTGAACCAAAGATAAAAGCCTAAACAAGTGCACTGAAGTGTAAGGTTACACGGAGAGGGAAAAGCCATTAGGGACAGCAGAGCTTCGGAAAAGAGCAGAAATAATTCTTAAGGAGAAAGGGGTGGTGGAGTGTGTCTTAAAGACAAAGAAGCAGAAGTCAGAAAAACATGGAGAGCTACCGTTGCAGCTCAGGACAATACAAATTACTTTCCTTGGTCAAACCTGATGCTGGCTGAGCTCTCTGGCTCTGAAGGAAGAAGGTATTCCTCACTGCACACTCTCCTGCAAGGCCTGGCTGCCTGAAAACAAACAGAAGCAATGATGTCACCACCAAAATAATAAACCAGCAATCGTTTTGTTGGCTCGTCACATATTACAGCTAATTATTTAATTACTCTAATTTAAAGTTTTGCTAGATTCAGCATCAAAGCATAAAAAAAAAAAAAATAAATCTAGTGATTGCAGTGTCAGAAAGGAATAATATAATTAACGTATTTAGTAGTAACATATTAAACTGTTGATTGCGCTGCATTAATCGGCAGAGATGATACGATACAGGGGAAGCTCCTGCGAAAGACACGTCTGCGCGGGCCCGTCGTCGCCTTCCTGCCCGTGGGCTGGGAGGGTGAGGAAGGAGGCAGAGCCCTTCCTGCTGCCAGCGCCTGGGGAGCTGAGGCGAGCTCACGGCGTCGCCACAGAGGTTCCGCACAGCTCCGCAAAACACGGGTGACAAATTTGGGGGTGTGGCTGGCTGGAGGGCTGGGCGGGGAGAAATCTGATGAAGTTTAATAAGGGCAAGTGTAGAGTTTTGCACTTGGGAAAAAATAACCCCATGTGCCAATATAGGTTGGGGACTGCCCTGCTGGAGAGCAGCGCAGGGGAAAGGGACCTGGGGCTTCTAGTGGACAGCAGGATGACCATGAGCCAGCAGTGTGCCCTCGTGGCCAAGAAGGCCAATGGCATCCTGGGGTGTGTTAGAAGGGGAGCAGCAAGTAGGTCAAGAGAGGTCCTCCTGCCCCTCTGCTCTGCCCTGGTGAGGCCACATCTGGAATATTGTGTCCAGTTCTGGGCCCCTCAGCTCAAGAAGGACAGGGAACTGCTGGAGAGAGTCCAGCGCAGAGCCACAAAGATGATTAAGGGAGTGGAGCATCTCCCTTCTGAGGAAAGGCTGAAGGAGCTGGGGCTCTTTAGCTTGGAGAAGAGGAGGCTGAGGGGTGACCTCATGAATGTTTATAAATATGTCAAGAGGGGGTGTCAGGAGGACAGAGCCAGGCTCTTCTCAGCGGCGTCCACTGACAGGACAAGGGGCAATGGGTGGAAGCTGGAACACAGGAGGTTCCATAAAAATATGAGGAAAAACTTTTTCACTGTGAGGGTGCCAGAGCCCTGGCCCAGGCTGCCCAGGGAGGTTGTGGAGTCTCCTTCTCTGGAGACATTCAAAACCCGCCTGGACGCGTTCCTGTGCGCTCTGCTGTAGGTGATCCTGCTCCGGCAGAGGGGTTGGACTAGATGATCTTTGAGGTCCCTTCCAACCTCTAACATTCTGTGATTCTGTGATTCTGTGTCTGGCTGCCGGGCACCGCGAAGGCTCTTTGCCCCGGGGATGAGCCGGAGCATCCCTGGAGCTGCTCAGGTTTACACAGACCTGAGACCAGATTTACACAGACCTGGAGACACACACCCCAGACTGAAGCATTTAAACGGATCGAGGTCTAACTCCCTTGGGTTATTCACCAAATTCAGAAGCAGCTGGGTAGTCAAATTCTTGAAGCAACAGCCCCTTTATTTTGGCAGTGCCCTCCCAAATTGCCTTGCTGGCCACCAGGCAATTAGAAGTAGAGAAATCGTTTCTGCCTGACCTAACCTAATAAGATTTCTTTTTTTTTTTCTCTCCCTTCATTGCTCCGGAGCCAGGCAGCCAACAGAGGGAGCACAAATTCCCGAGCAGCGCTACATGCCTGGACTCTGCCATCCCCTGGGCTGTGTTCCACCGCTGATCGGGCTGGCACACAAACCAGGAGGCAGCACAAGGCACCAGCCCCGGAGGAATAATGTGCTCGGAGCTCCCTTCCCCTGCGCCGGGACACGGAGCAGCTCAGCTCTGCAGAGGACCCCATTCCAAATGAGAGCCGTGACCTGAAAATGTGAGAACGGAGCAAGACGTCAGTAGAGAAAAAGGCCAGTCTGGAAAGAAAGGATGCAAAATAGTGAGAGAAGAGTTTATAGTTTTAAGTTTTAACTGTTCTACAGGATACTTTCCTGGTCACAAAGGGAGAGGGCACGATGGAAGAGATTAGGTGAAACATATAGGCAAAACCAAACACGTGTCTAATATTTATAAATCATACCACTTTTTTCAGAGTAATTTCTGCCTGAAGAGAAACACCCTATGTTCTTTTTTCTCCCCCGGTACGCACAGTTGCCTGCTTGCCTTTATTATGAGATAAATCGTGCTCTCCAGCATCACGCAGAGACGCCCCCTGCACCGCTCCGGTTTCCAGGCCCACTTCCACCCAAGTAGTTTTCTTTCCAGCCGCCCCTGGGATAGTCAAGCAAGTGTTTTTTATGGCAGAGCTGTCTCTTTACCCCAGGTGAAATTGCTGTTATGCTCTAGCTTTATCTCGGAGCGATAGGTTATTGTATTCAGAGGCACGGCCAGGTTGGAAGTTCTCGGTGTGCTGCTGCTTAGAGACAGCGCAGCGGCCGGGCTGCGACGCTCGGAGCTGAGCAAACTTTGCAGGGTTTCACGCCAGCGCGTGGACAGCAGAAAGGCACGTCTAGCTGATCCGAGCTGCTAAATTCAAGACTGCCCCAGCCGTGTGTGACTTCTGACCCACGCATAAACGAGGCGCTGCTGCAAGACTAGCACAAACTACATTCTTCAAATTGAAAGAAATGATTTACTTGTTGTGGTCTTTTTTTTTTTCTTTTCTCTCGCAAAATAACAGAATTTGAATATATATTATTTGGGAAAAAAATAAAAATAAAATACATTTTCGTTTTCCACCTCACCGCGTCCAATGATTGCGGCGTGATTATTAAACACTTCATAAATAATAATGTGACATTTTCGGATCGTGCGTCTGATTAAGCAGCCATTCTTCTCTCCCTGACTGCGACCGTGGACAGATGAGATTGTCGCAGACGCAGCAACCTTTGTGGCTCCTTCCCTGGGGACCGGGGATCAGAAGTCGCCCCTGTAACCCAATTAAATCCAAGAGGATACGAGCTGATCACTTCGGGCCAGCTCCAAAACTCACGGCCATCGATGGGGGAATCTTGACACGAACTCCTCTGCACGGCAGGTCTGACCCACGAGCACAGCTTGATGCATTCTCTAGGGAGGGATATTTTACAGCGAGTGACTTTCTCTGCAGTGGGTAACGATTTTACTCAGGTACAGTTTAGGACTAGGAAGCCTGCTCTAAGAGCAAATAAGCAGTTCCAGATGAAGACAGAACTAAATCATAGAATCATAGAATCATAGAATGTCAGGGATTGGAAGGGACCTCGAAAGATCATCAAGTCCAATCCCCCTGCCAGAGCAGGAATGCCTAGACTATGCTACACAGGAACGTGTCCAGGCAGGTCTTGAATGCCTCCAGAGAAGGAGACTCCACAACCTCTCTGGGCAGCCTGTGCCAGTGCTCCGTCACCCTCCCTGAGAAGAAGTTTCTTCTCGCGTTTAAGCGGAACCTCTTATGTTCCAGTTTCAGCCCATTACCCCTTGTCCTATCAGTGGTTGTCACCGAGAAGAGCCTGGCTCCATCCTTGTGACACTCCCCCTTGATATATTTGTAAACATTAATGAGGTCACCCCTCAGTCTCCTCTTCTCCAAACTAAAGAGCCCCAGCTCCTTCAGTCTTTTCTCATAAGGGAGATGCTCCACTCCCTTAATCATCCTAGTTGCCCTGTGCTGGACTCTCTCCAGCAGTTCCCTGTCCTTCTTGAACTGAGGGGCCCAGAACTGGACACAATATTCCAGATGGGGTCTCACCAGGGCAGAGTAGAGGGGCAGGAGAACCTCTCTCGACCTACTAACCACCCCCCTTCTAATACACCCCAGGATGCCATTGGCCTTCCTGGCCACTGAAATGTAAGAGAAGACTAGAAGGAAAGAAGTGAACCTCGGAGATAAACACTCTCTCAGTGAGGGATCAGAGTCCTTCGAGGATCAACGCGTCGCGAAGACCCTCCTCGAAGAGTTTACTCCCCCTTTTTCACAGAAAAAAACCCGCAAAAGCATTTAGTAAAGTTATTTGTCAAATAAAGAGCCAAAATCCAGTGGTATTTACGCCCTGGTTACTCCAGTGCCTACGACGCAGCTGTGCCTCTCAGAGCTGCCACACAGAGTAGCGCAGATGCCAGCGAAAGGGACAATCTCCTAACCCAAATTCTCTCTACAGCATTCGGATGAGTTCATCCCAGTCAGAAAACCCAAACGCTTTCTTTTTTTTTTTTTTTTTACTTTCTTTTTTTTTCTGAGCACAATCACCATTTCAGAAAAATGACCAAAGAAAGCAGCCCCTCGCCGCCAACCCTCCCAACCATCTGTCTGGATATTACTGACCTTTAATATTATGCAGGCGGGAGGTGGGAAGGACGGGACTGGCGAGGGGGGGGGGAGGTGTGGAAAAATGTCATTGCTGTAACAATGGCTTATTGCATTTGGATAATCTCCCTTCTTGTAGCGCTGCTCACATGGTAATCTTTCTCCACCTACTGTATGTCAATAATGCAATAACCTCGCTCTCCCCCTGCATCAATAACACAACAGCCGCTCGCCGCCGCTCTGATGAATTCTAGAACTGCAACAGCTCAGATGGTCCGTGCTAGCTCGTCCCTGCCTCCCACCCTCATTACATTTTAATTTCGCGTTAAAGACAGTTGCTCTCAGCATTGTTTGGCTACTGCAAAATAAGATCAGGCTGTATTTGAACCCGGGAGGTTCCTCGGCTCAGTGGAGGTGCCAGGGTATTTTCCATCGGTGTTGTATGTTCTCAGTTGAAAAATTAAGGCAAAATTTGCCAGACTTAACTGGCTTACAGCTTCATGTATTCTCAAAGAAGTGGCTCTAAGCTCAACACTTCTGAAGATCTTCTACTTAGGCTTCAGCGTATGGACGGCGGCTCAGGCTCTCAGCTCACTGTCCCCGTTGCAGCCTTCAGCTCTATGCCAACTACATTTATACCAGTCCACCAGTTTTTGATTAATCGGTGTTGGTTTAAAGCACAAACATTCACAAGTGCTCTCCACAGACGTGTTAAGCAAATTGCAGTTAAAAAAAAAAAAGATACAAAAACAACAGTTAAAAAATAATTAAAGCCAAGTGATGTGACAGGTCAGGAAAAATCTGAAAGCATAATCAAGTAAGCTTAATATCAGATAGCATATGGTAAAAAGATCTCGTAAAAGAATCCTTAATTCTGCAGTGGGCCTCACACACTGATGAATATCACCTCCTCTGGATAGTCTAGCATGGATGGATTCAAGGAGAAGCCGACAATTTTCAGAAATGCCGCTCCTCCTAATGACAGAAGATGAGGTTTCGCGAGCTACGTTGAGAACTATTGGCAAAGGTTAGGTGATTTCCCACAGGTGCTGGAGGGAAAACATTGCTTGCAAATTACCAGCATTTGTCAGTACTAATACCACAACCCCCAGCCACCTAAACTGTCAACATTAATAGGTGTCTTTCCAGCAGAAAGGGGTGACGATAGTCAGACTCGATCAGACCCTGAAATGAGAAGAGGAGCAGGATACAGGGAATAAAGAAATGGAAATGTGCTTGCGGTGCCTCTTGCCTTGGCTCCCCACATCCCACCCAGGGCTGTGTGGGTGGCACTGCTCACCACGCTCTGCCAATTCTCACATTTGCTTCCCCGTTTGCTCTCTTTCCCATCTCCCTTTCCTTTGCTGGGTTGGTTTCGTTAAGCCTCCGCCAGCCGCTCCCTTTCCAGCGACCGCTCTGCTCTCACCTCTCTGTTGTTAGCACAGCGCTCCTTTTCCCAGGAAGCAAATGCAAGATGCAAGGTGCTACTGCAAGATGCAAATGCAAGATGCTTTCCCAAGAGAAAAAAAGCGCAGGAGGCAAGGCGGGAAAGGTTTTCTGGTGCTGGGTACTGCCAGGACTTGTTCGCTCTCCTACAGTTCCCTGTCCAGCCCTTGGGCAAGCAGGACCCCGGATCCTTCCTCAGATAAAAGCAATCCAGAGGTCTCCACCTCTGGCAGGATAGCAATCATCACTGCTTCAATTTATTAGTGCTTTGCTGAAGATTGCTAAGGTATTTTCCCTCCTTGGCATGGCAAAGGACCTGCCATCCACTCCTCCTGCGCTTGAAACTCAGCTCTAGCGCCCCGTCTTTGTTTCACGCGGGCAAAACGACCCACGACTTCACTCCCTACATCTTCACCTTTCAGGCTGCACAGCCCGGGCGACTGGAGGGGCACGGATCAGCTTCGCCCCTAAGTCGACGCGCGGCCTGACGGGTGGCTCGGCAACCCCACCGAGGAGAGCACAGAAAACACAGACATCTGCTCTCCCCAGCCTTTCAGCACCAGGAGTGGCATTAATTTCGGTCAGCCACAACCGAAGATAAAAATCGTTTCCATTCGACTCCTCCTTCTGTCAAACTGAATAAAATATAGTCCGCTTATTCACCTCGCCTGGCCCCTTGGTGATTAACATTAGCAAATGCAATCAGCCCGTGGCCACGTCGCCACTCGACATTAATGCGAAACCGGGGGAGGGCCTCGTTTACTATCAGCACAAAAAAAAGAGAGCCTTACCTTTTAATGTGCTCATTCTTCACATGGCTGCTAGTGATAAAAGGAGCCGTCGAAAACAGATGGACAGGCCAGCCTAGGCAGAGACGGGAGACTTCTGCTGATTTCTCTGGGAAAGAGGCAAAAAAAAAGGACAAGCACGCAGTGAGCACCGTGCACGTCCTCAGCAGATACCACTCACCGAGGGTCTGGCAGGGCCTGAGGGTCACAAGCTCAGCTTCCCTAACTCTGGTTTTGTCTGAGTTTCCCAGGCAGGTCCTTTCCCAGGCAGGTCCCACTGGAGATCCTCTCAAAGGAGGATGACTCTTGGGAGGAGGCACAGAAGAAGGTCACTGCTGGCACACGGTGCCCAGGAATGCTGCAAAACCTTTGCAGTCTGGCTCATTCACACACCCCACCATCAACCAAAGCCACTTTTCCCAGAGGCAGGATTGTCAGTACTTTAAACCAGTATTTTTAGCAGTTTTTCCCACTGCTCAGGCAACTTTGAACACAGAGGCAAGCACTGATTCTGCTCAAACTCCTGCATCTAAAGGGCCAAACCCCCAACGACCACCAACCAGTTTGCATCTGAGGAGTGTTTGGTTCTGGGGTTGTAAAAACCCCCAATGGTGTCATCACTGAGCTACGAAAACATGAAAAGAAATGCCAGGTTTAATGCTGAATCTGCCATTCTAACCCTGCCTGTGATACCACAGTTCTGGGGCACACGCCATTCCCACAAGCACACACCTGGATAATCTAAGAATTAATAATCTGGTCTTTAACAGCTTCATTCATCCTCGATGGGTGGAGCGATACGAGGCTGGTTGCCCTCGGAACTGGGCTGAGGGTGTCTCCGTGCGCAGCAGCACGGCTTGAAAAACTGCACGCAGGATCTCAGCCCGCATTTTGAAGAAGTTTCTCCTTTAAAAAGTGTTCTATGCTCCATACCTGGGCAAAAGAAGCTGTTGTTTTAGCTGGCTGAATTCATTATTCTTCTCAGATAACATTAAACGCTCAAATACAATATTTTTTTTTCTTCTTTTATTTTTTTCCCTTTTCCTTTCTTTGGCTACACCCTCCTCTTTGGCAAACAGAACTCCCAAGTCCCTTCTGATCACTAATAACATGGGCTTTCATACCCTCTTGGAACAAGTGAAATTTCTTTGACGTCTTAACTTTGCACAAATAGATTTTAATGAGGGAATATCACCTTGCCTTGAGCTAGCTCTCTTCCTTTGCTCTTCCAAGGCTTTTGTAGTCATTTCCTTACAACTTACAGAACATTAAAGTTCAGCAAAGTGTTTGAACACCGCGTACCATTTCCCCAGGAACTTTGTTTATTCGTTTCAGACTGTCACAGGAGGGACGCGCTTTCAAAGATACGATGTAAATCAGGCAAAGGCAGAACATCTTCTGCAACCCTCCATTGTCCTGACACGGGCTTTCATGTCTGCTTGGGGGGGTTGCACGCAAAAGCACTTCCCATTGGGTGACAACCAGGGTGATGCTACCAATATAAATAAGGCTCTGAAGTCACGGTGTACTCACAAGGGCTGTGGAAAGCCTGAAGTAAAAGTTGAGTAAGGTGCGCTTGTCAAAGGGACGGGGAGAGCACCGCAGAGGAGAGATTGCCAGAGGATATATCAGTTCACGTTCAGACTCACCGTAGACTTAACGAAGATGACAGCCAGAGAGGACATCAGCCTCTAAATTCTGAAATTAGAAGAGGATGTGAACCAGGGGTTAGGAGATACTGATCCTGTTACCAAATTCCTCTCCACTCTCCTCTCGGAGCGCAACGTTGAGGCGACAGACCGCGAAGCCAGACGTTTCCCATGCTGGCATTTTGAGAAAGGTTCCCCGCACAAAGAGACATCAAGGGATGGGCTTTTCCCAGAGCAGTTGTCCTCCGGGGTGGAGCAGTGTCACTGTGAGACGTGGCAGAGCCCTGAGATCCTGGGCAGACGTTCGCCGAAGCCATGAGCGGGATTCAGCTGTCCCCCTGCAAACTCTTCCCTTCGCTGATAATTTACTGTAATTAAACCATATGTAAAATTCTTTCACTCTGTCAGAAGCAGAGACCTTCTGCTGCCCATATGCCAGAAGGACAAATGAAGGGCAAAGCTCACGCAAAGAAGGCAAACTTTCGCTTCTCGGTTAAGGAACAGTAAAGACACCCTCCAGGAACACGTCTGCTGGTGCTCAGTGATGGTTTGATACACGAGCGAGATCCAGGGTGAGACACAAGAACAGTCAAGAGGCCGTCGACGACCACAGACTCTGTTTTGCATTTCCTTACTGTTGTAGGAATGGGGTGTTATCAGCATCAGGTCTCATCCCAGCACAGGTTACTGGTGCTCAGGGCTCATACTGGGCTAAGGCGTGCTCCTTCCCCAGGCTTACACCTTTGTGTAAGGGCAGAGCAGCGGTGGGAAGCTGGAAAGCAGCCGGGCTCTTCTCCATGGTGCCCCCTGAAAGGACAAGGGGCAATGGGCAGAAACTGAAAATCCTACTTAAATAAAAGTATGGAAAAAAGACCTTACTGTGAGGGTGAAGTACAGGAACCAGTTGCTCGGAGGGGTTGTGGAGTCTCCATCCATCCGTAGGGACATGCAAACCACGCATGGGCACGGTCCTGGGGACTCGGTGGCCCTGCCTGAGCAGAGGGGTTGGACTAGATGGTCTCCAGATGATCCCTCGACGATCTCTCTCTGTCGCCTCAGCCATTCCGTGAGTCTACGAGACAAATCTGTGGTGCTGTAGAGGATGAGGGAAGGAGTCTGAATTTTGAACACTTGGAACTGTCAAAACTGAAATTATTCCAATTTCTTAAAGCACAACAGAAAGAGAGATTCTCAGCTCATAGACAATTTATTTCTGCAGACTTGCCAGACAGGAGAGATGAATATTTTTGCTGTTGTTTATCTAAATGCACTTCAACAAGTACAACAACAAAAAATCTAAATAAGCTCAAACCCTTCACAGGAGCTACAGTAAATTGTCAGTTGATGTGTTTTTTTAAAACGGTAAATATATAAATAAGGGCAAGAATCTGGAGTTTAGTGCCAGAGAAACAGAAAGCTGATTCAGCAGAACAAGGCGTAGTCATAAAAGATTTATTACGCTTTATCAGCAATATCCACAGTCTTTCTGTGATTAGAGTTGCATTGTGTGTAATTATCTTATAGAAATTCTGCTCTTTGATGTGCTTTATCCACCACGCTGAAATACAGTTCAATTCTAGTGGGTTTTCATGGTTGACTGGAATTTACATTAATTCCTTCGGGCCTGCAGGGCCAGCCTGGTCTGTCACTAGCAAGCTCTTTATAAATATTCATATATATATATTTATATTATATATATATATATTTAAAAAAAATCTGTGAAGTCCTAAACACTCTGACAAAAAAAAAAAAAGGGGGAAAACAAACTTTCCAGGAGTGATCTTTCATTAGTATTCCATAGTCCAGCCTTCCCTCCCTTTTACCATGACTTAGAGAGTGATGGAAATGTTTACAGTAATTTGCAAGCAGAGGTTACACTCTGCCTTTAATTTAAAATGCCCAAGCAAACTGAGGAAATTATTTCACCTCCCTTCATCAGGCTTGATTTTTCTCAACCAGAAGAATGCCCTTTTTTATTTGGCTTTTTAAAGTTCACCGATTTTTTTCTTCCTTACCCCTATGCCCATAAGTGGTCGCTGTCAGCCAGAAAAACTACAGGTGTTTGCAGGCCAACCGCTACAAGATGCAAATGCTTACAAGTACCTTGGCTGTGTACCTGATTGTGCTTTTGTGGATTTCAGCACGAGGGAAGCAATCACCTTCAGCGGGAGCAGAATCAATTTTCTGAAAAACCGCTTAATCCTCGGGAGATGCTCAGCACCGTGCAGGAAGGGAAAAAGAACGGAGAGCAATGGGGGACAGAGGTTTGCAGGGTTTGGGGCGTTTTTACAAGCAAAGCTCATTTTGCTCCCGTGTTTGACAACTACATGAAGGCTACTCTGATTAAATATATCTAAATAAGTCTCAGATTTGTTGCTCGGTGCCATTTCAGGCTGCAGAGAGTTAAAGTGAATGTAGACGACGTAAGTGTGTCCATTCTGCATGATTCTCGCCTCTGTCACCCATCTACAGGTGTTGCTCCGTGGATACGATTTGATTACTGACTCAGTGTCTGATATTAGAAGAGATGGATCCTAAAACACCATTTTTTATTTTTTTTTTTTGGTAATTCAGAGGTGGGAAAAAAGCACAGGACTAATGAGCAGAATCCATCATTGCAAACTGAAAGGCCAGGCCACCAGTGGGTCTGGTGACTTCCCAGACCTAGAGAAGTCACGAGAAATCAGTGAGCGTGGTCCACAGAATCCAAAGGGCAGCATCAAAGGCTCGACCCTGCTTCTGGAGGAGCCGCGCTCATCCCCGTCAGCAGGACCAGAGGTGCATCCCCACGTACACCACCCGGCCAGGCTTCCCAACCCAGAGGGTGATTCTCTTTGCCCAGGGTAACTCCAGCACCGTCAGGTGTTGCAGACTGGGAGTCTTGGTGGGCAGCAGGATGGCCATGAGCCAGCACTGTGCCCTTGTGGCCAGGAAGGCCAATGGCATCCTGGGGTGTATTAGAAGGGGGGTGGTTAGTAGGTCAAGAGAGGTTCTCCTGCCCCTCTACTCTGCCCTGGTGAGACCACATCTGGAATATTGTGTCCAGTTCTGGGCCCCTCAGTTCAAGAAAGACAGGGAACTGCTGGAGAGAGTCCAGCACAGGGCAACTGGGATGATGGAGGGAGTGGAGCATCTCCCTTATGAGAAAAGGCTGAGGGAGCTGGGGCTCTTTAGTTTGGAGAAGAGGAGGCTGAGGGGTGACCTCATTAATGTTTACAAATATATCAAGGGGGAGTGTCACGAGGATGGAGCCAGGCTCTTCTCGGTGACAACCACTGATAGGACAAGGGGTAATGGGCTGAAACTGGAGCATAAGAGGTTCCGCTTAAACTCGAGAAGAAACTTCTTCTCAGTGAGGGTGACGGAACACTGGAACGGGCTGCCCAGGGAGGTTGTGGAGTCTCCTTCTCTGGAGACATTCAAGACCCACCTGGACATGTTCCTGTGTAGCATTATCGAGGCGTTCCTGCTCTGGCAGGGTGATTGGACTTGATGATCTTTCGAGGTCCCTTCCAATCCCTGACATTCTATGATTCTGATTCTATGATTACTCCTCAGTCAAATCTCACCATCGGGAATATACGCCCAGTCTTCTCCTTTATCACTGCAAGGAATGCTTCACCATCTGCCCATTGATTTCTACGGTGTGCACTGAATTAGGTGAGATTCCAGGTCGGTTCAAGGAGGCAACAACATCCTCCGTTACCAACCTGCCCTGATCCTCACCTCTTCTCAGTCAGCCCTTTTGGGTTCATTATGTTCTTCTTCTCAACTCCTCCTAGGAGAGGTTTCCTGAACAGCACAAAATCAACACCACCCAGATAATCAGTTGGTTCACAAGACCTTGGCTTCCCCACCTGTCCATTCACGTTGCTGCTCCAGAGATGAGGGATGACGGAAGGAAAAAGCAACCCAGGCTCTTCTCTCCTCTTTTTCATTATTTTTTTTCCAAGTGGAAGTGGGTTTGAGGAGGCTTGACGTAACAGCACGGGCAGGGTTGGGGAACACCGACGCCAGCGAAAACCCTCCGTGCTGTGAGAAGAGAGGGAGAGACGAAACCAATGCCTTTGAGTAAGAATTGAAACAAGTTAAGAGCTCCATGCTTATTAGCTCCTCGCAGCAAAATAATCTGCCATTGAAAGCAGACAGGGAAGAATATCAGAACGACTGTAATGGAACACAGATTGGTTTAATAGTATCAGAAACTCTTTTGAAGGCGGCCGTGTAGCTCAGAGCAGGTGGGTGCGACTCAACAGGGAGGCCTGTGTCTAGGTAAAGACTTTGTTAAAGAGAAAAAAGGAGGCGGGGGGGGGAGAAATTGAAATTCTGTTGTCAAGTAACATCACGCTTTAATTTCATGCCACATTATGACAATCTGGTCTGTGAGGCACTCCCAGTGTGGGGCTGCAGAGCTGCTGTATTACAGCTTCTGCTTGCAAAGCTGATAGGCCCGGGAGACCTGCAGCCCTCAGCTAATTGTAAACCCGATTAAACAGCAGTGTGAAGGAGTTTGATTAATTCAATCTATCTCCGTGCATCGCGACCAGAACCAGACGTGGCACGAGCCCCAGATCTTTGGAGTATCAAGGTCTTTGTTCTTCGCATTTAAAATAAAATTAAAAAAAAAAGAGGAAAATGAAGCATAGGAAAATAATGAAATTATAACATCAGGACACGATGAAACCTAAGTGACAATTCCACTTTTCTCCCTAGGAAATCCCCAGCCTTTCTGCCTTCAAAAAATAACACGTAAAACCCCATTTCAATTAGCATCTTTATGCGCTTACCCAGATAAATTACCATACTAATAAACTTCTGATAGACTTTCAGGGGCTGCTTAACCAAGGGCTTCTGATCCAGCTTGAATTCATGGTCTCCTGGACAGGACGGATTTGGACTTGATTAATTTCAGTTGTTTCAGTCGCAAAGAAACCGTCAACCGCTCTCTCTCCTCTCCGCTCGTGAGGCAGAGGAAAAGGATGGAACGAGGGGACTAATCATGTTCACTCAGCTGGCCTGACCGACCTTGGGGAAACCACAGCACGCACCGAGCAGTGCAATTTTGGGCCAGTCCCTGGAAATCCATTCATTTATTTTCCACGACCGATAAATGCTTACGATACCGCCTTCCGCTTCCCGAAACACCACGAGACCGGCAAAACCCTCACCCCCAGCTTACAAAGCCGTGTATCTGAAGAGCAGTTTCGAACAAACAAGCGTGTGAACATTCTATGGGGACATTTTTATTTGCATTGTTCCTCTTTGGAGACAAGCGCAGCAGCCCACGCTTTAAGCCTTTGGGTCTTCTTCCCCACTTCATACATCTCCAACACCGAAGGAATCGAGGGATTTTCCCCCGCGCTCAATTTGGGGAGGAAATAGAGGTTCTCGTCGCAGTTTCTTGTAGCCTCTCACTGCTCACAGAAACTAATGCAGGTTCAGGAAAGGGCGAGATCCTCCCTTTCTACGTCTCACAAAGTGCTCTGCGCACGTGTGCCTCTCTGCCTCTGTTCCAGCCTACCGCGTGGGAAGCGGCTCCCTCCCCACTGCATCATCTATTAATAGCAGGACTTGTAATAACACCGGTAACAGAGCTATACAAAGAGTAATATTAGATTATTTCTGTTATTCATCAGTATCACGGTTGGACAGAATCCTCTTAAATCTACCTAAAGTGGCTTCCCACGGATGCCAGCGCTACCACCGAAAAATCATATATTATGCATACATGTATAGCTTCTCAGCTACCCACCGGCTGCTTTTTGTGTACGATTATAAAATACCTGCATGACCCTCCTAAATTGAATATGATTTGATGGCAGAAGCTGAGCAACTGCAGTAGTCAGAAGCCTTAAATATTTCAGAAGCCCTCTCCCTCCTCTCCCTTTTCTCCCCCAACTAGCAACACAGAGGACTTCCCAGGCCCCACCACACTCCTGGAATGCATTCTCTCAGAAAACCCACTGAACCTCAAATTATTATACCATGGTGAGAAAAGCAGTGAACAGTAGAAAATGACAGTTTACCCAAATGGAGGTGAAAATGCACTTTCTCCTGTACTTAAGAGAAATAACAGCTTTCAGCAAAGTTCTAAATCCTAGCAACAAGCACTACATAAATGCAAAAAGGTCATCTCTTTGTTAGAGAAAGGTTACCTTGCCGAATACATACTTTAAAAAAAAAAAAAAAAAAAAAGATCTGCTAAAGGAAATCAAGCTTGGTAACATTTCTGTTGTATTTGCACATGTAGAGAACAGACCTGTGCACTCGCTTCCAGCACAAGAACGCAAAGGAAGGTTGATGATAATGAACAATTTTCTTCTTTAAGAGATACAAGGACGAGAATCAAAGATGCTTTTCAAACAAATGGCTGTTTGAAAAAAATTTCCAGTCAAGACCACAGCAAAACAGCCTCTGCCTTCAAAGGAGAGAGAGGATCCCAAAGTTTGGGAGGTGGCAGGAGGCTGCAAAGCCAAGAACGTCCTGTTTGAACAGACAAGCAGGCAAGCGGTACGGAGAGAAACAAAGGCACAGCGGGCTGATCTGCGTAAATCCTTATTAATCAGGAAGGTACATAAGAATATGTTTAATTTTACTCCTAGTCAATAAAGTAAGAGGCTCTGCAAGCCAGGCTGGGTAAGCTGCTGTTCAGAAAGAACCATCACAAAGAACAGGGAGGAATATGATGACGAAGCAAAATGCTGAGGGTAGAATGGAGGGAATATGTGACAGATAACGTCTCAGAAATACCCACAAAACCTTGGTCCTGCAAAGGACACCAGAAAGAACACAATAAATTATGGGCTGCATGAAACAATGACTCCAAAACACTTGAGCCCGATGCAGAAGGATGCTGGTGGGGAAACTGAAACAAGGACATGTCCACAGGGTTTATTCTCGTGGTCTAGATCCATTTAATTCTTCGGTGTTTTAGTACATTATCTCCCTTTGACCAAGTTCCATCTCCAAGATAACGATTGTTTAAAAAAGATCATCTTTAAACAGACACATACAATAGTTTAGGTTTCTCCAGGTCTCTTGCCTGTGGGTGAAATTCCGCCCCACTGAAATCAGTTGGAAACTCCTGTTGACTTTATTGGGAGCAAGGACTGCCCCGTCTTCTGGGGAAATGCAAACGGTTACTTTCAGAGCCGTCAAAAAATGGAGGGTGAAAACCTCTGGTCAATAAGAATCATCTAAGCCTAAGAAAATAAAAATGCAATCCTATGTCACCTTGGAAAGATCAACATCATTTGTCGTGTGGTGTTTATTCAGCAGAACAACAACTGCATTTGTGCTTTTAAAGGGAAATGAAAGGAGAAAGTAGCAGGAGGGGGGAAAGGGGGAGATCTGAGCACAGGAATGTACTGCCACTCCAGCCTGCTATCATTAAACCACATCAGAACTTCATAATCAGGGTGTTTAATTAAACAACAGAGGCACGGGTTTATGCATTAATAATGAGGCCTAGCACTTTAGCATGTCAGGCTAAATACAGTTTTAAATTAATAATGTAGCACCGCAGCATTAGTGAGAAAATGAAATCTTATTAACAACTTAATAAAGTCCCTTATTTGCTAAAGTTCTAGCTCTCGGGGAACAGTGTTATAGCAAAGCATTTGCGTCCCTTAAGGGGGCAGATGGGAGGGGGTGCTGCCTTCTCACACCCTCCATAATTCCATTATATATAGCTCACACAGTCACTAAACACTGCCTCGCGTCTGCCAAACGCCGCCGTATGCTGCTTCCAAACCTAGGTGTGAGATGCTGGGTAATCTGCACTCTTTTTATACACCCAGGAGGGGCATTTACTCACTTTTTTCTATTATTGTACCATCTTGCCAGGCAACACTGGAGAACACGTATGGGACCGCAGCACTTCTACAGCATCAGTGCCTCACGATCGTTCCTGTACGATCCTCTCAAGCCCCAGGACTGCAAATGCTGCTATTTTGAGGAGGAACTGAAGCGCAGAGAGCAGCTGAGAGCATGAGGTATAACAGAAAGCAATCGATTTGCTGTGGCTTACAGGGTTACCACCCATCAACCGGTCCCTAATAACTGTATTAGCACTCTTGGATCACTCTCCAGCTTAGGGCGTTTTATTTTCAGAACAGACTGAGAGTGGACATTATTAGGTAACTCCAGTTCTGCTGACAGGCAGTCACTTGTTAAGGCACAGAAGCTCTAGCACTTTTTAACCAGGGCCTCCCAAGCCTTTAGATTCCTGATTTCCACCGATTTCAAGGACCTGGACCACCTCAGGGGAGCACAATGAATTGGCAAAAGACCGCTCTGGATGGGAGCTCCATCTGCTCAGCTCCACAGCAGGTTCTGAAGCCCAAGGCCAAGTTTCCACTTGTCCATAGGTTTGGCACAGATTTATCTATCAAATTCCCTTAAATCCAGAGAAACAATTCCTTTCCCCCTCTTCTACTGGCACTCAGCACTTGGGCCGTCCAAGCAAAGGGTCTCTTTCCACAGAGTGGCTCATCTATCTTGAAAGTCCCACCTGGGCTTGCTTTGCTGAGGAAACAAACAGGCTGCAGGACCATGATGAAACGAGTAACACGGGGACAAGATCCAAAGCCAACGGGCTGACCTCAAACGCATTAAGGCCATGAGGTACTGACGGCAGCAAAGCCACAGCCAGCCCCGGCCACTACATTCAAGGCAGGTCACAAAAAAGGTGGCGAATGGAGACAGGAACAAACGAGGTATGTCCAGTTAGGAGTCTGTCAAAGGGCCTCTTTGGGATGCAAAGCACTGCTCATACACCTTGTGCAGCTTGAAAGCTACTGGATGAGGATGGAAATCAGCCAGCAACACCGCTGCCTGTTGCAGACAGGAGTGCAGAAAAGCAGCGGGTCAATCCTGCCTTTGGTTACGCTCATGGGACCCCAGAGCTATTTCCTCTTCCTTCCTCTCATCTCCACTCCCTCACTTTGCTCTGAATTTGTTGGACAATGTATCCTTCTCATGGTAACAACTCCTTTAGAAAAAAAAAAGAATGGTCTTCCTTATTAAATGCCTCCAAACTTTTCATCTGCATTTTCCATACAGATCCTGCTACAGAGAGAATACTGACCTTGCAGAAATTGGACAAGAGGTTCGCATTGTGCCCTTTTCTCGTTCGGTTATTGCCCAGCTCCCTGCAATGAGGGATGAGATGGGGCAGGGTGATACCTGCCTCTCCTGCTGCACAGACCCCAGGCTGTGGGTCTCGCTTGGGACCCACAGAGTTCATGGCAAGCAGGAACTTGCGCAATATTTGTGCAAGCAAAACGCCTAGGACATAAAAATCATCTTGGTGCGCCTTGTCTTCCATCTCCTGTGTTAAATAATAAATACAAACCTAATGGAAGGGGGTATGACTGCAGGATGCAGTGTAAGTGAAGCCAGAGCAGACCTGCATCTTCCCCCTTACTTCATCATCAGTGAGTAAATGGGTCACTGGTGAATGGGATCTCGGCAAATCTCCATCCTTTTTATTCTATCTTTACACTCAACCTACTGCAATGGGATGTGGCTCAAGCTCACACGCCTCTGCTGCAAAACACTAAATAGAAATATTACAAATTATCTCATCAAACCCCCTTAAGTTTCTACCCTGAGCTCAAGAAAACTTGAGGAAACAAAGTTTTTCATTCTAGAAATCCTTCATTTGCTTTTTAATTGTGCAGTGGGATGTCTTGGGATCTGGTCTTTTTCTCCCCCTTCTTTTTAATTTTCTATTTATTAATATTTAATCTCTGCACGGTGCAGAAGAAAATCATTTCTGCAATAACATCAGAATGGGAGGGTTAGAAATCAATAGCCAAGCTCTCACAAGACACATTCAATCCCTTCTTAATCCATTTTCGACTGCTCCCCTGTCTTATTAGAACAGCCAAGTTTTCCCACACTTGTTACGTTGGGATATTCACGTTGCGGGAGAGAACTGAAAGCACCCAGAGAAGCAGAAACCTCCTGAAAGGCAGGAAAAAGATCAGAGCATTTGTCTTTGGGACAGAAGACTAGACCTTATTCTAAACTCAAAAACATACTCTAGCAACCTTCCGATAGAAAGCCTGGCCCCATTTCTGGGAACCGTGGCACATCCTGCATCCACTGTCAGCCCTGCCCCGTACTGGAACATCTTTCCATTTTGGTTTTTCTTCAAGGCCATCTATCACACCTGGATCTCTCAAGCATCGCCTTCTTTCAGTTCTGCACAGGGGAGAGCCAAAGAGGCATACCTGATGGCAGAAGACAGTGTCTTAGAAAGTCAGTTAGCAGAAGAATCCCCTGCACCTTCCTTAACGCCCCTAAGACTAGAGGATATGACAGCAGGGACTCGTTATTACCCTTGAGCACTGAAACCAAAGCCCATGATTGCCAGCCTGCACCAACCTGACCATGCCCTTACACTCACACCGCACATCCCACTGTCCCCACCGTGACCACACAGTCACTCCACTCTGGACGATCAGCCCATCCCTTCCTTCTGCATCCAACTGCTGCCACCGACACTTCTTGGCAAACTAAGCACCTACGTGTTGGTGCCATGCAGCCCCCTCTGCCACGAGAAGACCACGGAAGAGCTCTCTTCTTTGTTTTAGCCAGGAAAGGGACCCCAGCTGCTCTTTGTGCCCAGCTGTGGAGTTATCAAAATGCACAGGGACATTATAAGGCAGTTGTGAAGAACAGAGGGAGGCAGGTGTCAAACCATTCCTTTAGCTTAGAAAGAGCCTGAGTTCAGCCTTTGGGTTTATTTCCTTGAAGGAAGACAACATTTTTGCTTGGACTCTAAAGGGGCAGCTGAGGGCGTTGTCACTCTGTCTCTCTTTAGTAGGTTTTGTGTTCTGGGATACAGTTCTGCATAGAAGTATTCAAACTCTCCCTGAAAATGTACACTTTCTCCTCTCTGTGCAGGGCTCAACATCCCCACATCCCTTCCCTTAGCAGAAGCAACGATGAAGGCTCTTTCAGTAAGTTTGTAGAGGGCGTAAGCCAGAGCTGAAGGCTCTCTGTGCGTTGCTGGTTGCCTTAAAGAACTGTGTCCTAGTGCTAAAGGGCTGGTAGTCTCAGGGCACCAGGAAGGAAGAAGGAGGCTGGGACTTAGGAGAAGCAAGAACAAGAAGTTTTGATATCCAGCATCCCATCTGCAAGCTTAAACCGGAGCTAGATCAGCCTGGCTGATGCAAGAAGAGACTTCGCCAGCAGAGGGAACTGCAGACCAGATAATCTTTCCCTCCACATTGAAACAGGCACAGAAGCCAGTACCTAGGCAGTCTCTCCTCTCCTGCCTGGAAGAGAGTTTGCCACCTCTGCCAGTGCTTTCGACCAACTTGCTGCTGGTTGGTTTGGTTGTTGAGGGCTCCGTGTGTACAGGGACTGCTAAAGAAATCCATTCAAACAGGAACACAGTTGAAAACTCCTGCAAACCAGTCGAAAAAACCTGCAAATCCTTATACCCATCTTCTTGCTGCCACCTAGCGAAGGGGAAGAAGTATGACTATTTGAGTGACAGAGAAGCAAAACCTACCCCGGAGGCTGCTACTCATTAAACAAACTCTTACTTAGAACAAACTACTTAAATACAACCTTCGAAGTTGCACAAAGATCTGCTCCTTCCTTCTTGGAAGTGTCCTTCAGAAAATGCCCTGCCAGATCCTTGAAGGGACACGGAGGCTTTGGTTCATCATCCCTCGTGTCCGAAGAGCAACAGGTATTGACCGTTTTGTTGAGCTGAAATTCTTCGGGCTGCTCTTCTAACCTGCAGGAATTGTGGTGGTCTTTGCAGGATCAGACAGTAAAGGAAAATTTCACTGTGTTTTATATTATCATGAATATAAAACTAGTATAGCCACTATGGCAGGCAGGATCATAAACAGAGACTCTTCACACATCCCCCTAATTCGTCAGGCAGGCTTTGTAGTCAGAATCAAACTCCTATTAGCACCTGAGTGAGCTTCAGGGAGGACTGGGAACAGAAGTCTTGTATCTAGAGAGTGCCTTAGCCATAACATCTTCCTCCCCTAAAATAAAAACACTCAGGGATATTTTTTTTTGAGAGAGAAAAGACTTGGCTCTGTGGCAGACAAGTGACAGACAAGAAGTCAACAGAGACACTAACACTTCAGCAGCTCCAGTTCTTCTTACACTCCTGTTGTGCTTCCTGTGACCTCTAGCGTGTCGAGACCTACATAGGTTTGGCCAGACACCTGCCACACTGACCTCTGCCTGCTTTTCCCTGCCTTGAGCTTCTGTCCTCTACCCGCTTACCATTTCCAAACAGCCAGAACCAGCACAGCATTGCCGCAGCTTCTGCTTTTTCCACCCGGTTGTCCTTGCTGATTTTCTGCTGTTACACCCAGGGGAAGAAGCATTCACCTGCTACTTCCAGCAGGGCTGGCCGAGCTTTCAGTAGAGTAACTCCACTCATTCTACCACCATTTCTATTCAGCCAAAGATCATAGAATAGTTTGGGTTGGCAAGGACCTTAAAGATATCTCGTTCCAACCTCCCTGCCATGGGCAGGGACACCTCCCACTAGAACAGGTTGCTCAGAGCCTGACGTTGAACACTTCCAGGGATGAGGCATCCACAGCTTCCCTGGGCAGCCCGTTCCAGCGCCTAAAGGTGACCCATTCACACATTTCGATGCCCAGACACGTCTCCACTTCCCACTCCACTCGCGTTTGAATAAAAGATCCAAAGACTGCCAGGCTTGCTGCAGCGACCAGGAACAGGGCTGTCATTTACAGAGCAGGTGCCCAAAATACAGGCTGTGCCAATACAAACCGGCACCCATGGGTGCTCTCGCGGGTCTTACAATGCCTTTTGGGTCACTTCTTGAGGTTTTTCGCGCATTTCCTACCTCTGCCCGACGCCGAGGAGGGGCTCTGCTGGAGGCGGTCGCTAGGTGTCACCACGGCACCGCCACCAAAACCTCTAACAACAGAGGGTACCCCACTCTCCTAAACCTCCCTCCTTGCGATCTTTTCAAGATCTTTTGGTGCCTCTTGAAGGATGGAGAAGCGCCTTGCCTGCTCCTCTTCTCTGACGGCATAAGAATCTCTCCGCGAGTCGGTCCCTCGGTTAAAAGTGCTGTTATCCAGCAAAACAACTGAAGTTTTCAAGGGAACGCGGCAGTCTTTTCCTGTACACGTCCATAACAGGTCCACCCCAAATCCTGAGGCCTTTTATCTATATGTGACGGGTAACAGAATCATAGAATGGTTTGTGTAGGAAGGGGCAGTAAAGATCATCTCACTCCAACTCCCTGCCAGGGGCAGAGACACCTCCCACCAGCCCAGGTTGCTCCAAGCCCCGTCCAACCTGGCCTCGAACACTGCCAGGGATGAGGCATCATCAACTTCTCTGGGCAACCTGTGCCAGTTGGCTCACCACCCACACAGTAAAGAACTTCTTACTAATATTTGGTCTAAATCTACCCCACTCTAATTTAAAACCTCATCCTGTTGTTCTGAGTTTGTGCTTTGTAGCTTCACCCAACCTCATTCCAGACCTCTAGACAATCAGAGAGTAGGCACCGGCACCATAAAATGCATTTTTTGATGAGGGTGCATGTTTTCAAAACTAAAACTGAAGACAACATGTAATTATTTTGATCCTTTTCTCCCTTTCTTTGCATCAAACCTGAAATAAATTGTATTCAAGCTCTTCCTGTAGTAAAAAGTGCAACAACCTCCAAATTCAGGTGTGGGTTTTTTTCTCAGAATGATGAGAGCAACGTCCAAGCTGATCATGGGAGCTGAAATCCTGAATCAGCCTCAGCAGCATAGGATGGTCAGTGCAGCCCTGGCAGTCTGTGCTGTTCAAGTTTAGCTTCTAGGCAGTTTTGCCTTGCCAAGCTAACAGAAATCTCTTGAATTTATGGAAGCAGGTGTGATGAATGTAGTAATCAAAGCATTGAGGCTTCCTGTTATCTATAAAATGTTTGTGACTTGAAAGAGTCTTAATAAAGATACAGGTCTTGCCTTGAGGAGCTTATAGTTACAATAACTATTATAATTGCAGTGATAATAGTCTGCTATTAATTATTAAATATGCACACCAAGTTTTGAATATCTAAGATGCTATTTGAGACTTTAAAGCTGGCAAATACTCTACAGCATCTGATAAACTTACTTCCTACTGTGCATGTCCATTTTTCCCCAAAGCACTTGGAAGAGGTTTTATTTTCTGCCATGTTCTTCCAAGCACGAGTCACTCTCTTCTGCCATTTTTTTGTCATCCTTTTTTGTTGTTCTAGTCCAATGCACCAAAATCCAAATCAGATGTTCCTGTTTCTCAGTTCTCAGTGAGAAGCCAGGGTGAGTATCTTCAAAGAGGAATATTCGCAGTTGAAAATTGAGGGAGAAGTCCAAACCAAAATCTTTTGTGTGCATTTTCTGGTAGCACATCAAACCTGGTCTGGTTCCTGATTCATACAGGCTCCAAATGATTTCTCTCAGCCGTGCGTTTTGGAATTACATCTAAAGCAGCAAATCTTTCTGCTCTGTTCTCTTGTAGTTGATACAACTCCCAAACTGCCCTTCAGTGTTGAAATAACCCTCGAAGAACTCATCTATTTATTAAACCACTAGAAAGCTTGCGTGAAAAGCGTTTACCTCTAGTTTTCAGCCCACTGTTTCTCCTGCCATCAGCCTTGTTAGATGCATGTGACAGTTAGAAAGCCAGAAATACTTGTAACATGTCTTTATAACCAGAATTCCTGAACTGTTTTAACACTGCTAGTCCTTCTCATCGCAAGGTCTCAACACATTACAGAAAAGGTAAATAATCTCTAGCAGGGGACAGTCCTGCTTTTAACAATCCCTGCACATCTTTCTCATGGGAACGATTTATGCCAGTGATGACATTCTAGTGTGTCCCTCCATTTATCTATTATCACTTGGAGTGTGGGACTAACTCCAGAGCTCACCTGTATTTGAAACTCACCATGAATACATACAGTGGTCTGTCCCAGGAGTAGTTAAGCAGTCCAATTCTCATAAAACAATTAAGTGACTAAAACCACTAATTGGTCTTCATGGTCTGGTAAGCCCGATAAGGGCAGGAAGAAAGAAATGGGACATTATTGTAACATGCTCAGATGCTGGAGGTGAGATAAGAGAAGATCAGTGAAAAGTATGATGGTCAAACCTTGAGCACGCTCAGGCAGCGGCTAGTTTTGTGTGCTCCACTACTCCAAAACACGACCTCCCAGACTTACATTGACAGAGGAGGGGAACAGCCTCATTCCAGGCAGCAGCTCTGCAGCCACGGGTGATGGTGCGTGTGTCACAGCAGATCTCAGCACTCTCGGCTCTGATGTGGAGAAGGAAGAGAGACAAGCTCGTCATTTCACGTTAGCGCACTGCATAAAGGGAGGCGATGGGAAGAGGACAAGCTAACTACGCTTTGCAGAGGGGCTGATAAAAACAAATCGCGTGTCACCTTAACACCCAAGCTATTTACTACAGCAAAGAACTTACCAGGTACATCCCCGTCAACTGGTTGCACCTGCCTGTGGGCAACATCCACCTGCTGGCATCTACAGGCACTGCACGGGGCTCATCCCATCCCTTCCGAGCCGACACTTTGAGGGGCCTGGACCAGGCACTTGTCATGCTTGGAGAAAGCCTGACATGCCCTTACAGTATCTTTGTACCAAAACTCAGTACTTCACAGCCTCGGAAGCCCAGGAAAAAGCCTAGGACCTCTTTCTGCTGCAGTTAGGGCCTCTCTATCATCTCAATGCAGGAATGTAGGACGAAGCATCCTGACCGTCCCCCCCGTGCAGCTCTCACCTTTGCCAGCGGCCACCTTGGGTTCTCCATGTCTCCGTGGGCCAGACGCTGCACCGGTCACGGCAAGGATTCCCCCAGCCACGCTTTCCCACACACTGCAGGCTTGTTTCTCTTCCGAGCACAGCACAGGTCCCCACACCCGGCAAGGACAGAGCCCCACAGAGCCGGCTTGAGTCAGCAAGCACCAAGCTCCTTTTTCTAACACACGGAACGAAAGAGCAAAGTGAATCTCTGAGGAAAATGGAAATAGACAGGGCCTTGGCCTTGGAAACCTCTCTGCACAACAGGTGCCTCCTTTGTCATCCTCTCCCAAACCACAGTGACCCGAGCAGTGAGCCCCACAAGCCATGCCCACACACGGCAAGACCTCGGACGCCTTCGCTTCCCATTGCGACCTGTGTCACCGGCGCTCCGTGGGCCCACGCCTGGAGCCGGGCCGAGCAGTCGCTTCTCCGGCTTTCCCTGCAGATGCCACTAGAAAACCCTCCCCAGCAGATATTTCGGTTGCCAGACTGATCCGGAGCATCGCTCCTCCTCGTTAACTGCAGGGAAACGAACAAACGCGCAGGTTGTCACCTCCAAAGAGCTGAACCCACCCTCACGTTTCCAGATGCTGCAAGCCCGGACTACGAACCCCTGACTCTCTCCCTGCCCTTTCAGCACCCAGGGGCGGCTCCGGCGAGGCGGAGGTACCGCTCCCGCTGCCCGCGCCGGCCGTCCCTCCTCCCGCCGCGGCCGGCGAACGCGAGTCCCAGAAGGGGCGACAGCGATTCGCTTCCGTCCTCCGCTCCGCTTCCCACATCTCCTCCCTCCCCGAGGGACCCGTCGCGGCCCCGGGTCCCCGCTCCCCGGCACGCCGGGCCGAGGGCAGCCGGGCGGCCCCGACGGAGCGGCGGGAGCCCCGCGCCCCTTTTCCCGCCGCCCCCGGCGCTGCCCGCCCCGCCGCCCCCCGCGCGCCGCCGCCGCGGCCCCTCTGATTGGGCGGCGGGGGAATCCCAGCGGGCCCCTCTCCGCGATATAATGGGCGGCGGGGCCGGGGCTGCGCTCACTGCCCGCCCCCAGCCCGGGCGCAGCGCGGCGCCGAGCGGCGGGGCCGCCTCCTCCTCTTCGTCCTGCTCCGCGGCGGAGAGCGGCTTCCCCCGCGCCTCCCGCCCGCCGAGGCCATGGCCGAGCTCAAGTCGCTGGGCGGCGAGGCGTACCTGGCGCTGGCCCCGGGGTACGGCCCGTCGGCTTTCGCTTACGGGGCCGTTCGCGGCGGCAGCGGCGGCGGCGCCGAGGGCGCTCGGGGGGCTTACCCGGGGGGCGGCGGGTCGGACTTTCACCCGGGGGCGCTGGGCAAGTCGGCGGAGAGCAGCGGCGAGCAGAGCGGCGACGAGGAGGACGGCTTCGAGGCCGGGGTGAAGGGCGGCGGCGCGGCCTTCGAGCGGGAGGCGAAGCTGAAGGGGGGAGCCCTGGGCAAGAAGCCCAAGGAGCAGCGCTCGCTGCGCCTCAGCATCAACGCCCGGGAGCGGCGGCGGATGCACGACCTCAACGACGCCCTGGACGGGCTCCGCTCCGTCATCCCCTACGCCCACAGCCCCTCGGTGCGGAAACTCTCCAAAATCGCCACCCTGCTCCTGGCCAAGAACTACATCCTCATGCAGGCGCAGGCCCTGGAGGAGATGCGGCGGCTGGTGGCCTACCTGAACCAGGGCCAGGCGCTGAGCACGCCGCTGCCCGCCACCCTCAACCCCTTCGGACAGTCGCCCGTCTACCCCTTCGGCGGCGGTGCCTTGCCCGGCTGCCCCGAGAAATGCACTGCCTTCACGGGAGCCGCCTCTGCCCTCTGCAAACACTGTAGCGACAAGCCTTGACTGCTGCTGCTGCTTCGGGCTCTTTGGGTTTTCTGTTCTTTTTCATTCTTTTTTTCTATTCCGTGCACTTTTCTTTCCACCACCATCAGCCCTGGCTTCCTGCCATCAGTTAAGTCCAGGTTTTCATTTTGTTTGCTTCTCTTAAAATACATCCCTCACCCCATTCGGAAATATTTGGCAGGTTGCGCGGACCCCGAAAACTTTTGACTTTGTTTAGTTACCCCCCCTGCCATGCAACCTCATCTGTACATTTATTTCCTTCCCAGCCTGTTAGTGGACTGTGAGCATTATGTTGCTTCTCCGCTTTGCTCTGTTTTGCAAACTTTTTGGTCGGTTTTTAACCTAAACCGTAGAAAAACAGGGAAGGAAAGAGATCTGGAAATGGAAGCCTCTTGAGTTTTCTTTGGCATGAGCAGCCTGTGTTACAAGTAGCTTCAAAAGAAGGGAGGGAAGTAAAATTCAGCTGCAAAACTATGCAATGTTTCAGAATCGTGGGCAGGAGGGGGAGTTTAAATCTGTGTAGCCAGCTGGGGTTGGGCTGCACCCACAAATCCCAATGAAAATGTCACTTGGTCAGTTCATAGAAGGGGGGGGAGTTTGGTGCTCTTGATGAAACAATAGATACTTCAAAATAAGATGCTTTCTCTTTTTTTCCTCTTAAAAATAAGGAAAAAAAACTCATTCCTGAACTGAGAGGAACCTGTGATTGTATGCTAATGCTTGCTTTTTGCCTGTTTCTCAGCTCGGTTAAGTTTTTCCAGATGGTTTTCCAAAGTCATTGCTCATCATGGTAAACAAAGAGAAAGGTCACTTAACCTATTTGTATTTATAATAAATAAAAGACATGAATAACCACTTCCTCTGTCCTACATGTCTCTAAAACCAGCTGGCAGTCAAAGCAAAGCCCCTGCTGAAATAAGCTAAAGCAGAGGCGGACGGGGCAGTCCCTTGTGAAGTTAGGTGAACGATCAAGAATCCTTGGAGAAAGCTTTTGGACATCCAGCTCCTTCTCAGCAGGGGTTTTTTTTTTCTCCAGTTTCTCGTGAATCGTGAGCACGCAGAAATGTTGTTTATGCCTGACATTTAGAGTTAAGCAGGTAGAGATTTAGCTTGTGTGTTTTGACGCTTGCTGGAGAATGCTCTGCCCCGAGAGTGGTCTTTCACGGGGTTATTGTAGCGTCGAGCTTAGCTCCGAGGGCACCCGTGTGAGACACGGCAGGGAAGGAAATTGCTTAAAGACTCTGCTTTATCCCTTTGGTTTGGTTTTCTGTTATACCTGCAGCAGGACTAGACCTACGTGTGGGATTTGGGCTGCTTGATATCACGACTAAACTGCTCATCTCTCGTCAAGTATCGACTGCGTTAGTCCAAATTACAAAGCGAGCCCCTCGCTGGCCGGGTTTTTGGTGTCGCTTGCGTTGGTTTCCTTTGGTTTTCTGGTTTATGATGTTTAACGCTTTGGTGCCTTGTACGCTTCACTAGTCATTAAGAAATAATAACAATAATTGAGGTGCGTTCAGTGGTTTCTGTTCAGATTGCAATACCCACCCGATGTCAGAGCAACTGCGTAAACTGGTACAGTCGCAGCCCGAGGGGCTGGAGCTGTCCGTGGCCATTTGTGTTAGGGGTGGGGTGTAACTATTTAGGGTTATTAAACCAATTTCCATGCCTGTCGGTAGCGTTATGCTAATTTGAAAAGGGCTGCCGTCCCTCTAAAGCTGCTTGTCTGTGGCACTTAATTTTAATTAATACATTTCTAAAAGACTCCTCGTGTTTGGAAAGCAGAGTGTGTGAATAAGCCTCGTTCATAAAGACAAATGTTAAGACTGGTTCCTGATCATTTCCATTTTTATATCTTCATTTTTTCGTCTTTTTTTTTTTTTTTTACAGAATAGTTTTACAGAACAGTTTATCTGTTGTACCTTTTTTCATAAAAGAAAATCCTGAAAATACTCTTAAAAGGCATCTGACGAAGCGAAAGCCGACCAAAACCACTACTGAAGCAAAAATGACTGGGAACTGCAAATCAGCAAAGGTCACTTAAAATTTTGCAGACTGGGTTGTTGCTGGATTATATTATGACAGAAAGGTCAGTCTGACAGAGTCATGATTTTTAGGTAAATGTGTGTTACTTCTGGTTAAAATTACAGAAGACTGAGCGGTTGGAGATTGGTTTAACTGTTCATTTTTCACCAAAGCTAAAACAGTTAGAGAATTAAGTATTTAACAGCTTAATATTAAATGTGAGTTTGGTTTGGATAAAGACTTACCCTAATAATAATGGAATTTATAATTGCTTCTTTCTCAATTATGGCAAAAAAAAATGGCTCAATAACTTCAGAGCCTAAAAAAGTCTTCATAGTGTAAGAACAAGCTATTTTTGGAACAGTGAGTTTTAGTAGAGTGATGGTTTAATTCCTTTCCTATAATTTACATGAGTAAGAAGCTTGCTTATATTACTGTTCCTACCTAGAATCCCCACACCCTGCCTTCTGAGAGTCCTGGAAATATTCGGAAGGCTCCTTGAGAGCCTGCTTTGAATTAAACGATCTCAGGAGGCTAAACGTGAAATTTCAAATAGAGAAGATAAAACCTGTGTTAAAGGAAATTTGAACTGAGAACAAGAGCAGCAAGCTTGTGAATCTGGTACTGTTGAAAGGCCCAATGTTAAAACCAGACATGTAGAACTTAGCAAAGCAATAGTAGAGGAGCTTGTAAACTGTTATTGCAGTTGACCTTAAAGTACAGGGGGTTTAATTCAGACGTAAAATGAAGTCTCAACATCACTTTTCCTGCAGCAAACAAATTACTATTAAACTGTAACAAAGTCGACTAACTTCTCAGTTAACCTAAAAGTTTGCTCCTGTGAGTTGCTCGTAGCCACCACGGACTTGTCGGATTTTAACTCTTCTCGTACAGAGGTGGAGCCCACCCCGGGCCCTTCGCGTTTCCCCTTGACAGGAGGCATCGATTGCGATGGGATTTACGCTTCACGCTGAGCTACTGCTAAAACCGCTGCCGAGGGAATGCCTCATACTGCTGGGGGGAAAAAAAATTGTTGGGAGGGGATAAAGCAGCGTCTGATTGTCGTGTTTATGTGTGCGGAGCGTCGGTGCTAACCTTGCAAATGAAAAAGAGAAAACCCGAACTATTTTGTGTAGTGTGTAAGATTTCAAGTGTCTGCTTCTGGTTGGTGTTTCGGAGTATATAAAGGGAGGACTTCAAAATGCTGAACATCTTTTTCTGCTCAAATGTTCTTGTTATGATGCCTACGTTTTTTTCCCCGAGAAGGATTTATGGTGTGTGCTCAGACAGAACTGCAATACAGATCATGTGTTCCAATGTACTCGTTAGCCTGGTATGTTCACACTTGGAAGAAAACATAATGCCGACTTTTAATTAAAGATAATATATTGTTTTCTAACCTCACTTGGTTTTTTCTTTGAACTTCGAGAATGATCAGCACGAGGTGTCATTAGGAAGAGATGCAAAGAGGAGACGCCGCTCCGCTCCCTGTTGTTTATTTAAGCTGCTTAATTCTAGGCACTGACCAGGTCTAAGGTTTTATTAACAGATATGTACAACCTCCTTGGAAACTGCTGTCAGTTTGCTCTGCCTTAGCCGGGGGTTAACTTTGCGAGGTAAAATCTGGTTTCACCAAATACAGGGAGGCAACAGGTTTGAAGGTGGAGGGCCTGGAAGGTGGCTGTCTGCTTCAGACACCAGCACAAACTTAAGTCAGTTGGAGTTTCTAGAAAGAAGCTCTGGGAATCATGTGGTTTCCTTGTTCTTTAATCCACGTAGCTCATTTTCTGTCCCGCTGTCTGAATATTCCTGCATTGCTGAGCTCGTCTCCCGAGATTTTAGGAAGGGCTTGGTCATTGCTCTGGGATCGTTTTTTGAGATCGTTCTTCACACGTACAGCCCTATAATAGCCATTGTTTAAAAAGTAGCCGACATTTCACAAGGGGGAAATGAACCTGGGGGCCCATCCTGCTGCTCTTTTACTAATTGGCGGCATTTCTGATTAGTGACAGCAAGATGGGGCCTGATGCTCCAGAGCTGTGGTGGCTTCCAAAACCCACATGACGCTGCCTTCCTTAAAGGGCTACCGGAAAAAATCCACGAGCTTTATCCCTTTCCTCTCTTACTCCTGTAGCGTAACGAAAGCGTGGGGCAGGGTGGATCAAGACCTCGCTGTGAAAGCTTTCGCGGTTCTTCAGACCAAACCTGCTTATCGCCAGCTCGGCGGCAAGAGCGTCGCGGCGCGTGTCTGGCGATGTCGAGTTCTCGCGTACGGCAGGTTTCAAGTTTTTCACAGCTCGGATTATTTAGCTCACAGCTCAGGAGACTGAACCCAAGCGTCCCGTGCGGCTCTTTCCTCTCCCGCTTCTCTAGCACGTATTCAAACAAGTTTGTTACCTGGCCACGCTCCTGAAAAGAAGAGGTCGGGCTTTGCAGCGTTACTGAAAATTATTTTTATTTACGCTTGTGTGCCCACCACATGAATTGTCAGCAGAGACGCCGTTGCTTTGCTCTCAGGTGAAAAAGCTTTTAAAGAATACTGGAACACACCAATTTTTAAAAAAATTTTCAAAACTGCTTTTACTCTATTACCTGTCGTTTGGTAGAATTTTGATTAGTGTTGCATAGTAGAAAGGTTGGTTTGGTTTTCTGTGTGTTTTTTTTTGTTGTTGTTGTTTTCACTAATCCTGATTAAGGCTAGAAAAGACTCTTGATTACAGTAATTTTAATAATGTAAATTTGTTTGTGATATGTCTTTAGTCTTTAATCCCATTTGGCATTCTGTTCAAAGGGAGATGAAAAATTCAGGGGTTTGTAACATTTAAATCAGTCGTTCCGTGAATGCTTCGCAGGCAGTTTTTCTCCTGCGTGAAATAAAAAAAAATACCTAATGGCTATATAAGAAAATATTTTGCTATCAAGTTAGAAATACATTGTAGAAGCATAGCTTAATATTTAGCATTTTCTTTTTGCAATAAAGCATATGTGCCTAAGAGAAAATGGAAATTATTGTCAAAGCAAGGAATGTATTTGAGAGATCTTTGCCATTGATTCAGATATTCAGTATTATTTCCCCCATGAATTTTATATAAATCTTTTAATAGACAAAATTCACATCAATTCTTTTAACTCTATCTCGAATTCTTGCTTCTCTTTGTCTTTATAAATACTTATAATTATAAAACAGTTAATTTTCTGAAATATTCGTAGCTTCATTTAGCAATAGTAAAATTTGAGTTTATGTTTATTTCAGAAATGCTGGCAGCTTTGATTGTAACTCTCAAAATTTCTTTAAGGTCACGTAGATTTATTTTAGCACTGATACTCGAGATTATTTCATTCGTGGAGATATTTAGCCAAACTGTTTCAGACCCCGAAAATATGTATTTTATTTTTTTTGCTGTGGTTATGGTAGTGACATTCGCAGAACAAAGACTCGCAGAAGACAAACCTGGCATCTTACCCAACCGAGAAGAGGAGCCTCCTGGTTTTCAAACTCCCTGCCCTAGCGAAAGAGTTAAAAAATATATTTTTTATTATTACTCAGCAGCTTACTTTCATTTTTAAGGCTTCCATTTCATCAGTGATTCATGGTCATTAAAATCTCTTTTGCTAATGCCACTTGCATTTGCTTAATTTCTCTTTCCCCGCGCTAACGCTGATGTTCTGCGTGTTGTATCGATACGGAATCGTACTATGAATATCACCCAACCTCCCTCCGCCACCAGTGGGGGGAAAAAAAACTCTCTACTCTTTTGCCTTAAGTATTTCAAAGGGAAAAAAAAAACAAAACCATGGCTGAGCAAAAAAACATCACCCCAGTTTTTCCTCCAAGCCCACTTTTGTCTAAAGTAATGAGGCCAGAGTCAGTTGGCTCCAAAGAGCGTTGTGATTTGGTGTGACGTACAGTGAATCATCGCAGATCCATTCGGACTGCATTCGTTATTTTAATGAGACGGAGGCAAATCTGGCTTTTTTGGCCGCAAACCTTAAGATGCAAGCGTAATGCGAAATGTTTGTTGATTGCCACAAGGCAACTGACATTATGGATTTTTATCGCCATCATTATGGGGCTTAAAACTCGCCGCATCCCGAGATGTTTAGCCCCTTCCCTTTTCTCCCGCGAATGACAGCGAAGTTACGGCGCTGACATTTAAAAGCAAGGAAAAAAAAAAAATAAAAGCTCATCTCTTTAATCTCCACACTTGTTAAAACCTTACGTTGCATCCTAGGGTCTGCTCTTGTGTTTTTTGTTGTTGGTTTTTTTTTTTTTTTTAATTCGCACTTCCCCAGAGGAGTAGGAAAACCCCCACCGCAGCGCGGTCACCCAAAAAAGGTCACATTCAGTTGGGCGACAGCAGCACTAGGTCCCCACCAGCCTTTGCTTGATGTAGGATAAGAAATGACAATGAGGCGGGCATATCTTTGCACAAACCGTAATCACAGTAATGGTGTTCATCAGCATTTACTAGTGCTGAACTTTTCCGTAGTCCGTAGTAACGTTTCCTCGTCCACGATACCAGTAAGGAATTTATTGTGCTTGCATTTGCCTTCAAGAAAACCACAGTCGATTACTGAAGGGAAAAAAAAACAACCCAAAAAACTTTCGAAATGAGGTTATGCCAATAACCGGGGTTGGGTGCGCGGGCGTGTTTGTGCAAAGCGCGCATCTACACGCCCGATACGTTGATGCGTGTTTATTATGTCTTCGTGTATTGCATGCATGAATGAGTATTTCTATGATTTATTTACCCAGCGCGTCTTTTTTTCCCATCAGTTGTTGGTGGCTTCGCTGGAACGCTTTTGTTCTGGCTTCGTGAAACTTTGTCCGGCGTCGTTTGACGGCGGCGCGGGAAGCACCTCTGCGTGAAAACCACTGGTCTCCTGCAAAATTGCTCTGACCCGTTCAACCTGAGAGACCCATGTATATTTTTTTTCATCATGTTCCTGTGTAGCATAATCTAGGCATTCCTGCTCTGGCAGGGGGATTGGACTTGATGATCTTTCGAGGTCCCTTCCAATCCCTAACATTCTATGATTCTATGATTTTGTTTTCCCCTTAAAAAAAGGAAGTGATGGCTTGGGATGGGACAGGGTGTTAGTTTCCCATTCTGCCACCGGCAGCTTTGGAGTCAGACCGACGGAGAACCCGCGTGTCTGCGCTGTTCCTGGTCTCCAACCGCGCGCGTCCGATTTCTAGTGATTTGCTGAATGCCGTGTGTCATGCTCGTCGCAGAGCTGTCACGGGGAAATCCTCATGCCACCGATTTGTGAATTGTGTTACCGTAAGTATTTATTATTTATTTTATTTTTATTTTTTGTCTCCTGGCAGCTTCAGTGTAAAGCGAACCACACAGCTGACAGCCATAGTGGGCGCGCTCGGTGTTTACAGCAGAACTGAGGCTGTAGGGGAAAAAAGATGAAAATCTCTCGCAAAATGTTAAAATGGCTGCTGACTTGGAGGCCTCTGGCTTAGTTTTACATCCTTGCCAACGTCCAAGAAAATACGTTTTTACTTCTAACAAGTTTTCTCCCTTTGGCTTTTCCCCTCTCTTGCCTCAATCAGTTTCCTGGAAGATTCGAGGACAGAAAACACTTTAGTTTCAGGAGCTCCATTTCTCCTAATGGTCCTTTTTGCAATTGGATGTGGCACCGGATAGAATAATCTCGGCACGGGGAGATTGCGCGATGTAGGCAAGCTTGTTCCTGTACGACTTGACTCCTCGTTCAGCTGCTTGTTCGTAGCTGTTCTCAAATACCCTTTTCGAGGGAGCAAACAATGCCTTTCCTCAAGTGTTCCTCTCCTTTGCAGAGGCCTGGGGTCTGTCTTAGATTTTATTTCACCTAAATCCAAATCCCTTGTCAGGTGAGAGATGCTCCTTTGCTTTCTGAGCCCTTGGGTGCGCTTGTTAGGACCAGAGGGCTTGTCGAAGGTCTCATTCTTGCAAATTATCTCCCCTGCGAATGCTTCTGCCCTCAGTGGGGTTCTGATCCAGCCTGCAAGCTGGATAGATTCCATATAAATGTGCAAGAAATTCTCAAGCACATCGAGCGTGCGCGTTTGTAGGTATTTACTTGGTGTCGGTTTTAGAGTTAAACCACGTTTGGAAGGAGCGTCTGGTCATTTTAGTGAAACCCGGTTGCTTTTGACTTCCTCCTCTGGTTGCCTTGCCCTGAGGCGCAGAAAAGATCAAGGCGATTGCCCGTGGACACACACTGACTTGAGCGAGGGGCTGGCCGGATTTGAATTCGGCTGATCCTAGCCTGCTGCCTCCCTGAATAAGCCCCACATGACGCTGCCTCCTCGGCAGCATCCGCGCTGACAGTTTCTCTCTTCGCTCGGGGTCCCCGGGAAGCTTGAGCCTTTCTTGTGCTGCTGGTGTCACCCAAGTCACCTCCCGGTTCCTTCTGGCGCAGTGACAGCCAATGGAAAAGGAGGTGTAGCTACGTCTTGGCTATTTTCTAGCAATCTCCTGCCGCTGCGATAGCCCGAGGTGACTTGAACCTACCCCGGGGACCAGCCGGTCCCCAGCTGCTTCCAGAGTGGAGAAGCAGAAAGGTGGCTTGAAGCCACCTTTGTTCTCCGATCCTCGCCTTGCGCTGAGCGCGGTCGAGTCGTAGGGGCGAATCTGGGCCGGAGTTTACGAAATGCTTCGCTGTAGAAACGTGCCCTCGCTGCAAAAACGCAGCTCTCTGCTTCCCTGAGCTCCTGTCTCAACGCCCGTCGCCTCTCGCCCTGCGACGGGGGAGATGGCAAAGGCTCCAGCCGAGAGTCTGGCTCTGTCTGTGACCGCACCAGCCTGTAGCACCAAGTGTCATCGCAGGGCTGTCCTCTGCTGCTCTCGCTGCGTCTCTGTCGCCGTTGGAGCCAGAGGCTCCTGCCTCAGAGAGAGCCCTGCACAGAGCTGGTGACCCCAGGAAACAACTAGGACTGGTTCACCGGGGGAGGAGGAGGTGCTGTCACTGGCTGAACAACTCTTTGTTTTTCTTTTAGCGAGGAAAGCAGGCACTTCTAACAGGGATTTTTTTGAATTCATAATCCTCATATCACTTTTTTAGCCTAGCCTTTGGTTTTGAACCATCTCAGGTTTGCTCTGGCTCATCCTGACGATACTTGCACGCCTGTAATTCTCCTTCCAGTTTGACACCCAACCTTTGGTTTTCATTCCATGGAGTTAATCTGTTTCTTAGACTAATCTGGCACCAGTATCACGCTCCTAACCTCAGGGAGCCTTCTCACTTTCAAACGAGACAAGTGCCGGCCTCATGAAATCCACTTTTTCTGCTCGGCATGATTTGGGCAGTCGACGTCCAGCATGTCCTTTCTGTTCCCTGGCCCTTCCCATGGTTTCCTGTCCAGCTCCCATCACTGCTGACAACACATGCAGACACATACTTGTTGGCTGAAACATATTTAATACCTGGGTTCAGTTGTCTGGAACAAAATAAATTTTTTGACCTACCCAATGGCATTAAAGACTCTGCTAGGAAACGCCACGATGAGCTCTCCGGTCAAAAAGAGACAACCCAGGTGACCAGGTAAGGCACAGAAGGTATTTTTTTCAACCCAAATCAAAAGGTGTGTCTGGGCTCGTTTGCTGAACGTGGCAGCTCCACAGGAGGGTAACTCCCATCGGGTCCTGCCCTCCTTCTTTTGCACACTCATCTTTTACACTTCAGTATAATCTAAAAACTTGTAAAAGCCCCTCCAAGGGGCTGTGGGTTGGGGATCTGCTGGGATTTGGCCAGCAGAAAGTGGCTCAGCCTGGTAGCACTGTGAGGGGTATCTCCTCAGACACGAATGCCCTGTAACCAGACCACTCATGGCAAAGGCTGATAATTCTTTTCGTCACAAATCTTCTGATGACTCTCTAATGACTTTCAGTCTGTTTCCTGTGCTGGGCTGTGACTCATTCACCACATTATCCTCGCTGCTGGCCCAAAACGCTCTGTTTGAGTCAGACCAAAAAGTTATTCTGATCTCGATTTCCATCCAGATGTGGTTTTACCCCAAGTTCAGTGTTTTCTTTGGTCCAGCTGTTAAAATTCAAGAGCAGTATACTCCAAATCTGGAGGCACAGGATGGTGGAGTTTAACCCAATATGAAAAAAAACCCGTGGTCATTAATTTTGAGATAAAAACATGAGTAGCTTGGGATAAAGTGGAGACTCTCTGTCATCACAATTCAGCAACCTTGATTTCTAGTATCTGTCTGGATAGTCGTGGACAGAGTATCTTCATTCATTGGGGAGTTGAGAAGTGGAAATTACATGTCTTTCCTCTTCATTTTCGCTGGGAAAATCTTTTAACTAATTTATGGAGTAGTTAATCTGGTGTCGCACGTGTGCGGGTAAATGAGCATGTCATGTGTCTTTGCGTGCGGGAGAAAAAATTATTTCCTGATGGCAAGATAATGGAAACATATTGGGGGTGAGAGAAGGGTTTCGTTAGGAAAGCGCGGCGTCGCGAATACGGTTCTTGCATACGAATCGTGACTCCTCTGCTCCTGACCGAAAAAAAAACATCTCTGGGAGTCAGATTATTGTACCTAACTCAACATTTAAAAGTCAGACAACTAATTAAGCCTGGGCTGTCTCCGTAGTGAGGGATAATAGATAACGGTTTCCCGAGGGTAATTCACGTCACCGCGGAGTAGGTGGACAAGTTGCCTTCTGGGGATGCTTCTCTCGTGACACTGACTGCAGAAGCTACGCAGGCAGCTTAGAATAGGCACCCAGTTTTCAGGCACATAAAGCTGGCGAGAGAAACTCCTGCCTTACAACCCGGTGCTAGGACTGAAGACGAGAGCTTAAAAGGTTGTGGGTTTCTAGCAGATAGAATACCCTGGCCCCAATGAGGAGCAGCCCACCAGCAGTCCCAACAACCCAAGGCAATGTGAAATTAAAAGTGGCTTTCATTGAAGCTGTCAGTGGGGAGCGAGTATGGTCACTAAGTAATACGGGATAATAACAATGAAAGACATGAAGGAGTAGGGGTAAATGGAGGAAATTATGCTGACAAACCTCGGAGTTAAGCCCTTAAATTTGAAGCGCCTGCGACCATGCTAATCCAGGTAAGAGCCTCTTCCAAATGCCCGTTGAAAAGACCGACTGAATAACACACATGGAACATATCACACAGGGAGTTGCGGTGGGTGAGGTCAAACTTGCACTTCTCTGTTGCCCGGGAGCTGAGCACGGGGATGTTCTTCGCTGCGAGAAGACGATGGGCGGGCACGCTGCAAAAAACCAGCCCGCGCCAACCTAGTGAAAAGTCCTGATTCCGTGGCTCAAAGCTGGAAAAAAGCACTGCACGTGCAAGATGGCATTTTGCCCCCGAGAACACGGTAAATAATGGTGCATTTCTGAATTGCAGAGTACGGCGCTGCGTTTATACGCTTACGTCTGATTAATGTAATGTGAAAGTGGCCCGATGCAGTATGTTGTTTGTCCTGATATATTCTGGAGCTTCTGTGAACAAATGTCAAGGAAGCTGTGAAGCTGTCACGCTTCGTGTACGCTGCTCAGGGTTTGTAGGTTTAGTAGCTACAATTTTAAAATGCAATCGTGTCCTTGAAGCGTTTCTTTTCCCTGGGTGGAGCCTTCACAGACACCCAGAAGATTTTGTAATTGGGGTCCACAGCCCTTCCCTGGTTTAGGCAGGGCAGCCGAGGGGGCGCCGCTCCACAGTTGCGCTGTGTCAAGGCTTGGAGACAGTTTTCCATATATATCTACTGGAAAATACTCTTAATTTCCCCTCAAACATGGCAAGTCTGCCGCTCAAGTTGCCTACAAATCCTGAATTCAGTGATGGAGCGAGAGTGGAGAGAGTCATCGTGTTTAACCTGTGACTGCCGCGTTTTTCACCCTTAGAAGGACGCTAGACTCAATAAAATGAATTCTGGTGGAAGCACGTGTCTCCCTGCAGTGGGCAAACGATAGGTTAAGAGAAAGCAAATGAAAGGTAAGATTAATAGCATTTATCATGGCAGATAGACTAGCAGTTTGCTAATTAAAGATGTTAGAACATAGAAGCAGCCAAGGATCAGTGGCTTTTAATGAGGATGTTGTAGGGTGATTTAGGTCTAATTTTCTGCTTAATAAGGCTGGTTTAAAAAGTAATTTTGTTGGGATGTGACTCTCCTAAACCTGTTCATTATCAGTGATGGGACTTCACTTCAACACTCCAGGAAATGTTGTGTTTAATTAATATTGTGTCGGCAAGTGGATATGCTGACAGATGAGAAAAAAATTGATGAAGAACTTTCAAGGACATTGACTTCATTACACAGCTTCATTATAGTCTGAATAACTGGCTAAATATGTCATTGGAAAGATAATGTGCCACTTTTAACTCTTCTCTGTGTGTCGTTCGTGTAAGTAAGCAGAGTATAGTTTTTCAAAATACCCAGTATTGGAAAAGAAAACAACGTTGAGGGATCAGTTCTACAGCATTTCCTCGTTGCTTCATTCTCTATGAGATTTCTAACTGGTGGTGGACTACTTAGAGCAAAACGCTGTAGATTATTTACATTAATTTATCAGCCACACCGCTTGGACGGATTCAGACTTTAGAAAGTGATGCTCTTCACCACTGGGTAAATTTCCGTTAATGAATTTAAAAGATTTTTGTTCCTCTGCACAGCATAAGATCCCGAGGCACAGCGAGGGGTTGGTCAGTGTCTCGGTGGAGATGTGTTTACACCTCTTGGGCCAGTTTGTCAGCACCAAAATTAATTCCATTTAAATCCCACAACCTTGTGTACACACGTACACTTCACTTCACGCACCTGGGCTTACTCAAGCAAAATTAAGTATCCCAAAAGGATACAGAGGGAGATTGAGATCAACCAAAAAAATAGAGCAAAGATGATCTGTTTCAGACTAGATGATGTAACCCAAGTGTGACCCTAAAGACTTTGGGCTGGGGTCCTCTGCTTGGTGTTACAAGACTTTTTGAGGCAATAAAAAAGCTTCAAATCTGATCTTTTAAGCAGGATTGGGAGAGAAAAAGAAAGGTATTGAGCGCAGGGCCTGGAGCAGTGCTTACCTGGAAGATACAGAAAAGCATCCAAAAGGCGCTTTACAAGTTTTTCTAGAGAAAAACGGGTCACGCAGCAAGCCAATGACTTTTTCTGGGTTTCAGCTGCCTCTTCATGGAGAAATAATAGTATTTAAAGAAGGAAGGGAATTAAAACAAAGATCAACCTTTGAGGCTGAAAGCAGAAGAACAGAAATGCTTTCGATCTTAGCCATTGGGGCTATTAGCCAAGAGAAGAAGGCTGGAGAGGGAAGAGGCACCGACTGAGGCGACAGCTGGAGTTTATCTGATGCATCAGTCCTCTTTCACACCTCCTTTTTGTGGCTGCTGTCACCTTCACATGAGGACGTTTACGGAACGGGCTTCACTGAAGCATTCCGCCGTATCCGCCCTCTTACACACCGGGGACCTTTGTCCCTGTAGCGTTACGTGCATTTATATTCACATTTCCCAACAGCCGTGGGGAGACCCACGTTGTGCCCGCGCAGCCCTGGGCACGTGAGTAACTTGGCCCTCACCCAGCACCTTTGGACTTTGCCCACATGCCAGCAACCATTAATAACGACTCGTTATTATTATTTTTTTTTACCCTTGGTAATAAGGGAGGCAACGCTTAGCCCAACTGTTCGATGAAGGAGTAGCAAATAGCATCCTGTCATCACCGCAAAGCTGAATCCACTCCAGCGCCGTATGTCCAGAGAAACTCAGTGAGATTTTGGAGAAAAGGAAGGGACTAATCAAAGCCGTCATTCCCCACCCAAGGTTTGCACCGTCGGCCCATGTATAATGACCTCCCTAATGGGTAATTGCGGGATTAGAACCTCAGAGTTTAAATATGGCATGGGGACATCTGGCAGCGGAGCAAAGCGTCGCCTGGCAGCGGTACGATGCTCTGAGACTCTTAGCTGGATCAGCCCTCGGGAGAGAAGGTGCCCGGGAGCTGTAACGCTGGCTGAGCCTGTTAAACACGCACGGCCCGAGAGAGTGACTGCAGGCACTTGCAGGCGCAGCTGCTCGATTCTTGCACGCGAGCGTGGGAGGATGGTGCGCGGAGCCCACGCGTGCTGGGGACGCACCAGCCTCATCACGCGCGCCTTGGGAAAGCAGGGACCTTGCTCCTTGGTGGCAGCAGGGGAAGTGGCATTTCAGGGTGCCGTTAAATGTGCCACTAGGGGTGTCTGTCGGCGATCTCTGGTGGAATCTCCCCTGCCGCCGAGGTCGGCGAGGGACAAACTGGTCCTAAATGAAAGCTCAAGTCATATCCAGCATGTTCCCTACCGATGCCCACCTTGAGCAGCACAGCTTCTACTCTCTCCTGACTTAGGACAGGGTCAGGGTCACGCACCTTCAGTAGCAGAAATTTTCTGCTCATCTTTCAGCATTTTGAGTGGCACGACAAGCCCAAACCCTTAAGCACAGAGGAGATCACGCACTCCATTCCCTCGTGCTAATCCCCATAGAAATGTTACTGGCCACTACGGGATTAAACAGCCTGTAAATGAGGCTCAGGGAGTACTTTGTGACTTGAGTGGAAAATGGTTTTTTTAAGAGCTGGGGTAGTCCTCCCAAGGAAACTTTCCATGGTGCTCTGGCAATTTCAGAGACCACCTGGTCTCCCAACAGTAGCTTTGGGCCATCCCCTTCAGGAACCAGACGTTGAAGTGGCATTAGCAGAGCGGTGGCGTTTTCTGTGGGGTTCCACACCCCCAGGTGGAAATCATTGCATGCTTCAAGTGCTGGGGCATTATCATTTACGTCTACTTATCAAAAGGAGCCCACTCCATTATTAGCCACTTAATGCACCTTGTCTGCTGGCCTTTAGTTGGCTGTGTTGCATCCTGGATAAAATTCTACCCACGTGGGAGTTGGTCCTTGGTTTTCCAACAGTTGGTCAGCCGGAAATATCACCAGGACTGCTTCTAAAATAACAATCTCTCTTACTTTGGTCCACGGAGGGATATGCCTTACCTATTTATCCGCATTTAATTTCATTGCTAAGGTATTAGTGCTGGTGCATGCTTTGATGTAAATTATGCACAGCGTATGGCTACCCATTCTCTGCGGATGTCTTGTTTTTAATAGCTTTATCTGTGCTACTTGTGTAAATAACGAAAGCCGGGGTCTGGTCATTGATCCAGGCTGGCCAGCTGGAAAGGGCTCCATCTGTGCTCCCGCTCTCCTGAGCCAATTGTCAGGGCAGAGCAACCACCTCGTCCCCGTTCCAGGACTTGGCACCCTGGCATTAATTTCAGGGTGGGAAGTTCAGCCTGTATTTTCTGACAAGCCCCATAGTTACAACTTTCAACACCCGTTTTGTCTGTGCTTTTCTCGCGTTGCCCTGTACCTCCTGACCGGAGCTGAAACGCTGTATGAACCATGCCCACGGGCAGCAGCACCCATGTACCTCTGTGGGTCCATCAAGCTGCTCCACTGCTTTATGTGTCTAGATACAGCAGGTCCATGTTTTGAATTCACAGCAACATTTTTTTTCCATGAATCCTCAGCTATGGCTGCCGGTAAATGTTTCAGACCTCAAAGTTACACGTCGGGTGCTGAGTGCCGAGTGCCAGCGTTTTCCCAGGTGTAACCCTCACCTGCAAAATGTGCAGATTTTTTTCTACCCGCTCCTTAACTGCTGGTGCAAAATCTGTCTCCTTGCACTTGTGTTTGCCTGATGCCTGCTGCCGTCAAAGAGGAGCACAGATTTACTCGGAAACAAATAATGTACAGAGGTGAGCATCGTGCCCAAGCTGGCACAGCTAAGAAGTAGATGCAGAAGTTTTCCAGAGCCTGTTAAGCTCAAGGTGGGTGGAGATCCACCGAAAACTTCAGCTCTCTGCATGTGCCTAACAGTGTTTAAAATCCAGATAAATAACTGCAGTGTGAGAAGTTGATCCAAACCTTTGCTCAGGGCTGCAGCGGTAGAAAAACCCAACTATCCCGATGTCCCCTGATGGGCACTGCTCTCCAGCTCGGGAGAGATGCTCATCTCAGGGACTGCTGGCTGCTGGCTGACAAGCAGGAGACAGGTTTTTATTCAGCTTTGGCTTTTCTCATTCCTGGCTTGCTGCTTAATTGTTCTCTGAAAGAGGGGCTAATTAACTCATATGCAGGGCAAATTAAAACACATTGGATGTGATCAGCTTTGCAGCACCGACACGGAGGAGGTTCAGAAAGCAGCCCCAGACAGGGGAAAAGGCACATTCCCACTTGCCTTCTGATCTCAGCCCAAATGGAGCTGAATCCCCAGGGTGTGTGACACCTCTGGAGTGAGCTCAGGCAACTTGGAGGAGGAGGAGGAGGAGGAGGAGGAGGAGGGGGAGGCCACGCTTTGAAGATGAGCGGCTCAGTTCATCCTCACTCCTGCCCTGGGCTTGGTAAGGGGAAGCTTAGTTGAGTTACTCAACTTGAAACCTCATCTGCAGGGCTGGAAATTTAGAAACCCCACTCTCTGTGCAGGGCACTTACTGGTTCTGCTCACAGCATCTTGGGTCATCTCCTGTGCCTGGGTTCACTGGCTTCGTGGTGCTACCCTACAGGGAGGAGGTGACATGCCCGGGGCAGTAGGGAAGTCAGTGGCAGAGCAGGGCATCATCTGCCGGGCTGGATCAGGTAGGTATGAACTAAGTAATGAGGCAGGCGTGAATTTGGAAGCAAGGGTGGTAGGTATGTGAGCAGCACAGACACCTCACAGAATCATAAAATCACGGAATCACAGGATGTCAGAGTTTGGAAGGGACCTCAAAAGATCATCTAGTCCAACCCCCCTGCCAGGGCAGGATCACTCAGAGCAGGTCACACAGAAACACGTCCAGGCGGGGTTTGAGTGACTGGAGAAGGAGACTCCACACCCTCCCTGGGCAGCCTGGGCCAGGGCTCTGAACACTTGCTCGCCAGAAGAGCCTGTTGCTCATTTTTGTGGGTTTTGGAATATTTCAGCCAAGGATTCACCTTCAGGGCTGGAACACAGAGTCCCTCAGCACGCGCTCTATAAATATTTAGATGGAGTTTTGAAACCGAATGCCATTAGAAATTTGGCTATTTGTAAGCTGTTGTATAATCCAGTACAATGCACAATTACATAATTGTTGGATACCTGAGAGTTTAATATTTTGTAACAGGCCGAAATCAAAAGCGTGCTCTGATTAACATCGCCAATGTACTAAATGTTTAGTAAACACTGGAAGATACATTTCTTGCCCCAGAGAACATGCAGTCTGAAAAATTAATATTGATTCGAGGCAAATCAGTGTTTGCTTACTAAAATCATGTGCTGAATACTTTATAGCACCCACACAGCTGCGGGGATATTGCAAGCTCCGTCTCCCTGCGACGCCGTGAAAGAGCCCGAACCTGTACGCGAAGCTTCACCTTCTGTGGAGCTTTAAAATCGTGGCAATAATGTTCCTTAACAACATCTCCCGTCAGTAATAGTGAAGGTGAAAAAAATCAGACTTTCTCCGCAGATCCCCGATGGGTTTCTTTTAGGCAAGGACTATGTACATTAATACAAATCATATTTTATGTTGCTCACAGGACACAGAGATAATCAGAAAGCTATCTTCATAAACAGAGGGTTATTCATAATCCCTCACATGGCATTTCAATTATCAGTCTGATGACGATGTGACATTATGGATGAGGTTGTGATTAAATTTTCTTGTGTAATGACCCTAAGTAAATCTTTGCAATTTTCATTTTGCAGAGATTTAATATAGATTGGTGGCCTGTTGTTTGGCCCCTGTTTAATCCAAAATCGCTCATTAAATTGGGACCAGTAAACATCTGATGATTGCATTTCATGGGCTGAGCTATGAATTTAACATATTAAATCTACATTCCAGATGGATATAAGCATCTGTTCTCATTATGGTTATTGGTGTTAATCTGAAACCCTGACCTGTTTCTCCTAACATTACTCATATTAAATTCCATCCCAAATTCTAACAGATATTGGCATGAGGGCAGAAGATGGCTGAAATACCTTCACGTGCGCATAATCCGGTGAAAGATTAACGGCAGAAATTAGGGGACAAATAACATGAACTTCTTTCTTGTTCTTAGGAGGTGGCTGCCATTGCTGTAGCATGTAAAACAACCACTTTTGCTTTCTAGCATTGAAAGGAAACCTGAAAAACCCCCGTAGCCAATTCTATTCAGCCGTGTACTTGCTAATCACCGGGCTCAAGCCGTATCCTTTACGGAGCGGCACATCCCTAATTTGTAAATCTGATTTGTCACTAAATCTCCGCAGAGTTTGACCCAGCATCTTGCAGGCACTTGTCTGGCAGTAGCCAGGCTTCTCTGCTTCGGAGCCAGTCAGCTGAAAGTCAAATTAATCGGTGACTTCCAAAGACCATTAGGAAGAAGATATGTGTTACGGGGCGGCTGCGAGCTTCTCCGCACTGAATGATTCATGTTTATTGCAGCCGGGGCATTTATTTATTAGATTGCTCAGTCTAATGGGAAATTTAAAATGACACACATTGTATTACAGGGAGGCTTAGCAAAATATTATCTCCCTGTTATTGTAAATCAAGCAATTCTCAATGTCAGTTCGGATCACCTTTGCTCAGCAGAAGTTTTTCCAGAGGGTTGGTTTAGTTCCTTAGGTTTGTTTTTGATTTTGTTTTTTTTTTTGCTTTACTTTAAGCAAACCTGCCCTCTTCCCAACCTGATGTGTGAGGCAGGCTGTACAGCTCGGTGCTGCAGATTGTGGTGGGATGCTGACGGTAATCCTGGACTTTCTTGGGTCCCGACACCCAAATCCTGTGTAGAAAGGATCAGAAAATTTGGCCCCATGGTTAAAAAAAATTAAAAAGTGACCCAAAAGGATGGATAAGGTTTTTGCCTTGAAAAGGAGGAAACCATCCAACATTTTAAAGGAGCAGAAGATCTATTCTACCCACCTTGTACCAAAAGGCATTAGTGCCTCCTGATGCCTCATCAGCTGATTCCCCAGGGATTTCTTGGCTTCTTTGGAGGGGGAAGCGGGAAGAATCCAGCTTCTGGGAGGATTTTCAAGCAAGAAATACTCACCTTCAACGTACAAACACTGACCCTGCAGGACGTAGTGTTGGAAAAATGTCTAAAATCTGTGGTTATTGGTGAAGCAGTGAGATGCAGCGTTCCCCGATGGCTGCTCCCTGCACTGGGCAGTTATTTTAACAGGTTGAAAAGTGCAGAAACACAAACATATTTTTTCTAACATGAACTGAACTTTGTATATAAAACAATGGAAGAGGACATTTAGATGTGTACTAGGTGTTAGAGTCCAGGATCTACTCAGAGAAAATGCTGGTGCAGCCTCCCGTGCCCATTTCGTAATGGGAAAAAAAAAAAACCATTTCTGATCTCTCAAAGAGCACAAAAAGAAAGTGGGGAAAACGGACTGCAGCATTCAGCAGGTGAGGGTGCCCACTACGGTGTGCACTTACCATCACTCGCGATTGTAAGAGAGGACGAAAGAACCACCCAGCCAGCCCTGTCGCTAGTAATTAAGCCCGCATCATTCACAGAAGAGCTGTTGTGTATATGGAATGAGGCTAATTATCTCCAAAGTACGGTCTGATTTTAAAGAGTTTGGCTGAGGGGAGCACGCCGAGGGACTCACACAGCCGGGCTGGCTGCGCTTCACTCGGAGCGGTTTGACTCCGGCTCCTCGCCCCGACGTTGGGGTTCGGAGGCGGCAGAAAAAGTCGTTCCCGCTCCTCAGTGTCAGCAGCCCCCGACGACTGCGGCCACGGGAAGGAAAAGATCAATGCAAGGTCATTTTCTCTCCAGAATATTTATTTTTTTATATCCAGGTGTGGCTGCACCAGGTTTTTCACCGGTCCCAGGATGGGTACGGCGGCAGCGGTTTGGGTGTGTGGGCGTCACCAGCTTGGCTTGGAGAGGGTGGGAAGCAGCCAGGGAGAGGAGCTTCTCTGGCAGAGGGGATAACAGCAAACACGCCTGCACAGGCTGCCCAGCCTTAGCCACGAGGTGAAGAGGTGTTTGCTTGGGTCATTACACCTGAAGGTGCCTCCCGCCGGCTACAGACCATGGCCACAGCTGCGTGTGAGTGCGGGAGCACCGGTGGTAGGTGCCTCTCATCACCTACAGACTTCCACAGCATAACCATGGAACAAGTGGAGCTAGAGAAAATCAGAATTAAAAGTACCCTAGAAGCGATTAACACCACTTTATGTACAGGAAAAAAACTATCTATGCTAGGGAGAGCAGTCCCCGAAATTCCCTCCCAGCCTCCAAAATGAGGATTTTTAAGAGGGGATAACGCTGAGCGATGGCTCCGGGGAACCGTCCTGTAGCTTCCAGCGTGATGGGCCGGAGATTTTAATTGCTTGTTAACTACTATTGTCGCACGCAAGTTAGCAAAGCTGAAGCCGCCTGACATAAATCACATGTATCAGCCCAATAAATCTTCTCTGGAAATGACAGCTTTGCAGACAGCGCTAAATTAGAGCGGCCGTTGCACAGACCTGTACTTACAACCGCCGTCTGCAAACGGGTGACAGATCTGTTGGGACCAAAACGCTTGGCACTCTGCTAATGTCTGTCATTACCGTGATTGATACAGCCCCTCTATCACGTTCCGCAGTTGTCTGCATTTGCAAAGCTTTATTAAATTACCACGTCTCCCAACTGTTATCCGGCATCAGTACAAGGAAATGACCGAGAGCAGTCGGGGACAACTTGAGGTTTTTCAGCTCCGAAGACGCGGGGAGGTGGAAGGGGTGAAGGCTGAGCATTTGCTGCCTTTTCTCTGGCTGAGAAGCTGGGGACAGAATTATCTTCATGTTTGAGGACGGGAGCTGACACCATCCCCATGTTCTGCAGCGGAGGGGGAACAAGGCTTGGCAGGACCCGGGGACTTTCTGCTTCCTTCACTCTGTTACCAACACAGAGGTTGAAGAATTCGTTTTTGCGAGGGCTGGGGTTGTCTTAACGACTCTCCTGCCAGTGTTCCCGTTGACCTACCTTGAGTGCAAGCCCCTGTCACAGGTGCCATTACAATATATCCCGCCCCACTGAAAGCCCTGTCTTCGTGGAGACTTTAGGAGGAAGAACACACAGATATATTGTTTCTATAAATCCCCTGATATTATCTTTTATCGGTAGTAATAAATGTTCATATTAATTAACTTAATGGTTTTAACTGCAGTAATGACTTTGTATTAAGCTAGTGTGCTTTCATGTCCCACATAAAAGCTGCAATAATAAAATTTGTCTGCAGTATTTTTTTCAACTTCTATTGTGCTGAAACAAAGCAACCCCATTGCTGGAATATTCCAGCTGCCAAGGCCAGCAGATGAATCGAGCTTGGTGTAACTTCCTTCCATTTTAAAAGAAAAGTATATTCAAATTTGGAAAGTTTTGAGCAAGCCACAGCTAGAATAGAACAGAAACAAAACGGGGCAACCGCCTTTTTTTTTGTTTTTTTCTGTATTTTGCTAATAAATGAGTGAAGCTGGTACTCAGTCTTTCATCTGTTGCTGTGAATATTCTGGGTATTCCCATAAATATGCGAGAGAAATTCATGGGCTTTTGCAATCGTTTTGGAATACATGTCAGTGCCAGAGGAGGTGTTGGCTACCAGTAAGGGGGCAGGAAATAATGAGTGTGATGAGAGTAGCAAGCGAATATCAAAGACATATCTTCAAAATTTCATTTGCATTCTCCAGGCTGAAACATCTTCACATTAAACGCGAACTTCTGCAACTGGAAAGGTGGAAAATGGTGATTATCAGCAGCCAGGGCAGTGGCGGAGGGAAAAAACCCACCTTATCTCCACAAGTTGACATCTGTGAGTGGTTTTTACTGGTTCTACCAGGGCTATGTCTGAGCCAATTTTAGTCACTGGTTGTGCTGTGGCTTTAAAACAGCGTGACTGCCTTCACCATCTGTGTGAACTGGCTCCATTTTACAACTGACTGTTACAAATGTTTTTCCCAGCTTTAAAACACGCGGGCAGATGTGTTAGCTCAGGGCTCCTAAACCCTCCCGGGAAACCCGAGACCCCAACCCAGCACCACCGACATGATTCCTTTCAAGCAATCCTTATGTGCTTCTGAAATCAGAGATAAAGCCTCTAAATTAGAGTTTCTGACAGGTAGAAAGTGCTGCTCTCCAGAGATAGTTTTGTCTCTTGCGTTTGATTTGGGAGATAAAAAAGGGGGTTGCACCAGCGGGACGGGTCAACAAAGGCAACTCAGCCTCCATTCACAAGGATTTCCTTCCTGTCTGAATTGCACTGGAGAATTACTAAGGTCGTGTACAAACGAGTTTACATTTTGCGCCATAACAGCAATGGATAGGTGCAAACCAGACTTTTCCCCCGAGCTCCTTCACACTTTCTAACAAGAGCACGTTGCTGGCACAAGTTGGTTAAAAGGAAAGTGCGAGCCATCCTCACAGCCAGGTCACAGTGAGAGCTTTCTAATCTGATCAATAATCCCCAGTTCTTACTAGTTCAAATTAATCTCTAAAGCCTTTCCCAAGGAGTTGCTAGATTGAATTGGCCCTTTCGAGCAACGAAGCGAACTGAGAGGCAGCTGCCACCAAAAATCAGATCCCGCTCCTCGTGCTCTAACCACTGAGCCAAGCTGCTCTCTCTGCCACGAACTTCTTCCTGGATTTTAAGTTTAGAAATTCCTAATCATTGTGTACAGGGAGGGTACTTGCCAATAACCTTATGGTACAGCAAGGAACAAGGCTTTCCCCATCTGTTAAAATGATTTTAAGCTTTTCTGAGCAGCTTCAAACAACCTCACACCGGCACCAGAGCATCTTCTCCCATCTCCTCTGAGAAAAAGGTCAGAGAACACTCAGACTCCTCATAACTTCTTTAGGTCTTCATACATTTTGATCCCATGAGGTGCAGGTGTGGTTGCAGCAGTTTGTAAATCTAAGCCGTGGTTGTGTTCTGCAGCCTGGGACAGCTGAGCCACGTTGGTGGACATCACCGCAAAGCCAGGTCCCTGCCCCGTGGCCGGGCTGTGGAAGTGCCGGGAACCTCTCTTGACGGCTCCCTCTGGGAGTGCTGGTGATCCCGCAAGCTTTATGTAAATATTTTTAAATGGCACATCTGTCTGCATTATAGCTGTGCCCTCCTGGATTGCTAATTGTAGGTTTTAATTCAGCTCTGACGACCAGTTTACATAAATTAGGGAGCTGGCAGTAAGCAAGCTTCGAGGAGATGGGAGATGGATTTAGTGAGGGCTGTTTTTTTCTCTCTGAAACGCTTCTCCTCCTAAGCTCGTGCCTCTTCCATTAGCTTGAATTGTTCTGGGGGAAAACCAGAGAAGTTCAGCTCTGCTTGTGGAAGACATGCAGCACTGTTTTGTCTTCACTCCAGCTCACACCAGTAGCCTAATTGACTTTAATTGGCCGTATGAAAAGAAAGTGATTTGGCATTTAGTCTCAATAGCCTACTCATCTGGCAAGAGTGGGAGCCAATGTAACCTGGCTGGGGCTGGCGCTGTGCGTGTTCCCCAGGCAAGCAGTGCCGGATCGATGATGCGCCAGCCAACAAGTTGTTCAAGGATCAATAAAAGTCTTCCAGCCCTTCTTCAGCTGCATTGGCTACAAGAGTGTTGCACCCAAGCTGGCTCTGGCAAATAAAGCCCAGCTAAACTGTTTCAATATATACCTGCAAAAGGGACTGGGACTATCCACAGAGGCTTGAAAATCAGTTTGTTTTCCTGGCTCTTGATTGTGCTGAAAGCATTAACACTCCCTCGTGCACGCCCTTGATGTGGCAAACTTTAAATTCAAAATTTTTGCACCAATTTCCGGCAGTCGTCAAAGTAGATCTGAAATTCTCTTGCTAAATGTGAGCGGGGGCTGCACTCTGCTTGGATGCAGAAGCTTGCTCAACATAGGAGTTTGAGAGGAATGTGGAAATAGCCCTCCCTGCCACCCAAGGAAGGTCTACAACAATTGGGATGTTTCCACATCCCTGGGACGGATGCAGGCTGTAGGTTATCATGGTCCTTATTCTCAAGGAATATATCTAAGCCCTTTTATTGAATGACTGCTGAGGTCTTACACCTGAGTGGGGAAATGGCCCTTTCATTTAAATTATTTAATATAAGCAGAGAGTAGAATACTAGATTTCTTTCTCAGAACTGAGCCGTCTGGTCACATGTCCTACCAGTCACGCAGAAAACTTGTGAGATGCAGCTGCACGTTGCATTCCCAGTTTGCATATCAGGTGGTTTAAACTCCCAGCAGAGATTTAATCAAGGAAGTGAATACTCCCTTTCTCCAAACTCTGGCCTTCTGACTGGAGTGCCTTTGGCTGATATTCTTATCCACATCATCCGCTGTCTTCTGCCTGAAATGGATATGGTCATCAGCTATTTTTCCTCTGTCACAACCTCCTGCTCTCCCAGGCAATCCTGCCTCTAACACCACAACCGCTGACACAACTGATGCAGCCGTTTAACCATCAAGACACACAGGGTCTGTCCCAAAGGCTAGGAGAGCGTCCCTTGCTTGGACAGAAGCTGTACTACAATGATAGGCAGGAAAGTCAGCATTCACTTCGGCAGCACATGCTTGCAAATGAAGTAGTGCTGCCTTCAAGCAGCAGTAAGCATGTATTGCCTGCTAAAAAAACCCAAATCAATGACTTTCCAATAAATATGTGTATTCTGCAAATGAAACAGAGATGAGTTTTGTTATTTTCTGCCTTTTTCTTTCTTGAAACACTTCTTTTCTCGGATGTTTAACAACTTAAACACAAGACTTACAGAAATACCCCCAAACGTGCTGGTAGAGATTCCTCTTTCTCAATTAAGATGGAGATGCAGTCACCTACCCATTCACTGTGTAAGACCATCATGCTGCACCTACGAAAAAACCCATCTGCCACCTGGCAGCTCCCACCATCAACACGTAATATTTACTGCACCGCTGAGAATCAGCTTTGCAAGAAAAACCAAAAGAACTGTGATTAATAACCATTCTATGAGTGGCTCTTCAGAAATGTCAGTGGCCTGGCAGGAGGAGTTCAGAGAGAGATCCAAATTAAACTAGCAAAGAATATGAGAAGGGCAGGCTGGGCATCTGCTGAGATAGTCGATCTGTTCGGTGCACACATGGTTAAACTAGAATTGTTTAATTAACTGCAGTAGTTGCCGTAAGTGTATTTTGTGCTGTGACTTTGTCTCATCTCAGACACTTTGGATCTTGAACATGGCTGAAGAATAAGACGAATATGGCAGCTCCCTGGAAAATTTCAACCCAGAAAAGCAAAACTAAATAAAAATGGGGAAAGCTGGTCGTTCACTCTGTCCTCTGTGAAATGAGACTGCTGACTCCTCAAGGTACCGAGCGATGCCTGCTTGCTTTCTCTTCCCTTCTCTAAAACACCTCTCATGCACCGGGTTTTCTAGTGTAGTGAGAATGTCCTGATCCCCATCCTTACTGCCACTGTACATTTTCTCGCATCCCAGTCTGAGCTTTAAAAGCAAATATTTTTTTAATCCAGGGCACCAAGCCCGTCGCTGACTCGGGGGCTCTGAAGAGCACTGCAGCTGGCTGAAGTTTTGACTCTTTCCTCCCAACACGTACACTAAGAACGATGAATTTCACACACTTTGGTGACAATTCAGCTGGGCCAGGCTGGTCCAGAGCTCATTAAAGCTGACAAGAGTCTTTCCATTACTCCAACAGACGCTGGAGCAGGCCTGCTGCCACGAGCGCTGCAAGCGGCTGCCACCGTCGCTGAAGCACGATCGCGGTACGTCGCTGCAGCCAGACTTTCCAGAACAAAAGCTTGAGGGTTTGTGGGTTTGGGTTGTTTTTTTTTTTTCTCTCTGGCTGGCTTTTTATGGAATCACTCGAGGGCCACGTTGTAGTTCTGTAATTGTACGGGGCTGTCATCCTCATAAATATTAAACACCGCTTCCAAGTGAAACTGCAGCTCCTTTTATTGCACAAAGCGATGGATATCCCAGCTGAAACCATTCTGCTTCCTTGCTGGTGCCTGCTGAAAAGTGACTGCGGTTCAAAATATTTATCGATGCTTTGTTGTATTGGGAGAATGCTCAGTGACAGATGGACACTCTCTTTAAAACCTCAACGTATGCAAATCTCCATACAAAAGAGCCCAGGATGTTTTTAATATCACACACTTGCCTCAGGACATGTTTTTAAATCCCCACTTACCAAGGGCCCTGGCTTTTTATCAGTCAAACGCCTTAAGCACTATGTCAATGTGGACATCTGGCCGCGCGTTTAAAAAATTTTTTATTTGCTTAAATATTTAGTGATGTGACAGGGGTTTTAACTGGGGACATCAGGTCTAATGGCATATGTTTCAACCAAACTGCTCAGAGAGGAAAAACTAACAAGGTAGCTGTTCGGGGCACTTTACCATTTGGTGCATACTAAGCCAAAAAAAAAACCAAACCAAACCCAAAAAAACAAGGAAGGGAGAAGACCAAAACCAGGAGTTATTCCTGACCAGTGCAGAAGTGTAAAGAATTGCAGTTAAGTACACTGAAATAGCTCATTAGGGTTATTCTGACTCCTTTTCATCACTCTCATGTGCAAGAGAATGTCTGGTAAGGGGGTGTGCGTGTTTTAAGAGCTTCTCCCTTGTTTTCAGGCTGTTGAGGTTGGCCAAGGAGGCTGGCTTGAACTGTTCCCTTGAGAGAGCCTGAGCAGCAGCGATAAGGGGGTTGGGACCGGTGGGGATGGGTGGGAGAAGGTTACCAAGGAGTAACCTTGAAGGAAAATAGCAGACAGAAAAGTGTCATGAGTCTTTCAGGTTTCTTTCAAGCCTCTTGCACTTAACGCTGAGCTACTTGGCAGGCACGGTTCCAGCCCAACACCATCTGGAGAGCGAGTCTCAAAACTTCTCAAAGGTTTTGGGTGCTCCATCGTCACACAGACCATGAAAAGGAGTTGTGAGCCCAGAAATACCAAGCATTGACCTTTTTTCCATGCAGCTATTCCTGGCAAGTACTCCTTAAAGGACGTTGTCATGTTGGGAATTGAACAGAAGGTGTTGAACCAAACCCAGCACCCTACAGCCAGTGGTGCCAGGGCTGTTGGCTGGAACTCTTCTGGAGCAATGGGTGCTAACGCAATGCTCCAGCCTGGTGCCAGAAGCCCTTTTGCTTCCAGAACAGCCCTCTTTCAGCTCTAAAAATTAGATATGCAAAAGTGATCTCCAGCCTACTATGCATGAATGTGCCACAGTTCGTTTTGTGAAAGCAGGAGCATCAGCTAATTGTTACTTGCCTGTTCTACTCTCAATTAACACCCCTATTATTAGGAAGTTACCACATGTGAATTGAAACATCAGGCATGTTTGCCTTCTGCATGGGCAACCAGGCAGCCTGAATGGCTCAGAGAAATCCAGGCTTCCTCACCTCAGTGCTGATGTTAAATCCAAGGATGGGCGTTTCACACGGCCATTAACCATTTCGTTGGTGTCACTTCGGAAGGAGTTGACGTGACGCTGCCGCTACAGAATGAGCTTGAGAAGGAAGAAGGTAACAGAGGTCACATCGCTGTCATCATGTTTGATGGTAAGGATTGAAGAATCACTTAGTTTGAGGGCAAAAGTTTCCTTTTCCTTCATTCAAGGAGAAAAATCAACCAGAAGAACCAACCCTTTGTCTTGTGTACATGCGATACCTGCGTTTTATGTCACTGCATTATTCATGTTTACATTTGATTAACTAAGACCCCTTGGGGTTTAATGGTATTCAGTGCGGCTGCAGATATGTCAGCGTGCCACAGAGTTTCAGGTCAATATGTTAGAATAAATGAGGCCACTTTCTCTTAAAAAAAAAAAAAAAAAGCTGGTTTTTGTACCGGCTGGCGAAAGTTGCATGACTCCATTTCTCTCGCAAAATGAATCCGAGACTAAATCTGGTGGAAAAGCTGCATATTACAAGGCAATGTGATGATGTAAGGCTAATGAACAGTGAAATCAATGAATTTCAGCTCATTTATGCAGAAAAGGCCAAACTGTGTCGGAGCTGAGTGCCATCCATACTGGTATCCTCTCTCCAGCAGTGACCAGACCCCTGCTGAAGGTCCAAGGAGCCCCAAAAATGCTGAGGTGATCGAGTCAGGGGGTGCAAAGCCAGTGTGAAATCTGAACACGCCATCACCAGAAATAGGTTTGAATCCCGGAGCACAAGGTTCTGTCTTTCTAAGTGCTGTTTATTGTGATCATGGAGGAAGGATGATTTAAATGAAGTTTATTAACACCGATTTTACCTGGGAATTGCATAGATATTGCAGTGAAGCCTGAAAAGGCTGACAGGAGGTATCTGGAGCCTTATCTGGAACTGAGGCTGTTCAGCCTGGAGAAAAGGAGACTGAGGGGAGACCTTCTTGCTCTTTGCAACTGTGTGAAAGGGGGTTGTAGTGAGGTGGGGTCAGCCTCTTCTCCACGTAACAAGCAGCAGGACAAGAGTAAATGGCCTCGAGTTGCACCAGGGGATTGGATATCCTGAAAAAATTTTTCACCAAACGGTTTTTCAAGGGAAGTGGTGGAGTCACCATCCCTGAAGGTGTTCAGGAAACGTGTAGATGTGACCCTTGGGAACATGGTTTAGTGGTGGACCTGGCACTGCTCAGTTAACGGCTGGACTCAATGATCTTAAAGGTCTTTTCCAACCTAAATAATTCTGTGATTCTTGTGACTGGGGAGAAGGGACGGTTTCTACGGGGGGTGGACCAGCAGATCGCAATTGCCTGGAGAGATGGTTCCTGCTCCACGTGGTCCTCAAGGTCCTCCAGGCACCTTCTGGGTTTGGTGCCTACTACAGTGGACTTCTCAGTTCTGCATCTGCTACCTCCTTGGTGGGAAAGATTTTGGCTTTGCCCTTTTCTCTTCTGGAAAGAGACAAAAGAGCAGAGCTAGATCCAAGGCACATCGAAAGAATGAGGCGCCGTGATGGGCATCAAGTGTTGTGCCAGATTTGCTGCTTATTTTCCAGATAAGAAGGTGATATAGGTCTCCTAGAGTTAAAGCTTTTTAGCAACCCCCTAAATTACTTTCTTTTTTTAATGAAAAGTGTTTTTTTTCCTAGCGTGCATTACTTTCTTTGTGTCATGTGCTTGTCTTTGCTGCATTTCTCCTGAGAGCGGTTGGTCACTCTAGTTCTATGAAGTATTAATACCCCACCAGTGATATTTATGTACCCAGATCTTTTTTTTTTCCTTTTTACCTTTAGATGTTCAACAGCATGAATATTCTTATTTTTTATTTAAAACTAATTTGGAGTTCTTGCTCTCTAAGGGGTTTCTAATCACCAAAAAGTGCCTGAGGCTAAAGCTGATTGACAGGAAAACGTTGTAGCTTCTGAAAAGTAAATTGGCTATTGACAGAGCAGTATACAAAGGAAAATGCTAAATGCTTATTATTTATGAGCTATTAGGGAAAATGTTATTAGCATCTGTTTCCCACATGGGCAAAAACACCTGTCAGACATCAGGAAACTATAAAACGATGCACAGTTAATAGTTACTTTGTTTAAAAAGTCATTAAAATTGAATGTCAGCTAAAACTTAGGAAAACATTATTCTTCAAACAACTTTTAATCTGGCTGTTCAAAAACACCAAAAAAAAAAAAAAAAGAAGACCTTGCCATGTTTTAATTTCTGGGAGCGGAAAGGAAGAAGACGTTTGATTTAAAAGCGATGAGGTGACTTCTGGTACACAACAAACAAGGTATCAGAAAAAAAAGGAAAAGGCAGAAAAAGGGCAAAGGAAAAAAGGGACAAGCTGGCTCCTCTCCCGGAGCTGCACAACAGAGGGAAAGCAGAGCAAGGTCAGGCATTGACACGGGTTTCCAGTGCGTGTCGTGGGGATGTTTGGATTTCAGTTAAACCTTTTAACTCGGAGAGGTCGGGGTGTCTTCTGCCACGACGCGCTGCCCAGGTGGAGCGAAAGCGCCGAGCGTTGGCTTCAGCCCAGAGCTGGCATCGGCCACGGAGCGGGCTGCTGGCGTCCCCTGGCTGGGGCCAGAGCCCTCAGGTGGCCCTGCCTGCAGCTGTAGCAATTAGCTTAACGAGTTGCCCCTAATGGGCAGACTAAGGGTGGGCTCTTTCTCTCCCAGGTGGGACAAACCTCATGAGCATCGTCAGACCTGAATCGAAACCCCCTGGAGCCAGGGACGAACTCGGCTCTGCACAGGGTAGGTCAGTTCTGGGCTGGACTTTCTTGCTGTGTCTGTAGATAAAAAAGGAAAATTGTTTCCCAGGTGTCCCATGGAGACCAGCCAGGCTCCTTTCTCCCTGCCCGCATTGCGTCTGAACGGGGATTTGAGTGTATTTTGATGAATTCTTCAGCTGCAGAATTTCAGAGACCATGTCTGAAAACACCCCAAGCATCTCTCTGCCCTACAGCAAGAGAGAGGACGAGGCTGGGACAATCCAGGCATTTCATGCTCGGTATATTTAGGTTTGGTCCATCAGGAATGACCCTAAATCAGGATTTATTTTTGTTCGAACCATTAAAGGTTCTAAGACTCTAGTCTTAGAGCCTAAAGACTCATTTAAGGTTTTTTCCTGCTAAGGTGAATTCAGAGAGATGACAAAAACAAGAAGGTTCGATCCTTATTTTTACAAAAGCCGTAGCATCTTTTGCTGTTCCACGTGCCACCAAAATTTATTTACTTAGGGAACCATTTTCCTTTTTAAAAATCCTACGTGATTTTTTTCAAGCAGCTTTATTCAGGAGGCAAACCTGATCCCCGTGTTTCACACGCAGCTGAGCACACCGCCAGCATTTTAACAATTCTGTCAGCAACGGTGGGAAAACCAAGTATTTTTTTTGACGCACGTTGTGGTGACACTTTCCCCTCCAGCCTGGTCGCAACTTTATCACACGTTGTGAAACGAAGCCCAGGGGTTCTTGAATGGATGTAGGGGCTAAAGGTGAAAATATGCTTAAAATATGCTTAAAATATGCTTAAAATATGCTTAAAATATGCTGTTCTTCGTGTTTGAGCAAGTGTAACTGCAAAATGTCCACACGTAAGCCTTAGTGGTGAACAGAAACATGGTTCATCTTCCCACAATTGCACGGAGTACCTGCTGTTGCAACGTGAATAAACCATTTTGTGTCTGTACAATTTACGTTCTCAGCCGGGTAGGAATTTCATACCTGGGATTTTACTTCAGGAAATAGAAAAAAAAAAAAACAAACATCTTTAAAACAACCCCTCACCCCAAAGTCACCCTTGGTTTTACTCGCAGTCAACAAGAACTTAGCGATCCAGGACCCAAGGACAAACCCAGTGTGACACTGGTAAAAAACCCAGAGAAATATAATATAAAATATTGCTTGTCCATTTAAATTATTTAATGTTATTAACATTAATTACCATACTTGGATACCTTGAGTGATTCACGCTTATTCCCTCCCCCAACTTCTCCTCCGAAGTTTAACTCCGAATTTCGACATCCGCTCGTCTTCTAATTTATTTCCCTGGAGCAGCAGAAGGGATTTGGCAGATGGTATCTCGCCACCCCAGTCCACTTTGCTCCAAACCTCGTTGCCCCTGCACCTTCCTTCTTTCACACACCGCAGCCACCAAGTCTCGGTTTGGTTCCAGCTGTCACATCCAAGGGGGTGTTGGGGGGGTCTGGAAGGGTTTGGGCTGTGCCGAGCCCCGGGATGGGCTCAGTTATTGCTGTCGGGTGTCAGGTATTGCAGATCTCTCTGCACGACCTCCCGTGGGGCTAAAGACATAACGGAGGAGTTCAGCGCTCTAGTGCGATAAAAGGGTCGTATTTTAGTGTCAATAGTAGCATAAATTATCTTCACCTGGTGAAACCATTGGCTTTTATGACTGAGCTGGAGCACAATTTCTTCTGTAGCCCATAAAGCGACACAATATCTGGTCTGCTGGAGGGCAACAGCATCCTCAGCGTGCAACGGACCGAGGGATCGGCTCATGATGAGGTCGGCCGTCCCCGAGAAGCGCTGGCGATGTAACGGTGAGATGAAGGCTGCCTCACCCAAGATCTTCTGGAAATGTCCAGGTGGGGAGGCAGAAAGTGCTCTTAGTTCATTATTCAATTAATTTCTGGGGTTTGGTTAAAGGCTTGATTACACCGTTGATATTTCAGCGGCACCAGGCGAAACAGGGACTTTCCATCATTAGCCAGGAGAGGCAGATGTGCTTCCCAAAACCCCATGTTGGCCTCATCCAACCCCCAGGTGCCTTCAGAAAGATGTGGGGCAGCCTCTTGCCCTTCTCTCCGAGTGCTCCCAGCAGCAAGGACCGCCTCCACCTCCTCCAGTCCCCAGGCAGGAGCCCTCCTGGGTGGGGACTTCAATATCAGGCTGGAGCCGCATTTGATGTGCCATTTTCTCTTTGAAATGCAATGTCTCACTCATCTAAACCACGTCACATTTGGGAAGCTTCTCTGCAGCCCTTCAGATCGGGATGTCAGGGGAGTAGAGTTTAGTTTTGAAAGTGGCCAGTTTGAAGGTTGGGGTTTTTTTTGTTGTTTTTAAAACGTAAATGCTTTTTTCATCAAAATTTAAAGTAACCCTTTTGGTGGTTGTTGCTGGCTGGGTTAAATTTTTATTGTTTTGTGGGGTTGAGGTTTTTTTTTTTCTCTGAGACTGTGAATAGTTCTCAGGCACCTTGGCTCTGTTTTCCTAAACTTTTCCCTGATGCTCGTTGTATAGTCTCTGTGTTGCAAACCTCCAGATCGTCTTTCAGAGCATATGCGTGGGATCTCTCCAAAAAGAGCTGTGCTCACAGACAAGAGGAACCAACACGGTGCCCGCTCCGGTCCCGGGGGGTAAATCCCAACCAGCAGAATATGCCAAGACCAAAATCTGCTGTAATTTACTCCCTTTGGCTCCCTGGAATGATCCTCTCCAGCCCCAGTGCCTGCCTCAGGATGGATGGGTCCTTCCTTCCCGAGGAACCGCCGTGAAGGATGGGAGCTGTGCTCGAGCTGCTCCAAAATCCCCCAAACTCCCGTTTTCCCATGATCAGACGCGAACGCGGCCGCTGTGTCGAGCTCAGGGCGGCTTCCAGCCACATCCCGGGTGCAAAAACTCAGATTGCTTGGGCCCAGCTTTACAGACAGACCTTGCAAACACAGCGGCTGCTCCTCACCCATCCAGGAGCTGGGACCCACCCTCCGGTCACGGCAGCGACGGGGATTTAACTTTGAAACGACTCGCACCCGGCCCGTTTCTCCCCACGCTAACCTTTCCTCCTCCCGGCCTTGGAAGTTAGAAACATCTTTTGTATTCCAGAGGCCAAAGGGCCAAACTTGCCTTTAATTAAAATGCATATTCTTTAATTAAAAGCCCCATAACACATGAAGGGCATTCATTGAAATACGATGTGTGACATAGTCATTACCCTGCTGTTAATTACTAATTAATGAAGCTATTTCAATTAATAGCTTCCCCACTGTCACTCTGGCTTTGACAGGGCTCCGTGCTGAGAAGCCGTAGCGGAATCACAGGCGATCGTAACTCCTGGAACAGCACCAAAAGGCATCAGCTGAATATTCATGTCGGACGACGTTAACACTTTTCAGTTAAACATAATAAAGTAAAAGCTCCGTCAAAAGTGTATATCAAACGTGCAGCAGCCTTTCCCTCTCCCCCTGTTCTCTTCCAGCTTGTCAAAAATAAATAGAAAGAAGCAGGGGCATGGGGGGAAATGTTTGTGGGGGTTTTTTTTTTGTTTCCTTTGGACACTTCAGGCTGGAGCATCATTTACGAAGGACAAGCCCTGGCTGCCGTGGGAGCACACGCACTCGGCTCTTTTCTCTCCTCTCATTCTCTCCCCCTTCCCTAGAGCAAAACCACCGAGGGGACAAGCTCGCGGGTGCTTTCCCTGCCCCGTGCAAATGTTTGGGAGCTCTGGAGCAACACCCTTCATTTCCGCGGCGAGAGGAACCGCTTCCCAAGTGCGGGTTTTAATTACCGAGGTTAAGGGCTGGTGTAAGGAGCAGAGTGAAAGATGTTCTGCCCTTGGTGAGAAGTTGTATCAGTCCTAAAAATTGCAAAGCTGCAACGCGCTCTCTCGGGCGCCATCTGGTTGAGGTTTTCCATTCGAAAGGATTGGAAAAAGAAACCAAAAAAAAATTCCCGTGGGGTATATCCGTGTTGAAGCCCAAATGTTTTATTTTAGGAGCTTTTTTTATTTTTTTTTTTTTTTTTTCCAGGCAGACCTTGGGGAAGGGAGAGGAATCTTTTACAGAGAAAACATTATTTACAGGAAACTAGAAATTGGGAGAAAAGGAAGATGTTGTCCAACTATCCCTGCTCTTTAGGTACACACAGGTACAGAGAAGTCTCCTACAATTTGTTGCAGAAAGCAGAAAAGATGGTCACCTGGCGTGGGACACTTCTGCTGTGGGGACAGAGAAGGGACATGAAGACTCCTGTGACTCCTGTGGAGAAAAATGAGGAAAACGAGGGATCACAAGGAGATATTTCAAATCGTGTCTCAACTTGAAGTTTCTACCTGAAGCCAAGCAAGGCAATACTCATCACGTTGCCGATTGCTAACGCGTGGCTGAGGCATTAGCTAACAGCACTTCACGTGGTGGCACTAGGAAACAAATCATGTGTTTTGTGTTTATCCACTGTGACCTCCCCACGCTGGCCACCTTCCCACCCACACCACCATCCCAGCCTCTGGACCAGCTCTTTGCTTCTTCAGAGCAGGTCAGAAGTTTAAATTCCCCATTCCCATCTCCTGCTCCCAATGCCAGTATCCATCTCGAGGGAGGGAAGCTCCATCCTTCCTTCTAGCATGAACCTTCAGCTCCTGCTGGGTTTTTCCACCCCCCTTACAAAGCCAGGCAATGGCCAGGTTTCCTTCCCCATCCTTACAGACACGCAGATGATTTTCTCTGACACTTTGGAATTTCCTGCTCTGGTCCTAGAAGCAAAAAATCAAACCAGCTCCTGAACCCGAGCGTTTCAGACCCTCAGAAGAGTGTGGCTGCAACACCCAGTGCCTTCCTCGCTTCGGAGGGCGATGCAAAAGCGAAGACACTTTCCTCCTTTGAAGCAGCTGCCGCACGCGCTGATGGCAGAGCAGGACAATTTCACCTGCCATCCCGGGGGCACTGGTCCCCAACTCACTTTCTGATGCTTACTCTGCCTTGCAGCCGTGTGGCTTTGTGAACCATCGACCACACGGGAGTAAAAGCAGATAAAGTGGCCCATCCCTAGAAGAAAATCTCTGGGGGTGGGTAGGCAGTCCTCCTGAATACTTCCTTTCACCCCATTGCTAAAATCTGATTTACTTTTTTTTATATTCCTTTCTTCTTTTTCCTTACGGCCATTGGCACACGGAGCCCTGCTTTTGAAGCCGAGCGCGAGGGGAGCCCAGCTGATGTGTCCAAGCGTGACTGAGGAGCGATCTTTTTGTGTCCGGCTGGTTGACATCTAAAGGCTGGTCTCCGAGGTCTCAATTAGGGTTCGGGGCTGACTCGCCTCCACCTCTCCTGGGAAGAGGTTTTGCCTCTTCTGCTCAATTATCCGCAGCGTCTCCTCCACGTGCAAGACAGACCAAGAGGGAGGGAGCTTTGGCTCTACTTTAGTCGTTACCCTCTGAAGCACAATTCCGAGCTACGCGTTGCTATAAAGGCCTCGCAGATTGCTCTTATAACGTAATAGGCCCTTGATCTGCTCTGTTTGTGCAGGGCAGGGAAGCCAAGTTAATTAATCGGAGAGGCCCCTATTTCCTCTGAGTGCCGTGTCCCTCTCTCAGAGGTGGCCGTTGGTGGCGAGTGATGCCGCACAGAGATTTGTACCCGACTTCCCTGTGTCTGTCTGACATGTGTTTGCTTCTATTCTTTATTATCAGCAGAGAAAAGGCAGAATTCACACAAATCACCCTTCATATGTTTATATATATGAAACGGTGGTGCTACAGAGGATGCTGAAGTTCAGACCCCAGTGCTGTGAACTTCTGCTTTCTGTCTCTTGCCATTAGAGATACTCTTCCTTGCCTGCAAAAGGAAAAAAAAAAAAAACCTGTTTCGGGCTATGTTGAGAGAAGTATTGGCTGAGATCGGAGATGCCCTTCCCTGGAAATAATCCACCAAACACGGATGAATCTCCTGGAATAATCCTCTCTAATGCACGTTCAGGAAATCAATTCAGTGCTTTATTCTTTAATCCAGAAATCTCCAAGGAGGAGAAGGAGGAGGAGGAGGGAGAGAGTGAACAGACACCATCAGAAGAGGACAAAAATTGGCACCGCGTTTAAGGAAAAGAGAGAAAATAGAGCAGTGACGTGTGCTTACCAGCCCAGTTGTAAAGATTCACCTACAAACACCCTGAGCAATGCCAAAATACGCTGGTTTTCACTCAGGCTATTGTTTTTTCTCTGCTTTGAACATGCCAGAAGAGCGGAGGTGCTGATGCCAAACCTCTCTTCGCTTCCAGCACCCTGGGACACTCCTGGAGGCAGACGCCCTCTCTGAGCTGGCAGCCTTACCCCCCTTCTCGATCCGAGCGGCAAAAACAACCGCTAACGTCCCAAATTGCATTATCGTGGTGTTACTTTTACAAGCTGGATTTTCACGTGGCTGCTCCGTGTGTGTTTTAACTGCAGCAGCACACACGGATGTGAGCACACAGGCGAGTCTCAGCCAGGCTGACTGCCGCGGCAAATTCGGTGTGTAGTTGTGTGCGTATTAGCACGTCTGGTTTAGAAACAACGTGAGTCTGGTTCTGTATCCATCCTGAACAGCTTTACCCATATCCCTTAAAGCCATGGGTAACAATGCTCTTCCGGGCATGTTTTCTACCCTAAACGCTTCAAAATAGAGCTCTGGGCGTGTTTATCTTTTAGTCCTCCCAGATCAGTCCCATTTTTCAACGCCAAGCTATTATGAAAGATTTCCAAAGCCTGCCAGCAAGTGTGTGGCCATCTCAAGGCTTTGTCTCCATTTCCAGATTTCAGTAATTTTATGCTAACTCAAATCAAACATTTCTGAAAATGTCGAAGTGATCTGAGGGTGCTGGGAGAGGTCGCTTGGTGTTTGACAGAGCTCAGAGGACGAAGAGCTGCACCCAGGGTTTGGTGACTGAAGGCTAAAGCTTTTCACTTCGCTCGTCGCAGAGCCGTGAGCCAGCAAAAAGAAACTGATTTGGAGGCGAAACAAAATTGTCCCGTAGTCTATAAACCCCTAAAATGTATTATTTAGGTGAGAAAGGAGTTAAATTCAAATTTTTTTCTCCCAGCTGACTCCAGGCATGAAATCCCCAGAACACAGGTACCCCTCTTGCAAAGGTTTGTCACAGCCCCTGGATTCGAACCTTTTTGTCCAGGTGCAGAACAGCCCCTCTCCTGCCGGCGTTGGCTCTCCTGGCAGGACAGCCCAGGGCTGTGCAAACATTTCTCAGGTCACTCGCTTGCTTGCAGTGCGTGTCCTACTTAGAGGTTTCTGTAAAATGAAATTGCAAGGACGGAGGTTTTACGCTGAGCTCTTGCTGGCCCAGGTGGCTCCTGTGGTGGGAGCTGCAGCCTCCAGCCCTTTTCCGCGCGCAGTTGTGCCCCAGATGGGCTGAAATAAAATGAAATAAAATAGATCCTGATAAATTACTCGCCTGAAAACCTCCTCTCTGTTATCTGATCATGCTTTTGCTGATAATACTATTTCTTTAGGGGGGTTATTTAGCTAAATAACCAGTCAAGAACCAAGGTCTGGGGTGCAGAAGAAGAGAGCACATCCTCCCTCCTATAAGCCTGGGAATGTGCGGGGGCTTTGCCTGCTCCCCCAAACCTGCTAAAGGGGAGAGGGGCTGGGAGAGGGCTGGAGCAGGGGATGGAGGAGTTGGAGAAATCCGTGACACCGGGTTTACGGGCACGAGTCGTCGCTTGTCTCATTCGGGGCAAAATCCGAGCACAAGCACAAAAAGGCCCCCGTGACCAGCTGAGGTCCACAACAGCTCCGGGCGGCTGCGGGACTGAGGATGAGTCTGATGAAAGCGTCCACCTCGCTTGCAACTCCTGCTGGTACACAGGAGAGATTGTAAATGAGTGGTTTTGTCTGAGGCTTGGTAGGAGAGGGAGGGGGGGAAAGAAAGAAACAAAACAGCATGAAAGGAATTTAACAGCTGCAACGAGCCTAAATGGTTGCACAGGAAAATCCCCTGTCAACCAACAAACGGTTTGTCTGTAATGAGGATGCGGGACATGCGCGAGTAGGTTGCTAATTCTTTGTGTAAAATCCTACCAATAATTGCTACACGTGTACCTTTGCATTGTCTCCCATGGAAGTGGGATTTATTTCTTTCCTTTTTTTTTTTTTTCTTTCCTTTGGAGCTGAAAAAAAAAACAATTTATTAGGGAATAATTAATGCCGAAGCGCCAGGAGATCGTGCCCAGCGCTGAGTTTGGAAGAAGAAGAGCGAGTCCCCGGTAAATTGGTAGTTGTACAGAGCAAGGGGAAAGCAATTTGGGAAGGGATTCAAGGGATCAGTCAAAGCTCTCCTGGCAGCTACTTCCTCAGTGAAATCATTAATTTTTGTTAATCCTTTGCAAAAATCTGGTGATTTGGGAATGAAATTTTACAAGTATTTCAGTATTACTTTAGGAAGCCAAATCCTATTACTGGATAATGGGACTTTGGCCTCCCAGGAGCAGAGACGCTTTGGAAGATGTGGATTTATAGGGGGGGGTTTCTTCTCTTTTCATTATTGGATTAAAACCTGCCCCACCCATAATCCTGCACCGGGAACTGTGTAAGCAGGGAGCTGCACCAGCCAGGAAGAACAACTGGAGCATAAAAGCCCAGTTCCCGTTCCTGGGGCTGACAGTCACACTGTGGTTTCGGGTTATTCTCGTGACTCTTTGCTGATGGAGCTCGGCTGCCCCGGCTCCTGCCGCGTCCCCAGCGCTGCTGCGGGGCCGAGGGATGGCGCAGCCTGGTCCAAGGTGATGCCCCGAGGATCTGTGTGTTCAGGGTCACCCCCAAAAAACTGCAGCCCAGGAGCACTGGTATTTTGGAGGTGTTCTGGTAAAGGGGAAAAACTCTTTTTTTTTAAAACCAAGTTGTACTTGTGGGAGCTCAGACTGTTCTTTGCGTGTTTGTCAGGCCACCTGCCCTGAGGACAGTTAGAAACAAACCCAGGAAAATTATTCTGGAGAAACAAAACAGGGAAGGAAAAAAGGGAAAGCACTTACAGCCACCGACAGGAGCTCGATGCCCTGGACTGCGACTCCCTGCCATTGCCTCCCCCTGTCACCCCCATTTTTAATTACAAGCAGTCAAACCGTAAAGACCTTAATGGACATCTTAATTATTGCATTAAAGTTTGAAATGGAAAATTCCTCATTACGTGCCATGCAGTAGGTCACGGCTGCAATAAACGGTGATATTTCGCTTGCTACGGGGCTGGGTGCCCTTTGCAGAGCTGTGGTGTCTTTGGGGCATGTCCCAGCCCCGGGGAGCTGGCAGGTGGATGTTACATCAGGTCTCTGCTGTGACAGCATCTGTTTGCGTTTTTCAAGGAGAAAGCCTCAGTGAGGAGTGCTCTTTGCTATTTCTTTTCTCCTCCAAATCGTGCTATTTTCCTCTTGCGTTTTGCTTTCCATCTGCTTGGATGTGTTTATTGATTTTGTGTTATGCAAACTGCAATAACACAGCAGCCTCCCAACGCTCCAGAGCCAGCTATCGAATACTCCCCAAATAATTTAAACACAAACCAACCCATCAACTCCAGCCCTTAGCAACAACACAACATACCTGTTATCAATCAGCCTTCAAGCCCAGTCACAGATTCCCCATCCCTTTTGCACCAGCCCCATCCGTGTTTGCTCAGGGATCCCATTCCAGGACAGTTTAAGGAACATGGCAGAGCTCATTCTCCACTCTCAGCCTTCACACAGTTGCAGGATACCACGAAGAAGAACAGAGCAGAGTTTAAAGCAGGTCTGTGGCTTCTTAGATCTTTTCAGAGCAAAGCACCTCAAGTGTATATGTGAGAGGCTGTCTATACCTTTATAAGAGGAGCAAAAGGACGGGAAAAGTTGAACATAACTCGCATTATGCTAAATTATCTTCAGAATCATTTTCATACCACTGAGTTTCATGATGGGGTGTTTTTTTTTCTTTTTTTCCTAAGCACATTGAGAAGAAAATTAGTGGACTCTGCAGTCCTTAAAGATATGCGCAACCCTACAGATGACATCTTGAAATTCCTTTAGTGGCTATTTCTCCCTTTAAAATGTACACACACCCCCTCCCCAGCTGTACAATTGCCAAGTGAAGGGGGTACATGCTGGGACATGCTGGGACTCCTCAGTGCAGGCTCCGGCCACCAGCCAGGGCTGCTCCTCTGCCAGCTCCACCAGCCAAACCATCTACACCAGCCACGCCACCCGTGCCAGCTGTGCCAGCTGTGCCAGGGCCAGGCTCAGCAGCTCTCGGCGCCCGGGAGCTGCCACATCCCAAATCTAACAGCTCCCTCTGTTGGCATCTGTTCGAACCCATCCGCGAGGATGCAAAAAAGTTGGCAAAAAAGATGGTTTTGCACCATCTCCGGGTGGAAGGGGATCCGTCCGCAGGGGTGTAGCCCACCCAAACCAAGGCTCGCTCTGTTACTACTCAAACAACTGGTGTTGGAGCTTGTCTCCTGATGCTGTACTGGCCACAGCTCCGCTGAAGAGAGCTTTTCAGTCATTTTCTTCCAAAACAAGTGGGAAGAAGATGTACTCTGACGTATGAGCACACACAAGGCTGCTGGGAAAGTCTCCCAGCGCAGGTATTCTCCCAGCACAGCCCCCCCAGCCTCTCGCACCAGCCCTGTAACCACATTAAATCTACGAGAGCTCGGTCTGCCCCTCTCTGATCCCTCAAATCAGCACCTCTGCATTCAAAGGAAGATCAGACAGTGTGCAAATGATTCGCCGCCTTTTTTTTTTTAAGGTCCTTCTGGAACAAAAACCTCTCAGAGCGCGAGCTTTGGCAAGGTTGCTTGAACAGATAATAGTACAGCTGCGTAAAAAGGACTTCAGTACTTGGCCAAAGAGGTACGAGCATAATGAAATCTAAGCCTTGAAGGTACTTCCAATACTGAACTTATTAGCTAGTTTACAATGAGATAATCTGGTCAGGCCACCAAGGCGTTAGCTGGATTTACAAAGACGGCACAGCCAGCAACGCTGACTTTCCTTTGAAGATCTCAGTTCCAAATTTCCCAGCTTGCAGAGCCAAGGCGGGGCCAATCTGCCAGGTTTGAATGGAAGCGATTTAAACTTGTCAACTCTCCCACACGAAATGGTGTGACCAGCAAAGGGAACCAGAATTCACTCCTTGTGCTCCCTGCCCACAACACTGAACGGTCAGGGAAGGTGTTAAAAAACAAAACCCAGCAACAAACCCAACACAAACCAGCAAAACCCACCTTTTTTTCCCCTATGTCTCTACAGAAAGGGCTGTGGGAACAATCTGCTCAGACTGGACGAGGGACAAGGCTGGCAGAGATGCCTGCACAGCCTCAGGCTTCTTTGGCAACTTGGGTTGCACTTGCTCTGTGTGCCCTCCCCACTTTACTCGCTGATTTTAAGAGGCTTCCCAGCGGTGTTCCTGTGTCCTGGCTCTGCAGCACTGCAGTGCCCCAGATACAGAGTTGGACCTATGGGAGCAACCAGACTTTTAGGGGAAAAAAACACAGAAGGAGAAATAAAAAACAACTTTCTTATCTCTCTGGCCCCCTGTCAGGCCACTCTGATGCCGTACTCTCTTGCAAAGACATCAGGCAGTTGCATCTTTATCTCTTAATACCCCCAATAAGTAGCTCAGCTTAGCTTAGTTGGACCCATTAGTGTCTCTGCAATTAAAAGGCTGTCAATATTTTCACTATAAACCCAGTTACACAGAAACACGGCTCCAACATATCTTCCAAGAAGAAATTTGGCCAAAACAAAAGAGAAGCAGGAGATTTTTTCTTTTTTTTTCTTTTTCTTTGTGAACATAGAGCTTTCCTGCATAGCAAAGTCCCTTGGGAAATCTGCTCCCAGGTCTCAGCTGAAGTTTTCCGGTAAGCGCTAGAGAAATCAAAGAGACCTCTTTCAGTGTGCAAGCAAGGGGTAGGAGGAAAAGCAATGAATCGCTTTAATACGAAATGTCACATTTAAAATAGATCCTACAAACCCAGAAACTGTAGGCTGGTAAATCCTTCCCTTCTAGAAATACTGTGGCGTTTGGTGGGAACACCACTCAAAATAAGCATGCAGAATCAGGCCTCAAGTACATAAAATATAGAATTTGGTACTTAAATTTAAAAATATTCATAAATAACTTAAGACATTCAGGCTCAGAGGCGTGTACAGCCCAGTATTTCCCTCTGACACTGGGAACCGCAGGGATCCACATCCAGCGCTGTGGATCCCCGACGCAGAAATTTGCTTTGCGCTTAATGTAGAAACAATCCCTTGGATCAGGGTTGGAGTAAAGCGACCCGGGAGAGGAAGGAGCCCTTGAGCTCAGCCCTGGAGCAAAGAAGGGCTCACTGGGTTTGAGCGTGTTGCTCCGCAGCCTCCCGGCGTTGATGTAACCACAGCAGACGTCCAGCCGTAAGACCTCCCCTGAAGGGAAGCCTGGAAATCATCTTGCAACCCGTTCTCTTGCCCTCCTGGCTGGTACCTGCTGAGCAGACTGCAAAACGAAGGCACGCGAGGGAGGGTTAAGGTCAGAGGTACGGTCGTTTGATTATTCCTTTCAGAGGATACGGGACGGCAGCGCAGGCAGGGACGCGCTCCTGGCCCCAAACCACGGCAGCCGTGGGAGACGGGCCGTGTTTGCTGCCGTGGCCACGTGGCTATTTGCCCACTAGACACGGACTGGGACAAACTGGTCACAAGGGCCGTATCCTCACTGGAGATGGTGAGCTGGACGGCTCTGCAGGCCATCAGCTATGCCCTGAGCAAAATGAACTCCAGATTTCTTTTCTTCCATGGGTTTCATCCTGACCTATTATGTACTTGGTCTCAGCATATTTTTTTCCCTGTTAAACACCTAGAAAAACCCCAAAACAAATTCTTTGGCACTTGTGCGACAATGACACATGGATGTGATGCTCTTCTGTCCTTTGCCTGCTTGCTCGTCTCTAGAGGTCCATGTACTCGGAGTCTGTGTCCAGCCTCTGGGCCTCTCCAAATACGAGGAATGCACAGAGGCCGACACTGTTAACAGCAGCCACCAGGTTGAAAACAGAAATCCAGGAGCCGGTCGTTTCGATCAGGTAGCCAGCCAGGTACACGCAAACGACACCTGGGACAGGAGAGAAGAGAAAGAATCGCAAAGGCTCCGAGGCCGGATCCTGCCCGCTCGGCAGAGATGACTCCCCAGGAAAGGATGAGCTGCAGGACAGTATTTACCCAGGAGGGCTCCACCTGTATTCCCAACACCTGTAAAGAAAAGAAAGGAATTGTGTATTAGAAACCCACAGACAAGAGCGGCTTCACCTGGACTCCCACCCGAGCACCGGTGCGCGTGCTGATGGCTGGGACCACCGGCGCCCAGCCTCACCGCCGGCCCTGGGTGCAAGCAAAGGCACGTCGGTGCAGTTACCTGCCCGCAGCTGCGGCAGGTCTGTCACCGAGAGAACTTGAGGCTGCACACACAGAGCAGACACTGCCCGGAGCTGCTCCTGCTCAAACCTTGGTGCTGACGTGTCCCCTCCCAGCCAGCCCACCGGGGTCCTTACCGAAGAGCAAGCCAGCGCACGAGGGGGCCAGGTCCTGCACGTTTACTGAAATGCCGCTAGGGAGAAACAGAGAGGGGAAAATGGCAGTTTTAACGGAGCACGATTGCTTTTTCATCCTTTGCACCCAGAGCTTAGCTTGTCACACAGAAGGAAGGGGTCCTGGACAACAAATGGCACCGGCAGGAGCAGGAAGGGCAGAGGTCGAGAGTGAAGCAGCGCAGGAGAGTGCCAAGGGGAAAAGGATGGAACTCAAAGCGTTCAGAGGGCACCAAAATGCAATTCCCCTCCTCCTGCATCTCCCTAATGGTGGTCCAAGCCCTCTGCTGAATCATTTCCACCCCAGCGGGCACCAAACTCCACCAGCCTCACAGGGACCAATCCACGACGCTCCGACAAGCGTGGGAAAGAGCCAAGGGCCACAGCTACTGTCATTAGGACGCTCATCACCTGTGGTTAAAGGTCTGAAGTCCCACCGAGGCGGAGGCGAACACTATTGCTTTGCAAAAACTGGAGGTCTGGCCCAGGCACAAAGCAAAAATGCTCGAGACGCCGGAGCCAATGACCTGGAAGAAAGGGAAAATGAAATAGCACGGCACATTTTCTGTAAGGAAGCAAGCAGTTCCTCTCATGGACAAACTGTTCCCTTTTACAATGGCAAGAGCTCGTACGCCCCAGGTGCTTCTCAAGCCTTTTTTTTTTTTTTTTTAACCAGTGTGCTGCCTTTCTGCTTCAGGGGTCTGTCCGGAGGGATGCGATGCTGCGGAGTGGGGAGGATGCGCTGTGCTCTCACCTGGCATTTCTATTTCTGTTCATCCTTGTATTGCGATTTCCTCGGTATCTAAGGGGTCACTTGGAGTGACAGAGTACGATTGGCCTCTGTCTGAGAAAGGAAACCACTCGCAAATCTCTGTGCTCAATGTTTCTGTTGGTGCACGCTCTGCTCCTCAGTCAGGGTTTGCCCCTGGATTTCATTTCCCATACGCACTGACCACCCGTCCATCTGCAAAGCGAGGAAACCTTTCCTCTTTCCACCTATAACCACCAACCCAGCCCCACGAGAGGTTTAATTTGCCATGTAAGCAGAGGCCAGCGGGTAACTCCGGTGTCTCTCCTGTGGCTTCAGCTCTCTTACCTGCATAAGCTTACGAATGGTGATGGTTTTGTACCCTGGAAGAGAAAGGGAGAGCTGGAGTTAAGCACACCTCACCAGGTCTCCTTGTTCTCCAGCCAGGACACCACAGGTAAGTGTATTTCATCCGGCCAGATTTCCTCTCCAGGTGGAGAGTGTGGCTGAGATCAAAGGGAGTCTCAAGCACAAGGATGGGATTTGGACTCTGGAGTTTGTATCAGAACCTCACGTTGTCTATTTGCTGGGTCTTCTCCCTACCAGTAAGCTCACCTCCTCCCACCTGGGTCCTCTTTCCACATAAAATAAGAGTTGAAGAAAAGGCAAAAGAGCTCCTACCCTGGTTGATTAAGTGATCAGACAGAAATCCACTGAACAAGCTTGTTGGAATTGCAACCAGCCAGGGGACTACATTGAACACCCAGCCCTGCAAAGGAGCAAAAATGAAGAGAGGTCTGCTGTCAGAGTTGAGTTTGTCTACAAACATTTTATCTGATAGCTTGAGATATCTGTAGAAAGAAGAAAAAACTAAGTAATCGGGATTTTTTTGCAGGACCTCTACCCACTTTGCACTGCAAGCTCCCAGCTACACCCTGTACTCTCCAAAGTCTGTGCGCTGGCAGGCGCATCATGAGGCTGTGATGTTTGTAGGTTTGTTGTCTTTCCTTCTGCCCTGATGACCCTGCATCCAGGGGAGAGGCAGAAAGCTCTGTCTGCTCTGGGAAAGAGGGATTAAACGTGGCAAAGTTTACTGCTCAGCAAGGTGATGTGGCAGAGAGCCACCAAGCCCTGGAAAGCAAGCTGGAGATTTTATTCTGCCCTGTGGGTCGTCGGTAAAGCTGCTGGCGAAATTTCTGACATCAGTTTCAGCTTCATTAGCAGCGTTACTGCGAAGCCAAGGGAACACAGCCGGATCTTCTAATGCCAGGATTAGGAACCATTAGGGGTAGCAAAATGCTTCGGCCTATTTTCAATTAAGCGAGCTTGCTACAGTTGTAATCACAGATGATTACTGGTCATCTGGATTATAGCTGCTCAGAAGCGGTTTGGTGCTCAGGAGCTGAAATCAGTGCAGAATTGGGCTGGCCCTCATCTCAGCTGGTTGAATCTACTCACCCATCCGTCCGTCCGTCCATCCATCCATCCCTTGTCCCCCACACCTCCCCTTTTGCTCAGAGCCCATCACCCCGGCTCCTCCCCTCCTCGCTTGGCTTCATGACGCAATAATCTTGGTTATGAATAATCCTGCTCCAGTTGTTCCTGGAAATCACACTAGGGTCCACCTGCCTCTTTCTGTGCCTTTGAAACTTTAGGTCTTGGTCACTTCTGAAAATGTTACCCTGCAGGGTCTGTGGGGTGACATCTGCAGTGTCTGTTGGGTGACATCTGCAGTGTCTGTTAACCCCGGCTGAGGTTGTTCAGCAAGTCAATCCCAACTCATGGAACCAACCCTACAGCGTGAGCCCAGACCCTCCATCACCTCCACCCAGGTGGGCTGAGGGCGGAGGGAGGTGAAAGCAGCTCCCCTGCAGAAAGGGACTTTGACCAGTAGGTGACAGAGGTTTCCCACATTAAGGATTACCGTCCATCCTTTAAAATCAAGCATCCTCAAGCCTCTTTTTGTTAAGATGTATGAAGAGATTATCAGATGCAGGAACGCTATATAGAGCACCTTACATAAGGGCACCATGATATAATGCTTAACAGATGGTAAATTACTGCTGCACAAGCACATTACTCGAGGTGCACAGATCCTGTCACAACAATATGTTTGCTGGTTTTAATACATGGTTTTAATATAAATATCAAGTACGCCATAAAGCGCCTTATGCATGTGATATGAAAAGGCATTTGTAAGCAGCTCTGGAAATTATAAGAATCTAACGGAGCCATCGTAGAAAAGAGCGTCCGAGTTTCTGAGAACGAGATCAAAATGCCAGCTCTCAGCCCAGACGAGTATCGCCTGGGTTTCTGACAAATGGGAACATCATTTGTGCTGAGGCAAGGGAAGCTTTTGTAGTATTTTTAAAGTTCACATTATTAATGGTAATTACCATTTTTGCGGGCAGGTCTGAGCTGTACAACGTCAGCACAGTTAAAAGCCCGGGGAAAACCCAGGAGCGAAAGGTGGTCATTTGCGACAGCATAACATCACGAGCTCTGTGCCATTTGAAAACCATCCTTTCCTCGGAAGAAAAGCAGTCGAAAACCCAAATATGACCTTCTCTTCCCTGCTTGGAAGGTGCCCCAGCTCTGCCTCACCTCAGCATCTCTACACAAGTGACTAGAAACCAGCCTCTGCCTACCTGGAGGGAGGACATTTGCATCTCCAAATGCATGTGCAGGGGGTAAAGGCCTCCAACCCTGCAGGGAAACCTCCCACCTCCTCCTGCCTCCCAGCCTCCCCTCACCAGATCCCTCTGCCACCACCATCATCCTCCTCCCTCAGCAGCTCGTCTCAGCAGGTACCCAGCACGACCTCGTTTGCACGGAGACGGGCAGCTCCTGCGTCTCGGAGCCCACTTACCTTGGAGTGAGGGAAAGTTTCCTTAAAGAAAGTTGGCAGCCAGGAGAGGAGAGTGAAAAACGTGCTGGCCGTGGAAAGCTGAGCGATGATGACAGCCCTGAGAACACACAGCGGAGAGGAAATAATCAGGAGTGACAGGTCACATTGGGTGGGAAACGGGCACTCAAGCAACCCAACATTTCAGGTCCTGGTCTATAAATCAATCCCTGGCAGCACCGCAGTTGCATCTTGAGATTGTTGTTATGACTTTTCTTTCACAGATAACTACTCCTTTCAGTTTGCCACTTCCAGCATCGCTCGTTCCTTCGCCGCCCTCCTCGCCGAGCGCCTGACGTCAGCCCCAGGGTTCAGGCGAGGTTAATTGCAGCTGCGATTGTGTGACCGGCGTTCCCCACCAAGCCCTTCGAGCGCTGCAAGAGCCGACCTGCTCCAAGAGGTGTTGTTCAGGGTTTTCTAGGGATTTGTTATCAGCAGATGCTCCATGGTTGTTCGAGGCAGGGACGGGCTTGCTGCCCTGCGGCCCCACCACCCTCCTGCCCTTCTTTAAATGGCACTTGGGGACGTGCTTGGGATGGGCTTCAGCACCGAGCGCAGCAGCCCAAAGGAAAAGCGGCTATTACAAAAATAAGAATCCAGCCTGTGCCACCCATTGCCCCTGAGAAGCACTTCTAAGGAGACAATTACAAGCAGCATTTCTAAAAAGACGGGAGAATATCACTCCAGAGGAGTACGCGACTCATTCAGGGAACAGCTTGTGGAGGAGAAAGACTTCTCAGTAGTGTTCAAGCCTGACATTACTCAGGACAGAACAGAGAATCCTAGAATTCTCTAGGCTGGGAAACACCTTAAAGAACATAAACTGCCTTTTGCCAAGCTTACCTCCTTAGTTCTTTATTTATACAGAAGGGATTAGAAAACGTGGTCCTGTTTCCCAATAAATAAGTGGGCAAGATACAGACAGGCAGAAGAAATAAGCATAAAGAGGAGAAAAAGCCCCCAAGAGGAGTGTGCTCCCCAGACCACGCTCGAGGCCATGGCAGCTGCCTACCATATCGGCGCCTTCTTAAACAGCTGCTTCCAGGGAACTTTGGTCTGCTTGGATATCGAGAGGCCTCTCATTAAATAGTCTATGGGGATGATGAGTTCTGCAGGGAAGAAAACATACAAAGGGAAGCCGTGATCAGTAATTCTCCACGCAGCTGGAGGGAGTCCTTGAAGACTGCTCTACGACTACCTTTAATCTCCTCCTAACCCTTGCTTTTTGGCTATACTGCCACTGAATGCTCACAAAAGCACCTCGTAATGTCAACCAAAATTTTTCCACCACATCCACACACTTGCCCATCCAGCCACCTCCACCTATTTGCTATATCTTTTGTTACAAGTAAATAAAAATCTCTTGGGACCAGGTTTGGATTTTGTGCAGCACCAGGCGCACGCCCAGCTCCTGACGAGCTGGGCTGCTGCACACTAGACTCGCACTAATAATGCTGTAGTCAGTTGTTATGGTTTCCCCATGTGTGGAATTAGTCCCAGTTATTTGGAAAGGGATATTTGGGATTAACCGGTTTTTGAGAGCTCTGTGTGTAGATGCTCTTAGTTTGGAATAAGTATCCTGCCCCGCTTTAGCTTAATCCACTTTGAAGATCATGCTCTGTTTGGTGTTTTCACTGGTGCTTAAGGGTGCTGAGGAGTCAGATCAGGCTCTCGACAGCGATACAGCCACAAGCGTGGTACTTGAAATAGGAAATGAGTGATGCAAAAGCTCCAAATCTCATCTCTGGGTTTAGCATCTCGGGTAAGACACGGTGTCTATTACAGAAGACATCTGAGCAAAAGATCTTTGTGTAAAACCAGGCACGATCTCGGAAACACAGGGGATTTGCAGAAAATAACTGTGAGGGTCCCGCAGCCTCACGAGCGCCGGCAGCGCGAGGGATGCAGGCGGCTGCACTTACCTTTCTCATTCAGGAGGTACTTGCAGGTGCAATAAACCCAGAGCAAAGTGAGCAAACCAGAGAAGTAGAAAACGCTTTCCCAGCCGTACCAGTCCAGGAGGAGAGATCCTGCACCGCCGATCACCAGCGTCCTGCAAGGGAAACCACACTGGGATTTACGGGTCTGGCTGGGAGCATTTGGGCTGCATGCTGGAAAACAGTGGTTAAACAGAGTAATATTTCTATTTGGCTTTTAAGCAACCCTCCCATTTAGAAAGGAAACTCTTGGAGATTAGCAGAGATGGAGAAGTTACATTATCTCTGTCTACCAGAGAGGAGAGGTGACCAATCTTGGGTTGACTCCTGCCTTCCCGACCGAATCGGGCTGTTTCCCATAGCAATTAAATGCTGCAAACACTCTTCAAAGTCTGGCTTGAAAAGAAAGAAAACAAAAAAAAAATAACATAAATCCTTGACATGCACGACAGCAACTGCCTGAGGCTTCCTAAGCTGCAGCCGGTATCCTCAAGGACCCAGGAATCCACAAGCACTTCGGGCTGGGAGTTTTGCCTCCAACTATTTAACGGCATTTCATCGCGTACGACGTCCGGAGACTGTCGCTCACGGCTCAGAGCCTTTTGTACTTACCCAAACTGCGAGCCGGTCCCCACGGTGCTGTAGGTGAAGGCTCGTTCGCTCTCGCGGACCTTCTGGGACAGCAGGCTGGCCAGGGATGGGAAGTACACCCCTGCGAGCAAGGGCAGCAAGGCAGTGAGCCGTCAGGCTCCTGTGCCCTTGTGAGCAAAGCACAAGCAAATTTGAAAGATCCAGCCAGAGCTAAGCACCGAGGCAAAGCAACAGAACCTTTGGAAAATTCAAAACGGGGATATCAAATAAAATAAGCAAATCCATTGCTGTTCAAAAGGTTTGTTTGTGCCTTCTCCGTAATCCCCTGTTTCATCATCACCGCTGCTGCTGCACATCCATCACTGCCAATCACTTATCCCAGCGGTTCCCCGGTGCTGCAGCTCAGCAGAAGGGAAGGAAAATTATCCCAAACCATCCAAAAATTTTGGCAAGGACTTTTTGTGGCCGAGTCCTTTGAAGGAGTTTTTCAAATGTGGAAGAATCGAACAGGAACAGTGATGATTTCAGAAGGCAGCAGCCTTCGTCTGGCAGCGAGATTTCTACAGGGGAACGATTTGTCAGTGACTTTCTCTAGAAATGTCACTTTTTTATCCCCTGTGGAAGTTCTGAGTGTGGAGGCGGTTTAGAGGCAGAGGCTTGCTCGAACACACGGGAGAAGGGTTCAGTCACCACAAACCACAGGACTTGCATCTGAATTTACAGCACCCGAGCCCCCCTGCAGGAAAGGCCCCGGGCAGGCGGACACACGGACGCGTGCTCAGGACAGGGCTCTCACCTTGCAGCAACCCCATGAGGAACCTGGAGCAGGTCATAAAAACAAGGTGGGCAGAAGTGATGCGGGTGAGCAGCGGGGTGACGACCGTGAGGAACCCCCAGGCGGACGCTGAGAGGAGGAGAACCTTCTCACCTCCAATCCTGGAAGACCGAAAACACGTTACCAAAAACCAGGCGAGGGCGAAAGGGCTTGAGCCAAGCCTCAAGCGCTCTTTCCCAGTTTAGCCTGTTTTGAAGAGCAACCTTTCAGTCAAACCTGTTCTTCTCTTACAAAAGCCTTTCGCCCTCTGGGGAGCAGCTCTGACCTCCTTCCTTCCCACCTCCCGCTCCCCCGGAGCAGCCAGCGAGCAGTCGGCCACCGGCATCGCTCTCACCGCGACACCGGCCGCCAGCGCTGCCCGTCCAACGCCAGCACAGCCCGACCCCAGGGACAGCACCGCGCCGATGCTCAGGTCTCTGACGGAGGGGAAGCCCAAGTTGCCGTCACCGTTCGGCTTTTCTTAACCAGCGACGGTGTTTTCTCTTCCATCTGCTCTGCCTGTTAATATTTGGGGGTTTGCAGGCATCTGCTCACACGCTATTAAAGAACATAATTAAATGGCACAGTGCACCGCACGGATAATGTACTCCTTCCAGGCATGTGCTCCTCACGGAAGATTTCATAGGAAAGCCCTCCTCAGCTAAGAACAGGGTGGCTGGGGAAAGGAACTCGAGCAGGTAATTACTCAGATCTTTCCATACAAGTTGTTTTTTAATTGATATGATAAAATGGAGACACTTGGGTTATCCCAAAGGTGGCGAAAACTGCGATGGGGGTTTGCTTGTGAGATGTTTTCGTGAGAGTAGAGGGTGTAAAAACTGGAGGTGCTGAGCTGAAAATTAAGATAAGGCAATGCAGAGCAATTAGAAAAAATGCTATTTTCCTTGGAAAAAGGAATTCTTGTGGCTAGTGATGGCAGCTGGAAACCCTTCCAAATGGCTGTTTGTTAATGGACTTTCCCAGTGAGCAGCAGCTAGAAACTAGGCATGAGCATCAGCATTTACCACTTTTCTAAAATAAAGTCTGCTTTACACCCACTATTTCTTTCATCAGCTTAACATGTAAGCTTGTGGGCTTGCTTTTTTTATTCCAATTGCTGAACCGGTGCTAAAAAACCCCCCACCTCCCTCAGAAAAATTATGCTGGTTATAAAAGCGCTCTTCCCTGTTTCCAGGCGAAAAACTCCCCTATGTTGGGCGAAGTGTCCCCCGGCAGCTGCTTTGCACGAGGTGCCCAGGCAGTGGCGATGGGGTGGACGCTCCCCGTGTTTGCCGGGGATTTTGCTTGTCCAAAGTCCTTCAGTGCCTCCCTCCCGCCCTCTAAGCACAGCAGCAGTCTCGAGATCCAGGAATCTAATCGGACAGGCAAAATGACACGTGCCCTTTCTGAATCAGAGCTATAGACCCCGAGCGAGGCTGATGGAGAGACCTCAACTGCTTTCAGAGCTTCTCCCCATGGACACGCTTCACCCTTCCACCCCATCACTGTCCCTGAGTGAAACTTGGCACCGCCGCCGTCTGAGAACTGAGAGGTCAAAACCACGCTAAGTGTCATTAAAAAAAAGCCCGAGCTGGGAAAAAGCATGAGAATAATTTCCAGTACTGATCGCTGATGTGTCCTCCGATAATCTGTGTCAAGCAGTAGCCCCAGAAGAAGCTGCTGAGCACGATGCCGGACTGCTTCTTGTCCCAGTCGAAGTGGGTGCTGAGGGCGACGGCGCAGATGGGGACGGTGACGCGGGCGCAGTAGAGCAGGCACGTCCCCAGCAGCAACATCACCGTCCAGACGCGGGACTCGGGCCTGCAAGGATGGAGAGGAAGGTGGGGAAAAGGCACGCGGGACGGCCTGCCCGGCAGATCCACGGCAGAGCGAGGATTTGTGGGTCGGGCGGGTTTGCTCGCAAGCTGGGTCTGTCTCCATAAAAGAAAGGTCAGCACAATCTCCCTCAGCTTATCAATTACAGAGTTAAAAGCTTGGTAAGAACACCCACTATTTGCATTATTTGCATTATTTGTATTGGGTTATTTTTATAGCCAGCGCACAAAGCACTGAGCAAACAGACTCTCTCTGCTCCGGAGACGACTGGGGAATTCACTGCGCCGGGGCATTAACCTCTGTGCTTTCCACCCTCCCAAACATACCTGCCTTCCGCGCGGGGAAACAACCTGGGTCACTTCTTTTTATATCAAACTGAGCATTTATTCCCTCTGTGCTGGAACGATGACAAATGTAGGTTAATCCCACACAGCGCGAAACCATTTATAAACGTGTCAAATGGCCCGTCACGGAGGGAGGCAAAGGAACAATGAAAAGTCAAAGCGGCCGGGCAGTTGTACCCACCGGAGGTGAATTTATCGCTGTTTCCCAACAAGGCAGACAAGCAGCTCAGCGAAAACCTCTGGCAGGAGGAACTGGTGGCTTTTCAGTTGGCGCTTTGAGGGCTGCAACCGTCGTTACCGTGCACATGTTCGTATGTACAAAATAACACAGGAACTAGAAAACCTCACATATCTTTGCTGGAGGAATAAGTGACCAAGGGCTGACCTGCCTCGGTCATTTGATATGGCTGTCATTTGATATGGCTGATAAAGCTCAGACTCCCTCCTGGTCTTGCGCCAAGAGGAAGATAGGCAGCAATCCTATCTTGATTTGCTGCAAAACCAGAGGTGATTTGTTTTTTCAATCGCCTGCCCCAGCAGCAGGTGTTAACTTAGCAATGCTGGGTCCGCCACTAAACCACGTCCCTGAGCACCACATCTACACGTCTTCGAAATCCCTCCAGGGATGACGACTCCACCACCCCCCTGGGCAGCCTGTTCCAGTACATAACAACCCTTTTGGTGAAGACGTTTTTCCTAATATCCAACCTAAACCTCCCCTGGTGTCGGGCTGTCCAGGCAACAAGCGGGACACAAAGCACCACTGTGGCCACCCGGCAAAAGCACGACCCCGTTCAAAGCACGGCTCAGACACGGCCGTGGGAAGGGATTGCCAAGTAGAGACGTTCTCCCGACGAGCCTCCTTCCCAGCGGATGTTTTGACAAAGCGCCAGTGAATATTTTTCTCCCGACTTTTATTCTTTTTCAAAAGTCTCTGGGTATACGACACAGTCTCAGTGCTCTCTTTGATTACTGCTATATGCAATTATATTCTCTTCCTATATGTTTAAATGCGTTGGTAAAGACTTATGTTCAAAACAAGTAGGGAGTACAAAGACGGCTTCAGACTACCACTCGCTCGGGAGGTTAGCAGATCCAGCTACAAAAATCCACTCAAATAATAAGTGTTAAATGTAATCACTAGCTGCCCACACCCATCTGAAAGCACGGCAACAATTATTTCTCTGCAAGGACAATCATGTGCTTGCATCAGAGGAAAGAGCTTTGTAAATGCATTTTCTCCTAATTATAGTTATCACAGAGGCTGCCGATGAGTCAATGTTCTGCTCGGGGCAAAACAACAACAGTAAAGGTTACCGGAGAAAATCTCGACTAGCACAAGGAGGAAAAAATAAAGCTGTCCTTCAGAAACTAAGGAGTAATGACAAATCAAACTACAGTTTGCGCAGGTAACATCAGCCATCCAAGAGGCGGAGCTTTACCAGCGTTAACAAATTAAGTCTAATGGCTTTCCTGATGAGGCAAGTAGAGATAATCTGTGCTGGAGAGAACCAAACTGAGCCAAGCGTGTCTAAACCTAAGGAAGTCCCAGCCGCTGGTGTCACTGGTGTCACCGTGCCCCTCTCACCGGCCACGCAGACAGTCCCAGCATGTCCCCCTGTGCCGGTCCTGCCCGAGCCCCGGCTACAAGGGGCAGAACCCTCCGTGAGAGGGGACAGCCACCTCCAAACCACGGGCTGGTGAATCACCGGAGCTCGTCTGGAGCCACCTGATTGACTTAATTAGGTGCCGCGGGACGGTGGTGGCTCCTCGCTCCCTGCCGTGCCTTTCTGCTCACAACAAACAGGCACTGCAGGTGCATCCCCTCCTGCGTGTCACCAGCACCCTCTTCACCCAGCGGAGCAGCCATGCAGCTACAAGACACTTCCTAGTTCACAAACCTCCAGCCACCACCCAGACAGACTATAATTAGCTCAAGCCCTTAATGACTCTTTCTGGGTGGCTTTTTGTATGGCTGCTGCCCTGTATTTGAGCAGCTCAGCCTGATGTCCCCCCATTTTCCTCCTCCAAGCGCAGCCCCGGGCGCTGGGTGGTCACAGCTTTGCTTCGAAGCATCCAGGGATTCCCCTGGGATCCGTCTCCCACCAACCAGACGGGTCCCCTGCCCAGGGCACAGCGGTTAAGATTGATTTTCAAGGATACTTGAGAGCCCCAAAGGGGCAAACCCAAGGTGAGCCATCCCACGGTGGAAGGAGAGCCAGCAGCACAGGGTGTATTTATTTGCAGCGTGTTTTCCTGCTGGAGGAATTTCTCCGGTAGATGCCACAAGGCAAATATTTATTCAACCTTATTTCTCTCGACTTGCCTCTCCCCGTTCCCCGAGTCTGCAGGTCTGTCTGTTTGCAGACACTGCAGGTCACTGTTAAAATGGACTTGCTGGAGCTCAGGCTATCAATTAGATTCCAGCTCATACCCCCTTTAAGGCAGGAGTCTGGACCGTCGGGTATTTTCAGGTGGTGAGAGAGCTGTGTTAGACAGCAACGCTACGAACAGTCTGTCCCAGCAACAGTTCTTGGCCAGAAGCCGTCTCTGAGGTTTGTGGGTGTTTTCCATAACTGGAATTGGAAGTGGGAGAAGAACTGGGAGCTGCGGCTGCTGATCTGCACCGGAGCCGTGCCATGGCCAAGGTGGGCGCAGGTACCGGCGACAGGGCACACCACTCGCCCCCATCGCACGTCCACCTCAGTTCCCTTCTCTAAAAAGACTAAAAATAGCTCAGCGGGAGATGCACGGAGGGTGCATCAGCTGGAGCCACATCCAGTGCCCCCCAGCCCGCTCGCTCGACCCTGCCACCAGCAGCAGACGCTCACCCGTTCCTGCAAGAAGCCCAACACAGGATGGGGACAAGCCCCCGTGGTGGTTACTCAGCTCCCACCATGCTGGAGAGCCACCAGCTCCAAACTCGGGGCACCCAGCAGCCCAAGCATGGCGTCACCTCCCAGAAAAATGTCCCCAGCACGGGCAGCCTGTGCCTGCGGTCCCCTCCGAGCCTGGTCACCTGCCACACCGCAGCCTGGGGATGTTTCCCTCCTCCTCCCCACCCATTCCCAGCCCCAGGGGAGCATTCTCCTTCAAAAACCTCTTTTCCAGCTTACCTGCCCGTGGCTTTAATTTACAGTGCGCTCCAACACAACCACAGCCCCACCGACGTGGGGCAAACCCAGCGGTCCTGCAGACACTCCTGTGCGAGGAGATAACGCCCAGGTAGTCAGCTTTAACCCGGTTTGACAGTCCTTTCACTCCTCTCTATTTTTCTCAACAATTTCTCCTTCCCTCGAAAATCTAACACACTTGTCAAGAGAGAGGTTTGGGGATTTTTTTTTTTATTTTCCCCTCTCCTCCAGTTGATTTTGTCACGCTGCAGACCAGCTCCAAGCTAATGATTTGTCGCTGTCAAAAGCAGCTCTGGGCTTTTAGAGGAGGTGTTGGTGGTGTTTTTTGTTTGGATTTTTTTTTTTTTTTTCTTCTGATCCACCAACTAATAGCCAAGGAGAGCAGCGCAGAGGACACAGGGCTTTTTTTCCTGGGAAAGCTGCTGGTTTCCTGTCAGCCTCCTGTGCACAAACTCCCTGCGCAGAGCCGCAGATGGCAACAAAGTGGTGTTCAGCAAGCGCGGCTCCGGGTTTATTCCCTCTCTCCATTTCTTGCTTTCGGCAAAAGCAAAGATGAAATTAGATTTCGGCAGCTCGTATGAGCTGGAAATAGTTGTTAAGCCCAGGTGGAGGCGGTGAGAAAATGTAATAATGAAGTGCACGCGTGCTTTGCACACTGATCTAAGGGCATACGTGGACCAGCCAGGAATGAAACGCGTGTCTGGCTTACATTTTCCACGTGAAAAAAAGTTCTCAGCAAGGGCGTGATTAAAACCAGGGTGAGAAACTTGTACAATTAAAAAAAAAAACCAAAACCCAGCCACCAAAGAAAAATACGCAACTAAAGCTGCAACACTGATTTGGCAAAGGATAAGGGCACAGAAAAACAACGTGACTGTTGGCTGCGGGAAAAGAGCACGGTCAGGAGACTGGAGACAGGCTTGTGGCCGGTGGTACAGCTCCTTTCATCTCCGGAGTTTAACGAATCTGCTGTAATAATCTCTCGTCTTCAGATGTAAGCAGAGGCTGGGAGTGGTTTGAGGAGTCGTTTGCTTCCCAGGACACAATGATTTTTCCATGTTGTAGTTTTCTTCTGGAGGCATCATCCAAAATGTGATCTCCATGTCCACTGCTGGATCTGCCTGTGGCTTTGTGTGCACCCTTCAGCACTAGATTTCAGTCTTTCCCCGGTTAAACCAGAGATGCTAAAACACGTCTACTGCCTGAGCAGTCCTGCTTTGGCATGGTAAGATATCCATAAAAAAAGTGTTATCTAAATGTCCAGATGCACTACATAAATGCAAGGCCTTTTTCAAGCCCCAAACAGAAATCCCTGAGTGTTGTTCTTGGAAGAGAAAGAAGAGATGTGTGATAACGGAGCCGTTGGAAACCTGCAGAAAAGTTTGGGAAAGGCAGATGGAGAGGCAGGATAGAACACGGGGCAAGAACAGTGGAAGAGGAAGGAAAAGCCAGATGAAAAAAAAAGGGAGGACAAAAAAAGAAGCAGCATGAACAAAGATGGAAAAACACACCTGCCAAGATAACTGTTTATCTCTCCTTGCACTGACGGCGCAGACAGATCTGGGAAGGCTGCCTGGCATGTCTTTTGTTGGAGCATGAAAGGAGAAGCCATGTCACTTCCCTCACTTGATAAAACCTCACCTCCGTGGCAATAACTCATTACTTGGAAATGGTGAGAGCTCTCTATTGGCATATGCTGGTCAGAATTGTCCAGCGAAGGGATCTGAAATCATCCGGCGAGGTATTTCACACACCTTGACCAACCTGCCAGCGTGACCTGGAGGATCGTTCCCCCTTTCTGCTCCCCCCTTCCTCCCCCCACCCCGTTTGCCTCAGACCATAAAGCCTCCGCAAACCGGGGCTGTGACCACACCTGTGTGTCTACACCAAACAACCAGAGGTGATCTCTGCTTCTGTGAATTACTGCAATATAGATAACGAGCAGACCGGAGTTCGCGTTATCCTGCCGCTCTCTCACGCTAACCGGATTCTTTCAATCACTGTCAGCACTTAAGATGGTCAGAATCGCCTCAAAAATACGTATGTCTTGGTAAATAAATAATATCGTTTCTTTTGGAAAGCGTTACCCACAGATTGCATTTCTCAAAGAGATTTGGGAAACTGGAGGGCTTGTGCTAGTTCTGGAGGACAAACGCCTAAACTGGAACTTGGTTTCACAAAAATTTGACGCGAGGATGTTCCTTTCCCACTGCCCCCATCTCACAAAGACTTGGCGAGAATTTGGAAAGGGGGAAGGAAGACAGACAGAAGGAACTTTCCTGCCTGCTTTTGGGGGGAAAGAATCTTAAATTTTTAAGCAACCTTAGTGCCAAAGGTCTGCTTTTGAGACCCGCTCTCTTGCCCTTGAGACGAGCATGGGTGTGATTAGACTTCCAGGTGCCCCCCTAGACTCGGGACGGCAGTTACGAGCCGGCTGCACTGCAGGAAGCGATTGATGATAAATCTCAATTTACCCAGCGGCTAATTGCTGCTGGAAGGGGCAATCCCTCCGCTTGGCTCCACTTTCCTGGTGCATTGGGACCCATGTCACCCACCCCCAGGACTCTCCAGCCCCGGGGCGAGCTCGCCACAGGGTCACGCTGGCCACGAAGGCGAGCGGGGAGCCCGCAGGGCAGGCCACCGCCGCGGCGGCCACGTGTGAGTTCCTCATTGTGGTATTGTTAAACTGAACCACATTTCAATAAACCAAAACATATTTCAATAAACCGAACCACTTTTCAAAAGCACGGGGACAACACGGGGAAGTCCGAGCGCTCCCCGTCGGGGAAAGCCTCTGACCATCACTTCCAGCTGCCCCACGGCACTTCTGAATCACCATCTCACGCTGCCTCACATGGGGCAGACGTGGCAGATGCCGAGGTCGAGGAGCTGGATGACTTTCCCAGGGCGGCAGGGAGGAGCAGAGCTGGCCCGGGTATCCCCGTTCCGTCCCCGCTTCGCAGCCCCTGCTCCAAACACCCTGCGTTTGCTTACGCCCCCACTGTTAAAAGCGGTCAGCTTAGGCTTGATAGTATTTTAAAGTATTTTAGTTAACTTGAAGAACAGTTCATGCTGCCCAGCTGCTATTCCAGACTTAAAATTAATTAACGTCACCAGTACAGACGTCCCTGCCGGAACACTTCGATCAGAACCCTGCGGTGGTTTCGATGGCACGTTTAAGTAAGTGACTACAGGCCAGAAATAAGCTCGATAGACTTTTTTTTTTCCCCCGCGTTTCGCAGTAATTCCCTATCTTTCCCTTTTCCTCCACCGCCTCTGCTGGAGCCCGGCGGGGCGAGCCAGCGGGGAAACCCAGGGCGGCGGCGCCGGGACCCGGGGGGCAGCACCGCAGCCGGGGAGACGAGGGTCTGGGCGAGGGGCACCGGGCGAGACCGCCTCTCCGGGGAGCGGTTCCGGCTGCCTGACCCCTCCATCGCGGAGCTGCATCTTTTCCAGGAGCCGCCTCAGGAGGCGGCGGAGCGGGACCTCGCCCGAGGCTGCGGAGGGGGTCCCGGGGCCGGGAGGGGAGCGGCCGGGGGGTACCGGAAGGTGCCGGGCGAGCGCTGCCAGCAGACGAGCGGCTTTCCCGGGAGCGGATCCAGCCTTACCTGGACCAGTACGTGTCCCCGCCGCCGCCGTCCCTCCTCGGGCCGTCCCCGGGGGCCGCGCTGGGCGCTGCGCACCGGCCCATCGCCGCCGCCGGCCCCCGCGGCCATGCGGGCAGCGCCTTCCGCCTCGGCCGCTTTCACATCGCAGCGGCCGCCGCCGGCGAATTCCCCCGGTCCCTCCCCCCGCGCCGCACACCGGCCACGTATCAGCGCCTCCCGCCGCTCCCCCGCGCCGTTCCGGGAAGCGCCGCCGGCCGGGAGGGGTCCCGCTGCCGGTACCGGCCCGGGGCGGGCTCGAACCCGCGGCAGCCGAGGATGGGGAGAGGGGTGGTCGTTTTCTCCATCCATCACCCACAAACTTGTGGGGTTTTTCTTTCTCTTTTTTTTTTTTTTTTTTCTTTAACACCGTTATCGCCAAAACGGAGCGGGGTTACCAGAGGGAACGGAACAGGGTCCCCGGGCTCCTTCGGTGACACAACGCGACGGGCGGGGTCGGTGGGACGGCCGCCTGCTCCTCCGGCTTCCCGGCAGACAAATCTCCGCTTTTTAAGGTTTAGAACTGAATAGGATATTCCCATCCAAAGAATTTAAGGGCAGGAGGAAGGAATCGGTATTGTTGCAGCTTGATTTAACTCTATGGGATAGAGCTGTTGGCTTGCTGTAATCGCCTGAGAGATAATCAGACTCCTCCATGGAAATAGATAATTAAAGTGATGGTTATCTCAGTCCAAAACAAGAGGACTTGTGACTCACTTCGGGAATATGAATGAGCGCGCGGAGGAGCTTTGTTAAGACGTTGTTCAGGTGATGCTGTGGCCCACAGCACTTTGACTGCAGGCAGGGCAAAACTTCAGGTCAGCAGAGGATGGAAAAGCTCTGGTTCAGCCCGATCAGGGTCCTGCACGGCCCTTAGCAAAGGTCCCAGAGCTCCTGGGCTGCACGAGAAACCACCGGTGCAGGTCAGACATCTCCGTCTGCTACTCCTGCAGCCAGCAGCCTGTAAATGCTGATGAAAATAAAGCCTGTAACAGACGGATGTTTAGCTAACTCACCCCTTCTTCTCCTAACAGGGATGCTTTGCAGGTCCCCGAAGAGCAGTGAGCTGCTTAAACCAAGAGAGGTAACAGCTGAGCCTTAGAATACAAGTGTAAGCTGAGGGGAACCACGTGTGGTAACTACAGGGCTTAGCCTTCACCCACTTGTAGGCTTTCCTCCCTTTATTTGGACAGGAAACTGGAAACTATAAGGTATTTTTATTCTGCTACTGGTTTCCAGAAGAGGGAGCCAAGTCATGGTGAAGTGCTGCCAAAAATACAAACCGTTGTTCAATATGTTGTTTTTTTTGAAAAAAAAAAACAACACAGCATAGATGTTTGGAGTTAACTGGATGCAGGAGGGGAGCACTCGGAATAAACCCAGGAAAGAACTGGAGAGTTCTTAGGCAGGGTACAGTAATGACAGATACGGAAAGCTTCGCAACTCCTACCCATGTACAGTTAATACTATGGTAAGTCTCACCGCTGTGGGATGCGAGCACCTCCAACACAGACGCTGCAACAGCAGCTACTAACTTGCTACAATTATAATTCAATTTGGAAATCAAGCACATCACGCACAGGTTTTATTTGGCGTACTCTTCAGTTCTTCTTGTACTGCTCAGTATCACCTCTTCAATTAATAGCTTCTTTGACTAATTTGTTTTTCACATAAGGAGTTAGTTTCACTCTCAAAAATAGCTGCAGGTAGAAAAAGTGTTTGAGTAACCTCCATCCCATGCCTCTAAATAAGTTCAAAAAGTAAAACCAGACACCGTTCCTTTTACTGCTGTCTAATTTTCTGGAGGCAAACCCCCACCAGGCTGACTAAATGGCAAATGGAATCAGTTCAGAAGACAGGTGCTGACTAAAGAAAATAATCTTACACAAGAACACGATCTCCCCTAGTTTTCCCTGTGTTCAGCCTAATCTGTCAAAAGAGTAAACCAAACAAAAGATTATTGGGTTAATATTTGAGCTGATATCACTTCAGTTTATCCCCACAATGATTGTATTTGAAGATTTTTAGGAAGACCAGATCCTGAAGGGGTACAAAAGGAGAAATAGGCACACGCAGTCCGTAAAGAATAATTGTAGTCTCCTAAAAGGATGGTCCACAGTGGAAAGGAATAAAAAAAATAATTTCTAGCACCTTGTCGTGCACATTGAGAGGTACAAATCCGTCTGAGGTGCTCACAAGCTTTGCGTTTCGCCTCTGCACAGCTCAGCACGTAACGAGCAGGGCCGGAGACACCGCTCCTCCCGCGACAGCTAAAAACCGCTTGTCCCTTTCCGTTAGGAACGTCACGGCAAAACCAAAAACTGACGGACTACGGCGCTGCTGGCTGGGAGAGAGATCTACAGGGCAGGTCAGAACCGTCTCAACTCGCTGCAGCTTTATGGCAGATTTAGGGCAAAACACGACTCCATATCCCTCTATTTCCATTGAGGCAGGTATCTCAAGGACGCTTTCAGCTGCTGTCGAGAGCAGGAGGCCCCGTTACCCGCGAAGATAAGACACACAGGGATCACGCTCCAACTCAATTTAATAAGCTTCATAACGAACTTGGACAGAAAGTGGTTTGAAAGAAGTCAAGCAACACCCAACTACCAGTCAAGGATTTTTTAAAGTAATGCTTTTAAGCTTATACTCAAGCGTACAAAGCATAAATTTTACAAATTAAAAACAATAAAATCATCCTAGAATAATGTAATGGCTTCCCCTACATGTACAAGGAGTGGAAAGGAGACAGAATTCTTCCCAGGTGATTTCACACATCTTAAACGCTACGTAAGTGCTCTTCACATTCATTTCGATTTTTCTTTTAACACGGGCAGAAGGAGCTGAAAGTGTTTCAATCTTACAGAGAGAGGTCCTCCACCAAGCTGTGTATGTTTGCCTCTTCAAAAGTCTCAAGGGGAAAGGCTTTAGTTAAAATTCTGGTTAGTTTCTGCGCAGCGGCCTCTGCTTTTCCAGCTGTATAAAACTGAACAGTTCAGCATTTCTCAGAAAGTACCGCCAGTACTTGATCTTCATGGAAACCCGACATGCCCCACCCGTCACAAATTACTCCGTTGTACAACAGAAGGAACCACAGCTCAGCTTAAGACAGGCAGAAAAGAAAGATGGTAACAGCGAAGAAAGCAGGCATCAGGGAGGCGTAAGTTTTGGAAAAGAGGAGAGAGATTTGTAGCCCGATCAAAACGCTCCACGCGCAGCCTTTCCACAGAGGCGTATTTTACAACTCGACTCCTCCATGTCCGTAGCATTAAGGACAAACACCTCACTGGGGAGGACAGGGCACAGCGCACCGCGTTTAACGACCAGATCCGTTTGCCACCGTCGTTCGGTACAAACCTCCTCACGCGTTACTCTCGTATCGTTCTAAACCAAGTGGAACAAAAGATGTATTTTTACACTACAGCAAACTGAGCAAAGTGGCGTTTAATAATATTTGTTGAAGTGGTTATCTAACAAAAACGGGTTAACAAAATCCCATTCCTTAGTAGTCACCAAATAAGACACTTCTCATGCATATGACAAAAGTTCATTCGTGTACTGAGACGCCTGTTTACTGTGTACAATATTTCCATAAATTATAATATGTTTCACAGCCCCTACCATTCAAGAATATTTCAAACAGATTATATATTATATTTGTATATGCAAACTATTTTATATACACTAATATAAAGATCCTTAGAAGTACCAATATCACTACCTTTATGCTCTCTCTAAAATGCATAGCTTTCGAATATTTTCTTGCAGTTACCAAAAACTTTACAGATTAAAGCTGCTTATCAATGTGGCATGTTCATAAAAACAAAGTGAGCTAGTTCTATACTAATTTTATATTAAACCCCTTAAAAACATGTTTATTTTTTAATGGGAAAAAAAAAACAAAAAACAAACCAGCTAGTGAAAATTCAAGTAATCTATGCTCAGTCTTTGCCCAAATACCATACGAAATTAATGTAGCGTTCTAGAAGTACAGTGAACTTCTCAACCAGGACTGTAATACTGCATTTCTCATGGAGAAAAATGCTGGGCATGCCACAAAAACGCACCACTTTCCACATCATCCGGGAGAAGCTTCCGATGAGGTTTAGCAACACAAGTGTCAGAAGGGAGGAAAAGCTGATCAGTTACACAGGAAGAAATTAGAGCTATTCCAGTTTTGTTTCTGCAGTTTGTTATTAAACCAAAGTTACATTAACCATACAGTTTCTCACAAACTAAAAGTTATACATGGTTTTCAGACATCAACCGACTGGAAAATTAAAAAATAAGAATAAAAAAAAAAAATGTAAATAACCCACAACTGTTTGATGTTAGAATATGCAGCCTGGGTGAAGGAAAGCCAGGCTGCTCTTGTAGTTGGGGGGCTATTGACAGCTTGTTTGTTATATTTCAACTTTTAAGACCTCCATCCCACAAACTCCTCCGAGCGGAGGACAGAACGATAAACGGGAACAAATCATTTTCTTATATCCATCATCTAGCTTAACCTTGGCGCTCCGCATCTCTAATAGCTGCTTAACAAGCAATCGCTTCCCCCCCCCCCCCCGAAAAATCGCTACACGAGTAAACAGTGTTCACAGTAATGCAATCAGTAACAGGGTTCGTTAGTTTCTGTAAGTCAGGTGTATCTGCAAAGCTTTATACAGTTTAATGCGCAAGTATTCCAGTAAAATTAAGTGAAAACTAAGTTTCATTCTACAGGGTAATATCTACCATACAAGACTAGATTATGTACAGTATGGGACTGGGGTGACAACTGCCAGTGTTTCATGATGTTCAGCTGTTTCCCTCATCAGCTCCGTCTTTGTTCAGCGAATCTCTAACAACTTGATAAATGGACCCTAAAAACCCAGAGGTCGGTTTGGCAAGATTAATGCTTCCTACCACTGGGGATACACCAGCGTACAGCGCTGCAAAGAGTCGACCAGAACATCCCATACCCAGAAGATTACAATTTGTTGACTTGAAAGTCCGGACTTCACATGTAAAAACATTAAAACTATAATCCTAACCAGAGTGAGGACAGTCAGTAAAACAAACACAGGTGAAGATGAACTGCATCTCTTCAGAAAGGGATGGAAGAATCGAGAAAAGGGCAATTTCTGGGTGTAGACAGCCCTGCTCTGCTCAGCTCAAGGCATCAAAACCGACCCACGTAGTGAGGAAACTACACTTCTTATTCGGCAAGCACAAATGCAGATGCTGCGCAAGGTGATGCACCAGAGGCTGCAACAAGGAGCTCTTCCCTCCGCTGAATTTCCTAACGGGAGCATGGCTTTCGGCTCACAAACACCCAGCAGCCTTCAAAGCTTTAGCAGCCCGCTGGAATCACTGCAGTGTCTACAGCTGCAAAGTTAATATGAGGGGGGGGGGGGGGGGAAAAGGCCCCCGTTAACAAAACCCCTCAAATACCTCCAGGGGCCGTTTTTGGTCATTGGTGAAAATTAAGAAAAAACTTCTTTCCAACACTAGTCCTCCTGAAAAGATGGGTCACTGATCCATTACGAACATAGCTCTCACCATATAAAAGCACCAAAGTCAGAAACGAGGAAAAAAGAAAAAAAAAAAAAAAAAAAAAAAGTCCTTAAATTATGATTTACAAGTTTGTACACTATTTCCTAAGCGAAAGGTTGACCTTACTGCAAAGTTTATAGATGAAAACTTGACCAGTTACTTTTAAGGGGAATGTATATCTGGCTATAACTTAAAGGTAGAAAATATTCACTGTTCTATATACACATTTAAACAGGAGACAGTTAAACTCAACTGAAGAGTTGCCAATATAACTCCATATTAACTCACCGGCCACTAAACTGGGCATCAGTAGCCAATTAGAAAGCTCAAGTTCTGTACTTTTAAAAATGCTATTTTTCCTGTCCTGTTTAATTGTTTGTTTTTTTAAAAATGTATTATAGTGCATAGCCTAAGTCAGACTTTCAAAGAGATACAGCGCCTTTCAATGCAGTTTTTGCAGCATTTAAAAGGGACTTTTCTCCCTTCAAATTAGGTGTTCATTGAAAAATCTGAATTGAGTGCTGTACTGTAGTAAAAATATTTCAGTCACAGACTGATATAAATGTATACTGTGCAGTACTAAGATTGTTTGATGTCCATCTGCACACATTTTACTTGGGTTCTTCAATCGTCCCCTTGCTGAGGTCTGTCATTTTGGGATATTTCACTTTCTTCTGGTCCAGCTCATTCTGAGCCCACAGTAGTAGTTTGAGTAATTTTGCCAACTTGGGTGTCGATTCACGATTTTCATAGTCTAGAACAGCTTGATTAACCTCACTCCATACCTGGAAAAGAAATACCGCAGTTCAGTACTAGTTTTCAGACGATTAACGTGGCTAACGTCCCAGAGGCATTGACAAGATCACACCCCGCGTGCTAATTCCTCAGAACACAGTGAGGACAAAGCTCCACAGACTATGAGCCTGGAGAAAACAAGGAAGAGAGATGAGTAGTTGAATACATTAACAGCATTTTTTTTAATCTTCCTTAAGAAATACCTCCATTCTTTTGCACAAAACCATATACTTTTTTTTTTTCCTGAGCGTTTCCCAAACGTTTGGACATCTTTTCACCACGTACGAATAAAAGACAACAACTCCCTCCTGAGAGAGGACTACCTTCTGTCGCTGCATCATGTTAAGCAAGTCTCCAAACGGTGATTCTTCGGGATTATCAAAGGCAAGCAAAGCCAGCGTACGCTCCATTTCTGTCAGGCATTCCCTGCTCTCCTCGCCTTGTTCTGCTAACTGGGTCTGAGCAAATTCCAGAGCTGCTTCCGTCTCGCGCTGCCGAATCAGTTCGATCAGATGCTGCTGCTACATATGAAAGACACCGCAAGATTAGCTAAACAAATTAACAAAGCATCTGTAGTTCAAGACTGTAACGTTCAGGCGTTCGCGTGCAATTCGAGACAAACACTAAAGCATCATTTCGTGGTATGAGGTCAACTCGTCGCAACATGTGAGACAAGGAGCACCTGACCTGGTCTACAGAAACTACTGAGAAAGGTAACTCGGCGCTTTCAAGTAACGTGTTACTAAAAGAACTCCTAAAAATTCAGAGTAACGGTAACTGCAAGTCGGGAAGTCACTGACCACTGCTGCTGTTAAAAGTTTTCACGTTACTAATCGCGTGTGATCGTTCCTGCACTGTGCCACAAAGCTTCCCACTGCTCCACAATGATGCCAAGAACACCTGAAATTGCATCCACGTCTGGTCACAAACCTCCCGACACACTCCTAAAATCTAGACTACTTTTTCCAGTTTCTCAGCAACTTCTAAGACAAACAAAGGTGAAGTTTGCCACCTGTCCTTACCTGCAAATGGAAGTAAAGATATCTGTTTGTATCTAGCAATTCTGGATGGAGGCTGTTTATTAATGCAATGGCTTCTTGAATCTGTCCTTTCAATATCATTTCTCGAATTTTTATTCTTTCATCAAGAGTCTCTAAATCAACGCTGGGTTCAATTCCAGACTCCATTCGAAATTTCTCTGCTGCTTCTTTGAAGCCCTCTGAAACAGAAACATTTTACCTGTAAAATACATCTCGTGAAATACTTAAAAACGGAAATCAACTTAAATGAAAATATTGCTTGTGGATTTGGGGCATTTAAAGATTAAGTCTGAAGTTCTGAAAAATCTTTCTCTATTGAAATAAGCATTTATTCAACGAGCATTTAACAGTACACGCGTAATTTGTTCTTAACTCATGTGTCCTCGCTCTCTAAGGATGCACACTACTTGAAGTCCTGCACCTCTTGACATGCAAGCTTGGTTTACACTTAAACAACGCAGTGTACTTATTCCAAAACCGGATTTTCAAAAACCACATTTTCAAAATTTGAGTGGTTTTGCTCCAGCCCTCAAATCTGTTCCCACAGAACTAGCACTTTTACTGAGAAGACACAGAAAGTGCATTTTGCTTTCTCATGCTATTTTTTTTTTATAAAGTTACGTCAGCTATTTTAAATCCGCAGTCACGCTTTCATACACACAAAAATAATTTACGCCACGCACTAGGATGCTCTTCCTTCATCCCAGAGGCTTCACTTACACACCAGAGTAAACAGGGGTGTAGATTGGATACAGGTGCCTCCGCCCTAGCGCAACTTACTGTGATGGTATGCGTCGTAATTGCTAGGGACAATTTGCTAGGGACAATTTGATTGCCCTAAGTATAAAGCTAGGCTATACGCTGAAGGAGTTAATATTTTTGGTCTCAAACTATTTTGACAGCAAGGCCCTTTTAGAGTTTATCTTTTTAGCCAGTCAAAACTTGCTTCTGATAGCCCTCCTGTGAGGCTTTCAGAGGGGTAGTTAACAACTGCAACGTATCTCGAACTCTGTTTCAACGGCACAAAGAAGGACGTCGCACAGAAGCGGGTGATGGTTGTTTACAGCATTCCAGAAAACACTTTTCTGTATCTTTTAGTAAAAGAGTTAAGGTTAATGAATGCCACTTCTGTTGTATGCTTACTGCTCAGTCTCTGACTCGGTCTGTTTCCACTTGGGACACGAGAGCAGCGCACATTGCTAAGAGAAGCCAAGAGCAATCGCTAAGTCCTCAAAGCCCTTAATTTCACTCCATCTAGTAGCATATTCTAGCTAAAACTGTCTGTCTTGCTACAACAAGTGACATGCATTTAAGAGCCTCCCTCCTAGCATCACTATTGATTTTTACCTGTAACAAGGTAGTTCATGATAAGGCGGTTCATGTCTGCTCTCTGGATATGCAAGTTATTAAGTTTTTCCATCCATTCATCTTTCGTGATTTCATCAGGTTTTTCTGCATAACTCATCCTGGACTCTTACTACAAGAAAGAAAAAGCATCTCATTTACCATGATTCAAGAAGAAAGAAGTTTAACGTGTGAAAGCTCTGTGTTACTACCACCTTTATGTCTTTTTTTATGAGAGCTTCAAAATTAATAATCCAAAAGAGATCCTTTTATCTCAAACCATAGTTTTACATTTCTCTCCTCCTTATTTCTGCATTCTTTCACACCTACCAGCCAGTCTCTAAAGCTGCTTTTATCCATCGTCAGAATAAAAAAATTCAAATGCCATCTTCTCGTACTTAAATCCACTCCAAATAAGTCTTGGTTAGAATTTATACAGGACACACGGCATCACAGCGTGAAACAAGTAAATCAAAGAGTCTGACAGCTAGACAGAAAACGTTTAAATAAAAGCCAGTGTAAATGATACTTGCTTTAAAGTTTTCACCAAAACTTAGATGGGACAGCTCCAGATATTGCAAATATTTTGCTACGCTCTTGCATACAGATTGCTATAAAACTGGGCGTGATTCATTGCCCACTGTACAAATAAGAGACTTACACCAGCTTAACTTCGCTGCCCCCAAAAGTACTCCTGCCACCGCTATCAAAATGTCATTTCCTAGTATTTTCCTCGACTGAATATACACTTTGTTTCAGAGCCGTAAGCAAAACGCTTTGCTAAACCCGGCATTTAATCCTTTCTACCTTCCAAGCCACGGTCGCAGGGGCAGCGAAAGGGGGAGGAGAGGCGGCAACGACAACAGCAACAGGCACCGCCGCCCGGCGCAGACAAACCCGGGTGGCAGCGCGCCTCCTCGCCCCCGGTCCCCTTCCGCCGGGCTCCGCTCTCTCTCTCTCCGAGCTACCGCCGAAGCCACAGCGCACGCAGCCAAGTTGGGCGGCGGGAGGCGAGACCGGCCCGGGACCGCCCGAGAGGCCCACGGGTCCCCGGCCCCGCTTCATCCCGCTCCGAACCACGCGGCGGGGAGCGGGGGGGGGGGGGGGGGATACGGGGCTCCCGCCGCGCTGGCGGCCCCCGCCCGTCGGGGGACCCCGACCCTTCCCCGCCGACCCGTCAGCCCCGGCCCGCCGAGGCGCTGCCCCCGAGCCGGCCCTCCGCGGGGCCCGGGCCACCCGACGCGCTCGGCCCTGCTCGCCACAGGCCCAGCGCCTCCCCTACCGCCCGCAGGCGGCCGACGGCGGCCCGACCCGCCGGGCCCCGGGCAGGGCCCCGCCAGCCGCCGTCCCCCCCGAGGGAAGGAGCGGGCCGGCCGGCGCCATCTTACCGAGCGCGCGGCGGTGCCGGCTCCTGACGCACGAACGCGGGGCCCGTCCGCCGCCTCCGCCAAGGCCGCTGGCGCGCGGATCTCGCGAGAGCCGCCCTCTCGGCCAATCAGCGCCCGGAGAGGAGCGAGAAAACGCAACCATCGAGTCGGCCTTGGGGGACAGAGTGTACGTCTAGTCCGCCTAAGGTGCGCACCTCCCGGGGGGGGGGTAGTACCATAGAGACGGGCCTGGGGTGGCGGCGCTTGGGAAACGTCGAGGGCGGGCGCGACCCCCCCCCGGTGCCGTCGGGGAGCGGGAGGGAGCCGGAGCGGGGGGCGAGCCTGGCTGCGCAAGATGGCTGCTCCGCCGCCTCAGGCAGCCGGGGCGCGTCGGTGCCAGCCCGCGGGGTGGGGGGGTCGCGGGAGTCATCCGGGCCGCAGCGCCGAGCGGCGGGGGGAGCCGGGCCTCGCTCCTTCCCTGCCGCCCCGCTTTGGGCCGTCGTGGCCGCAGGGCAGGCCTTGGGGCGCGGCCTGTGCTGGGGCACGGAACCGCCTGGGTTGCCCGGACCTTTGAGACTGTCAAGTCCAACCGTTAAACTAGCACTGACAAATCCTCGACTAAACCATATCCCTAAGCGCTATGGCTACATTAAGTACCTCCAGAGGTGGGCACTCCACCGTTCCAACGTCTGATAAGCCTTTCGGTAAAGAAGATTTTCCTAATATCCAGTCTGAATCTCCCTTGGCGCAACTTGAGGCCGTTTCCCCTTGTCCTCTCACTTGCTGGTTGATTGAACAGTCACTTCTCTACAGCCTCCTCTCAGGTGGTTGTAGAGGGCGAGAAGGTCACCCTTGAGCCTCCTTTTCTCCAGGCTAAACAGCCTCAGATCCCTCAGCCGCTCCTCCCAAGACCTAAACCCCTCGCCAGCCTTGTTGCCCTTCCCAACACGCTCTGGTCTCTCAGGGTCCTTGTAGCGAGGGGCCCACCACAGCTGCTCCTTGCCTCATATCCCTCCCTGATTCTTTAATAATGACTTGGGTGTCAGGGACACCGGTCCTGACAGTAACAACAGAAGCAGGAATTGACCGATGGGCTGGTGCGGTCCCTGCCCCGGTGGGGTGTGCACTGGCACCGCCGCGGGAGGGTGTGACTGCTCCTGCACGGGCGCAGCAGGGTCCACAGCGGCGGCGTTTGAGAGCCTTGCCTGGCAAAGTTTGGTGTTGGAGGTCGGAGCGGGATAACGGGAAGGGAGATGGATTTGCCAGAGGTCACCGCTTGGCGCGTTGACGTACAGCCCCGCCAGTTCCCGCTGCTCCTGCTGGACTGCGAACTGTTGCGGGCTCTGCTTTGCGATCTCTGTCAAAATTTGTATTGGCCGCCAAGGAGAGTTAAAGAACTATCTGCGGCCAGATCCAGCGGGGTTTGAGAATAAAAACACTGCAGAAAGGCAAGAACACACCTCGGTTTTTAAACTTAATGGAGAGCAGGCGCAAGGCGGGCAACTTTTATGTGGGAAATGCTGCAAATGATGCTCCGCAGAAAAATGTTATTTCACTTTCCCAGACTTGGAATATGGATACAATTACTCATTTCTCATTCTCGTTTTTTTGCAACTGCAATGAAACACAGCCTGCAAAACTCACTTTCATTACAATTGTCCCTACACTGAAACCAAGAAAATCTACAATGCCATTATTTTAACTTATTTCTGCAAACAAAGCTCCAGGTTTATAAACAATGCAGAATTTTTGGACAAAGAACCTCAAATATTTCATAATACATGCCCTTACGGCCTGCAAGTGTTCCTCTCGATTGAGGAGGGCTCTTCTTTAGGCTTTCATCTAAAAAAATAATCTCAATGAATTTGACTCATTGGGAAACATAAACATCCATATTCTATTTTCAAACTGGTGGGCTTGTAAGTCTTATCGTTGGCTTAGAGGTCCTGGCTGGTTCTTGTCAGCTCCTCCCTAAAAAGGTGGAGTTTCTCCGGAGACTTCAATAAAGAGGGAGAGAGGAGGAGGGAGGACCCTCCTCGAGGAGGTTTTCCTCACTTTGTGCGGAGGGAAACACACCCCAAGCAGAGAGGAGGCAGCAGAGTGTAATTCATGCAGCTGGTGTCTACAGGTAAAGAATAAGTGCAGTGACCTTTTACTAAGTAGAGTAATATATTGAATAAGCTAAAAATACAAGAGCTGCTCTTTGGCAGCACATTGATTGTGCGGGGCTGACTCCTGTTTTTTTAGAGGTTGGGATGTTTAACCAGCTGCGACAGAAACTGCCCTTTACCCCTTTATCGTCCCAGAAAAGTAAAAAAGTGGGCTAAAAGCAGTTCCTGACTTGTTGTTTTGCTTGTCATAAAAAAATAATTTGGGATTTTAAAATTTTCTTTTTAACTTGGCATTTTTTCTGACCATGATGTTAACTAAAAGACGTTTATAATGTCTCTGTGCAGAATATTATGGCCAGCTTCATTCTCCTCTCCTTTTCCTTTCATGTGCTTCCCTTAACTTCTTGGTTTGTGTTTCTGGTAATGTCAGACCTTCCTAGAAGCTGAGTTTTCATTTGAGAAAAGAGGTTTTATAACCACTTCAGTTGCAACAAACACACTTTGGATGTTCCTATTGAAGCGTTTTCTTGCTGAGTGAAAACAAAGTTGCTTTCTAATGGATGAATTGTTTTTATTTGGTGAAATAATACTAAGTAGTACTACTTGTAGAGACACCTTTTTTTGATGGCAACATTAGCCTAATGTGATAAAACCTGAAGTATATATATAAAAAAACCAACAAAGAAAAAGCAAACTTACAAAACTATTATTCCTTTGTCTTGTAACAGGATGATTTTTGCCTATTAGTGTTCTGGGTGCAAAGAAAACTGCTTGTCTGGGGAACTGAGCAGTACCTCGAGTAATAAATGACACATTTTATACTGACTCCCAATAGAAAGCTGCTTAGTGACCTGCTGCGTTTCCCTCTTTTTAATCAGTATCTCACTGAATAAATGTTTGCTCATCCCTGCAGCTGTCTTCAGTGAACACTTCAGTTCCTTGTGTTTCGTAGTCTGGAATATTCAAGGATTTGAAAATACCAACCTTGCATGGTTTTTATTTGTGGAACCTCCCAGAATTAAGAAGGGAGCAGGAAGGCTGTGCAGCAACTTGGGGCAAAAGCTTTCTGCGTCGTTCCCTTTTTTTTTCTTAGCACTAAAGCCTCACTTCTGTTAGAAACCCTCGTGCTCTCCCCAAAGTTGGAACCAAACTTTTCTTTTATTACTCGGGGAAAACCTTGCAGGATACTTCTGTGACTCCAAAGTGGGATTAAAATGCATGGAAACAAAAGTATTTTGCTCTCAGGGAAACTATCCCTCAGTCCTGCAAGAATCTTATGGTAATGAGGGCAGTAATAACATGGGAGGTTGGATATTTGGGCAAGACAACAAAACTGAAATGAAAAGAAACCTACAGTCACTGTAATTCAGTTTGTGGTTTATAGAATCTTTACATGAATAAGGGTTTGATAAATCCTAATCTCAGAGAGGTCTTTTGATGATTGATACCTGGAGTTGAGTGGAATAGATGTCAAACCAAACTCACAAAAATCCCAGAGGAAAAAAAAAAGTATATATTGGGGGGTAGGGGAGTTTACCTAGAATTAAAGGAAAAAAAATCTGCAAGTTTCTGTCACCTGGTAGGGAAGGGGGATTGCTTTATTTATGTGAATATGATTAACCCTCAATAAAGTATTTTTTCTGTGTTCATCTAGTCTGTATGAGAACTGAAATATCAGGAGCCTTGGATAATCAAGGACCCAGAAGATACCCTACCTTGACACCTGACATATCTATTTTGACTGATGTGCTGAACTTTGAGGACAGAGGCCTTTTCTGCAAAAAAAATAAGGTAAAGCCGAAGCACAGTCAACAGCAATTAGTGTTTTCTAACTTAAAAAGATTAATTATCTGTTTAAAAAAAGTAAAAAAAAAATAAAATCCAGAGATGGAGGAGAGAACTTGCTCATTTGCTTTCATCCATGCGCTTTTCATGAGCTGACTCTGTCTCTGGTTTTCACCTGGCTGCTGAAATTGGCTCACCAAAACAGTCAGTGAGGAAGAACTGAGAGAAGGGGTGAAGTAAGTATTATATTTAAGGGCTTTGCATCTTCAGACACTGGATGAGGTTGCTATCTTGGTGAAGGGAAAGGTGGGTGAGAGCAGAAGTAACATCCCAGATCTGGGGAGACCTTCCCCAAAGCCTTAGTGCCCATCCCAAACAGTTGTTTTAATGGTCACACCTGAAGACCCTTGGGTGAGATGCTGCAAATGTAAATAAGGCCTATTTGCAGATGTCCAAAGTTTAAAAAAAGACTTACTAGGGAAACCCAGAAGGTAAATGGATAAAGATTCGTCAGCTGCAGAGGCAAGTCTAAATGCCTAACAGTGGAAGAGGTTTTGGAAAGTAGCAGAAAAAAGTTTTAAGGAGAGTTAGTGCTGAGGGATTTGTGGATATAAGCTGTGGATATATTTTGTGGAAGCATAAGCTTCTCTGGTGTTTAAGAAGGAGAGATAGATAAGGTGCTTATTAGACTGTTTTGGAAGCTGATTGATAGTCAATAATCTCTGCTAGGATTTCCCAGCAGTGTTTGCAGTTCAAACCAGTCAGAAGCTACCGTCATGTTTTGTACGAGGAGGCCTAAGCCGAAATAAAACCCAAAAAAGCTCATTCTGTTTGCTGCCAGGAAAATGCACATTCAGACCAGTAACCCAGGAGTAAACTCCCCAAATGAAGGGAAATTAGGCTTTTTCAGAAAAAGCATTAGGAAGGGAAGGCACCAAGGCAGGGGAAGAACTGAGGTGCTTCAAGTGAAGGTGACAGAGGTGTTTAGCCAGCAAAGGTTGATACTCTGACTTGGCGTTTAACACACAGATGTAGGTTGTTTGTGGGTTTAAAGTGTTAACGTGCTTTAGGTGCTGTTCACTGGGTGTGCAAATTGAATCAATGCTGCATTAAGATGGTGTAAGCCTCTTACCAAACGCGTGCAAGAGGACTTTAAAACCTGTTTCACCGCCACATCCCCTGCTCACTGCTGGTGCGCGGATCCTTGTTCTGCATGTTCCCTTTCCCTTGGCGTCCGATTCCTGGGTTTGAGCACTCCCTAGATGCTAAATTTGGCTGTTAACAACATGTTATTAGCTTTTCCCAGGACACAAATCACAGTGTGGCTTGATCTACCAAATCATAAGGTATTTCCTCTCCACGTGCTTTTCATTGTAGCTGTGTAGCTGCAGAACAAAAATTAAGCTTCTGCTTGCCTTTAATCATGTCTTGTACTTTTGCACAGGAATCTGTTGGGTTTGTTTGGGGTTTTTTTACCTCTTGATGTTCCTGTGTGAAGTAAGTATTAATGCTGCCCAGTTTTACAGGTGGAGGAAGAGGCTGGCTGTGCTATCAGACAAAGAGCTAACAGCAGCTTTTCCAACGTTATCCTGAATTTTTACCACCAGAAGTCTCATATCTAGAATGTAAACTAAAAGATGTAATCAAACTACTCAGTAGAACCCTGTGATTTTATAACATTAACATTAGTATGTTTTTATCTTTCCTTATGTTTTCATTCCTTAATCCATCTTGGTAAACACTGCACCTCTCTGGAATCCAACTCAAACCAAGGTTGTCAACCCCTGAGGAAAAATGTGCAGGATCAGGCTCAAAGAGCCAAACCTCACACCTCCAACTGCCTAAAAGGCTCTTCAGATGTCCAGGGCAGGAGTGTTTCCATGGCTCGTGGGCCCTCCTGCAAACCTTGGCACCCCTCAGTGGATGGGACACGTGGGGTGTTCCTGGTTGCTAATACCACAAATCCTGATGGTAGGAAGGAAATAGATGAGAGTAACTATTTGTAGCAGCTTGGTTCCTGGAGAGTTTGGGGGTTTGGTTATGTGGGGTTTTGGATGTTTTTTGTTCGTTTTTAAGTAGCTCAACCATTTTTCCTGGGTGTTCACAAGGAAGCCTCTGTGCAGTGGATGAGCTGATCCAGCCAACGCTTCCAGCCGGGGTGCAAGGGGAGGCGTTACTGCGGCAGTTGCTGTTTGATCTGTCTAAACAGATGGGCTGGAATAGGAGGAACAAACCGAATCCCCACTGGAGTGAGCACAGGTGGGGATGGAGCTGAGGGGAGCACTTGGGGCTGCTCCTCTGGCACCTCAGGCCCGTGGCAAAGCCCTGTGAGAGCAGTCACCCGAGCAAAGCGCTATTTAGCACTGCTGTTTGGCTTTGGCTCTTGCAACCTCACGAATAACGAATAAACCCGCCTTTCCTGTGAGGGAAGATCGCCCTGTGATTTTGGTAAGAAAACCAGGAGCGGGTGTTGTCGATTCCCCCCCCACAAGAACTCTGCTGAGGTAACCGTGACCTCCCGTTTTGGTCGGACGGCAGCGTGCGCTGGCCTAGAGCCGACGGGACGGGGCTCGGCGGACAGCGGCACCGTGGGGAAGGGCTCGGCCTTCCGCCGAGCCGGAGGGGGACGGGGAGCGGCGGCCCCGGCTGCGGGCGGGGCTCGGGGGGGAACGGGCCGGGCCGCGCCGCCGCTTTCCCGCCCAGCCGTCAGGGAGCGCGCGCAGCCCGGCCGGGGGGCGGAGCCAACGGTTTTAGCGAAGTCCTCCAGGAGCCGTGCGCAAAGCGAGGCGCTCTAGGCTGCCGTTGGCCGCCGTGTGGATGTCTATGGTAGCGGGGGAGGAGCGTCCCCGCCCAGCGCTCGGGAGCCGTTGCGAGGAGGAAATGGCGGCTCGGCTCGGCTGAGAGCCTCGGCGGCGAGATCGCCTCACCCCCTCCCGCGGTGAGTGAGGGAGGCAGCCGGAGAAGCACCGGGAAGGGAGGAGAAAGGGAGCGGGGCCGCCGCTGCGGCGGAGGGGGCGCGGGAAGGAAAAAAATAAATATAAAAAAAAAAGGCGGCCGCCTCCTGCGGCCTGTGGGCTCGACTAGAAAATGGAGGCGGGCGGGTGGTGACGGGTCAGGAGGGACCTCGGCGGGAGGGGAGGAGGGGGCGGCTCGGCCTGTTCTCAGGGGGGCCCGTCGGTGCGGCTGCAGGGCCGGGGCACGCCGGAGGCCTGGCCCGCGTCCGGAGGAGGTCGGCGACTCGATGCGGGGGCCCCGGAGGAAGCCAAAAGCCGCCGCCCCGGGAGCCCAGAACGTGGTTGGGCCGGAGCGGGGAGGACGCCCTCGGCGGGCGGAGCGGGCTCGGAAGGCGGGCTCCTCCGTGTCTGGGGGGGGAAAGCGGAGGACGGGGGTGCTCGGAGGCCATCGACGCCGTACCCGAGCTGACGCCGGCAGCTGCTCCGTGGCGTCACGACCGACTGTAACCGCCTTCGTGGCTCGGTCCCGCCGTTGCTGCAGGACCGGGCCCGCGGGTCCCCGCCGCGGTGCGGGGCTGGGTGCGGGGCTGTTGGGGACTCCCGAAACCCACCGGAGCCTCATCCCGTGCTGGGGGGTCTTGGGAGGGTGAGGTGGGACTAAAACTTAAACCTGCCTCGGGGGGACATTTATTTTCTCTGGGCGATGGAGGTGACCTCCTTGTTGGTGAGTGGAACAAGACAAGCGGGACTCTGTCACGCTTTAGTGGCTTTCTTACAGGGCAGAAGGGAAGGGGTTGAATTTTTAGACCGTAGTAACTGCTGGGTGGCTTTAAATATTCAGTAAATACCCTGGCAATAAGTCTTCCCCATCCCTTGCAGTAATGTACTCAAATACTGTCTCTTGGAGGTGCTGGTAGTTTGGAGCTGCTCATTTGGCTTGCAAAAGCCATTCTGTGGCGGTGACCAGATTTTGTTTCAAACAGTTCAGTAGTTTTCAGTTTATGCCTCCAAGTGATAGTTATATTTTAGTAGTGGGTTAAGAAAGTCCTACCGGTTTAGCTTGTAATTTTTTAATTTGCAAAGAACATTACAATCTCTTTAACGTGTTCCAAAATGTAGTATTACAAGAATTCAAAACAATGTACCATGGGGTTTTTCTTCCATGGGCTTTCATGTTTTCTTCCTAGGAACTTCAGGGAGACAAAAAGTGCTGATTCCTTTGATTTAACTCAAAAGGACGTGTATAACAATCCTAATTTCCCTGTCTTGTTTGTTTTTTTTCTGGATAGTCTATTCAAGATTATTTTTTTTTTTTTTTTGCAGAAATATCTTTTGGGTATCTAATTATCACAGCCTTGTTTAAATTCTTTGGCAGCTGACATACAGCTACATTTTCCTTTGTGAGAATTGTCATTGCTTCTTTGTCTTTCCATTTTGCACAGTTTTCTTTTCAAAGTGGTACTTTGAGTTTAGCTTCAACTGTCTTGTTGCTACTTATACAACCAAAATTTACTGGCTGTTCAAGCAGTTTAATGGCTGATCAATGAAAAATGATGTGTAGTTACTGCACAAATGTAGCATATACTGTGTTAATTGTACTAGATATTTTGGGTTGTGCTCCACTTTCATGTGTGCCAGCTGCTCGTTACCGTTCTTTGACTTATGGACCTTCTTATAGGAATAAATATAGAAGTATGCTCAAAATAGCTGCTCAGTTAGGCCTTAGGTTTTTTTTTTCCCCTTGATGGTTCCAGAAACATATTGCATGTAGAGTTTTTTTAATGCCCTGGTGAAAGAATAAGGGCTGCTGCTAGCCTGCAGCCTACTTTGAGACCACATGACTCCAGTGATTCCTAAACTGAGTAATTGTTGATGTAAAGACTATCATTTAAATAATTTTTTTTGCAAAGTTTCTGTGTTCTTTGGGTGGTTTTTTGAGGGGTGTTTTAGTCGATTTCTGTTGGTATGCAAATGAAGTCTTTGCTCTGCCTCAAAATGTTTGTAGGTTTTAAAACAATTCAAATATAAAATCCATATAACTCGGTGCTTCAGAGAGTCCTTTTCATACTGCTAAGAGATGTCTTTTGAATTAAAAAAAAAAACACCACAAAAAATCCACACACACTCTCCCCTCCCCCCAAAAAACCCCACCAAACCCTGAAATTCACCAAAGCAATGCTAATAGAATTGTATGAGAACAGAATAGTAAATAAAATTAAACATTTTTCAGTGCCTGGTGGACTCAGCAAAAGGCAATATTTGTTCTACTTGATCTTACTCCACTACTAAGATTTTCTGGCAGTAGATTTTATTATTTATTTCTGGTTTAACATAGTAATTGCCGTCATAGTTGTGACTTAGAACTGTGGGATTTTAGTTCTGTACAGTCTGAAACTTCAGCTAGAAGTGGGGCCAGGAAGAACAAGGATTATAGACTGAGAGTTTATAAATTTTTTTTTAAAAGATTATTAAAAAGAAAAGTTTATAAAACAGAGGAAGGGACTGCACTCAGCAAGAGTAAGGTGGGATGGTTTTTGCTTGCCAGAAGTGGTCGTGTCTGTCTGAAATAGTTTAATGCTCTGGTGCACATTTGTGCCTCCTCTCTCTTGTAGTGCTGCAAGGAGTAGGACAGTGCTAGGAGATTCAGGGAGGAGATTTTAATATAATTAAGATTCATCTGGTTTACTTAAGAGCTGGTTGGGGTTTTTATGTGCTGTCAGGCCTGTCTCCTTGGTAGGAGCATCTTCAGTCACCTGCCAGTTAATGCTTTGAGGGTTGTGCTACTATTAAGTTTTTATCTAATACAGCTTCTAAAATAAGTGAATTCTTCAGTTATTAATGATGGCAGTCTCAAGAGCATTGGTAGACTTTGAGGTTAAAAAAACTCCCTAATTTCCAGTTAGCTCTCTAAGACACAAAGATTGAATGTGCATTATGTGTGTGCTTACAGTGAACCCTGCTCAGAATTGGGAACTGTTCACTGCACTTTTAACAACCCAATGGGTACACTGTAATTACTGTGTTTCACTGAATTCTGCGGGAGAAAATCAGTTCGGTTTTACCTCCTTTAAGCCTTTTTGATGGAATAAGAATAAAAATGGTAACTGGTTTCAGATATTATATCAGCTCACGTTTTAGAAATGAAATAAGGGGAAAGTGTAAAAACATTGATTTTTTTTTTCTTCAACAGCTGTGCTGGTAGGCTCAGAAACTACAATCCTGCAGTTATTTTGAGTCCATTTCTGCATGGAGTTCGACTGACAACAATAACTAGACATAATAGGGAATACAGATACTTTAATTGTAGTGCAAAACTAACATTTTTTTACATGTGGTAGCTTAGGGTGTGTAACTAATAATGTCAACTTGACAAAAGGCCATGCAGCTTTACTAATTAGAGGGATTTACTAAAAGAGATTTTTCAGTACAGTGTAAGTATTCAGGCTTGCATGTGTGAAAACAAGCCGGCTATGGGATATTGAAGAGTTAAACTCTAAGGTTCCTGGACTTAGCCTGCATATCTTGCTGTTCAGTTAACAGCAGTTTTCCTCACAGTCCCCATAGCTCAGTTTCTTTGGGACTTCAGCGGAGGAATGCCAGGTTGCATGAATCACCTGTGCAGTTGCTGAAAATGTATTTTCAGTGCTGCTGAAGAGGTGCAGTTCAGTAGCAGAAGTTGAGCATTAGGCAAATTAGTATGTATCTGTAAAATATTTTTATTCAGTGTGGTGGGTTGTATATAATACTCTATAAGAATCAAAGCTTGTCATTGATATTTCTGTTGCCTGAACTTGGGACCATGACTTGTAAAATTGGCTTGTGCTGAGGCCTTTAGAAGGTTTCTTGTGCAGAGATGACTGTATTTGGTTTTCTAATCTAAGCTTTTGACTGCTGAAAAAGAAGGCAGAACTATCTACACTGTGATTCTGCTCGCAACTTGTCTTAATGAGCAAAATCCATTTGCTCATTTTTGCTCGTACTGTTCAAACCCTGAGAGCAGAAGTAAACCTGATCAAAAAATCCAATTTGCTTTTGTTGTCTTTGGGTAAATTTTCATTGTTAGGGCAGATGCGGGGTTAGTTTACTCAGAAGAATTTAAATAAAGGCTTCAGAAGGTGTTACAGGAGTAGTAAAAAGCCGGTAGAGTGTGTCTGCCTTTTTTTTTGAGCACCCGTGAGTCTCTGAACTAGAAAATACCAATGATGTGTAGGTAACATTTTTCTCTTAAGATTAGTTAATGTTCCTTAAAACGCAGAAAACGGTAAACTGAATATGAATTTTGTTTATTGCTGTTCTGGTTTGAGAGCACCAGTTATGGTCCTTCAGATGAGAGGACGTGTGTAGCGTAGGTGCCTTACGTTAAGGTTTGACCTTTACTGAAGCTCCATCAGTGCAGTTGTCAGTTCAGCAGACAGAGCTGCGCTGGCAAAAGCTCTAACGTGTGCACAAAGATCTTAGAGTCTGTTTGCTAATATCACTTCTTTCATGCAAGGAATTTGAGTGAACTTCCAAAGCCTTGCTTCCTACTGAGAGAAACTTCCTTCCCTGCTCGGAAGGGCCTGTACCAGCGTGTTGGCAGAGCTTGCTTGTTGTGTGCGCAGCCCCGCTGATAAACTCCAGGATGGTGCCCACCTGCTGCCCCACCCTGCCGACAGCCCGACTCCTGCGGGTAAAAGTACAGTTTGGCAGGTGTAATTACACCCACGGGAGGCGCTTAGGCCAGCGCGGCTCTGTTGATCACGTTCCTGACCGATGCGATTGTGACAGCAAACGTCTGTAGTATGGATATGATAGTAGTCATATCTCTTCTTCAATAAAATTCTTGTGTTTGCCTGATTTCTGGTGGGCCTGCTGCTAATGGGCCTTGAATGTTTCTATCAGAAATTGCTGTTCAGCTGTAGGAACTTCACTCAGGCTCAAAGGAGGAGTTTTTGCTACTTATCCAGAATAAAGTACACTTGTAATACTTGGTGCTGTTCTCCTTCTGATGCAGTGCCTACTGAGTGGTCCATCCCTTCTATATTTTTTTTTCTTCTGACTGTTCAAATCCTCTGTGATGCAGTCTGAATTAAGAACTTTTAAAGAATGTTTTGCATGGGAGGATGAATTTCTAGTCTGAAAGAGAGAAAAATAAACTTCAGTGTGTGTGTAGTTTGTTTTGAATGAACCAGGGAGCTACTAAATTTTTTTCTCAGAGTAGTTACACTGTACTGTGGAGTCACTCAGTGTCTGTTCTGTCAAACTGCGACTGTTCACTAGTGTGTTGTGTGTGCGTGGTAATTGGTTTGGTGCATACACGTTAAATTCAGCACTTCCAGGAGGTCCCCCATTCACTGCAGATGCGCGGGGTCGCTGGCCTCTGTGTGTGCAGTTTTCCGTCACGTGAGGCAGTGGCCGCCTTATGAGGCTTACGTAAGGTAAGTGGGCAGCCTGACAAACCGTGGAAAGGGTGGTGGTGTCTGTATTAGTCTCACACATACAGCCGAGATGGTTTGTAATAATGAGTGACTACAGACATTTTTGGTTTGGAAACGTAAATTTCTTTATTACCACAAGTACAGAGATCAAGTGAATGTATTTATTGTTTTTAAGGGAAGCTATATGACTTTTTTGGAATGAATCAGTTTGCTTAATTATTTTTAAATAAGTGAGGTGTTCAAACTGGTTTGCTATGAAGTTTATTGTTAATTTAGAATATTTCTTCAATATTTTAGTTGAAAAAAAAAATCTTGTGAAATTTAAGTGTATTGAGTCTAATTTTTCATGAGAGAAAAATCTTGAAGAAATTAAATGGTTTTTTTTTCCCTGGATATTTGGAAATTAAGAAAAAAAGTAGTTTACATTTTAAAGCTCCTTAGCTGATGGGCACCAGCACTACGTGTTGGTAATAAGTACTTGGTATCGGGTAAACGTGTACTTAATGGGCTCTCCTGTACCGAGGCAGGACAAGTGCTTTGGCGTTTGAAATACTTCCTCACCAAACAAAACACTGCATTCAAAGTCAAGAAAATTTGCAAACCACAAAACTTCATTGCAGTGGTCTGCCTGAGTGAGTGTCCGGGGCTGTCCGGTGATAGGAAGGTGGTAGTGACGGACCCACCGAATTATTTGTGATACCACAGGTCTTACAGTACCTGCAAAGGTTTCTTGAAAAAAAAATCTCGGTGAGATTGAGGAAGGGGGTATCAGCAGAGGTGCAGAAGCCTCTGAAATATTTTCCTTGGGAGAACTGGTCACATCGGTGTGCTGAAGCGTCCCTGGGGAGCTTGTCCCTGCCATTGCAGACTGTTAGTTAGGGTGTGGGTGCCATCACACCATCGGCAAAGGGTGCAGATTCTCTGTCCTCTGGGGCCGCCAGTTCTGTCCTGGGGCAGCCTGATCTCCCACGCCAATCAAGTCACTTCTTTTTCCGTTACTTTTGGTGGGAATTTACATGAGGTACTACTACCCACCTTGAAAAATGAGGCTTTCCAAGTGCTGGAACGTGCTTTTGTAAAGGGAGCTGGGGAGGTGGGGAAGGAGGAGCAGGTTTGAGTGGAAGGCTGGGAGGTGAGACTGCCCTGGGGAGGTCAGCGGTGCCATCGCTGACGAATTAGTATCACACTGTTACGGATGTCTGTGGTGAAATAATGTTCTGATGCTAAAAGCTACCTTAATGCTAGATCTTGGTGAGACTTTGTCCTAATTTGGCTGCATAGCACTGTTCATGTTTGCCTAGAATTACCACTGCTTCATGCAGTATGTAAGAAGAGTGCGCGTTTCTTAAACTCGAACGGGATATTTCTGAGGAGCACGGCTGTGTTACTGGATTATGTACTACTGAATCTACCTAATGCAAATTGAAAAGCCTCTTAATGTGTTAATTTTTTAAATGGGAATCAGGTACTGACTCTAGAATAGGAAGGAATTGACTGCCACTTCGAAGTTGTTCGTATTGCCTGAGGTGGGAGGTTTGTTTATAATCTTGGAATTAATTTAGTGTGTTTAACGATAGCCAGGAAAGCATTTAGAGAGGTTACAGTTTTTGTAGCAATATTTCTCCTATTTTTATTATCATACTAGGTCTTACTGTAAGCATTGAAATACTTGATTTTATGAAAACTTTAATTTTAACATGATCTCTGAAATGTAAACTGCTTCTGGCATAAAATATTTGTATTTACCACGCACGTCTGGACTTTAGACCTTGAACAGCAGCTCACGTATAGCAGTCGAGTAGTGAGACAGTGAATAATTTGGGGTGCACAGGAGGAGTTCAGGAACACAACAATTTTCCCCGTATCCAGACTTGAGGCTTACAGCTGCTGCCTCTCTTGCTTTTCAACTCTCATTGCTTCTCCCTTGTCGCCGCGTTCCCATTTCACAACATTTTGAAAGGTGTTTTCCTTCTTTCAAAAGGAAGATACTTAAATCTGTAAGCAGTGGCGTAGAATTTGTGTGAAAATAAAAGACTGTGTACTAGTCCTACCTGATCATCTCATTCTCTGCTGCTTCTCACGTAAGTAGTCTGCCTGGGCCTCGCTTGCTCCAGTGCTAGTGCAGAACCCGTTTCCCGCTGTCTGAATGGAACTGCTCATTTCTGTACAGAGTAGGTTTTGCCCTGCTGGCCTCCTTGGGGCTGCTTTTGTAATTCTTGCTGATGCAAGGGATTAGTTCTGCTGCTGCTTAGTAGAAAGAGGGCAGGTTTCCCAGAAGTCATCTGTGACAAATGCAGATGTAAAGTAAATTTCGGTGGCATCGGTCTTAAGAGTGGGAGCGATGTCAACTAAGCCATACCAACGTTTATGTTATTTGCATTAGAAATTGTCTTTGTATGAGTTCTAAGTATTTTTTTTCTTGTGTGATATTAATATATTTGTTTATTAATTTTTTTAACACTTGAAGGAGACACAGTCCAAGCCCAGTGCCTCTTTCACCGGGAATAAAATTAGCAAGCAGTGTCGACTGTGACTGGAATCACTGTCACATCGTCTGGAAAGGCTGCTTTCTGTCCTGTTCATAGTATTGTGCAGTTCATATTTAAGAAACCTGTCCTGGATATTTTGCTTCTAGCCAAATACCTTGATGTCAAGCCTTCTAATTCTGATGAAACTCACAGAAAAAATATAATTAAAGGCCAGTTACATTCTAATTGAAGCCATTATCTTAAATACTGGCATGTTCTGGATTTGTGTCAGGACATGGAGATGAAACTTATCACAAGGAATGATACCTGCTTTTAAAAGTTAGAAGGTGTAAGGCTTATGCTTTGAATTGATTTATAGATGAAAATGGTCTTCTCCCTAACCCTAATTTTCAGAAAGTTGCTGGACCTTATGTTGTGGTTGTTTGAGATTTCTGTCCTGGGACCTTGGGCATTGACTTTCCATAATGTATCTAAAACATTAACTGGAGCTCCAGTAAGTTTGTGTGGGTTTTTTTGGTGTTGTTTTTTTTCTTTTTTTCTTTTTTTTTTTTTAAAAAAAAAAAAAGTATGTTTGTTTCTCGTTAACAGTAGATGTTTGTTAGGTGACAGGTCACACTGAAACAACTCCTGCAGGTACTAGGATCTATCACAAGTCTTAAACATGAGGTTACCCTTGCTTGCTTGTATGCTTATATAGGATTGGGTATGTGTAAGGTCTTTCATACATCCTTCTGTAGAGTTCTTGGGGTGAGTAGGGAGTAAGAACTAACAGGTGGCAGATATTAATCATTTGGACTAAATTATTCATGCAGATACCAGAATTGTGCAGATGACAGCAAATGGGCTGTGTATTGAGGAGTGCTGACATCCAACAGTGTGGAATAAGGTGCAGCATATTGTCATCTGGCAGTTAACAATGAGGATTAAAATTAATGAAATCACTAGTGTTTTAGGTGGATTCCTCAAAAATGTAAATAAAGTAGCTAGTAAGCTGAAACTGAAGAGTTTACCCTGAATTCTGACAGGGCTGTCCTTGTACACAAGTCCTCAGATAAAGGAGAAATCAAGTTTTTGTTGTTGGCGGTGGTTTTAGTTCACGTTAAAGGTTTTATTATTGAGTTGTCTTTCAAGATGTTTTTTAAAGTTTACGTAGTTAACTGAGGCAGGGAATTCTTAATGCAGTTAAAATAGGTTCTATAAAAGACAAAAAATCTTTGTGCAGTCAGTGGACGTGTTGAACACTTCATTACGTCTTCAGGGAGGTGCTGATCTGAATACCTGTTTGTTGGTCATTTGTTGAATGGGCTTTTATCTAAAAACATAAACACAAAAAGATGGGGAAATGTCAGTGTTCTGTCACCATCAGATTAAGGCATCTTTAAAAGGGCTCAATCAAGTCAGCCTCCGCAGGCCCCGGTGTCTTCAAGCTGCCTGTCCAGCAGTTAACATCCCTCAGCTCTGTGTGACTGGCAGACCTCATCTCTCTTCCTTTTCACCCGAAATTTGTGAACTGGGGAGTTGCAAAACCAGCAGTAGGTGGCTTTTCTTGAGGTTTGGAGGTTTTATCTGAATGTATTTACAGAAATGTGGAGTGAAATTACAAGCTCTCTTTTTTTTGTTGTTTAATGAAGATGTTTAACGTTGGAGGAAAGATTTTTAATATCTATCGTGTGTTTGTGAGCAAGTGGTTTCGCAGTAGCAGGATTTGGAATTTGGGAATAATTTTCTGCCTCTTGTTAAACTGACTGTTAACACTGCTTTGAAATTCCAAGCGGTGTATACCGAAAGCCACGCAGGCGTGCAGTAGGTAGAGGATCCACAGGGATGCTGAGTCCCCGAGGCGATGGCTTCTGTAGTCTTACACATTGAGTAGCCCTGTGGGTTTGTCATTGGGTTTGCTACTGCTTAAGAATACTTGGCCAAATTGAAATTAAAAGCTTGTAACAGTTTTGTGATTTATTATTTATTTTAGGATAGGATACCTCTGTGCATGTATTACTTCTGGAATTTAGGTCCAGATAGGATTCAAGTACCCGGCTTGTTTTGGGAAAACTGAAACATTTTACCTGCAAACTGAGAGAGGAAACCCTTAGGTCTCTGACTGAATATTCTTTCTCTAGATACTGTGCATCAGCTTTTTGCGCCACTTTTAGATAAGTGGCTGTTCTGTGTCCCTGGAATGCACGCGTTATTACAGGTTGCAAGCTTAAAAGAGTCATGACTGAGGGGACAGTTACTGAAATCCTGCTGAGCACGTGCTGCCTGGACGTTGGTGTGCACGTGTTGAAGGAGAGAGACACCAGCTCAGCCTGCGTATAAGGGGGTCTTGTTCTCCATCCGTGTTCTTGCACATCTTTACACTGGTTTTGATGCTTTTTTTTTATATAATCCTTTTGGATCACTCTTTGGAGGGTTCATTTTCTGCTGAATTCACGAGCTGAGTGTTTACTAAGGGCTCAGGCGGGTGTTTCAGTGGCAGCGATACCTGGGTGGACGTGGCACAGACCGAATAACTGGGCACGGGAGGAGGGAGCAGGACAGTAGCAGCCCAAATAGTGTGAGGGTTCTGCGTTGTTCTTTATAGCACATAAACGTGGATGTAATAAGCACTGTGAATCCTTTGTGTACTGAGGACCTGTTAGGTGACCGTTTAAATCAACCTCGGGTCTTTATTGGCAAAACTCTCCCTTCGTGGATGAAGTAAGAAGATTTTTTCCTGTAAGAAACTCTTGATGTGTGTTTCAAACTTGATTTATAGTTGATTTTAAAAGCTTACACATTTTCACAGTGGAGATTGCTCACTACAGAAGTTGCTAACTTAAGCAAACTCGGAGGAATTTTAACAACAGCAAAAATATATATGTTTTTTATTAATATTATTTTGCCTATCTGACCCATCATTTATAGAGATTTTTGCCTCAACATTTTCAGAATTACATAATATCCTTTCTAAAGAAGGTGTGGCAGAAATGCACGGTGATGATGATGGTGGGGATTGTCTGTTAGAACTAGAATAATTCTCAGTTTCCAGCTAGAACTTCCAATTTCAGAAATGTGATTAGTGCACTTTATTAGGAGGAATAAGATTAAATTCATCATGAATGTTCCGTTCCTTTAAAACAGGATAACCAATTTGCTGCTTCAGCTTACTTTTCTGTCAATATCTCAACTGCAGTTTAATACCTAACTTGAGAACAAATAACACCAAGTGAACAAAAAATCCTACTCAGTTGGGAAGAGAAACAAGACTTCCAAAGCTGCCTTATGTTCTAGTAAATTTTTTTGCAGGGAGTTAGTAGAATGTTTGCTTAGAAGTGCCAGCAGGCTTCCTGTGTTTAAAAGTACAATTGTGAGTTAAAGCTTTGTGCTTTTGTGTTTTGATTTTTCAGCTTCTTTTAGGCATTTAAGTTTCATGTGTATTAAGATACACTTCTGCAAGAGCAGGTGCATGTAACCTGCTTCTCATGAAAAATAACTTGAACCAAATGGGGAGGGTAAAAAATGTTGATATTAAGTAATAATGAGAAACAACCAAACAAATGTAGGGGGTTTGTAATTTTATTGCTGTAAGTGTACTGAGTTTTTATACCTCTCAAATTTGAAATTATTTTAGAATTGCAGTTTTGTTAAAGTTCTTGTCCTGTAGGTAATACTGGTAATAATGAGATAACATCTACTAATGCAGAGAAAAGCATGATCCTTGCATAGAATCTCTTAGTTTGCAGTTATTACTTGTGCTAAAAATGCTATTTTGTGTTAAATCAGGTGTAGAGTGTGCACTGTGCAGCCTTGCCACGTGGTGGGGTATGACTGACATTGTAAAATGTGTCAGGTTCAAGGAGGCAGAATGTCTCCAGAGGAGAGAGGATGCCCTTTCTGGTTTTGGAAGGCGCTGGCGATATCGGCTCTGCGGCTCGAGCGTAATTGTACAGGCTGTTGCCCCCAGAGCCTTGACTGCACAGATGCGTAACGCTGCACTCCGAAGGCAATCCTTTAGACAGGGCTTGCTTGGGTACGTTACTGGATAAGTTATTCAGATAGGATGCACTTTTGACATGTTCTAGAGGTATCGTTTGTTTCATGGTTTAATATTAGAGCTGAACAAGAAGTGATTAGCTGACTCTCCCTCTTCCTTTAGGCATATCGCTTAAAAATTGCATGATGTGTGATCAGTTGGAGATTCTGAACAGGGAGATTGAAAGGTTGTTACAGAGCAGCAGCGCAGAAGAAGGCACTTTAAGCTCAGACTGTCTTCAGCCAGCAGTGACTGACTCCCTGGATGTAATCACTGATTCAGACAATGGAGCAAAATACGTGTTAGAGCAGGTATTCAACGCCATGAGATATAGCACTAGGGTCTTTAAAATTAGTTTCTTCTATTGTCTTTTTTCATTTATTTTTTCCCCTTCTCTTTTTTTGAGTAGGAATAGTTGACTGAGGGAAAGAATATAGATAATGTATGTAATCCCCTGTAGAGAAGGTGCAGGGGAAGGAAGTACTGATGTGGATCTAGCTGTCCTCATGTTTTTTTCCTTGATTCTGCTTTGGCAGAGTCATGCAAATTTTGAGATCTGTAGTTCATGAAATAAAGTGATTCACTGAAGAAAATCAGATTTGGGGGTTTGTCTTTTCCCCACTCCTTATTTTTGAGACAGTGACGTGACATTGGGGAACACCTGGAGATGATCATTGTTTAGCAAGTAACAAGAGCTCCCAAAAGCAAAGATGCTTTAAGAGTTGGGAGCCTGAGAGGGAAGAAAAAGAAAAAAAAAAAAAGAAAATTACATTCTTTAAAAAGAAAAGTCAGACTTGTGTATTGGCATGTCTATGAAGGATTAGATAATCTGTTCTTAAATTTGTATGTCTCTCATCTGGAATGTTAACAGTCCGTTTTTACTCCTTTTGAAGAATTATTAAATGTTTTGGTTATTTCCTACTCCTGCTGTGGCAGTTCCTGTGTAACTAATTGCAGATTGCTGACACGTGGGCTCTCTGTCCCGATTTTGTTCTTTTGTCTTCATTACTTGTTTTATAGGCTACGTCAAAAGTGACTTTTTATATGCTGTCCATCTGATCCTCCTTTTCCTCCGAGATTATTTTTCAGTGTTCTTGTGGTTGGGTAGGCTATGTTGGGTTAAATACAGGCATTTCCTACTGATTTTCAAGCTCAGAAGCAAGTCTTGATGTTCTATTGACATTCTGCATGTGACTTGGGACCCCTGGACTAAACATTGGTTTTGTTCAGATGCTTTAAATGAATGCCTTGGGATTATTTTTTAATATGTTTTCCAAAGGTTAATTTATATTGTTATTGATATGACCGGTTGTCCTTGGGAAAAAAGCTTCTGAACTTTTCCATTTTGCAAACCTTATTAATGAAAGGGACAGTGATAAGGAATATTCCTTAATTCTGAAGCTCAGCTATAAATTTTTGTTATCCCACCTTGTAAAACCACTAAGTATCCACTTGGATATAAATCCTTAAAGCTGCAGGTGTTCTTCTGTGATGAAATTTAGTACAAACTGGTAAATCTTAGCTACTGTAACCTTAGGCATGCTGACAGTAATTTAAAATCATTTCTGTGTTTTCCTTGCACAATATATGCAGATTAAATTTTGTTCTTGAAATATTTTTAAATACTATAAATGGAATATACATGTTGATTGGAATTTACTACTCTTTTGTCAGTCTTAATGGAATCTAAGGGAGTTAACGAGATTACAGTCATATGTTGTATTTATTTCAAAGGTCTCAACTGTTGGTAAGTGGTGGAGGTGCTATTGCTTTATTTCAACTTTTCTCTCCAGTTTGTGTCTTTCTGAAAGCAGAAAACTGTCAAGAAGGCAAAGTAACAGAATTTGCTTTGTAATGTAACAGGGGCAAAACAAAATAGTAAAATAAGCTCATAAATGTATTGATGTCTTACTTTGTCTCTTTTCTTTTTTTCCAGGAGCCAGCAGGAAGAGGAGGCTTGATAGCATTTGGTCCTGCTGACAACTCAGAGACACAGCCTGGCGCTTCTGACTCAGGAAATTCAGCATGTGCCGGCAGGATAATGCTGAATGACTCTGATCCTTTGCTGCCCTCCTCTGGCTCTCCTTTTCCTTCAGCTCTGTGGGGAGAAACCGGTGTAACCTCTAATGCTGTGTCAGGTAAAGCATATAGAGGACGTTGAAGAGACTTCTTATTTCCTTACGTTTTATCTGGAGTTTAAATCTCAGACTTTGGATTACTTCTGCTTGTAACTTTTAACATTTCTTCATCTTCCAAGGTAAACAAAGATGTTAACTTCAACTGTTTTGACTTGTTCCCTTACTTCCATTGCAGCCTTTTTCTGGTGTGAATAATATTTTAGTGGTGTTTAGTGTTTACAGTTAGCGGGTTTTTTAATGGAGGTACTTACTGGAATTTCATATTGAATTGAAGCAGTTATCAGCTTTTTACCTGTATACTGCCTACTAAAACTCACTTTCTTCTGTCTGTAATGTTAAAAACAGTCTATTTAAAGTGATGTTCTGGAGTCTGCTGCTTTTACAGCAACATTTATAGTATCTCACTGAATGAGCCTTAAGTTACAACTTAAGTGTTATTTTTTTTAACATACCTGCATGGATATTTGGATTTCCAAAGCATTGACAGCTATGTATCTGTTATAGCATTGTTAAATGTAATTCTAGAAGGCAAAGGAGTTGCACTACAGAGAGCTTGTGTTTGATGAGGCACAGCAGTACTGCAGCTGGTGCAGTATATTGAATAAGGAGGCATCACCAGCTTACAGAGCAAAACTGGGAAAAGCTTACTGAAAGATGCCTCTGAAAACTTGTAATATATACAGCTGTTAGAAATATCTTTGATTCTTTCAGCAAGCATCATTATTTAGAATTCTGTTAATGCTCCCTTTCAGCTTACCTGTGCAGTTCTTGAGCCAGGAATACACATATAACAGCTCCAGAAACACTCTTGGAGGAGAGTCAGGGGGATGTTTTGTGGTGACGTTTTTAAATTACCATTTCTTTTTACCCAGTTCTCGAGGTTGCTTACTAGCTTCACATGAGCAATGTCATTGCAGGGACTGCCAAGCACAGCTTCTGCATTCATTAAAGAGAGCATTTACATGGCATGCAACTCCTTTAAAACTTTGCACCATGTTGGAATGCCACATCTAATACTTGTTCAAACCAAGTTTTTCCTGAATTTTGAAAATACAGTCTCAGATTTTATATTATTTCTCTCATTTGCTTCTGTCTTCTCAAATAAGAAAGTCTCCTAGTATGCTGGAAGAAACTTCAGAAAGAAGGATCCTGGTTGCCAGCACAGATTTTTTAATTATTATTTTTATTTTTCCATGTAGCTCCATCTGTGATAGTTGGAAATTTTGCTGAGTATTTTTTGTTGTTGTTGTTCTGAGGCATGCTTGGTTCCCGTGTCCCTGTAAGGAGCGGAACTGCTGTAGGTTTTTCCCCAGAGAAACCCCAGAGAATAGGTTCATAGCATGAAAGGATTTTTTTTGAGAAATATCAGAAATTCTAAGGCTGTCAAAATAAAATGTCGCTGTAGTATCCAAACCCGTGTATTTAACTTAGTACTTTGAGGGATTTCACTCAACTTCTTGTTTATATTCAGTGACTGTTAGTGGCTTGAAATTCAAGTTAAGTATTTGTTACAATAACGTAATGAGATTACATCAGAATATCTAGTAATTTCTTAAAAATGAGCTTTGAACATTATGTTTCTCTTCAGCGTTTCAAGGTGGGCACAGTGGTGTCCGTACTATGGAACAAGCTGTAAGTTCACAGCCAGTAGAATCTGAATCTAATACTGACAACATGGAAAATAGTTCTCCTGGTAAGATTTCTTCCTTTTAAATGAGCAGAAAATACGGGGTTTTTTTTGGTCTGGGGGGGGTGTGTGTGTGTATATATGTGTATTTCTGAGTAACGGAGAAGTTTGTAACAGCTGGATTGTGTTGGCAGAGTGTTCAATAATGCTCTTGAATTGCTACTGCTATAGTATCGCATTCACAAGAAAGCATTTTGTCTGTTTTCAGGCTCATAAAATGAGGTAGAGATATAGATATGCTATCACAAAGAAAATAGTACTTTTTTTGAAAAAAATTAAGAGAAAAATCTTCCTTCAACAGCTGTTTAATAAGTATTCCCTTGTTTTTAGCATCAGTTTTAGATGAGAAAGGTGAGCAGAGCAATGAGGAGGAACAAAAAACCATCAAGCCTACGAGTAAAGAATTCAGGAAAACCTGGGGATTCCGAAGGACTACAATTGCGAAGCGAGAAAGTGCACTAGATGCTGATGTGGATTCCAACGACCAACAGCCACAGCAGCAGCAACAAAGCTTAAACCTCAGGCGTAGCGGGCGGCAACCAAAGCGAACGGAAAGAGTGGAAGAGTTTCTTACCACAGTAAGACGCAGAGGGAGGAGGATCGTTCCTACCATTCTGGAAGATTCGGGTGAAGGAGCGTCCTGTACGGCTACAGATGCTGAAACCGCTTCCGAAGATAGTGTCGAGAGCACTCCAGACGTAAAACCTGCGACTCGGAGGATTGTCACTAGGAGTAGTAAGGATCAGAAAGGCTCCAAAAGCAGAGTCACAAAAGAGGAAGAAGAAGAGGAGGAGGAAGAGGAGGAGGAGGAGGAAGAAGAGGAAGAGGAAGGTGATACTTCTGATAGTGATAGCGATGGGTTAACACTAAAGGAACTGCAGAATCGACTGAGGAAGAAACGCGTTGAACAAAAACCCGCGCAGCTCTCGTTGAAGGACATGCAGAACCGCCTGAAGAAGGAAGATGCAGAACAGGATCCTACGGAAACCAATGATGTCCAGCCTGAAAAACAAGTGGAGTCTGAGCTGCCTGTCAAACAAGAGCCTGAGACTGCAGACAACACTGAGATCGCGAGTCAAGTGGTTGTGTCTGAGGAAGACACCGAAGATCTCCAGGCTCAGCAGGAGGCACAGCCTGCCCTTGCTGTGAAAGGAGTCACAGATGAAGAGCCAGAACTGCCCAAAAGCAAACCTGAGTCTGAGATTTATGACCCAAATGCTCTGTACTGCATTTGTCGTCAGCCCCACAACAACAGGTACGCAAAGGTGTCGGCTGAAAAATCCAGTGCAAGTAGTTGGAATTCTTCTCTCGTGAAAAAAATTAAACCAAATGCTAATGCTTGCTTTTTCAGTATAGGTAAATGAGCTGTTCGGTTTGTCTGAAGTTTGGGCTGGGAGTTTATAATAAATCTTTAGAAGAGGGGATAAACGAACACAGAAATGAGCCGTGAGGCTGATACTTTAGCGGGGTGCTTAAGATCTGCTGCTTGAAATATCTATTGAGAGTCAATTGTCTCTGCACAGCATTTTATTGTTCCTTGGATTTTTTTTTTTTTCCAGGTTTATGATTTGTTGTGATAGATGTGAGGAATGGTTTCATGGTGACTGCGTGGGTATTTCTGAGGCTCGAGGGCGATTGTTGGAAAGGAATGGTGAGGACTATATCTGTCCAAACTGCACCATTCTACAGGGACAGGACGAGCCCGTGTCAGAAATAGACCAGCAGGAAGCGAAAGCGGGGCAAGTAAATGTGGATGGCACAGAATTCACAAGCATAGGAACAATTGAACAAAAATCTGTTGAGGATCAAGGAATCAAGGGTAGGATTGAAAAAGCTGCAAATCCAAGTGGGAAGAAAAAACTAAAGATATTTCAACCTGTAAGTATTTTAATTGTTTCTTATTTTTCATGTTTCATCAAGTACATGGAGGCAATGGCTTACTTTTCTGGCTATTAATCTGAATTGGGGTTTTTTTGAAGTTTTAATATGACACTGAACAACCCACTAAATATTGCTGGGCAGCAGAAGTTTATCCGTAGTTCTGTCAGTACAGGAACCAAAACTAAGAGAGTGTTATTTTGAAGCGGGCGATTTAAAAGTTTTATGTAGGTGCAAGGAAGCACTTTGTGCTCTTCTGCCCTTTCTAAAAACTGTTTCAAAAGTCAAATAATCAGTTGTTCTTGTAATAAAACTATTGGAATTGTGGACTGGTTTATCCTAGCTTTGAAATACCAAGCAATTCTGGACATTTTGAATGACAGTAAAACTTTTTCCTTAACATTGACCACTGTCTGTTGGAGTTAATTCCAGCTGTACTTCCTCTCTACTTCCAGTTAGTCTTCAAAGATCTGATTTTTGTCCTGGTGTTTCTTCAGGTCATTAGTGCAGAGAGAATTATTTGATGCTACCTTCTTTGACATTAAAATATATATTTCGAATTAATTACAAGTTCTGGCATAGAAAAGAAGTTTAAATTTATAACAGCAAGTTCTGTGTCCAATTCCAAATACAGGCAAAGAAGCTTCTTCAGCTCAGTGTACACGAATTTTAAAACTTGATGCTGCAGTGGTTGTCTTTGTACTGCCTAAGCTACTGTAGTAATGGCAACATTTTGAACGGTTTCCCTTTCTTCTTACTATGCCTTGAAGAGCGTGGTTGGTGTATTTGCTGTTAGAATGCCACAGCAGTTCATATTTTTTCTATATGAATTTGTTCTTTCACGCCTTTGAAATCATCCCTAGAATAGTGTTACAAGTTTGAGTATGTGCATCTCTTCGGAGGAATCTTTCTGTGGTAGTACGTTTTCTACAAAACATTTCTGGAATACCACCCCTTCAGTAAGTGTAATAGCAGAGCTGTCCCTACCAGCTTCCTGTATAGATCAGAACGTTTCCAGTTTAATACATAAATATTTGCTGATTCAAGATAAATGTGTAGAAATGGGTATTTTTCTCAAAAGTGTTTTCAAATACAGTTTCAAATACTTCACAGTGCTGCTTTGTACACAAAACATTTTTGAGAGTTGATCTGCATTTCACAGAGAATATTCCTATTAATTTTAAGTTCTGAGTATTGCCAACTAACACATTGATACTAGCGTGCTGACCAGGTCCTTCAGCGTGTTAGGCAGCTCTCCATAACTATCATTAACTCCTTGCCTCTTGTGGGAGAACTGCTTGTATTTTAGATGTTCTTCTGGCATTTGGAAATGGCGTGGAACTGTCGTACTTATTTGCCAGGTGGTATCGCGTTTGAAGAGAACTTGGCAGTCAAATCCATGTCTCAGCCAGTGCTGTGCCTCGTGAATGGGCACCTCTCTCTCTTGAGAATCCCCTGCCTCTTCTAGGCAGAGAGATCGTTGCTATTTCATATATTGATGCGCTGAAATCACGCTGTGCTCTGGTGACTGAATTACTTGGTTTATCTCTTCTCTAACAGAAGTATTCAGAGCACTTTGAGATGGACTCCTTTTTGTTGCTGCCCACAAGCACTTACTGCTATAGAGTTTTGGTCTGTGATTAAAACTCTGAGAAGTTGTACAAGTAGGGACAGCAACACTGAAAGTTTTGTCATCATCTGAATTAGAAATGGCAGCTCAGTTAATCTGAAGTTGGACATGGTTCCTAGGGAACGCATTGATACTTTCTTGTACTTAAGTGTGTACTTGATGGAAAAATCATATAAAATTAATTTTTATGGGAAAATTCCCAAACTCAGGTTTTGTCAGACTGCAGCAGATGATGCTGTTGTATGGCTTTGTGGGAAAATAAGCCCCACTGTGCAAATAACACATTTGTTTACTGGAAATACTCCTGAAGAACTTACTTTTGGTAATTACAAAGTGTAGTTCATTGACTGGGGAGAGGCTGTCTAGAACTACTGTGGTTCTGAGTGTTAGGGCAGTTGTGTAACATTTTTAGGAGTAATCTAGAAGAGTGAGACTGAAGGTATAATTCCTAAGGGTGATATGATGGAGCCTAAAGAGCCTTCAAATATTTCTAGACTTTGACCTAATGCACTCTATTTTCAAGGAATGTACTATTTTCTGAATCTTTATATTTGAAGTGCTTAGTACATAACACTGATACAAATGGAGAGTATTTGTGGTGTAAAGATTGCACGTGCAAACTTCTCAATGTGCAAGAAGTGTTAGGCTATGGCAAAATTGTGTTCACAGAAGTTGGAGACTTCTATTAAGTCTGTAGAACAAGAACTATCTGTACACCTGAATGGCTGAGTGCTCCCTTTGCAAGTGTGCATCACTGAGAACAGTGGCTGGTGGTGATTCATAAGTAAAATGAGTTTTAGAAACCTTGTTCTTGAGAAATCAGTTCTACATTTTTAAAGAAATTTCTTACATAATGTAAAGGATCAGAAAAAAGCATTTCTGTGCTTACGGGATGTACAAATTTAGGAAACCAGCCTCCCTTAGTTCATTGCTAGCAGACCAACCTCTTGAAAACGCAACACGTTCTGAAAATAGTGTGTTACACGAGTGAAATTCTTAACATCTGTCCAGGTTGTTTCTGTTAAATTGCGGATGAATGTCATTTTTACCCTGGCAGTTGTGCAGGTCAGAAAGTCACAGCTGTGATCTGCACGTGCTAAGTGAAGCATTTCTGCGTGTTCTAAAGGTACGTGGGAACTCACTCCGTTTCCTTCTCCAGGTAATCGAAGCTCCTGGCGCATCCAAGTGCATCGGTCCCGGCTGTTTCAATCTGGCTCAGCCTGATTCCGTGTACTGCAGCAATGACTGCATTCTCAAACACGCTGCAGCCACTATGAAGTTTTTAAGCTCTGGCAAGGATGCGAAACCAAAACCTAAAGAGAAGATCAAACCAAAATCTGAAAAACCTGGCATGCCAAAATCTCAGCTGCAGGTAAGCTTACGTTCACGATCCAGAACAGTTGTCCTGAAGCCCAGCAGGTTATTTTTGTGCTCTGCTGTTTTGAGTCAAATCAAATTGCCAAGTTCTGTAGTGAAGAGGAGCTTTCTGTTACATTTGTTTTGTTCGCTTGCCTTTATCTGTGGTAAAAGCATTGTTTAATTCTTCTGCTGATAAAATATTTCCCTGTCACTTTAAAAAAGTGTCTCAATAATTGCCTCCAGACAGAGATAATTTCTAGCAAGGATGGCAGAGCACTTCAAAATTAGTTAATTCCAAGTTAATTGACCTTTAAAAAAAGTATAAGCAGTACATATTTTTTGTTTTAATTTAATTCCAAATTAATTTTACCCTTTTAAAATCCAAATTACTGGGTTTGGGGCAGTAATTTGGAATTACTGTGGACAGTGAGCTAACGTGACTGCATTGTATGTGTCCTTTGGGAAGCAAAAAGATGAAATCATAGCCTTCTCTTTTGAAACCACTCTAAAATGGGCACCAGATTTAAAACACAAAAAACCCCACAAAACTCTACAACCAAAAAGAAGCCACCGAAAAAACCCAACCCTGTTGGTTTGAGGTGGGTATTACCTTTGCTTTACCGACGTGAATGTGAAATTACCTCATTGCAAGTGTATGTACAGGAGCTTAATATAAATTTGCGTATGTAGCTCTGTCTCTGCTGGTTTGTAATGTATATATTAGATGGTTATTAGTAATTAAACTGCTTTTAATCCCACAGGCAGGTGTTAAGCCTCTTACAAACCAAAAGAGACCTCTTCCTGAGAAGAGAGAGCAGCTGAATATGAAGAAGACTGTTTTGACAACTGCCAAGACTGAGGCAAACGCTCAACCTATTGCTAAAGAGCCAGCAGCAGAAATCCCCACGCCGTCCTGGGCAAGCGATCATAATTACAATGCTGTAAAGCCTGAAAGGACTGCTGCCATTTCATCTTCACTGTTGTTCAAATGTATGTATCGCATAGGGATATTCCTGAATAACCATTTACATTTTCTTTGAATGCCCATCCATTCTTGGCTCTGCAAGACTAGGGAGTTTAGGATTTGGTTGGCTTTTTTTTTTTTTTTTTTTTCCCCCCTCCTCCTTAATATGGCACCAACTTTTCTCCACCTTCAAAGATTCTCGCACAGAGATGCACACAAATGGGGGACGCTTTTAGAAGTTTCCTTTGTATCATATGACAGTTGTATGATTGAGAGCCTGTCAATCTACCCAGCTGATTTCTGGATGAAAACTACATGATTAAGCTTTAGATTTTTCCCGTAAAGACAATCACTGTTTCTAATCTAGAAAAGGTAAGTATTGATGCGTTTGTGCTAGGTTTTACAAAAGAGTTGCATGATGTGCACCGTGAATCAGCAATCAACTGTACTAATTTGAATTGTATTTCTGTAATTTAGATTTGGCACCTGTCTCTCAGGTCTGGCATTTTCAGTCCTAGTGCTGAGAATGAAGTCATCAACGTGGTATCCAACAATAATTTACCCTTCTGCAAACAGCTTTTAACTGTCATGTATATCCGAGTTCTTCCTGCTGCTTTTCTTCCTTACATGAAATAATTTAAGGATCATTCTTTACTTTTAAGTTTGGGGGGGAGGCAGTACTTTATTTTTATTTTCCTTTCTATTTGTATGCTCATACTTCACACATTATCCACACACACAACACATCGTAAGTGGATATTGGGCAGAGATACTGCCTCCCATATTTTTGCAGGTTTTGAATAGCATCCTTTTAACTCTCTGTATAAAGGTAAGTAAATACTGCTTTGTAGCCTGAACAAGTCTTTCTGCTAATGCCATTTTTTGATTGGCTCCAGCTAAGTAGGTCTGTAATGCAGTGGTGGAACTTCAGATGAAATCTTACATTTCACATTTACGAAGCACGTGACCTGGTGTCTGATGTTTACTCGCTCGAAGACTAATGAACTCAGAAACTCAGTTCTTGAAGCTTTCTTAACCACACCTTAGACAATTTACACTTAATTTCAGAAATAAACCTAGGTGTTAAACACATTATAGGTACAGTATATGTAAAGATTTTTTTCAGATGTAGCTTTTAAACACCAAGGGAACACCAGCTACCTTGAATCGCTGTTTATTATTACAGCATGTAGTAGAGACTTGCTCCATGTGTTTTAATTCTGCTTACCTATATCGATTTTTTTTTTTTTTTAAATGGTTATAATTTTTCCCTGCGTGTTTTTGCTGCATATATCTTACTTGGGCCCTGTGCCTCTTTTATAGTGAACCCTTAAGATATGTATTTTTATGAACTTGCATTTTTTTTAAACTTCTTCTAAAGAAGCTGTAGATTTTTTTTGTCAAAGAGAGTAGTGTTTTAAACATAACTAAAATTAGGTGAGAAAAACGTTAATGAAACTGTCAGGGTTTATTTTACATGTCAAATGTTTATGACACTTTCTATCTCAATATAATTTCAAGTGTCTTTAAAACCATACCACTTAAAATGTTGTAACTGCTATAGCTGTTCTTTTCTAGGAGACAGGAGTACAGGTTTTGAGGCAACGAGTTTGGGGGCTTTTTAAGGGGGTTGCTTTTAACTTTTACTACACTGGAGGTTATACAGATGTAACCAATTCCAGTAGAAAATTGAACTCCTGTAGCTAAATTGTTAAATTGGTTCAAAAATATGTGTATCTACTGGACCTCAATAATGAATAGAAAACAACCTAGTTCGTGTGATGAAGAACTCTGGTATCGAACGCAAGGAAGAACTTCAGTTTGTTATTGCCAAGGTAAGTTGTACTAATATGTGGGGACTCTGTGCCATTACTAAATTCCCAGGTAAATCGTTTGTATATTTGTGGAAAAAATCTGTCCTGCGTTTTGCTGGATGGGTTTGATCTGTGATCTCCCTGAGAAGCTGCCATTACATCACTTTTTGAGCAGTGTACAAGATTTTATTTATTAACAAATCTTCGTTTGCTGATCAAAACGTAGAAGTTACAGCGTTGCGGAAATTCATGAGGGTCATCTCACTTCACTTTGAGTATCTATAATCTAGGACTCTTAAGTCTGAGCTAGTCTGTCGTGAAAAACACCTTCACTGGAGAAAGCATCCCCTGGTTTAGACACTAATCTTAGAACAAAGTGACTCAGTTTAGAAATGCGTATTTTTGAACGTCGATTATGAAAGTTGTTAAAGATGACTAGTTCAGACATCTGGGTGTCTAATGTTTGGACCTAAGGTCGCCTAGAGGAGGCCGAGGATGGGATTCTTCTACGTACAGGATTTCAAACTACCACCCGCGTTCTCCCACAGCTTCAAGCCGTGTTCTGCAAATCCTTGTTGGTGACTTAGATGCACAAGGCTCTTTAAGGATTAAGGAATCTTAACACGAGTAGCAGAATTACTCTCTCTGATAGTCTTTCCGTCAGTCAGTGTTTCGTGTTTCAGACATGGACTTACTTGATATGTTTGCCCTGTACTTGTTAGATACAAGATGTTGTTCCTACTCTATCATGTAGTAGCAAGAAGAAAATCAAGCCACTTTTACAGACGCAGTGGGTCGTAGAGGCATGCAGGATATTTGCATCTAAACCTTGCTACCAAGCCCCTTTTTCTCCTCCCAACCTGTTTTGCATTTAAAAAATGCAGAAGGATCTTTAGTGCTAGTAGTATGCAGGTATGTCGAGCAGCGATTTCTTTTTCTCCATTACCTAATTAGTTTGTGTTTCTTCACTTTCTGTTTTTTTTCTGTAGCTCTTTTGAGAAGCGAGTCAGGGCTGTACTTGGAAGTAACTTTGTACACCAAATCTGGAGCCTGTTTAGTGGCACTGTATAACATCTTGATATTCCCAATGAAGATAATCCTATTTATTCGCTTAATAACTAGAGCGGGAAATGCCTTAAACTTGATTTGATCAGTGAGTGTTAAGTAGAAGTACTTTTAAAGTTGAGGGCAGTATTTGAGTAACATATGTAAGAGGAGATTAGGCATGTGTCCCGTTCCCTTTCAGAAGTGTTGCATTTAATTTCATTAAGAAAACTGGTTTTGATTTAATATGCAGTGCTCAGCTTCTGTATTGAATTGCGAAAGTCATCCTGGCTTCCAAATTCATACAAGTATAGAGATTGGTGAGATTTAGGAACACTGTTTGGGCATTCAAGGTGTGACAAATCCTGAATTTGTCATGTGGGCCTAGTGTTAGTTACCAGTATTTAGGCCATATTTAAGCAGATGTAAAATTCATAACAGGAGCAAAAAATCTCTTCTTTATGTACTAAGATCATTTAGATGTTTGTGGGGGAGCACCACCCAAAATGATTTCTGGAATGTTTCCGTTTCGCAGCAGGCTAAAGTACATCTTGCAGTACTTGCTAGGAAGCATTATTTTTAATTATAGTGGAGGACAGCAAACTTTTAAGAAGCATCATACAAACAGCTTTTTTTATCCAGGAAAAAAAACCCACAAAAGCAGTTTGTGACCACTGCTTATTTGATTCTTCTGAGAGCTTTTATACTTCAATGCCATGAGTTGCATTTGTAACTATTTGCCCATTATATCCATTGCTGCCCTGGAAAAAGAGGATGAAGGAATACTCCACGCGTTTACTGGTGCAGATGTTTATCAGCAGTATCAGCGTATGTCTCGGAAGCACCTAACTCAGGTTTTCTGCTTGATTGAGCAAAATTTGGAAGAGACTCTTTTTCCTGTAATTTTGCTGTTAATCATAGAAGGTGTTGGCAAGTAGAAGTCATCAGCAACTGTGTCAGCGGTTTTAAAATAGAAAAGCAGTCCAAAAGGAGGGGAAGGAGAGAGACGGTTGCAGTACGCCAGGTTTAAACTACCCTGTCACAAATATGCAAAGTACTCAGAAGTGCTTCAGATCTGTGTTGAAGTTCAGCTGACCTTAGTAGAAGAAATACATGAACTAATAATTTACTCAGCTCAGGTGCTAAGGATACATAAACATCTTCGTTACTTTTACCAATAAATGCAGTTAACTGCAACGGAGAGAGAGGAGGGTTTAAGAGTTAGAGAATAAATATTGCAAGTGTTTCTTACTCTTTTAGCAGAACTTTCTGAGTAAAGAGCACTCCTTTGTCACACTAAACTTCTGTTCTTTTAACTATAGATAGATAACTAGTATGAATTTATACCTGCCCATTATAATATCTTATTTGGTACTAGTATTTCCTAGAGGTTGCTAGTGAGTGGGAGTTGGAAGAGGAACCGTCTCATTCAGAGAAAAAACACGATGTGTGTGGTCCCTCTCCTGGTTTACGGCACTGACAACGCTGCCACCTCCTGGAGGCCAGGTTTGAGGAGCGAGCTTAACCTGTGACTTCCACTGAGAGCAGGGTGTGTGGATATACTGCTCTTGGCTTAGCTTAACTGTTAAAAAATACTGTGCTTAAACCAAGGAGCTGTTCTGAAGTCGTGTTTGTCTGCAAGAACTGACTGTAGTTTAACTTGATGCCAGGAAGAACTGTCCTGTACTAAGTTCTGCACTGTTACAATTAAGCTACTTCTGGCATCTGAATTAACTCCTTGAAAGCTGATGCTATATTCTGCAACCTAGTGAAGAGGCAGTAAGTAGTGCCAGGGAAATAAAAATAATAATTTATGCTGTGTTACTGGCCATTGTCTGGGACATGCGGCTGCTGTATATGCAGGTCTAGCCTTAACCCTTTAAGTAAAGGAGTTTTTGGAAAGGCTGCTGACAGACCAAATAATGCTCAGAATACCTAAGATGAGTCTGCCAGAACTTCTGAGAAACTCATGAGGGAGATCTGGCCTTGGAAAGCTCATGGCACAGGAGCAGCTGGTGTAACGCAGCTCCGGTGCTCAACTTGTGTCGTGAGAACAGCCGGGGCGCTGGCGGAGGGGCTGGTGCGGGGTCTGAGCCCTGGCTGTGGAGCGGGGCAGAGCACTCCTGGCTGCTGAAGCCAGCGGCCCCTGGGACCCAGCCCGTTCAAAGGAGCAGTGGGATCCCCGGGGAGCAGTTACCATCTCCTGCCTGTGAACTCCTGGAGCTCCCCTTCTCTGTTCTACAAGGTATGTTCACATCTGTCCTGTGGCTCTGAGCCCCATGAAGATTTTTGCCGTATCTCTTAAGTTAGGAGGGATGGTCCCTGCTGCTGGTACATCCCTAATTTGCCTTTCAAGCACCTGGCACCCCCGAGGTGCTTGGGCGACAGGAAGCCAGCACTTGCCATAATGGGTGCTTGGCTTCAGAATAAGAAGTTGTTGGGGGGCAGAAGCCTGGTACAACGTGCGGATGCGCTATGAATATTAGGGTGGTTTATCTCTTGTCATCAGCACTGAAAGTGATGAAAGTTTGATTAAAAAAACTCACCACCCTCTATTGCTGTTTTGCTTTCTTTTACTAATATCACTTTAGTTCTTTGAACTTGCTCACTTGACTGCATAGCCCATGGAAAAGATATTTCTCTGCTAGTCTCCAAATAAAAGGGGACTTTCTGAGGTGATCATTTGCATTTTGGCGTCAAGTTTTGCTGCTCATCTTGATGCTGGTGACTTGCTGTGTCTGATGGGACTGAACTTGGAGCGTGAAGACGGCCTGTGCCGGCAAGGAACGACGATACCAGTCGATACCAACCCATGAACGGTCTGGAAAAGGAGGCGGCCTTTTCTTCAGCAGCTAGCACCTCTCACTCCGCAAGCCGTGTGGTTGTGAAGATGCAGTTCATCTAACCTAGATCAGATAAAGCCGGAGGAATTCATGTAGATTAAAAAAAAAACTTCACTTGTCTAAGCGACGCTAAAGTTTGCATAAGCGTAGCTCAGATAGGAACAAATCACCACAGCAAGGCCTCTGTTTTATGGGCCTTTAGGAAAACTCTCGAGTATCCTAAACTTTGAGGACAAGTTTACTTTCTTTGTGTGCCTGAATGTAAAGGTTTGGCACACAGGCAGCTTAATTAGAGCTTCTCATTGTGGTGCAGATTGAACTGATGGAGGCTTTTGAAGAAAAAGAGCAGGGCAGGAGACGCACCTCTTAACCACTTCTTTTGGTAATAAAATTGGATCTGGTGTTGAAAGCGAAAGCGGCCAGTAGGCAGTTACCAGTGAAAACTGACATGAAACCTCTTTAAGAATAGCTGAACACTTGAACTGCTTAGAGCTAACGCTGAGCAATCTTTGAGGACAGTGACAAAAAAATAGCAAAAGCAGGTTTCGGGAAAGCAACAGTTGAGCGGCCGTGGAACTGAAGCGGTTACAAAACTGCACCTTCACAGCCCTGGGCACTGAGTGCTCAGTGCCACAAGAGGGTGCTTCAGTGGCACCTAACGGGACTGGCTTCGAGGAGTTTCTGAGGCCGAGATGTCAGGCAAGCGCCCCAGCAGTGTGACTGTGCAGAGGCCGCTTGAGGAGCGTCTCGTAACTGGTAAGTAACTTCCCGTTGCAGAGTGCTTTGTAACCGACCACCAAAGCACCAGCTCACCCATTTGTTTTGTTCAGTTTTGTAAGCTGGATAATGCAACGAAGGGCTTCACTTCGGAAGAACGCATGGATTGAAGTTCGGTATCAGCCACTGCACGGAGGGGTTAGGTCAGGTTCTGCTGTTAAGATTATTTCGATCCTGCGTCGTGCAGAAAGGGCTTGTACCACAGCTACACCGGACAAATGCGTTAAGGACATAGCGAGGCCGAGTGGCAGCAGAGAAACCCTGCCTGTCCTCTCTTTCTACAGCTTTACAGTGGGGGAAAATGCAGTTCTTAAATTCTCAGGTGGTGGCAGACAGGGGCGAGCTCTTTCACCTCCGAGCCCAGAGCCTGGCGTTCGCTGCTGCGCTGCCTGCCCGAGCGCTGCCCTCGCCTCCCGCGTGTTCGAGCCTGGATGGCTGCAGCGTGCTGGGACGACTGCTTGGAGGAATGGGGCAGGGCGGCCGCCTGCGACCGAGCAAGAAGGAGCTGCAGGACCGTACAGGACTTCACAGTACAGTTTCACCGGCCAGTTTTTGTGTGACACTCAAAACGCTGGCTGGATTTCTTTGTGAATTCCTAAATAGCTGGTCTTTTCTCACCTGCATTGTTATCGGATGTTTAAGCTATTCTACAGCCCAGTGCTGTTGCCTGTCTTTAGAGATAGCTAATACATACATTATTAGATAGCTAATACATACATTATTACTTGGCTCTGGCCAGCCCTTACACAGGCAGTTAGAAAATATCTGTAACAGATATTTTTGCTTTTTCTAACAACTGCAAAGCTCCACTAGTGTGAATTTTCTCCCTCTAATTTGTCATTAGTTGGTGGTTTGTTTTTTTTAAAAGACATTGAAATCCTGTAAGTGTAGTAAATAACCCACCTTTTAAGGTAGATCACAAGTAGCTGTATTCTGCTTCTTAAGTTTTCCTGTTCATATTGTGGAATCTTACAGAATTAACTTTTTTTTTTAAAAAAAAATGTTATCTACCACCTTTCTTAACTGTTGGTGCCACACAAACTTGTATGCTGTGCATACCATTGGAAGTTAGTTGTGGCACATTTGGGTTTTTTGTTTGTTTTTAAAAACTCGGTTACAGAGGAGCATGAAAAGTATCTGTAAAACCCACAAGTGCTTCAGCAGCCTCGGTGCCGTGGGCTCGGGAAGGGTCGCTGGTGTGCGAGGCAGCGCCTTCTCCAGCGTTGGGTTCCCCACGTCCCGCTCCCTCAGGCCGATGTTCCTGCCGCGAGAAGTTCTGTGCGAGGTGGACGAGACAACGCAGGCTCTGCTCCCCACACGCGGCCGTGAGGAATTTTATCCGGGGCTGAGGGGGAAGATTAACGTAGGTGGAGAATACAGGGAAACGTTAAGACGATATTGGACACCAGATGCAATAGTTGTGGTGTACAAACAGCCTTATGCCAAATTTTGAATTCTGTAGAGAAACTTCTCGTGACTATGTAACAAGCAATCGGCTTGCATAGCTGCAAGGCATTCTTCACAAAAGTACTTTTAGTGTTTTGTAGTAGTTGTGATGCTTATTTTTTCCAAAGGAAAAGAATCAACAGACTCATTATGAAACAGACTCTTCGTGTGTAACTGCCTATGATTTATCTACAGCATCGTTTAAGCCTTCTGGCATCAACCAAAATAAGTGTGATTGGAGCAATTTTTAAAACATGAACAAAATAATAGCACGTTTCTTCAGGTGTTTAGAAGTTGGAAAAACTAGATAATGCCTGCAGCAAAATAACCTGTCACAAATGAGATACTTTAAATGGAAGCTGAGTGGTGGTGGTGTATTTCTGAAGTGGCTTTCTGAACCTACCGTTCCAAAGGAAGGCTGAGTGGAGAGGGGAAGGGGAAAGAACCAGAATAGACTTGAGTGCCATACAGAAATGTATTTCAGGTAGCAGAGGAGGAGCAAAGTTTCCTTTGCAGAATTTCTGTGCTGGTGGTCTAAACCACCCTGCCAGCGTAGGTGGAGCATTGTGATACGAGTGCATCCTGCAAATCCTCCGTCTAACATTGAACAGCGCTGCACCGCAGAAACCGTTCTTCTCTTGTGCCCGAGCAACCCCATTGCCATGCTGGAACATCGGTGCCGAGATGTCCAGAAGGGAAGGATACGGAACCAGCGGGCGTCCGGCGGGCTCGGCTGACACGGTAGCAGTTATGTCCTCCAGCACTTCGAGAAGCTCAGTTCTTTGCTGTGTGTTTGTAGTGTTTGGCTTGGCTTCAGGTGGAATTTCCTTACGGGAGGCTTCCTGTGTCTGTTGACATCTAGTGGGAGAGCTTATAGTTAGGTTTGTAGTGAGCATACCAGAGTAATGCTATTTCTTAGGCCTTGCAAGGAATGCACTTTTTTCTGCCGGGGATTCATTGGGTTTCACTCTGCAAACGAGCCTTAGCTCCATCTGTACCTCTCAGTCGTCTTGGTCTGTGCCTGAGCAGTCAAAAAGAATCCTGTTGCTGTCCTAATAAGTGGCTCACAGGACAAAATGGGGAAAATAAGAGTTAATGTTTCAAATACCGTTTCTAACGCGGGGAGGTACCCCTGTGTGCTCGGAACTACTGAATGGAAGAGCTACTAAATGCCTTATTCTGGCACTAGCCTCTGTCTGTGGTGGAACTCCCGATTTTCCTGTTAGGCTGGTTAGGTTAATGTTCAGTAGTCATCTCTATCCTTTTATTTTAAATTTAAGAGCATTTATTGTAGTTACGCTGCAGCTACTGAAGAAAAAGACCAGAAAGATCACAGTATAAAATACAGTGTCCAGTACATGTAGTAGGCATTAACTGCGTCTTCTCTTCAAGCTGTTTGTGGACTGCAAGGCCAAGCAAGTAGAAGTGTGCTCAGAAGGAACACCTGGTCTGTTACGGGGGACCATCAGTTTGCTGAGCGACTGTGGCATCTGCTCAGAAGTTAAATTCCCCACGTGTTGGCATCCTGCTTCCTGAAAAGAGTACCTATTTCTGTTAACGCTTCCAAACATACACTTGCCACAGTTTCATGCGTATCAGAAGATTCTGGAAGCTTTGGGGTGTGCTCGTTTTGGTTAAGTCAACAGAAGAGGAGGGCTGCCACCAGAAGAGACGGTCCTGCTCCTTCGTCCCACCCAGCTGGGTGCTCCCAGGCGTTGGACCCAAGAGCCCTGTAATGACACAGTGAGTTGGTTCGACCGAGTTCTGTGGCAGCGCATTAATCTTGTCACTAAACCCCAGAACTTGGTGGGACAAAAATCCTGTTTTCTCACAGTCAAAAATGCCTCGTCTCTGGAAGTCTCCAAGACCTGGTGCCAGGTTGGGTGGGGCTTTGAGCAACCCGGTCTAGTGGGAGGTGTCCCTGCCCGTGGCAGGAAGGGGGTTGGAACTCGATAACTTTAAGGTCCCTTCTAACTCAAACCATTCAATGATTCTATGAAATAGGATTAGGATTTTTTTTAGATTGGGTTCATCTACAGCCACCACAGGCTATTTGCATATGTAGGATTTAAGTAGTCTTGTTTCTTCATCAAAACATGCGTGTGATACGACAGTGACCTCCTCCAAATAGCGATGCGTCCTGTAAATTTGAAAGAGCAGTTTTAGACGTTCAGAGGCACGGAATGACCTACATGTGACTGAACTAGTACATACAAAATCTGTACCCTCAATTTCTCTAGTCGACAAATACTGGTAGGTAGGCAGCTTTAATTGGTATTTGAAACTGTTAAACTTTGATGAAGTATTTGCACAATTTCTGTTGGCTAAAGCAGCACAGGATGAAACCTTATATTAGAAAACTTTATAAATAGTCATGACGTCCACTTGCAGAATGCTTCTGCAGCCTTCTTCTTGGACACTTACTGATTCTGCTGCCCTTCAACCCTGGGAACCTCTATCTACCTTCGTGCTAGTACCATGTATTTATTTACTTTAGAAGTAGATATTTTTATTATGATACAGCTGTTTGTAACACAGTAAGGTTTGTGGTGTGGATCTAGTTCTCAAATATATAACAGCCCATTGACACAAAACATCTAGATTGTGCTGGGTTTAGTTTCGATGTTGTAGTTCTTGTTAGCTAGTTTGAACTAATCATTAAAGAGATAGCTTGTAGAGAGTTAAATAGAATTTAACATTTTTTACCTCTGCTGTGATCCAAAAGAACTCAATGTCTTGGTACTGAGGAGGGGATTTCACTGTAGTCCTCCTGAAACCAGAGCTGTGCTGTCCTGCCTTTCCGTGATGAGTCACAGAAATGTGCTTCTGTGCAGAAGATACAATACAGCAGGAAAAAGAGAGTGGAAGTAGAGGGATTGCTGCAGCATTATCTGCAGGTGTTTTGGACATTTGCCTTCTCCCATTTCAAGACTGTTAGAAACTCGGAACGTGTCGACTTCTCAAATCTGTTCAGTTCTGGGTGCTGAATTGACTAAAGAAAAAAACATCAGCCATAATTCCCAGTCCTCTTCCTCCCTCCTGGGATCGTCCAGGCTGTCTTGAAGACAAGGGACGTGTTAGCGGGGAGGGAGCGGGTGGGGATATGAGGAGAGATGTCGTGGGTCACATGGGAAGTCTCCTTAGCTCGGTCTCTGACAGGGACTGAGACCAGTCTCTAGGGAAAACTATGAGGGTAGTGTGAGAGTGGTGATCATAGAATCATCGAATGGCCTGGGCTGGAAGAGACCTTGGAGATCATCTCATCTACCTCACAGCAAATTCTTCCTGTCCTTTGAAACGATGTAACGTATCGGGGCAGCTTTTTTAGTTTTACACTTCAGATAGTTCAGTCTCACTCAGAAAAATTCTTCAAGCGATCTACTTGTAAAATACTTCTAGGAAAAACAAGTCAGGTTAAATACAGTGTTTCAGGATCTTCTGGCTTCTGGTGTTTCAGTGGAAGCCCAGCACGCACACTTATACCCAGCCTTATGAAAGTTCAATACAGTGTCATTTCATAGTTCGTCGTAATCGCTGGTTTCTGTATTCGTGGGGAAGCTGCCAGCACTAAGAGCTCCTTTAAAGCGAGCGGGGTTAGAAGTGGCTTGCTGCTGGAAGCAGATGCTGGTATTCAGGGGGTACCTGAACTTGGAAGCGTGGGGAAAGTTTGCAAGGCTGTTGCCTCCACAAATGAGGGAGTATCACGTGATGCCTCTTAAGCATTCCAAATCTTGCCCAGTTTGAGGGATGCTTCCGTTAAAAGCTTGTGCGATTCGTGGGGTTTCTTGAAGCAGACTTCGCAGCAGTGCTTTGTCCCCTTCAAGTCCATCTCAGAACAGATGGATTGAACAATTTGGCCACTTGCTAGTAATTTCTGTTGTCACTGCACAGATCTGAAAGGACAAGAGGGGCCCTTTGGTCCTTGGTAAAAGTTTAAATTCCTGGATCTTTCCCAGGAAGTGTCCTGCATTTTGCAGCTTGGGCTGCTGGGCTAATTAATCTACAAACCTTCACCAGCTAAAACCAAAAGATTAAAAATGAACTTGTTAAGTGGTCAGTGACTATTGAGAAATTTGTGACAAAAAGGGCTGGTTGGTTTTGGTTTTTTTTTTTTTGAAAACTTGGCTTTTCTAATGGCAACATTTGTACTTGAGGAGTTGGGTTTTGGTGGTTTCCCTCAGAACCCTTTGCTGGTTGAGCTGTGAAGATCAACGTGCTGGTATCAGCCCACTCTGACTGTAGGGTCTAACACACGATATTTTGTCTGGTGTGTTCTGGTGTTTGGGTTTTTTCTCTGTATTGAATTGTTCCTGGCAGTGCCAGAAGGTGGAGAGATGAAACAATTTAAAGAGACGCTTGCTTTTAAAGTCCTGTGCAAGTACAACTTCAACATGTGTGAGAACTGGAGCCTTTACTTACACCTTATAGATCTTGTGCATGATGTATTTCAGTTATTCTGTTAACATTTGAAAAAGGATTAAATTGAAAAATTTGAATATTGTGAATGGAGTAGTTTGAGAATGGTGGGAATTAGATGGCCACAGCCTGAGCAGAGTTATTAATGTTTAATTATTGTATTAACATAGAATTTAGCTAGAAACTGAAGTAAGAGTTCATCAGCGTCATCAGTGTGATATTCGTGCTGGCAACCAAGTAAATTACAGATCTAAATTTTTTTAAGCAACTTCTGTGCTACGTAATTTGTCCATCTTTGCTTGCTCTTTAAAATAAAAAATCTGCGTGAAAGGGTTTCTTAAACTTCATTGATACTAAACTTAAAGTAATCTTAATGCAGTTTCAAGTTCATGGACTTGACCATCGGGTCAGCTTCTGTAATAAACTGCTTCTGCTATAAGAATTCTGCTTAAATGTAAAATGTGCATTGTATTGTGCTTTTTTTATTTCATTTTTTTAAAATGTGTGCAAGTTTGGGTGTTTTTGAAGCTTAACCATGAACTCCCACTCGGGAATCTTTGAAGGTGGTGCCTTTTCCCCATCCCGGTTTTCTTGAGTAGATTGTAAATAAAATTTTCAACATCTAGAGCCAAAGTGGAACTTCTTAAAGAACTTTTCAGTTGGCTTCTGACATGGAGCAGTCTCTGAAGGAACAAAGACAAATTTCTTCAAGAAACCTGTCAACCTCTGCATGGTTTTTGAAAGTACTTTTAAAAGCATAGTGAAAGTGAATAGCTTAAGTTGCCTACTTGATAGTTATTCTCTGGAGATGACATTTCACAGGCTTTTCTTTATAGATTGACATTCACAAATTGGAAGTTACAAAGTTAGACTTCTAATATTGTATTTTCTTTGTTTTAACAGCTCAAAGGGAAGAGAAAAGGAACGAAGATAGAGCGGAGCCTGCATCAGCATCAAAGAAAGCTGCTGCATCCATAATGGAGAAGCAGATGTCTTCTGTCACTAAAAATCTTCCTTCAAAGAAGTCTCCATCCTTCTCTAACACGTCACTGACTAAGCAACCGCTTAAACCTTCAGCTGGAAGTTTCAAAGGTGTAATTCCCAAGAAACCTTGGCCTTCCTCAGGCAGCGTTCCCTCGAAACATCCGTCTCTCTCTCACGGCTCATCAGTGTCCAAAAAACCAGCTCCATCTTCCAGTTTGGGTGGAGGACTCAAAAAGCCTCCACTGTCCTCCATTTCTCCTGCGGCTGGAAGTAGTCAAGCGAAAGCATCAGCTAACCCGATCCAGTCCCAACCCAACTCTCAGATTCGACAAAATATTCGACGATCCCTAAAAGAAATTTTATGGAAGAGGTGGGAATTCAAAGCACTTATTTTGTATAGGAAGCTACAACTAAGTAAATGTTTAGTCTCCAGAGTTCTGATTTATGTCTTCATAAGAGACGAGGGATTGAATTTATACAACAAATTGCTAAAAATATAATTGACGTTTCATGTTTACATATTAAAAAAAATCATGATACAAAATAAATGTGCATGTGAAACAGCTTTTTTTTTTTTTTTTTTGAAAAAAGAAACCTCACTGTCCATTTGTATTGAGGCAGATACAGTTGAAGAATTAAATTACAGCATTACAGCGTAGAATATTTTGTAGCACAGGTGCTCTGAAGTTTTAAAGTCTGAAGGACGGCAGTGTTTGGAGATGTAGATGTTGTAGGGGCCGTAGAATAGGAAATGTAGGGAAAGGTTAGTGGAGATTTCCTCCTCTTCCGACATAAAAATTGTCAACAACAAACAGCCCTGATCAGTGGACAAGTACTATATCACTTGGGAAAGAAAAGAAAATAATAAAAAGCAAATTTTCCTACAATGATTATTAAAGCTAACGCCAGCCGTCACTGCTAATTATAGACGGCTGCACTCTGGTCTGTCTGAGATGGGAATGCTGGTCCCAGTGGAGAAGGTGGGACTGAAACTCGAGCGCTTGGGCTCCCTGTGTTCACGGCAGAGAAACTTGTAGCTCCGGTGCCGGGAGCGGGAGCAGGACAGGCTGACTCGGTCGCCTAAAGGGTGTCTGCCACGGCTCCGAAGGGATGTCGGAGTTCGCAGTTCAAGGTCCTGAGATAGGCTTTGGGTTGGAGGTGTCCTTTAAAGGAGTCCTGAGCCCTCGGTGGGTGAGGAGGAGCCCACGTTAGCTCTGGGAAGTTTGTTTTTATGAATGCTGCCTGAAGGCTCATGCCTGACATAAATGCATGGACCCTCTTTTTTTGTTTGTTTCTAACAGAGTCAATGATAGCGACGATCTGGTCATGACAGAGAGTGAAGTAGGGAGAGTAGCTCTCAACATTGAAAAGGAGATGTTTAACTTGTTCCAAGTTACGGACAACAGATACAAGAGCAAATACCGTAGCATCATGTTCAATCTCAAGGACCCCAAAAACCAGGTTTGGAATTTCTTTAAGCAGTGAACATCTACTGAAATGTGCTTTGCCTTTTAATGTTACGTCAGATGCTACCCTCAACATTAAGAGTTTCAAGATAGCGACCTGTAAATTATACTATAAAGGATGATTATAAAGCCATTCAAACTTAAATAAAATATCCAAGTAGGAGTTCAAACTCCACCTTAGTTGGTCACATGTGTTTATTAGTTTGGCCATTTGATGTGAATTACTTATTTACAGAATGGTTTTCTTAAAATAAATACAAACTTTACTAATTTTCTTGTGACATTCTTTAGTATGTGCTGGATACTGCCTGTGTACATGATCATATTTATGCTCTAAAAAAAGAACAGATGCTGGTGCAGAGTAAATACTCGCTAGACAACACTTGAAAGTTTGTGACTTTTTTGAATTTCTGCAATAGATAGGAAACAGAACACAACTTCTGACATCCCTGTTCAGTTATACTGGTAGTTATTGATGACAACAGGGAAAATTCGTACTTCATGTTTATTTCATACTTATTTTCTCTTTGCTTCAGCTTTCTAAATTTCTGTATATTAGCTGATATTTTTAATGGCAATTATGAAACTAGAATAGGTTTCACCTGTTCATCACTGCACATCTTGTCAGTTCCCGAGGCAGGTTCTCTTCAGCACGGCAATAAATTCTGTTCTATTTTCAGGGACTTTTTCATCGTGTCCTTCGTGAGGAAATCTCGCTGTCAAAACTCGTGAGGATGAAACCAGAAGAACTTTTATCTAAAGAACTCTCTGTATGGAAGGAGAAACCGGCTAAAGCAGTAAGTTACAGTATTATCCCCTCTGTATGAATTACAAAGGAATTCACCAGCCATTACCACCCCTACAGCTAATGCTCCATTTTCTTCCCAAGGAATAATAAAACTGAATAATACTCAATTTCGGTATGCTTTTCCTCTACCACGGGCTAAATAATAACAAAGTACCCAATGAAATTGTAAAATAAATGGGTGGGCTTTTTACCAGACTGTTTTTTGTTTCTTTCAGATGATAGAGTCAAGAAGCAAATCTCATGAAATCAAGAAGACAGCTGTAAAACGGGAACATGTGCCAGTTGTAAACATGGAAGATTCTCCGCCAGTGTCGGATTCTGATGTGAGTGTTGGCTGTTGCTTCAGCGTGAAGACGTGGAGGGAGATAAACTAGGGGCTCAGATTTTTCAGCAGAAGTGCAGATTGTTTCAATGAACTATAAAGATGTTATTACCTAGTAGGTGTCCTGTGAGCGTTTTTCCTTCTACTTGGAGGGAGTGCAACAACCAAGTGACAGGCATATTTGGCACACGCTTGTAAAACGCTGTGTATTTTTTAGCCCTTGCTGTCATTTTAGAGAGAAACCTTTTATTTGTGAACATCAGCTCTCTATTTCAGAACATTGTGGAATGAAATGAGGACAGATACTATTTCAGAACTCTATCTGACATGATATGCTTTAACCGAGGCCTTTTTTTTTTTTAAATGAAGTTAATTAACAGCTTCCAAAGTATTTTTTTATGGTTGAAATTAACAATCGACTGGAATATTTTTTGTGTTTATTCACTTTTAGGAGCAGCAAGACTCAGCCCGAACTGCACCAAATTTGAACAGTGCTCCTTCTCTAGATGTTTTTAGCAGTATGTTGAAGGACACAACAAGTCAACATCGAGCCCATCTCTTTGACCTAAACTGCAAAATCTGTACAGGTATCTCCAGTGCTGACTCTGTGCAAAGTAGGAGACTTGTTATGTTAAGAGTGTCGTTTCTTTGTTTTTTCTCCAAACTATTTCATTGTTAAATAGTAATCGAAAGCTTTTGAAATAAATTTATAGGTCAGATTTCAGCATCAGAAGATGAAGTACCACCTAAGAAGATAAAGTCAGTGGCTCCTGTTAAAAAGGTGGAGTCGAAATCAAAACCAGAGGTTCAGCCCAAGTATGAAAGTTCTGCACCAGCCCCGGCAGCAGAACCTGCCAAAGAGGCCGACTCTGAGAGCGCAATGGAAGTTGAAGTCGGACCAGCAGCAGAAACAGTTTCTCAGCCAAGCGTAGAAAGAACTTACATTCCTACAGCCCAGAGCCATAACAATACAGACTCTTCTGCGCCCGAAGAGGCTTCTGCTTTTCCTGCCTCTTGTGCTGGCGGAGTAGTCACGACTGTGACAGTTTCTGGCAGAGACCCGAGGACGGCGATGAGCAGCTCCTCTGGTATCGCGAGCCCAGCCCTGCGTTCTGGTCCTGCGTCTGACCGCGTTTCCACAGGGGAAACAAAACAGGAGACTTCAAAACCGGTTCTGAGCGTCCCCAAATCAATATTGACAAAACCATCATCCTCACCAGATCCGAGATACCTGGCAGTTCATCAGTCACCCAACATCAAGTGCGTATTCTTACTAGTACGCTAAGCTACCAGCTGCGAAGTCCCGCGTGTCTCGTGTCTCGTTCCCTTCAGTCAAATGGAACGTTCAAATTGAAAATTCAGGGAGCCCGATTCTGATTTTTAGATTGCCACCATCTCATTTAGCTTCTCTAGGTGGTAAAATTTTTCAGAGCATCAATATGTCGGCAGCAAAGGTTTTACAGTGTGTTTCAGCAGGTAGATAGAAGGTATTACACGGACTTAAAAGTCTGACAGAGATAAAGGCTTAAAGGCATTTCCAGATTTTCATCCCGTATTAAGATACTGTTACATCTGAACTTATGAATATGAATTAAAATTAACCGATTTATCAGATTGAAAGGAAGTGGATTTCTTTCATATTCTGGGTATATGCGATAATAAAATTAAATACGCAAAATATGTCCTTACGCAACTGAAGATAAAATATTTTTGTTTGTAGCAAGATCTTCTAATTGAGAATCTCTTTCAGATGCATCTTGCTGATGCAATTGTTGGGAAATCTGTAATTCAGGTTAGTTATAGAGTCAGGATCACAACAGTTAGAGTGCTTACCTAATTTTAATTATAAAAGTCATACCTTTTGGCATCTTTTTGCCTCTCTACAGCTACAGGTTTATTTGCTGTTACTCCTGGCTTTTTTCGTTAATACCAACTTAATGGAAAACATTAACCAAGCATTTAGTAAAAATTCTGTTACGTATTTTAAATGAAGTATTTCATCAGTGGGAGGAGGGGAAAAAAAAAGGGACAGTTGCCTTTTGTACCCTGTAACCTTTCTGTTCTGCATTTGTTTCGCAGTGTTGCGGAGCCACGCTCGCCTCAAGACAGCGATACTTCCCTCTTCCTCTCTCGTCTCAACACCATTTGGAAAGGATTTATTAACATGCAGAGTGTGGCCAAATTTGTCACTAAAGCATATCCGGTCTCTGGGTGCTTTGATTACCTTAGTGAGGTTAGCACTGACACGTTTCTGCGTTTAGAATAAATCTATACTGCAGTTCCTGCAGGCTGGGGTCACTTTTATATATATATATATATACACACACACGTGTATGTATACCTGTTAGTATCTAACCTGGAAAAACAGCTTTATTTCAGCTTCATTGTTTCAAAAGAATTTTTAGAGCCAGTATTTTGAAGTAGATATCTCTCTCTGTTCTCAAACTAGCTGGGTCGCTGATAGAAAACTACCTTTTAACTTCTTTTCAAATGAAACCAGTTGGATGATGATATCCTGGGGGGGGAGGTACATTCAGATGATGAGACAGTGTGAAGGTTTGCATTCAAACAAGAAAGCTTTTCTTTCTCTCGTTTCTCTGAAGCGCGTGTTACGTGACTGTTGGGGAGTTTCAGGCACGAGTGTGCGTTTTAGGACATCGATTGGTCGGGTTGGTCGTTCTTGGTATGAGTTTCACCGTCCTAGTGGCAGGAAGCTCACCAGAGTTCACGTGACTGTAGTCAAGGGTAGCATTTCCTGAGAAAAAGCCAATATTGGGCATAGAGAGCTGTCTGACATTTTCCTTGGGAGTGCCCTTTCTGTTTCCTGTATCCTCTTGGCCTTTTGGTAACGTGCCCTAATTAAACACCTTGAAATTTAGAAAGAGAGAGTCTGAAATTAGAAAAGTAGGCATGAAATCGTGCATGATCTGCTGGGCTGGGGCAACCTGCACTGCTTTTAAACATCACTGTCTTGTTTTCTTTTTCTCATACTGCCATGTAATACTTCTTGTTTAGGATTTACCAGATACGATTCATATTGGTGGGCGGATCTTACCGAAGACAGTCTGGGATTATGTCGGCAAACTCAAATCTTCGCTTTCTAAGGTATTGACTTAAAATGCTTTACAAAACCCAGAAGAAAAAAAAAACCAGCAATATAAAATGACAATTTTTTATGATACAAAGTAGTAAACAGCAAATACTGGCATAGATCACACCTGGAAAGCTACTGACACCATTTATTCCTCTGAAATTTTTGATTTATTGAAGAAACCTGTTTGTTGAGCTGCACATCCTCTTGAATCCTGCTCTTCTGCATAGTTGTTAAATCTTCGTACTGTTTATTATTTTTAATGACTGAACATAAATAATCTGTTCATCATTGAAGACTGAAATTCAGATTTTAAAGCAATTTATTACTGGACGTATATAATAGACTTTAGTATTTAAAAAGTGATAAAGTGACACACAATGTGCAGATATTACCATGAAACGATGAGTCTTCCGTTTATCTTATATTAATTTGAGCCTCAAGACGTTTAGTTTGATGCAAGACACATTTCTAAAAATGACAAATTAATATTACAAATTGGACAACAGTACTCTTTAAGCTAGAGTATTGCTTTGGAAAAAAAAAAAACAACAAACCAGAGTTAGAATGATAAATGTGCAATCTCTTTTTACCCCTGGAATTTTTCCTTTGCCATTTTATTTGCCGGTATGTTGCAGGTTGAATTTTTCCACTTTGCTTTTGTATTACAGGAGTTGTGTTTGATTCGTTTCCATCCTGCCACAGAAGAAGAAGAAGTTGCCTATATCTCTCTCTACTCTTATTTTAGCAGTCGTGGTCGTTTTGGTGTTGTAGCTAATAACAACAGACATATCAAGGATCTCTACCTGATTCCCCTGAGTTCTAAGGACCCAATTCCTTCCAAACTCTTGCCTTTTGAGGGACCAGGTAAGCACAAAGCAGGGGAGGTTAAATTCTAGGTAAAATCACAAAACAAAAGTCAATCTTAAACAAGTTGTTGTTGAATGTTTGTTGTAAGCGTCACTAGATATTTTTTTTATATATATAAACCCAATTTTAAAGTACGTAAATAGGGGAAAATTGGAAATCCAGCTCTGTTCAAGACAAAATTGTCTGGAATTTACATAGCTTTTCCAGCAAGATGCTTATATGCTATTAAGAGGATGAGTTTACCATAAAATCAAGTATGTGGAACAGCCACTATATTGAAAAAAAGACCAAACTAAACACAACAAAAACCCAACAAAGGACCCTCACCCTATCTTCAGCAACCCATAAAGCCACAAAACCTAGACCTTTAGGAGCCCTTCACCGTTGCTTAAATCAAGCAGGAAACCAAACCAACGGAGGAGTGAAGAAATCTGTGAAGACAAAGGTAATTTTTACAGTGGTTTCACTAAGTTGTCATTGTCTCATACTGACTATTAACCTGCACATGCAATCTGGTGCACGAGGTGCTGGAAGCGTTCCCTTGTGGGCAGTGTAGCCGAATCACTGGCTTCTAAAAATCAGTTTGTTGCATGGGAAGGGGATCCACATTCCTTCGGGTTAGTAGGTGGCAGACAGTACTTGGCTATATTATTATAATCTATTTTTAGCTCAAATTACCTGCAGTAACATGTGGCTCCAGGAATTTGCTTCATGTTTGTGTGTTGAACATGGTAACAGAAGAGCTGAGAATCAATTCACCCTTCCATCACAAAATTTGAAGTCGCCTTCATCTGAGGGTGAAGGAGGTGCATATGTTTCGTTTCCAAATCTGGGGTTTATATAAAGGTATCAGATTGAGAAGCTGAAGAACTACAGGTTACAATGAAGGCAACACTTCATTGTCATAACAAAAATACTCAACAGTAGGTGTGAAACAGCAAACACGCACAAGGAGGTGACTTTTCTGAGAAGCTGCCTGTCCTCTACTCACCAAATACAAGTTTAGGGCTAAACTCAATAAAGCGTTCGCGGCGCAGCAGGGTCTGGGGCAGGTTTCCCTGTGTTGATGGCACGTGACTTGGGCAACAACAGTAAGTGAGACATCGTGAGGAGAAGGCTCTCCCTTCCTGTATGAGATGGCAAAGGGCACTCGCTCTGCATCCCCAGACAAGTTTTTTCTCATACACGCCGAGGCTCTTCCCCATCCCTGAGCAGTGCCCAGGGTAGGTCATTGGTTTGAGGCTACAGTTAAAAAGGCAGGATTATCACAATCTGAATTAGAGCAATATAGCTAGAATTGTTGAGTCTTGGCACCTCGTAGTCTTTAACTTACCAAATTCTGGAAAGGTAGGCAGAAATTGTTACTCCTGTTTCATAGACAAAAACGTGTAGTGCAGAACACCTTTGGCACAGGGATGTAGGTAAAGTCTTAACTCCTGGACTGGTTTTTCCAGCCAGAGCAAAACACCCTCTTTGCTGGACATGCAGGAAGAGGATTGGCCGTGGAATCGGCTACAACTGTCTTAAGTTTCATTTCAAATGAAACTCGCATCTTAGATTGGAGTTTGGCAGATGTAGACAAACTCTGCCAAGTATTAGTATAGAACTCTGTAATGTCACCTGGGTTTTTCCAAGTTTAAAGTGCAGAAGTTTTTCAAAACTGGAGGGGATTGCTCCGAAGAAACACAGGTGCGTCTGCAGGTGGTGTTCATGGAGGCAAACTTTGTAAGTCAGTTTTTTCTCAGCAAAATACATTTTTGTAGGCAGAATGAATTAAAAGGATAGTGATAGAAACAAAGTTACAAAGGCAGAGGTGTCACGGATTCATAAAAGACCTAATGTCATCAGCTTGCATCTTGGAAACTTGTGTGGGGGCCTTCACCTCGTAGTTGCCCTGAGTTGCATTCGTATTTTAAACTCGGAATCCAGCACGGGGGCAAACAAATCAGGTAAGCTGGTTTTCTGGTTTTCTGTCTGTATTAAGCCCACAGCATAAAAGACATGTAATCCGTACTTTTTTTAATGACATCTGATGGAATTTACTGGTGTTTTTTCCTTTCACAACCAATAAAAATATTTTCTGGAAAGTGGTCATTGTCTCCTTAAATTTAATCGTGTACCTTCAAACAAGAGTTTAACACGGACTCGAGATGCATTATGCTTTAGATAGCTGAGATGATTTGATAAATAGGACTGGAGGGGGGGAAAGGAGGGAGAGGGCAAGAAAACTCTGCCACTCCAGAAATCCTAGTTAGAAGATATTCCAGCTCTCTCAACCGGTTCCATCAGGCACATAGGGATTATGAATTTCTCCTGTTTTCTGATGGACTGGATTTGGAACACAACTGAGGACTTCTGCACTGCGCTAGTGCCTAGAAGATCTGCAGAAAACTTTGACATGGGTGATTTAAAAACTGAGGAAAATGAAACGTTATCCATACTTAGTTTATCTTGGACGTTTATTACCAGATTTTATGCATCAGTGAGCTCTTCTGCATTGGCTTTTTGCACGTTTACTGTGTGTGAGTTTACTCGTCTTTTTTCACACACAGACCTTTTTTAGCACTTTTAGATCTCAAAGCACTTTGTAAAAAACAGTATAATTGGTCTTAAGTGCCAGTAGAAAGTGATTTATTGAGGCCTTTAGTGGCAACATTGGGAACATAAGTGTCTTAGGTAGTTAAAAAGTAATAAACCAGCCATATATCAGCAACAGGTGGCACAAATGTTGATAGATCTCTTTTTGGTAGTTTACAATAGGAAGCGCAGGTTTTTTTCTTCAAGCATGAAAGGATCATATCTCGTGCTGTTTAGAACGTTCTTAAAAATTGCCACAAACGGAACAATGTTGTAACTACTCTGGAGTTCGGTGCCTTCATCTCAGCAGATGTCATTGCCAAAAGTAGCATCAGTAGAAGGTGGCCTCACGAACCTTTTCCTGTGGCCCAGCCAGTTCCCTTCGACCCACGTGCCTTCACGTGCAATTAATCTCATGACTAATTGAGACAAATATTTAAGTGGCGTAGCTAAAATTGAAGGAATGCCTTGCAGCGACGTCTGCAGTTTAAAAAAGCCACAGTTTTGTCGCTGTTGTACAGGACTTAGGCACGTGTCTGTAACAGCACAAGTAACTTTTGCCAGCTGGTGATGATCAGGAAAAAACGTGGCCCTTACATACATAGGGATGGTAAAACTGATTTCACACCAAAAAAAAGTTGCATTTAAGGGTAAGAAAACCAAATATCCAATACTAATAATTAGCATGTCCTGGTTTAATAGCTTTAGTTCCAGGATGTAACTCGATAAAGCCAGCACGTGGACTTCCACTGCTTAATAGGATAACAACAATTTTGTACGTAATTTAGCCCTGAAAGCTCCTAACTCTGCTGACACAGCTTGCAGCGCTTTTGAAGTGCTTGTTTGTGAAAGCCGTAGTTGGGGAGTGCAGCCAACATTTTTGTTATTACCTAAAATTAGACACTTAACCTATTTAGGGGTTTTGAAGTAGAATGGGACTGACCTTTGAAATGCTGGCCTCGCCGTACCTTTCCGTTCCGAAGAAGCGTTTAGTGTTTGATCGCTTCGAACGGAGCGAATGCAGAAGCCAGGGTAGGCACAACTTCCAGTATTTGGGTAAGGTTACGGTATCAAATTTGTAGGATCAAGATGGATTTTGCAGTATTGAAATTTAATGGATTTATTCGATGATGATTAAACTCAGAACAGATGAAATTATAACTGATGTTATTAGCTTACTGCTGGAGTTTATTGTCTTGGAAAGTTTATTAAAATTTTCCCCTCTTGTAATTAGTGACTTGATCCCTGTCTCTTACAGGGATTCCAAACTACATTTTCAGTAATTGCTGATTTTTAGATACCTGTGCTATTACCAGTTACGGTCAGAAGATCACAGAATTTTAGAGGAGGATTTTTCCCCTCAGTTGTCAAAAGATCTCATAAAACTTTGAAGTTAGCTTATTTTACTTGCAAAATTACTGTCTTTCTCTTATTATCTGTAGTTCATTAGTTGGAAAATAATGTTTATATGGGATAAGATTTAGGGGGACGTGCTGCGAACAGGCGTTATTGCTTAGTGAAATATAAAGTATGGAAGAGAAATAGTAAGTTTCAAACCTAAAGCAGTTATGGTTTTGTTATTTAACAAACTGCAAATAATTCCTGCAGTACAGACTTCCACTAAAGAAGAAATCTTGATTTAATGGGTTCTAGTGCTTGGTTTTCCCTTGACGTCGATTCAGCCAAGTTTTCATCTTGTACTTGAGTAGGTTCTCAGTGAATTTAGCTTAAGCCACACGGTGATGGAATCCTCTCGCTGACAAAGCCTCACATTTAACCTAAAACCACTTTTTTACTGATTCCTCAGTGCAGTGTTAGCAACCAAAGAAGTCTGAACAGGTGAGGTTTGTTAAGCGTGAGCGTAAATTTAGGAAAACAGCTGATGTAATTTTCTCATTAGATGAGACGTTTAAGAGCCCTCTTACACCTTGGAATCGGTTGTTTCAGCAAAGTAACGTGTCTGTGAACAGAATATACCTGCAGCTCTGGGGTTTGGGGGCATTTGTTGATATCAGAAAGTTTTCGGTGCTAATAATTAGATCTTTGAAAAGCGTTTCTTAATGAGGAGTTGGTTTGATTTAATAAGAACAAGGAGCATTATATAATTCCTACTTATAGGATCATGAGTAGAAGGAAGAGTGCAGGTCAGAGTCCTTGCCTCAGCATTGCATCGCCATGAATGTTGCTCCTTTACGGATTGCTTTGAGTTTCTGTGTTCCTGCGTCCCAGGTGGATGCAGATAATCGCTAATGGCACATACGGGGGGAAGATAGCGCGCCTCGAGTGAGGCCCTTTTAAAAATCATTAGAGCCAGAAGTTCAAGAGCGTCTCTTTATACAGATGTTCTACATTTGTCACCAACTGCATGTTGAAGGATTTGTTCCCTGCCCTTCTTTCTGGACATGAGTTTCTCTTCCATGAGTGCCAGTGGTTCCTGTGCGTGTAAAGGGAAGAAATACAATAGCGCAAAACAGACCTTCGCATTTTTCCTCTTTGTCAGAAACTTCCCTCTCATTTTTGGGCATACTTCTCCAAGGATCCAAGCGTGAAGCTTTCACAAAGGAGGAACTGTGCTCACAGTAGATTTTACTTACTGAAAGGCCTCACAGCATCAAACTAAACCCTGCAGCGGAGGGTTCAAACTTGCCCTTTGCCCACCAGGGCCTTCCCCAGCCAAGCGTTTTCATGCAGCAAAACAAACACGCCCAGGGTCCCTGCCTCCCATGTGCTAAACTCCTCTCTGCTTGAGGTCCCTTTTGCTTGTTTGCCCTGTTAGCACCTTCCATACTGATTTTTCAAATAAGGTCTAGCTGGAAGAAAATGTACAAACGGAGAGTGGGTTGCAAGCTTTGTTACTGTTTCCAACCACAGTTTGTTTGAGGTTTTCTTTTTACCAGTTGCAGTTGTTTGTTTTAACTGGAGAGAGACAAAATATTTATAGACTGGTGTAAATGTCCGTGTAGCCTTTTAGCACAGATTAGAGCAGAAGTAGATTTACAAAGTTTAGCCCGGGTTTTCTCACTTTTCACTATCTCTGTGTGTATTCAACATTTGCAAGCTATTTAAATATACAGGGGAGAGGTATAGGTGGTTGAACAAACAACAAAACCAATGTAACAACGCAAAAAAATATTAAAACTGTCTTTGATTTTAAACATTTGTGGAGACATTTTTAACAGTCGTATCTGTTGCTGCAATCTTTTATTAAAATTTAAGATATGCAAATGTATATAAAGAGTAAAGAAATATAGATGCATATGCTTATGGACTAATGAAAATTGCCAACAGGTCATCTAATAGGCTTTAGAAAAACTGTTACATTTATGACTTGTGTAGCTGCCACTGTACCAAATCATAAGGTTCTGCTGAAAGCATAATTAAAAATCAGTTTTTTACATATGCCATCTTTCTGTTCTCTTTCAGGTCTCGAGTCATCTCGGCCAAATTTAATTCTTGGATTGGTCATCTGTCAGAAAGGGAAGCGTCTTGCCGCTGGCCTTGAAACAGAAAAGATAGAGGAAAAGCGAAGCAGAGTTCAAGCGCACGAGGAAACTGAGACATCCCTGTTCTCTAAAGGGCCACTCGCTGCTTCACAAGAGAGGAAAGCTCCGAAATACACACTTTATTCAGGAGACTCGGCCGTGAGCACAACACCACCTGGATCTCCTCCACCTCCACCACCGCTTCCCGTTCCAGACACCTCAGCAGTTACACCTTCGGTGTTAAAAATACTGTCCTCGATCAAAAGTGGAACCACAACTACCACAACACCGCCGATTCCAGCCGCTACTTCTGCAGGCGTCACCGCTGCACATTCATCGGCCTCAAAAACTGCCACCCCTCTCGAGCACATCCTGCAGACGCTTTTTGGAAAGAAGAAAACTTTTGAGCCTCTTGCTAAGGATTCTGAGACTGCCCAGTCTGCAACTCAGGAAGGTCAAGCTGCTGCTGACGCAGGGATGCCAGCTGTCCCTTTGTTAGATCCCATCGTGCAGCAGTTTGGACAGATGTCAAAGGACAGAGCTATAGAAGAGGAGGAGGATGACAGACCGTACGATCCTGAAGAGGAATATGGTCCGGAGAAAGCTTTTGATGTGCAGACTGGTGACAGCGACAAACGATACAACGTGGACAAGCCATCTAGTGCTGCTGAACTAGAGGATGAGGCCTACGATCCGGAAGATGAAACTATCTTGGAAGAAGCAAAAGTAACCGTGGATGATTTGCCTAACAAGATGTATACAGACACTAAAAGCAATTCTTCGGAAGCGTCTGCTTCATATGTGCCGGATTTATCTGCGTCCTCGTCCTTGGTAGAACAGCAAAAAATGTTGGAAGAATTAAATAAACAAATTGAAGAACAGAAAAGACAACTAGAGGAACAAGAAGAAGCCCTCAGACAACAAAGAGCAGCTGTTGGTGTTTCAATGGCTCATTTTTCAGTATCTGATGCTTTGATGTCACCACCGCCAAAATCATCCCTACTAAAGACTGAATTATTCCATCAGGACCAGCAAGCTACACAAAAAGTAGATTTATCTTCATCTTTAAATCAGCAAGCACAGATTTTAACGCAGGGCTGTGACCCAAGGCAGAGCAGAGACCCTCGACAAGCTAGAAGAATGGCGACAGAGACTAATGACAGCGGTGACTCGCGAATCAAGGCACAGGTGGCACAGAACGAGATGTCCGCAAGAGAAATGGCTCCGGCAAGTTTTCCGAATGCTCTGCAGACTTCACTTGGTGCAGAAGATAAAACTTTAATTTCTGCTCCTCAGCCTGGTTTTAGTGGTGATAATTGGGTTTCAAGTGAAAAGGCTTCTATGGTGTCCCAGAAGGAGCCGTCTAATAGCAAATTTGAAAACACCGTTCAAGTTACTTTGGAAAACCTGAGTCAAGCAGCTCCTGGAGAACCTTCTACATCCAAACCTTTACGTAAAGTGCTGCTTCCAACGCCTCCAAGTACATCTTTTCAGCCTAATTTCTCCACGTCGAATGACAGTCAGCCTTTGCAAGTGTCATGGTCAAATGAGTCAAAGGAAGTAATGGGACGGGATTCTTTTTCAAATACAATGTTTGCTCCTCAGGAAAAGGCAGCTGGTCACTTCGAACCAGAAAGGGGTCTTTCGTCAGTGCAATACGATGAACAAAGAAACCCTCAGTCCCATCAATTTGTAGAACAAACTGAACCTCCGTCGGTTCAGAGCGAAGGTGGACCTTCCCCACAGCACTTTGAAGAAAACCGGGCTGGACCTCCCTTTGCTTTGGCTGGACAGAAGGGAGGGTCAGCAGCACCACTGATGCTTAATGCACCCGGAGGACCTCATGGACCTAATTTTAGAGGACCAGCACCACAGTTCTCTGAAGAGCATGGGTCTCCAAATAATGATGGGCAAAGAGGGCCTCCGTCTGGAAGATTTGGAAATCAGAAGGGTCCCATTCCTTCCTTATTTTCTGCACAGCATGGACCACCATCTCTTTTTGGTGATACTAGGGGCCCTGCGCCTTCTTACCACGGTGTTCCGAGGGGAATGTCACCGTCCCAGTATGAAGATCGCAGGGAACCTCACATGGAACAAAGGGAATTCTCAGACTCCCAATATAATGAAATGATTAGGCCTCCGGGACAGTTTGAAGCTCCAGACCCACCTCAGTTCATGGGGAACAGAGGGCCTTCCCCTTTTCCTTTTGGAGGTCAAAGACGCCCCCCACCAGCTCAGTTTAAAGGACAGAGAGGAGGCCCGCAGTTTGGAGGACCACGAGGTCCATCCGCGAGTCATTTTGGGGGACCAAGAGGGCCTCACCCAAATCAATTTGAAGGACAGAGAGGTCCAGCTCCAAATCATGTACCTGGGCCAAGAGGGCTTTTGCCCCAGCCATTTGAAGAACGGAGAGGGAGTCCACCACCCAGGTTTGCCAATCAGAGAGGTCCAGCACCGCTTCAGTTTGGAGGACCAAGGGGAGCCGCACCTGCAATGTTTCCAGAAGAAAATGAACCTTCTTCTAGGTTTCATTTCCAAGGCCAGTCACCACAAGGTATGAAGCCGAGCCCCAGACCGCTCCTGGACCTTCCAAGCCATCCACCAACCCACAGAAAAGAGATGTGGGAGGAAGCTGGCCCATCTGCACCTCTTTCCAATATTTCTGGACAAGGATCTGAGTCGGAAGGACAGTGGTCAGGTTCTGACTTCCGAGAAGGCAAAAATCCTGAATTTAGAGGCCAAACATTTGAAGGGAGACAGAGGGAAAGATACGAAGGAGGAAATAAGGACAAGGCTTCAGATCAGCCAGAGCCTCAGCAAGCAGATAACCGACAAGGTAGACCCTTTGAAGAAAGACGAAGGGATCGGGAACACGGCAGACCTTGGGAAAGAGACCGTGGCAGAAACTGGAATAGAGACAGGGACTGGGAGAGACACCGAGACAAGGAATGGGATAAAAACAGAGACAGAAACCAGAACAAAGATAGGGAGAAGGATTCAGAGCGAGCTAAAGATTGGGAAAGAAACCGAGACCGAGAGAGAGCAAGAACCAGAGACAGAGACTCCTACAGAAGACGCGACAGAGAGCGATCAAGAAGCAGAGACAGAGATCGCGACAGGGAGAAAGACAGGGACCGGGATCGAAGCAGGGAAAAAGACAGAGATCGAGACAGAGATCGAGATCGCGAGAGAGAAAGAGGGAAAGATCGCAAAGATCGGAGCAAGAGTAGGGAAATCAGTAAAGAGATGAAGACGGAAACACCGAAGGAAGCTCAGAAGCCAGCAGAAACAGAAACTTCATCTTCCACTAGTCAGTCGTAGGAGTGAGACTGATATTATATTTCCCACAAAAAATACACTTTTGCAACACAGCGAGGACTGAGTCAGCATCTTCTGTACATAGTGTATAGTCTCACCTTTACAAAAGTGACGTTGTAAAACTAGCCTTACGAAGTGTACTGACAAACTAGCGATTTTTGAACAACTGTGAATGAAAATACTCAGATAAAAAGCAAGAGCATACTGGACTTTCACTTGCTGCATTTTGTGCATAATGTTTTTCTTATGAAAATTCACAGCGTTACCTGTACTGAAATTTCGTTTTTTTTTTTCTACTTGCATCTTTATCTTAAAGTTTCCATTTACGGTACACAAATGGAAAAAAAAGTCTAAGAAGAGCATATTGCTTTTTAAGATTATAAAGTTATGTTTTCCAGTAACTTGAATTGTAATTTTATAAGAGAATTTAATCCAGACCTTAGGAGCCATACCTTTACATCTCATTTACGTGATATTTTGGTGTCAAAGTTGTTCCTACAGCACACGCTTTAAAATCAGGAGTCCAACGTTGCTGTCTTGTTTAATTTCCAGCAGAAGGGTCGTGCGTATTTAGGAAAAGGCTGCAGAAGAACAGTGTTAATAATTACTTGTGACTGACAAGAGGATTTGAAAACGGAATGTTATAAGCTTCAAGTGCACTATCTTCCTTTTTTATATACAGACACTTTGTGTTTCGGAATCCACCTGTTAAGTGTACAGCAAAGAAACAAGTCGTCCTTAGTTTTTTTTTCAGGAGGCTGAGGGCTTTTAAATGTCGCGTTTTTACAAAACTCCGGTTAAAAGAACATGCGAGAGTCGCACCTTTAGAACCAGCAAACTTTATAAAACCATCAGACGTTTCTTTGAAAAAGGCTGAGACTGCAAACGAGTTGGGATACCAAAGGAAAGGAGTCGTCGGTTGAAGAATCCACTAAACCTCTTCGGTTGAGCTCGTTTAGCGAAGCACCTTGTTGGTTTTGTTTCATTTTTTGTTGCAGAATTTTGCCATGGACTTAAGGACTGTCCCCATTTTTTTTTTTTTTTTTTCATTCTGAAAGCGTTTTGCCTCTGAACAAAAGTGTCGCTGTTTTGTTGTTGTTTTGGTTTTTGGGGCTTTTTGTGTTAGACCCTCCCTGGGCTGGTTAGTGTGTATAAAACTCTGGAAAAACTGCTGGAAAAGGTGTAACCGCGTAAACTTGACAAGACGGGCGGTGGCACTTCACGTTGGGATTCAAGAAGGAAGTTTTTCACGGAAACGCATTACACCGCTACTTTTTATGTATCCTTCAAGCACGTGATTCTAAAGGATGAAATAAAACCCCTCACTAATTTATTTGACCGTGTAAATTAACAGTCGGGTAAATATTTTGATATTTTTATAAAATAGTTTTGGAAGTGTAAAATTAGATTCCTATGACCATTTGCATTTTGAAGACTACATCACAGGTAGCAAGCGTGCCAGGCATCTCGCTACACATTTTCCAGTTCGTTTTGGTGCATCTTTCAAGTCCTTCTACACCAAGGATTTGCTGGTTGAAACGATCATCCGTGTTCGGAACCCGTAGACAAAAATGTTGAAATGCAGAGAGGCAGCGTTAAATGCAAACACCTGCTATGGTATAAGAATTTTTTTTTTGTTTGTTTCTTAATGAGATGTTTCTAATTTAAAGACATACATAGAAGTATGCAAAAAGCAAGTGTGTTTGTTTAGGTTTACTTGATAGAAATTTCTGTAAATTGTATTTTATATGGCAAAATATATCACTGTACATTAAAATACGGGACTTCACAGGTTTTTGTTACTGTAAGTAGAATAAACATCTACAGAGAACTCGTTGTCCATTTCGTAAATCTGTAGGTGGGTGTTATTTTCTGACTTCTCAACAACCCTCCAGAGCCTGGGGGCAGAAAGATTTCGTTTCCTCGCTGTGTAAGGGCAGATGTTGTGCAGGGACCCCCCTGCCCACCCGTGTCTAATCGCAGCCACGCGAAAGGAGGGCGTGGGGACCCGCTGGCCGTGGGGATGAGGAGGAAGATCTGCGCTTCGCGTTCTTCTCTTGGTTCTGAAACATCACCTCAGTTATTATTGGAGGTTTGGGGTTTTTTAATTTGAATTAGGTAGGTTGAAATGTGTAGATAAAAAAAAATATTCATAGAATGTGTTGGGCGGGAAAATGGCCTTTTAAAGGGCATCACATCCAACTCCCTGCAGCGAGCGGGACAATTCATTCGATCGGGCTGGAATCACAGAATGGCCCAGGCTGGAAGGGACCTTAGAGGTGATTTAATCCAATCTCCCTGTCATGGCCTCTCAGCTAGATCGGGCAACACATGGGGACCCAACGGGGATCGAACCCGCCACCTTGGTGTTCTCAGCACCACGCCCTAACCAAGCCAAGAAGGGCCTTTGGACAGCACCGAGCTCCGACCTCCGGGCAGGGACACCTCCCGCCGGGCCACGCTGCTCCCCCCTGGCCTTGAGCACCGCCAGGGATGAGCCGCTGAGGCCCGAGCCTTGTGCTGCTGCTCATCGCGCTGCCCCCTCGCGTTCCCCCCCGTGGGGCAGCGGCGCTCCCCGCAGAGCGGCTCGCTGAGGGCAGAGCCTCGCGTCGGCCGGGGAGGCTCCGCCGGGAGCCTCCGCTCCCCCCAACTCCGGTCCGTTCCCCCGAACCTTTCCTCAGGGGCCGGGCTCCGGGGGGGGATTTCAACAAAACGCCTCTAAAACGCCCCAAACCCCCCGCGGGTCGCCTCCCCCTCCCTGCCTCCCTCCCTTCACCCCGCGGTCGCCCGAGGCCGCGGGGGGGCGGAGCCGGCTCCTCCGCGGGGGCGGGGCGAGGGCGCAGGCGCGCGGGCCCCGCGCGGGGCGGCGGTTGCGCGCGGCGGTTGGTGGCGGCGCGCGGCCGGTGGGTGGCGGGGGCAGGGCGGGGAGCGGGGCCAGGGGGCTCCCGAGCGTTGGGGCGGGCCGAGGCGGAGGTGGGGGGCGTGTGCGGCGGGGCCGCCGAGGGCATCCTCCGCCCGCGGAGCGTTGCGGGAAGGGGGCGGCTCCCGCGGGCCGGGCGCTGGGCTCCCCGCGTTCACCTGAGGGAGCGTGAGGCGGGGCGCAGCGCTCGGAGGCGCCCCCCGAGGCCCGCCGTTGGCGGGGGGAGCGTGTGTGTCGTGAAGAGAAGGCGGTGGAGGGAGAGAAGGGGTTTGACCCGGGCTCACAGGGCGTCACTGGAGGGGGAGACCTTGTCGGGAGCTCGTTCGTGCTTAGGTACCTCGCGGCGGCGCAGAGTCGGTCTTAAGTGCCGTTTTTTGGCGTTTTCTGTGGACGGATGGTGCCGGTGGCCCTTGCTGGGTTTAAGGCTGACTGTTGAAGGAGACGTTGGTGACTGGTTGGGTTTGTGCAGCCATGTCGGGGGCGGCCCCCGAGGAGCCGCAGCCCCGTGTCCCGCAGAGCGCGGCCGGTGCTCCCCAGCCCGCTCCGGCCGTGGCCGGGCCCGGAGCCCCAAGTGACGTTTCCTTTGGCGAGCAGAACCTTAGCTTCACCACCACGGACGTCAGCCTGGTGGAGATGATGGAAATTGAGTACACCCAGCTGCAGCACATACTGTACTCGCACACAGAGGCACAAGCCGGCGAAGGCGAAGTGGAAGCTAAGCTCAGCTCCTTCTCCTTGCCTGGTAATTCCGCAGACTCCTCTCTGCACCAGCCCTCGCTGAACGCCGGGCAGGAGGGGTGTTTGTCAAACAGCTCTGGGAACCAGGCGGTTTACCCGGTTCTCTGTCAGTCGGGATTACCTTCTGACGGTTTAAATTCGAACCCGCGTTTGGGCTGCGCTGACTTTCAGGAGCTCAGAATGATGTTACTTAGCGAGGCTAACCTCCCTTTGAACCAAACAGATAGAACGCCCAGCTCTGCAGAAGTCCCAGGACACAGTTTAGTAAAAGTTAAATGTGGTGAAAACCTGGTTGGGACCAATAAAGGAAACGTACTTGCTGAAAATTTGGCACTGGCACCAGAGCCTAGACCTAAGTCTGCAGTCAGAGTTCGGTTGGAAGACAGATTCAACAGCATCCAGACAGAAAACCCCAGATGCCAAGAACCCCAAGAATCTGGAGTAGCTCTTAACAAGTGTGTTGCAATTAATTTTAGTTTGTGTTGTTGAACCGTGTATCATCGTGGAGTTCGAAACTGATTCTTCAAAACCTGAGAAGGGTATTTTTTTAGTACACGAGGATGGCGGGTTGGGCTGTTTTTAGACTGTGCCCGTCTAACGTGGCTGCAGCTCCAGTGACCTCAGGTTCGGCCCCTCTGTACATTGGGTACGTGGTGTGGTGTGTAGGTCCAAAACTAGTTACTTTATAACGTTATTCTTGATAACAGCGTGGAAATAAAGGTGAGAGGAGATGACCTAGTCTTAACTTGCAACTTGCTAAAAGCAAAGTAGGGTTTCGATCATAATAAAATATTAAAAGCAATTGATTAATGTAATGCAGAGACCTGACTAGGGGGAAGACTTGGAGAAAAATTACCAGTTTACAGTCTGGCCCTGGAGCTGTGTCTGTGTGCTGATAAAACATTTTATAGAGCCATAAAGCTGAGTTGTCACTGTACAGAATAAAATACCTTCCCTGCTGATGGGTTTTTTTCCCCTTTTGTCCGTGAAGTTGGCAACGGGGCAATAACGATGATTTCTGGTTCCAGTAAATGGTGATAGTCGCTGGCTGTGTGTAGCTTTGAATTTTTTAACACTCCTTTTCAAGTAGTCAGTTTGGAATGTTTTCTGTGTGGTTTTTTTATTTGTTTGTTTTTGTTTTTTTTAAGTTTAGTAACAGTGATTAGACAGCCGACCGAACTCATAGGTGTTCCTGTTCACCAACAAGAAAACAAGTGTGCTGCTTTAGGGCAGAACAAGGCTGCTCCTGCCCCGCCTTCTTTCCAGTTCACGTACCCGTTATTTACTATGAACGCCTGTCCTCCTGGAAGTGCTAATCCTCCACAAGTACAGGTAGATAAATGCATTCGACGCTGGCGGTGCTCTGCTAATTTATATTAACCTCTTGGGTGCAATATAGTTCTAGAGGTTTGTGCTAAAGTGTGACTTGGTTTGAACAGGGATGATCAGAATGAACTGCAATGCAATTTATGTATTGTTGTGTTAATCTTTAAGACCATCAAAAATACTTACTTAGATAAATTTTGTGGCATTTATAATAACGTGGTAATGATCAGTAGGCCGTTAGATTTCTTAGTAGGAAGATTTTTTTTTTTATTTGGTCAGTTTATCAATTTACAGTCAGACAAGACAAAGAGACACGTTGTGACATTTTCTATGGTTCCTCTTTTAGCCCGTTCCTTTTGATGAACAAAGATATTTTTTTCCCCCAACTTGCAGTGACCCCTGAAGCGAGACCGATAACATGGCACTTGGAAATGTCAGAGCTGTCCCAGAAAGATTCATCAGTCTGGCACAATCCCATGGTTGTGCGGGGAAGTAGTTGGGATTTATTCTGATACAAAACAGAATCATGGGACTAAAACTGAACAAGTTAACATGAAGATACAAAACAGCCTCTTTTTTTTAAATGCATGTAGTCCTCTGAGCATTTCCTGTTTGTTTTTCACAGACCTCAGGAACATCTTGCACTATTTTGGAAGCTGCCAGGCATCAGGACCTTGGGATATCCAAGACATTGTCTTTCTGCTATCAGGAAATTGAATCCACAAAACAGACAGTAGGTGCCATGAATAAAGTTTTGCCCGAGGAAGTTTGGATTAAAGTTGGAGGTAAACCCATTTATATGCTTCTCACTTAGCTTTCGCATGGCCTTCAAATCAAGATTTTTTTCTGAATTTGTGTGTTTTCTAGAACGAATGTGATTTTAGTGAATCCAGTGAGGTGTGGGGTTTAGGTCTGAGATGAGCTGTAGGCAATATGGGACAAGATTTCTCCAAAATAGTTCAACACTGAGGAGTTCAGCTATGCTTTCAAACTTGTTTAGCACTTCTAACTGAAAAGGAGAAAACCTGAAGTTGCAAAGTACCTATGAAAATCTGGGCCTAGAGTAAGCAGCTGGTTCCTTTCTATACTTTTCAACCCGAAAGCTGATACAGCAGGTCCAGTCAGTATCAAACTGAAGAACGTTTAACTCATCAAAGGCAGGCATGAGCCCAGTGGGTTCTCCGAGCAAACAGAAGCTGGGTGGATTTTGAAGCAGCAAGCAGTGCCTTAGGGCTTCCAGAGGACGTGCCTTGCTGTGGGAGTTGATCTAGGCTGGCAACAAAGCTTTAAAGATCATTCCACTTAAATAAAATAACAATTTTTTTTTCCCATGATCAATATTTTCGGTGTCTTTTGGGAGGGTTCTAAGTAGGTTCTTCTTTTCCTCTTTGTTTTTCCAAGAAGACACCTTATGCAAGCAAGAGACGAACAGAAGCAGTTGCAGCCGAAGAAGCCCGTTGGATCCAAATGCAGATCGCAAACCCCTGGGGGAAATCCAGAATCTGCGTGTCGACAGCCAGAGTACCGCGTCTGCCCAGGGGCCTTGGCAGTCGGCACCAGCCGGGCTGGCCACTCAGGGGCAAAGCGGCGCGCAGGACGGGATCGCTCAGCGGCGGGAAAGACATAACCGCCTCGAGAGGGACAGAAGGTGTGATTTCCGCGAGGAGGGGCAAACACAAAGTTTTCCGAAGCTTAAAATACTGATGCTGTAATACTCCTGGGTAAAATGTAAACCTGACGTACTTTGGTTTACCGATAAGCAAAAGCGGTGCAGGTGGTAAGGGTTTGGTGTTCCTCAGAGGGAAAAAATACGTATGTTTCGTTGTTGTCTGTTTTGTTTTACTCTACAAGCAGAGAGGTTTCAAAACGTTTCACCAATTCTGTAAAAGTAAGGTAACTTGCATAGTACATGACTAATACACAAACAGAGCTTGTGGCAAACCAAAAGGAGTCCCCTGAGGCTGTGGCTTGTAGCTCATGTGAGTAGTCCTCCTTTTTTTTAGTTTTGTCCTTCCTTCTTGCCCATCAGTTGATAGCTTCTTGTATTTGCCTGTAGGCGCAGAATCCGGGTTTGTTGCGATGAGCTGAATCTGCTGGTTCCGTTCTGCACCGTCGACACCGATAAGGCGACCACTTTGCAGTGGACAACTGCGTTTCTGAAGTACATTCAGGAGCAGCACGGTGATTCTCTGAAGCAGGTTTTAAATCTGATTTCATTTTTATTCTTGTTAAAAATGCGAAATGTTTTAAGCTATCATAATGTAGCCGAAGGTGTATGGAATGCCTGTGCTCGATGCTGTTTGGGAAGGTCCACTGGATCGCTGAACCTTCCTCTAAGTTTTTATTAATTAATTTATTTGGTTTTATAGCTGGTTCATTTCAGTAGTGCAGAATCATAGGCTGTCCTCAGTCAGGGGTTTTGAATCAGATTTTTAAATTTATTATTATTTTTTGATTAGTTAGCCCAGTTCCTGAGTGTGACACTAACTCGACAACAATGTAGAATTGAGGTCCTCGGTTTAATTTCCCTTTTGTTTTTTGGAGTTGTCTGCTATTTAGCTTTCATGAGCTAGTAGTTAGGTGCTCGGATTCACAGCTGCGTGGCCACGCTATATTGAAACGGGTAAGAGTAGTAAAGGGTTACGTGCCCTGTAAGCAGTTCCCATGCTACCACACCAGTAGTTGCAGCCCCAGAGTAACTCTGGCTGCACTGAGTATCTTAAGAGAGTAGCTGAGTGTGTACAGGGGGTCCTGCACATTTAGGTTCTGGGATGGCTCCTCAGCACTTCCTACTAAAGGTCATGCTTTTTTTTTTCTTCCCAAGATGCTAGTGAAACAAAGACATACATCTCGAGTAAATAGCTACAGCAAACATAATTGTTATTTCTTTTTTGTATTTTGGTATTTTTTTAGGAATTTGAGACTGTGTTCTGTGGTAAAACAGGCAGGAGACTAAAAATAGCAAGATCAGACTCGTTTGTAACGTGTCCAGTGCAGGAGAACACGCATGGCTATGGAGAGCAAGTAGCCTGAGCTGACCGCCTGGAGTCGCGTGACACGTGTGGCTCGTAGTGGCCCAAACTGCATTGCTTTTCTCCATTTATACGCTGAATACGAATTGCAAAGTATAACTTGTAAAATATATAAATAGAGCTTTAAAGAAAACATTCTTTTATTCAAACTGGAAATGAAAGTTAACAACCGGTAATAGAAACCGGTGCCCTGTTAACGGGGCTGTGGGACCAGCAGCTACAAGAAAATGTCACGACTGCAGAGTATTTTTCCCTTCCGTTAGAAGAAATTTGTTCTTTTTCTGTTTGTTGTTCTGCTTTGGGTTTTTTTTTAAAGGATTATTCAGTACAGTTAGAAGTAGTTGTAGAACATCCGTCTGTCCTGTTATTTTAATGACTAGATGTAAATGTACTCTTCAAGTGTAAAAGGAATTTTTTTTTAATACAGGATTATCTTTAATGTCTGTCACACAACTGTCGAACAGGTTCTTGTCTTATTACTTTAGGCCAAGAGCAGCATATTGTAAACAGGAGATTATTTAAATGCACAAACTATTTTCATATTTGAAGCTAAATATGCTTTCTTTGTTCATAGGCTTTAGCATATAGGGCAGAAATAGAAAAGTGTGTGAGCTGAGAGTGGGTTTATTATTATTTTTTAATAGATGATGCTAGCAGGTTTTAAAGTACAGAAAGTTCTCCCAGAATAAATCCTGGTTTAAATCACGGATACGGACAATTTTGCAGCAATTTATTTCCGAACAATCCTAGTAAAACCAGTTCTGGAAAATTGGAGTTCAGCTGAGTTATTTTGGTGTGTATAATGACACTTAACAACATCACAAAGAAAAGCTTAAAAAAAAAAATCTCTTTTTATTTTTACAACGGTTCGTACAGGTGGTTTTGGCTGGGCTTCTAAAGAGCATCCTTTCTCATTTGGGGTTTCGCTCACAATTACTGTGCAAATAGCTTAAGTAGAAGGTGTAAAAATGCTGTTATTTAATTTCATTTATTATCATAAAAATGTAAAATACACACATTACACCTTCAGCAGGATTTGATGGCAAGAGGATTCTGGTCTTGGCAAATGTTTGAGGTGCAATCTGACAATTAACAACTGACAGCGCGTACGTAAGCGATGGTCTTTGCTTAGGCCAGCAGCTTAAGACTTAATTAAAATAAGGGATATTTAACTGCCTGGTTTCCACTGCTGGAGAGAGCAGTTAAGTGCCTGAATGCCGTAACGAAGGGTATTTTAGTGCACGGACCTGCACTGAAATCGGTGGGAGGAGCACCAGGGGATTTGATCGACAAGGCTCAAACATTTGTACAGAAAAGTCGTGATCTTTAGCACATAGAGGGGAAGAAGGTAAAAAGGAACAACGCTTCCTCTTGCGGGTCTCTCGAACGGGTGAAAAGGAAGGTGAGGTTGTTTAGCAGTAAAAATTCTGGAAAAGAATTGGGGGGGAGGAGAAAATACTCATAAAAAGCATCTTCTAATTTAAGTTTTCATCTGATGCTTTCTTTTTTTTCATAGAACTGTGTCAAAAGTCTCCACTTAATATAATAGAAGGAACATTGTCCATTTATCACTAGGAGGATTCTGTCTGTTTTCTTACAATGCACTGTTTATTTAAATATTCAGTCACTTCTCCACTTCTTGTACTGTTGGTTTATGATTTTTTGGAAGTTGATGCTCCAACAGCTCCCATGCAAGCCGACGTGTCACAGATTCCTGGAGTTCCCTGAGCCCCAATAGCACCAGGAGTACCAGGATCCCCTGGCAGACCAGGTTCACCCTGAGCACCATCACGACCGTTTTTAGTGATCCCAGGTACACCAGGTGGTCCTAAACAAGAAGGGGAAAAAGATTACATGAATATTGCTCTCTTTTTTTTTTTTTAATATATGTGTACACATGTGTTACTTTTAGAGTTCTTCACGTTTTGAGTGGCTGTACATCAGATTTGTTAGGGCCTGTTGAGTACAAGATGTTGAATAAATTTAGCCTGAATCTGGAGGATGTGCGTTGGATTTTTTAGAGTCCCTTTGGCTTTACTGGAAACACCTCGGTGTAGCTGGAGGCGGATGTTTAGCGTTGTGCTTTCCTTCTCACGTGTCTGTTTTGCCTTCAGCTGACCGCTGCCGAGCTGGCTTCCATCGTGGTCCTGCCTCCGTGTACAACTTCATGAAAAATAACAATTAATTTGTAACCAGAATTACTTTCTATCATCCCCGAATAGTTTGCTCAAGGGATATCCGGGATGTGTGAGCTCACAGCTTGTTGCGACGATCCGAGCGCTCACAACTCCCTCCTTCCTGACCACCAGCTTTGCTCCTCCGCGGGAGGCTGTGGCCCTCAGCCGTACCTCCCGAAATCGTGTTGGAATTAAGGTTCTGAGTAATGGAAGGAGAGGGTGACGATACAGAGCGTCTCCTTGACATTACAGACGAGGAGCTTCCTTTATACCTCTGTCTGATCTCAAAAATTCGCTCACACTGAAATCTATAGTTTGTTCATCGCCAAAAGTAATTCACAAAACCCCGATTTTGGGAACAGCAAGCGACTGAGAACCTTTCTGAACTGCTGTGCTGTGTGTGACTGGGTGTCCCCGAGGGACAGCTCGATCGGGTGCTTTATAAACCTCATCGAGAGATGGTGCCCGATTGTTTTTATTCATGGAAGTGATGAATTGCATCTGCTGTTCATCTCCTCACATGTCATGAGTAGAACAAATGCTCTCAATATCTAATACATGAAATAGTCTTCTTTTACTTGCTTTGGAGCAGAAAACATTTACAGGTTAATGCAATTGTTCTATACAAGAATCTAAGACAACAGGGTGTAAATATGCTGGTTTAATGAAATTATATGGATATGCAGTCTGCTTTTGGGGCATGTTGCTTATTCATTGTACAGATGTAACCACTATTAGAAAAACTGCTTTAACAGAGGAGCGAAATAAAGAATATTTTTCCAAGTTTCTAATAGGTATTAATTTGCATAAAATAAATCTTTGGATAAAAGATTCATGACTTGAGGAACTGAGATTATAGCTGGGCGTACAGAACAGTAATGCCACTAGCTCTCAAAACCATCACACGAGGAAGTTGTGTTTGTTTCTGGTAACTTTAACTATTAGCTCCCGTTTCTCTGTTTGATCCAGAGCCATGAACTGAATTTGGGAGGACTAGAGCTGGCAGGCCAGGCTGTAGCTTTCGCTGTGGGCATTCTTTAAGTACGAGAGCATGAAAAGACACGTGTCCCGTCAGGAAACAGGCAGCGGGCATGATCCTTTTGCCTTGATCTGAGCCTCACGGGTATCACACACCTTTAAATGAACCCACACGCTACTCGTTAATTAACTAGTAAGTTTCTAGTTAGTTACTGCATACGAAACACCACTGAAAAGAAAAACCTTCTGACACAGGCAACCAGGTGGGAGTAGTTAAGAAGGGTTCTCACTTCCCCATCTATGAAAGCTCCAGACTATTTGCAGCCACTTGTAAAAGAAACCAGGAACAAATGCAGAGTCTGGCTGTCCCAGCAGCCTTTTCTCCAACACATTCTCCAAAACATTTAGGACTAGAGAGGAGTGGTGTGAAGAGGGGATGTGCTAATTGAGTTCTGCTCCTCAAACTGTCTGTACCTGTCTTACCCACAGGAAGACAACCCCACAATAACGCTTACAGCACAGAGTGATGGTAACGTACGGCCAAGCATAAGCCTGTAGTCGTGGTTTATCAAATTATTTGCACAGCCTTACCTTGAAGTCCTTGATCGCCATCAGGCCCATCAATACCTTGACCAGCAGGTCCTTTATCTCCCTTTTCGCCAGTGTCACCTTTAATCATAAACAGACAATTTCAACAACAAGTTGTGTACCGCAGCTGGCTCCAGACACAGGAAGGGGAAAGAACAAAAAGCTCAAAATCCTCGGGATGCTGCCAGGGGCTTTGCTTACACTGTGTCCCTAGAGACACAAAACTGCTCCCTAGATCTCCCGACTGCTGCCCAGGGCCTGACCTTTCCTCCTCTGCTGCTGAAATGAGCACGAGTTTGCAACTTACTTCAATGGGCATAAAAGAGAAGGAGGTTGGTTGAGTATTACTTACCTCTGGGACCAGGATCACCAAGTTCTCCTGTCGGCCCCCTGTACCCAGGGGGACCACGAGGACCAGGATGCCCAACGCTTCCTGGAGCTCCAGGAGGCCCCGGGGGACCAGCTGGGCCAGGACGACCCGTCATTCCAGGAGACAAGGGCTTCCTCAGGTTAGCCGCCAACTGCGCGATTTGATCTGAAAAGGACAATTAAAAACTTCGTGTCGGACGCGTTCGCTCTTTGCTTGGCTGCTCGGTGTCTGCCACCAAGTGTGCTCAGCTGAGCGAGGAGCTGAAAACTGCCTGACACTGCAGCAGAGCTGCCCTGCTTGGGCACATGTCGCTCTCTGCCACTCCTGTGCACTTAGAAGGAGATGTTGAATCTGTCCTCTCAGCTCAGCTGGGTGCTTCTGCTTGCATTTTTTATTTTACTGCAGGTTTTCAAGCCATTGACATATCCCGTTTCCTAAACCACTTGAAAAGACACCAAGTATTCTAGCAAATGATACTTAAATGATTGGAACAAGTTTTCTGAAAGAAGCTTTCGGAGTTTAACTTCATCCCGACGGGCGAGCGTAACCCCTGAAGCAGGTGCAGGAAAGGGCGGATGCTCTTGCCACCGTACGTGCATGATACCCGTGTCAACGCTGCTTTCAGCACACTTTGTATGCTGCCATGACGAGTCGTTTAAAAATGCCAATTTTAGAAAAATGAAAGCCATCCCAGACAGCAAGGTCACCTCCTGAATTATTTCCTTACGTTAAAGGTCAACGTAGCTTTCCTTATTAAGACAGAAAAATAACAAGTCTCGGGAACTATCTTATGTTCAGGATCTACTCATCATTGGCTAAGTAGGGTAATTAGAGTCAGTTTTCTCTCAGTAGCACTCACCGTTTATCATTTCCCCACAAAGTTCTCTTATGTGTTGTTCACTGGCCTCTTTGCCCTGCAATTAACAGAAGAATCTGTCTTCATACACGTCATCGATAATCATCTCTAGCAGAAGCTTCAGCACATGAAACTCAGTCAGCTCAGGAAGAAGTGAACAGGAGTTGCATTTTTAAATGACCAACTTCCAACTCGCTTTTGTAACGAGAGCAGTGACTTGCAGCCACTTCCAACGGACGCGGATTATCCGTTTGTATTTCATTGCGAGAGAAGAAATTCTCCACGGCGTGCGTTCTGGGGGGCTTCAATTCCGAAGCTTGCCAACCCTTAATCTCTTTGCCCAGGACAGCTCTCGATGCGAGGCTGTTAGCTTGCACACACAGTTACCTACTTCTGCCCCCTTGAATGGGGGACCTTATTTTTGGAAAACACATGCAAAACCCACGATCCACTTAGTCACTTCAGAGTCCCCTTGACTGAACACCAGCAGCAAAAAATACTCACAGGTGGCCCCGGTTTTCCCGTGATGCCAGGAACACCTTGGACCCCCTGATGGCCCATAGGTCCTGGATGTCCCGGGATCCCTGGTGCTCCAGCTGTCCCGTTAGGTCCTTGGACACCTTTTGGACCAAGTTCTCCTCTTTTTCCTGGCTGTAATGAAGAAGAAGAAGAAGAGAAAAAAATAATCCAACACTTAGAAGACACAGTCCATTCTTTTTTCATGGGGTTAGTTAAGTCTTTCCTCAGGTTTGCCTAACTGGTCTGCCTGGCCATGTACTCTCTTCTGTCGTCAGGGTGGTTTTACACATACATGTCATGACAATAATGACACTTTGGCTGAAGCAAAATTATCAAGCCCATTTGAATGTTTCGAATGCCACAAAAACCTGTCATTGTCACAGATTTTACAGCGTGACCATGAAGAAGGCGTGCTTCTAGGAAACAACCCCAAAACGGGGTTTATGGAGATACGTCATCAAAAGATGAGATAAGCGTGTTTACTTCCAAACCTTTCAGGGCAGGACCCCACACTGTGTGACACATACCTCTCCTTTTTGTCCGGGGGGACCAAAGGGACCCTGTTAGACAGAAAAGAACGATCTGTTCAGAAAATGCACATCCAAAGTCAAATCTCCGAAGCTCAGGATGACACGTATGTGGCACTTCATGGGCTTTTCTAGCGAAGGAGGAAGGAGGGCTGGTAACGGGCTGCTGGAGGCCGGATTCAGCCCCAGCACAACTGGGAGAGGACTTTGACGCCCAAACTCGCCCTGGGCACCACTGGTGGACGCAGATCCAGGCAGCCTGGCTGCTTCTAGAGATGGACCAAACCCCCCGGAGGGGTGGCGACTGCTCTGAGGAGCAAAATTACAACTGGGTGCTGATACGCCCCAGTTCTGGCTCCGGTGCTTCCCGAAGGCAAGAAGAGAGTTCACGCACACCATGAATACAGGGAGGGAAACGCTTGGGTTGCCACCTTCTTTTTGCAGCCAGCAGGACTGGAGCTCTTGGATGGTTAATTCCCACTGACTATATTTGGTTTTGATACACGGTTTTCTAGACCCATCCGCTATTTGAGGAGTCAGTTCTGCTGAATTTAAGGACACTTACCAGTTCTCCTTTGTCACCTGGGAGGCCGTCTGCTCCAGCAATGCCCTGAAAGCGAGATACCAGAATTAACCCTGTACCTTTTGCCGCACAAAGATTATAGACAATAAGGCTCACTCTGAGACCTGGCTACTCTCAGCTCCTACAGGAGGTGAGGCCACATGGTGGCTCCAGCAAGAGGAAGTTCTCTCTTCCCAAAGCTACAGAAGCTGTTGCCCTCTTGGCAACAGCACTTATTTCTCCTCTTGCTTGAGGACCCTTTGCAACAAGCTGGTACTTGGACGAAAGGCTGAATTCACACAGATGCCAGCCCTGATGGGTTGAGTTGGCCATGGAAGACAAGCTGGCATTGGCATTCCTCATACAGAGAATCCAAAGTTTGGGTTCCCCAGCTCTGGGACTCACAGAAAATGTGAGTTTGCAACAACAGCTGAATGTTGAGTGTCTAGTGTGACTGTGTCCTCTAGGCTTCCTCAGCAGAAAGAGCCCCTTGCAGAACAGCTTCATCCCACCCTTTACCAGAAGCGATGCATCACTTGGTGAGCACCATCCCTCCCTGCTCTGTCTGGAGACCATGGCGTAAGAGCGGCTAAAGCTCTGGTGATGTTAATTTTACCAGCCGTGACAAGGAGCATCTATTTGCTGATCGCTCCCACCAGCTGCGTGTGCAGCTCGAGCATCGCTGGGGGTGACACGAATCGCTGTGATCTGCTGCCACCGCTCTGCAGCGGAGCCGACTCGTCGTATGGCAGTTAGAGCAGATAATGACCATTGTCATGGTGACTCCGTGGCTTTAGAAAGGAAATTAGTTTGAGGCAAACAGGGACGAGATTGGTCTTGCCCTTGGCAACAGAGACCACACGGGCACTGGTAAACAAAGCAAGCAACGCTTGCTGGAAAAGCACTCGTTTTCTGCAAAAATGCATCGATGAAAGTCACACATTTGACGAAAACTGGCTCAAAACTCCTTGCTAAGGTTGATCCAGCTATGGAATTTAAGCAGAAAAAAGTAGAAAGCTTAGTGCATGTGCCAAGCTTTGAGGCTAGGACGAATCCTCTTCATCAGGCACATGAAGAGCAGTAAAAAGCTCTGCTGCTAAACTTGTCTTGGGAGGAATATCATGAGGAGCCCCTATTTGGCACGCCTCATGGTTCCAAAATACACAGCAAGAGCCTCGCGTTTTTATCACAGCATTCTCGTGTGTCTCCACCAGAACAGGCTACAGCTCTTTCACCAACACAGGAAAAAAGGGACCAAAGAGGGTTTTGCCGGTGCCTACTCCAGAATACTTTCATTTGAGGGAGGAAAAGCAGTTTGTGCTGTCAAAGACTGCCCCTAAAATACAGTTTAAATGTCTCTACTGACTACAGCATAGAAGTTATCACTTACCTGGTTACCTTTGGGACCAGGAACACCAGTAGGACCCTGAGAATAAGTAGAAGAAAAAAGGCAAATGAGCTCAAACTTATTTTCCTGTGAATTCCCGGTGCGGTCGGACATTCGCTCACTCAGCAAGGGGTTGGGAATTCGCCTCCCAAGTGCCAAGTGGGAGGGTCCGAATCTCATTCCCACTTCTTAGAACTAAGACGGGATTTTAAGCAGCCTTGCTAGCTTTGTAGCACTCTCTACAGTCACGGGTTTGTGTCGTAGGACAGTTTCTCAGGCCTCTTGCCACGCCGGTGACACCGCCGAGCAGCTGCCAAGATGAGGCAGGACCTCCCAACCCAGGCCTGATGGTCTTCTGCCCACCGAGTCGTCATCCGACCAGACCAGAGAGGTTTTCTCAACGTGGCTCAGCGATGCGTTGCTCCCCACCTGCCTTTTTCATGCCACCCTCCTCAATTTCCTAAATAAAACTAAAATGAATTCTGGGCTTTTCATCCTAGTCTTTAAAACCCCTTTCACAAAAGTCATCATTCACATCCGTCCCAGGGGTGAGAACACCCTTTTGCTCCTGCCCCTCTGCTTTTCATTATTGTCCCCTCCCTAGCACTACCGAAACAGCAATTTTACAAATTCACAAATTAAGGGACGGGGGCCAGGATGAGACTGGCGGGTGATTGATCTCTGCCCTTCACAGCTGAAGATGCGCAGAGATTGAATTTACTCATGGTATGAAACGGACGAGAACGTTTTTGTACCACAAGGGCAGAAAGTCAGGATGTTTTGTCAAGGAATTATTCACCTGTCAGTCATCCCGAGGATTTAGAGCTGGGTGCTCCTGACTGAGATTCACAGAACAACACGGCCACAGAAATAAAACACATTTAGATGATGAACTAACTAGCACCCTAGGGATAAATCAGGCAACTTGAAAAATCCTTCCAACTTTATCTCCCCGGCGTTCACCTCCAGAGAGGACGCGAGACATTTACAGCCCTGTCTGTGCCTTTGGGTCCATATAGCAGAGCCAACAAGGAGTTCGGGACCCCAGGTTTTCTTCTCTGCTACAAAATCCACATGGGAAATCCAACTGGTTTCCCCTTCAGGCAGGACTTCTACAGCACATTCATCACTCTGGCACCTGCAAACTGATCTTTTTTCATAAGTAGATCTGGAGGTGGCTCGGCAGAACAGAATCTTTGAGGAGGACAAACACGTATAAGAAGGGCAAGTCAAGCATTATGTTAAAAAGGGGGGGATTTCTATTAAAGAAAAAATAATTCTCAGCAAAACAGACAGCGGAATGTGGAAATGCAAGAGTGGCAACAGCTATTTATAACTCCCATTTTACGTTTGCCGACGGCAAAGGTGATATTTTCATTTCTGAACGTTATCATCTAGATTTACACCCCTGACTTCTTCGAGTCCCAAAGCTCTGTGAAAGTTTGTGGTATTAGAACACAGCTTAGTCACCAGAGAGCACGTCCCGCAAGGAAAACTCCCTTAAAGAAAAGCTTAGATTTTGAAGATTTTGATTCAAAACTGTGCTTTACAGCAGTCGTGGTTCCCAGCAGCAGGACCAAGTGGCAGGACTTTAGGATCACCAGCCTCACATTTGTGCCACCCTGCCCCTTAAACACAACCAACATTTTTGGCCAAGCATCTCGTGGATGCCGAGAGAGACACTGCCCCACGTGGCTACTAGCATCCAGAATCCTCATGAATCCGATCATCGTAAAAATCCGTAGGAAAAATATTTGCCTATTGCCACCTCCGTCAGCAATGACAGCCAAATCCCTCCCCGTCCCAAAATCCCACTCCAACAAGACATTTTATATATCATCTTAATGCTATTTTATATCTCACGGTCAAAAGCACTTACAACCTCTCCTATTTTTGATGCCAGCAAATGCACGTACCGATACGCCAGTTTGCATTCCTGGCCATGGGCTGTCCAAAGACTTTGAAAAAGCACATCGGTACCTGCTAAGTCAGGCTCGCAGGATTTTTTATTTTTTTTTTTTTTTCAAAGAAAAAGACCTGATTTCAGGAGAGAGCGCTGGGTTAGCTGCAGCTGGGACGGTGTAATTGCATCGATCTGTATTTGCAGTTCTCTTTACACACGTCGGGACGAGCAGGCTGCGCCGGCAGCAGAACTCGGAGCAGCATCCGCCGCGCTCCTCGCCCAGCCCCAGCAGCAAAGCCTGTTTGTTTAAGCTATAAAGACACGCTCTGAGGTTTTACGGTCTTCCCAACCCAAACCTTACCCCCAGTAGCAAGCGTGGAAACCCACAGTGGTGACTTTTTTGTTGGTTTTTTTTTTTGCTTTAAGCTCCGAGCAGGTCTCTGGACAGCAGGCTGCTCCGGGCAGGGGCCTCTTTCCCCTCCAAACGTACATTTTTCACCGCAGTGAAGCCCTGGATGCAAGTCAGAACCCCACAGCTCCACAATAACCCTCCTGTTTCACCCTTCCAGGCCCACGGTCCCTCCAAGAGGATTTTTTTTAAACTGCCTGGAGCCGGCACAGAAGGGCCATTGTGAAACCCCCGCGGTGCCGCTGCGATTGCTTACACGGAAACTTCACCTTAAAGCTGGAGTCGAGGGAGCCGGCGAACACACGGCTACTGTTACCCTGCAAGCTCCAAACAAATGTCGTTCACTTTCCCCTGCCGGCCTCTTTTAAATGAGAATGGATCTGTTTAAATCGAAAGTCACATTTATTCTGAGGTGTGGGGCCCAGGTGTGTTGCTGTTCAGGAAGAAAAACCACTGAGCAAACTGACTTAAAAAACGGTAATAAAAGAAAATCCAGAAAACCGAGATCTGGGTAACAAAAACGCCTTGAATCGGCTCTCCTGTGCTCGTGGGGAGCAAGGATTTGGTGAAATCAGCATACGGAGCAGGGGAAAAAACCCAAACCAACCATCTGCCCTGGCTAGGACAGGGTCCCAAAGGCTCTTTTAAACAATCCATCCTGTCTAAAACCAGTGGGAGTTCCTGAACTGAAACAGAAGCAAGGGCAGGGACACAACAGACGGGGCGCACGAATCCTGGTACCTGCTGGGGTCCCTCCTGGGCGCGCAGTAGCCCCAGGAGAGCGACTGCCTTCCACCAACCCTGCGCGTGTTCGCTGGGGTGGCATCAGCCACGCCATGTCTCGGGGCCCATTATGTTCTGATTTCACACCTCCCAAACAGGAATTAGTCGCAGACGCCTTCTCCTTACCCTGTCACCCAACTCTCCACGGATTCCAGTCGGACCAGGAAGGCCAGGCTCACCGCTGGCACCTTTGGGACCCTGTTGGCAAAACAAGACAAAGCAAAGAGCTGCAGCTTACGTCACCGGGAAACCCTGCATGTCTCGACATCCCCGAACTTCACCCATAACTCCATAACATGCTCAAAAAGATAATTTGTCTTAGATCTCCCCTCTCCTTTTCCCCCCCAGGACCTAGGGACCACTTGCTGACTGCTGGGACAGGTTGGCCACTGTGCCAAAGCGCTCCAGCCCTGGTCTGGCTTGGGTCTTTGCTGATAAAATCCCATCCATGAGTCCCAACCAAGCGATGCTCCCAGAAGGCAGCACCATCCACTGGTTTTCAGCCAGTTCCGCTCGGGAACGGAGAGTGGTTGTGAGCACTCCCTTGGGGAGAGGAGGAAGAAACAGGAGAGTCTCCAGTGGAGCAGAAGGGAGGAGGGTTTCACTCAGGACATGCAGGCTGGGGAGCTCCAGATCAAGGTGTCTTCAACATAGATCAAGCCCTGATCTAGCCTTGTCAAACTGGTTCTGAGACAGAGAAAGACGTTTCTTCCTACGGCTTGTTTCCATCATGCAATTGCCTTGCCCGAGGTCTGCAGGAAGCGGCGGCCGGCCGGAATGCGACGCACGTTTAACTACCCTTGTCAGCATACCGACCTGGAAACCGCGGACACCGGGCGCTCCCATCGGGCCTTGAAGTCCGAGTGGTCCCTGAAAACAGCAAGATAAGTTTTGGCAAGGCGAAAATTCAGGGCCAGGTCAGCCACTTGTGTAAGTTAATGGGCTAACGGGGAGCGAGTGCAAAGTTCTGTCCTGCGGTGCCCTTTGCGGAGCCACTGCTTTGTGTTTACTGAGTTTCGTTAATGTGATGATTATTATTATCAACAGAAATGGCAATTTGTCTATCTTAATGATTAAGAACACGCCATGCCCACGAGTAGTGAAAATCGACGACAGCCAAAAATGGGAGCACGATAGAGCATAAACAATACCCCTGAGAGGGGACCCGCTATCCCAATATCAGGCTTTTAATTGATCCAGTCCTGAAAGGGACCACTGTAAAACACGTGCTACACGCACTTGGAAATAAAAACTAGCAACTGCCTCCTCTTGCTTGGACATACTTGGTAGCAGCAGTATAGAAAAAGGCGGTGTCTCCCACTGTCAGTGCAGATGCTTTTAGGAGCCTGGCTCACTGGACAGAACGTGAGCGGGTCTGTGGCTTCCTACTGACAAAAATCACGTCTGCAGTAAAGATTGTGGGTGGGGATGTCAGCTTTGTCTCCCTTTCTCCGTTGGGCGTGGCGTTAAGGGACACAAATGAGCTTCAAACTGAGCCCCCCAGGCAGAGGACGGGCCAGCAGGGATGTCCAATGTACCCAGGGAACCAGCTGGGCTCTGCAGCGCAGGTGTGCCCGGCGGTACAACAGCATCTCTATCTTTTCTTTAAGCCTTTTCCCCCTATTTATGAGCCCTACAAATCCTCCCCCGTATCTGAACAACCGCTGACTCTCAGGATTTATTTTCTGGTCCTCGGCGAGAGGAAACCCTCGCGTGACTCCGTGTTCAATCTGAACCAGCCGCCCTGGATTTCTGCGGTTCCTGTTTCCACTTCTGTTTCCTGCTCGTAATTCAGTGAGGAACCCGGAGAGTCAGAAGGACACAGCTCTTGGAAATTTACGCTAAATTGCATCAAAAACGTCTCTGCTGTGCCGGTGCCTTTAGAAGTGGTGGGGCCTGATAGAACCCGGCAGCCTCTGAATGGGAAGAAACTCTTCATGCTGAAAAAAGTCCAATTGTTTTGAGTCAAACAGCCTTAACGCTAGACAAATCCTGCAACTCTCTTAGAACATCCCTGGCTTATAAATTAGGATAACAGAAAGCAGAAATTAGAAACCCAGGTTAGAAATAAACACGGGTTCAGCTGCTCTTGCATCCATGTCAGAAGTCTGCACCAATGTGACTTTCTTATTTTTGGCTACAATAATACGATACCTTTTGTGGGGAGGGCTATTTCGATGAAAAATTGCAGCCATAAAAGCAAACATTATTAATTTAGTTTGTTTCTGAGGCTGACTTCCCTCTCCTTGGAAGTTTAAAGAACAGCTGCTCACCAGTAATAAATCATCATACGGACAGTTCAATTTCTTCCAAGTGGCACATACCAGAAATCACGTTAGACTCGCTGTAGGCTTTCGGATTTCAAAATGAGATTAAGGGGGTGGAACAAAAAAAGAAAGAAAAGCCCAACGAAACCAGGCCAGGTCCAACTACAGCAGCAGCACTAGTTGGGGAGGGACCAAATGAAAGGTAACCTAGTGGTTTTAGTGGTGTGAAAAAACCCCACCAGGTTTTTCTCATCCTGACATAATTTATTATTGTCTCTGCTATTCAGCAGGGACACAACAGGCAGCCAAGCAGTTCTGATCAGGTTTGCTTTGCGACTCAAATTAATTTCTCGGGCTCCGAGATGATGCAGGGCACTCAACAAAAGCAGGAACACGGTGCTCTGCTGACGACCTCAGAAGTTTCAGAGTCGCAGCTCACGGAGCAAAAGCGCAAACTGCCTGAGCTGGGTGCGGGTTTTGTCTCCTAGGGGCTCACACCTACAAGCTCCAGGCAAGATAATGCTGCTGCAGCACTGGGTGGGAAAAGGAAATGTGTGAACAGATTCCCCACCCGAAAATTATGCCGGTGTCGCACCCGATGGCTGAGAACTTTGGGGCATTTTTAAGCAGCTGGGAAAAGCACGTAACTGTGTGCGAGGAAGGCAAGAGATTCCCAGCGAGTCTACCAACTTTTTAACACTTCTCACGCCCCAGTCATTCACCAGGACAATGAGGCAGGATTTCCAGTTTCACTGCTCGTACGGCTTCGGGTTTTGCAGCGAGGAAAGTGATACAGGAGTGGGAAGGATTTCGTGTGCTGGTGGCGATGCACGTCGCAATAGCTTATGCTTTGTGCATTCAGCACAAGCTGAACCTTCTTATTTTTGTCTAACGAGGGAACTGCTGACTGCCTGATCTCTCCTGTCTGGTTGTGGCAGCTCCACAAACCTCTTTGAGAACTGCTTCTTTCTTTGCCAAGTGAAACGGGAGGAACCACTTTGCGTTCACACAGAGCTGTCAGTGAGAGCAGGGTCTGACCCGCTCATGGTGGGAGTAATTCCTCTGCTGCCAAAACTCCCCAGAGACAACACTAAGAGAGAAAGTGGCCTTTTACTTTAGCCAGAGAGTAATCCCTATGCACTGAGCTCTCTTTTGGTATCTATTTGATTTACAAGCAGCGTCGTACTTACGGTTGCTCCCCTGGGTCCCGGCAGTCCTCTCTCACCAGGAATCCCCACATCGCCCTGGCAAGGACACCAAAGTCAACCAGGACATGTAGGAGCTGCGAGCACACTCTTCCCAACCCACTGCAGAGCCAGAGAAGGGCTTTGCAGCCTGGTTTCAAACCCAGTCACGTGTTGAGCATAAATGGTGGCCATACGTACGGGGATGCCCGGCTCTCCCGAGGGACCTGCCTCTCCCATCTCTCCAGGACTGCCCTGCGGAGAAGAAAGCAAACGTTCAGCCAGGGCACGACTTCGGAGAGTCATTTCTGTCCTACCCAGAGCAACAAACAGAGGAGGGAGTTAAAACGCGGATTGGGAAATAAAACCAGCTTTGAACTTTCACTTTTTGTGCATCCTGCCCCAGGGCGGTGCCACCGCATCTCGTCTCAGACCAGGGAGACAGGGATGGTCTTTCAGGGACACGCTCAGGCCACTTCTTTTCATTCATTCCTGCATCACCTTCGTGCAAGGAGGAACACCCTCCTGCAGCTGCCCTCGTGCATGAGGATTAGCAAGACTAACGATGCAGGTGCAGAGGTGGAAATTTAAGATGGAAGAAGAGGGACAGAATAAAAAGATGCTTTCCAGAACAGCCTTGTGCTGGACTGCTTTGATCTGTCCAAGAACTTCTTTTCTCACAGGTCATCTAAAGCCAATCTAAAGCTTTTCTCCTGAGGTTGGGGGGGAAAAGTCTCCAAAAGGCAAGATGAGAGAATCCTGCTCGCAGGTGCTCAGCCTTCTGATGCCCACAGACAAAGTCTGCTCATGGGACCTGGACAAAAGGGCAAGTGCTTTCTTCTGAAATTGTGTCTGCTAGGTCTTCACTGAACCAGGTGCAAGAGCTGTCTCAGCAAGAGCAGGGACACTGTGTCGTCATGCCCAGCCCTGGCAGGAACGCTGACACCATCCCTTCAGGGTAAGATCTCCCAGGATCTGCTTGTGGGCACAAGTCCCCCAAAGCTGAAAAGCCTTGCCACGACAAGTTCAGCAGCTTCTGCACCAGAACCCATCATTAGAGAGATTCACTTACTGGTTCACCCTTTGAGCCTTTAAGACCTGCTCTTCCAGGCAGTCCCTAAAATAAATAAATAAATAAATAAATTAAAGCAATGTCAGAAGAACTAGAGTTATTAAATTTCTTGTTCTGGTCTGATATGATATACAAGGACCAATGCTTGCTTGAAGCAATGGAGGATATTCATTTCTGCAGCTTTCACCATGAAAATTACGGCTTCAATTTCCCCCTCGTTCACTGCACTAGCAGCTCTACATAATCTAATCCTCGAGAATTAGAGCAAAGAGGAGGAATATACAAACAGAGCAGCAGCAGAAACATTTTGCACAGCAGAAACCTCTCTCCAGGGGTGTTCAAAATATTCTGTAAGACAGGAAGAGAGGAATACTTTACCTCTATTAAAACAGTTGGAAGACGGAAGAGGTGAAGCATTTTGCCAAGGAACACTGGTAAGGCAGGGACAGAGCTGAGGCTATTGTTGAATTACGGTCATCTGTAGCCCAGATTTTACTTCCCTGCATTAGGGATGCAAGTCAGCGGGATGTACAAGAGGAAAAGCCTCTCGAATTTAAATTTTGGCTCAAATTTAAGTTTTAAATTCCAGCCAGAGTGACTAAAAGGCAGAATGTTACTGTGTTAGTATTTGGTGCTACTCCCGACGTTTTCCGTTCTGTCTTGCACACTGCTCCCCCACCTGCAGCATGTGAAAAGTGTTTTCTCGTGGCTTAAATGGGGCCCCTTGGGAGCCAACGCACAAAACGAACCTCCCCTCTCCCCAGGAAGGACCTCTGTACCCAGGCCAAGCTGCTGCATCCCCCCGAAGGCGACAGGTCCTGCTGCCATACTCACAGGCAGCCCGTTTGGTCCCTTCTCTCCAGGAGCACCCGCACGAGCTGCATCACCCTGTGGATACCAAGAGATTAGGGGTCACCCCTCCAGTACTGGAAAAGGGTCTGACACAGGTAGGGAGGACATTCCCAAACAGGTATTTATCATCTTCTCCCTCCCCGTGCATCCAGGACCAAGAGCCTGGTGTGTCTACGCGAGGTGGGCATCCACTGGACACGAGGTGCCCAGAGCTCCCAGCCTTCCCTGGCAGCACAGGGTCCCTGTTCCTGCAGGATCACCCTTCAAAAACCCAGACAACTAGTACCTGACAGCTCTTTGTCTACAGACAATTAAAATAAGCAGATGCCTCTGTCAACAGCTCTGAGAAGGTATCTCTGAAGGCCTAGAGTCAGCCAACAGGAACCACCAAGCGTAGGGACACAGTTGAGCTTAGCTCATGTGTATGTGACCCACATGGGCATCTTCCTTCTTCAGGGCATTTCCTTGGGATTAATTAATAGAAGCAACCTGACTCTTCTTCGCTAGTTACACTACACTTTTTAGAAGAAAAAGCTTTCCAGCCATGCTCTCGACAAGCATCAGTAGCTTTGCAAAACACAAGGGACAGTAACAGAAATCTTTCCTGCAGTGTTTAAGTAGGACTTTACAAACCTTCTCACCATCGAGTCCAGGAGCTCCATCCCGTCCATCCTTGCCAGGCATGCCCTGCAATCAGGCACAAGGCAGGTTAAGTTTATGAGGAGACACTGTGGTTTGCAAAATGTATTCACATCAAAGAACCTTTTGACAGCAGGTCCAGCGCCAGTTGTACTGGGAGGCTTTTCATTAACAGCAGTACAGCTAGGGTTTAGTCCAGCTGGGATTACACTGAAGGTTACAGAGACCCACAGAGCAGAAGTTTGATAGCAAAGACTGTAAGATGCAAGATTTTTTTTTTTTTTTCCTGTTGTGTTTTATTATCTGTGAGCAAGAAAATAGTAAGACTTGCATCCTATTTAATTGACTTACAGGTTCTCCTATGAGTCCACGAGCCCCGGGGTTTCCTTTTGGTCCGGGTCTACCCTAGAAATCAACAGCAAATCCTGTGTTATCCAGGACACAACTCTAAAAGAACAGTTAGCAAAGACAATACTCAAGCTCTACAGGGACACGTCACTCAGTTTGTGCTGGCTCCTGTCCTGCTCAGGCAGGTAGGACTGTTCTTTTGGGACACACCAGAAGACTGGCCCAACGCTGGCTGCAGCATCTGGGAAAGCTCTTGATCATTTCAAGGGCTGGAGACCTGATCCCTTTGCTCTAGGCTGTAAGCAGCACATAGGCATCTCATTCTTGAGACAAATACTTGCATCCTTTTCACCTCCTTTTCAAATAAGCCACAATAAACCTGTGAAACAGCCTCCTTTGAACGTGACGTCCAAAATCTGAGCAGACGGGTGTTCTGCTGCACTTACAGTATCGCCTTTGGGCCCCCTGAATCCTTGAGGTCCTTTGTTTCCTTGGTCTCCCTATGACAGAGGAGGAAAAGTCATTAAGCATCTTCATCACACGGTGACAAAGACTAATGCTTTGAGGGTGTGAATGATGAGGGATTTTTGAGCTGTTTGCTGGCGTTAGCCGAGGCGTGAGCGTGCACTCTCCCTCGGGAGCTGGGCTGTACTTTCTCAGTTACACTCTGTAGCTCCTGACACGCAGACAAATTGCAGGAGGGACTTTGCCAACAATCCCTCGGGGCAGAGACCATCTTCTCCTTCACTTAATGAAGTATCTTCTTTAACCAGAAGCAGAGAGAGAGAAAAACTTTCATATTTACTGTCTAGATGCTGCTTGGCACAATGAAGTGTTTGGTGGCCAGCAAGCACCTCATTTTGTTTCAGTTCAGAAGAAATTCTTCTATAATTGCAAAGACCAGGGAAGGGTCCCCAGAGGGTGGTGCTGCCTCGGGGTCAGTGCAGACTGTGGTGTTTTGGCTGGTGCAGGCAGGTGAAGGTGCCTGCTATAAAGCAGGTGCCCACACTAAGGAGGGACTGGATGGGATGTCAGTAAAAAAAGCTCTTAATGAGGCCATAATGCTGCAGATGCAGCTCAGGTCTCATGTTTGGGCACAGTAAGGGGGGTATGGGTGCCTGCCCACAGGTAAACGTGAAGGTTTGGTGTTCTTCTATACTAGAGCTCTGCAAAAGGACGAGAATCGCATCTTTAAGACCATGATTTCTATGATTTTATGCTCAGGGAAGAGCAGTGAAGAACAGAGAGCGATGGAAGCACAGGGAACTTATTTCTGGCACGGGGCACGACTGAGGGAAAGATCTGGGTCAGGTAAAATAACATCGTTGTAACTGGGGGAAAAAGGCAAAGGGAATAATCTTATGGAGACAGTCAGCACCCCCGTTCTGTGCCCTGCCAGCAAAGAGTTTAGCGCAGGAGGAATAAACTTTTGGCTTTGGTTGTGTAAGGCTGAGCCATAGAGATGCCGAGAAGGAGATACATACAGCTTTCCCTGGAGGTCCTGGGATTCCAGGTGGCCCTCTGAAACCAATGTCACCCTGCAAAGAATAACACAGCACTGTAATCCTGTGGCTGGCAGAGGGTGAAGTAACAGTATCCCCACCTTACACCACAATCTAAGAAAACACAAAAGCCCTGGAAAGACACCCCGTATTTCCTGCTAGTTTGCAACACAGTCTTGCAAAAGATCCCCCTTTGAACGAGCAGGTTTGCACTCTGGATTTCTGTCCCATTGTCTCTGGGACACACTGGTATCATTCATGGCTCTGCTATCATGATGGCACACTTGGTCCTAAACAGACGCAAGACTTCATCAAATTCAAAACCATTCAGCAAATTCAAAACCATTCAGCAAATTCAAAACCATTCAGCAAATTCAAAACCATTCAGCTTCCAGGCTGATGGTCAAGGGACCTTGGCAAAGGTCCAAAGCCACGATGAGCTAGAGATTGACCCGCTTCTCACTGAGGAGACTTTTCATGCCCTGAAAAAGCTTTGTCCGCCACTGATTCTTCTTCTTGTAAAGAGACAGAACAAAGTAAAATGCTCGTGAAACATTTCTCAGCTTTTTTGGCAAGGTTCTCTAGCACTGCCGGGCTCATGGGGAGAGCACTTTGTCCTTCTCGGTCTGAACATTCAGATCAGGCTGGGCCTGATGCTGTCAGTCCCTCAGGAATGTAGAATTCTCCTGCTTTTGGAAGGCTGTTTTGCTGGGGGTTTCAGGAGAGAGCCTGCTCTTTTAATCCTTACAAGTTCCCCAGTGGTCTTCAGTAAGGACAAACATCATCTGGACCTCGCGTGAGACAAATTGGTGATGGAAGCGGGGGAAAAAAGTCTGAAGAAGGTTTTTTCTTACTCTGTCACCGGCTGGACCCATGGGACCAGGGAGGCCTCTTAATCCTCTTGGGCCCTAATTAACAAAACAAATCAGTTAAAACCCAATTGCTGTTAAACACAAAATGGCAGAACAACATCAGGCATCAACTCATCAACACAGGAAACATCAAGGGACAGTGAAGAGCGGCAAAAACTCAGTCTTCTGATGCACAAACAAGACATTTTCCCCTTTGGGGAAAAGAGCTCTCCGGGGCTCTGCCGAAGCCGCTGTCACTCGGATGCCTCATCCAAGGTGAGAAGCCAAAAGCAGGACCTGAACTAAAGCTCGGTGAAACCAGCCTGATTGGGTTTATTCACCAGCACCGACGTTCACACCCGTTACTGTGCAGCGGCCAGAGCTGTTTGCGTAACACAAGCTGGCTGACGGCACCGCGGGGTTTCACAGCACGAAGGGGATGGGAACTGGTGTGGAGGGGGGATGGTACCTGCAGGCCAACGCTGCCGGGAATGCCTGGAGGACCGGGAGGGCCAGGGTTACCCTGGGAGAGAAAAGATAATTAGACAAGAGGTGAGCCTGCCAACACAAAGCCAGGGACCTTCCCATCTGAGTTCTCCTTGAGCTGCTTCCCACACAGATTTCTCCTTCAGAATTTGCTTTTACGTTGCAGGCGACTTCTTCTACGTGCAAGAACACTTGACCAGTCAGGAGTTTACCCGAGTGGTTAATGCAGGGCTTCTTCCTGAGGTGACACCCCTCCACGTGACACAATAGGTGTGAACTTCTCAAAGTGATCCTAACATTACGATTACTGGGGAGATGAAATTTCTTTAGGTATTAGCACACGGTCATGCAAGCAGAGCATTGCACCTCAGTCATAGTAATTCCTTGTTCAGCCAACTGCCTCATTCCTCCCCATCTTCCTGAAGAAACCATTCGTTATGGTGCTTTTAGAGAGAACCTCCCCCGATCCCCTTTAAATTGAAGTTTACCTTCTCTCCTTCTTTCCCTATTTCACCAGGTTCTCCTTTGTGACCGGTGTGTCCCTAGAAGTAAGAACTCCAATTATTCACATTCCAGTACAGTCTTGTTTCAAAATTTGACTTTTGTGAGATGACTGAGACTTAAACCCACACGACACAACCGACTCACTGGGAAAACCACCTGTAGGTGTCTGCAGCGGCCGCGTGGAGCTCACTCCTGGGGTTCATCAGCCATGTGTGGTTCCTGTGTCAGGCATCGCTGTGTCAGAAGTGATACAGCTTCAGGAAATGCCCAGATTTGGGTTTCAGAGTGACTTGTGGTGAGACCAGGCTGCCGGTCTCCAGATGCAACTCTCAATTACAGGTCAAGGACCAGAACTCAGTTCCCATCATTTTTAAAAATGGGGCCAAGATGCTTCTGGAAACCTCATTCTGCATTTTAACCTCCCTTTTTGTTAAAGTCATCTTTAATGTCTGCATCATCAAGCCTGCAAAGAAATCTACGTCCCACTGACTTCTTTTAAATAAACTCAGTTTGCTTCTTGGCTCTTTTTATATTATTGTGGGAGTGACCCAGACTAATTTCAGCCATGGCAGATGCTATTCCTCAGCACACAAAAGGTCCTGTGCATCATTTGCATCATAATTAGAGGCTTTAACAAGCCTTTCATCTCACAAGCTATGAATCCTGAATAGTTATGCTCTAAATATTATATATTTCTAACTGTATTTATGACTCAGCTCAGAGACCAAACCGAGTTGCAAAAGGTCAGTTCATGAGGAATTGAGAGCAATTCCCCAGAGATGTTCCAGCCGTTGCCAACATCTACTAAATCCTGCTAGAAAAAATAAAAAAGCCTCGAGTGACTTATTACTTCAGCTCACTGCTGGAGTGTAACCTACTGCACAGAATACATCTGAATCGTAGAGGAGACAGAGGAGGAGATGTTTAACTGCTGAGTGAGGTTTCCTGAAGGTTGCAACCCAGAATTTATGTCCCAGAATCAAGCAACGTAAACAGAAAGCCGCCTGGTGCTATGCTGGATATAAAATGACAATTAAATTGTATTTAACCATATAAGTTACGTCTTGCTCGAGTAAAACGTGTGCCTCTGTATTTACAGGGTCTGAGAGCACAACTGAAGAACTGGCTGTATTTTTCACAGCTCTCTGAAGTCTGGAAGGGCAGCACGTCAGCCCGAACCGCTGCCCTCGGCTCGCTCCCATTCATCAGCTGTGCCTCACAAGGCTTGCGTGGGCCTTGTAACCTTTGCGCTCGCCCTGTGCAAAGGGTTAAATTTCATTTGTTGGGATAGATGGCCGTAGTTACATCTTCCAGCTAACAAAGCCTGCAAGGGACGGAGCCACAGAGCAACGTGCCCGTGAGCGCAGGCGGGTCCTGGCTGAAGGTGAAGGGACAGCGTTCACGCTTCCAGGATTGAGTTTGGTGGCAGAGCAGCTACTCCTACGAGCGTGTGAACAGCAGGCAGAGAGGGCAGGAGCAGGTCCTTCACCATCCTCTTGTCTGGCATTTGGCTGCTTTAGGGGTTTTCTGTTTCGACAGCAAACGCAGGGCTGCCCTAGAGAGGCGCGGAGCCTGCAGGAGATGTGCTCTGTACAAACCCCTCATATCTAAGGGTGATATTTTTCTTACCTTGAACCCTGGCATTCCTGGAGGACCTGGAGGACCCGGTGGGCACAGAGCTGGGCACTGCAAGGAACAGAAACACTCTTTGGTTTATCAAGCACACACAGGGAAGCTGGTTTCATTACCAGGGAGAGGTGAAAAGATCGTGTGGGTTTGGGGTCTAACCCACTAAACCCAATTCATTCACAGCATCTGCACTCACTGGCATTTCCCTATGGCAGAAGGTCCTAAACACGTCCTCTGGCTCCCAGTAAGCCACAAAATAATGATGTATGAATGGTCTGCTTCACGCTGAGAATGGCCTGTGAGAAATTCTGAAGGCTGACAGTGGTCCCCAGTTCAAAACGCCGGAGAACCACAGCTCCCCAGTGAAGCTGGATGGGGATTTGTAAACCATTAGCAACGTATTTCAGTCTATGCAGCCACTGACTCGTACTCATTTCCGTTAGATAACTCACCTAACGAACAACAAGAAGCATCAGAACTTATCAGAAGGGGATCTATAAAAAAGTAATCCAAATACCAGTAAGCTGGTATCTGCAGACATCCAAGGGTGGATGAGCCCCTGGTGGGAGCTTCGGTTTGACTGAGAACAAATTAGAACATGCATGAAAGTTTAACGGGCACTTAAAAGGCCATACTGAAAAAACTCTAAATAGGGAAGGAGATTTTCTTCTAGAGCTTTTCTTTCATTTGTTTGTTTTTTCTTTTAACAAAACCTCAGGCAACACCTCTGTAGCAAAAATCTAATTTTCCAGTATATTCCACAAGGTAACTTAAATTAAACTTGCAGAAATAGTATCATTTTCCATTAACTTCCATGTGACTCGCCACGAGGCAGTCTAAACCGACTCTGAGCTTTTTTGGGGCACGCCAATTAGAAATCCAGAGATGCTGTCACAACAACAGCTGCAGAATGGGGAAATGTCACTTCCATCATTGCTGGGCTTAACGCTCCTTTCGCTTCTCTGCAAGGGTGGAATCAAGACTTTCTCTCGGGAGGAAGGAAGTCTAAACAAACCACATGCCCACAGGAACCCGGTGCCACCGTGCATGGAAATAAAGAGTGCAGCACGCACGGTCTTTTCTCTTGCAAAGCTGGATTGGAAGCAGACGCATGCAAAGCTGTTGTCATTTACCAAACGCTAAAGCTGCTTCGTAAAGGAAGAATGCGTGCAAAACCTGCGCTTTGAAAAGCAAACTGGAAAGCAAAGATCAAGGGGAAAAAAAAATTAAAAAATCAGCGCTAGCCTGTCTACCTCTTTGCAAGAACATTTCGTTCTTACAAACGCACGCACAACATCTATGCATCCCACGATAACAGCAGTTTAGACCCACGTCTGCGGGGCTGAACGGTGCGTGTTCAGCGGCCCGATGGTCCCCCGAGTACGCCAACGAAAAGCCACGGCGGGGATTAAACAACAAAAAGAAATTTAAATATTTTCATGCTACACAAAGAAAAACCTACCTGAAGGTCCCCACCGCCATCAGGGAGGGCGCCTGGAAGGCCCTGCAATTCATGAAACGTGGTCTTTTAAACACATGAAGGCAAACACCAGGAGGAAACACAATTCCTAGGCAATGAGCTTTACGGGCGCAGCTCAGCTGGACCCGCAGGAGGCACACACCCGGCCCCACAGCGGGAACCCAGAGTGTTGTGAGCAGCCCCAGCCCTCAAAGCAGACATGTCTGGGGTGCAGCGATCTTCTGGAGATGCACTTGGGGAAGATCCTTGAGCCTCATGTGATGAAGGCAGGAATTTAAGAGAGAAGAGCCAGGGAAACTCCTTGGGAAAGACCTCCCTATCCCTCCAACCCTCCAGAGACAACACAACAAAACCAAACCAGAGACTTGCTGGTTTGAAGCCCCCCTTGACAGCCCTACAAGAACACATCGTGATCTGTGCAACCACATAAACCTTGAGAGAACTGAAAGCTCCCCCTGCAATCTGTCCGTGCCATAAAGCCTGAACGTCACCGGGTTCCCCCAGCCACACAGCACAGGCGATGAACAGGAGGTGATCGACACACCGAAGAGCAGCCAGTGAAAAGTCACTGCTCTCCTTGGGGCGCGGCGTTTATGGGCTGCTGAAACTTTGCCGCGAAAGCGAACGCTTGAGGCAACGGCAACAAATCAAATGAGCCTGTTCTGGCAGCAAGAAGAAATTTCTGGACTCCCCGTAGGAGTTTTCTCACGTCTATTTGCAAGTCTCAACTTACGGGAGGTCCAGGTGGTCCAGGAGGCCCTGGGAATCCTGGCAAACCAAAAGGTCCCTAAAAAGAGTGAGAAAGAGTAATTAAATTCAACCATTTAAATGAAAATGCAAAAAGAGAGGAAAGATGGCTATCAGATACCATTGCATATTTGTGAATGTGGGGCAAGGTATCTCTAACGGGGCTAAACTGCACCTTTCTTTCTGCAGAGGCTTCTAGGACTGCAAGAGAACCGAGCAAATGGATATAGAAGTACAGGGATTAGGCCAGAACACACCCCTGGCACCTACATCCCTGCTCCCACTGGCTCTGTACCTCTCCAGCGGAGCTGTGGACACCCAGAGGGATGGTGTCCTTCTGCAGAATGGCCTCCCTTCAGATCAGACCCATTCTGTGCAGCAGCTTCTTTTGAGGATGCTGGAAGTACACTCCAGCTGGTTACAGACCTCTGTGCTCGAGACACTGGCTGCTCTTTTCTCCTTACTTATACTTGGTAAAGGAAGATATGGCTACAAGCAGTTGCACACCTTCAGCATCGCCCTGGTTGACCCTACACAAGCTGACGCAAGGAACAGTATTGCATCTGTAGAGCTTGCAGTGCCTCACGCTTCCAGAATGGGGTAAGAGACCAGAAATGAATCTCCTTTCTCTGTGGTTGTGGCATGATCAGTAAAAGAGTCTCATACGGTAGGAGACACTCACAGGAGGACCCCGAAATCCATTTCCACCCGGGAGCCCGCTGGGTCCAGGAGGTCCCTGTTGGAAAGAGAGAAGACCTTGGCATCCGTGGCGACCTCACAGAGCTGTCAGAGCCCAGGGACACACAGGCAGTCTGGCTGGACTCCTTTGTCTAAGCCCACGGAGGAGCTCAGTCCTGAATCCAGGCAGTTTTTCTGCTTCACCTCTCCCTCGGGACACACTCTTGTCACCTCATGTTGCCAACATCTGCATCGCCTCTGACACAGGGCAGCTCTGAGATGACCCAGGAACCCACCAAACAAAAGCTGCCCCAGATTCAGCGACTTCCAGCGATTACAAGGCTGCAGTGCCTTAAATTTACATCAGTGGCAGCTTCTCTGGGGTTAGGGTAAGCATAAAAACCTCCAAGGCTGCCCACCTGCAGGGCTCCACAACCCTCTGCCAGGCACAGGAGAGGGACCCAAGGCCTGGGGTATCCAAGGCTCAGGGTATCCAATAACACTAATACAATAATTTAAAATTCTTTTTTGAAAAAAAGAGCCTCATCACTTACCGGAGGTCCTGGTAGTCCTTTGCCCTAGAAGCAACATTTGAAATAGAAAAAGAATACTTAGAAAATGAACATATAGGAAGAAGAAAAAGAAACCTCAGAAAACTTTGTGCTTTTTTTTTTCCCCCTACGTTTTATTTGTGCTCCCCTGCCCCTAATCATTGTGATTTGCAGTCAGAGCAGAGCTGGAGTCTTGATGAATCCTTCTGTTGCCTCTAGTAATTTGTATTCCCTTTACATCTCTAAGTAAAGCCACTCATGGTGATGTGATAGCAGGACACAGACAGTTATGAAGACAACATTCTAGATTATCTACTTTCTTTTTTTTAATTAGACGTTATCTGGTGTCTAATCATTCCGATAGTATTTGATACGCTAGCCTCTAGCCCAAGCTGACCTGCTTTATAACATCTCAGAGACCAAGAACAGGCCCTGGGTTACTAGAACAGGTCACACATATATATTTAAACACCTCAAACAGTATTTTCACTCATTCAGGCTTTGCTTGGAATACAAGGCTTCCCGTCTTCTCTTGGGGATGATTTTGGCGTAATATTACCTTTATATATGATGTTCCAGGAGTTACTTACGGCTGGTCCAGGTGGCCCGGCAGGTCCTAATGCCCCCTGCAGGAATGAACCAGGGTGCAAATTAGTGGGGATAACCCAAACTCCCGCACGGGGAGACACCAGCGCCTGCTCTCCCTGACACCAGTCTTGGTTTGACAGCTCTGGCAGCATCTTACAGCAACAGCACCAGCCGACGACGCTCAGCCGAGTTCACAAATACAGGGACAGCAACGTAAGGATGATGACTCCGTCATTTCTGATTAATTACTTGACTAAAGAACATTTTGAGATAGTAGGGGTGGGTGTTCAGAACTGGTCCCAGCAACTTCCTTCACCATTTGCAGGGTCAAGAGGGAGCAGAGACTGAAACACGAGCTGCTCCTAAAAGACTAAACAGACACTTCCGCGAGTCACAGCTGGCCTCAGATTAATCTCCACGACTCCCTAAAGGTTCACAAATTAAATTTCATCCAGTTTAAATGTCCTCATTCATAATACTTTCATGATGTAGATCCAATGACTAAATTATGTGAAACTATTCATGAGGCTTGGGCTCGTTCTAGCTCACTTCATCGATTCATACATTTTCCTTTCAAGCAAAGACAAAGATTTGGCAGCTTCTGCCTCTTCACCAGCTTCCTCGGCAAATCCCCCATCTCCTTTTCCCAGCTTTCATTCTTGTTCCTAGGCTTGACTAGAGTTTGGTGATCTTAAGACTAGGATTAAGACATTCTTGTAGTTGTTATATCCCCGCTTAACTAAAGAGAGTAAGACAGACCTTCTTAATCCCTTTGTTGCATTGCAAAGATGCCAGCATTGGCTGGCAGACTGCAAAATTAACTACAAGTAGTAATTCTGAAAGAGAAAGTAAATGAAAATGTAAAAATGAACAAAAAATACCCAGCGAAACCAGTGCAGTTGGTTCAACGTGGGCAGCAGCTGTGAAGGTATCTCCAAGAGGGTGCGCACTGCTGACTGATGCTCTCGGGTCTGAGAGCCTCCTCAGAAACCAGCTGCTGCCACGGGATAAGGAAAAGCAGAGGCAGGCAGCTGATGAGCGCGGAGAGCTTGTGGCACTCCTTTTAAAAAGAAGAGGGTGGGAAAAAGAGAGGAGAAAAAAAAGAAAAGCGGTGGAAGTACAGAAATGCCAGCGACTGATAAATAGAACAACAGTTTGCGGAACAGCAACCGAGGCAGCTGTCAGAGCGAGTCGCTCCAAGCTGTGCTGACAGGGGAGCTGCAGAAGAGCCACAGGCAGCTCTTTGCTGGCCTTTGTGTGTCCTCGGCAGATGCTGCTCTCTGATAGAGGCAGAATTAAAACAGTCAGGAAGTGACAGACTTAAACACCGAATAAACCGCGTTGTTATTTATGGACGGCGTTAAACGAGCACCAGCAAACTCCTCATCTCCTTGCGCAGGGGACAAAGAGTGATCACAGCACGGCGCTGCCTCAGCCTCTCGCTGGCTGGAATGCCCAAACTTCTTTTCCAAACCCTCTCAAAACGCCGCACAGAGGCATCTTGAGAACCATGTTCTGAGCTGGAATTAAATGGTATCTACCCCTAGATACCCCGAGAGGTACCTAGATACCCTAGGTGCCCAGAGAGGTTGTAGATGTCCCCTCCCTGGAGGTGTTCAAGGCCGGTTGGATGAGACCTCGAGCAACCTGGGCTAGTCAAGGGCATCCCCACCCAGGGCAGGGAGGTTGGATGAGATGATCTCTAAGCTCCCTGAGCCATTCCATGATTCTAGGGCCAGGAGAACAAGGCAGATGGGCAGACCTGGAAAATACCCCAACGCGCTGCTGCTGTGATCCCAGGGGTGACGCCAGCCCTTTCCTACCGTTTTGTGTAACAAATGAGATTAGAAATATTTTCCCTTGTTAAGCCTAAGGAGAAAGATACAGAGGACCCAAGGCCTCATTAAGAGCAGTCTTGTGAGGAGAGGGCTGTAATCCAATAAAAATCAACTCCGCTGCAAATGTCAGCTCAGTCATTCCTCTTGCTGCAGGTTACTCTGCTTTTCTTTCAGTCACTTTTATCTTCAGGCTGAAGTCCTTACAACTTCTGGCGGTTGCAAGGGACAAGCTGGGATCTCCTCCTGCAGAGAAAAATCTGAATTCCTGGCACGTACTGACTTACACCCTGATCTCGCCCCCACCCAAACCAGCTGCAGAGCACCCTTCTGCTTTGGCCAACATGCCAAAAGGTTGGCAGAGTACCCAAAGTGCCAAGCGTTCTCCTTGATTTTGGTATCTTTGAGGGTTTAAGGTGCAACGTGCAGCAGTGAACGTTCCTGGTACAGTAAAAGATTATCGAGTTCCTGAGCAAGCTGATGTGACTCCATTAAGTTCAAAGGAGAGACTCTAATTTACACCTTGATATTAATAACTTTGACTGAACTCATTCTCCTGGTAACAATGTTCTTTCTCTTTTGCTTAGAACACAATCGCACCATAATTTCTCACTCTAAAGCAATGCACTTTAGGAATATACAACTACAGAGCACAGAAAATACTTAATGGCACTCATAAGTAAATATGAATAATTATGTTTTCCTCATCGCTTATAGTTTTTAAATTGAAAAAAACATGTAGGCTTGATCTGATCAGTCTGTACGTAGCACCGTGACAAAAGCTCATGGACGAGGACAGCAACGGAGCATTTAAGATAAAAACTCTCTGGCTGTGCTGCCTTCACAGTACCCTGTCCCTGGTCAGACCTGAACGGCTGTTGGACTGATGAGGCAAGACATAGGGAGAAAAATAAATGTTTAGCAATAATATAATACCAGAAACTGTCTTCCACGAGTCCACTTCCATACGCTAAACACCTTGATTCTCAGGCACTCCAGTTCAGAAAAACATGCTTATCCGGAAGAAATCCAAGTGTTAAGCATGAACTCAATCCCACAACAGTCAGTAGCCACCTGCTTATTTCAGTAGCTCCTGAAAATCACACATGTTCTTAAACTGAGCAGAAGAAAGTTGGGATAAAAGCTGTCCTTTCAGAGTGCTAACAGATTTACAGGCTTTTTTTTTTTTTTCTTTTTCCAGGCTTTTATTAGACCAATTAAAACAATTTTCCAGATGGACCACTGACCTCAAAAAGCCCCCATAAACGACAACAGGTCCCAAGGTTGCCTCACGCTGACAGACTGAGTTACAAGACATGGGAAAGCGCGTCAGATCAGAGCGTGGAGTTACGGTACCCGCGTTTGTGTCCTTCTAACCAAACAGCTGAAGAGGAAGTTCTGGTGCCCAGAAATTATCTGCTCAATTACCCTGCAAACCAGGACCTTGTGTGCTAAAGCGGGCATGGGCAAATACTGCCACCGAACGTATAACAGGGGCACAAACTGCCTGCAGATTTTGGTGTGTGGTCCCAAACCTTTCTGGTTTGAAAATCGGGGATCGGTTCCCAGGAGGTGCTGGATCCTTGCCACAGGCTGTCTGAGAACAGCCGGGGTTTTGCAGCCCTGGATCTCCTGGGGGAAAGATGGGCACAAGGGAAAGCAAACAGGAAAGGAAGAAGATCTGTGGCTCAGTCGTTCATCCCTTTAACTAAACGAGACAACACACTGATTTCGTTGAGTTTTGGGCAACTCTTTGCGGCAACAAATGGATCACTGAGATATACGGAACTTTTTTTAACCTTTGTGTGATGCGGTGTGTGTCCAGCCCATCACTGTGGCCACGACCAGCTGTGGATACCAGCCTTGTCTTTCCACACTGGGATACAGGAAAAGAGCCATGCTGGATGAAAATCTGTGCCAAATGGGTCACTAATGTTTGGTTCTTAATGTCACAAGGAGGCCTAAGTGCCTTTCTGGCCCCACTGTAGATGATCTGAAGGACATCTTTAATATTTCAGGCAGTCAGTTATCCCTCTGGTGCCTCTTAGCAGAGCTGCAATATGCAGGAAGCAAGAAAAAAACCCCTCTTATTTCTTGCTACACTGGCTGGGGAGGTCTATGCCAGAGCAACTAATAATGTCAACCATATGGTCTGCCCTGGAACTACCAAAAGGCGAAAGTTTGAACAGTTAATAGGCAGCAGCAGTAAATAAACACAACAGAGTTGTGTACTGACTGCAAGAAAGGCCAAAACAGCTTCACTTTGATAAACTTTACAATCAAGTCTATACCAGCTGCTTTGAGGATCTTTTTAGACGCTTGAAATGCCACCAGAGCTGTTCTGCACTGGTATTGCCAACGCCCGACCCCGTTCAAAGCCGTGTGAAAAGAAGATGGATCTCGTGTCCCATCTAATGAAAAGGCATCTGAGGCTTCATTTCAAGAGTTCAAGTATTCTGCAAGGATTTACAGATAATTAAGCCATTGTAATCAACACTGGAATGACACCAATTCACAAAGGAATGCAAAATCATCAACACAAGCAGTGACAATATCCATTAAAGGGTCTTAGGATCCAATGTGGTACTCACACGGTCTCCTGGAGGCCCGTTTGGGCCAGGTGGGCCATCAGTTCCTGTTAAACCCTGTAAAAAAAATGAAAGATAAATGTGAAAACAGAGAAATACAGTAATAGGAGCTGTAGGAAGTCCCTGCCACCAACACAAAACGTTTGGATGTCAAGCTCTCAGGAAAGCCTAACCATTCTCCCTCCCTCTGTAATAAATCACAAAGGAAAGGACCAGAAGCCAATTACCAGTACTGCTCCCCACGCACGAACACCAACAAGTCATCTTGTTACTTCTGTTTCCTGAGTTGCAGCTCAGCTGTGGAAGCTGACAGAATGCTTCCCCTTGCCCCGTGCAGAGGAAAACACGCTGGCTGTGACCTCAGCCACACTCACCCAGCACGGTAGTTAATGTGGAAAATTGGGAAAAGTTGGCTGTGAGCAGTCAGGTAAATCCAGCCCAGTGACCAGCCAGCCTCAGCTGATATGTGAGATTGGATTTCTGAATTGAGGCTCATAGGGTTTGCTCCAGAAATGTCGACCGATGCCTGTATTTCTGCAGACTCACCCAGTGCCCCTCTGCAGAGCTGGGACGTTTCATTGGAAGAGTGCTGTCCTGCCAGTTATTGTTCTGAAAATGCATCTCAAACCTGTTCTCATACTCCTTAATTCAATCAAGAGATGCTTTCAACTCTTACAATTTCTCCTGATAAGCAAGGCATATATGTAGATCCAGGACCTTCTTTGCTTCTCCAGTAGGGACAGAGAAAGTTGATGAGACACTTGGGGAAAACACCTATGGCCGTGTGAAATATTTAAATGATCTTAGAGAAGGTGACAAAATACTCACATCCACTCCAGGAAGGCCAGGCAATCCAGCTTCACCAGCTGCTCCAGGCTTCCCTGGTGCACCTTTTGGCCCCTAAATCAGATAAACAGAACAACAGAAACACGGCATGTGTTGATACAAGCTACAGGATGGAAATTCATTTGTTGATGTGTGGATCTTGCACCATGCAACACAGGAGAAATCCTGCAGAGAGATGAAACTCGCCATGAATATATATACAAACCCTAAATTAATTTCAGTGCTTTGGCTCAGTTCCACATACGGTTACTCATAAGCTGTTCCTAGTAGAGGGGTAGGAAGGGATGGCAGTAAGTTGCTCCAAGCAAAGAGCTGTCCCTCCTGGTACAACTTTGAGCACCCCTTGGCGGGCTGAGGAGCTGAATCAAACTCAGACCAACGCCAAAAATAACCACACGTATGTGACTTGGTGCCAACTTTGACACACTGGTGACAGGCAAGCTTTATTTCATGCATGTTCCCCGCTAGCAATGAAGTGGGAGAACGTGCTTGTCCTCAGGACCAGCGCTGAGCATCTCCTTTCCTGTGTGGCCCTTATGGAAGTTCTGCTGCCGAGCAAGAGGAAAAGAAGTCAGTACGCCTTAGCTCTTGCTCTGTGTCCCTCTCAAAATGCTGAGCAAGTCCACGTCAACCCCAACATACTTACTGGTGGGCCTGGCAAACCAGGAGGGCCTGGCTCTCCCTAAATGAAAGAGAAGAAGACATCAGCGTTAGTGTTAAACCTCATTATGTTGACTTCTTTCAGCAATGGTGTCTCGTGCTATCATAGCCCTCAAGTCTCCCTTCATGTCCTATCCAAGAATTACCACACTCAGTCTTATAAAGCTCCTACCCCCTAAAGCAGGAGGAGCATGGGTAGCCTTTTCCACACCTACGACAGCAGATTTGGGCAAACCCACATCCTCAGCCTCCCAGAGAGTACCAGCACTTCTGAACGGTGCCCAGCACCTCCAACTTTTTCCAGATATACAGAGAAACTGTTTGCACCTGTGGCTCGTCTGCAAGCAGGGCAGAGAGGAAGCTGGATGGCTATCAAGGCTTTCAGACACCTTCCTGAGGAGAGAGGAATGATAAGCTCCAGGGATCCAGGACACAGTATGAAACCGTGGTACTACCAGCAGTTAAGGGCTATCAGAAAGGGAAGAAAGAACAAACTGTCCACAGTGATTTTCTTCATATGATTAAACTTTGACAGGAAAAGCAAATGAACAAAGCCTCCAACTAACTTCCACCTAATCCAATTGCACAATCTGGATTAAACCCAATTAAAAAAAAAACCCAACAATTTTCAAAAGCAGTCATTTTTTCTTGTCCTACTGGAAAGCGACTTTTAAGAACAGCATTAAAGGTGTTGGGGAGACAACATTTAAAAAAAGCCTTTGACTCACTCCTAGCTCAGCCAGCTATAACGTCATTCACTCACACAGACCCCAGGCAACAAGGTACTGGGGTTTTATCGCCAGCCTCCAAAAGAGGCAATCATCTGTGAATAGCAGGAGCTTGATTTCCCATCTTATCCTGTAGAAAATCACTTTGTGTCCCAGTTCCAGCTGTCTGGATGGAGCTCTCCCCTCCCGGCCTTAGGATAAGCACACACAACATTGCGAGAGGCTCAGGTACTGTGGGCGAGCAGAAGGGAACGGGCACCTCGACACCTTGGGAGAAGAAAACCTGTCTGGAAGAAGGGTGGTTACTAATAGAGCAAGGCTAGAAATAACACCAGCCCCACCACGCGCCCGATAATTAGGAGTCAGAAGGCGGTAAGCAAAGGCATGGAATTTATAGCGTGTTTCTATATTTACTGTGTCGGCAACCGTGAAGTCTGTGGGCAAATCTCTCCAGGCTGGCTGCCTTAATTCGCTCAGGCGAGAATTTATGTCCTGCACCAGCGACCGATCACTGCGCAGACCACAGGGTCACCGAACAGAGGCATCTTTATGCTCCGTCCTGCTGAAGCATCTCGTTTTTCATCTCTGCCCGCAGATTCTCCATAAATAGTTACCATTATCATGGGTGGGGAAGGTCCCCTGCTAAGGAAATGAAAGGAGCGGTTCTTTAGCGCCGGGCAGTTTGAAAAGGCAGCTAGAAATGGCAGGAGAGGTGGTTTACTCCCTCCTTCATCACTCGAGACTGCCAGCCCCTCGCATTTTTTCCTCGCCCGCATGCTGGAAATCCATACAGCAAGGTCACAGCATCAGCAAGGGCTGTTTGGGACCATCGGAAACCTCGATCCCACCACGGGGGCCCCCTGTGGGACTCCACAGGAGCACCAGGACTGCAGCCAGCTGAATCAAAAGCCTAATCAGTGTTTACACCCCTAACGCCAGATCCCCAGGATTTAGAGGCAAAGGTTGTCAAAAGGAAATGCTCTCCTGGTGCTACGCGAGAGGGAAGTAAGTTTTTTTTTTTTTACTCTTTCTTAGCAAGTCAAGGCAGGAGGCAAAGTAGGGGGGGAAAGAAAAAAAAAAAGAAAAAAAGCACTTGATTTGTGAAAAGTGACAATCGCCTATTAGCAACGCAGGAATTACATCCCCAGAAATAATTCACAGGAACTTGTCGCTAACTCTTTCAATCGTAACATGCTGTTTCTATTCTTGGGAGGGGGAGATTTTTGCTCGTTACCGAGTATGGAACGTGAAGCATGTTAAAGGCTATAATTACAAAGTGTTTCAGAGGGACTTAATGTCGCAGCTCCCACTGAAAGGCAGGAACGAAAGCAGCAGCCTCTAGAGATTGTGCTTATGGGGTTCACCCAAGGTTTGTTCAGAGATACCCTGAATAATTCAGCCGTAGGTTAGGAATCACTCCTTGCTCGTGGCCAATGGCCAGGGACTGCTGACCACCTCGGCAGCACTCATCCAACTCAAAGACCATTCAGCAACTCTTCCCACAAGGTGCTCATCCAAAGCCATCTGTGAGGATGACCCAGCTCACAGAGCTCAGGAAGCTTGCGTTGATACGGGCCAGAAAAGTTCTGATTGTTACAGAAATAACGGTTTCATTCTTGGCAGCGGTTGAATTGACGCCACTGCTCAGGCTCCATGGGATCTCCTCCGTGCAGTGCCATGAAAATGCAGAGCAGTGCTGGATTACACATGCCATAAGTTTTGGAGGGTACTGCCAGAAAAATGGTAGCCCTTAAACTGGGAGGGCTGTATGGCTGTGCTCAACACTAGCCGCAGCCCTGCATCTCTTCTATGCAATTCCTTCCAGGACTCAATGTCTCTTGGGTAGCAGAAACCATCCCGGAGCCTGTCCCTCAGCACCTGGACCATCTCGCCCACCCAGGGCACCTGCCGACCTATACCCATAGGAGGGAGAGAGAGCAAGTCTGTTCAAACGAGATACTCTTCCCACGTAGCCAAAACTCCAGACTGACGCTGGAACTGTGCAGCTTAGCGCCTTGAATACTTTACTCAGCTCTTTGATTTATTTGGACTAAGTTCTTCGTATTAATTAGATGTTGTTACTTGGTCCTGTCCCACAGGGAGCCTTCTGGAGCTTTTAGCAGTGGATAAAAGGGTGCAGGTTTACGTGAACAACATCTCCCTGGACTCCTGTTTCCAAGAGCAATTGGAAGTGATGCTAGTGCTGTTCCAGAATTAAGGTGTAAAATACCCTGTAAAAAACCCAGGAACTGAACGACACAATTATAGGGATTTGTTTCTTCCCAATTGCCTATACGCAGATACGGGTTACCGCCTGAAGTCTGAAGGGCTTCATCCCTCCCAAATTTTCTTTTTCACTCTATAAAAACACAGGTACCCTCTCCTGAAGCCCACGGGCTCACTGCTGCAAACGTGAACACGTGTCCTTTGCCCTCTTCCAGGGTGTTCCCTTAAGCCTTTTACCACATCATGAAAAACAGCGGAGAGAAACCGTCGACGTACCAGCTCTGAACTTTTCACGCTACGAAACCAGAGCGAGATTTTCCAGTGAAACAGTCTCCGTTAGTCGAAAGGACACTTTAGAGGGACTAGCTGCAAATCAAAGAGGTTCTCTCTTCAGACCAGCCTTGCTCACAGAGCCACTGTGAAAGCTCACCGCTGCAGACAGAAAAGCTCTTTGTTCACCGTATACCAAGGAACTCATATATATTTTTTTTACCTTCTTATCCATAAGCAAATGACCTGCATGGAATGAATAGATTTTTTCAAGGTTGCTGAAAGGCCCAATTCCAATAAACTTTCTTCAGACGCGCTTTAAAAAGCCCTGCCCTACTACACAAGCAGCTTAGAGAGATGAGCGTTACTCAAACTGAATACTGAAGTGGGAATCTGGCCCTTTTGCATTTGACGTGGTCTCACTGAAGGTCCATCTGATGCTCTTTTTATCCACTGCCATCCTCAGGACACAATTCAGTCTTTATCCAACAGACGCACAGAAGCAAAATTTTTCATTTCTTTGGAACCCTCAATTAAAAAGTATTAGGACAAGTTTTTTTCCTCCGGTAAGCCCCGTGCTACGCTGTCTTCTACCTCTGCAGGAGGTGTATGTGTAAGGAACTGCCTGCTGAAACAAAGGTGCCCATTTCATTTGCCTTTTGGGCCACTGTCTGGGAGCATGAGCCAGATTCTGACCTCTTCACGTGTCAGTGTATATTGGGGATAGGCATCCTAACAATGTTGAAATAAAACCAATACAAGAGCAGTGTCCAGTGCTGCATATTTGAGTTTCTTGGGGCCTCTCCAGAAACGTGGATGCTCTGAGGTGTCACATAAACCTCTCTCTGAACTACAGGACACACGACGACTCTGGCACACATCGTACCGACGCACTCAACCTTACATGCTGCATTCCCTTTCCTCCCTAGACACCAAGAGGGAAATATTCTACTCTGCAAGCAGGGTCGTGAACCCCTGTGCATACACGAGCTTTGTTCAGATTGAACCTGAGGCCACTCAGCACCTGCTCTCGCTGTTCTGACTCTTCCAGACGGGGTCTCTGGTTGTCCCAGGTCCATCCACCTCTGAAGGATGGCCCAAAGGCTGAGGCTCTGGAGAACAAGAGCAGCTTTTCTGCTCACTGGGCTCTGCCTCTGCTCCACCCCTTGCCCTCCCTCTGCCATACGTCACTCACATCTATGCCGTCCTTGCCAGATGGTCCAGGGGGTCCTCGTGGTCCTGGAGGGCCTTGTGGTCCTATTCTCTGAAAGGATTGGGGGCAAGAGAGAGAGAGAGAGAAGAGTTTATTTTTGCATCAGAGGAAACATACGGGCTAGATCAGAAAGCAACAGCCAAGCCTTACACCTTAACCCTAAATCTGCACTAACCCTCCATCCCTCAGGGCTCCCCACCAACCCAGGTGGACTCAGAGGAGCTCAGGACCAATGTAAGGCTCTTTGGAAAACCCTTTAGACTGAGCACATCCCCAGAGTTCCCAGGTTGTTTAACTGGCAGCTTATTCTGGGAACAAAAGCTGAGAAGCAAATGGGTCTGGCTGTATGAGAACTGGTTCTCACTGCCTACAGGCACATTTCAGTTTGGGCAGAGGAAGAAATGCAAAGCCCATGGCATTAAAAATTAATTTATAGTCCCAGTCTGATGGGGTGATGGAGGAGCTAGGCAAACACCACTGATGACAGGAGAAAGGGAAAAAGTCTCCTCTCTGAGCAGGATGCCATTTGAAAGTCAGGGATTTTGGAGGAGGTCTGAGGTGGGAAGGAGAGGAAAGGTCCAATAAATGACTTCTGTATGGAGAAGGCTCCAGAGAATAACTTGCTGTAGCTTCAGTGAACAAAGGGTTCATTGTAGAAGCAGCTCTGCTTGCAGCAGATGAGGGCAGCTCTGAATTCCCAAGCCAGACTGCAAAAATTCCTCAGTAACACAATGAAAATCCTCACTGAGGAGCTACTTCCCCGGGCAATAATATCACCACCATACAGGGAAGTTTAAAATAGCTTCATGTCTGCAGTGAACAAGGGTTAAATATGCTATAAGTATAAAATTCAAAAATGGATTGAGAGAAGAAATAAGACATTCTGATTCAGACTAAGACCTGTATCAGGAGATCAGTCTCATTGGCAGTCTGTTACTTCACTGTAAGAGAAAACTTTCTCTTTCATCAACAGGTCTCCCCTTTCCCAAGGCTTTATCTCCCCTAACTGCAGTCCTGAATGGGAAGACAACACTTCTAGAGAAAGTATAAAGCAGCAGTTACCACACAGGAGGATACGATCTGAAAGCCTTCCCACGCAGGTACCAAACCAGACGTGCTCGCTAGGCGCTCTCTGCCGAACAGCACGAGCACCACGCGCATTTTTAATAAACTTTAGACTCTAAAAACCTGCCACATTTCATCCCGCCAGCACAACACACATGGATCACTATCTTCTTCCCTTACAGACTTTTTTCTTAAGACATAAATGAGGCTTCTTACCTGGGCTGATGCTGCGGCTAACAGCTGACATAGGAAGAGAAGCCCAAGAGCGGAGAATCCAGCCATGGTGCCCAGGCTCTGCCTCTCTTCGTTCCTCCCGGGCAGCTAAACCGTTTCTTCTCCAGGGTCCAGCAGATCCCTCCTCCTCCTGGGTCTCAGCTTACAAAGGAGAGACTCCTCGCCTCCAGATAAACCTGCGGCTCCAGCTGAAGGGGCAGAACTCAGGAGCTCAGGCAAGAGTGGCTGAGCTGGGAGGAGAGAGGAGGTTTGGGAAGGAGGTGGGAGAAGGAGGGGGAGCAGCAGTCAGTCAGGAAGAGAAGCACTCATTCATGCCCCGCTGGGCAGCCCCAGCCCTGAGCAAACAGGGAAGGAGCCTGCGGAAGGGTCAGGCTTGCAGGGACGCCACAGAGGCAAAATTCAGCTGCTCCAGCTGGAGATACAAAGATGTTCCTCGGGTCTCACTCGAGCCATTTCTCAAAGCCCATCACTGCCTCAGTGCGGGACAGATAAGAAGTGAGTTACTCAGTGCCTGAGGCTACCTAAATTCACTAGGGAAATTAATATACCTGTAACAATTATAAGATGCGCTAGAGAGAAATGCACTTACTGCTTTGTGAGATGGTTTATTAGCTCTGGAGGTATATGCACATCTGTGGTTTGGGGTTTTTTTCAGGGAGATCTAAAGAATGCCAACTGATTCCTTGAGAAAGCAGTGAATCCTGGCCAGAGAAGAGATGACCATAGATAGATACAAGGAAGAAGCAAAAATGTGAAACATTCTTAGAGTCAGAGAAAAAAAAATAAGCTATAATTGCCTTTGAAATATTTGCAAGGATACAGGATGGCCATTTTCCCAGCTATATGATCACAATGGCAATATAGTCACAAGGATGCACCTCCTGTAAACAGCTTCAGGCTTCCCTTTATTAAAGACAGCTTCACCCAAAGCAGGGCTTGGAAGTGGAGAGGAACAGTGGCAAGATTCATCAGGACTGAAATGACACAGCTCATTTAGTTAGCAAGAGGAGAGCAGAAGCCAAAAAGCAAAGCTTAAAAATAAATAAAAGAACACCAGGTTTCACTTTGGCATCCTTACGTGGGAAGGTTTATATAAGCACACGGTGTGTGTGAGCCCAGCTCCCCAGCAGCCAATGTTCCACCAACCTTGACAGAGGGATAAAGGGCTCAAAGATTTACTAAGTTCTGCAAGATTTCGTGGAACAGGCAGTTGCAGACAGAAAGGGAGCATGTGTGTCTCTGTCTTTGGATGGTTTCAAAGTAAGTTGAACACTTTATTAGACATCGCACACCTGGGAGCAGTGCAGTTGCAGGAATTGCTTTGCACAGAGCTTGTAGCTCCTTCACACCAAGGCCAAGTGATGGCAAAAGGGAAGGCAAAGCAGATTCAGATTCCTCAGCCACACATTGCTCACAGCAAGCCAGGGCTTGGAGGGCTGCTGCAAGCAGAGCCTGCTTATGACAGCAAGCGAAGAGCCCTGTGAGTACCCACCTTCAAACCCACGCCCCCGAACAGGAGGAGGACCAGCTCCTCCTCTCCCTTCACATCCCCAGGCACAGGGAGCACAGATGAAGGGACACAGCGACTTACAGAACTCGTTACCATAAAGACACCCCCATGCTCGTGTCCTGAAAGAAAGGGCCCACAGGCTAAAGCCCCACATGCAGGCTGGGCAGCTGCCCTCCTGCCTGCTGGCCCCAAGAGCTACCCAGAAGAAGAAATCAGAAGTTCAGAAGAAGAAATCCTTGTTCGCTCTACAGAGCATCACGACACACACTCGGGGGGACACCAGCACAGAGCCAAGACGGGGCATGTCAAAACATTTCCAAGTCCCTCGTTCAACCAGAAGCGTGCGTGGGAGGGGATGTCTTTTCCCCACAAACATTCACCCGCCCCGTTTCACGGCGGTGGAGGAAGCCTGAGCATCCTCTCCACTCGGAGCCCACCAGAGCTCCGCTTGGCAACACGGAGCAGCCCCACGCAGCCACGGGCTGGAGGCGCCCAAGCAAGAGCAGGCAGCAATGGGGTGCAGTGGGGCAGATCCGTGGTCACCTCCTGCCCTTAAAGATGAGAAAAAAAACACAGACCATCAGTGGAAACTGGTATGCATCAAAAGTCATGCTTTAATAGGCGACATAAATGTAAGAGAACGTGATACAGCTCCGAGTGCTGGGAAAAAATATAATCCTGTGAACTCACTGCAAACACCTACAGCCAAAATGCTAAACCTGATCACGATGGGGAATGGTTTGGTTTGAGTAGGGTTCACAGTGAAATCTCATCACACACAAAAACAAATCACACATCACCATAACAAGATTTATGATCTATGCTCCAACTGAGCACATAATCACAAGGGAAGCGTCATTAAATAAAAAATTACTATAAATCTGTACAAAAGCCACAATTAACAATTTCTTATGAATCTTTTACGAAAGAATTTTCACTCGGCGTCTTCAACTGTTTGTATCTGTACTCAAGTGTATTCTCATTGGTTATTTAACTCCAGTTGTTCATAAGGAAAAAAAAAGGAACATTTTAAAAACATTAAAGCCTTTTTCCAGCACATGTTTGACTACGAGCATCAGATGTTAAGCTGGCAGACTTTTATTCTCCCTCACACGTGTGTGTGACGTGCTGGATCGGGACCTACAGCCTGGGAAGGCAAGTCATTGATCAAATTCCTTGAATCAAATTCCTTGAAAGATGAAGCTTCTTAAGAGCTGTAGCAGAGAGAGGAAAAAACACTCATATTGCACAGGCCACCGCAGCTGCTCTCTCGCAAGGCGGGCAAGCCTCTAGCCATCTCCTACACAAAACAAACAGTGCCTAAAAACCCCAAAACCAAACCAAACAATCTGAGCAAACGGCAAGTCCAGACCTTCTGGCTGTTGGAAACGGTCTCCTCTGCTCCACGGAACGGGTCCTCTGTTGTAAACCTCGAGGAGCGAAAGTGCTAAATCGTTCAACGCTCCTTCAGACTCGGTCGAACGCTGCGTTAAGTCGGGCAGAAGAACTAACAGGGAGGTCAGGGACGTTAAGGCAGGCAAACAGCTGGCAAGGTCTGAAAGTAAATGCTCGAGGGCTGTAAGTAAAAGAAGCAGACAAGCGGACCCCCTCCAATTAAAGTTTCAATTAACTGCCCTGCAAAGCCCAGCGGTTTCCAGACACGCTGCACTCAAACGTGCCCTCGCTGTCTGACGTGCTGATCGTTAACGGTAAAACAATCCCGCCCCGACTAGGAAGAGGCTTAAATCTGACACATCGAACATCACGCAAGGGACCTGCAGAAAAAAGGCCCCGTAGGCTGCGGCAAATTAATGGCAAAGTCTGAAAAAATACGCAACGGCAAATACTTGTTCTGTTTTGGCAACCGAGGAAGGCAGGCTTTTGAACCAGTTGTGGATATAAGTATCTGTGGAAGACTCTCAAAGGTCTGAAAGTGGTGGAAAAACCTGGGGAAGAGCAGCTCCAGACAGCTTTATACAAAGCCTGAAGGTTTTTCTGGTAGAAACCAGTAGCCAGCTCTCATTCTTAGCAACTCCCGCAAGCACTACAAACAAGCAACTTCTGCGGGGGATAAAGGGAACAAATTACTCAGCACTTTGCACCCGAGAGAAACAGCAGCTTTGCCAAGAATAAATCTCCTGGGAAGGTACAGCCTTTCAAAATAACAAATAGAAGTTACACAGAAAGGCCTGGCAAATTAGGTCATGCTGTCCAACAATTAACATTGTGTATTTAATAAATACTTGATTAGTTCAAAAAAAGGAAACGGATCAGTTTTCTTCCTCTCCTTAAGAAGGGACACACCGAAATCAAAGCAAAGTGCAAAAATCCCCGTTGCTCCAAGATAGTCCTGAACATCAGATAAAAACCCGGAATAGGACACAGCCTGTCCGTGAAGACGACTAAGTTAGAGTTTTCCTCTTGAGGATAACCAAGGGCTGGATCTCGGCGAAGTTACTACAGATGATCAAAAAAGTGTGACAGGGTGAAAGTCAGACAAGGGCTAGCCTGGGTCAGCTCCGACGAAGTTTATTCTTCCAAGTACTTCTGCCATCCACATCATCAAGGGTGACTCCAAGAGTCAGGGCAGCGCCACGTCCGCTGGCTCAAGCGCTTGCCGGGCTGGTCTCACTCTGCTGCCACCTGCTCCTCATCAGGTCCTGCTGCACGCTCAGAGCTTTCAGATTTTTGTGTTGTGACCTCGGCGCTGTCTTCTTCAAGACAAGTGGATGCCATGCTCTGCTCGACACCCTCTGGAACTTGTTTCTTGTCTGTGATTTCCTCTTGCCCTTTTTCACTTGCACTTTCTGCCTTTTTACGCTGTTCTACCCCACCTACCTCACTCTTGCCTCCCAGGAGGGTGCTGCTGCAACAGTGCTCATCACTCCTCGTTGTGACCTGATGTCCACTCGACTCCAAGCCGTCACTTACTAGGGAAGTGCAGCCAGTCTTGGGGAACTTGGAACCAACTGGGGGTGTCACAGCCCCACCATCTGCATCACCATCACCCTTCTCACTTGTTACTTCCATGGTTGCATTTTTCTCACTGACATTTTCTTTTTCGGCCTCAGGGTTTGCAACAGATGGATTTAACTTGGCACTAGAGGCAGACGACCCCATGCTCAGGTTTATGGCCAAGTTGTACGTCTTGCTTCTCGTCGTTCTTTTATCCACTTTCCTCCGTTTCACGGCTGCGTCAGCTGTCTCCGGCACTGCCGCGTCTTTGGTGCTTGCATCATCTTCTTTCAGTTCTTCCTGGTCCTCTTCTGCTTGCAAGAGAGGAACCGAGGACTGGATTTCTGCATCAATTGCACATTCTCCCAGATTACGGGAAATGTTTTCGATATCAGTGGGGCTTTTCACTGATCCGCTCTTTTTAGTGTCTGCCACATTAGCATCCAGTTTTCTCTTCTTGCTCTCCTTTGTGCAATCATTCTCTGCTGTACCCTGCGCTTCTTCAGCCTCACTCTTTAAATCCCTCTCCTCCTGCTGAGTACACGAAGCCTCTTTCTCCTCTTCACCATCTCCTCCCTCCAAAACACATTCACTTATCTTCTCTTTCACATCTTCATCGTTAACTTTAGGCTGCGAGTCTGCAGCATCTCCAGCTTTCTGTTCCTCCTCTGCAGACTGGGTCTGATCCTTTTCCACAGATTCATCACATTTTTTACCAGGAGTTTCCTGTTTATCTTCAGCCTTTTGGTGCAGCTGTGGCTTGGCAGAGCGGGGTCTGTACTTTAAAAGTTTGTCGCGTGGCCCCCACACGAAGCTGCCCTGAGGTCTGAAATATTGCCAGGCGTAGTGGACTAGCTCTCTTCTCTTCCGTCGGCTTCTGACAGTGAACAAGAAGTAGTCCAAGGCACTTCTCTTGACATTTGGCAACGTTTCCTTAACAAGAGTCTCTGTTAGGAAAAACTTTACCAAGTGCACTTGATAGTGTTCATATCCCATCTCCCCCAGGCACTTCAGGATGCGAGTAATCCGCAAATTGTTGTGGCTGAACCTGAACGAAACAGGTAAGGGGAATTTACTGAAAAATCTCACAACTCGCTACAAACCTCTCGGGTATCTGCAAAATGTCTGGTGCGTTATTGACTGTGACCTATTAAAGACTATTTGACAATGCAGATGGGAGTGCAGGTACTTTTAAAGCCCCTGCGGCTGCTTTTACACATGTTAAGGCAGCTCTATAAACAATCACGGAAGTATATGGAAACACTCTGATTTTGTAGTCCAACAGAAAATTGCAAAGGTAATTTAGCTACCTGTGAAAATGCTTCAGCGATTTCTGCTTAAAATATGGTTTTAAGCACACGCTCTGTTAGAGCAAGTGTTAACACATCCAAGCCTGTATTTTGTACTTCAGGAGGCCAAGATAAAGAATTCCTGCTGTTAACAGCTGCACCAGACACAAAAGAAAATCGATCTCAACTGCTTTACTTATATTGTCACTTACTAAGGTGACAGAGTGTGACGACCTACAGTCAGAGACTGAGCCAAGTTAAGAATACTCTAGCTAGCTAACTTGTTTATCAACAAAAGCCTCCATTCCTCATGAGCTGAGGATTTTCTTGACTTGTGACTTTTTTTCTTCTCAAAGAAGTGTCCAAGTGTAGCAAATGACCCGAGACTCACCGGTTCAGGTTTTGAAATCGTTCAGCCCAGTTCTCTGCTCTCTTGAGTTCTCCAGTCTCCTTGTTGACCAGAATGATTCCATAAAATCTCAGCATGAGCTGATAAGCACGTAGAAACCTTTGCATAACTTCCTCAGACTTCTTAAAGGCCTGAAAACACAACAAACCAATGAGTACAAGGTGCAACTCCCTAAATACCTGCGCTGGTTTAAGCACCTAAATTATAAACAAGGCTCGATTAGATCACTGAGCATTTATTCTGCTGGTGTAGCTACTGGCAGCCACAAGACAGACAAATGCTGAAAACTGCTTGAATGAGCTCCATTCACATTAGGGCCCCAGGGAAGCAATGTAAAAAGCCACCTAGACTTCAAATACAAAGCATTTTGGGAAAATCTCAACATCCTTCAGAACTAACAAAAAAAGACATAAGAGACAAAAGCTTTTAATACCAGGATTTCTTGACACGTGAGGGGCTTGGCACGCCAGTTCATCCCATGTTCACGTAAAGGGAACAGCCTGAAAAGAAAGAAATTTTCAGCCCAGGTGAGCAAAGACGACAGTCAACCCCAAGTACCCATTTTCTTAAAACTAAAAATGATTCCAAAAATTTCGATATCACAGGCATCTCTTGTAGACCTCATACTCTTAAGGACACACGAGGAGTTTATTATATGGCAAACGGATCCTTCCCATAAAAGCACTGTCTACACCAATGACAACAAAATGTTTTGCTTATCTGAACCTCTCTCATTGCCCTAATGCTTTGCTCTGCAGTAACGCTGCAAGATCAAGCATGACCAAGACCTGCACTGCACGGCTGCACTGGAAACTGTCTTCAGGATTCCTGCTGCATTGTTTCCAGACGAATATAACTCAATAAAAACAAAGCAGACACAGGTTTCACTCCAGAGTAATTCTGACTCTTAAAAGATACACAATATTGACACAGAGGGTTTACCACTGTATGTAAGAATGGTTTTCTTCCAGAACTTCATAGTTGTCCCACCAAGATTCAAGCAGATCGTCAATGTGTAAACCTGCAAAGAAAAGGAAAAAGTCAGGCAGGAAGGAAAGACACCAAATGAAAATTAAAATCAGCCAGTCACTCAAAGTGGCTCATTATGCAGAGCCAGATGTTCACATACAGGCATTAGTTTCTCTAACTGAACAACCATTGCCCTAAGTCAGAACAAAACCTTTGTTTTCTATTACCAAACAGAAAACTAAAGAACATACAGCCAGAACACGGACATTTTAAAATGAAAATTCTTGGTGTTATTTTGTTTTCGTGGTGGGTTTTGGTTTTTTTTTTGTTTACCAATTGTCCCACGTGGATCAAGCTACTCTTTCACCAGTTCAACCAGCTGCAGCAGAGCTGCATCAGTTATCGCACAAAGTACTCACCGTTGGGTGAAAAACGGAGCTCATTTTTATAAAAGCTTAAGTTCCACATCTGTTCTTCCTCGTCATTTTCTGATTCTGTCAAACCCTGCAGAGGAGAACAGGCAATCAACAAGCAGCAATGTTAAGGAAAGGCAGTATTCACTTCAACACGTCTTGCTTTCCCCTCGTATTTCTGAATCATTTCAAGCTAAATCCTCGAAGCGTGTTTTGGGAAGTAACAGCTTGATTCTGACGCACCCACACGCAGCATTTGTTTCCCCTCAACAAACAAATCCTTTAAAGGTTCTGAGCCTCTCAATGTAAAGACAGAAGCGTGCCCTCAAATCTAGAAAGCGCTCCTAAACTCAGCATGCAGGGAGGAAGAGCCAGGAGCACGTGTGCATCATCGTTTAGTCCGTACCGGGTAATGATGTCGGTATCTCTGCAAGTCTTTGGCTGCATTCCAGTTGCGCCTTCCTATGGACTAGAAAGAGAGACAGATCAGAGATCCAGAACAAAGCTGCCTTCTGAAATAAATAAATAAATAGACAAATGTTTATTTATTTGTTCTATATAAATAAATAAATATTTTTTCAATGACCAAATTCAGGATCTTTCACACGTTCCCCTGCTCTTCTCTCTCCTGTGCCCTCTGCTCTGTGCTCCCACCACTCTCCAAACCAGGCAGTTTGTTATTGCAGCCGTTTCTCCGCATTCCTGAAGACGACTCTGGGCTAAGTTCACATCATCTCCTTGAGCCAAACCAATTTTTCTTTCTAGTCTTGTTAATCAAGGCCTTCACGCTTTATGCTATCATTTATCCCAGTTGGGTTTTCCTACAGGAACGGTCAAAACGAGCTGGAAATCCCAAACAGAAAAATGTTTCTTCTTTAACTCAAAGATTTTAAGACAAACCAAGCCCTGCTCGTCTGTCTCTATGTCACGACACACCCTAGACAAGACAGAGATCAGGCTTTAAAATTGCAGCATTTAAGATGCAGAAACAGCCCTTACATTCAAGATTCTCATTCCCTGTAGACGTTACTGAAATAAAGCTTTCTACATCCTTGCTTTACACTCGAGAACAGCCTCGCTGCTTAGACAGCAGACAACACCAGAGCCACACGGTCACATTAGGTATTTATTTTCTCAGAATTCTGTTCCAATCACCACCTTCATTAGCGCTCATCTCTCCAAGTAACCAAGCTTTATATGTCAAGCCTACCTGAAAACGCCTTGGAAAAAACGGTGAATTTGATCTTGGCTCCTACAAATAAAAGGAATTTAGCTGAAACATTTTGAAACCAACCTTCAATAATAAAATAAATATACAAAATTAGAATACCCACAGCAGTGACTCACACCACCCCTATTAGTTGCCAAGTGACAGATTTACCCGGTTACAGCTGAATTCATAATTCAAATTGCTACAGAGAAAACCCTCTGGTGCTACATCCACTTGACAATTAGATGTCAGGTTCTCCTCGCTGCACAGGTGGGCTAGATTCATTCCAAATGTGGCATTTAGACAGAAATCAAAAAGAACAGCTTCATTTCTCCCTCTGAACTTCAAGGAAATAAAAGTTGCAAGTATGACTTTATTTTAAACGCATTCGACTAAACTACATTTTTTTTTTTGTTTTTTTTTACAGTGGATTACTTCAGTAAGAGATTTTGTTACACTTGACAAACAACACAGAGAGGTTTAACCTCGCTGAGCTGAACCACCTTGTCCCACGAAAGCCCTTCGAAGCGTTCTGTCCAGGCAGGACCAACACGGATAAAGTTGCTCAGGAATGAAAGGACCCACCCAAGGCAAAGCGCAGAGCGCTCAGAGCATCCCACGGCAGCTCCAGCAAGAGCAGGGTCTCTGTGAAGCGGTGATAAGACGTGCAGACTCTTGCAAAATAAGCATTTTAAGAAAGTTAGGAGAAAGAAGCAGCAAATGCTCTCCCACGTTAAAAGATAACTTCATTTAGTTCTTCTTAACCTCAGTGGCACAGAGGAAAATAGAAGAACAAAACCACTCTCTGCAGAACGCTGACCACCTGCTCATTAATTATAAAGGCAGGAACCAAATGAGATTTTCTAACACCTTGTTGTAATGAAGTCATTCATTCAGCTGCCCTGTTGATTGTTAATACTTAAAATTTATGAAGCATGCACAGCATTTGGGAGATCAAAGCGTGACCCCTACAGGGAGGTCACCAATACAGAATTTCTAAAATTACGTTTTCAAAAATACCTTTACACGCTACGGTTGCCCCATACTTTGCTGAGAGGCGTTAAGTGAAGCTCAAATTGCTAAAAAAAAAGCTAAAAGCACCAAAATGCAGAAGAGCCACGCGGACACACCTGCGGGAATTGCGTATATGGAGTATTTGCCGTGACACAAGTGAAATGCAAAGATCAAAGCAGAGTGTCAAGCTGGTTCTGAAGGTGCCGAATGAAAATAATAATAACAAAAAAACCTCTAACCTCAGTATTAAATAAAAACATCAGCGGCTTCAATGCTGACATACAAAAAGTATACCATCTAGGCTGAGAGGAGAAGAATGAGAATTAGTGTCACATAAGCCCTTAAAGTTTTTTTTCAGGCACTGTCAGACGGAGGTGATCACACGTTCACCACGGAAGGAAGAACTCCTCTTTAAAGATGCAGAACAATATTCCAGAGGCTCTTAAGTCTCGGGTCTGACATCCTCCTTTGCAAGGCAAAGCTCAGAAAGTCCACTCACTGGAGTGGAAAAATGATCCTTGTTTTTACAGTTGTCACAATCCAGAAGCTGCTCTAAGAAAAAAAAAAAAAAATCTGAAAACAAATAGGTTAAAAAGAATAATCTGAATCTTCCAGAGGCGTTAAAGCTTGTGAACGAAACCAGAACTCTGGCCACCTACAAAAGAAGACTGACAGTGGCCCTCAAACAGTGCCAAACACTACGAAGGAAAACTCTGCCTCTTCCTTTAAGCTACAGCTATTTTGCCTAAAATACCCAAGATCTTTCACAGCCCAGTTTCAACTACACTCCGGGCAGAAAACTCCGTGAAGACACGGAGCCATCCATGGGCACACCCATCTGCTCTGTTTCGAGCCTGATTTTCTTTGCAAAGTACCAAGTGTGTATTTTTCTAGGAAGTCATGGGTGTTCGGAATACTACGCTGCACAGAACTCGTTTGTTTGCTTTATTTTTATAGGGCAGGTTATTTTAATCTCTTAAAGCTTATAAAAAAATTTAAACTTTAGTATTAAGCGCCTTTAAAAGCGTATTAATTAGAAAGCTTTATCTGCCTACTCGTATTCTAAAAATACGGATGAGTTGCTGAAATGAAACTGAAGTGAAGGATTAGTTTCCCTTTCCCGAAATGGGAGGAGTTTACGGTCAGTAGCATGTTCTGAGTGACCCAGGAAATACTGAAAAAGACACTGTTCTGCATTTTTGATGGGTGTTGTTTAGTTTTCAGAGTTGCTCTAAATACAATTCCTAGGGAAAAAAAACCCAAAAAACATGTCTAAAGGGAATACAAAGTTGCAGTCCACTTGGAAAACTGAGCAGGTGTTACTTGATGGTTTTTTATGAGTGGCATGAAGGGTCAGCACACAAAGACGAGGATATCAAAAAAAAAAAAACCCTAAAAGCAAGGAGCTGCTGAAGAACATCAATGTCACAACATCAAACCCAGCAGCCATCGGGATGTGCTGGGTGGTGTGCGTGTATGGCAGGTGCCACACGAAGTCAGAGCCTATATTTATGGGATAAAGTATCCAGACCACAGGGAATGGTGAGGGGAAAAAGAGAAAAAAACAAAATTAAAAGCCTGCTTGTGGCAGCCTGATGGAACAGAAGGGGTGATGAAGTCCAGGCACATCTTTGCCTTCGCCATCCCCGGAGCTCATTTCTGAACGGGCCCCAGGTCGTCTCTTCTCGAGGATTTGGACAAAATTACACGCCAGTGAAACCGAAAAACCAACACACCTTTGAGTCCTTGCAAGTATTTTAAGCTGCTCCGCTTCCAAGAGCTCAGGACGCTGGAGAGAAAAGCTCCCCGGCAGCCCCCAAGGGTGGGTGCCAGGGAAGATCCAGGCGGGCACATCAAGTACCGGCGACACTCCCAAGGGCACGGCAGCTCTGCCAGCACTCTCTATGAAATTATAGCCTATCACACCATCCAGCTGCGGGGTATCGAGGCGGCTGCCGCAGCGGAACCGCAGCGAGGGGCGCCCGGCGCGGAGCAGGAGCCGGCGGAGGCTGCGGAGGAGCCGGGGCCTGGCAGGGAAGGGGTTTCCCCATCCCGTCTCGCCTCGGAGGGTCTGCTCCGTGCCCCGTCCCGCCCCGAGGCGCCCCCGCACCCCCCCGGCACCCACCTGGGCCTGCTGGGAGCCCCGCGCCCCGCTCGGCACCGGCTGCTCCGCGGCATCCTCCGGCTCCTCCCCGGCTGCCGCCTCCGCTGCTGCCGGCTCGCCTTCGCCATCCTCCTCCTCGTCCTCCTCCTCTTCCTCCCAGGTGGAGTCGTACCTCCAGAGGCACGACTCGTCCTCCGGCTCGTCCTCCTCCGCCCTGAAGCCGCGCCAGGCCGCCATGGGAGCGCGGCGGGGAGGGGAAAAGGGAAAGCGAAAGGGCCGGCTGGACCGCCCGCCCGCCCAGCACAAAGCCCGACCACGTGGGGGGGGTGAAACTGGGGGACGGGAGGAAACGCGGGAAGGCCACGCCCCTTCCCTGAGGCGCCGCGTCTGATTGGCCGCCGGCCGGATCGCCGCGCGGGTCCCTGCGCCCTCCCGCTCCTTCTTCACTGGCGCAGCCGAGGGCATCCCTTCGGCAAGGGAAGAACAACAACAACAAAACAAGAGCTAAAAAATGTAATTCTGCTCTTTTCCACCCATCCTGGCGCTGGAGGGGTGCTGAAGGGGCTATGCAGCCCTCTCCAGGCCAAACTGATCGCTGATGTAAGCGAGACACCGGAGTAATAGGAGCTTTCTTCTTCAGCGCAAAGAATTCTGCGAGAATTGTGTATTTAACTTCTTCACGTGTTAAACAAATAGTCCTTCCATTGGGTAAGGCAATATTCCCCTTACAGGAAAATTAATGAAAGAAAAATCTTCCCAAAAAGCCAGGACGCAGTGAAAAGGGAGAAGAGAGCTGCAGCACGCAGGTCACTCAAAGCATTTGCGTTCTCCACCCATCTAACTTCGCAACCAACTAATTCCTGAAACAAAATCCATGTTGCTGGATCGACTGTGAAATCCCAGGTGGGCTCTCCTCGCTCCAAGGATGGTGTTGAGAGATGTGCCAGTACACGTTGACACACTTCTACTTCAAGCTGAAAATCAGTACAGCAAAAAACAAATGTAGGCTAGAATTGCGTGGATGAAAAGGCTTCACGCACAAGGTACAAAATCTGCACTTTATGGCCAAGATCTACATCGATCATGACAAAGTGACCAGCACTTGAATTCTCAAGGAACCAGAAAAGCTTAAGAGGTATTCATCTTTTAGCACTCACCTCGACGACAGATCTTTAAGTGACATACAACTTCCAGGAACTTGATCAGACCAAACCAACTAATTCGAGCATTTTTCTTAAACATCAAAATTAAAAGCAAGATCTTCCACACACATGGTGATACAAGGTCGATTTCTACCCTCCCAGAAAACCTCTGAGATGCCTGTAGCGTCACTCTCACAAACCACAGCCCCAAGGAGCTCTCGGTGGGCATCTCACGGAACATTCTGCAAAGCTTGCGGGAGCCCAGCACTAAACTCAGGGCATTTCACACCTCCTGGCTTGGAATTTGTTTGTGTTCCGCTGTTTCAGACCCTAAAACAGTGAGCTGGCACCTTATGGCAGCTGATTTGGCAGAGTTCTGACCTTCAAGAGCTCACCGGCGCACAAGAGGGGGTAAAGAGGCGAGTGAGTGACAGGGTAGAAGTTCCTAAGGTCCAGGCAAAGTTCGTACGACTCCCCCTGACAGACAGGTGGGCACTTTTGACCAATTCCATTGAAGACACAGGACACCTAAATAACTTTCAGAAGAAGTTGGGCCATATTTTAATCAAGTTACACAGCAACTACCATTTAGTAAAATAAAAACAAGTCAAATTTATTCTCGGTATAAAACAAGTGAAGCAAATAAGGCAGACAGGAACTGGGCTACGTACCTAGAATAAAAGCACAAACTAGTAGATTCCTAGTTCCTCACCTCGAAGAAATACTCACAGATGAAGTAATTCGTCTTTTTATTAACTGACAGTTAATATGGTGAAACAAATTTGGCACCATTTCAGCCCACTTCGTTCACCATTTAACATGTGTTTGTGGACCGCGGTCCATCTTCTCATACCACAAAAATAGTAACTTCAAATCTCAATTTGAATTTCTAGCGTATAAAAGATAAGCATTACAATGTCAGTAACATACTCACGTCGTAGAACGAAATTAACATTTTGGAATACCAATTCCATCAACATCTAATAAAACTGCTTTAAAAAAATATAAATAATGAAATACAAAACCCGCCGTTACACACTACTGTATAACAAATGGATGAAGCAACATCTCCAGGTTCATGCACTGCTCAGCTGATCCCTTACAAATCCATCTGACATCACCAGATATTTTATTTCAGACATTTATTAATTAGCCTGTCCAGGGGCATTATGATTTTTGCCTCACGGTATATAAAGATTGAAAGAAGGTTCCTCCAGCGAACGGAGTGAAAGAATACCTCAACTCAGCAGTCACCTCTATTTAGAAGAATTTTAGTTTTACTGAACCAACAAATTCAGACATTTGATACAAACACTGTGTCTGCAGTAAGTAAAACGGCCAAACAACATTACCCACAGAGGGTCTGCAATATTCAAAGACAAAGCAAAGGCAGAAAAAATGATCCAGAATTTACAGAAACCACCTATGCTTTCTGGGAGCTGAGGGTGTTTCACCGAGCCCTCGTTTCAGGCACTCTGCTGACACAGAGCGCGTTACAAGTTTTAAAGGCCACCGCCGGCACCGTTTGTGTCAACTCTTACCGCCGCCAGCTCTCTCCCTTGGCGCCCCAAGAAGGCAGCTCCCGCTCGGCGCTGACCAGCAAACACATCAGGAAAAACAAAGTCCCGCACGTACGCAGCCGAATGTGCAGATTCTTCAAATACCTGGCTCAGATACCTTTTCCTTTCTCAAAAAGTCTGGGTAGCAACTATCCTGCTACTGGCGTTTTAGCGTTCCCTCCTCGCGTTCCACGGTCTAGCGCTTCTCCCTCTCTCAGAGCTCGCTCTACGTCCTGCGTCGTTTCGCAGCGCTCGGACTGGAAGGGTTACTGTTTGCACTTAAGACCTTCTCAGTGACTCTGTTGCGCTTCCTCTTATCAGATCCTTCTTTGGACCCAGAATCTGATGAAGTTTTCTCTTTCTCTTTGCTGCTTGGCTTTTCAGTTGTTTTTCCTAAACTTCCAGAAGGTGCAAAAACTGAAACAGGATCAAAGTAATGATTCCACATCAGAGTCGTACACACAGGCAAGCAAGAGGTGATAGCAAATTTCTTTATGACATAAAATTTTTCCAAACAATCGATTTTTAGCATATTTAATCACCATTTAAGTTTCGCTTTTAAAGGAAAAGTCTTCTGTAAGAAAGGCACATCTTGTTTTTATTATTTGCTTTAAAGACAGGCATGTGTTTTGACAAGCTGGAATCAAATTCATTAAATGGAATTAAACAGTACTTAAAATTAAAATACTTAATAGGAACACTTACAGAACCAGTCTATTAAATTTGTACTCAGCAGCAGTCATTACATTTGGTATTACAGATAGATCTTATAACATCCAAAATTTAATATATTTTAAAAATACATTTTTAGATATTTTATTACACTCAATCTTAAAACACCACTTATTCTGTGATATAAATAGTATGAAATTATATAGTTAACAGTTGGCTTGGTCTGTTAACGTAAACAGCAGAATCCCTAGTGCTGACATTTGACGCCATTCTACATCAAAGTATTACAAAAATAAGCCTTATATTTAAAAGAAGCAAGATAATTCAAATAAAATAAAACTCTGCCCGCCTTCCCACTGAAGCATACAATCTTACAATATTTTTTTGAATTATCGGCTCTATTTTTCCCCCGTGACTACAAAGATCCGAACACAGAGTATTTGAGTTCACTTAAACAGGACTCCACTTTCTTTCAGAGATTTTTAGATTGCTTCAGACTCCCCAGGTTTTGTCAAGTACATATTAAATCCCAAAAACTCCGAAGCTATACAACTCTGTACACATGATTTAGGAGCAAAGGAGAAAGCTTCTGAAGTATCGGATATTGGCAACTGCCAAGTCTGTGCGTTCTTAAATTATCCTAGTTCTTGGCATGAGCACGTGCTAAGTCTGAACACAAATCACAAGGTACACGTATTTGGTATTTACATTTTAACATTAATTTCTCAGAGTTACAGTTGTTTTTTAATCTCGTATTACACAGTAGAGAGTTACAAATTTACCTTCTTCTGGACCTGCATGCGCTTCCATCTCTTCTTTTATTTCCTCTTTCACTTCTTCTTCTATCATTACTTTTCCTACAGAAAAAGATTGGCAGGCAATGGTTAGAACCGTGTGTATTTTTTTTTTTTTGCATCAGTAGTCTCAACGTATGTGCATAATGTTAACTAGTATTCAGGGCAACATTTGGCAGAACGGGTTCCTTAGCACTGTGACAGAGAAACAGAGCTAACAGTCCAGGCATACTGCGGGCACAGCGGAGGGTAAATGTACTGAACGAGACGATGTCGCATGTCAGAAAGCTCCACTGAAATTATTAATGGGAAGAAAGCACAATGGCAAACAGGCAAGACATATTGCAGTGTCTTAGCTGTATCAGGATTTTATACTGATTTTTCAGTGTAAAGTTTAGTGCACCTAGTAATCGAGAAGCATTTCACTGTAGTTCAAAACATCCCAAGAGCTCTTTTGGCAGATGCTTCAACTTCCTAACTCCTGCCTTGGAGAACAGTCCTAAGCAACACACGTACAGCTGAACATTGAAAATCCAGCTCTAACTGCTCAACCGAAGGTTTCTGTCAAACTGATGTATATATTTCTATCAGATTAGACAATACAAACAGGCTTATCACGAGCGAGAAGAACCTGGAAGAACCAGGTAGTTAAATTCCAAGAAGATAAAACCACAAAGAGATGATTTCACAATGCAGTGAAACCACCATGGATCCATACAGATGCTTCTAAACATTTCGCAATGGTTTTATTTTCAATCAACTTTAATGCAACCATAGGAAAAAAACGCCAAAACTAATGACAAAATCTATCATCAGACATAAAAAACCAGTAATCCTTAAAAAAGACATAGGAACCGTATTAAAAATAGTAATAGCCTAAAAATGAGACGGTTATGCCAGCATAAGATACAAGTCCACAGCCAAAACCCAAGTTTCTCCAGCTACTGAAACTGCAACTATTCAGTAAGTGTTTTATCAGTGTATATAGTTAAACATTAGCTGAATTGCTCTTTAACTGCCTTACATCATCACTGGTACAGAAAATTTTATCACAGAAATACTACTATATGCCAGTTCAACATTTTCTCTTCCTGATGCATCTCACACAGAATGTCCTTGGATTGGCACGTTACATTCTTTGGAGGGGGAGCCTGGTTAAACTACCCATGCCGAGATGAGTTCACAGCAACAAAGGGTAAGAGACTGCTATCACATCTTACCTTCTCTCACTTCTTGAATCATTTCATCAGGAAGAGCAAAATTCTTCTCTATATTAGGGAACGGAAGAATTTCAGATTCGTGCTTAGAAAAAAAAAAAAGACAGATCCCTGTGAATGACTTTGGTAAGAACTTTAATTTGGTTTTAGAAGTGCAATCTCAAGTTCGATTTTACATGCAACTAGTGGCTCAATAAATCTTAACAAGAAACTCCAGATATTAGAGTCAGGAGGCTCCTCATGTCAAACTGATTACGAAGGTCAAGATGTCTGAGACCACAAATCATAATAATTTGGGATCTCTGGAACCCAACCACGGAAAATTTTTATGCAGACACATTGTAGTCTCCTTGCTGACACTTAGGTACCTATGTAAACATTTGTTGGATGAGCATTTGTGCAACTTTAATAGCCAAAATCAAACACAGTACGGAAAAAAACCCAAACACACCACTGCAGGTTTTGTCATCTCCCATCTAACACACTTTCATACAGGGAAAACCCCATCAACTCACTGGAATGATATGAATTCTTAGTAACATGAAAAGTACAGCAGATTCAGTGATTCTGGCCTATCAAAACTCCTGAACTGTAAGCAGTAAGAACATGCCTACATCAATCCTTTATACTCACAAGAGCCTGCATATCATACATGGTGCTCAGGTGGTCCCAGATCACTTTGGAGGAAATCTGCCGTCCGATATTCTGGCTGAATTTGTCTCGGATACAAATCATGTGGAAATGGCGATTCACACCTGGAGGGAGGAGGGAGGAGAGAACTCAGTGCAGTTAAAACTACCAACATTTCTACTTATGCCACGTAAGTAAAAACAAACAACCAAAACATTCCATCGTTACAGGGAAACCACACATCACGGGAGAAACACACGGCAAGCTGGCCAGCCCTGCCCGGCTGATATTTCGCCCTACATCGCAGATGCTGCTCCGGAGAAGGGCCCCACCGGGTAGCGCCGACATGTGGCCGCGGCCGGAGCTTTTAGTGCAGCAACCGAGGGGAAGCGTAGGGCAGCGGGTCAGCACGGAGCGTGGGGCCGGCTCCGAGCGCAGGGGGCTGCCGAGCAGGCCGGGCCGCCACGCCGCCTCTCGCCCCACGGCCCTCGCCATGCTCGGTGAAGGCCCCGGGAAGCCGCTAGGGGCAGCACCGCAGCGCGGCCCGGCCGCCAGCCCCCCCCTCCCCGGGCACCGTTAGCGCTCCGCGCCCGGCGCCTCCTTCTCCTCCCCGGCCAGCGCCGTTACTCGAGACCGCGGCTCGGCCGCGGCCTTCTCTCACCTACGGGCTTGTGGCCCAGCATGGCGTGGAAGAGGCAAACCTCCACTTCGGGGCTCCACACCACCACCGCCTCCTCCGCCGGCACGCCGGCCTCCGGGGCGGCGGCAGCTGCGGCGGCGGCGGCTGCGACTGCGGCTGCGACCGCCGCGGCCGCCCCCGGCCCTGCCGCGGGCAGCGGCGGCTTCTCCCCGGCTCCCGCCGAGCCGCCCTCCGCCTCGCCCATCGCCGCGCCGCCGCCCGCAGCGGCTCCTGCCGGCCGGGAGGAGGGGGTGGCGGGCCGCGGGCCGCTCCTCGGGCGGGGCGGGGCGGGAGAGGCCCCTGGCCGCCTCCTCCCGGGCGCGGGGGGCGGTCCCGGGGCGGGCGGGGGTTACCTCGGGGCTGGGACGCGGGAAAAATGGCTCAGCCGGGCTTCGAGGCTGCTCAGCGCCGTGCGAGAAGTTTCTCATGCACCGTCGCCAAGCTTTAGGGTTTCTTGGGGCGGTGTTGATGGAGGCAGGGCCGCCCCGGGTGGCCTCTGCAGGATCGTCCTTCTGCAATCTGAGCTCGGGGAGGTGGCACAGAGAGGCCCCAAGCTCGGCCCTGCCGCCATGGAAGCCTCGGCGTCCCCAGCACTCGCCCTCCCGGCCCGGCCTCCCTCGGCCCGAGTAGCTCTAGAAGTGGAGGATTGGGCTTGAGAAGTCCTCAGCACTGCACAGCTAACCCCCCCCCTGCCTGAAACCGCTCGTCCTTGTCACCACAGGGTTGTTTTATATCAACCTGAGATTGATGCTTAATGAATTGATGCTCAACACGACCCGGCAGGGTGCTCCTGCAGCCCAGAAGGCCAAGCGCGTCCTGGGGTGTATCAGGAGAAGTGTGGCCAGCAGGGCAAGAGAGGGGATTCTCGCCCTTTACTCTGCTCTTGTGAGACCCCACCTCGAATACTGTGTCCAGTTCTGGTGTCCCCACCGTAAGAGGGACATAGATCTGTTGGAGCACATTCAGAGGAGGCCACAAAGATGATCCAGGGGCTGGAGCAGCTGTGCTACGAGGACAGGCTGCGGGAGCTGGGATTGTTCAGTCTTGAAAAGAGAAGACTTCAGGGGGACCTAAGAGCTGCCTTCCAATACCTGAAGGGATCCTACAGGAAGGCTGAGGAGGGACTTTTTACAACAGCATCCACCAATAGAACAAGAGGAAATGGGTTTAAGTTGAAGGAGAATAGATTTAGATTAGATCTTAGGAAGCAATTCTTCAGTACGAGGGTGGCAAGACTTCGGAATAAATTGCCCGGAGATGTTGTGGCTACCCCCTCCCTGGAGGTGTTCAAGGCCAGGTTGGACAGAGCCTTGAGTGGCCTGATCTAGTTGAGAGGCATCCCTGCCCGTGACAGGGCGGTTGGGTTAGATGATCTCTAAGGTCCCTTCCAACCTCGGCCATTCTATGATTCTATGATTCTGTGATTCTATGAATAGCTGCACCTGGTGTGCTTAAAAACATGCAGAACCCACCGGCTTCACCCGTCAAATTTAAGGCCTTAAAAAACATTTTGTCTGGGAAGAAAGAGAATGTATCGTTCCCTTCGTGTCAGGTTTTTTTGCCTTCTTAGGTATAATTAGACACATGGGCATGAAGCAGGGCTTGTGTTGCTTAGGTGATCAGATTTTCCTATTGCTCACTCCACTTGAAATTGTAATCCTTCTCCTGACATTAAAATAATTTTGTTAGCAAATAATGACATCATACGTAAAGAACAACTATTCTGAGGGAATAACAAAGCAGTGGTGGCAAAAAACAAGCAGAGGGACATTATTTTCATGCAAATCATCCAAATAAAAAGCGGCAAAGGGCAGTTGCAATATTCTGAAATGGGAAACTCTCTGTACCTTTGATACCCGAAGAATTAACTTCGCTTGTGTCATTCTTTGGGGCCTGATGTAATGCTTATACCCAAACCAGTTTAATCTAACATGAAGTAAACATTTGAAATGAGTTAAACCCAAAACCTCATGCGTGAAGCCTTGGTGTGGATCCTGGGTTGCACTGAACCTGCCTTTACACAGCTCAGGCTTCACGCTTCTTTCCTCATTTTGAGTCAAAATCACCTATCAGCAAGGTTTTGCTGATCTCAGATACAACTCTGCATGGTTTTCCAGTTAAATCCATCCCTAAATCCAGTATGGATCTCAGACCTGTTTAATCTTCCAGTGTTTATTTGCCCTTTGCCACTGCCTAGTCTTAACCTGCTACCGAAAGAGAGCATTATGATTTCCCGTGATGATGGCACAGCAGGAGTAGATGAGTTTCTAAACAACTGAATTCCTGTTTTCTTACACGTGTTTCTAGACCTAGAAAAATGAAGGAAGAAAGAAAAGGAAATAAGTATAAAAATTGTTCCTCCATAGACAATTTTCAAAGTTTTGCAGGAATATTCTTCTTCTTTCTTCTTCTTTCTTTCTTCTTCTTCTTCTTCTTCTCCTTCTTCCTTCATCCTCCTTCTCCTTCTCCTTCTCCTTCTCCTTCTCCTTCTCCTTCTTCTTCTTCTTCTCCTTCTTCCTTCATCCTCCTTCTCCTTCTCCTTCTCCTTCTCCTTCTCCTTCTTCTCCTTCTTCTCCTTCTTCTTCATTATTATTTATTTTCTAATTATTATTATTATTTTATTTTTAAGTCTGTGTGAAACACTGAGCTTCAGGACTCTCATCTGTCACATTATTCTTCTACTTAAAAGCAATTGTCAAGAGGGAATAACTGTGTCAACTCAAATAGCAATTTCTAAGCCCTGATGACTAAAAGAAGTAGCATGTGAAATAGAATGTGAAAAAACATATGGCCACCTCTGAAAGTACAGTAGCATATGAAAATAATTTAATTCTGTAGAATAATGTTAATTAAACAGGAAGAGTATATGCATAAACTGGCTGCTCTTTTGTTTCAGTCACAAATAATTACATTTCCCTGTGTCTATATCTCCTTGTCTCCTCTAGGAAACATATGGGAACCTAGAATAATGCCATGTACAGCCTCTACCTGGATTTGGACCAGAGTTACATTTTCCTCTAAATTGTAGAGGTTGGTTTTTCCTCTTCACTGAACAGATTTTTCAGATTCTGAAAAATTTACCCTCCTCTTGATCACCTTTAAATCTTGCTTTTTGTCTTAAGCAGAGATCAGCCATGTAAGACTTGCACAATTTAGTTCTTCTCTTTTTCTTCCCCCTTTTTAGACTGCTTCCAACCTTAGAAGCCTGGCTGCTATTAAATCAGCTAAGGGTGCTCAGCCCTTCGCTGCATCGGGTCGTCTGTCCCCTGGAGAAATGATCTGATACTTCCTAAGACATGGCAACAACTGAGAAATACGCTGAGCATTTGGCATTCTCTCTAGAAGCGTTGGATTTCGGCGATAAGCAATATGGCTACGACTATTTCTGTCATTATTTTAGAACACCATGTGTGAGTGCCCTTAACAATGTAAAAACTTCATTCTGAATCCTGGGTAATTTTTGGTGTGCCACGTGAATGTTTGTAAAATAATCTCACATTCTTGCATTAAAACCAGTCACTTAGTTGGGGGTTTTTAGTACATCTTTGATATAGAATGGAGAAAAATCTGTCTTACATGGGTGAATGAAACCTCCTGGGACCCCTGGAGAGCATTACCAACTTTATTCTACAGAAAATGAGAAAGGGTTGCTGCAGTTTGCTGGAGACTGTGGTTAGAGATCCCTGGTAAAGCTGATGGATGTGTTTCAGTGTGAAATCTCTGGAAAGTTTTACATTAACAGAGCTGCATAGGGAATTGTCCAAAAGTTGGAGCTTGATCATTTTGCATATCTTGTAATAAATCAATGAATGTAGAGTCTTGCATCTGGGTAGGAACAACCCCACGTTCCAGTATAAGCTGGGGAATGACTTATTAGAGAGCAGTGTAGGGGAAAGGGACCTGGGAGTCTTGGTGGGCAGCAGGATGACCATGAGCCAGCACTGTGCCCTTGTGGCCAGGAAGGCCAATGGCATCCTGGGGTGTATTAGAAGGGGGGTGGTTAGTAGGTCGAGAGAGGTTCTCCTTCCCCTCTACTCTGCCCTGGTGAGACCCCATCTGGAGTATTGTGTCCAGTTCTGGGCCCCTCAGTTCAAGAAGGACAGGGAACTGCTGGAGAGAGTCCAGCACAGGGCAACTGGGATGATTAAGGGAGTGGAGCATCTCCCTTATGAGAAAAGGCTGAGGGAGCTGGGGCTCTTTAGTTTGGAGGAGACTGAGGGGTGACCTCATTAATGTTTACAAATATATCAAGGGGGAGTGTCACAAGGATGGAGCCAGGCTCTTCTCGGTGACAACCACTGATAGGACAAGGGGTAATGGGCTGAAACTGGAACATAAGAGGTTCCGCTTAAACTCGAGAAGAAACTTCTTCTCACTGAGGGTGACGGAGCACTGGAACAGGCTGCCCAGGAAGGTTGTGGAGTCTCCTTCTCTGGAGACATTCAAGACCCACCTGGACACGTTCCTATGTAGCATTATCGAGGCGTTCCTGCTCTGGTAGGGGGATTGGACTAGATGATCTTTCGAGGTCCCTTCCAATCCCTAACATTCTGTGATTCTGTGATTCTGTGAAGACAGCTTGATATAGATGTGCTTTTCTCCCCGTTAAACCTGTCGAGGTGGAAGCACCAAAAAGATAAGCCTGTTTGTTGTTAGAGTCTTATCACACAGCCCTTCAGAGCAGCATTCCCTCTTCCAGCGGTCGGCAGGGAGATACTTTCCAGCTTCCAGTTACCTGAGGTCTTAGCAAAAAGGCGTGTTTGGTTAGTTTATACAAGAACATTGAACAGGGAGTTCACTCTCAGATCTGACCTCTTACAGGAGCAAAAATACGGAACATAATTCAAAATAAGGTGTGTGTGGGGGGAAGTGTTTTAGCAAAGAAGAGGGAAGCAGCTGTCGGGCAGAGGATGCATTCAGTTTGCTGAGACATATGTTCTTCAACTGAACTTTTCCCTTGTGACAGGTTGTGCTTGTTTTCCCAGCAGAGAGAGGCTACATGCTAGATGGGCCTCAGATGGCAAGCCTTAGAAAAATAGATTGAAAACAGTGCAAATAATCATCTCTAAGCACGCACAGAGGTGTTCATTACTGCTACTGTTATTTTAAAATATCCCAGTGCAGAGTGGGGACTGACGGAGGAAAAGCCAGCTCAATGATTTTTGAATTCAATAAATCCATCATGTCCCAGGTTTACAGAGAAGCCTAAAGAAAACAGAGTGAATTTAGAATGAAACAATTCAAAGCGAGCACAAGAATCAGTTTGTGCATCCCTGGCTGTCCTGAGCCAACATCAGAGATCACAGCATGTTTTACTGAAAATGATTTTTTTATTGATAAAGCCTAAAGATCCTGCTGAACTAAACTCACGCTAGTGATCAGGATTGTTTGCATCATCATTTTCTTCTCTGGGGCGTTTTCTGAAATTTATTTTTCAGAACAAAACCACTGCTGTTTAAAATAAAAAAGGACCCGGCAGTGACAGAAAGGATCTTCAGAAGGAAAGAAGGCGAACACTAAACTCGAGTACCTGACATCAAAATGACAACCACACTCAGCCTTTCACTGTGGCGGAGGGTGGCAGCAGATTTTCATAAAGTACATGTACTCCTTTAAGCACAAACAAACCTTGGCAGAACTGTGCAAGTCGGGGATTTGGGAGGTTCTGTCAGGGTTCTTTTTTTTTTTTTTGCACTTTGCCTACCTTGGGGTATTCACAAGTACCCTTCAGCAGCATCCTCCTTTAGGCTGCAACATCTGGGTGATGTTTAAGATCCCTTCCTAGGATGGAGCCCATGCGTTGGCAAACGATGCTGTGTTGGGAACAAACTGCAGCTGCAGCCAGCCCGGCGATGCTGCTCTTGCAGAAAGCTGTGAAAACAACACGTTGGTTTGCAATTTGGCCTGTAATGATGATAAGTCAATAGCACCACCCTAAGCCAAGTAACTTGTCAAAGCACTTCTGAACTTGGCTGATTTATAGCACTAGATCTCTAGAATCAGCTTGTCTCTGGAGCAAGAGAGTCCACAAAGTGCTAGTAACAAGATCTTTTTTCGCTCATTAATCATGGAAAACAGGCCTGTCCTGTCTCCTGTGTTGTTTAACAAGCACTTCTGTTTCAATTCCAAAACTTCAAGCCTGCATTTGATTTACAGAACCAAACCGGAGCCCTGTAATTCTGGGTTTACTCTCGTGTAAAGTATGTAATTACTCACAGTAGGGAATGCTTGATAAACCAACATATCCAGTGACGGAGCGTTATCTGTTGAGCAAAATTCCTTGCTGGGTGTGGAGTGAAGTTATCACAGGGAGAAGAAATTGGATTATCAGAAATCATGGGTGTATTTGCAGTGGTTCTGTTGGTAGGAGATGCTCTCAGCGTGGGTCGGTTTGCCGTCAACCAGAGAGTTGCTACTGTGCTGGGTCACGAGCAACCTTGAGTTTCTTGAGTCTTGGAGTTTCTCCTTCACCATTTTCAATGATGCCACCACTATCTTTAATAACCTTAAACCAGACGAACAGGAAAAAAAAAAGAAAAAAATAGTTCTTTTATGCTTAAATGTTAATCAAAGGGGAAGAAACCCATCGATTCCAGTGAAGGTGGAATTTCCTATGGCCTGCATTCTGTTTCTATTTATTTGGCAATTTAGGAGACACCTGTAAGAGGAGACAGGAGACAGTTGGTTACTATATTTCAGTCCTGTGACTCTTTTTTTTCTGTCATTTACAGCACATATTTCAAAGCCAGTTATTCCTTTTAAAACAGCACAAAAATGCTGAAGTAACTATATCAGTAATGTAAAGGCTTTGGATTAGATCTGAAACATGGAAGCTTTTCCATCTTCATAGCCAATGAAATGTCAATTTTCACCATGTGCATGCCTAGGGCGTCTCAGGAGGGGAAAAAAACCCCCTCAGATAAACAAACAGGTTTAAAGAAAGGCTGCAGACAACACTGTCATGACTGACATCACTGTATAAAAAGATATATGTATATCTAAATCTGTTCCTGTATAAAGGAACAATAAAAGCTAACAATATTACCAAGGTAATACATGCAATTCTTTTTGCTATGAGCTGATACACTTAGCCACTGTTTGTTTTCTGATTCAGCAGGCAGAGCTTCGCTTCAGTGCGTTGCTGCTTTTATATCATAACTCAGTGATTTTATAAACTGTACAGAGATTATACAGGCTGATGAAAAAGTCAATGATGCCGATGAGTTATTGCTTAAGTTTGGCAAGTTACGTACGTTGCCTTCGTGAGAGACCTAATTGTGTAAACCTGCCCAACGGATCAACAGTTCTCTGCTGCACCACAAAATTCTTATTACTACCTTCTGCACCGTTTCCTACTAGGAGCACCACATGGTTAAACTCTGGCATTGGAGGAGTTTATAGTGGATTGACACAGGATGATTTGGCCAATGTGCTCCACTCCTGTGCTAAGATCACTGTCCATCTTTAAATTGCTTTATCCTTTCTTTGTTTTGCTCAGCAGCTTCTACCCCAAAGTTGCTATTTCAAGCTGGCAGAACTGAACATTCGTCCAAATTCCAACTCAGATTCCTATCAGAACACGTTTTTTGCTGGGTCAGGTCTGTAGGCAATTTTACATATATATCATAATTCCCATCTGAACACGTATGTTAGATTTTTCTGAGGCCAGCTGTGGTATACAGACCTCTTATTGAGAATAGCCTCATTTTTCTTCTGGAATGGAAGTAGCTGAAAACTTGCACGTTTAGATAGATTTCGTCTTTTGTCGTTTTTTGAATAATCTTCTTCCCTTCGCATAATGGATAGCACCCTTAACACTTCTCATTTCTTCAACTGCCGCGGTTGCTTAGAATAAGGATCTCATTTTCACATGAATCCTGTGGCAGGGCAACCTGATGGACCTAAATTCGAAGAAAATTACATAACATTGAAAAAGAGCGGATGCCATTGTAACAAGTGATGGCAGGGCAGCACTATTACTATCATCTACTTTGCATAATCACGTTAGCGACAAAGCCCGTTAGCGCCTTTCACAGCTTTTCGCGGCAAGCTGCGCCTGTCGGCTCTTTAGAAAGAGACAGAGCTTCTGCTTCCTCTATTCAGCATTTTGCAATTGCCTCAGCCATTCATGCTGGCTTTATGCTCCTTGAGACAATGTCAGGGGTAAAGTATCAAATTTAAGCGATTTTCTAAATGGTTGGAAGACCCCAATTTCTTTCCCAATAGTTATCGTCTTTTATCTATGTGAGGAACTTAAAAAGAAAATATATATTTGATTTTACCATGTATGCTGGGGAGGGGGCATATTTTTAAAACCTTGCTGACTATTTCTTTATAGATTGGAACAGGAAGGTTAGGCTTGAGATCCGGATCCTCTGGTGCACATTGTGCTTGGGCTGGCTTTGGATCCCACATACACATCCTAGAGCTATTGAGTCATCCTCCAGCCCGTATAAGAGTCCTTAAGTATCTCTTTACTCTTATCCCATTCTTAAACTGTCTCTGCTGATGATCTGAATTATTCACACTTTTGTTATGTTCCCATTCGAGAAGGACCTCCACTGCCCAATTGAAGTGCTGATACAGAATGCATCAATGTCTGAAGGGTGTCTTGCTCCAGGCTTGAGAAAACTTTAGGTCAGCCTTTAAGGAAGCCACTAGAGAAGAAGTAGTTCGAGAACATCCTAGGGAATGTCAGAGGTCTGTGATTCCCCAACTGTTTTCTACTTAATCTTAGGTTCTGGAGGTCCTTCAGCACACTAGAAATGTTACCGCCTGGTCAAAAGCTTTAGGGAAGATCAAAATCCTCTTTTTTTTTTTCCTAACGTTCCTTCACTGACTGGTTGTCAGATTTGCTGACGTTTCTCCCTCTGGCTGGAAGGGATAGAGGCAAAGCCAACCCTTCATTCACACAAGGTCGGTGCTTTTGTTAACTGCTAAGGTCCCCCTGGCTGAGGGATGCTTTGTTAACTGACTCTGGTATCTGTGTACTTTGTATTTTAGGATCTGTATATACGTGAAGGAAAATTTGATGCTCTTAATTCATATTTGCCAAACTTAGCATACCTCAGAGCTAACTCCATTTTTTGTCAGAACACAGCTCTTTTCCCAGCTCTTTTTGCTGCTGCGAGATATCAAACCCCCCAAAAATAGAAAACTCTTTTTGCAGTAACTTCAGAGGCACTAAATTAGACCCTAGGTTGACTAGCAACCCTGAGACAGGAGTTATTCAATCATATGGTATTTCTGTCTTTCAAAAGGTTTTCTTTTTTTCTTCACCTTTAGAAGTAGATGAAGGTTCATTTGGAATCCAGACATGTCTTGCCATATAATAGAGTACAATGTACTTTAAGAAAATAATAAGAATTTTAAAAATCTGGTTCGCCCTAACAGTAGGAAATTCGGGGCTCAGGTGAACTATAATAGGTCCTATTAACATTGCACACCAGAATTCTGAATTGCTCGTGCGATGATAACAAATATTTACAAGATTCAAAGGATGGCTTTATTCCCAGGGTTTTATTTCCTCTCCCTGGAAGCTATTACCTGAAGTGCTCTCTACTTTTGGTGATGCTAAACATAATCACCACAATTTTTCATTTGAATGAGTAAGTCTCCGCTAGAAAATGTTTACAATTGTGGTAAGTTTAGAAGAGAACTTGCATCTACCAGTGTTTTGTTTGATGCTTTTAAAGGAAGAGTTGCCTGACCACAGAAGAACCACCTGACCTTGGACAGGACAAAATCATCCAGCCCCGTTGAGTGCAAGAACCTTCCACCAAATCGACTTATCAGTTGAGTTTCTCAGAAATTCCCTTTTATGTTGAACTTATTCATGCTGATATTTTTTCCCCTGTATCTGGTTCTGCCGTCTCCCCTTTTATTTCTTAGCCTGAAGACCAAAGGCTCAACAGCTGAAGTGGAGAAAGACCTAAAACGAGAGGTGGAAAAAATAATGTTTGTGGCAATTTAAAATGCTGGGTCATTCACCCTCTTTGTTACATGATCTCCTTTCAAATAATCTCGTAACTGTTGGGTTTTTTTTTTAATGGGAAGGTCCTAGATCTCAGAGTTAGTCCTAGGTCAACATGACTGCTGTCCCTATACAGGTGCCAAACCTTCATCCTCAGGGATGGTTTTCATGGTATTCTCGTTTCAGAAGCCCTTGTTTTGCACAGGACAACATTTAATCTGACCTTGCCTTTCCGAGTGTCCAGCTATGATGATCTCTGGTGGCTTTCATAGGTGAGCACAGCAAGGAAAGGGGCAGTTTCTCCCCATTTTGTGCACAGCAGTTTCTAAAGCTGTTCTAAAGAGTCTTGCTACTACATTCGTTTAATTTCTCTCCATTGAAGGGGAGTCTGACTGATTCCATCTGAATATTTCCCACAATCAAAGGTGGGGTGAGGTGGTAATTTTTCCACCCTTAGAAAATAGCTTCATGTGTAAGGTGTGTACCTGTCTATGCATGTGCAGAAGTGTGATTTATCTTCAATATAAGTGGAGAACTTGGGGCTAGCTGATACATTTTCCTTTATATCTGCAGTCGGTTCTGGAAGAGGAACCTGAGAACATAATAAACTGCATTCACCACTTTGAGGTTTTTTTAAGTTATTCTTCTTGGATCACATTAATAGAGTTAAGAAAAATAATCTTACCTCATTTTCCACTTTACCTTTTATTGCTTCAATTCATATCTGTATATTACAATTCATATCTGTATATTACCTTATCTCTGTGCCCTGATGAGATTGTTTCTAATTTGCTCAAATTCAGAACAGTTTCTATTTGCTCTCACTGTGATCAAGGCGGGCTCATACAAAACTGGTCTCTTCTAATCAGTTTTATGAGGTAGGATTACTGATTAGATGTCTTTATACTTGCCTTCCAAACCAATTTCTGAAATGAATTCTGACAAATGGGTGTTTGAAGCTTGTGATTCTAATACAGGTAATATTGAGGTTCATAATAGGAAGTTTGTTGACAAACGTATTTCTAGAAAATGAAAATCCCAAGCTTACTGGAACGATGAATATGCAACGTGTGCTGCTCCCTTTGCTCTTTAGTTACAAACGGGCAGTACTTTAGACAACAGACAATTAAACAACAGACAAATTAAAGTGATGATGATCACTTGTTTTATGATACTGGACTAAATCTGCTCCCTGGAACTACTGATTCACGGTGGCGCAAGCAGCAGAGATGCTGTTTCCCTATGGCAGTACAATTCATACCATGCAGCTACTCTTCTGAGAAGAAAATAAATTTTTTTAAAACCCCGCTAAGAGGTAATATTAATATCAATGACATGCCCTAATGTGAGAAACTTCTTCTGTCACCAAACCCTACATCTTAATTTTGGGCTTGGAACAACAGTTGCTATTTGCATTGCAAAGAATGACCGACCATTACATTATCTTCAGATAATGTAATTTTAAAACTTGGTGACCTATTAAAATGAGAGGGCAACTGAGGGAAAAACCTCTTCATTGTGGTTATTAACTGCATTGTGAGGTTTTTTTTCTCCTTAATTTACTGTTCAATTGAGTCTTCTGCCAAGAGATACTGTATTAAAATTGTTTTTTCTCTTTAGACGGTTAATGAAAGGTTATAATTAAGATAAGTGGACTCAAGGATCAGATCTCGAATTGATGTTGTTTGATGGGAGCAGCTGTCTTTTGCCGCTTTGTAAGCTCTGTTGGTGTCAACAACCGGAAGCCTAGATGTTCTTCAGAATCATCATTAGTTTTTTTGCGCATTTGCACTCAGCTCAGAATGAAAACTCTGTAATCCTTGTGCCTCGACCCAGTGGTTACAGAGACGTCAGAGCTCACATAACTTACACGTTCAGGTCATCTTAAGGAATGGGGCAACCAAAGATTAATGCAGGATAATTGCCTGTCTTCTTGGCACACTCTGAACAGCTTCTTCCTCTCAAAATTCAGTGTAACTTTACAAGTAATTAAACACAGCTCTGACTTCTGTGATTTTATTGTACGTGCTGGGCCAGAGGAATGATGTTTTCTAGCCTGAATGTTGTAGTTCTCTAATCTTTTCACCGGTTACCAGTCCCCCACGCTGAGGACCATGAACTGTTAAATCACTCCAGACTTAAGGTTTTATTTTAGTTACATGTCTTCAGTCTCCATCCACTGTGACTACCTCATATTCTGCAATATGGACTAAAACTGTTTTAAGCAACAAAAAACGTGCAGGAGTAAGTCTTGAAACAAGCTGCAAGAGGGGTGTTAGTGTCAACCTTCCTGGCACTGACAAAGGGCAGTAAAAATGATGACTGCGTGCTATGCAAGTGTGCTGATTTTCTGTGATTTTCTTCTCACCCCAGGCCTCTGACACCTGATGTATAACTTTTCCTGTATAATTAATCCCACACGTCTTTAAATGTAAGTCTGTGACTATGTTTGTCAGAATTTTCTGTCTGGATGCTCTTGTGTTTCTCCAAGTTGTGTGTGGAGGGACACAGTACGATGACGTTTCACTGGGGGTTGGCTCCTGCCTGGTTTCTGCAGAGAAACAGCCGATTTAGGGAACCATTTAATGTAAATAATTTCCAGCAAGCCATCAAACATCAGGCTTTACTGGGACTATCCTGTTCTCTTCTGGTCTGTCAGCAGCACAGCGAGATCCTTTAGGAAATGCCATTACGGGCTGCAGTCATGAGTGGAAAATATTTGGTTTCACAGCGTTCGAGTGGAACTGCCTGTGGTTGCTGTTTTGCATGCAAAATACCTATTTTTAGTCACCTTTGTTGCGTGAACAGTCGTTTGGAAAGAGCCCCTAGAGGTGCTTTTGTGTCCGTGGCAGCAGGCTGGGCAGCTCTTGGTGCTCCTTCTCCTTTTCCTGCGTGTTGTTTGTGGACTATGAGATGCCACAGGGGGCGATTGCTTGTTAAGTGGCAAAGCAAAAGGAGAAGGGAGGGATTTCAGCTTTAGATTTTGAGCAAAAAGGAGGGACCTCTCGGCTGGCCCAGAAATTCTGGGAGAGCTTCCCTTCAGAAAATCCTGCTAGTTTTTCAGGCGCTAGGCAGGAGGAACCCCAAAACTCTAGACACTGGGCAGGATAATTTGATTTTTGGACATTTTTTTCTTGTTTTTCAGGCTCTGTAGGTAGAGGGAAAGCTAATGCTTTGTATGTATATTCAGTACACAGCTCCTCTGAGGCCAGATGGTTTGAAAATAAACTGAAGGTTGCCTGTTACCTGCCTGGTGCTTCACTGAGCAGTCCAGGGACCTGCAGACAGAAAGTGTTAGATGGGAAGACTTTCTATTGTTCAAAAGAAGATCAAATCCTGTAAGCATGGCAGCAGCCTCCATTGCATCTTCTGGGGTTGTCCTTAACTGATCCTTCAAGTCTGGATGGTTTGCAAAGCAACTGTTTATTGGGGTACGAGGCATAGATGTGTAACTTCAGGAGTAGTAAAACATGGCAAGAACTTTAATCTCAAAAGAAAAAAAAAACCCGAACAAATATCGCCAGTCACTGTTCCCTTTCTGCTGCCACAGGGAGTAATCTTACGCTTCATTCCATAGTCACACGGGTGCTTTGTGTAGAGCACCTGAATAAGGATTTAATCACGCTGCCAATTAATTTGCAAAGAAACTTATTGAAAAATGCCGCTAAGTGCAAGAAGTTTTGGAAATATAATATAGAAGCTCACCAAGCGCCCATTTTTAAAATCTGAAGGACCCTAACGTAATCTCGTAAATTGATTCCGTAATGAAGTTGCCGTGCTGAATTTCAAGGCCGTCGGCAACGAAGAGAATTACAGTCTTTTGTTTCATTAGACCACTGAGGTAGGGCATACTTGCAAAACTGGATTAAACAGACTGAAAAGCTCTAGTCAAATGTGCTGGCAGGAACTAGAAAATTGGGTATTAGGATACATGCGTACGGATCTATAAGCTCTGCTTCCCCGGCAGCGGCACGGTGAGTCACCACAGCTGCTGCTGACACACCGGAGATGGGGTTTCCTGAGTGGATTTAACACTCTCTGTCAGCTCTCCTACAGCTTTCCGTACTGCTCTTTGTCCTGGGTCCTTCTACCCATGCTCAGCTGCCTTGTGAGATGTGGCTCTGGGGCTCTTCTCTGGATTACCAGCATGTTTTCCCCACCTGTGTATCATAACCCTAGAAATATCCTTGTTCTGTCTGCTGGTGATGAGGTTTATCCTACCCTGAGCCCCAGCAAATGCAATCAGCTTTAGGAAACAACATTTCTGTTCAATAAATCTCCTCTGATAGTCAATACCAAATGAAGAAGAATTAGTAACGTCTAAAATAAAAAAGAAGAAAACCTCCATCAGATTTGCCTCATGTTTTACCCCAATGTGCGAGAAATACAAAGAATTAACTGAAGTTTTTATTCACTTTCTGTTTTTATGTGGGAAGTGTTCAGATAACGTGCTGATGAGGCGTGATATAAAATTGTTGCGTAATGTCAGAGAGTTTAAAGAGAAGGGTGTATAAAACCAGTACAAAGACTTCTGAGGAAACTTAGAGTTATAATTTATCTAGATAATGCTGCAGAAGGGTCTTGCACAAAGTCCAATCACCAGGAATTGAGACTCTCAGCAAAACTTCTTTTTCTCCTCAGAAAAGACCTTTGAGTAGACTATGATCTTAAAACTGTGAGCATCCACACAGTTAATTTTTGCAAGGAGGATCACTTAGGGGGAAGAAAACTAGGATAATGCTTTAATTTTGTTTGCTATTCATCTGCTGTAGTTTATCAGGAAAGACATGAAAATTTCCGTGTTTCTAGGCAGGCGATAAGTCTTTGCCTTTGTCTTTTCTGGTGCTGAGATAGCTGCTAAATGAACTTTTAAATAGTTGTGTGAGAGAAGAACTGAGATGTATCTGAGGGAGGAGAAGGTGATGCAACAGTTCTGCCGTTCAATGAAGAGCGCAGGAACCCTATGTTTTTGCTAAAGGAGTGAAATAACTCTTAGAAAAGCTGTCTAACAGTCATGGAAAACACAAACATTTATGTTAGACAGGGCAGAAAATCAGCTGGAAGGACAAGACGAATGCGGACAATAAGGCAGATCTGAGAGCACTGCCCAGCTTGCACTAATCAAAGGATTTTTTCCTTCATTTTCTTCCAAAGCGTCTGGTACTGCTGCTGTCAGAGGAGGCAAGTGGAGTAAATGGACCTCGGGGGTGATCCGACCGGTTTCCAACTTCAGGAGAGATACAATTATTGAGTCAGGGCTGAGGTGTGAGGGAAGGGGCTGCGGTGCTGTGTCTGTGTCTTTAAGCTGTCCACACGCTTGGCAGTTTCCTGCATCCGGAAGGCCAGACCGGGGTGGGTACCACAGACACCAGCAGAGCTGCAGATGGTGTGAGGTGTGAGCTCCACGGGAACCCGTCATCCTCGGGAAAAACGTACAGCTGCATCCCCTGTGTCACCGTCATCTCCAGCTTTTGAGGCTTTAGACTACGTCCCGCTACTTCCCCCTCCTCTGCAGGAGACAGAAAAGATGCTGCTTCTGCATTTATTGCTCTCTGTGCCAAGATCCTAAAGTGTCTGGTGTGCTAAAAACTCTTACCAGCACAGAGCGGAGCCGGCTGCTTTCCATTCTCTCCATGTGCTGACAGCTCACTTCTGAAAGTTTCAACTGTGCAGAGGAAGTAATCTTTCGGCAATTTCTGATTATTATTTTAATTATTCAGCCTTAAAGGGGGGTTCGCAGTAAAAAGTGGTTTAGATTTAGAGGCTCAGGGGTAAACAGGTATTTTCTGTGAGCTTACAGAAGCATGTAGGTCTTTTGTTGAGCTGATATGATCGCTCGGCTGACTCCGCCTGGATGGCTGGTCCCAGGGGCCAGAGTGATGCTAGAAGAGCAATCTGCTGGCTCTCCTTGCCAGAGGGTCAGCAGTGAATTCACAGTTAGCAGAGAAAACACTGGGCACATTGCAAGCAGCACGTGCCGGGGCAGAGAGAAATTGCAGACAGAGGCTCCCAGGTCCCCTTCGTCGAGTCTGAGACGCCCAAGATGCTGCGTGGCAGCTGGCTTGGCAGCACCCTCTCTTTCTCAGACTCCAGCACTACATTTGGATTTGAATTTGTCAAAAAGAACGTGCTGGTGGATATACTGCCCTTGGCCAGGCTACATGGGGCTGCCTGTGTGGGGGGATGCACTTGGCAGTGACCGCTCAGCGTGAAACAAGTGCAAGTTTAAATCAGGGTGGGGTTTTTTTTTTTCGGATCGGTAACTACCCCTTTTGCTCTGGTGGTGCAGGTCGAAACCCCTGGCCCTCCCTTCCCGGAGTCCCTCCTGTACAACGAGAAAGACACGTTATTTTACAATTCTCTAGGAAAGAGATTCTCTAGGGGATCACTGGAAGAGGAGCATGGGTCTAGAGATGTTGGGGTAGCCTGGGCAGGGTTTTCAGTGAACTGCCTTGTCCTGCCCAGCCTGGGGTGAACCATGGTGTGTCAGAGATGGCCACACAGATCAACCCTTCACTGTCTCCTTATTCAGACCGAGAACTTGTATTGATTGCAGAACGTTTGAAGATCAGGTCTCTGGGAGCGGATGGATTGGTGTCGCAACATCACTCGGGACCTGCAGAGGGAGGTTGCTATTCCAGAGCACTTCCCCAGCAGCTGCTGCAGCCTGGAGCACAGAGCGATGGGTTTTTTTGGGTGCTTCAAGCCACCTTCCCCTCCTGCTCCCGCCCACCTTCCCACACAGTTGTCAAGCGGCTCGTTTGTACAGAGAGATTTTTGTTCCTGCAGTTCAATTTGTCACAACACTCATGTCAGGAGGAGATTGTTAGCTGGGGTTTGGAGGTTTTTCGGTTGTTTTTTTGTTTGCTTTTTTTTTTTTTTTTTTTTAATCAGGCACATTTCAAATGTAATTCTCAGCAAGTCAGCCCAGAGAATGGCATCTGCAAAATGAATGGAAGACGTTCAGATGACTGGGAGACCTTCTGAGCTGGTGGTAGCCTCTTTGAGGGAGGGTTTCGTTCCTCATCAACATCTATGAGCCACTTGGCTACTGGATACAAGCTTGGGGGCTATGAAATTTGTTTGTGGACTGGCTCGCGCCCCATCTGTCTGTAAACGATGTGCTTTCCACCTGCTGTGTTTCTGTTTCCGCTGTCTCTGCTCTAGTGCCGTGATATGTGGGGCAGATTTTGCTGAGAGCTGAAAATACGCTCTTCCCCAGATATTTTTCGTCTTTCTGCTTTCCCCAACCCCACAAAATACCCTGATGATGTTTCAGCCTTCTCTTTCGCCGTTAACAACTACGTTTTGTGACAAGAGCTATAGTTGCAGTCAGCATGCAAAATTTGCTGTTATTTTAAATAACCATCTGCTCTCCCCACAGTCTGCTACCTCACCCTTAATTTCTTTATTTTTTGGATGTTTATTTTGATTAGCCTTGTCACATGGTGCTATAAGGAAATCTTGCTTCACTTCACATGCTGCTGCCATGTTGATGCAGAAAACTGGCTTACAACCAAAAAGATGTCATTTTTTTTTCCACACCCTCCCCTTTTTCTTTTTTTTTTTTCTCCCCCAGAAAAAGTTTTACGTAACAAAGTGTTGTGTAAGGAGGAGAACAGCAGGGAGTGCATCAGGACCCAAGGATTTTTGTTTTGTCTCTCTGACAAATCCACTATAACACACTGGGCAAGTCGTTACGATCCAAATCTTCTTATTGGGATCCATGTGATATCTTCTTAAGTAGATCCGTGGTCACACCTGTGTGATGAAGATTAAACTTTCACATAGGGCAAAAAGAAAATCTTGGAAAAACCATTTATACCAGGGAAGAGCTGATACACCGAAGTAGGTCACCTTTGTTTATTGACATTAAAATTACTGGTATACACATCCTGAATGTCAGACTGACATTCATATTTGCATGTCAGGTTTAATATTTATAATAGATACGCTGTTCCTCCATGGGAGGAATAACCAGCCCGTGCACACTCGTGGTAACTAAACAGCTACGATTCCCGGTGGGGATTTTGTGCACGTGATGGAAACGGGACATACCGTAAGAAATGTGGCTTTGAGGAGCAAAAAATCACAAAGCAGTTGGCACTCGTTTTACAAATGCAAATCGAACTAGTCTGCGTTGAAGGAAGAAATATAATTTGGCTTCCCGCGAGAAACATTTTCGGGGGAAATACGGTCCCACTGCGTGCTCTGCGTACCTGACTTCAGGAACAACCTGAAGTGCGGTAGCACAAAAAAATACTGTGGTGCTGCATTTCGGTTATGTTGTATTTTCCTTAGGACTTCTCTCAAATATTGCCCTAGGGTGGATAAAACAAACTCTGCCGGTGTAGAAGCAGGGAGGTGGGGCTGGAACGAGGCCCCTGCGAACAAGCCACACTTAGCTCAACGAGCCTTTGGTGAGCATTAACCCACAACCTGGGTTCATTTAGTCTCATCTCTTTTCTCGGTATAAACTGGGAGTAATTGTACTAGGAAAAATAGATAGTGAGTAAGGTCTTTTGGTTGTGTCAGGGATTTCAGAAATTCACTTAGGGTGTAATTTTTATGTTACAAAACACAAGGGATTCCCCCAGAAGTCGACGTCGTCGACTGTTTCACCACCACGCGCGGCTTTCGGTGGTGTGTGTCAAGAGCAACTCTTCGGAAATCAAAACAGTTCTTAAGGTTCTTCCCGAATTAATGATACAGTGATCTCATTATGTAGTAGCTTGCAAAAAAATTTGAATACGTTTATCTTGCCCTTTCTGGGGCTAGGCTACCTTATATTTTTATATGGTTTCTGCAAACTGAATACCAACATGGGTAGTTAGCAAGTCTATCCCATGTGTGTCTGAGCCTAAAATTGTTGTATTAGCAACGAAAACAGGAGCAGGAGTGTCCCTGGGATGGATTTTCCTTTATCCTCCCCTTTACTTGTCCTAAATTCCATTCCATATTGGCTTCTGCCACTGTTTATTCTACCTGCCCGCTCTGCTAGATTTTCCTGGGAAAAAACCCGCAAACCAACAAATAAACCCAGCCAACAACGAACCTCCGAAAAACCTTCGAACCAGAACAAAACAAACCAGAGGTGCTGCAGTGATGTGCCAACACTTTCCGGTATTGGCCTGCAGAAAAGAAAATCTTCATTACAGTTGACAGCTGAATAAGCGATATTTATGTTATCTACTCTCTGCAGCCATGAATTCCACACAAAAAATGTCTTTTTCCATACCGTAGCCCTTTCTTGAGGCTGCTCCTGACTATGCTTGGGTTCCCGTGGGAATTTATTCAGTTTATCTGGTGAATTAGCACCATGAAGGACTAGAAAGTACCTTATTCCCTATAGCACGAGGATACGCATTGCTGCTGCTCACGTTCCTCAGTGCAAGGCAGTGATGGATGATCAAAGGAAGTTCACCTGTCCAAGACAAGGGAAAGCCACATAAATCTTGTTAGTGCAGAGCCACAGGCAGGGAAGCTGAAAATGATGGTTCACAAAGGATGGATTGAGAGATGTCCCGGCGAAAGTTTCCTGAGCTCATTTGCAGAGCGCTCTACTCTGATTATTCCGAACCTGTTGCAATACCAGGCAATCCTCAAGCAACCAGAAAAAGAGAAACTTCGCAAAATCTTGTAAGAGATTTTCTTTTTTTTTTTTTTTTTTTAAAGGAGGAGGGGAGTAGCAAAGAAAGTTTTTATTTATTTAAAAAATAAAAAGGTCATAAGTACTAATTCTGTTTTGCTCAGGCTACACTCAGAATGATCTCTTGCCTTATTCTGTGGCGTGGAACAGACTCTGTTATATTAACAGACGCTTATAGTCTGTAGCTACTGAAAGAAAAAGGGTGGATAAAGCCAGGTATTACAGCAAGCCAAGGCTGCCCTACTAGGCTTGAAATCCTTAGGTGTCCCAAAAAGTAAGAAAGTCTGACTTTCAGTGAATCAGCGATATTTCACAGCTTTTAACTTGTTTTCCATGGGCATTCTTGTGTAAACAGTCTCTGAGTTTGTGTCCCAAATGGTCAGTTTTGGTTTCATTTCCTATGATCGGAAGAGTTCCTGAAGAAATAAATATTTGAAAAACCTCTTAGCAGAAGGTAGCCTGGCAAGGAGGATGGGCTTTGTTAGTGTTCCTGTGGAGGGAACGGTTGCACAATCCTAAGAAGACACAGGAGAAGACACACAAGAAAGAGTCATTACGAATATCGCAATCTTTGGGGAAGACTTCAGACAAAAAATTATGCCTTAATAAATACTAGAAAAGCCAGCCACGAAACACCACTTTGTAGGCTACGAGGCTTCGTTGCTCACAGAACCATGTGCTGCTTACCAATAGCCTGGGGGCAGTTTTCTTCTCCCCAGGTGTTATCCCAAGCCTTGTCCCATCAGTGCTTTGATTTTATAAGTGAGCTGCTCTGGGCAGAGATATTAGGTGGTGGAAGCAGAAAGCAGGCACAGCCAGACAACTTTTTTTGCCGAAGTACAGGCTTCCCAGCTGACCTTGGAAGGCAAACGGCGCCCTTCTGCTTCTTCATACACTGCTATAAAATCCACTGTGCGACACTTCTTGCTCTGAAAGTCTTTAATTATGAAGCAGGTATCTTGCTGAGCATGGGAACGCAGCACTTCTTTGTCATGTGCCTCTTGCTGGCTGCAATTATTCTGCCTGATGAACAGCGAGAAAACCTGTCCTTTTCTCCCTGCTCCTCCAGGACCTGCCGCAGGACTTGCTAACCTGGGAACATCCCCCAGTTGGAATCCGTGGCCCTGGTTTCAAACCTTTTCCCAGAACCAGCATCTTTCAGGCTAGAGATGGCTGGGCAGAGCCATGTTGTGAACTTCTCAGCGTTACTCCTGGGTCGGCCAAGGGGAAGGCCGGCAAGTGACGTGAATTAACCCCTCTCACCCCTTTGGTTAGTGCTGGGCACGCATCCCTGGATCTCTTACCCCAGAGAGCAGAGCACAAGAACCATCAATCAAGGCAAAGCCATTTGCAAAGCAGCACTGGCACCTCTCCAAAGCAGCACACGGCGATTGTGAGAAACCTGCAGCAAATTGCAAAGGTTGGGGCAATGCTGTTTAGTTCAGCACTTTCATCTCCTTTTCTGTCCTGAGATGGCACCTACCAACCAGGATTCCTTTCCAGAACAGGAATATACGAAGCACAGCCACAAGCACCCGTGAATTTAGTTAGCTACAGCAGAGCTGGCAAGACTTGAAAGGTAAAAGGAACTGAAGCATGAAATTTCAACGCGCAGAGATGAATGCACTACAGAGACTGAACAGCAAGTGTGAGGGAGAGATTAAAAAACTGACTGACACGAACTGCCCTCTTCTTCTACAGAATGGGTTTGACTGATACCTGTGCTTAAATCATTCCCATTGACTGGCAGCTTTTCCTAATGGTGCCTAATTATATTTAAATTATGAAAATTGTCAGGTCACACAGTTCTACCCAGATTACTTTTAAACTAGCTATATCGGGGGTAACTGGAGGCATTGCTCCAATGTATAATTTACTTGGCAGCTGCAATGCGTGCTTCGTTTCCATAGGGAGTTTCACAGCCCCCCTTGAGTTCTGTAGTTCTCATGGTATCGGAGTGGTTTAAAGCCACCTCAGGCCTATTTACAGGCACAAATGGGACCTGTCCTCAGGGGTGAGTGCAACAGCTCAGCTCCATCCATCCACTCATCCATCCATCCATCCACCCATCCATCCATCCACCCATCCATCCATCCACCCACTCATCCATCCATCCATCCACCCATCCATCCATCCATCCATCCATCCATCCATCCATCCATCCATCCATCCATCCATCCATCCACTCATCCATCCATCCATCCATCCATCCATCCATGCATCCATCCATCCATCCACCCACCCACCCACCCACCCACAGAGCAATCTGCCTCTTCCGAGTCTCCTGCGTTTGAAGACTGTCAGTCAGAGTGTTGCTTGGGGGAATTCTGATTCTGATTGAGAAATTCTGTCATTCTGTTTAATTAGAATACCTGCAAGTGGCTGAGGGCTACTTGGGGCTACAGCTGCAGAGACATAATTAGTGGTAGTGCTCAGCATTTCCACCTCCAGTTTATTCAAACTCCTACCCAGTTCACAACATCCCAACGCTTTCAGAAAGTTGATGGCATGAAATTCTTATCAGTGTCTAATCAGTGACGGTATTTACTTATTCATGATGGTATGAATTCTCAGAGCCGTGTCGTATCGGTCTCATGACTCTCAGCCCCTTGCACCTTTTGCTGTGTGACCACTGGAGCAGAAGGTTTGACCACACTTTACTGGTGTCTCAGCACAGAATTTGTTCCCAGGTTGGGAAGACTTCTGATTTCTGCTGAAACAGATCTCAGTACTGATTTTTTTGTACAAGTAAAGAATGAGACTGTAAGCTCCGAAAGAATGAAAAATATTTCCAAATCCCACTATTTTTTTTTTATAATGTATTTACATGGCTCAGTAGGTAAACAGATAGGATGACTTCAGTACTTGTAATTTTCTTCTGCTTCCATTTTATAGCAAATACTCAGGCAAGACTGTTAGATAATATAAAATAACCTGTGGTCAGATATTTAAATCCGGCCATTTTCTTAAACAATGTAAGAGATCTCGGCAAGTCCTGCCAAACGCAATTATTCACCTCAGTTACATAGTATTTAATCTGTATGTGGGCTGCACTTCTCACTCTGTGTGAAAATAGTGGAGCCCACATACCTGGTTCCCACACACTTATTCGTTTTTTTTGTGTAGCAAGGAGATATTTCAACCTTTTTCCATTTCATCTATAATTTGCTCTTCTTCTGCAGTAACAGATCCACACTTCTGTTATTGGTTATCCCATATGGCTAGTGTTCTTTGTGATAAAGAATGGAATAGTGTCTTCAGATAATTAAATACAAGAGTGAAAAGTCTTTGGGAACCAACACCTGATGCTTCTGAAATTTTTTCCTAATACTTTATATATATATAAAACATAAAGTGTATGCATTAAAGTATACTCTATTTCTTCAAATACTTCCTCAGTAACATTTAGCAAACCAACAGCATGTTAATAAGGCAACATTATGTCTCGTCATCCTCATGTCAGTCCCTGATGCTGCCCAAGGAGATCAGACACCGAGGTGATGCGGCCTGAGCCCAGCATGGGCAGGATGGCTGCTCTTTGCCTTTCTTGGCCTCTGGAGACCTGGGGGTATATTCACTTCTGGGATCTGCAAACAGCTCTTTGGTTAGAAAGCTAAACTTCCATGCTCTTGTATTCAGTTGAGGGAAATGGAGAGTTCTTCCATAGGGTGACTTAGGTTGGGGTTCTCTGATGTCCTCTGGTGAGGCTGAGCTCTTCCCTGGTGGGCAGCCAGCCCTGTCCCATCTATACATCGCCTGGGAAGGTCTCTATGGAGTTGTTACAGCATATTGCACTCAAGGAACATAAATTAGAGTACTTCAGGGCAAATGAAATGCAACCCCAACCGGGCTTTCCACACCAGGAGTTGGAAGGTGCGTGGCAAAATTCAAGAAGGCTCAGAGCTCTTGCCCCGCGCTACCTACTGGTGACCTATCTTGTTGTTACCTCGTTTGTTTTGTGCTGTTCAGTGGGATGCTGACCAAGCTGCATGGGGAAACTGCCATTAATTATTAAGAAATTGTCTAATCCGTCAGGACATCAGTAGTGCTGTAATGGTTCCCCTGAGGAGACAAAAAGAGCCTTGAGTAAGGAGCTGGAGCTGTTCCAGTGAGAACATCCAGCCCCAAAAAACAGTCTTAACTTCTTAAGTTTGTTAAATGAAATTTCCAGATGTTTCCTTCCTTTTCAGCATTGCACACCAAAAAGGTACAGCAGTTAGTTTTTAGAAAATTAAATTTGTTTTCCAGAAAAGAAATAATGCTGAAGGGACTGAAAGACAGGATCCCGAGGGACTGAATTCCTCTGTCAAGACAAACTCCTTTGGGTACCACCATGGTATTACATGAAATAATAGAGCAGGGAAACTATTTTGGAAAGAGACTGAGATCAGCCCAGCTCTGCTTCTGTGCAGGGATGTGCCCCGTTGCACAGAAGGTCCCCATGCTCCAAGCCGTGCCATCACAACGTGTAGTCAGGTTTATTTCTTGGCTTCCACCCTCAAATATTGGTTGTGGATCATGGATAATTTTTTGGGTAAAGAAATCAGTGCTGGCTCAGTGCTCCTTGCTCCTTCCTCAGCAAACCCGAAGAGAGCCTTCAGCAAGGGGCAGGAGGAATATGGGGGTGAGGGGATTCACTGGTCATCCCTGTCAGGGTAATTGTGATCTCCCTGGCAGGTGGATATAAAGGATTTAATGGGGCTCCTTGTTAGGAGACAGGAAAGAAGAGGTGCATCTTTCAGTGCCTTTGTCAGGAGATTGCTCAAGGGTAAGAGTTTGGGTCTCCTGTTTCAGGTAGGTCATTGTCTCTGTTTTTGTGAGCACTGCTGCATAATCTGGCTTTAAAAACCAATAAATTGCAAAAGTCTTTGCTAGTAAAAAAAACTCTTTCAAGAACTGTTCCCATTTTCTACAGGAAATCTGACACTGTCTTTGTCTAAGACCCTCGCCTTTTTTGTGTTTCTATCACTCAGCCCTTTCCCACCATGAAAGCCTCCCTGTAGTTGTAGCTCCAGATCCCTTTCTTTTCAGGGACGTCAATGCAAGTGCCTTAATGGCTCTCAGTTCTCGGAATTTCTCTGTTTTCTTTGTCCTTGCATCTGAAGCAGTTTAGATGCAGATCTGCTTTTTAAAGAGAACTGGAGCATCAGTCAAGTGGATTAAGGCGAAGCTGGCAGGTTCCAAAGGCTGTTTGAAGAATATACTCCTTTCTGGCAGACAAATTGTCCCTTGAAAAGGGAGTTCCATCAAAGCTGAACTTGTCCAGATCTGAGAGTTTCAGATAATTTGTGGAAAACGTACACGCTTCATTCTCTTCTAACACGAATACCTCTTTACCATTTTTTTTAATGTCTCATAAATTAGGAAAGAACACCAAATAAAATAAGAGCCCATTATAACTTTGTTTTGGTTTGGCCTGGCCAGATTTCAGCGGCGGGGGGGGGAGCTGCAGGGTGGCTTCTGTAAGAAGCTGCTAGAAGCTCCCCAAGATTGATAGAACCAATGCCAGTCGGCTACAAAGAGGGACCCGCTGCTGGCCAAGGCTGAGCCTATCAGTAAGGTGATAGCAGAGGAACGCCTCTGTGAAAAACATATTTAAGAACGGGAAAAAGAACTGCGCCAGAACAGCTGGCACAGAGATGGAGGAGTGAGAGTCTGTGCAGACACCAAGGTCAGTGAAGAAGGAGGGGGGGAGGATGAGCTCCAGGCGCCGGAGCAGAAGGAGTCGCCCGGGTCCGTGGTGAAGACCATGGTGAAGCAGGTTGTCCCCCTGCAGCCCATGGGCGAGGTGCAGATGTCCACCGTGAGGATCACCGCGTAGATGTCCACCGAGGATTCCACGCCGTGTGGGTGGATGCCTGAAAGGGGACTGTAGCCCGTGGGAGGCCCGTGTCAGAGCAAGTCGCTGCCGGAACCTGTAGCCCGTGGAAGAGGGAATGCCCACGCTGGAGCAGGTTGGCCGGTGGGACTTTTGGGACGTTGTGGGTGGCTCACACTGGAGCAGTTTCCCCCGAAGGACTGCGCCTCAGACTCACGAGGGGTGGGCTGCCCCTCGTGAGGTGTCTCGCGTTGGGCAGTTTGTGATGAATTGCCCTTCGTGGGACGACTCACGCGGAGAAGAGAGCGTGAAGCTCGTCTCCCGTGAGAGGGACCGCACAATGGACCTGGGGAAGAGTGAAGAGTCCTCCCCCGGAGTGAAGAAGCGGTGGAACCAACGTCGGATGAACTGACCGTAACCCCCATTCCCTGTCCCCCTGCGCCACTCGGGGGGAGGAGGTGGAGAAACCGGGATTGATGTTAAGCCCGGGAAGAAGGGAGGGATGGGGGGAAGGTGTTCTGTTTAAGATCTGTTTGCTCTTTCCCACTTCTCACTACTCCTCTCTGATTAGTTCTCTTAATAAATGTACCTAATTTCCCCAAAACTGAGTCTGTTTTGCCCGGGACGGTAAATGAGGGTGATCTCCCAGTCCTTATCTCAAACCCTGAGCCCTTGGAAATATTTTCTCCCCCTGTTCAGCAGTGAAGGGGGGGGTGAGTGGGTGGCTGTGTGGGTACCTGGCGGCTGGCCAGGGTCAACCCACGACAAACTTATTATTCTATAACCTTTCCATTCAGACACAGTCTTTGAAAAACTCATTACGGAACTAGTGGTGGCTAATGCGTGTACTCAAAATAATGCACATTCATACTCTATTTTCAGCAAGAGCAGCCGAGGTTCATTAACATTGTACACTAGCAAATGAATTCAGTTTGGGATAATGCCATCCAATTAAACTTCCCACAACCACTTAACTGGAGCTTTGGTGTGTGTTTGACAGACACTTTAAACTCCCTAGAGATCCTCTGCTTTCCCACTTTCGTTCCATCCCCTTGCAAAGGCCAGATTCTGTCTGCTCTGGAGTTGATTAGTGACTTGCTCTTGCCATGGAGTTTAAGTGAGATGGTTTAAGTGAGATGATTCACAAAGCTAAACGTTGTCCTGGCTGGGGAAAGCGAACAGAATGGGATCCAAAACGGTGAAGTTAACAAAAAAGTGGGGAAAGCAGGAATGATGCAAATTGACCGAGTTGTGCAGATTTGTGCTGTGAGAAGAAGAACAGACGCCCAAGTCTTGGAGCCTCAGACAGATGGGGATGGCAGGAGAGAACCATCCTCGTTTCACAGGGGTGACAAGTTATAAAAAAAAACCGGTCAAGCAGCCAGCCAAGAATCCTGCAGATGAAGCTGTTGCGACTCCCTGCAGGTGTTTAGAAGTGGAATCAGCTGAAGTGGGTGCCAGACACCCACATTCAGCAGGATGGGTATCCCTCTGCACATCGTGTGAGTTTTATTGAAAGGAAATTCAGACAAGGGCTTTATTTCTTCTAGGCAAAAACTCTACGCAAATTAAAAAGTGAGTGTCAGCAAATACATGTTTAAGGATTGCCTTTATCAGGCGTTTTGATTTTTTATCTTAGTGCCTTGCTGTGTTTCGTTAGAAAAGTGAAGAAACAAATACTGTGTTAATTATTAATGGGTTGGCAAATTGAATTGCTGCCCTTTTCACTTGTGTGATTAGCCAGTATTCACAGCTTTTTAGAGTTCTTTCCATTAGGATGAGGAGCAGTTGATGTCTGACTTGTACCTTCTTTGGCATTAATTTATGACGAATACACACAGATTTCCAGCTTACATCTCAGAAACACAGCAGGCAGTCGCATCAATGAGAAAATCCTTGCCTGGACCTCCTGTGCGCGCTCTCTCCGGTGAGATCTGCCTGTCTATTGAGAAATCACAGAACCCCAGGGAGTCTGAGAGAGCCCTGCTCCACACGGTGACCTGGCAGAATAGGAAAACAAGGTGAGAAGTGGCAATAGCGAGAGGTTTTTCGAGAAACATTTTGTTAAACTGTGCTTTGTAACAAGCACAGGGTGCTACTTCTGGCAGAACGTTATCATGTTTAAAAGCAGAGAAACTCCTTAAGCCCCTCAGACTCTGATTTGCCACGTCCTGTAGGCAGTTGGTTTGTTGCCTGTAGCCACCTGAGCTATCTGAAAGGTCTCGATTGCACCTTTCATGAAGCACCAGGGTACAGGAGCACAGAGTCCGTCTGTAGCCTTTGCAGTCATGTAGAAAAACCATCAGAAATAGCAACAACTCAAATACAGTGTTAAAAAGTCCCTTGAATCGAGGGAAAGGCATTTGGGGAGGCTGCATCAGTTGGGAAAATGCTTTCTATTACTCTATTTTTTTTCTTCCAAATAGGCGTACTGTTCAGTATTTCCTCTTGATCAAGTGCTCTGGTTTTTCTACTTAGGTTGTTCAAATGGATGTACTCCAACATACACACACACACAGTTGCATGTGTGCATATGTGTGTTGGAGGGTAAATTTACATACATAGGCATGTGCATAAATGAAATTCAATAAAATTCACGTCTGGATGGAGCTGGAACCACACGTTCCCTTTGGAGACATGTAATAGGGTCACCGGGTTCTGAGACGTCCTCTCAACATCTGCTTCCTGGCACCGAGATGATGTGCCCAGTGTCCTGAGCTGGGCACGCGTGTCCGTGGCAGTGAATTAATTTGGCCTGAGACAGCTCTGATGGCAAAAATCCTTGACTTATCTGCCAAGAGAACTGAAAATGTGCTTCAGCTGAGATCTGTCAACATGAGAGGAGCAGAGGGTTGCCCAGTCAGCCAGAAGATGAATTCGTGCTTGTTCTGTCAAGTGCTGGAGATTGGAATGTCAATACAGAGCCTAATAAACTTCCAGTTTCTAAAGCATTAGCTACTCCGAGATCATGTTTAATAACCATCTGGTCTACCTGAGGTCATGCAGCCATCTGCAGTGTTGTCTCCAGGCTGGTAGTGCTGCCAACACACTGGCTTATCAGGTCTGGTTAGGTGCACGATCCACGCAAATTAAATTCTGGCCTTTGGCAGCTTCACTTCTCAAGTATTCTATGTGCAACACAGAGGAGATAATTAAAAACAAAAGCTAGGGACTGAGAAATTACCATATTTCATTAGATCGGTTCCGAAAAACTGGAGACTGGGGGTACTGAATGCACACAAGCAAATATCCTCATCAGAAGGGTATGACACCCCAAACTTGCTGGAGGTCAGTCCTTACCTGATTAAGGGCTGATTAAATCTTTGTGACTAATCAGGCTCTTAAAAAGACTAGGACCTAAAAGTGTGAGATCTGTGACAGGGCAGGAATCCACCCTCTTTGGTCCAGATAACTATTTCCCCTCTGAGCTTGCAAGGCAGCTGGAAGCGAAGCGCAGGGAGTGCAGACGGATGTCTGGGTACCAAAATGTCTTATTACGCTGCCTTCCCCTATGTTCCTTTTAGTGGGATATACAAAGTGCAAGAAAATATTGAAGGCAGAGGTTTCTTTCCTTTGTTTTTTTTCCTTGGTTGGATTAATTAAAGACGTCATCGATCCTGACAGGACTGCCTGGGGGTAATACGGCTGATGCTGGGCTTGCTGCAAATAGCTGGTGATGAGGGTAGAGGCAGCGATCTTTTTGTGCTCTATTATTCCGTTCGAGTCCACTCGAATTCCTTCTGAACAACAACTCTCTCTAGAATTATTACATTCTCCCTCTGTTTATTGGTAATGTATGGTAACTTATTCCATGACACTGGAAATGAAATTGCCTGTTGGTGACTGCAGGGTTTTCATTTGAATATTCTTTGAATGCAAAGCGATAATTTAGGTAGAGTAGAAGAGAAGATGGGAGACACTTCCCACCCTGCTGCACTGATCTCTGAGCACTGTTGTGCTATTAGAAGAGTGCTCATCTTGCAGCTATCACGCAGCAGTTCCCTAAATATTTGTCATCAAAGCTGGGATTCAGTTGCCAAACGTTGGCGGGTTGGAGCTTGCGAAGACAGGGAAGGGTGGAATAAATGCATTTGCGAGCAGAGGGCAGGTGATGGGGTTGGAAGCACGTGACAGATCCATTTCTCCCACAGCCTGCAATTTGTCCTGTGACTGTCACTTCCGTTTATACGGTATGGAATAACTTGGTGACCTGCAGGTGAGCAACGGGCCAATGCATGAAGCGTCTGTCTTGGGTCTAATAAGGCTGTAGACATGGCATTACTCGGGTGCCTTGGAGGCATGAACGCATTTGTCACTGTAGTATCCTCTGGACGTTGGGCAGCAGTATTAAGATTTTTCTTGTTTCATTTATTTTGGAGACAGCAGGAGAATAAATGAGATGTTAAAGGTCACGGGGAACATTTCTTGCAGAGCTGGGAACTAAAGCATGTTCTTCTAGCTCACAGTCTAATATCTTGGCTGCAAGATTCACTTGTCAGGGGGCATCCAAAAATCCCGTTCTATTTAATCAGTTCCTCTGAGGTCTTCCGAATATAGACATATTGAAAACATGCAGAAGATAAAGTTTAGCAAGTTTTCCACTGCTTCTCTAAGAGTGAGATCACTTTACAATCAGCTGTGTCCTGTTTCCAGTATTACAAATTATTACCTCTGATAGAAAAATATCAGTTGCATTTTGCCTTTTACCCCATGTCCATCTATGCTTGATATCTCTCTAAATCAGCGGGAGCTAATTTACAGGTGGCTCATAGACAGCAATCTGCTGCTAAATCAAGTTTTATTCCTTTGATAAGAAGCCTAAAAGACACAAGTAATGTGGCTGAAACTTTAGATCTTTCCCAAGAAGCTCCTTGTTCTTCCTATAAACCAAATAAATGCTTGTCTGTCATCAGCGATAGATCTTCTAAATGAGACTGTTTACAAAGAGCATCTCTGTGAATAGTTATTTGCTTGATGGCATATACGCTCAGAAAAAATAGAATCCTTCCTAATTTAAAAAGAAAAAAAAATTGCCCATCCAATTTCAACTTCTGGGGCAGAACTTCTTTTTTTCTCTCTCCATTCTGAATTCCCTTAATTGCTCCTTTCTTCCCATGTGCTTGAGCCCCAGTAGACTTCTAACAAGAACCAGGGAATGTAATTATTCCCACTTTTTCTGTTTTCATTATGTCTGTATGAATAGTCTTCTTTTTTTCAAACAACCTTTGCTGACAGCAAGCCATTACCATACGATGCACATACACCGAGTACAAATTCAGGTTAATACACCGTGCTGCTGTGTAATACACTGGCCTGCTGCTCAGCTAAATCTAATACAATGTGAGGTGGGAGGCACCACGACAGTATTTTATACCGAGATGTGTTATCTTGCAAATTTCTGCAGAGGGTTTACTTAAAAGTTCTCATTCTCCACCTGCGGGTCTGATATAGGCACCTGCTGGTACCAGCTGGGGGCTGCTTGCTTCTCTGACGCCCTGTCCTCACTTGATCATCTGTGGGAAGAGGAGCAAGGGAAGAAGGGCTGTTAGAGAAGAATCCTCAAAATGCCACCAGTTCAGCTCCCTGGCAGTGAGCTCAGTAAGTTTTACTCTCTACATTGTATGAAAATGGGCTGCTGGGGTCAGAGGCTGTAGAGGGCACAGAGGATGCCAGTAGAGGACAGGGAGATCCTGTGGCTGCATGCAACCACCTCAAAAAAAGATTAAATTAGAGGTGTGAGCACAGTGCCTTTATGGGCCCTGCCAAGAAGTTTAATTAAAGTCATTTGCTGTAGCAGTGACCCACTTTCACTCCCAGCTATCACATCAGATGTGATGTTTTATGAGATGGGCCACAACAGCAGAACAACATTTCTATCCTTCTGTCTTTTTTTTTCTTTCCCCCTCCCTTTTTTCTTTCCTAAGCAGAGGAAACAAGAAACTTGCATTGCAGGCAGGGAGAGAGGAAGATGAACTTTTTATGTTGCAGTCATGGTAAAAAATACTGACCTGTCACATTGCTCTTCTGGATCCCAAGCTCTTTCAGTAACTCTTCCAACCCCATATTCCCTTTTTCTCTAGAGAATCAGTTTAGCTGGAGAAACAGCTCTAACGAGAAAATCTGAGTGCTTTGGCCTTGCCTCTGTCTTCCATCCCCACGTGTCCCACTGAATTTAGAATTGCAGAGTCTGGGTTGCTCATCGATGTAGGATCACCAGAGCATCTCTGGGCCAGGCTCCGCATTGCCGCTGTCTCCCCAGGGTGCTCACAGTAAAAGATCTCTAGGTTTTGGCAACTTTCTGTTCCCTATCTTGCAGGTCACTGCAAGCCATTGCTGCTTTGGCACCATTGCATCCCTCTGCGATGGGGATTCTCCCGTTTGCCTTGGATCTGCTGAGAGAGAAACCAATGCAAAACCGTGCACTGTGTCTGGAAAAGTGTTCCAAGCATTCTCCTAGAGCGATACCGACCATCAGCTTTCAACCTGTTATTTTTCTTGAGAATAAGCCCATACCAGGAGCCAGAAGAAACAGCAAGGTGGAAATAATAGAGCTGCTTATTTGCTGATTGTAGTAGACAATTTTTATCTTCTTGCCAATGCAGTTACAGCTGTTTAATTCATTTGACCTCAGCGTATCTCCATTTGGCATACCGTACCCTGGTCTGAGACCCAGATCTACCATCTGCAAATCAGCAGCAAACTCCGCTGTTCTTTCCACAGAGAGACAGATTTCTCACAGCTGCTGCCATCTCTTCAGCTTTATAGCAGACTGTTAATTTAGACTTTTCATTCAATTCAAATCCAGAGAAAATACCAGTCCACAGCAGCGCTGACAATCATTCCTTTTCTAGAAACAATAACATTGACTAAACAATAGAATCTTTGTAGTGAAGATGCAATAAAAATTATGCTGATACTTGAGAAAAATAAAAAAATTACTTATCTTCAAACCACGGAAGGAGAAAACTCACCTGCCTGTCACAGTGATGAGCCCAAAATAAAACTTTTGGTTTTATGCTCCTGGACCTCTAGATCTTGGGGACAATGAAATGTAGGCAAGGGACTGTTCAAGCTAGAGCAACATCAAACCCAGAGACCCTCAAGCTTTGCTGGTGTCTCTAGGTCCTACAGTAAATTAAATAATACTTGTGCCAGCAGGTAGATGTCAACATTTTTCCATCTTTTCTTATTGAGTGCTTGTTCCAGCATAGAGACATCATATGTCCCTTTCAACCCCTTATATTCTGTGATTCTATGATGATTCTATGTGCATGACTCATACGCATTTCTTGTCTCTGCTTCCCAAAGGCACCAGTAGCACTTCCACCTCCAGGGCAGACACCGGTTTCACACTGACCAGAGCTAATAAAAACCCCGGAAAACTTCCCACTACGAGAAAAAAACACCTTCTCCAGAAGTGGGGAAGGAGACCTGGCTACTTAGCCAAAAGTTTCAAGCAAAGAAAGATGCTGAGGAAAGATACAATGACTCGGAGAGATTTCATTTCATCCGAAGAACACTTCATCTTGATCTCCTCTCCCATTTATGCCATTTCACACATTTCTGCCCTTGCTGTATGTCACACAACCTATCACTGGAGGCTGAAGAGACAGAAGGACCAAAAAACCCCCCAGAAATATCCCAATCCACCCGTAACCTCCTCTCCTCCTTCCAAAAGAGAGCACTAGGAAGGAGCCTCATTCAGGAAAGCCCTCCTTCCAGCTGCCCCCACACAACTGCTCCAGACTAAATGGTTTCAGCCTGGTAGCAGCTCGATTGCTAATTGCTTCCCTGTCCTCCGCCCTCCCCCAGGGCTGCCTGATACTTCCAATTCACGTCAGAAGCAGCAAGTGAATGGCAGAAAGCTCAAGGGTTCAGCAACTCCTGCTGTGGATGTCACTACAAATCTGGGAGAGGCAAGAACACGGGCAGACAAGCCTGACAGATGATAGCAATTGCGACGGGCAGCCCATTGCCCTAACACAGTCTGGGCACTATGGGCCAACCTACATCTTTATAATTATGTCTCGGGATCTTCCTGAGATGAAGGAAGAGCCTTTCACTCTGCTCAGCAATCGATTAGCTCCTTTTGCTTTGTGCCTCTGCTCCTTAATCAATATAATTAAAGCTGAAGTAGTTACAGGTGCCTTTGATATAATAATAATTGGTAATCACATACCTAACATTAGTGTATTTAATTTGCAGTGAGTCCCTATCCATCCTAACACGAACTTTGCATTTTGCTCTCATATTTGAAGCCTGATCTGTGGAACAAATGCAGTAGGAGAATTGTTTTCAAAGGCTCTGGAAACTGGCTTTGGTAAGTCTGAGAGCTCTGCTCGCATGTTTCTGCATGACAGATTAATAACACTAAGAGAGGTTTTATCACAGACAGGTTATCAACAAGACATGACAGAAACTATTTGGGTCACTGAGAATGAAGAGGCTGTGAAAGCCAAAGATCTACATGAAATGGAGTAAATGTTAGGGACTGCCTTTTCTAACTAGGATCCGGAGAATCTGACACACACAATTCCTTGCAGAGATTTCTTGACCAAAACCGGGTCCTTGAGGTATCGAGTGCCAGGGGGTTCATACATACATTTATTTCTATGCATGGTCATCCCAGCATGAAAGCAGGTAAGTGCAGATTGGTGATACACAAACCACGATCAGAGCTTCTTGGGAGTAGAGGGCTTGATCCCTCCTGTACCAAAGCTCTGGTGATTTTTTTTCCTCATAAAAAAGCAGCAGCTGAGGAACTGCTTGAATGTCCAATGTGGGGAAGAACTGGAATAACCAGTGTCTGGAGATGGCAGAGCATGACGGAAGAGCGGTGTCAGGAGAGTCTTGTCAAGGTCCTCTCAACACTCAGGAGCCTCTGATCATCAAGCCAGCCGAGACCTCACGTACTGTAGCACAGCTGACAACCCCTTCTGGCATGGCCAAGATGAACATCTCTTCTGTGCCAGTCAGGGTGTGCTAATGCTTGGTCAGTTTTCCAAGGGTTGAGCAGAATCCAGATTTTTACTGAGCAACCAAATCTCTCTGACAGGATACTTCTGTAAATAAAGCAAGGGCCGATTTCATGCTGGGGTCATCTATTCTCACCTACCTGAGTTTGCTTTGGAACAGGTTTTATCTCTTCCTTCAGCAGAGAATTACTCTAACATACTGCAAGTTATGCTATTTCTTTCTTCTTTTTCCCTTTTTTTTTTTTAAGTGAACTTATATTGTCCTTTTCCTTTAAACATATGGCTTTTGATATATATAAATCAATACACATAATAGAAAATATGCTTCCTGAGGGAGATTAAAGAAGTAGAATAGCTCATCAAGAAACGTGCACAGAGCATCTATAATAGAATTATATCATTTGAGTCTATCTGAAAACGATTTGTCATCTTGGGACAAAGCTATAGCCAGGAAAGAATAATAGATGAGAGCTTTCTCTTTGCACAGCATATTGCTTCTAGTCTAACTGGAAACCCGCAACCTAAGAAACCTTTTAGTTTATTTAAGTGCCAGATGCCCGATTTAAGGCAAATTGGGCCTGATCCCAAAGCCTATCAGAGATGATAGGAAATCATCCTTTGAATTCAGTTGGCTCTGCCCCAAAATTACAAGCTGGTCTCTTACAGTAACGTTCATACCACAGTCAGTGTCACTGACCAGAAGTATTTATGTGCGACAATTTCTCTCCTGGCATTCTGGATTTGAAGTTCAGGCTTCTGTGCTTACTGACACTGGAAGTCATGAATAAAGACTTCTTGTGTACTTGGCCTTAGTTTTCAGTACGATCTTGTGGCAGCAGGGCTATTTTGAGGCTCCCACTTCTGAATCAAAACACTTGAAATGGTGTGGGAAAAGGAACTCATTATGAAATTTTGCCTTACAAAATCCTGGTGTCAGAATCATTTGGTCTCAGCCTGTGACGGGAAATTCAGAAAGTGCATTGCAGAGGCACAGAGAGAGAAAAAACCTAAAACAATTGCACAGCGTATAGGCAGCAACACAAACAAAATGTGTAATGGAGCCGAGTGATAAATAAGCAAAGAAAACCAGGTCCATAGCCAAAACTCATTAAACAAAATAGGAGACCATTTCCCTTGTCTGACTTCTAAGTAACAGATTCTTTCCACCTGTTTTAAATCCTCACTCTACTACAACCTGACCATAGGACATGCACTTCTTCCATCTACATCAACATTTATTTAATGCGGCTATAACGTGGCAGGTTTTTTAACTGGCTGGATGTTTTTGTCCAGCTTCATTTAAGTTGCCCTCTGGCATCCCAGGAGCCCCTGATGCTCCCCTGAAAACTGGTGCTTCAGTATTTCAGAGAGAGCTGAAATAGCAGGGGAAGACTAATGTGTGTTCTTATGTGTGCATCTGGAGTCTGATGAAGAGAATGAACAGAGCTGATAAAGGATGGTCACAATTAAATCCAGGCCAGATAATAAAATCGCGTGAAGAACAGACCTTTGCCCTGAAGCTTTAGTTCTTACTGGCAAAGAAAAGAGAGCATTAATGCAATTTCATGTACTGCTACCTTGATTCACTTCTCTTCTTCACCCACAAATAAACTTGTGTATTTGTGCACATCAGAGTTAAGGTTCTGGCAAAAGTAATTCGAAATACTTGTTCCCCTTCTGCATAAATTCTAACTTTGGAAGCCTGGCTTTACATCTGAGCTCACTTGAGAGTCGCTTCAGCTGGTTGTTGTGACAGCTCTGCATCTCAAAGAAATTCTAACAACTGAGAGAAGGGAGAAACAGGCAAGGTCCCATCAGAGTTAGTTTTTCAGAGAGTGAGAGCTGGGAGGGCTCAGACCTCTGCTTCACTGTGGATGCAAACCAAAGCTGCACAGGTTGTGTCCCCGTCGGTTTGTTAGATGGTATTTTACGGTCTGTCTCCAATGTCCCCATCATCCAACGGCCGTGGTTGCAGGTTGGGCTGCTTTTAGGGATGTAACAATACACACGGGGATATGCTTGCTCACCAGTATTTGCCCGTGATGGTAGAAGTTACTGTGTTATTGTCCTTGGTTGCACAGCAGAGATATCTCATCAGCCACCTTGGAGCTTGCGCATCCAAACCCCTCGACTAGCCAGTGCTCGTTGGATTATTCCTCCTATGGTCCTTCTGCTGGCAGTAGTTTCTGCATCAGTTTGTGGCTGTGGTATATTCGTGCTAATGCTCTCTCCTCTTCTGTTTCTACTTCTGCTAAGGTATCTTTCAGCCTGGTGAAAGACAACCAGGTTATAGCTGAAAAATGAGTATGGAGAATGGGGATTGCTCCAGCACAGGAATATGAACTTCTGCTAATCCCAACACAGATACAGCCCAAACAATCCAATTAAAACATCTCCACTATGTATGGTATTCAGCTGAAAATTAATCAGGCGTATTCTCTATTTAAAGGTGGGTAGATGCACTTCTTTTACTCAGAGGTAATTTTAGCTGCTCGGAGTCTACAAGGGGAGGCAGAGTCTGTGTCTGGTGTCTGCCGCTATAAATGCGTGCTGGAGCACAGGAGTTTGGTTTTTTTCCTGCACAAATTACCTCAGTTCCACTTTCTTAAGTAAACAGCCAGCTACAGAATTAGCTACAGTGCTAAATAAATAATAAAAAAAAAGAGTTGAGAGTAATGTAGAATAATTGAACAGGAAGAAAGGAAATATGCACGTAGCAGACCTGAAAAAGAGACAGAGAGCTAATTAAATGTAGTACAATTAATTTCACACAATGTCCTTCACATGCGGCATCATAAAATGTTGTGCTGCATGAGTGCACCCAGAATCAGCTGTGCTTTCAGGGACCTTTTACATCTCTTTTCCTTTGGTTTATTGTTGCCGAGCTGATGCAGGGAGCTGTCATGTGGAGAAAACCTCAGAGCTCACCAGTCAAGGTGAAATTCCACCATCTCAAGCTAAAACTGGTAAAGTGAGCAGCGCAAACAGACCGAAGCTCTGGCATGGGTGACAAGTCAGAAAGACAAACTGCTGTGTGCGTTTGCATGAATCCATGCATGTTTTTTGAAGCACCCTCACCATGATCTCACAAAGTGCATGCCTGTGTACAATGTGGGGCAGGTTCCAGCATGTGGAAATGTCTGGCAGCCTCCTTGGAGCTTCGTGCCATCGCAAATGGCATCGTGCCATCACACATGTAACCCTTCTGCTGTTGCATTTTGGCTGTGCTAAGCCAAGGAGTAGAATCCGAGGACTGTTCTTTGCTTTCAAATGACAGCAGCACACTCCCTGTATCAGTTTCCAAGAGTGCTAGTTAGAATGTACAGCGAATAGAAGGATAATGAAAATAGCAAAAATTTCATTATTGTTGGAGGAAAAATATTATGAGTGGAGCAAACTGAGAGTCACTGGAGAATTATGTGAGTGAAATGAAGAAATGAAGCGTGTGAAGGTTCTTTTAGGATACTGATACCTCCACACCAGTGGTTTTGTGCAAAACCAGAACACGGGAGGGATAGTTCTTCCTGCTCTGGCTCTAATCTTCACCAAACTGCCTGATTGTCTTCTAACAAAATATGCAGCCATTCTTTTCCACGCTTGTAGCATGAATTGCAGACACTCCTGGGAGCTGCTGTGCAGCCAGGCACCTGACCAACACGTGCAACTGGACACACAACTCAAGGACATGTGGAACCAGTTCCTCTGTTCTCAAGGCTTTCATGTTCCAGCCTGCTACATCTCCTGTCCTTTTGACACATGCTGAGCCATGCCCACCTCCGAGAGGTAGATGTTGTGTGCAAAAGTCTTCCTCTTTGGATAATTTTTCAACAACGGTTTCCTTCAAGTCTCACAAGTGAAGGCAGGCTTATTCTTGTCCATGGGAGAAGATGCCCATGTTGGTATTATCCCATAGTTAACTGCCCATCTCCAGGAATAAATTAGAAAAACAAGGTAGAGCAAACGGGTTTTTTCCTTCCCCATCTTAGACTCATGTCCCTCAGAAGGGAGATGCACTCCGGTGTGTTTCTATTCCTATCCTAGTTCCTTCTTTGTTGTCCATAAGGGGACTCAGTGAATCATAAGACACTTTGGACGTCAGTGCTAACCTCCTGGGTCATCCCCTTTACGTGGGATGTAATGAGGGTAAGTAGAACTCTAGCTGCTTACATTACAGCCTGTGACTTAGGAAGGCATCCCTTTGCTCATCAGCGAGCTTGAGGTTGCTACATTACGTAGCTTTCGTGATGGAAAAAAAAGCACAATTATTATAAGGCACTGTTATCTCCTGTCACATTCAATGAAATCAGTTTGGCTTTCTGGAAGTCCTACGAGGAAGGCACCAGGATGAAAATTCATGAGTGCATACTAAGAGACATCGGCGAATAAGACGTTCTGTCAGTCATTACTCTGCAGATCCTTTTTTTAGGGAAGGAATGAGTAAGCTGGCGTTAAGGGACCTTGCTGCGTGATTTGCCAAGCATTTCAAAATGTCGACCCTAAATGTAATGACCAGTGACGAACGCAAACTGTATTAATGAGCGTTGCACTGCAGCGAGTTGAGTTATAACAACACCGCAGCTCTGGCTGATGGTGAATGTCGACTGTTGTCTCCAGGCCACAGTTGCACCTTGGAGAGAAGTGGCTCTTGTTAGGGGGGGAACCTTTTGGAAGGCTTCACAGCACACGATCTCTCAAGGATCCACATGTGAACAAGGGTGAGCGGGCACCATCCTCAGAAGTGAGCATCCCTGAACAGGCATTAAGTAAAAAAGAGCTTCTGACTCGCCAGTGGAGGGGGAGAAAGGGTCAACTTTGCTTGAGTTGAGACTACTTTGCTGAGGTGAGATCTCTGTTGTGGGCCAAGGAAAGCCAGTGGCTTCTTTCTGTTGTTGCTATGGGCAGGGTCTCCACAGCTAATATTAATACTTTCCTAAGTAAGTACCATTGTCCTTCATGTCCTAAAGTCAGGAGAGATTAAAGTGGTGACTTGATTTCTGCTGACATCAAAGGATGTGAGTCCATCACTTTAAGTACTGAGAAGCCAAAGTCTTTGACACCACTGTGGCCAGTTGACCGTGTTTGCAGATGTTACCCAGCTGTTGGTTAGCCAGCTTCACCCTCTTTGTGAGAAGACTCCCTGGGAAAGGGGTGAATGGTTGTTGCATTTCCCCATCTTGGGAGCAACCTGGAAATGCAGCACAGCCAGAGACCCAACGGTGACACATTTCCCAAAGCTGCAGAGCTGAAGAAGATCTGATGCTCTTGGTGTCAGATCTGTGCATGGAGCATTAAACCCAGACTGCTTCTACCTGGGTCTGCAGGGCTCAGACCTCATGGGGTTTTTTTTGAAGTGCAGGTGATAAAAAGCAAGTTGCTTTGCTGGAAAAGCTTTCCTGTCTCAGGGAAAGCTTTATTCTACAAAGCACTGGCAGCTCTCCATCCTTGCTGACTTCAGAGTGTAGAGGGAAACTCGCTTAGTATCTTGCAGAGCAAAGCTCGTGAGAGGATTTTAAAACATTAAGGTGCCTGTGAGTAGTAGATGCTGAAGGAGTAGTTTAATGCACATTTATTTTGCATGGGGATTTTGTAGATGTAGCTGAATAATAACATCATTTTCCCATCTGGTTCTGTCTGAGCTGTTTGGGATCTTTGATGCAGATTCCCAGGAATACGTGGGCTTAAGTTCCAACTTGACACTGGGAGGGGAAGAAGCCACCTTCTGTTCTTGTGTCAAGCCTGTCTCACGATGAATTTGCAGGACCTGCCTTTCTGACACGGATATTTTCACTTAGATCCTTTTCAGTATGTACTAGAAAATGAAATTTTGAAGCAGAATGACCCGTCTTAATAGGCCAGTCCTTATCCTTAAGCATCCAACTGAAATAGCTTATGTCTTTGAGACACTTTGTTAGCATCTCATGGCAACATGGGCGAAAAGGCTGCAGCCATCCTTCCTGCAGCGTTGTTCCAGACAGTGTGGGCAGCAGAGAGGCTGACGCGTGGTCCCACCAAGTGTGCAAGCAGAGGGACCGTGCCACGTTACCCCAATTAGCTGAGAAAAACCTCAGCACAGCCCCTGTTTCAGCAGGACGCCTGTGACACCGGGGAGGCAAGGCTGCTTTGGCTCACTTGCTCTATGTCAGCACCTAAAAGTTACTCCAGTGGAGTGGGGAGAACTGAGAAACTTCTGCAAAGAAGCTGGGTGCCTGCGAGTAGCACTTTTTTTTTTTTTTTTAATTGGTTTCCACCTGTCAGACTTGTCAGTAGTGAAACTGGATGTTTGCAAAGAGAAAAAAATCCTTCCCCCTCATCCGCCCCCACACCTCCTCCCTTCCCCCTGGCCTGGCTCCAGGCTCCAATGTGACATCTGAGCAAAATTATTTCAGCATCCGCCGTCAGCAGGAGTGGAGGAGTTTGTGAGAAGAGGCATCCCACAGCTCTGGTTCCTGGCGGATATTTTGTGTCTGATCCGTGTTTGGGAATCGTTTCCTTTGGATGCTGTTGAGAACCTGTTGTGATCCGTGCTCTAACCTTTATGGCTTAGGCAGCTTCTGAGATGCACCGATGCTTTCACAACAGCTTAGCACAGGTAGGGTGAGATGATTGGGATGATCTGTCCGTCTCCAGAAAGTCCCAGGTAGCACAGTGTTGGTTTGTGAGGAATAGTCATCAGCTAGAAAAGAGAACCAGCCAAGAGGCTTAGCACAGGACTCACTGCAAGTGTACATATGTTTTGCTTTTTACCCATTTCATCCGATGACACGATAATGACTTCAGCTGGGGACAAGGGGAAATGGCAAATCTGATGTAATAACTGAAGCTGTTCCCAGCAGGGAAAATCATGAGGCAGCAGCTGCAGCACATGAAGATTTTCTCCTCTCCTTGGTACTCCAGAAGCAAGTGTATGCTCATATGTATTGGTGAGCAGGAGTACCAAGCAAAGGTTTCACGGCAGGGGTCTGAAATCAAAGAGCATTCTATCTTCCCTGTCTGTTTTCTTTCATTTCCTTTCATTTAAATAAAGGCTGCTAGTGCTAAAAGAAACTATTCAGCCCAAGAAGAAAAAGAAGATGCTGAGATGGATCCACAGAGATGAATAAGGCAAAAGAGCTGCTTTCTGAAGACACCCAACAACTGTTGGCACCCAGCATTTGTTATTTAGCCCCAGCTATTTATTTACTCTGAGGGAAGCCTCAGGGACTCATCTTGTCAGCTCTGAGTGTTTGACATGGCCCCTGCAGCAATGCTGCAGTTCTGGAGGAGGCTGAAGATGACACCACGTGAATCCCAGCGAGTTCAACGCTGCACCCTTCAGCAGCTGTGTTAACGATCATCTCATCTCATTCCAAGTCTCTCTCTGGTGGAAGGATACAGCAGATGAGTGGGAAACTTTTCATGGCAGGGTAAAATCAAATCAAATCACACGAGGACACAGGAAAGGAGAAGCTGAGCCTCCCTCTCCCTGGGGGATGGTATCTTCAAGGTCATGCAGGCTGGGAGGCTTGCTCAGGCTCCTGGAAAGTTCTTCTTGTGCTTTCTGGACCACAAAAGTGTGGAACACAGGTGGCTGTGGTTGGACCTCAGCTTATGTACGAGGGGGCCACCTGGCAGGAGCTCCGGGGGAGTATTTGGAAACTTAAACTGGGACTGCTCAAAGAAGAGAGTCCCTGACACAAGCCCTGTTCTTCTCATGGGAAGGCACAAATGGAAAACACGTGTGAGTGGGAATTTTGCTATTTGAGTGTCAGGAATAATTAGGAGAGAAAGGAAACAATTCTCCTCTGCCAACAGTAGAAGATAGAGGAGGGGGAATGAACAGCCCAGACAGAGCCACACTAACTGCTCTCCAAAGTCCATCCTGCAGTTGACTTCCCTGCTCATCTCTCTTCCCTTACTGGAGCTATGACAGAGGAAAACTTAGGTAATCAAACCAAACCAGAAGAGGACCACAACTTAGAGTTATGGGGAAAGTGATATTGTTAAAAAACAAAAGGGAAAACGGAAATAAATTGCCCTTATACACAGTTGTCACCAGAGAGATCTCTGCTTTCACGAAATGGTCTGAGCTAGTGAGATGGAATGTATCAGTCCACCTTTGTGCCAACGGACAGCCGAGATGACAACATTATCGGTGTTCTCAGGTCAAACCTGTCATGTTGAATTAACAGTTCACAAGGCACAAGAAGTACTGCTCCCCCACGTGAATCAGAACTGAGACATCACCTGCGCAAATAATTGTATTAGTTTTGAATCAACAATGAAAACAAAGGACAAACAATTATCTACTTAAGTTCTTCATCCTTTTTGGTAACATCATTGTGCAGAGCAATTGCATTACCTCTGTCTTCCCATTTGTCGCGGGGTTTATAAGACACCCTTTCTTCCTTTCCCCCCTCCCCGTGCACACGAAGGCTCTTGGCAAACAGCCTAATGTGCCTCTGTCTCTGCAGCCACGGACAGGAGCATCGGTTCAGGATGTCTCAGTCCCCAGCTACCTGCTTCCTGGGGACCTCAAACTGCAAACTCCTGGCGGGGTTCACAAGGAAGGGTGAGCTGCCAGCCGAAGGGGATGGGTGCAGAGAGGACAAAATATAAGCTTCATGCACCCGGATCCTAAATCCCCTCCTGAAGTTTAACAGGACTGAGATGCAGAGTCAGGCTTGGCCTTTTCTAGTTATTTTTTTCCGTCACTCGGGCACCACACAGGCAGGGTTGCTCCTCCTGCTCAATGTTCTTCGGATGAGCTGCAAAAGTGAGACCCGCACGTGGCTGCTTATGATCCCTGTGACGAGGCTGGAATATGTGTCTGCAATATCTCAGTATCTCCCTCTAATGCTGCCTGTGCAATCCCAGTTTTGCTTGTCCCCAATACGTTTTCTATGTATCTATGCAAATTTCATGCATTAACTCTCAGCGTACAGCCTTGCTCCTGCCACAGCTCATGATTTATTTGAGACGAAATCCACTTTTCTGAATCACAGTTTTTCTGGGTACGTCTGGTTATGATGAGGTCTCACTGTTTGACTTCTGAAACATTAGATTTTTTCGTAGCACAAAACAGTTTAAGGGAAAATAAGGACTTTTAGCTATGAATATTTATGGTTAAAGTTGAATTGTATGTTAGATTGCAATTCATTATTGCTGGTAGAATAGTAGATAGATGCGAACATCCAATTTAGTTGAAAAATTTTCTCTTTTGTTCCTTGAGCAGGGAACAAATTTATCTGAAATCTGCATACTGTAAGTTTCAGTATTTAAATCTCATTAAAGTTACAGACTTATTAAAGAAAACAAAGCTAGCAATAAATAATAATAAATCTGTCCACAGCGCCAAAAAGCCAGAAATAATTCTACTCACGAACAGTAAAAATGTAGAATCAACTCAAGCCATTTTATAGAGCAGATACTTTGATACGAGCAGAAACACAAATTATCCTGGGTTTAGGCATTCATGGGGTGTAACCACAGCTGCTCAAATGAAACTTCTGCTTGTTAATCCTAAATAAAAGCAGTTTGTTGGAAAGATGTGAATATTTGCCATGGAGGTGAAATAAATCAAACCAAACACACACTCATTTTAAGGGCTGACCATTTTTTCCAAAATTAAGATGTGGAGAACAGGGATGACTGTGAAAACATCCGATTGCAAAGATGGAGGTAGGAAGGGAGTACCAGTAAAGATGCAGCTTGACGTGTTCTGGAGCTGTATTTGGCAGCAGATAATCCTGCAAACCTCCACAGATTTGAATGTTTAGCTCCTTCCTTGCTATCCCATCTCTCCCCTCCTCCTGTCAGCTGGGTGAGCATCCCATCCCTCAGCCTCTACTATATCAGCTCGGAGCCTCTTTCTGCTGTATTCTCCCTCAAGTCCCCTTAGCTGGGTATGTACAGATTAGAAACTAAAGAGAGGAGAGGCTTCTAGGTGCTCCAAAGAGGTATTACCAAACTGAATGGAAGTGAATGTCATCTAAGCAGAAGGGAGAACGTCCTCAGTTGCACTTTGGAATAATTGCTCTGCGAGAGAGTTGAGAACAGTTGAAAAATACAGAAATCTGGCCAAAAAGAGACAGCAATTGTGGGAACAGGCATTTGCTGGGAGACGTGAGCGAACTTAACTCTTTGCCTCTCTGCTTTGCTTTGAAGCTTGGTAAGGGGATGCTTTACTGAGCAGATTAATGGGGCTGTACCCACGCCCTTCCTTCATCCCACTGCATTGGCTGCCCTGCCTGAGCAGCCCTCTCTCCCCTCTGGTTCATTTTGTTCGTGAACCCATTCTGTATTTGTCTGTGCACAGCTAAACAGCTTCCCGAGAAACTCCATTTCGTGCCTCACAAGAAGTAGGCTCAATTTCAAACAAATGTGCAATATCCTCAGCTTTATCGATATCCTCAGCTTTATCATTTGTCGCCCCAACAGAACATCTTTCCCATCCTATCGTCTGATTCAGTATTTCATTTCAGTCCCACGGCTCCTAATTCTCTGGTGTTCTGGTGCCAACCACTAAGGAAGTCTGTTGGGCTCATCAGAGTCTCGCTGTGACTCACAGTTAACTTCTTACATAAAACAGCCTTTTCGTGTTGATCAAGGCAACCAATCTTCAAACCCCGTGGTGCCTCCTGCAGAGATGGATACAAAAATTAGGCAGACCCAGAGCCCTGGAGGCAATCTGCAACGAAAATGAAAAGCAGAGGGGGATGAATTATCGTAAACAAGTGGAAGAGAGATTTTGGCTGAAGAGAAAAGCTTTTGACCGATTTGTGAAGATGTGAAAACCACACAGGAGCAGAATGTTTTCTCTTTCTTTCCCCCCCCTTTTCCATTTTCCAGTGTTTTTTGTTACGTGCTGATGTTGCTAACACAACTGTCTTCTCTCTGGAAGGAAGTCTGCAAATCCTTTTGGTTACATGATGTATACAGAAACACAGAAAGCAAATAGAATTACCGTTTTGCACTTACTTCACCCACGCTTTCTGAAGACATTTGGAGTCCTTTATACCTTTTATCTTACATCTTAAGCTGATGTGGCACAATCCCCCTGAAAACAGAGCACGGAACAGTCGGCAGCTTTTGGGCTGCCATGCGCTGCGACGGAGAGGGGGGCAAACAAAGGCAGAACTTCTCCCTGGAGAAGCCTTTTCTGCCTCTATCTCCCTGCACAGAGGTTCATTAATTTTGCATTTGCCTTCCAGACTGATGACTGGAGCAGAGGTAGCCCTCCACAACTTCTATTTTAGTGTTTGTGTAGGAGTGGCTTTGGCTTTCCTGGTCGCCACAAATGTACTCACACTCTCACCTTTTCCTCCTCTGACTTACTGGTGAGATGTTTTCCCAGCAAAATAAAGCACTTCTGCCCTAGGAGTCAGAGTATAACAACGTGGCTGATCTCACAGAGATCATCCTAGGGCAAGGGGGAGAGGGATTTCTACCACCTACCTCTGCTAAGCCAAGGACGTTGCTGTTCACTGAGGAACTGGTTTTACTGGTGTGTAAATGGAGTGAGCGTGGCAGAGTGGGGACGTGTGTTTTGCTCTGTCTCCCAAGGCCCACGAATGTTTATTAAGATACAAAGCCAAATCTGTAAGGGTGTTTTGTGAATGCCAGTGAGCTCCATATGATGAACAGTATATTAAAAAGCACTGAGGCGTGCTGTGATAAACGCTCTCCCTCCTTGCCATTGTAATATATACAACAAGCAAGAGATACCATCCTGTGCTCAATCAAGATCAGGATCGGAGTCTTTGTGCCTTCCAGACACAAGCTACAAACTGTGATTTCTGTTTTAATCTGATCAGCGCCTCTGGCGTTTAAGATTGGCTGTGGAGCTGCTAACATAATGAACTCTTCATTTTTCCCCTGCTAAATATTTTTTTTTTTTCTTCAAAAAGAGCCTCAGAAAAGAGAAACAAACAAAGCTGGACTGGGTAATTTAAACATACAGACTGAGTTTCTTTGCAGATGCAAACTGATGTATACCAGTTGTGCATGTGGGCCTTCATCTAGGCTCTCAAATGCTCAACAAATTCATAGTTTCTTTCATTTCAAAAGCCTATAGGCTTGTGTCTGTGTGTCTTGCTGGACCAGCCCTCCCTGGGAAGGATGGGCACTTCAGTGGGCAAGAAAATGAACCAGTCTGGCTGCCTTGCTGTGGCCTCATTGGTGACCAGCATTAAAATCCCGTACTTTTTGCTTGCCTCAATCCAGACCAAACCCAGAGGAAGAAGAGGAGAAAGTCTCAAGTTGAGTCAGGCAACACCACTGGCTACATAAAGTGTTTTTCTGGAATGGTCACAAAAAATCTGATTTCATGCTTGTGATGATGGTAAAGAGAAATTAATCTTATCCCAGTCACCAGCCTGGAGGAAGGCAAAAATGATTTATTGCAGTAACGTGCAACTCTGTAAGAATGCACGCTCTGTGTAGGAGCTGTACCGAAAATGCTGCTGACAGTCGTAGCTGCTTCTCAAGTGGACAGAAGAATGGGAAGATTGAAAATGTCAAGTGTCACAGATTTTGTTAGAGTTCTCCATGGCACCGCCAAGGTCATTGTCATTTATCGGGGTTTGTTCCTGTTTGGGTATTTTTTAAATTCAGAACACAATGCTTTGCTTTCTTCTGCAATCTGTGTGAAGCAGACACCAAGGGTAACAGCACCGTCAAGAACACTCTGAAAGCTGCCAAGTGCCAAGGTTGTTGCTGTTGCTGACAACCAGCGAGAAGTTGCATTTAAATGGTTGACTCTTGGCATGCTTTGCTAATCTGTGTCTTGGAATGGAGGATTAAAATAGCTCATGAACTACCTGCTTGTGCTGAATGAAGGGAAAGATGAATCAGAGTTGACCGTGCTGGAAAACGGTGGGGTTTGGATCTCTGTCCACAAGAAGATTTCATTACAGTCTTGAGTGAATCCCTTAAGTTCTCTGTGCATGAAATCCGTACCATAAAACATGAACATCCTTGCAGTGACGAAGGCATGGAGTGCACCAGGTTGTCAGCGGTTTGCTAACACTATTAAATCTCAGTAACAACCTCTGTTACATCTGGATTATGTTCAGGAAATGTTGGGGTGCTGGTGAGCCCACGAGTGAATGGGTGCAGCATGCAGGTACAGGATGGCAGAAGTGGATGAGTGTTTGTTCTCTGACTGAGCCCGGGGTGGGCTATTCCACAGCAAATGTGGTTTCAGAAGCATGAGTATCACGTTGTGCAACCCACACTCCAGTTATTAAGAGCTCTGGCTCAGGGACACTTCCCTTGCATGTTAGTCTTCTGCAGGGAGATGAAAGACAGAGCCCTGTGACCCAGTGTCAATACCTGCCCAGCCCTGAGATGTTCTTAAAGAAAAAATGGCACGTGGCCATTTTCATTGGAGATTATATAGTTAAGGGGTAGTGAAGAGATACAGAGCAATCAGAATAATTATTTAATCAGATAAATTATGATGCATTGTGGCGGTGCCTGAGGCTGAAAGCTGCACTGCAGAAGTGTTGGCCATGCCCTTCCTACCGAGAAACTCCCCAAGGCAGGAGAAAGGAGAGGCGAAAGAAAAGAACAAAGAAATCCCGGGCTAACTGGTTCAGCCTTTAATGCGACTGAAGCTAATTCAGTGGCAAAATATGGTGTCTCTGTCCTTTCATCTTCGTGCTGCATTTCATCGAGATGAGGGAGAATGAAATGGCGCATCCAAGATACTAATGTTACTCACAAAAGAGGAGTCCTTTCTTCCCTCTGTACCTTTGCAGGTCTCGAAGCAGAATTTCCAGGCTATGTGGTCATAATCATCCACTTGCGTAACTCCAGCTCACAACAGAGCTGAGACGTCTTGGCGGTGCAGAGCAGAGCAGCAGCAGCGTGAACCCCGAGTGGGCTGTTCCTGCCGGACGAGATGGTTTTATGTTTTCGCGTTCGAAGGGGGAAAGCTTCCTGTTTCTTCAGGGTTTCATAGAGAAACAGCCAAGTGTAATTAAATGTCCTGTCGCTGCTGATACAAACCAGCCAAGCCAGCCAGTACTTTCAAGCAAGAGGAAGAACTCCCTGATGGGAAGGCTAAAAATTTATCGTGAGTGCACGCTTGGGGAAGCAGGTGGCTGTTGTACTCACGCCTGCGATGTTATTCACAGAATCACAGAATCACAGAATGTCAGGGATTGGAAGGGACCTCGAAAGATCATCAAGTCCAATCCCCCTGCCAGAGCAGGAACGCCTCGATAATGCTACACAGGAACGTGTCCAGGCAGGTCTTGAATGTCTCCAGAGAAGGAGACTCCACAACCTCTCTGGGCAGCCTGTGCCAGGGCTCCGTCACCCTCACTGAGAAGAAGTTTCTTCTCGAGTTTAAGCGGAACCTCTTATGTTCCAGTTTCAGCCCATTACCCCTTGTCCTATCATTGGTTGTCACCGAGAAGAGCCTGGCTCCATCCTCGTGACACTCACCCTTTATATATTTGTAAACATTAATGAGGTCAAAAAGTGGATTCCTGAATCATAGAATGGCCTGGGCTGGAAGGGACCTCAGAGATCATTTTTAATCCAACCTCCCTGTTGTGAGCAGAGACGCCACCTCTCGACTAGGTCAGGCAACACACATGAGAACCGAACGGGAATCGAACCCGTGACCTCAGTGTTTCAAGCACCACGCTCAACCCACTCAGCTAAACCGGCCCATCTCCAAGATGTTGAAGTTGCGTTTAAGTTTTTTTGACTCTTCTCACTTATTTTACTTTCAGTAAGTCTGTCTTCAAGAAGGAAACAATTCTGTTTTCTCTCTTTAGTAGCCTGGTGGGCTCAGGTAACCCTTCCTAAACTTTCTATCACTGTCCTTTCCCCCCAGCACTTGGCTGAGCAAGCCTGGGGCTGGGCTGGCTGCTCTCAGCTCACCCTGAGTGGGTTTTTCTCCTGAGAACTTTGGTTCTGCCACCCCACAGCACTCCAGACCGTGTCTGTGCCCATGTGCTTCTGGAAGGGTTTTGCACTTGAGTGCCCAAAGTAGCTTCATGCTCTGCTTCATACCGCCCAGGAGACCGGTAATAATGACCAGGATGCGCTGCCCTTATTGCTTAAATACCCTCATGAATATACTGCAACCTGATCTACGGTTCAAACTAATTCAATAAGGCAGATGAGGATTTAAAGACATTTTAAATAAATTAACTTCTGTGTGGATGTTTATTAAGTTTTATGAAGCCAGTTCCTAAAACGTGACATTTGTTTCAAAAGGCGCCTGAACTATGTGAACTATGGAAATTACTTTTATAATTGAAATGAGAAATACAGGCCAAATTGAAAGCATTCCTCATTGCTCGGGGCGCAGTCCTTGTTTTTCTAGAAGAAGAAAAGGAAAATTCTCGACTCTCCATGGCCTTTTGTTTTCCTGCACATTGGTGAGTCGTGCCGTGATGATGGATTTCATGACATGGGGTTGCGCGGGAGGAGCTTGGAGCTCTGGTTCCCCGGAGTTTTGCTTTTTCAAGGAGTCAGCCCTGAGCTGGAGAAGCCACGAGGAGGGGGCAACATTTTTCACTCCAGCTTTTGCATGGTCTGGGTTTCTGCATAAGCCGTGGAGGCTCTTCTGGGATCACCCTGCAAAAAACCCTCCTGCAGCCAGAAAACAAGGGCATGGCTGCGTGTTGTGGGTTTTTGCTGTAAAGACATGAATTGCAGCTCCTTGGGCAGTGGGCTGAAAGCACGGCTTTTAACAGAGCAGGGCTGAATACCAAAGAAAAGGGTCCATGTAATAAATTATTTGATTCTTTAATAATTGATTGTGGAGGGACAATAGAGGCTCCTGCTCTTCTCATCTGGAAGCAGCACCAAATGCTTTCGGAGAGGTAGTGCCTTTCAGCTAGATTTTAGAAGATGAATTTTCCAGGCATGAATGATTCCAAATATTTAAATTGTATTTTGGTGCTGCTTTCCAAGCAACCTTTCTCTCTGCCAGAAGACAAACCAGAAAGGTTGAATGGCTAAAACCTATGAAGAGTTTGTGGATTTTCCTAGTGTCCAGCTAAGCTGCTTCACAAGAGAACTTTAACCAGGAGGTGCAGGGAGTATGGAGGTGACTGAGTTTTGCTAATGAAATGTAAAGATGTTTTACTATAGTGGCCTATCCCCAAGTACTCTGTTCCCACAAAATTCCATCTGTGTTAGAAAAACGGATGCCAGGGAGGACGTGGGTCATGCAGAAGAATTAAGGGCAACCTCACCATTAAGGCACAGCAAACCTGCCTTGTCTTTAGCAACAAAATCTCCGGGGTGAGGGCTGTCTCCTTTGCCGTGTACCTACAGCTCCATCTCCAACAAATCCCTCATCTCCCGTGCTCGTGCCACATGCTCAAAGCCCAGGGGTTCGACCACAGCCTGTGAGATAAAGGCACAGCTGCCATTTCAAGCGTAACCAGCCCAAGCCTTAAATTTGGATGTTTATTTCTCAGGATCAATTAATGACGAAATAAAATAAAATACCATACAGTACAAAGGCTATACCAGGAAGTAACCATTTCATTACAGTTTCATCAGTAAATACAGTATCAATAATAGCATGTAACATTGAAAGAGTGCTACACAAAAGGATTTCACACGCTCTTCCTTTCCTTTGTCACAGAAATTATTACAAAGGAGATGTTGACACACTTTTAACATTCATTTTTTTTCCCCATTGTGCAACGGGTCACAGAAAATAAAGCACATCGACAGTTCGTATTTCAGAAATAATAAAAAAAAAATGTGCACTTTAAAAAATATTTGCCATAAATACAGTATGTGCAGGACTATCAGGTGGCACGCCTGGGGATGGACTCTTGATCACAAAGCCGGGACACAGCGTCATGAGGTTTTGGATTAGCGATATCTGGGTTTGTACTGAACGAATCCAAACGAGAACGGAGAGCTTGCTGAGCTCTAATGTTAAGAACCAGACAGAGCTTGAGCAGATACAGCTTTGTTTAAAGAGCTACCAAACACGACAGCCGGGAAGGTATCGGACTATCACTCCGAGCATCGCACACGAACGCTCCAGAGCTATCATGCCTTGCGGATGTTGGTCCCTCCCGAGAGCAGCCCCGTGGGCAACATGCTCAAACCTGCCACATGAGCTGCCTGCACCAACAGGACACCTCAGTTTTGACCCTCACTAAACGTCTGATGCTATAAACATGCAGGTCTTGCTACTGTCATGTTGACAGCACGTGTCCCGCTAACCCTCCTCACCGACTTCTCCATGCAAGTTTTCGCCTCTGTCGCTGAAGCAAGGTCTCATCCCCTCCACGGGAAAGACGAGCTCAGCAGAGCATTCAGACACTGACATGTACCGTGCCTTTGGTGAGAGAGTCTGGATGGGGGGGAGATTTCCAAACAGAGTAATGACTTTGTGAATCTGATCTCACGCGCCGCCGAACGGACGGCCCTGACCGGAACACTGTGAGGAGAAACAAAAACCTCGAAACGGTACTTGAAGAGGTCACTCGAGAGACTCTCCTTGGATGGGAATTTCTCAGAATCCGCCTGGCAGCACTTCACATCCATGGGTTCAACAGATTTTACTTGTCGTTGAAACAAACAGCTCGAAACACTTAGAGGAAATTTGCATAGATAGCAGCACGCCCCTCTCTGCAGAGAGCTGGGTCAAGACAGGGACGCAAAGGACAGGAGCGTGGTTCTCTCTAATGGCAAAAGCCACTTACACTCGGTTAGGTTTAAAGCTAAACCTTGTTGGGTTAGTCATTGAACCGTTGCTAAAATGCATGGAAAGAACAATTATTTCCAGTATACACTGGGCAGTTTGTACCTTTTTCTTCTCTGCCATATCATGCTTGATTTTACAAAACCGTGGGGTCTCGCAGTGAGTTATCCTCACTTCCTTGAGATCAAGGGAACTAAATCTTTAGGCTGGATGTAGAAAATCTAGGTGAGGAGGGGAAAGAGGATGAAATCAGCTTATACTTCGCAGCTCAAGGTAGTGAGATTTGGCCAGTGGAAGAGGTAGCTTTGAGCTGCAATCTCAGATTAAGGCCATAGACTCAGGTCTGCTCCCATGTTAAACAGCAGGAACAGAGCTGCAGAAGCTGGCAAAGGGCTTGGATACCTCCCCCCGCTCCAAAAAAAAATAAATTGGCTCCTCAGGGCTCGAGTGGCCCAACAAACATTGCAGAAAGCATTTATGATAAGTTCTTTTTTATTCCAGCTTGCTCCCTTTTTCATGTCAAACTGAAAATAAACCCACCAGTTTCTCTGAGCTGTGACCAAATATTCCGTAAGCTGCCAGTGTGTCTCAGTGATGTAGATCTAAGACAAGCATCTTATGTGAAATAACAATTTTGTACAGTGTTTTCTAAGATAATCAAGCACATTTCAGCAGGTTGGTGTTGAACAAGTATATTAATAATGTTTTAACATTTCAAAAGCAACTGAGACATGCAGGATGTTAAATCCTGATAAAAATCAAAGCAACACACGGCTGCAGCTTCCGCAGGAGGTTTCAGAAACCACTTCCCAGCTGCTGACTCTATTTAGAGGTGAAGCTAAAAAAATTGTGTCCTCTCCAGAAACATTTAAAGTGTCTTGCCTGGAAGGCCAATGTTAAGTGTGTGACATTACAAATCCTCTTCCTCTGCTCATCATATCTGGACCTTCCCACAAGGCAATAGGTACAGGTCTTCTAGAGATTCTTCTTCCAACCTGCCCAAACCATTCCTAACACACACATATAGCATTTTCTAGTCTCTCACAGCTTTTCTTTCCTTTTTTTTTCCCCCTGTGTATGTGCCATTACTTGTTTTTCTTGCCCAAGAGGAGTGAACTACGCACGAGCAACAAAAGTGCTTTGTCAAATATATTCTTTGCCCTCAGTTTGGTACAACCAGGGCAAGAAATCAAAAGAAGGCAAGACAGAACAGAGCTTGTAGTTTGGCTGAGCCAGAAGAAACTAAAGCCCCACTGATTTCTATTTTGAGCCCTTTCTTTTGGAGTGGTTCTGTACCAGGCATTGAAATAACCTCCCATCCCTGGTAGGTGTGGTTGGAGGTCATGGCTGATGGTAGCCAGGTCTACCACGGTAGCTCTGTACAACTTCCAGGTTTTAAAAGCTTTGGAAGTAGCTAGGCATCACCCACAACTCACAGTAGGTGCCCAGTAGGACCTAACCCATGAGATACCACATCTGTAGCAGGAGAGGTCACCGGTACCCAGTGCATCAGTAACTGGTGCCTGTCATTGTGTGCCAGTTCACTGGGGCCACATCTCCAGCACTGAGACTTCTGCTACGTACCAAGGGTGCTCGTCAGTTGAAGAGCGACAGGGTGTGGGCAAAGCCCGGAAAGCTGAATTGAGCCAAGTGACTCTTCTAGTCTGGCGTCATAAAGAGACATAAAGCCCTGCTCTCCTAATGAAGCGTGATGTGGAAGGAGACGCCAGGTCATCACCAGCAAAATCACAGCAGAGCTTGCATGGGAGGACTGGCTGGTTCCAGGTTCATGGAGGTCACCGTCTGGTGATGTGACAGTGGGGAAAGCCCTTTAGCTTGTCCCAGAGGCCTGTGACTTCTGGTGGTGAAGGCTCTGGTGCAATTTTGCTGCACCGCACAGCGGGCTGTTAGAGGTGGAACCATATGGGAGAAAAGCTCACGCTACTTATCCTGGCCAGCTGAAAAATTCCAAAGAGAGTTTTCAGGTCTTGTTTCTGTTCCTCTGCATTGTTAAAAGAAAGTTGTTTTAGAGCTAAGACTTCACAGTTTAGACCTTGTGTTCTTCATTTGCACTATCTGAAGATTTGTGTGTGCGGATCAGTGTGCCAACAGGTCTGGTAGCAAAAAGAAAGGAAAAAAAAAAAGGTAAAACAAGAGGCCCTACTGCCTACAATTGGTATAACCTATCAGACATCATCCTTCTGAAAATGGTGAGGAAAGAAGTAAAACTGGAATACAAATGGGAAAAAATCTGAAGGTCCCACAGAATTGGGGCAGGTTACTCTTATCTCAGCAGCCCGGAGTGCTCATGAGCCTGGAGTTTTCTCACCGTTGAGTGCGGGCCAGCTAACTGTTCCCCCTGGTGAAAAATGGGATTTGGCTGTATGGCAACAGTAAGATTTTCCATTTCTGTTCATTTTCAGCACTCCAGCTTGGCACAGTTTCTGCATGCTTGACTGTGCCAGAGACTTTGTTATTCAGTGGTGTTGCAGTACCGATACCAGCGAGAGCAGGGGTTCACGGTGCCAGGCACTGCGGGTGCCCTAAAGGGAAAAATGACCCCCCACTCCCCCAGGCCACAGCCACCCCATCTAAGTAAGGCATCATCTGTTGTTATTTAATTTCAAGGAGCCAGAGTGGCTCTCTCGAGCACCTAGGTCATATTAATCATAATTTAGACATATTTCTGAAATAACCACCTGTCTCCCTGAGTTTTCACTCCTTGTTCACTGAACACCCCATAGATGAACATTGTTCATTGAACACCCCATGTCCATTGTGCAAAACCATCCCTTTCTGTTCAAACCTGCTTTCTCCTCATCAGACTCTCTGCTCTGTGCCACCAAGAGATGTGATCTCAAACCCTCGGATGTCAACACGGCATCTCTGCATCGAGAAAAGGATGAAATGCAGCGAGATTTTGCCCAAGTTTTAACGTATTTTGGCTTTCCAGTTAACACTGCACCTGGATTTATGCCAGACTGAAGTTACAAAACGTGTAGACATTACTCACAAGAGGCAAGGCCAATGCTTTAAAATAACCTCAAAGTTACTGGCAGAATGAAGCCTATTGTTTCCAACAAAAATGACTTTGCTAAACACATTTGTGTTACGTGAATTTGGAGACCATGCATGAAAGTCACAGAGGCCTCTCTCGAGTTTTGACTCCACGATGAAACTCATTTTCCTTCCTCCTTTGGCTTCAGTAGGTAGTTTCCCTTGTGACCTGGCTGGAAAACGTGTGGTTGCTGGAGATGCTGTTGGATTTCCTGGTGAAGGCCAGTCGTTTCTTCTTCTTCCTCCATGGCAGGCACAGGAGTGTGAGTGTAGAGAGGAAGATCTGTCGGAAGTTTGCAGACACCAGGTTGTAGAGGACGGGGTTGATTGCTGAGCTGACGTAGAAGAGGACGTTTGTCAGCATGTAGAAGTAGTGGTAGAAGTTGTAAAGGAAACTGGGAGATGAAAGGAAAAAAAAGTCTGAGTGTGGAGAACTGAAATAATTCCAAGCCATGAGGGTGAGAAAAGCATAAGTTGTTTTTTCAACTAAACTTTCTTGGCGTGGGACGAGAATTTATCAATGGGATGAGTGCGTGAGTGCATGAGCCACTAGGAAAACTCCTACATTTTTAACTGGGACTGGCCAAATGTCAGTTAAATACCTCTACAAACGTCTTGCCCCAATCACTAGCAGTTAGCAACTTATGCACTCCCTGAGTCCAGCTGTGCTATTCACCTCGTGTGTTCATTTCGTCTTCAAAAATAGACATCCGTGAAGCTGAGAAGCCAGATGGAAATTTGTTTCTGCGTCATGCATATACATTAGCTTGACTTTCTGGCTGCGGTTCTGGTCTACAGAGCCTGCCGAAGAGCCAAGATCCGGTAACAGATGCAGCTCCCTCCTCCCCCCCAGCAGTGAAAGCTACATCAGCTCGTTCAGGGGTCCCTGGCTTGGGATTTGTCTGTAATCTGGGACAGCATTCTCTGTTCTGGGGGCAAGTCCATGACAGCAGGCATTTAAAACATATTCTGACCATCATCTCAACTAGAATCGGTTGAAAATACTTAATTATTTCTTTTTTCTTTTGGAAATATCTTTCCTTGGGACAACCGCGACCAACAGCTTTGAGCTGGTAAAGGGTTGATGAACAACGTGGGTCTCATTTTCAGGGAGATGCTCCCCAGGATCATTTATCTCGGTGGAAATTGCAGACCTTTTTGTTAGTCTAAGCACTGTCTAACAAAAGATAAATAGATGTGTGCTGGAGTACATCACCAATCCCTCCACACCCCCTCAGCACTGCCAAATACTGCATGGCCCATCCAGCTCTTGCAAGCAGAGTTTCTCTATAGAGTTGTGAAGAATTAATATAGCAACATTTTCTCTTCTGCAGGGGCAGGCCTGTGCATTTACAAATGAACATGTCAAGCTGCTGCAAGCTCTTGATTAGCTGCCACACTGATGGTTCACCGTTCATAATATGCCTGTAAATTCAACGTTTTCCTAAACTGGCTCATGACTTTTAACAGAAGAAATAAAAATACGCGAATGCAACCACAACGCATAAATTCACACTAACTGCAGACAGACTTCTCCACCCGTCTTGCTCAAAGCAAATGCAGTCGTTACATAATTGATTGCTGCTTTAAGTGCTTTTCATATAGGAAAGCAAACAAGAAACAACAGTTTGTCCCAGTGTGTGCCTAGAGCCCTGTTTTCATGATTGAAGATACCTTTTGGTTTTTACTACGGATGGACGTGCAGTTCCATTCAGCAGACGGGTGCATCATAAATTACTGGGGTTTGTGTTTGGAGTTTATGAAATTTTAACGTCTCATAGTTGCTCTGCTTTTTGGCATTGATGATTTTTTTTCTTTTCCTGTTCATTGCAGGAAACAAACCTGGTCCCCCAGCAAAGAGGGCCGTAACACCGTGGGAGGAAAGACACATTTTCCACTGAGAACATCTCGCAGTGTCTCAAGCTACCTGGATCTATGTACCCGGAGAGCGTTAATGCTTAAACTGAGTATTTAACATGAAAAAAACAGTTCTGTGGCTGCTTTGCTGAGGTGCCTGGCCGGACGCAGCAGAAAGGCTGTTTGTGTGCCCTTGCACTCTGTGAACAGCCCATAAGCATTCTGAGTAGGCGCTCAATTATCCCTAAATTCTCTGGGAATTTGGGCATTTTCTAATCAGTGACTGATCCACTCCCTGCAAACCCCCAGTAAATGAGCTGGCCCAGCCTGGGTAAGCAGTGGGGATATTTCCCCACTAATTTCTCCTGTCACTAAGGAAACGTGGTGTCGTGGAGTGGAATTGTGTAGTCATAGGAGCTCCTCAAGTGGAGAACCTCCACATCCACCCCCCAGTGTGCTGATGCCCCGGCTCCAGCCTGACCCCACATCCCATCCCAGGGCTCCTTCCCCATGTCATGGCTCACTCTGTCCAGTGACTGGAGGGGACGTAGCAAAACATGAGGCGTCGGATGTGATAGGGGAGCCAACAGACCACGAAGGCAATCACCACAGCACCTGCAAGGTATGGAAAAAAGCCCATTAGTTTTCGTGAGCAGTTCTGCATCGGGGGTGAAGAAGGGACCTGTCTGTGAGGTGATTATCACTGGAAACTCTCCTCCTAAAGCCACGCTTTGTTTTGCTATTGCTGTCGCGCAAAGAATTAATAACCCTGAGGGACAACCAGCCTGCAAATGTCTGTAAAAAGAAGCATAACAGAAACAACAGAAAATAGCAATGAGCACGGGGGGCAGTGCTGTTACGGACAAAAGGAGGTACGACACAGATAAAGGACCGCTGATGTCTAGTTCAGACACTATCTTAAGAGAAATGATATTTGCATTGGTCCTTGTGTTTCATTCCCTTGTGGCACAAGGTATTTTGTCCAAAGTACTCGCGGAGACAGTTTGGGTATGTTTTTCATCCAGGTAGGCAGGCAGCCAGGGACACCGTAATCCCATCAGTTTGCTGCAAGGAGCCGCTGGCCACCGGCCCCGCGGGGCTGGGGATCATCGAACAACCTCGGGAGCTGCTTCTGGGGGCAGGGCTCGTCCTTTTGCACGAGGTTTGGGCAATACCCGAGACAGCAATTGCAAGATGTTTGGGTCTGGACGTTGCCATAATAAAAAAAATGATTAATTGAAGGGGGAGGAGAGAAAGACAGTATGTTTTGGTTTGGGTTTTTTTTTTCCTTTTCAGATTCTAGCCCAGGGACAGCAAACGATGGAAAATAAAATGCAACAACTCTGAAGGATAGAAGCGCTGTTGGTAGAGAGCGTTTGTCAAGTTAGGTTAAAAAGGAGATATATCAGGCAATCAAGGGAAAGATTTGTTTCCTTCTGTAATATGCATTCCAACCTCTGTACGAAATGACAGGATTCTGGCAGAATCCTAGCAGGAAATAAAGAAATCTCAGTTAAAACATAACACAATAAAAGACAAGAAGAGAAACAAGGCTAAATAAAATAATTATGTTAATTTTTTATCCCAAATTTACTCTACAGAGAATAAGGGCCACATCACTCTTGTCCTTTACGTGACCTGTGAAGGGCGAGGAAGCAGCAAAGCTCTCTTCCAGGGAGAGCTTTGCACCACCTGCGCAATGTGGATTTGGCACATGGAGGGAAAGGCTGCTTTTCCTTCTGCCTTGGGACTGAAAATATTTATGTGGACATGTCCCAAACCCAGATGCTGTCATCCCATGGGGACTGTGCCATAGAGGAGATAGGCAGAAGATGTGTTTCCCTTGAAAAAAGCGGTCCAGGAGGGGTGAGTGTGGCCACGGTTGCATCTCCCCATCACCGTTACTCATCCAAGAGGCACAGGGGAGGCTTCAGTCACACAGTGGGGAGGGAAGGGTCTGTGCCATATTATTTTGAGTGCCATTGCTAGCAGAGTCACTGCTTAATTTGTACAGAAGTTAAAGAATTCCTGGTGTCCAGCTCCATACTCACCTGCACGGTGTAGGAGAGCATCTCCCAGGAATGCTGCAAAAGCCATTTATTCAATGAAGTTTTAGAGGCAGCTGAAAGGACATGTTTTGGAAGGCAGGCTAGAGGGTCTGTTTTTATTCTCTTGTCCAAGCGACTTCATTATTTCAAGTGGAATATTTTTGGCTGCTATATGGTCATTGTGATTACAGCTGTAATTCATCACTAGACAGCTCTTCAGGTCTCATCAAGTGAATGAATTTGACCTGTGACTGATCCTGCCCTGAGGAGATTTGAGAGGACTTTGATGGAGACAACCCCTAGACAATGCAGGAGAAGTGGGGAGGTCCACTGGGAAGCTCGGAGGGAGCGCTGGATGCCGGCCTCACTCCTTCACATTCCTGAGCACCTGCTTTTGGCCACCTCCAGAAATTAATTTCTCTGTTGGATGGACTTTTGGTTTGCCCTGGATGGAGCCGTCCACCCGTGACCCCAAGCAGATCCCTCCCAGAGACTGTAAGAGAAGCGATTCTCTCCATCCTCTCCCCCTCCGTCCATCAGCATCGGGCCAAAAAGGAATGAGCCAACATCACAGCTCCAGTCCATCTGCTTTCCCAGCGCCAGTACAGGATTAGCTGGATTTTCAGGCTGTGAAAGCAGCTTTCCAAATGGCTCCCCACACAACTTCGTTTGTGCTCATCATAATTTTTACAGAAATCTCCATGCACTGGCACTTCCCAGCTGCTCACCCCTGCACGCGGCTCTTTAAGAACAGCAAGATCTGGACTCCTTCTACAGCCAATTTTAAGGGTCTCACGCATCAGCCTGTTAAATTTATCAATGTGTTAAATGAAAGTGGTTTTTTCCTTGTAAAGCATCTCTGCTCCTGTTGCTCAGGCAGTGCTGTGCCAAATAACACGGAGGCAGGGATCTACAGCAGCAAAAACACATATTGAGAGAAATATCTGCTTAACCTCAGCAAGCGAATAGTCAATTATGTAATCTGTGGTAATTCTGTAATATCACACGCAATCACTCTGCAATTAAAACTCTATTAAACACATAGCGAAGTGCATTGGCCTGATGTGGAAATCCCAGCTGGGTACCACGCTGTGAGCTCCGTGCTGCCAGCCTCTGCCACTCAGATTAGGAGACCCTGATCCCTATTTGTCACCCTTAATCTGTATGTTTTGATTTTATCATACAAGGGATCAAGCAGATTGAGGGTGGCAATCTTGCCCTGTTGGGAATGTGGTAACCTTTGTCTAAGACAGAAGGAAAGTGTCCTTTTCTCCCCGGTGCCTTTTGCTTCTGTCTTGTGCTTCTTTGCCAAAACGGATGTGTTGTAAAACAAACGTGTCTGCTGAAATGATTTTTTAGTATTGTTAGCAACTCCTAGGACACATTCTCCATCGTCAAAGGCTTGACACGTCAAAGGCTTCACTGTGGTGAAGTAAGATGGAGCAGGTCATCCTGCTGGAGCTGAGCAATGAAGGTGAAGGCTTTGACCCAGCATGTGATGGGGTGACCATCCAGGATGGTGTTTGGGAGGTTGAAGATTTCATGACTTTATTTTTTGAACTGTAAATACACCAGACCCATCCCTCACTTCTAATTAATCCAATGTGGTTTTAATAGGAGCAGGGCTGCTCCATGAAATTCTAGCTTTTCCCACATTGGAGCAAGCAAGGTGCCAAACCTGGGCATCAGCCCAGGGCTGGGGAGTGGAGAGGGGACCCGAGCAAGCCAGGGATGCCGGGGCATGGTCCTTCCACTGAGCTGCATCTCCATCTCCCTTCTAAACCAAACTCGCAGTTTAAACATGTATTAAAACCTGAATTATTGCATCCTGTGGCTTTCTATTTTGTCTTATAATGGTTGTGTTCTCTGGCTGTTTGAACCGCATCCCAAGAAGGGGGAGAGAGGAAGGAGTAGCGGCGGAGGACAAGCCCTTTGTTTGTTTATCGCGCAGGAAGTCCTGCTGAGGGAACATTAATTTTGAGTGACGTCTTTTTCATTGTGCAAAAGAAGATTTAAACTGTGCCAGTCTTCATTTGCAGACTAAACTGGAGGGGGAAGCAACGCTAGAAGTTAAATTATATTAGATCGCATTGAGTATTTTATTTTCCCTTGTGTGTATCCTGTGGCTGAGGCTGGGAGACAGCCCTTCTCCAGGGCCAACGTCTTGAAAAGCTCACATGGGGTTTGCGTGAGCATGGAGCAGTATATCATGTGTGAAAAGACCACGGTGAGTGTTCATGGTTTGGCTGAGCAGGGGAGCCATGCTCAGGAGACATTTTCAGCCTCTTGCCCTTCTTTTTTGGGGCTTGATGTGACTTAGAGCAACAGGACAGCGCTGGACAATGCGCTGCTGCTGCCGACTCACGCAGGAGCCCAGGGATCTGCTGCAGTGCAAAGCCCTTGGCTGGTGTTTTCCTCCTCGGTTTAGCTCCTCTATCCCCTCAGGGGTCATGTTAAGTCACAGACCTGCAGCTCCAGGGGAACCTTGACAAGGGTATCCCTCTGTCCTTCTTTCTCTCCAGGAGAGAGAGAAAAGAGATGCTGCTCCCTCTTTCAACCATCTCTGCAGTTGCTAAGGCCTCCAGAGGAGCTCAGATCCATCCTTCCGTGATAGCTTTGTTCAGATTATTTTGGCCAATTTCTTTCTTTTTCTCTGCATTTCAAGGGCAGTAATTTCCAAGCAAAGGCAGAAGCTGCTTGGCCTTGTAGTGACCCACCTGAACGTCTCTCACTCTTTTCTGTGTTCCAGCTCACCAGCGGCCGCGTTTCTCCAGCCCTGCCCGAGGAACGCCCGCTCCGCCTGGTACTAATCACATACACGACAGCGTTACGGGGCTCATGTCAGGGATTTGCATTAATGCTGATTCCTGGAGAAACAGTCCTTGTGTATCCAAAGCTCCCGGGGTTTATACACTTATCTCTCTGATGCCGTCGCGAGAGAACCTCTCACACAGGAGAGCAAGTGTCGCCGCGTCGTTCGCTACGAGACGTAGCAAAAGCTGGGCCAGGCGTAGATGTAGCTGGCGCTGCCCTGTTAAACCCCGAGGAGCTGTTTATAATAACACGATGCACTACCTGACAGGTCGTAGGCGATATTTATACCAGTGGGCCCCCAACTAGGGATTACTGGAGCTGCAAGGGTGGGTGTGAGCCTAGTAAAATGAAAACCGCTTCTGCTGGTATTTGGGTCACAAGGCTGCAGAAGAAAGGATTTCCATAAAAGTCGATAACGGCCGGTGGAGATTGGCGACTACCAGTATGCACCAGCAGTACTCAGGAGAGCAAAGAAGGAGAAACGGGGAGCAGCAACGGGCGTGGGGAGCCCTCAGCACCTTCAGACACCACTGAAAAGACACAGCATTCGCTGCATACAATCCCCCTGTGCTCTTGCACATATTGCTGAGCAGTGTAAACATTAGATTTTACTCCTTAATTTCCACTGCCAGCAGCCAAAGATCTGGTTTTTATCTTTCTGTTTCATTTTCCTTTTTTTTTTTTCCTGCTGTGGGAGGATTGTCTCTCTTTTGGATTAAGGGGTAGTAGATGCTATCTTGCTTGAAAGGAGCCACGTTCCCCTAAAATTCTTCTTTGTTAATGGCAGCGAGACAGCAGAGTGAACAGGAAAATCTTTTTGGCATGCAAAACCGATGATTTTGAGTCAGGTTATGTTCTCTGGTCCTGATTTTCAATGGCTTCAGCTGACAGATGTGAAAATGGATGTGAATTCCGTTCCCTGCTCTCACTGGTGATTAAATTGTCCACCGGCACTGGTTTTGTCCGCAAGGATCAAGGCAGAAGGTTAAAGCTGGCCCAAGAACAGGCTCCAGCAAGCAGCACATCACTGCTGATCCAGTGCAAACTGGGGTCTCTTCCTTGGTTTCTTTCCTTTTTCTCTTTTTTTTTTGAAATTAAAGAAGAAGTTGCTTTATTCCACTTAAACTTCATTTGTGCCATTTCCCCCTGGGATGTCCGGGTATTTGTTTGGAGGAGAAGGAATAAGAAAGAAAGAAAAAAAATCTCCCTTGAACGATAGATAAGGGCTCCCATCTTCTCCTCACCAGGTTCAAGGCTCTTTATATTTGGTAAGATCAGGTATAAGCCAAACTTTTTTCCCCTCCAGTTTTGAGTTTCACGTGTCCTTTTTTTTCCTCGCAGAAGGGTTTCTGCTCCTCAGAGGGACCCTGGGGCTGTCTTTACTGCACACTTCTGCAGTGACTAAGGCCCTGGCCAGACTTTATGTTGGCGAACACATCAGTTAGCTTTTCAAACACTCACATTGACAGAGTTTTACACCTGGAAAATCTGTTTGCTGGGCACACCAGCCCGAGAGTTACGTCCAGAGATGCAGCCACAGGAGCCTGAACCGCAGCAGAAACGCCTGGCAGGGCTGAGGTGAGGTGCCAGGGAAGGGACACGTCTTGGGAGAGGAAAAAGAAGAGTCTCCCTGTCCCGAGAGGTGCAGCCATCGTCCCCTTCTGCTCCTCAGAGGGTGTTTATAGAGTGCTCTGCTCTCTTTATGTCCCTTGGCAAGCTGTAAAGTAAAGCTACACGTACAAACATCTCTGGCAAATATATACAACTGTTACACAGCTCATTTATCCTCCCAAATTTCAACGTGACACTTCAGTCGTTAAACTCAGCTTCCACTCCTGCTTAACAGCGCACGGGTTTTGCTGAACTCCACTTGGGACGGCTCAGACGTTTTATTAGGGATACAGACTGCCATGAATTTAATTCCTTTCTCGCAAAAGAAATGATTCATGGGCAAATCTGATTTCCTTAGAACACAAGAATTATGAAACACAACTGTTGAAGGAGCAGACTTTCAGGCTGGTGCTCTTCTGTGTATTGTGGCTGCAAAGCACCAGCGATTCGTTATTCCTCTCTGTGGGATGGTTACACTGAATCTCATTGCAATATTTTTCTCCTGAAATGGCGAGCTCAGACTTCGAACACGGGTGAGGAGAAATGAATGAACTCTTCGAAACATTTTTCAGAAGGGGCATTGTTAAAGCACAAACCAATGAAATGCAGCCCACACAGACACTTCATTAATACTTGGCCTTTGTCTAGTATTACTTGAGGAAAGGCAGAGAGCCCCAAATCATAATTTAAAATTTCTTAGACGGCCAGTAAAATATGGTTTGACTTCATCTCGTAAAAAGCATCTTACTGAGGCATCACCCAGCCAGCTCTGGGATGCTGAAGGATATTCTTTTAATTGGTTAAACCTCTCTAAGTGCTTCATAATTGCTTTCACTAAGCAGCTTCTGCAACGGAGCAAACGTTACCTGGAACTGATTATGTTTTAATAGGCTTAGCCAACGTCCACCCAGGGACATGCAAAGCCTCCCCTTGATGTCCATCAATTTGTCTCAACATCGTTATCCGAGCTCAGCTGTGCCATTCAATAACTCCTTCCTTCCAGCCTGGGTGGGAACCGGTCTGACAGGCAGTCAGGGAGGTGCTGAGGGCTGCGGGCTGCTCTGCCGGTGGGGCCAATTAGTCCGTGTCACAAAACTGTCCCCTTTTGAGATGACATTTTGACCGAATGGTGCCCTTGGCCTGAGCCAAGCTCAAATGCTCCCTGATTTTTTGAGCAGCTGTTTGGAAACGCGAGACTGAGATGGGGAAGGTTTGTACTGCCTCTCCGCATCTGGGTATGGGATGCAATGGTCTGGGCAGCGTCCGTGAGGTTTTACCTGCTGAAGGCTGCTTATTCTGAAGGATTTATTTAGGGTGTTATCAAGCAATTGGTGTATCGGGCTATGCAATGAGAGAAGCTTCATCCTCCCGCGAAGCATCACACAGCACCCAAGAGACTCGGGATCCCGGCACTACGATACAGCCAAGGAAAAATAACAAACATTGGAGGTGGTTTATCCTTGGAGAAATGGAGGGAATATCGGCTGCACGGAGGAGGGTGTGAAATCCCTCAGCGGGAGGTATATTTTAGCACCGGGGGCAGACGTTGCCTAATTCTTCTCACAACAGAGCTGGGAAGATGCCAGTGCCCAGAGCTCCCCGAGTTTGGATCCTCACACCTGGTGAATGCTGAGAGCAGAGAGGGAATTGCAATCAGAAATCGCATCCTTAACGGATTAACGAGCTGGCTCCCCCGCAGCAGGGCTGACACGTTCCTTGATTCTGATCTCCCTAATTATTTTACACAGGACCAAAGCCACAGAGAGCCAAGAAAATGCAGAAATGCTACCAAAGAGGAGGAAAATGATGCTGAATGAAGCTGCTAGCCTGATCACTTTTAGCTCCTCTTTCAATGTAAATAAATACATAACCTCAGTAGATCTGGAGGAAAGAAAAAAGGCGTTTGCTGCTCTGATCTCCTCTAACAGCTCTGCACATGATGAACTGCAATACTTTCTTTTCTGAGCGCTAGTTTGACAAGTTCTGAAACATTTCGCCCTCAAAACAAAATCAAGCTCGCTATGCCTCAGGCCAAAGTTCACTTCTGGAAAAGGAAACTACTTTGACCCCCATGAAGCACTGATTTTGTGCCAACAGTTTTATTAGTGTGGACAAGCATCATTATTCTTTTCCCATCCTCTTCCATAAATTAGCCTAGACTGTGTACATGGGTTTGGCTGCCACGGATGCCAGGATAAATCATGTGCATCCTTGTGTATTTTTTTTTTTGCTACTTTTCAGACAGCTCAGAAGCCTGGCTTATTAAAAAAAGAAAGTTGCAAGGAACAAGTGACAAAAGTAAATGTGAATCACGCACCTCCAGCAATTAAGTGCATCTGAGAAATGAAATGAAGCCGGATTTCACTCACACTCGCTAGATAAAAAAAGCCTTTCTGCACAATGTGGTGAATCACAGACAAAACGGATGGTGGATTTCTTATTTGCTGGATCTTCCACAGTCCAGAAAAGGAGCAAGAGGCTGCTCTCTCATTGCCTTCCCAGCCAGAAAGGGAGCTCAGTCCTGCTGCCGGGCTGACACAGCGGAGATACCGGTGATACCTGTGCATCGCTGCCCCCGGCGCCACAGCCCACCCACTTTTGCACCATTTCAGGCTCCCTTTTGCTAACTTTTCTCAGCTTTTGCAGGGCATAACGAAAGCAAAAAGTTGCCTGAAGAAGAAAATGAAGCTTGTTGTTCAGAGAGGGAAGGGCTGTTTTTCAGCGCCTGGTGGTCCTGTTGGTGAGGGGTTTGCCTCCACCCCCATCCCCAGCAGGGGAGCCTCACATGTAAATTATGGTCCCTCTCTAATTATTCACGAAGAGCTCCCTCTTCTTGATGTTTAAAGCGTATAAAGTACTCAAAGGAGAGAGAGAGAGGTGTGAGATGCTGCAGCATGAGTGAGAAAAGGCAGCTCCTCACTTGATGGCAGCGGGCAGGGGCGCTCAGGAACAGGAGGCAGCAGAGAACCAAGGGACTCACACGGCCTCTGGCTCAGCTCCAAAGCCAAGCTCATTCCTTACCCCGCTCTGCATGATGCTTAATCGCGGTGCAAAAAGAGCCCAACAAGATAATTACAGGGAATTTAAGGTCTTCTGGTTTTTTGATTTTTTTTTTTTCTCCTGGAAAAGTCTCACGGAGGTTGCTGGTGCTGTCCCTCGGCATTTCTTCCCTTCTTGAAAATGTGGCCTTGGCCAAAGCACTTCAGCTACCAAGAGCTTTCCCATGAAAAGCTTTTTTGGCTGGCAAACTCTCACCATCTAACACACACGAGGACTTTCACAGTTTAAAACCAGCACCGGCATACTTTGTTAGATTTTTTGGGTATTATTCTTGAACAGCTTTTGCTTTAGTGTCTGTCAGTTTAAAGCTACCGACTCTTTTCCTCAGCTTATTGAATTAACCCATCCAGCATTTCTCAGCACAGCTCAGTTCCTGGGTGCAAGATCTTTTTATTTAACCCTTGTCTGCACCAAAGCTCTGCAGAAAAAGAAAAGGAATAAAGCCATATGTGCAAGACTGAGGTTGCTGTTGACTAAATCATTAAAATACTGGGCTAGTTTTGCTTTTTTCAGAGAGTATCTGTGTATGAGCAGATCTCTTCTTTAGCTTTAGAGATGAACGAGCAAAGGCAAAAGAAAACGATTATTCGTGATTACTTGAAATGTTTGGAAGAGCAAAAACCCCAACCCCATGAAGTAAGTTTCATTTTAAAACTGCACCACTCCCTCAGTCACACTCAAAAGCTAAAAGTAGCATCAGCTTAATGGGAGGTGTTCAGGCTGGGGCTGGCCAGAAATAGAAAAATAAATGGGAAAGCTTGATGTCATCAAGTTGTCTCTGTTTCACAGAACATGAAAGATATTTAAATTTGATTCTTTTTTTTTCCCCTCGACTTCTCCCCCATTGAGCACAATTAATTAAATGATACTTAAATCTCTCTCTAGCTTCCTTTCTCTATATTGCTTTGCTTTTAATCCTTTAAGGAATGGTTAGGACTCAGAAAAGTGATTTTGGGAGAAAATGAAAACAGAGGATAAAATTCCCTAGAAGACTCTTGGTGACTCAGCAAGAAATAGAAGAAGGAGGAAAGAGACCAAGAGAACAAACAAATTCCTTTTCCAACATCTGGGGCTCTGAGACAAGAACTGGACAATTTTGGCAAATGTCCAAGTGTCTGGGGGCAAACTGGATTTCCCAAAGAGCTCATTTGAATTCATTTATGTTCTGGGTGAAAGCGTTTACCTGTTACTGTTCAAATTGTATTTACTTCGGCACCTCCACCCAGTTCCACGCCAGAGCGCGCGAATACTTACGCAGGACCCTCACGCCGTGCTTCAGGGCTTGCACGCGGTTGGGCTCCATGGACATGCTGAGCATCGTCTGCTGCCCACCGATGGTGCACACCTGGTTCTCCTGGGCCGCCTGCTTGAACATGACCATGAGCTGGTTGGCGATGATGGTGTTGAGCACAGAAATGACGACCATGGGGAAGACGAAGGAGATGAAAGTGTTGACCTGCGGGGAGAGACGTGGCAGGGTCAATGGGTGAGAGTGAGCAGTAGAGCAGGGGGTTGTGTTTTATTTCTCAAGGCAACAGAGAAGCAGCCTGCAGTGGAAATCTTTTCTCTCCTTGGCTGGCTGTGGCTTTGGAAGGCACAGAGGGAAAACTCAGACACCGCTGGCATACGTTCATTCACGTGGGTCAACACTCAGAAAAGGCAAATTCATTCGCATCCAGTTACGCTGTCTTCCCCTTTTCAGTGGAGTTCATTGCCAGAAATGTCTTGACTGAAACATGCCAATTGATCTTTTAATCTCATGAGCAGCAGGATGCCTCTTAGCTTCCAGTGTGACTTCTAAATAACAGTATGTTATTGTATTTTTGCTTTATTGTGAGAACTCCTTGGGATCTTTTTAACTGCTTTTTGTGTGTTCTGTCCTTTTCTTGCAGATTTAATGACGGCGTTTTGTTGTCTCATAATGAAATTATCCAACAAACCTTGTGCCTTAAAGGATTAAAATCGATCGGAATAAACAAGTGGAAGTTGTAATGTTTTTAGTACAAATTATTTGATTACTGCGGTTTTGATAAAATTAAATGGAGGATCAAATTAAGCAGTGATTGAATCAAGTGGAAGTCACTGTTCGTGTCAAATAAATGCAGGAAGGCCTTGTGAGGGCTTCATGGGCTGTCTAGAAAGCTCGCTAGAGCTGAGCTTAGCAAACAGCAGCCCAGGGAAATAGAGGCACGTGTGGGATTTGCCTGCGTGTCCTTGGCAAGGCTGCTGTGGTGAGATGGGAGATGCTGTGGGGGGACAGGGAATTGCTGCGGTGGGATGGGAGCTCTCGTGGAGGGATGGGGAGCTGCCGTCTTAACCAACCCTGCAGCACAGAGGGGCTGGGTGCCCGCGGGGCTTGTCCTCTCTGCTCTCTGACTCAGGAGGAGGCTCAGCACACCACTGAGATGAGAGTGAGGCAAATCAAAAGCCCCTTACATTTTTAAAATTTCAGAATATTAACAAGACTTAAACTGTGGGCTGCAAACCACTGTGGAAGCAATTATATTAAAGGTGGTAAAACGACGAAAAGATAAAACTACTAAACCCAACGGGGAGCTTTGTCCTGTGGTAGGGTGACAAGGCAGGCAAACTTCTTCCCCAGATAACCACAAATCTTGCACCTCAGTGCTCCAAAACACAGAAGCAACCTTGCACCCCAAGCCAGCCCCACGTCCTGCTGCAGACTGCAAAACCAGGGAAGCCTCATCTACAAATGGGTGCTCCGTCTGTTTGGATGGAGACATCCTCTCTCCATCCACCCACGCAGGACCATCACCTCAGTGCACAAGCATTTGCTGCACACCCGGCATCCAGCACAGATGTGTGGCCTGTTTGCTCTGGAGGGATTCAGAAACGCCGGAGATGAACGGGAAGATGAGGAAAGAATCCAACCCCACCCCAAGACGCTAGAGGGGACCCATAAAAGAAAGACATAAGAAGCACATAAGCATATGGGGAGCAGGTGCACTGGCAACCAGAAGCACTTAAGTTTCTTTGTTCGTGAATTTGAGGATGATGCAACTCCTCTTTTGGTGAAGAAAGGCAATGCTGCAGTTGCCAAAGTTCTCTTCAGACGGATCAAGTCTCTGTGCAGCTTTGTGCTGCGGAGCTCAATGTGTTTAACAAAAGTACCAGCTGGGTTTCGTCTCCCGCAACCCACATGGTGAGAACATCATCTCTCGTTCATGCTGGTGATAATAACAGACCTCCTCTGCGGACTGAGGAAATTCCTAGATACACCCCACCATTACAAGCTGTTAATGGCCTCTTTTGTTAAATATACAGCAGTTTTCTAAGCTTCTAAAAGATCTCACAGCCTTCTGCATATAATGAAGAGTTATCTTTTGGAGTCACCTCCAGATGCGAAGAAAGATCATTAAGCAGTAGGGATCAAGTCCTGAGCTGGTGCAAAATGAGACAGTTTCAACAACAGAGTAATTTGTGCTTGTAAAGAGCTTTCTTCCTTTATTTAACCTTTGCAATGCAGCTGGGCTGAGCACAGGGGTGAAAATGCTCAGACTTGCCAGGCCAGACTAAGAAATGAGGTCTCCGCTCCTGTTTCTATGGCTTTAGCTGCTGAGCGCCCTTCCTTCCTACTGCTGAACAAGGTTTGCACATCAGCAAAAGGAAACAACTCTGTCACCTGAGCTTCAGGGTTTATTGGCTCTCATTCAAAACCTTCGCCCTCGCTATAAATTAGTCCTGCCTAATATAATTATGCAGGACTCGAAAAGTGTATTTTGAGCTTTCTTTAAAGCCCTGATTCATTCCGTAATTGTATTGTGAGGTCTTTAAAGAGCTTAGGAAATTGTCTCGAATAGCATTGACTTTCATTTTTATGAATTGTTATGGAAAAGCATGAAAGTCTCATGCTTGTTATGAACGGCTATATTTAAAGATTGTTTTTCCCTGTCTTGATTTGTACCAAAACTCTCGTATAGCTAAAAAAATGTAAATCAATACTTTCCCCAGAAGAAGAAGATTTTAATTTGTGGAAAGAACTATTAGCAAACACAAACTCTTGAAGACCATAAAGGCTAGAAAAGCTAATCCCCCTCCTGCAAAAAAAAAATCAATATTCAATGTTTTTTTCTGCTTTCTGGGTAGTGTGAGTCTGGACTGCAGCACATTGTGTCCGTCGGTGCAGTAATGCTTCATTTCCAGGTGACTTTGCAAAACTGCTGGAGCCAGTGCCTGAGACATCTCTTCAAAAACAGTGGGAAGTTTTTCCCATCTGCTTCAAGACGGGTTAGTCTGGGAACCCAGGACTACATGTTCAGAGGTCTTCATGAGCAGGAAGACTTGTATAGGTGCTTAATGGGATTTTTTACACCACTGAAACCCCTACATCAGTGGGATCGAAGTGGCTACAGCTGCCAGTGAACAGCTGTGGAGGTTTTTGGGTCCTTACAGATGTTTATATGTTGTTCTGGCACTGAGAAGGAGGATTTAGACACTGCCCAGGTTAATTTTTGACCTGCAAATCTTGGGCTTTATGCTGGCTCATGATGGAAAGCACAGCTTGCGTGATACTGGATCTAAACTAACTCTGTATTGAGGGATTCTGTGTCGTCTGGATGCACAAGCAGAGTGTTCTGGCCTCAACTCTGCTATTATCAGGCATGGTTCAGTCGCAATTCTCCTTTCCATTACAACTGGTATGTTTGGATCAAGGTACAACCACCAGATCTGAGGTTTCTGCTCAGTGCCATGATGACCAGTGACCTGCAGCATGAGCACCGGGCAGAAGGACAAAGCTGTGCACGGAAAGGCTTAGTGCTGGCTGCTCTCTACTGTAAAAAAAATACCCAGCAACCCAGCACCACAAACCCTGTGACTGTGTGCTAAATCCTCATAAAAAAAAAAAAAAGGAAGAAAGAAAATCCAATACTACAATGTTTGCCATTGGCAGGAGAGAATGAAACACTAACCCACTTCCACGCCGCTGTCGCTCCTGCAATCAGTGCAGTTCTAAAAGCCGTTCGAGCATCATGCTGGCAGCATCTGTGGGATGGGATTAGTCCTCAGGACCAAATTGTTTTGTCTCGTGCAGAACAACAAACTTCCCTTCCAGCACCGCCTGAGCAGTAGCACGCAGAGACCTGAATCCCTCTTCTCCGGGTGCGCTGGGCAGGTGGGTGACGAGGCGTGTGCTGTCTGAGGGTGAGCTCCCACCAGAAATCTCTGCCCAGACCCTGTCCCCACGAAGGCATGCCTGAGACATCTCATCACCTGATGGATGCAAAGACGTGGCAGGGACAGACGCTGCAGCTCGCCCAGTTCTCAGAGCCACAACCCCTTCCCAGTCCCCCCCGGTGGTGACACTGACCTCCTCAGCCCCATCTTGGTGGCCATGGGGGACCTGCCCTGCCCAGGCAGCAGGCCTCCCTGGCTCTCTAACAACAGTGCACTTTTCATCCCAGCTTTCTCTTAGCCCTCTATTGCCTCGGTGATTTTAATTCCAGCTGAAATGTGAAGCAATAAAATTACGTGGGGTTTTTCAGGACATGGAGCAGATCTGGGGCTGGGGCTTCATAAGCTCGTAAGGAGAGAAATGGAAATTTATGGAAATTAAATCACACCCCTGGAAGGGAAAAAATAAAGCTATCAACCTCTCTTGGTCAACGCAACAAAAATCAGACTTTGCACGAGATTAGAGAATTCAGCCTGAAGTGAGTTTTCTTCTTCCTTCCAAACAGAAGCGTGGGAGAGACACGGGGAAAGGACCAGAAAAATCAAATGCCACAAAAGCAGAAGCCAGTCCTCGCGTTTGTGACTCTTCCTAAATCTTCTGTATGGAAAACTGCTCCCCTGGCTCTGCTGAGCTTCGTGCTGACATGATGCGCTTTTGCCAAGTCGTCCCTCAAATTATTTGGCTGCCGTGGTTTCCCTGGGTTACCACTAAAAGCAGACACGAGCTCCCTCGCAACGGAGATGGAGAAGATGAGCGTGTAACTTCACACAGGGACTCCCCAGAGGGCTTAAATGAGTCCTGTAAATCAGAATTTTTGCGAAGGTTTATTCTCTTCTACTCCAAGGTGACTTCTAGAGGAATCAGCTTTGGCAGATGATGGTTTTTCCATCCTACAAGCCCACACTTTTGTCTTATATGTATCTGATAGGGAAATACGACATTTGTTCAGTCATTTACAGGTCACCTTTGCTCCCAGCAAAGCTCAATGGCCTGAGCCACCTCAAGCTGACTGTTCCCATGGTCCGTCAGTGCTTTGAAGGGCTACAGAACCATTAATGAGTGTTTATAGATGCTTTATGAAGTCTTGGAGCACTTAAGTGGTAAAAAGAAAAAAATTAGGCTAAAGGCTTTTCCTGGAGATACAATAGCAAGTTAAACACCTCCACTGGAAGTCTTCATAATAAAAAAAGCCAAGAACCAGAACTATTAATAATATTTTCATTGAAAGAGTTTTGATGAGAAAATGTTCCTTCACTGAGACCATAAAAGAGTTTTGAATTTGCATCTCGTGTTTTCCCACAAGCAGGCCTTTTATCCTGAAAAAATAAAGCCACACAAACCGAATAAAGAGACATGATCCCTTCCGGCAGCGAGCTGGCATCCTCGGAGCAATTTTTCTCCCTTCCTCTTCAGGGATCTGAGAAGGACAATTAAAAAGGGGGGAAGTGTGGGTGATGGTGAGCTGGAAAAATCTCACCTGGACTGGCCGCGCTTCTCTCACACCTCATCTCCCCGCGGCACACCTGCCTGCCAGCTGGGAAATACTCTGAAATATCTGCCAGCCTTTCTGGTTTCTGCTGGGCAGGATTCTCAGTGCAGGGACTCTTCTCCGGTCCAGCCATTGAGGAAATGTCTGGAGAAATGATTGAGAAACCAATCATGACCAATCATCAACCAAAAACGATCTGAAAACTATCTCAGGAGGAGACTTGTCTTGGCTGGTTCCATGGAAGTGATGCTGGGGAGGACTGAGCACGCAGGTTATCGTTTGATTTGTGGGTTTGGGCAAATCAGTTAAACCACATAGCTGGGATTTAAGAATCTACCACATTCTGGTTCACCTCATTTCCAATGGAAATGAAAAGTAAATTATCCTCCCCCTGACTGTGGAGGCAGTATTGTTAGCATATGTCAATCAGAAAAGCACATTCTGCTACATCAACATGCCTCTGCCAAAAATTCCTATCTGACTAAATGTACTTTACCAAATTACCAGTTATCTCGCTCCATGGCCAGAAGTAGCATTTTTTCTTTTTTTAACTACCCAACGGATAATTTCAGCCCTTAATAAGCATGATGCCACATTCCTGGGTATGACAACCTGTGGCACACAAAGCCGAAAGAGAAAGGCACGCAGCGTTGGCACGCCAAAAAGAGCATTTGGCAATAGCACTCGTGTTTGATGTTCGCAGGATGTATCTGATGAAAAACCCAAAGGTGGTTGTGTTTTGTTTTTTTTTTTCCTGCAGTAAATAAATTACCATCTAATTAAACCCCGTCTTTGCACAGCTTTCCAAATCTCCATGCCAAGTATCTAGTGGTTATCAGTTAAATGCCATTCCTCAGATACAACAGGGCAGGAGAGGTCTGCGTTTGTTCTTGATGGAAGAAAACAACAACTGCTGTTGTAGACAGTACCTGGTACAGTGAGGAATGTGGAAGCTGAAAAAATGCAGCCTAGGAAAGGAATTCAACTCTTCTAGAAATTTTTGAGGGATTGTATTAATTTCAGAGTGTATTAGCACTAGGCTTTATTACAAAAACATTCCAGTCTTTCCTGTCTCAGATTACTCATTTAATAAATATCTAAATTAACCCTGCAGGGCGGAAGCTTAAAAAAGTATGGGAGAGAATAAATTAAGGAATCTGAAAAGCTCGAGTGGGTACCAAACACTGGTGGGAACCTGTTCTGCAGAATACAGGCACTGGTCCTTATCTCACATGAGCGCATCCTGGTGTGGGAACACAAATCCTGGATAAAACAGGAAGAGGGCCGGGTGTGTAGGTCTGGAGCTCTACCAGCACGCCTGAGCAGGAGCTCAGTCCTTACACACTGCCAGCTTTAATTCAGGCAGGTTTGCCTGTCATGTTTTATTCCTGGTGGCTGCTATCTCAGGCAGCCCCAACAGTGTGATACGGTGTGACACAGCCGTCACCCTGCGACAGAGAATGTCTGGTGACATGATGGGTAGCACTGGGTGCCCCGTGCGTGCTCACTTGGTGACTGGATGCGGGTGTGGTCGCATCCTGCATCCCTGCAGGGTCCCCTCGCAGCACCAGGCAGCACAACACAAGCCACACTGCCCTGGGACTCCATCGGCGGGGTGACACGACCCTCCCCTTGTGGGGGACGGCAGCCGGACTGCTGAAAACCTGGCATGGGTTGAAGACATTGACCTTGACAAATTCCCAGTGTACCCTTGAGATGGGAAGTTGTGTGTACTGAGTTTGGACACGTTTGCGGAACCTTCTCCCTCAAGATCCGGAGGGATGAGCCCAGCTGGAAGCTGCTCAGTATTAACCAATTAGAACTTGAACAATAAGTGTTTAACCTATAGCCAAAGGCCACGCTACCTTCTTCTACTACCTACGGCTATGTATAAAAGGCACACCCTTTGTATAATAAAGGAGCCATTTTTGAGCCACTTTGATCACCATACAGATGTGTCGTGTCCGTCTCTACAACGACATCCCCTCGCCTCGCAACCAGCACCAGCTTTGTAAATATCTGATGGAGATCCAGGTGATGGGACATTATATCCCGTCGCTAACTTAATGAGTAACCAAAGAAAAGGTACCAAACCCCAACTAATATTTTCATTTCAAAGCATTCTGAGAAATAACCACAAAAGCCTCTGGCTGTTAGCACACTGTGAGCCTCTTCAGCTACAGGTGAGTATGGATTCTGTACATCTTATCCAAGGTAGCAGAGTGTGAATTGCTCTAATCTCAGACCAAAAAGCTCCCGGGAGCTGCAAGTGTGGAGCAGAGAGCTTGAGGAGCACCTTCACTCTGCCCCAGCAAAGCTTTTTCAAAAGTGTTAAATATCAAACCCAGACATTTCAACTAAAGGTTACGATGATGTGAAACGTTGCTCGCAGGCACAGGTATCTGATGTCAAAATGTTACGATCTGCTACGAACTGCAGAGACAAACGGTGAAGCTAGACCCCAGCTGCACAGGGACAGGGGCACGGATGGCAGCCACCGGCAGCTCAGCCTCGGGGAGCCAGGGCAGTGACACAGGTGTGAGCCCGGTCTAAACATGGAGACGAGCAGGACATCAGACGTGTGTCAATCGGTGGAAAAGAAAACAAAGAAAAGCCTCAAACGCAGGCACATCTTGCCCAATTCACTTCTGATTAAATAACTTGGCAGGTTCTGCAGACCTCAGCCGGCTGCAGGAGCCCAAATTGGCCAAAGTCGTGTATTTTAGACCTCGGCAGGAGTCCCAGTTTTCTTCTTGTTTTGCATAGGGTCTGAGGATAGGGCACTGCAGGTGCTGTTGCCCGGGTGAAGAAAGAGGACAGTCAAGTCTGGAGATAAACTATCAGATGGAGCTGACGGATGCTCCCAAGTGACGGGACCAGGCCCTGTCCCCGTGATGCTGCTGCCCCGCAGCCACTAACGTCAATGAGTCTGGCACTCAATTAATTGCACAGCAAGGATGTGTGAGCGTGCTACTGGCACATCATTTACCAGTTTTCTTCACTGAAGGAAAACCCCTCAAAAGACAACTCAGGGGACAATGCAAAGACTAGTGTGAGAGCTCTGGCTTCCTGTTTCTGTTAGGATGTTTCAGCTTCTGTGTTGGTAGATATTTATATCAGAAGAAAATGCACATTACTACAAGGCTTCCAGTGACAGCTTGCACTGTTAGCAGTCTGTGCTGTACTTTGAGATCTACAAGGTGCAAGTACCCACAACCTACTGCAAAACAGGGCTCGTTCAGCACAGCCTGGTGATTCCCAGGAACCGCTCACGGGCTGGTGGTCCTCCCTCCCTCCCTCCCTCTGTGCTGGCTGGATGCTTCCCAAGTTGTCTCCACCTGACTAACAGCAGACACGAGCTCTTCCAAAGGGCTTAATTTAGCTCTAGCACTGAGATCAGAAGGAGGATCTGCTAAAACTCTGCTTTCATTAGCATGTCGTGTTTGCTCCAGAGCAGTGATATTTTCCTGCTAACCAGCCTTCTCTCTTTAGATCCTTTAGGAGAGAATGGCCAGTCACTGTGGATTAAGATATTAACTTAAATAACCAACGTGTAACATTTTCAAGCCTGTGTGTGGTCCCACACTGATGAACTATAATGGGAATGCGGAGCAGCTAATGATCTTGAGAAGTTAATCACATACTCTGCAGGAGTTAATCAGATACAGCACAGATGGAAATAAATTGTATGCTGACAAGAAAAAAATGCATCATATCTCTATGGCAAAAACATTCCACTGACTTCCCCATTCATAAATCTCCCTGCATGGAGAAAACATTTGTTCATAAAAAACAACATCTGATGCAGAACAACTTAAATGGGTCTCTTGCTCATGATGGGTTGGCAAAGATGTCAGAGTACTGAATAATGGTGGCATTCCTGAGCTTGACTGGGTACCTGAAGAGATCATTTTAACCTCATTCCTATGCATACTTACAATCCTGTAGCCTAAAGTATTTTCAGATTTATTAAAGTAATAGCAAGAAGGTATGATTCATACCTCAGTGTATGATATAAAGCTTATTATTCCTAATTGTACACAAGGGTAATACCTAAGTGTCAAACTCCCTGGGGACCTCAGAGCTCTTCATTACCTTGCTAAATGCAGGAGAACTTTCTTCGTTACAACTGTTCATGGGAGAAAAAATTCCTTCTTTCCCGATCTTTGGACACCAGTTTCAAAACTGAATGGTTCTCCTGATTCCAGTTCTCAAAGAGAGAGAAGAGCTGTGAAATCCAGGAAATCTTGGAAATAATGGACTGGAGAATGGGCAAATGGGGAGGTTTTAAGGTTTGCCACCGTGCACTTCAGAATGCCTTGTTGTACATCATGGATATTCAGCTTTACCATTTGATAAAACTGAAGGATAAAATAATGGGTTTTTTAGGAAAGTGAAAGAGTAAACCAGTTACAAAAATAACTCCAACACCAAACAAAAAAAACCACACTGAAATCTTCACTAGGATTACCCTTGATGGAGATGATGGATTTGGGGGTCTTGTACATCTCACTTCAGCTCATTTAGGGCCTTCTGCCAAGTAATGGAAGCTAAAATGGAAGGGGTTTGGCCCAGGATTGTTGCTGCCTTCCCATATCTGGTGAGGGAGGAAGACGTGACAAAGCAACTGTGATGATCCTGCATCACATCATCATTAACCCGAAAGCTTCAAATCTTCTCCCCTTACTCCTTCAGAAAATCCTCCTTCTTAATTTCCTGTGATTGGTACCTTGAGCTATAAGGTAAATGAATTAAATTTACCCAATTTTGTTTGCAAACAAGAATAAAGTCAATTTGTAGGCTGTCAGTTTACTGGCCTCAGCTTTGCTCCTCAGATCTAGCCATCCTTAGCACTCTTTAGGGCAGCATTTTTGGTTGAACAAAACCTCAGTGAATAATGCAGGTTTTTCTTACTTTTTCCCTCTTACCCTCCCCAGCAGCCATATTCTACTGAAGGGGAAATAATACTTCATCTTCAAAGGACGGGTTGGAAATATGCTTTAAATAACTTCCCAGTGCAGTTGGATTTCAGTTCTCACTACCTGCTCATATTTTAGTTCCTGCTTGTTTTTGCCAGAGAGATATTGCCATTGCCTATCGTAATATATTAAGTTTTCTTCAGTTCTTCCGCTTGTCAGCCCTCTAAATAATTTAATAAATGTTCATACAGTGCTTAATGCTCCTGACTTCTGAGTAATCTCTACCCAGATTTTGCAGTTATTTTGTATCTACAAGCCATGGGGGCTCACGTGGTGGACCTTCATCCAAAGAAAGTGCCTCCATGGCTTGGTGCTTCCCCTGGCGTGGGCTGATGCTCTCTCTTGAGGGTAGCTAATGATGTCCTTGTCAAAACCAAGCAAATCACCTTCTTTTCTATACTTTTAGCCACCCCTGCAAGCACTTAGCACATCCAAAGCTCCTGATCCTGCTGCATGGGTTTTGCAGCCTGGGATGGGTGCAGGAGCAGCAGCCACCACAGCTGTAATGAGAAGACAGACTGCACGTGTGTCTTAGGGGTGGATCCCCAGGCAAATAAATCTCAGCAGCTGATTCTGTGAGCTGCTGCCTGGATCCTGGCTTCTCTAATTGCTGCTTGTAATTCCACGCTTCTTCAGTTCATGCCTGGGATAGTTGTTGTAATGAATGAGATGATTCTGCTTGGATATTCTCTCACAGAGCGTGTCAAAAAGAGAATCAAACCACGGCCACAGTGAATTATCACCCAACTTTTCTTGTTCTGGTAACACTGAGTCATTTCATTTATTCCCTGATAATCGAAATGGATGGCTTTTGCCTATGTGGGTACAAAATCACTTAAAGGGAGCTGCGTAGGGACTTCTAGTTAGTGTTCTAGGAGTAAAAAAAAGCAAAAGGCACAGGCATGGGAGTATAACAAGCAAAGATTTCCAACTGCCAAGAGCGGTAAACAGTTAAATCAAGTGGTACTCGCTCGCTTTCTTCCCACACTCTCTTGGCAATGGGTGGTAGATGGATCACGACAGAGAAAAATGTGGGGTCTGTTCGGCTCACGTGGCAACTGTCAGCCTCGGCACACGTGGCCGCGCAGGAGCGGGGTGCTGGGCTCCCCTCCGCCGCCAGCGTCCCAGCTGGGTCCCGGCACAGGGGGTCCCATGCTGGGGCCAGAGCGTGGGTGTGCAAAGCAGCAGTGACCCCCCTCGTCCTGCCCCTCGTTGAGGAAAAATGGGGATGAGACCTGCAGCTGGATGACAGGAGAGCACACGCTCGTTAGAGCGAGACTGCGGGGTAATTAATAAATCAGCTCCATCCCCCAGGATGATACTGAAGATTTAAGACACAGACTTTGCTATAAACCAAGCCAGCAACTAAAGCCTTCAGCTTGATGCATGAGGCACACACCCCACAGGATTCAAAGGAGAGTTAATTTAAAAAAAAAAACAACAAAAAACCCACAACCCAACAAATGGAAAGAACAAATCATACCCCTGTTGAAAAACACATCGGACCTGGTTCTGGTTTTGCACGTTCTGCCAGGTGAGGTGGATGCAGGTGAGGGTAAGAGGAGCTATAGGTGTCTGAGGGACAAGTCAGATCATGGCAAAGAATTATTTATCTGTTGAGTTATGTTTCAGGATCAAATTTTCTGAAGCTATTTGTAATATTTCATATATGTTGAAAAGTCTCATTAATACAGCTGGTAAAATCGCAGCTTGTCTGCTTAAAATAATTAGTAGTTGACAAATGGGATGAATTTTAAATCCACGAGGAGCTTTGGTTAGCACTAATAAATGTTGATTAAGGTAGCAATTAAAATCTAACAGTCTCTCTAGGGGTCTGAACTTTAAAGCTGAAGTTTGGAATATTCCTCAATTTGCAGAGAAAATGCTGCAGTTCCTCCCCGAGTTGCATTATGAAGCCGTGGCAGCACGGACCTTCTGTCTTTTTTTTTTTTTTTTTTTTTCCAGTTTACACAAATTAATTGCAGCCTAAAGTAGTGTCCCAGCAACCAGCACCTCTCCCAGTCTAACACCTGATCGACACAAAAACCTTGGTACAGAAGCGATATTGAGCGGGGCGAGGTTTTAGCTTTCTCTCACCGAAGTTGATGCCGTAAGACCCTCTCGAGGTCCCTATTTCCCTGGCAGTCCTTCCCAGGAGGCAGCACCTGTCCCTCTTCTCACCAGGCCTTGAAGTGGGCTGCAGAGATCCCCACCTCCCCTTCAAGATGTTCTGCTGCGGCATTGCAGCTGACCCCTCGAAAACGAGCAAGGTCAAGCGGCGCTAAGAGTGCGCTCATCTCTCCTGAACCTCTCTCCTGCTGCTCTGAGAGACCCGACCATGCATTTCGTGATCACGATGATTGGATGAGTTACCAAGAAAAAAGTGTGGACTAGGTAGTGTCTTGAGGAAGGCTCAAATTATCCCCCTCTGCTGCGCTGGAGCGGTGGGACCAAGGCAAATCAAGAAGCACATTTTTGTTTATAGACTCGTTGGGCTGATTTATCATCGTGGGACTATTCAGGAAAGCCTCAGGTTCTTTATGGTCTTACTAAATCTGAGAAAATTTCAGTCACTTCTCTGCAGTTTTTCTATTTTTGAAGGAGGAAAGCCCATTTGTATTTCACAGAGCACCTCTTTTAAGCTGGCCAGATCCTTTTGTTTGTTGCACTCTTGCTGTGGGCGAGACATAAATTTAACACAAAACCAGACTCATCTTTCTTCTTTTATCACACACTAGCTGTGTGCCCCCCATTAATTACATTTAATCCCCCAGTTCACAAGCTGAATGCCAGCAGGACAAAAATAGGAATACACTAAGAACTGGGAGCAACCTGGTCCACCTGTGTTCCCAGTGCAAACGGGAGTGCATCAGAATATCTGTCCTGGTCGGGCAGCTTTAATCACCACACGTGTCATTATATTTTTTTTCAGGTCTGTTCCTGCTGATTTTGAGCCCAGCTGAAATAAGGTCTTTTTTTTTTTTTTCCTGCCGGATAGCCGCAGTTACTGAATAAATAGACCAGAAGAGAATTTTGTGCACGTTGTAGTCACCGTGTTAAAATCCAGGGGCTGTTCCAGGGGGAAAGCAGGGGGGTCAGAGGGAAGCCCTTTGCCTCCCAGGGCTCCTCCTGCTGCTTGGTCCTCCTCCTGCCCCCCAGCATCCTCAGCTGCACGGGAGATCTTGGCTGCGTTTGAAACAGCCTCCGTCTCGAACAGCTTCTCATTCTGGGATGCGCCTTGAAAAGCGTGCATCGTTTTTAGATGCTTTCTCAGCCCGGGCTGTGCGATCTGAGTGCGGCTGTTGGTTTCTCTGTGTGTTCCTCAGCACATTTGCAGAGCCCATGCCTTGCTAAGGATATTTAAGGCAGGAGAGAGGTGGAGAGCTGAGGATCTGAAGTGCTGGAGGAGGAAAGGGAAGAAATCAGTCTAGAGGGTGGAAAAAAAAACCCCAACATTCACTCGCAGTTGATGTGTGTATCACTTTTTTTTTCCTTTTTTTTTTCTTTTCTGTGTTGTAAGGATGAAATACAAATGGTTCAGATAAATGCAGGAAAGGGCAAAAATGAAAGCATGATAGCTGGAGATGCTCGGAGCTATTTTTTTCAAAGAAGCCTCGAAGAACTGGATGCAATTGTGCATTTACATTTGAGTGAACAATTCCCATGCTGGAAGCTTTGAGACAGGTCCTTCTCCATGCAAGATGGATGCAAGGGTTGAACCAGCCAGGAACTGGAGCTGCAGTGGGGCATGAGAGAAGGCGATGAGCACTGGCTTGGCTAACTCGGCGCTGCAATAGTGGGGCTTCCAGGGAAAAGAGCAGTTGCTGCAAAAGGTTCCCAGGTGGTCCCAGTCATCCTGGACATCTCCATCCACAGCCAATACCACCTTCCACAAGTAGGGGTATTAAAGCTGGCTGAGATGAGTCTACCTGTGCTGCAAAGGGCACACAGGGCTGCTGTGGAGACATCACTTTGGGTCTCAAAACATTAATGGATGGGAAACCATGAGCTCCCTAAGAGAAACTAGGGGGATTATTCACTCACAGACTCCCAGTCTACCTAAAAGGGCGTATTTAGTATTTTTACAGTAATACTATGCACTCTGCTGCTCTTACTGTAGAATTACAGGTGTCAACCCCAGGAGGTAGTGGTGGGGGCATGGTTTTGGAGAAAAGCCATCTTTCCAGGGAGATGAGACCAACGGAGGGGCTGCAGAGAGACCTGGCACCTCCGAGTTGCCTTGAGGATCTACTGGTTTCAGACTGCTGACCTGCCACCTCACAAAAGCGGGGAGGTAAATCAGCAGGTAAATACCCACATGGTAAGGACAGTACTGAAGTACACGTTGGCTCAAGTGACAAGCAAGGAAAGGGGATAGCACAGAGAGAAATCCTACAGTTAGTGGAGATAGAGAGGGAAGCAGATCCGAGAGCCATCCTTCCCTGGTGACAACGCCTCTGTTGGCTAATTAAAACTCTCTGCATTGGACAGGTCAGGTCCCAACGAGCTGCAGGTCCGAAGCCTAATGGGACAGCTGGAAGGCCATCGTAACCCCAAATCCCCGTGGTCTTTCGGAAAATGATCCCAAGGCAAAACACATCAAGAAGGTCACGGCTTTCTGCTGCAAACCACAGCAAAGACAAGTCCTGATTGCATTTCCATTTCTCGAAATTGATTTTTTTTTCTTTTCTAAAGCAAAGTGCAAAATGAACATGTGGGACCAAATGCTATCGGATAAGGCTGCAAATGAGACTAATAGGCCAAATGTCAGATTTGTTTCTGGTGTAGCTGCTGAGGAGTCATTACTGAATACAGTCTTTATGTAACCTACTTTGCTTTAAGCCGTAATCCAGCCACCAGATGATTGGTAAGAGGAAGCTGTTTTGTCTATGGGGTGGCTTCTTTTATTTATAAATTTCTCTGGACCTTACCCCAAAGGATCTGGCTGTAGCCAGCATTTGAGTTTAGCTACAAGTCTGATGGATGAGGCAAGTCTGAGGTGCTGGGTTAATTAACCCCTTGGATTCTATATGGAGCTGTGGCTGCCTGCAAAGATATAAACTGCTGTTCCTTAAATTAAGATTCTGATTTCAGATTTAGAAATATCTGGAACTATTTCCCCATGGCAGTTCAAACTCCTGTATAGCAATGTGCAGCCTGTTAACGGTAGGGTCATTTTTCAGATTAACCTTTCTCAAAACCACAGAGGAGTGGGAAGAAATGTTGACCTAGAAGCTGGGGTAGAAATCAGCTTCCAGCATCCTGATTTCTGCAATGCGAGAAACAGGAGCTAAATCCCTGCTGGTAACTATTAACTCATGATCCTGTTCAAAGATCTGAGTGTGGCTGCTGGTGGCATCATCTTGTGCTCACAGAGACGTTGTAGCTGATGTTGCTGGTACTTGCTCACACTGGCCTTTGCTATGCACTAACTAAAATAATTTCCTGTTTTAAGCACAAGAAATTCAATGCAAAAATTGCTGATTTTATCCCTAAGACAGGCTTCCCAGACACAAGACTCAGTCTTGAGTAGAAACCATTCCTCTCCTCCAGACAGTTACAGAGGTGGAGTCCTTGCAGAAGAGGAGGTGATTTAGCAAGTTGAAATAATCACAGTGTCATGAATGCAACCAGGATTTCCCTGTTAATTACCTAACTGGTTAATTAAGGGGCTATTTTTTTATTAAAATTAATTCTCATCTTTGTAAAATATGTGACTTCAAAAGGGGATGTACAGAAGTGTTTATCACTGATGCCCTAAGATGCTAATTTCCCAATGTTATGACTTGTAATCAAGATTAATCTTCTCTCACTTATCCTCCAAAGGAAAGACTTTACACCAGTTTTGACATTTAAATTACCTTAGATTTGCAAGTCCAATGCTCTCATAAATATTCAGAGTGAAGAACTGAGCATTTAGTCTTTATTTTTTTATTTTGTTTTGATTCGCTACTGAAAACCGGTTCCACTACAAGCACAGAGAAACGAAGCACCTTTTTTTTGGAGCACGGGAAGCATCTGGCTTTGCTACCCAACAGTGAGCCGACACATTCTGTTTCCATTTGATGCTGCCATCGAGCAAAATGCAGAGGTTCTGGCAGAAACCCGGCTGAGGAGCAGGAGAGGTGAGATGCTCCAGCCCTGCCCTTGCTGGTGTGGGTATCTCTGATGGTCGGTTTCTGTCTCCCAGGGTTTTAAAGGTACTTTTTTTTTTTTTTTTCCTCCAGGATTTCCCACAAAAATGGCTCGATGTGGGGTGGGAAGAGGGGCAGGACCAGGAGAGGGCTGGCTCTGCTTGGAGCCTCCCCGCTGAAACCTGACGGATACTGCCAGGCAAGCACCCGCGCACATCAGTCTCAATGAAGGGCAAATTGCCTTCCTAATGAAACACTCTCCTCATTTCAGTGACTGATGACTTCTCCAGTTTCTTTTTTTATATCTGATACCTTTCAAATGCAATTAATTTCTCCAGTCTTTTCTCTCCCTTTAACAATAAGGCAAGGATGGAACCAGCAGTATTACCGCTCACTCCTCAGAAACATTTCTATTTGGAAAAGGGTAATAAACGCCCAAGATCCACAGTGACCCCATCTACCCTTAAGCCAAGGAATTTATTTTAAGCATGGGCAGCTACTTCTGAGACGAGTCACTGCCAATGGCTTAACTAACACAAGATGGAACATGACACTGCTTTTATGGCACACCAGGATACCCCCCCCAGCTCACCCCCACCCCAGGACTATATGTACCTCTCCTGCTTGGCACCCATGGGTGTTCTCATCTTCTTGTGTCCACATCTTTGCACCAGAGGGACCAAAACGACTCGCACTTGCCAACCTGTTAAGAGGCAAGCTTGATTTTGCTGATATATACATGAGATGTCTGCTCCTACCCGAGATCAAAGAAAGACCTTCTTGCCCAGAACTCAGCAAGATCTTCTGCTTGCTGGCTTGTTTTCAGTTCAGTTCATTATTTTAGTTAAAGATATTTTGTCTGCCTACAAAATCATGCCTCACAATGGATGACAGATTCACTTCTGACATTACTTACTGTTTCTAGCTGAAAAAACACCTACTTGCAGTGAAGCCCCAAAGTATTAGAGGGGTGACCTATTCCGTTGGGATCTGCCTGTGGTCTTAGAAAACGAACCCTCCAAGTTTTGAAGATGTGAGGAAGGGCATAAAGGATCTTGAGATGCCAAGTTCAGGTCCGTCTCTGCCAAAAATACTGAAAAATGTAATTATTTGGTGGGGTGATGCTCCCTATGATCAACATCTAGGACTAAATTGAAAGCCAGGACAAGAAACTGAAGTCCTTCCAGATTCGCCTTCTGTGAGAGATCGGTCATGAGAAGGATGAGCATCAAAACTGGTGAAGATGAAGCTCTTCAGCTCTGAATTGTTTTGAGAGACTCCACCTGAACCACAGTGCTTAGAGAAGACACGTAAGAAAACCTGGGCTCCATTCCCTCAAATAACTCACAGCAGTGTAGGAAGAGATGCTCCCGTGTCACTCTGGTAGAAAAAAGTTACAACAGCCTGAAACTCCTTGACTTCTTGATTCAGTAAAAACAGAGAGTCTTTTAAGTGACAAGTTCTCATAAATAATTCTGTCTAATGGAAGATACTTCAGTAATTGCGATATTTTAATTTCAGCCCTTTAAGTGCAGAGAATTCTCATTAGCGCTCAGTATTCAGGTACTGCAATGAATTTTCATGGAGTGACAATAGCAAACAGCACTGAGATAGTGGAAGGACGTTGAATTTATTCAGCATTTTATGGACAAAGACATTAAGTGATTCATTAAGCAAAACTGTCCAGGCCCTTCTGGGTACAATAAAGTTTTTATGACTGTTTTTCAGGTAAATAAATGGATGCAGAAAATAACTAGATCTGCTCTAAACTTCTTCTTCTCATTCGCAATGGCTTTCTCCATTTTCTAGCAAGATTTTTAAGTGAAGCTTTAAAATGATTCTGGGAAGTCTGACTTTCCATACCTCAATCTAACTCCATGTAATATTGCTTTGACTAAAGGCAATAAAAACATCCACAGGGGAGCTGAAATGCCAGGCTGGCAGAGCAAGTACATGGGTATTATAAATAAATAAAGTAAAATTTAGATTTCAGGAGAGAAACTCACGCATTTTTACCAATGCAGGGAGAATCTGGCCCACTAGCGATGTTCATGGGCGTTTAAAGGAATTTGTGGTACCTTGGAGAAGTGACTCTTCTAATTGCCTTATGTTATTAACTCTGAAACCAGGTCATGGAAATGAAAACATCCATGTCCTCAATTATTCCACTGGCACTGAAAGTGTTGAAGGAGGAGGGGGGATATGAAAGCAGGCTGTGCAAGAACAAAAGCGGGCGCTTGTTTTACACCCAGCTCTGATTTCTCTCATGAAGCAACGGGTTATAGCATCTCGGGCAAGCGAGGCTCAGCAAGGGTGGCATCATGGGCAAAGCACATTTTCTTTCTGACTGCATCTTGCCTTTGAAGTGGTTTCAAAACCAGATGTAAGCACGGATGCAAATTCCGCTTCCTTCAGGTCTGATGCAGTTAAATGGAGCTGGTGAAGGTAAAGCTCTGCATTGAATTACCAGCTCGGGGAGGCATCACTTGATTTTGTTTAAGGTAGAAATTAAACGTTCTCAAGACTCAACTCCCTGCTGGGCTCTTGTTTACAATCGACGCGGCAGTGAGAGAGAACAATTGCCAAAGCCAGATCTCAGCCAGCCCAGGGGATTTGCCGGGCATCGCTTTGTCACCGCTGCGAATCTTCTCCGTTGGGGAAGTTTCAGACACGCTGCTTCTCCGCGCTTACACACACAGGGTGCCCCAAACCAGACACCTCCACACCAAGGTGCATTGCTCCTGCCTTCTCTCGTTGTCTCACTCAAACATCTGCATCTCAGAGGGTTTGCTGCTTGATACTTTCATTTCCCTCTCATCAGATCCAGCTCTGTTTGATGCTCTTCTTTATTTGGTGACTTTCCATCCTTGGTCCCAATCACAAACGCAACTCTCCCCCATGAGGGTACCCACTCTCTTTCTGAAGATACATGTCTTATTCATTTGACCTTCTATTTCCTGCACTGCCAACTTTGACCACTTTATCAGGTCCACAGCTTACAGGAGGGGGCTGAGAAGTGCAGGTCACTCCTCACTCACCCCAGACCCTTGGGCAGCACATCCAGGTCTCTGCAGCTCTGCAAAATCTCTTCTAGGGTCACCGTGAAACCACCTTCTCTGATCTTTTTTCCTTTTGCATGAGGAAATGTGGTGGCTTTTTTTCTTTTCTGTTTTTTTTTGGTGTATAAATGAGCACATGGGATACCAAGACCAGCTTTAATACTAAAAGGTAGAGTTCAAACCTAATTCGAGTGTGTCACAGTGTTTCACAGGCGAGGACCTGCCTGGGGCTCGTTCAAAAGGCATTTGGAGGTTCTGCTCTGCCGCACAGCTATTGGTAAAACAGGAATCATATAGATGAAAAAAAAAGGGATTTGTCTGATCTCTAATGGTACAGTCAGTCTCATAACCTGAGAACAAAAATAAAGTGCCTGAACCAAACATAAAGAGAGAGAGGCACCAGCCATTTGAGTGTTATTTGGATTATTATATTTAGAGCCTTATTAAACTCTTCCTCTAGCATCTCCCCGGTATATACCTGGCACAGGCAAGGAAAAACATTTGATCTTTAGCAGTGAAGGAGCAAGAGCAAACTATAAAAAGGACGCACTGGAAGACAGATACTTTAAACAACAGAATGCCAAGAAGATTGTGCCTAACTTTTAGGGGACAATTTATGTGTATGTTTACTTATTGATTATACATGAATTAAAATACTTAAAAGAAGTGGAACTTGGCTCAGGGTTTGATGGAGACAAATCAGACATGTTTTGACTCACTGCGGTGAGACAGTGAAAGCTCTACAAAAAGCGTAACCACAAAGATCTGCTCGGAGAATTTAAAAGCTTCATCTATTTATGGATATATGGCACCCTGTCATAAGGTAATGAAAAGCACGGGGATCGAGTAGGTGCAAGAATACAAATTATAAAAACAACTAAACAATACCGTCACCCTGTAAGGAGTTTCTAATAATTGAAGCAGTACTAATTGTGATGATTAAGTGAAAGAGCAAATCTTGTGCTTCTCAGAGCCTGCCACGCTTGTGTCGTCACCTGCGAGTAGCTGCTCTACGCACCCGCGCTGCAAAAGCTGCGTCTTCTAGGACTCCTCTTGCAAAATGAACTCTTTAAAGCACGGGGTAACATGTTGCTCTCACTGCTGGAGGTCCCTGCTTTGAGCTTCAGCAACTGCCACACGAGTGACCCAGGTGAAGGCTGATGCAAAAGGACGGGGAGGTACAAGCCTGGACGTTCAGATCCTGCCCTTGCTTATGGATACTGCAGTTACAGGCAACTGATCTTCTCAGAAGGGCAAACTTGGTGAAAAATGAATTTTTGGAAGGAAGCCCAAAGCTACTTGAGGATTCATGTTATAATTCAACAAACAGTATTGACCACAAAAAAAATAAAAGGCAGGAGGTGGAGGATGTTGGACTATTCCAATGTTTTTAAATAAGCACTTGTGTTCTCTCTGGAAACACTAACACATTTCATTTCGAAATATTAAATAAAAAAACTTGCTGAACTTCTGGTTTGATTCAGAATTATCCTAAGCTAAAAAAGAAAGAAGAAAAAGATGGGTTGTAAGCCAAAATAAAGCAAGGCGGTTCACCTCAGCTCAGAGTAGATGTTTTATTTGCAAACAAAGTGCTGTAGGTTAACCCCAAATTAATTGCTTTGTGTATCCCATCCCTGATAAACTTCTTAATTCATCCTTTTTGGTTTCACCCAAACAGATTTTTTTTTTCCTTTGAAAATTAATTATTTCACTACAAGACCACAAATCCCATTGTTCTCCCAAGGGCAGGAGGAACATCTCCAGTGGAAAGAGAGGATGAAGGAGGAACAGCGTCTCCAGGCTGTGAGCTCCGGGAGCAGGACAGCAGCTCTTGCCATGGGCAGATGCATCTCCATGATCTTTGACCCCAGTGCTCTCGTGAGAGGCACTAAGGAATGAGTAAGAACAATTGGGAGGATCATTTTCTGCTGCTGCTGCAGCCCAGAGGGACCACACTAGTATCTGGGGAAAGCCAGGGCAGGGATGTATCATCCTCCTGTGTGCCCCAGGGCTATCTGTGCTGGGCAATTTCATCAGAATTAGGCTGAAACATCTCCAGAAGCCCATCTATGCAAGTGACAGCTGACTCCTTGGCAGTGACAGCTTTAGAGACAACTATGACAGGAGATTGATTAATAAGAACTGGCATTTTTCATGGAAATAATTATATTGATGAAGCACAAGGACATTTTAGCTTAGAGTCCCTGGCTTTTTAGCCAAGCCCATCTTGATGGTTGACAGTTCTAACTGCTGCACCCTGACTGACCCAGCTCTGGACCATTCATACTCATATTTGATGTACCATGAAAATCTGCTCAGTGAAACCAGACTAGCATCCCACAAACCACAACTACAGTGCCCACTTTTGGCAGAAAACCCACCATCAGACCTCGGAATTTCATCAGATGTTGTGGGTGAACGCCACAGGTCTTCATGGCCCCATACATTCACTCCCCTCCAGCTTATCATGCCTTTTTTCCATGCAATGTGTCACTGAGGGTCATTCACCTGCTCTGATCTCATTCTGGAACCTTCTTATTCAACATCTCTTTAGGCTTCTAACATCAAGATTTGTCCCAAAAAACCCAATGCTTTTGTGAGGCTCAGCGTGTGGGTGCAGAGGTCGTGATGAGACGACAACCTTGTTTTCAACTGTGAACCAACAGTGCCTTCAGAATATTTTGGCCACACACAAAAAAAAAAAAAAAAGGAATAAAAAACTAATATTGGAAGGAAGAAAGTTAATCTGGACTGAAGCGAAGGAGAAGGAAACTGTCTTGGTGAGGGCCTCTGAAGAGCCTGGACTGTATTAAGCCTCGTAGTTTCTACAGAATAAAACTCAGGATCATTATGCTGACGCATTATTCGTGTGCTACTTCAAAAGATCTCGTAACATGTTACTTCAGCATTTCCTGGTGATTTATTAACATTTTACAGCTCATTACAAAACCTCCTCTCCATTATAATTTATTGGGAAATTTCATCTAATTTGGTGCACATGAGAAATGAAGAAGTGAGAACAGGACACCTACACCCAACTAGGTTCAAACCGGCTTTGGGGACTGGTCTGTGTCGAGGCTGGATGGGCGCTCCCTGTAGCTCTGAATGTGCTCATTCACTGCCCTTTCCACTTAGCCCCTTCGTCTGCCACAAAATAACAAAATATGTGTAAATTGTAATTAATGGCAAAAACATGCTGTTCTGTTTGCAGACTCTGTCAACCAATGAACGAGAGAAGCACGGAGAACCCTCAATTTTTAAGCGAAGAGAATACGTTGGATCATGAAATAGAGCAGCGAGACCTATTTACCACAGCAGGTTCCTCCAACCAGAGGTGATTATATCACATCTTTATGTCAGGAAGTAGCAACGGAGCTTCGCTAAAGTATTTTTCCTCTTTCCTGAGCCACCGATACTCATCAGCAGATCAAAAAAATGAAGTCCACTGCAAGATTGGTGTGCAAATGGGGTTTCTTTCTAGTCAGCTGCTGGAAAAGCACCAGTTACCTCTGGCAGGTGACTGCCTGACTCCCAAAGTTCAGAAAATAGCCTCAATGTAGTTAAAACACAGCTGAAGAATGAGAAAAGCAGTCACAAGGAAAGCCACAAGATGGGCTTCTGGTACGTGGAAGGAGGAAGCTGGTTTGGTCTTGCTCTGCTGTGAGCAAGGCACAGCCTCACGTGAAGACCTCCAACAATCCGGACCAGGTCCCTTGTCTGCGAGACGGGGAAGGATGTGACACGTGCCTGGAGGATTCATTATTCCTGAGCTGAGGAGCATTTTTAATAGATCCCCCAAACCATGCAGAACCACAGGCATATAAACTGACCTTAGCAGAGCAATAGTGGTTTTTTTCCAGGTAGATTATTCACCTTGCAATGGGCCAGCAATACGCTAAACACTGTACCAGCCTCATTCAAAGGATGGGGACCAGGCCACAGAGCCTAAAATTTCAGCACATATAAATATAAATAAGCCTGATAGTGCTGTCACGCCTTGCACTCTCCCTCTTCATGCTTGTTGAGCAATTCTTGCCATTTTGATGGATCTTTCTCTGCAAAGAACATCAAATATCTTCATTTTCCAAGTACCACCTGGGTTCAGATTAGTCATTCTTGACACGGTCATTTTCCAACTAACAGATTAAGCTTCTCCTACTGGGTGCAAAGTGTTTGGATGTTGCCTTGCAAGACTTAATGGATTTCTTGGAGCTTGCTGTGCACTCAGGCTCCTTCACTCCTGCAAGGAAAGGCTGTTGGTGCAGCTCAGAAGAGATGGAACGAAAGCTAACTGTGAATTGCTGGTGTTGCTGAGATGCTGCCAGTCCCTCTCCCAAGGCGGAAGATGAAGCTAAATCCAAAAGAGGAGAAAATCGACCAATGTGAGCATAGAATTAACACCCAAAGGCTCGCAGAGCCACTGGGAATTGCTGGGTCCAAGGGTTTCTCCATGCTTTGAAAAATAATTTCCTCCCCTTCCTTTTGGCCAGAGCGGTGATTGCTGTTCGTTGGTTTAGACAGTGAAAAACTGGAATATTCTGGGAGAAAAATGGGGAAAAAAATAAAAATATCTGGGAAGATTTTCATTCCTCTCAAATCTTGCTTAACTTGCTTTGAGGTTTTATTAAGGAGACAGAATTGTTGACAATAAAATTATTTCTCTGTGCTGGGAGAGGTAAAGCACAGAGAGGAGGGAGCTGCCTGCTCTCATAAATAAGTCAATGTGTTACTCCTGCTAGACTGGAAGCGGAATGACAGCTCCTCCAGATGCTGAGGCTCCACTTCTCTGTGACCTTTGGTAAACTTCAGTTTGCTAAAAATACCTTCCAAAAGCACACGTGCTTCAGGGCTACAGAAACACTTGGAGCAGGGGAGGTTTTAAACGATCAGATTCCAGCTCCCCAACTCAAAACCCATCCCTGTTGCCCCTCTGCTCCCAGTTAAGGGGCCCAGGTCTTCACTGATCACCTTTCGGGAGCAAATCACGGCTCCGAGGGGCTGCTGAGCCACGCTGCGTTATTTACGGTTATTCCAGATGATGTTTCTAGTGGGGATGTTTGCCCATATGCCCAGTCTCCTCCCCTGCCTCGACACACCGAACATGTAGGCATGTGGCAGTGATAAAACATATAATGAAAATTAAGGGCAGCAGGAGATGGAAGCCCATTAAATTCCGAAGCAGAGCTTTGTTTTGGGCTGAAAGTTCCTCAAAACGCAGTTCATGTGCAGCCAGCGACTGCCCAGCAAGGGCATGTCACCATCCCTCCCTGAGACCAGAGGGAGGAAACGAATCAAGTGTCATCGAGACCCAGGCTCTTTCTCCCCTTTATTTGCAATTTGATGTCTGAGATCAAGAAAAGACAAAGTATGACAGGGTGATTAATGCTTATCTTTACACACGTGGAGAACAAGCTACCAACCAGCCAGTCCGTCCCTATCTCCTTATTTAAAATGCAAACTAGCGTGAATGAAACAATAACATTTTAATCAGATGGAAACAGAAAAGCTACAGGAAAATGAGACTGCTGCAGCACTATGAGGTTCCTGGGGCACATGTAATTACTTTGATAGATAACACACTAGAGGGAGAGTTAAACAGCACAGTTTCCACTAGACTTTTTGCACCACTCCATCTCTTCTCACTTGCAGTGACAGAAAGCAGGGACAGGGAGGGTGGGAAATGACAGGACAGCCTTCTGGGGAGCAGACCCAGCCCTCACTTCAACTCTTCCTGCCTTGCATTATAAAAGGAGGAGAAAAAAAGCCTCACAGCTCCAAACCAGAAGCTGCCCACAAAGGTTTAAACAAGGAGGGCAGCAGTAAAGCCTGATGCAAACCTGGGTGTACAGGAACAGGTGATGGAAAGAGGAGCTGGGTCATGTTGCCAGGGGATGGGGAGGAAGGGAGAGAGCAGCAGCAGGAAACCAAGGCTCAGAGATGGTCACTCTCATCTCTGCCCAGGGCTCAGCAACAAAGCGACTGCATTTACAAGGCAAGGCGAGAAAAAAAACAAACCAACAACATAAGAAAGAATAAAAGAAAAAAAAAAAAAGGAAAAACTAGAAGTAAAGTGACCTATGAAACTTTCAAGAAAAATAAGGATGTGCTCTAACAACAAAAGGCTGCCCTAGTCAGCTCTGATGCTAACTTGCCCTCTGGTGTGGTCCAGGGATCAATCCCTTTGTGGCTGGTTCCCCCAGGGTCACTGCAGCTACAAGCCCAAATTTCGGACCTCACAGTGCATCAAGGCTTTCGAGACGAGGCCCGTTGCCAACACAAAATGTGTCACCGCGAATCACCCGCGCGCCCGTTTCAAAGTACAGAACTGCTCCCTGAATCATAGTGAAAAAGCTCAAATGTTCTGCTCTGAAAAAGGAAATTCACTGACTCCTTCTTGAGCCAAAAATAGGGAGAAAGGTTATGTAATGCGTTTACTTTGAATAATACACATTTCAAAGTTATCTAAACAGCGCTAATAACAGGGAAATCTCTGTTTATTTAATCAGTCCCGTTTTGCTATGGGATTGATGCTGGTGCTCCAGGCAAGCTTGTCTCCTTCACTTTAAAACAATTTAAACCCAAAACTTTACCCAACAGCTGGGAGAGGCTGGCAGTGCAGCAGCCTTGCTTCATATCTACATTACTGCCTCAACCTAAAAACCATCCCATTTTTGTTGCACGCTCTGTCGTGAGCAGAACGAGAAGCTGGAAGCATTTTGTGAATAAGTCTTGGAACAAGCTGGTTTCTTAGGGGTGACCAATGCACATTTCATTGCTGATTTGCCCCGTTTCCAGCTCAAGCAGCGAGGCTGGAGCCAGATTTCTGACATGCTGCAGCTAGAATTAAAAATGAAAAAGCCATGCTTATTTTCAGCTGAATTTCTTGTCTCTCTGGATAATAACTCTGCTTTCCCCGGCAGTCTTTGCAATTCATTCTTTGTGACTTTGCCACAAAAGCCCTGGTTTCTGTGAGATCGCTTATCTCCAGCAAAGCTTCAATGGAAGATCGAACGAAGGTATGAAAACTGTCAAAACAAACAATGTCCCAACCCGGAAAGCCATTTTTCATGGATTATTCCTTGCTATTTGCCGGTAATAATTTTCATCAGGTTGATTTCCAGGAAGAATTAGGGTTTTTTTCTCCCCATCAGCCTCCTGGGACACTGGGCACAGCCCTTTATCACCGGTGAAAAGGTCTTTGATTGCCAATCCCACTCCCAGGAGATGGCCCAGAATCTCCCTGCCAGTTCACTGCGGGTCCGCGATTGATGCCAACAGATATACTGGTAGAACGCACGTGCACAATAAAAGCACCTTGGCGAGGCGATACGGGGTTGACGCTGGAAGCGTTGGGCTCACCCAGCTGCGAGGAGGGAAACCAGCTTCACCCTGCTTCAACAGCAACCTCGCGTTTGGGACCCGTGTCTGTTTATAAGTGGAGGCAGCCAGGCAGAAAGACCTATTCTCCACCTGGGTGGTTTCCCCGCTGCCGAGACGCTGACCTGAAAGGCCCCCAGACATGGGCTGGCTCTTGGCAGAAGAGCAGCTCAGCTCCTAAGGTGATGCTGGGTCAGAAGAAGAGTAGCCAGTCGGTCGATGTGATGGCTCTGCGGGTTTTGTAAATGTGTTTGTGTGAGATTTGTAGGAGAGAAATAGAGAGAAACCTGCTATTAAGGTTTTCCTTTAGTGTAAGGCACTGCGGGGTAGACCAGCCTCCCAGGGAGGAAAGAAGCCCAATCCTGAAAACAAATTAATGCCCAGGGAATTTTCAGCTGCGGTTCAATATTTTATCACCAGTACCCACCAGCCACAAGTCAAAAGAATCTCACCAGCTGGATCGATACGCATGGCCTTAAAAACAAGCTGCGCTCCGTTGTCATGAGAGCGTGTCAGGAAAGGCATCGGTGCAAATCCACGTGGAAAATCAGGAATTGCACCCTGCCAGACACAGCCCCAGCAAAACTCACCCATCACAGCCACGCTGGTCCAACCCTGTAAAACTGGGAAATGGGAAAATTCATGCAAATCGCTCAAACCAGCTCCTTCTCCTCCAAATCACCTAAAATCTGGTGGGTTTTTTTTTTTTCCTGAATTTGAAGGCATGGCTCTGATTTACATCACTGAGGGAGAATGGTCCCTGTCTCTTGCTAGAAGAGCTGAAGCCAGCTCGGAGGCAGGGGCGAGCAGATGCAGGGTCTGTTTGCTGGCTTCTATGAAAAGCTACAGCTGCAGTTGTAGCGTTTGAGTCAATAGTTGCTTTAACAGAAAACCAGTTTTGTTTTGCACGCACAAAGACCTCGTCTATCACTACCCAGCAGGAGGTATATAAAACTCATTTCTTGCCCTGTTTCTGCCCTTGTCTCTTTGCTTCTCCTTTTTACAGGCTGCCAGTGGGTTTTTTATTGCTTTAGGTGTGCTTGTTTTAATTGAAACTGAGTAAATTACATTTGTCCCTAACTACTTGATGTGTTTTACAAAGTTTTCTTTTATTTCATGGGGAAGAAACCAGCAACCTTCAGCGCACAAAATAGGAACGTTATTTGCAGTTGTTTTGTGCAAGGAGGCATAACCTCGCAAGGAGGGGGGCAGCCCCTGAAAGCCCTTAAAAGCAATTTTTTTCCTGGGCAATATTTAAGAGATGGAATTTAGCACAGAGCTACACGATAACAAAAAAACTTCGACAGAACGCTCTGCAATTCTCCCTTTCCCGAACACACTTGTTTCAAAGGAACGAAGACACAAGCCAGCTTTATTTCTGGCTGTAACATCACTATATATGTGGCAGTCTTTCCCAAAACATCTCCATTGATCAAAGGCGGGGGGGGGGGACAGGGAAAAGAGAAGCATTCATGAAAGTGGAAAACCTCCTGCATCACCTCTGTGATACAGCCATTCCATCTCTCTGCCCCTTTTTAGAGGAACTCAGGCTAGGCAGGGAGTGACAGGGGTGGGAGACCTCATTTGCTGGAAGAGACAGAGCCAGCAAGCAGTATCACATCTCATTCCTGAAATAAATAGCTCCTGCCACGTTTCATCTTCCTTCTCTTTTCCTACAGGACTCCTAACATTAATATCGCTAGTGAACTCGATGCCTGTTCTCTCTTATAAGGGAGAAGAGCAGCTCCATCCCACGCAGCCCAGCAACTCTATCCTAAATCCCTGCCAGTGCTCATCACCTGAAACACTCCTCTTGCTTCCAGCACCTCCTTTGGCCCCCCCAAGCCATCCCCTAATGCAACGGGGAGCCACCCTCGAGGGGAGGAATTTAAAGAGCAGGTTGCGAAGGGATTGCACCAGGTTGGAACCTTGGTGAAATAGGTAAGCACTGGTGGGACCTGATAGGAATTGGGAGGAGCAGGGAGGGTGCAGGCAGGTGGGGTGGGTTTGTGCTTGGGTGCTGAGTTTGGGCAGCTGGGTGCTGCAAACTTCAGACTCTTTGTGTTTTGTTATTACTACATCTCTCTGCCCCAGCGCTTTTTAAAAGTCTATTGGCAGCAAGACCCTCGTCCCTCTGGCTTGGTGATGAACTGAGGGAAAATGCATGCATCATGGAGCTCTTGCTGGAAATTCTCTGAGCTTTTTGCTGCTCCCGAGCAGGGCATGTTTAAGCACTGAGCTAGAAGGTCTAATAGGCTTCTGCATTTTCTTTGACTCTGAGAAAAATGGTTATCGTAGCTGCTAGCGCTCTATCTGCAAACAAACCCCTTTCTCACTAAAGAATAAATGACATTTGCTTGGCTCCAGGATGCTCTTGGAGAAAACAACGAGCAGATCAGGCAGTGTTTCTGGCCATGCTGCCATTGCGTTGAGCTGCTTCCAGTTAAAGCGGGGCTGGTTATTCCCTTCCCATACCCCAACACTGCCCTGGAGCAACAACTGCCCTTCAGAGGTCTCACCATTGCAAGACTCCCTTGTAGAGAAAAGGGGGGAAAGGTTTCCCTTCTCCTTTGCTACAAGAGGCAATCTCTTGGCGAGCAACAGGTACACCAGTGACAGAGCCAGTATGTGTACAGTGCCACAGTGGCATCCCTCTGGTGATTATTTAGCCTGTGAGCTCTTTGGCACATAGAATGACAGAATCACTTAGGTTGGAAAAGACCCTTAAACCATCGAATCCAATTGTTAACCTAACACTGCCAAGTCCGTCGCTAAACTATGTCCCTAAGTCTGCACATCTTTTAAATACCTCCACGCATCATCCCTCAGTGCTCTTTGTGCAAGAGTGAGCGTGCAAGTGGCTCAGCTGAGCTGCAATAGTTGAGGAGCAGGTTAAACCCTGAGTTTTGCATCTTTAGGCATCTCAGAACTGCACCTCGATGGCAACCCACAGAGCAGATGTCAAAACAAGTCTCAACACAAGTCACGGAGCCAACGCCCTGCAATAGGCCCTTTGCACTATTCAGTGTGGCGGAGCCCAGCGCGGCTTCTCTGCAGAGCTGGAGCGTGAGCCTGACCCGTGCTGCAAAGCAAACTAAAACTGACTCCTGTCCTGGCACCTAATGGGTTTGGCAGCATTTCACGAAGTGGTGTTGGTCACATTTCTCCTCCATGAAGAGTGAACTTGGGCAGTGGCCTGTGCAGTTCTCTAGAGGGTGGGAGGGACAGAGAAAGACCCAGACAGAAACCTATTAATAAAGTCCATAATGAGGTGCTCAGCCCATAGCGTTACACCTGACAAATTTACCACACGAAGATAGGAAGGAATAAAACAGCTCCAGATAATTGCAAGGCATGAGAAGGTGTTCGGTGTCATCTTACACTTGGTGAGATGCATTTTTCTGACAGCTTGTTTAAGAGGAAAGTGGGTTATACAATGAAAAGAAATAAAAACCTCCCATATGGCCTTCGGAGTGACCAGCAGAGATTTCCTTCTGAGGTTCTCGCCTACTCAGATGTCAGCGTTTCACAGAGGTTTTTAGGCCTCCAGCCCTTTCCTTGGGCCATGGAGAGACAAGCAGGCTTTCACGCATCGATTTTTTTTGTAGAATGGCAGTCTTACATATAGATTTATTGATTCGGATATTCCTAACACTTGCCAATAAAGCCCCAAGCATAAATCAGCACCACATAAACCGGAGTAATAAAAAAGCCAGGCTGTTAATCTTCATAATGTGCCTTTCAGTGGGGATTTCACTTGAATGTTATTTGCATTAAATATGATACCAAGTGCTGGATACGCAGTTATAAATAAATTAAAGGCCACATTTAAGTCAAACACTGTCCCTCTGTTGACTGCAGACTCAAGTGTGAGAGCTGTTAACACAGCACTGCACAGATTTGGTCGGCTGCCTGACGTGCTGGAGGAAAGAGCAGTGGCAAATTCTGCCATTGGTGCCCTAAGGAATTTTGGGGGGCAATTAACCCCCCTAGTGGGGGTTTTTAGTATCAGTCCAAACTCTAGTAGTGCTGGCTGCATTGTGGACACTTCAGTTTGGGCAGAATTGAGTCTAGTTTGCTGGAGCTGATGTTCAGCAAAATACCTCAAGTGCATCGGTCTTTTCATTATATATAGAAATATCTTAATTGTAGCGACATAATCAGCCTCTCTCTTCTGACAGTAAGGCAAAAAAAGTTCGTGCTAAATGGCACTGAGAAGAATTCATCATGTATTTGAGGCAAATAACTGAAGAAAATTGCTCCCGGCCTCAGAGTGTATGAAGAGATAGATGGGTTCAACTGCATAGAAGTCAAAGAGCTGAAGCTTTTGCTGATGAAAATTAAAATTCCTGGAGTAAACAGAGGGTGTTCCGGTGGTAGGACTGTGACTCCTGCAGCACAAGCCCTTTGGGGAAGATCTTTGGGACTGGGTTCTCCTCCCTCAACCCTGACCACGTCCTGGTCATGAGCTCGGGCGGTGGCGTGGGTGCTCCTGCCACACAAACTGCTCCTGTTTGCCACCTCGTCCCCCAACAGTCAGCAGCCCAAATTCAGGAGGAGATTTTGGGCAATGGGAGTTTGTAGCTTTGGTTGTGGGAAACACGACCAACAAGTTTGTCCCTTGGGTTAGGGACTGCATAATAGATTATTAAGTAATAGATTATTAAGTGTCTGGGGCACACGCACGGCCCCATTTGACCTCTCTGGAGGTCAAATATCTATTTATTAGTCTGAACTGACATTTCCCCTTCCTCCTACAGTGCTTTAATCACACTTCACACACCTGGAGATAAGGAACAAGTAAGTATGACAGTGTCATAAGCCCCTGACTGAGAGTGATAAAAAAAGGAGAAACATGGACTTTGGGGAAGGAAACTCAATCCTGCGGGTTTCTCTTTTGAATGAAACGAGTATATTAAAATGTATAAATCGTCCCTGCGAGGATAAAATGTAAGGTCTTTGCAGGAGGAATCAATAGAGTGATGCGAGCAAAGAGCTAAACTTTCCCAGTGGCTCTGTGAGTTGTATTTTTATAAAGTGGCTTTGAGAAAAATCAGAGAAAAGGAAGGAAAAGACGGTTAATTTGGTATTGAACATTTTCAAATAGTTATGGACTTATTAAGGAAGTTTTTGCTCTGCGCACGGCTTTATAGCTGAGAGGTACTCCCAGCTTTTTCATAAGCACTTTGCACAAAAGAGGTGCTTTTCCCTCCCCTCAAATGCTGAACACTTTGTCAAAATTTACATTTTTCCTTTCTTTTCTTTCTTTTCCCATTTCCACTAGGAATCATCTCTTTGATTTCTGTCTTCAACTGACAACTGTCTCTCGTTCCCGAGAACTGAAAAGCTTCAAATAAACTTCAGCGAACTCTCTCAAAAAAAAAGTTTAGTTGAAAAGACCTTGTTCATTCCAGCATTTTTTTTTTCCCTAGGGGAGAAACAGCAAAGCCCCCACGAAGCCATGCCCAGCAGTGCACACTCTCTGCACTGAGAATGATTGAAGTGGAAAAGCTGCAGGAGATGAGAAGCAAATCTCACACACTCGAAGCCCCTGCGGGCGACCAGCTCCTCCAGCCCCTCGGATGTAACTTCTGTCCCCAGCATCCGCGGTCCTGGCAGGAGCAGGGGTGCTGACAGGTTTCTGGTACCGCAGGGAGGGAGGGCTACCCAGGGCTAGCACTCCATCACCACCACCTTTTCTAAGCCAGCCTCAGGTACTTGTTTCCTGAATAACTCCTCAGCTCAACTGATTTATCATCAGCTTTCTTTATTTTTTTTTCTTTAATCCTACACCTAAGATGCTTTGAAATTGGAAAGAAGAAACGGCGTTCATAGGAGGCAAAAAAGTGGGGGCTGATGTTATTGGAGTGTGATGAGTTAGCTGGCCCTCTCCCCTGAGAGCTTCACTTAAGGGAAACAACTCCAAGCCTTTCCAAGAGATCACACCCTCACAGAAAATTACAGAAGCTATTTAAAAATCACACAATTACAGGAGTTATTCAGCCCAGCCTAGGCAAGGGACGGCACGGGTGCTTGGTGCCCGCAGCCAGGCAAGGGAGCCGCGTGACTTGTGAGGACACTTGCCATTTCGAAAGGGAATTTTAAAAAGGTAATCTCAATTCCATAATGAAGGCAGAAAAAATTATCACTCGGAGAAAGGCAACGTTTCATCAAACCAGGAGACTGGCTTGGCCAAGTACTCTGCCCAGACATATCCTTAGAGAGAGCGAGACGGGGGACCAGCAGCTGAGACTGGACTGGTCACACCAGACAAGTGACTGCAGGGTGCTCCTGTGTGTACAGGAGTCAAGAAAAAGCTGGGAAAGCTCAGAATTTACAATCAGCTTTTCTCTGCCGTGACAGACTGAAGGTGCTGATAGCTGTGAGAGGGATGCGGGATACAGAGGTACGGGGAGGAAGGGCACTGGAAGCACCTCCAGCTCTACACAGCACACACGGCTTATACTGGAGAGCGACCAGGTTTGGAATGTAATAACCCAGCTTCATCTGCCTAAGGGGAGGGAAAAGAGGGGTGTCAGCACTGGGACCCTTGGTTTTGGCATCTAATGTTATCTGCTTTAGGGCTAGATGGCCACAACGCTCAGACTTTCCCACCTTGTCAACCCTGGACCCTGCCACACTCACCAGCCTCTCCAGACCCCTTTGCTCCCCCGTGTCTCTCAGCAAGGGGTAATTCCACAGTGGGGAAAACGCAATGGTGACGCCGGCAAAGCCCAAATGTCATTTTGTCCCCTGCCCAGGCACCCACGTGTCCCGCGGTGGGATGTCACCCATCCCGCGTGCCTCGGGCAGGACACAGAAGCGTTCCCAAACATCAGGAAGCACAAGTGCCATCTGTGAGTCTCAAGCAGATGCTACACAGAGACGATAGTAAAAGCCTTAAAGGGAGAGGAGGGGGGAGGTACGGAGAAGACAATTAAATAGCTGTTTTAAATGATCTGGAAGAAGATTAAAGGCAGCTGCAGGTTTTTTTGCTATTTTTTTTTTATCTTTGGGAAGAGGAACCACTAGATTACCTTCGTCTCTTCTGCCTTTACAAAATGCTGTTAGAAGGAAAACAAGAGCTAAATTGATCGGCCACATCTCCTCGTTGTGTTATTATCCCTCCAGCTTACATCTCAAGAAGGGGGAGGGAAAAAGAAATAAAGTGAATTAAAATCAATTGGGGGAAAAAAAGGAAAGAAGAAATTATGTAAGAATGGTCAAAACACAGCAGGCCAAGTGGTTATGTAAAGCAATGAACAGAAGAGATTATTTAATTTAGATCTAGCTGCAAGATGGACCGCAGTGTAAACGGGCTGGGATTAGGCAGACTGGGCTGTCGTGCATATGTTGGATTAAAGCCCTGGGTTCTCTGCGTAGTCCGTGGAAAAAAGGCAGCTTTTTAGGGATGCTCACGCCACCACAGATGGGCATCCCTGCTGGGGTGGGTGCCTCTTCTCCATCGCTGTGGGGATGGATCCAGGCACAATTAAATGTCAACATCTTCATTTTCTTGTCTACCCAAGGGGCTGGCAGGACCTTACCCTGATGGGACACCTTTCGTGGGACACAGTCCTGACAAAAAGGTGCTGAGCTGTGCTGCCGCCGAAGGGGTTAGCGGCACCCAGGCGTGAGCTTCTCTGGTGGGCAGAGATCCTGTGCCTGTAGCCAAAATAGTTTTATCAGTCGAGCCCAATGGGTGGGATTGTCACTGCACGGAGCTGTAGTGAGTGATTTAAAACAGTACTGTTATTAAAAGGCATAGGAGGAATTTGGCTGTGACCTAAGATAAAAGAAACCAACTTCAATTCCTCTGGTCAACATCAGTATAAACGCAGGATTCCTGAACTGAAGCCATTGACTAATCCTGGATCTAACCTGCCAGCAAACCTAGAGAGAATTCAGCCATTTGGCTTTACGGGTTGCTGTTCTCATGTTCTGTGGAGAGCTGCTTGTCACGTTTATTTACACAGCACCACGGACCTGCTGCTGGGCAGAGTCCTGCTGTCCACGGCACCGACCGTGTGCCATCACGGCAGAAAGCTCATCACAGCCCCCTGCCGAGGTGCTCCTCGCTGGAGGAAAGGCTAAGGGAGAGTTTGCAATATTGCACGTGGAACATCTAACCTCGCGGGCCTCTCAGACAAACGGGAATTGAACACACATCCTTGGAAAAGTGTACAGAGAGCGTGGTGATGGGTGCCAAGAGGCCTTGCATCTCCCACCTCCAATGCCTGGTCCTTCATTCCCATCCCCTTCAGACATGAAGCTCTTTGGCACATTCCTTCGAAGGCATCGCAAGAAGAAACGTCGGAAGAAATAAAGCAGAGGACCTCCTTGGGCAAGCAGTCATTTCATGTGCAGTTATTTACAAACCATCCGAACTCTGAGCAGACTTCATAAAACACAATAAACAAGGGATATGGAGGACAGGCGAGCTGCAGCCACACCAGGGTGGGCTGATGCAGAGCAGAGCTGGAGCAGCCTCTCCACTCAAACCCGTGAGGAGATCCGGAGAAGTGCCCAAGAGGTTGCCCTATCAAATGAGCAACTTGGAGCCGAGGGAGCCGTGACAATTTACGGAGGCACAGGGCCTGCTGCCATGTGTTTTAATAAATGGGTTCACACCAGCTGGCTATGCAAATAAAACATTAGCATGTGTCACACAGTATCTGCCCAGGCGCTTGCCATCACTTAGGGGACATTTTACAGCACAGCCATCCAAGCACAGCTTGTGCCATGCCAGTGGGGCGTGTTTCTCTCTCTCCCATGAATTATGGGGTACCAGAGAGTTGCCTACACCCAGGCATGTGTGCCCAGGCTCAGTTAAAATCCTGGGATTTTAGGTCGAGGAGTTGCCTGACTGTGTGTTGAGACTGATGGTGCACCAAGACTGTAGGTATTTCTTTCAACTTCCCCTCTTCCCCCTGGTCAGCTAAGGACCTCTCCAGAAAAGAAGTACGAAGGTAAGAAGCAATAAAGGAAAATCGATTTGCACAGCTACCTGGGCTTTAAAATTCCGACCTTTTTGAAAAATGGGGCTGAGAGTGTATGATGCTAAGGGCACGCAGGGCTGCACGTGGTGGGATGGGACGCTCAGCAGGGTCCTCTTTCAGGGAAGCTGTTCCCAAAGCCAACAGCGAGGCTCTGAAGTAGCCAATCCCACAGCTACCAGCCCCAAGTGAACAGGGGAAGAGTCTCATTCTGCCTGAGAGCTCTCTTATCTGCTGCTGCCACAAGGAATAGCTTTTAAAGCCTCCTCCAGCTGAAGTGGCATGAAAACATGAATTTACTTGTATGGGGATGGCTGTAAGAGGTGTTTAATTTATGTGGAAAAAAAAACCCCATCCCACACTAAAATTGGCTGCAGCGCGTTTTAGAGGATGTCTGCCAGGTAAAGTGTTAACTAGAAATAAATAACGTGGCTATAATGGAGTTACTCCTGCTACCAGATCCCATGCTGACACCAATATTCAAACCAGACATCCCTGACTGACAGAAGTAACAGGCAAGCTTGGCAACGAAGAACATATAATAAACCAGATTCACAGGCTGATGTAAGCAGCTGCAAGGATAGTGATAAACAAAGCTGGAAAAGAGTACTGTTCTAAAGAATTTAGTGTCGGAGACCACAGAGAGCTTACACCTCGACAGCACAAGGCAAGAAGAGTAGTGCCCAGACAGTACTGCTCGTGGTTACACCCAGTGACACCCTGAAGAACATCTCACTTACTGCTCTTCCTGCTTATGCGATGTGCTGAGCAATCTGTAATTACTAGAAGAATATCAGCAACGACTTCCCACAGTTCTTGTGGAGCTTAAGCGGTATAAGTTAATTAATATGAGCAAGAATCAAACACGCTGAGTGTTGGTGGAATAGTTATGGGGTTTTTTCTCATTGTAAGGAAACCTGATTGTTCACATACAGTCCAGTTTCACCCAGGAATGCTCATTAAAACTTAAATATTCAAAGCAAATACAGAGGAACTTCTTCAAAGTGAGAGATGTTAAATTAATACGCACAAATATTCATTCTGGGAAGCTTGTTCCAGCCCAGGGAAGAGTGTTCTCCTGCAACGATCCCAGCAGAACCACAGCTCACACCGGACTCTGAGTCTATAAATGGATACAATTGCTCTGTTCTGGGACTGGCTTTCAATCAGTCAACAAATAAAACCTCCCAGAGAACTAATGGCTTCCAAAAAAAAAAAAAAAAAATCCCAATTTGCTTTAGACAGTCTGCCAAACAGGAAGAGGAGTGAAATACGTCGAGTGATTTATTACAAATGATTTGCCAGCTCGAGAAAGTGCATCATTGCTCTGGTTCATTTAAAGACAGAAAATGAATGCAAAGGGATGCAAAGACCTGCTCTAAAGCAGCTTGAATCCACTGAGAAAGACCAGGGCTCCAGATTCCCGACCAGCAAGACATTTGCGCATCACTCTCCACATTACCACTGTCCGTCCTTTCATAGGACTTCCATTATTTGTCCTTTTTTTTTTTTTTTAAACCTCTGCACAGCTTACAATGTGAGAATGTCCGCTCACATGCTGTGCAAAGGTTTCCATTAATGCACTTCAAACCTGACTTGCAGCTGCTTTGCTTATTCACTCTGGCGCATTCCCCGGTCCAGGGCCCTGCATCACGACGTGTGCTGCTTCCCTCTGCTCAGAAGAATGGAGTGAGACCATTAAACAACCTTCCTATCTTAGCAAATCTACTTTTGTAGCCAGATTCCCCTAAGGAGGAATAGTATGGTAGGGTTGGTTGGTTCGTTTGGTTTTGGTTTTGTTTCCCCCCCCAACAGCTCTCCTAAAACTAATTCACAAGTGAAATAAAATAAAAATAGTTCATGAGGAAAAAGCCCACAGGTGAACTCCACATACTGTGTATTCATGTCTGCCTAGCTCTTACTTGGCTAACAGAACAAGGTATAGCCTGAATAACAGGACTGTGAAATATGGTGAAAATTGTTTAAAATGCCATCTCCAAAGACATGGCTAAGAAACAGCCCTCTGGTTTTAGTCCTATCATGGTAACAACCAGCATCAGTTTAATCCTAAAAGGAAGACGACTGGAAATAACGTGTTTTCAGCCACGTTGTTCTCAAATCAGATGGTCTCCTTAGAGAGTAGAGAATTTGGGTTAAGTACACTGGGCTGTCACTGACAAAATCTATGAGGCACCTACAGAAACGCAGTCCCCACCACCTCAAGTTGAATGTTGGTTATCAAGACAAAAAGCAGAGGGAAGCCAGGGCTTCTCTGGGGGCAGTTTACTGCACTAGTACAGGGGGAAACTTGGAGAGACACACCCAAACATCTAGAGGCTCTCAGCTTAAATCTAACTTCAGGTACCCTTGCCTGCTTTTAGTGGGAGAAGTGGGTCTGACTTCATCCCACAGTTAAGGGGAGGGAACTTAAATGGAAACATCTCAAAGGCTTTAGTACGCATGTGGTTTTAAATGCTAATTGGCCACTGATTAAGCTCACCTGAAATTCATGTTCAAAATTAAAGATTGAGAAGCTACCACATGCAAGCTTGGCAGCAAAGGGACTGTGGAGATCGGTGTTTTTTCTTTTTCTGTCTCTCTTTCCTTGTCTCTTACATTTTTTAAGCCTGATGCTCCAGTAAACAAATGCCTCAACCTCTCAGAGCACTGGAGTGCAGCAAGTGTTGATGCTGAAATCCTTCCACGCTTGGGTGTGTGAGATTAAGCAGAGTGTGGAGACCAGCAAAGCCTTTCTGAGGTGAGGAGAGGTCTGCTAGTTAAACCAGTTATGGATTTCCCCAGATAAGCAAAACCACCTGCCTTTGGCTTGGAAGATGCAGTTTATTTTCAGATGTCTGTGCTACACCTTGTTCCCAAAACTTTCTGAAATTAGTGTCTGTCTCGCCACAGAGGAAAATGGACTCTAGATCAACCCAAAAAACTGGGAGAAGAGGGGAAGGAGATGGTTTTATTTCTCCTGACCTTGCTGGCTGCTTTCCAGCAAAACGAAAGGAGATGCAGAACACGCAGAGAAAGGGTGGAGATTTATGGGGTTTCTGGCGATGAACTGCCACATTTGGGGAGGACCCGAGCATCCCCGCTCCGAGGCACATGGTCCGGGACACCGGGAGCTCCGGGGGAGCCGCACTGGCCCGGGACGGATTAACTCGGTGCGGGATTTAAGCCCGGTGCAGCATCTCAGCCCGGAGCTGCGGAGCAGCAGGGGGTGCAAGCGGAGCCGAGACCCCCCACCCCAAACCGCGCCTGCCCGCACCCCGGGCCGGACCGCTCCGTCAGGGCTGCCCGGGTCAGCCCTCTTGCCGAGCCGGTCCCCTCCCCGCCCCGCCCGTCTCCGCGAAGTTTGCCCATCGGAACCGGGGCAAGGAGGAGGCTGCCCGCTCCTGTTCCCGGGATCCTCACCTGGATGACCGTCTTCAGCGTGGAGGCGTCCACGATGGTGGTACAGATGAGCGAGTCGGGATCCCGGTCCTTGCCGTAGATCTCCCCCATGGTGAAGATCATGGGGATGGCGAGGAGGAAGGAGGCGATCCAGATGCAGCTGATGAACTTCTTGGTGCGGCTGCGGGACATGATGCTCTTGGCTTTGAAGGGGTGGCAGATGGCCATGTAGCGCTCCACGCTGAGGCTGGCGATGTTGAGCGCCGTGGCGTAGGTGCAGGCGTCCCGGAGGAAGTAGTAGCCCTTGCAGACGGCCCCCCCGAAAGCCCAGGGGTGGTGGACCCAGATGAAGTTGTAGAGCTCGATGGGCATGCAGAGGAGGAAGATGAGGAGGTCGGAGAAGGCGAGGCTGGCCAGGTGGTAGTGCACGGTGCTCTGCAGGTTCTGCAGTGACTTCTTGCGCACCAGTGTGTACGCCGTGATGGAGTTACCCACCGTGCCCACCAAGAACAGAGCCAGGTAGATGACCGTCACCATCACTTTGGAGTAGATGTCGGTGTTGACGTCCAGGTCCTCCTCGTCGGGCCCTTTGGGGAGCAGGTCGGAGCGGTTGGAGAGGTTGGCATAGCCGCTGGGCTGCAGGTGGAGGGGCACGGCCGGGGCCGTGGCGTTCAGGTGCATCCCCGGGACCGGGCCAGCCCCGCCGGGGCCGCAGCTCGGACCCGCCGCCGCGCCCCGACGTGCCGCTGCCCCCGGCGGGCAAACTCGGCTGGTTTTAATGCGGCGGGGAGGAGGCGCCTGCCGCTGCCGTGCGTGTGTCAGACACACACACACACCCCCCCACCCCCGTCCACACCCCCCCCTCTCCCCGGAGCAGCCTCGCCAGCTAGCAGCCCGCAGCTCCGGCTCTCTTCTCCCCGCAGCTCCCCGGCGCCCAGATGTGTCCTGGGAGGGCAGGAGCCTCCCTTTACACGCAAACGCACACACAAACACGCAATCACACACACAAACACTCACACAAACACACACACACCCCGCCGTGCCAGGAGACACCGCCCACCGCGCCCCCGGCCCCGCCGGTGCTGCCGCTGCCTTTCCCCGGAGGGGGGGTGGAGCGGGGGGCGGGGGAGGCGGTTCCTTGTCTCGGCTCTTCTCCCCGCCGCCGAGGTGGGTTTTGCAGCCCCAGCTCCGTCACCAAATTGGAGCCCCGGGGAGGGAGGGAGTGCGTCCCAGGCTGGGCTGCAGAGCCCCCCCGCCGTGGGGCGCCCACCCCTTCTCAATCCCTGGCGAAATGGGGCGCAGATTCACGGATTTAAACTGAGAGCGAGTGAGGGGCTGGTAGTGGGGTCTGAGCACAGCCACTTGCTCCACATCGCCTTCCCCCGGAGAGAGGAGAGGCACCAGGGCTGCTCCGTGCCCCTCGGACATCTGTATGTGCCCACAGACCCCATCTACGCACCTGCTGCTGCTAGCAGAAATGCATTTAAAGGAGGAAAAAAAATACCTAAAAATATCTACCTCTGCCCTGATCTGCCTGGGGCACCCTCGATACCGTGGCACAGCGGTGAGCTGCTTTGCTTTGGTCCCCACCAGTGACTTTTCCCTCATCCCCATATCCTCAGGTTTGGGAACGTGGGGTCCTCTCCGAGCTGCCCTGTTTCAGGGGCAGGGCTGCAGGTGTGCCGTGGCGATGCTGAAGGTGACAAGGGGATCCCCCACAGGAAAGGCCCCTCCAAGGATGAGCAGTCTGTGGTGGGGTTACCCCCTCAGGACCAGAGCACCGAGCCAACCAGCTGCCTGTAAAACTCTAGAGAGCTGTTTGTCCACTCAGTTGTCTTCATAATAGAACTCTTTACAAATGTGTAGAGGAGATCTAGGAAAATCTCGCTCAGTGAATCACCAGTTTAGCCAAAGACAGCACTAATGCGTACCCTTTAATTATTAGCTGATGTTCGGTAACCGGTTCCCAACAGCCCGTGGGTCCGGTGTTCGCCCAGGTCCTGCAGACTGCTTATCTGTTTGGTGCAAGACAATGTCTAATCCTGCACACAATCAAATCATCTCTGCGTCCAAACAGGGACCTTGCAACAGCCATCCACCAAAAGTCAGTATTCCCCCAATCCTTCTGGTAGAATTGCTTTGAAGACTGACAAAAAATCAGATTTATTTAGTTATATTAGTCAAGCAAATTCAGAGAAATATGTTTGCTGGCAATCATCCCACACTAACTTAAAGAATGACTAATAATCTCTTAACACCAATGTTCCTTTCATTTGAAAGGTTCTGGTATGAAATTTCCGTTATCCAAGAGGAGTTTGTCAGGATTGATGTTCCCAGCTGGTCTCACCTGTTGTTCTTGGTCCCTGGACAGGTCTTGAGATGGGCCAAGAATATTTATCCCGAAGGAGAGTGGAACATGGAACAGGTGGTGAGTTACACTTACCTGTTGCTGTCTGAAGGAGAGCAGCAGCTGGGATTCAAGCCTTCTGCTGCGTGCCCATTGTCCCTATTGCTCAACCCCCAAGTTTGGGGGAGCTTGTGCCCCCCATGGTCCAACCACAGACCTACTCTCCTGGCCTAAACCACTTCTTCAACAGAGGCAGCAAGCGAGTTCCTTCAGCATCTTTGTCTATAATGAAGAGTTGTTCTCCTTTCCTGGTCCTGTAACTTCATTTTGACCATGTGGAAAGCAACTGCTATCCCCACAAGCAAGATACCCATCTGCTGGTCTAATTTCGCAGTGTGGATGTGCACGTTTATATCAATAGCTGTCTCTAGAACTGCTCTGTTTCGCATTCTGTTGCCTCGTGTTTCTGCAGGCAGGCGATGCACAAGCACGGCTGCTAACAAGGGGAGTACGGCATCTCTCTGCTCTGTCCCAGCAGCTACTCCCAAGTGCTCCATGTGCTGCCTCCTCCACGTCAAGTAGTGGCAGGGGATAGCAAGAGTTATAATTAAAAAAAAAATCTAATTACACACTGAGGTATCAGCTACCTGGAATCAATGTGGCTGCTGACGTGCAGTCAACACTTTAGCAGGCTGGTGCACTTTGTACCAGCCAAATCTCTCCTTCCGTAAAAGTGTGTTGTTAAAGGGGTACCAGCCACTCAACAAATAGGCTGGGTGCTCTCCTCAGTAAAAGCCTCAGCAATGTATTTCGATGACATGCCTTGGCATGTCTGTCTCAGCCACACATGAAGCATTCTCACTGTCATGGTCAAAGAGCTTCACTCTGTTCTTTTTCTCATAGATCTGGGTTTGAGCCGAGACCTCATCTTCTGGAACTGCAGACCATGCAGAAGTGCAGGTCATTTGTAAAGAAGAAAGTAAAAGAAAGTCTTGTCTCTCTCTCCATAAGGAAAGGGGTCAGCCTCTCCCCTCTCTTTTTAGAAAGTTTTTTGCCAGATAGGTTCTGCCTTCTGTTGTCACATCGCTTGCACAGAGTTGGACACCTACCACTGGTCTATGCCTGACCCCCTGCCAACTCCAGCCTCGAAGAAGGAGGAGGTTTAGCCCTGCCAAAGACATGGATCCCATTCCTGCCTCTCCATGTAGCGCATCTATCCAGCACCTCCTTTCTCTCCCCATTGCCAGCGTGTGGCCTGGGGGATGTGTGAAGTCCTTTTCCTGGCGTGGGACAATGAGATGAATGACAGAAGTATCTCGTTTTGCCTTCACTTCTGCTCCTTGCAAGGTTTTAATCCATACTCCCCCTGAAGCAAAAGCAGAACCGGAGATGTGCCACTCTCTCCTCCTTCACCTAAGCCTCCAATCTAAGTCCCCACTGTTTGCTCTGAACTACCCGACCTTTTAGCTAAGCTGGGCTCGTTTTAATATATTTTGTATGTGTGTGTCTGTGGCTTAAAAAGGAAAAGAGTCATGGAAACCAGAAGACGCCTGATCTCAAATGTTACAGCAAGGCATTTACTTAAAATCTTGCAGGAAAATATCACCCAAAGACCTCCTCTATTAAAACTGCCTGGACTTTGAGCCGGAGGTCCCACCGTGCCCAAGATGTGAGGCCCACAGCTTACCTCACTCCCTTTTATGTTGACCCAAGTGTTTTTCATCTTTGCTTTTTCAGGTTGCAATTTGGGACCACTAGGAATTTTTCATATTAATCCTATTCCTGTCTGACTTCTCTGGGTGGGATTTTTCTGAAGGGCATGCAAAGCAGCAGAGAGAAAGCGCTGCAAGAGATGGGTGCCAAGAGCCTTTTCTCATCAGCCTTTTCTCATTGAGGTCTGAGCACCCAGCCCCACATATCTATTAGAACAGGTTCCTGAGTCAGGTAATGTTGGGCTGAATCAAGCCTTTGAAATCAGTTCCCAATGGACTCATTGTAGACAGGCTCTCCCTAAAAAAGTCAGGACTGTCTAAGGTGGGTTAGGAAGGTAAAATCCTGAGGTGTACAGGGCTTTTTTTAAGGATGCTGCACTTGAAAAACAAGGAAGTGAAGGAGAAAGGGGGAGTAGAAAAAGGGACATATATCAACTTTGTTGATGACAATTTTGACTGTATCATTATTTACAGGCATGGAAGTGCCTGCCTTCCTACATTTAACAGACTGCAAAAGAAAGTATTGCTGGCCTGGACAAACAATAAAAGATTCCCAATGGCTGGATGTTATTTACTGCTTTTAGCTGAACTAATTTCAGGAGGGTATTTTGAATCAAAACAGCTGATACATGAGATATTTATTGCCTTCGGTTTTCATAGCAGAGGAACCTCTGTGGTGTGAGCACATTGGTGTGTGGGCTGGCAAAGTGGACAGACCATTCCCAGAGCAGAGCAGTGATCAAACACCCCAGCATTTGTGCCCCAGGAAGGTTTTTAAAAAGAAAGGGCAATCTGAAAAGCGGGGAATACCAGGATGTGTATGAGGATGTTGGTAAGAGAATTACCCTGAAGAAGAACCAATCTCTGGGAAGGGACAGCTGAGAGATGAGGTGTCCAGACACTTTTTACAGGTCCTTTCTTCTGCGTGCTGTGTGGTCAAATTCAGTCCTTTGGCAAAACTCCTTTAAAGTTAAGGGATGGTAGACCCTGTACTGTTTGTCTCAGACAGAGACTGATAAATTAACTGGACACACACAGGAATTATCACCTGCTTTAGCTTTTGGGTCCCCCCAGTTGTTACTGCAACAAGCCCAAATCAGATTTCTCATGGCAGCAAATGCACTTTATCTTATGATATGCAGTGTAAGTGTTCAACACGTACTGCACACAGGCTTTCCCTTCAGAAACCCTCTGGTTTATTCCAGGAACAAATATAAAGGGACAGAGGAGTCCAAAGGGAGAGCTGGCACTTGCCGCAGCTGGGAGCTTCTGCTGCAGCCCCAAGCACAGCCCTGGCACCCTCAGAGCCCACGCAGACAGGCAGTTACTCTATTTCTACAGGATTTAATCTGCTTTTGACTCTCCGGAGCGGCAGCGGCTCTGCCAGAGGCTCTTCCGAGAGCTCCGCTCAGCGGTGCCGGCTCAGAGCACAGCCCTCGCTGCTGGCGAGTGCTCCAGCTCCAGCTCCAGCTCCATCTCTGGCTCCCAGCTCAGCACCTTCTCCCAGGACACCACACCAATGGAGGCACAGAATAACCTCATTTTCTCTCCCCCCTTGCCCAATAATTCCCGTTGTTTTTCAAGATTTTGGCACGCCTGGCAATTTTGAAATGTAAAATAAAAAGCAGCCTAGGAAAACCCCCTGCCAGTCAGACACTCTTTACTGCCTTTTCCCAGTCACTTTCCCATACGCTTGAAATGCTCCCAAATCCTTACTAAATGCCTTGGATTTCAGGAAACACACAAATCACCGGTCATGCTTTGTGCTCTTTCCTAGTGTGAGTTTTTCTATTAAATGCTGGAAATACCACAGGCTGGTAGGGCTTTTTTCTTGGCCGTATGTCACTGAACAACATGACATTTGTTCAATCGCCCTCTCCGCTGTGGTCTCTTACACCCGGAAAGACCCTTTCCTTACACCAGGGACACCGGGGCTGCAGGATGCAGCAGGATCAGCCCAAGAGAGGTTCCCTGGGGACATTTTCCGGGGACACCATACACTGGCTTTGAGTCACGCTGTGTGTCACTTTAACAGACTCAAAAACTTGGCGCTTTGTGTCTCCCAAAGCACACTGTGACCTGCAGTAAATACGCATTATTTATACTCTGCAATCTAGCTCGTTCCTGCTATTCTTCCCTGTAAGAGCCCACATCCTCCCATTTTTCCCAGCACTGACACCCTGGATTTGCCTGAGCCTGGGCTCCAGCCTGACCTCAGCATGAAGAATTCCCATTTCTGTCCTGCCACTCCCTCAATAACATTGCTGCAGGACCTGCTGCTCGGATGGTGAGCATGAGCCTAAGAGGGAGGGTTTTCTCATCAGGACCAGGGAATTGCCGGGAACATTTCTTCAGTGTGAAATGCATCTTTGGTTGATTTAGTGGAAAGATGTTTAGTGAGAAGAGGAACTCTCTGGACAATAGCTATCTTTCTGTACTTTCTCAGAAATCACAAACAAACTGTTCTGACTCCAAGGACAAGTGTTTCCAACTGTTTCGTTGTTAAAAAACAAGCATTTTTTGCATCTTAAAACTGCATCTGCTCTTGCAGCGTATTCTACTTTTTGCTTCTGAAGCATTCCCACCTCTGCTTCTTGTCCTGTTTAAAGCGCAAATATCTTTTCAAAACCTAATGCCGAAGCAAAGAGGTGATCCTGTGGCATCTTTGCTAGAATTGATAACGTACTCCTCAGGGCATGCTGCTGTAGCTGTGAGGTGAGGGAAGGCTTCTCTTCTGGAAGACTGCAGCAAACGGTGCAAAAAAAAATCCAGTGCAAAGACCATCTAAAAGAACAGCGTGTTTCTAGACCAGTCTTTGCAGCACTTAGAGAGTCTTTATAAGGAGCCTTGTTCAACCCAGGGTCTTGCACAGTCTAACACCACTGAAGAAGGACAAGGATGGGTTAAGCTTAATGCTTACCTGGGGGGGAAGGGAAATGCACGAATGTGTTTCACCCCAAAGATGTACTCCACCAACAGGGATTCATTACTGTGCTTATATTTCTCCAAACACATGGAAATATGGAGACCTCACACTTAGTGGGAGAGGTTTCAAAGGGGAGCAGAGCAGTAGGGTTATAACCACGGAAATCTTGAGTGGATGCTGCGGTGAGACACCCGACAGCTGTATATGCAAGCTATATTCCCAGCTTAGGCATCTACGTAAGAATACAGCCTTCAGTTTTCCTCTTTTGCTCACAAAAACTCACATTGAAACCAAACTTTATTCTCTTTTAGTGCAGTATATGACTTTATGGCAGAACAGGAAAAGCTGCCTGCCCAGCCTTGAATCCAGGGCTGGATGCTGGAGGAAAAAAAAAAAAAAACATCTAGAAAATGATTTGGGTAGAAAGGTGCATTCATACAAGAAATTGCTAAGCATCAGCAAAGCCACACTGATGACAAGGATGCGAAATAGGTTAGAAAAATTAGATGGAGTCCTTCTTTCTCAGGAATGATCACTTCATCAAACTCATATTTCACTACGTGTTAAACACTGAAGTAATAATGACAGTAACTGCCGCAGAAGTAGCTGTGAGAGGAACTGGTAGACAGCTGAACAGAGTTCAATGAACAAAAAGACTTCTTTAAGTGATTTGATACTCCAGAATTTGCTCTCATCCTTCAGCCAATTCTGCAGCCACCGGGTGCTGCGTGAGGCGATGGTGCAGAAAGGCACCGACAGGCTTTCCTGGAGCTACGCTGACGAGTGGCTTGACCTCAGTGCAAGGAAAACAGTTCCTTTGCAGTGAGGAACAAAGAGAAACAAAACGTATAAAATTCAAGGATTAAAATCCAAAAAGCCAAGCCGAAATCAGAGTGACAGAATCTGTCCCCATTTTATTTGCACAGGTTGTAATTTGAGAGGGCAGAAGTACACATGCAACACTTTCTTTGACCTCTACAACTTAATTTGTAAAGCAAGGTCAGCGCTTGGAGAAGCTTTTGTGCATATAATAGTATGTGGCATGTAACAAAATGTAGGGGGATTTATCACAAATGTCAGGAGCTATTTATGAAGATATTTAGGAGTTCATCTCTTGTCTCCAAACAGCTTATCTCGAGGGGTGTCTCATTTGGGTGCCTTGCTAGAGAAATGCAGGCACCTGAGGTATTTCCATGGTGGATCACAGCTGGGAGAATAACAAGCTCACAGCATTTGGTGAGCCTCTGAAACAACCCACAAATGAGCTCAGGAAGTAGCAAGTCCTAAATGCATCTTCCTGAGGACTTATGTTTGGATGCATTTGGAAGCTGTGTAGTTCCAACTTGCCCATGATGACAACTGACCCAGGACATTTGGCACATAACTCTGCTTTAGCTTCTGCAGTGACAGCTCACAGATTTGTCTTGGCTTCCTCCAACCTCAAAGAATGGTAGAAGAAGAGAGCTGAAGAGAGGGAGTCCAAGTGGGTCTTTTTGCTTGAGGGTAAATCCTAATCGTGTCCTGGCTTCTGAATTTAATCACAGAGGATTTGGGAGAAAGTGATGCTCATAATCCAGGAGAGGTGCAATAGTCTCCTGCTCAGTTCCTGATGGGTTGAATTTCTTCTTCTAGTGCTAAAAGTCAGCTAGAGAGGTTGAAGGAAGATTTCTCTATAGATTCTTAATTTGCTTAATTGCCTTCTTCCTCACAAGTGTGATGCTCATGGAGGACTCAGAAGGCAAGAAGCTGTTTTCACTCTTCGTTTAACTCTTCTAAGCCATCAGCAACTGAGAAGTTGTGATTAGTGCTGTGAGTTCTCCTGTAAAACAGTTATCCAGTGAATCACTCTTCACTGACAAGCCTCTGCCCACCTTCCCACCAGCCTCACCATGTGATAGCCTACTATTATAACTCCTCCAGGGACCACTTATTTCACAGAGACAATCCTTTTCTTTCTCTCCTACCCGGTAGGGAGCTGCTCTGCTCAGCTCCATGGCAAACAGCAGCCGCTGATGTAGATGTCCCTTCCAGACCTTGGTGCAGCTCAGGGATGGGGCTTCAACTGCTCCTGCACGAGAGCTGTGGGGAATGGTCCTGCTGGCTCCAAGGAGCTGATAAAACTGAAAACAGAAATATGCCTCCAAATTCCTGGAGATCCACTGTCCAGGACGTGCAGAGGGATCTGAGGTGGTGGTTCTGGGTTATGAAGAGGAATTTTTCCCCATGAGCAGAAGTGTGTCCCCTTCTCCTAGCCAGCTGCAGCTGGATCAGGAGGGCATTCGCCCAAAATGAGGGCTTCTCTCCAGCATCTGATGAACACACCCCTCCTGTCGCCCGCTCTCTGTACAAAAATGCAAAATCGATGCACAGCAATGTGCAGGGTTTTGCACATCTTGTGTCTCATCAGGAGGAGAAAGGAGGAGCAGATCCAGACCTGTTGCAATGACTTATCCTTGTGTCTCAGTGGGTGGGCTGGCCTGGGCTCACCAGGAGCACATTTGTCCAGAAATACTAGTGTTGATTATCTCTAGTTTGTGCTGGAGAGGAGTTGCTGATGATGACAATGATCGTTACGTTATTTGATCATGCAGACAGAGCCTGAAATGTTGCGATAATAACAGGAACCCCCTGTAAGCATCTTTGATTTTTTCCTTTGTGAAATCACAAGTTTGGCTGTTGTGCCTGAAAGACGTTACATGAAACTCATCACAAGGAGAATCAGGTTTGAATATTGCCAGTTCATGGAGAGAGGATGCGTCTGACTGCCCAGACCTGCTCCAGAAATGAGGATTTTCTGAATTTTTCCACGTCGCAGCTGACTGGGAGCTAACTAACCAGCTGAGTTCAGATACAACCACCAATGTGTTTCAACAATCCCATGTCACCGCGGGAAGAAATAGCAGGATAACGGAGAAATAGCAGGGCCAAAATCCATCCCCTTCCTCTCATCTGATGTACACATAGCCTACTATCTCGAGCTAATTATTACAGTTCGTGTTTATGTGGTTTTTTCACCAACCTAGAAAATAGCAGCAAATCCTTATGCTTGATTTTCATTTTGAGCAAACATCTTAAACACAACCTTCCCTGAAGCAACCTGCTGCCTTCAGCCCCTGCGTTTGCTGACATCATGGCAGCGATGTTTAGTCCTACATGGCTTGGAAAAGGTGTTAAATGATTTCATGACAGCTTTCCTGGGGCTCTAAGAGCAACCCCCATTCTGGAGTGTGATTTCCACCCTGGCACAGACGAGTGAAGTAAATGTTGCGTGATGATATGCAAAGAAATGCTCTTGCTTTGGAAGGAAGAGAGGAGAGAGCTGGCGGCTCGGTTTGCAATAAACCTGTGGGGAACCTGCTATTGCTGCTCAGAGCTGCCGTAACTGGCATCGGGCTCAGCACCAGCAGTGCAATAAGGCATATAATCATGGATGGTATGCAAATATATGTAAATACTATACATAATACAGTTTGGCCGGTGTGTGTGAATTTGTGTCTGTGAGAGAATCAGTAGCTTTTACTTTCCTTCCTCATTTCCACCCGCAGAAGATTTTGTACTGCAGGAAGCAGACATGAATCCCTACATTTATAACCAATTCTGAGTGTGGGGCAAGATGTTAAATGTTAGATATTTAACTTAAACACAGTAACTTCTGCTATTCAGACAGCTCCGTGGAGATGCTCTTTGGTAGGTATGTTCAGTGGGACCATTTCTGAAGCAACCCCAAATCTTCTATAACACAACCACAGAGCGGAAGCAGAAATATTTTAGCTCCTGGATTTTGGGTCGGGGTCCCAGTTCAGCCTGTGCTGAGGCGGTGTGTATCCGTGCCCAGAAACTCCAAGGGAGTTTCATAGTATAGGGGTGAAAATTTTCTGATGTACTTTGCTATAATTACACGCTTCTTATTAAATCAAATGCTTGAATAATTCCAGAAACTGGCTTGAACTAGAAAATGCTTTACCTATAACTACAATTTGCTAGGAAACGAGGAAAAAAGAAGAGCTCAAGCAAGAGTAACTAGTGTGAGCTTAAAGTGAGCTGGGAGAGGGGAATTAAGTGTGAATATTTATTACCAATAACTTACATTTATGTTACTTTCGTGGAGGGGAGAATCCTGAAAATAAAATCCATGAACAAACCGGGATAAATATTTAACTTGCATTTATCCTCGCGTTCGCTTTGACAGTGCAAAGACTTAAGCATATTAAAAACAATTTAGATTTTCTAGATACTCCAAGGTTTTGTAGGCACTGCCAAATTTGATCGGAAAAAGTTTGAATATTATGTGTACATATATATCTCGCTAAGCCTTGTGTCCAACATAAAAGCAGGACATTTTTAAGCAGCAGACTAGAAATGGAATCCGTACAATTTTCTTATGTTTGCTATGGAAATGCGAACAAAAAGGAGATTCCTCAAGAATCACAGGAAGGATTTGACTTGGTACATCTGACCAAGGAAGGAGCTGGTGGCTGGAGAAACTCCATGTCCATGGAAGGAATTTACTTTTGGCTTGTCTTTGGGAATAAAAAACAGCCTGAAAATCTTCAGATGGGAGCAAAAAAAGGCTTAAAATGAGGAGATACAGCTTCAGCCACAGATGCACAGATCTGGTGTAAAGCCAGAACAGGTGGAAAGCCAAGGTGTTTTTCTTTAACCTGGGAACATGATCTTCAGCATCACCAGTTCTCTGTGTGTTTGTGCCTGTTGATTCACTCTTGTTGCACCCCCAATAACATCTGAACCATTCAAACTCCTTGTGTGCATCTCAGATACATAAACCACATCGTTGGGAAGAAACGTGCCATGCCCACACCCTCAGATCGCTCAAACTTACTGCTAACACCTCCGAAAGATGGAGATAATGCATTCTAATGCTTCTAATGCTATCAGAGCTTTTGTAGAAATTGATGAACAACAGCAAGACAGACTTATGGGACTGTCCATGCTGCAAACAGAGGAACAATTGGTAGGAAAGGAAAAAAAAATTAAAAAACTGCATGACAGATGGTGTCCCTCTGCTTGCCATTCGTAAATGAATAAAAATACCCCCAAGCTCACAAAATCTCTTGCTTGGCTGCGGTGTCTGCTGACTGACACTTTAAGCAAGCAAGAATATTTTATAATCAGCCTTGAAGAGGAGAACAGAAAGAATGGGTGAGCAAATGAAGGGCTCAGCTTGGCCAGTACCTGCAAAACACCTTCTCATGCTCATCCCTACGCTGATCCTGACCTGATGTGCAGCCAGAGCTGTCCTCAGTGCCCAGGCAAACAGCACTGGGTGATCTTCTGCAGCTTCTGGTGGCTGATGGAGCCTGGGGGATGTTTCAGCCCTTCTGCATGGCTGGGAGTGGTGGGGTCAGGCACTGGTGGAAATGCAACTACTGCAGCTTTGTGTTTTGGATCTCTCTGGCTCCACCCAGGATCTGGCTGGGCTTTCCCAGCTCTCCACTGCCATCTCAGCTGCCCTTGCTCCTGGGCATTGCCTCCTGTGGGTAGAGAAGGGCAGGAGAAAAACAGGCAGTTGCTGAAGTAGAGGCTGAGTTTGCTGCATGATGATGAGAAACTACACAGGAATGTGTGATATGATGAGGCAGAGGTGAGAGAACACAACCTTTGCGAGCAGACAAGCCACATTTTCCTTGCAGAAGGCTGGAGAAGAAGAACCCAGGACCAGACAGTCTGTTTCGGTTTAACCAAAGCCCTCACTCTAATCAGACACTTTTCTGTGTCAATTCGCTTGAGAATTTAAGTGTGACCAGGGGCTGGAGGCATGGCAGCTGCTAAAAGGCTTCTGATGGTGTGACTGCTGAGCTGGGGGGTGTTGAGAGTCCTAACCCAGGGGCTCCCAGGAGCCCCAGCAGCTGCTCAGCTTTCTCTCTGCTGTCCCCACGGCTGAAAGGAGATGAAAGCTCTGGGGGAGATAGCCAGGGCAGGAGCAGGCAGCATCCCCAGCACAGGGCAGGTGTGTATGACAACCCCAAGAAAGCCAATTGTGTTTGTGCTCTGGTTTCAATGACTCTGGCTGTCCCTGGGCTGTGGTGGCAGTAGCTTCACCCAGCTCAGGAACCTGGTCCAACCTTCCCCTGTGCAAAGGACCCAACGCACGGCAGCAAGGACTCTTTGGAGCCATGGACTGCTGTTTATTTGAGAATTAGGTGCATTTAGCCCGTCCATAACATTGCATCATAAAAGGGGTCCTGGGATGACTGCGCAGTGCTGTGTGCTCAGGCAGACTCAGCTCAGGGAAAGACACGTGTCCACCGAGGTTTTGTCCCCTATTTCTGGAGATGAGAAGATGTGGCAGCATCAGCGTTGACCAGGATGTTGACGTTATTAAATTTTCAGACTTGCAAAAGTGGTTACAAACTTGAAACTTTGTTTGACTCGTGACTAAAAGCAACATATGATCACTACAACATTTGGACCAAAGTATCAGGAGAAAAGAAAAGCAGCATATGAAGCAACATATGGTAAATATGTATTTAGAAACACAGAAAGTAGACAAACTCATTTGGGTCAAGATTTAATCAGATAATGTTTGGTTTAGTCTCAGCACTAATGCTACTTAGGAAGCGTATTACATTGGAATCAGTATTTAAAACTCTGTTAAAGGCAAATGAAAATAAAAACCAAGACAAAAAAAAAAAAGAAAAAAGTGGCAGATTTATAGCATGGGAAATTTCTATTTCTCTGGCAACCACAAGATCAAGTCTAATTAATCTGTGCACATCAGCTTTCTCTGCACGGCTTGCAGAAGGGGCAGGTCTGGGTAGGTGTGTGTTAACAACTAATGGTTAACAACTAGTTTCCTTTTGGCTTCTTCTTCTTTTCTCATTAGTTTCCAGATTCCAGCTAGACCTACTAATATTATCTTAGACCTCGCAAAAGTAATGGAGAAGATGGGAGGCTATGACAATACTAGAACCCCTTCGTATGTTAATGATTGTGGTTCAAAAGGTCCTGCAGGTTTTTAAGCGTAATATTTCCCCCTGAAGCCGAGGAATCACAAAGCACAAGCAGTACTGTCATGGCTTGGGGTGTTGCTTTAAGAGCTCCACAGCTCTGGAGACATGGTACCTTTAAGGTTTCTCCAGTGATTGTGGAATTTCCCAGTTCCATCCCTATGTGTCTTTTGACAATCTCCATGAGCATACGCATGTTGTGGCTCCACACCAGCCGCATTCAGATCTCTCTTACTGAGGTGCAAACAACGGAGCAACGCCGCTATCTGCAGAAGTAAAACAGGATTCCTCCACAGCCTTGTCCTCAGCCAAATAGCTATAGCTTCAAGCCATGAATAATACAAGACATGTGGGACACATACATGAGAATGCGTGAGACTCGAGGCATACGTAAACTTCTCTGCATCCTGATGATCCCTTCGTCACCACTTCAGGACCATCCGGTGGCAGACAGACCATCACGACACCCAGAGCTGCAACACAAGTCCAGTCACCAGCAGAGCCTCTCACGCCTGATTTCCATCACCTCCTGCTTGAAACAGTACATGCTTCATGGTTTTAAACTGTTCCTCTGATGGACCTCAGCCAGGATGCCATGAAATATAAGCAAAATCTCTCCTTCCTTTGGTGCCTTAAGCAGCTTGCACTAACAGGTATGAATTCATTCATTTAGTGAGAACTCAAGTGAGAAATTAAGGACACAGTGATGACCACAGGAGAGGGCACGGACCGCGCAGTAGTTAAGGGATGGGACAAGTGATTTGTGAGCAGACCTGTCTCTCTTTGAGGGTCAGGTTTAAGTTAGGATTATGCATCTGATGGGGTCTCTGACTTTCCTACGTATTCATGACTCTACACATGAGAAAAGTTGTCAGTTTGTATCCTCAGAACTGAACTGAGAACAGTTTGAGGTTTACTCCTCTTTTAACAAAGGCGCCAGGTGGCTGGCAAAGGAGCTGTGTTACTTAATTAGCAGCAAGCGGAGCAGAAGGCTGGCTGTGAACGAGCGCTGTGAATGAGCGCTAGCGCAGCGGAGCTCTCGCTGGAGGAAGCCAAGCAGATGAAGCTGCGGGATGGAGCCCCTCCAAGCGCTGAGAGGAGAAAGGAAGAGGGGCCAAGCTGGTGAGAAAACCCTGGCACTTCTTCCAGGCAGCCACGGAGTTCTCAAACACTCCTTTCTTAAAGCTGTGAAACCATCTCCTGTCAAGACACATGCTTTGCCTCAGCCTTCATAGAATCTCTCCTAATCAGGGCTGCTGTCCACAGGACAGCGATTGCAGGAGCCCCCCCGGGAACCACAGCCCATTAAAGCATACAGCTCTGCTTCTACACATCTGCTCAAATACGGTGGCATCAGTTCTCCTGCAAGTCTGGAGAAGTGCAGCAGAGCAAAATGTGCAGTAGTGGTTCATGGGTACCTACGGCTTTGGAGGAAAAATTCCATTCTCCTGTTTTTTGGACCATCTCTCCTAATCCCATCAGATTATGGTGTTAGTGAGAATAAGGGAGGCAATAAACTAATGCATTCGATTTTCAGACTTGGGGGGATTTACTACCCTCCTTTTCCTTATATCAGAGAGCTGCAATGTGGTTTGACACGGATCTAGAGAGCCAATCCTGAGACTGTGTGCAAGTCCCGAGTCCTGGGAGTAATGTGTACCTCAATTTGAAAACAACAAACAAAAATAACAGACTTCTGCGGGGCTTGGAACTTCTGTTACCAGGATTACCAACAGATATTAAAAAGTATATGCCTTTGCTGTCTGCCCAGGAGATCAGGCAGATGAGAAAGGAACATCTCCCATTTTAACCAAAGAGGGAACTCAGATAAAGGATCACAAAACTCTCAGACACCACATGGTGCCTCAGACAGTGCTGTGAATAGCCACGAGCCAGTAAAAGCAATTACTAGAACATTTCAACTTTCCTTCTTGGTGGGGCTTCAGATGAGTCCCGGCAGTACCAGCCATGACTTCCATTTGAATTAATAGCAAGGGAGGTTCGAACCCAGTTCTCAGGGTTTCCCTTTTGCTGAACACATCAGAAAGGACAAGCTTTCCTCACGCAGTTGCACTAGCTCCACAGGGGTTCCAGAAGCTGAGTTTATCCCACGATTTCTCTTAGTTTTGCTCGAGTAAGGATGGCAGCAAGCAATGTCTGGCTGCAAAGCTTTCCCTTGCCGGGCAGGTTGGGCTCTCCCTGCCTGCAGACCCCTCGGAGCTCTCTGCTCTTTGCTGCCAGCTTAGCGACGATCTTCTCTTTATCCCCCTGCCTGGACATCTGCCGCTGGCATCTCAGAGGGGGTAATCCTCTTTCGGTGCCTTTAACTTTAATTAAAAGGTCACCTTCCAAATGCAAGTGAGAAGAGCCTGGTGGTCCTTTCTGTTGTTCTTACAAAAAGAATCAGCCATGAAGTTACAACTGGGAAGTTCAGCATTTCTCAGCAGTGATGGTAATTAATCACCATTTCACTTTGAAGGACTCTCTCGTTCACCCATGACAGCAGCAGCGAGGAAAACAAAAAAACTGAGGAACTGCGAACGACCGTGTTAATACAACGCTATTGTCAAGTCAATGAAGTCTTCAGAACAAATTAACAGACTTGAAATACACACAGTAAAAAAAATGGAAAGAAGGCAAAGCTGCATCTTCATGGCAGTGAGATTCTGCTGCCAGTTTACGTTGGCGTGAGCAAAAGGCGGAAAGGCTGCAAATATTCTCTTTGCCTTATAATTGAGGTAATGATGTTTGAGGCAGGTCACTTGGAAAGCCACTCTCTTTAAACGTTCAGGGACCAGGTGAGCTGGCTTTGGGAGTTAACACAATGCAGTCTATACATCCTTTATCAAAAATAAATCTCTGTTACTCTTTTCCTCCCTGTGTGCCACCAACCATGAGGTGTCACCCACGCGGTCCTGGCCTGGGGCGCAGCAGCTCAGCAAGGAGCCTTTCCTGCTGCAACAGGAACGGGTGATGGAGAAGAGTGATGCTCACAGCCTCTCCTTAGCAGAAATAAAACAGGCTGAGCAGGACTGCTAACGAACATGGCAAAATGAGCAGTTAAAGCCACAGGGACAATTTCATAATGCCTCTGGTAATTTGTTGCCGCTCACTCGAGTGTTCCCTCACTGCTATTTCGCAACGCCGGCTGATTAAATTTTGCTGTCTGGTATTGAGTCTAAATAATAATTAATAACTTATGAAGAGGTCTTCTAATGAAGCACGCTCTGTTCCTGTGATTCACTCGGTGCTAAGAGTTGGGATTACTGCCCGCCAGACCCGGAGGAGTCAGCCAGGGCTGCTGCCCAGTTTCTGTAAATTCAGACACGGGTTGGTGGGTGTCTGCAGCTGCCACCCCCGGGACATGCACCTGCCTTCGAGCTACCCAGGGCTGTGGATGAGGAGACCCCAACCATCAACCCAGCTCCCACAGCACTGGGCATCACAGCCAGCTCAGGAGATGAGGTGACCCATGAAGTCCCCAGGGAGAACACAAAAATGAAAGCCCACCACCTCCCCTGGAATCATTCAGTCTGTTCCACCAGCTATGCCTTCTCCTCCAGCTCTTATTAGCTTTTCCTTCTCTGCTTAAGGCAAGTCACCACCAGGATGAAGCACTGGGTGGGATAATTTGGAATATCCTGGACCTTGTAGCAGGTTTTTAGCTCTTCCAGCTCTCATGCCTGGTGCAGAAAAACAGCAAATCTGCCCAGAAAAAACTGCAAAAATGTACTTTGCCTTGGCCTGGCTGACCCAGCTCTCTCCCCTTACACCCCAGGCAGGGTCATATTCAGGGGTGAGATGTTTAAACCAATTCGTTTTGATACAAACTGCGTAGCCGGTTCAAAAAGGCAGCTCTGAATTCCCTGGTCCAAAATGCACTTAAGCGGCTTTCGTGCAACTTTAGCTCTGATGATCCATGATCAGACGGGTAATGCAAAGTGCCTGCTTCTCCTCCCGACTGGAAGGCAGCTATTTTCTCAGCTGAAGTGCCGTGTGTGTATCCGATATGCACAAAGAGCTGTTTAAGTATCAGTTGCCAAAGCCTGCCAAACAAGAAATAGATTTACCTTCTGCATTCAAGTGAATTTTTATTTTTGTCAGTCTTGCCTCTCTTATAACATGTCCCCCCGTGAAATGTGTTGAACGGAGATAACCAGGCATAATGCATCCCCGGGGATTTGCAGTGGCAAGAAAACAATCTTGATATTCACAATGAAAAATGTCAAGTACTTCTATGCCACTTACAGCATCAAATAATGATGGTTTTTATATTCTGTCTGTGGAGAGCGTGCTTTGGAAAAAGCTAGACTATGCGAATTTATGTACGCCTCTTGTTTATTTACTGCAGCCACCGATCAGATCAAGAAAGCAATGAGAAATCACAAACAAGCCTGATTTTCCTCGCGCACCCCAGGACTTTTTTTCTTCCCGTGCTGTTTATTTTTTTCCTTTCCTCCTTCTAATCACAGCGATGATATTACCCAAACAAGGAGCTGAGAACACAGCTCACAACACCACTGCAAATACCCGGGAAAACCTTTGCAGGATCAGGTGCAGCAGCAAGACAAGTGCCACCAGTAAGGTGCTGTCCCAGCCAGGAGGACAAAACACAGGATTTAGGGAATTTCTGCTGTTCCCTGTAGCTACAGAACCCCCCTAAATATGTTATTCTTTGGGTTTGTTTTTTTTTTTTTTATGGACCATAATCTAACCACAGCTTAGAATTCTGAGCACCTCCAAAGAGCCCATGCGTAGGGGAGCCAGTGGGAGGAAGGTTTACTCACCAAAGGGGAATAATTAGGAGAAAAGCAGCTGATGGATGTTGCATCAATAGGAGCTTAAGGGTATGAATGAGTAAGAATGAGACAGGAGCCTTTCTTCCTCAGCTACTGATTTCACCTCGCATTTTCTGGCACCTTCTTCGGGAGGAGCAGTGCTTAAAAACCCCAAGTTAGTAAAACAAAGCCCGTTTCCCAAATGCGTGTTACTGGCCTGGAGCAATGACTTGTGTTAACCGTGTCTCTCTCATGTTGACTTTAAAAAAGACAGGTAAAATTCTCAGTTCCCAGGAGGTTTATGCAGACACTGCAGTTTAGGGGGGGGCTCAGAGATGGAGCTGAGCACTGAGACCCAGCCCTCACAGAGCCCCCACACCCAAGCAGGATTGAACTCAGCTGGATTGCTCAGGTGCTAAGCAATGAGATCTACCCCTCCCCATGCTTTAACTCGGACCTAAGGCTCCTAAAAATTAGGCCAGTGCACAAACTTTTGCATTATCTGTTCTGAATTCAAAACTGAACCTGTCGAAGCTTGGCCACATTTGTATTTGATACAGAGTTTTAACTTAATCTGCCTGGTCTTTGTGTTATCTTGAGTGAAAATTTAGTTTTGAACTCGGTTTGATTTTTTGCAGGGTAATTTCCAGTCTGGATCCATTTAAAGTCATCGTCCAGGCTTTTAACACCTCGTTAGCCAGTAAGATGCTCGTTAGCAAGAGGATTCAGTTTTGGGGTCCTCCTATAGTCTATGGCTCTGCCAAGGTGGGGCTGCACCAGATGCGCTGGGAGTGCACCTTCTGAAAAAAGGGAAAAAGCTTCAGGCAGTGAGATGGGGAATGCTGCAGAGCAGAGAAAGGTAAGGAAAGCCCGTAATGTTACTGCTGTCAGAGAAAAGGTTAACATGAGTGATCTCTCTCTGGTGTCTTATTAATTGCCTGCTTTCAATTATGCCCCTCAACTGACTGCAGGTAGGAAAGGATTTCTTTCTCACCACTTCTAACAGCTGGTTAGGAGTTTTAATTACACCTGGCACGTTAAGAGAAGCCTGAGTTCAAACACTTGGCATGTTGCTCTTTTGAAACTGCGTACTGTGTTTAGATTTGTCTCTATAAAAAGGGATATTGTGGAAGCAAACGTGGCACTGCTCAGGGAGCGCTTCCTCCTTAATCCGTGTGAGCATTTGCATGCTCTCAGTTGGTTTCTACAGTAGTTACGTTTCCTTTATCTTTAATTCATAACTTGATCTTTCATTTAAAGTGTTTCGTTCTCCCTCTGTACGTGTGTATGCATATTCGTGCTCACAGTTCTTGCAATACACAATACAAAGCAAAACCCTGATGCCAGAGGCAAAGCAAACTGGATTTTTGCAGTGTGAAATTTCCAAAAGAGGCTGACGTTTGGGGAAGGATTCAGGTGCCCAAACACAGAACGTGTCCTGCTCTGGACCCCTCATGGCATGTGAGGCATGTTCAGAAGGGCTGGAAATTGTGACAGAAAACCTTTGGGACGCTCAAGTCCTTGTAGGGTGTCTGGCCCCAAGGTTGGCTTAATAGAGCACATGGAAAATCCCGTTGTCATGGCAATTAGTCCTCACGCCGTGCAAATCCAGGGGATGATGAACACCTCCTGTCTGTCTTCTTTCTTTCAGGGGTTTGGGGAAGGTGAAGGCAAGAGCTAGTGGCCTCCTTCGTGGTGTGAGAGGGGCAGATGCTTGGGCAGAGTCGTCCCCCACCTTGGGCTCCACAGGGGATGCTCCGGGTGCAGGGACCAGGCGTGCTGGCCCCACAGCCTGGGGGGTATAAGCTGCTCAGACACGATTTTAATCTACTGACAGGATTTGTATAAGAATTCCACGAAAGCTGGTAACTAAATCTCTCAAGAGGTAGAGGATTTGCTGTGATCCTGGGTGGGATAAGCTAAGATGGTATTTCTTTAAAAACTAAAGCTGGCATAGATGCAGGCAGGAACCCTCAAATCCACAGAAGCTCTGGTTTATGCTGAAAACACACAAAAAGATATGTTTAAAAAGAAAAAAAAAAGGAAACTTAGACTCCAAATATGGGATAGGTGCTTTTTCCTGAGTTGCAGAGACATGAAGGGAATTTGGCTGTCTTAATACAGCAATGGGGATTGCTCCACCACAGGCTGAGCCTTGTGGCTGTGGGGAGGTGGCAAGAGGGGACAGGGATGGGAGAGACCCCAGGGCAGCTGCTCGGAAGAAGAAGGTTAATAAAGCACCTTCCAAAGCTGTTGCTTGAAACCTTGTCTCCTAATGTAGTTACTACCTCCTTATCCAGGTAGGAAAACCGTTTTCCCAGCTCTGGGTTTCACTGCAGTGAGTTCCATCACTTTGGAAACACGGAGCCAGAAAAAGAGGAAAAAATAAATCTCAATAGCAGGCAGTTGCCTCCCAGCACAGGACAGTGTTTGCAGTGGGATCTTCCTTTAATCTGCTGAGCCTTTGGTTTCTCTCTCCCAGTGAAATGAAAAGTGCAGGCAATGCCAGGGACGCGGGCATTGAAGAGGAAATATGCAAAATGAAAGGAAAAAAAAAAAAAAAGCCAAACTAAAAATAGCATCAGTCTGGGAAGTGGATCCATTGAGCAGTTTATCTGTGAGTCAGATCACAACGTACCCAGTTCTGGTGCCTTTCCCACTGCTTCCCCCTGAGAGCTCATGAATGGAAAAAATAATTTTGTAAATACAATTATTTGCAAATGCCTCTTGGAAGTAACTTTTTTTTCCCCCTCAAAGAAATAGAAACAAAATTCAACGATGATTACATAGGAAATGAGCATAAAACTCGATTGGTTGCATTAATCTCTTTTGCAATTTTTTTTTTTTTCATGTACATTCCTGAAGAATAAAACCATTTCTCACAACTTGAAGAGGGGCTGGCTGTGAGCAAAAGCTGAAGCACATCTCTGCCACTCACTTTTCACTGTCCTGGCATGACCCAGATTCACACGGGATTTGTCACCGTTCCTGGGGACGAGACTAAACGCGACAGGGGAAAGCAAAGCCTGTGCCACAATTGTGGCAATTTTCTTGTCACTGGCCTGGCCCTGGGCTTTCGTTTGCCCTGACTGGGCTCGGATGGGCCACGGGTAACATTGCAGCCTGTTTGCTGCTGCTGGGGAAAACTGCACCAGGTAGATATGGGTATAGTCCTCTGGGTAACAGCGCAAAGTGGTCAGAAAAAACAGCCTCTTGATCTGCCCACCTGCAGGTTTAGACCCATCTCATATCGAACTTATTTAGAGGTACGTTCCCTAGGAAAGCCTAGAGCTCTTTGTATTTTTATAAACACCTCTCCCATCCCATCAGAAAAGAGAAAACGTGACCAGAACTCGCATTTTGTTGCTTGCAAAAGGCATAATTTGATCATCTAATTGTATTTACATCCTTGCACTAAGAGAAGCTGCAAATGCCCCCATTGCCTCGGTGTTTGATGTCTGTGAAAATGATGGCAAGAAAAGGAAAGCTGGGGTTATTATCAGATAGTGATGATATTAGCCTGATTAATTTGCTGTCTAATAACAGCCTGCCTAGCTAGAGGGGCTCAGCTGTGGTCAAGGAGATGTGCAAAAGAGGGATGGCTGTGGCTGCTGGTCCTGCAGTCTGCTGCCAAATAAACCATGGGATGGGATGGCATGGGGTGGGATGCGATGAGTACTTCCCACTCCAAGGTAGAAAAGGCACCCGATGACACTGTGAAATGTCTGGGGTTAATTCACATCAAAATGAGATCTCTGGGATGCAGACCTCTGCGTGTGAATCAGTTTTCTCCATAGTCAGTGAGAAATAAAAAGGGCGTTCCTAGGATGTTGGTCATCTCACCCTATGGCAGAAATGCAATTTGATGCCAGCCTTTGCCTGAGATGAGTCCTGCCACAGAAACACCCAATGCTTGGCCAGCACGGAGGAGGGCAGGCTGGTGCTGCAGGCACCCACATCTTGGACTTCAGCAAGAGACATAAATCTTCTCGCATTTATCCTTTCAAGAATGGCGAATTCCTGGCCTAGGTGCAAAATAAATGTTTATTTGAAACTGGGGGGGGGGGGGGGGGGGAGGAAAGGAAAGCAAAATGAAAATTTAAAAATCTGATTAATTTTGATGAAAACGAGCTGTGCAGTTCCAGATTTTCAGCTCACCAAAGCCCCGAAGATTAATATTTTTTCCCCATGCAGAATAGAAAAATCTTCACAATTGTTCTCTTTCGCTGCTAATGAGGCACAAAAAATAACAAACCCTCACTTTCCAAGACCCTCTGCTTATACTCCAGGCTTTTCTCCTATTGCCCCCCTTTTCCCTCCTCACTAAGTCTCACATAAAAATCCTAAGTATTTTACAAAGACAGAAACGAGATGCGCCTTCTAGAGCCACGACATATTTGCAACTTCAGGCAAAGAGGCATTCGCAGCTCCGCTAATGAGCGCAACCTTGTGCTTAGCGGGAATGTTAATCAATTAGACATGCAGAGCATTAATGATGTTTCTTTTGCCTAATTAGATTAGCAAAACACGAGTACAGCCACTTTTTTTTTTTTTTTCCCTTTTTTTTTTCCTTCCAGCCTGTGCCTCCCAAGGAGCACCACCCATCTGGCTCTGGGATGCTCCAGAGGGAGATATTTCCCCAGGAACCCCCCGGGGCGAAGAGCAGCTGGGTTCTGCCTGTACCCACAGCCTCCCCATGCCCACCCTGGGGACGGGCAGGAGAGCATTGCAGGAGTGATGTGGGAAGACTCCCTATGGTTTTTAAATTTTTTGAGGCTGAAGGCAGAGGTTTAGCAGCTCGTTGGGCTGCTCTGGGTTGCAGCAGGGACTCCCTGGAGCCCCGGTACCCACAGAGCTGCAGCACGGTGTTTAGGTGAGTCTCAGGGAGGACCAGATGCTCTCCTGCTTTTTGAGCATTTGCAGGACTCACAAGGAATATAAAACCCAACTGGATATTCCCGTGAGCCATCCCACGCAGAGCTACCGAGATCTCCACGATAGCGATAATAACAGGACTAAGGAAAAAATGAGATGAGGCTTATCTCTAAGGGGAGAAGAACATCATTTGATTCAGAGCAAGATAAGAAGCAGATTAAATGCCAGAAACGCTCTCAAGTCCAGAATAATACTGACCTACAAAGTGTGGGATTGCTGAAAAACACTGATAAACTGTCTTGATTCTTCATCAATTTTCTTCTTGGTTATCTGATTTACACAGATGCAGGTAACACACTGCGTAGTGCCCGGCTCCCCAGCGTAGAGAGAAAAATGAAAGAAATACACTGCAGTGTATGAGTGAGGGAATATTGCTAGAGCAGATCCAAATGAAGTGCTAAAAGGATTGCGCAAAACCAAACAACCTTTCCAGCTTGTTGGCTGGGGATTGTGGATTATTGTTAAAAGAAAAAAAAAAAAAAGAGGAAAATAAATTTTTATTGTTAAAGAAAAAAACAACCATGGATCAGAAGCCCCAGATTGGGTTTCTTTAGCAACTTGGGGTGTTTCTCAGGAGAAGCTGCTCTTGTGCACAGGGAGCAGCAAGTCTTTAAAAAGCAAGATAGAAGACAACCCCTAACTGATCCCAACCGCTGTAATAAGCACAAACTTCATGATAGCCAACAAATTTTTGCAATGAGTCTAAACATTTCAGCATAACTCACTGTGTTTCCATGCAAGGCCAGCTCTCTGCTAGCACCTGACTGCTGCCTTCAGCACCGTGACTTAAACTTGAGTGGGTGTGGACTGACTGCTTGGAGAAGAAAATGAATTACCATGGTTAAGCTAATAAGGGTGCATCAGGCATGACCCTATGGCTTTTTTGCCATAAAAAGCCTCCCAACGCAATTCCATTGCCAATCTATCCTGAGGAACGAAGGCATGCAAAGATGATGGTAGTTTACTTTTCCTATTAAAGATGTTTTTCTTAGATATTCTTAGGTAACAACTACTGGGTAGATTTTTATCTGTAATGCCCTAAAGGCTCGGATACCTCATGATCTTTAATTCTTACCTCTGCTGAGCTGGAAGGCTTTATGTGTGATTTCATTGACTTACAAAGTGTTGCTCCACTTGGATCAGGTTTTGTATTTTTAAACCAGATTGCTAGAAGAGTAAGAGATCACATTTTTCTTATTAGTTTGAACCAGGGCACATCAGTATGTTGAATATTCATGTCTAGAGCTACAGTTTCTATAGTTACTAGTGCATTAGTATTTTACAAACTACTTCACTACTAATTTTGTAGTAGCTCTGCTTCCTCCTTACTAGAAGGGTAGGTCTGTAACAAGAGTTTTTGGTGGACTCATTGTGTATACTGTTAGGAGGTTTCTCAGGATCCTCTGTTAACTGACAGATTGTTACTTAGTAATGACGCAGGCAAGATGTAATACAACTTATATTTTTAATTTTATGTGAGATTTAGTCTTCTCTGTGTTTCTAGGAAGCCGGACAGGGGGTCCCTGGCTGGAGAAGGAACACTGTGCCTCATTAGAAGGAGCAGAATGGTCTCATTTTCATCTTCAAAAATTGCTTTGTGCAGGTCAATATGAAAACTTGAAGGGAACAGAAGAAAATTTTGCCATTTATTCTGTTCAAGAGGAAATTATTTTGGCCATAGAAAACGCCAGCACATTCTGCTCCCTCGAATCCCCTCAAATTGTTTGATAGAAATCCCAAGTGCCCTTCTGGCAGCAGAGTCACAGGCACTCCCCCAACCTCCTGGCCACCACCACGTTTGATGGGTTGAGTCTTTCCAGGCTGGTAAAACACACACGTTTCCTTTAATCTGCCGCTCTTCTTTATTGCTGTTTGATTTTAGAGCAAGCCAGAGAAGTTATTAATTATGAGCCTGATCCAGAGCCCACTGGGCTCAGTAAAAGGTTTTCCACTGAGTTCAGCTGAGCCAGAGCATCCTGGGGCTATTGCTGTGCTCCAGAACAAGCATCCTTCATAACCGTGGGAAAGCGCAGGTAGGTTTTTCTGCACCACAAAAACAAACAAGGATCTCCTGTGGGCATGTAAAGATTTCATCCTCCTGCAGTTTAATTATTTTTTCATTTCTCTTCCTCACTCTGTGTAGTGACACAGAGTGAGGAACAGTGAAATTGTTGACTGCAGTCAATCCAATTTCTGTCATAAGCGACAGGAGAGTCAGCCTTGAGAAGCTTAACACTGCACAGGCAGAATTACGTGGCTTGCTCTTGCCTAGCCAAGGAAACGTTTTGCTATGGGGGAAGCAGCTAGGAAATCCCCCTTTGCATTGTCCAGAGTGCTCTGGTGCTGCCTTGTACCCCTCTGTCAGCTTGTGGCAAAGCAGAGACAGCTTCATTGCTTCCCTACCACAGCCTTTACTCCCCTTCAACATTAGCTCTTTGCAAGCCGTATTTTCCCAAAAGCCGAGCAGCTCCACTGCCCAAAGCTTCACCAGTGAAAGGGAAGGAGCTGCACAGCTCCAGCCTCTGACCCAGGACGTGTCTCTGTGCTGGGTAGCATCATCCCAGCCAGCCCTTCGCCCCCCAAACCATGCTTGATTTTGATCTTCAGCCTAGAGGCAACTCAGCAACAACAGTGCATAAAGGCAGGGGGGGATGAGTACAAGTTACCCTCCAAGGGGAGGTCAAAATGGCTGGATCACATCTGAGGGAAGAAAATCAGGCAGGGAAAACATAAAACCTGCCTTTTGAGTGACAGCTCAGACCTCTCCATCCCTGCTTGGGAAGGGAAAGCTTCAAATAAGAACTTACCAACTTCTGTAAAGATAATACAGTTGGTCTGTTTGAACCCTCACCTGCTGCATCACTTTCTAACTACAAGTGATACCCGTTTCCCCTGCAAAGATCTATTTCCAGGCGCTACAAGTTTACGTTTTGAACTTTATTTGCATCTTAGGAAACACATCTGCAGTTTTGCTGGTGCAAATCCGGAACGCAGTGCTTTGGTTCGCTTTCATTCTTTCTATAAATCACCAAGAACTCGCCCTCAAGCAGCGGCACCGGAACGTCGGGACAAGCCCCCGCCGGTGCCGGTGCCCGCTCCGCTGTCTCCATTGCCATCTAGCGGCACCGGGGCTGCGGGACCCCCCCGCACATCCCTGACCCACAGCAGCCATGGGAAAGGGTCTGCACCCCCGGAAGAAGAGAGAGCTTCTTTCTTTTGATGCAATCAAAACACGCCAGTCAGGTTTTGATTGTGTTCCTTTTTCTTTTTCTTTCCTGAATTATATTAATCGACGTATAAAAAACGAATCATCGGTGCTTGCTGCCATTCCAGTCTATGGGAGGAACGAAGGCTGGGCTGCAGGGAGGGAGCCCGGGAAGCCGAGGGGCTGCAGCTGCCAGGATGGGGAAATCGAGGCTCCTTTGCACACGCGGGTGTAGGGGAGACACCCCAGCAGTGGGAACAGGGGCAGAAGCTCTGCAAAACCATCTGCACATCACATTCAAAGCCTTTATTTGCCGTCATCTAAAAAACTCCAGGAAGCTTCCAGACAAACTCTTCACTGGAGAAAAACGGCTCATTTACTGCCTGCAGTTTTGTCTACAATAAATAACGTTCACTTCTTCCCGCTTCGGACTCCCTTCTGGGTGCTCATTTGTTTTACTTCCTCGCGGCTTTTCCACAATATCAACCACTGTTTGTTTGTGTTCTTTAACAGCATGAATCACCCCTTAAAGCAAACTGTAGGTGACACAGGACTTTGACCTCGTTTATGCAGTGCAGGTCTGGGAGAAACTCGGTGGCTTTAATAGGGTTGGTCTGTGGATGAAAGAGGGCAGTGAAGGTTTTACCTTGCCCTCTTTATTCTTCTTCCCCAGCAACCAAAACCCTCATTTTGCCCTCAAAAGCAATTATCCACTGTCTCAGGAGGAGACGGTAAGTCAGTAGGGGACACCAACCCCTGTCACCTGCTGTCCCACCAGTCAGATGCTGCTGCTTGCACCTCCTGTGTCCACAAGGGGTTTTAGCAACACTACGACTGAAGCACAGACCTAAAGCCAAACTCTCCTCCTTGGAGACACCATGTCCACCTGCAGCAAAGCCGGGAGACCCGTGGGGTGGCCTCAACCCTGTTAGCAGGAGGCTCTGTAGCACGGGCTTCCCAGGCAGCACGGATCCAGCCCACTCCTGCTGAGAACATCAGCTGGGAAAGGGTGGCAATGGGTGAAAAACATGCACACAAGTACCTGTGAAATACTCATTATATTTCTATGCTTTTATAGCAATATAATACTTCATATGAGACTGGGAAACATACTTTAAAATATTTTAAGTTACATTTACACCTACATGACCTGTTTACGGAAAAGGAACGCCTTGTTGCTGCTTACTCAAACCCATGACTTACCAGTCCCACAGCAACATAATAAATGCCCAGAATCCCACGAGCTTTTCTTTCGCTCTGGAAACAATGCACTGAGATAAAGCCCATTTTACACACACTAGAATTGCATTGCAATACCCATATATATATATTAAGAAAAACTTCTACCTTTCATAAATACATCATACATAAAATATGTTCCCAAAATACATTCATGCATTTCTCCCATCAAAGATCCCTGCTGGCACCCAAAGGGTCTGTGAGCTGGGAAGGGCAATCCTTGGGCAAGGCCTGGAGTCAGGCTGGTGTGTGCAGGTGGCTCCAAACCCAGGTGGAGGTTGTGAAGAAGCCTTTGGTGTTTGGGCGGCGGTGGGAGTAACTCTTGCATCAGTGGGTCTAATCCTCCTTTCCTGGAAAAGCCAGGCCCCTCTACACACTGTAGCCCAGTCTGGGTACCAGTTGCCTGGGCTCAAACAGCCAAAAGCCACCCTCTATCTCACCCTGAGCACTTCTAGTCATTCCAGCAGTGACTGGAGATGCTCAAATCACTCCCAGTGCTTGACAGAGGCTGGAAAACACGGTCTTTGGAAGTGACAAGGTCACTACTTGGCCTTGGTGGAAGGGGATGTGTGAATGGAAGAAGCTGCTTTCTTGACCACCATCAACCTGAAGACCAACCCCGCTCCGAGAGCGACAAACCCGTCTGCAAGGGGAACGTCTTCGCCTCTGCTCCGAGATTCAGTCCTTTGCTAATGAAGGAAACAAATGCCCATCACGCGTCCATTTATGAAAGCATAAGCACACAAAATATACAAAAAAACCCATCTACAAAGTAATTCTACGTGGCAGCTGGCACAAAAGAAGTGCCAGTTTTGCAGCTCAGCAATGAAGGTCCCGTCCCCATGAACACAGTTTATACAGTGTAAGACTCCAGGGGCTGGCCACAGCCCTCCCCCGGAGCTGTACCTGGATCGTGTGGCTGTGCAAATACAGGCAGACTAAGCACTAACCTCACCTGATCTGGGTTGAGAGGGAAGCCTGCCATACACCCGCCCAAATTCCCCTTTTCCCTCTCAGAAAGGTCCTGGTCAATATTGCAAGTGCACATTCAAAGGTCATTTTGGGAACGCTGCCCTCTCTGCTTGCAAGCAGGCCAGTTACAAGTCAGCATCCCCTCTCCACAAGGCAGTCCATCGTTAGGGCAAGCTATTCCTTAAACTAGAGACAAATAAAATTAATTCTGACTTTTCTCTTCTGCCCAAAGTCAGTATCTTTCCAAAGCAACCAAAGAGAAGCATTGCATAGATCCGTATCTCATGTCTTCCCACGCCCACCGAACAGCGACAAGTTCAAGTTTTGCACGGTACATTACAAAAGGCATCACCTTTAAATAACACAAGAAAAAGAAAATCAAAGTTTCACCACGGTGTAAACCCTGCAAAGAAATGAGGCAGTGAATGTACAGTGCTCGGCAGCTCTCGGGGATGGCTGCCCGTAGTGTACTGATGAATTTGCTAGACAAATCTCCTCCCAAACCCACCTCCCACTGCACAGTAATACAAATTTGCATAATTAGGTACCCTGCTCCTGAACAAAAGGAGCAATGCTGTATGTCACAGGAAGGAGGAAGACACTGTCGGGGCCATCCGCTTTGCATACAGGAGTTGAAGGGCCAGTTGTCCTCTTCACAGTGCAGACTGCAGGACAACAGGGCTCTTCTCACGCTTAGGAAGTCTCAGCAGAAGTTTTGCTACACTTGGCTTTACAATTGAGATATCAGGACCCAGATCCTCTGGTGGTTTAAATCTCACATGCTCCATTGGAGTTACCGATGCTTACTTCCACGAGTGGAGAACGCGGTCCCTGCTTGTCACAGACAGAGAATAAAGCTATGGTAGCCCTTTCTTTAAATAACGTTAAATAACTGCATATGGCATCGGCGCACAATTTTAAATGTGCTTCTGCTGTTAAGAAAATAGCAAGCACACCAGTGGTTAATTAAATTATTTAACTTCAACTAAAAAAAGTGATAATATTACTATTAATTTAAAAACCTCTAGGGACTGCATAACGCCTTCTCGTTGTACTTTTGAGACTGAGAAAGTCACTTGCATGTGTACAGTGCTATATATCCTCTTCAGCTGGCAGCGAAGGCTTGTGTTCCTGGAGGTCACAGTTGCCACTTTCAGATGCATCCGAGCTGCCCGGAGCAGACTCTGGAGGTGGGGGTTTGTAGAGTAAACAGGCGACTATGAAGAAGGTTGTCCCAAGCACCTGCAGCCACAAAGACACCCTGTTACTCTCTGCTCACCCCCAATCCAGGTGCCTGGCCCTCATTTGGGATGAGATTTGCTCACCAAGCTTTGGGGAGGAGACGATGCTGAACGGCCAGCCTGGGTAACGGAGCAGCACAAAGAGATGGAGGATAAAAATTTGAACTCAGCCAGTCCCATAGCAACGGGACAGCGAGAATTTGGAATCTGGAAAGCTGCTCAGCCCTGAGCACGGTGCTGTGTGGACCAGCACTGTGTGAGTAGTTTGCTGGAGGGTTTTGGAAAGTCTCTTTGTCACAGCGACTGCTAAACACTACTATGTGGGGCAAGCGCTTGTCTGGGAACAGTTAAAATGATGGTTTTCAGCTAATAAATAAGAAATACACAGCTAAGCTCTCTTATTTTCTAGCGCTGATGGGGGAACGGTTATTTACAGCCTGCTCGCAGTGTCATCCCTCACTCTAACACACTGCAGTTATATATATTACTCCATTTTTAGGAAAAATCGCTTTGGTAACTTGGGAGATATTTCATATGGTGCAACAGAAGCTCTAAGCCTAGAAAGTAGCGGGTATTTAAGAGAATGATGGTGCCTGGAGTGCTCTTACGTGGCAAGAAGCCAACGGAGCTTTTGCCTCCCCTGAGAACATTTATTGTGTAAAGGTCTAATCTGGGCTGGGGTGGGGCAGATCAGGACAACCCAATTTTGTAAAATCCTCTCCCAGAGCAAAACGCTGTCTCCTAAAGACCTGTTTGCTTTATCAGGGAGCGAAGTTAACAGGCAGCATCACCTTGTAGACCAGGCCAGCGATGAGGGTGTATCGGCTCATGGCTGAGTTCTGGTAAACGTAGCAAGAACCTTGCTCGCCGCACTGGTCCTGCCAGAGCAGGCAGGATTTATCGATCATGGACCCAAAGGCGATGGGGCCAGGGATGCCTCCTATGGGAAGAGAGAGCAGACCTTGAGTTTGGGCAGTACTTACGCACCAGCCTTGCAAAGACGCAAGGAGCTTGCAGAAAACCATCAGGCTCTGCTGCCACCATGATTAAGCAAACTCATCCTGCAATGTCTAAAGCCACAAGGTATCCAAAACATGCGGAATTTCAAGACTCGAGAGTCCAGCGGGTCTTTTGAGCATCCTGACCCACACGTTGCACAAATACACAAGAGCTTCAATGCCTCTGCTCCTCTACCCTACCTGTGACGTGTTACGGAACCCTTCATTCGATTTACAAATCACATGCAAAGGGAATTAGGTTTTCCTGGATGACAGCAAACAAGAGAAAGCAACCTCCTTTTGACAAAACATGCCCTATCCCCTTCTTTTCTAACCCAGCATGTTTTATTTTTAGGTAACACGCTCCACAAAGCCAATGGACCATCCCGAGGCACACATGCACCCCGTTCCATACCTAGTGTTCGTACTACAATCCACTGGATCCCGAGTGCAAACGACCTTTGCCTGTCGGAGACGCACCTGGAAACAAAAGGGCATTGGTTAAAAATGCTGCCCAGCACCTCCCCACAACACCACACACTCTGGTCCACGCCTGGGACCTCCACCCCTTCTGGAGATCGAGGTTCACCCCAGCACAAAGTCCCACCGCCCTTGTTGCAAACTGGATAGAGTCAAGAGGATCGAGCTGCTGATGCTAAAATCTGCTTTCCCAGCTAGGCAGGGGAGTCAGTCCCAATGTCTCCAGGTTGCCAGTAACAAGCTGGCTCCCCTTGCACCTTGCCCATGGCTTGAGCCAGCAGGATGAAGGAGAGAGGCAGATATTGAGGCTTCTTGCAGCACCTGCGGAGGACGAGGCGACCTCATGCTTACCGCAGAGTGGCGGTCAGGGCAGGAATGCTGCTCAGGAAGGTGAAGAGGATCACCACGAACATGAAGAACAGGAGCAGGGGTCTTTTCGCACAGGAGGAGGTGCATTTCCCTGCCTCCGCATCGCCGGGGCTGTGCAGAAGGGTTCTCTCAATGCAGCTACACTCGTGGTAGACCTGGGAAAGAGAGGACAGTGGGTGGTTTGGCAGGGAGAGCACAGAGATAGTCAAAGCTTTAAAAAGAAAGACATTCAGGGTGGGTAGAAACCAGCTGGTTTCAATCCCAGAGTGGAGCGAAGCAGAAATCAAGTTGCATTCTTGACACACCTCTGTTTTAAAACAGGTTATTAAATAAGAGAAATTAACTTTGCCAGGCAGCCCTTGAATGCTGAATGTCATCATTACCCGTCTTTATGAGCGACATGCTGGAAGGAGGAGGAGGCGTGTGATCTTCACTGAAGGCCCAAAACAAGAATTGGGGTAGAAGTTAGGTGCCTAACAAGCTCCCTGCTTGCCGGTGTGATTTACCACGGATTTCAGTGCAGTTTGACCCAGAGTGAGGCAACAGTGGTTGGACACATTGGGGGAAGCAAAGCAGGGTGACCTCGAGGTACCTTCTGCCTTTATCCCAGGTGATACCTGAGAGCGTCCAGCCTGCACCAGGCTTTTACGCTGATTTGCAGCAAAGTTCAAGCTTAGGAACTCATGGATGTCTTTGCAGAGCGAGCCAAAACACTCTAAAGAAAATGTGCCACGACCTTATTAATATGCAATGCTCTCAGACATACCTTCTTGCCATTCCTGAGGTTTTCAGAGACTTTTTTGCACCCAGCGTGGCAGGGAGAGTAATACATCACGGCATCGCTCCCGCAGACAGGGCTGTAGGTCTCCTGCAGACAGCCACACTGGGCATTGCAGGCTGCTGTCAGGTTTAGTTGGCCACCAGGCAAAGCACTAAGGGAAACACAGCAGCAGTCAGCAGAGAGACACAGAACAGCATTTTTTAGGAGAAAACAGGTGGAGCAAGAGAAGAAGGGAGATGATAGGAGATGCAATGTATCCCCAAGTAGCATAAAACCAGGCTTGGGAAGGGTTTCATCTCACCCACTCTTAACCATGAACAGGAATCCTGCCCTGGAACTGTCTCTTTCCCACCGCTACCAAGAGAGTTTAAGTGACCAACTCATAGGGAGACATCTCCATTTAGACACTTTCAGTCTAGTTTATCCCATGAGATGGAGATGGGAGACCCTTTGAAAGTAACTGAAGAGTGGAGCATCTCACACTTTGGCACTGGTGATCTCCCCTCCCTCACTAAAGAGGGAGCCTCTTCCATAAACTCCAACAAGATGAAAAAATTAGGACATCTATATTCTGGGTCTCACCCTCAATATCTGCCTGTAAGAGTGACTGGACATGATCTTCCATTACCAACACATGCACACACGAAGTACTCCAGAACCATGTATTTGGAGTTAATCCTGCTCCATTCTGACCAGCACAAAACAGTGGGATGATTGTTATTACCTTCCCTCATACATCTGGGTCACTCCTGCCATGGGCATGTTAGGGCAGTGAATAAAAAAAATGAATATAGCCAGCAGACTTGACACTGTGCAAAGTAAACATAATTTGATGATTCCTGAGCAGCGGAGTTTAAATTTATTCACAAGGAATCCTCCCAGGAATGTGCCTCCCCCTCCAGCTGGCACGACCAGATAACCTGAAAAAAAAGGGGAAAAAAAGCCACAAGCAAGTTTAGAAATGTCAGTGAGGAGTTTTCACACCTGTATACATTAATTGTGGTGTGTCTGCATGAGAATAGCCCCTTGGTCGCTGCGTGGCTTCTTGGTGAGAGTTCAGTGGACTTTGTAATAGTGGGTAAGAGCTCAGGTAATGTGGCATGAGCCTGGTAAGGCAGCTTCTCCTATCCAGAGATCTTAAAAGAGACTCTTCAAGGAGCACACTGTGACTATTGAAGCTTGCTGGACATCACTTTCTCAGTCTACAATACGGCAGTTAAGTGAGCATCTTCATTTCAGGATGCCGACAAAAGACCGCTGGTTCAGACATCACTCCTTGGAAGGAACATTTAGTTAATGTTTTCTGGTAATGCACCAGAAGGAACAGACTACAGTTATTTTGCCTTCCTCTAGAGGGTAACAGATGGCTACAGAAGTGACATTATTTCCTCCTGGCGTTAGTAGATACAGCTCTGAAAATGCACTCGGTACAGATGTGCCGATGGGAAACGACCCTGTCTAACAGCTGAAGACAATAACCACTTTGTAAATGAACTGCAAAGAGTGTTTATCTCCATTCTAAATGAGCTACAATGCTGTTACGTTTGTAATCAAAATGGAAAAACATTGCAAAAACCTGTTTTTTCTTACCAAAAAAAGGTAGCAGCTTCAGAGGCACTTAAACTAAACTGAGACTCCAAGAACTTGGGTCCAAACGTGGACATCCCAGCAATGAGGGTGGCTTCGGTCGCTCCTGCTAAGCAGAGGAAGATGAAGGTGGGGTTTTTCAGAAGCAGCAGTACTGATCTGGAAAGGACAAACACACTGGAATTCAATCACTGCAGCATATTTTGATTTCAGGTCTGTCCCCTATCTTTAAGCCAGAAGGACCACGTGTAAGATGAGGCAGCATCCCACCATGCTGCCTCTCTTTGAAAGAAAAACCAAAATAGGTGCTAAGCAGAGTCTGAAAGAGCAGTGAGTTTCTCCCCCTATGCCTATCGAGTCCCACCAGCCAAGGTAGGATGCTGAGGACACCCTCATCTCTCCCTGTGTGCCTGCACAGAGCAGATGTCAGTGCTCCAGGGGAGAAAGTCTCCATTTCAGATGAGGATCAACAGTTTGCCCTTAATATCTGCCTTTTTATATAATGTCTCTCGTGTGCCCACTTGCTCTGGCTCTTTTTCCTACTGTGTGTTGTCCTGACTATCTTCAGGTGCCCAACAGACATACGTGCCCTGTGTGTTTTCTATAGCCCTGCTGGCTACAGCCAACCGCCAAGGGAATGTGAGGAACATCAACCAAACACCTGAAACAGGAGGGAACAATTCTGAACTCTTTTCTGTGGACCTCATGAGGGCACCAGATGGGTTTATGTAATTCACGTGTATGTTCAACAGGGCAGCTGGATACCAGCAGTGTGTGTGTGATACAATTCACACTCAGGGTGCCCATGACTCTTATATGAATGAGTTCAGTGGTAATTTTCCAATATTCGGGGCCAGGCTGAGTACGTTGCACTCCTAAATCGGGCAATACTGAAAGGACACTACTGCTCACCAAATCTCAACCATTTCAAGGTTTTATTAGTCCCTGAGGCAGTTATTTTGGGAGTCCCAAGCCAAACAACCAAAAGCAGGGAACAAAGTTGTGTTACACCCTCACGTACACACATGCTCCTCATGCACACCCACGTCCTCATGAAAATAAAAATCTCTGATGACCAAGGATGTTTTGAAGCTCAGGGGAAATACCAAGCAAGTCTTTCTATATAGAGGAAGCACCTCCAGAACACCTTATATCCCACTGGAAAACAGAGATCGATCTTTGTCCCACAGTCTAAGCACAGCTCTACTTTAAGCTTGATGTGTAAGTCGAGCAAATACATTTTCTTTTCGACCCACTGGGATTTAGTAGAGAGCCACAGACATGTCTGAAAAAGACGCCATCTGTCATTTATATGCAGAAAGATGATCCAGCAAAGATTCCATCTCCGAGACACAGCAAGGCCCTGGGGCACACGGGATGGTCTCAATTATCTCTCGCTATCTCGGATATTGGACTAAGAGGGCTGACACTGCTTTGCAGGGAGTGTTTTGTAACGAGCTTGAAACTCTGCTGCACGACTTTTCCCAAACCAGTACCACAGATGACCCCGTTTCTGAGATGGGCACAACCCTGCAGCGACGGAGATGCCGTGGGATGCTTGTGAACTGAAAGGCACAGCCACTTACACCTCTTGCTTTCATGGAAACGTAAAATCAGAGAAAACCTACTGTAGTACAGTCGAGTGAGAGACGTGCTGAGGCTCAGCATCAGATTTATGCAACTTTATCCACATAAAAGTGGAGAATTTCATTACGCCAGAAGAACAAAGAAGCTGAAAGACAGAAATACCACACATTCTTACACCTTGATTACAGGGGGCTTTACACCACCATTGTGTAGCTGTTGAGATTAGGTTAATTTGCTAAACTATTTTCCAGGAATGATCTTTACAGTCGTGCTGTATTTGAAGGCACAAAGCCTAACCTCTCAGTGAGAAAAGACTTCTTGTGGACTTCATGGCTGATGGAGAAATGGTGCAATGTCTTCACCTTTTTCCAGTTAAAGAGAAAAGAAGGAAGCTGTTCCCTGGCACTAGTGTGACTTTGTGACTGTGGCCAACAGACTTGCAGATAGGAAAGTGCAAAGGAACTACTTTTAGCACTAAGAGTAAGGATTTACTCACACAAATACACACAGATTAAGCTGTGTGGAGGTAGAAGATATAGCTGCAAGGAGCTACAGCATATAAAATGTTACTAAAGCCAACACAGACCTTTAAATTGCTATCAGAAGGGTTTTAATCACAGCCAGAAACCACCTCGTTCTTGAACAGTCTTGACCTTCCTCAGTTCTTGCAGCCACAGGGATTTCAGGAAGCTCAGCACTGCTGAGAGAAGAATCCCACCATCTATAAAAGACTGATTCTGTAAGACTTTACCGACATGGTAAGAGGTACTCTCCCCTCAAGTGATGGTCCTGCTAAGCAAGCTGGGACCACCTGCATAGTCAGAGCCTGTTCTTCTGAGGAACACTTGCACGCCCAGGACACCCCAAACTGTCACAGAGTATGGCCACAAGCTAATGAGTCATTAATGATAGACAAATATTTATGCAATCTTCAAGCATGTGTATGGGGTCTTTCCCAGCACAAAATCACCACCACCAAGGGGACAGAGGGCAGCATGTATGTCCCACAGGAATGTAAACCAACCTTCTTCTACAATGCACGGAAGCTGCAGTAAAGCCATGAGACAAACTGAAGGCCCACCCTGCCACCTAATTCAAGAGGGATGAGTGGAATATTGACTGTAGCTTCTTGTGTTGAAGATCAGGGCTTGACAGAGCAGTGAGTGATCCTCACAAACTCCATCCCATAGCTCGCTTGGACAAAGTCTCCTCTCCCGGCACAGCTCTATGTGTCTTCTGTTCAAATCTGTCTGCACTGACAGCAGGGGTTATTTCATGAAAGTATGGGACCAGAGAATGGAAATTTCATGGAAGTATGGGACCAGAGAATGGAAAATGTTGTTTTATCAGACCTTTTCAACCCAAGAGTTAAGACAGATCTCTCTTCAGGGCAGAGGATTAAGCTGTCGGGGCTGCATTCCTGTAAGCTCCTGCTCTTAGGCAGCACCGTGAATACAGCAATTCATTAAGGTCGCTTACGAAGGACCTGATCACACGAAACAGTGTTTTATTTCATCAGTATTTCTGCTTATCTTTGTGAGACTCCTGCTGTCTGTACTGTGAGAAAATGTGTAGCACCCGATCCCCTACTAAAACAAAAGCAACAGTGTCCTTTGGCCTTGCTCTCCAGCCTGGTCCACGTGGCTCCAAGAGCCGTCGCACAGATGGGATCTCCTCTTTAATGCAAGTTTCCAGAACAGCAAGCCTTTAAGGCACTTCCCTTTTATTAATCAAAAGCAGGGAACATAAAAGTCTGTTGGTTTTTTTGCTTTCAAACGAAAACCACGCTAAGGTCTGGACCGATCTGAATTGTTTGATGCGAGCAGTCCACCTGCGGGTCTTTGCTCTTCAGGAATGAGGGGTGAAAGAAGATGCTCCCAGCAGAGAATTGCCTCTGTACCTGCTGTCAGACAGCCTCCACTGAGAAACAGGGGGAGCTTTGGTCCAGATGAGCAAGAAAAGCATCAGCAACTAAACTGCAGTTCACTCTGCTACCCTGTTTGTGTTGGTTTTAGTCATGCCCTTATCATTATTTAAATGCAGGTTTTGAATTTAATTTCCGTGCGGAGAATAAAGCCGTGACCTCGGAAAATGGCACCCAGTCAAGAATGCCATTTAATAACAGTATTGAAATCTGCTCAATGTAATATTCTTCATAAAACTGTCTTAACCCCTAGTAAACTTCCTACGAAGACTCCAAGAATTTCAGCCCAACGTGAGTAGCTGCATTGACACAACACAGAGCGACTGCTGCCGAAAACTCCTGCCCTGAGCACCTGCTTCCATCCTCCTCTGTCAGCACAAAGGCAAACACCACAACTCAAGTTCCAAAACAATCGCTGGCAGCAGCACAGGGTTTGGCAACACCAAATGTTTGCCTTTGCATAGGGCAGCTGTCACACACGGATGCAAACTCCTCCCCAAGAACGGTCCTGGGAGAAACACGAAAAGAAAGAACCCCCTTTTTGACTGCAAGCTCCGAAGGGAATCGATATCCTGGTTCTCTGCAACAACCACAGCTTGCACACACCTAAACCCAGGCTCGTGAACAAAGCAGCACCGCTCGCCCTGCCCTCCCTTTAAATACAACTCAACACACACGCACAAATAACTCATAGAAGATTTCAAAGACAAATGTTTCCAGCTTAAAAGACCACATTTTATTTTGGCCACTGACTTGTTCCCATCCAGGATCCCTTTAAACTTTTCCTATCAAGCCTTTTTTGGTGCAAGGGCGCTCGCTCACGCCACAGAGCCAAGCAGCAGCCCTGTGATCCGTGTGCTGCTCCGCCCCTGCTTTGCAGGAGAGATAAAAAGTAGTAACACATAAAAGGTGGCTGGAAGATGCAAAGGCGAAAAGAAAAGAAGAAAGGGAAACTAAGAATAAAAGACAAAGGGAACTGAAAGCTACAGTGCAGGATTATCTTGTTCCCTGGATTTGGAATAGGGCTACAAGAATCAGCGTTTTGTTTGTGAGTGAAACGGACCTTCACACATGGACGTGAGCTCCTGAAAACTGCACACAGGACAAGCCACTCTGCGAGAAAGCAGCATTGTTATGTTTGGAGATGCTCAAAACCTCTTAGCTAGCATCGACCTTCTGGCAAAACCTTTTTGCAAGCTCGGTTTGGGCCCGTTGCTCTCATTTCTGGGCAGGGCTCCCCGAACCTCAGGCATGGGGCGGTTTTCTCACCGAGGCAGATCTTTAACTGTTTTCCCAAAGTCTGGATCCGATGCTTTTTTGTGGCTCCCATCTTTTAGCTGATGAGCCTCTGACACCCTCATAACGATATACCGCTGGGATCCTGGAAACGAGAGGCAAAGGGGAATAAGGAGTGTGTGAGACATGGGATGTGGATGGTACCGAAGTGTTAGATTTGCAGGGGGAAAATGCAACCCAGCATCTTCCCTCCGCCAACGGCTGCAAGGAAGGAGTGGGGAAACAGGGAGCTGGAAAGCCGTGGAGGTGAAATCCACATGGGTATTACAATTTAAACACTGGAAGCTCTTCCTCTACCCCTGTATCCCCAGCTGCACGTAAGCACGCAAGCCTGAGCACCAGCCCCACTTCCCTCGAGCCACGTACCTGGGAGGCGCTGGGGGTACCCCAGGATGGGGATGGAGATGAGGAGGGAGGCTGCCCCGGCCCCGAGGAAGCCGATCCACCACGCCCCCACCCACAGCGTGTTCTCCGGGGCGATGTCGATCCTGGAAGAAATGAAGCCAAAAGGACAAAAAGGGAGAGAAGCGACGGTTTGAAACGGAGCAGGAGCGCCCGGCGTGCCTCTGGCTGAAGCTGGCAGGGGTCAGTGGGACACAGGGGGACACCAGGGAAGGAAACCGAGCTCTGCCCTCTCCCATGGTGATCTGCTGGGGATGCCACGTCCACCATCCCTCTTGCCACACCACAGCGCTGCCTGCCTTGCCAGAGAGCACAACCCTTAATGAGCCCGGGAAATTACATAATTTAATTCTCCTGGCTCGCACATTCTCCCCTCCTCATTTCATGTGTGCTTTGGGGGTTGCTGCAATCCTTGTTCCATCCCAGAGCCACCTGTTGCAAGAAAGCAGGTGGAAATAACCCATTTTTCCCCTGGAAACCCACCCTGTTCATCTGCCAAAGAGCCTGTCAGGAGATAAGAATAAATTACAAATACTCAAAAGCGAGGAGGGACTAAGTATCGCGGCTGGACGACCAGGAGGATGAGCAGCACTGCTGGTAGTGTTGGCTCCTCAGGGAACTCATTCAAAAAATTCACCTGCTGATCACAGCCTCATTAGCACAGGCACTGCCGCGTGAGGAAAGATTTAAGCTGACAGGTTTGTCAGCAATTTTCTTCCAGAAACAGCACTAAGGCAAGCCACCCTTCCAGCCTCGGCCCCCCCCGCAGAACCACCGCTGAACACCACAGACGTGTTTCCACCCAGCCACCAGGTCATTGCTCCAGACTACTATTATTATTGTTGTTGCTGCTAACATTATTATTATTATTACTATTATCATCATCATTATTATTATTATATTATTATTTTACCCCAAAGAAAACATATTGCATACAAGAAAAGGAACAAGATTATTTTTCAGCAACTTACTCTCTGCCAATTTCAGTATAAATATTTAGAAACATTCCTCCTACCAGATAACCCGCTGCAGGGCCAAGGATTGCAGCAGTGTAGAAAACAGCTGAAAGGGAAAACAAGCCGTGTTAGAGAAGTCACAGCGGCTCGGGTGGGGATGCTGCCGGTGCCCAGCATCGCCCACCCCAGCCCGATTCCCTCCTGCATCAGGGATGCTCAGCCTCTCGCCTCACATCCCTCTCCCTAAGCCACCGAGGAACAAAGCCAGACAGTTTTGGCGAGTTTTTATCTCGTGCTTATGGCCCAGAGAAACTTCTGCATCCAACCTGGGAATTTTTTACAGCATGGAGCAAGCAAAATTGGTTTAATGGAACACCGACCATCGGTGTGACGAGCAGCGGTGCTGTCTCCCCACCGACAATACACGATGTCTACGCACGGCCGGCACTTAGTTTGGTTTGCGGCCGTGGAGAGATCACCACTTACTGATGATCAACTTGTGATGCCCCTCCTCTGCCCGCACAGACTTGTGAGAGAATGGTACGGACAGACCGCTGAATTTTGAAACTGCTGGAAGACCAAGCCTTTCAGCAATTTCACCCAACAGGACTGTAAGTATTTGACAATTGCTAAAGTGATCAGCGACACGGAGCAGAGCGAGCTGAGCCTCTTCTCACACGAGCAGTATCTGAGCAGCCCAGCGACTGTCCTTGCCGTGCACAGATGGGCTATGGCCTCACGGCAGTTTGCCAGAGCTCCTGATGCCACGCCGGGGGGGGCTCTCCCCAGCTCGGCCCCGCGCCAGGAGCAGGAGGCACATCCTGATCTGCAGGGCACGGCCAGCTGTAAATCCTCAAATAATCAAAACCTCCCCAACAGCTGCCGCTTCCCTCCGACTGCCGCCTCGCCCGTGACATCGGCAACAAAAGGCCGGGAGCATCCCTCGTGGACCTGCTCAACTCTCCCACCCGTCGCCCAACCCGTGGGTCCGAGCTGCCCAACCGGCTCGACTCACCAATGTACACGGGGGAGTAGTTCGTCTTGACGTTTTCGTCTAAATAGGTGACGCCGAGCGTGTAGAGCGGCGTGGCTCCCATCCCGTGCAGGAACTGCCCCAGCATGAAGACAAACCTGTAGCCGGAGAGGCTGGAGGCGACCTGGGCGCAGGGCAGGCTCTGGTTCCCACCACAAACGCCCACCTCTGCCGCCGAACGCGCCTCGTACCGTCCCGTGGTGAAGTGGGGCAAGGCGAAGAGCAGGGAGCCCAAGCCCATGACCAGCACGCCCCAACCCAGCCATCGCGGTTTGTGACCGTTGCCCCCGAAATAGCTGACGAAGGTCAGGCAGACGCACGCCGCGATGTCGTAGGAGCTGGCGATCAGCCCGCTCTGGTAACTGCGGAGGTCGAAGCGTCGCTCGATGGAGGTGATAACCGTGTTGATGAAGCCGTTCACCGTCATGCCTTGCAGGAAGGAGGCCACGCAGAGGAAGAACAAGACGCCCTTGGATGTGTTGAAGAGCTGCAAGCACCCGGGGGTGAACCCACCCCAGCCGCACGCCAGTTCCTCCGCTTCAGCCGACACGTATTTAACTCCTTCGCCGAACTGGGTGTCCCCATCTCGTGGAGTCAGGGAGCAGAGGGGCTCGGCGCAGGAGTCGGAGGGGCTGGCTGTGCCGTTGCTCGGCGGGGTGCCGCAGGGCCGACCCCCAGGAGGAGGAGAAGGGTGGGAGAAGTCGAGCGTCCGGATGAAACAGAAGCCATTTTCTCCAGTCGCGTTGCGGGGCATTGCCATGAACGGGAGGGCAGAGGGGAGCGGTGGGGCAGGGTGGGGCTGGTGGCCGGAGCGGCTCGGCAGGGCAGCAAGGACCTGCCTGTCCAGGAGATGCGATTTTCGACGCTTACATCAGTAGGGAGATGGTGAAGATCTGAAGCAAGACCATTCTGACCTGTGAAGAGAGAATTTTTACACATACCTGTATATAAAACCATGATTAAAACCCTTAAATAATGGGTTTTGTGGGGTTTTTTTAATAATTACTCTTCACCATGCCATTCAGCTGCCCTCATGTGTGCCCTCCACCATGGGGCGTGTTGGTACCTCAGGTACTGGGGCACCACTAACATTCCATAAAAGAACAAAACACTTAAGAGCACTAAAAAAACCCACCAAAACCCACCTCTGAAGGCAGTCTCCCTACCAGTTGAAGCCTCTTATCCTTCCTCTTGAAAAGACCCTCAACTCGCAACCTCTGTCCCTCTCCTTCCCCCGCAAAGAACGCTGTGCACAGCTACAAGTTTCCCACTGTCCAAAACCCTTTGGTCTCTCATACTCTGCCAATGACAGTTTATAATTATCCTGAAAAGTTTCCACAGTCAGACTGATTTTATTCCAAGCCCTCAGATCTGTTTACAGCTATTCAGTAAAATCCTTTCTATAACTAATTAGACTACATGCCATTTCAGAGTGAGCTGGAGGGCAGAGGCAGCTGACTCTAACCTGATTACCGATGCAGACTGCTTTCCTTCAACCAGTTCCTGGGCACTGCAGCACCTGATCATGCCACCAATCAGGAGTATTTTTTTCTTAAATTTCCTAGCTGAGCTATAAATGATGAAAACAATAACGTCCTCCCTTCAATACCGGTCTTAAATACACAAGTGCTAGGCAAGAACCGTTTGGTTAGAGAGCATCTTCAAAGCATCCTGTATTTCCCAGCGTTTTTTGCCAGTATCTGTTCAAGAGGTTCCTACAAAATGTTCCTCTCGAGATGGCAATCAGCCTCATCAGCAGGGAATGGAGAAAAAAGGGACGTTTGTTCCTCTAATAAAGTGAACCATGTTCACATCACTGTTAACCTGGGCACGTCGCAGCTGATGGTGAAGAAATTGATACTCATCTGTGTGGTGCTGGGAAAACATTTGCTTGGTAGACAACAGCAGGCATGAGCACCGATGTGCCTCCCTGCACCAGAAGTTCTTGCCAGCACCGGTGCAGAAGGACTTGGCAGAACATGATGCTTGGAGCAACATTAAGGTCCCGCTCCCACCCCAGAAGGGCAGAGGACAGAGCACATCTGTAACCACCCAGGTCAGTGGTGTACAACAGGTCTGGTCCTTCAGGTCCTTAAACAAATGAGATCCGTTTTTCGTTGGCCAGTAGTTCTATCTTAATCACCCTCCCTGGGGAGCAGAGCGCACGGAATACTTCAGGGTCCAGACTTTAGTGGGAATTTGATGATTGCATGAGGCAGGGTGAACTTGGCAGCCCAGGAAGGCACAGTGTTACAGGTCCATGTTAGACTCCTCCAGAAAACTTCTACTTCAGCTGGCCAAGTACAGCTCAGGATAACTTTCACGTGCAACAAGTAAAGTGAAAAAAAAGTAACTGCAGGCGTGGAAATTTTGCTGCAGAGACAGACTCTTGTAACATGCTGGCACAAAAAGATAACGTCTTGGAAGCTATATTTTTTCACCTTTTCACTCCTCTGATGTTCTTACAACTCCTACAGCTCTAAATCTGTCTTCTCATCTCTGGATGCGATATTGGAAACGATAAATAAGAGTGCTCTAGCACTCTAACTTTATTAAAGTCAGAAGTGATTATGAGGTACGGGATGAGGCTCTAAGAGGTGGAACTGTTCTTGTCACCCTGGTGTAAATCAAATGTGCCTCCTTCACAGCAGCCGCCTGACACCAGCTGCACCTCCCCACATCGAACCTAAGTCTGCCGTTACATTTGACTGCACTTGTAAAGAAGGTTACTTGGCTGGGGACTGATTTTGCTACCACTGATTTCAGTGGACAGAAAAAAACCCATCATTTAGTTAGTCGATGTGGCCAGGAGCCAAGAACACCCAACCTGCACATCTTCACCCTGGAGGAAACACTCCTACTGCTCTTTATCAGCACCGGCATATCTCCTCTGACACATCACGAACATGTACCAATGTTTCATGAGTCAGGAATGAGACTACACCTTTTCATTAAAGCTTTATTCTCCTTCAAGTAGCAGGAGTCTGGGCTACCAGACCCAGGTGTCCATATTATCCTCCCCTTCAACTTTGGCTCCTCTTAGACCTACTTAACAGCAAGAACAGGGCAAAACATTTCCAGGGAAGAAACCAGGCTCTCCTCCAAGCAGCAGATGTTTCTCCCCGTCCCCAGAAACCTTCTCTGCCCCCCAAGCCCACGTCCTGGCCATCTCCCACAGGACCTGAACTAATGACTTGTACCCAGGTGCTGCGGGCAGGAAGCCCGTTCCTGCTCAGGGCTGTCCACTGAGCTGCTTTGAACCTCTTCAAGTATTTATAAACCGGCAGTGACACATTCACTGGGAATATTAGCTTTCATAGGAGCCATATGCCACTTTAGAGGACAAAATATAATCTTTAGGGGGAAAAAAAAAAAACACCCAACCAACTCCACATACTTCCTAATCATTCTTATTCATCTGAGCCATCCATTTATTGCTTCCCATTCATCTCTGGTTTTAATGACTCAGCTGGTGATTTCTTGCTTACATTGAATCAGCCCCGATGCTATTATCTCACAGCTCATTTTGCTGCAAGATTTTAATTCATTTTTTTTTTCCCAGCCGTACAGCTGGTTCCAGACTGCCAACATTACCAAGTCAACATAACAAAGTAGCAAGGCAATGAAGGAATATCATTTGTATTTCACGATGAAATCTGTAAAGACTCCCCTCACTAATATTTAGCATTAAACCAACAGTAAAACTTACAAGCTCTTCATCAGGTGATCATTGAAAAAGTCACAGGACCAATTAAAAACATTTTGTGTCTCTGCCGAGGACTGCGATTAGATTAATGTTACAAATTAACTCATAACTGACATGCAAAATAATCCCATTTGCTGAAGCATGCCCAATAATAGTTAATCTTCCCTTTGACTCTACGGTTTTTGACTTATATAGCGTATTATTGTGGCAAATAACATCTATTCATAACCTCTGCTTTCCATAGTTGAGCAGAGTTTATGGTTTACGAGCAGACTTAATCATTTTTTTCAATTCTACAGCATACACAGAGATCTTCGCTAAGGAACACAAATGGGGGGGTTGAAAATTATCCGCAAACCAGGGACGAGGAGGAGTCCCAGGAGATGTGTGCTGGCTGTGCTGGGCGGTCTCAGTTATTCTCCCTGAAGTACAAGTGAACCCGACCTTCCTAAACAGACATTTTGAACCTGGGAAAGCTCACGCCGAAGTTCCAAGCTCACACCTAGCTCCCATTACTCCAAAAGGGACAACTTCATCTGGGTTTGTACATTTAATTTCTCTTGGTAGCACATACTGAATTTTTCGCAGATAGTCTGGCTTTAGAGGATCACCAATATTAATTCTGGCGCGGCTGATAAGCACCATATAGACCAAGCGTAACCCACTCCCTGGTTTAGGAACGGGGAAGCCTCCCAGAAGTGAGATAAATCCACATCCCCAGTCCTGTGAACCCGAACGGGGCTTGTCCTCAGGGCACTGGTTCAGTTAAAGGGAGATAAAAGAAATCACAGGGTGTTCACATCCAATGGTGAATTGTTTACCTGGCAGCTGAGGAACTTTACTGGTTACTTCACACAAAGTGTGAACATTTTTGTAGCCCACTTTTTAAAAGCATCCCCTTGGTTCAGCAAAACGGAGAAAGCTCCTACTGCCAGAAGCATCATCAGGACCAGCCTGGAGCCCTTCATAAGCAACTCCTATGGGAACAGCACCATCCTGCACACACTGAAACACTTCAGGAATGAGAAACACACCTTAAGAGCAGCCAGCCGAGCATCTATCCAACCTGTGCCCACTGGCAGTGCTGCAGGGGCAGCTGAAGTGCAGGACAGGAGGCATCTAGGAGCGGAGGGTGACAGGAGCGCCCTGGCTCACACCTCATGTCGGAGACACAGTCAGTCCCACCAGAGTCTGAGGCGTGGATGAGAACAGTAGAAGCTGGCTTGAAATTATCACATGAGCAAGGGCACATTTATAATTAAATAAATTCCAAATAGTAAAGCTCAGCTCTCACAAACCCTTTGTATGTTTTCCAAGCACTTTCCATTCTGGCAAATTAATGCAATAATACACAAGAAATCAGGAAGGTGGCTTGGATAATTTTCAATTAGCTGCTTGAAAATGCTTTGAAGATAAATCTAGCCAGATTTTCTGAGCTTACTTATTTGTTCCAGCTTATCTGTGCAAATACAATTGGCTGCAGCTGCCTTAGATCATCTTTAAAAAACTTGCAGTGCCAATGCACAAAGCAGATTTAACTGGGCCACTGTATTTTGCCATAGCAAAGATTAGCCAGACAAAAGGTTCTTTTGTGCTATAATACCTAACCCCCTGTCCCTAATGTCACTCTTGCTTTAATATATTTTTCTTCTACCCATACATTTGATCAATGAGAGAAGGTTTTCAGGCTGGCGCAGTACTTGCTCTCCAGCCACCATTACTGCCCGTGGAGCTGGGTGTCTCTGTTGCTCTTCCAACACAGATACACCACCAGCACATTCCCAGTATCTAGCCCTGCCCACAGCACAGGGTTATTTTCCATCATTTGGATTCTTACAACCCATTTAAGGCCGTTCAATATTCAGGATAACGTTTCTGCATGAGCTGTTAGTCAGCTTTCCCCAACGATTACTAGTTAGCTCCTATAGCCATCCCTTCCTTGTTGCCACACAGAAGATGCAGATTCAGGCAATCCTCTATAATAAGAAATGAAACAAAATGGGCAAAACCCAGATGAAGAAAGTGAGATGCAATTCTTAACTGCTTCTAAAGATAGAAGCAATAGATATGCAAAAAAATGCAATATCCTGTGTTGCACAACGCAAGGATGCAGAGTACAGGACAAATATAACAGAATAATGCTGACATCATAGTTTACAGGAACTCACTCTTTTTCATCCTCCTCGTTTCATCAGTATGAAGGTAAAAAGAAAAAGGGAGAATCAGGGAAATGACACCACTAAACTTTGTGGAAGCCATACCACAAACAGATACGGCACAAGTAACACGAGGCCCTTCTGTTGCAGGTGTTATGGCAATACTATACAGAATTACTGCATCCTCCTCATGAACAGAAGGCAACAGTCATTGCTGGAGTAGCAAAGCCCTTCCACAGGCTTTTCTCTTACGTCCTTGCTGTATAACAGCCTTTTCATTGTGATATCTCATTCATCTGGCTTTTTTTTTTTTTTTATTCTCCCCACTGAATGATCAATTCATGTATTACACCAAGCTGCACTTCTCGTGCAGGGTATCAGGAATCTATTTTTGGCTTGATCGTTAAGAGCAAAAGCAGAAACACAACCGTGCTTGGAGCCAGAACTATTTCTACCCTTACTCGGGCCACGACCCTCCTTTCTACCGCCAACCATTCACTCCCCATTTTCTGCTGCAGCACGGGAAGAAATCTGTGTGAAACCCCAGGGTGCCCCACAGTGCTGTGAAGGCAGAGACTGGCACGGGGCACAGCTTTTGGGCTCTTTTACATGCTGGTGACAAAGAGGATTGGAGATCAACATCCAAACTACCTACTACTCCTTCCTGAGATAAGATTGCCTTCCAGCTCCTCTGTAGTAAGTGGACTTTCTGGGGGAAATCACACACCAGGAGGTCATATTGCTCTACCAGCTAACAACGGTCTTTAGCTCGAGCTTTCTCTCCTGGAGCTATCAGGTTCTCTCAGACAACACAAAGCTGAGGGGGAGCACTGTAGAAGAGGACTCCAGAGGAGAATTTTCACCACGAGAGCAATTAGACATTAGGATAGTCTTCCAAGAGAAGTGGCGAGTTCCTCAACCTTAGCCAGTTTTAAGGCTCTGCTTGACAGGGTGATGGGACATCTCATTTAAACTGTATTTCTTTACCTTAAAGGGTTGGGCTAGATGATCCCTGAGGTCCCTTCCAGCCCAGTAATCTATGATTAAATGTACCACGGAAAAGGAATGTTGCTGATCATCAGCATCCCCCGTAACAGTCACCATCCTCTCCGAGCAGAAGAGTCCCTGCGATGTGCGGAGGGTGGAAACACTCTGTCGAGTGGGAGCACGAGAGAGACAGAAACTACAGGAAGGATTCAGCCGAGGGAAGAGCATTTCCCACACAAGCCCACTTTTTTTCCCAGATCAGCAAATAACAGCTTCCCCAAACAGCCCCTGGAGCACAAGCTCACTGGTGCACACCGCTTAGCCCGGATCTTGTTTAACATTCAGCGATGCTCTCTAATCCTCTTAGGTATTAGTCTTGAGATTCCTGCCAAGCACGGGAACAGCGGAGCCTCCCAGAGAGCACTTAAATGAACTCACTGCTTGAAATGGGCCATTTCACAAAATACAGAGCAACTCCAGCTGTTCTACTGGTTAATTTTTTTGGTTAACCTCAGATTAGCACCTAGGAAATCACTGCGGCGTGCAAGAGGCAAAGTTAAATAACCCGGATTCTACGACTCAGGTGACTCCCTAGGAAGTCATTCTGCATTAAGGCTGGGAGTTCTCTCTCTTAATTACTTGTTTAAAGTACCTAATCTGAGTTAGACATTCCTATTCTCTCTGTTGCCCACTGCAAGGAGACCAACACATTCAGGTTATCAACAGCCCTCGAGCCATGTCTCCACAATCACTGTTTTGCCGGTACCGCAGATACAATCTGGAGCAGGAACGGGCACATAATCATATTTCTGTTGGCTTAGCCAAGCATATTACCCTGAGCTTATTCTGGCCCCATGTTGGCTACCACAATACAAACAATATCTGATTTAGCAGAAAGCCAGATGGTGCAAAATTAACCCTTTCTGCACAAGTCTGCTGTGGCACGAGGAAGGTTGGATGAGATCAGTGCACGGGCTCAGGTAGCCGCAGGATTTCCGTCCTGGCATTTGCAGCCTCTGAGTTTCCTGACACCAAATACTCCTCGTCTGACCACCAAAGATGAGGAATCACGGCATTAGACAGCACCTGCTGGAGGACAGATTTACTTGGAAATCTGAAAGCTGCCTTCGAGGGATTCCCACTTCCCAACGGCAGCATAGTGGGGTTTCCAGTTCTGGCTCAGGAACTTCTTCATTTTTCTTGGTAGGGACCTGCTCGCATCCTACACCGAGGTGCTACGAGAAATGGACACGCTGGGATGACCTTGTTCGTGGTTATCAGCTCAAACGAGGTCAGTGAGGACTGATTTCTGATCCATGTGCCTGAAGGAATGATGGGCTTGATCCTGCCAGTGCTTGTGTTTGCTCACACAAGGCATTCAAGCAGGGTTCCCAAGAACGCTCACGGAAAGGTAACAGGTATTTCAAGAGAATAAAAATTGGCTGGTTTGGGATGGTAGGCAAGGAAGCCTTTTTATTGCCTCTTGGAAAAAGGAGATATTTAAAATTTTTAAAGCAAGAATATTGGAGACAGATAATCTGTGTGCCACAGGCTGGTTACCTACTCTTCACTCCTTTTAAATTCAGTTTCTTCAGCACCTTAAAATACTCTTTTCAAGGTTTTTTTTTGCCAAATATGAGGAAAACACGTATCCCTAAAGGGATCGTGGGTTGATCAGGGTTATAGGGGGACTCCAGAAAAGGCTGATTCAGTTGTAACCAAGACTCTTGCAGCTGCTCCGACTTGTGGCTGAGCTTCTGTTTTCTATGGGGCTTTTAAAGCAAAAGAAATCTCAAATTAAGTTTTCAAATCTAATTATTTGGAGTATGGTAAGCTAAAAAGGTTGATGCAGTTTTCCAAGGGAAGGCTATGGAGGGAATAGAAAATCTATAAGAGCCTGTGTCCTTCAGATGTTTTGGAGATTTTTTTAAAATTTCTGTGTCATGGGTTGATATCATTTATCAGAACCCTTGAATCTGAACTTTTTTCTTCTCTTAATGCCATATAGAAAAATAAACTATCAAATAGCATACCCAAAGCACCTGACTCCACAAATATGAAGCCATAGCTACAAGAATGCCAAGAAGTACTTTTTCTTGGATTTTTTTCAGCCAGAACATTGCAAGGGCAAAGTATTTTTTGGGGGAAAAAAAGTGTTTGGCCTTGCTTTCTCAACATGAAGACAATTCCCTAGCTCCTTCAAATCACTGGATGATGGTTAAACAAAACTTGTCAGCATTTCATTTTCTTTCTTGAAGCAACCAAGCCAAGCTCCGAGACCTTAAATGACTGAAGGTTACTAATTGATGCCATATAGCAATATAATTTATCCATTAACAATAGCGATCAAATCCAATTTTAGGGTAACTATACATATATCAGCGGAACAGCATAAAACAAGAAATGGGACTAGTGTCTCCACTGCTCCAGGAACTTCAAAAACTGCTCAAGAGACTCAGCACTTCGATGAACAAGGCGAACAAGAATAAATAGAGTATTTCCCACCGCTCACATATTTCCATGGCTCAAGCTCATTTACAACCTAGAAGAAGTGGAATGACATTATTTTTGACAGCAGCTACATAGTAGTACCCAAGAGTTGGAGGTATTTCTGCCTGAAAAGATATTTAAGGTTAGAATAACATTACTCTGTTAATATTAAACACTTCACTGCCTCATCTCATGCTCTCCACGGTACTAACGAGAGGTCTGACGCAGAATCTATTACAGTCAGTGGCCCTCTCCGAGTACTTGTCACAGCTACTGAAGTAGGATGGATGCTTTTGTCCAGGATTCATAAACCAGATGAAGTCCTCGACCTCTCTCCGAGCGTTTTTCCCAGAAAGTGTTTGCAGAAAGTCTTTGTTCTCACATCCCCCAGTTCAGCATCACCGCTCCTACGTCTGGAGCCCACTCAAGGCCAAGAAGGGACAAATTTAATTATACCATGGGGAGGTCTTAGCAAGAAATCAGTTTTGAAAAGAGAGAGAGGAAAGCAGGAAAGAAGCAGGTCTTGCATGTAGAGATCCCCCAGCTTGAGAGGGTGGGGATTGCTGGGGAACCTGCCGAGACAAGAGCAGGGAGAGCTGTGCAGTCACTCACCCCGCGGGCAAAGCCCCTGATCCTGCCTCTGGTGTGGTCTGGGCCACTACTGCTTCCAAATTCTGCTTCTCTGCACAAGAATCAGCTCCCTCACCGGGTCAAGATAATGCTTTTTTTAAATGTACTGAGGAAGCACATTGCTTTGACATGGTGAGCTCAGTTTATTAAGTATAAAATCCAAAGGTGGAACCTTTTCCCTGAAATTGTACTCAGCATCTCACTAACCCACCGGGAACAAGCCGGCAGCTCTAAGTGGTTGCAAAATCTGACAGAATCATAGAAAGTTTTGGGTTGGAAGGGACTTCTAAAGGTCATCTTGTGCAACTCCCCTGCAGTGAGCAGGGACATCTTTACCTAGGTCAGGTTGCTCAGAGGCCCATCAAGCCTGACTCTGAGTGTCTCCAGGGATAAGGGCTCCACCACCTACCTCCCTCTTGCAAAGTTTTTCCACCATTCACTGTTGAATTACCAGAGTTCTGCAAGACGCAAATGTCCCGAGCTCTGAATAATCAACTTACAGGCAGCAGCTCAAGGAACCCAGTGGGCAAGACAAGAAACCCAAATGGTAAAGCAGAATATTTGGCAACCTGATATATATTTACCTATGGGTTGTGACCAAGCCTGTAAGCAAAGGCAGGTTTACAGGCTTGGTACACTCAGTGAAAATAAGGAAAGCAGAACAAGTGCTCAGTGATGCCTTTTGGGGTAGACTGAACAAAGTAAGCGGTGTAAAGCAGAGCCACAATTCACTTTCGATGCTAAAGCAGGGTGTAAAGCCCCAAACTGGAGAGCAGGATCCTCCTCAATGAGCTTCATGCTGTAAAGACACACACAAATAAAAGATTAAAGCTGCCTCGAGGAGTTTGCAGTCAGAAATCATGAGGCACTGAGCAGCTGGATGCTGATCTCCCTAAGCCGGTGGATATTTCTTTTGTTAGTGGCTGATCCCATCTTCTCCCTTGTCTGCAAACCTCTAATCTCGGTAAAGACTTCTAGTAGGCACTTGCTCAGGTGGTTCCTGGTTTTGCTGGCCAAGAATATCTAACCCTGGCAGGAATTGTTTCTTTCCGTCTCCTTTGTCACCCCAGGATCACACTTAATGTTTTTGCCACTGTTGCTCTGTGGGTTGGATCCACATGTGCAGGGCAAATTAAGGCCATATCTGCGGCGTGGCTACTTCACAGGGCTTCAGACACCGCTGTCACGCCTGGACACGCTCGTCACACGCCCGCGCGGTTTCAGCCGAGTCTGTGGCAGGGCAGGTGGCTGTGGTCTGTCCCTCAACGTCATTTTTGGTATCCTGCGGGCTAAACCTCTTTGCATATAAATAGCTACACTTTTTTTTTTTTGTTCTTTTCATTGACTCACCCACTCTTCCCGCCTTTCTATCCTTTTTCTCACATTTACAACGGCTCCTAGCCTAAGTCTCTAAAGATCTCCTTTGTGTTCGTTCCCCCTCAAATCCCGTTTTAACGCATGTTTTTACAACCAAGTGGCACTATAGAAAGTAGGAGAGCAGAAATGTATATGTATACATAAAAAAGGGGAGGTGCCAGACTGGGATGACTTCACATTTGTAGCACGTTGCCTGCTAAAACCAAACAGCCTACAAAATGGTAATAAAACGTTAACGCAACAAACTCATGTGATTAATACCTGTTTTTGCTTTTTGACCTCTCAGAGCTGAAAACCACGTTTTAATTATAACAATGCTCTTGAGTCGTACTATCTGAACAAACAGGTTAATAAAAGTAATATAGGTCAGGGGATGAAAGTGCTCTGATTTCAGCTCAGCACGCTGCCTACTTCCGTCTCTAACTTCAGTTACTGCCCTCTTCAAACAGGGATCATTTTACCATTAACATACTTCTTACTTGTTGTGAGGATGGTTTTGCCATGCCATCTTACTAGCTGTTCTTTTTTTTTTTTTCCACCTTTTCTCTGCACCTTTTTAATTTCCCATAAAAAAGCACGGCTTTGATAAAAGGGGGGGAAAAAACTCCAAACCACAGTGAATCAGTTCTAACGAATTTCAGTTACAAGGCAGTAATACCAGGTTTGAAGCATCACAGAAGAGCGCTTGCAAATGGAAAATCTCAATGAGTTTGGCTATTTCGGTGACTTTCACGCACACATACGTTTTTTATCCGAAGCCGACCGTGAGCTCCTGCCATCGAACCACCGATCCCACACACAAAAGCCCGCACGTCCCGGGGTTGGAGCTCCGCTGCCCCGGGCACAGAACTGAGATCCCCCCGGGGCCGCCGCCAGCCCCATCTCGGGGTTTTTCATCCCCCTCCCCGAGTTCGCCGCCAGCCCCATCTCGGGGCTTTTCATCCCCCCCCACCCCGACCCCATCCCGGGGCTTTTCATCCCCCGGCGGGGAGCGGCGGACGCTCCGCGCCCATCCCCGCCTTCTCGGGGCTTCCCCGCGGACACGTGCGGCACCGCTCGGTGGGTCCTGCGCTGTGTGTCGGGGCGGGTACGGGGGGGGGGGTCGCTAAGGCAGCCCCCAGCCCGCACCCCTCCAGCATCCCTCCCGCATCCCCCGCCCCGGCCCCGGTACCTGCCGCCGGGCGCCGCCGCTGCCCTGTCGCCGCCGCCCCCGCGCTGCTGGTCCCCCCGCCGCGGGGGGGCGGGCGGGCACCCTGGCCCTGACGGACGTGTCTTTCCTCCAATCGACGGCGACACCGGCAGAGAACCGGCCAATGGAGGGGAAAACCGAGGCCGAAGCGAAAGCGGGGGAAGGTGGGTGGGTAAACGGAGGTGGTGCGGGGGGGAGAGGGATGGACGGGAGGGGCGGAGGAGGGGTAGCGGAGAGAGGAGTGGGGATAGGAGGGAGCAGGAGAAGATCCCATGTTGGGTGGGGGAAGAAAAAAGGGGAGGGGGCAGCAAGGGGAGGGTGGGAAGCGAGAAGAAGCGGGGCCGGGGGGTAGCGGGAGCAGGTGCCCCTGATGGAAAACGCACACTTGCCCGTCCCCCTGCCGCCCCCCACCCCGTCCCGGTCCCATTCCACCTCCCCTGGGGTAGCCAGAGCTCCCTGCACCCCCGGGGTGCTCAAGGATAAAGTCTGGGATACAGCCAAGCTCCAGACCGAGCGTGAAGGGGGGCGGGAATTGCTGGAAGGAGCCGCATCCGTGGCCGTTTTGGCAGAGAGCGATGGCAGGGGCTTCATCTTTGCCTCCGGCTACTGCAACGAGCCCGCCTCGCAGGAAAGGAATAAAAAGTACGAGAGCAGATGCACGGGTATTATTTTATCTGGGGCATAAACACAGCTATCGCAGAGTTCTCTTTATAGTGCCGGGCGCTGTCAGGCTGGGCACAGCCGGGCTGGTGGCTGCGGGGGAAGCGCAGCTGCCTCCAGAGCCGAAGGAGCTGAGCACACAAGCGGCCGCAGCAAACTGAACCCCTTTCATTTGCATCAACACGTCGGGTTTGGGCCGTTTTCTCTGCTGTTCGGGGGGACTTGCTGTCACAGCGGTTGGTTTATGGGGACAGAGGGGACCCTTGTGCGGTTACACAGATGAGTGTCTGCAGCAGCACCCACAAGGACATAAATCACCTGGGTGGGAAGAATCTGAGCAGATGTGATCCATGGATGCAGGAGGGCCTAATCTTGCGTGTTTACCAGGGCAGCTTCTGCAGCTCTCTTTGTGCTTCTTCTAAGAGCTGTTTCACATCACTTGGGAATTTGGCCTGTTTCTGCTTGTTCAGAGATAAATAATTCAGGAACTGTATATCCAGCTTTTTAAAGTGCAATCAGTGCTCCATTATCCACAGTGCGCAGAATAACCTGGGTAATGGAAAACCCTAGCTGACACTGTGCAAGGCAGCAAGGAGGGCAAAGATAACGGCCAGAGATCCGACATCCACCCTCCACACTGAGTCCTGCAACACCCACCTCTGCTCATGTATACCAGCATATATACCTCTGCTCATATATACCTCTACTCGTATATACCAGCACCACAGGGGCAGTACTGCTGGACCTTTAGCAGGGCTGCTGCTGGAGCTTGGGGACCCACAGGTGACTCAGAGCAGACACAGAAACTGAGGCCAAAGCAGATCCTGCAGCTCACCAAGGCTTTCCCCAGGCTGTGGCAATGTGCAGCTTGCATTGATGTTTCCCCATCGTGCGCTGAAGCAACATCTCTGGGATGGAGCTGGGAAATGCTGCCTTTTTGTCCTACCCTTACTGTGCCCCTTGGAGCTGGAGGTGAATGGGCTTTTTGCAGGTTTTGCTTTCACTTGCTGGGATACATTGGGAACTGCTGAATAAACTCTTAATGCAAAATTAAATGTGGGAGAGCCTGCTGCTTATGACATACTGTGGTCAAGAGAACCAGGAAGCTTTTACTCTATGGACACGCACCGATGCTGGTTTATCACATATGAATAGTTCCCTGGGCGCTGAAGTTAGGACACTGTTTTGGCTGCTGCTGTACAGTCATTGATGAGTAAGGCCCTGCTTCCTACTGTTTGTATTTTAAATAAACAGGGTGGAAAGGACAACAGATGTGCAAAGGTGAAGTGGTGCGTCAAAAGCACCCGAGCTGGGGAACTCCCCTGCATTTCCTGCTCACCCGTGCCAAGCTGCATTCGTTGCTGGCTCCAGTTTCAGGGTGATGTGTCCCTGCCCCTCAGCTCTGCTCATTTCTCAGCATATATTTCGGTCCATCCTGCCTTTGGGGAGGTTGCCCTCAGAGGTGCAGGCTATATTTTTTTTACTCATTTTGTGGTGATTTTTTTTTTTATCATCTCAAAATATATTACCTCTTGGTTGAGGGAGATGGAGAGATAAGGAGTTTGTCCTATGGATTTGCATGAGATAATAGTAAAGTGCAAGGGAGAAAGTGTGGCAGGAACATACAGAAGTCACCTGGCAGAAATCTGTCTCCTACAAAAATCTTTAAAAGGTGCTGGGCAGTGGCATGGCAAATCAGTCTTACCATCTCTGCTAATTCACTTGTAAATGAAAAGGAGTCTTGTCCCAGGAGCAAGTTTGTTTTGAACTCCTTTTTAAAGCCCCTGGGGCTGAGCCTGCAAGGAGCAATGCATATCTCACTCTGTGACTGGCACAAGAGCCTCCAGGACTGGGCTTATCCCAAGGATCTTTGTAGCTGTTTTAAGGGACAGGAGAAGCTGGAAGCTCCTTTTTCTCCCTTGCCTGTCAAGCTCAGCCAGGCTGGACTGGAAGCCCTGTTAGTGGTTGACACTCCTGGTGGCTTTTCTTTTAAAATTGAAAGGGAGAAGGCTTTTGCTCGGCTGGGGCTTGGTGGTGGGCAAAAAGGTTGTTTCTGAAAGGATGGGACCATCTCTGCCCCCATCCATCATTACAGCTGCCAATTATCAGGGCAGTGATGGTAATAAATAATGACAAGGAGACTAAAAAAAAATCACATTAGTACTACTATTACTAACATTATAATAATGATGTTATTATATGGGTTGCTATCTCCTTGGGTTTGGGATGCTCTGAGAATTTTAGTTTGACTGAAACTCTGATTTTATGGGTCATGTTAATGCTTGCAGATATACCTGCAATGATTTTCATTCATCTTTTCATCCTGGGATGGGTTTGTGATGCGTTGCACCTCTGTCAGAAGCTTTGGGAGTGTCAGGAGCTCTGCGCTGCACATTTTTTTACAAATCTCCATAAATCATTACAACTCTGGTTTTAATGAATGCAAATTTAGCGCAACAGAAGGGAAGTCAGTTGGCTGGAGGCGCTCTCGGAGCTGGAATCGCTCTGTCACCAGCGGCTGCTGAAAGATGTTTCTTCAAGTTACAGGGGACCTGAGATGATCATGACAATCTTTGGGCTATGGCTGTGCAGACATAAACCTTATTAATGCCCCTCAAATGAAACTATCCTCATTTTTCCCAGATCCACAGATGAGGAAAGAAGGGGAGTTGCTGTAGATTCATCATGTAAAGTCCAGTTCTAGGAACATTTACATTTTCAATATTGTTGTGAATGTATGTACGAGATTAGGTTAATATAGTAGTGAATAATTTATTTAAAGACATAATGTCTAATACATATTTCTGGTGCCTGAATGATCATTTCCTAATATTGCCAATTTTTTGGAGTTTTATCATAACTCTAATTTGAGCCAGAAATTCACTCACAGAAAACATATAATAAATAAGGAATAAAGATTGGATTTGTCAAGAGCAGTGGCTGGTGTTGACTTGCAGTGGGCAAAGCACTTCTGAAAATCCCCCCTGGCATTTTTACCAGACTTCGTGTTACTCTACCTCTGTTGGTTTTGCAAACTGGAGCATCAGAATACATCCTGCTCAGCACTGCAGGCTGCATTGATTGTTAGGAGAGCACAGGATCCTGTAAATAAAAGGATGAGGTGGGAGGTTTAAAGCAAACTCTTGCAAAGCTCATCATTCAACAGTGGCAGCTGTTGCTGGAGGGCACTGCAGAGCCCAAACTTTAGCTGTGTTGGAGAAAGGATTAGACAAAGTCATGGAGGACACACATACTGGTGGCTGTTAAACCAAACAGTCTCTGTGCAAAACTCCTGTTTGGGGTCTCCCTGAGGTGCTGGTGGCCAGGGAAGCATGGTGAGAGGCAGGATCCTTCACTGCTTGTCCTGCTCTCACCCTCTTTATAAACCAGCCAGCAAGAGCACTGCAGTGCTGTACCTCTGGGCTATCAGGAAGCAATGGCAGGAGCTTTGTATGTACAAAGTGTGATGCGTCAGTTTAAAAAAAAAAGATAAGGGAGAATTGTAGCTTCTCTTTGAAAGACTTCTGAAGGTCTGAGCTCTTGTTTCCCAGGTCTTTTCCATTAGGTGATGTGCAGACACCGCAACCTTTCTGTCCTAAGATGGAAATAGAAGCGATTTCCCACCCTCCCATCAAGTTTTATTTGAATGAAATATGACATTACACCGGGACGAATAATGGAAAAGTCCAAAGACAGCATCATCCAAGGAGAAGTCGCGTCGAAGCTGAGTGCAGCAGCTCTAGGCATGTTCCCGTAGGGTCTGAACAGTACTTGGCACTCGGCAGCTCTGAGAGAGCATCAACGTCATTTCAGCCTTAGGAGTCAAAAGGGAAATTTTGACTGTGATGATAAGCACAATATTTTTGCAACTGTTGCTTTTTTTGGCAGAAAGCAGCCCAGATTGGCAAAGCCACACCGTGGGAGTGTACCTTCAGGGCAGGGGCAAGACCCTGCTGTTACCAGAAACCCCTCCCAGGCACACTCAGGTCAGGCTCCGCTGCTCCAGGCAGGCTGTCCGCAGCTCCAGGAGCTCCTTTCTCTGTGCCCATGTGCTTCACCATGTCCAGGAGATCCTGAGCTGGATGTGGGAATCCTACAGAAATGCAAGCAGTAATTTTTAATAACAATAATTACAATCCAGATCATGACATGGGTCGCGCCTAGCTCCAAAAATCAAATTCTTTGAGCGTAACTAACCTGTTAAGTTCTGATTTAGACTAGAAATCGAGGCTTGTCTCCTGAGATGAAGGCTGGAACAAGGCACACTCTGCACCTTACCTGCAGGGGTTGCTGGAACCAAAGCTCTGCTGCAGGATGAGGTTCATCAACTTGGAGAGCTGCAGCTGTGGGAATCCCCCAGCTTGGGGAGACGGTGAGGGTGGAGATGTTCCTCTGCTTGGTTCACTGGGAGGGAATAAGCTACGGAGAATAATCAGAGAAAAGCGTGTCAACTGAGAGCAACGACTTTGTCCTGACAGCTTAGAATTCATTGCGCTGTTGTACCCAGCAGCAGTGGGGAAAAAAATCACCTGCACTGGGGTCTTCGCTTCTTATCGCTTGCTGTGCTTTTGGCACCGTGTCTGATGGGAATATTTACTCTTCATTTAGCAGCAGCCCAAACTCCATCATACCGAGGAAGAGCACGCTGAGGTCTCACAGGGCAGGAGCGAGGCAGCAGCATCTCAAATAAGATCCCAGGGACGGCCGCGGTGCAGAGCATCAGCACAAGGGTTTGGGCTTTGGCTCCAACCGAGTTGCCATGGTCAACACAGCGTGTTTGTACAGCAAAAGGAGATGATATTCATCAGAGCCACACCCTTCCCCTTCCCATGCGTTTTTGAAGTGCAGTCACCATTGAGCTACACATTTAATACTGCTCCTCTCTTGCTAGGAGCCCAGAGAAAGAGGTTATTTCAGGCACCAAAGGTTTTACCTTTTTTTCCTTCAATAAAACCTGATAAAACCCACAATATCATAACCGAGACGTGAACTTTTAACGACTTCACCATCTTTTTGAAGATTCCTGTTGAACTGAGTCTTCCAACTCTTTTGGCTGGTGGCTTGAAACACGGATATTGCTCCAGATCTCATGGACTGTCCTAGTTTGCTCTGTACAGTCCCCCCTGCAGATTTTGGTGGATGTTGCCATCACAATGTAATAAAGTACAGATGCTTATTGGCAGCAATATCATCTGCCCATATGATCTGGGAAATGGTCACAAGCATCACGTGTTTGTGAAGAATATATCCCAGCACGACACGTAACATGCTTAGTTAGCCACATTGGAAAGATTTCCGGATAGCTATCGATTTTCTGGTCCTGTAATTAGTTCAGAGATTATAAGCATAGAAAATATTGCTCCAGAAATTGATTTTTTTAATTGTTCATAGCACCAAAACTATGGTGAGACTGCAAAGCACATCACGTGCTTCCTACAGAGGAAGACTTTGAACTTTGGAAAAATATTGCCCCTGTAAACACGGGAAAGAGATTATGTGGCTAGTTTTGTCACGATCTCAGATAAGACCTGGATCCCACTAGGCCTGGGTGATTTTCAAAATCCATCCCTACAGTTCCTCTTGCAGGATCAAGGCATACAGAGGAGATCAGACCCTGCATCCGCGAGGCTGGGTGGCATCACAGCAACACATTTCCCAGCAAGGCTGCGCTTTGCTAGTCTGCTGCTCCATCCTGGTCTCTGCTTTGAGGCCTTTAAAGTTTAAATTTTGCACTCTTTAAACTGCTGCTGGACTTTGCCCCAACCATTCATCAGGGCTCATGTTTCAAGTGAAGCTGAGCTCTCCTGAAACAAGTCCCAGGGACCACAGCATTGGCCATGCTCACATCCTTTTTCCTCTCCACCCCCTGGCCCTCCAGCAGCGGGAATTCAAGATTCAGCCTCACATACTAGAAAGGTTTCCAGGATACAGCTTCAACTTGGTGACTGCCACATGCTTCTCATCTGAAGAGACACTTGCATGTGCCGTTTCCTTGTTATAATTACAGAAAAATTTAATCAGCTCAACTTTTCCTTGCTGAAGTAGACCTGACTTGGGCGTGCTGAAAGCCATCAGCCAGCGACGAGCCGCAGCATCTCCCGCAGTCGGCAGAGGACACAAGTTGGTCTCTGATGTCCTTGTCCCTCTGGTCCTGTGTCATCTCAAGGGTGCACTGTGCCACCAGTTGCTCTGTAGCTTTTTCTGATTTATAGTTCTCTTCTAGGACGACGAGGGGGAGAAGAGAGAGGAAAGAGATATAAAAACGAGGAGCATAGCAAAGCAGGTCAGAACTACTGCAGTTTTTCTGAGTAATATTTTTTTTTCCCCACTTGCTGGACATCTGAGGGAGCAGCAGAGAGTTGGTGGAGGGAAGTAACTTCTCCCACGAGCATTCATGGCCAGAAGCAGACATATGACCAACCAGCTACTAGAGACATCTCTCTCACCTTCATCCCACGGAGAGAGAGTGGGGTGACCCCCAGCAACAGCCCCACCACAGTGGGGATGCTCCCACCCAGGGCTCTCCTCAACAGCAAGAAACTGGCTTTGCACAAGCAAACTCGCCCTGGACCTGCCAGGTCTCGAATGTCTTTTTTAATTTTTTTTTTAATTGCTTCCAGGCAACAATTTTTTAATCTATAATTATCAACTGATGAAAGAAGTCTCTTCTGTTCTTCAGATGAGATTTTGGGTCTTCCCCAGCGAGGAGGGCAGAGCTTTGTGCTGATGACTCAGTGGCCTCGTTGCACACACAGCGTGGGGTGGCTGTTGCTTATGGAAAATAGGAGTCGTTACATCCCATTAAAAAAAAAACCACACAAACTTCCTCTACCAAAGTTATTTCTCTCTAAGAGGGTAATGACAGATATTTTCTGTCAAGGCAAAGCCAGGACTCCCCAATAGAAGAAACAAGTTAGGGAAGTTATTAGAATTATTTCATCTCATTGCCCAACTGTACCAGGCATTAAACAAATCAGTTGAGTCACTCCTCTAAAAAGCTTGCAGATCAGGAAGGCTGGGCAGGCAACAAAATTCCCCCCAAGATAATTTCCAAGTTACAGGGATTACGTATTCTGCCATAGTCACACAGGAAGTTGGAGAATTTGACGACTCCGACATTTCTTCCAGAACCTGTGAAACCCCAGGAAGGAAGATAAAATACTCATTTTTAAAAGCCTCAAACCTTGTAATAATAAAAATTGTCAAACTGGGCAATCTGATCTGGTTGAGAAAGTGCTTCCGCAATTATGTAATTCCTGAACATACCCAGTTCCAGCAAAACCTTAGGAAGCATCTCAGGAGATGGAAAGTGCTGCAGTGAAAATTAAATTTAATGACATTAATGAACCAGCTTCCCTCCCCTCCCTTGCCCACAGCAGCTCGCAAGGTGAGCAGTGTCAGACCAGGGCACGATTTCTCCTGTGCATGAAATCATTGCACCAGCCTGTTTTTAATCCTTGCAGGTAAATGGTATTGCTGGGAGTATTGTTAGCCAAGAACCCTACAGGAGAAAGGTGCAGAAGGAAAAAATGCTGCTTCATTCTTTACCTCCCAAAGCAATTATTGGGGTTACCCAGCTTCCTGGGAATTGGGGGAGATGATGAGAGGAGTGAATTACAAGCATTTTTTCCACCTCCCTCTGCTCTGGAACAGGTGAATGAAAAAAAAAAAAAAAAAAAAAAGGAAGTATTTCACCCCAAGAATATATCCAATCTTTGTATAAGTGATTGCCCCTTGCATGAGGGCACAGGGGCTACTGCCAGGATTCTGGTACCCAGGGATAGCACCAGGCAAACGATAGTTCCCCCTAATCATACACTTTTGGGGTTAGACAATAACCAGGCATTCTGAGGTGAGGTGGGAGGATTTGCGGGATGACCCGCGGGCATTTCTCAGTTCTCATCTCCCCTCGGAATTCCTACCGGGATGAGGACTGGAGCAGCAGAGTTAACCCAGTCTCACTCTCCCATCTAGTGGTAAGATAAGGGAAGGTGGTCCAGGCAGAGAAAAAGGTTTTTAGCTTTCTGAGGTTTTTGGAAAGCGTATTATTATGGGCTCAGTTAAACCCAGCTTCCCCAGCACTGGGATTGGGAATGTCGGACCTGATCCAGAGAGAAACACGGTGGAATGCAAAGGTGGCTCCAGGTCCGGCGTGGCTTGGGGAGCCCCTACTCCCAGAATAAGCCATGAAGGAGAAAGATCTGCACACTCATGAATGCACCCCAGGTAAACCAGCCTGGCTCTGTAAAGCACACACCACTTGACCAAAATGATGTCTTCTAAACCACTCGTGGTGGGTGAGAAGCAGAAAGCTGCAGAGCAGTGCAAGAACATTTTCCCACAAATAACCTCTTACCTTTCGATAACTTTATGCTGCTCTGGCCCCAATATGGACATGGCTTTGCAGCTCCCCTCTGTTCCTTCCGCCCCCTTCATACGTGAGCCCCACAGCTCCTCCGCTGCCTTCCTGGAAAGCCTCTGCGGTCCCTCGAAATAGCGAGGGGAGGTGCAACCCACAGACCCGATCAGATACCCACAGGCGCTAAGCTCAGGAAACACGCTGTCGGAAATGTGAGCTGGGGGCTGCACTCATGCAGAGCCCACAGCTTCAGCAACACAAGAGCCTTTACGAGCTTTTTCAGGAGGTGAGCAGGGGAGGCTGAAGCGGGGAGAGGTGGGTTACTTCAGGCTGCAAATGTGCTTTGTTGCAGCCAGACCCACAGAGCTGGGTAGGAAGGGTTTCATCTCTCATGCAAAACTTTGAGATGCTCAGGGCGATTCAGGCCAAAGAAATTCCAATTTTTCCATGAGGAACTGGTGCAGAACCAGTGACTAGCCCCACGGGGATGTTGCTCCCCACACTGGAGAAGTACAAAGCTCAGGTCCTGCTCTCCCAAATTCAGGATGCTGCCATCCCCACTCTGGTGTCCATAACTTGGTTCCAGAGACCTGAGATGCAGAGCAAATGCATTCGTAAAGAAGATTTATGTTCTCACATCAGATCGAAGAATCATTGCATTTCCTGGAAGGTTAGATGATGTGTTATTTTCAGCAAATAAAGTCAAAAGCACAAGCGGGAGGGGGAAAAAAAAAAGTAATGTCTCATAGATCAGCTGTTTACAAACCCCAGAGGTGCAAGTGCTCAGAGTGCATTGCTGTTCATACAAAAATGCTTTCCTGGAGCAGCCCACTGCTAAACTTGGCTTTCTCAGGGTGTCACCCATGTAGTCTGCAGCGTGAACAGACTTAGCTGGAAAATGATAACTCTCAGATGAGTACAGTACTCACTCCCACACGGTCAGATCATAAAAACAAACACACAAAAAAAAAAGGTGCTGGGCAGGTTTGGGAGAGCAGGCATCAGTCTGGTAAAAGGGCAATTTTCTGCAAAGGGAATGCAGTGCTGAGTGGTTTCTCAAGCAGCAGCCACACGCTGCTGGAGAGAGGATGCAAGTTGGACCCAGTATCTGCAGGAGCCAGTGACGGGACCAGGCCAGCTCAGGGGATGCACGAAGCTGTGTTGATCTGTGCTCACTGGGACGGGACATCACTGGGCTGTGCCAGCTGGGTGCAGCTGGGACTGAGGTGGGTGCTGGACCCCCCACGCTGCTGGGGTGCAGCTCAGTCAGCTCTTCCCTCAGATGCAGCGTGTCGGGAGAGGGCAGCCTTCGCCGCAGATGGATGCGGCCGGGAGGGCGAGTAGCATCCACAACCAACCTGGCCCAGCACGCTGAGAGTGTGGCTTTTAAGAAAAGCTTAAATGAGAAAGTATAAGCCGTTCCCCCCATGGAAAGAGGCGTGCAGATGAGAGAGAGACTGACGTTGGCAGGAGTTAAGAACTTTTTTCATCTGCATCCTCAAGGATGTCCCAAGATGTGATTCACAAGGTCGAGCTGGTCCGTGACCCTGGAACAAGGTTGGCCATGAACTGCTGCTCCAAAATCCCCTCTCCAGCAGACTTGTGCATATAGATTGGGTTTTCCTTCTTCAAGCTCATGTACATACAAGCTCATCTGTTTGGCTGCAATAGCACTGCACGTGCCACAGCCCGGGGACCCAGGTGGGGCAGCCTGGGCTTGCATCTCCAGCAATGGCCCTGCAAACCCTCCCTGGAAAGCATGTTCACTGCTACAGCAATAAAAAAAAAAGGTTAATGAAAAGACTCGCTGGAAATGGGGAAGCACAGTTAATGCTACTGCTGTGATGCTTCATTTGAGCTGCAAAGAGGAGATAAAGTTCTGCCTCCCACTAGAGGTGTCACCAGGGAAAATTATTCCTTCCTTCTGTAAATGGCATCGCATTGTTTCTTCTTTTCAGCTTGCTGCCACCTTAGTGTTACGGTCTATTTTTTCATGAAAATACTCTGGTTACCCAGCAGTGGTGGTACCCTCCCTCCGACCCCCCAGATAAGATCAGTACAGAAGATATTAAAAAATAGATTCACCTAGCGAAGAAGAATTAAATAAGGACAGCTCTTAGTATGTGAATAACTAATGCAGATCCACTTAGCAGTCTTGGCATATTCATCAGCTCCAGCAGATGCTCATTGATTGTGTGTCTGCAGATACTTTATTCTTCTTTGCTCATTACACCCAGGTCAAATGAAACACACACAAAACCTTGGCAGAAATGGTAAAGGCCAATGGAGGTGGTCGTAGTGGTGACCCATCCAAACCGGAAAATTACCGGTTTGGATTTTTTATAGCCTATTACATGGAGCTATTTTGACTGTCAGCAAGAGCTAGGTCACTTCTAATGACCACAGGTGAGATCCAGCTCATTGCACCATCCCGTGTCTCATTAGCAAGTGATGAATCCGAACAGTTCCATCCAAGATGCCCCTTGGAAAAGTACCAAGAACGCATTTTGGGGGTTGTTTAGAATCCACCACCAGACTAGCAGGCTGGTATTGCCCAGAGGACTCGGGGCTGGCTGCAGCAGCCTGGGTGCAAAGGCTGCAGGTGAGGGTTGAACGGAGTAGCAGGTCTGCTGGGCACCCAACCCTGCTCCTGGGAGCAGCTTGGGCAACTACTGCCACCCTCGTCGATCGCTGCGCTGCTCTCCTCTGCCCAGAAGGGCTTTTCCTGCTTAGCAAGAGATTTTTTTCTCATCCAGCCGTTAAGAGTCCTGTGAAAATTATACATACATAGATACACCATATGCTATACAAATGCAGGGAATCCTCTAAAGGGATTTTGTTCTTAAGCACTGAGGGACACTGATTTCTCCATTTCCTTGAGGGCTCAAGGTGAATAAAGTTTTAATACTGTATTTGCTAATAAACCAGGAAAGAACAACAACAAAACCAAAAAAAAAAAAAAAAATAAATAAAAAAAAGAGAAAAAGAGCCAGCCAGATCCTGCCTCAGTACCTCACCACAAGTACCTGTGTCCTGGGTAGTTTGCCATGAAACTGGTGGCAATGGATAAAGATGGATGTGCTGCTTTGAGAGGACTCTGCTGCAACCTGGACTAGGTTACTACAAAACCTGCTTTATTTCTACTTCTCTGATCCAGCTCCGAGACCTCATTGACGGTGATTACTCCCAGACCCTTAGGTCTCCACTCCTCTCTGTTCCTAACCCAGTAAACCATCCTCTTCCCACCAGTTCTGGGTCAGAGGAAAGTGTTGTTATTAGGCTACTTCTATTTTACGGTCTTTTAATTATTTCCACCTCTGTGATTACACTAATTAGCTAACTGGCTTCTAATGGCCGTACAGTAGCTTGCATTACACTTTCATTAATCACAGCGTTAGTTAGTCTCGTTAAAAGTCCCTGAATTTTTGCATTACAATTTGAAATTATTCAATGCAAAAGTAAACTAAAGTGGGAAAAGAAGTCAATAGGAATAGACACCATCTTCACCAGCAACCTGGCAGAGAGCCTTTCTGATATATTTAGAAACGTTATGATTTACAAGAGCCCGCCAACCATTTACTTAGTGTCTATAAAAAAAAAAAGAAAAAGGTAAGTTTGAAGCTTCTAAATCACAACTGTTAAAGGCTCCTTCTCACTTTCTTTGATTTGAGGCGGTTGACTGACACATTCAAATGGGATCAAAAATAAAACAACTGACAACACATCTCCTTCATCCTGATAGCTGTAACCGAGCGCTTGCCGCAGCTACGCCATCTCTTCATCACATGGCAAACCCAGGACAAAGCAGAAATGAAGATCTAAGAGGAGGTTAAGTTTTTGCTGCAGGAAAAAACATTACTCTGACAGCTCTCGAGACCGTCCTATAAATCCTCATCTACAGAGACTATTTGATGTGCTAAAGGACTTCTTAAAATAATCAAAATTAAGAACAAAGCGCCCTGCGTTGGATAGCTTAAATACACGCATGGGGGAATGTTTGCCACTGTGGTGGTAATAATAATACTAATAATAACTACAACAAATATTTAACACCTACTTAACGGGAGAACTTTAAACACAGATTAATGAATCCTGCCAGCCTGGCATGAATTGGGCAGGGGAAGGCTGAGGATACAATTGCCCAGAGACCTGCAGACTGCTCACAGAGAAGACCAGGCTGGAGTCACCTCTTGCAGGTAGTGCTGCCCTTCCACCTGAACCCTGCCCAGACAGGAGCCACTTGCTTTGCTTCCACTTAAAAGAGTGATCCCAGAGCTTTTCTTTTCCCTCCACACATGACCGCCTGCACCACCAACGTCACAAAAAAGAAGTGTGTGGGAAGGCACGGCTCTGTGCACAGGAGATGCACCTCAAACGCTTTGCAAGGCAGCAGAGACACAAACTAGAAAGAAACCAGAACTGGACTCCTGGCCATCAGACCTGTTTCAACTTCTGAGAGCTGAAAATTGATTATGCTCTCACCTGCTGGAGATGCTACAGATGTGGGCAACCATCGACTCTCCCTCCTTTGCCCTGCCCTGAGCCAAGCCTGCACATCAGCCTGGTCTCAGGAGAGCAATCTTCACCTGGCTGGCACCCTGCAGCCTGTTTCAGTCACGGAGAACATGTTGGTGGGCATAGAGGAAAAGAAAACAAAACACAGCAGTTCACAAAAGGGGTGCAGGCAGCAAGCCAGGGCAAAGGTGGGAGGCTACAGGGGTGAAATAAGAGCCCTTAAAAGCTGTTCCCCTGGCAGAAATCAGCACTTTGCTCAGCTGTTTGTGACTTTCATCAGCACCTTCAGCACAGGTGCTGCTGGTAACTGCAGTGAGCTTTGCTTTGCCCGCTGGCTTCTGGAACAGGACAAGTTTTGACCATCCTGCTGGCTCACGGCGAGGACAGGATAACAGCACTGCGTGGGGATTAACTAAACCAGACCTGGAGCAGCAGCCGCAGCATCTCAGCTGCTGCAGGAGCGTAGCTGTTTCCTGTGGATTTTTTTTTAATAGCAGCAACTTCTCTTTAGTTATTTTGCATCTCTTCAATCTCCAAGCAGTAGTCTTCATCTGCTGCAAAGCTGAACTCTGAAGAAGGATGTCTTGTCTATGCGTGGCCCTTCTGCCATGCCTGGATGTGCTGATCTGGGCTCTATGTAGTGATGGGTGGCAAAGCCCAGTTCAACATGGTCCTTCAGTGCAGCTTAATTTTAGTGGGCGTTAAATATAATATTTTTAGGAGAAAGCACAAGGCTGATGTTGCTCTTGCCTGCCAGGGATGACTTTGACAAGGAGGGAGAAGGAGAGAGCCTTCATTTCCTGAAATTAAGAGGCTGAAGAGGCCCTATGACAAGCAAACCATTCAAAAGAAAAAGTAACAATAATACTGAGCAAAATATTGCTTCAGGGAAAAATTTCTGCCTGGTTTTAGCACAGATGTTGATATTGCACACTCAGAAATGGCCGCGTGGAAACACATTTGCAGAGTGCTATTAGATGGTGCATGAAAGCAGAGAGCTTCTCCTGCAAAGGGAGAAATTAAAGCATTTAAAAATTAAAAGACATTTTAAAAATGCCTTCTGAAAGGCATTTTCTTCTCTGATAGAGAAGTTATTAGAGGAGAGACTGAGGTTCCCCAAACCAGAGTCTGTGACCACCTTGAAGCACTTGCCCAACCCTTCCCTTGGCTTCTGCAGAGGGAGCTCTGGCAGGAACCAGCCATCGCCTGCCCAGTTCTCGGTGCTGGGCTCACCCCTGCGAGGCAGCATCAGTTGGGGGCTCCTGCTCAGAGCACTCTTCACCACTTCGGTTGCAAAAGTGTGTTCTTGCGCTCAGGAGCAAACCTGGAGCAGGGGGATCTGCGCTGTGCCTAATTCCCCCAGGGGAAGCCCTTCCCGCTGGGAGCAGGCACCCACCCCGCCTGATGCCTGCACGGCTGGAGATGCTCTGAGCGAAAATCCAGAAGAAAGCTTAACCATGCTGCACCCTTAGTACCTCCACATGAAGATCCCATACAGCATAAGGGGATGCTTTTCAAATTAGTGAATGTTATCTTTTCAAAAGCCAAAGCCCTCGGGCAGAGGGAATCCTGGGATCTGCGGGATAAGGGAGCCGCAAACCGAGCGGCGTTTTTTGGGCATCGTGCACCTGAAGGCAGCACACAGCAAGGCTCATGCACGGAGGTGATTGCTCTGCACTTTGCATATTCCCTCTGTGCACCGGGCTGGGATTTTTTATTTCATCCATAATTCATATCTCGCTGCAGCGATTCTATGGAGGCGGCACAGGACCTCAGCACCGGTGAGAGCAAGGGGGAGAGAGAGAGAGAGATGCTTTTCATCGCCAGACAGCAAACTGTAGAGCTTGGGTCCAACCAGCACCTCCGCTTTATCCCAGTTGCCCTCTAGGCAGTGATGCCAGCAGACAGTGAGACAAGGGCTGTGGCTGGCTTTGGGGAAGGACGAGCCACCGGTGCGTGCAGCCTGCAAGAAAACCCTCCGCATCGCAGGAGGGCCAGCCCGGCTCAGAGCTGTGCATCCTGGCCGACATTTGCTCTTGGTTGCTGGCAGCCAAAGCTGCAAACATCTACTGCAAACCCAACAAAAAAATCCACATTCAGACCCCCTGTCCTGGCTCTGTTTGTAGCCGGGAGCGACTGTGCAGACCAGCCAGCAGCACGGGGCTGCCGATTGCTCCAGCCCTGACCTGTTGGACACACGCAAATACCATCGCTAACCAAGCTCAGCACTTGATGCCCCTGCACTGTGGGCTTTTGGGGCCAGGCTGCTTTTCTTTTTCTCCTGGTTCCGGCAGTGCTGAGGAGTGACAGTGAGATCCCATGTCACTCTGGCCACAGCACATGTAGGAAATAGCCTGTGCTCACTCCAGGGCTATAAAGCTTTCTTCCTCTGCCTTTCCTCTCCGTTACACACAGTCCAAAAAACCCAGTTTGTCAGAAACTGAAGTGCTTTGTGAGATTAAAATGTAAATGTTGCACTTGGCTTTTCAGAGAGGGTTTGATATTTTACTTGTGGCTCCGTGAGGGAAGAGATTTTTGATAACTCTGTGGAGCCATTGCCGCAAACAGCCGAAACCTTGATAAATAAATCCTCTGTCAGCCAGTTCCAAACCCCAACTTGCTGGTGGTTTGGAAAAATACTGGGAATTTCAAAGCAGTCTTGCACAAAGGGACTTGTAATTACAGCAGCCTCTTCTACACTTCCCGGCTTTCCCTGGGTTCAAGAGGAGAAGGGGACTGCAGAATGTCCTGTTTGATGGTGCCGACAATAAACACTATATATTAACTTTTGACTATGTTTATTCACTTGAAAATGTGGATAAAGGGCTGTGTCACATGTCTTGCTTTGCATTGTGTCACCTATGAATACCGGGAAAGGATGTCAAAAGGCAGTGTGAAAATACAGTAAAAACAATTCACGTGAAATTCCAGCCTGGCTTAGCTCCGGTTTGCAGCCTCATCTCCACCAGCACAAAGGTCTGTGTGAGCCTCAAACTAGGTCCCTCCCAAAGCAATGCTTTTTCCTTATTTTTCCATGATGGATCCAGGTCTCTTTTCCTCCGGACTCTTACCCTGCAGAAACTTGGACCACACTCAGCATTCACCACCAGGCTTTGGCTACGTGCTAACAGGCACGTGGCACCACGGTCTGTGGATTATCCAGGCACCTTGTTCGTCCAGCCCTCTGTAAACACTGATGAACTTAAGGAAAAAAATCATCAGGAGGAGTTTGCTGACTTCCTGCTGACCACCAAATGCGTCGGCCACCTGCCATTGTGGTCAGAAGTGAGTTGCTGAGATATTTGTATTCTCAGTAGCGCACATTTAAATGGTCGAACCTTGGTATAAGAAGCTCTTGGCTCACAGCCCTCAGCTGAAAACTGACCAACATAAATATTCACAGCTCTATTACCAAAAAGCATCAGGAGTTCAAATTAACCTTTCCTGCACAAGGCGTGGAATAACTGCTGCACAACTCGACCAGCGGCGCTCGGAAGTGGTCGGTAAGTCAAGAATCACTCATAGGATTAATTTGGGAAATAATTTCAAACAATTGAGATGTATATGAAAATGAACAGACCACACATTAATAGAGCTCGAGCCTGATCTGTAAACTTAGCTTCTCACTTTTTATCCCTTAAGTAAACTAGGAAGAGTAATGTATTTATAGCCTCTTGACGTAAGTAGCCTTGCTGAAATATTGTATGTAATAAATATTCTGCCATCTCCGAAAGCCTATAGGACAAAGCACTACTAAGGTACTGCAAAGGCAAACTCTGCGTGGCTAACGAGCCCTGGTGAGCTGCCAGCCGGCTGGAAACATCGCAAACGAGAGAAAGCAATGAAAATATAGACTTGCTGTTAATGCAGGATAGAGTTTTATTGACACAACCGCAATGCAAGGTCGCTGGGTAAGGTCTTTCAGCCTTTCAGCTCTGCGTGGCACCTCTACACGTCCCTTCCCACCATCACCTTGGAGTTTGGTCAGCTTTACCCTCCCGTTTGTTGTTTGTCACTTATTTCCCCCACTGCTTTTTCCCCCCTTTCTTAGGTAAAGATCATAAGATCTTGGCCCTTTTTCCCTGACCCGTGCTGCCAGCACTGCTTTTTATGGAATTACAAATTACATAGTGCATCCGCATTAAAACAAAATGCGTTCACCACCGTTTTTAAATAAGGATGTCATTTGTAAATGCTTTATTCATAATTAATGGAATTATTACTGGCTGCAGCCACATTCTTCATCCATGTACTGTAAGATATGTTGTAAAGTGCATTAGTAAAAAGCTTTATAGATGAGGGTATGACAACCTGACTGTGAAGCACATTATGTGATGTGCTGTAGCTACTGTTGTAACAGTCTTTATGCAAGATTTTAAGCTATCAGTCAGCCAGGGGCTGATTGATAGTGTAAGTGTTAATAATTAATAACAGGATAATGTTGATAACTAATTAATAGTAAATGATGAGTATGGATTTTTTTTAGTTAGTATTATGCTAATATGCATTATTCACTCACTCATAAAATCGTGTTAGAGATGAGAAAGTCTCTCTAGCTATCTCTGCCTGTATCACTGATGCTGCTCCTTCCCAGCATTTCCAAAGCAGTTCCTTTCACCCGGCTTCCTGCATGAAATCCATGGGTTATGAAGTCTATTTTCAAACGTACTCAGCGCTCTGAATACATGCTTACCAGGGCAACTTGTAAAGTCACGACACCTGGGACATGAGTGCCACAAACCTGCCTGCTCTAGCCATGGGAGACCCACGATCTGAGGGATTCTCCCCTACATTTACAAGGAAATAGTTTAAAATGAAGGAATGGCTGCTGCAGATTTCTTTCACCTGTGCATGACATGCTCCAGCAATTTAAACCCATCAGGCAGGCTTAACTTTTACAGTGGGTATGGGAAGGTCCTTGGGCTGACGAGCAACCAGATGGGGTGTAAAGATGGAGACACAGGAGAAAGAAGTGGAGAGCTGTACAGTGGCTCAAAGGTGGTGTAATTTTATTTTTTTTTCAGCTGACGTTATGGTTTTTTTAATATATATATGCTAGACAGGGTGAAAATGGGCATTACATCATGCCGGGTGAATGCCTGCTTGCCGCTGGGCACAGACTGCTCAGAGGGTGCGAAATGCCAATAGCAGCCTCCAACCCCAGGATTTAGACATGGATACTGTGCTACGGCCCCTGGGACACGCCGGATTCAAACGTGAGAGGAGAAATCTCCCCTTCTCTGCCCCAGCCACGGCTGTCTCCATCGCTCGTCTCACGGCTGCCCTTGCCAGACCAGACACGTAATTTTGCCTTCTCTGGTTTCAAAAGCTAAGAGGCAGGAGAGCTTCTTCCTGGTACTCGGCTAAGCCAAATCAAATATACTGAGCTCTCCAGCATTTTCCTGCTGGCACGATCTCTGATGAAGAAGGGTGTGCTCCACGCACCCCCCTGTAATGACATTTTAATTCCTTAAACCGTGATAATACCCACCCAGCTCTCTGGCAATACATGAACATGGCTTATTGACTAGTGCGAGAGCAATGTTTAGGGAGAGCTAAAAAGTGCTGGTTAGTGCAGGAATTCTCTTGTTAAGGAAGTTAATATTGATAGCTTTTTTTCTTAGAGAGATGAGAGCCCTCGAAGCTGATCCACAGATTACCTTTCTTCTCCCTCCTCCCTCCCCGCCTCTCCGATTTTGTGTTTGCCTTTTCAACGTTTTCATTTCAGATAAATCTGCAAGCACATTTTCGGGTGGATGTCACCAGAATCCACTTCCTCCTGGCCCACAGACAGTCTGTCTCTTATCTCACTTACATTAGTATCAATTATTTACAGCAGGGATGCTAAATCATGAAAATGAAGTTGCAGGAAAGCTCTGCCTTGGCTAAGTACCCCACACTGGTTGCTGCTTCCCGAACCCCTGTGCTATTTGTACTTGGTCTTGCAGAGCAGGATGTGAATTTATTCCCCCTTTCACCGCTGAAGACAAGAGCAATGTCTGAGCACCCACAGGCCATGTTCTTCCTGGGGGTAAAACTCACCTCAGGAGTGCATTGGGCAGCGTGTCTATAGGGGAAGCTTTTCCAGTCACCGGGTTTTGGAGCAGCACAGCTCCTTCATGTTTTTGCCATAAGTTTTCCTTCTTCAACAGAGGCTTCCTGACACTGGAAAGTAACATTTGGAGGAAGAAGACTGTCAGCCTGTCCATGCAAACCACAGGTGATGGAGCTGACACCCCAAAACAGGGTGCAGCCAACCTGTCGCCACTGCTTTGCTGCACCAAAGCAGTGCCGTTGCCATTCTCCCTCCTCCTCCTTCCCATGGGTATAATCTCTCTTCTGGAAGACCGTAATTTTGAGGGAAGAAGCTCCTTCCCTTCTCATTGCAGCCAGTGCCATGAGGTTTCAACGGTGCTCTCGCATGGGCACGTGGTCACCAATGAGCTCTTTAAATGAATGAATGCATAAGGGAGTTTGGGTTTTTTTTCGATGGGAATGTTCTACAGCTTGGGACAGTGTCTATATACAAGTGTCTGGGCTCTGTTTGTGTCTTTACTCTTTGGATCCAGAACACTAAAAGTACTTTATCTCCATCGGTAAGTGCACCACTAAGTGAGGTGATGCTTACACCCTTGACCTTGGAATAGTGCCTATGTTTAAATTTCCAGTAATTCTCAGTATTTTTCAAATAAATCCCTATTTGCACCAGAGAAGCTGTCCTTTCGTAGTTTTGGTTCGACTGCTTACCCAGCACATTCCCGCTCTGCTAGTCACAACTTAGGAAAGTGAAAAAAAAACACCCCACCTAGAAAATAAAAAGAACAAATGAACTTTCGGAAACCTGGTTGTAGAGACTATTCAGAGAGTGAGGAGATGCCCTCAGAGCAGACCAGAGCCCACAGTTGCTGAGCAAGCTGGTCTTGACCCGCCATGGGCCAGCAATGGGGTTATCCCACAAGACCTGAGGTTGCAAATCTCCAAGCTGATAACACAGCTCCTTAAAGGAAGCCTCCAATGACCAGTGGCCAGTTAAACCCTGGAGGGGTGATTTGAGGGACCTTGGAGCCTCCCTGGCAGTGGCTGTGATCCATGCCATGGGCCTGGTGACGAGCTGAAGGGCAGGGCTTGTCTTGGTCGGAGGTTTCCATCGCTCAGAAGATGCTCCTGGAGATGGAAACCTTCAGCCAAGGCAAGTCCTGTCCCCAGCTCCTAAAGAGCTGTCTTGACCCTGAGCTGGTGCTTTGCTGTCCCCCACGCGTGTGATTTCGGGTGGACATAGGAGCTGCTTGCAGAGGAGAGGTATGGAAGGGAGGATGGAGAAAACAAGGGTGTTTTAATTTTTACCTGCTGTGAGTCACTTCATTAGCCCCGACCCTCTTTGACCCTTTTACTATCAGCCCAGCTGTTTATTTTCCTCATAAAACTAAAACCGGATCGATTGCCTTTGTCTCAAAGCCCTTTATGTGTCTTGGCACCCAGGAGCAGCCCCGCCGCCAGCAACAGGCCTAATGCAAACTGAGTCTTTGGGAAACAGGGACGGTTTGAAGCAGACACCAAGCTGACCTCCCCATCTTCCTCCTTTTTCCTGCTTAAGCTTCATCTATTACATTTAAAAAAGAAACTCTTTATTTTAAAAATCAATGTACAATGCTATCTACATACGCATACGTGTGTGGCCTGTCTGTGTTGTATATGCATCTATATAATCAATAACCATGTCTTGCTGGAGATTTAAATATTAGTCTTCAAAATCCAGTTCTAGAGCACCAGATTTATTTGTATGAAAATATACTCTTTCCTGCTTAAGGAAGGATATTAATTATAGATGCAAACCCATAAATCTTCTAGGCTTTAGGTGAGATATTGGCTGGATTATAAATATGAATTGGAGATGAGGGTCCCGCTCTTCCTATTATTACTATTATTATTACTTACTGGTTATTATTTTCTATGTGATCAGTATCTTCAGGTGGGTCAAACATTACTGGGGAATGGGGAGCTAAGCCTTCAAAGGGTGCACACATGTTGAATTCATTAAAAGGTTTTCTCTCCCAGCCTTGCTCTCTGCTGTATTTCACAGTCCGGTGAGTCATTAAACACCCTGTACAGGTCTCTTCCCCTCCTCTCCATCCTGCTTTTAGTACCTCATTTCATTGTACTGCTTTTGCCAGATCATATCAAGCTCCCTAATGTTTATTAATGATGTCCTGTGCATCCTATTGACAACGTGCTATTGTTTCCAAGGTTCTGCTTCAACCCCAGTCTTGGAAAGCAGCCAAACCAGGAGCCACCGGGGACCCCAGTATCACCCAGGGCTTTGTCACAGGTGACAATTTTCTTCCCCACCATTTATTATGGCAGATCTGGGAACATCAGTAATAAGCCGCAAGGGCTTGATAGTCCAGGGAGCTGAGCATCCAGAATACCAAGTGGAAGACTTGCTTCAGGTGGGATGTGACAACTTCGGTGTGACACCTGTGGACAGTCCTGATGCTGCCCAGCACCTCGCAGGGCAGGGCTGCTGGACCCTCCCTGTACATCACCCCAGAGCTGAAGAACCAGCTGTCGCTAGGTAGTTCAATACCAACAAGTCAGGAGTACATTGCAGTGCATCTCCCAAACCTCACCAAGTGCTCCAGAGCCAGGAATGCCAATTAATGAGAGCTAAATTAAAGTCTTAATTGAGGATCTCAGGGCTTGCTGCACTTGCATCTGTCTCCTTGTGGATCTCTGCTGCCCTGGCCACGCTGGTTGCTCTGTGGTTCACCAAGGACCAAACAAAGCCAGATGCCAAATACAAAAGCCGAGATGCTCTTAAGCACTAGTAGAAGCAAAAGGTGTGGAGCTGGGCTGGTGTGCACCAGGAGGGGTTCCTAAAGGGAGCTCTGGCAGGTGCAGCAATGCAGCAGGTTGCTGACCAAAGGAGAGCACATACTGGCATCCCAAACTAAATTCATGTCACACCCTATCCTGAAATTGGTAGGACCTTGTATGCCAGGACTGTAAAGACAGGGCTCTCTGTAAGGTCTTCTTTTTTTCTGAATTAGACTCCTGTGCTTAAATAAATTAAAGTGAGCTGTCAGTATATTAAATGATTTAATGCCTTCTTCGGTTTTGCAGCGGAATCCTAATGAAAACACTCTTCAATATAAAATGCTGAATAAATTAAACCGTGATCATTTAATAAACGGTTTGTTGTTACAGGGAACCACATTAAAATAGTGTTTATCCCTATGGTAATGATGTTGCCCTGGCGTTTAAAGAGTTTCTGCTGGTTCAGGCTTTTTCTGACAAAACATAAACATTGCGCTTAAGTTGTTCAGTTCAAAAGCATCCGCACAGTTCCTGGGCCAAAACCTGAAATCAATGGAAATCTTGTTGGCTGGCTAACAGAGAGCTGGATTAAATGGCATTTGGAGCAGAGGGCTCTTGCAGACTGACTTGGAGCTGATGCCTGATGCCCTCTGCCCTGAGCAGGAGGCACAGAAATGGTGCCTCCTCCCCACTGCTCTGTAATCTGGGTTATCAGATGTGGACAGCTAGCTCTGGTGTAAGCAGCAGGGATGAGATGAGGTCCCTAATGAGGCCCTAAACCTACAGCTGCATCGGTTTTGCTGCTGAAGAACCACAGTGAAATCATGAATAAACTGTGGAGGGGCTGAAAAATCTTTCTTTGCTGATGTCCTTACAAGTTGGGATAACAAATTACATCCCTTTTACATCCTTTATATAAGGTAAAGACCTGCTTTCAAAAGTAAAGACTTTACCAAAAGATAAAGTCTCTTATATACAAATCAATTATGGAACAGCTGTAATTGTCCGGCTCTTGGATATCAGTTCTTATCTAACCACCTCCACCCATTATAGGATTTCTTTGGAGGGAAATTTTTTTTCCTGACTCTGTTTCCAGAGCTTGAAAACCCAGAAATAATGTCTCAGTACATAAAGAAAAAAAAAAAAATTTAAATTATAAACAAACAAACAAATATGTCTTGGTCTCCAAGGCATCTGAATGCACAGAAAGGTATCAGATATCAGCTGGAGCTTGGAGACCAGTCCAAGGAGAAGTCAATGGGTGGCTCCTGGAGCTGCCTGAGTAGGGATCTGCAGGCAGGTCTCCTGCTGAAGAGTTCCCATGAAAGGAGAAGTTCCAGCAGCTCCTAAACCAGAGAGCAGAGATGTGCGGGGGCTCCTGCAGAAAGCCCCGCTGTGCAGGATCATGGCTCTCTCTCTCTCTGCCATTTCTTGGGCAGAGATGAGTGTGTTATCAAACTTTGCACTATTACTCACAGTGTTGGCAAATTTTAATGAATATGGATGTGTCACTTCCCTGAAAAGTCTGTCAAACCAGAGCAGCAGCCAGGGATCAGCAGGTTTTAGCTGCACCACTGGAGTGTGAGTCCTTCATGTACTTGCTTTGAGCTGCTCTCTTTGCCACTGCATTTCGAGTTTTTTTATAGCAGAGGGATGTAGGGTGGGTTTGGTTTTTTTGGTTTTATAGTACTTTTCCAGCCTTTCCACTGGCAAAGATGAAGTACTAATAACACTGAGGTGTCTGCATGAGTCTCCAACAAGGCGAGACCAGTAACTTTGAGAAAAGGGAATTGTCCCACTCTCTGCTCAGGGATGGCGACTTTGATGACTTATTATTAGAGACATTATAAACCCAAAGAAGGTCCCCCCCATCCATATGGTGTAGGTGACTGTATGTAGGCTCACAGGGATCTGTGGTGGATCAAGTGTTCCAACTCTAATGGTTGGACTCGATGACCTTCATGGTCTTTCCCAACCAAAATGTTTCTATGATCCTATGGCCTAAACCAAAACAAAACCAACCCAGCACGATTATGAAATGGCCAGTGATGATGTAACCATCTGTTGGGAAGTCGTTCGGATGTTACTTCACACAATTTAAAAAGCACACCCTTCCCAGTCTGAATCTAACAGTGTCAGCTTCCAGTCACCGGCTCTTTTTATAGCTCTGTCGATTAGATTGAAGAGCTCTCCCGTTCTGCTTTTCTGTACCCTGTCTGAATACATTTGGATTGTCATTAAGCCATCCCTTAACCTTCTCTTTGTTAAGCTAAGTGTGTTGGGGTCCTTGAATCTGTCACTATAAGGCATGTTTTGCAACGCTTCAGTCATTCCCGTGTGCCCTCTCCCATTCATCACCATCTTTCCAGAGTCGCAGACACCAGAAATAGCTGCAGTGTCCCACTAGATCTTACACAGGAGATATTTCACTCTGCCGTTTTACCAAGTTTCCAGCGTCGTGTGACAGGATCCCTCCTCCCCTCGGTGAAATCCGGGTTCCTGGAAGCGTGGCTTTGTGTATGCCCACGTTAAACCGGCTGACGTTTGCTTATATCTGCTTCACAAAAGATGCAGAACTGAGGTAGAGGCTGATCCACATACCAGCCTGCAGCCCGACTCCAAATCTCATCAGCAAACTTTGATTGTAATGACTTTTGATTTTTTTTTACCGTTTGCTAAAAATGGTGAGCTGAAACACAGCCACTCGGGATGATTCTCTGGTATGTTTAAACACATCAGCGGGGTTTTCATCCGTTTAGCGCAGGCCGTGTTGATTTTACATTGTTTTAGCTTCCTAATAAATGAGACAACATTAAGTTAAATGCCTCGCAGAAGTCAAACTTAACCGTGTTGATGAAATGTACTAAATCAATCAAATCCATAATCACATTCTTGAAAAATTATATCAATTTCATTTAATAAGATCTGTTTTCCATTAACTCACGTTGATTGTAATTAGTTATTCTCCTTAAATTGTTATTAATCAAGTCCCTTATCAGCTCTCCCATTATTTTTCACAAAATCAACATCAAACAATCAGATTTATAATTACGCGAGTCATCCTCCTCATCGACGCTCATGCATTGGCACAAAGTCAGCACTGCTTCAGTCTTCTGGAAAACTCCTCGCCTCGCTGACGCTGCCATCCTGGAGCGCTCCTGGGACGGATTTTAAAACTCTCAGGCACTGAATATTGAGGGCTGATGATCAAAAAAAAAATCCTCTTGCTGTAGTAGCAGCTGTTTAACATCCTGAGTCGGAACTGAAGATATTTCACATCATCATATTACATTGCTACTTCACTTAGCTTGTTTTCCCCCAAAATAGAGAAATTAAATATTTAGCGTCTGTCTTTTATGCATTCTTTTTAAAATGTCTGCTATTCTGTCTAGACAACTACTTTTAGTCTCTCGTATCTAAAGAGCATTTCCCTATTGCCCTCAGCTCTGCCAGCCACAGGTTTCACCTAACAGCCTTCTGCTCAGTGCTGGTTTATTTTCACTGCTACTCACTTTCCTCCCTTTCTGTGAATTTAGACCTACTCTCACTCCCTTTTGAGCTGCTGTTTATAACCAGAATAACCTTCTCTTTCCCAGCGTGGAGAATTTTCCTGGATTCCCTAGAAGCCAGCATGCCTTTAAACAGAGTTGCTAAATATCATTCACATTGTCTGTTTAAAATCCTCCAGGTGACCTGGCTCCCAACGCTGAGAAGCAAAGGAACCTGCAAAGGGACCTTCTTCCGGCTGCACCCAGCACGTGTGATCGAAACGGGGCCATCTCTGCGCTGGCTGTAGCCAGTTTTTGGATCTGCGATCGGTTCTCCAGCTGTCAGGATGATCCTGGAGGGGATTCTCCTGTGTTTGGTTAGGAAACACTCCTCCGTGACATTTAGAAAACCTAAAGACCAGCAGCATGAGCCCTCCAGCTCACGTCGTTCAAGTTGAGGTTCTCCAGCACAGCAGTGCAGGGAAATTTTCTTAACGATTATCGATCTGTGACTATGGAACCAGTAGTCCCTGTTTTCTAGTGAGAGTTGATGGTCTGGAGAAGCATCTTCTTTTGAGTTGTATCTGGGGTCACTTTCTCTTAAGTTTCTGGTGGTGCTTGGAAGGCAGCAATGTCAATTCTGATATCGATTGTCCATCCTCCTTTGCCCACTTATTTTTTCCTAAATAGGTTACAACTATTGATTTTAATAGTCCGGGCACATGGATTTTCTCCCCAAGTTTAAGCCACGTTCTCCAGATGGAATTTGTACTCATAAATTAGTTGCTCCCACTTTTTCTTATTGCTCAGACTTGCCGCACCACTGTACATGCAATTAATGTTCTCCTCCTCTTTTCCCTAGGTGTGTTCATTAGCTCTTTTCCTAAGCAGCTTCATTTTCTTCCTTAGGCCACGGATGGGGATGGATGCTGAAGGATTTCTGGGCTTCTTCACCTTCTCCAATGTCTGTTTCTGCTCATCCAGCCCAAGTGTCCCTCCTTCCAGAAAGGCCATCAGCCCAAACAGCTGGCAGGAGAAACACAGTAGAAGGGAAAACGTCAGCCCAATCACCGCCAGATGGATTTCAGGGTCATCATGGCAGTGGAAGCAGAATAACTCAAAAAACAATCTGTCATGCGTCTGCTTCAGATGGTCTCCAACCTCCTGATTTGTTCTGGCAGCCGCTTCCCATGTTCAGCTCAACCTGCTGTGACCGTTCCCCAGGCACACACAAGTGCTTTTGCTGGGCTGCGACACAAACATCACATCTGGGGGAATAATCTCACTTGCCTTTTTGTCCCCAGGGGATTTCCAGAGGTTTTGCAAACCGCAGTGATGGGGTATGTGTGTGTGTGGGGGGGGGGTTGTTGCTAAGCCAAGACGAGAGGAAGAGCTGTGCTTAGGGCACCTGCACACGTGGCTTGAGATCTGAAGGTCTCCTCTCACCTCCTCATCTCCTGCCTTTGATGTGTGCTTCAAGGTTGTGTTGGCTAGAATCCAGCCCAGGCCAAGCTGTGCTGACCACCTAACACGCCTGTGCTCATTTTAACTGGCTCTGTTGGAAAGCAAGGAGAAAAAAAACCCCAACCAACTCCACTCTTGCAGGTCCTGAATGGTTTGCAGCCAAGGGCCAGAACAGAGACTTCTGACTGGTTTGAAAAGTCTCCCGTCTACGTGATTTTATTTGCAGCTGGTGCACGTTAACGTGTTACGGCCGGAGAATCGTTGTTTCAGAGCAAAACCAAACCACAGAAATTCTCCAGATCTGGCCCTTGCCGGGCTCAGTGATTTGGGATATGTCTGAAAATAGCCCCTGCCATCTTTAATCCAGCAGAGTACTGAGGGGCAAATCTGCAAGCAGAGAAGTGGAGAAATACAAGAGAAGAAAGTCTGTCAAATAAACCAGCTACAAAATGCCTCCAGGTTGCTCTGAATTATGCATCGTTCCTGTTGGGAGATGTTCAAGGTTGTCTTTCTGTTTGGACGGCTCTCCTCCTGGATACTCACCTGCGTTTTCTGGGATGCCTCTGCTGGGGGTTTACGGTTCCTTTCCCTTCCCTTTCGCTGCCTTTTAAACAATTTCTTTGCTACCTTTTAAAATTCAGAACACAGTCAGTGAGATTTCCCCCTCGGCTGAGCAGTGGGGGAATGGGGAAGGGATAAATGGTCTCTAGTAAGAGGTCAGTGTGGGGGGTTCCCTCCCTTTGAGCCCAGGACAGACAGACGGCGCCGTGTCTGCAGGGACCCCGGACAGCCCCCTGGTCCATCGCTTGTGCAGAACCAGCAGCTTCACTGGGATAAACTGGAGCTCTCTGGGAGCTGTTCTGGGAAAAAAACCTGAGCTGCTCGTTTCCTTAATGCAATCGGTGCTCAGTTCGGGTCTGAATTTCATTTTTAAATTGTAGCTTCCGCTTTTTTTTTTTTTTTTATCCTTTTTTTTTTTTTTTTTATTAAAACTTCTAAATTTCATTAGTTTGCACTTACAAAAATAAACCTGGCATCAACTAGTGAGCTCTCCTGAGATTGTGTCATCAATTTACCCTGCCAGTGAAGCAGCCCCGTGTCACGCCTGGCACGGTGACAGCACCCAACTTCAGTACTGCGGCTGCCTGCAGTCACCTGCCCTCCCTGGGAGCATGGAGGCACTTTCATGGACTTTTCTGGTTAGGAACTTCGGTTTCAAGGTTTCGGGAGGGAAGGGAAAAAAAAATTTTAAAAAAGGAAGTTGATTGTAAATTTAATTCCTGCATCTTAGTCATTTCTGAACCATGGGTCATTAAGCACACATTAGCAGTGCTAGGCATTTTTCATAGGGGCTGCACCAGCGACACGGAGCGTGGCTGCTGCATCCTGGAGCAACCTCCTGTGACTTGTGGGCATCTTGGAGTGATGGGGGGCACTGGTAACCTGGGGGCTTGACAGTTTTTTAACCAGAAAATCCCAGAGGAAAGCCAGAACGGTGGCCATCCTGAGTGCAAGTGTGACTGAGAGCATCAAAACATCCTGGGCGCAATGACTTCTCCATATTTTACGTGAAAACACTTTGTCTTATAAAATATCTCAGCTCCATTTCTTAACCTCTCCCCACGCTCCCGTTCATTTTTAACCCTTGCAGCCGAGGTTAAACAGCTTTAGGCTTCAGGCACGTGATCAAGGACTCATCCAACCCTCATGGGACAAACATTATCTGTCGCCAGCCCAAACGGAGGTTTTCTTTTAATGAAAAAAATGCCGCGTGTGTCTTGCAGCGTGAAAGATAAATTAGTGAGTACGTGAAAGACTCATCCCGAGACGTGCTGCGATGCCCATGCTCAGCACCAGTCAGAGTCACCTGAATGCTCACCATGTCCGTCTGTCCACAGGCTTGACAAACAGCCCGAGGAAGCCAGCTCCTTTAATAGGCTTCAGGGTTTTATTTATAGCCCCTTCGAATAAGTGCAGCTGATACTTAAGATCGGCAGATTTAATGACAGGGAGCTGGCGAAAGGCCAGGTCTGCAAATAGTGCCACTAAAAGTCTTCTCCGCCATAAAATTTGTTTAATGTAAGAAATCATATCGTGCAGGGTTTTGCCTGCCATTTTTATAATTAGCAGGAGAAATCTTCATTTCGCTCCTAAGAGCTGCCAGCACTTTATGGGACGTAGCTTGTCTTTCGGTGGTGGTTTTGAAATTCATCTCCACGTTTCGAGGGATTCTTGTGCTCTGTGTCCCACGGGAGAGGGAAATGACCCACCCCAGATCTCCTCACACTTCCCCAGATAGGTGGGGAGAAGAAAAGAGCAGCAGGACCTGTGCCAGGTCCAGGTGGTGGCTGATGGCAGGGGAGAAGGAGGGTCACACCCCGTAGGTGCCAATCCCCAGGACCGAATCCTCGCCAAGAAGCTGCTGGAGCCAGTGCAGTGACATCCCTCTGAGATTTTACCAAAACCCCACCAAACTAACCTCAAAAGCAGCTTATGGGCTGAGCAGGTGGGAGCAGGGAGGTTGGTGATCTGTAGACGTGCAAAACACATTGAAACCATCAGAGTTCGGTCTCACTTTGTGGATGTTTGATAACTTTGCGACACTTTCCTCTACAGGGCCATGTTAACTTTTTGCAACTATTCTCACTTTTTTGCAGATCTCTGGATCATATGCAAAATCCCCAGCAAACGACCTTGAAATTAGATGCATCTGCCCTGGGGTTTGCAGGGGGACTTGAGGCTTGGGGCTTGGGGAAGAAGGGAGATCAACTCTCCCAGCCCAACCCACAGCCTACTCTGTTTCACAAAAGGCTTTTTTTTTCTGGCGTTGTACAGGTCTGCCCTCTGTGAGGGAGCAGTGCTGTAAACATCTATTCAGGGTAACAGAAAGCATGCAAAATGCTAGCAAAAACCCAGGAGTTGGAAATCCCGTTATGTTTTGCATTTAGATGCACAGATGCCCTTCAGGAGCTCTCCGCCTGTGATCTAGGTACAGAGCTAGAGCAAACAGGTCTCTCACAATTTCTGTTCCTTGTGGTCACCCATTCAGCCTCCTCCATCAGCAGAAGAGCCGAGAAACTGTTTTTTTCTCATCTTATTTTCTGAAGGGTCCACTCGAGATGTGTCCTCTCCCTGCACACCCTCAGGCAGGCAGTATCACTTGCCCATGCTGGCATTTCTGTCCTGAGGTGGCCCATGGGGCTGAGAGAGAATCTGGAGAAGATGGGATTGTTCTGGACACCTTTATGGGAATAGCTTCCCGTGGTTTTTTCGCTGTATAATATCCTCTGGACCTCCTGTCACCTCAGCTAAGCAGAGATTTTGATCCAGCTCCCTCCTATTACAAAGATTAACCATGGGTGAGCCCTGGCCAGCTCCATGATTTAGATTACCCATTTCTGTAATGGACCGAGCGCTTGCCTGGCTGCGAGATGGGCTGATATTTATAGACACACTCTGGATCCCAGATAAAATGCTGTGCCTTTAGTTGAAGTTGTGAGAGATGATTAGTGTCCTTTCCGTGCAATACAGTTTCAAGCTGAGGTCCTTCTGGAGCGCCTTAGTGCTTCACTTACATGGGACCTACATCCAGAGGAAGTTTTAAAATTAAAAAAGGCAGGGGAAAGAAAATAATAGGGTGGCTTGTGCTGAAAAAGGTGCTGGGTATGGCTGATCACTCTGTCTTTTTAAAAAAATTTTTAGACTTTTCCTATCATGTTTTCCCTCCAGGGAGATGAAAAATTGAGAGAGCCGGGCACACGGTATCTCCTTTTCAGATACAAGCCAGAAGTACGCAGACAGACATTTATTTACTGGAAGGAGGATCGCTCCGTCAAACAGAGAAGTGAACGTGTCTCCTTCAACTGCTTCTGCACACACGGGGCTGGGGGAGACACGGGGGGAGCCGCCAGCACTGGGTGGGTCCATACTCAGAGAAAATGAAACTTGTGCCTTTACAAAACACCATGTGCCATATTTCTGGGTGTGAAAGAGGCATTTTGTTGGCGGTACACTCTTCTGCAGGCTAGATTGCATTATATATTCTGGCTACATTGGCTTCCTTAGTCTTAGGGGTGTCTCACGCTGCTTGGGGGCGGGGGGAAGATTGTCCTTGGGAGAGGTCGGCTGGTGCCGTGCGGGGCGGCTGCAGGCTGCCTGCCATGGCAGGATCCGTGCCGTGCCCGCCGGGATGCTCAGCCCGGCTCTGCATCAGCCTGGGCGCAGCTGAGAAACCCCCTCGGGGAGAGGTTAGTGCTGCTCAGGTGCAGCTGCTCTGCGGTGACATCCAGGAGTGATGCTGGCACACGTCGGATAAAGGAACCCTCCCCTGACGCTGTGCGCTAAGCGGGACGAGGCAGTTTTGCTTCTTGCCCAGCTCTTCCAAATACATGTGAGAGCTGTTTGTAGCAGTGGGATTAGCAACAGAGGCTGGCAGCTGTATTTTGAGCTCCATGAAAGGTCTTTCAAGGTTTTGAAATGGACTGCCGAAATCCTCCAAGAGACCTGACCCCCAAGCAAGTGATGCGGAGCAGCTTCAGCAACCCTGGTTTCAGGACACCGACTCTTTCTCCATTAATGCTGCAAATCCAGAGGCTTTTCCTCAAAAATCCATTAATTCAAGTGAATTCTCAGTACATTTTTCAGGCTTGATCCAAACAGAGCAATCAGGAATGTGCTTTTCCCACCCCGGGGCAATGTGAACCCACCCGCAATTACTCTGGATGAGAACAGGAGCTCCCAAAAGAATTTCAGGAGGTTTCTGGGGCGCAGTGATCCCACACCCAAGGAGGATGGTGTCGCTTGTTCCTCGGGGCTGTCCTGCAGTTGATGTGCACCCAGCAGAATCACTGAATGGTTCGGGTTGGAAGGAACCTTAAGAGACCATTTAGTTCCAACCCCCCTGCCATAGGCAGGGACACCTCCTACTAGACCAGGTTTCTCAAAGCTTTAAACACTTCCAACCTGGCTTTGAATATTTCAGATCTTCAGCATTTGGAGACTCGGTCACTCTCACCAGAGATTGTACTGATGTATGCAAATTGAAATTACTTAGTGGAGAGCAGAGGGAGCACCCCGATGGATTATTCACACAGAGTCAAGCCCAGCTGGATTTTGACAGAGCCCTGCTGTAGCCTCATCCTGCACTTGTGCTACAGGAACAGGTATCATAAAACTACATCTGCAACACAAGTGTTGGTACAGACAGTTGAAGGAGTTCTGGTCACGCCACTTCCCAGCAGAGGAGGAGGTTTGAATTCTGGTCTTTGGACACCAATTTGAACACGCCTGAGCTGTTGGTACGTGTGGGCTTTGCAGGCACCGGCGCATCCCCTGTTCCATGCAAAGAACCGATGCAGCCTGAGAGTGATAAATGGTCACATCCGAAATAACATATTTGCAGATTAAAAGTGATTTTGCCACAAAATCTACAGTTTCAAGCAGTGAAAGCACCTGATCAGGGCATGCTACGCTCTGCTGGCATGCAAATCAGGAGCAGAAGAGGGCATTTCACTCGGTAAAGCTGCAAGTTTGGAAAAAAACTTGAATTTTGCTGGCCCAAATTACTAATTGAAAATTGTTCACCCAGTTCTGGTAGAATGTCCTGTTTTTGCTGAACTAAAACCAAGTGTATAATACCCTCTTAGCCTACTGGGCTTATCTCCAGAGCTCAAAGCTGTTCGACTTCCTTGTGTCTCCTTTCCCTCTCATTTATCTCCCATATGATAAATAATGAAAAAAAGGATTTTTAAACCAGAATAGGACAGAAGTTTTCTTTTTTAGGGCATGCTTTGCTGGGGCATGGGGGGAAGGCTGGAGAACCTGAACTATTATGAAGAATGCCACTCAAATTACAATATAATTGTCTGGAAAAAAAAAATCTGGCAGCTAATTCTGATTGCAGTGCACATTTCTGTGCCTGTGACAAATGATTTCTAAAGTTAGACTCAAGGACACCAAGCTTCCAAGAGGTCACTCATCTACGGTGTTTATTTTATTTGCCATACCAAAAGAAGTTTTAAAACAGTTAGACTACGAGAAGGAGGCGGGGGGGGAGCAAAAAAGGGAAGAAAAGCATGGATGATCTGAAAGAGATTGAAGTGTTTTGTTTTAAAAGGACTGATGCTCAGAGCCATAAAATATGAAATACAGGAGGGAAAGCAGATTTGGGGCTAACCTACAATATCACGTTAGGCTTTAAAGCTGTTCCAACAGACTAAGCATTTGAGAAAGGATCGGAGCTGTTTGTGATAAGTTGCTCCTCTTATCGGCAAACTGTCATCTGTCTTGAGTGAGAACACTTTGTCCACCCTACCAAAACAAGTCAGAAAAATTGGATAAAAACAAAAATATAAATCAGCACGGTAGCTGGGAGCAGAACTGAAATGATGGCAATTTCCTGGCAAGGATCGCTGTACAGCTAAATGTCAGACGTGGCAGAAAGAATTATACTTTCGACTTGAGGTCAGGAATTATGCGCGAGCCTGTGGTGGCCAGATCCCCTGGCCAGCGCGGCCACCGCGGGCCCCCGGTGACGGTGGCTCCGTGTCAGCGATGCCGACGCGTGTCCTGGCTGCAGCCCGGCTGGGAGCACCTCAGCTCTATCCCATCACCGTCCCACCGCAGGCTTTGCTCTTTCCCTGGCCTCGGCACAGAATCGCGGAATCAATCACAGAACCACAGCCCTGCCGTTGATTTCCACAGGGTCCGCGCTGCTGGATCAGCCCCTTTCTGCTCAGAAGCAGAAGGTCGTGGGGCCGGCAGCTTGCCGAGGGTCTCAAGGCAATCTTTGCGACTGGAGCTAAATGTTGCCACCCTACCCCGTTCCTGGCTCTCTGCAGACGCTTTTTCACGGGATAAGTGGCTTGCAGATAATAAAGAATTAGAATCATAGAATCAAAGAGTCATAAAACTGCTTCTGTTGGGAAAGACCTCTAAAATCTTTGAGTCCAACTGTTAACTCAGCAATGCCAGGTCCACCACTAAACCATGTCCCTAACGGCCAAATCTACATGTCTTTTAAATACCTCCGGGGGTGGTGACTTCACCACTTCCCTGGGCAGCATGTTGCAGTGCTGGACAACTCTTTCAGTGAAGAAATTTGTCCTAATATGCAATCTAAACCTCCCCTGATGCAACTTGAGGCAGTTTCCTCTCAGCACTTCTTTTGTTATTTGGGAGAAGAGACCCTCACCTTGCTGCAACCTCCCTTCAGGTAACTGCAGAGAGAATTAAGTGCTTCCCAGGCTTTTCCTAACTGTTTTGCTGCATTCCCAAAGAACCCCTGGAGCTGCAGCGGCGGCTGGAGAATGGAGGTGCACACTCTCCCTGCGGGTGTGCAGGGTCGTGGGAACCAACTGCACATGAAATGCTGGGTTCCCCCTCTCCTGCAGGTCTGCTGCAGGGAAACCTTGCTCAGGTCAGGGGACAACATCAAGGGGTGACCTGGTCCTCAGCAGAGACAGCTCTGAACAGCCCCTCTGTCTGCCCTCCCCTTCCCAGCCCCAGGGAGGCATTTAGCTGCAGTTCTCAGTGTTTCGTGTCCTGAGGTTAAGGGGACGGTCGGTGCACAGGGATATCACAGGTGCGTGCGTGCCTCTGGAGCATGGAAAAATATCTCAGGACATGGGCACGATATCATGGCAACACCTCGGCATTTGAGCTGGAGGCAAAGCCGGGTGGCCGTAACACCACCGGGAACGAGCCGTGTTGGTCTCTCGGGCAGAAGCTCGGCAGCCCGGGAGGGCAGACATTGTTTTGCACTCAAGGCATCCACCAAATTTAGACGGGCAGCAGCGGGAGGCGCAGGGACCTTGATGTCCGGGGCAGCACAAGTGGATGGGAGCCAAGGTGCAGCCTGCCAGCCCCTTCCCCACGCTGCACACGCTGCTCCCAAGTGTCTTTCTCCTCCACTTCAGCACATTCAACACCATGTTCCCGCTGCAGCAGCCAAGCTGATATCACTGGAAGCAAAACCTGAATCAGATCCTGAAAAAAATCAGCTATTTAGATGCACGATAGCTGCTGTGCTCTTGTCGGTGGTTAAACCACAAGGCACCCAGTTGTAGTTTGGAAACAGAAAGGAGATTTGAAGACACCCTTTTACAAAATTCCCAAATGGGAAAAGAGAGATGCTGGGCAGAAATGAGGTGTGGGGTTGCTCAGGTCCTGAGTGGTAAAGATGTGGCAATAGCAAAGGCTTGTGCAGCCTGAGGTGGGGAGCAGCAGGAGACAGCTCTCTGCCCCTAGTAAATGAGCAGCTGAAGGGGAATCATTGGAAAAATCTCCCAAACCCTTTGCAGGTGTGGAAGGGGGAGCTGGAGTTGCTGCAAGGTCTCTCAGTCCCTACTCCTTGCCCCAAGGTCACTGCACCCCAGCACCCAGCAAACCCCTCCCTGGCACTGCAGCAGTGGAGCATCCCATACGAGGCTGCACTGTGGTGAGCTGCTCTGCTTTAATTGGGATCTTAAAACTTTAATTATTTTTATAATATTCGTTTTGCAACAGCTTGGTGCTCAGGGCACTGCAAGTGCTTCTGTAAATCCAGATGAATGAGCAATAGCCGAGCCTTTGCTTCAACCCAACTGGGAGCAAAACGTCCTCACACGCGCAGGCTGGGTTGCTGGGTACTGCAAAGCCCTGGTACGTGTGCCCACAGCAAGTGCTCATCTCAGAAAGACTAAGCAGTTTGTAACAGGGGGACTGGGATAAGAGACAACAATTTACTCCCTTTTGGAAATATCCCAACAGCAAGGACATCAGAGCTGCCCTTTAACCAGAAGCTGCTGAAGAGGCTGGTGCAAACTCATCTCCTGAGAGTATCATTTAATGCACATTTTGTTGCAAGAGAAGGGGTGACTCAGGCAAGGCTTCGTCAAAGCTGCGCTGTGCACCCAGCATATATAGCCTGTATTTGCAGCAGTGTGGGTGCTTATATATATATATATATATATATATGTATATATACACGTCTCACATATACAGGTATTTAGTCATCTCTGGCATGTGGGCTGGGGAGCAGCCAGGCTCTCCTCTCACCACGGTGGGGTGTGGGATGCCACACAAATTCTCCCCATCACCTCTCTGGAAATGCTGGCAAGCCCCGGGGAGCCTGCAGTCAATCAGTGCCGTGTCGCCGTCCATCGCTCCGGGCAGCAGGATTTCACTGCGGCGTTTCGGGAAGCCCTGGAGCAGCCCTGGCCCAGGCAGCCCCATCCCCTGCAGCACCCCAGGGATGACCAAGCCCCTCCCGGGCTTCAGTTGTGGTGCCCTGGATTTGCTGATCAGACTTATCAGCCTCGTTTAGAAAAATCCTATTTATTTTTATCTTTTGCATTGTAATACCTAACTTTGTGGTTGGTACGAAAGAGCTGGAAGATCAGCCAGGTCACAGCCAGTCCCCCTCTGCTGTCAGACACACAGCACAGCTCAGCTTCTGCTTTCGTTGCCTTTGGTTGTGCTGTTTGTTTGCTTGCAAGGATTATCATATTCCCTGCCTGTATTGCACCACTGACAATAAATCCAAAGCAACCAGAGCCGGAACTTTTGCAGAGGTTTCCCGAATGGAATGTCAATTACCTTTGTCTTCCAGCACTGCTGATGTCCTCTCGCACTTACAAATCCCAGCTTTATTTTGAGAAATGCAGCCACTTGCTCTAATTATACACTCTAAGGTGAGCAAAAAAAAAAAAAAAGTAAAAAATTTATTACATAAACTTGAAAAGGCAAGGGGTGGTTTAAATTGGTTCCTTTCTGTGACTCCAGGTGTGAAGAAGTACAACCCCTGTACAAAGACTGTGTGTATGCAATGGTTTGCGTGTGAAAGTATGGAAGTAGTGGGAAAACATTGTAGGCTAACACTTGAGGTCTCGTTTTGGGTGAAACTCCCACCCAAGGCAGATGGGGTTGCTTTTTCTGCTCAGGATCGGATTAGAGAAAATAGTGCCATGACCTCTATTGGTATTTCTCTGTCTGCCCTGCACAGTTACAGCATTTGAGCCCACTGAGAGCTTTCCTGTGCTCGTGGATGTGACACCAACAGCTTTGGAAGGGGACACTCGAGAGCCCTTGGGTCCAGAACAGGCTGGAAGAGGGAAGACTTTCTTTGCCTGATCTGCCAGCAGCGCAGGGGCCAAGGGGTCCTCCTGGTGCTGGTATGGAAACACGGGGTACACCCTGGAGAGGAACTGTCCTCTACCCTTGGGTGACGTGTTCTCTTCCCAGCACTTGTCCGCCAGGTGCTTTGTCTCCCTCCATCCCAGCTCTCTCTCCATGGGCTGCCACATTCCTTCCACATTTAGATGCCAGTCTGTCCTTGCTCATTGCTATTCTCCCCCCATCTCCTTAGATCAGCCTACTTTCAAACACGAATGCTTTGTCAGAGTGCCAGGATCCCCTGGTGGAGGTGAAGGTTGGTAGATCAATGCCATGAATGCTTCCCAGAGCGTGAGCATCTCTGCACATCTTGTGCTGGGAGAGAGGGACCAGCCCTGGGGCTGGCAGGTGCTGAGCACCCTCCCTGCAACAGCACTTCCAGATTTGCAGCCCCACCTCAGCTGCCAGTTTTACCCCAGTACCTGGCTTGCCCCCAGGCTCACCAGCCCAGCTATGATCATTGTGGTATTTGGGAGCCAGCAGCCTTAATTATCTTTTAAATCTCATTATCCTCTTTCCTGTGATCTCTTTGTTCCTTCCTCCACCCCTCTGTGTCTGCGGGCAGCGGAGAGCTCTGCTTCTCCCTGCAGTTCCTTTTAGCACAACCACGATCCTAGGCAACTCACACATGAGCCACATGGGATTTTCATCTAAATCACCCCAAAAGCAAGGACAAAATCCAAGGTTCAGCACTCACGAATCAGAACCAGACGACAGGCAGCGGCAGCAACTCAAGAAAATATAAATACCTTTGTAGAAATGCCTCTGCCAAGACCATGCCCCATTGCTGACAAGGGCTTCTCAGGGATTTCCAGCCTGGTCCCACGGGAGAAACAAGTGTTATCATCCTGGGATATGGTGCCAGGAAGGGAAATAACCCTGTTTGTCTCAGACCAGCTTGTTCTGAAATCTCCCAAATTAGGTGTCATTACTAGGTGTCATTACTCTGCGGGCGTAAAGCTGTACCTGGCCAACAATCCAGCTCTCTGCAGATAGATGAGGAGGATAATTTGATTCCATCTTTGGAAATGTCAGACTTTATGGGTGAATAAAATACATTCCCCTTTCTTTTGTTTATCAATATTGGGTGAAAACAGACTAGAAATTGCTTGTAAATGGGTAGTGTCAAGAGAAAGGCAATCTGTTTGTTAGCTAATACGAACCCAGCCCTGCCACAGCCACCCCTGGCTAGTGTGTGAGAACCGCATAAAGCAACACAACAAGGCACAGATGGAAGAAGGATTAACCTCTGATACCTCTCCATTTACAACTACTGCTGTACAAGCAGGTCCAGGTCCTGCAGTCTTGGTCACACAGAATAAGATGGTCTCAAAGCCGCCGCAAAATCTTGATTTTGAAGGGAAACTTGAAGGATCTTGTAAGGGTGTGCTCGCCTGAGCTCTGAGCCGAAGGCAAAGCAAAGCTCTGGGGCTGAATTAAAAGGAGGTCCATGCCCTGCAGAGCAGCTGAGCTCCCGATCACCCGCTCATGGCCAGAGCAAGAAGGGGCGGATGGGGCTGGACCAGGGACACACTCATTGCTCTTGTGCTTGAATTGCTGAGCCCAAGCCAGGTCCAAAATCCGGGCACACGGAAAGGATGCAGCCCCTGACAGCACAATAATGGTAAAGGGAGAGATTTCAGGAAGGCGAACAGAATAGCGGTAGAGTGAACTTTTCAGATAAATTATAGCTAAAGAGGAATGAAACATTATAGTTTCAATTACCGCTGTGCCCAGCCACGCAGGTAGTAATTCAAACAAGAAACAATTGGTGGATTGTCACCCTCAAATCAGACACATACCATTTAATTCCATTTACTGAGGGTTCACTGACTGTATTTTGAATCAAATACAGCCATTAATGTGCAAAGATCTGAAAAATGCATGTGTCCCTTTTACAAATGTGACAGCGAGACACTAATTCCTGCAAAACCCTTTTTCTTCAGGTTGGGCTGTTCCTATTGCCTTTAGTTATGCAGATATTGCTTATTAAAAGTTTTAGTATGCCAAGCTAGTTCTTTTGAAATGACTTGCACCTTTTTGTACAGGGGACACAAAAAGCACAGCCAAATCCACTCTTACATTCCGTCATCCAAACTTAGCAAATTGGTTTGAATGCAGGAAAATCTGCTTTCATTAAAACAATTAAATCCTTGCCATTATTGCCGTATCTGGCTATTACAGCACAAATATAAATCATCAGTTACGGGAGCTAAAAGCTTTCAGATAGAATTGCTCTAACATCTGCCCCACGCGATGGGCAGGGGAAGGGTGACGTGCACCGAGCTTCTTCACGGGCAGCGCTGCTGCGGAGACAAAACCCTGGCATGGTCATAAAGTCGAGCATTATCGTGCTGCCCTGTTTTGCTCCAGCAGGAAAGCAGCGCTGGCCTGTGGGCAGGGTGAGTGGGAGGAGACGAGCTGGCACCTTCCCTGGGTGATGCCTCCTCCCCTGCGCAGCCGTCGCGGGGTGGCTCTGACGCCGGCTGCGTTCTGCAGCATTCGAACCGTGCGACCGAAGCTAAATCCACGCCCTCCCTCACCCAAGGAACAGCGTCGTGGGTGAAAGTGTCCAGCTGGATGCGATGTGGTGGAACGCTTTGGGCACAAAGGTTTTGGGGATCATCTGCACGGGGCTTTTGTTTTCCTTTTTGAAATAAAACCTACACATATCCCATGTGTCTGCACCATCGCACATTCTCCGCGGGGCCACGGAGTGCGTTGCCTGATGAAAACAGACCTTTCCGTGAAACTGCACCTGCCCTTCTGATCTGGTTGACATCGCATCAAAGGACAGATTGTATAAATATAGTTTTACTGCTTATTGAGCTGGTTATCAGAATGGCTTTTCTCCTCCTGCTCCTCGCATCACTCCAGGTCACACTTCCCTACAGGTGGTTCCTGCTGACTCAAGGACACTTCCAGGCAGCAGAATATGAGAGGAGCAGGGATGGACAGGCCACCTCATCCTACACATTTCAAATTGCTTAAAAAGACACAGAAGCCTTTTTGCAAAGAGTCTCCGTGGCAGGGACTGAAATCGGCGCTCAGCATGTGGCTTAGACAAACAGGGTAGTCATTAGTGGCTGTTGTCATTGTCACACCGGTGTAGACTGTTAATTCAGCACGGGAGTCATTAAAAACAAGCCTCAGGAGAGAGAGGGGGTTTTGTAAACGCTAGATGACTTGGCAAAAAAATGAAGACCCTCAATATCCTACGTTGCTCTGCTTGTAAATTCAGAACAAAAACTCCCAGGAATTTGCTTGGCGACAGGATTAGGCACCAATTATTTTCTTACGCGGAAAACTGTTAAAACCCAGCCCTGCTTTTCCTCACCCCGTAACCAAGCTGAGCACACCCATCGTTCAGCAGGTCCCCTCTCTTTCAAGAGCGTTTCACCACCTCCAGAGCTTTCACCCGGACTTGGCTGCTGGGTTGGGAAGGGGATTGCAGCATCCTCCGTGCTTCTGCCAGCCGGTGCCATCCTCCTGGGCTCCATCCCACTGAGCGTGACTGTTCCCATAGGTCTGAGAGCGAAGGGCTCAGCCTGCCCTCACTCCTGCTCCAGCCCCAGCCCAGGGCTTTAGTGGCCCCTGAGTTTGCAATTAAAGAGCAGCATCCGCTGCGCGGCACGGGTGTCCCTCCCTCAGAGTCCCTCCTACCTGGTGCTTTTAATTTATTTGTATTTCCAGCAGCGATAATTGAGTTATCAATTTTGCGCTCTTTTGGGCCAGAAGCAAAAAGATCAGAGAGCTATTTTACACACCTAATTATAGATTATTTCCCATAGCTATAAAACCATAGGGAGACAGATCCAGAAAATGCAGCATGAGGTGTTCTGTGTCCTCTTCATCTCTACTGACTTCTCCCTATTCCCACCTCAGACTCCAGGCTGAATGTCCTTCAGATAAAACAGTTCTCAAAAGCAAGGGGTACCTATTTCCCCAGAGGACAAAATTTCCCCCCGTCCCAGCAGGGAGCTGCTTAAAAATTGAATTTGACTTAAACTACCCGTTTAAACCTTTAGCACCTCATAGTCAAGCTGAGATTTATCCCATTTCTGTGCAGTCTGGCTATAATCTGGCTCATAACAGTGGCCCAGAGCCCTGTTGAAGAGTGAAAAATTTTATTTTCTTTCCCAGTTCTTGGTTTTTCGGGGGGGCTGTCGCATTTGGAGCCGCCTTCATTACCCGCAGACTAGCCGTAGCTGCCAGGAGCACGCTGCAGTGCAGAACAAGTGCTAAAGTCCAGCAGATCCTATTTTTATATTTACGGAAAGAGATGGGAATACGTCTGTGTGTCGGCATTAAGTTTCTGGTGGTGACATGAAGAGGCCATCCAAGATGTATGACCTAGCAAATGTGGTGTAATGCACACATCACATTTGTCCTCTGAGCAAATAGATATTGTCTAGGGTACATTACATCTGTGCTTTTATGTTTAATTTAATGTAAGTGAACTGCCTTAATTTCTCTAAATTGTAGTAATAAACATAATGCTAACAGTGATATTGCTAATAATTTATTTAGCAAGTGATTAATCAGCAATGAACTATTTTAATTACCTGTTCGGAAATGCCAAACTCGAAATTAATTATGTGTCATTATATGAATTCATATGTATATACGTATACACGCACTTATGTATGAATTCCAAGGCTAATTAAAATGAATAAACCATCGGATTTGATGAATTCATGGAGCTCAGGCGGGATCTGCTCTCCCCTGCTCTTCCGCCTTTTTGCATTTCATCCTCGGCACAAAGAGAACCACATTCCAGTGCTTTAAGCAAGTCATTCGTGCTCCTGAAAAATAGATTACTTGGAGAAAGTCGCAAACTCCCCAGGTCCCACCCAGCAAACAGAAGTGCCGAGTGGGACGCGGGGGCTGCAGAGCTTCTGCCGGGGGAAACGCCGGGTGGGAATCTTTGTGGTGACCTCGGAGCTCCCCGGAATTAAAATCAAACTCTGATGGGGGAGAAGGAGATGATGCAGATTCGCTGTCCTCAATTGTTTGCAACAAATTTTTGGAGCGAGATCAGGGACTGGGGCACAAACAAAGAATTTTCCTTTTTGCCTTGGAGTCGGGGAGGGGAACTGCACCTAGAGATGCCACAAAGCACAAAGGTGACAGCGTTGGGGTGTTAACAGCGGGAGCATCCGCAGGTGCCCCGAGACGAGGCTGGGCAGAAAGGGGAGACCATCTCTTTGCAATAAGACTTGAACCAAGGAGTACCCAGCCGTGGGGCAGCAGTGCTCCCCAGCAGGTCCGTGCCCCCTGGGGCATGGGTAGCACAGAGAGGCGGGGGACAGAACCGCTAATTTAGGGGTGGGGAGACAGTCTCCCCACCAGAGACAGTTCTAACGACTCGGAGCGTTGGCTTGAGGAACAGGATGATTAATGAGAGCAACGGCATGAAGGAACCAGAAACTAAGTAATGAGACCTTTATGTGATAGATAAATACCACTGGGATCTTCTATAAAGAGAATACCAGGAGTAGGGCTAAGTTTCGCCGGTTCGGGAATGCATCAGGAAGGGGGAAAGTGTTGCTGACTTTGCAGTCGAACGCCTGGGCTGTGCACAACCGGGGCTGCAGCCTTGTTCAAAGTAAGCCCAGGCCAGGTTAATTTGGTCGTATATTTTCAGAGGGTGGAAAGCTCCCCTGACTTCTGATTTACTGTGCTGCGCGGATCTCTGCAACGTTGTGGGTTTAAAACGCAGCGTCCGGAGCCTGATTCAGTCACCTGATGGTTGAATTCCAGCTGGGAGATGAAGAAGCCATTATACACATAACAAGAAGTTCCAGCCAAAAACTACTTATGGTTTCAATCGAAGGAGAAGAAGCTGCTGGTAGTTTAGGTATGGATGTCAGAAACACAGCAGTTAACAGCAGAGATGAATGAGAGATGGGGAGGTGATAACTTAGATAAATTGGTGTCTCATCCATATTAAGGAGACAGCTCATCCTCGGTTGCAGCCGGATGACATGAACAGCGGAGTGTATATGGATACTAAAATACATTGGTCTTAAAGTTAAATCCCCAAGAACCATCAGAAATAAGTCTCAGAAGCCAAAGTGAGATCTGATGCGCACTGCAAAAATATGCAGTCTGTCAGAGCACGCTGCTCTCTCCATATAACTTCCACCGTTTGTGGGACAATTACGGAGAAAGCGATACTGTGATCTGTAAAGCAGTTCCTGGAGTGGTTTTATTCACTAACTCAATGCTATGCATAATCATTGCCAGCAACATCTCCAGAGGTGTGTGCATAATAGAGAGACATCAAGTCAATGAGTCAAAACATCAGAAAATAAAATTCAGATGAACATCGCATTCAAAAATTAGATCATCTGTCATTTAACACTGTCTGAAGACCTCCTTATTGAAATAATACATCTAAACCCAAAGTTACCCCAGGCAGTAATACCGTATTGCGCTGTGTTTAGCATCTACCAGGAATTGGGGTTTTCTGCAGCTTGAGCTGGCTGCCAGAGAAGGTGAGCTGGGGTTATAAGCCCTATGGGGATCATTGCACTGAAGCACTCAAAAGAATTGTAGAGAGGAAACGCAGGGTGCTGGGAGGGTCTGTACCTTTTGTGTACCCACTGGAAAACCTTCCAAAGTCAGTAATGACCTCTCAGTGTCACCCATTTGTATTCCTGTGTGGATGTGTATAATAATTTTTCTTTTAACATCCAAATTAGCCTCTAAGAAAGGCATTGTATCCAAATGCAAAATTAATTTGCCCTGGCTGACATTACACTTTGCTGCATTAGATCCTTTGTTCCTCCTGTTCCAAAACACCCATTGAGATAAGAAGTTTCCCTTTTTGAAAATGCAGGTCTGGAAGACCTTTAAATCCCCTAACTAAATTCTTATCATGCCGTTTTCCCAAAGCACCGTGTATAGCATCATCTCTGCACTACAGCTTGAGGGGAGCGATTCCCTGCAGCACACATCTGAGGCCAGGAATATCTGCTCCCAGGTGCTTTTGCAGGGATATCACAGCACGGGCGATAAGGCAAGTGTATATATATGTATGTGTAAAAATATATATACAATATGTACAAAAATATATATTTAAAATGCATAGGTAGACATACACGCATCGTTTTCTAACATATATGTTCACACAGGTCTTTCTTAAAAAAACAAGGCTTTTATTCTAGGTTTGATTTTCACTTAAACTGTAGGAGATTATAGCCTATCCTGCCGCATTAAAAGATAAAAAAGAATTGCCCAGTCACTTATAATTTCCCACCAGGCCCTAGCTGTAGGTACGGGGAGAATGATAGCTTTGCTCCCCCTTTTTGCCAGCTGCAAAGCAGGTCCCGCTGCGGAGCTGGGGGTCCCACCCCACATGCAGGTGGGTGCAGGGGGGTAGAGTGAGCTGGAGCTAATGAGCCTGAGTTGCTCCAGGGTGCGTGAATGAGCAATGAGTGTCTCTGCTGGAAGCAAAATCAGGAGCTTGGGTGAGCTTTGCCACTTAGACAACAAATCACTGGGTGTGCTCAAGGGTTCATTTTTCACGGGGAAACCACCAGTGCTGCTTATCTCTTTATTGCTCATCAGTGCTCCTTTGCCCTTCATTTCTTGGAAGAGGCATGGCGCTTAAATAGGTTGGAGGGTGGGCACTGTGAAAGAGCTAAGCCACCTCTTTCTTGCCAAAGGCTTTGTAAAAGGGTTCATTTTGCTCTCCAGGAAAGCCTCTGCCTCTCCAGTTCGCGCGCCTCCCTCCGCCATCCATCTAGGTTGCCTCGTCTGTATCCGAAGGCATGCTTGCCATCCTTCGAAGAGGTAGTCTCCTCTAAAAAATCAATAGTTAACATTGTCTTTAAATAGCCTGACATTTACCTTTACTGCAGTTTTCATTTCTTTCTGGAATTGCTCAGACATTTGTATTACCCATATACATTCCTTATTTCTCTGCCTGTAGCCACCAACCAGGAGCTTTGCGAGGACGGCAGCCCTGGCGGTGTAGCTCACAGCCACAAATAAGGAGACTTCAGCGAGATAATTGAGAGGACTGGAGCTCACTAATAGAAGCATCTTTAATTTATGGAAGACATCAAGTGAGAATAATTACAAGCAAAAGGGTAGCGTAAATCCCTGAAGAAAATATATCCTGAACGCAGTTTTCCCAACAAGCAAATCTGAATGCTGGCCCAAAGGTCAAAAATAAAAGACTGTGAGCTTCAACCTCCTGAGCCATCCACCTTTCCTTTCCCTTCTTGTCAAGAAATTGTCTGGGGGTTCATTTAGAAAGCTGCTTGTTCAGAGCAGGGCCGTTTGCAATCTGGGGAAGTTAAGCAAATTAGCAGAATTATTAGGTAAGAGGCAATTCTCCACAGCCTGCAAAGCAACCGCTTGTTAAATTAGCTCACACGAGAGAGTTGCACTGATCGAATGATGGTTGCGGTGTTTGCAGAGAGAAGGCTGTGCAGGCATTTTCTTTGAAATAACACTGCTGTACTCCAGCTGAAAAATAAAACCGGGGAGTTTGCGCGGATTCCCTGGCAGGCTGGGACAGACTCCTTGCACTAACTTGCACACATTCCTGCTGCCTGGTACCTTCTGCAATAATGATAATAATAACAATAATAATAATAATAATAATAAACTAAGAAAGAAGAAAACCCCAGCACTTTCAGACTAGCTACTTCCAAAAACGGGGAAGGCTGCAGGAGAGCTGGTGCCACGAGTCCCCTGGAAGCAGGTGGCTTGTGGCACCCGCTCCCCTCTGGGACTTGCACGGACACCTGGGGCTCTGCAGCCTCGCTGTCCTGGGGCGACTTTGGGGATGGGTCTAGAAGCAGCAGAAACAGAAACTGGAGTCCTCTGAGAAGCCAAGGAGAGAGTGACTCACCCATAGTTTCTGATCACACAATCTCGTTTTTGTATGCTCTTTGGCTATTGATTTGATGTTTTTATACCTTATGTAGTGCACTTAGTACAGACAAAGGGAAAAAACGGATTGACAGTAAACGTGCTTGATTAGCGAGTCTCTGATGAAAAATTATGCCCGTTTTCAATTTAAAAGATACATCAGATTAATCCACCGATGAATCAATTTGCCCATGCTTGAAAACCTACTACCACCCCACATCAAAACTTCCGGTGTCAAACTGCGTGCTGGATATAACAATCGAAGCTTTTAAACGAAGAAAAGGCATTGCTGGGAAGTCTTTAGCACCTCCAGCACCACTGAGAATGAAATGCTCATCCCCAAAGTGAAGTGAGGGCGTTACACCAGGCTTGACTCCAGCTTCACTCACAGGAGATGAAGCTGTCTCCGTAAAATCACGGAGTTGCATCCATCACCGCCAGCGCAAGCAGCAAACTGCTGGGCTTTTCCCGCCTCACCCTCTCTATTCAGAAGTGCAAAAACCACGCACAGCTGCAGGTAGGAGAGCTCTGGAGACCACCAGCGCCTAAAACAAGGGCCAAGACACCTGCCAGCTCCTTCCTAACCACACCAGGCAGTCTGACAAGCTGTTACCAGCTGAAGATGTCGGCCGGATCCTGCAGTGGCTCTGCCGGCAGATCGACAAGGAGGCTTCGGGGAGGCTCCTGCGGACGTCCCGCATTCGCCCACGGGGAATCTGCAAACTCAGGCTGGGTGTATTCACCAGATAAATCCTCTGCAGCTACCAGCAATGGACCTGAGCCATGACGCAGAAGCTCTGGATCCATATTCAACTTTTCTCCCAGTTTTAAGAGGTACGGGGTCTGGAATTGGTTTAAGTCTTGCTCAGCTGTTAGCTAACTGCTGCTTTCTGGCTGTTCCCCTGCTTTCCCAAATTCCTTTTTTTTTATCGACTGCTTCACACTCTATCATCTGCTTTAAAATGGAGAAAGACAGAACTCTTAAACCTCTACGATGGCAGTTTGAGAGTCAAGATCATTAAACTTTTGAACACTGCCCTATGGCATGAATGGCCCAGCTATTTTGGTTTTTTTTCCTGCTTCTTTCTGTGACTGACAGATGTCCCAGCTCAAATGGCTGTCCCAGGTTTTGTCCTTCCCGAGCTTTTTTGGCTCATTGGGCCTTGCTCCTCACCATGGAAAAGTGAATTATACCTTTACTTTCCAGGTGACATGCTTTTCCCTCTACATACTTAACAACCAACATGTGTCCCCCCTGCCCTTTTCTTGCAAAGATGGATGGGGCAAACTAGCTATAATTACTATCCATCTGGGAATAATGCTGCCATGGTGTTAGAAAAAAGTTTACTTACATTTCCTTGCTCTGTTTCATTACTAAAGCATGAAGCATGCTGGAATTTCACAAAAGAGGAGTTTTAGCACCGGAAGGGAGAAGAGACCTCAGGGTTGGAAATTTGCCTTAAATTCTGTGGGGGTCCCTCTAATGGAAAGTTACTTCATCAGCCATTTCCCAGCCATGGGCACTGGGAGAAAAAGTGATGAGCACTAAAGCTCAGCTCAGTGCAGGGCACGACCAGCCGTGTAAGCCACCCTGTGGCTCTTTTTCTTACTCTTTGAGCAAAACTACGATGGCACAAAATCAGGAGCTTTAGGAGCTGGTCTGCAGAGTGAAAGAGATTGTGAAGGAAGGTTGTGGCCTTTAGAGAAGGTCTGGACATGGGCAGGAGCGAACAGCATGAGCTAATTGTCCTACAGCAAATTGTCCAGCAGACAAGTATCCCTTAGCAAAGGAGTGAAAGAGGCTTTGGGACCCATGCCCAGGAGTATGACCTGCCTCTGGGGATAGAAATTAATTGTGATGACAACACTGATGAGGGACTGCAAAACCTGAGTGAGTGTAACAGAGGGCCACCTCTTACCCCTGGCAGGATTTCAGCTCACAGATGAACTCTATTTGGGAAATAGTTCCAAATCTCTCCATCTTTTCTGCTCGCTCTTCCCCCCCCACCACCTTTAGAAGTAAAAGGAGGGAGCAGAAGCAGTCAGGCACTGCACAAAATGATCTCTAGGAGGAAAGAGCTGGAGACAAATGTTATTGGAGTGATAACATCACGCTAAGTGATGTGAAATACAAATGTTATCGGAGGGTGGTGCTAAGTGATGTGAAATACCTGTCCCACACGGAGGGGGAAGAGAAGTCCTTGGTGTTGAGTGTCTTCAGGAGAAAGGCTGGTCTTGCTCTGCCTACGTCACCCAGTTACTCAGCTCGTTGCAGCCCATCTGTAGCAGACGGTGCTTCTCTGCTCAGTCCCGTCTCTGTGGTGCAATCCTACCATGCAGCCCTGGGACTATACGGAACATCGCAGTGTTTCTTTTTGGTGTTGTGCAATGAAAAGACAGCTACCTAGAGCCAACTGAGATGCCTGGGCGTACATTAGTGTCACAAGCATAAGGTGAGAGAAGATGAACACCGAAACAGGGAGTCTGTCCAATCCAGGCAGACCAATTGCATCAGAAAGTAATTTACGTGGGGCCATTGATGAGCTATTTTCTGTTGTAATTCTGCTTGCGGAATGCCCCAAAATGAAGGATTTTATTCCCTGGGAAAGAAAGGAGGACTTATCCACACCCCAGGCTGGGGTGTTACTACAGCTCAGCACTGCCGCAGTAACTGAGGTAATGCATGAACCCGCCAAGCTGCTACGACCAGCCGTGCACGTGCTGTCTGACCACGTCGAACACAAAATAAAGGACATTTGCTCAAACCTCGGCCAAAAAATGCGTCTGGACACATTCTGTCTCGCGGTCGCAAATAGCTTGGGCCAGGCCAGTGCTCAGCTCACCAGGGCTGGGCGACGAAGGAGCAGCCCGTGCGTAGGAGCTGAGGTGTCCTTCTTCTGCTCGTGCTTGGATGTACAGACAACACCATCACCCAGGCGTTCATTCCTCTGGAAAACACGTGCAGCACATCTCACTGTTTATGTTTAATCCAAGCTAATGTCCTACGGCTATCATCTGCATGATTATGGCAGTCATTTTTAATTAGGGGTTGTGTCAATAGTATTGACATTTTAATCACTTTTGGGGGAAGTAGAGGATACTTTCCTGCAGGTGAAGCCCTCTCTTTGGAATTCTCTATCCCTCCAGCTGCACCCACTGTATGAAAGCGCTACGCAGCTTATCAAAAAAAAAAAAAAGAAAGAGTGTTAAACCCATTCTCTGTGCAGGTAAATTACAGCGGCTTATGCAACACCAAACTCAAGGAATGCAGAAATTCAAATTCCCTCCATCCTATGCCAAGATTTACAGTCTTAATCTGAGTGCAATATTTATTATTCACGGAAGCCTTGGCAGGATCTGGGAAACACTGGTGGCCCTATGATGAAGAGGATGCATTCAATATCTTACTGGCAAGTGGATTTAGACATGAAGGGCTCAAGACAGTCATTGCACCCAGTGATAAACACCCAGCAGGAACCATCATTCACTCGGAAAGAAAAGGGAAGGCAGATAAGTACATTTATTGGTCATAGTTTTTCAGGAGTCAATAAAGACCCACCAGAAAAGGCATGGTTAGTAGCAGGAATATATATATTTTTCGTCCATCTCAGAAGTACCTTTGGCTCAACGGCTGTACATAACACCAGTAGAAGGTCTGTCTTCTGCCTGATGCGTCAGAATGAATCTTCCTCCGTGATGACGGCCCTGGTGTAGATGGTGCTCACATTGTACAGTTTTTAATGTCTTTAACCATCTTTAGCTTTGTATCCTGATAGCCCCTTCAGGCTATATGTCAATGCCATCTGGGAGGCAAAGAAAAGGCTTCAGCTCAAGCGCCGCGGTAACGCAGATCTCTTCACTAAAATTGTGCTTCACTTGACAAACTGTCAGCCCAGAACAATTATCTGCCTGTTGGTTTGCCTGTCCTTCCTTTTCTCTCCTCTGAGAAAAAGAAAAACAGATGAAGGAAAAGGACGCACATCATAAAACTCCACGGACAGAATCCAGCTGATCTGATTGCAGCACCCAGAGATGCGCTTGCAGATGTATCAAAGGTAGAAGTGGGTCCCTCCTTTACCACCTCTTTTGCCACCTTCTCTTCCTACACTTGACTGATGAATGCTTTCAGGTCTTTGGGACAGATAACGTGTCTGGTTTTATCTGTCTTAAGTCCTGTATAAATACGGATATTAGAGTATTAGTGTATTCAGGCTGATGTGTTTAGCAGCTCTGCATTATGAATTGCTCCTCAAATTAACGTTTGCATTTGCCGACAAAGGTCTTTATTACAGAAGAGGGTCAAGCAGAGAAGGATTATTTCTGCTAATTATTCACTGTTATTTAATATTTGCGCAAGAGGTTGGCAGGACTGAGTCCTCAGGATTGTCTTGTTTGAGAAGCTAATAGGGTTTCCAGGGAACCAGCAGTGTCTGGTGGGCCATCGGAGCAGCCTCTTAGAGCATACGGAGGACAATTAGATTTGATGTAGTTAAAGGTGGTTGGCAAAAGGCTTCTAATGACTTAGCCAGGACCTGAGCGTGGAGTTTTCAAAGTTAGTGGTAAAACTTCCAGTCAGAGCTGTGCTTTACGGGAAACTGGCTGAAGCAGATCCCATTTTCACACCAGGGGCATTTTCACCACCTGAGCAGCTCCCAGAAGCTGTGAGCGAGCTCCATTTGCTCCAAAATCCTGCCATTGCATCAGGAGGGATTTGAGAGTGAGCAGGGCTGAAACCCAAACTTTTGGGAGGGATATTTATAATTTTTTAGTCCATGCCGCAGGTTTGTCCCGATATATTATCTGTCCCTAGAGAGTCTACCTGCTGCCTTTTGCTTGGACCTCGTATCTCCTTGACTAGACCATAATAGGCTGTGTTGTTATAGAAATTCCTCGCTAAGTGAATTGAATTTCTCATTCCATAAAGATATAATTAGGCAATAAAAACACCGGCAGAAATCTTCAAGCATGGGTGCCTGAAGGTGGGATCCACATTTAAACACCTAAATACACAGCTCAACTTTTGGGATCCCTGCGTATTCATATTTTCTCTAGCTTCAGGAGAACTGGAAGCTTTCCTGCTGTTCAAAGCTCAGGTAGCTTTGGGGGTACCTAAGTATGGACTACACTTCTTTAAGGAGAAAACATTTTCATTTACATTCCATGAGTTTGTTCACGTCGCAATGCCTCCAGCTTCCCCATTTGACATTTTTTAGTAACTTAATTATCATTACCAAGGAAGAATTTTAATAATGGTGTTGTTTACATTGGAAGCAGCCCTGGGGAATGAGAGAGAACAACCCAGATTGCGGGAGCAGGGAGGAGGAGCGTGGTATTTTGGAAACCCAGGCCACGGGCTGCTGGAAGCATCTGTTTCTACTCAGCCTTTTCCTCTAGAGTCCCGCTATCCTTCACAGCCCAGACTGCCAGCAGTCAGGGACTTGGGCTGAGGATTCCCCTTCCCTCATGCTTTCGTCCCCATCCCTCCTTCTTGATGAATCTCAGGACTGATAGCACGAAAGTGATGTTTGCTCAGCGACTGCGACTCACGCAGCCATTCCTGTCCCAGCAGCTGCCTTTGCTTGGTGCTTCTGAGCTGGAAATCAGGAGGTGGGCTTGGGCAGCGGTTGGAAACCAGCCCTGGTTTCATTGTCAGGGAAAGACAAATGTGTCCGGATGTGACTCAGAGCTACAGAGGCGGTGGCCACTTGGCTGTTTTGCCAGGGGCAGAGCTGTGCAGTGTGGGTGCAGCTGGAAAGCCACGAGCATCCTTACTGCCCACTCCTTTCCCTCTGTTTGCAGGCACCAATGTCAGCAAATAGTAATGCAAAGTCTTGGGTCTCTGCAATTAGGCCAGGTCAAAATGCATTGTTGGGTGTTTGGAAAGATGTTGCATTTGAGAACAATAGATAAATACATAACCCAGTAATTTCTTTTACATGTTTCCAAGAAATCAGCTGGTGGCATGAATGAAAACGTCCTTCTCCGAGAGTTCATCCGCTGCTTCCCATTTTTGCATTTAGAAAAAAAAAGCAGGAAATATTCTGATCAGTTCTGATACAACTGCCCCTACTCGCTGGCATATTTACCCTTCAATATCGACAAACTGCAGAAAGGGAAGAAAGTAACAGAACACCTTAGCACCTGCATCTGCCTGGTAGCAACCTGGAAATGTCATCACCGTTGTAGGGACTGAGGCTTTAACAAAAGGGGCTTCCCCGTGGAAGATGGTCTCACTGCGCGGCAGCTGTAGAGGCACGAGTCACGTTTAGGGAGGTTTTGACATCTTAGCAATCTTTTCAGTATGAGAACTGATCACTGCATCCCGAAGGAGAGAGCTGGAGACCTGACCCCACAGCTCCACACATGCTTTTCAATCTCAACTTGTTCTCGGCTAGAAGTACCGGTTACGTGCCTGATTTAATTGAAGTATGTGGTGGAAAAAAAACCGCGTAGACTTCAGTAGGATTCGGCATGGATGTTTAGGCACTGTTGAAGTGCAGAAAAATGAGCGAGCAGAATTGAGTAAGCACTGTTTTCCTTTTAGCTGAGGAAGGGTGCTCCTGCAATAACATTGCTCCTGATGTCTTTGCCTTTTAAATACCCGGTGACATAAATATTAGATGCGTGTTAAGCCTCAGATCCAGCAAATAGCTCCTTATCTTAAAGCACATGAATACTCTTGGCCCTAGTAAGAACATTTAAATGGTACCTAAAGGACCAGAGGCATAGAATCAAGTGAATCAAATTTCTGGTGTATGAAGAGACATATCTCTGCGCTCTCTCATGCCAGGGGTTAACTTAGGGCAAGTGATGTTAAAAAATAAGGATATGAATAATCTCGCATCAGGCTTTTGCATCCAAATGGCTCATTACACCAGCAATATTCATAGCTTGTGATAGTCCTATAGATTTACGATGGTTAGGAAAAGATGACGCCCAGCTTACTTTCCCACCAATCATTATTACATGCGAAAGTGAGCGATTTTCTTTAAGTCCATTAGCATGACATTAGTGTTTGTAAGGACCAGCCTGGGGTAGACACTTTACAAGTCCTTTTGGTCAACAAAGTCAAAGTTGGGACCCTTTTTAGGAGCAAAGCTTTTATCTCTCAAACAAAAAAAAAAAAACAAACAAAAAAAAAAAAGAGAGAATTGTTGGCTTATACATCCTGTGGATATTTGTTATTTAGGGCAGTTAGGAAGCAGCTGGTATTCCTGACTCACTCCCAGCTCTGGTAGCCCCGTAATATCCCATTTCTTCACTAGAGACTATTGGACGAGCAGCTCAGCGCATGATACAACACACAAGGAGGCAACTTCCGATCAAAACGTTTATTCTTCGTTGCAGCAGATGGAACACTGAGGCACGGGGCTCCCAGGTGGGCATGAGCAAATACATATGAAAATGTGGAGCATTTGCAGTTGAAATACACAGTCCTGAATTACAGCTGAGATCAATATAGGAGGACGATAGAGATTATCAATCTTCGGTGGTCTCCGTTAGGTAGAATTGACTGGCAGCCACATAATGACTCAGGCTCAGCCCACCAGTTTAGAGCCCGAGTGATAGATCTGCAGATGCCAGTCATCATAAGTTCCTTATCGGTGGCGTCCACGTGGCCATTTGTCTTCTGCTCCCTGGGTTGCCTTGGTCTCGTTCAAGTGTTTTATCCTCCAAGGTGCGTCTGAGAGATCAATGCACAGCTACAGCTGGTTGAAGGGGACCAAATCCATTGAACAGTTGATTTGGTTCCATTTTACCAGCTTTAGCAAAGCATTTGGCCTCGCGGGCTGTGGCCAGCAAAGAGGGGAATTCCTTGGTCTTTTCTTTCCCAGCTGCCTGGACCTCTCCTGAACTTGCTGCCTGACGTCGCACTGGTTCAAACAGCTTCACTTTCAGGCAGTCGGGATTTATTTAAGCTTCTTAGAGGCTACGGCTGAAGAGCGGGTCTGAATTAAAGAGGCAGGTTTAACAGCAGTGGAATCATCTGCAGCAGTAACCATCAGCCTGGAGCATTTTTAAACCTGATATTTTGCTCCGTCTGTTTCGAGAGCCACGTTGTTATTACAGTGTGACATAAGTAAAGTCTATTGTTTTAATCCAGATACTTTAATTGTCACCTCCTGCCTGCTTCCTTTCAGTGTTTTACGGTCTGCTGTCCTCCTCCACGCCCCGTGTTTCAGTACCTGAAGTGCCACCTAACACACAGCAGCAGGTAGAGCGGGGAGATGCTACAACCAGCCCAGCCTGCAGCTGAGTAACTCAGGGCTGCAGAGCTCTTCTCCCCTCAGGGCTCTCCTTGGCAAATGGGAAGGAAAAGGCTGAAATACCTTTTTTTAGAGGTTAGCAAACTCAGCCTTCTCTGCCCTGCAGCCTCCCATGTTGTCTCATCTGGCATTAAAATCATTGGCTTCAGCGGTTTTAAGACCTGCTTGAGGCAAGCTATGGTTGGTTTTGCCATCACCAGAAAGCAACAGGAAGGTGGTGGAAAGGAAAAGAAAGAGGTGGGGGGACAGGAAAAAAAGAAAAAAAAAAGCCATTTCTTACTTGCAATCCCATAATCGGGCAATTTGGCCCTGAATGGCAAAAGTGAGCCCCTGCTGCTGCCCAAGTCACTCGCGCGACGGTGGCTCACGATGCAGCGCTGGGAAGTTGATTTCTCCTGGAGAGCCCTGCAGCGTGAACACCCCATTGCTAAAAATAACTCCATAAATCAAATTTTAAAATCACAGCAGCTCCGATCATTTCTGCAGTGGGAGCCAATAAAGTCAGGCCTTCCCTTCGTAACCTAGAGCCGGGCGCAGATATTGCACATTGCCATGTGCATAACGTATTTAAAGAATTTATATGCGTCATAAGGCAAAGGTGACTTTTCCCCCCCTCTTCTTTGGAGCCCACCACGCTGCAAGATGATCCCAGGAAAAAGCACCTTCACTGATAACCCCTGCATGCAGAAATACTGCAGGTGGGCCAGCACTGCAGCTCCCCAAGAAATACGGGCTTTGCATTGTAACGTTAAGCCCTGCAGATCACTTAACTGCCCAAGCCTGTTACTCTAAGCTGCCTATAAATAAGTGGAGAGAGAGACTGAGAAAGGAGGAGAGAGAGAATAGCTTTTTTAAAAGAGCTCTACAATTAATTTAATCGAGTTATCTCTAGGTACCTTTTCAAGAGACAATCAAGCCAAGGAACTAAATGGAAGCTTAGACAGTGAAGACCTGGAAGTATTAAATTCATCCTTTGGTGAGCTACAGGAGGCTGAAGAAAGTAATTATTTACCGGTGATTGGGTGGAGGTGGAAGTGCCATCAGTGACCAAGGCTGCTCTGAGCCTGCAAGCTAAACCCTGATGGGCACATGGATTTCCATCTAGAGTGCACTGAGCTCCCTACGCATCACCACTGTGCACTTAAAAAACATCCTGACTCCCAGACACGCTTGCTCTGTCCTGGTCCCATTGATTCTGTCACCCAGAGAGGTGGTAGAAGCCCCATCCCTGGAAACATTGAAGGTCAGGTTGGGCAGGTCTCTGAGCAACCTGATCTTGCTAAAGATGTCCCTGCTCACTGCAGGGAGGTTGGACTAGATGACCTTTAAAGGTCCCTTCCAGCCCAACGCTTTCTATAATTCTATGATATGGGGAGGATCATTTGAAAACGACACTGTGGGAGAAGGGTGCAGGGGGGGTTACACCAAGAATCTTCTGCCAGGGACGAGTGCTGTCCCCACTCCTCTCTTCAGAGAGTGCCCAAGAACACATTTGAAATCAACGCTAGTCAGCATGGATGTTCTGTAACGTTTTGTTTAAATTCTCTGCAGTGAGTTATGGGTGAGGTTTTCCTTTTTAGAAAATTAGTTTTTCTCTTCTGGATACCATTAATCAAAACTAATGATGTCTCTCTGGTGGCATGGCTTTCCCAGCAGCCAAGAAAAAGCAGCCCACATTATTGGCTGGAGAGGGTTACTACCCGGGGGGCGGCGTGTAGCCTCGTGGCAAGGAAAGCACAGCTCTCCATCAGCCCGGGTGCCACCAGGCTGGGCTCTGGGGCTGAGCAAGCCACCCAAGGAAGAAGACAGGTTCAGAAATTCGACTGCCCAACACCGGCAAATTTAGGTTTGCTGTCCAAAGTGAAGTCAGGTCTAACCACTTCCTCAGGAAATTGCGTCTCACGTTGGAAAGGTCCTTTCTGCTGCCACCCTTCCCAGGACCCTGCTCCTACCCCTGCCTGCCCATCGCACCGGCACAGCCCCGAGCTGGGCAGAGCCCGCGCACACTGCAGGATGGTAACGGGGAGCCACGGGCACTCAAATCAAAGCCAAAATAACCACCCAAACCTGCTCATCAGTTTTCCCTCTCTGCTGACTGACGCGTATTGCCTCTGCTTTGCTTTTGGTCCAGCTGTCACCTACACTGTTAGCGATTACAGGCACAAGAACGGGCAAAAACCCCACATTACCAAAATGCCATGGCAAGTAGGATCAGTAGCAGGCAACATAAGAGGATCTGCTCTATTGAAAACCGTACCACTTTAGCCTCATATTCCAATAAAGACACGTTATAGACAGTACAGAAAAGCCAAGGAATTTATCAGCATTTGTCGATATTCCTAATGAAGCAGAAGATTCAACATGCAATAGAATTAGCCTACAACAAACCCTTGCATAGGGCCCATCCTTCTGAGTCCAGAAATCTCCTGCCTATTCCAGTCCGATACCCTCGTGAGAAATGAGCATCCCTCGAAGCCATTATTGTTATAAGCTAAAAGGCCAAATGAGACAAAGTACTGTTGCTCTTCATCTGAATAAACAAATCATTTTTAGATCAAATGCATTAACAATTTATCATTCGAAAATCCAATCAAAAGGAAAAAACAACAATACAGAACATTGATTTCCGACAGCTTTATCTTAATGAAGTGCACATTCCCTTTGTAATTAGCTTTGGAAGCTTTTTTTTTTTTTTTCCCCTTTCCCCAAGCTAATGTGTTATTTGATTTCCATCCAAACGCTACTAAATTGGAGGAAATTTCCCCAAAATGAAGTGGCTTTTGATAATACAGAAAAATGTCTACTCTCTCACTTTGCTATTTTTTCCACCAAAGAGCCAGAGTCGTGCTGCAGATGATTCAACTTTATTGCATGGTGTCTTTGCGAGGATGCTTAAATCAATGCCACAGTCGCTGTATTCTGCACAATGTGCCATTTGTAAACCAGAAAATACAACCTCGCCACTTTTATCCTTTCTCCTTACAGACATCAAATATTAATTTAACTTATATTATTACAGAGGAAAAGTGGACTCTGTTTTATTAACATTTCTAAAATTATAGATATTCAACCCAAAAAGTAGACTCCAGACAAGGCTCGAGAGTCTTTCGCTTGGATTTTATTTGACTTAATTAAAAAGCACTCAGTTCCTTTGTGCACTAAAGCAGCTGCTGACATTGCAGTAGCCACTCAGTCTTTCAAACCAAAACTATTACCTGAACTTAATAAAGTGTCTATTTAATTTATACACTCCCGTGAACTCACCTGTCTCCCACGGACACAACGTGGTTCCTGCTAATGACCAGCAAAGGCAGCAACTTGATGGCAAACTCACCAGAACCCTGGGGTAGCTCAGCTGCCCCATAACATAATTTCCATCACCTTTGCTCTGCCTTCTCTGACATTAATACCCTTATTCAATATCCATGATTCAATGATCCACCGTGCATTGCTGGAAACCCTTTGTGCCAGGCCACCTTGCTGTTCCTCCCCTAAATCTCTCTTTTAAATATTTTTTTTTTTAATGATGCTGAACAGAGGACTATTGCTTTCATCCTGCTTCACCGAGTATTTGCTGAAATGCAACAGTTAATTTGATAGTCTGGTTTTATTTAGATGTATTGCCAAGGTACACAGCAATATCTGTGATGGAGGATAAAACTCCAAACCCTACAATTACCACCTTATCCCTTAGTTAGACAGAAAGTCAAAAGGGATTTTGTCAAAAATCTCTGCCTCAATCCAAATTTTGGTCTGAGGTTCTGTCGCAAATTTTGGTCCTAGGCCTCTTGTAAAATGAACAGCCCAATTTCAAGCCCAGACCTGAACTGTTCTGACAACGCAGAGCATCCAGCCTTGGAGGGAGCTGCAGATGCTCTGGCTCCGTGCAGGACAGAGACGGACCCTCCAAAGTTGTTTGCCTGAAACTCAAGGCTCTGAGCAAGTTTCTGGGAGCTGCATCTCCTGAAACCGGCAGTGGAAATAGTTGTGGGGTTGTTTCGTTTTTCTTTTTCAACTCCCGCACTCAAAAGAGAACAAAGCCGTTCCCTAATACAGTTTGTGCATTTTATGGACCAAACAATTAAATAGGTTTTAAAACATGTGCTGACTGCATAATTCCATGCAGGGGAGTGTACTCAGCACTTCTAAACAGCAACCGATACGAGATACCACTTAATAGTACAAAACACCAGCAGTCCTGTTAAAATCAATAGAAAATTAGATGCTATGAAAATGCAATATGTGTCCAATTAGTTATAATTGGAGCAAATGGTGATGCAGATAAACTCCTGGAGGAAAACGTATGTGTCCAGAACGCTCCCTGCCTGCTTTCGGCACGGCGCAGGATCGGCGGTGGCGGCTCCGCTGTATCCCATAGCATGAATGATGAGCCATCTAATATACGTATGTTAACTGTTATCTAATTAAGGAGTTGCTCAGGGGCTGCAGGACTGCTCTGGTGCCCCACTGTGAGCGGTGAAAAATGATCCTCTGTCACCCAGAAACCTCCCTGTTGGATTTGACAAATTATGCCAGCAAACCTGCTTAAGAACTGAAAAATCCTTGGACAGGGTGACAGGCAGAGAAAGACGCTGTTTGGGGACAGTCAGTTATTTATTTATCCGGCGGAGTTTAAAAGTTGTGGCTCAGTCTCCCAGACACTCACTTTTTTCCCTGCCTGTCTGTTGTTAACACCAGTTCAAACTCCTTCTCACCGACTATTTCTCAGGCTTCTTTCAACTCCTAAAAACTCAGCTGCACGGCAAAACGGGAACTAGGTTATGTGATTCTAGCGCTTTATTTTTAACATCTTTGGTGCAACATATTGGCCTCCTCTTTGTTTCATCTTATGACTAAGGAAAAAGAGCAAAGTTCCCCTGTCACAGCAGCACAAAAGATACATCCCCAACCAAGCATCGTTCCGACCCCTTCGTGCCCTCATGGTGCATGGAAGCACATAATTTGTGGTACAACAAACACTATTAATTTGAGGGGCACTTTTTTCATATAAACGCTACAAATTATCCATTATTTTACCAAATCTGTTGGCTCAGAGCTATGGAGAAATAACTTTCTTTGGGGTTCATATTTTATTCCCATTTTAAGACAATAACGCAAATTATTAAAGACTTACGGTCGCAAAATAAAAAGAAAAAAAGGCTTGTGTTTACCCAGACCTGAAACCTCTTTGCATTGTTGCACATTGTTACTTACACTGTTAAGGAAACTGTTAGAAGAGAGGGAAAAAAAAAAAGAAGTGGCAGCTTTTATTTGTTACGCTGACTCAGCCGAACGGTGGAACAAGAAACGTTAAGACCCAATCCATAACTTTTGTGGCTGCTCAAAGGACGTATTCTTCCTCGACACTGATAAAACTTTAATATGTAGTTGCCCAGGTTTTTAATAAACTTGTCAACAAAAGAGCAAGGCAAATTGATGGGGACCTTCCCAGGAATAAATTCAGTTTCAAATAGGCCAAATGAACGTGGAGGACAGGGAGGGGACGGCACACCGGCAACTTTTGCTGGTCTTTGCAAAAACGGCACGATAGATTTTAGTGGGCGCGGGTGCGTCTTACTGTCTCAAAGACAAGGCTTCAGGACAAAGCTGGCTTAATTTAAAGACGGCGACATGGCGCAGCTCCCCCGCGCATCACAGCCCTGACACCGGTGAGGAAGGGCAGGGACAAAGCTGGGATATCAATACCCTTCTCACCGGCCTGCCCGCTCATCCCGGTCCCACAGCAGACCCGCTCAGGGACAAATTGCAACATCACTCCCTGCTTTTTATCCCCAATCCCCCATTGCATGTATTTCAGGGCATCCCCTCCAAGTAGGACCTGCACAGCCACCTCTTCTGCTTGGCCAAACCATCCCTGCTCCATCTTTTTCTTTCAAATACTCGAGGCTGAGCTCAATTAAAGCAAAACACAGTGTTCTGCCACTGCTGGTACAGCAGCTGGATCGCACTCCCGCAGCCTATAGCGACACGTACCCCTCACATATAGGGACTACTTATATTGCATCCCCGTGGACATAACCCACCCACATCGTCCACCTTCTGCAAGGTTAGACGTGAAATCACTGCATGAGATTCATTAGCTTCTACTAGCCTCAATCAAGCTGGTGCCTTAAATTATTAAGACTTGTTTGTTGGTTGTATTTTTTGCTGTTAATTTGTTTACCCGATGTAAACACAAATATTAAATCAGAGCTTCCAATAATCTCACCGCCAGCCAATTAACCCGCGGCGTCCCAGAAGGGGACACCAGTCCCTTCAGCTCGGCCACTCCTTGCCAAGCTTCGTTTCCCTCGTTGCCAGCTCCCTCCCGACACCTTCCTTTTCTTACATTGAACAACTCCAACAGCCCAAGTCCTGCCTCTGACACAGGGTCACTTCTCAGATTGCCCCGGCCATCCCAGCGTACTTTATTCTTGACTGCTCTTAGGTCACCAGATTCCTGCTCCCGAAGCTTTATCCAGCTCCCCAAATGCCAGGGTTGACTTGCCTATGTAAGGGCTTTGAAGGGACGGTTCCTGTCCTTACAGCTGCTGGGTGACTTCTGCGGTAGACGGTCACGAGTCCCACGCCTCTTGGCTGCCCAGATGCCACCTAATCCGGTCCCACCAGAAGGGCAGCTGAGAATGAACGCTATTTATAGCAGTTGTTCCCCAGTCCCCCCCAGGGCTCAACAGTTTGCCCAAGGCTTTTTTAGATAGCAGCACAGGTCCCAGCGCAGGCCATATCTGGGCATGGGAAGGCATTTACAGGCACAGCCCCGTGCATCATGAAAAAGGAAAAAAAAATAGAAAAAGGAAAAAAAACAACAAAAAAAGGAAAACCCTGCATCTGTTGGAGGTGTCAGTCGCCCTGCTTCCCCCGACCCCAGCATGTAGCTTGCCTCCTGAGCACCACCAGCAACCGCTCCAACTGTTAGAACATTTGACTGCTAAATTGTGCTTTTTTCAAGACATATCTGTGTCTGAAAGCCTTCCCCTTTTACACAAGGATATCCACCACCGGCCTCTGCTCCTCCATACAGACCGCTTTGCAAAAATACAGACTAAACCAGGGGCGGACGCTGATGCTGGTTAACCAGTGTTAGCAAATCTACCTTCAGAGTATCGCGGGGCACAGCAGAGGTCAGGGGGAGGGAGCCCGCGTTGGGCAAGCTGGAGGTGTCCGTGCTGGCATTGCACAACCTCCTGAGCACTAGCAGGGCCACCGAGCAATTGCACCCAGCTGGAAACCATCACCCGTGAGGCAATGAGTAACCCTGTGCTGCTGGAGCATCTCATGGACCCCATCGCCCAGCTCGCTCCCGCTCGGATATCCCCCAGGCAGCCACGGCCCCGCAGGGTCCCAGTTGAGGTCCAGTCGTGGCACCTCGTCCCTTGTACCTGCTCAAAGATGTTGGAGAGTCTGGACAAGTCTTTGCATTTTTGGCGTGAGAGTAGAGGGGGCACAGTCCGGCCAGGCTGTGCTGTCTCCCCCAAACACAAACTGGGCATCCCTGTGCAAACCAACACCAAAGCAGGGAAGCCCTTTCAAATCCAGAACAAGCTCGTTCTTGGGTAGATGCACCAACGCGTCTTTGCCTTCTCCAGCTTTAGCCTCGCAGCACGAGCAATGGCTTCAACAACTCCACAGCAAGCACCTGCTCTGCCTCTGGGGGAAACTGAGGCAGGGGAGCTACGCGACTCATTTGCAGTGAAACTCGCGCCTCATCCTTGGAGCACTGCTCTCACCGCGACCTCCCTCCTGCCGACAGGAAAGCATCTCTCGGCATCGCTGCCTGCTTGGCTGAGGTCAAGAGCAGCTTTAGCGTCAAGCAGCAAACATTAAACCCAGCGTCTTCTCTGGGAGGCAATCGCAAGCTGAAATCAGCCCTGGGCTTTCAGGGGAGGGATCTGAGCTGAGGAGCGAGGATATTTCTCTTGCGAGGAACACACCACCCCCTCGCCCACAGTCACTGCTAAGTGCAAGATGTGGTGAAAGTCTTTAAAAATAGATATATTCCCAAGCAATTCATGCCGCTTGCATCTGGCAGGGCGAACCTAGCATGGAAGCGCTTTCTTACTGACTAAAAAGGATCGTTAGCAGCTCGAGGCTCGTGCAACCTTGGCTCTCTCCTCCTCTCTTCAGGGGCCTTCTCTTGTTCTTGGCCTAAACCAGTCCTGGGAAACACAAGGGAAGCCCTGCCCAGCTAGGCTGGTGTCAAAGGCAGGGAAAGATACTGCAGTGCAGTGCTGATCTCTTCTGCAATCGGACGTGCAGACTAGCCCGAATGCTGAGTCAGCACAATTTCTTTTTTGATTGGTTGATCCGAGTAACATACTTTCAATGTATGCTAAAGGGGCAGCAATTAATACGTTTCCCCCCTATCCCCACCTTTCCAAACCGCTTCGAACCGAACGCACAAATCTCACCCCCAAAGTCACTCTCTGGCCCTAAATATTCTGAGGCTCTTTCATTTTTAATTTAGGGCATTAAAAAAAAAAAATTTGCAATCTAAGCGATGCTCACTTTGATCGACTTGTGCTGCTGCAGCTAAAATATCTGTCCTGCAGGTCAATCTAATCATGCTTAATAGCAGTTTATTCTTCAACGCAACATTTTTCACGTTGGGTCGACAGTTTTAAATGAGATTGCTGATGCACCCCTTTACTAATGCTTTTACCAGGGCCAGCACATCCCTTGAAATACTTGTGCAATAAAATGCTTTATTGCTCTTGATGAATGCACTATTAAACTTGAATTGCAAACATGCTTCCCCCCCCACCCTTTTTTTTTCCCCCCCCCCCGAAAGAGGGTGCTGGAATTTATGGGACCACCTGTCTCCCAATATTAAGTAATAGTAATGACAGTAATAATAGATCATCAACATAACAAACACAGAAAACTAGAAAAAGCCCAAACCCGCTGGGGAAAACCGCATGGCACAAATTTGTCCCTGTGCTCTCATGTGCACGTGCAAAATATCCATCTTATACCTGCCGGCAGTTCCGCTTACACGCGGAGAATTCATCTCGAGAACGGCTGGGTTTTGTGAGGCATAGAATAGAAAAATTTAACTAATTTGGTCCACTGGATTTATGGCTTTTACAACTCTCTGAGCTCCTGTTTCCGCACCCGGCACTTGGAACATCTTGGTTTGCGGGACGGATCGACGCGGCCGAGCATCCCGGCGCTGCCGCGTGACACCGGCTCCGGCACGGGTGCCCCTCGCAGCGCGGCGGCACCTGGGGCTGGGAGATGTTTATAACGAGCGAAAAAAGATGTGGCTTAATTTTAGCTACCAAGCGGAGTGGATCTAGTGCAGCGTTTTAATCCAAAGAGGTGTAAAAGGCAAGAGGAGCTGCCACGAAGTGGAAGAACGGCGCTAACTGGTCGCCGAAGACCTGCGGCCGTCATCTGCCTCCATCAACGCCAAGGGGCTGCTGTGTCTCTGGGGGGGACACACTGAGACGCCCCGTTTAATTTTAAACATCATCCAAACCCAGGTGCCTCTGGACACGTGCCACGGCGAAGCCTCCCCTGCCACCTCCGCTCCCGTGCTGCGAGACAGCGCTCAGAATTATAGCTTCGAAAATATTTACATAAAAAATAAATCTGAGCACTTAGTGACTTCCTAAAGTTAGCAATTCCACGTGATTAACAAGCGTATTAATTCAGAGGAAGGGGGGGGAGGAGATAAAAATTGCATTAGGAATGCAGGTATCTACTGTAAATCAGACCACGAGGACCTTCGCGAGAGCAACGCACAGGAGTTATAATAAAACCTACATTGAGGAAAGAAAGAAAGAAAGAAAGGGAAGGGGGAAGGGAGAGAGAGAAGAAAAAAGGAAAAGGAAAAAGAGGGAGGAAAGGAAAGGAAAGGAAAGGAAAGGAAAGGAAAGGAAAGGAAAGGAAAGGAAAGGAAAGGAAAGGAAAGGAAAGGAAAGGAAAGGAAAGGAAAGGAAAGGAAAGGAAAGGAAAGGAAAGGAAAGGAAAGGAAAGGAAAGGAAAGGAAAGGAAAGGAAAGGAAAGGAAAGGAAAGGAAAGGAAAGGAAAGGAAAGGAAAGGAAAGGAAAGGAAAGGAAAGGAAAGGAAAGGAAAGGAAAGGAAAGGAAAGGAAAGGAAAGGAAAGGAAAGGAAAGGAAAGGAAAGGAAAGGAAAGGAAAGGAAAGGAAAGGAAAGGAAAGGAAAGGAAAGGAAAGGAAAGGAAAGGAAAGGAAAGGAAAGGAAAGGAAAGGAAAGGAGGAAAGGAAAGGAAAGGAAAGGAAGGAAAGGAAAGGAAGGGGCAAAGTGTCAGTAAGGAAAGGAGGGAAATTTTACATGAAAATTTTATATAACACATAATTTTATGTTATACTTAGGATGGTAAGAATCATCCTTATTTTTCATCCAGAGACTCAAGCTAATATTGGCGATTAACAAGGAAGCAAAACTGTAACCCCGCTTGGGCACCAGAGCCTTCCTGCTTGGGCTCAGCCCATTTCCCAGCACTCACCGACTTCCTGTTCAAACCTGACCCCAAAACAGGGCTGGGCACCCACAGGACCCATCCACATGGGGGCCTGGGGGCTGGGGACCATCCCCACCTGGGGGATTGCTGCTGCTGGGGTTGAGCCCAGAGGCTGCTGCATCCCCACGGCAAAGCCACGAGAGACCCCGCTGTGGGCAGCCCAAAAAGCCCCAGTGTGCCAGGGCCCAGCAGAACCAGAGCATCCAAAAATGCAAACGGAATGGTGTGTAAATCATCCAGGCTCCAAAGCAAACCCAGCCTTCCCCAAGCCACCTGGCAAAGAAAAGGCTCCTCCTTTGCTGGGAAGGGGCTCAGCACTTCCCACGCCTCCATCAGCTGTGGTATTTACTTTAAACAACAAAAAAAAAACCCCAAACCTCTTAATAAACGCCACGTAGGAAATCTCCCCAATAGCCCAGGCTGCCTTTTCTAACCTGCTATTCACAAGCTCCTGCTTACAGTCAAATCCCCTTTGGTGTACGTGTAACAAGTGCTGACGACGCTCATCGTGAATCGAGCCAGGGGAAGATTCCACCAAATCCTAAGCCAGGTTCCTGCCCGGTCCCCGTGCCCGGGAGAGGATGCTGTGACGGGTACCTCGGCACAGAATGCCAGGACATGGCACCTACCAAATGATGCCTTGGGAGCCTGTTAGCCGAGTGAAGAGGGGTGGTGGGATTGCACGGAAATTGCTCAAAAGCAAAAGGTTGCGCCCCACGGAGATGGGAGCGTGGGTTCGGGTACCTGGGGAGCAGCTTTGTGAGGAGTTTGGCTTTGCCCGTCATTGCAGAAACGAGGGGATGTTTGGGGCTGAAAGCTTTAAACCATTGGACGTGACTCCCACCCAGGCAGGACTTTAAACTTGTATTTAAAACCAGGTTCTTTCATCCTGCCTCATTATTTTAGGATCCTGGAAAAAACCAGCAAACTATGCTACACTCGAAAAGGCGAAAAAGGAAAAGCGAAAGCCAGTGAAGGCTTCCAGAATTAAAGGAGCTAATTTGCTTATCTTCCCCTGGGAAAATAAGCCCCCTATAATCAGAGCACTCCTCTGGCTTCAGCTGCGATCTGCTGCTGAAGACCTCCAGTTTTAAGCACAAAAAGTTTTAATGCGGGAAGATTCAAAAAGCAGAGTTTGCACATTCATTTCAAGCCAAAACACTGCGCACCCGAGTCACAACTGTTGTCTCCTTTTCCTCCCTCTTCTTCTCCCCCTCCTCCCTCTCCGTTTGTATTTCCTAGATTGAAAGACCAGCCAGCTCTGTTTGCTCTGTGGCCTTATTTTGGGGGGAAAAAGGGTTGACGGGGAAGCAGGAGAGAGGAGGGCTTGGCCTGCATCCCTGTTAAAACCCGGGAGCGGACAGCCAGCTTTCCTCTGGCATCGCCTTTCAAAGCCCATGCCGCAGTCAGCATATTGAATATTTAATGTCCTGATGAGCATTTCCACCTGCTGACACAGGCAAAGTGACAGAACAATACACGCGCTGGAACAAGATCATCAATTGACTCCCCAGTCGGTCTGCCAGGTCAGGCAGTTAAAAAAAAAATAAATAATAATTTAAAATAATCTGTCTGTCTTTCTCCCCCGCTTTGCCCCGGGGTCACACATTGCTCCTCTGAGAAGGGTTCCCACCTGAAATACATACTTCTTTACATTCCATAGCTTGCCAGGTTCATATGGGCATATAAAGAAGTATGTCTCTCAAGCAGGTAGTTTCAACATGCGCATTTATATGGTCACAGGAGGAAAAATAACGCTGATTTACAATTTACATCCCGACAGTGAGTTACGGCTCGGTTGAAACCAGCAGACTTTCCTCCTGCCCTGCCCACGTGCACACACCCACCCTCCCCCTGCCCAGCTCTTGCTCCTTGCTGGTAATCCTGGGCTTTGCCCTCGGCAGGTGATGGATTTTGGTCCCTGGGAAGAGGAACTGGATAATTCACCGGACACAAAGCAGCAGAGGTCCGGTGGCTGCCCTGGCAGGGGCTCTTTGTCACATAAATGGCACGGAGTAAAAGCCAACCTCCCACTCTGCCTAAAAAGTAGGTGTTTCATTCGAAATCCTAAAACTTTCGGCAATTAAAAAAGACCAAAATGTGGTTTAGTGGCAGGGATTTGCTTTATATGCATACAGACATAATTTCAGACAAAGCCATGTGGGGGAAAGTTAAATAGATGTTATTTCCCAAATGCCTCCATCCTGCAGTTTGGAAACAAAAAGCCAATTTGTTTTCAGAAAGCCGAAAAATCAAACGGCCAGCTACTCATTTAAAAGCCAACACTGGGAAAGACTGCTCCATTTGCCAGAGTAAGAAAACTCATCAGCTCCAGACAAGCAATTGCTTTCATCACTAAGTAGAGATTAAAGCATAGGAAGAAGAAAGCATCTTACCTAGTGAATCCAATGATTTTTTTCCTCTGCTGGTCACTGTGAGCGAGACACTACCTCGCAGATACGCAAACCCCAAAAGAGAGCACGTGTCTTTCAGGGAGTTCGGGGTATTTAAAAAAAATAATAATAATAAAAAAAAAATGTTGCTTCTAATAAGTCATCCAGTTGAGCTCCACGCCAGCTAAGGGGTTCGGGGGAGACACCTGCAGTATGTAACACAAAGCAGCCAAAGCGAGGTGCCAGGAGCTGGGGCCAAAGTCTTTGCGAGTTCTTCCCCGTGGGACGCGCGCCCGCTGCCCCACGCTTCTGCACCCCTGGGGCTCGGCCCCCGCCTGCGGCCGCTGCCTCTCCCCCTCTCCCTCGCCTCCCCGCAGCCGCGCTGAGCTTTAAAGCTCCGCGAACAATGTGGGCCGAGTGGCAGGGCTGCGATCGCCGCCCGGGCTGAATAGGAGACTATTATGGGCAGGATTTAGGCAGGGAGTGGCGGCGGAGGTCACGGCGGGCGCCGCCTGCTCGCTCAGCAGGGCGAGCTCACCTGCGCCCGTCGCCCCTCGCCCGCCCGACCCATCGATCCCAATTTGCAGGCGAGGGCGGAATGGCTGCCTTCGCGCTAATGAATTTTCCCGTTCCTCGCAGCCTTCTAATGAACCCTTTAAAGAGGGTTTAAGTAAACTTAGCAAGCGGCAAACTAAGCGCTTCGGAATACCTAATTGTATCGACGCTTTCGAGCCGCTTTTTAAAACGCCGCTGCCAGCTGGGGAGTAAATATTTCCCCGCTCCCCGTCGACTTCCAGCACCACCGAAAAGCAAAGGCCGCGTGGAGCCGGGGTGCAAATCCGCTGCGCTCAGCCCCCAAAATGGCTTTACACCACTCATGCAACACCAGCACATGCTTGGGTGCTGGCTCTGTGCAGCCGCCCTCCTCATCCCCTGAGTTTGTTGGCCCTTTTAACCATCGCTATTTGTCTCACTTCGAGGCAAATTTCAACCTTTAGTTTGGATTAAGGGGAAGAGAGATGGAGCTGTGGCACCATTGTAATGCATGACTGCGGGGAAATTAAAGCGAAGGGAGAGCTGAGGAGTGTGAGGGAAAGTCTGAGTGCTTAAGATTCAGGGCAAAAAAAAAAAAGAAATAAAAGAAAAACAACAAAAATCAAAGTGCTGGCGGGGGGGTTTTGCAGAGCCAAGGCACTCCATGGTATGGAATTTCCTTCAGACCGACAACAGTAGGACGGCTACTGGACTTCTTGGACCATTAAACATCTGCAACTCATACCCAATTTGCTTTCTTCAAATGCATTTGACACTGGCTGTCCTGAACTGTCCCCAACTTCTGCAGACGAGCAGGACAGCAGCTGCCAGCCACTGAAGAGAGCACTGTGTACGAGCTAAAAAAAATGACCTTTTAAATCCTTTGCTTAAACTGAAGGCTATGACACAACCACGGCAGCAAAGTTCATCCTGGAGGTTTAAATTTTGCTTTGAGGCTCTGTGTGGAAGCTGGCACTTTCCAGGGTTCTGCCTTTGGGTAGAGGAGCAGATAAATGGTGCTTTTACTGGTGACGCCACCGGCACCCCATGATTCCCATCCTGCAGCTACCACCAAGAGTAAGTGATGGTGGGTGAGCGTTGTCCAACATCCTCGACCCACCCAGGCTCACAGGGCTTGCTCTTAGCAAAAAGACTCACAGAATAGAATTGTGGCTGTTCTGAGGAGAAAAATGGATGGAGACCTGGATAGTGCGGATGTCAAGGTGCAAATAAAAAAGAAGAGCCGCAGGTACTGCCTGGAGGTGGAGAGGGAAGGACGATTCTGAGAGGAATGGAAAGCAAAGTGCTGTATATTATAGCCCTGCTCTGCCCCAGGCTTGAGGTGCTGCCCATGTCTGGGCGGCAAAGTGGAGCTTGAGCTGTGCAGCACAAAATTTCAGGGACTTTGGAGACAGCCCGTATTTCGGGTTGGGTGCTGGGGAAGGGAGATGCAAGCAGGGCCGAGGCAGAGGAGTGCGCTCGCCCCAGCGCAGCCCATAGCAGAGGGGCTGGGCTGGACATGGGGCTTGGTCCTTGGGAGATGCAAACACAACCACCCGCTCGAGAGAAGCCCGGCAATTAAACCGACGGCACAAATCACAGTTTTCTGCCTATACAATTACACGCAATCGCTGAGTGCACGCTCGCTTCGACCCAGACATATACCTGTACCCATACTTAAAACACAGCCTGGAGAGGCGTCGCATTTGGATGATGTGCTACACCTGCTTATAGATAGCATTTATATCTCTAAGCATAAAGATGTGTAAAATACACATACGCATGCTATAAAACACACCTAAATTTTTGCGCGTGTGTGTTATGTGCCACAGTATCCATCTCACAATACCGGTGTCTATACATTTATGTGACTAGGTATCACCACTACCACACAAAATATAACAACCGTAGTCCACTCTAAGCTGCAGAAGCAATAGCACTCAACTGCTGTATGAAGTGTAACCTGAATTCCACACCGTTGTAGGGAAAACCCAACTTCTCTTCCTCCTCCACCTCCTCACATTCCCTTTCTGATTGTCCACAAACCATGCACCTGTAATTGATGCTCATTTCTCCGCATTTTAACAGTTAATCACCGCAGCACTGAGAACATTGCAAGTTAGGCTAAGTTTAACCACATTTCACCCTTTTGCTCTGGCTGCTATTAGCTCATAGCACTAGTTTGTTGCAAATAAATAAATAAAGCCCCAATCCCCCCAGGTGTCATTAGCCAGCCTGTGTCTGAATTAGGCATTTAAAGGCCGGTTTAACCTTGCAGAACGGTCGCATGTCAAAGTTCTAACATTTCAGTTCAGATTATTCTAGTGCACTGCTTGCTCTGCAGTTTGTTAGGTTTTCTTTCTTTCTTTTTTTTTTTTTTTTTTAAATGCAGAGTGTGCCACAGCAGAACAAAAAAAAAAAAAAAGCGGAGGGAGGGGGGGGAAGGTCTCCTAACCCATCCACAGATTAAACACACACCCAGCACATCCCCGCACAGACACACACACACACATTTGCCGGATGCAAAACCCCATATTTAAGTCCCCGGGTAAGTTGGATGGGCACTCAGTGCCTAGACTGGTCAGAAAAAGTATTTTAAAAACAAGCTGAGCTGGTAGCGGTTAAAGGCAAGGCAGGGAGCAGAAGAGAGGGGGAGGAAAAAAAAAAAAAAAAAGACATACCAGTTAGGAGCTTCTGTTGCAGCAGAGGACTCACCAGAGCACTAGCTGAAAGCTGAATCAGCTTTCGAGAGTTAGGGATGCATAGAGGAGGGTCATGGAATCACAAGGTAATAATGCGCTTCATGCTGCAGCCGTCAGCCTTCTCCTTATAGCCAATCTCTAATGCAGGAAGGGAAAAAGAGAGCAGGCCCAGGAATGGTATTAGTCCTCACTTGGAGAAAAAAAAAAAAAAAAAAAAAAAAAAAAATCATCAGGCAAACCCTCCCCTCCCCATCCACCCTTACCTCACCCCCTCCACCCAGCACCGCTCCAAACTCCATCCCCGCTGCTGCAGCGCGGCGGGGCGAGGGTGAGGAGCGGGGGGAGGAAGGCGGGAGGCAGCGCGGTACAGCGGGGGCTGAGCGGCGGAGCGGGGCGGGGGGAGAAGCGAGGCTCCGGGCAGCGCCGCCGGCGAGGCAGGAGTTAAGGTAGAAGCAACCTTGCCCGCCCGGATTGCAGCACACCTTGATGCGAAAGGGCTGCGCCTGCAGGACTGCCTGAGCCCCCCCGCCCCCTTCCCCTTTCTCCTCCTCACACCCACCCACCCACCCCCCCCCGCCCTTTCCCCGGGGGGTCAGCCCGGGCTGGGGGTCAGCCTGGCGGCGGGGATGCACACGCACAGCCCGGGCGGAGGGGAGAAGGAGGAGGGGGGAGCGCTGGTCAGAAAGCGAGTCCACCTTTCCAGTGCTTATATACCCAGCGAAGCATCCGAAACACGCACTCCCGGGCGAGCGGCCCCTGCCCGTGCTCTTCCCTCCCTGACCATATTTAGTCAACCACGGCAAAAAATAGCCCGTCAGCTGGAGGCTGCTGAGCACTATTTGGAGTTCAATCGCTCCTCGCAGCCCATTGACTACTGGTCCTGCAGGGTCCTGACTCTGCCTTTTTTTTCCCCTCCGCTATTTTTAGCTAGGCCAAATAAAGAGGGAGCTCAGCTTACTACTCTCCGCCGGCCGGCCGGAGGTTTCGCGGGGCCCTGGCTATGTTTGGTAAGCGCCGGCGTTGGGAGACGGGGAGCGGAGACCTTGTCCGTGCTGGAAGACCTTTGGCTCCTTCCTGTCTTTCTTCTTCTTTTCTTTCTTACATTTGTGTTTCTTCCTCCTTGGTAGAAAGGTCTCCAGGCAAGAAGATGGGGAAGAAACTCAAGGGATCCTGATTTTCACCTGGCAGAGGGAAGAACTGGGATTCAAAGATCTTGTGCCAAGGCCAAGACCCTCACCACAAGGTCCCGGGCAGCTCGTTGTCCAGCCACACCTGTCCTCCTGTGTCTCCAAAGGTGCTGAAGGATGGGAAGGTGTTGGACCTCCTGCCCTCCACGGGGAGCACCGGGGACACCCATTACCAGCAAGGGAATCCCCCCCGCCAAGGTGGGTTCATGTGGATCACCAATATGGTGATGTCTCTTGGACCTTGAGGTAGTGGGAGCTTTGCAGCCTCCTAAGTTTCCCCAGTGGTACCCTGAGGAGGGACAATTTTGGCAGCGTAGGTACTGCCCTTGGCTTGCACCCAGAGAAGCAGGTGAACATCTCTAGAAACTTGAGCAAGACCCAGCCTGAGAGTAAAGATGTCCAGGACAGCAGAGCCCTGAGGAGATCACCTTGGAAAAGCAGATAAATGATGACATGCATGGTATTGTCTGCATTCAGCCAACCTGTTCTGCTTGTTTGAGCAGCAGGTCTCCACCTTGGAGCACCTCCTGAATCCAGTGGCCTACCCTGCTCTGCCCACTCCAGGTCTCCATACCCTGCTGCTTCTTTGAGGCTCAGCCAGGAGGACCACAACACCTCCTCACAGCCCAGGGACACCTCATGCTGCCAATGGACCGCCGACATGGGCAGGCTTTGGGGATCAGGGCTGGAGGGACACCCACCTGTGGGGTCTGTGCACTGCTTTGCAGAGACCTGGAAGTGCCAATCACAGCGGATACCTCCACTTAGGACATCCGCGTGAGACTGTCAGGCAACACTCATCTGAAGTTGTTGTACTCATTGGGATAGCTGATAGCAAGTCATCTAAGGATGGGAAATGCCTACAGGAACCACCCCACAATGCCACGAGGTGGGAAGGGCTCCCAGGAGGTCCAAGTGGTGCTTCCCCATGCCGTGATGTCTGAGCTCCCCAGCTCTGAGGGCAATGCCAGAAATAGCCTCTACGGCTGACGCGTCTGCTCTCTGTCCTGGGCTGCTTTGGTTCCTTTTCTGTCTCAGCCAACGGCTCTCCTGAACCCGCGCTGGGAACTTGGATTTCCCTCTTCTTTCCTGGTCCCAAGGACAAGCTATTCCACACTGTCACCATTCAGATAGCCCAGCACGGGATGTCTGTGGTAGCAAAACCCTGATGTCTGATGTCCCTGTGGTTCCAGAGCCACTGGGCGTCACCTGGGACTTTCAGTGCTTTCCCAGCCCATGTCCTTTCACTAGCCAAAGCCATGGAAGCCCTTCTCCACCCTGGTTTACCTCAGGGTCACCCCAGATTCATCCAGGAAGGCCATTACCCAAAGTACCAGCCCAGCCAGTACAGGGCGAGTTCGTCGCCTGTTACCCTTTTGGGAGCATCTTGGGGTTTTTGAGAACTCGAGTGCCAAAAGCCACAGGTTCCCGTGTTATTTTCAGCCCCATCTGAAATCACAAAGTCCCTGGGAGGAGCAGCTCCCCATGCCCCCTTGGGACCCTGCACCAGTGGTAGGGGAGCCGTTAAGAGCCGCTCGCTATCGCAGGCGCAATCATGCCCTTCTTTGGATTGAGTGAGTTGTTATCACATCCCTGACAGGTTCCCCAGGGTTGAGAATCCATCCCGACACCGAGATATGTTGGGAACAGGAGCAAACTATAAACAGAGCTGAACCAAAAGCAAATGTCTGAGATGTGAATTAAGAGATTGTATAAAACCTAAGCCTGCTTCTTGCATGCACTTCTCTTCGCTAACTGATGTACACCACAGTCACCCTTGAGCTCGCAGGGACTAAAATATCTGCGTTCGTCCCCAAAATGTATGGCATCTCTTTGTCAGGGCTTGGTTTGGAGCTTGCACCATGTGCCGAAAATGCTGGGAGTTTGGCATGCAGAGACTGCCAGGAGAGATGGGTCCTGAATGTGCAACCACCACAGCCTGATTGACTCTATATATATATATATATGTGTGTGTGTGTGTACACATATGCATATATGCATGTGTGTATGCAATAATTATGTGTATACGTGTGCACATAATAATTCTGCATTAAAGCTCCTTTAACCAAAGAAGCCTGAAGAAGGTGCATGGCAGACTAAAATGGAACCAGTTCCAAATATTGTGCGAGAGATTGCAACACTCCAAACAAAATGCAAGATGTTACTTTAAAAGAAGCAGGCTTGGGCTTTTGAATTTATGTAACCTAAACTGATTTTGTCTGTTTGAAATTGTTGCGGCGTGTTGGGAATCTCAAAGAGGCGAGGAGCAAAGCTGCAGACGTTTCCTTTGGAGTCCAAGATTACAAGCCCCTTTACTTCTCCTTGCAGCTCCAAAGCTGTTAATGGTTTGCTTCATTTTATTAACAGCAGACAAGAAAAAAAGAATTTCTTTCTCGGAGCATGTGTGAGGTGACAAGTTGGATAATAACAGCTCCTTTGGAAGCTTTTATAGTACATTAGGCAAACATAGTGGATGTTTATAGACTTTTAAAAATGCTGATTATATAAAAAAGCATTTATAGCCTTCTAAAATACCAAGCTACTGTAATATAAATATTTCCAATAATAAAAAACTAAAATTGCAGATTATTGACCCAATTGGAGCATTGTTTTTCATATTGATTTCTGGTTTCCTTTGGGCCAAAATCTCGAACCAAAAGTTTGCCCAGTGCCCTGTGATAAAATCAGCTCAATCAGATTTTTGCATCCTTCGGCAGATGCTGCGCTTTCCTGGGAGGAAGTCAAACTGACTGAACCTTGCACCCCACTCACCCTCTCAGCACCCCCAAACACCTCCAGCTCAAGGAAGCTCCTGGAAAAGCCGGGCATCTCCCAGCAACCTGCTGGTCCAGGCACCTTCCCACCTCGCTGGTGGTGAGGAGGCTCTTGCTCACCCAGTGGTTGGTCTTCCTCTGTTCTCTGTGAGAACGTGTATGAATAATTGAGTTTTATTGGCACAGAAGCCTGAATGTGGCTGCTCCTGGCTGATAAGGTTGCTGGGGATGTGCCTTCTCTCTTTTTTTTTCTGTCTCTCTTTCTTGCTTTGACCCAGAATTCCATCAGTGGGTGGAATTAGCTTTTGCCAATGACAGTTGTCTCAACGCAGATAAATTCTTCCCAAAAATTAAGGTCTTGACAAGTTGGCACATTCCCACCAAAACCCAAATACCCCAAACACCTAATGAGGAGATGAGTTATTCTTCGTTTCATAAAAGGAAATTTTTTTCTTGGCTTTGTCCTTTATTAATGATTGGGAAAGACCAGCTCTGGGCTTTGAAGCTGCCTGCAAAGTCCCCTCAGTCAGCCCGAGATCTGGCTCTTACATGACTATAGTTGATACATAGTTTAACCCCAAAGTGTTTATTTCAATTTCATCCCCCTGGAGCCATTTTTCTTTGGTTTTGGTAATTTAAATTAATTAATTTATTAAAAAACACCTTTTTTGTGCAAGGTTCCACCTCTTCATTACCTGAGCCCATTGCGAAATTTCACATGTGGTTATGATGCGAAAGGTGCCTTTTTTTTTCCTTCCCCCACCCCCCCCCCCCAAGCTTTTCCCTGTCATTTGGTGTTTCTGGCAAGAGAAAGAAAACAGAATTGTTTTCAAAACTAACACCAAACACAAATGGTGTTCATTGGTAGCACACTACTAGCACCCTTCCCTCCCGAAACCTTAATGTGGGGGAACAGTGCTGTGATGCTCTCCCTTTTTAAATTGGGAAACTGAGGCAGGAGAAAGGGGTTGCTTTGCCCAGGGAGCAAGGGCATGGCCGGGGGGATGCCGGGGAAGCCCGGGCTGCCTCCCCGCGTCTTCCCCTTGCGCTCAGCCACCTCCTGGGCTTATCAGCATCTCGCTGTTGGCGGATGAAACGGTGACATTAGTGATAACTTAAGCCAATGACCCACTGGCTGACCTGAGCTCGTTCACACGTTGTGGGCTTTTTGCATTCGGCGAGATGGAAAGGCTGCTTTGGGTTTTTTCTCAGACTTTTCAGAAGTTCTGAAATACAGCCGTCGGATGCCATCGTAACACTGAAATACGGCCGTTTCGCTGGCTGGCTGGGAGATTTTCGGTATCTCTGTACACACATATATGCAAAACCAGCACGTTGTTTTTGCAATTTGTGTCTGTAATATAATGCTCTTTGGTTTGGAAGATATTTCTCTGAAGACACGAACCACCTCACCTCTGCACACAAATGTTTTTCAATTATTAGAGGGTTTTTTCCTACGTTGTTGGTAACAATCGGCAAAAATGCAGCAGAACAAAAGATTTTCGTAGCGGTCTCTGTTTAAGTATTTATAAAGCACCATTCTCCCAGGTACCTGGTTCTTACTGTCATCTTAAAAGATTATTATGCTATCATACTGTAAAGGAAAGAACAAAGGGCCACTCATAAGTTTAACCAAAACCCCCCATATTTTCCAACTTGTGTGATCTCTCTGAAACCTGGGATCTTCTTTTGTGTCAGGGACATTTATGTCTTCTCCGATGTCCTTCCAACAATAAGTGTTCCAGCAACAGAGATCACATTATATACTGTGGTTTTGCTTGTGGTAGAACAAAATTAAATGAGTACATAAATTACTCTGCTCCTGGAATAAAGAAACAAGCAAAGGAGGGTTTTCTTAAAGTGGCTCTTTTTTTTTTTTTTTTTCTGTTAGGATGAGTTAGATTTCCTGAAACTACGTGCAAATTAAAAAGTTCACAGATCAGGCTTATTGTGAAAGCTAAATCTCAGCCTCATTTTGAGAGGCGGCGTATTTAGGAAGATACATTTGGATTTGTATAAGAACTTGTAATTGGTTTCCCACATCTTCCCTGAGCGAACGCACCTCCCGCTCCCTCCCAGATTAACGCTGGTGGTGCTTAATAGCAAAAAGGACAGTTGTGGCTTGGTGCACACCGCAGAAGAAATATCTCTTGATGGAAAGGGAGTCAATTCCTCTGCAAAGACTCACTCCCTTGAATAACTCACACCTGAAATGCAGCAGTGCCCGTTGCACCCCCAGGTGCAGCCTGCTGCAGGGTGCCATCCTCAGTACGGTTGTGAGGAACAAGAAGAGCATCCTTGGAGCGATGAAGGCTGTGGCAGGGACACCAGTGAAGATGGTCCAAGTCCCCTTGAGCACCTCCACCCCAGTCCATTAAGTATGAACCTCCACTCAGTTTTCTTATCAGGTTCCTCCACGGCAAATCTGAGGCCAGGAGTGCCTGGGGTCACTGCCAATGGATGGCCAGACCCCGGGCTGGGCCAGATTGGTTTGGGAGCAGAGGAACTAGGGGAGGAAGGGAGAGAAATAAGACCAGGAACTGACATGAGAGAGCTGCAGGCTGGTGGAAAAATCAAAGTAATGGGAAGGGCCCCACGGTTTTTTGCTCAAACACATCTTTTCTGTGCACAGGATAAGGTAACAAGATGCATGATTTATTTAGCATGGAGAAAACAGCTGTTCAGAGGAAGTGTGGGAGTTTTTAGGCAATCATGTTCAGTTCCTGAGGAGTCCCATTTACAAATGCTCGCCACTTCATTTTACACCCTCCTTGCCTCTCGTTTCCCTACAGTTATCTCCCCATCAGGCAGTGCTGCACAGATGCTTTAGGGTCTCACTCACTCTTTACTTCTGCCTTCACTTCAATTCCCTGATGTTGTCAGGACTGCCTGGCCTTGAGTGTCACCCCACCACCTTTATCTAATCCACGAGACTGTTTCTGACAACGTCTGAGCCACGGAAATCCTGCAGCACAGTGCTGAGAGTGTTAAAAACGAGCAACCCACTGCAGCCCTCGCTGAGCCTCAGCTGCCTGCCCAGGAGTAAGCAAAACGTCCTCCAAGGGACCCGCACCAGCGGCTTTGTGCCCGATGTTCTGCTGAGCCAAGCCCTTGTTCAGATCAACCACTCTCTACAAGTTCACCTTTCCTACAGGGTCTGTATTCCTCGCCTGCATTACACAGGACTTGTGCTGCTGGACAGGGTCAACCTCATCCATAAGGTTAATACCTCCTCCTCTGCGGTCCAGGAATAAAACCACATCACTTGTAGATACAGTGTCAGTGGTACAGAGATCACCAGCTCACCAGGGCTCAGGAGTGACCCTGGAAAGCATGGCACACACCCTCAACCTTTCTGCAGGATTTCTAAGCGGTCTGGAATTAAGTGTTCTCCTGCAAGTAGCTCACTAATAGACGTGATTAGCAATTAAGAAAAACATTACTATCTGTCACATGGAGTTGAAGAAATATTCCTTGCAAGCCTGTGTATGACAGCGATAGCAAAAGGGTCCAGGAAGGCTGAGAAAATATCAGTAAGACAATGTCAAGGAGGTTATCATAGGGAAAGACATAATGATGGGAGAGGAAGCCAACAAGGTGATCCATGAAAGATGGTAATGAAGAGCGGTGCCAGCCAGTGGAGTGCGCACCATGTTGCACTTACAGGAGAAAGTAATTTATCACCAGTTATGGGTAAAAGCTCTTCTAAGAAATCCAAGAATCCTTTGATAAGTCACAAAAAAAAATCAACAAATACCCCACCATAGACAAAACGGTGAGCAAAAACAATATAACGAACCAAGGTGCTCGTACTCATCATGACAGGCAGTTCAAAACTTTGTTGTTCTTAATCTCTGCCTTGTGCAAAGCCTTCCACGCTGGTCTGAAATGTCTGAGAAGCTTTTAATGTAATCTCTGTCCCTGCCAGACCTTCAACGGCAATTAGGCACCAACCCATGCAGACAGAGAGGTGCTTGGTAACATTTCCAAAAGCACAAGCGGTGATTTAGATGCTTACTTATGGCAAAGCACTTCTGAAATTCAACTGAACTTCCTCCCACGTCTTAAGAGACCCAAGTACCTTTGAAAATCTGCTCCTTCCAGGAACATTGCTCTGTTTCCAGCTAAGCACGATGCACCTGAGGTAGTCGTGATCAAGCCATTTCTGGAAAAACCATGTCAGAGATGCCACGTTGGAAGATGGTCAGATGGGAACTAGACCACACCTAGACCCTGGTCAGGCATCTCCAACTGGAGACACAACAACCTTGTGGGAGTAATGTTATACTTGCTACATTTCAAACTTATAGCCACAGCTTTAGTTCCTTTTCCCTGAAAAAATATAGTGCCAATATACAGGAAAGTAAATGGTATTTCTTCCTTAAACTGCAGCAGTGTGGTTAGTTTTTCATGCTCAGACTGCATCAGGATACAATATAGTCAAGAATAATTTCCTCCTGGGGTTATTGGATTAATTGGAGCCAAGGCTGCTCTTTAGGAAGGACACGAGTAACCCTTAACTGTGCTCTGATTGAAAAGGATCATGTCATCTAAAATTGGAAAGAAATTCCCTTCTGGAACACATCTGGAAATGAAGATTTGGTCCAATGCAAATCTTTGTTAAGCCAATTGGCACTGCATCCAAACTGAAGTAGGCTGGTCCCTGTCAGGACGTACCCCTCACGAGTCATGAGCTTACAGTGGCACCGAGAGACTTTTGCCCATTCCTTTTGGTCATGCATCTCTATTTATTTAACATTAGCCAATTTATTCAAGTGTAAGTTAAGAGCCAGTGGATTATAATAAATATTTATTGAAGTTTAATAAATCTGTAGGACCTGCATGTATATTAATCCTCATTAGAAGTGCTGTCAGTTGCCACTTAACCTACAGTAGCTGTCTCCCAAATTTATTGTATTAAATACATATTTGAGATGACTAATTTACAGCATTAGCAGAATACATTTATGTCACATCCCATATTCCCTGCCTTTGCAGGCTCCTTACAGAGAAACTCTCAGGAACCAGCCAACACACCCCAAAGCTGGCAGCAGGGTGGACAGCGTGAGAAGGCCACTGACCACCTCATAAAACAGGAGTCCTGAGAGAAGCAAACCCAAAATCTGGGAAGGACACTGCTAAAGCCAAAGGTCTCCTTGGGGGTTGAAGTGGGGAGCAGATGCTGCAGCCTTCTCCTTCATGGGCCCATCAAGAGTTCATGTCTCTGCCTCAGCCACGTTTTGCTGCAGCCTGCTAAAAGTCAATGACCTGTCTGCTACTCCTTCGATGACTGTGGTTGAATTTGGCTTTCAGGTTCAAAACTTACTTAAATGCCTGCAGATTGTGAGTGCCTAATCTACCTTCCTTTAGGAATCCATACCAAGAAGCCTGAGGGTCCTGATCTGAAACTCACTGCAGCCAATAAAAGGCTCATTTTGATGCCGTTGACGCAGACGCGGATTTTCTAGCGAGTCCAGCCACTAACTGCACCTGTGGGTTTCGCACACACCTGCCTTGGGGCTGCAATTTTCCAGGCAAGCACTGCATCTCTCCTCGATATTTTGCGCTCGAATCGAGCGTGAACCACAGTGTGTGTGCGACGAAGTGCGTGCCCATTCGAAGGCAGAGGTGAGGTGTGTTGTTCTGCAGTAATGGCACGGTAACTCCATTAGAAATAATGGTAATTATATTGTGACTCACCTTAACGCTACCACATTATATACTAATGACGGTTCCGTTAATTCATTTTTATTGGCTGCGCCTCGGAATGGAGCTTTGGAGTGTGCCGCTAATGCATTGGAAATTAAGAGTGTACACGGGCCCGTGGGGTGATTTGTACCCAGCTCCACGTTGGTGCTCCTGCCTATGGCAAAAAGATTGTGAAATCAAAAGGGATTTACGCAAGGAATAGAAAATGCAGCCCTACCACAGCTCCATGAGTCCCCTTGTCGAGAGGCATTGGGAAATGCACACAGGGCTCCTGCTGCAAAGAGCTCCCTCAAACTGGTGTTGCTGGACAAAAGAAAAGTAGAGCAGTAGATGAATCACTGCCTGGTTTTGAGGGGAAGGTGACTGTGGGAGACCACAGGCACCAGGGGAAACTGCCCAAGCCCCAGCCCCAGTCTCTGCGTTAATGAGAGATAAGACCAGGCTCTAGGGCTAAGCTGGAGCTGGAGCCTTCCCTCCTGCTCCTTTGTTTGCAAGGAGAGGGCTCCTCTTCTATTGCATTTGCGGTTCATTAGCACCGTAATTTATTTGGGGACAGTGTTTTTGTGAGGTGCAAATTACTTTCCTCCAGGGAGGACCTGGCTTCAGAGCAGAGTCTCCACCTTTCCAGTTTGTAGCTCTCCAGTCATCCAGACTGATCACTGCAGGTATTTTTAGAAGGTCATTCCGAAGCAGTAATTTCATCTGGTGATTTTATCTTCCGCCTTTTAGCAAAATATTGTTATTTTTTCCCCCTGCCGTTTCAGATGGTGACAGGTTTTAGTGTCAACATCAAATTACCCCATATTTCTCAGCCCAGTTCCTGAGCCAGGACCTCTGCTGACACGTGGAGTCACGCTGGTTGTCATTCTCAGCAGAGGGACCAAGATCGTGTGAGCCTGAACGAATAAATTTCTTCCTTCCCGTTCGAGGTAGTCCCTCGAGACCATTTTTTCAAGCAGAGGGATTTTCCACTCTGCAGGACAAACAGTGCCATTCATAGAAAAAATATGTTAATGGAAGAGAGCTTCATGCCAGAATCTCTCTGCGCGTGTTTCAGCCTCAGCAGCAATGACAGTGCAGCTCCAGCAACAGGCTGCTTCAGCCAGCCAGGCTGGGAGGCTGCAGAAGGACAAACGGCTGTGTTTCTACAGACCCTAGCAAAACAAAGAGCACTCTTCTTTCTCTTTTGATCTGGATGTTTTGGTTTTCATTTTTTATGTAATTGCGGGCATCAAATTTACAAGGGCAGAGTGTCATTTTCCTCTTCAAAAAAAAAAATAAAAAATAAAAAGACATCTGGATTTCAAATAACTACCTCATTTAACAGCAGCTATTTTAAGGTAGGTCAAACCTGTGGCCCGAAAACCCTTGGCAGTGTCCCTTTGATATATTCCATTAGCCAACAAAGGGTTTGATGTAAACTGACATACATGTTTTGAAAGAGCAAACTGGATTGCGACAGCTGGTAATCTCATTTTGTTGAAGGACTTCTACCCCATTACCTTTACCTCAAGGCTGAGGTCTCCAGCAGGAGTTGAAGACAGCAGCAGGTCGGTGAGGAGCCCTGATCCAGGATGGGTTGGAGCATTGGGGACTGTGCCAACCCCAGCAGTCACGTCTCACAGGGCAGCAGCATGTACCAACGTTTTTGAAATCGCTGCAGAGTCAACCAGTCACCCAGCTCAGAGCTCATTTAACCCAACACAGCTTAATTCTCCTCTTAATCTCATAACGGCGAGAAGAGCACCTGGAGGCAATCCCAGGCGACGCAGGAAAGACTGAGTTAGTTTTCTCTGGAAGGTGAAAAAGAGCCGGGAGAGGTGAGACACGGTTCCCCTGCACCACAGCTCCATCCAGGCAGTGCGAGAGGTGAACAAGCCCTGACGGGGGTGCAGGTGCTGTAGGACACCAAGTGGTGATGAGCTTCTGATGGCAAGGTCAGCCCAACTCTGCCACACCCCGCCACATCCCACCACCCACCTCAATTCCCGGTGCCACTGTGATCAATGTGTCTTGGTCTTGCTTTCCCCACGCAGGAAGGTGACCTGATGGAGGCAAGGAGGGCTGGAGGACATCGTTGCTCTTTCCAGCTGCCATGAAGTCAACAGGTACCACTCCTGGCAGTGATAGCTCCTTACTCATCGCCTTGTACCACCATGGAGTGGTTTTCATGCCACTAAGAGGATGTGTAGTTTGGTTCTGGAGCCTTTTTCCAGTCCTTGGAGCATTATTAACAAATAATTTTGTCCAACGTGTCCTAAAGGTATTACTTACATTTCCCATTCTGCCAAATAGCTGTGTCTTTCTGATTTGGCATGCAGCATCTCATTCAGGAGAGAAGATAATTGTCTGGCTCAATAGCTGGTCTGTTTGCTACCCAATGATGGCTTCCCTTTTTGAAAATTGGTGATCGATCAGTTACATTAAGGATCACCAGGTGTAATGTGTTTACCACATATTATATTTATTCCAGCGTGGGAGGAATGTATTAAGCTTTATATCCTTCAAAGGGGATATTTCTGATGTAAAACTGTGCTGTATTAATGAGACTACCCATGAAAATGGATGGGTCAAATTAAAATAGAACAAATTGCAGACTCCTGCTTAAAAGTCACACTGGAACCTCCAGCCTACATTATCTGCAAAATGCAAACTGAGCCCGTTTTTGGCTCTGACATGTTTACATTCTTACTGGAAAATATGTTAAATTGTAGTTAATGATATTCATGTAAAAGGTTGTATAATTTTTTTGCTTGATGCCACCCCAGACAACTGAACTTCAAGCTGAGGACTTTAAGATACTACTGTAATTCACAGGCTGATATTATCTCTGCAAGAGAGGTCTGGGCACGGAAGCAAAGCCTTTCCTCTCTTCCGAAAGAATCACAGTGATTTAGGAATCATTTCACCCCCTTTTGTAACGTTTCAAGTTTTACATTATGTTTTAATAAGTCTGCCATACTGTACAGACAAAAGGATGTTCAGCTTCTGCTGTAATTAAAGAAAATCGCTGCGATGGATAACATCAACTCAGCAGATGTCAGTGATCTTGCTTTCACCGCTCCAAACGCCGCTGCTCCTCACATACTGAACTGAAACAGAGCCAGTCTCCAGGCTCCTGCTCTCAGGAGGATTCATCTCCCCCAGCTTCAGCTTCTAAAGATGGGCACTGAGTCAATCATTCGGAGTCTCACTGTAGGGTAATTTGTCCCGTGCTGGCTTAGCCACCTGTGTTAAGCCTATTAATTTCTTCTCCACCAGCTCTGGGAGCAAACTGGGCAGGAGGCCGGCAACGTGTCTTCAGCAACGGAAGAACTATCACTTTGATATATCCCAAGAAAATCCCATGGGAGAATTATGCTTTTGGTGCTCCCATTATGATCCCTGGCCAGTGTCCAAAATTTCTCCTGGAATGCCGAGCTGCAATCAGCTTGCTAGACCAGACCTACTCCTGCCTACAAGATCCATCGCCCGGTCAGAGTATCCCCCTGCAGATGTGGAAGAAATCTTTCCAGTGTTCCATTTCATAGATTTAAATAGACAGCAGAGTTCCCCTTTAAGATTTTATTTCTTCCTCTCCCTTAGACGAGTTAGCTGTGGAAAAAATCACCTATAGTTAAAGTTAGTCCATTGGAAACCATGAATATTATATAGTCCTTTGTGCAAGAAAGGAATTAAAGAAATGGATTTGGCCTTGATTTTTTCATTTGAACTTCTCTGCTTGAGCTGCACTTTTCTATTACCTCTGCGATTCTGCCTTCGTTATGTTATTAAAAGAAAAGTAATTTATGATTGCCAGTCTTGCAGTCTCTAATTATTTCTGGCTGTGCATCACAATTATTAACTTGAGTACCCACCCTTTTTCCAACAGCATGAAAGACATTCAGCCTCTTTTGGGTGAGTTACTTGTAGGTAACCACGCATCCATCCTTGCAAGCCGCCATGCCCAGTCAATAATAACACTTTCCCATTTTGATATGTTGTTTACACTTGGTGCAAGCCAAGCATTGGATTTATAGTGAAGATGAAACACGGTCACGGGCTAATTGAGGCTTGGGCTTAGTACCTGGGTGTGTTAAAGCATCTTGCATTCTCCGTAGTCTCAGTCATGACCAGGCAATAAAGTACCACTCGATATGAACTAGAATTTCAACAGATCACTGCCGTTCTCCTTTTTTTTCCCCTGGATTGCACTGGTTTTCCATTTACTTCTGGAGGGTAATGAAGACATCTGTTCTCGTTTCAACAGCTCTCTGCCACTTGCTTTCTGAGAAATGGAATAGCACTGTTTCAGCAATTTTGATCAGCTGAGAAAATACTGCCCTGTGTTTATGAGGTCAGGACAGTCATTATATGCAGGACACTTCTGTGACAAGTCCCAAGGAATGGACAATGAATGGGAAAACCAGATTCCTGGATCGAGTTCAGATACCCCAAAGATGTTTCACGGGTGGATCTTGTGTGACCTACTCTGGGTGATCCTGCTCTGACTGGGGGGTTGGACTAGATGATATTTCGAGGTCCCTTCCAACCCCTGACGTTCTGTGATTCTGTGTGATTCTGTGATCTTGCGTAAAGAGGTCTCAAGCAGAAATGCCTCAGCCAGGTGCAGCACTCATGAAAACCAGTAAAATTCAAAAGAAGGCTGGAGGAGCCCTCATGTTTCACAGCAGAACCCCCAAGCTGCTGGGGAAACTCATTTTCTGTCGGTGAGCGTGTCCCAACGGCATCCCAGCCCCTGTGCTGATTCACGTTGGAGCAAAAGCCTGAGATGTGCTCTGCTGAATTCCACATTTCATCTGTATCGATCATTTCCCCATGTACCAACACAAAATATGCTCCCTGGCCCAAATACAGCGATCAAAGTGCTCCGTGCCAGACAGCAGAGAAGCCAGACTGGGCTGCTTTTTGGGTCTAACCTCTCACTTTTCTGTAATAAGACCATTTGTCTATAATGCAAACCTCTCTTTTATCCTCTCTAAGACAGCCTTTATGGCAGGTGTAACTACAAGCAAAGGAAGGATGGGGAGGGGGGGGGAACCTTTAAGTATTTTGCATTTATAGTTATATGTAGCTTTATTGCATCGTCAGGAAAAATCCCTGCTGATTATGTCATTGCTGAGGCAGGCGGGTGCCAAAAATATTTTTTTTTATTTCATCTGAGCAATAATCATTTTCTGCCTGAACAGTAGACCCAGTTATTGTTTCTTCCCTTATGTTTTCATTAATTAGAAGGAAGTGGAGAGGTAACAAACGACTCCCTGGATGCTGAAGTGTACATTTTTCACTGTCAGGTTATAAGAGGCAATGGGCAAAGACAATATATCCTGTCAGATGCGAGAGTACTTATTGTCAGCACGGTTTGTAAAAATAGAAAGTGAGGTAGCTTTTCTGGATGGAGTTGAAGCTATCTATGGATGGAGTTTAATCTGACTAATTATAACTAAAGGCTTTGGCAAACAGCATCATGTAGCTGTGAGAATACTGGATGGTGCTTTTCTTCTTATCAAGTCCACATGAATGTTAATGTGTGTAAGTGTAGAATCGACTTCTATTAAATCTTCTAAATTGCCACAGACTTCTTCACCCGCAATGCCTCACTTCTTCATAACTGCGCTGGGGAGTTACTGGTAAAAGTATTAAAACTCTTTGAAACAGCCATATATCTTCTGGTTTACAGGAAGTGCTTCAAGTGAAGGGGCGAAAAAAAAAAAAAGGAGTAATTTCCAAGGAGTGCTTCTCTCTCTTGCAACCGAGCAGAGAGGAGAAGGGAGTTTCATCCACAGCTGAATGGCTGGCCAGGCTCTGTTTTATTGAGCAGCTTCCCAAATCCCGCTGCGACGCTGTTTCCTACTGCAGAGCCACCAAAGAGCAAACCCTGTGACCCATGCCTTGGTGTGGGAATTTCAGGGAACACAAAAAATTTCTTCTGACCTTCTGTTGGCAAGATGCAACCCCTCGTATCAGTACTGGAGAGTGCAGGAGGCCAAGAGAGCCAAGACCCCCCCCAGCCCGACTCCTGTTTAGCTGAGGATTCACGGAGAGCCTTTGCTTCTGGAGCAAGGAGTGAGGCAATACTTGAAGATGAGGACTGCGTGGAGATGATCTCTGTGTTGATATGACCACCACCAGAATAGAATAGAATAGAATAGAATAGAATAGAATAGAATAGAATAGAATAGAATAGAATAGAATAGAACAGAAGCCTTATATATAGTTATTTTGTATCACTCTGTGCTTTACAGGTTCACAGCTGTGCAGATATGTCTCCCAGATACCCCTTTTTTAAGATATCCCATTTTGTGTTCTAAGAACAGCAGCATGAAATCTACTCTGAAATGTCCTGGGAAGAGGATGATATTTAGGCAACTGGAAAAAAAGCACTTACTTTATTTTACTCTGATTATTCACTTTGCCTCTCTGACATGGATCTGAGACCTTTTCTTAGTTTCCTAATGAATAGATAGTTACTGACTTGGAAGCAATGTTAATATGTGGGAAACAGCTACCAAGTTGCTGCTCAGATCCTCACTGGTTTAATTTGACTTTTCGTCACTGGCTTCAGTCAGGTTAGAGACTAACCCAGTCAAAATCTGGCGAGTTCACTTGGCATAAATGCTGTGATAATATTACTAATGTAAAGCTGTGTGTATCTCACATTCCAGAACAACTGTGATGACTGCTAGGAGCATTTGCTTGATGGCGTTGCTGCTGCTTGGATGGCTCATGAGGATATGAGCATTTTTCAAGTTAAAAAAAAAAAAAAAAAAGAGAGAGAGAGGATGTAATAAAAAGAAAATTAAAATTTATCTGAGTCGAATGAAGATTTTATCTTCCATTCTGCCTAATCCTACATGTGAAAGGTCAGTAACGGCATCGCACTTTCAAGAGGAGCAGGCGGTGGGGTTGTTATAAAGGAGACTACCAGTAAGTTGCAGCAGTTTTACGTAAAACTGCAGCTCCAGCGCAGGGAATTAGATGACACCGACTCAAAGGGCAGAGTCATCGCCCACAACGTCCAGGGCAACCGGGGCTCTGGTGGTCCCACAGCCCCCAGAGCATCCTCATCAGGGGCAGAAGCTGTCCCTTGGGTCCTCCCGCTCAGGGTCCTGCTTCTCCCTTAGAGCATCTCTTTGCTGGCATCAGGGTATGATAAGAAATACTTCTCCGCTATTTTACTGTGCTAAAATAGGTGAGAAGGGCCTGTCCTTGCTCTTATATCATAAAACACACCTATAAAATAAAAAAGGAAGATAGAGAATAAAACGAGGAAAGTGGCACTGTGTGCAGTCGAGCCTTTTGCCCATCCGAGAAATCGTCTTTGGAGTTGCCTTTCCACCGCGCGTGATGGGTTTTGAAATAAAAGATGAGGACCGTGTGGCCATCACACTGCTCTTCGCCCAAGGACATCCCTCCTCAAACCCACACACGCCGCTGGCAGCTGCCAATCACCGCAAAGAAGAAATTTTATGGCAACAAAAATATGAAGTCCCTTGTGACGTTCTGTGGGTTTTGTTTTCCCAGACTGATTCTCGGTGACTGTTAAACACAATGGACAGCGGAGGCCTTTTTCCAGCACATGCTCAGCATTATGGCTCCCAGAGCCAGCACTGCCTGCAGTAATAAAAGGTGATTGTTTCCAAAACTGAATATCCCCTTCGGTTTGGGTCATTCTTTTAATTGACTTCATTAATAAAGGAAAGGCCCTATTTTAAACATAACTTCATCTTCCTGGCAGAATATAAGAGGATGTCACAAAGAAAAAAAACACGCGCTGTTTTTAACTCGAAACTTTTAATACTAAATTGCATTAACTAATAACATAAAAACACCAACCATCTGGCTTTTTGGTGGGAGGACTCTAATTCCATTAGGACTTTAATAAATGTACTGCACTGTAGAGACATTTTACTGTGATAGCCTGGGCAAAAATGAGTAGCGTTTACAAGATTAGTATACGCAGCAGCCCTGGGGTCTCTCCCTTGGAATGGCTTTAGATGGAGCCAAGGGGACATCACTGAAGGACAGAGATGATGTAAAAAGTACCAGCACTAAGGGTTGTATCCGGGGCTTTCACATGCCCTTGAGTGCAATGCCCAGGGAAGGGGAAATAGTTGCTGGCTCTTGTGTTAGTGGGGAGTCCAGGCTTTCGGCAGAGTCGACAGAAAAGGTGCAGGAAAGGAGCTCCAAACCCTGACATCCTTTGTCTCCGTGACTGTTGTCACTCCCCGCACGAGGCCTCAGCCCTGCTGTGGTGGCTTTCTTCTTTCTCGCTTTACCTCCTGCCAGCCTTGTGTGCCTGCCTTCGTGATACATCCCCTGAACCCTCCTGCCCTGAGCTTCCCGTTTGAGATCGTCCATGCCAGCTGTCTGTCTGTCTATCTGAGCCCTCGGACCCACATTAGTCACTTCTTCTCCTTCCCATTTAGGAAGAGAAAGCCCAGCATAACCATTGTGCTATTGACTCCCCCGTCCGTGCAAACAGCACATTGATTAAGTAAAAGGTGGAGCCTGAAATGCACCCAGTCACCACCAATCTGAATTTTTGAACTGGTTAATCACTAGTAGCATAAATTTCCCTCGTGCACTGGCAGGATGAAGGATGCAGAGTCTCATTTTGCTCTTAGGATGTTATTAAGGTGAATTAATCTGCATATGCCGTGAGACATAAGGGCAGTTCCGTGTCCTTCGGTAAGGTTGATCAGCAAACCCTGACTAATGCAACGGGCTGATTTCTGGCACACGGAGCTTCCCTGGGCGAGTAACAAATGGAAATCAGTGAGGGGAAAACCTGACGGCGTTGTTTTTCACTGAGAATTAACATGCAACACAGAATTGTAGGTCTTTCTGTACGTCCGTTTTGTTTTGCCCATCTCTATTTCCCTGCAGCCCTCGCAGAGCAGATCCCCGGCTACGGCCCCTGGCTCACCCTGCAGTGAGAAAGGGTAAGCTAACAATGCAAAGAACACCCATGCATCTTCTTATTAATATTTTTTAACAGGGTTTATTAATGATGGGCGTGTTTGGGTTACTTTGAACGATATGTATTCCAAATTGGTTTTAAGGACAGATGATCCTGGTGATCACCTCATCGCAGCAATTGCTGGAGCTTCTTTAAAAGGCATCCTGGGCCCAGCAACATTTGTGAGTTGAAAGCACATTTCCATGTAGGTATCTCTGGAACACAAAGTCGATTTGCAAGGAGCTGCGGTGTCAGACGAAGCTTTTAAAAAGTTGGATGTCTTCCAGATTTTAATTTACATGATCATTAATACTGACTTACTCCAAATACATCAGTCAGTTTAAAAAACACCATGTCTCATTCCTGGTTCACGGAAGAATCCTTAACCAGGTGAATGCTTAAGCACTTGCTTGGCTTTAGGCTTAAGTCTTATTGAATGACTCAATGTTAAGCACATTTTCCAGCGAGAGAGGGTTGGAATTAGGTATTCAACACGCAGCATGCAGACCTGGGTTGAGAACAGATTCCCTGGAAAGCCCTGCATGGGGCACGGGTGATGCTCCGCACCCCACAGCCCGTGGAATCTGAGCTGGAGCCATCCCGGCGCCAACACAAGCGTTTCCAACAGCCTGTTTGAGCTTGTGTTTGGACATACTCTTACAATCGAGCAGATGTAGCTCCTTATTATCAGCTGAAATAATATTTCCCTCTGCTGCCAGCACTTGCAGAGCACGGTGTTACCGTCAGCCGGGAAACTCCTCAATCCCTCTAACCTGGCGAAGGATGAACCTGTGGTTTTCCCCGACGCGGAAAGCTATAATAAAGCCATCCAGAAAATGACAGGTTACAGGGCTCTGTGATTTGGAAACTGCTTCTATTAAGCTGCCTTCTTGCCTGGTGCCGGTGGGAGGGATGCTGGTACTTAGGCAGGGACCCAACCGAGCCCTGGGGCGCGCCGCCTCGAGAGCGGCTCACACCCTGTCTCTCGTGATCCTTGTACTTCTGGCTGTCAATGCCGTTCCTCTGTAATACATTGTAAAATAAACACCCTTTGGGTTTTCTACCTAAATCCGCAATACAAAAGGGGAGTTGACTTCAATTGCCCGGCTGAATCATTAGAAAATGAATGCTTTAGGAGGGGGGGAAAAAAAACACAACAACAACAAAAAAAAGAATTACAGTAGTGATCGCCCAGCTTGCCTTTGTGTCTTTTCTCTTTCCGAAATCTCTCATGTTGCTGCTCTCTGCATTTTTCTCACAGTATTGATAGATGAAATAAAGCATAAATAGCCTCCCTTTCTATTCTTAAGCCTTCGATCCCAAATCACTCCAAGCCTCTTGCCGATAAGACCATTTTCAGCGTCCGCTGGCCTGGAAGTAGCCAGCAATGTTGACCGAGCTCAGGAAAAAGTCAGAATATTTGCCCTGTCACCATCCGGGATGTGCTGTCATCCCATCAGGCATTTCTTTGGTCTTCTTCCAGGTGGACAGTGAGAATTTTTTTATCCAGAGAGGAACACTCATGGGATGTGTTCAACATTCTGAGGGATTTCAAGGCCGGGGACAGGGGGGTTCGTGCTGACACACTGCCAGTGGGTTTCAGCATGGGGGCTGCCCTGCTATTGCTGCTTGTGCTCTGGTGATGGGCACATTTCGGGGAGTGGATGTAAATTAGTGCATCTCGGAACTGCCAGCGTAAATAGATAGTTTCACATTAATTGCAATTTCTTCTGCTATTACAAGGTTTTCATTTGCAGTAAGGTCGCTGGCAAGGGTGTGAAACTGGTAATACATAAAAGAGGAAAAAGGGGTTACTTGGTCCAAGCTCATCCTGATTTTACCACTGTCCACACTTTTTGGTGTTTATGTGGAGTTCCCAGAGATGCTGTTAGCCCTTCCTCTGAGGTGATTGCAGAATGATTGCTTTTCAAGGTCACCAATTTAAGTTTTACCACTCTTTCTCCAAAAGGACAAAAGAGCAGCAGGCAGATAGGCAGAAATGCATAGATTAAGGTACATGATCAGCTGTTAATTAAAATCCTTTATGAGGAGGAGGAACAAATGACTTAACCCTTCCCATCACCACATGAAGCCCTTTGTAAGGCACAGGGTGAAATTTTCCTTTTCTTCTATTCCCGTGTGCCAAAGCCTCTTACACATGTGCAGTCCCCATTAGAGTCTCGCGTGCTCTGCTCCTCAGTTTTCATTAGAAGTTATCAGACAGAAACTTCATTTTTACTCAACCCTTCCTGACCAGTTCAGTGTGTAATTGGCAATGAATTGTCAAACGTCAGTTCAGTGCGTTAATCCTTTTTGGCAAGTTAGCAGCAAACATTAGAGATTATGTATACATTTATACTTATTTATATGTATCTATATATATATATGGAGTGTGTGTATATATATTTAAAACAACTAAATACAATTGTAGGAGCAAAAAAAGACACAGGCCCATTCAGAGTTCCTTTCAGCAACTTTCTTAATCAGGTATAACATTTCTATCCTACGTTTTATCTCCTCACTGCTCCCAGCCTGACACTGGAGGCTACTTCTCAGTTCGCTGAGACTTGGATCTTCGGCTTAGTAGGAAGAAATCCCGATACCTATAGCTGAGAGAAACCAGTGCAGCTTGCTTTGATGAGGTATTGCAGATTTACAGTAGCTGCCCAGTTGCTCTGATTTTCTTGTGGACGGAATTCACTGCCTTCTCTCTGGATGGACGGGTCACAGCTTCGGTTTTGTATGACTCTTGGGGCTTTTTTTCTCTGCTTTTTCCTGCTTTCTTTGGGTTTCTTTTTGATTGGCAAAACAAGCCAGATCTCTTGGTGTTGGTGTTTAAAAGATGTGTAAATGTGGTGCTTAGGGACATGGTTTAGTGGTGGACCTGGCATTGCTGGGCTAACTTGATGATCTTAAAGGCTTTTCCAACCCGAATGATTCTGCGATTCCATGATTCCGTGATTCTATGATTCTACGCATAAGGACAACTTTGCTGCAACAGACTCCCAGGATCCAGCAGCAGAGCAGGATGTGTTTCGTTCTCTCCGTAAAGCCCACAGGAAACTCAGAGCGCAGGCTTCATCGACGGCGCCGAGAAACCATTTCAAACCACTCTGATTTATATGCTCGAGAAAACCACTGTGCTCTGGTTCAACTAGCATGGGGGCAGTAAATTAATTCTGCAAGGGTCCTGTCCAAACTTACATTGATTCTGATTTTGTTGAAAATCATCCATTAGCCAAGAATTACTACCAGTGTTAGTGGAAATGCTGTAGTGTCATTAATTGGAATTAATGGATGGGTAGTTTTTATAGGAGATTTGAATGAAGGCAATATTCCTTTCAAAAACCATTTTATTAGAAATTTGCTTGCCAGCTGTAAAAGGCAATGCCACAACAGACCATTCCACAATGCTTTATCCGTGGCTTGATGTGTTTTTAATTAAGGAAAAGCAAAGCACTTCGAAGTGTTTTTATTAAAAAAAAAATGGCCATATAACAGATAGCTATTTATTTACTGCATAAGGGGGAACTCAGACCAGAGGAGGCTAGGAAGGGTCACAGCAACACTGTCCCTGCTTATTTACTGGACCCTGAATATTCTCTTTCTTCTGAGTATTTGAAAAGACTGCAGGTTATTTTTCGTGCCTTATAAATTGCTCCGTTCCCACACTTCTCAGGGGTGAAAAAGAAGAGGATAACCTGCTCTAACTCTTTTCTAAGGATAGGTTATAACCCTGGAGGGTTAATACTGGAACTGCTGGAATAGCCCCAGTCCTGGCTGAGCTGGTTCAAGCCCGGCTGAGAATGACCCATTTTCTGCCCTTTCCAAGGCGGCATAAAATAGGAGAAGAAACAAACTGATGATACTCCAGTGAAGTCAGGGGGGGCTCTCCTGATCCATGATGTGTGAAGATCTTCTGCCCTGCCCTTCTCATTTCATGAGGATACAAGATGCTCTTTTATACGCCTTTTCCCTGGCATTTGGAGTGTTTTATGAAGGCAAGATAAGATTGGTCTTCTCCTTTTATGCTTGAGGAGGCAGAGGTAGAGGAGGTTAAAGGTCTTCCATGAGACCACAGAACAGGAGCTCACCAAGCTTATTGGAAAAAAAAATCACCCTTCCCCCAAAGAACGTGTGAAGGTTCCCTATAGCATTTACTTTATTTTTTAAACAAAACCAGATATATTTTGTAACTCTTTCAATGCTACCACAGCTACTTGTTGTCTTGCCTTTCTTTTCATCTGGGGCATATTGATCTGCTTGCATTTCCTATGGAAAAAGCTCCACTGGCATAGCATCAGCATCCTGTACCTGACGCTGGCGGCAGGAACTCACGTATGCTTTGTATGACCTGTGGGCAAGGATGCTTTTTCTGCATTTTTTTTTTTTTTTTGAAACGGGAGGGGTTGTGTTTGAAATAACAAAGACTGAAGCAAGCGCATCAAGGTCTTGCAGAAGTCTTGCAGTGTTCAGGCAGAGGTAAGGACAGCCCCGTGTGTCTATCGGTGGGGAAACTGCACTTTAAAGCAGTTAAAGTTGGTAGTTTGCTCATTGTTTAGGCAAATGGCTCATGCAAACCCTGCTGACACCCCAGGTCCCTGCCCTGCCCTCTGGAGCTCACCTGGAGCAGTGGTCCCAGGCTGCAGGGACCGGCTGCCACACATCAGCACGCTGTCAGAAATCCTTGGCAGTCACGGTCAAGGACACTCCACACAGCCGAACCTACTTGGAAATTATCTCGTTCCCTTTCTTTTCCTACACCACTCTAGCACCGCTCCTCGAACAGTCTCACGCCCCTTCAGCAGATGGAAAAGCCCCGCCCGGTTACCGGTTGTTAGAAAGAGAGGCTGGGGCCGGTTCCTGCAAAGGCAGAGCTTTGTGTGGGCTTCACGGGTGCGAAGGACACACCGACTGTCCTTGGATGATGTGGTGGATGTGGGGAAGGCAGGGGCTCGGGCTGGGACCCACGAGCAGGGCTGCTCCCGCCTGCTCCTCCCCTGTGCCGCCAGCCGTGACCCTTCGCCCAAGACGTGGGCAGCTTTCAGAAAACCAAGGGGAAGCACAACAGGAGTGGAAGGGGGTTGTATGCTCAGAATCCTAATTAAGGAGGAAATATTGGAAATATGCCATATTAGAAACGCTATTACGATTAATAGTGACAAAACCGCTCTTGGGAAAGAGACAAATTTACACAGTAGCTATACATAAAATTTACTTTAGCATATTCCCCTCTCTACCTTGTTTGCCCACTGTGATAACAAATTGCTTGTGTACTGTATGATGCTATTCTTTTTATATTTAAATATTTGAGCCAATGATTCATTTTTGCAAGGAAAGGCATGCAGAGGTCTTCGAGCTACGGAGCAAAGTAAATGATGTGCTGTGGTATATTTAGCAAGTGAAAATGTGAAAAGCACAAAAAACCCCACAAGTGTATGTGGACAGGAAGGTAAACACAGTAAGGAATAGCTTGGTTCAGGATTTCCCTAAAAAGAAAGATAACTGAGCCTGTGTTTAAGATGTAAATCTGACAGTCATGGTACCACATTTGAAAAGTTATTTTATCCATCAATTTTTCATTTTCCTTATTAAAAAAAAAGGTGGGGGAGGGGGCATCAGTGAAGTCTTTGGATGGTATTGCCACATCTCGCAATGAAAAGTATTTTTTGGTGGCAAAAATAGCAAAATTACTTACTGTTGCTAATTCTTTATTTGACTGAAACCTTGCCCTGTCAGACAAAACAGTCAATGGATTTCTCATGCATGTCGATATGGATATATTTATAAACAGACATATATGTTTTATACCTATGCATTATATGCCATGCATATATTCCTCTCCCTCACTTTCTCATCTCTCTGCTTATACACCTGTATGCTCGTGTGGAGAGGAAGGCAGTGCGGAGAACGATGCTCGGTCATCATTAGTATGGGACAGCGTGGAGCTCTCTCCTTCCGTGGGTAATTAAAAGCTGCTCTGTGCTCCGAGAGGTGGGAGCCAGGAGATGGTTTCATTGACATGCAATCCCACAGCACCTGGAGAGGCAGAGGGCAGCGGGGAGACTTTCCGCATCCCACCCCACTCCGGGATCCTGGGATGTGCTGGGAAGGGTGTTCAGCCCCACACTGGGCTGAGCTGCCGGGCTGGACTCGGTCCTGCACCGCCCTGGCTGGGATGTGGGGAAAGATCCTCGGCTCCAAGGGTCCTGCTCCAGACTGGTGCCGGGGTAACCAAATTCCTTCTAATTAGGGATATCAGTTGAGAAAGAAAAGAGGGAGAAGGGTTTCTCTCTGCACGGAGAACAGCTGTTTTCACTAGCCCTTTAGAAAAAGAAGTCAAAGCAGCACATTGGAAGTTACACCACAGTGCAGGCAACAGAGAAACGGACTGTCAGGGCTTGCCCTTGGGATTAGCCCCAAAATGAAGCACTTTCCAATAAATCAGCTCCATAGATGGAGCTGCTCCCACCTAGAAAGGAGACGGAATGGACTCTAGACCCTTGAAAAGACAAGGTTACCTATTCCATCCCAAGCTCCTGGGAGGGTGGTGGCTTGTTGCTGGCACATCAACTCTTACCCAGCCCCACACGAGGAGAGGTTCCAGAAGGCACCGCAGGGTCATGATGCTGCATTCACACACCAAGCAATCAGTCACGTGAAAATGGATTTTCCCCTCTCTCTTGGGTTGTTAGGGGACATCCCCTTACCAAAACACAGCCAAAAAACGCAGTGCCATATTAACCGTCATTCGACATGCAGGACAGATCCCCAGGAGCTATAAGCTGCCAGAGCTCCCTGAACCCTACAAAGATTTTATCATTTGGATCAACTATAGATCTCCCCAAAGGCTTTATAAGCAACAATTCACAACATCCGTACAATGCCTACAACTGATCATTCTCAAGACACCCACCTTCTTATTTAATAAAGCCTTTCAAGTCTCTTTGTATTTTATTCATAGGAGCTGTAAAAAATCCTAGGACCTGATATAAAGACTCATTTATTCTCTTCTACACAGTACTATAAATTTGCACTGCATTTGCAAACTAAGAATTGATATCTTAGGGCAAACCAGAGCCCTAAAGTGAGAGCAAGAATAGCTTTCAAAAGGCCAATCTTTCCCAACTAGAGATTGTGTCAGGAGCTAAAATTTACAGCCACAAACCCTGAAAATGAGGAGAAATTAGATATAGAGGTTAGCTTCATTGTTAAAGTTGGTCTGGCTTGGTCTTTTTCAAAAAATTCAAACCAACAGCTTTTACGAGTTTACAAACACAGAGCTGTTTCTGCATTCATCTCTCTTGTGCCTAAATACACAATGAGGGGGAAATGGGGGTGGAAATGCATAACATGGGGCAGATACACTGAATGTCTGGGGCCAGCGGGGTAAAACCCATCACGCATCGCTGTGCATCCCGTGCATAACGCCGACATGCAGGTACAGCTGGAGAAGTCCCGTGCTACTTGCTCTAAATACACTGGGATGGCTTAAAACACTATTCACCCCTCTTCTTCATCTCCCTCACTTTACGTTACCAGAGAGCGTGACCCAGGAGCCACGTGCATCAGCACTGGGATCTCCAAAGGGAGGCACCTTCGGCGTCCAGCCCTGCTCCACTCCCTTCTGCCTGCAGCTCCCCAACAGGCAACAGGGCTTGTTCCAGCTGACCCCACCGATACCTCGTACAGGTCCTGGCTGCCCTTTCTCCGCACCGACAGCCCTGCTGCACCCATGACATTCCCTCAGTCTCTGCTGCTCCCGGCTCTCCCCTTCAGCTCATTCAAGTAAGCCGCAAAATGGCACGAATCCAATGTGATCAAATGGTTTCTTAGTGTCAGTCTTTTCTTTCAAAGGACAGAAAGGAAAGGGTACGCAGTGTGATATTTATGAGCCTGTCAAGCACGCTGGTCTCACCGGAATGTGCTCTCAGGTTTTCTTCCTCGCCGGGGAAGGGATAGAGCAAATGCTGGGGAAGGGCAGCAACGTTCAGCTACAAGATGTCTTCTCACTCATAGCGGGCACAGTGCATCACGCAGGGTTACCCCCAGTTGCCAGCCTGACCTGCAAATGTTTGGGCAATTTTTGGATCAGAAAGGGTTTGGGAACACATCAAGTACTACTCCTACACTGTGTTCAACCATGGTATCCCACCAGCTTTCTGCAGGACAGAAGGAAATGGGTCTGAATTTTGTCCTGGCAGCTTTTTTTTTCCCACTTCCCCAGAGCACAAAACTGTGCAACTGCTGAGGAGCCTCCAAAATGAGAGGACTGTAATTACAGCGGTATGATAACGGCCCTTGCCAGGTCAGATGGAGCGCTATTGACAATGAGCAAAGATTTGAGAAACACTGATAAGAATGAACTACAAGTCTAGTCCTCTGATGCAATTCCCCAGGACCCCTGATTTATGAGCCCAAATTAGCTGCCTCATCTTCAGGAGTTGGCCGAGGAATGGCTTTTCTTGGAGCGCTGTGCCAGGAGGGTGCCAATATCATACGTGTTTCTAAGCGGTATCTGACCTGTCATTGATCTTCTGGGGTCACAGTTGTCCTTCAAAAGATTTCCTTTAAGCTCAAGCATAATTTGCTGTCGCGTTGGTTGTCCTGCTTGTTCCTCATCCAAGGAAAAGAGCTGCTCCATTAGGGCTATTGCCAGGAGATGTCAGAGTCCCGTCCTGGCCCTTTTGACCAATCATCTACTTTCATACCGCCAGGGAAGGTAGAAGAAGTGGGCTTTTGAGAAGTTCTGTTGTTTTTTTTTTTTTGCTGAAGAACTTGTAGAAATGTGCTGTGTGTCTTGGACACATCTCAAGGAAGAAGATTGGGTGACCACTCTTCTGGTCCATGATAGTCCACAGTCTCTTCTGGTCCACAGTCTCAGGTTACCGGCAATGCTGAATCTACTAGGTCAAGTATAGGGGCAGATGAGATCTTCTGAAACAATCAAATTTACAGTTCCCTAGCTTGAATTAAGAGGATGATGGCAAGAAATTTGTGATGAGACGCTGGAATTTTCTTCTCCTTTCCTCTAAAACCTGAAATGTTTGGCCTTGTTCTACCTCTCAAGGATTTTCTTTTCCCCTCCATTTTTTTTTAAAGTAAAAGGGCAGCCAAGCCTTAGTTCTTACAGGTCAGGGAAATAACAACTTGTCATTTGATAGAGGTTTATGAGCTAAGATTAGTGACCCTTTCTATATTGTACATGTACTTAGAGGGAAAGACAGGACTTCATGCAACAACCATGAAGAGGCTTACATTCATTTCAAGAGACCTGGCACTGTGCTATTAGAGGGAAAAACCCAAAACAAATAAAAGAGACCCTAATCAGTTATTCAGCATGTGACCATGCTGAGAAGACAGTCTCTCAGAAGTACAAAGAGCAAAATTCCAAGATTTATTAATGCTATCATGCTTTCCCTAAAAGGATAATCGATGTACCCAAAGTCTCTGAATCAATATTTATTCTTCTCAAGCAGGGTATGGTGAAGAAATATTCCCGAAAGCATTCACTTCTGAGATTTTGTTTCGTTGCATAACATTTCAGTCAACTGCAGAACGTCTCAGATAACGATGATAAATAAGTATAAAGCCTACAGTGGTCTGTCATATAGAGGAAGCAAAATAGGTACCCTATGTGCTTGGTAGCAAAACTCAGCTCCAAGTAGACTTGACCTTGTGATCTTATAAATGTACAGCAAAGACTTTATGCACTAGATTTAGGTTAACAGCTTTGGGAATTCGCAGGTGTTAAATTAACCACAAGAGACAGTTTCCTAAGTGCAGCAGAAACACACGGAGCATGATAAGGAATAATAATTAAAAACTGAATTACAGGGTTGTAGAGTTTAGGGAAAAGTATGTGGCTTTGCTCGTAGAAAAGTGGTACATACTCAGGAAATAGGTCTGATGTTGAGTAATACCCCAGGGCAGTAGTTCAGGTACACCTCGTTCAGCTTCAGCAGAGACCTGGCCACGGCCCATGTGCCAAGGCAGAGACCTTTTTCACCAAACAGGTGTGAAATCTGGACACTCCATAAACCCCAGGGTTCCCCTGCTGCTGCCCTGGCAGTGAGCAGCTCCCTTGGAAGAGCACTGGGCTCTCCAGGCAATATGAGCTCCATGCCACAATACAACTTTGCTGCAGTTCAGGCAGATCCAAAGCTTTAACTCCTCCCTCCTCTTCCTCAGAGTCCTCACGCAGAGCAGGACATGCTTCCCGATGCCTCTGAGCTATTTACCTGTTGACACATTGACCTGGTTTCTAGGTTCACTAAACATATGAGTAATCAAATGCTGTTTCAGTTCAAGCACAAAATCTAAAATATACGAAACCCCCCCAAATCATTATTCATTTCTTTTTCTCACCCGTACAGCCTTCTCATTTCTCAGGTGTGCCACTTCTTGCAAGCATGTTCCGCATGAGAGATTAGACGTTTACGCAGGTTTGGCCAAGATTTAGGCTTACGGATAGTGCCCAGTGCTATCAGCTGAGTTGTAGCTCTACATATGCAATTACTGCTTTAGCGGGGTGCTGAGTAAGGCTGGACAGAGATTTCTTGCTCTTGGCTTCTCTCTTGGTTCCTCCAAAGCCACCAGACTAAAGCACTCTCAGGAGGCTGAAGCCAGGGGCCAGGATGGTTGTTAGCAACCCATGGGAAATGAGCACAGCCAGGGCTATGGGGATGAAAATCAGCATTTGTCCCTCTAAATGGGCAGAACCATTTCCCAGGGTTGATGCTGAAGCCATCCTTTGAGGTGATTGAAACTACATGGGACCGAACTGGAAAATGACCTGGTGGGAATGGTGCTTGGAGCTGCCAGGTCAGTCTCCAGCATCCATGATTCACATGACCCCAGGATGCAACAGTCTCCTGTTCCTGGCAATCCCTCAGTAATGATATTGGAAGTTACCTGGTTATTGAAGTCATAATTACTACAGAATTTGCAGCCCTAAAATCTCATGATAACCCTCTCTCTTGCAGAGGGGGAAAAAAATAACCTGGTATTTTATTTACCCTGTCAACATGTGGAACTTGCCTTACAGCGTAATTACATGGTCAGTAGTTACATGGCTCTCTGGTTGATTGTGCCCTGTAAACAAATAAAGACCCACAAATTCCACCTGTGGGGATTCAGGCACTGTATAAAACTGACAATGTTTTTAAAGCCTCCTCAGGGTGTGCATTATTGCACCCATGAAACTGCATGCCCAATTCATGCCCTTTACTCCTAGAGGTTCATGGAGCATTTGTGCCTTCCAAATAGCTGCTCCTTGCAGCAATTCCTAATCTATACGGTCTATACCTGGAGAATTCAATTACAGAATCACAGAATCACAGAATGTCAGGGATTGGAAGGGACCTCGAAAGATCATCCAGTCCAATCCCCCTGCCAGAGCAGGAACGCCTCGATAATGCTACACAGGAACGTGTCCAGGTGGGTCTTGAATGTCTCCAGAGAAGGAGACTCCACAACCTCTCTGGGCAGCCTGTTCCAGTGTTCTGTCACCCTCACTGAGAAGAAGTTTCTTCTCCAGTTTAAGCATTAGCATTGTAGCATCAAGTTCAGGGCCCTTCTTGCACACCTATACCTGTAGTGTAGCATCATAGACTCATTTAGGTTGGAAAAGACTTTTAAGATCAGGTCCAAAATTTTGTGCATATTACACACACAATTTGTTTGCAGCCTCTGCCCCGGCAAGCCAACGGCCTACCTAGTTTATCTAATTAACTGATGGAGAAGAGAGTAGCTCCCTCATGGCTCCCAGAAAACTCATAGTAGAATTGGGATGAGGAGTTGAGTTTCTAGAATCTCACTCTGACATCCTGACCCCCAAATCCAATCTTTTTGTCTGCTGGGATATTGCTTTTGGCGACTCCACTCCCTGCTTTTGAAATCTGCTTCGTTGCACGCCCTGGGAATGTGCAGCGGGTGGCAGGGGGAAGGTTGAGATAAATATGAAGGGCTTTCTTGTTTTGTTTGTTTATATGACCTTAGAAATGGTGTCCGTGCATAATGTTGAACATGACGGAGAGAAGCTGACGGGGCAGTAAGTTCTGGCTACCGCAGAGCAAAAACAAAATTACATAAAAATATCATTTGTAAAATTACTCAAATCCATTAGCTTAATTAGCATCGTTAATCAAGGCAAAACATTTGATACGCCATGTACTTTCACAAGAGATAAATGAGCCTTTGATGAAAACCCAGCAGGTTGCCTGGCTTTTGGATCTGCCTAGACATGGAGGTGAGGCTCAGCGGGGCGCGGGGAACGCTGGCAGCTTGGTGCAAACACCGTCCTCCGAGCAGGTTTCTAGCTCAGCGAGGGATTGGCAACGTATTCGGCCAAATCTGGCCAGGGTTTAGTATCGTCAGGTCCATCTGCAAGAGTGTAAAACTGCCTAATGGGCTACACTCGTGCAATATCACCCCCTGCTCTTGACTGGTTTTGAGACAAGGTTAGCAAGGCTATAGCAAGGATATTAATGATTTCTGTAGCAACTGAAATAATAAATTCGAAGACTGCGCTACGTCGTCTTACTCAGGGAAAGGAGGCTGATTGAGCTTTTGTTTCCTAGGGGAATCTCTGGGGAGAGCAATATTTCTCTATTGGCAAGCCCTGCCAAGGAGAAACACTAGAGAGATCTTGATAGCACGCGACAGCACATCTGCAGACAACCCCTTCCCAAGAACACGTCTGTCTCGGACGGCACTCTAGGCTCTCATCTTTCTTTTTCTCGCTAGATTCACGTTGCTGCGGTCAGTCAGGTCTCCAGCGTGCAGTTCGGGGAATCGGTGATTACTGCATGACTTTCTTCCCTTTGCGTCAGGACTTGGCTGTTGCTCCTTCCCTCTCCCCGTGCCGCGGCACATAATTGAATCTTCTCGTCGGCTCCTTGTAACAAGACCCAGCTACAAAGGCTAAATGCTTTATTCCCAAGAAAAGCCTTCCAGATAAGATTCACCAGCTGTGGCAGCACAGTGCGGATCTTAGTAAGAGAATAAATGTCCCTTCACTCCACGACTGTCTTTCCAGCACTTTATCTGCAATGGGCCCAAACACAGGCCTCAGCTATTTGTATTGCTAAATATAATAAGAGAGAAGTCAGCAGTTTCTGAGGGATACACTTCCATAAAAAACAGTTCGATGGCATTTTCTGCATTAAACACATTATTCAAGGGCTTTTCTTCTTTATAACACCCAGTTTCTGCTGGGTATACATGTGGCTGAAGCTTCCTTCAATATGTAAGACAGCCAGACTGACACCAAACTGCAAAAAAACTTAATCTAGCAGAAGAGTTGAATTTATTAATCTAATTTGAGGGTATCATGGATGTTAACTGTCCACACAGCGATTGGGAAAGGAGGAACTGACTGAGAGTGGTTTTAGCGAGCTGCTTGTTTGCCTTTTTGTTTTCCTGACCGGTAGATGGTTTGGATGGGCATGGCCGGAACCAGCAAGGAAAGCCAGACTGGAGAAACCCAGGGTGTTTAAAGAGCTCTCCTTCAGCCTTGCAAGTGAAAGACTCACATACAGCCTGTCCTGCCAAGAAGAACTTTTCTGACCACCCCTTACTCCTTTCTGAGGCTCAAAGGCAATGCAGCTTTTCTCCCTTGCTTGCACCCTCACTGCCCCATAAGGTGGTGGGTACCTGGGGATAGAAACAGCTTTGGGATCAGTTTTGGGTGCAGAGACAAGGTCACCACAGAGATCTAAGAGCCCCCTGAGGGCTGAAGCCTGCAGGTACATGCACCTCTGCAAAAAGCATCCCACATCTGGCAGGTTTGAACCTGGATCTGTAAATTGTTTCTGGTTTGCAGACATCAGGGCTGAGAGACACAGATCAGTTTTGGTTTGTGATTTACACACTGATATAAACACTGCAATGATAAAGTAATCAAAAATGGGTATAGCTGATTGCAAGCCTTAATTAACCATTAATTGAATTTTATTAACTCACTGATTGTACCGAGCCAAAAGGACTGCAGTCAAAGCAGTTCGTGTATCACTCATTTTTATGTGGAAAGAAGGCTCATCATTTCCTCAAGGTGGCCAATATGTAAGGATTCCTCCTTGCTAAATCAGTCTGACCGTTTTCCTACCTGCCACTGATAAGGAAGTATTTACGAATTTATTCCTAAATTCGAAGTACACATCAGGCCTTAATTTACTGCCGTAATTATATCACTGGCTCAATTAGTCCCCAATAAAAACGTTATGCTATTGTATCTAAGAAATGTAGTACCTTTGAAGTAAATGGATTCACTTGCAGGGTAAGAAATCTTCTTTTTTGTGTTTTCTCATCTGTTACTTATGGCCACCCTTGTCTTAAATTGCCCTTTTTATTCTGTTCCTTGCAAGCGCGGTTTGTGCCTGAGCTCGGGATGCTCACGTAGAGTGAAACCCTCCTCTCTAGCCTTGGGGCTGCATCGGGAAGCTTTGTGGTAACTTTATCTCGTTAAAGCTTTGTCAGCCTCATTTGCATGGTGATTTACATGCGCTGCCTCCCGTATTTGCTCTGCCACACAAAGGCTACTCGGTCTGTAGGGGGTTTTTTTCCCCACTTCCCTGCTTTGTTTCATGATGGGATCGCTTCATGAGCTTTAATACAGTCGTACGTTTTGTCCTATAGATTTTCCCTTCTTGCATTCGATGAACACTGCCCCACTCTACCTACCCCAAACCAGCGGAGATGGACACAGACAAATAGTCCCCGGGGTCCCTGCAGAAAATTCACTGTGGGAGCTCAGGCTCACCCACCCACACGGTGTTGGCAAGGGGGCAACGGATGCCAAGTCCTTGTCTGGGAGAGCTCACCCTCCCGACAAGGAAGGAAAAATGGTCAAACTGGACAAGCGGTGTGTCGGAGGGATGAGGTAATAGCACAGCAAGGAGGATTTGGCAGGAAATCTATGAGCTGGCTAGACAGCACAGGACAGAGATCCGTCTAAGAAATGGGAACGCGTTGCGGCAAGCAGGATTCTGGTGGACACGGAGCTCTTTCAGACATCATTTGGCATCACTGCCTGTCCTCGCTTCGGCAAGCCTCTGGAGGTTTCTGAGTCTGATATGCAGGCTCCAGAATGAAAGAATCATCCGACTATTCATGCAAAAAGTTGTTCAATGTATCTTTGATGGACTTCTCAATAAGCGATACCAAGACCCCCTCAAGGCCAGAATCAGGCTCAAAAAACAGCAGTAAAATAAGCACTTTCTGAGAACTTCCTCCAAATCCAGAGCTGTGTGTCCTTGGAGGGACACGTCCCTGGGGCAGCCACTAGCCTGAGATTTGCTTTCTAGCATAAAGAAGGAAAGTGTTGCAAAGGAGCCCATTAAAAGCCGATCCTCCCCCACAGAATCGCATCTCAGCGCTGGCCAGCGCTGCAGGCAGAGCTGCCTGATTGCAGAGCTGCAAAATGTGATGAGTAGCAAATTGTGTCTTCTCTGCGTTTTCTCTCTAGCAGAGGCACTTGCCTCTGGTCCGTGTGACCAATTTCCCCCAGGCCTTGGCAGAGAATGCCACGGGAGTACCAAGCCATGCACCAAACCCAAATTCCTCGTGGTCTCCGTGTAGCATTCCCAGCCTTGTCTGAGTCTCTATTTTATCTGTCTCTGGAGCTGGCAGGCCAATAGGTCTGTTTTTCCAGTCAGATCAGTGGAGATCTCAAGGTAACTTCTGCTGTTCCGCAGAACCCCTGAACTCCTGTAGAAAACAGGGCTCAAGTCCCGATTTATCCCTGTTTATCTCCAAGAAAGTCCATTAAAAACGGTCCCCAGGTTTGTTCACTAGCGGTGAGGGTGTAAGGAGGGAATAGTTCTCTATGCAAGTGCATGATATGTGAGATTAATATTTCCTTTATTCTATTTATCAAAACCAACCTATTTGACATTAAACATTAAAACCTCTTTAAACTCAGAGAATATTCTTCATCTCCCTTTCATGTCTTTAAGGTAGATGAGATTACCGGAGCCTACTATTTCCCCTCACCTCATATGAAAAATGCTAAAAACCACAGTAAAAAAAAATGGGGAATTTCTCTGCATATACTGTTTTCTTAACGTTGGGCTTATTTATTTTTGCTGACAGCCTCTGTGCCCAGGTCCGTCGCTGCTCTCTGTGTGCAACCTGTATTTCTCCAGGTGGCTTTGTGCCTATTAAAAATGGGAATGTAGCAAAATTAATGTATCTTTTACAGCAGGAGAGCGGAATTTATTGGTCTCACCACGGAAATTAATTTAGCACTCCCAGCTCTCCCTCGCCGGACAATAAAGACACAAAATGAAACTGCCACACAAAGTTTTGACAAAATTCACAGTCACATGAAAAAAAAAGGAAAAAAAAGCCCACGGGTAATTTACTACCAAAACTGGATCAGCCTTTTATGCCAGGGATGCAGCAGTGATACCAGGAAGGAAAGTTGCACCCACTGACCAAAAAACCTGCCTGAGACAGCAAATAGAAATGCAGGATGGAAAACAAACAAGCTTCCAAACAGATTTATCTTAATTTTCTTCAGTTTGAAAAATAAATCCAGGTAATAAGGCAGACAATGGGGCTTGGTTAAGGCAGCATCCTTCGGCCTCACCACCCGCAGGTGTGCAAAGAGCCGGGCGTGGGGGGTTGGAGGATGTTGCACAAGGTGGAAACCACAGCTCCGAGGAAGCAGAAGTTATTCTGCCTCTCATCTGGTCCCACACCAGGAAGAATCAAGCCAGCACATCCTCCAGATCGATATATAATTTACACGTCAGTCCCCACCTGTATGTGTGCACCCTTGTTTTAATGTTTTCTAAATATAAAAAAAAAATAAATCATCAAATACCTACTGTAAGAAAAAAAAAAAGACACAAATTTGGTTTTTTGTATTAGGGTTGATTGGGTAGTGGGTGGTGAATGATTTATCTTAGCAGTAAAGCTGGAAAAGGGCTATAAACCTTAGCGGAGTGCCTCTGCGCCTGGGTCCGAGGGAGGCTAATTGTTTGTTTGTTCTTCGTGTTTATGGTTTATCTGCGGCTCAGCTGACAGGAAACCTAAACCTGAAGGAAAAAGCACATCAATCGCCATTATCTGCCTTTTGTGCACACACTAAAAATAAAACCAGGCGAAGGGGTGGCTCGAGCACCCGCCACGTCGCGATGCCAGGCGGAGCGTGCCTCGCTCCGTGATGCACCAGGGATGCAGGGGAAGGAGGGAGGGAAGAGCACGGACTCGCCACCATTGGGTTCATCTCCCTCCTGAGCCCTCTACTGTGACGAGGATACCAGTGCTTGTTGGACAAGAGTCATGTTTTTTTCCTGCAGTACTGCCCCCCAGAATTGAGAAGATGGGTGTAGAAACAACGTGCAAGTACCACAAGCTTTGAACTTGCCTTGAGATTTCACTGAGGTGGTTTCTTCTACTCAAAAACCACTTGGGTGGTGGAGTGAGATCCACAGTTCGGTGTTTTTAGAGCATGATAAACTTCAGTGAAGTCAGAGCAGTGCTGGCTGCTCTCCTGGGCACATCCCAGCCTGTGCCTCCTTTCCTCCCCTGCCCAGCAACAGGATCAGTTTTTCATCTGTCGGGAGGTTCTGAACCAGCGTGGCAGAACAAGCCCACTTTGATGAAACCAGCCCAAGCTACCCCTGTGGATACTTCAGCCCTTCCAAAGTCTGGGCATCCAGCGAGAAGGACCACGACACCCACTCGCCTTCCCCTGCCCCACGGGTGCTGAAAATGGGAGCAGCACAGGAGTGTCCTGGTCAGGGGAACGCCCTGGCAAGCGAGCGCCAAACCCGGGGTGCACGATCTGCCCTAAATTGGTCCGGGGCACAGTTGCATCATCTGAGTAAGTTTATATCACTGCTACAAACACTCAGCCCCCAAAGCATCGACCCCGGTGGTGCTTTGCAGAGCTGTGGAGATGTTCTCGTCAGACTGGGACACCCTCATTCCCTGCCTTGGGCAGTGAGGATAGATAGTTTCTGTCGTGCCATCAACTTCTCTTTAGAAATGGTTTCCTGTCCCAGTTTCCCTGTTGCTCCCTGCCCTTCCCACGCTACCACCATGGCTGTAAATGCTCTAAGTGGGAGCCGGATCCTGGACCGGGGATGTAGGGTGCCCCGCACACCGGAGGCCTGGAGACACTGTAATAATAATTATTGATTTTCTAGTTTACTTAACGTTTCGTTTTGCTGGAAATGATATAAATAGCTGTCTCTATGCCTATCCCAGGGCACGGTGCAGCAATGTCTTTTTTCACAGTCCGAGGGAATAAAATGCAAAGTTCATTTCGCAATGATTTAAAAGTTATATTAAGGCTCAGGCTTGGATGAAGCAAGAGCAACGTGCTTGTAACTAGATAACTCCGAAGCTGGAATGACCGTTGGGGTAAGTCACAGCTGTGACATTTGCTTTATCCCAGCTCACGGTTTCAGTTTACAGCGACTCCGTGCCCACCCCGAGCATCCTGCAGCAGAAGCAACCCCAGCAACACACCCAGGGCCGTCGAGGCGCTCTGCAGCCTCTCCCAGCAGCCCGGCTACCCAAAGCGATCTTTGGGGAGAGCGGTTTCCGTGTAGGAAAGCATTTACTGCATCTCTGCTAAATATAGCAACCGAGCGCACGGGCAGCGCGGTCTCTCGCCCCTGCGAATCGAAGGGGAGATTATTCATTTTCAATTTGTCGCACCTTCGCGCTGGCAGGAATTACTTTAGCCAAACAGGATTTAATAAATGACCCGTTCATAAACAACTGATCATTTATCCGGCCCCTGTGCCGCTCGCATCCTGAATTTCTCGAGGAAAAGGGCGTGAGAGCCCGCTTGCTGGCAGGAGGGGCAAGAAGTGCCTGTAAGCCTAGAAAGCTGGGCACTGGCACCACCTTGCTCGTTATACTTCCAAAGTATTAAAAAGTCCCGGTGTGATAAGGAAAAGGCAGCTGTAAAACTTCATCCTTATCTCCCAGATAGTGGACCTGATCTTGCTTTTATTTATGCTGGTGCAAAGCAAAAGTAATTCCACCGGTGCTGCTGGTGCAAAACCCGAGCGGGTGATCTCAGAAGCGTGCCGGGACTCTTGGCTGGTGTTTTCTACTTTGAAATCTAATAATTTGACGAAGATTTTCTTCAGCTGCTGGAACTGCAGATCCAGCCTGCAGGGCTCAGAGCGAAGGGGGGTGAAGATGAAGCCACGTGTGCATCTTTTCTGCATCTTTTATCATCTCCACCCGCATTGTTCCCGCACGTTTCCCAGGGGGGTGAATGCAGATGGTGTGGGCATTCACAGCCCCCAGCACCCTGTGTGGAAACCCAGGCCAGGGCCACCCCTGCCAGCAGCTGGCGAGGGGCTGGGGCTCTAACTGGAGCCCCCACATAAGCCCAGTTAAATGCATTTTTTCCTGCTCGTGGACTTATTCTCCTCTCACACATTTTTCCTCCCCGGCGACAAGAGGAAAGCTGAGTCCAGATTTGCATGTGCACAAAGGGAAACAAAATCACGTCCTTCACTTAATGCAGGCAATTCTAATTATTAGTCATTGTTGTTCTTTTAATTATTATTACCGTTGTACAAAAGGGTTGTAAATAGATAACATCACCTTTTTGTTTTGCGCTATGTAGCAGGGGGGGGGTTGTGGTTTTTTTTCTTTCTTTCTTTTTTTTTTCTCCAGCATTTCCTTGATGGCACCAATTAAGAAACCACAAGACAAATATTCAGGAATCAGATTGCGGGTGGTAATTTTCTTGACAATGAAGGCAGCAGAGCCGAGCCCGCAGCCTGCTGCTCTGCAGGTACCGCCACGCTGCAGTGCTGACAGCAGTGAAAACTTGTCTCTGACAGTAAACTAAGCATGTATGACCCGGAAGACATAGAGAGCAGATAAGGGCAGTAACACAGACTCCATTTAGTGCTATTAAAATGGTGAAGTAGACTTACCAGCAGAGATGCCAGCCTGAAATTCGAGAAGCTCTGGGAGTGAGGAGTGGGAGATGGATGGCCCAGGAGCCAGGCTGGCACTCGGGTTCCCGCAGCACGGCCAACTCATCCCATGTTTCCAGGCTAGGGAATTAAAAAAAAAAAATAAAATATTTCACTATGAGAAACAGATTTGGTTTTTTTTTTGCAAAGCATCTTTTCTGGGAGTGTTGTGCTGAACAGAGAAGAGGCTTCAGCATCGCTTTGTGGGACTCTGCCGGTCATTGCAGTGAGAGAAAAGGTTTTTTCTTATTAAAATGCTCACAGGTACTGACCCACGTCCTGCAGCACCATCGCTGGGGATGGGACAGCATTTTACACATTTTGGTTTGGATCTGGGTTGTTGAGGGAGGTCTGCAGTGAGGTGATGGCCCAGGGCTCAGTCCTCACCCCCTCAGTGCTGGGATTCTTGTGACACCAGTGATGCTTGGAAGAGTCAAGGACTCTTCCACCTTTCCCCTCTTGCCCTCCGGCACCACCGAGCCACATGTGCATCTTTTCTGCGTCTTTTACCATCTCCACCAAGCCCTGCTGCTCTCCTGGGAGCATCAGGACAAGGACCACCGAGTCCGACATCCCAGCACACCTACGACAACAACGCTGCAAGCACCACTTGGATGTGGTGTTTAAGAGAACACCTCTTGTTTTATTACCATCTATGTGACAAATTGATTTACGGGAGATAGTGACAGAAAGCACCTGACACAGAAAAAAATATTTTCTTTAATCAAGGAATGATCACCATAAAGAATGTACTGGATCAGTCAAATATATCCAGCTGCAAATACCCTATATGGTAGCATTAAGAAGATGTAAACTCTCAGATCTATTATAAACAACTTTTAAAGGTAGCTGAGGCTTGGAGGATTTTGACACGGGAAAGGATGAGGAGTATCATAATTCCATATGTGTCCAGGCATCGTGGACTTCTTAATGAAATTTCCAGGGTTTGTAGGAGCTTTTGATATACGCCTGTTACAACTGACATGAGTAATACAGGTCCTGAAATATTTATTGTTGCTTTTTTTTTTTTTTTGCCTATCTCCTCAATGCTTTCCTTGTGCTCTGTAACTCTGAGGTTCCCTGACACCCATCACCCCGTACACAACTGCTGTGTCCCCACCTGACATCTTCTGTCCTTTCTCCCATCCTCAGCCTTCCTTCTCCCCAGGAAACCCTGAGGTACTTTCTGAAGAAACCTCATGTCCCACAACTCTGCAGCCTCCTCTCGTTGCTCCTTGGGTCTTTGGTCCCATTTTCCCATCCCTTCCCACCCATTATGTTGCATCCCACTTGGCGGATACCCAGGATCTCAGCTACTCCGTCGGGACAGCAAATGAGACGAGACAAAATGAAGGAATAATGTTCCCCACAGGGCAGCCTAGTGAGTGGATTTTCATGTCTCCACCCGCATTTCCTTCCTACACCATCCAGCGGTGGCACCGTGTCTCCCTGCCCACTATCCCTCATGCTCCATCCCATCACAAATGCAGCAGTCGATCATTTATTTCTCGCCCTTGGAACGAGAGGGGTCCAATTCTTCATGCTACTCCTCACGGCTGGTTGTTTCCCCATCTCTCTGTGCATACATCACCCGCGACTTTGCTCCTTGTCTTTTATCTCCCACTCCGTCTCCTGAAGATGTGTGTATTTTTTAAATTCCAGTTTATGCAGGTTTTGAAGGTGGCGTGTAGAAAAAAAGCTGGGGCTAGCTTATGTCAGGGGGCTTGCTCTTTAAAAGTACAAGAATAAATGAAGGCTCCAGGTATCGGCAAGAACGAAGACAAGGAAAGAGGAGCAGGAGAAACAGCTTCTTCCTTGCAAATTTTGTTCTAGTAGTTCTTTTCATCATTTTGGGGAATTTGCCCAAACCAAAAATATTCTGGTTCATTGGAACAATTCACATGCACAAAAGAGATTGGAAGGCTGCTCTCTCCCCACTTGCAGTGTTGTGGGTTTTTTCGTTTTTCGTCTTCTCCTTGTTTTGCATTGAAAACAGCAGGGGTGACAAGTAAGCAAGACAAGAGAGAAACAAAGTTGCTTTACTCCTTTTTTTTTTTTCCTCTCTTTTTCGAAAGTTTTTGAGAGTTGAGGATCAGTGTGTTCCTGTTCGGTGTGTTTTTCCTGTGCCCAGCTGAATTAGAGCTACCTTCCTGAAAAGCAAAGCAGGAATGGTCCCCGGAGGGAGGAGAGGGGACTCTCCCCAGACATCATCTGGCAAAGGAAATAGCTGTTTTGGGGATAAACAATGATGAATTGGCTCCAGCTTCTTGCCAAAGCGTTAGGTAAGCAATATAGGAGAGCAAAGGCAGTCCTGCCTATTCCTGGTTGCATTCGTGCCCTTTCAACCTCTTAAACATGACGGTGCCTGGGGTGCCCTTCGCTGGCTGCTCCTTGATGGGTGGTGTTGGCTTAAAATGGACGCAGCCAAAGGGAGACAGAGGGGAAAGCGAAAAGCGGCGCCGGGCTGGGCTCTGATCCTCCCCTCCAGCCTCCGGCCCTGGTTCTGCAGTGTCTGTATGTCCTTCGTTTTCTGCAACCTGCACTCAGCCCTGCATTGCAGCAGCAGAGGAGTCCCCTCGGCTGCTCGGCTCCCGGAGCTCAGCGTGGGGCTGCACCAACCCGCAGCTCGCTCGGGGGCGGAGGGGACAGGCAGAGGAAAGGCCCCGAGGACCCCCAGAACCACGTCCCTCTGGCAGAGCTTTCTCCCAGCCCAGCTCTGAAGGATACCCAAGGGGGTTGGGAAGCCCCTCTTAACTGGAGCAACCTCCTCAAGCAAAGCAACCCGTGTTTTCTGCAAGTCCTAGGGTGAAACTGTCTCTGTCAATGTTTAGGACAGACTGTGTGCTGCAAAGCTCCTCTGGACAGACAGACAGATACATATTTGTCAGTCACAGGATCCTGGGCTGACATGATTAAAAGATTTCAACCCGGATTTGAGGGTTTTTCTCTCCGACGTCCTTCTTCCATGCATGCACCCCCAGAATGAAAGAGGGAAACGAGCGCAGTCAAACCTTTGGCACAGCCCTTCCATCGTGGCTCGAAGTAGAAAATGTTGGGTGCCAGATTTTTTACTGCAGTGTAAATTAAAATGCCTGGACTAAGATGATAGACACATAGCATGGAGATCAGCGCAGCCTCCTGCCTGTTAAGAGACATATTAGAATAAAGAGCAAATGATTCCCGAGAGCGGGGTCTGCTTGAGAGGAAAAAAAAAAAAAAAATCAAACACAACTGAAGGGGAATCAGCAGACTTCTACCAAGGTCTCTCAAAGCCTTCAGATGGCTTGAAGGGGCTGGATGAGGCTGGCTGCTCTCGGGCATGAATCCTGCCCATGCAGACATGCTGCAGATATTTGTCTCTCCAAGTGTGATTACACTCCGAAAAGTGACTTGCCATTACTACCCTTGTGGGATTCTGGGCTTGTAGGCTCTAGTTTACTTTCCAGATTAAAAAAAAAAAAAATCCACAAAACAACAAAACAACAATGCAACAGAAATGAAGGGGTTTAATTTCTTTCTTTTTGTTTGTTTGGATTTTTTTTTCTTTGCTTGTTTGTTTTCTGGTTGGCAGCTCAGCAGCCTCACCCCAGCTCTGGGGGTGAAGAGGAGCCGTAGCTCGTCCCATCGGTGGGACACAGTGATGGGAAGGGAGGGCAGCTCCTGCTCTGAAATGACTGCTCCGGTGGCTGCGCTGTGCTAACAGGGGCAAAATCTAGTAAGAGACATATTATTTTATCCCTAAAGTCAGCAGATCTGATTGGCTGAATGTGCAGGTCTGTGGGGTAGGGAGCCGTTGGGTTTTGCAGGCGTGTCTGGTGTGTGACCAAGCTTCAACCTGATGGGATTCAACGGCAGGATGGGCAGGGACCAGCTCACCCCGCGGTCCAGGGGACGGTGATGGCACGAGTTTGTTCCTGAGCCTGGCAGCTGCTAAACTTGTATTAAGGCTTAAGCAGAGCAAACACATACCTGCTCAGCAGGGAAATGGCTTTTCCTTCAAACAGGAAAGGGGTTAACTGTGTTTACGCGTAAATGTATTGTGAAGCTTGTGCCATTTGGGTCTCTGATTTGACGGTTAGGTTGCTCACGGATGGTCCTTAAGTCCTCTAAACCAGAAGGACTTTCCACGGCCTCGGTTCAGGTCCTCCCTGCAGCTCCCAGCATCCCACCGAGCCCCCGAGTTGGTCTGAGGACCAGCCTCCCTGCCATGCTCCAACACAGCAGCTCAGCATCCTTTAATTGCTGTTTCCACCCTGGACATGGTTTCTGCCCTGCACTTCTGGAGACAAAGTCTTGCCCTGCAGCATGCGTACAGGTGAAACTCAGGCAACAGGAGCAAAGAATTCAGCAGGAGTAATTTTCAGCAGCCAAGCTGCATGCACTTGTGTATCTCTTCACGACTGCATAGAGCATGCTCTTTGCTCACAGTGTATCTGTATTTATTAACTCACACCTGACTTGGTCCCTGCTCCTTGCTGTCCAGCCATGGGGTTCAGCAGCAGAGACCAGTTTCTAGTATTATTTCCTCTGGTCCTGTGCGAGCAGCTCTTGCTATTGAGGCTGTAACCTCACACTCCCAGTGAACTGTAAAACCAATTTAAAAACGACATTTCACGAATTAATGCAATGCCCACTGCAATCACCCGTTGGGCTGCTGAGGAGGCATATTCCAGCCTGGAATTTGTTACCTGGCCAGGCCATTCGTCATTGCACAAGAAGCAAAAACTTCCTCGCCTTGTAGCCCCTCTGTGCAAGGACAAGTTAGAAATAGGGACAGACAAAGGGCAGCTCCTGCCATCCTCTGCTGGGATGTATTTTTAACCCTGCTCCCAATTCTTTGGAGCCGATGCCACGCTGTGCTCTAGGAGGGGGAGCTTAGCAATAACTGCAATAATCAACCGTTTAGTACCATCCCTCTCTCTGACACGGCTTGTCAGCGGGAGTTCTCAAAGGACTTCCCAAAGGCGGGTGAATAATTTAGCTCCTGCACCAGGAAACTGAGGCAGGGAGGAGCCTGCCAGGCAGCAGGGTGCAGGGTTGAGGCTGAGGACCGTGTGTCCCGGGGTAGCTGTGCCGTGGTGCAGCCGGCTCGGCGCAGAGCTCAGCACCGGGGCGCCGCTGGCGGCTGCCATCCCGCTCCTGGGAGCTGGGTTTCAGAGACAATTAAGTGCCTAATGATGCAGGCAGAGACCTGGTGGCATTTGCACGGGGAATGAGGTGCTTTACATGCCCAGGCACTTCCGAAAATCTCACTCGGCACCTACCTGCAGCTGCAAGCGCCTGCAGAAGCCAAAATGTTTTCAAACCGCCGCTCTGGGCTGCGCAAAAGGCTGTTTTGGCTGCAGAAATGGGTATTTAGCGTGGGGGAGAGAGGCTGGAAGGCACCACTTACTCAACCGGTTCCTTACAAGAAACACCCGTCACCTCAGGCTTCCCCCCCGGCCACCATCCACAAGGTCCCAAAGCTCAGCCACTGCACAACAAGACCTGTCACCACGTCTAACCCACTCTTCCAGCATTGCCTTTGGGTGAGTTTAATAGCTTTTAACGAAGGGTTTAGCGCAGTCTCTGTCCCTTCTGTACAACCACTCCACACCTGCACCCACAGGTGGTTACACCTCTTATACCTCCAGGCACGAGGGCCACTTCACTTTGCAGAGCAGAGGCAGGCAATGGTCCCTGTGGATGGGAGGGTGCAGGGCTGAGCTGGCAGGATGCTGTGTTTGTGCATCCTCCGTGTGCTTGTAAGCATCTCCTTGGGTTTATATAAACATTGTGGCCAGGAATTTTGCCCTAAGCTCTCAGGAGATCTCAGCTGGAGTTTGGTTTGAATAATGAATACTCGTAGCTTGAGGGATCAAATGGCTCAGGAAGGTGATCACGGGGGTGTTTAATAAACGTTCCGGTGCTTCTTCACTTCCCATCTGCTCCCATATTTCAGCAATAACCGATGCCTGGACCCCACGCCCAGGCTTTGCAAAGGTTCTCACAGCTTTGCACCCTCACACTGCCCCATTTCTGAACCCCCCCCTACCAGACCTCAGCCAGAACCTGACTTGTTGGATCTTCCCCCAACCTCGAGGTGTGCTGCTTGCATCCTTAGAGCTGGAAAGCCAATAATCCAGTAATTTATTATTAAAATGAGTATTTCTAGGTGACTCCCTTAATAGGGAACTTATTTCAATGCTGTGTGGCAAAAAGTGGAAGTTACACCTCCTGGTATATGGTTTATTTTCCACGTTTGTGGAAAGCAAGCGGAGAAAACAAATGGCTTCAGTAACTATAAAATAACCTGTAAGGCAGAGTGCATCTCCTCATCTTCGTTCAGACGGTTTTATTCAGCTCAGGCTTTCTATGCAATACAGTGATGAATGAAATACCTGGGAACAGTACAGAGTAATGTTATTTATGGAGACTAGTAAAAAAGCATCCTGTTTCTTAGCACGCAATTTTGGTAACAGCAGAATTTTGAGATTAAAATGAGATTCCCCTCAGATCGTTTCAACTCATCCCACACTTAAAAAAAACATCTCGTGCAGAAAGGGTGTCGGCTTGGTCTTCTCAATGTTCCTCATGTCTTTCAAACATCCATCCTTTGGCAAAGTAAAGGGCAGGGAGACCGCAAGCATGGACCGAGCACCCCAGTCTTCCTCACAAATTTTCTCATCGAAGACCCCTCATCACCCATGAAGCCACACCCCACCGCCACCTGAGACATTTAAAACTCAGCTGAACAAAGAACTGGCCTTTACCACAGATCTGTAATTTGGTGGGCCCAGGTACCTTGATCTCTGCAAGTGATGGCCATAGCTTCAAAGATCACTTGACCCATCACTGCGAGGATGCTGCACCCGGGACGGCTGCCTGCCTTCCAAACCCGCTCCTCCTGGCTCCAAATGCAACGAACCCCTCTGCAAAAATTCTCAAAGTTTGAGCTGCTTGGTGCCAGCTAACTTTGGTGGCGTGTGCCTTGGCACCTCGCTGAACCGGAGCCCGTGCTTGGCAGGGCTTTATTTAGAGAATGCTTCGTGCTTGCTAAGCTTGGGATGAAAAACCTCTTTTTGTGTGTGTGTGTGTGTGTGTGTTTAAAATGGTTTGTTTGCTAGTAAATTCACAGTATGGCTGAGATAGCACATTTGTGTTGTTAGGTACAAAGATAATGGAGGATTAAAATGCTGACAAGTGTGTAGAGAGGAAAATGATTTGGTTACCTCTTAGCGATGCAGCAGCAGCTGGAGTGATCCCCGCATCTGTGGCTGCTTCCAGGCAATTACTGCTTCCCTCCCAGCGCTTCTGACAAATGCTTCTGCTCTCCTGCTTTGAATTGTCAAACACAAAAGTTGCCATGAGAAGTCGCTTCCCTCCTTTGGCCTTTCTTTTAGCTCTTCTGTGATCGGGCTGCAGTATTTCCAAAGGGAAAAACCCAAGTATTTTTGTGGCGCGAAATACCCCCGTTATCTGGGTAGGAAGGGTGAGATGAGTCTCAGCACTTGGTGCTTTGGTGCACTTCACCATTTTTGTCACAAAATACCCCAGATGACTTTAATAATATCTTAAATTCAAGCGTTTCACACATCTGGAGTCAGGTCTGGTTTGGAGGGTTTTGCTGATATTCCTGCTGGCTGTGCCAAGAGCCCATTATGGGGTGAATGAGCTCCCCTTTGGGCCAACCATCACCTGCCTTCGGCCACCTCCAACTCTTGTAAAAACAAACACGGGCTCCCTAAGTGCAATTAGCATCTGAGGAATGCCGAGAGAGGGAGATTAATCATTCATAAACTAAACAAATACTATTCTGATCCCATTAGCCAACAGACAGCGTCTCCCGTTAATTTACTTCTGTTTGAGGTGTATCTATTAACCCCTTTTAATCAGCTATTATTCTAGTTAAACTCTTAGCTGGGCTTGGTTATCAGAAGAAGGTACCCTTCTGACATAAGATCAAATTAAGATTATAGAAAACTTGTCAGGAATGAAGAGCCTTGCATTGGTAATTGAGTTACAACCTAATTTAAAAAAATGAGGTATGCTTCTGAGGAGGGCCCCACCAGCATTGCTTCTCCAGACCATCCTCTTCCCTCCGCCGAGGTCTCTCTGCTGAATTTTGTCAGCCTAAACTCAACCAGACAGGTGTCATCATCGTCTGCCTTAATGTGCTCACCCCCTGACACGCGCAGTTTTTCGCTGCGTCTTCCTCTGTACCTACGACAGAGTCGAAAATCTAATTTTTTTAAAAAAATGTCAGAGAGGTCCATAAAGTTAATATACTTACCAGTTTGCAGCCCTCCACTTAAAGTCAATTACTGGCGGTGGATATGTATGCCCAGGCAGCGCGGCCGCCTGCTGCGGGACGGGCTTGCCTTGCCTCCTCATTTAGGGAGAGTGCTGTCTAGGGAAAATTTAATATTTTAGACTACTGGTAGCAGCGTATTAGATCTCCAGGTTTCTGAGGTCATCTTCAGTGAGTAGCTTGTTTCTGCCCACATCCGTGAGCAGGAGGTGGCTGGAGGAGAGGTGTGTGCCCTGGAGATGCTGCTGGCACCCAGCATCACGTCACCTGGTCGTGTTGCTGGAGGTGAGACAGGTGGAGCAGCCAGGCTGAGCAGGGTGGGAGATGTTCTTCTGCCTTGGGATCACTGCTCTGTATTTAATTTTAAGCCAGGAGCAGGCAATGACTGGGTGCTGGGAGCACCCAGGGAGTGTTGGCTTTGCTTTAGGGTCTGTATCAGTTATCCAGCTCCAAAGTGAGAGGCAAGAGGAAAGGGCTGTCTCCTGTGTCACGGCAGGCATTGCTCACCCAGCACCCAAATTTTCAACTTCTCAGTGTTTAGCTACCACCAAAGTGGAGCTGGCTTTGCCTCAGTGGGCAGCCCCAAAGGGACTTGGTACGGGGCTGAACCCTTTGGGAAAGGGGAGCCTTGTGCCCACAGATGCAGGAGAGCTGCAGTGGAAATAAGCGTTTTGGCAAAATTGCTCCCTTCCTGTTTTAAAAAGCAGAACAGCTCAAGTGGATTTCATTTTCCTCCAATTCAGACCGGAATTTTACAAAAAGTTTGCAATTTAAGCCTGAAAACGTAATTGGTGCCAATTATATCCGTTTTCATCCACACCGGGAATCGTTTCCATGACGGCTCCACGCGATAACCCAAACAAAGGAAAAGGAGGAAAGTCTCACCTGAGCTGCCCAGCTCCCAATTAGCAAAAGGTAAATAACTCTTACTTTCTCTCTCCTTCTTCTTGGGCTGTGATGGCTGCTGAGGCTTGTGAGATGAGAGCCCTCCCTTCTTGCTTCAGTGCATAAATACTGCATCTTCGGGGATTCGCTTTGGTTAATTTAGGAGCAGCTTGAACTTTGCTTAAAGGCGCCTGCGTGTTGCTATCCCTTGGAGCCACCCAATGTATTTGTCATAGCTGAACCTGCAGTTCATTAGAGGTACAGAGTCAGCTAATTATTCCCAGAAAATGTAGTATAATTTTATGAATTATGCATAAAATATTAACTAATTGTGAAGTTCCCAGATATATACGTAGACTGCAGGGCAAATGCTTCCCCACTTGAGGGCTATATACAAACATGAAACAAATAATACATATATTTAATCTAGTGGTGCAGGCAGGGCAGCCGCACAGCGAGGGCATGAGCATCTGGGGCAGAGCATCGTGGAGATGTGGGGTCCCCCCCCTGTGCTCAGTTGATAGAGGGGGGGCTTCCAGGCACAGAACTGCCCCAGGATGGAGTTTCCAGTAAAGTCCCCACAGACAGAGCCTCGATCTCTAAGCCAAGCTGGTTTGAGATATGCTGAATTTCATGGATACTGGCCAAAATACTGCCTTTTTTCCAGCAGAGAGGTTGTGGTGCAGCCCTCCCCACTGGATCTGGAGGTACGTACGTCCTTCTCTCAGCATGGGTACACTGGAAGGACAAATCTTGACCCACACTCAGCCCCCAATCCCTGCAAATCCCTGGGGAGGCACCGGGGAAGCCCCCCTGCCCCCAGACAGCACCCCTGGGCTTGATCCGTGAACATCCACTTCAAAGATGCAGATCAGCAACAGCGGTCCTCCTCCTCCTCTGACAGATACTCATTTCAGAGCTCGCCAGTGTGCTTTGGAGACATAAAAATCAATAGAACAGAGGGAACAATAAAGTTTCATTGTTCAGTAATGAGGTAGACGGCATCTATCACAAAGTCCCAAAGTGCTGCTCACTGCAGGATTCTTCTCCTCTGTCTCCTCCTGACTGGAGATAAAGAGCCTCCGGCGCTGGACTTCAGTTAAACAAGACATGGGCTTAGCTGGGAGAAACCTGCTTTCTGGAAGATGAGCGTCGCTCCATGGCCAGGCTTCGTTGCTTCTTTCTCTTGCGTGCAATATCGTAGCAGCATCGCGATGCTTTCAACCCAAGATCTCAAGATGATTGCTGAATCCCAAATCTTGACCTGCAAAGGGTCCAGGAGCTCATGCAATTGTTTAGTCGATTCTCACCGCGAGGACGTCCCCGTTTTCGGTGCGGCATGACAGTCAGCATCTGTGCGTGCCTGGTGCCAAGGGACTGGTGGCGGTGGGAAAACGTGGCTCTCTGGAGAGAAGAGAGGACACTAGATGAGCCACCTTAAACTCTTTAGCTCCAAGAGTACTGATGCAAGTTTAGTATTTTTTAAAAACTTTTGAGAAACAAGAGATGGGAGGAAGAGGTGGTGTTTGAAAAGCAGTTATAGAGGGGTGGCTGGAGAGATGAGGAGGCACAGAAAGGAAGAAGAGCCTGAGACAGGTCAGCGTCGGAGCCAGACCAGCTGCTTGCAAAGGGTTGGTGGAGGAAATGAAGAGATAACGAACGGATCCGAGACTGACAGCGGGAACCGAGTGTCCTGAGGTGCAAAAACCTTGGGGGCTGATACAAAGGACTCCTCTGAGCAGTGTTTGGGATCCCATGAGATGGTATTTTGAAGCACAGTGTGGGGTTGGGGATGGGCAAAGCAGGTCTGGGTTCCCAGCACCAACCCCTGGGTCCCCAGCTGCCCTCCCGTCTTCACCAGAGGCATCACCCAGAAAAGTGTTTCCTCCCTGCACCCTCAGCGGTTTTTCAAAACCAAGTTGTGCTTCGTTTAATATTATTTTAACACAACTTTAAATCACCTGTTCTTCTTCTTCCTTCCCCCCACCTTTTCTGCTGAAGAAGGGGAAATGAGCTGCTGGCTGCATGCAATCATTTATGCTTTTTTTGCAGAAAAACCTTTAAAACCTGACACAAGGCACTTGCTGCAACGTCCAGGGGAACACAGCCTTGTCTCTTCGTGGTGCCCAACTCCCTTGCACTGTCACGGTAACAGGAAGAAATATGCAGTCACCCTTGCTGCATATTCTGGCAGGGTTATTGTCAACTTATTATTTTTTGACTCAAAGCCAAAAGTGAAGGGCATTTGCATCTTGCAATTTTGCTGTTTGCTTGTCTTGCTTATGTTGCTGGAAATGACCTACAAGGATTCAACAGCAGGCAGCTAGGACAATACAGCAGTGCAAAAAGAGATGAAGCTGGAAAGTTTATATGTCACCCTAAAACATCTCACAACATTTAGTTGGTGGGAAGGGAGCAATTAAAAAGCACGTGGATGTTTCATCTATAGATTTATTCCAAATTTGCAAGGGTTTCTGTCATAAAAGAGCGCAAATGGGATTTGGATTTGGATTTCTCCCTGAAAAAAAATAAAAAGCTACAATTAAAATAAATATAGCAACCAGATGCTAGACCTATACGTGAAGATGACTCTCATTAACATCCATGCAGTTAATGCAGAGAAAAGAACCACCTTGCTTGCCTTTCCTTTGTTTTATCTTATACCCTATCTTAACCACATAATATTGCATCTTAAAGTCGGAGGATACTTTACTGGCGCGCAGCAGAATTTACATAGGTGTGATAATGAAACTGCACAAATATAATTTACTGTAAGTGGCACTGAATTATGTAACAAAGAAGAGGTGAGGATCTTCGTGAAATACTGCCTCTCACCAAAAAAAAAAAGAAAAAGAAAAAAAAGTCTTGAGAGTAATATCTTCTTAAAGACAGTTTTGCATAATTGCTCTGTACATCTGACAGGGCTGGAATATACTTTTTCTTTTAGGTGTCAAAGGCTCAGCATTGACTGAAAGAGTGGTGCACTCTGCAGTCTTTGGTGCAATGCCTGGTGCATTACGATCACGCTGCGAGACACCTCCTCTGTGCTTATGAAATAGTTAATTTTCAAAGATAAGAAGAGTTGCTGTACGGCAATCAAATGGAAGCTAATGCACACCTAAGACTGCAGGCAGCAGCTCTCTGAGCTGCTGGCATCGCTGTAAGGGTGGGGAAAAAAAAAAAAGAAATAAAAGAAACCTGAATTTTAGTTACATGAAGCAAATATTCTCCATCCACACGCTTCTCTCCTCCGATGACAATAAAACTTTACACACACATCTGTGTTGGCCCATACTCTTCCAGCTTGTTCCTAAGCACCAGAGCACCTACAAAAGAAAGAGGAACAAAAGGACTGGCTTTGCAAGACGGGGGGCCCATCTTGCCTGTCTCCTTCAAGGAAATAATCTTATCGAAGTCCCTGGAGTTATTTTACTGCATGCAGGCGGTGGGACTTGATGGAGGAGGAGAGCAATAGGGACAGGCAGCCTGCAAATTATGTGGGTGCAGGATGTGTAGAGACCCAGCCCTGACTCTCTGCACAATTTGGATGCAATAAGCCACCGATGCAGATGCAGAACACCTACAACTTCATTTACTTCAGTGGCTTTAGATGCTCCAGCGAAAGCAAAAGCAGACACCCGGACTCCCTGTTACCAGCAAATCTCTCCTTGAAATGTCTTATCTCGTCCAAGGCTCATTTCCAAGTCGCTGTGGTTGTCCCCTCGTGCCATGACCTTATTGCCAAAGCCAGGGATGTCTTGTGACCTATGTCTCAAGGTCGCAGCTTTACGGGCTTGGCAAATGTGTTTGTTATTCCTCTTTTTTTAAACACACTTCTAGGTGAAACCCCGGGAAGAAAGCCTTACACTGCAGCTGCCTTTTGGGCTTAATCTGGAGGATTTTTCGGGTTGGATCGCTTTTCTCAGGGTTTAGTGTTCTTGCAGGGTGACATCTTACTGGGTCACACCATTTCAAGGCAGGTCTCGTCCTCTGCACCAGGTTTGAAAACAACTGGGAGCAGCACAGAGTGAGAGGCTAAACAAGGCTCTCACACTTAATTATCAACAGGCAAAATAAAATAAAATTGTTCACGTAGTTAGTGATTACTGAGTACAGCATTCCGATAGATGCTTGGGCAGATCCCTCCAGCCGATGTGGAGGCTCTGTAGGAGACACAGACAAAGTGCTCTTAATTCCCTGCCTCTGTAAATGACTCTCTGTATCCTCCACTTCATGATTATTTATTTCTGAGGTGCGTAATTACCAACTGTAGAGAGAAAGCTGCTGCAGTGGGAAGCACGGCGAAGCTCCAATGGGCGGGATGGATGCATTTCACCAGCTGCATGTATGGACATACCCTGCCAATGTCAACCAAAGCCACCTGCAGCTAAAATCATTCTTCTAAAGACAGAAGAGCCCCTAAAGGGGACAGCAGAGAGGGAGCCCACTGTGGTTTTCTGTTTCAGAGTCGACAGGAGGTTAAAATGGTTTCTCCATTTAAGGGACAGGGAAAGTCAGATGCTTCAGCATCCCAAGGGACTTGCCCGGCCCCTCGAATGGAGCAGGATGCCTGGAGCTGGTTTACATTCAGTGTAAGCAGCCACAGCTGTCCCCAAAGGGTGTCCCACCCCTCGGCTGATGACAGCGTGGTCACACACGGGTCATTTAAAAACACAGCATCTGTTAGTGCCCCTTCCAAAAATAGTGAAGGCGGGGGGGGAGTGCGAGGTGCCTTGTCTGCCGGCAGTTCTGCGCCGGAGAGGAGACCCTGGGTGGCTCCCTGGGGAAGAGGGACCAGGACCAGCTTTGCAGGCAGCCCCCAGACACCCAGCACTGACTCAGCAACTTCAGGCAGCAGCAAAGAAAAATTATTCCAAGAGGTTAAATTGATTGCCAAGGAGGTCCTACAAACCTGACAGCCTCCGAGCGGCTCAACTTCATTTAAGTTATTTCAAGGCAATTCCAGGAGGGCAAAGAGGAGAGCGGCACCCGGAGCCACCGAGCACCAGCCTGCTCTTAAAGAGCACAGTCGCATTTTCCCAGGTCGTTTTCTTCCCTACCTCTTCTTCAAGGGATAAAATTTCTTATGGATAAAAGCCCCACCTTTTTTTTTTTCCTTCACTTTCAAAGCATGGATGGATATAGAGCAGGGCACGAGCTGCCCCACAGTCTGAACTCTGCACTGGTGCAGCAGGAGCATCACTGGATGAGTTAGAGGAGGCTACAACAGAGTCCCACACACGGCACCACGAGCTCTACAATTAACTATTGCACTGTTGGATACCAAACAAATTACCTGAGTGGCTGCTCTGAGGCGCTTGGGCTGTGGAGGAAGCGGATGATGTGCTACTTGCCAGATATTTTCATAAGTGGGAGATAAGAGAGGCTGGAGGAGAGCGGATAAATGCCTTTTTTAGATCTATGGTGCTTGAGGCATCTGTCAATGCTGGAGAGTAAATATTTACTTTTGAACATAAAGTCCATATAATCGCTTTTCTATCAGTCACTTACTGCTTTTGAGTGTTTCTTACTACAATGTTGATATTTGCATTAGCTACTTACATTGGCTATAAGATTCATACAGTTGTCAACTGCACTTAGACTTCAGCTGAAAATCCCCGTGTCCTGCACCACAGCTGCTGCGATCGCTAATGGCGATTGAACAGGGAGAGCTGAGATATTTCCCACAGCAAACAGCAGACAGAGATAAAGACAGAGCTATGGCATGAAGGTTATACTAATAGGCTCTCTTGTGCTCGTTAAATGAAGAGTCCCATCAGATCCACAGCGTGCAGATGTGAGCAAGAGACCCAAAGCTAGACGTAGATTTGGAGAAAGGAAGGGATGCTAAACTCATTTTATTGATGGAGGAACTGAGTCACAGAAGTAGAAAGTGACTTTGCTCAAGGTTAGATGCAAAATTTTTTTTCAGAGAATAAGGAGGTGAACCCAGATGGAGAAACTGGTAAAATGCCACAGGACCATTTCTGCTCCTTGCACACCCCAAATTGGCAGGAAACAGCTCGTGCAAATGCATTCAGGTAAACACAGAAGAAGCAACGTTGACCTGAGCAAGAGAGCTCAGCGTCACTCTGGTGTGGATGGGGAGGAGGAAGCCAAAGCCAACACAGGGCAGGGCCGATGGCTGGGAGCTGACACTGCTCCAGCCAGGTGTCCCTATGCCAGGCTACCAAATGAGTCACACGGAAAGCTTCGGAAACAATCCCAAATATCATGCAAAAAGTCTTGAACAGCAACCACCATCTAACGTGTTGATCTGGTGCTTAGGGACATGGCTCTGCAAGGTTAATGGTTGGGCTCAATGATCTTAAAGGTCTCTTCCAGCCAAAGAGATTCTGTGATCCTGTGATTCTGTGATCTTAACCATTCAGATATTAGTCTCAAGTATTTGCAAGCAGAGGGAGGCCCAAGAACCACGGGGGCAGCCAGGGGCAGCTGGAGCGGTCGGGTGGCCCGGGTGCCCAGCAGGACTTCCCCGTTCTTGTGACACCGACTTTGTTCTCCTGAAGAGTTTATTCCCAGCATTTGGAATAGACCAAAAAAACCTCAGGGTGTGGTGTCTTTTTCAGGACAGGGTGTTTCCCCAGCAGACTCACAGCGTTTGCCTCAGCTGTGTAAGTCTCCGGTGCAAGGTACTTGAGATCCTCGTACCTCAAGGCCTTTCTTCTCATTTTTTGCGGTGGAGGTTTGGGCTGGAGGGTGGGTGCTGGTGGGGAAGGTTCATGCTTTGCCCACTGCTCAGCACCCAGAGAGCTCCCCCAGCACCACCCAGACAGCGGGGCTGGGGACCCAGAAAAGATGAACCCTGCCCACGATAATGAGCAAGATCAGTTCTCAAACTTGCAGAAAGAAAACACATGAAAGCCCAGTCAAACAAATAAACATGGTTTACGTCTCAAGGAGGCCCCAACAATAAGCTTTACCGGGACATTAATCTCGATTTGCATCTTTCCTGTGTATGGAAGTGCTGTGGGCCAGATTCTGGCAGATCTATTCCTGCTCACCCCCACCTCGCTTTACAAGCCCTAATTCAAACTGATGGAGCTCTTCCTACAAAAAGCTGCTTCTCAGTGTGTGGGTGGCAGGACGTGGCCAGCGGATCAGCGTTTCGTGCCTGCCCGCTGCTTCCCCCCCTGCTCTTCCCTCTCTCCCCCCACCCTCCCCGCGGCGAGTGGTCAGCGTTCTCACCGCCCTGGCGTGTTGACATGCCAGAAATATCTCTGCTTCACTGCCTGTGCTCTTGGAAGCATTTTGCTGCTCTCTCACCTCTCCATGAGAGAGACACATTCATCTGTCAGCTTATCGGAGGAATTTCCAACAGTCTGTGGCAACGCTACAAGTCTCAATCTTGCTGTAAGTACCTAAAGCCAATTAGCATACAAGATGTTTCCCTCTCACATAGTGCACCAGTGGCCTGAGGGCTTTTTTTTCCCGTACATTGTCCTTTTTTTTCTCTGTACATCATCTTTTTTTTCTTTTCTGTACATTGCCTTTTTTCTTTTTTCTTCTTTCTTCTTTTTTCTTTCTTTTTATTCTTTTTTCTTTTTAATTTTTTCTTTTTCCTTTTTCTTTTTTCTTTTTTCTTTTTTTTCTGTTTTCCTTTTTCTTTTTCCTTTTTTCTTTTTTCCTTTTTCCCTTTTCTTTTTTCTTTTTTCCTTTTTTCTTTTTTCCTTCTTTCTTTTTTCTTTTTTCCTTTTTCTTCTTTTTTTTCCTTTTTTCTTTTTTCCTTTTCTTTTTTCCTTTTTCCTTTTTCTTTTTTCCTTTTTTCTTTTTTTCTTTTTTTTCTTTTTTCTTTTTTTTTTCTTTTTTCTTTTTTTTTCTTTTTTCTTTTTTTTTTTTTCCCTTTTCCTTTTATTTTTCTTTTTTATTTTTAACCCCGGGACTGATAGCGAATAGAAGCCCGCAGCAGCATCCACCCAGCATAGAAAGAGCATGAGGGAGGATCCGACCGGCCCGGCGGGGATTCATCCCATGAATTCTTCCCTCGCTGCCGGCTCCGCTCAGCCGGTGGCAGAGGGATGGACAGGGCAGGGGTCCCTAATCCCCGAGCCCGAGGGATGAAGGGTCCGGAGGGGTCCCTCAGTGCCCGGGGCGGGCGGGCTGGAGGTCCGGGGGGTTTCCCGCTGCCCGGGCCGGGGGGGGGCCGGGGGGGTTTCCCGCTGCCCGGAGCGGTGCTGCTGCTCTTTCCCGCGAGTGCCCTCTCCTGGAAAGCGCCTCCTCTCCAGCCGTGCCCCCCGCTGGCCTTTCACGGGACGAAATTAATATTAAACACCCATTTTTCCCAGCTCCACGTCCCGTCCCCCGCTCTGTTTCCTCCGGTCCGTGAGCGCGCAGCGCAGCCCAGAAACCCTCCCAGGGGTAGTTTTCTCCTGCCCTTCCCCTGCATTTATTTTGGGGCATAATTGATCCTTTGGCATTGTTTTGGCAACGATGTCCCTTGCCCATGTGCTGTCAGGTGGTCCACAAACTGTCTCTGCTACTGCACATGCAGAACACCTTATACACCCTAAAGGAAAAGGGACACTTACTTTCCATGTTCCTGAGTATTTTATTTGGGATGGGTCCATGCATTTCCCAAAGATTGCTTTTAAAGACTCTGGCTCGTGCCCCTGCTGGGGTGTTTCTCACCCCAGATGTTTCTCATCCTCATCTGGAAACGAAGCTCTGACGCCGAGCGTTGCTCCTGGAGTTGGTTCCAGATTGGGTGGGGGTAGCTCTAACCGCGGATTTGTAGATGCAGACTGGATGCACCTCTACCCTTCTCTGCAGGAACATCTCCCTCCCACCTGTGCCACTGGTCAGAGCACACCAAGCCAATGAATCCTTAAAAAAAATCCACTTTTCCTTGCAAGTGAGGCGTAAGCAGCTTTACCGCTGTTCTAGCAACAGTGATTCTTAAAAGCAATTAAAACACCCCGCGAACCGATGGCTGGCCAGGAGGCAAAGGTCCTTCCCACCACGAGATCCCGGCAGAGGAACCAGTTAAGAGGAACTCAGGCCAATTTGTTTCTTGATAGATAATGATGGGATTTCTCACGGGGGATCTGTAATTTTCTATTGATGAAAACCTGCCTTTTCTGATTTGCAGGGTTATTTGTCTTTCTCAACTTCAGGGCTCTTGCCAAATTCGGAGGCAGCCCTGTGAAAGTGCCGTGTCCCACAAGAGCCATGTATTTTAATATGAAGTAGTTTTCTTTGCCCTGGAACCAGGCGCGGTTCTCCATGCTGACAATCCATAAAAGACCTAATGACCCATCTGAGGAACGTTAACCAGTGCGGTGGCCGTTCCAGGCAGAGAATTTGTTTGGGTTTTTTGCCCCCCTTGCTTGGGAGTCTAATTTCTGGAGACAATCTTTAGGGGCCAGTTGGATCTTCAGGGATCTTTTGATGTGGAATAATTAAAAATCAGGCTGAGGGGTGCCTTAGCCTTTAAATTTAAAAGCCCAACTTGCCAAGCCAAGCTTTATTAAAGAGCTGCAGCATGCTCCGGCAGGGTTGGCAGTCTGTGACAGCCTCCCTATACCCTAAAAATTGGATTTTTCAGGCAAAACTCCATTATTGCTTTCACCAAGAGTTTGCGGAAGTGACTGCTAATTTGAAGGGATTTTTGTCTTCTAACTTAATTGGCTCTGCTTACAATTTAGTGCCATATAAAAGAAAACTATTTACGCCCTGCTGTATTTTCATGATCTATAGTTAACGCAGGTGTTTATGGGATATTATGGGAATTATGGTCTGGCTTCATTCAGCCTCAGAGAAAACACAGGAAATATTTAAACGCGAAAATAATCCTTCGAGGTCAGAGCTTTTCCCTGCTGCTGGGGATGCAGACGGGACAGGGGTGATCTCCACCTCCACCACCATTGCAGGGGGAGGGTTAGATTTGCAGGTGGAATTCTGATCCTGGTCCCTCCACGCAGAGCCAAGGTGGTTTTCTGGGCACATATTTCCTTCCAGATCGTCTCTCACGGCTGCCAAAGGGATTTGCCATCCAAGCCATTCCCCACCGGCAGCCAAAAGCAAACAGGTTGGTGGCAGTCAGGGTGCCAGGGTGCTGGCTGTCCCAACTGAGAACCGAGGAGATCATCTCACATGTGACGAGCATCCCAGAGCTCTCGGCATTTCGCAGCCAGCACCAAGATAAAAGGATTTTGCATCAATCTCCCAAGATCTTCTCTGAAACGGACTTAAAATTTGTTTGTTCAGGGGCTTGTGAGATCTCCAGCCTTCAGGAGTCCTGTTATGCGTTGAAGATCTCTTTTTTTTTTTCCCCTCCTTTCTTTTTTTTCCCTTTTTTTTTTTTTTTTTTTACCCTTGGAGTGCCCTAATTATACAGAGCATTGATTTTACAATGCATTCATGGATTGATTGTACTGCCACGCTCCTCCCACAGGAAACAGCTTGCACATGAGCACTTTTTGATCTCTCCAAAGTATTCCCTAAGGTGAATCAATGGCTCTTGCATCTTGTCTCTCGCTTTAGTTTAGGGGAAGCTGAAGATGTCTCGCTACTGAAATGAGCTTCAGGAAAAATATCAGAAGGGAGAAAAAGAGAAGGAACATGATTCATTTCTTCTACCCCCAAAAAAGACTGTCTCATGTACAACAAAATATGTTCTTGTTAACATAATGTTCTCATCCAGCTTAGCCAATTGCAATCTTGGAGAAAGCACGGGAACTTCCATATAATTATCTTTAATAAACTGGCCAAGATAAAAGTAATGATATCTTAAGAAACAGAGGGCATAATAAAATATATATCTATATAAAAGCATGAAATGACATGCTAAAATGAGGAGAAAGAAGCAATTTACCTATTTTATGGCTTTGGCACCTCTATAACAGAAACCCTGAATACAGCGCTTTTAACCAGACCAAACTTTTTAAAACAGAACATTTCTTTTAGTCTAAAAAGAGAGTATTAGCTCCCATTCCTAGCGATACGCTGTGTGGGGGGTAATGGATTAAACTCAGATTCAGGCTGAAAGCTCTAATCCCTGTCTCTTAATGACCGTACGTGATGCCAGCCCTGCTCTGCGGGGGCCTTATCCAACCCTCTCCTGATGCCACAGAGCCCCCTGCTAACATCCAGCCCTTTTTGCATCTAACACAATCAGATTTAATAATAATAATAATAATAATAATAATAATAATAATAATAATAATAATAAAAAGAAGCCCAAACACCAGCCTTGACCTTGAGGAGGTCTTCCCAAATACAATAAATAAATAAGTAAATTAATTGAGAGTTAGCACCGAGACCTTCGCTGGGTATTAAAGGGGGCAATTCCTGCTGCCAAAAAGCTTTATATAAAGGGCTTGATTTCCTCTTAGGTTAATACTGGCGAGTGCACTCCTGCCCATTAGGTTGCTTGGTATTAATTTCGATCTGCACAGGGTTCATTTCAGCACGCTCTGCTGAGAGCTCTGCTGATTGCAGCGGTTAATTATCAGCCCAGCGTCACCCCTTCAGCGTGTGGCAGCAGCGTGCCAGCCTCCGAGGGGTCCGACGCCCCAAGGAGGACCCCAAAACGCTCAGGGAACCACCCGCTGCCCACCAGCCCCTGCCAAAATCGAGCAGAAGTTCTGTGCATGCCTTCACTCAGCAGTTTCCAGGGGAAAAGCGGAGAGGGGCAGGCAGATCCCTCCTGTTCGAGACTCAGCCCGGAGTCAGGGGATGCCAAACAGCGATTTTTTAAGCCTGGTCTGCCCAAGGTTACGATGCTCTGTCCTCCCCTCCCTGCCACGCTGCCTCCAAACTCTGCATTGCAGCACGAAGTTGGGTTTCTCTATCAGTTTTCAGGAGCACGAACACCCACCCTCGGAGCACTGCTGTGCAGGTGTGTAGGTGCATGCAGAACGTGTTGTTATTTGTAATATATATACGCATACAAAATAAAAAAGCAGGTTATGACTTACCTGGTGAGCTGAAAGCTCTGATCGCTGGCTTATATGAAATATTTAGATCATGCTCAAGAGATAACTCATAAGATATAATGTCAGTGTACGATGGGAAGCCAGTCTTTATCACAGGTGTAAATTTTCACACCTCTGTTATCAATTTTGCAATTATAACTGGGTTTCCTGGTAAAGTAATTTACTACTTGCTACAATATAGGATGAAGAAAATGATCATTTATCCACCTTCAACTCAATTAAATATTCATCGTTCCCAAAAAAAAAGAGGGAGAGAGGATTTAAATCACTTCCAAACTGTTCTCCAGTAATAATTTTTTTTTTTAAGGAGGGAGAATTCTGCCTTGTAAGAAGCATAGATTTGATGCAAAGAAGACAATAGGAGCATAATACATTCAGGGATGCGGCACAGATTTGGCTCATCAGTCATTTGTGTTGTGGGAGTCCAAAAGAGTAATAAAATCAACACAAATCCAGCTTTAGCATGAGAAGAGAGGGCTGATACTCAAGTCGGATGAAAGCAACATCATTCCAGCTCTGATTAAAGGAAGCAGGTTGTGCTTGGAGAGAAGGGAGCGTAACAAAGTTCGTTCTGGCTCACGGTTTTCAGCGCGGATGAGCAAACACTGACCTTTCCTGATTTTTACCTCCTTTGGGAATTTCATATTTCGTGCAAGAAGTTCGACGTTTCTTCCTTAGCAAGTAGGAATTCTGGTGTTTGTTTGGTTTTGGGGGTGTTTCGTTTATTTTTCTTCATAGCCGGGCTTGCTGAGATCTGCCTCCTCCTTCCCATGGGCCTGTCCACGGTAGCTCAGAGCCGAGCCGGAGCACGAAGGTGTCTCGTATCCACTCCAGCACTGGCAGACAAATAATTTTTAAGGCAAAGGACAAATACCAGATACTTTCCTAACACTGCTCCCAGGGCTGATGTTGGGTGCTGTGTAAGAAGCCAAATTCACAACTGCAAAAAACCTGCATCTTCCCAATCAGCCTTAATTACTCAGGAATTTTAACTCTCAGCACCTTTCTCCTTCTCTCCTATTTTTCTCTTGTCCTGCCTCTGCTCTGTCAAACCCTCCATCATGAAATCCGTGGCGTCTCGTGGCTTCAAACACGCCCTGGCTGTTGGCTAATCCTCAGCGAGACTTTTATTCCAAAGGCTTCTCCAACAGCCTGATTATATAATAACAGCTTGCTCATTACCCCAAATATAAATAGTTGAAGTATCCCTCGAGAATGGACACAGCTGGTGGAATTTCCCATATTAGCACCGCATTAATATTTATGGCAGCGCCGCGTATGTATGCAAAATATTGGCATCCCTCCATGCAAAAGTTTACACATCTGTCAGGAATGGCTCTGCCCCGACATCACAGGCAGGTTAGGGAGAGAGAGAGAAGGGAGCCCTCACCCCGCCTGAAATCACGGTGAGACATCTCCAGCTCTCACCCAGCCCCTTTTTCTCTGTAACCAGGTCACCCGTTAATATTCAGGAGGGATGTCGGTCCCGTCTCCCTGTCGGTGTCCCCACGCTCCGTACTGCCACAAGCACCCGGCTGATTCACGGGGGTTTGTTTTGGCTTATGAAGTGAAATATTAAAGGACGTGATGAGAGCCAGCTAATTGTACATATAACCTTTCAGATGTCTCGGACAGGATTCCAGCCTTCACCCAGGGTTATAAAGGGAAAGTAATGGGGCCATAAAAACACATTTAAGTATGCCTTTAAAGTTTAAGGAGAGTTTAATTGCGGGCACTGGGGTGCCTGGGAGGAGAGCCTCTCGTAGGTAGCTTTTCCCCAGGAGAGGCTCAGCAAGGACCAGGCTCAGCTTCCAGCTCCCAGGCTTTGCCTGCCCCAAGGGGAATTGGTTTTGTGCTAATAAATGTCCCAGCTGCAGGTCAGATTGTAAATGAAAGTGATATTTAACGGCCCAGATCCTCCACTGGTGTAAACCAGCCCCCTCCACAGCTTATGCCTGGCTCTGGCTTAGTTTAAAACCAGGTGTTACTCACCTGTATATATGTGACTTTGGGAAGGTCTTGCGACCCTGACAGCAGTTTACAGTGTCCCCGAGGATGGAGCAGTTGCACCAAGACAGCTGCTGCCGGGTTTGCAGCAGCCTGAGCAGATGCAGGAGGGCACCCAGAATCAGCACCCTCCCACCAAGGCAGGACCCATCACCCTGCTCTGCAGGAAGAGGAAAGTGGAAGAAAGGGAAGGGGAGGTTTGTTTTTTCTTTACTCACAGTCTGACTTTTAGTCCTGTGGATCAAGATGCAGATTAATAAAACAGTTTATTGAGGAGAGTAGAGGAAGAGAAAGCAGAACAAAACCTGGAGCATTTCTAATGACTCCACGTCCATGAGCACCTTGAGGCTCCAGTATAACCTTCACAGTCTGTGTCTGCAGGCGTGGATGCAAGAAACTCCCACGTGACAACGGTCTGATGGACATCAAGGGACAGATAACTCTGAGCGACACCTTAATGGGGACACACAGACCTTAGTGACATACCTAATGGAGCTTCAGGAGGGACACTACGGGCTGAATTACCCTCTCGGAGGTAGTGGTGGTGTTGGAGAATGGCAGTGCTCTGGCTGTGTGTCCTAACAAGCTGATGAGACTCCAGGAATGCAGCTTCAAGCCCAGCATTGCTTTGGGTTCTGCCAGCGGTTTGTTCCACAGTGGGAAGCACCAAAGTCTTCCAATATTTGAAATTTTGTGAAGAACGGGTACCAACTACACAGCAAGCAAGGCCACCCTGCAGGCATAGAATCATAGAACTGTCAGAGTTGGAAGGGACCTTAAAGATCATCTAGTTCCAACCCCCCACCATGGGCAGGGACATCCCCCACTAGATCAGGCTGCTCAGAGCCTCATCCAGCCTGACCTCAAAAACTTCCAGGGATGGGGCTGCCACCCCCTCTCTGGGCAACTTGTGCCAGGGTCTCCCCACCCTCACGGAGAAGAACTTCTTCCCAACGTCCAATCTGAACCGACCCATGTCTAGCATTAACCCATTCCCTCCAGTCCTACCGCTACCCAACATGCTAGAAAGCCCCTCACTCAGCTCCGCTCAGGTCTGCAGGGACAAGCAATAGGTGCTTTGCTTCTCCATCAGTCAATCCCCCATCCCCCTTGGAGCCGACGTTGACGGAGCCCCACGCAGCCCGCTGGCAAGGGTACAGCTAGCGCAGGGGTTCTCCACCTTGGAAACGTTGCCGGTGAAACACCTACAAAGCAGCAAATATTTTGGGAGGATTGCTCGCAGGAGGGCAGAGGTTTCGTCTGTGCGCGCACAGATTTTCCCGAAGCGGGAGGGATGCAGGAGCGGCCACTGACCCCCTGCCCGCCCCTGCGTGCCCTGGGGAGGGGCAGATCAGCAGGCACCCGGTGCCAGGAACCTCTGCCCTCTCTGGTGCTCTGGGTAAAATTAATTGATAAAACATAATAGCCGTATCAATGCCTTTTTAGAAAAGATAAAGTGCGTTTCAAAGCTAATTTAGGCCTGCAGACAAATGGCTTGAAGAAGAGCTACTGTACTGAAAAATGTCCATGTCATTTTTTGCCCAAATCATGGTTTCAATGCACACAGCCTCAGCCTGACATTCTGAATTATGGCTTTTATTAAACATTAGTAATAGAGTGCACTTAAATCATGGTTTCCCTGTAAAAGAGAGATGTGTTCAACTCAGATCTGCACATTTTAATGCCATATTTCTTCCTTTTACTCTCCCCGCAAGATAAATTTACTTACTCCACAAAAATGTTTTGCTGAAAAGAATAATTCATCCTTCAGTGTCCATCTAATGTACCTTGTGAGTAATGTGAAATGATGCAAAAATTACAATGCATCGGCCATGTCTGGAATGCTCAGATGCCTCCGAGTTAGAGGTTATGCACACACAGTATTGAAATTAGATTTAACAACTATCATCTTTTACAATGTTGCCTTGATGATTTTTTTTTTCCCCTTTTATAGCTTTGATCAGATGCCTCCTGAATACATTGCCGGTTGCAAACCTCAGAATCTGCTGCTCTGCAAGCCTTCCTCAGCTATGAGCCAGGTTGCCAATAGCTGCTTTTTTTTAAGTGAGAATATTTGTAGCCACAATTTGCTCTAGCAGGCAAAATTCCGACCTTTTTTTTTTTATTCTCCGTGAGTAAGGAAAAAAAAAAAATAGATCATGGGGTAACCAGACAACTATGGAATTAACATCCACTGGGTACCAGCTTTTGCTCTGCTGAGCCCCCAGGTTCTTTCCGAGTGAGGGCGTACTCGTGGTAACCGTGCCCTGAGGTTGGTCACACCAGGAGAGCTCTGCATCCTCATCACGGGGCGAATGGAAAAAGGGCTCCATCCCAGCATCCAGCCTTCCCCTCCAGGTACACACAGAGCCAACCCCTGCAACGTGACCTTTATTTAAAGGACAGCAACCGTACCATTGAATCAATGTCCCTCTGCCAGGAGCTCTGCATCGGAGCTGCATTGCAGTGTCAGCACCGGGACCGATCCAGCTGCGGCTCGTACCTGAATCCCTCTCGACCTACTGACCCGCAGGCGAGCGTGGTGCCAGCAGACCTGGGCTGGTGCTTGAGAGGGATGATAGGCTTTGATATTGTAAAGCACCTATAGATACTGGGGCTGGTGGATTTGCTAAAAATCCTGTTAACTCAGCACAGAGTTTGAATAACGGGGAAAAGACCGGTGTTTAGTTAGCACTGCAGATCTTTTGGTTTATATATCGGTAACACAGTACAGACAATATTAATTGGTCCCATGAGTCTTCTCCAATGTTGATAAGAAACATCCCTCTTTTTGCCAGCTCCAGGTGCCTCAGGGGTAGGAGCAAGAACTGTCCCCAGTAGCACCCCTGCAGCCCTGGAACTCTCTCTAAGACACCACTGGAATATTTATCATCTATAGGGCTGGATTTTTTGCATTGGTACCTGGGAGTCCCATCAGGGTTATGATCCCATAACACAAAGCCTATAGGAAACCAGTCTTGTAGATTGTTTGCAAGAGAGCTATAAAAATGTGAGTAAAGGAAGCAACTTCATATATACACACAGCAGTTTAGCGACGTGGAATTTCTAGCAGCATCTCTATCAGCTCTGGTGACAATTCAGAGGCTCGAAGAAAAGGGTTGTCTGAGTTAGCTGCTCTGCAAAGAGTCCCCAAAGAGCGTGTAAAAGGCTCCTCGATTTGACCTGCTGAACTCGAGTCTGGTGGGTTGTTATTAAGACCTAAAATCATTTCTGTGCTATTGCAGTTTGGTGGCTGACAACAGGAAAATCACTGGACGATGGACGTTGGCGGTGACTTCATCGACAACTTGGTGGCTTTGGCTGTCTTCACTACCGTCCCTTCCAGTGAAGTTCAGTTCCATTCAAATGTCCTCTCAAAGAGCATAAATGCTTCCAAAATGAGGTGGAAAAACCTTCAGCACATTAGCTAATGGCACATCAGAGGAAGTGCCTGGCTGCGACTGTAACCTCAGTAGCATCTTTACATGGGAGGATGTAAACTGTCTCTGAATTATTTATTGAACAAAAGACATCAAATTGGACAATTAACCTTGAAAACTTAATTTAAGCGCCATAAAAGAAACATCTCCTGAAAAACGTGTCCTTAATAAAAGTCAGAAGAACAAATTGCAACAGGTTCTGCTGCGATCTGTTGCAGGAATTGGGAACTGCTGCGGGTTTGTCCCCACGGAGAGATCAGTGCTGGGGTGATCTGACAGTAAAGAAGCGGTTTGGAGAGCAAGGTAGGAGCATCCCCAGAGCCCTCTAGGTGCTCTTTCAAAGGACGTTCCTCCTTCACCTCAGCTGCAGAGGGAGCTCGGGCAGCCTCAGGCGCCATCCGCCCTGCACTGCCCCAAATCCCCCTGCGGTTTCTGAATGCCTCAGTTTCCCCAAGGGAGATAGCACAGGCGTGGTGGAAAGATAAGGGAGCTGGAGGCTGTGAGGTGTCTCCACACCCATGTCTAAAAGCATTGGGTCAGTGGAGTTCCTCAGAAGGGTTTTGCCAGACACAGCATTTTACTCAGCCTGGACACTCCTCATGTTTCCGTTTGGGAGTAAAAAGGCAGTTTTTCCCCTCGTTTCACTCCTCTGTGGATGAGCTCCTGCTCCCCCTTGGTGTCTGTCGCACCCTTCCGACGCCGCTAAATGATGGAAGCTGCAGAAGACTTCAGCAATTTATTCTATTTAATTTCCTCCACAAAGGTGTTTTATCCTCACTAATAAAAAGAGTGGAACTTGATCATTTCTAAAATATTGTCTGTTCTAAATCTTTATGGCTCAAAGTGGACTGAGATCATTAGAAGTTACTTTATGTGCAGCTCAATCAGCTCCAAAGGGCTATCTCAGTCACTCTGTGCTTGCTGAGAGCAGATCCTATTTCCCAGAGGCAAAAGGACAATACTTAATCACTTCCTTGCTTGTTAGGTGTTTTAACAAGTTGTATTAAGCTTCATCAGTTGGAGCTTTCATGCCAGATTAAAAACGATAGTTCACTTCTCTGTTATTACAGGACATCATTTGTTTTCTTTTATTTTGCTGGGCACTTGCATGCCACTGTAATTTCACATGAAAATATATGAGTGATGTCACCCAGAAGTAATTAGGTTTTAAAAGCCTTGATTGCAATAGACACGAACGTTACGGCTTTATGGTGCCAGCGCGTTGCCATCCGTTTTATAGCTGTTGATTCTGCAAGTATTTCATAGATCTGTCAATAGGAATAAGTTAGCTGATGTTGAGTGGAACTATTAATCAGAAGGAAGGAGAATATGCATTCTTATTTCTGCGCTCAGTAAAAGCCTCCCTGCCCAACTTCGCAACACTCCAGGGTTCCTTCATCACTGAAGCCAGATTGCTGCGGGGAAATCCCGGGCTCCATCAGGGTCATAAACAAATCGCTTTAATGCGCCGTGTTAGAGAGACCTGTTCTTTGCCGCTCATTTGAGCACTTGCCATTCTACGTGGAGATTGCATTTTAATGCGTGGGGAAGAGCACATCTGATTGTTTCAGCCTTCAGATTGTGTTTTTAATAGAGCTTCATCAGATTCCAATAGAGGAGGGATGTAGCTGTTGCTTTCCCTGTGTGCTCTTCAGGCAGAAAGCGGGGCAGGGTCAGGGGTTGCAGGTGTTCACTTTTGCTGGGCTGAATTTACATCTCAAATCTCAGCTCCGGTTGTGTGGAGTTAGACCGCTCATGTCAAAAGACATTTCTGCAGTTGTTAAAACTACGGAAATCTTCTGGTGTGGTGACGAGCAAGGAAACAGAGAAATACAGGGAGCTGACATCCTGGTCCTGCTGCAGGTGAGTGCGAAGGCTCCGCTGACCGCAGTGGGACTGGGAATTTGCCCAGCCGGCTAAATACTTGTTTAGGTCCCAGAAGACTGCAGAGCTTGGGAAACAAGGTAGGATTACTTAGGAGAGCTTGTGTGCAGCCCAGCAGTCTGAACCATTTCACAGTGATCCAAACCCCTTGGGGCTGTCGTGAGACACTGCGAGAAGTTCAGCTGCTTGTCTCACTTGTGACTTCAAGTTCCTCATTTTAAAAAAGCTGATTCCCTTCCACTAAAGATATGTGCTTTTAAAGAGTATTTCTCCTGCCTCACCTTTTCTTCTGATGTTACGTCGCTCTTCAGGTGCTCCCCTAACCCCAGGGTAAGGCAGACCCAGACTCTTGCTGATGCACACTCTGCAAGCCTTCCCCATGAAGTGGATGTGCTGGGACCCATCCCAGTACACAAGAACCTCATTTCTCCCCAATTACAACAACCTTTTAATCCAATCTTGGGCAAATGTCCCAGGTAGTAATAGTGGACTTTGCTGTGCCAAGAACAGAGAGTCCGTTCCAGATCTGGGGACCTTCTTCCACCCAGTTCACTCCAAAACACGTTGGCTACAGCTACAAAAAACTTTGAGTCCAGGAAAGTGTGGAAAAGCAGAGCCCTTCTCTGCAGCTCTGTGCTGTCACTGCTTTCCCAATGCAGAAGTCGTACCCTGAAGGCTCTCACCGTGCCAGTCTCGGGAGGTCCAGCCATCCAGGAGGCACCAGGAAAAAGTTAGTGGGCTCAGGTGCCAACTTCTGCACATTAAAGAAACCAGTGAGAAGGCTTCTGCCTGCTCATTATTTGATGGGAAAAGGGTTTTTCCTGCACTATTGCGCTCTTAAAGGGAGCTCTGACTTCCCTCTAGTTTGTAATAATTTACTGGTCCCACGGGTTTTGTCGTGCAGGAAAGGCATCCCTTGGCTTGTCCACCCAAAGTGCTGTGTCTGTCTTTCATCCACCAATAGCCCCCAGAGAATCTGGTGCTCGACTCCTGATTAAAATAGGGGCTGGTTTACACTTTCCTTTTTCTTCTATTTTTTTTTTTTTCCTCCCCCCAGAAGAAGATTCTAGACGGCAAACACGGAAGAAAAAAAAAGGTTGAATTGCCAGTAGATAAGCACAATTTCACTTGACCCCTGAGCTCTGTCGGTCAATCCCAACAATGGGATGTACTCTTATCTCAGCACACCACTTAACACCCATTAATGCTTTGGGGAGTTAGTCCAGCTCTTTAAGATACCCATGTAAGGATTTATTTCAAACACTGAGATGAGGGGGATGACTGGCTTTAGCAGCTGCAGTCTGAAGGGCTGGACTGTCCTGGTCTGTACTCTGTTCACTGTAAAACCATAACCCAGTGGATTAAGGACCTGTAAAGAAAAAACAAAACACTTTAGAGTAGATTTGTAGATGGCTTGAATCGGTAAAGCTGCTGCAGCACACACTGGCGCCCATTGGTACCAGTTCCCTTACTGGGAAGCATCAGCATTGCTCCACAAAGGTGGAGGTGAAGGTTTCAGCTCCTCAGTGAACCTTAATTCATTCAGGTTCACTGGCTGATGGTTGTGTTGACTTGTATGAGGGGAGGGTCTGGCTGCTCGCTGAGCCTGGAGACAGATCCTGACATGGGAAACCAAGTTTTTTTTCTGGGAATTTGGAGTTTCTGTGAATTGCCTCAGTTTATTTCATTCTGTTGGGATGGCATCAAAATTCAGGTCGTATGAAAAACTTCTAAAACACAGTTATCCTGGAATATCTTAAAATTGGATGAAATTAGATGTTGCTTCAAAATTCCTCTTCTCAGAAAGCTGCAGGGAAGATGTCTGGGAAAGCTGAGGTGGATGAGCAGATTTTTCAACCTGTTATAAATGTGCTTGGCACTACCGGGCAGAATCTCAGAGCTCCGGTGAAAGTTTGAAATGTTGACTTCATAATAGAATCAAAACTTAAATAAAGAGATAAAATGGAGTAGCCTTCCCATATCCCTGACTACAGTTATTCCTGACCATTTGAGTCAATAGAACTGCCTTCAACAGACCCTTCTCAGGGAAGACAAACATCAGCTGAGAACTCCAGAAGTGCTCCCAGACTGAGCAAAATTCGCTGGATTCTTGTGTACTTAGAGGAAGGGAAGAAAAGTTGGTTTTGAAAAGGAAAAGGAAAAATTAAGCAGTGAAAATAAATTTTTAAAAAGCATCATTCTTATTCTTGATTCGTCTGGAGTAGAAGAGGCTGAACGTTGCAGAAATGAGCTCATTGCTGCTCTGTCTGCATCTGTCCCAGGTGACTTGGTCCCAGTCGGGTCCCAGCCAAAATTTGGAACAACCAGCTTGCCAGCACTGCCACCACGAACTTCCTTCGTATTTCCAACCAGCCTGAAGTTTCTCAAGGATTTTGATTGAATGTAAGGTCTGACTTCAGCAAAGCGTGTTTTCTTTCGAAAACGCTTTTAGCCCTGATTCATAACTGGTAGGAAAAAAATCATCTATGGAATGAAATATGCTGAGGGTTTTAAGCAAATATTTAGGCAAAAAGCAGCTGGTAAGTCTCTAATGAACGGCTCCATGTAGAGCTAACACATAATTCACTGCATGCCAGCCAGAAGGCTCTAATCCACCTCCTCTGTTCCTGACTCCTCGTGACACCCCCGGAGCTGGGGCTGCACTATGGGCACTGGAGGCAGGCGCCAGGAGAGGAGATGGATCCACCGGCCTTTCCCTGTCTGTCCTGGGCTCTGCAACAAGAAGGTTGATGCTCGGGATTGTTTCCTCTAGTTCAACTTCTCCTGACTTGGTTTTAAGGACAGGCTGTTCTCTGTGGGGACAGAGGTGACATAGGTTTGAAAGGACAAACTGATCATCCTGAGCAGATGTCATCACTGCTCGATACACCTATGCACTCCCATTCCTCTCCACTCACAAGAGCTTAATAAAATCCCCCATATCCTGTAAAGAATCCCATTTTCCCCTTTACTTTAGTAACACTTTAAAATAATGGGACATTGATAGGGCATTACAAAGCAATTCCCTTGGATGGATCCGTGGCATAGTTGTTATTAATATCAAGTGAGTTCACCATGATTTATGTTATCATGGTGATTTTGCATCTTGTTTATTACCTTCCAGAGATCACTTTGCAGTGATTTTTAAGGTGGCATGGAAATTACCATGTGAACTGTGTCTTCTAAATCAATGTAGACTTTTCCTGCCTGATAATAAAGCTCTCTTACGGTTTTCAACGAGCAGATATTAGCTAATGCTTAATTACTGTGGAGGGGCATGTACTAAACACAGGAGAGTCAACAGCATTAATAAAACTTGTAGAGTAAAAATAAATCAGGAGGCTCAATAAGGAGGATATTAAGAGATGAAACATTCACCTCTGGCATTGCCTCAAGGGGGACCAGGGACTCACACTGTGATTTTAGGTGCTCTTGTGTAAGTACTCTGGAGGTATCAGTAGCTCCCTCGGCTCTGCTCTCATGGTCCAAAACCTCCTGCTGAAGTGACTCCGTGCTGGACCACAGCAATGTTTGTGCTTCACCCTTCGGTGTTTCATGGCCACCTCTCTTGGGTGAAGCAGTTGTTGACCCAGCCCCTTGACACCTAAAATCCTTGGCCCCTCCAAACTTTCCCTGCTACTGCGGTGGCTAAAAACTGCACTTTGAGAATAGGGCTCTTGGAAATGGTGTTCGGTGGTGAGCTGGGCACAAGTAAATGGCAGCAAAGCAATACTTAGGTGTGGGATGGCAAAATAAAACCACGCCTGGGTCCATCCCGGAGCCTGAGCACAGGAGCAGAGGCACAGACTGGTCGGTGTGGACTCAAGAGCTGCTTTCGTTGGGCAGAGTCAAGCCCCTGTGGATCAACCTGAGCATCCTTTTGCATATCGTGCTTTGCAGCGACGCTTAACCGAAGATGAATTACAACAGAAGCCTTGAGGATGATTTACCAAAACATGCTGAACTCACAAAAATCCAGCACCAGCGATAAATACTCAGTGTAATCTTAAAATGAGATGCTTAAACGTGACCAATACTCAACAAAGAGCACACTCTAACTCTTGTCTGACACCTGCATTACCTCCACTTCTGAGCAGGTTTATTTTCATTCCCTAGAGGAGTTGCATATAAAATAGATCATTTCAGTGTTACTTCATAATACATTCTTACAACTGATACATTGTGTAAATAAAATGAAACATTAATAAAAATGGTTGGTGTCTACCTCCGACTCTAATTTTAATACTTAACGGGGGGGAAAAAAGCCTCTTGGAACTGATGCTAACAAATTTCACAAACAAGGCAATAAGGGGATGTGAGCACTCTAGGAGAAGGTAGCCACAGAGCCGATAAATCATCTTCCTTAAGCCAACTAGTTATTGTCTATACCACTCATAAAACTCTTTGCACAGAAGACCCTTCCCGATGAAATAAACCATCAATCTCCGCTGCATTACTATTCATTTTCCATGTGCACTGAGAGCAAATGTCATTCAAAGCGTTACATTTCTCTCAAACTACATTAAAATACATTGTCTGATGTTATATCTTTTCGAGCCTCTCTGTTCATAAATTGTCGCTGCTGATTGGGACATAAAGCATATTTTATAACACCATAAAGCCCCAGAAGATACAAGATCACTCATGTTTGTCTTTATGGCTCAATGTGTAGGACTTTGAGAAGCGAAAAGTATTGTGTATTTCATAACAGAAATAGCCAGGGCCCCGTGGAGAGGAAGTTTCAGACATTTCCATAAAATACTATTACCTTGATGACTGAAACGCCACTGTGCACAGAACCCTGAGCCTTTAACTTATGGGCTGTAAATGGATGAGTTTTTCTAATAAATCAGCTTTGTTTAGCAGCAGTTATCCTATCCAATGCTTGGCTTTAAACATTATTTCCAGGTGTCAATGTAATGATGACTTCTTTTCCTCCTCCATTTTTCTTTTCTTCCTGTAACTCTTAAGAAAACTTCCTGTCTAGGGAAAAGTCCCTTGAGAAGCCAATGAGATATTTTGACATATTAGGAGATCAGATCTCCTTCTCTCCGTGTTCCATGGCTCCATCAGATCTAGTATTTCTGGATCCTCTTTGTGGAGCCGTGGCTATTATCTTCCAGTACACTGAGATGTTTCTGTGTAGAAGGAAAACTCCTGCCACCAGCATCTGCAATCCTTGATCTTGTTATGCCTTTCTCCGCCCTCAAAGTTTCAATGTAGAAGAGCTTTTACGTGCTTTTCACCAGACTACAGCAGTACTGGGATGCTCCAGCACTGAGCCCTGTACTGTCAGGGTCACAAATCAGTCTCCAGATCACACAGGAGCCCCAGGGTGGGGGCAAAGGCTACGTTTGGAGCCTTCAATGCTATGACCAGCACAGCTAAGGCAGCACAAAAGGCTCCCCAAATTGTCTCTGCCATCAACCAGCAAATGGCTCCATCCTTACTGGGAGCAGGAGGGCAGGAAAATCTGTCAATTTACTTCAAGATGGGACAGTTCATTCACTGTCCCCTCGCTCGAGCTGGGTCTTAGCAGAAACAGCAGCAGTAACACGAGGCCTTGCCATGTTGCACGTTGATGAGACTTCCAAAAGCAATCATTGCAAAGGTGCATGGCCAAACACCCATAGCTCGCCCACGAGAGCCAGGTTAGACACACGGCTTTACGGCACAAGCGCTCTCTCCGTTGCACTGCTTGTTCACTGAGCTGCCTGTCCCGCATGTGTGCAAGAATTCCCGTTTCCTTCCGTGCAGGCACTGCTCAGTGCTTGTGCTTTCTGGTAAGCAGAGGATTGCTCCACTCTCTGGAATTGTTGACATAATCTAACACAGAACTGACCTAAAACATATGTTTTTCCTGGAGTCCATTCATATTTCAAATAGTTAAATGTCACCTCCGTTTTCCTACGCTCTCCCTGTGAGCAGCACAGGCTGCCTGTACCACCTCATGGTCACCAGCACCCGAGCGATGCTGCACTCATGGTATTCACGTGGACGGTGCATGTGCTTTACACAGACTTTCCACTCCCATTTAACTTTAATTATTGGACGCTGAGACTAATACATTACTGGAAGTAGTTCCTGCTATATTTAGCCTTGCAATTTTATATTTTGCTGTTCCCTGATCTCCAGATGAAAGAAGAGGGGGAAACTCAGGGAAAATTGGAAATCTATAAGGTTGCTAGCTTGGTTAACCAACTGGGGAACCTGAGGTTTGCTCCAGTGCTTGATGAAACTGGAGAAGACACTGCAGAAAGATGGGTGCTTCATCTCAAGGAGGACTGTCCACCACCAGAGCATCTGAGGGGTGGTATTTTGGGTAGAAAGAAAAGACCAGCAAAAACAGAGACTGAGGCTGCCCACATGGATGAATTTTTCAATCAGGTTGACAACCCTTAAAGTCTCCAGAAAGCCAACCTCTCAATATGAGAGCAGGGACATGGTCTTGTTCTGCTACGAGAAGAAGGCCCAGGAGGTGATACTGGCCCAATTATTCCAAAATATCCACATCCTGGGGCTGACAGGGACAGGCACAAGCAGCCCCAGTGATCCAGCACCTCAGGCAGGACACTCTCATCCCATGTGCCGTGTAGCTAATGTCCTGGTATTTGTGTGGTTTCCTCTCTGCGAAAAGCCATGCAGTATTTCCATCTATTTAAAGGTCTATAAGAGGTCTCATCAAAGCCAGGTATAGTTTATATAGCAGATGGCTGCTGACATGATATAATCCACACTAACAGGCAGGCTGTTAAAGGTCAGAGTCTCACTTCACTTCTGTTATTAGCTTTGATGTTGGGAAGATGCTGAATTCCCTCCGTGTCTTTTTCTTTTAGAGGGAGAAAAGACACTGTTTACTGTCAGGCTCTTCATCAACATAATTGGTGGCTTCTCTGGAATCGCCCCTTTGCTTTAAAAAGCGCTGTAAATCAGCTGTAGGAAGCCTGGTCTTTGAAAAATCCTCCAGCGGAAGAGGAACATGAGCAACAGTTTGCAGGATCCGCTCCGCGCCTGTGCCAGATGTGTGCAGGAGGCCAGCAAGGCTGGAGCTGTTCTCATCCTGCGTCTCTACACTGGCAAAGCTGGACGTCACAGCTTTGAGCCATGAGCATGCCAGAGCGACTTCGGGTGAGCTCCACTGGAGCTGCTGGGGGCTTCAGGTCTGAGTGGGGACCTTCAGTTCCGTTTGCTTCTTCCAGAGTGGAGGAGCCATCCAGGCTGTACAGCCCAACCTGCAGCCCTAATGCACACCAGGAAATATTGCAGGGAGCAGTCTGAGCAAGCTGAGGTGCAATAAGCATTTCACGGCTTGCAGTGCCAGGGCTGTTGTCCTTCAAGTTCCCACAGGGCTGTATCCTTCCTGTACTTCCATCCCGCTCCCTGCATCCCACACAGCAGAATGGGAGAATCCCCAACCCTTTCTGCTGCCCCTTTTCTAAATAAGACCCAAAGCAGAGTTTTTGTAGGGGAATACCTTATTTGGAAAAATACTGACATTACCTCAGCTTTAAGCTGGGGTTTACCTGGTGACTGCTCTGGCTCTTGGGAAAACTTCTCAGTGCTTAATCTCAAGCGAGAGACGCTGTGCCCTTCACCGCCGTCCTTGGAAAGTCCCACCGACCTTGATCAAATCACTCACCTCAGCAAGTTCCTGGGCCTGGGGGCATCGCAGGACAAGGAGCCGTTTCCCCGTCTAGTGCCACGCTCGGCTCTTTGATCTCAGCAATATTTAAGCTTTGCCTGAAGATGGCACTAAAGAATGGCTGGGGCGAGCGTGCGGCATCCCAGCCACGGCTGCACTTGCGGTGTGATTAATAGAGCATCGACCTGCAATAATCACAGCTCGTATTGCCCATCAAAGATGCGTGTCCAGCTGCCTTCTCCTGCCGGGCTGGGGTTTGCTGGGGAGAAGACGGCAGAGGTCACGGTGTGTCCAGAGCCCCCAAACCCCCGGGCAACGGTTGGGCTCTCCCTCTCCCCTGCAAAATTTGATCTTCCCAGGATGAAACTGGCCTCGTACTTTTCATGCTCATCCGTCTTGCTCCTGAGTTGGTGAAACTGTAGAAGTAATTTTAATTTGTCGGTGTAAATTGCACCGCACGAGCTTACAGGGTGCAGTTAAAGAGCTGAAATGGCCCAGAACCTCCTTGTTTGAGGTGGTTACGGTGGGGCAGTTATTCTCCCTCTCTTCTCCTTCCCCACCCCACACTTGCAGCTCCACTATAAAAAGCCCACAATACGAAGGAGTTACCAAACAATCTCCACACAGTGAAATGTGTCTCCCTCTCTCGACACTGCCACCACAAACCACAGGTCCCAAAAAACCTAAACCCTCACAAATTAACAACGACGACACCCAAAGCCCGGAGGCTGCCCATGGGCAGAGATATTTCAAAAGCGCTATCCTCTGGGTTCGCAGTCGACTCCATGGGCAGCCAGGGGAAAATTCCTGGGCCAAGGGCCAGGCTGTGGAGGGAGGGAAGGGGGCAAAGTCAGAGGTTAATTGATCTATGCCTGCAAGGGGCCTGGGCGGAGGCAGCGTGCCCGGGCACAGGGCAGTCACCCAGTGGGTGCCACTCGGCCAGCGGTAGGCGAGAGCGTGTTATCGCTCGCCATCGGACGGGGAATCGGCGTTGCTGGTACCGTGTTGCGCCCTGCGCCTTTGTTTCCAGCCGAGGGGAGATAAAGGGCTTGGCGCAGGCAGAAGTTGGGGGTGATGGTCAGGGAAAGATGAGCCCCACTTAAATCAAAACCGGGCTGCAGGTTTGCTGGAGCAAGAGGCTTGCTCCAGCAGTTGCCCCCCTGCACTGGGTCCTGCTGTGGGCAGAAGTAGCAGGAGGGCACCCTGCCCAGCTCAGCTCAACAGCAGAGCACTGGAGAGCATGAAGAATTGATCTGAATTGTCAGATAAGTCATATGCCTGTGCCTGAATACGAACCTGAGAAGCCATCGTGCACAAATCCCATCTCTCTTTTCGTTACCAGCACTTTCCTGACCACTAGGAAGGGCTCAGGGGAGTTGGAGTCCCAGCCTAGGACTGAAATGGCTGCTGTCTGTCAGTGCCTCTCGCCTCCTGCTTGTGTTTGGAGTGCATTGCCCGTCCTCCCCTCTGCAGCACATGCAGAATCATCCCCGGAGTTTAACCAGACTTTTCTGATGCATTATATGAAAAAGGGCATTTTTACGACAAGACTAATGGACCGTGATGGGGTTTAATGCTGTTTCAAGCCCGTACACAAGGTCTTTCCAGTGAAAAGAGAATGTGAGGTATACCAGAGGACTTCCTAAAGAGGATAAGATATGAAAGGAGAGGATAAACTGCAATGCCAGATATCCATGCGGCAGTAGAGTGTTTGTGTTGGAAGCAGAGCCGAGCCACAAAGTTCAAAGCTCCAAGCAGAGCACCTCTGGAGTTCAAGGTCCCTCCAACTGGATGGGATGATTTTGTCCAATAGAGCTGCAAACCATGACATGGCACTGGCACGTGCTCGGCAGGGCTGGTGATCGCATTCCAGCTTGACCCACAACCGGGCTATAGAGTTCATATTTGAGCCTCCTCGGTGTTTTAGCTCATCACCTCTTCCAAGCCATTCCTACGCGAGACGCGGCTGAAGTTAAAGGCGTCGCGATGTGGATTGGGACTGCCAGCCCGCGCGGGTCGGAATTCCTGGCTTTCTTTAAATCATGTCATCTGCCTGAGCATCCTTCACTAGCTTCCTAACATTTCCCATCCATCTTGGCCATTGGAAACCCTTTGGATCTCCCTTTTGTTTACAATGAGTAATGGGCAGGAGTTAACAGGGGTTCCAGAGGAAAAGGTCAGTGTAGTTCAAGCAGCATTAGGAAGACACTCTCAGACCCGCTTTGATCTGCGGAGGATTTAAGCGGTCAATAAGGCAGCGCGGGGAGCAGCAGCATCGCCCAGATGCCCCCTTGGTGGAGCCGCTCCAAGTGTCCCAGTCCTGGTCCCGGCCCCACCAGACTGCAATTTCTACCAGTCCCTCGGGGTTTATGGCCGGGGAAGGCGTGAGTCACCCGGCCCCGTGTCTGGCGGTGCCATGCACGGCTTCCCGGCTGGCTGCCCGCCGCCGCAGCCGCCCCGCAGGTTTGTAATTGCTGAGGCAGACTGTTTGCTCCTGCCACGTCCACGGCAAGCCAGTAAAAGTTTGCAAAGGGCTAGAGCTCAACCGCGAGCTTGTGAAAACACCAGTCCGGGCTCCCCGGCTCCACGGTCCAAAGTCTGAAGTGTGCCCCGTCGATTTACACATTTATTTATTTTACAGCCGCGCCATGGATGGGAGCCATTTCACAGAGATCACCGTTCCAAGCAAATGGGGTGAAAGCCCCTGAACCAGAGGGAGTGGGTAGGACTTTTGCTTATTAACCTTCAAACGCATCGGGCTGGTGGAACCTGCCTCAACTACAGCCAGTTAATACACCAGAGACAGGATGATCTGCCCGAGGCAGGGCTGGATATAAGGCAGCTCCATCGCCTGGGATGCATGTGGGGACTGTAAGGCTCGGTGGCTGCTGGCCGGGGTAACATTATGGATCAGATACACAACAGATACATTTTTAAAAGGTGCTGTCATCATAATACATGTGTTTCTGTACAACTTTTGCAGAAAAACCATGTGAGTTCACCCAGCAATAGCTGTCACATTCGCTGTGGACAGAACACCCGACCCCTTCTATTGAAACTCCAACGCTTTAAGCAGCATTTCACCCCACAGCGCATGCTCCAGCATTCCAATGGAAAAACCCCCATGACTCAACGATTTCCTCTCCACCCTTCTACCTGTGTGCCCCTGATCCACACTCACCTTCCTTCTGCTCCCTGCCCACACACCGCCCTTGTCCTCAGCCGCCGGTCCCTTTGCTGTCCTGACTTTCTCCTCTCCATCTGTCCCTCTTCTCAGCCCACCATGTCTGATGAACATCTCTCCCCTGCTCAGGTTCCTTTCCTTCTCTCTCCCTCTCCTCTCGACTGGTGCCTCTAACAGCAGGATGAGTTTACAAGAGTGCTTTTACTGAATGAGCCATATAAATTAAGTCGCTCAGTATCGTACGTGTCTCCTGCTGATTCCCCAGCAGGTTTCCAGATTGGGGGCTGGGGGGGAAGAGAGAAAAGAAATCAAAAGGAGCCAGATGCTCAGGGGATTGATTATTCCTGCATGATCCTAAGGATAAATAAAGTGTTTGGAAAGTTCTTAAACACATTGAGATGCTGGGATCTAATTTATAAAAAGCAGAGGGCTGGAATAGATAGTGGTTCAGGCTTCCCAGCTGCCCGGAGATGATGTTAGGTTGGGTTTCCTCAGGGCCATCGCAGTCGAGAAGGTCTGATGGGTGCCCACCACCCTTGGAGCTGTGAGGTCTCCATGGGTGCTTCCGGATGAACCTTTTTTGGGATGGATCCAGAGCAAGAACAGACAGCAGCTCTTGTGTTTTCTGCAGTGCCCCATGTGAAGGACAGCCACAGCCTGCCCGGAGCCTGACAGAAACAGCCCCTTTACATCCTCTCTTAATCCGCTCACACCCTCTCGATCTGGTTTAAATAGCAGGTGGGTTTCTCCCAAACCCCAAGCAGGGTCACACATGTTCCTGGGTGCGGGGGAAGCTTTCGAAATGGGGTCATGAAAGGATATGGCTGGGAGAAGCCTCTCGGCCGCCAAAATGGGATGGCTCAGCAGGAGCGGAGCAGCTGAAATGCCAGGAGCTGCCCAACACAGCTTCTCCTCTCTCCAGGGCTGGAGGGGAGTGAGGGGGTGCTGGGACTGGTGAACAAACCCCAGTGTCACCCTACGGGGGTGATGCTTTGCATCAGCAGAGGGGACCAGACTGTGCAAATCCCCACCGGGACTCCTCTGCCCCAGCAACCCCCCATCATCCCACCCCTGAGGGCTGAGGGTCCCCGAGCAGGACCAGCCTGGGGGGTGGCTGCGAATGCAAAGCCCTGGAGGGGCAGGAAAGTCCCCCCCACCCCGCAGAGACACTGAGCTCCCTTCCCCATCACAGGCGTGTGTTCAGCAGGGGCAGCGGATATAAAGGCAGGAGGATCTGAGATCCAAGGACATGGGATTGCTGGGGGAGATAAGCACAGCAAAAGGTCGTTAGCCGGAGAGGTTAGTGTTTATCTGAGCATGAGGCAAAACTACAGGGAAAACGCTATAAAGTGACAAGGTAAATATTTCAAGTGGTGTTTCCATTAACGGCAAGTTCCCTTTACAGATTTTCCGTGGTTTTGCTCTTGGACTCAAAGTCGTTGTTGCCTTCCGTGACTTTTCGGTTCTTATCTCAATTCTAAACGCTGAACTCCTTGAGTCAACTGATTCTAATATTTTAGAGTGTTGTTTCAGTGATTTATCAGACCAATACGAGCCAAAATGAGGTGTTATTTGTAAAAGTTTGTTTGAAGCACTTAAAGGAAAAAAAAAAACCACCAACCAACCACCATTTCTGAAAACATGAATGAGATTCTTATTTGAAAAAAATACCTCTGCAGTAAAGGAGCTGAAATGAGTGCCGTTTTTCTGAAGGAGTTTGACAATCAAAAGCACTGAAATGAGTAACCTTACGGCCTCCAAATAGCATCTCTGCAAATCCTTCCGTGCTATTACTGTTAGTGTTTCGATTACACACGCTGTTGTGCAAAATGCATTTCTGCCATCAGCACCTTCATTGGTATGAAACTTCTTGCTGTGCTTTCATTGTTGATGTTTTTGCAGGTCATTTATTATTTGTGTATTTAAAAGCATTTCTCTATGTTGCCTTTATATTTCTTGACTGCATTCAGAATACATATTTAAATAGCCTGTGTCTAAGAGGAACAATCTTAATGATAAAACATTCTGTATTCCCTTGTCTCTCTGCTAGTGACTTCTTCTTCGGGTTTTAAAATCTCTTTATGCTTCCTCACCCTCTTGCACAAAAGTGGGGGGTTTTCATACAGGATATTAATACCACAAAGGAGATACTGATATTATTTGTTTACACGACGCGTAACGCATTTACAACTAGGGTCCAGAGGTTCTCCCATAGCACAACTAAGAGAAAAGCAGGTTATTTTTAGTGTAAAATTCCCATATGGCTTTATAACAGAGATATTTCTGGTGTGCAATATTTGCTTTTAATGATAACGATTCCAGCTCTGATGATAAAACCCCTGAATCTTGCAACAAGTGTTTCTTTTTTTTTTTTTTCTTTTCCGCTACTCCTGGAGCTGTGTTATTGTGCAATTATCTCAGCTTTCATTTATTATAATCTTTTCTATACCTTAGGGCTGCCAAGAGGAACTTGAAACAGCAAAGCCTGATGTTCCTGACACTGGAAGGTATTGAGAAGCAGGAGGTCCTGAGGCAGGGCTCACATGGCCGAGCCACAGCAGGGAGCTGCTTTCTGCGATGGCAGGGAGGTGTTGGGGGTCTGCCTCTGCAAACCCCTCCCTCTGCAGGGAAGGGGGAACTTGCCTCCAAACTGGGGAGGAATTGGCCGTTGCCATCCAACCTCATGCCCTGCAGGTTCACTCTCATCCAGCCATACCCTCTGTGTGCAATAAGACGTCCACTCTTCCATCCAAAATTAGGTTCTGTCAGGACGTTGTGAAACAGAGATTTTTTTTTTTTTTCTTATAATACCCCTCAGAGAGGGGCTGGGTGCCTGGGGCAGGTTGCGAGGTGCTCGTACCACACGCACAGACATGGGGAAGGTGCACATAGCAGGAGCAGGCAGCTACACCTTCCCAAAGCCAGCCCGCACGTTGCACAACAAACCCACTTATAACCCCCGAGAGGTGTCTCCTGAGCTCGGGATGGCCCCAACCTCCTCCTGTTCCACTGTCCTTCCCAGTGCCAGCACAGGGACCTGCCAGGACCCACCGTCTTTCCAGCATGACCTGTCAAGAGCAGGGTCAGCCACAGGTCAGCCCCAAAGAGAAAAAGCAGCCATCGCCTCCCCGCTTATCAACCCTTTCGGTGGGTGGAGGGACCCCTGTCGGGTGGGCAAGGGGAAGGGGCTGCAAGAACAGTCTGGGGGGGTCACCCCCAGGTTACCTCCTAATAGCTGCTCTGACGGAGGAACAAGATTTCAAGGCAGATTAATCCCATTTGGTGCCCACCTCCCGCATCGTTGCAGCTTTGATATAAAGCAAATCTACACTCTGCAGCAGCAAGTACCTGCCCTACTCAGAAAAAAAAAAAAAGTGTTTTTCCAGCCAGAAACGGGGCACACGTGCAGAAAATTCACATTTCTGTGCATGACTCCAGGGAGAATGAAGATTTGCTGGTGCACAGGGTGACCCTCAAGAAGGGTCTGAATCCTGTCAATATTTATTCTCATGCACCTTACAGCCTGTGTCTATTTATACGTTTAAGGCTTAAATGAACGAAGCATTTAATCATGTGCTTAACACCAAGGCCACCAGTAGTTTCCCCGACATTGATGAAATTATTCTCATGGGGAGAACCAAGCCTGTCACAGCCTGCTGGGTTGGGAACCAGGCAGGGCCCTTCCCAGCCCCTGCTCAGAGACATTTTGGAACAAATGGGCACAATTTCAGGAGAAACACCCGCATTTCTGAGCAACAAACTCTCCCATAGCCAGGGAAATGCGGAAAACCCAGCAACATCCAGAGCTGGGGTGAACCAGCTGTTGGGGAAAAAAAAAAATAATCTATGCAGCACTCTGTTCTGAAGGATTTCTCATTTTTCCTGCTTTTTGGTGCAATTTTCACACTTCAGACATGCTCCTGTTCATTCTCCGAGCCGAGCAGTGAGCTCTCTCCATCCCACTTGCTGCGGCAAGAGGCTCTGCATTTCTGAACCTCCCCGACGGCCGTGCCCCTCGTGCAGCAAGGGCCGCAGCCCCAGTCTTCCTTCTCTCTCTCTATTTTTTCTTCAGCCTGGCTGATCCAATCTGGGAATAAAAACAGAGGGAAACAGATGGTCCATTGTACGTGCTGCTCCTGCCCACACCGGCTCCCGAGAACCTGGCGCTGGGGCCAGCTCTTGCTTCTGATTTTCCATGTTTCAGGTTAAATATGTGCACGAAGAGGAATTCGGGCAGGATGGCTTGTGCTCCTGATGTGAGGGGCACCTTGGTTCCCCCCTGCGTTAGGGGTGTTTTTTCTGCTAGTCCTGAAGAAATTGGATGGAAAAGAAGATCCGTGAGCCAAGAATGTCCTGCAGCCAGGAGCCCCAGGTGTGCCCACAAGAGTCCTTTTTGTCACCCTTATTGATCGCTGGGTGGCACCTCGGGCGTTACATCAGTAGGAAAACTCTGAAGTCTGATACGTTATTTGATATCGGTGGGTTATGCCTATCACAAAAAAAAAAGGGGGAGAGTTTTTACGCCTGCAAAGAAAGGTGCTTCGTGAAGATGTTTCCAAACTGCCCGTTGCCACCCTCGTTTTGCAATTTTTATTGTACTCTGCAATAATTTATTGACACGACAGCACCTTCAGTATCAAATTCCCTCTTCACTTCAGCCAACGTCAGGACAGTTTCTGTTTCACTTCTCCGTGGCGAGCGATGGCCATATCCAGCAGGAGACAAGGAAAAGCAGCAGGCTAACCCCAAGCATGATGAATTCCTGCTGAGCTTTTTCCCCATTAACTTCAGTAAGGGCTTAATCCGGTGGTTTTCAGAAGCTGGGTGGCTGGTGGGGATTTTTGATGGAGGCAAGGGAGAGAAGACAGGGTGTTAACATGTATTTCTGATTAATTATGGTGTTCTCAAGAGTAAGTGAATAATAGTACTGGTCAGAGCCAGGCATCACACGGGTCTCAGCCCTGCAGGGTAAATGGTGTCTGAATCGTGAGTAATGTTGACCTGGCAGAGGCCAGATAAGATACGGATTTTTCACGTCCAGGACTGGACAGAATTCCACGTATTGATAACTAAATGCACCAAAATACAGCGGTGCTCAGCAGGCAGCTCTTCCTCACTCTCAGAAATGGTATTCAGCGGGGCTAGATAGCAGAAGTGCCGAGAAGGGCAGGTAATTGCGTACGCAAACGATTAGCCCGGAGATTAAACGGCTTCCATAACTTCCAGCTTTGCCCCCTATCTGGAACAAAAAAAAAAGTATCTTTTCCTGCTAATTCAGGAGAGATTTCTGCAGGAACCCTGACAGCTACCAGCCTGAATTACGCTCCAGTGCCACCAGATAAAACAACAACTAAACAAATGTTGGTGCTAAATGACGGAGATCTGGAGGTGATGGTGCTGGCCCTGGTCCCTGTGTGTTTGGCGGCTGAACGCTTACCGTGCATGCTAAGACAGTACGTTTTATAGATGGTTCCTAAATTTATCAGTCAGTCTCAAAGTTATCGCTCACTCCTATGTTAGAGCTGCCCAGAATAACAAAAAAAAATTCACGCAATAGTTTTTCAAAGCAAAATAATCTGCCTAAAATCACCTGTGTTTGTTTTTCACTATCTCGAAAACATGAAGATAAGCCATTGCTCTGAAAACAGGCAGGAGAAATGCAACAAAAATGAATAGTCTGACTTTCCTGGTTTTCTCCTAGTATATATTTCATTCATATGTATATATATTTAATATGTTTTTCTACTATTGACCAATTCAGATGTTTCTCAGTGGAAAATGCTCAACATTTATAGTTTATGAGCTGTTTTTGAAGGGGGGGGTGACTTTCTGACACTGATTTGAGTAAAAAATGGTTTGAATACTTCAGGTTTCCTACAGAATACAAACTCCACCTTCCAGACAGGTCTGGGAATGAGGGATAATTTTCATCCTACTTTAGGTTTTCTCACTTTTTCAAAAAAAAATAAATACAATATATGACATGACACACACTTTGGTCTCTTGCATTTTTGCCAGGCTAAGTGATGGAGAAACTGTTTCATCCCATCTGGTGGCACTAGTGGAGATGCTGAGAAATGAGTCATGTTTAACTAGATCCTTATATTAGGAATCTGGAAAACTGGGACCGAATACAAGCAAATATTTCCCCGGGAATATATCTTAACACTTACAACATGGTGGGAACCGGGTCCTACACCGTCTCCAGCGACTCTCCCTAACAATGCGGTTCCTGTTGACAGAAAGACTCAGGGTTGGGCAGAGTTAAACCAACCTTAAATATTTTAGCAAAGCACATTCAGTTGCCTTCTTACAAGATGCCAGAATGAGACATTATTTACAAAAAGGCGATAAAAATACAAAAGCAAACAGAAACTTGGGCCCACCCCACGTAGTCAGCACGGAGCTTTGCAGATACCCAGCACCGTTGTGGCTTTCAAGGCACATCCCTGTGGTGTCCATCTGCCCAAAACCCGAGAGATGTAGGAGCTGTAATGTCACGTTAACAGCTTTTGCTGGCTGGTGTTGGATGAATGGGGCAGGTCACATCTCCCCGTTTCTTTTTAGCAAAGTCAGGAAGGTTGTGTCTATTTAGTATTAAATATTGCCTCTTGCAAACATGACTTAGAAGCCTGTTTTAAAAAAAAAAAAAAAAAAATGAGCTTTCCAGCCCAGAACAGCAGCGATCCGTGGACCCACATCAAATGCTTCTTTTATAAATCATGAAATAGATGCCGTCTTGCTTGCGAGTATGTGTAAAGTGGGAGTTATGACTAAAACCAGCATTTGACCTCCTCGCATTCCCCCTTGGAGGCATCCTGGCATGCCTCATTGAAGATGCCCGTGTTCTGCGCTTTGCCTTGTCACCGGGAGATATGGCATACAGATGGAATGATCATATTGGCCTCTAAAGGAAAATATTTAACCCAGAGATGTCAATGGAATATAGAAATGATGGTTAAAATCCCAGAAGCCTGCCTTGTTTTTGTCTTTTTCCTTTCATCTAGCACTTTGGGTCATGCCATCACTTATACGCTTCAGCCCAAACAGGCAATTGCTGAGTTAAGAACCTGGAGTTCAAAGTGAACCATAAACCTTAGTCTATAAGATAAATCATACAAATTACTTTACAGAAATAAATAGAACATTTGGGAGAGAGGTTATCTTCTTGCCTTCAGTTTACATCTCTAATGACTGTAAGTTCACAAATGCATTCTGTCAAGAATATAAACATTGCTTTTATTATAGCAAAGACAGATATTTATTACTAACTTTTACAGTATGGCCAGCCAGCTTAGAGGAAAACCCTGGAATCTGTGCAAGAATGTAGAAACTTTGGAATGATTATTATTAAATTTGTGGGCACCTTTTTAAGGGCAATGAATGCTACTTGGAAAAACCTCACCACTCGGGTTAAACTGCAGAAATTAGGCTTTTAAACTAGTGGACGGGGCTAAACTCTGTTAATTTTTTCTTGTGTGAGTGATGCTGACATGCAAAATAGGTTTTTCCACACAAACACACCCAGGTGGGATTTTTCTAACAGTTTGGACTCATCTTTCCCACAGTTCTCAATGATTACATTATTGTAACCTTGCTCAGAGCTGTGTTTCGGGGTGCGATCCTCACTCTCCTGCCCTCGCTGCTGGAGGAGTTTCACTCAGATTAGGCTGTCAGTCAATTCTTTTTTCTGTGGCACAGTATAACCAAGGGAGGGGGGAAGTTATTAGATTAATAAAAAGGTTTTTGTTGAAACTGCGTATTAGAGAGGTCAGGGAGTTACGGAGACAACCCCAAAGGGTGCTTGATGCCAGGATCCCAGCATGGATACTGGCCCTAATTCCTTCCTTAAAGAGCTGCCTCATCCTGCTCTGCCCCGGCCAGTACCCAGACCAGAGGACAGTCCCCAACAAAATCAAACCTTTATCATTGCTCTTTGAAGTGCTCCCCCTTGCAGAGCAGGGGAACAGCTTATGCAGGATGCAGCTCAGGGTCCTTGGCTGAAACTTTGAGCAGGCAGCAGATGGGTATAAACACCATTTTCCTTGCACTAGTCCAGGGGCACCAATGTGCTGTGATGCTGTCTGAGAATCATAGAAACATAGAATCATAGAATCATAGAATCATAAAATCATAAAATCTTAGAATCATAGAATCATAGAATCATAGAAACGTGAAATCATAGAAACATAGAAACATGGAATCATAGATACATAGAAACACAGAATCAGAGAAACATAGAATAACAGAAACATAGAATCTGCCCTCTCATCCTTGTGCTGGGTTTAAATTAAGGCTGGCTGGAGGGAGGTTGGTACATCAAGGACAGGAGGTCCTGCTGGTGCCTGGAAAACTCATGACATCAGGTGTTTTCACTGCTTGATGGACTCAGGGTGCTTCTGGAGAAATGAAAGACCAGATCCAGGTCCAAAACGATAAGAAAGAAACCTCCCTGGGCCCCAGAGACAGCTATGCAGAGCAGGCGAGAGCCGTTTGGGCTCTGGTCCATCTCATCTCGCTTACCCCTCCAAAACAAGTCCCTCTGAGCCCAAGCTAAGGTTAATTAGCAAAGCAAATGTGGGCACATTTCCATTCCCAGTGTCTGGGCTCTTTTACATAAGCCCATGGGTATTTCTCAGTTTGGCCAAATCAGCACCTCTCTGGAGCCCTCTTCTCACCCAGCAAAAGCACCTGGTTTGGAGCAAGAGAAGAGAAAAAACTCACACCAAAAGCATTATGCACCGCATATCACCAGGCTACATGTGTTCTGCGACTGCAACAGTCATGAATAAGGTATGAGAAATTGGACATGGTATTGCATTTCCTCCTCATGCATCTGTCGGATAAGCTGTTTGGAGCCCGCTGCTCCAGCCAGAGATTGTTTCTTTCCTACATCATGGTAGTCCCAGTGTCTCTGGTCAGTTGGGCTATGTTATGTCTGGTAAGGGAAGGAAAGGAAAGAACAGAAAAAAAAAAAAAAAAAAAGGGACATGTTGAAGACAAAAGCTTTTAAGCCTGGACACGTCTGTGAGCATGTGTGTGACACATTCATGGGCTGCTTTGTCAAAAGCAGGGATGTAAAATCTGTGCCCCCAGTCGCCCTCAGCAAATCAAAGGGTGGAAGGAGGAAGGAATTCCTCAGCTCTGTCTATGCCGGCAGATCTTGCCCAAATGTTGCTGGAGCGCTGCCTCCCCTCCCGGCGGTTGGACCCAGGGGAGCTGCGGGGAAATCTGGGGTGCAGACCAGTTCCTGCTGCAAATTTCACATTTCCAGTGCCCCCTAAACCCCCATTGCAGGAACCTGGGGCCAGCACCGAGCAGTGGGAGGGTTGAAAGTAGGTCCTCGGTGCTGATGAGAGTGAATTCAGCACCGATCAGGAGAGCTCTGCGCTTCTTCCCCCAGCACAGTGTCTGACCTGGATGGAGACGGCAGAAGAGGCGACAGAAAAGACCATCAGGGGCTGAGCATGGGTGAGATTTGGGGTGAGTGCGGGTGTGAGGAGGCAGCAGGAGGGAGAAGAGTGACAGTAAGCAGAGGCAGCCCTCCTGTCCCCTCTGTCCCCAGTGCCACCATGCCCAGATCCCCTCTGGCTCCATCAGGGCATGTCAGAGGGTGTCAGCCCCTCTCTGTCTCCCCTTGCATCTTTTCGTTTTGCGTGCAGGGGCTGCAACACAAATGAGAATTTCACCTCTGTCGTGGAAATTCCAGGGACAATTTAAAAACTTTTCCCAACGGAGGGACGACTCCGCTCTCTCACAGCGATGCACCAGAGGGTGTTTTGATAAAGTGATCATATCCACAGCTCAAGTGGATGGGGGTTTCTGGAGAAAGTCCAGGGATTTTCTGCTTCATTTGACATCTCCCACACAGACTCCTCCCTTTCTTTCCAAACAGAAGTGTTATTTTCCTTCTCTTTCCTTACCTTTTTTTTTTTTTTTCCAGAGGGAATCAAGATACGGAAAAGGAAGGAACACAAATGAACAAACAAACAAAAAGCCAAGAGAAATTATTTTTGCATTAAATCATACAGAAAAGGGCCCACTCCTTTCAAATGGGATGGAACAGCCAAGAAAATTCAGAGAAAAAAAATGGGATTTAATGGGAAAAGCGCAGAGAACAGAATGGATTTTGCTTCACTGGAGATGTTTTGCAGGAATGTCTGTGACTTCTCCATCAGCCCTGCTCCTGTGCCATCTGCCCTGAGTGCAGGGACCATGGGCATGGCCAGAGCCCAGTCCTCAGCTCCGTGGTCGAGATTGCCCTTCATGGAGCACTAACCCTGCTCTCACCATGAAGAGGGCATTAAGTTTATATTCATATAACAATTCATTAATATTTTGGTTTAAATAGTGTCTCTGGACTCTACGTTACTTGATCGCTTGGTTGGAAACACAAATAAATATTTTGCATTTTAGCAAAGAACAGAGAGCAGGAGCATGTTAACTGCATCCCTGATGTAGCATCCGTGGTTCAGTAATAACCGTTCCTTGGGAGAGCCAGACACCTCCAGTTATTTCCCCAGCAGTCCTCTCTTTCTGTCGCACTGGAGCCACCCTCTCAAGGGCTCTTCTCTCACTATGAACTTTCCAGAATGATAAATTAATTATAGCTTTCATTAAAATCAGTGCATCTCAATACGAGGTCTGTCACAATCAGAGATGAAGGAGGTATCTGGATGAACACAGTGAAAACTTCTCTTAGTTGAAGCCATTTATAACGCACAAGCGTGCCAGGGTTAGACCAGTCATAATAAACAGGGTAGGACAACGGTGATTAGGCATGAAATTGAACAACAGTAAATGTCTTAATATGATGGTTTATACAAGAAGTAATATAAAAATATCTCATAAGCATGTTACCTGAATGATAAGTGAAAACGGAGCCTCAAATAACAATAACAATGTAAAACAATTTGTGAAGCCTTTTCTAAGCAGCACCCTGGTTAGATTCCAAAGAAAATACATGCAAAAAATATTCAAAATCCCATGCATTACATTGACTTTGGCCAGTTCCCAGCTGCTGGGTATGAAGGTTTCTCCCAAAGTTTTGCAAGTAAAACAAATTCTTTGAATGAGGACCTGATCCTGCCAGTTTCTGAGCATCCTCCATTCTTACTGAGGTCATTGACATCCGTGGTTTTTAGGATAGATCTAATGCATCAGTCAAAAAACATCACCTAGTAACAAAATCCGTCATATCGAACAAAAAAAAATGAAGTTAATAGGATCCACCCATTAGTTGTGTAATGGTTTTTTTTTTTTTGACGAAAAAAACCCCAAAGATTTGGATACTTAAGTCACTGTTGGAAACTCTTCCTGCATCTGAAAGCCTGGCTGTGAGGCCCGCGTAACTGGGCGGCTGCTCTCAAGGTTAGGGCCAAACCCTCCTTTCTCCACTCTTGGGAGCAGCCTGATGCTGGGAAACCGCTTCTGGAAATGCTCCTGCACACGAGCAGCCCTTTCTCCTCCGAGCACGGTGCAGGATTGGACTCTGAGCCCTTAATCCCCGCGGTAAGAAGCGGAACACTGCACACAAGATGTAGCAACAAAACAGATTTAGTTCAAGGTTAGTCTCAAGAACCCTTATCTGATCGGTGACAGTAATTTATCACGCAGAACCCATCATTAGTGTCAAGCTGTTTTATTACCCACTAACTTAACACTGTTTTACCAAGAGGCAAGTGTGATGTCACTCATGTTAAAGTAATTTACAGCTAATAGATATGAGGTAGGAGTCAATGTTGGCTTGCTGAGTTCCTTTCATACTCGGTGCTAGCTCCTTTCATTTTGCCCAGTAAGCAAATGAGAGAGCGAGGAGGGGCAGCAACAAAGGAGAAAACAGCCCCACAAGCCTGTGCCCACGCACACACAGAGGAGCCTTAACATTTCCTGGCACCTTTTCATTTCAAATACAAGAATTCATCCAAACACATGAATTCTGACACTGTAGATTTGAAATAGCCAGGAAGATTTAAGCAATTATAATAAATAAGCTGGTTTGTAGGAGAAGAAATGTATGATGCTCTGGTCATTTGGAAGCTCTGGCACATCAGCAGACAGGGAATTCCTCCTGGCGTCGCATCGTAGATCCCCAAAACCTAAAAAATCTGCCTAAGCGGGAAAGCGTAAGCTTGGGCTCAGTTGAAGTTCCCTTTTCAGCAGTCTTGGTTTTCAGAGTGAGAGTTGTCTTCATCTGGAACCTGAAGAGAAGTTACAGAAACCTCGATAACAAGTTTTGTTACAAAAAATGGAGGCGGTTGCATACGAACGTTGTTTTCTTTCCCTGCCTTCCCCGTCTCTCCAGCCAATTCTGTTCAGCCTTAAGGTCAACCCCAGTGCAGGCTGTGTTTATAAGAGCGTACATTTCCCATTTCCAAGCACTTGCTGTCTCCTCTAATGAATCCTCCTGCTGATGTCTCCAGGATCCATATTCTTAGCCCACTAGACATTTGGAGATAATCCTGACTAATGTGTATATATTCAAAGAGGTTTATTGTGGAGAATTGTACATTCGGGATAAGGGAAAGGGCATCCTATATCAGTTCACCTCTCCAATTTTATACCCATTAAAACCATTTTAAATCACTGTATCTGCTCGTATTTCCCCTGGAAGTTCTTAAACTCTGGACTATTTGCATGATGACTCCGAACAGTCCAGGAGGTGTGACCCTTCAAGACACTGCAGAAAAGCCAGAGGAGGTCTCTAGGGATTAAATTTTAACAGTTCTTGGGATCTCAGGTAAATATCTTGCTCTGACAACACACCTGGACTGTAAATCATCGGAGCATCACTTTTGTCAGCCCTGTCAATAACTGTCCTGGTCTGCAAATTCCGTTTGATCAAACAACTCTTGGAAACACACGATTTCAATGGTGACCTCAGCTTCAACCCACAGCGCCGATTGTATGTAGATTGGCCAACGTCCCCTGAAAGGAAGACCCCGACATTTGGCTGCAGGAAGGGGCCAGCTGACCAGATGTGGGGCTGAAGGTTTGGAAAAGCTGTGCAATGGCTAAACTCTACTGAGAGATTGGCCTGGGTACAGTCAGATGGGATATACACTCTCATCATTTTCTTCCCCTCCATGGGGAACTGAAGAAAGGCTTGCCAGGACTTCTGCTTCTGCGTATCTTCGCTCGCTTAAAATCGTTCCAGAGGTTCCTTGTAACACATGGCTTAGCTCAGCTTGTTTCTGCAAAATCTCAAGAGTGAGCAGGAGGTTGCGAGTGGCCCGTTGTCGCATCCTTCCCCGGGAGCTGCTTTGACCACAGGACCAGTGGGTTTCCATCGATTTGGGAGAAAGGAGCTGAGTACTACCAGCTGTGGTCCATGCCTAAAACATGGTGCAAAGCTCAGGTTCTGACTTAGCTTTGTATTTGCAAGTCCAGAGAATTAGGAAAAAGCTTTCCCTTCCTTCTCCCAAACTCCAGAGCATTCAACCATGAAAGCCACCAGGTCTCTTGGGCAACTGGAGTGCCCAGAGAGAGAAAGAAGTGCTTTTCTTCCCACTCTGACCAAACCAACTGCCTCCCCACCTCTCCCTCTCCATAGAGCCTTCCCAACTAATTGGAGCCACGTTTTCGTGCCAAACCAGATGAAAAATGCTGAGACGTTGCTGAGAAGGTGAAAAATGAGGCTAGGAGAGGTCAGAGATGCAGCCGGAAAGACAGAGAGAAGTGGGAATGGGCGTTTTGTGAGGTGAAGGAGAAGATTTGTTGGTCCAAACCAAGGCAGCTCAGATGTGGCGGAGAAGCTGTGAAACGAAAGCACAGCCTGCAAACTCAGTGAGGGAAGGCAGGAAAAGTATTGGGCATAAGGGTATTAAAATTAAGCGTAGCAAAGCAATGCAGGGAACATTCAATTTAGTTCTAGTAGATAGGAAAGGCTGTCACATCCTTTCAGTATCTTGCTTATGAGAAGTCGTAGTGCCGTTTCTCCCTCATGGAAGATTATTTTTAGGTACATAAAATAAATGAGGAGAGAGGTGCAAAATGAAAATTAGCCCATAATGCAAATATTGTCCCAGATTCATCCCTAGGGCATCTGTATTAACTTCAGTGGAAGGCTTCCACCAGAGATCAGTTCAGACCTGTATTTATAAGTGCACATCTGTGTAATGCTGGGATTTTGAGTCAATATCTTCACACCAAGCCTGCAATGGGAAAAAAAAAGGTGCTTCTAGTTATAGATACCAAAATTAAACACACAATAAGCACTAACATCGCAGTTGATTTTGGGCAGAAATTATATAGGATTGGAAGTCTGTCCCTCTTATTGCAAAGTTAAATAAAACTCCAGTAAGCAAAATGAGAGGGAGTCATGTTTTGGTACCAATGTTGCCTTCTAGGCCTTCAGAATCAAATCTATGCCATTTTCTGATTAAACAGACTTCTGCCACCCTTCAGAACGTGGAAGAAGAAACCATCTTCCATGCATCCAGATTCTCAAGTGATTGGATTTACTAAGCACTTCACACGTGACTATTTTTTTTAAAAAACCCAAATTTTTCCACCTCCATCTACTCTGTAAACACATATAATAGCAAAAAAAAAAAAAAAAAAAAAAAAAAAAAACAAAGGGAGGAGGGCAGATCTTGATTCAGAACAGCTATAAAAGCCTACATTGGTTTATCCCATTGAGATGCATGTTCCATGCAGAAGACGGCAGGCAGACTGTTCACAGTTGAGTCCTCCAAACCCTTCCCATACTTCTCTCCAAGTAAATAAGCACAAAGAACCAGGAATGTCTCCAGATGATGAAGAGGCTACAGAAACCATGAGGATGGTAACACAAGTACAGCATTGCTGCAGGGAGGCTCATATGTAAATGCTCCTAGAAGGTGTATCTCTTTGGGCAGTTTTGGAAGACATGCCTCCAAAAGAGATTTGTGTCCAGGAGCCATAAACGATCCAAAAGCCATAAAGCAAGCACGAGGGTGAGTGAATGTTCTCTCATCTTCCAGATATGGGGTTTAATGTTATATTGAAATAAAAGTCTTTCCACCAAGAAGGCTGTTTGGAAGCAGTGGCAGAACTGCAACAATTTCTTGGGCTCCTACTTTTCTCCCAGCTAGCTGAAGTCAGTTAACACTTCCTGAAAGTAATGGCGCTCCTAAAGAATAGTGACTCTAAGGGTGTCTATATTTGCCAACTGGATTTTTCTTTTTTAATCCGTGCGATCTCCCCATTTCCAGTTTCTTCTCAGCAGCCCACATAGCGAGGTGCTTTGCTTATGAGAACACTGCTGTTGATATTAGATCTCATGACTCCAGACCCCGAAGCTTTACGGAAAAAACATCCAGTATCGTGGGACTTGAAACGAAAAAATGAGCTCATACCCCAGAGATGTCCAGATGAGAGATTCCACTTTATGGGAACACTCTACAAAGGTCTCCAAGTGCCTTGGGCACCAGCGACCCATCTCTCAACATTTAGCAGGAACGTAATGGTCCCAATTTCCTTCCCTGGCACGGCAAGAGCAAGTTCCTTTGCACGTTTCTCCCAACCAAGCAACATCCAGGTTACATCATGACTTTGGTGGCCGAAGCTCCTCATTTTCCTCCCTCCCCCACCCCAGGAACAATGGCTAACTGTTCTTTTTCCATCTATAAATTTGTCTGAGTTAACAGTTCCCAAGATCTGGCAGCAAGCTGGAGCTGGGAGTGAGCTGAGAGATAGGAGAGTGACAGTCTGAAATGAAACACAGAGCTGCTGGGCCTGCAGCCGTCAGACAGGAGCCTGGCTCCCTCCCTTAAAGATTAGCGAGACTCCTTCGCTGGAGCCCTCCGCATTCCCCAAAATCCTAGCAACAAAGTGCTGTCTCTCAGCCGCCAATGAATCATGTGAATTTAACCTTTCACCTGGCCACAAGGAGGTTAATATACCAAAATAGCCTTTTTTTTTTCTCCCCCCCCCCCGCCCCGCCATTTATTGGCAGTGGGGAGAACAGTGGAGACCCTGCATAGCTGGAAAGGCTCTGGAAGTGGTTTCATATCAGAGCTCTTTTCTCGCTGGCCTCTGCCAGGACCGGGCTGGCGTCACCAGCATCAGCCCACCAGCTCAGCGCACACGAGCTCGAGTTTATTCAGGGAAATAGTTTCCATTTCACAATACAGAAGATTTTTGCCTCCCATTGCCCAGCCGGTGGCTCGTTGCGTCCTCCAGCTTCAACCCCACAAGCATTTACACGCACAAGAAATTGTATGCACAAGGCGTCCCCCAGCATGCCCACATGGCCGGAGCCTGAGTCACTCGCTGCTCCCTCCTGCTCCTGCTCACGGCAAAACTCCTGGAGAACTTCCCAGGTGGGGTCAAATCCTCACCCCTGTGAGATGGTGAGCCCCTCCTGAGGCTGGATATCCCGCCTGGGCTGGTTGTTCTCCTTTGGGCAAATTGGAACCTTCAGATTTCCCCCAATCAAATAAATCTGGATACCTCAGTTTGCTCCTCTGAAAAAAAAAAAAAAAAAAAAAAAGAGATGTTTTATCCCTGGTGGGGTGCTCCCAGCAGTGGGTGCTGCTGCCCTGGCCTGTGCTCACTGACACTGCTACTGTCAGCCTGAGGATTTCATGACTGCTCTGAAACTTGGAGCTTTATGTTAAATCAGCCGGGAAGGGTAATTAATTTTAAACAATTGGGGCCAAAATTGCACAGGCAAAGGTCCCTTTCAGGAGGCATGTGCCAAGTAATCCATCTTAGAGGGTCACACATTGCCATCTGCGTTTTGCACCCTCTAAATACTGAAGGATGAGGGTGATTTTTTGTGGCCATTGTTGGCTCATGGGCAGCTGGAGGAATGGCTGAGACCAAAGCATCCCCATAAAACCAATCCATAGGGGTCAACAGGCAACATCAGCTCTATGGGACCTCCTTTATTCTCCATAACAGTGAAATCCTTATAGGCTAAGGAAAAATACAGGAACTCAAGAGTAAGAGGGAGAAAGATTTTAAATACTTCCCCACTTCTTTTACAGACCCCCTTCCTGAGAGCCACTGCCACATGCACATAACAGGAGATAAATAATTTTTGGTGGAGCCCAGTGTTTATTTAACCCTTTTTGAGTCACAGCTCTCTGGTATCCCCTCACTCCTCCAGACACAAAACCTTGCTGTCCTGTCCCTGCCTTGGCCAAGTTGGGGCAGCTCAATCCTTGCCCACAGCCCCTCGCTGGCTGGGGCCTCCCCTAGCCCTGGTCGTGTCCACCACTTCTTTCTCCAGCTCTTACCTACTGATGCCATGAAAACAATCGACTCGGCCTCAGCCACTGGATGAACCTGAGCTTGGTTCCTGGGCAGGGAGAAATCCACCCCTTGGAGACTGGGTATGAAAGGGCTGGGGGGACGATGGAGGGAGGGACAGGGGGAGATATGCAGACCAGGGGATGGCAGCCACAGACGCAGGCCAACAGATTCAGACCCCACCGATACCCTCCCTTCGATCCTCACACGGGGAAGTAGCCCCCAGGGAGCTTGCTCTACTCCTGAGCAGCTTGTTCTTCGTCTGGGAGCCGGGGCAGAGCCAGGAAGTGGGACCAGGGCAGAGCCCGGCCCCAGGCACCGGATTGGGCTCAGCTCCAACATGGGGGTCACCCTCCCCGACACCCCCGAGGGCAGCGGGCTGCGAGCTGCCTCTGAGCCACGGTGAGGGGGGATGCTGCAGCCCGTGGGAGGCAGAGAGAGGGATGGGGACGTATTTAATTGCCACATCCCGATGCACCGAGAGGGAAAGTGACCTCGCTGTTGCCCTCTCAAGGTACCCCTTGTCTCTCTCCTGCCCGTGCAGTGGGACCCGGTAGGTTTCTGCTATCCTCCCTCCACTTTCCTTTTCTTTCTTTTCCCTTGGTTTTCTTTGGGGAGGGGAGTAGGGGGGGCCAAAAGCCCCCCTTGGGGACCGCGCAGGAGGCTCCCACGAGTCCGCCCCCGCACAGGACTCACAAATCAGCCGGAGCGGGATTAGGGTCGAGGGGCCGGGGCGCCGGGCAGTCTGTCCCGGCCCGGGGGAGCCTCACCTGGAGGGGTCAGGGCTCCCTCGGGAGCCGTGCCGAGCCGCACCGGCCCCGCTCGGACCTACCCGGAGCCAGGTTCTGCCGGGACGGGGGAGGACGGGGAGTGGGGACCTCTTCCTATCCCCCTCTCTCCTGCAAATCGTGACCGTAACCCCCAGGAAGAGCAGAGCCATGTCCGAGCCAGCCGGTAAGGGACGTGCACCGGTGGCAAAGCTCCCGGCGGGTACCGTCAGGGTGACACCGGGCTCTCCCGACAGGCCGTCCCGCTCCGGCCGGGGCTGAAAGAGAGGACATGTGGTCTCCTCCAGGTGGTCTGGGGATCATTCGCCCCGGTGCTTGCGTTAGGGGGTTTGTGCCCTTGAGCTGGGTCCTGGGCAGAGACGTCCGGTGCCCTGTGCCCGCCTGCCACTTCGGGGGTGCCCTCGGTGGGGCAGGGAGAGCAAGGGACGCCCTGCCTGTCCCCGCGGGGGGGTGCCCGCATCGCCGGGGCTCCCCGCGTCTCGCTCCCCGGAGTGATTTTCCTCGGGCGCGGTGCGGGAGCTGCGGATGGGGCACCGCGACTGACTCCGGTGCCACGCTGGCACCTTCCCTCCCTGCTTCACCTAAAGTATCGCCCACACCGGGCCTTCCCCAAAGGAGGACCCCAACACCCCTCGCCTGTCGCCCGGTTACCGAGCCCAAACTTCTACAAACGCCCAACGACGGGCAGCGATAGAAAGGCGCGGTGGGAACGCCGGGTGCCCACCTCGTGGGCAGCCCCAGGGGTGAAACCGGTTTAGGGGCCAATCCAAGTGGGAAAATGCCCCCCCGGTGTCCGAGCACCTGCCCGCAGCGCTGCTCCGCGGGCGCGGCCGTGCGCGGCGGCGGGAGGAGCCGCCCGTGGGAGCTGCGGTCCCTCGCCGCGGCCTCGGGTCTCGGCTGCCCGGTGGGGCGAAAGCACCGCCGGAGGCTGAGATAACACCTCCGAGGGAAGAAAGTGGGTTTTAAAAAATGGTGGTTAAAAAAAAAAATAAAATAAAAAAAAAACCACAACCGGATGGGTCTGAACGCAGACATGCAACACGTCCACGGACAGGGTTTCGCGCACGGGGGTTTTCTCCGGCGTGAACGTGCTCATGGGGTAAATCCCTCTGGATTTCGGCAGCGCCTCGTTTCTTTCAAAGTTTTCCTATTTACTTGAACGACAGGAGGGATCGGATCGGACATTTCGCACACATTAAGAAAAATATGAGACAGAATAAATCACAGTTAAATAATACCTTGAAATGATAAAGCCTGGAAAGCCACGCGTCTCCACGGCTTCACCCCGTTTCTAACAACTGAAACGAAACGAAGGAAATCCCGGCGGTGGCTCAGCCACAACCACGGCGGAGTTGGGGCTGATGTTCCGCGGGGACGTTTCTGCCCGTACCGCCGCGGAGACTTCTCGAGTTGTTGCGGGTTTTTTCCTATAGCTTTTCCTCCTTATTTTCTGTTTTATCCCGCCCCCCCTTTTTTTTCCTCTTTTTTCCCCTCTATTCTTTTTTTTTTTTCCCCTCTTCCTATTTTTTTTTCTCTTTTCTTTTGCTCTGCGGGCACAGGGATACCCTGCGAGCCGCAAACGTCCGCTTTCGCGAGCAAATAAATACATCTCCAGCCAGTTGCGTTGCATTATTCCGAGGGAAATAGCTGGCATTCCTACACCAGTTTATTTTGGAGCCGAAATTTCCCACCCTTCCCGCAGCGCTCGTCCCTGCGGAACCGGGGCTGGGCGGCCTCCCCCGGGCGCCGGGACCCCACCACCGGCAGCACTCGGTTGCGTTACCGGAGAGCTCCCCGGGCCGAGCAGGGCCTGATCCTGTCGGTAGAGGCCTGCGAGCGTTAAAGCTCTGTCCGCTTGGGATGGAGCAAGCGACGGGTGAGACTCGCCGAATCTTTTCTTTTTCTTTTTCTTTTTTTTTTTTTTCCGAGGAGGAGAGAGCTGGCGCCTTGGGGAAAAGGCACAAAAACTCCCCCCCCCCCCCCCCCCCCCCCCCCCCCCCCCCGCCCCGGAGGCAAAACCCGATAACGATGAAATTATTTCCTCGCCTCGGCGGCGGGTGGGGACAGGAGTCACTACCCGGTACAGGAGGAGAGTTAAATCGGCCGAATTATTTGGGCTAAACGAGCAGCGGGGACTAAGCGTTCCCTCCCCTCCTGCCGCCCCTTCCCGGGATGGCACCGACCGGGAAGAGCGGGGAAAAGGGGCTTGTCCCCGTCGCGAAGCTGGGGGGATAAAGGGAGGAGGATTTTCTCCGCCGCTCCGTCCGGGGAATAGCAGAGTCGCTGCAAAGAGGGCAGCCCGGGGCCCTGCGGCCCCGACGGGACAGTGAGAGGCCGGAGAGCCGCTCTTCGACGTGGCCCGGCCAGGCAGAGCCGCCTTGAGCCCGAGGCACGGCCGGGCCGGGCAGGTTGCAAGCATCGCCCCAGCCTCGGGGCTTGAGAAAGACAGAGGGGGGGGCGGGGGGAGGGAGAAGGGCTGGTGAGACCCCTCCCTTCCCAGTTAGTTTGGGGTTTTATCGCAAAGCAGAGTCGGACCACTCGTCTGGAGCAGAAACCCTCCTAGCCACGTCTTCTGCCACCCGAAACCCCCGCCGGAAAGTTCTCGGTGTGTTCCCCGGCGGCTCGGGGTGGGGGGCATCCCCTCCCGTCGGGGTGTCGGAGCGACCCCTAGAAATGCAGTGAAACCAGCAAAGGAGGGAGCTACCCCTCCCCGGTGGGGGCGGGCGGATATCTCCAACCTTACGTTGCGGGGAGCAGGGGGGGAGGGCAGCGAGGGGGTCCGGGCCGTGCAGGGCACCCTCGGGGGCCGCATCCTGACCCCGCTCCGCCCGGCGCCCGTGGCCCCGCGCCAGGGGGGGAGCCGACGGGCGCGTCCCCCCCCGCCGGGAGAGGAGCCGGCGGGACTTATCCGGCGTGTGTGTGTTCCCCCCCCGCTGCCGGGAGGCGCCCAATCCTGTCCGGGACCGGGGCTACCCCGCCGGCCGTCACGTGGGCCGGCCCGCACCGGGGCCCGCCGTAAAGAGGAGCTGCCGCCGCCGCCGCCGCCACTTCCCCGCCGGGCACAGCCAGGGACGCACCCCCGGGAGAGGACGGCGGCGGGAGGGGAGGGACAGGGGGAGGGCAGCCCCTCTCTACCAGGGAATCTGGGTCGTTTTGTTTTGTTTTGTTTTGTTTGTTTTGTTTTTCTCCTCCCTCCCCTTTAAATTTTATTCTATTTTATTACTATTTTTTTGTTGTTTTTCCTGGGATTTCCCTGGATGGTCTGAGCGCAGCTTCATGCCCACCCGGCCATGCCCGGCTCCGCTCCCGGCGCGCTGCCATGTGAGTACCTGTACGGGAGGAGCGGCCCGGGAGGGGGACCGAGGGGGAGATGTTCTTGTGGGTTTCCGCGGCTTGAGCCTTCCGACCGCACGGAGAGGCCTGCCTGAGAGTTATTTCGTTGGGGCTTTTTAACAAGAAAACGGCAGCGCTGGTGGATGGGGCACACCGGAGATGCTCCCGGTCCGGGCTGCCGAGATCCCGGTCGGGGCCGGCTGCTTCCCCGGCGCTAAGGCCCCGAGCAGCGCTCCAGGCCCGGGGCTCGAAAATAAAAAGACGGGAAGGGAGGACGAAAAAAAACAAAAAAGTAATTGTTGGGTGTTTTTTTCCGGCCCGTTGGTCGTGCCCGGGCGGGCGGTGGGAAGGTGCCCGTGGCGCGGCGGGGATTTCTCGCCGTGGCTCGGCCGCCGCTCTCGGCCTGGTGCCGCGGGTTTGCCCCGCGGGAAGAGCTGACCAGAGGAAAGTTTAAAGGGGGGGGAAAAAATGACAAATTACAGCCCCAGGTTGAGGCAGGGAAGAGGCACTTTCGCTGCGGTCTCCCGGGGCGTGCCGGGGTCTCAGCCCGCGGCTCTCGGCTTTCTCCGCCAGGTTCCTCTGAGTGAGCCCCTCGGCACCGTCGGGGCAAAGCCGGCCGGGCCCTGAGCAGCCGCCGCCACCGCCGCCGAGGACGGAACATGTATCAGGGTCTGGCCCTCGCCCCCAACCATGGCCAGTCGGCTTATTCCCACGACTCCAGCAACTTCCTCCACTCGTCGGCCGGCTCGCCCGTCTACGTGCCCACCACGCGGGTACCCTCCGTCCTCCAGACGCTGCCCTACCTTCAAGGCTGCGAGCCGCACCAGAGCCACCTCGCCAACCCCCCGGGCTGGGGGCAGAGCAGCGGCGAGGCCGCCGCTTTCAACGCCGGCAGCCCCCACCCGCCGTCGGGCTTCTCCTACTCGCACAGCCCGCCGGGCGGCAGCCCCCCGGGCCGCGACGGCACCTACCAGGGGCCCCTGCTGCTGGGCGGCGGGGGCCGGGAGCAGTACGGCAACGCCTTGGTGCGCTCCGTTAACGGGTCCTACTCCAGCCCCTACCCCGCCTACGTGACCCCCGAGATACCGCCTTCCTGGACGGCCGGACACTTTGAGAGCAGCGTGCTGCACAGCCTGCAGACGAGGCAGGCGGCCCTACCCGCTCGCAGGTCCACTTTCGGTAGGTCGCCCGTCGCCCCTCACCGTCGCCTCCGGGCGCCGAGTCGTTCGCCGGCTCTCGGAGCCATCCCCGTCCCTCCCCCGCGGTGTGTTTGGTGGCCCGGCCCCGGGGCGAGCTTGCCCCGCCGGCATCCCCGACGGGAAAGGAGGGGATGATTTCATCCAGGGATGGAGAGATGGTGCGGGCACGGAGGGTGTGTGGCTGAGCCAGGACAGAGGTGGGGGGGATGTGTGTGTCACACGAAGGGCAAAGACCACGTTTCAAAGGAGAGCAATTCCCCTGGAGGACAGAGGAGCAGAGGCTGTTGAACCCCTTTCACCCCCCCATCCCAGCGATATCTCCTTCCCACAATATCGACTTTGTGCCTGTGCTTCAATACTTACCCTTGTGTTTAAATTAGCGGGGCAGATTTATAGCTCCCTCCCTTTTAAGTAATTTATTGTGGTAAATTAGTTTATATTTGGACAGACTCTCGGGCTCCTAATACGCCCTCGCCCAAACAGGTCCGCAGCTGCATCGCTCTGCGGCCTTTGGAGGGACACTGAAACGCACTCAGGCGTTGAACAATAAACCTCACTTCAATTCGTTTGCATCCACACCGGAGACTCCTTTTAAACCAAGCCCCGAGCAAATAAAGTTTTGGGCTTGATTTTAAAAGACTCTCCGTGCGCGGGGTTTATAACCCCGGGGGTATTTCACCACCCTCCCCCGGCGGTGGTTTGCAAAGTCCTTTAAAAGCCACTTCAAGATCTCAGCCGCGTTATCATCTTTACTGCGGTGAACCGAATTATCTTATCTTTACCCCAAGAACAAAGTTAAACCAGGGAAGCAGCCCCCCTCCCCACCGAGCTGCCTTCCCGGCTCGGCTTTTCGTCCCCCGCCGGAGGTGCTCGGGAGCGGTTTCTTTTCAGGATTTTTTCTTTGTCTGGGAAAATCCGTTGCGTTGTGCGGGAAGGAATGGCCCCGGTCCTGCCGAGGGACGTGATAGCGCAGAAATCTCTTTCTGAACTTTAAATTTGGTAGTTTGGGATCCGGAACAGTGGCCGCCGTCCTCTCTGCCGTTTATTTTTGTTCTTGAATAGTATAAACCGCTCTTCAGTAGCGTAAACTCTTCATTTTTTTTTTCATTTAATGAATTAGCGCAACTTTTCTTTTTTATTACTTTAAAAATTTTATTTTTACTTTCTATTTTCCCTTTTTCAATTTTTGTTCTTCCGCCTTTTTCTTTCCGTTGGATCATTTTTAATACGATCGAACACACACACAAAAAAAATAATTTTAAATTAACAGCGTATTTTTCTTCGGAAGAAAAAAACCTGCCAGACGGAGGAAATTATTTCAAAAAGAGAGAGAAAAGCGGCAAGAGGAAAGAGGAACGACCCTTAATCTAGGGCTCTCTCGGTTTTGCTCCGGGCTGCCCGTTTGCCGCGGAGCCGCGCTCGGGGCAGGGACCGACCGAGGACGGGGCTCGGAGCGGGAGGCTCAGCGGCTTTTGCTTGGGGCTTTCGGGGAGGGGGCAGAAAAGGGAGGAAGACCCTCTTTAGCAGGATCCTGAAGCCGTGGCCGGCCAGTGATGCTGTCCCGGGGAGCCCCGGGAACCCCACGGCTACCAGCCCGGTCGACAATGGGGCGAGCGGAGCTGCATCTCGGTATCGCTCCATGGGCCGTCGGAAAAGTCTCCACAATTTATTTTGAGATAACAAAATATCCTGGGGCAGGCATAATACCGTGCTCTCCCGCTGGTGGACTCCTTGCCAGTTCCAATCTCAGGGAGACCCCAGCCATGTTTAGCCCTTTGGGATCTTCTGAAGAAGGGCTGAGGGAATATGCTGTTTTTGAGCAAAATACTAAAAGATTATGACATAGAGGGAGTAAAGGGGGGTTTGATCCACACTTAGTAGGATGGAGGTAAACTCCCCACTCTCAGAGGAGTAGTGGGGCACAGAGGATTAGGGACCCTCTCCTGCAGGGATCTCTGCAGCCAGGCTGGTCCTGGGTGACCCTATGCGGTGGAGACATCTCCTGACCCTCACACCTTGGGTGTCTCTTCCAGAGTACCTGGAGGAATTCCCCGGGGATGGCCGGGAGTGCGTGAACTGTGGGGCCATGTCCACGCCGCTCTGGAGGAAGGACGGCACCGGGCACTACCTGTGCAACGCCTGCGGGCTCTACCACAAAATGAACGGCATCAACCGGCCGCTCAAGCCACAGAAGAGGCTGGTAAGAGCAGGGGGAAAACCCACAGGGATCCTGTGCTCCACCTGGGAGGGTGGCTGGAGGGTGGGAACTGGGAGACTGTCACCATGCCTGCACTGTTGGAGTCTCTGTACTTGTTTTAGGGCCTGTTAGACCCTCGATCCTCCCACAAAAAAAATGCCAGGAGCTTCTGGTTATGGTGCGGAACTGGCTTGGGTCAGGAGGAGTGGGGTGAAGCTGGAGGAATTTCTGGTGGGTGGGCAGCACGGAGGCAGGGCAGCAGGGACCAGAGGGGTCCTGAAGCTGCACAGAGGGGCTGCACCACAGCTGGGTGGGGGCTGATCAGCCCTGCCTGTAGTCCAGGGCTCTGTGGGCTTCCCCCGGCTCCATTCCCACAGTGGATGCATTGGTTTATTATTATTATTATTGTTATTATTTTTATTATTATTATTTCCTTGTTTTTCATGCCAGCACACATGGTCTAGGCAGGGTTGATCCTTTCTTGGCCCAGGCAGGTTCTCAGCCGCTCACGATGGGCACAGGATGGGACCCAGTCCCCCACCGCCTTCACCCACCAGCCTAAAGGGGAAACTTGGGGTTTGGTAGTTCCCAGTTTCTCTGCAGGTTAAAGAATGAATTCCCTACCCCCCCCAGCAAAGTGATATTGGGCTTCCTCCAATTGGAATCCCATCATGAGAGAGGAAAGACGCCGCCTTTTTTTTCCGTGTGTGTGTGTGTGTGTATGGAGTCACTTTGGGATGTTTAAATTTGGTGGTAACAGTTTTGGTTTCAGAGCCTGTCATCAGAAGCTGTCATTACAAACAGGATGTTTGTTGGAGCCGTGCTGGGGAACAGCTGGGAACTCCTTTTGCTTTCACTCAGAGCGTATTCCCGCTGTTATTCTTTTGCACAGCAAAACAAATTATTACTAATAGCCGAACAGTGACAAATTTCTTTGTAACAAATCCATTATATAAAAGAAAAAAAAAAAAAGTTAAAATTGAGTAGGATGTTTCATTACCATTCCGATCCTGGAAATGTGGCTCTGATTTTGAAATGAGTAGTGGCTCTGTGGAAAATCACCCTGTTTTGTTCATCGCGTCGAAATCGAGACATTTCTGTGAAGCATATAGCATTATCTGACAGGATTTGCCTGCCTCACCAGAACTCTCCTGGTCTCGTTTAATTAAATCTGCACCCCGGCAGTGGGCTCTGGCCGCTGCTGTGCTGCAAATCTCAGAGTTACGCTGCTGATTCCTTCAGAGCAAATACAATCCGTGAGTAGAGAGAGAGGTGAAAACCAGTTAAAATCCAGCTCTGCGTTTTGGGCTGGCATCAAAAAGTACCGCTGGGTGAATTTCCAGGATTTTTTTTTTTTTTAACGGCTCTTCCCCAAAGCAGTTGGAAAGGTCTCGCTGCTATTCAGCATTTTATTTCGGCGTGTGGGAAGGGAGGTGGACTTGTGTTGCCTGCACCCTACCCGCTTGGGAACCCTGAGCTCTCTGCCTGCTCCGCTGTCATTGCCGGCAGACGTAGCACCCGTGAGGCATTTTTCAGCAAATATTTCAACAAATTTTTCTGGAGGAAAGTGCTGGTTCACAGAATTAAGACCCTTTCCCATGGATGAGCAAATCTGGCTGGGAATTATCAAAGTGCTTCCAACCTTGTTTATTATTTTGGGAATCAATACAGTAACGATAAAGTCCAAATGAAAGAGGTGATTCTTATCCAGGGGAAATGTTTCAGTAAGGTTGGAATACTTGAGGAGGTTTTGTTTTTATGGAATGGAATAGAGGCTGCGATTTTGATTTTCCATCCTGACTTTGGAATGAAACGTTTCAAAATCTTAGATTTGCCCAAGGGTTTGAAATGTCGTGTGGCAACAAGTTCTGCCCCATCGGAGGAAGAGGGGGTCTCCTGCTGAGAGAGGTGGACAAGAGGGTGCCAGGCGTACTCTGCAAATCCACCTGCACCCCTGTGGCTTGGGATGTTTCTTCCCCAAATGATGTCCATGATGGGAGATGTCTTATATCTTTTCTGGCTCACGACCTCACCCCCACAGGCAGGGTGGGAGCAGAGCAGAGAACACGGTGCCAACACCGTTGCCGACGAGATCGGCTGTTTCACAGCGTGGTGAAACACAGACAGGGGAAGGAAAAAAGGTTGCTTTTGTCCTTTACGTTACGACCTTTGTTCCGAAAGTCGATGCCACGCTGGGAGTTATTCTGACTCGTGTTCTCACAAACCAAAGTCCCACTGAGAGCCCTGGAGAACGCGACGTGGCCCAGACAGCGCTGCGGGGACAAGGTGCTGCAGCTCGGTAGCGCTCAGCCTGCTTGTGCGTGGGAGAGCGTGAGCAATAGCAGTGTAGTTTCCAGTTGTGTTTTTTTTTGTCGTTGTTTCTTTTTTTTGAGATACGGGCAACACCCTCTATGCACAACTATTTTTCTGCAGCCTGTTCCCAGATTCAAAGCACTGTGACTTTCAGCAGACAGGATTTATCTTAGAGGAGGATGGAAGCAGCACTTTTATTTTAGCCGGTATCTTTTTCTAGCCAAAGTTTCTTGGCATGTTTCACAAGATGATACTTTAGAACCAGTCCTAAAAGCCACTTTTACAGTCTAGGAGCAGCTGGTGGAGGTGGATGGCTCCATCCTTGCCCGTGAAATCCCCTCCCATGTGAGGAGCAGAACTGCACCGCCTGGCACAGCACGGAGGGGGCAGATGCAGCAGCTGCCCTGTGCTCGGCAGCTCCCACCCCATCCTGAGCTGAAGGACTAAGCTGGGCTTCAGTTTTGCTGGCTTGGCTTGGGGCATTTTTTCAGCCTGTCCTCTTTTTTTATTTCTTTTTTTTATGGTTTGCAGTGCGTAGTGGGTTTGGTGACACTTTTGGGGAAGTGGAGCTGGGACTGATCACAGCCCTGGGGCAATCCGATAGGACACGAGAACCATACGAGCATTTGTGATGTGTCCCTTAGCTTTCTCCTGGTTCTCAGTTCCTTCTACCTCATCCTCCAAAGAGCAGATTTGCCCAGAGCCATGGTAACAAAGGCAAATTTCAGAGGACACCACTGCATTTGGCCCTGAGGCTTGCATCTACCAGCTTTCAGGAGATGAGCTCAGGTATCTCAGTAAGCTTTGCTGCAACTTCTTTCCTATCAACACCAGGTCCCCCCCATACTGCTGGCAAGGGGGCCAGGGAAGCGTTGAGTAAATCTGAGCATGCAGAGGCTTTTTTTTTTTTCATATGAAACCCTGTGCTTTCATTTCCACCTTGAAAAGGTGAAGTTAAGTCTCTGATGACTTTGGGCGCCCTCGGAAGGACCTGCCCTGTTGGCTCTGAATTTTTCAGGCTCTCCAAGCAGCGCTCACACACGATTGAGTCGGTAGGCACCAATTCACCATTCCTTGAGCTTATCAGCAGCTCTTGGCTGTCAAGCCTGGTTTGTGAAGAGTTTTTGTTTGAGTATATGCTGCATTTGTATAAATAAACACTGGAGCACAATGTTGAAGTCAACAACTTCCTAGACAAGGTCAGAATGGTACAAAGGCAGCTGGGTGGAGGCAGGGAGAAATGCATTTTCTTTTAAGGGAACTGCTGGGAAACCAGCAATAATGTATTGTACCCTCGTCCTTCAGTGAACAGCAGTAGCCTTGACTGTCTCTTTCTTGCTAAGCTGGCAGGTTGTGGTGCAGGGCCAGGTTCTTGTGGGATTCCTGGGGTTTAAATTGTAATATTTGGTCATGGAGGATGGTTTCTGCTTTCCCTGGCTGGATGAAGAGGAGACAGCCCACAGGGTGATGTGCAGGAGATACCGAAGGCGAACGCCATTGCCCCAGCAGAAAGCCCCCGAGCAGGTTGTGATGCAGTGCTGGCAGGGTAGGCAGAGCTTTGGCAGGGCTGGCATTGCCCTTGGGCCACCAGAGCCACAGATCTGATTGCCACGTCATCTGCAAGCCATGGACAAAGCATTGTATGAAATAGGGACAGTGTGTCCCTCCGTCCCCGGGACCCGCGGTGGCCCAGAAATCTTGGGGCTTTCCAAAGCACTTTGCGTTGGCCTTCCTCCATCGCAGGTGATGACAGATCTCGCCAGCCCACAGCGGGTGCAGTTACCCCAGGACTCAGTGCCTGCAAATTTCCTTCTGTGTCTGCGGCAGGAGCTGGACCTCAGAGCCTTTGCACCCGTTGGGTGCTCAGCACCTCCCTCAGCTCCCACTGGGGCTGAGGTCCCTCCTTGCTGCGGGGATGAACTGCACAGCCCTGGCAGCTGGAAGGTTTTAAGGAACCTCCGTAGCTGCTCCAGGACCTTGCTGTGACACTATGAACCATATTAGGGACAAGGATTGCTGTCCCCTCCTCTGTGCCAGGCTTGTCAGCTCACACCTCAGTGTATTATTATTTTTGCCTGGTTGTTTCTTGAAAGCTAAATAATTTCCAAAGCAGCACCATTATTTGCAAATAGCTGCTGGGACCTCTTTGCTGAGCAACAAGTGAATCAAAGCTTGGGCATGTCGCTTGTGTCTCTTAACTCAAAGCTGATCTTTATTTGACTGCTAACCTTGTAAAAACATTTTATTTTTATTCCCACTCTTCCCACCTCATTTGTTATATTGCTCCGTTATGATATCGAGCAATAATGGAAGAATAAACAAACAGTTCTTTATTGCCTGTATCACCTATCGTCTGTCTTTGAGAGGAAAGTGATTTTTCTTAAGGCTGAAGAACATATTCAAACACCTGAATGTGGAGAGCCTGTGATATTACTTGTGCCATTGGTATCTTATGCTTAGTGAACTCTTTTATTGAAATAGTTTCAGTACGTAGTGTTAAGAGACTTCCAGATGAAATGCCTATTGAGCTGACATGTCTGTATATAGAGACTTGTGAATTTGCCAGTGGCTTAGAGTACAGTTGTCAGAAATGAGTTTGCTGCTTCTGACAGAATATTTTCCTTCTCCATTTGAAAGTATTAACATTTCAGAGCCAGCAATCGCTGCACTCACAAAATATGTCATTAATTAATGTCGGTGCGGTGTTTCTGCAGCCTGTAAGAGAACAGATTATCTGCGGGACGTGCAAAGAATAACCTCCCTGGTCCTGCCATGGGCCAGCTCAGTTTGGTTCTGCTCAGTTCAGCCAATTGATTCCAGTTGTCTTAAACCAGAGATTAATTGGGATGTTACTAACTTTAGAGGTAGTTCTGAGTGCAGAAAATCAGAAGAGTTCACTTAAAGAATGAGAAGTTTCTCCTTGTGCGCTTAAAGCCTGGCTGGCATTTTCCATCTCTTTCTCCATCTGAATGGGTCTCCTGGAGGAAAGTTCTCTGTACTCTTGAGTCCTGATCAGTTCCAGCAGACTTATTGGAAGTTTGTGAAATGAGTTGCAAGGATATTTGCCAGGCTTCTCAAGCTCAATAGAAAAAAAAGCACTTGCAAATGAGAGTGATCTCATTTGAATGTAATTTCTTTGATCTGAATTTGGCTATTGTACGTGTTTCAAATTTTCCAGGAAATTGGTGTAGTTGGAGGTTTTATTTTTGTATGAAAGGAAACTTCCCAATCAATAATTCCTGTGTGTGTTTGTTTGCTTGTTTTCAAGTCTTCATCGAGACGTGCTGGCCTATGTTGCACTAACTGCCACACAACCAATACCACACTCTGGAGAAGGAACGCCGAAGGGGAGCCCGTCTGCAACGCCTGCGGGTTGTACATGAAGCTCCATGGGGTGAGGAGAGCGTCCGCACCGGGAGAGACCCTTTGGGTGCTGGGATCACCACCCAGCAGGTCCAGGAGACCAGGTTTGGAGGGACCAGCCTCCAGACTGGATCCAGAAGAGCTGTAACCCAGTCCTGTCTCCTTGAACAGTTAAAAGCTCAGTCTACTGAGGTTCTCCAGAATAAGGCTAAGGAACACTCTCAGGAGGTACCTGCATAGAGGAGAAGTTTCCATCACTGGGGGCTCTTAATTAGGTTGTTTGCCAAGTTACTCCTCAAAAAGAAAGATTTTTTTACAGGCTCCAGTAGCTGGAGACTGAAGATTTCCAAACCCAGACTGGAGATAAGGAGTATATTTCTTCTCAATGTGGTAATTAAGAGCGTGTGAAGGATGCTAAGGAGTCCCCATGGAGGCTGACTGATAATATTTGTCCACAGAGGATGGGAACTCTTGGTAACGTGTCCACCAGCCAAAGAGGAGATTTCATCCCTCCATACAGGCCTCTTCAAACTTCTGCCATAAAAGTTAAAGTCTCTTTATCCCGTGACGGTTCACTCTGAGACATGTGGGCTCTCAGTTTGTCAGTGTAATTTAATAGAGCCCTGTCATAAAGGTCACTAATAAATCAGGAAAAGGAAAATAGGAAATAAAGGAAAAAACAAAATTTGTGGGAAAGCCTTAGCTGTTAGCCTTATACATCTTCCAGCCAAGGCCTGCTGCAGAGAAAAATAGCACTTAGTGAAGGACAAGGACTTTAGGTGCTTTGCATGAGCTACGGCATGTAAATAGTGGAGCAACACGTGTGTGGGAAGGAGCTAAGTCAAATACAATATTGATGATTCCAAACTTTATGCGTGTCAAGGTACCACGACCTCTGGCCATGAAAAAGGAAAGCATCCAGACGAGGAAAAGGAAGCCTAAAAACATTACCAAAGGCAAAACCTCAACAGGTACGGTGCTGCTATGATCCGTCACGGGGGCTTGGAACACAATTCACCTCCACACATCTTCTGCAAGAAATTATGACAATTAAAAAATAATACTGTGATTTTTTTTTGGTTCCTCTCGATGATTGCTTTACATGTAGGGGCTGTATTTATGCATAGACCTCACATGGAAGGAGGATGCTGAGTGGGGAGTCTCCCTGTTCTCACATTCCTGTGAGGTTCTTCTGTGCTGTGGGCACCCAGCTCCAGCTCAGCACTGCACGTGTTCAAAGAGGTCTGAGCTAAATTGAGTAATGGGGAAAACAGGGCTGGAGATGGTGTATTAAAGAGCGGAGGGGAAGGTATCTTGATAAATTCAACATTAGCCCATCTGGTCTGTACCAGAACCTACACTGCCAGGCGGTGAAAGGCTCCTCCTTCTCCACCAGCACCTTGGCAGCCAAACACAAAGCCTGACCCAGACAGAGGTGCGGTGGAGAAGGACAACCGTTGAGCCATGCCATGAGATGTGGTGATAGCCGTTAAAATACGGATTTCCTTAAGAGCGGATTTGCACCTGTGTTGCTTCACAATCCTGTACCGATTGTCTTCCAGGGTCTACGACTTCAGCCACCAACTCCCCTTCTTCCATTACGAACTCAGACAGCACGGTCACTTTAAAGTCAGAGCCCAGCACAACCTCACAGTATCCCGGACAAACCATTGTGTCAGTGTCCCAGGTGAGACTCAGGGATCCGCGGCCATCACCAGCTGGGGTGGATGCTCCACACACCTCTGACTGCTCACCTGGGGGGGCTTGATGAGGCTTAGAAATTAATTCATTGCGTTGCGGGCCACCAGCCTGATGGACTGCCTCGGACCAAGGAGAGCAGGGAGCACGAGTCAAGACGCTGTGGAACAGGAAGCTGTTCTGTCTTGCAGTGGGGAACTGGCAGGTCCAAGCCCTGCTGCCGCGGAGACGATTGGTGGCAAACCAGCTCTGGCACAAAGCTGGGTTTAATTCCCATCTCCTGCCATGAAATCATTGGAGTTGCATCCCTGGCAAGTTGGTGGGATCAGCCTAGGACAGAAACGTCTGTGGCTCCTGAAAAGAGGCTCCCTGGGCGTACATTATCTACTTTTTGTAACCCTGAGATGCTCAGTCTCACAGAGCTGCAGTGCTGTCAGAGACCCCAGATTGCAAGGCTTTGCTTCTGCCCTAAGGATTTCTTTGGGATGGGTTTCTATTTTGTCTTGGCAGAGGAAAAAAATAGCTCTAAATCAACCATCACATCAAAATTTTGTGACCCAGCACTATCTTTATGCTGGGTCTAAGCCCTCCCCAAGCTGGATGTGTGTGTGTTGAGGGGAAATTCAGCTCCAGCACCTGAGCACCTGGTGCGGTGCCAGCCACTGCTATATGGGAAAGTTGGTTTTGGTGGGCTTTTTTTTGGCTGAAACTGATAAATCTGATTTTTGCTGCCCTCTTGAAAAATAGACATGCACATAGAGATCTCCAAACTGGACATGTTTAGTCAATAAATAAATGCAGGTGGACCCAGGGATGCCTTCTCCCTGCTTGGTCCTCGTTCTTACTGGGGATGGAGCGCCCTTCCTGTAGCATCAGGGATAACCCACTCTGTTCATAATCCATCCTAGTCCTACCACCGGGTTATGACAAGGGGGTGAGTGACTAATGACAGGCTTTTTAATGACTTTCTGCTTCCCTCCCCGGAGCAGGCGCAGAGCCAGTCAGACGAGGCGCTGGCCAGCGGTCACGGCGAGTTCAAATTCGAGCCCGAGGACTACACCTTCTCCCCCACCACCATGGCCCCGCAGCCCGGGCTGAGCGTGCCCCTCCGGCAGGACTCCTGGTGCGCCCTGGCACTCGCCTAGAAACCCCCCGACCTCCAGCAAAAAGCCTCGGGACCAATGTTTTTGGCCAGCCCTGCGAATGGCCGACGGGCAGGAGGACGGGCTGCTCCAGCGCTTCGGGACCGCGGGGCGTCGAGCCATGGCCGCAGGACAGGTTTCTCTTGGAGGATGCGTGTGGAAATTGCTGGCTGGAACGGGGCTGGGTTGGTCCCACTGTGGCACCGGCTCCCCAAAAAAGCTCATCCTCGGCCAGAGCGACCCAGGGTTGCCTCCCTGAGGCCAGAGCCCCGGGACCACCTCCGTTTTCCTGAGGAAAGCCTTCCTCCTTTGAAATGAAACCAGCAAATAAATGCATCCCAGAATCTATGTTTATTCGCAGTGATTTCTCCCTCCTATGACTCCTCTGTGTGCAATTTATTCCACTTTCCAATAAAGACTGTAATAACATGGCACCGAATAACTTAATTTTATTAAAATGTAAACTGTGTGGCCTCCCGCATGTTTTATTAGCCACAACAGGAAGAAAAGAGAAAAAAAAAAAAAAGCAACGGTTGTTTTAAACATTTACTGTTTTATATTAAAAACGATCATCTCTATAGAGTGTTAGCTTCTGAAGCGTTTAGCGTATCAGCACTGAGCTGACTCAGACATGAAATAAACACGCTGCTCTTCCCTTTCTAGCTCCAAAGATTTTTGTTATTATTATTTTAGGCAAACCACACGACAAAAATGGTCAAAGCCTCCCAATAATAAAAGAATACAGAAATGTTGGGTTTTTTCTTTCGTATTTCCTCATTGCGTTTGATATTGCCAACTTTGAGTGTTAGAAAATCAGAAGCTAGTCCTCCGAAGGGTAAGCAAAAGGTTTGGGGGACTGGAAAATGAAGGATGTGTTGGAGGTGTATTTGTTTGCATCCAGGTTTGGGGATGTTTCGAATGGAGTATTTCCAGCTTTCACCCATGCAAGGCAGAGATTCCTTTCTAATTATTTTAACAAAAGCCAAGTAGAAAATAATTTCTTGGATCTTAGCTTTAGCAAAAGATCATCAGTGATGTAAAACCCACATCACACTTCCAAAAGCTGGCAACGACATGTTTCTGCAGCTCCTTGGAGCTGCCCTGGCGAGGTGGGCAATGAGGGCATGCAAGGGATCCCAAAGCTCCCGAGGAGCCTGGGAGTGAGCAGAAGACCATAATGAGGAGGGAAAATGGGTGGGAAACGAAGGGGGAGCAAGGTCATAAAGTTACTTCTATGGCCTGCTGCATTTGTTATTTCTAAATAAAATCCCCAGCCTGGCTGGACAGCTATTTATGGCCAGGAAGCCGTCAAGTAATAGTTCCTTAATATAGAAGTTGACCTGTCCAGGACTTCCTGGAGCAACTCTTCCTCTTGTCAGATGAGATGGATCGCTTGATTTTTATTATAAACAACAAGCTAAAGATGATCAGGGAGAGTGAATCTGACATCAAGTCACAACTCAACTGAGATGGAGGATGACGCTTTCCATCATGCAACCCTTGCTGAAGGAAAGGAGATGCTCCAGGCACTGGGAAGCATCGGTCCTCTCCAGTGCTGCCATAGCTCAGTGGTTTGTCCCTCAATATACCCGTCTGGACGTTCCAGCCTTCTTTCATCAAATCCTATGGATGAAAAATGTCCTTGGAGGAGCTTTTCTTGTGCCTCCAGAGCTTTATTAGCAGCTTGCATCATGCCAAGCTCCAGCTTCCCTCCAGCACCTGGCTAGGTAGCGTCACTCCATGTTTGCATGGTCGGGCTCTCCCTGTGGATCCACGTCTCCACCGTTTATTTTTCCACTCACTGGTTTGCCAACCTCCGCAGTGGAGCCGAGCACGGCCGTGCAGCAGATAAGCCAGCAGCACAGGGCTGGTGGGGTGACACCGGCCCTAAACCCAGCCCTAACTGTGCCTCTGGGAGTCAGGAGAATGGGTGGTGTGACCCAGGCTCAGGTGACCTGCAGGCACCCGGGGTGACGTGTCAGGACACAAGATGCCAGGAATGAGCAGGAGTCCTGGGCGTAGTGTAAGTAATGCTCCTGGGCAGCTCCCCAAACCCCAAGCTTTACCGGCAAAAAAAAAAAAAAGAAAAAGAGCAGTGCAACACAAGTCGTGACAGGATGATTTCTACGACCGATGGCAGGGGGTCCTCGCTTTTTCGTCTGTGTGACCCCGAGGGGGAGAGTTATTTTAAAGGCAAACAAGAAGACCCAAACAATGCCAAGATGTTGACACCAGTGGCTCCAGAGGTTTTATTTATTGCCTGTTGGTAACTGTCGACCGGGCGTCGGGATGCTCCGGGGGCTGGTGGCTGACGAAACGAGGCAGAAGGACAAGAAGTGAAAAAACGGGACGTGTGTAATTTTTCCTTCCTGCTCCCTCCCTGCGCTCACCGGACGGTATCGTCCACTATGCTGGTTTTTCCTTTCATTTCATTCTTCTCATCTTTCACTTCCATCTCCAAGGCAGGAGCCATCCCTGCAAACTCCTGTCTGCTGGTCAGCCCTAACAGAGAGAGACAGCCCCATCTGCACAGCCCCATGGGATGGGGGGGGGGGCTTCCTTTCCTCTGGTTCTTGCACCCCAAGAGGAGCCAACAACCTGGGAAACTCACCCTGTGCAGGTCCCAACCTTGCAGCAGCCACATCCAGGGGCTGTTACCTTCCCAACCCTCTATTTTGAAGACTTTTCCCAGGGGATCTGCACTACTTTGTATCCCTCATTGCATGGCAAAGAGGAGCATTTGCCCCAATAGGTGTGAACAAAACCACAGGGAAGTTTGGGTCTTCCCAGCTCATGCTACAGCCTCAACCCTGCTCCTACAACCTCTGGGTGCTGGGTGGCACAGCCTAGCTCAGCCTGCATGCCTGTCAGAGGTTGAATGGTTGGGGTGGCATCATCAGAAGGTATCAGACCCAAAACTGAGATGCAGGAGAACCAGACCCCCCCAGCTGACCTGGAAGTTGTGTCCTGCTCCGCCCAACACCAGCCCATGGGCAGGAGTTGCCTTTGGTGGGACGCTGCCCAGGCTGAGCTAACAGCACCACTGCCAGCTCCTGAGACCAGACTCACCCCTCCATGCCCCATCCCCAAACACAGCTGATTTTCACTTCTCTTTCCCAAACTTTTCTCAGTCCCCTTGGTGCTCTCTCCCTTTCCCAGTCATGTTGTGTATTTGCTCTCCTACAGGTCTAGTGGCCTGTGGACAACTATTATCTTTACTGTTGTTGTACAGCTGCCTCAGAGCCATCAATTGCCTTCGTTCAAAGGTCACCTGCCCAAATGATTTTACAACATGAATACAATGATCTATTCCATTTTGCACTTTATACTGATGCCACGGTGATTTTTACCAAGTCAGCGAGTGAGTAATGAAGCACTTGAGCCTATAAACACATGTTATTCTTGTCTATGATCATATTAATAGCATAATAAAATCATTGCTCACCCAAGCAGCTGCTTTTAAGAAAAAAAAGGAAAAAAAATAGTTGGTTCCTTTTTGATTTCTGCATGGAAAATGGAAAACTGTGGTTGAGTTTCTGCTGGGAGCCCTGAAGCCCCAGACTCTCTCATGGGGTGTCACTTTGACGTTGGAGCACAAAGAGTGATTATTTTTTTTTCTGCGTTGCACACAGAAAAGTCTTCAGCACAACTTATGTGGCAGCTCAGCTGCTGCCTGGGCTCTGCCTGAATTGCAAACACCACCCAGCTGGCAGATAGGTCTGTCTCTTCGCACAAGCTTTGGGGACACACAACCCCCAGGTGAAACTGTGCACCAAAGTCACTGGTTAGGCTGATTTGTGGCAGCTGAGGAACACACCCATCAGGGTTATAAGGGAACGGGGGCATCTCATGTCTCTTTCTTGGTCCTGGCAGTTGGTAACTGTGAAGCATTGTGTGAACCCAAGAGATTTTTCCTGGAAGGAAGGTGGAAGTAAGGCTGTGAGCCAGGTACACCAGGGCTCTAGGGGCTGGTGGGGGTGCAGGGGCTCTGTTGCTGGGTTTTTTGAAGCGCTTGGTGGTGCAGAAAGGCAAATTCACTGTAACTTCCCAGTCCTTGTCCCCTGCTCCTCTCCAGTGCTTTTTATTGTTCGGTTGGTTGTGCACCAGCAAGGAAAACAACTCGCGTTGCGTTCCAGGTCAATGTGCTGCAGTAATTGAATGTCTAGGCTATTTACTTGTGCAGCAGCTAAACCAGAGCCGAATATTCAATTTCACCATTGTATGCGTAGGAGAAGAAAACAAACAGCATTGCTCCTTTCATCACATCAGGTGGTCCTTCCTGAAGAAGGCTTTGTGGTCAGGGGTTGGTAGGAGGTGGTGTCTCAGAGAACCTCTCCTGTTCAGCACCAAATTTGCATTGAATAACCCAAAAGACACTTAATGAGGAGCAGTAACACCTTTCGCAAAGCGTTTTTCTTTCGAGGAAGCTCCTCCTCACAGGGAAGCTTGGTGAGAAGCAACACATACCAAAAAGGCTCTTGTTAAAGGATGTTTATCTCCACACCCTGTTGTCACTTCTGAAAACTCCAGATCCCATACTTGAGCAAAATCTCAACAGTACCACCACAGGTGATGTGCTGTGGGTGCAGTAGTTGCTGAAAGAGGAGCAGTGGTGGACTCCTGATACCGTCAACCTTGGCAAAAAGCAGCTTTATCTACAGTGCTTTAATATCACTGGGACTGTTAGCATCGACTAGCTTTTCTCCGGTTCTTTCAAGATGTCATTAAGAAATGCATTAGTATTGGAATTTAAGGAAAGATTTTACAACCAGCATTTCCACATCAGTGTTAAACATGTCCAAGAGGAGACCTTGACTATCATAGTGTTTGAAAATGTTGGAGCCTGAGCTGACCCCAGGGCCAATTCCTCAGCTGGCACGAGGTAACAGTGCTGAATTAGTCTGTCATATAAACCTCTAATGTCATTAGCAGGATGCTGTTTACATTTCCTGATTATCCAGAACAGAAGAAAGTTGGAAAATTTTATCATTCAAGTAGAAGAGTCTGTCTTGCCTTGGGTGCGAACCTAACTGCTCCATGCCTGTGAAAGCTTTGGGGAGCCCTCATCTTGGGAATGAGTGCCAAATAAGAGCACACATGGGGGGAAAGGATGGACGGAAAAAGTAAAATGAATGTCTCTTACTATTTTTTAATTCCAAACCAAGCAAATGGCTTAAAGAGGGCACTGGGGGAAACATCCATCCCCTTGTCCCAGTCTCACCTGTGCTCATGCTACAGTGCCCCAAGGCAAGGTGTGGGTCTGACCCTCCTCTGGGACCACCCGAAGGATTGAATGGGAGGAAAGGAGAGGTGGACGCAGACGAGATGGGGAGCGGGACCCTCATGCCGCTGTTATTTCAGGTGTCGGTATCACTCTTCCCATCTGTTCCCTCTTTGCTTGTAATAAAGAAGAATAGCTCTGGCTCACGAAATGAATGGGAATGACGGGTGTTTAGCTGCAGGAGCCCGCCATAACATCCAGCTGGAGGGGTGTTTAAGCTATTTTTGGTGATATGGCCATAGCAAAGAAAACAGTGCTGGGGGCACCACCCTTCCGTGTGCGAGCAGGAGGACTGAGGTGAGCAGCAAGGTGAAATCGGTCACGTTAATCATTTACCCCGGGCACGATGGCGGCTATAACAGACACTCTGCGTGTGTGTGTAGGGACCTGGAAGCATAAATGTTAAATGGGGAAGCTTGCTGCTCAAAGGGCACCATAAAGTGGCCTTTTGGGGAGGCAGTTTGTTCAGATCCACCTTTGTTTGCTTTGTGGGAGCACGTTCCCGTGCTGTGGTGCTCTGTCATCGCGAGGCAGCAGGGATGGGGACTGCAGGGTGATTGTCACTGCTGGGCCTGACCTTGACATCTTTCCTCCCTGATTAATAACGTCTCAGCACCAAACAAGAGCAGCGCGCTTCCACGGATGGTGATGGCTAATGGAGAGCGTTCAGGAATAATCGAGCCTTATTCCATGGGAATTCTGTTGGAACGGTACAACCTTGGCTTTTCTGCTGTCCTGCAGCATTTAAAATATATTATGTCATCATGGATACAATATATTATTTCCATATTTAGTAATATGTAATAACAAGGCAAGATTTGGGATTGACTTGGCACTCGGATGGAGCTGAACATGTTGCCGTCACATTCCTTCCTCAGGAAAAAGTGATAAATAGACTGTCCTTCCTCCATAACCAAATTCATCCCAGACAACACCAACCCAGACCTCACTGTCTTTACCTTGGGCTACTGGCTGCAGAAGTGCTTCAGGTCATTCCCCAAAACAGGTTTTTCCCAGGAGCAAATCCTTCCTGACCTGAGGTGCCAGAAGGATCTTGCAGTTCCACGAGACTCTGTAGAAAATCTGTGATAAACCCAAAGGGTAAAGGGACGTTGTTCCTGGGTGTGTGTCTCTCTTGGAATGTTGCAGAGCTCACTCCTAACCCCAGCCTTGCACCCACAAAAGAGGGTCTATGAGCACGAGCCTTGGGTGCCAGCTTGGCTCTGTGCTCTGCATTCAGGGTAAATGAACTTGCAATGCCTGTGGCTCCCGGGAATAGTCCCAAAGCCTGAAGGGCCACACAGCTTCTCTTGGAGGAGGCTGAGGACCCAGCAAAACTGCTCCAGAAATATTTCCTCGTGCAGGGAAGTTGATCTCATCAGTATTCCTGCAGCAGGTGTTGCTGCATGCCCAGGAGTGATTGGCAGTGGCTTGAGCTTTGCTTTTAAATCATGTAGCTTTGTCTGATATTAAAACATGATTAGAAAGGATTTAGCAATTTAAAATATTAATAATGGATAACTCATTTCTGAGCAGCAAGCGTTAATAACAGTGCTCCTTCTTGGATGGGCTCTGCTCTGAGGTGACTGACTTTGACATTGCTGCTTGCCCTTATCTTTAGACAGAGATGCAGAATCGGTCCTTGTGTTGCTTCCTTTTCCCTACTCTGTGGGGTGTCCTGGGAACCCCCATTTCGGAGCCAGTGTTCCCTTTGCAGAGCTAATGGCAATAAGCCTGGGGAGGGAAGAGCCACCACTTCTGCCCCACCACCCTGAACTCGTGGGGTTGGGAGAGCACGAGCAGCACCCTGGGGGACTCGAGGAGGGAGAAGCGCTTGACCTGCCCTTGTCTCCTGCCCCTGGAAGTTTGCACCTGTGTCAAAAAAAAAAGTTGCAGACAGGCAAAGCGCTGCTTTGTCCAGTTTTGGTGGATGACAGCTGGGGAGGAGACAGAACTAGATGGTTTGAGTTGTTGGTACCTGTTCTCCTCGGGAGCTCCAGGTTTCAGAAGGTGTCTGTGCTTGCACAAAGTGGTTTCTCTTACTTTTTGAAGCACATGGTTGCTCCAAAATGAAGATACTTCTTGTCTTTCCTGGCTTGCCCTTTCTTTCTGGCTTGGTCTGTGCGTCACCAATCACTTCAATCACAGAGGTGTCAATGGGGCTTGTAACACAACCACAAAATCAGATACATCTGGGGCGTGCTGAGCAAGATCACCAGGGACGGAGTTTCTTCTGTTTTTTAAAGGCAACCTGAATAAACGGCAGTTGAACCTTCTTGCAAATGCAGGAGACAGAAGCCAAAAATAAAACCACAATAGCATCCATGTTTTACAGTTAAAAAGCTGTCTTCTACTCTTATAATTAGATTCAGTTTCGATTTTTCTTTGAAAAATGGCCTAGGGATCAGTCCATAATTAGTAGGAAATTGGTTTGGATAGAATAGAAGTCTACTTATCTCTTTGTCAGAAACCAAAACTAAACAAAACCAGAATGGGATTTGAGGTTTATAAACCTTTATAACTTGGTATTTGAGTGCTGCTGAATTTCCCACTGAGATCCAGAACTAGGATTAAAAAAAAAAAATTTTAAAAAATCATGATTTCTCAGTCCTACTCCGACCCAGGAAATTTGGGGACTTCCTTGGGAGCTTCCTTGGGAGGCTGACATGCTTTTTGCTATCGCTGGTGCCTTATTTTGAGGTGTGCGGTCAGGCTGCAGAAAACACCACAAACATTTAGGTTATTTTTCCACACTGAGTCAGGCTGCCCAAATGTGTTAATTCACTAAGCATGCTGCGCTCCTGCTAATTGCCAGCTTGAGTCTCGCCTTCAGCTGGCTCCGAGTGTATCCTCGGAGTGGAGGCTTATCTCGTGAGCTTCCTGAGTCTGCAGAATTGAATGAATGTCTCACCAGGAAAAGTGGTTTGTTTTGCTTTTAGTTTGTTTTGTAAGAAAGCTGAGAATTTCCCTTCCCAGCCAAGTCTGAACTGACCACGGAGAAGCTCACAAGTTTCAATGTTTCAGATACTCAGGCTCTCCAGGCTCCAGAAGTGCTAAATTCCTTTTTTTCCCACTTAATAAAAATAATAAATCTAGCTATGTATTTTCAACCCTCCACTGAAATTGAGTATTAATTCAATTCTAATATGGAAAAAGGCTGTGAATATGCTGTCCTGCTGTTAGTTGATTTCTTTCCCTTCCCCAGAGAGATCTTTGGTAAAACACTGGTAAAATGTTTAATCTCTATCAGACTTTCAGGCTTGATTCTCCACCTTTTAACCCTGCGGTCATGAGGGCAATTTCTGGTGTCATTTTCACGTAAGAGGTCATCTGTCGCATCCACACTTTGTCAGCGATGAAGCCAAGAGGCAAAACGACTTGCCAAATATCCAAAAGGAGGTCGGTGCCAAGAACGGCCCAAGTTTCTTGACTCTGGATTTCATCATGGAACTGGAGTAAAAACAATCTATATAGTAAAGTGTGGAGTACGTTTGAGAAGTGCAACCACTGCTGGGGTCAGCCAGTGGGCATGAAATGGACCCGAATTAGGAAAAACCCATCCTGGAGAGGAGTTGAGATGCTGTTGAGCATCCCTGGCCAACCCAGCCAGCATCGCGCTGTCCTCCCTGGGGCTGGAGCAGGGCATCTGCCCTCATTCCTGGTGTAAGGATCAGTAGGATATTTATACCACTGATGCCCAACCTGAAACCTCATTCAGCTATACAAAAAGCCTGTAAAAGTACATGTGTACTAAACAAGCCTATTCCCTCATAGGTGGGCTTCCAACGCTCTGTTAGGGTAGTCTTCCTTAAAAAAGAGATTATTTTGGGCTGAAAGGTCCTCCCATTTCAGAACAAAAAGGGATTTTGCTGGAGGCGGTGGAAATAGACTAAATTTGGAAATCACTTAATAACAAAGTTGCCTGAATTTAACAACAGCTTTTATTAGATTGCACTTGTCCAATGAGATTAATGGGCGTTTTCCTTTGAAACTCTGGGAGTCTTTCCTAGACACTGGGAATAAGTAGGCTCCCTCAAATGTTCTGCTTCCTACAGGATTTACTGGTGAAAGATTTAATACAATTCAGCACAAACATTTTAACCTTTCCATCTAAAATGCTGAATTCAACCGTTTCCTGAATGTGTATAATTTAAAGGCTTGTGTTTTCCTGTGTCATGCTCCCTGAAGCATTTTATGTCGCCTTGCTCCTATTGACTCTTTTAGGAAAACACTGCGTAAGTATACAGTCACTTTCAGATAACTCACATGTTTACTTTATGAATGAAGGAGGAAATTGAATACTCAAATAAAGTTATGCATCTAAGTGCCAGAAGCTAACTGCCCTCTTAAATTTGCTTGTCTTCTTGAAAGAGCCTTTAAATACAATTTATGATGTAGAGAGCTTTTCCGTAGCGCTGAGTAGGATCTCCACCGTCCTGGTTCTAAATGGATGCTCCCAGCAGCTGCGTGTGGCTCTCGTTGAAGTCTGGACCAGGGATGCTCGTAGGGCAGGGACAAATGTTGTGCTTTCAGGAGCTCATCCCATGGGTCTGCTCTGGGGTGCAAACAGACAAGATGCTGTAGTCTGTTTGATGTAGTTATTTAGGACAGGCAGAGCTACAAGTGGGTGTAAAGCAAAAGGAGGGTTTCTAGCATCTCCTAATCACCATCATGCTAAACTTAATATTAGGTTTAGATCTCACAGACAGCAAAAGCAGGACGTGCCTGGGGGAGCAGTGCAATTTGCTGTCCTGTTTCTCCTGTCCCTGGTTTGGAAGAACTGAAATCTGGTTTGGGTTTAGGGGTATATAACTCAAGTCAATCCCTAGTTATGCTTGTCTCTGCAATGTGTTAGCACCCAGGGTAATTGGGTTTTTTTCCCTTAAAGTAGTTGGCGAGCATGTCTGAATTTGCCTTGAATAAAAAAATAAAGCAATTCCCCGGTGAATTAACCTCACAGACTCCCCAGCCTGTTTCTCCTCCCCTTTCCTTCAGGAGTGTTTCTCCCAGGATCTCATTCCACCGCTCTAATGAATTGCTACAGTAATGGGAATATAATTGACATGTTAAATGTCCTTCCTTGAGCCAGAGAGATTATAGGATGATAGATATGAAAAGGCACATGTGGCCGGTTTGGCTCTGCCAGCCATGGGCAGGGCTTTGCGGGACGCTGGGGGTGTGACAGGGTGCCAGGACTTGGCTGCAGCCCTCTCCCTGCATAGCATATGGCTTCAACGCTCCTAAGCTCATCGTTTGGCACAGGGCTTCTCAGGTTCATGTCCAAGCACAACACTTTGACATATACGGCTTTATTTATGGCAAGGAGAACAGATCCAAAGTCCCTTTGGGTCCTGTTGGCTGGGATTTAATTGCAGGATGAGGGAACAAGGTTTGCTCTCATGGGTCCTGGCTGGATGTGGAGGCTTGCTGGCTTTCAGCTTTCGAAGTCCCCAGCAAACCCAGGCCATGCTCAGAGGAGTGACCATGAGGGGCTGCTGCTTCTGTCCATCATCCTGTCCAGAAGCAGGGCTGTGGGCCAAACTCTGCTTCGTGCAGTAACCTTTGAGCCGAGGGCTGCTGTCACCTTCTTGGGCAGGGGTGCAGATATTAACCCTGAATCAGTTATTCAAAGGGCAAAAAACTTCTGTCAGTGCAAATTGTCTCCATTTTGCTGCAGTTCACTGGGTTCTTATGATTTCTTATTAGCCTTGGAATATTCGGTTGGCTGGTTTTTGTTTTCCGTAAAGATTCAGCTTCTGGTTTCATGCTATTGCATCTCAGCCTGTGTTTTAAAAAGCAATATTTATCTCCATGGGTGAGGGGGGCAGTTGGATCACACAGGTCCAGAGACTGGAGATGGAGCCTCAGATGACTGCACTGCTGATTTAGGGTGTTAGGGTTGGAGGGATGAATCCAGCTGTGGCTCAGCCATCCTGCAGCAGGGTGAGCTCAGAGATGGCCTTGTTGGGGATGAAGTTGCCTGGCTTCCCATGCTTCCTTCTGCACCCAGAAAGGGGAGCGGTGGGGCTGATCTGTCCCCCCAGAGCCGCTGCTCTGTAAGGAGGACAGTGAATGAGAAGAAGGATGGGTCCCAGGCCTTCCTTTCCCCTCCCAAAGTAAGAAGTACCTGTGTTGGAGCAGGGACATGCTGGGGCATGTGGCAGGTGAAGGCAGACCTGTGAGCCAGGCAGAGGTCACTCCCAAGGTCCAATCTCTCCTCCGGCACGGGCTGCACCGCCGGCAGGATCCCTATCGCACACTAATATTGGATTATGATCGTGAGACTCCGCAATGTCACACTGATAAGGGCGAAGGTTTTTTTTTCCCCTGTACGAGCCTGTTTCATTTTAACACGTAGGTATGTCAAGTGAAGGGAATATTTTCCCTTCTGCATCAGATGCCAACTCGGCTGAGGTCGGTCACAGGAGCATGTGTGCAAATGTCAGGGCTGGCAAGGAGCACGGTTATGGGGTACAGGGTGCCTCAGAGGCTGCGGGGAAGGGGAAGGTGCTGGATGGGCAGCCCCAGGTGGGAACGGGATGCTGCGGGTAAAGAGGTGGTTAAGGAAAGCCTGATGTTCATGAGCTGTGCTGGCAGAGCTGCCTGGCTCTGAATTTTGGAGGTTACCACAATATTTAACATTTAACAATTACAAATAGTTACCAGTTTTCCTGAGATAATCCAGGCAACATTTCTAGAGGAGGCTAGAACGACACCTTTGTTCTTTCTTGCTCGAGCCCTTCAGACACAGACAAGAGCTTGGCACAGCCTGTGGGAGAATCTCACATCTTCATTTACACTGCCTGTCAGTAGCCAAAGTGAGGTGCTTCAAAGGTAGAATTGAGCAGAGAGGCTATGCTGGAAACAGCTTCTTTGCTGAATGGATGAGAAAGCCCTTTTGCAATCCTACATCAGAATTTCCACAAGAAACTGATGTTGCCGAGACAAAATACTCGGGGGACTGAAAAACTTAATGCTGCTTCTGCTTGAACATGACATATTTGCAAAGTGCATCCCCCAAACCGAGTCATATTTGAGGAAAGAGTTGGGAGTCATTTGCAAGAAAAAAATACGGTGGCAAAAAGCAAATACACACAGGGGAAACTCCGTTGGTGGGGTCTAGCTCCCATGCAAGAAGTGCAATCACCCTCTCAGTCCCTCCAGACCCAAGGGTCTCTGGGGGAGAAGGTAAAGTGGTGCTTGAGAAACTGTACTGGCGCCCCTTGGGCTGAGCTCTGATTAATGAAATAAAATGCAGAAATGCATCACAACTTGTGTTCCTTGGTCACTTCCTACCGAAAAAACCCTCCAAAGCTTCTGCCAGCCACACGCACATCCAAGCCAATACCATACACCAAAATGTCAAAGTGGACAATAGCAACTAAAAATAGGCAAAGACAGGAATTTGCCTATAATATTTTTAAACTTGGAGGATGGCAAAGCTATATATAGCCAAAACAGAAAAATGGGTTTTGTTGCTTAAATGAGGAAAACAAAAAAATGCAGCTGTTAACTATGTTTAGTTATCCAGCTGTTTAGCAGGATAACTGGTTTGATGTAGGATTAATTTCAAAAGCAACAACCCTTTTTGGGCACTGTACCTTTCTGCGCTTACTGTGGGGATGTCACACAATGTGTGGGCTTCCCAGGAGATCTGGGGGGCAAGTACAGATAGTATCATAAAGACACTGAGTATGTATTTTTCCCCCTTCTCCTGTTTGCTATTTAGCAGAAGAGCTAGGTGGACAGGGCTCTGATGGCAGAAGCAGTTTGGGATGAGGCTCATGCAGCAGCTGCTGCCTGGCTCTCCTGGCCATGGAGCAACATGTAAGGTGGCTCCCGACTTCACCTTCTGCTCTTCAATTTTGTGCTAGAAACCTGCTACTCATCCTGCTCCTTAGAGGGACAAGGAGACGGGAGCAAGCCAAGGCTGCTGCTCCCTCTGCCGACTCCAGCTGCGAGCAAGAGGCTCAGCCCAGGGTGAGCTCCCAGTCCCTGCTGGTACCCGCGCCAATCCCACCGCCAGCATCTCCAAGGGTGGAAACCCCACTCCCAGAAGAGCTGCTTTGGTAAACACTCATAACAGTGGTTTTGCCTTGCTTCTGAAGGAGATGAATAAACAGGAAATAGAGGGTTGAGCAACTGTTTCTGTTTTTCATGTATCTGTGACAAACTATATGTGGGGTTTTTTAACTATACGTTTGGGTTTTTTTACCAAAGAATATCTTGATGATAAAACATGCAGGATCCAACCTCGAATCATAGAATGAATCAAAGAAAACTTTGCCGTTTAATTTAATGGGGGCATGTCCAAGTCTGAAATCTGCAACCAGAGCTCTTTTTTTTCCACCCCCCCCCTGCAGATCCCTTTAATCCTTTAGCAACCACGGATATTTTCTAAAGAGGTTTTCCGTATGTCCCCGGGGTATAAAAAAAACCACAATGGGAAAGAAGTGCTGCTTATAAACTGTGAGCAACTGCAATCTGCCTCCAGCTCTGTTGGTAACACCCTGTGGATATTTGCTTCTCAGAGATTAGAGGAACAAAGCAAGAAGAGAGCAGTGTTCCATTATGGTAGAGCATATAATATTGTGATTATTACTCATGCCCTCCGTCTAATTAATCATTTTGTGTGTTATTTGAAGGCAAACAGGGCCTTTGGTTCATTATCGCTTATACATACACAGAACTGGAGTCACTTCAGTGCTGTCAGACTTGGTTAATCCCTGCCTGGGTTTTGTACATGTCTGGGTATCTGAATCATGTACATGGCAAATGATCTACTAATATGTTTGCTCCACCAGTTTGTTCATATGGAGCCAAATATATGAAAGCATTCAAACTCCGGAAAGCGCAGATACGGTCCTAATGGACTTGACAAAGGCACCTAATGTTAAAGGTTGTGCAAAATGGGGTTGCTGCTGAAATGCTTTTTTCTTTTAAAGTATTTTGTTTGTGTTTCTTTTATTATTTATATTTCATCCTGCTCAACTTTTTTGAACTGGGAGGCAGGAAAACTCTCAACTGTATGAAAACAGAATTAGGGGGGCAAAAATGTCAATTTAATCTAAAGCACAGGAAAAGAGGTGAGGGCGAGTGGTTTGTGGTACCCAAGAATGGGAGCCAGACTATGAGCTGCAGCTCAGCCAGTTTCCAATGTTACTGTGACGTTGCAGCAGCGGAATAAATCACAGCAGCCTCCTCACTATCTGGGTAGCCACAAGGTGCAGTTATCCTCCCTGCCTGCCCCACTGGGCAGCTGCCTTCACCCTCCTCGCTGCACGGCAGCCTGTCTTATGCCATCTCGCTGAAAATCTGAGCCACGGGTTTGAAAATTTAAACAAGCTCTGTATCCTTTTCTTCTCCGCTCATCTGTAGAAGAAGAGTCTGTTTTCAGGCTCTCCACTTGGAATACTTCACATTAAGATTGTAACATTTCAGTTACAGCTGATATAAAATGCAGTTTCCTTTATTTCCTAATTAATGACGGTACATAAGGCAACAGTAAAGTCAACTGCTTCAAACTGCTTTTTATGTTCACTTGGAGACATTTTCAGAAATATGGCTCGTGTACCCAGCAAAATCTTTCCTTGACCAGATGTAGAAAGCAACCACTTTTATTGGCTCCATGATAATATCACTAAAGAGGAAACAAGCTATAAAAATAAAAAACAGAAAAAAAAAAACAACCCACCCACGCTGAATTTGAGAACTGCTAAACTAAAAGGTATAGAAACAAATACGGAGAAGATAATAAGGCCTTTCACTGATAGTGGTGTCCTGTGTCAATAATGCAGACACACCACATACGTCCCTCTGCAACGAGACTCATTAGAAGCACATACATCGGCTCAGAGCAATTACTTTGATTGTTCCCCAGCTGCTTTTCACAATAAACGTCTGCAGACCCACCAAGGCTGCAGCTGTTCTGCTCACCGCACATCCTTGCAGATATATGGCCACGCTGAAAACAGGTAAGTGCAATGTATTTCCCACTCAGGTCCTTGGGCTCGTTGCTTTATAGACCGGCTTTCAGGTGAAGCAGTAGCCCAGGAGAGCAGATGAAATAAGCTTACTCAAACAGACAGAGAGCAAAACACCCACATCCATAGGAAATGAGTATGGCCAAGGAATATGTTGACTCACGGCTGTCTGGCACATAGGTCTTGACTTGGGTTTGCATTGTCTTGGGTGAGATGTTCTCAAACTGCCATGAAATCCACGTAAGTGTTGCCTCCCTAAACATCAAACCTGTTCACAAATGAGTCTAATTCACACTTTTATCCTTGAAATTAAAGATAATGGACTGCTGTCGACGTTGGCGCTCCAAGAACTCAGCAGCAGATTTTCAGAGATGAGACATGTCTGTGTGTCCCTGGAGGATGGGAGTGAAGGTGGGATTCCCATATTCGGTCCTGGAACCCCAGGTTGGAGAGTCACGTGTGTCCATGGGGTAACACGGGCATTGAGACCTCAGCACCAAGGCGGGAAGCACCCAATAACTGCAAAATTATGCCTCATGCCACATAGTTACAACAGGAGAGGGGAAAAAAAAACAGAGCTGGGAGAAATCCTAAGAATTTAGATGAAAGACACGCTGGTGAGTGGCTCAGATCCACCAGCTGTTGTTTATTGCTTAGCATCGTGTCATAGCCTGGGTGGTAAAGAGCTAATAAGCAACGAGCATTGTTTTGAGAGGTTGCAGCAGTGACAGTTGTTAGCTGTGGGATCACCTTCCACAGCCTCTTCAGCTGGCAGAGTGCCCCAAGAGAAGAGTTGCCATCAGCTCATCAGAAACACCAACCACCTACTCAAGCGATCCTACTGGAAAATAAGAGCTACACGGTGTTGTTACGTGTGGAACGACAGGACAGGCTGCGTGCCTCATACGAACGAGAGAAGTACAGAATTCAGGCGCTGGTCATGCAAACAGCTTTGCTAAAGGAAAATTGAAATATTTTGAGTTGCCATCCTCCTTAGACAAAACCCCATCACCTTGTCTGCAAGTACACACACTGCAAACCATGTTTCTCCTGTGGGAGCTGCAAGAAGTCTAGGGAAGTGTTTGGCTGAAAGTCAGGAATGAAAGCTAAATTTCCGAAGGTAAATTTTCTTTTTTTTTTTTTCCCTTTGGTTTAAAATATTTTGACTGGGGAAGGTCCAATGAAAGAGCAAAATAAATGAGCATGGGAGACTACAGCCTTTGGCAGCATGATAGAAGTGTAGCGGAATAATAAAAGTAAGTTGCAAGCCAGTCTGAGCGAAAATGCATACACTGAGGACACTTTTTGTCTGTATTTGTGCTGTACATCGGTAGTCTGAGGGTAAGGAGGTGGGTAAATGATGCTCAACCAGCAGAAAAACTAAGGCTGACTCAGAGCCATAAAATTTCACAGTAAGATGGGGAAAGATGGGCAGCAAGATTCAAGACTGAGCAACGCATCAAATTAGATTTGTGTTCCTAAGTGACAAAATCTCCCTTTCCCTCCTCTTGGTGTCACAATTTTCTCTTCTCTATGCAAGTTCTACAGAAGGATTGGAAGAAGCCAGCCCGAAACCTTTCTTTAGCAGAAGCAGGGCGGTTGCTAAATGTCCAGCTTCTGAAGGCAGCTGCTACTTTGTCATCACCATCCTGCTGTGGCAATGGAAAGAAGGACATCTGCTTTGGCAAGGCTGGAAAGTGGGACTCCAGGAACTGGAAAGCATAAAAGTATATATGGAGAAAGCTGAAGGGAAAGCAAAGAGGCATCTATAGCTTTTCCTGAGATTCCCTTTCTTTGCAGCGGTGCGATCCTCGCAGATGCATCAGGATGCGTATTTGCCCAAAAGAGTTAATCTTTATTAACAGCCCCAGAATGCCCTTCAGCTGGTGTACAGCCTGGTTCAAAGGTTTTCGAGAGAAACAACGTACCATAAACCAAAGGGCAACGCTAATTGGAAGCAATGTAATCCGTCTGAAAACAGCAATGCCTTTCCGTGCGTTAATAACCGGAAATTAAATTTCGTGCGTGTGGGCATAACCCATCATAAAGCACCAGGTGAACGAGGGGCACAGGCGACAGGGGCAAGGGTTCAGAGCACACACGGCCACTGTCCAACAGCAACCTCTATTCCTTGGTTGGAGTCGGTATTCCCAAAGGATTAGTCTTCAGCCTTGACCACCCTGGTTGAAGAAAACAGTTTGCGCAACCTGGCTCCTGTTGCTGCCTTGGTGGTGAAGGAAGGGTGGTGGAATAAGGAGGGACGTAAATCCAGCTGTCCCCAGAAGCAGCACTGGTCTGCTCGTGTCCTGACACACGGAGCTGGGACAGCAGCAAAGGGTTGCTCTTACTTGTCCCTCCAGGTTGTTTTCCCCTGATGCAGCGCTCACAGGTCACTGCTGCTTCAGATGACCTCGCCCTCTGCACTGGATACGCAAATGAAAGGTTAATCTTAAAAAATGAATACTTCCAATGAAAAATGTCATGAAATGGAGAGCGGGTGCAAACGCATGCTGGGATTGAGTTTGCTGATGATGGCATCGCCTGAAATGGAAACTCAGCTAATATTTGGACTTCAGGGCGTGTGTCTCTCATAAGGAAACAGCTTAATCGGGAAAAGGAGGCAGAAACACAAGGTCAGATCCTCTCTCCTCTGCCCTCGTTTCCTCTCTTGGCTGTGCTGGCTGCTCGCACACTGCAGAGGAGTCAAGAGGCTGATGTCTCCAAGACTGGTCCCTGGGATGTGTCTCACCAGGGATTCCTACAGTCCGAACCCCAACCCAGGGTGCACTGCAAGGGGCAGGTCTTGGACGGGGATGCCAACACACCTGTAGTTCATCTTGCAGGTGACATCTTGCAGGAAGTGCAGTCCTGAGGAGACGTGTCCTGGCCAGAAGTTGTCCTGACCTTGCACAATTTAACGAAGTCATCTGCTGGTCAATCCAAACATTTAGTTGGAGATACCATCATGGACCATCTGCTTTCCTGGGAGCTTGGTCACGAATAAACAGAGATGTGGCCTCAGGCATTTGTTGTGTCTGTGGTAGCACTCTCACCACCTGGAAAGCCCACACCTTGGCTACTTAACACACTAGAGAAATGTTTGCTGTTATTTATTTCCAGCTGTTGATGGTTAAGGTGAAGGGTAGGAAAGCGTGATATGCCTGGGCAAGAGGAAAAAGCTCTCCAGCTGCAGATGGGCTGCAAAGGGATGGTGACAACCAAACAGCCCTGAGGAAAGACAGCTCTTTGTGGCTGTGAACCATGAGCTCTGCTCGTAGCAAGCTGTTGCTGCTCGGGGTCTATTTTATTTTTGCCTGTCGCTGTGTTTGTGAGACTTTTTGTCTGTAGGCCTCTCTCCCACTGAACCCATCCATCACCGGCGCTGACAGAGGTTCCTGCTGCCCGAAACGGCCAGGAAGACTCGGTGGAGCCAGAACCGCAGGGGTCAAGTCCAGGTTGTCGCGTCTGAGCGAATGCTGCTCAGGATACACGCAGCCCGACGTCATGTTTGGAAGGCAGCGGAGGACCGAGAGGGAGGAGAAGGAAGGATAGGATGTAATCTTTCATCCTGCAAGCAAGCATGTGGGATGGGAATATTTCTTTTTGCTGCGGCCGGGGGTCTGGTCGTGAGCGGATGGAGGAAGGGAGTCCTCAGGCTGGGCAGAAAGCAGCCACTGTTGCCACAGCCCTGGCACTGCTCTCCTGAGAATCTGCTTTGCTATTTTTGGCTGCAGAAAAAAAAAATATAAAGGCAGAGAATTTTGGGGATGTTGTGCTGAACTCCGTGGTGCGTCTTGTGGGGATGAAGAAATAGATGTCAAGGCACAAATGTGCCACAGGCAATCCAGTGTGGATGGAGAGCGCGGGAGGAAGGTTGTGCACATGGGACTGAACTGATGGACACGAGTATGAGCTCAGGGTACCTCAGGGCAGCTGCTTCCCAGCTCGTCCCATAAAGCAAGTGATGGATGCACTGGGCTTCCTTCCTCTCCAGGGTACCACCAGCATCTTTCTCTTTGCTTGTGGCACCAGTACTGTGACTAAATAAAGCTAGATTTACCCAGAGCTATTGCACAAAGCTCCCTGTACCACACCCCCCAGTAGTCCCAGTGCCAACATTCAAGTAGTTCAGGCTGGCAGCCCTTATTGACCTGCAAGTCTCACCCACAAACCTTATGTCTCCCTTGTGGGTTGGGAGCTGTGTCCCCAGGACATGACTGCTCCTGTGTCACCTCATAAAGTGACTTACTCAACACCGTGGGACGATGGCCCCAGGTCATGGGCACCCGCAGAGCTTCTTGTAAGCAGGCGCTGGAGATTCCCCACTGGGCAGTGACAATGGGCACCCTGGTCATAACTCACTCCCAAATTGCACTTTATTTGGAAGGGTTTCCCTGGAAGGGTGTTTTACTGCCCCTGCCATACCCCCCTCAGCAGCCCCAGCCAGCACACACAGAGGAGCGAGCACCCAGTCACACTCACATTGTTTCAACACATTTACTTAATTAGTTTATCAAGAAATGTGTTTGGCCTCGTCTGATACTCAGGAAATGCTGTCTGTCATTTGCAGGCATCCTGCAGGGCCCCGGGGAGCTGACAGACCCTGGCTCCTTCCTATCTCTCCTTAACTCCATTTGCCGGGCCTATTTCCCACTATTTTTTTTTTTTTCTTTCCATGTAGCACTCCCTCCCCATTTGGGGATTAAAGTAATAGATAACAACATTATGTCTAAAAGAAGACCATGATAGGTAAAGGAACAACTTCAGTAAGGACTGGGAAGGGTATCTGGGAAAACGTTAGACGAATGGAAGTGTAGGAACTTGAAATATTTTTTTTATACCCTTCCAGCAGACCCTTCTCTGCAGACTGGAGCCAGAAGAGACCATGAATGAAACATGACTAATTATGCATAAAATATTCATTCTGTGCTTCTCTATGTGAAGCAAAAGATGCCCCATCAACGCTACGTGGTCCAAACGGGAGGTGGGCATTACTCCATCCACCCCTGGCTGCAGCACATCCCTCAGCCACTGCCCCAAGCTTTCCTTTGCAATCATCTGCCTCTAACAAAGCCTGTTGCAATGAGAATGGAGCCAGATCCAGACAGTGCCCCTTTAAGAACAAGAAGGGTGTCCCTCAGCCCTGCCTGGGCTATATAAGGGAGCTTACTCAGGTGCTTGGGTGTTGGTGGATGGGGAGGGAAGGGTACTGCTGGTCCCAGGCAGGCTCAGGTAAGCACCCACCACTCAATGATGCAGCATTTATCCCCGAGTGAGTACCCACTGCTCTCCTGACGTGCAGCCAAAAAGGGTCAAAGTCTAAGCAAACCCAGGACAAGTGAGAGCCATGGATGTGCTCCTGCCTGGGGCCCCTGCAGACACCCTTTGTGTTAAATTGTGTCGTCGCAGGGATGTGGCTTTGGGCTCTGGAGTAATTTTGGCTTCTCATTTGGCTTCTCATTCATTGATGAAGAGGCTTGGAACCTCCTCCCTCCCCCAGTGAGGCTTGGATCTGAGACCAATCTGTTTCTGTTCCCAAAGTGCTGATGAGGATGTGCTACTCACAGGGTTTCTGTGCTCAGGTTTGGCAGAACACGGCCCAGGGGAGCCCACATCTCCAGCTTCACCTGCAGCTGTTTATCTGCATAGGGTGTTCCTGGGGTAATGCAGGCGGTTCTGGCTGCTTTCTTAGCTAAAAAACAGCTTTGCTGTGATAACAGCTGAGAGTTTTCAAGTGATTATTTCTATTCAAACCTTTCCCATGCCTCCTGATGACTCTGGTATCTCATTGTTTCCTTTTGCTTCATAATCATCTTCCTTTAAATTAAGTTCTTGATGTGAGGGGGTTTTGGTGGGTAAAACATAATTGCAGGGCTCTCATTTTTATTTCTGTCAACGACATGTTAAGCGCCAGCTAGCAGACAGTGAGGAAGGCAGCACTTGTGGGTCCTAAGCTACTGTGTCTGATGTTCTGGTCTGTAACAGCCAGTTAATTACTGATTGGCAAAGTCCCATGGTGTCCTAACTGATGTTTCACGGGCTTCATGTCTCTTATTCACCTCGATTCACATCTCGGACCCAACGAGCTGGGATCAGATTTGTGATGCTCACACAGCAACCAGCTTGTTACCTGGCATTGGTACCATGAGAGCAACTTACTGCTCTGGGGCAAAAGAGGTTGACTCAAAAACCACATTTCATTTTGGTAGTCTTGTGAAATGAAAACCTGAAGATGAGATTTAACTCATGCAGCCTGCAGAGAAACAAAAAACCAAAAAAACCCCAACACAATACTTGGGCTTTTTCCACATGATAGTCATGCTTTGTTAAGCTAAACAAAAATAGCTTGGGTGGGGAAAAAAAGCTTTATTCTCTTCAATGACTGGAACAGGACTACAGGAGGCATTTTCTAATTTTCTTTTCTTAAAAAAATATTTTCTCTAAAGGATTCAAAGTTTACCTGCCCAAGCTTGCTTTGCTGTAGCATCAGAGCCCTGTGTGCCACCATGTGACCAGTAACATTCTGATCTCTGTGCAGGCACGTTACTGCTCCAGCAGAGCCAGGTCCAAGGCAAGGCAGAAGAGCTCAACATAGACCTGAGGCTCTGACATGCATGCTCCAAAGATCCTGTGAGTACTTCTACTGGTCCTAGAGGGATTTTTCTTATCTTTATGCTATTACTCGGAGCTCAGGTGTGTGACCGAATCCTGTCACCTAAACAAACCACTGCAGCATCGGCTGAACAGCAGCAAAGGTCTGGATGTGCTGTTAGCTCGGTGCCCGTGGTGGGGTGGAGAAAAAAGCCATCTTTGCTGCTGTTAGATTCCTACTTGCGTTGATGGGACCACTGTGTGATAACTCAATCTGTAATGGCAGCTCCATTGTCTTCACTGTGCCTAATCCTCGTCGCTCATGTCGAAATGTGCGTGTCGCGGTCGCGCAGCCCTGCTTGCATCGGTGAGCTAAAACAGAGGTTTATCCTCTCAGTCCTAAATGGCAAGATACTGTAACTCATCCGTCTTTCTCTTCCCTGAAGATTGATGCAATTCTGATTTTCCTTGCTGGGATTAGGAGAAGCATACTTGCAGGCTCCCATCATCGTCATGGAGGTAGCACGGGATGGAGCGAGGGCAGGCGGTGTTGAGTGATCTTTGCCAGGTACCCAACTGGCGTTGCCAAAGCACACGGGGCTTTCCTCCGACCGCTGCCATGGCAGGAGAAACACGTCTTCTGCTGCCAAGGGTACGGGAATGTCACTTAACTTGGGGAAGGCATTCCTTTGCAGTATGACAGCCACTTCACCAGTCAGTCCAGCAACGCTCTGTAAAAACTAAAGGTTGCGTGCGCTGTGCCAGAAGGACTATCTTCACTCACAGTGCAATACGTCAGATGTCTGGCAATTTCAGGGAGCCTTTCTCAGTAAAAAACATGAGGAAATGGGAGTCATGAGTTACGTAGCAGTGTCCTCTGTAGTTCAAGGCATGTTGGCTCAATGCATGTCACATTCCTGTAGCTCCTCTTAGGATAAATATTGTACAAGCTACATCCAAAGTCTGCTTTCCTTCTCCATAAAAAGGCCCTTCTAGATCCAAAGCTATCTGAGCCACTCACATCCTGGATTTCTTTCGGATTTGATTTTTTTTTTCCCAGCAAATGAATTAAGGTGGGTTTCTCAGGGGTCTGTTTCTCAGATGTCACTAAAAATGTAACACCATTCCTTTCACCTACTCCTACATGGCTGTCTCCTTATCATGATATTCTTTAAAAACCATGACATAAGACAAGGGAGTCTTGCATCCATTTTATCAACAGAAATCTTATGCTTTTCTTGTCCAAAATACAGAATAAACCGGAGCAGGGGGAGCAAAATTCGAGGCACTAAAGAAACATTAGTTCTTGGTCACAGGTCTTTAGAAAACTAAATTAACAGTTGGAGAAAGTTGGTACTTCTGTCCAAGGTGGAAAATAACATGAAAGCATCACTAAGTTTTCCTGTAGATCTAAGACCAACATGTTGGCTCTCTCCGCAGCTGTATAGCTCTGAAAAGAGCTCCTCTCTATGTAGAGGGACTGAGTTTTCATTAGAAAAAGTTACATGCATATCGTTAAAACTAACTCCTACCGCAGACTTTTCATTGAGTTCAGTGAATCTCAGACTGGTCTAAGTACTATTTAAGCACTTGCCTAAATTTGACGCAGCCTAACTGCCTTCAGGGCTCTGCTGTGCTGTAAGCAATGTTTAAAAAGTAAATGCTGGTGCCGTGGAGAAGGTGACCAGAGGTCTCTTCTTGTGAGCTCACAAGTCCTGAATTTCTCTGCACACTCGGTCCGTGTTGCCAATTTCTTCCTGACTGATCATGGTCCCTTGTCCTAGAGGGATGGCCTTCAGGTGTCTAAGCTCACTTCTTCTCTGGAGTGACTGGTGATGTCACCCTTCTTCCTCTCTTTTTCCCACAGACTGGGAGAATGCAGATTTCACAGATGCATCCTAAGTTATATTTGAAGGATTCCCTTCCTTTGCTGAAGGCCCATGCCTGCCTCTCGGTAACAATAGCTACAAGGCCAGGCCAGCCTGCCAAAACCCATGTGAATGCAGCCTGAGCCACTCGCTAACACTGAGTCTCAATATAAACACTCACTGTGGAAGAAAAAATTACCCTTCTCCTTAGGAAGGGTCTTAAGCTTCGTTAGGTGGGACATGAGTTAAGAACACAAGAACCTGTCCCCAAGGCTGTGAATATGTGCTTAATTAAGTACGTAGCTAAATGACAGCATGGATATAATATATATATATGACTCAGAAATAGAGAGCTCTTATCCCCTCCTATATTCCCTCCAAGTTACTTTGGGAGACTGCCTGGATAGCATTACTTGCTGAAGCACTAGGAGCCACGTAAATGTGTATCAACTTCATCCCCAACTCCGCTAAGCAAGTACATGAAGGGCAGTTAATTAAAACACTTCAGAGAATCTAGTAATCCATACTGGACTTAGGAAAAGAGCATCAGGTTGCCACCACTGCTATGCTAGAAGAGCTGTCTGTTGCCAACTGTGTTCCAGATTTCCCAAGTCTGTCACACCGTCAAACACCGCCGTGATCTGCGAGTTTTTATTCCCAGATAAAGATGTGAACTCCCGGCTCTTGTCACAGATAACAGCACAAAGCATTACAACGACAACACAAAGACTTCAAACTCAGCTTCAAATACGGGGCCATTTGTTACCATCCTCAGTGCAGCTGCTGAGCCAGGCTGTTGCAGGTTGTTCTCAACTGGGAGAACCGAGCTGTGAGAGCTCATCTCCACGTCTTCTGGTTCCTTACAGGTTTTTATCTTTCCGTGTTGCTGGGCCAGTGCCCCTGTACTCCCCATCAGCTGTTGTTGGGCTGCTAAAGGCTTGTTATGAAGTGAGGGTGTGTAGCGCTGTGGTTCCTCATGCCAAAAATGCCCAAATGTCTCAGCTGTGGCCCCACGGGCATCCCTTCTGGCAGCAGGTGCCTCCTTGCGCTGGCACAGCAGGATTGGGTGTATGTCAGAGGCTTTGTGTTGCTGGGACCAAGGGCTGGCCCAAGGGTTTCTCTCCTGTTGTGTTGAAGGTCAAGAGTTGAGATCTGGTTTTCCTCTTGTTGGTATCTCACGCATTTCCACCAGGAACCTGTAATTCTGGTTCACTTTCTACATCATAGAAAAGTTCTTAAAAAAAGCCAGCTATTATAAGAAATCCAGTTTTGAAACAAGTTCTTCAATCAAGACACATCTGGAATCTCCTGCTTATGATGACAATGAGTATAGAGTAAATTTAAATCATCTTTAGAGTTGTACCATCCCTTCAGGTAGAGTTTCACCAACTCGGGGCTGATGTAGCTTATTTGGGAGGATTATTTGAATCATTGCCGGTGTATTTCATCAGCTGCTTAGAGCTAGAAAAGCTCCTTGTAAATCTCTCCCTGGTAGAAAACACTTAAAAAAAATATTTCACTCTACCATGTTGCAAGTGACCTTTTCTATGGAGGTGGAGGCTGGTAAGAACTATGGTGATCTCCAGCATCTTCCTTTTGCCCAGTTCACCAGTGCCGGTGACCAGGCAGGGACTGGCAGCGCCTGCCCGAGGCAGGGCTGGAACTGGGATCCCCAGTGCGAGGCCGTGGCCAGGCTCCCATTGTTCCCGGCCTGCCAGACAAAGGGTTAAGTAAATGTTTGGAGAAGATAAGGTGCCCTGTTGACAAGCAGCAGGCTCCAGCGGTCTCAGCAGGATCTCTCCCAGCGGTGATAAATGGGGAGGTTTTCAAAGTGGGATCAGCAGACGCCACGGAGAGGGCGGTTGCTGATGCCGTGATTGGCAGCGGGGAAGGAATCTGAAGGTGTTTAATGATCCCACACTCCGCCGCAGCTTTTTTAAAGACTTTGTGTCTAGCCGGAGGAAAATCCTCTATCAGCCGCAGAGGCTCGCGCTCCCGGGTCTTTCTTGTTGTTATTGCTTTTATTTTTTTTTTTCCCCACTAAAACGTGGGAACATCCACTGAAAGCTATCCTGATAAGGACCCTCTGGGATTCCTCATCCTCTCACATTGGTTTTATCCCTTTTAATTTTCTCTTTGAAGTGTCCTGCATATAGTAGGTAGACTATTTTGTTTGGCTAACTTTAGCCAGGAGCTGTGTTTTGGGGGAAATAGTGTGTATTAAACTAATAAGTGTTTTTTTTCTCTGCATAGCTGTATCATTCCAATTACTGACTTGCCATTCCTTTTGCTATAGTAAATATTTAACTGAATGACATCACGGGTAAAATCCTCAAAGGATTTGAACCCCCCAATGTGACATCATTGGGTATGCAGACTGTTAAAGCGGTTTCTTCCTCCTGTAGACAGAGCCCAAAAACTATTTGAAGGGCTGAACACCAAATACTTTTTTTCCAAATAGGTGAAATCTTTTCTATCTTCATCCTTGGCTAAAAGCTGCCCTGGACACTGGGAAAAGCTGTGATGGCAGTGTGGGAGATAGGGTAGAGCAGTTGGGTCTGGGAGGATGAGGCTTTGCCATGTGCATTCATGAGCTGTCTCTCAAATCTGGATTTTAGATGGTTGTATTCCCTGTGGAGTGAGAAATGGGTGTAAAATGCTACCTGGTCCAATCTACTCCTGATTTATACCAAGAAGGAGTGAGCTGGCTGGGAAAGCTGCTGGATTACAAGGATCCAGGCATAGAGAATGAATTCATCCGTTGGGCCAACCTCGTTCTGGAAGGTTTGGGATGGGTGGATGAGCATTTTGGGGAGGAGAAGGCTGCCCGGCCGGTGTTGCTGCAGAGCTGGGTGGGCTGGAGGGAACGAGGGATGGGAGGCTGCTCCGCCGGGCTGAGATGAAAGGAGACGGGTATAACCCAGCAAAGGGCCAAATGAGTGGGGACATGAAAAGCAACGGAAAGTATCTGAAGAATGTAAACACTAAGGTGGAAGAGGAATTATTTAGCGTGTTACGGGCTTGGAACTAGGTGCGAGGGGATGAGACAACAAGAAAACTCACCCTTGCTGATGGGGAAGCCTTGCTAGCAGCTGAGTCTGAAGGAAAGAAATTTCAGCAGTGCAACTCTAGAAGTCTCCTTGTCTGGAGGTGGGAGCTTGCTGGGGCAGAGGGGGGCAACCGGAGCTGCTCTCTCGCAGCACGCATCCGTGCTCGCTCCCGCGATGCTGCCTCCTCCAGCCGCGGGGCTGAGCCCGGGCTGCCAGCCAAGGGGGGTCACGCCGAGAGCAAATAGGATTTAGCGATCGTAAGAGGGGAATGCGAAATGCCCGAAGGAATTTTGATTGAAATTTTATAACTTAAAGGAAAATCTTTCACAGATAAATCAGGAGGGGCTTTAATAAACAGTTTGAGAGATTAGTATTGAAACAAATCCCAGTTAAGTCTCAGCAGAGCAACGGGGAAGGGAAGACCACTGCAGCTAAAGGACGTCAGGGGTATTACAGGCACTAAACAGAAGGCTTTCCAAAAATATAAACAATCTAGGGAAGGGGCAGATTGAGAAACCTGTAAAAATAAGCAGAACCACATTAAAAGGCTAAACAGTGGAGCAAAATCAAATATTGAACGTGGGCTTGCAAAGGAGCTTTCAGCTGACGGTGTTGACCAGAGCTGTCCTACCCAGGCAGGAGCCAAGGCCAGGTCCCCTGGCGTGTGGGGGGCTTATGGGGCAGAGCTCATGGTGGGACCCTGGTAAGATGTGGAAGCTTGTGACCACAGCAACCAGCTTCCTCCTCCAGAGATCAGACGTGAGATAGCGGAGAAATATCCCTTTAATGAGTATCCTAAAGGCATTAGACACTAAGCAGATGTCCTTCACCCAAGATTTCCTAATATCTGAAGTAATAAAAGGGACCTGTAACTAAAAGACTGAGTAGCAAAGCCCTGAAGATCTGCAGGACACAGGGGTCCAAGAACACCCGAAGGATCTGGCAGAGAGTACGTGCAGGTGACTTACATGGAGTGAAAGCTGGACCAGAAAAGTCTTGCTGTAAGCAATAAGCTAGAAGACCAAGAATGGGTCAGCAATGATCTTACCGATCAGGACAAAAATCAAACCCATTTACCCTGTTTCCACTATAGAAATCTGCACGTTGGTCAATTATGTCGCTAGAGAAAAGGAGAGTGAGTGGAGAGGAGACAGGGATCTGTCATTTGGGAAATAATTTGAAGCCAGAGTCTAAAATGAGCATGCAGTACATCTTCAGCCTTGCATCCCACTTTCTTCAGGGCACCTGTGGAAGTGCAGGCACACTGTGCCCTGCCCAGGCTCTGGGTCTCTTCCCCGCCTGCAGTGAAGCCACAGTGACTCCTAGGTCCTCTCCCAGATGGACACACCAGGAGCTTCAGTTCAGAGCTGCCCATTGAGCACGTCTGACTCTCCAAATGCTCCTTACCAGCATCTCCATGTGACATCCCTTGCATCGGCATGGACAGCCCCTGTAATGAGAATTGCAGTGCAAGAGGGTCCATAAGGAACAGGAGCCCCTCAGCTGGGATGGTGGAGGGAGCTGGGCACTGAAGCTGAAGGCACAGGCAGGTTCCCATGGGTGCTGTCAAGCAGAGGAGCAAGGTGTCCAGCTGGAGCTGGTGACATCCTCAGGTGTCACTGTTACATCTGCCAGGATCTAGGTAGATGAAGCCGTATTGGTCCATCCAGATCATCTTTTGACAATGAGTTTTGCAACTATGACACCTGGACTTGAGCAACCAGCCCTCATCCAAAATGCTCAGCCCTGAAGGAATTGATCTGGGTGATCCACAGCTCCTACAAAACAAGATGTATTTCAGCCAGCAGCAGAAGTAAAGACAGATGTCCTGACCTTGGGTGATGTGAGCCCTGCTGAGGGGAAACTGAGGCATGAGCAGGAGGGGACTGGGAGAGTGATGGAATTGAAACCAGGAGGAGGTGGTGCCTTCATCCGGGTCCTCTGGCTGGTGCTCCTCATCCACGGCGCAGTGACAGACACCGTAGGTGTTCATTGAGGGCCTATTTTTAATCACCTTTCCATTGGCTTTTTGCAACGCCCCGTTCACACTTGCTCTGTGAAAAAGGATGTCAGAGCAGATTAACAGCTGGTTCCTGCCTGCTCCGACAGCTCTGACAATGCGTCCCTTCTTCTCAAGGTGACAGGAACATGCAGCTGCCTAATGGGTACAGAAGTGTCTATTCTTTCCCAGTGACATTTATTGTGAAATATCTGAGTGGGACTGAGAGACATGCAAGGCTTTCCCTCCCTTATCAGGTGACCCTGGTCAGTGTCCTGCTGTCAAGGACTAAAGTAATTTATGTCAGAGCTGCAAGTGTTTACTTATCTGCCCCAGCGCCCAGCTCGGCCGAAAGCAGCCAGACTGGCTCCGCTGGGGCTCACCAACCTTTTCCTGATGGTGGGAAAAACTGGGTACCAGCCCTGTCCCAGCCAGCCAGGGCAGGAGGGGTGAAGTGGGACAGCCCAAAACCTTCCCACAGCTCTGGCAGTGGCACAAACGCAAGAGACAGGGCTGTGCTGGCAGGAAGAGACATCCCAGGGCAGAAGGGGCTAAAGCAAAGCCCAAGCAGTGGCATGGGGCATCTGCACAGGCAGCACGGGTCAAAGTGTGAATTTAGAGTAGGTTTTGTGGAGCGGAGAGGAGCAGCGTCCAGCAGGCAGAGGCTGCAGCATGTCCCTGCTGTGATTTCCCTGAGCATCACCACCGGGTTCCTGCAGAAAGTGCTGGGCAAGGCTGGGAGATCTGCTCGACTGCCTTGTACCCTCCCGGTTTCTCATCTGATGGACTTCTGGGGTTTTACCAAGTGGGGGTTTGTGTGGACAGAGAGGGTTCAGGGAGGCAAATCTGTTCTGGGCATGGAGGCAGCCCAATGCTGGGGACTATCAGCTCCGTAGCAGCTTGGCAAGAGCATCCCAAACCCCTGTGAGCCTCATGGGTGGCTTTAAAGGACTTCTTTAGTGCTTCTGTCTTGTGTCATGACAAAAACTGGAGCTTTTAGTTCATCTGCCCCTGAGACTCTACAACTTTCCCTTAGATTCAGTTCCAAAACTCTTTAGTTCTATAAAGTAGCGTCATTATCCCAGTAATCCTCCCCCCACGCTGGTCACCATCCATCATCCCAAACACGGGGACAACTTTCATCTCATCTGCAATTGCACATCCTTCGCGGCACCGGAGGGATGAGCACAGGGCTGATAGCTCCGCTCCCGTGGGTGACTCCTTCCTCATGTATGTGCCCAGCGATAAATATTAAACATCAGTAGTTTCCTCTCCGAAGCTCACAACCTCCTGTTGTCAGGCCGGGAAACCTTTAACCAGTTGGGAGGTTGCGAACAATAGATTAAAGGAGACAGACTATCTCTTGCTAAATGAGCTGTTATTCTAAATCAGCTTTCTTTTTTCTCCAATCCAGGGCACTCCTCAGAAAAAAAAAAAATTTCCACTGACATTGTATTTCTCTTGACAAATATTTTTCTGAGCTGTCTCCTCTTCCCACCCAGCAGGGCACGATCAAAGGGCTGGTCCTGTGACAGGGAGGAGCTGTGAGTGCTTGGGGTGGCCGTGGGGCCCTGGTCCTGTGCTTCCATCCCCGCCCGCTGGCACCAAGGGACCCTGCGTGTGAGCCCGTGCTCTGATATTGCAGCAATGCTAAATCCTCCAGAGATGCTCTTTGGAGAGGTAGTTGCGTGCCCATTGTGGGGCCTGGGCTCCCCAGTGATGCATGTCCTAAAGGCAGCTCCTCGGCCCCAGCTGCCTGATTTTGCGCGGGCGTGGGGACCGGGCAGGGCTCTGGAACATGCTCACCAGGAGTGATGCGAGAGGGATGGCAGAGCAAGGGAGGTTGCAAAAAGCTCCACAAGGTGCCTTTCACCTGAGAGAAAAAAACGCATCTGAAGCTGGCAGAGCAGGAGCACGACTGCTCAGCTTTCTTTTTTTTCTTTTTTTAAGTACCAGGAGATTTGTCAAGTGCAGTCTGATCCTATGAAGTGTGACGCCTTCTGTTCCTTGCTCGAAACCCTGAACGTGGCAGAAGATAACACACAGCCCCGGCCCTCCTCCCTCCAAGCTTTGACAGAGGCTTATATGCAAAACTACAAAAGCCTCACTTAAAAAAAAAAAAAAAAAACCAGATATTTATTATGCCTTTGATGTCCCATAAGAACATTTGTGGCTTCTGCTTAGTCTCCGACGTCCGATTGACAATTGTTTATTAGTTTTAAAATAGCTGAAATTCATGTCAAACATTCCGCATGTTAGAAAAATGTTTATGAAGTGTTATCATAGTTTATTTAACTGTGAATGTTTAGGAAACCGGCATAAAATATAATGGACCACACAAGGCTCCAAGCAGCCTGATGATGGTAGGCACGTTTTGTGGACCATGGGGAAGAACCATGTCACCTTCAGCCTCGTGGAGAGTCCAGTTGTGTAAGATGGTCTCTGGGTACACTCTTGAGGCATCAGGATATGAAGAGAACAGGATTTTGGTTTATTCAAAGGATATTCCTCCTAAAAAGTTTGCTAGAGCGATGCTTGCAATTGCAATTTTTGGATTGAACATAGGTTTTTAATCCGGGGAGGGAGGCGTCCCTTTCTGTGAGCCGTGAAGGGTTGTTGATGGGTGCTGGATACCCTGAAGGAGGTTCCAGATGCAGTCATTCGTATTCATGCATCATCAACAGTTACACTACACAAGCATGATATACTCTGGGTTAAAATTCATGGTGTCCAAAATACTGGAAATTTGGCTTTATATTTGCAAAAAAAAAAAAAAAAAGGTGTCTAAGAGGTTACGATGAAATTTTAGTTTTCCTTTCTCCAGAGCTGTAATTTCCAGCCTGGGGGTGTGCTGACAGCTGATCCTGCAGCCAAACTCTTTACGTGGTCCCTCGTGTTCAGCTGGAGCAGGGCAGGCAGCATCCTCCAAACAGCAGATACCAAACGCAGCCCGTGCAACCAACACTCGTCTTTTTTTAGACCCTACTGCTCTGCAGAAAAATCTCTTCACCTTTAAGGGAGCAGAAAAGGTGCAGATAAATATCTGTAAGAGAAGTATTAAATCGAGCGATTGCAAGCTGGCTCAGGAGAATTCCAGTACCAACTGTGTACAAGATCTCTGGGTGTCAATGCTGGCTAAATACACAGTAGAAACACCCCTAAAAGCAGTGACCAACAGCTGCTTGCCAACAGCGGTTGCATACGGGAGATTCAGATTTTAGAAATCCTCCATTTCTGTGAGTTTTCCTTTGAAATCTGTGGTTTTAGCACCGGGACAGGGAAAGGAAACGACAGGTTATTCTTCCCAGCAGCTGACAGAGAAGTGGAACGATAGGAAGGGATATTTTAGTCATTGGGTTAAAGCGCTTTTTTCCTCACATAAAAATGAACTTTTGGGTCTTTCTGTTATTCCTGAGCCCATAAGAAGATTGGCCACAGGCTCAGAGGTCTTTAAGTCTGTTGCTTTAAGTCATCAATTCTGCAAAGATGCTCTGATGCTCTGAGCTCTTCCTAGGACATTTCTCCAAGCCCAGAATGAAAAAGGAATTATCCACAAACAGATTAATTGCTTTTGTCTCTAACATTGGAATCTAACAACAAAGACTTGTTTCTTTCATCGATTTTATCTTTTTTCTTGGCCCATAAGTGGATCTGGGTTAAGTAGCTGTGCTTAACTGTTGTTTTACTAAAAGAAAATATTTCATGCCTCTATCTCTGGCCTCTGGGGCCTGATTCTGTTCCTATTTAATAAAAAATCTCTGTGGATGTGGAAAGGGTAGAGGAAAGGGTTGACGCTCCAGGTTGGTGGGGACCCCAGCTCAGCGCAGTAGGGTCGCTGCCCTCGGTCACTGCTGGCACCACCAAAAGCACCAGAGCTTTACTTCTGAGATCTTGCCATTCCCATCACCTTCATCTGAACATTGCCCCCCCCCACCCTCCAATCACGAAATCTCCACTTCTAATATTTTAGACTCTTATTTCTCATAAATCCCCCACGTATGAAAATTTCTTTTAAAGAAATATACCGTTAATGTATCTTTATGACGTGCAGCTGATGCTCACAGCATGGGCTGTGACTTTTTAATGTTCCCTACTTGTCCTTGAGACATTTTATTTTGACACCATATCCTTACATTCTAAATTATACCATATTTTTATTATCTGTTATATGCCAGTAGACAGCAGCGCCTTAAAGCTGCTCATGTCCATCTCAGGGCACTTTCCTCTCTTCCTCCCCACTCCCCCCCCTGCCCCTCAACCTCTCAAAAAAAACCCCCCATGGATCGAGTTATCCCCTCTGACAGCAATTTACAGTCCCCATTAACGGTCATATAAATTCCAGTGGATCAAGGAAGCTTGGAGTATATGATATTCAGGCACAGCTAATAGCTCTGGGCTAATTGCCATCTCGTGTTTCTGCTCTCCGAGCTCCAGTGTTTACATCTTTGGTACAAGCAAGCAGTAAAACAAGTTTCCAGGTTCCCAGTCACCCAAGATGGGCTGGGAGCTGCTGGCTCCAGTAGCAGGCAGAGGGCTGGAGGTGGCAGTCATTTCCCAGAGTTAATCTCCCGATCCTGTAGGGAATGAGGTCACAGAACCCTGGAATCGTTTAGGTTGGAAAAGACCTTGAAGATCATCGAGACCAAGTGTTGGTCAGCCGGACAGCCTTTCTTGCAATAGGTTTTTTTGGGGGAAAATGAGAGCCAGCTTGGTGTTATTCTGGGTGTCATCGTGATTTGAGGGAATAGCACGTGGTTGGTGGCTTTGCTGGGGAAGTCTATTAAATGATTTATGTGTAATCTATAATTTTCTTTTTGGAAATCAGTAGCTTGAAAGGTTAATTAGTAGGAATATTTATTGTGGGAGTCCTTGTTGCCTTGGAAAGCTGGATTAATAGAGCTATTTACTGTGAAATCTTTGCTGATAAACAAACACTCCCATGTTAATGCTCAAAGGCGTTTGGAAATCGGGACATTCTGCGGTTGATCAGCGTGGTGGTAGTGGCAAGGGAAGCTGTCCCCCCTCTTCCATCAGCCTACAGCACAGGGGTTGTCTGTGTAGGATCTGGAATACATGTGCTCTGAGCACTGCAGAGCTCAAAGGAGCACTCTACAGGTTTCCCATTAGCACGTCGGTGCTGGTGCTGGAGCTGCCCAGGGAACCTGCACCAGCATCCCCGGAGACTCCTCCACAGGAGGCTGAATCGAACACCCGCGGTGGAGACAGCGCAGCCTGTCCTCCCGCATCCCCACCTGCCCTTCCTCTGGGATTCATTGCAGTTTAATGCCTCTCTCCAGGTCACTTGTTTGCTCACTTGCAAGCCAAGAAAACCTTTTTTTTTTTTTTTCAAGAAATGAAAAGGAATCTTCTCCATCACACATATTTTTAATAAATTATTTGTGAGCTCACGCCTTTCATGTCAGTGGGATCTGCCAGTGGTGTTTGTTCGCGATTGATTCATCCCACCCCACGCCGGGGAGGGATTTGATTATGGAACAATTAAGCCTGACAGGGTTATCAGATGGCCTCTGGAAAAATTGTAAAGCACTTTCCATCTTTTCCAAGGTAGATAGATAAAGCTTGAGGGGCTGCTTTGGTGCAAGAGCTGAAAAATTCAACTGAGGTGTGGCTGCTGGAGGGGTGTCAAGGTGTAAAGGAAAGAGTAGAAGTCTCATCTGTGTTTGGAGCAGGTCACGTTCATACTGCCAGAGTGTGCCAGGGGATGGCATCCCCTTTACAGCCATCCAGGCTGTCTCATGGCACCATGTCCTTAGCAAGGATGGAAGCAAACTGTGCTGGCCTTAAAAAAGTGCAGTGCAAACGCCCTTTACGCTATGGGGCCCTAAAAAGCTAAGGAATGCCACTGCAGGGGTAAAATGGGGCTTTAAAAGATCAGCCCATGATCAGTGCCAGCACTGCATGTCCAAACCTTGCCCATGCCCGAATCTTCCTTCCCGTGTGCTCACAGGGAGGGGATGGACCCGGTAATCCCTGACTCTTGCTGTTATTTTAGGGATGCCCGGTATTATTTGAGTTGTGCCCAACTGCCATGGCAGTTTGCATTGCCCCAGCCACGGCTCCTCCACGGATCTGAGGTCCTGGTAAGTGTCGTTGGGTCTCTGCGAAGAGGTGCCGAGTTTCTCTCCGGAATCACCTCATTTATACAAGACCTCCCCCAAACGCACAGCCACTGGGGCTGCCCAGTGGCCACCTCGGACAGGTGTCCCCCCACTCCCCAAAATCTGGGCACCTGGCTCTCCTTTGGGAGGCAGAATGGGTGTGTGCCAGCTCCCAAGTCCCCTGTACCCAAAGACGAGCTCCCCCATGCAAACCCTGGGGTGTTCGGCAGTGCTGACCCCAAACCCATTACCACGGAGTGGTACCCAGCCTGGCTGGCACACCAGGCTTTGTGGCCCTTCCTTCTCACGCGCCTTGTTTTCCTGTGTTTCTGAACCTATTTCAGCATGGAGAGTGGGCCAAACCTATTAGTATCAGGTGGGAGTCTCACCCTCCCACCCCAACCATGTTCACCTGAGCTGTGTCTCTCCTTCCCGGAATTGGCTTTTTCCCCAGGTATTTGCTGACTAGCTCGGTTCGGCAACTTTCATCCTCCTCACTGCTCCCAAAACATTTGCTTTTGACTATTTGTAGAGCTGCCCTTACCCTCTTTTCATTTTTTTTTTTTATTTGGGGAAAAAAAATGGGGTTTCTGCTACAATTTTTACAGAAATTATCAGCAGGGTTGAAATTCTCTTTATACGAAATATTTGCATTTACTGAGAACCGGGACTTTGGAGGGGCGAACGTGCCAGACTGTGAAGGATTTGCAAAGTTTTACCTCCGTGGCAGCGTGGCCATGGGTCTCTTCTGGGCCACTGCTAAGGGACAGCAAGCCTGAAGCTCTTTGGCCAAACATTTTGTGCAGTTTTCCACTAGCTCTGTTAAACACACATTGATTTTAGCCTTAAAAACTCCAGAAATTGAAGTAGAGGAGTGGTTACGTGGTATTTGTTGATGGGTTGGGTTGTCCCAAATGATACCCAGACACAGTAAAGGGAATTCTGTGCACCTGCTTTTCTGGTTTTCTTTTGATTTTTGACCATTAGAATCACTATTACAACATCCTAATATTATTCTGAAGATGCGCTTGCCAGCAAATAATCCAGTTTCGCTCCAGTGATGTTCACATGAGGGTTTTCACCCTCAGGCTGCTTTTAGCAGTCCCTTTTCTCAGCAGTATCCTGCATCCCCATCCCAAGCCACAGCTCACAACGGGGTAAATAAACATAACTAAAACTCCTGATGGAGAAAATCGACCATTTCCTCCTTGGTCTCTCTGGAGAGGTCCAGCGAGGGGGACCCCAGGTAGGCTGGAGCCACAGAGGGTGGCTTGGCTGTCATCAGGAGAGGAGCCGTGCAGGACACAGCTCTCCTGGGCACAGGAAGGGAAAAGAAGCAAAGCCTTGGAGGGTGAACAAATTCAGGTTTTCACTTTTGTGATTTTTCAGTAAACTCAAGTTCAGTAAATTGATTTTCGTAGTAATAAAAGCTGAACACTCATAACCCCCAAAGCGATAAACATTTTACTGCTGTTTAGAATTTATATTTTATTTCTAGTCTTTTCCTTGGATATGCCCTGAGGGGGAGCGTTTTATGTGCAGCTCTATAAATGAACCCAGTGCAAATATTTTTATTTTCTGCTAAGCATGAAAATTTTGATGCATTCTCATGAGGCCAAACACACTTCTTAAAAGTACAGCGAGCCAGCAGGGCAACTTGGCTAAAGAACAAACAGTATCAAGTAACGAAGCTGGGCACCAGGCACTGGGCAAAAAAGACTGAACACAGTAAGTATCGATCTCTGATCTTGACCCCTCATTTCTTGATGTTCAGATAGAATTACTCAGGTTATTTTTTGGGTTTATGAGTGTAATACCTGCTCTAAGAGGCAGGGGAGAAGATATTGAAGTTCCTCAAGAAGAATTATTCATGTCCCTCTGGTTCTTGGATCAGTATTTCCTAGTCTAGAGCTTAGGCCCAGGTATTCTGCTGGTGTACGATAGCAAAGCGTGGTGGCTTGGACTGGTGCTGGCCTGATTTCCACCCACGGAGAAGCTGGTCCACCTTCTTAATTGTAGTTACTCATTTCTAGGAGGACGTGGAGAGAGGGCAAGCAAAGCTCCCTTGGAGGCTTGGGAAGTCCCAGGATGTTGGAGCTTAAAATAACAGCTCAGTGATGGATGAGGAAGCTACTGCAGGTGCATTTTAGAGATTTCTGAAACCTTTGAGCTGTAACTCTTTTCTCTTTACAAGTCCCGGGTGGTCGGATTTGAGGCAAAAAAAAAATACACCTGGCTCTTTATGCAAAGGCATAAAAGAAGCAATACATATAAATGATATTAATGCTCCCTAAAACATCCTGGAAATGTTCCTTCTGTAAAATATATATGACAAGTATGGACGACATCTCATAAGGTGACCCAGATGATTCAGCACTTGGCTGCACATGAGTAATGGGGCCATCCCCAGCTCTACAGCAGTAACCTCTTTACGCCGTGTAATGCCATCCAGGAGAAGATGTACAGTGTTTTCTCTCCTTATAAATGAAGGCTGAGGGATCCAGATGCCAGATTTCGGAAAGCTCTCTTAACTGTTGCAGCGCCCCAGAAAACTTGACACAGGCAGGAATTCATGTTTGTGCATTTACTCCAGCCAGTTGATGGGCCCTCAAACATGTTCATTTGGTCCCTTTTTTAATTTGAATTTAAGATTAAGAGCGATTTCTGTCCTATATCAAGAAAACAAGGGAAGGATGGGACCTGGAGGAACTTCCTTCTGCTTGGCAGCAGCTCCAAAATTGCCTTCTCATCAACGAATCTTTACAACGAGCCATGCCTAATGAATCAAAATGTTAATTAACACACACATAAATTCAGAAGCCCTGCCTGGATGATGGCTGGCCCTCTCTGCTACTATGAGTTCCTCCCTCTCATCATCATCACATCTTCTGGCTCTCTCCTTCATTAGTTTTTACTTGATGATTTAATACCACCATTAGCAAAAAAATTATCTGTGCTAGCGTGCACGCACTGCAGACTGCGAGTGTTGTAAAACAGGAGGCAATTCGTGCTGCAAAGATGTCACACAGCTGAAGAAAAATCTCCTTCATTTCCACTGAGGACTGAGCCGATGTAGAAATCTGAAAACCTGGGCAGCACTGGTGGATAGCACTTGCCTCTTGTAAGAAGAAAAGCATATAATGGCCAGGTAAAACGAAGGAAAACGTAGCTTCTTTGCAATAAAACTAGGTATCCTGGCCAGAAGGAGTAGAAGCACCGCCTCTTGGGACTGGAATTTTGGAGAACATTCTCTTCTCACTGCATTTGGGATGAGCTGCAGCGAGTTCTGTATGAGCCACACTACATTTGAAGCATGAAAAGTGTAAATATGGATCCAGACGGCGTGTGACCTGCCCTGTCGGCTTTTCCCTTCGGGTCTGCCTCTGAGAACAGCCTGTTTGCTCTGCAAGCAGGAGGTGCCGTGCTTCCTTGGTCAGCATGGGCTTCGGGAAAGTCATTTACTCTGTGGTCTGACGGTTTCCATCCACCCCAGCATGGACATGTTGGTTCAACTGTCTGAGTCAAATACAGCTGCACGAGAAGGGGTGGGAGCCCTGAATGCCAAAAGATATGGGGACGTTTGTCTGAGCTCTGCGCGAAGTGCCACCAGCACCACAAGATGTCCAAAGCCCTGCCAGCTGCTGAGGGCAGGGGACATCTGCTGGAGGTTTGGCTGTCTGGCAGCAGGGCTGGGGCGGTGTTGGAGGAGTTTTGTGGAAGAGGAGCCACATCCAGACCTTCCAGACACCTTAAGTACAACTTAGGCATCTCCCTGCTCCATAACCCAGCCAAAATGAGTCATTGATTCCTAATTAGTTAACCCTTTGTGGTGGTCCTTAGCATTCTGGATATTGCACTGTGGGAGCAGCTGGTAACATAACCCATGGGCAAACCTTTACGTCCATGGTATAGTGGGATCTCCATCCAGTTGGAGCATCCCACGGGTGCTGCCAGGCTTGGGGAAAAGGTCAGCGTGCTTAGGGATGCACCTAGTCCCTCATCCCAAAAGCTGCACCCAAAAGCAGGTCACTCACAGCTACAGTCTTGTTTCACGTGGAAAAATGATCGAGGTGCTTTTTCAAAGTGCTTTCTTCTCATGAATAGGCAGTCCCAGAAAATACGATTGACTGCCACGGCAGAAACCCCTGACAGCCATGGACCGAGGAGCTCTGGGCTGGAGATAAAGCTCTGGGCTGACCTGTAGCCTCCAGGGTGCCTTCTCTTGCCCATCAGCATTCACTCAAGGTGCTCCTATCAGTTTGAATTTTGGGGACCCAGCATCAATCACTGTGGGGAGAAGTGTTTGACAGTGGAGCCTCTGGGTGGGCTCAGAATAGTTGCTTTTCTTTGGTGATTAGGAAAGATCACACAAATGATGAAGCCTTTATTTACCATTAGAGACTTGAGTTTACCAAGCCAGAGAACTCATCTGTCAGCCCCAAATGGTGGGCTCTCATCCTGAGCATCAGGAGCCAGAGAAGCTCTTGGGCAAGTGCAGAATTTGGCATCAAAAGTGTCTTTTGGAGAAGGATGAGTGTGTACCACCCCGGCTCTCTAAAACTCTTGAGCTGCTGATGGTGCTCCTGCAGCCTTTTCTGGGTTTGCCCTCAGATGCTGAGCAGAAGGGAATATGTGAAGTGTCCCAGGCACTGACAGCTAAACGTACACACAGCCTAGATAGCTTGTGTGTTAGATAAAGGAGAGAAAACATCTCCTTCAGAGAAAACACAGGGTTTGTCCTTCTGCCATTCGTCATCTTTGTTGACTCCTGATTTCGATCTCCTCAGCCCAGCGGGCGGGCGGCTCCCAGCTGCCGTCCCTTGGCTGTAGAGCTTTCAGAGCCGTAGAGTCACCTTCCCTGCAAACCGTGTCATCATCGAGATTCCCTGCAGAATGTGTGAGTTTAATGGGGGAAAACCAGCTCCCCGTGATCTTTGCTGGGGTTGTTGGGTGCCAGTGGTGGCTCCAACAGGACAAGGTCGCAGGGACTCCCTGGACCACCCGTTGCTCCCCTCTCTATGAGCATTTTTCTGCGCAATGCGGTACAAAAAAATTACGAATGCCTTTTCTTTGGCTTAGAGAGAGGGAAACGTTTCTGGAACTAAACCAAATATTCAAACTCTTGCTTTTTGGCATCCAAAGAAATCCAGAGGGTTTTTTTCTGGGAGAAAGTACGTGCTAGAGATTGAGAAGTGATCTGCACAGGTTAAATACAGAGAAAGGTACATACGGGGGATTAAAGAAGAAAGCACCTTAAGAATAATGTCAATTATTTAAGACTAAGTGTACTGAGCAATACGCCGGGAATTTTTTGTCCATCAGACATGAGTTTGGATCAATTTGTGCTGCTTTTGCATCACCATCGATTTCCTCTCCTGGACCATTAGTGCCGCCAGGGAGACCTGCCCGTGGGTGGGGACTGCAAGCTCTGCTGGAAAACTTCTGGCCTTGTCTCTGCTCTTCACATAGGAAAAAAATCTCCAAGACCAGTCCCTTTGCCTGGCTCATATGTGTCATCTCTCGCTGGTGATGGGTGTTGAGACCCCCAGCCATATACCCCCATCCTGAGCTTCAGGAAAGCTGCTGAGTGTAAGCCAGGGATGGATTTGGTGAGTAGGCATGGAATCGTCCACTAATGGCCAAGTCCTGCTCCCGTCCCAGGCAGCTGGAGGGCTGCACGTGTGCCAAGCATGGGCAGACTCGCTTCCTAAAATAGCTTTTTGTGCTTGTGAGGTTTAACTTTTCCAAAGGTGTTGGCGCAATGCTTTGTTATGATGTGAGGCGGTGAAGCAGCGTGCTGCCTTCCCCGATAAGCATCGCAGGGACTAAACAAGCTGCAGGGAAATTAACTGGAAAACTGCCTCGTTCTGCCCCCAGCCTCACAACCCTGCACAAACACGTACCTGCTGTAAGGTCACCAGCTGCCCAGAGCAATAGCAGAGCAGAGCTCTCCTGTAGACAAGTAGGATTTCAGGGATTTCCTTCACTCCTGCCCCAGGCAGAGCGAAGTCTCCCCGGACATGTTTTAGTGTGAGTCGTTTCCATCTGACCGCAGCTCTGTGAAGGATTTAATTCAGGATTTTGCACAGTCTGCTTCAGTCTTGCTTTTTTTTTTATTTTCTTTATTTAATACTTATAAAAGGCAAAACTGAAATGGGATATTTGTACCTCACAGCTCTGCAGTCCTTGGATGTCACGAACTTCTCCTGGTGTTTTTATAGCGCTGAAATACAGCCACTGCCGACCGTCCTCTGGGACAGGGAGAGCTCGTGGTCCTGATCCACCGCAGCAGAGGAAAAATGGGATCAACCACTTGTGAACCAGTGGGACTCGCGTCACCGATTAAGTGAGAATCTACTTTGATTATTTCTCTACAACCTTGCTTTTCTGTTACTGTTTAGGAGTGGGGCGAAGCTGTGAGGACGGGGTCTTGGCATCGGATTGGAGCCCATGCAGCTGCCCTGGGATTTGCACCCACACTTGGGTCCTGCCGGAGCCGTAAAGCAACCGGCCCACAGAGATGGGGGGGAAAGGATTACTGAGAAAGGCAAGGGCTCTGCTGTATTCAGATCCAGATTAATAAGTGAACCATTCATCTGATAGGGACACGAGGGAAGTTTGCAGGTATTCGGCCCCGCTACAATTCCGTAATACCACGGGGCTTTATCTCTTGCCCGAGCAACACAAACATTTATGGAATTACATTTTAAGGCTTTTAAAGGTGTATTTAGGACGTGTTTTCTTTGAAGTGTTATCTTTGCAAGCTCTCATATGCTGATAAAACCCATGTTTAGCTGCCTCATGAGGAGCGCTTGAAAACTGTCGGTTCGGAGATATTTCACTCTCTTTGGCTGGGGCCAGGGCAGCCTTCGCAGGGGCCGCAGTTCACCCCGTGCCGCGGGCATTTGCCACAGCCCTTTCCCAGCAGAGCCACGGTATTTGCAGGGAAGCAGCGCCGGGAGGTCTGCCTCTGGTAGGACTGATGTGGTGGGTTGATCTTCAGAGGTGGGTGACATCCTCGGGGACTGAGCAGCTCTGTGAAGCTTTCACACAACAAAAGAAGAGCCCTGGGTTTTTGCAGCTTTGCTTCCCTCCCTGGAAGCCTTCAGGAGAAGGGAAATGGTGCAGTGAAACAAATGACTTCACTCCAGGCTGGTTCCAGTTAGCATCCCCGTCTCTCCTCCCAGCCCTGCCCAGGGATGAAGACATTGTTCAACAGCTCATCACTCACCGGCAGGCTCCGAGCAGGCAGCCAAGGCGCATACCCCGAGCCTCATCCTGCAGGCAGAAGACTTGACCCAAAGCTCCTTGAGATCCATGGAAAGGCTCCAGTGGATTTCTATGGGTCTTGGATCTCAGCAAATGTTGGCAAACTCTGCCGAAGCTAATGGGAACGTTGCTGGCAGCACAGGCTGACAAGTCAAGCAAAGGGAGAAAATTAATTCATCAACCAAGAGGATTTGTCTTCCCTTGAAGTTTCCACAGTTTCTTAACAGGGTACTTGTTAACATACCTTCGAGGGAGGAGAGACACCTCTCTATGTGCCATTTGAAATACCAACAGCTCTGGATTGGCAGCAGCCATATTACAAATAGCTCCAGGGGGTATAAATATCTCTCCCCATCCCCTTTGCCCCTTTTCTGGTCTTCCCCCCTCTCCAGCCCTGTGCAAGCTGTCTTGCTCCTGACCTCCACCCTCGCCTGGAGCCAAAATCTCGGCGCTGGAGCCCAGCCATGCTCACTCCAGCCCCGCTCAGCCGCCCTTTTGGAGTCGCTTTCATTCATTTTCTTTCCCCTCAAACATACACACACACCCCTCCCTCCAAAATCACCAGGCATGACTTGTCTGAACGTACGCCGAACCTGATAAGCCTTTGGCAACCGCAAGAATAAATTGCTTTAATAAAAACGAAAACCATTTCAAGGGGGGGCGGGGGGCAGGGAGGGAAGGGAAGCAAAAGCAAATGCAAAAATAATGTGCAGGCAAGGGCCCATGTGATCACCTGGCAGGAAGAGGAATTCGCAAACCAAAGCATAAATCACGGGGCTGAGAGCAGCCAAGCCAGGCGGCGAAGCCCTTCACCTTTGAATTTTATTTGCACGTTCATTTCTGCAAAGAGCATGAAGCGGGTGTTGTTTTTACCAGATGATGGAGAAGAGTTGCCTAAAATACTGCCCCAACAGCACTGCTCGAGGAACGTGGGATGAAGCAGTGTGTGGCTGCAGCAGTTTTGTTGACATGGGTGTGCTTGGACCCCTCTGGGCAGGACAGGTAGAGGTAGAGGAAAGATAGAGTTTGCAGGAGCCATCCCCCTCAGGTACATTCACGTGCTGAGCACGTTTTCTCAATATCTTCCCACGCCAGGAGAGAGGACCCAGCAAAGACCATGGCTGGAAATTCATGATTTGGACACAGTCCTTGGCATGGATCAGGGAGAAGCTGGCCCAAATAAACCGCGTTTCCCAAAGGAGCTTTCGCATTTGGAGAAAGAAATTTCGCAGAGGTCCTTTACAAATACATTGGGGGGGTGTTGTCTTTTATTTGTGCTCGGGAGGAAGGGACATAAATCACGGGCTCGCGCAGCTCGAGCTGTGGCATTGCACAACCGCGCACGCTGCTCCATGAGTGCTCCTCCAAGCAAACAGCCGACCAGCAATGAGGCCTTAGGGCAAGTCCTACATTTTCAAAGGTTTTGGCCCCAGAAGGAGAACAAATCGTCACTTGCACCAGCTTAGCAGTTTGTCCATGTAAGTGCCGTGCTCATTCCAGTCCTTTTATTCACCTTCTGGGCTTGGAGGATATGGGAAATATCTTCATGGAGGTTTTGCAACCCAACTTGGTGGAAAACTGCTTTTTCTTGCCTAATAGTTGACCAGCCCCCTCCCACTGCAAACTGAAGAATTGGGTTTTCTCTGTTGTTTCTAAAGAAAATCAGTAGATAGCAGGAGACTGGTGACAAACCAGTGGTGGGTTAGTGGCACTGGATGCTCCACAGCTGGTTTGACATTCAGGCTTTCCACTTCAGCTGGACTCGGGGAAATCATTACTTCCTGCCTTTTACTGTGGTGTGGCCACTTTGATGTATTCCATCATGGGGAAGAAAACAGAGTGAGAAAAAAACCTGACTTTGGCACTTTCAGGGCTCATACATTGGGTATTCAGGTGCTGCCCCGCTGGAGATAACACATCAAGGAAAGCTGAGGAGAGCAACGAAGCATCTTTCTTTCCAAGGATCTGTGCCAGAAGTTCAAAATAAGTTCAGAATGAGTTTTCTTGTCTTTAGGACTGAGATACTATTGATGAATTAATTACAGAGGGATAAATGACATAGTTGTGTGTTATGGGTAAACCATTTAAAGCCTACCAAAAAATAAAGAGCTATCATCCTTCTCCAGCTCTCGAGAGCAGGAGCCTTTCCAATTAAAAGCTTTGCTAGCAAAGCAGTTGTGAAAAATATTTACTGCCAGAGTTTCTTCGATTGACATTTGCATCTTCTGCAATTTGCCAAGCTCTCTGTGCAACTGGAGCCATTTTCATGGGATTATAATTTACAGGAAGGGTTTTTCCTTCACTTCTCAGTGTCTGCTCAAAAAAAAACCCCAAAAACATCTTTGGCTCTGAAATTCACACTTAATTTTTTATTTCTTTTTGGCCAAGGGACGAGGGAGAGGCAAGAGAAAATGAATATTATGGGAGACAGAGCAGAGATGGAGGAGTAAGAGATAGGGAGGCCTGTTAAGTGTAGAGTTTCTCAAACTATGGGTCATGACCTCTTAAAAGAGAGCCAAGACATGTCAGAGGACAGCAGGGTCCTCCCCAGTTCAGCCAAGCAGGAGGCAGCTGAAAATGGACCTGACTCCCCTTTCCCTGCAGGAAAAAAAAAAAAAAAAAGATGAATTTTGGGCAAGATCAGCATCCTGGTCCAGCTTGGATGGGAGCATGGGCAGGAAGAGGGGCTCCTCCTCCATCCCCGGGAGGTGGGAGCCAGTTGTGAACACTGCCTACATATTTTCATGCTAATGAAGAAATGGTTGAAAAACACCATAATTGCATTAATCTCTAACTTGCAGAAGGAGGGAAAGGCAGAGGTGGAGGGAGTGTGAACCCCAGCACACGCAGCCCCTTCTCATTTCCCCAGCCTGAGCCGAGCTGCTGCCAGCCAAGGGGTTGCATGAAGATGGATGAGCCAAAAAGAGAGCATTTTTGTCAAGTTTAAGAAATGCTCATTTCAACAGGCTGATTCGCTGGGAGAGAGGGGATAAATTCTGGCACAGCCTACGTAGTCCTTGGCATCCTTAGTGTGGAGCCAGGCACCACACGCTCTGCAAACCAGCCCATCCACTGAGCCAGACTAGTTTTTTTAGGGTACGAAACATTCATACATTGAGCTATTGGGGAAAATCTGAGAAACGGCAATAGGAACAGGTGAATTTAGGTGGGATCACAAAAACTTACAACGTGTTTCCTGACTAGACAATTTGTGCCAAAGCCTGACACCGACAGCTACGGTTCCATCATCCTTTTGCACTTCATTGCAAACAGCTGTCACCCAGTTTGCTGATGTCTTTGTACTCTCCTGCACGTTTGCAGCACCTTGGAAGGCTCACCCTGCTCGCCCAGGGTCTTTGCAACCCAGATGGTGCAGGTTCAAGAAGGTGAAGGAAAGCTGAGTTGAAGTGAGAAGGACTCATCTGCTTCTACTTCCAATAGACAGAGAAATTACAGCTAAAGGGCAAAGCAGCACCAATGTGAGGGGGTCTGGGGCATGGGCGCAGCTCAACGCTGTGCACCCAGAGCTGGAGCTGGCAGCACTGCTTAAAAGAGAAGGAAAAGAGTGGGTTTTTTCAGGAAATTTCCCCACTTTCTGCATGGGTCTGGACAGTATGTTATCCTTTCAAGAGGCAAAAGGATAAAAAATGGGCCATATGCTTGAATTCTGAGTGATTCAAAGTCATGTCCCTGGTTTTGCATGGCATGTTTGCCAGCACTGGCATTGCTGGAGCGATACCAGCTGTGGGCTAGATCCATGCCCACTGCCCAAAGGACCCTGCAGCACCACAGCCACCCTCGCATGAGGCATCAGGTGCCGTTTCCAGGGCCACAGCCAAGCTCCATTACCTTGAACGAGTCACTCTGGTCTCTCAAACTGGCAGCTTCTCCATCTGCAATGGGGGATAATGATATTTACCCACTTCAGAGTGAAGAGATGGGCGACCTGCTGGAGAGCGGGGCTGCGTAAGCACCACGGATTTGTCTGCTCTCACCATTGGCTTGGAGTCTCCATGGCCACATCTCATGCAGGTGGGTCCTTTGGCTCAGGAAAGGTCTGCCCAAAAAGCACTGAGGCCCTTACACCAAACATCCCTTCCAGAAACAGCCTTTCCCTGCCCGCAGTGCTGTTGTGTCAGTGGGAGGCTCTTGGATCTGAGAAGTGACACCCTTTGCTGTGGGTGTAAATGTTTAGAGGTTTCCCAAAGTTCATCCTCTGCCTTGATATGCATTTTGCTCCAATTTGCTAATTAGGACAGAAGGCTTGCAAGCAGGTAGCTCCTGGCTTTGAAATCAGTGAGATGACTCAGAGAAGCTGAGTTACACTCTCTAGGAGCAGATGGCAGAAGGAAAACCCAGGCAAAAGCTGAATTTATTCTGTTCATACCATCAGTAGTTTGCACTGGCCACCCTCTTCTCAGCTGATCGGGATTTTATGTCTTTTACTAATGGAAATGTAGTTAGGTAACATCTTAACACAAGTTTTTTTTCAAGCAGATTTCCAAGATCTGTGGGTGTCCTCCAGGATTAAAGAAGCTCTCCCTCTCCCCTGTACCCTGTGTCATCCAGTGCCACCCCGCGCAAACCTGGGGTCAAATAGCACAGCCCCAGCACACACAGACAGGACACCTTTGTCATTTAGTGCTATTAAATGCCTATAGGACTAAAAAAAAAAAAAAAAAAAAAAAAAAAAAAAAAGTTTTAGCTTGGCCTCTCTCCTTATCCCACTTTTACGGGACCTTTCCAACTTCGCAAGGCAGGGAAAGCAGCCAACGACCTCCTCGCCCTGCTCATCCAGAGATGACGGGTCCATCCATCGGGTCCAGCCCCCAGCGCTGCCCGGGACCCGCCCACGCCCGCGGGCGCTCGGAACCCGCGGCAGGCGGGGTCTGGAGCCCGGTGCCGGGCAGGCAGCGCTTCCGAAGCCGGCGAGCAGCCTCTGGTGGATGTTGCCCGCTACATGTGCTGCCTGCTCTGGGTGCTGCCGGCTCTACGTGCTGCCCGCGGGATGTTCTGCCCGCTGAGGGGACGGCAGGGCTGTCGCAGGTGGGATGGTTTTAACCAGGGAATGTTTCGTTATCTCATTGCATCACCTGGTCGCCTTTCTGTAGCTCCCCTTTGTATTTTTGCCTTTGTTTCAGCAGCGTCCTGGTGAAATGCGCCTGGTGATGCTGCTCGTTGTTGCTGCGAGGAGCTCAGGGCATTGGCCGGTGGGTTTGCTCTTAAAAGGTTTTATGAAACACCCAAGAGGAGCAGGCTCTAAAGTGCCCTCAGACACATATCCAATGTCTGATACTGACATCAGTCAGTCAGGACATATCAACTTCAGGCTCATCCTCATCAACACAAATCCCACTGAGGCCCTGAGCAAGGGGGAGGTTTCACACCCCAACTCCATACTTGGCTTATTGTCAGGGACACAGGGGTGGGGGTGGGCTGTTGGACCAAGTTGAAAAGTCCTGCATAGTCAATGGGAAGATTTTATTCCCCTGTTAGTATGGATTCATACGTGGCACGGACAACTACGTTCAACTCTGCTTTCCAGGAAACCCGTGCCGATGGAGCAGCCACTTCCCAGAAAGATTTCCGCTTGCAGAGCCCACACTACTTGCCTTCAAATGAGGGAGAGCATGTATTTCCAAAAATTTCCTGTTCGTATGACACACGCTAACACTTCCGTTGGAGGAAGTGCGTTCCGCGTGGCTGCAGAGATGCCAGAGCCCTGCTCATAAGGCAATGAGGACTGCAAGCCTAGGAACAAAAACCCATTTCTTCAATCTGCACCGAGATGATGGTTAACAGGAGTGAAACAGAGGAGGTGGTAAGAAATCCTACATGGACCTTTTTTTTATGCCAGATCTCCAACCCAAGGTCACCAAAGACATCTGGAGTTCTCATCCTGGACTGCCTGTCCTGCTGAAGCTGCACTGGTAGGTCCTGATTTCAGCCTAATCACGTTTTATTATTTAGTTGCACTGCAACAGGGATAAGGACCATGTGTCTCTCAAAAAGGCAGCTATTGGCAAGGCAGATGAAGGATAGAGACTGTGACCTTGCCTTGTAACTGAGTGGAAGTAAAGATGGGCAGGAAAGCTCTGTACTGGGTGGTCGTGACATGGGGTGGGTCAGGACACTGCAAGCAAGAACGGCAGCAGGTGCTCCTGTTGCTTGGAGCTGGCAGACACTTCTAGCTCCTCATCTCAGCCTGGGTTTCTATTTTATTTTATTTGACTTCAAAACACTCATCAGAAGGGCAGTGGGACCCCATGGAGCGAAGTTAGCAGGTGCGGAGGGGCACACTGCAGAGCCACTGCCTCCCTGGCTGCTGCAGGTGACATTGGCTCCAACATCACTGACACGTGCTGCAGCTGGCACCCTAAAATTAGGCATTAGGCCCTGCTCCCTGTTTGCCCAATTCCTCCCATCTGTGAGTGCTTGCTAATGATGAAGGGATGTTTTTGCCACCACCCTGAGGGTGCTAATAGGCTTTAACAGCCTTGAGCAGCCTCATCCAGGGCCTCCACCCACATCCGCGGTGCAGGAGCCCATTTCAGCCCAGGGTGAGGCTGCTGGTTCCCTTCCCAGCGATGCCACAGGATGCTGTTCTCCAGATTTGGCTGTGTCACCATGATGTCACCTGGTGACCTGGGCTCTTGGATTAACCGGCTTGTGATCTCCAGCTCTGCCCTGCTCCTTGCTCAGGTACTGCAGCCCAGCCCATGGGGAAGATTGCCCCTGGGTGTCTTTAGTCCCCTGTGGTGGCCCTTTCAGTGGGAACAAATAAGGTGCTTTCTTCCTTGAAGTAGTAATTTTTCCCATTCTGTTGAAACATAGGGAGTGAAGGATTACCTACATCCATAATAGATATTATTTTTGGTGACCAGCTTTCTCTGAAAGCCTGATTCACTCTTATCTTCTTTGCATGGGGGTCAGTGCGAATCGATTCAGGGGATGGGTTTTCTCACTATCAGAAGAGTTTCCACATTACATATATATGTTGAGCTGATGCTCTCAAACCAATTAACTTGTTCTTCTCAAAGGTGTTTTCAAGCACTCTGGTGCAAAAAAAGGGGCGGGAAAACTATGAGGGTTGCTTTCTCTGCTAGAAGGAGTGGGAGGGGATTTTACCCCTTTGGGGTCCTATTTAGATAGACCTCAAAGCTGTGGGCAAAGAACAACCAGCTTTGGGTTGTTTGGGCTCTGGCTCGGGTGGGTTGTGGCAGAGGATGGAGAGAGCTCCCACAGAGCAGACGGTTGCCCACCTCAGACCTCTGCCTGTCTGGGGAGCACAGGGCTCTTCATGATTTCAGTCACATCCTTTCCACCCAGAAAGGCTGAAACCTACTAAAGATCCTTCTTGTCTTGTGCAGTAAAGGTAACATTTGGAATTTGGCAAGGTAAGAAGTGTGCTTGCAAAGGGAAAAATGTGCCTGAACTTACAGAAAGAATCAGTTAAGGGGAGGACCTATATTTTTTCTTTTTTTTTTTTTTTTTTTTGAAATATGCATTCAGCCTAATGCCTAGAACCTCCTGTGAACACCCACCGTGGCCACTATGGAGGGGTTTCTGTCCTGAGTCCAGCTAGTGATCATCCTCTTCAGTGGCTGATACATTTTGGCAGCAGCCTCTGACAGCTCCAGCTCTGCACTGGACTGCTTTTTCCCAGATGCAATTATGTGCTGGCCCTCTCTTCCACGCCACCCATCGCATCCCTAGTGCTGCAGAGCCTTCCCACCTGCCTGTGCAGCAGTGCTCTGCTGCCTCACTGGTTTTTCAGTTGCAGCTGATCATCTTGATCAAATGCCTCCAGACTGCATTAGTGATTTTGTGTTTCGTTGCTCGGAAATGTTTTGTTGTTTTGTGAGCTTTTTTTCTCCTAGCAATCGTGGTTGCACTGAGAAGTCTGAGGGATCTCCAATAGACACATGAAAGACAATGTGGAGATTATTTCCAGGTGCCTCACTTTCTTTTTCCCAGTAATTTCTATTCTGCCTTCTCGTGCACCAGCACAACACTTCCAGGCAGCTGCTCCTGCCTCAAGCTTCCTCCCAAGCAGCTGCTACCATTTCAGTTTCCCCTTCTCAGTGTCCTTGCTGGGGATGCTGCTGATAGAGCCGTTGCTGAACCACTGGAGGCAGGCGCAGGCAGCGCTGATACCCTTGTGGCTCATGGCATGTGTCCGACCACCGCTGCTCTGAGATCTGGCTGCTCCAGGTTCTCTCCCCAGGCTCCATGCCCCCCTGTTACCCCACTGCTGCTCCCATGGTATCACCAGGCTGGTCCAGTCAACGATCTCTCTTCCATGTGATGGCAAACCACCACAAACGTCATCCTGAGGTACTGGACCATATCAAGCAATCAAGCTCCAATTGAGATATCCCTCAGTAAAACAAAAAGCCCAAAAGGAAAGAGAAAGGGGATAAAGAGACTGAGAGCTTCCCTCTACCCGTTGAAGACAACTCGTGAGAAACCTCGGATGGAAGATAAACCCCCTGAGCCCCGTGCTGTGTCCCTCTTGCGGAAGAACCAGTCAGGAATTCCGTGCATGCAGAGCAACCACCAAACAGTCCCTACAGGTCTGCCGAGGACCACGGCTCACTAAGCACTTGCTTGTTTACCTGCCGCCCATTTCCATAGCGTGGGTGTGCAGCTGCATTCCTGGGAGCCCCGGCTGCTCCCTGCCTGCCCGACCTGTCCCTGCGCGGGTAACAAAGCTCAAAGCCGTGGTTTGGCAGCGGAGCTGCAGATGGGCAACGCAATTGCTGCAGGGAGGCACTGCCAGGATGCTCAGCACCGCGCTGGTCGTACTTCAGGAGCCAGCTCAGCAACTGGGGTGTAAATTAGTGCGGTGACGTTGCTGCTGGTGGACGGGTGTGACTTTACACCAGCTGAGGGCCTGGCTGGGGATCGAGCTCCAGGATGCACGGTGCGGCAGAGCTGCCTTCCTCAGAGGAGGAGTTCAGTTTTGATGTTCCAAATCCCCTTCTCAGGAAGCTCTCCCTATCCACTGACCTTGGATATATCATAAAGAGAAACACCTTCCCCAACTTACGTGTCCTATTAAGCAACACAGATGCGTCCTGAGCGGGGAGTCATGCTCAGAGGCAGCTGTACTGGCACAAGGAGTCCTGCTCTTGCTGGTCAGCTCTTGGCTGAGCAGGACATACTTTCTGGGCCTCGGATACATAAGCAACAACTTTTTATTTCTTCTTATTGGCGCATCTCTTGCTTTCACAGCCCCTGCGTGCTCCTGCTGTCTGCAGCGATGCGGGGGAAGGTTGTCCCTGACCAGCCTGGGTAGGGGAATCCATGCCAGCATTTTCCTGGGGGATGCTGAAAGAGCTGCACTTCAAAGGCTCGGGATGTGTCCAGGTCGCCTTCGGCTCCACCAGCCCACGGTTTGGGGTGGAAGCTGCTTGTGTCAGCAGCTGGAGCCGGGAGGCAACTCCGTCTGAGCCAGGGCGGCCGGCCAGGATCGGCACCCAAGTCACCCAGCCTTCCCCCTGGTCCCCGAAGCATCTCCAGCCGCTGCAAAGTGCCCCCAAGAGGCAGTCGAGGACCACAGTCTTTCAATCTGCCCTTACAAGTAGCTACTCGTGTCAATTTGGGCACATGCCTTTCCCTCTCCCAAGCTGTTTGGGCTGGGGGCTGTTGTGTGCCCTGGGCCACACCACTCTGGTTTAGTAGGATGCTGCTGCTGTCACATTTGATTTTTCTTTTTTTCTCTTCCTCTCAGAAATACTCAAGTTATATAAAGTGAAAAAATTCCCATCTTAATGGTGGATGAATAATTTAAATGGGTCTGTTTGCTAATGTGATTGACTTCAACCAACAGCACAGGTTGAACTGTAATTATGGGAAAACAATCAAATCTCTATCTGGGTTCACACCATACTGGTCCTGCCACTTTTTTGTGTTATAGCAGAACCTGTTGGGCAGCTTTAGCTAAGCTGAGCCTCCTTTCTGCTGCTGGGGCAAAGAAACGCAAACCAGCAGAGCCAGTTGGACAAGAAAAATTATGGCTTATTGTCTGTGCAAGTTCACCCACACTGCTCACTCCTGTCTCCCATGTCGCAGATGACCGTCCCTTGATCACGACCTAACTGAGCCAGAGGAGTCGAGGGAGAGACACGGAGACGGTTCCCCAACGTGAGTATTGTGCCTGCACTGATTTTTGTCTGTCCTCTGGCATCCTGGGCAGTGTTACATAGCTGGGAGGGGAGCTGGCGTGAGCTGTTCATGGAGATTTGCCCAAAATCCTCACAGTGCCGGGGAGAGCTGTCACTTGGTGCTGGCAGCCACAGCCTGCTCCAGCTTCCCATCTGATGGGCAGAGACTGTCGTGTCGCGGGTTTGCTTGCTTTGCTGTCCTTCTCTTGGAGCTCGTGGAAGAAATTTGGATTTTTCTAGCAGCTGGGGAGTTGATGCCTTGTTGCAAGGCGGCAGCTCTGCCTCTGTGGGTGTGTGGGGTCGGCAAAGAGCGGAGCTGAGCCAGCCCAGGCTGCACGGCCACTGCCCAGTCGGGACCCTGGGGCTCTCCTCTCCTCTAACAAAAACTTCTCCTCTGGCGTTTTCCGCTTGAGCATGAAAGGTAACGAGATATCGCCGGAATCTGAAATGCAAAGAAACAGCACCCAGCACTAGCTCAGGCAGACTGAAATAGCTGTGCGAGGGTCAGAGCAGTTTGTTGGTGTCAGGGTTTATGTGAGTACCAGGGAGTCCAGTCATGCTGAGCAGGGACCAGCAGCAGCAAACATCAAAGCTTTCCCTGAGCAAACAGCCGGGCTGCGTGGAAGCCACGGTGCGAGCACAGACGAGTCCTCGGGATGCACCACATGGGCTGGCAGCAGTGCCCGTCCCGAGCAGGCAGCACCTCTCACCCAGGTGTTAATGCCCAGCGTGGGGAGGGGATCATCACCCTGTTCATGCTGATCCACCTCCCAAGCAGCGCCTCGCGCAGCGCTGGCCTGTGCCAAACCGTCCGATGGGGTCGTGGGGCTCCTTTCCACCCCTGGTTTCCCACTCTAAACTGACCGAGTCTGTATTGCCAGGGCTCAGAAGGACTTTTTTTCTCTGTGGGAGCTGGGTTGCGGTGACCCCAGCTAGCTGGGAGAGGTGGGTCTCTTCCCCCCTCCCTCCTTCAGACCCTCTATCCTCTCTGCGTTCCCTGTGTGACGTCCTGCTGGTGCCCTCCCGGGGCAGGTAGATAGGCTCCTACAGGCTCTGCAAATATTCAGCAACGCTGGAACTTGCTGGAGCTCCAGGGGCAGCCCCAGGCAGGAGGTGTGATGCTGATGGGGGCCATTGTCCCCCTCCCTGCTCTTCTCTATCTTAAATCAAGGTCGCAGGAAATGACGGTGGGTTTGCTGCAGGGGGAGGCTGTGTCTGCACATGCTGCCTGCCTGCACGGGGATTTTGCTGCTGTGGGTTAGACTGTCCCCATTGCCTGCTCCTTGTCCCCTCTGCTGGGACAGTCCCATGATGGGGAATGCCCTGAGAGCATGTATAGGGAAAACAACCTCAGATCCTCCCACAGCTTCTGTGGAGGACACAGGACACTGATGCATGGTATTGATTTAAAACCCATCCTGGGCAGCAAAGTGTTCCCAATACCAATGTGTCACCAAGCATTTGGGACAAGCAGAGACGTCATATAAATGCCTGGCTGAGGCTGTCCTGCTTGTTGGACGGCACAGTGTGGGGCTGAGCTGGTGAGAGAGAACCCATCCATGATACCACAGTGGGGCTAAAGCCCAGGAGGAGTAGAACTGCCCAGGAGAGAATCAAATCACCACTCAGTCTGGATGAGCTGCAGGGTGAAGCCAGCAGAGATCTGCCCAGCAAGGTGGGGAAGCATGGTCGCTTGCAAGCTTGTTAAAGAAGCAGGTATTTCCCAAATACGGCTTTGCTCTCGCTCCGCTCAGGAGCGGTGAGAGGGTGCACATGTCCTGGCTAGCCTGAAAACATACAGAGTGTTAGGGGCTGCTGTGCTCAGGAGTGGACTAGCTCTGCTTGGCAGACGTACCTGCAGCTGGCTGGTCTGATGCGAGGAAGACAAAGCTGGGCTGGGTAGGTCTTTCTTCCGAATTAGAAGCGTTGGACACCTGGCTCTCCCCTGAAGTGAGGAGGTAAGCAAGACCTTCCACCTGTTTTAACATGAACTGTCGGAATTCCTGAAGGATGGAGATTTGGTGTAATTTAGTTCTTGGCATCTTTCCTCAAAGCTGGGGCTTTTGGAGGCAGCTCACTTGTTCTAGCTGCACAACACCATGAGTATGTTCCTGTATCACCTCGGTGATGGGAATCTGGCTCCCAGACCTCACCAGGAGCAGATACCAAATCCTAGGAGATAAAGCATCCACCCTTCCTGCCCTGCTTGTGCTTGACCTGGGGACACCCCAGCTGCGGGATGCCTGAAACCCTGTCATTGCTCAAATTATCTGAAAGAACCCTTGAAAGCTGAGAAGCAGCATCTGGAGATGTGCTTTGTCACAGCCTTGGAAGAGCCGCATGGGATGTACAGGGAAACCCAACACATGAGGTCTTGCTGAAGACTGGAAGGCTGAGCATGGCTCATGTGGAGGAGATTCCCATGAATGAAAAGGTCCCTTGCAACTCCACAACCTTTCCTTGCCCCAAATCAGGTGCCACCATGATCGCAGCAGCTCACAGCCACCAGTGGCCATGGGGACCATGCCCCACACAGGTGCCTGTGGGTGGGTGGGGAGCTCGTTTGACAGAATAACAACAAACACAGAGATATTGACCCAGGTCTTCAAAGCATGCAAGGCCTTTCCCGGAGCTCCTGCTATTAGAAAAGAAAACTATTTATTGACCAGTGAGGCTTTAGCCTTACATCAGTGGATAAAAGCCTGACATGGTCTTCCAGTCCCCTGAAAGCTGGGGCATTCCCACCAGCCAGGAGTTCTGGACCATCCCCTGTTGAAGTATCACCATTAGCAGAGAGTCCCAGCCACCCAGGTCAAACTTTTGGACCTGCACTGCCAGCAGCTTTAAAATGCCTCAGCCGTGGGGCCAGGGCCAGATCCAGCACCCCGAGGCCCTGCGAGCTCCCATGGAGCAGAAGTGCCACCGGCCATCCCACCCCCATCCAGCTGACCTGGTTCAACGAGTGGAGCCAAAGTACTCGGGAGGGTTTTACAGGACTGAATCTTCCTAGTGCATAACGCCTTTTTTTAATAGTGTTGAAGAGAAAAGCTGATTAAGTTAAAGACTTCATTACCTGCACCATATCCAGGGAAGAGGGATTTATTCTTTTCGTTTTCATGGCTGTTGATTTGGGGTGCCCATGCACAGCCTAACACAGCAGGAGCAGAGGTGCCAGTTTATGTGAGCATATTTATGATGCATCTTCATGCCCCTTACCCCACAGAAGACCTCTTTGTCCGCACAGGACCAGGAATGATGGATTCTCCATCTGTCAGGAGTGGCATGGGCTTCAAGGTGTGCTGCTGCTGCTGTTGAGGTCTTCTGCTGTGGAAGAGGAGACAGAGAGACCGAGATGCTCTCCAGGCACTGTGCACGGTGTAAAGGGACCACAAGTGAAGCGTGGTGTGATACCACCATCTATCAGAGCTTCCCAGGGTATTTACCACTCACTTTCCCCAGTCAAGGGCTCTGGGGATGGGGGAGGCAGTAGGACCGTGTTGGCTGGGCTGAGAGGAGGCAGCGGCCACGCGCCTCCGCTCCCGACGGGGCCTTGAGCTATTCCCTGCGCCTCACCGCTTCTCAATTAAAACAACTGAAAAACGAGATAATGCCTCATTACCCACTTCCCAGAGCATTTTGAGGTGTTAATTAAGTAATCTTTACAGAAGCTGTGGTTACCCCGAGATGCACAGGCAGATAAGTGGCTACTTTTAATCACCTTCTGAATCGTCGTGCGGGCACACGGACCTGCCCGCCGATCTGGCCAAAGCCCACCGCGCTCCGGGGAGCATCACGGCGTGGCTGGCACTGCCGAATGCGAGCATCCCCCCCAAGCACGGAGCAGGACAAACATTTACTGCTAAGCCTTCAGCAAAGCAGCAAGGAGCTGTTTGTTGAAGGACCTGGGGAGCAGGAGCACAACTTCCCTGCATGGGGGGATGATGCAAGAAAAGACCCCTTAATTCCTCATCCCATTACCTACAAACCAAACTCCGGTTCCTGGATACATTCAGGTATTACAGAGGACCAACGTACCCTGCTTTAGTGATCCTGCAACACCAGGGCAGTGAAGACTCTGTGCCAGGAGCAGGGATGTCCCTGTGCCCAGGGGACAGAGCGATACCAGCCAGCTAGGGGCTCACAAGCAGAAATATGGTAATGGAAGAAAATCCCCATTGCTTTGGCATTTGCCACGGTGGTTAGAGAGGGAGAAGCTGCCTCTGAAGGGCCAGGGCAGCAGCAGAGAAACTGAGTTGTTGGTTTTGTGATCACTGGGGTTGCTCTGTATTATGGCAACATGCTTTATAGGGTTGAAGTGAATAGGTGTGCAGGTTGGGACTTGAGGCTTGAGCTCCTTCTTGGAAGATTCACTCTTGTTCTCCTCTCCCCGCAATGGGGCACATCTCCGTGCATGTGAACAGCATCTCTCTGGTGCTTTTGGTCCTGTTTAGCTTGTTCAGGGAGTTGTGACCAGCACTGGTCCCCAGCAGACCTAAAGGGACACTGAGACAGCTCGTAGCTCAGCGCTGACCGGGTGGGATCCTCGCCCAAATTCTGCAGCCAAGGCTCGATGCAAACCGGCCCCGGGGCTGGCAGAGCAGCACTGAGCAGCCACCCTGCTTTAGGGAGGATTTTCGGGTTGTGCGAGGTGGAGGAAGGCCTCTTATCCTCCTCTCTGGTGATGAGAGAGCCAAAGCTTGCTCCTCCTGTCTCACCCGTCGGGGGGTAATTTTGCAATCTGCCAGCCCCTGTCCAACACCCGTGCGCAAAACCAGAGTAGTGGAGAGCAGGCGCTGGGCTCCATTTAAGGACAGTCTGTGCCATGTGAAGTCGTACAAATAAATGCCCAGAGGAAAAAAAAACCCACAGAAAAACCCCAACAACACATAAAACCCTCTCTCTTATTTCCAAAGTACATCAGCAAAGTGGATCGACTTCACGCTGACCTGTGAAATATTCCTGGCACTGCTGACTTTCCATGAGTGATCAGGCAGCTTTTCTGGGTATAAATTCAATTTATAATTCTAAAATTAGACCAGGAACATAGTAGGGTAGCCAAGAAAAGAAAGTTTGGCTGGTGAAAGCAGCCCTGCCCAGCAGTCGCCCAACCAAAGGTGCATTACATAAATCCAGCCTGAAGCTGAACAACTCGAGTACTGCTGATGGGGAAATATCTGGTTGTAAATCCATTAAGCTTCGTTGATCCAACAGTGTCAGAACTTGAGAGTCCTGCCTTTCTTTTCTTTTTTTTTTTTTTTACGTCTTAAGTTTATTTAGCTAACGAGCTGCTTTATTCTTCTGAAGTGAAGCAGTGCTGAAGGTGAGGATGTGTCATATCTCGGTGTAAGTGTGGCCAGCAGCACTGGGGATGGGAACGACAGGCCAGGGACCAGGGAATGGGGGACAGCTGTGCCATCAGAGCCAGTTGTCCAAGTTCCAGCCCCTGGTACAGGCTAGGAAATGACATCCCTGCCTCTTTTTCCTTTCCCCAGCTGCAGCCAGGATCATTGCACCCCAAGGAGAGATGCCACCGATACCCAGGAGATGCTGGGGGCTGCCTGAGCCCCATGTGTGAGACCTGATGTGCCAGGGACCCTGTCCCCTGACCCCATGTCCTGTCTTGAGCTGAGCATCAGGGAACGCAGAGAGCAGGTGAGCAAAGGCACAGCCATCAGCAACCGCCCTGCGCCAGGGGCTTGGGCTTTCCCAACCCGTTGGATTTAGGGCTTGGATGAGGAGTTTGGCTTTGGTCCCCAATGCTGGGGCTCTGTTTGCAGAGGGCACCTGTCACTTTGAAATACTCCCAGCCCCACTGTGGGGTCACATCCAGCACTGCTGGCTGTATATTATGGTGACAGCTCTGGAAAGGGCTCAGGGCTGTAAATGAAATCCCTGTCTCAGCGCACGAGCTCCACGCTGAGGGACTCTCTGGTCTGGTCTTCATCAGTAAATCCCCCTCAATAAATCCTTTTGAGATGAGGGGTGCGGGTTCATGCCTTGGCCAGTCCACGCAGGCCAAGAAGGGAGCAAATCTGAAGCCCTCACAGAGACTGGGGTGTCTGGGAGGTGGCTCTGCTGCAGCAAAAGGCCAAATCCTGGGTACAGATACATGGAGGGTGATGCTTGTGCAACATCTCCGCAACCACGCATGTGCATGGAACCGAGATGCAAAGTCCTCACTGGCTTTGCTGCAGAGTGGCAGTCCTGTCTGCAGGCAGGGACAGATGCTGGCATCTCTAAAAGCACCAAAAACGGCAATAGCTTTTCCCTGCTGATGCGATCCACAGCAGGTCGCAGATCCCTGGTGACCTGGAGGCTCCGAGGAAAAGAAAATCAGGAGTGAGCCCCGGCACTTGCACTGCAGCCGTGCACGGAAGGCAAAGCTGCTGCCAACGCCCCAGCCCCAAATCCTGATCTGCCGGGCTCTGCCCGCAGCGCTGAGTCACAGCGGCGGCGATCCGGATCCAGCGCTGAGCACCTGGGCTGCCCCCGCGCCCTCCGCCTCCAACCACATCCAAGCCCAACCCTGCTTCCCCGAACCACAGGGCTGGCACGAGTCCAGCCTGGATGTCACCTTCCCGGGATGTCCCAGCCGGAGCTCCATGACCTGAAACGCTGAGGGCTGTCAGCCCTCCATGACACCAGCCTTGGGGAGAGGGCAGCACCGAGGTGGGAAGGGGCTGATCTGGCACCAGCGAGCGTCATAGGTCACCACTGCCTCTGCTCCCAGTTGCAATCCCTTCCCAGTTTACAGCACTGGAAAATACAATGGGAATTAGTGCCTGAGCACTTCAGAGCCTTCCCAGCCAGCACCCAGGGGTTCAGCACCATAATGGGTCTCACAACCTCCCTTCAGCCCCAGGGAGGTGTTTTGCCCAGGATAGATCTGAATTTAGGACTCAGCAATTCTGGGAAGTGCTTCCCATTAAGATCAGGAGTTTGGGGTTTTTTTTTAGTTTTTGGAGAAGAGCTGGGTATTGTTTCCCCTGGCTCGTTACCCAGCCAGATCTCTTGGGGCTGAGCGACGGATCCCGAGCTGCGTGAGCCACAACAAGCCGTGCCGTGCTTCTTACTGGGAGAGATCACCCAGCCTGGGGAAAGGGTGGGTTCTGCCCAGGGAAACGGGAGCAATGAATTTTTTTTTTTTTAATTGTTTCTCCATAGAGTGAGATCTCTGTGAGGTTCGTACCAAGTGACTCCGAGAAGGTTTGTGTTTAGGCAGCTGTTTCACTGCTAAGAGCACACAAGCCGAGCTCGCTGCTTGTGCTTGCCGGCACGTGCCTCATTTCTTTTGAAAATCAGACGCTTTAGGGGAAAGTTTCTTCTTCCAGCTCTGCATGCCCACATCTTGCATATGCAGGCGATCCGGCACACCTCTGCTCTGCATGCAGATAAAGGCACAGGCAGGCTGCCGGCAGGGAGCTGGCCTGGCAGCGATGCTGAATGCCCCCACGTGGAATTCCCTCTTCTCCTGGCACGATTTTGGTGGTCCCACAAGACACCCAAGGTTGGGCAGGGTTTTGCTGACCTGCTCTGAGCGGGAGGGAGGGGACGTTGCACATCCCTCCTGCTCAAACCCCTGACGACCCAGCACGATGCTCTATGGGGATGCTCAGACACACCTCTCCAGGTTTCTCTGTAAACTGGGGTGAATAATGCCCAGTTTGGTGTCTCCCAAGGGTTCGAAGAGGCAGGGAGCCTGGGCGATGACAGCGGGGTGGCCAAGAGGTGCGTGTTTCCTCCACAGACACTGTGCATGGGAGCATCACTGGACCCTGTGGGAGATGGGTCTGTCAGGTTCAACTACCAAAGCTGCTGCGAGTTTTCCCATCATCAGTCCCCAGCAATGCAGTCGTGACACAAGACCTGCCAGTCCCTTCCTCAGGAAGATGCCCTGCCCTGCCTCATATGCTCAAAAAAAAGCAGAGGAAAAGCCTGATTTTTCAGCTGGGCTTTCAGTGCTCTTCTGCTTTGCCTGTGGCCCCAGACTGGGGCTGAAGCAGCGTGGACAGGTCTGAAAATGTGTCTTCGGGTCAGCCTACTGCTTGATGTGCGTTGTTTTGCAAATGATTCCACTTTCCAGGTTTGGATTTTTATTTTTTTTTTTAGATTTAGAAAATCTAGAAAGTTTGACCTGTTTCTATGACTTTACAAAGCATCACGTACACAAGATGCTTCTCTTTTATTGGACTTTTTGTTTCTATTTTAGACTGAAACCTGAATAATTTGAAACGAAAGGACATCCTAGCGCTGGAGCCAGCCCAGCGTGAGGCACAAGCCCTGAACATGACCACGGAGAGTTTTGCAGAGTTCCTGAACAAGCTCAAAGAGATCCATGAGAAAGAGGTCCAAGGTAAGGAGATCCAAGAAGTCTTATTAATAATCCAAGGTCCATTTCTTTGTAATGTCACCTGCATCTGTTTGATATCAAGCAACCTGAAGGGAAGAAGAGTGGGTGTGGAAGCTTTGGGAATTAAGGCTCAGCAAGCATCACCCATGGGAGGGGATGGGGATGCGGGATTACGGCTTCACCCTCAGGGCAGCACATCCTCTGGGGGAGAATGAAATTTACTGAGAAAATAAGTGACTTTTTGCATGATAAGGAGGATCAAAAGAGAGAAGGTGTTCCTGCATCTGGAGACCGAGCCACAGAGGTGCTCAGTCCCTGCAGGAATCTCACTTATCTCAAGCGTTAATCAAAGGGAATGTGGGTCCTTTCTTGCTCCCGCCAGCACGGTTGGTGGTAAAGGTGAACTGGGAGGTTTGCAGAAGTGACATGCACACCTGCTGGGCATCTTCTGCAAGAAACATGGGTTGGAGTTTGCTTGGATGCTGAGGGATCAAAGGCGAACTGGAGAGACGCAATAATCTGTAAGACAGAAACAGCAGGAGTATGAGGAGCATGAGATCTTCTGTTAAAGAAGATCTTAGTCAGGTTGGATAGTTTATTCCTCTAGGGAATAAATTATTCCTCGGATCGTACATTATTTAAATAAGAACCATTAGGTTAAGCAACCAAATGCCAAATCCAATTGTTTTCCTATTAGAGTAATTCCCAGTATCAATATTATAAACAAAACAACAGCGCTTTTGGAGGATTCTGGCTTATGAACTCATTCTTCTCTTGTGTAATTTCAAGCCATCTGAGAGTTAGAGGAAACCATTGAGCAATTTAAACCACATGTTTATATCTACTTTGCATAAAATGGGTTTGACAAGATGTAACGTCTGCAGATCCATCAGCACAAGCCATTCTTGTTCAGCTGTAAATATTCTTCAGGGTGCTTTGCAGCCCTGTGAGTTATAAAATACTGCCCACCTGGGAGATGTGTGCTGTTAACAAGAAATAAGTAGAAACAAAATGGAAACAGACATTTTTTTTTTGGAGTGGGAGGGAAATGCAGTCTCATTAAATAGTGGAAATACAAAGCGTGCTCACATTTTGTACAACTTTTCCAGCTGTATTAAACTGTGATACTGTTTACCTGTGGCTGTTATTCCTTCCTGGAAATAAGGTTTGTAAATTGATGAGGTTTCTGCAGAGCCAGGCACTCTCCTGAAGTGCCATCGTTGCGTTTTGTCTCCAAAGTGCCAAGGAATTGGCAATAAACACCCACCTCTCTGTCTCTGTTAATTACCCCAGGTCTGCAGAGCAAGCTGACGGAGCTGGCGACGGAGAAGTGCCGGTGAGCAACACCGCGTCTGCTCTGCCCGCGCCGCGGCGGGACGGGGGACAGGTTACACCACTTCACTTTCAGACCTTTCAGGCACTCCTCCTCCAGAGCTACCTGGTTCAGAGAACACTGTTTGCTTTTCTGGCTCTGTCAAATTCAACCCTTTTGGTGACTTTTGCCACTCAAGTCCCCAGCATGAGGGGTGGTGCCAGCCCACCTCTGCTCTGCCTTCCCAGCAGCAAGTGATGCTCTTGCCAATGGGCTCTTGCTCTCTTAGGAAGCAATAAACTGGGACAAAGCAAGCTGCTGACTCCAAGGGCGGGTGTCACAGGGCAGCATCTGGGCTCTGACATGTTTGTTTCCCTTCCTGCCACACAAGTAAAAGCAATTCAGCCATCCCAATGTGAGCAGTACCTTGGGCTCAGCACAGAAATCCTTCCCCTTGACAGGGTGCTGTGGATAAAGGCATAGATTTGGGGGAGAAATCTAATGACCCTCCTTTCTTTCTTCTCTTTCTTCAATTAGGGATGCTCAGAGAATCGAAGAGTTGTTTGCTAAAAATCACCAGTTAAGGGAACAGCAGAAGGCCCTTAAAGAAAATGTGAAGGTGTTAGAAAACAGGTAAGATTTATTTTTCAGCAGGGTGCTGTTGGGTGGCAGCAAGTGCACCCCCCTAAGAGCAGAGTTTGAGGTTTGCTGTCTGCCCAGAAGCGGGATGTAGCACTCAAACCTCTTTTTTGCTCATGCTTGGCTGCTGAGGGAGCTCGAGGAGCCTGAGAACATGCAGAGGAGCTTTCCTAAGCTGGAGGTGGTGGGACTGGGTCTGGGTGCTGGAAGGGCCAGGGCTGGGCTGCACAGGCACCAAGCCCTCTCACCAGTTCTGGTTGACGGGCTGGTGTTCCCACTTCTCTGTGGGGAGAGCAGAAGCTTATTTCCACCTTGGGAACCTTGTGGTAACAAGCTGCCGGCCGTGGGTTTTTCTCCAGGTTGCGAGCGGGTCTCTGCGACAGATGCATGGTCACCCAGGAGCTGGCAAAAAAGAAGCAGAATGAGTATGAGACCTCCCACTTCCAGAGCCTGCAGCACATCTTCATCCTCAGTATGTAGCACCTCCTGCTGTAAGCTCAACTGTAGCTGTCTGGGTCTTTGCTCGGTTAATGCCTCTCGCAGATATTTACACATGAGCCATCCCAGTTACCGGGCACCCAGGAGGGGTTTGGGGATGAGGAGAAGGGAAGGAGCCAATATGAGTGTGGGAAACCTTGAAAAATCAGCTCTGACCAGGACTGCAGGTGGCAGCCCACATCCCCCCCAAGCAGAGGTAACCGCTCACACGAAGAGGCAGAGCTGGGAGGTTGCAGCCTTCTGCCCCTCCAGAAAAATGAGAGATGCTCGTGCCAAGAGCAGCCCCGAGCTGGCCAGGTAATGTCAGCTGCCTGGAAAAAAGATGCATTTGGCATCACAGAAGCAACACTCTGGCAAAGACAGAAAAGTCACACCAGCAGCTCAGCACGGGTAAATGGAAATCACGCAACACACGTGATGGATCTTCTCCCAGGCCTTTGGCAGAGCTCCCAGCACTGCTCAGGCTCAGGTGTTTTTTCCTGGGGATCTGGCTGTCCCAAGGAAGGTCATGGGGGTAAAGGAAATAAGGCATTAGGAGGGACGGAGAGGTGCCAGCAGCCCTTGTTTTATCTCCTCTGTTATGCCACTGCTTCCCGAGGGCTGATTTTGGGCACAAGCAAGCTGAGGAGGCAGCCCACCCTGCCCAGAAGCCTGCCTGCTCTCGCTCGCTTGAGGCTGACAACCTTTGTCCGATCTCCCTGACGCCCCAGTCCTGCCCCTTACACAGCACCTGCTCATCAGAAATGGCCGTGGTGCTCACGGGCAGGATGCTGGCTCTGTCCATCCCGCTGTGCAATGGCCATCAACCCAGCTGGGTCATACTGTCCCACTGAGCTGGACCAAATCCTGACCAAACACAAGTCGGAAAGTTGCTCCCTTTGATCCCTTTGCCTCCAGCGTGTTTTCAGAGAAGGGAGGAAATTTGACATCCCACCAAAATGTGGTGTTGTTCGCTTCTCCTTCCCTGTGCACCCCAGGAAGTTGCAAGGAGCGTCAGCTCTTTCCTTGCAGTGCCTGAATCCACTGCACAACTTGTGTCCCTGCAGCTAACGAGACAAACCGCCTGAGGGAAGAGAACAAAACTCTCAAGGAAGAACTGAAGAGGCTCCGGGGCCTGGAGTAAGTGCTCAGCTGGGTTTTATGCAGTATGAGGGGTGTTGGTAAGGACAGAGGCATCCCTGCAGCTGAAGAGGGTTACATCCAGACCTCAGCATCCTCAGGGCTATTTTAACATCTAATTCCCACAGATTCCTGCAGATGTTAGACAGTGAAACACCCATAGCGGTCTGTAAGTCCTTGTTGTCCTTTGTTTGTTCTCCTGTTCACCTGCATCCAAGGATTCAATTTTGGGGGAACAAGAGTATTCAGCACCCCACCATGGGGGACTGATCATGGGAAGCAAAGCCCTGGGTGGCTCGTCTTGGCCACACAGCACAACCTGGTCGTCTTTTCCATGGCACCAGGTCTTCTCCACAGCAGAGAGGGTCTGCAGCAGGTTGATACTGCAGCAGAGTGCTGTGCTGAAAGCCAAATAACCTGCCAGGCTGGCCAATATATACAAATCAGCTCATTCCTCAAGGGTTTAAAGTCCAGAGGAATTAGCACCAAGGGATTAGTTTAGAAATGTGTTTTCTTTGGAGCACAGAAGCACCATCTGCTTAAAGAGAAACTCTCTCTTTTAATCCCTAATGCTTCCCAAAGCTTGAGGATTTTCAGAGCTGTAGGTTGAGCTTAGTTTGCTGAGCACTAAGGTGTCCTGCTTTGCTCTGCTCTTCTCTGGGCTGGATAGGAAGATTTCCAGCCAAGTACCCATGTCTCAGCATCAGTGTCCACCCAAGACATAAGTGTGGGTCTCCGAGACTCAGTTATTCCCTCGTAGTGACCGAGAGCATCAGCCCCACCAGGTCGATACGGTGAGTGGGGACAACCACAATATCCCTGTGCTGAATCCACTCCTACATCAGACTCAAAGGCCAGCCAGGGACATGCAGGTTCTCACAGATCTTTTGCAACAGCCGCAGTTGGGTTTTGGCTTACCCAATGTCGTGGCTTCCTGCTACGTTACCCACAGCCGAGTGGGGAAACCAGACCTGGAGCTGTCATGCTGACTCCATACCATGCTCCAGACTGCATCTGAGCTAGCGGTAAGCTGCAATGGAAAGAGGTGAGTCTGAGGACCCAGTATATCCACATACAGATATATATAGAATTATATTTTTATATTAGACTGTAAAACTTGGAACTCCCAGAACAGTGGCTTTCAAACCTTCCTTCTCCTGTCCCTTCTCATTCATTCATGCCTTTCTCCTCTCGAAAGGGACAGGGCAAAGCATGCAGGAGTCACCTCCAGAGAGAGCAGCTCAACTCCCAGCTCCCCTTTGCCTTTACTGTCCCCAGCAAGCAGGAACGCTGACACTGAGAAAGCCGCTCACAGGGGAGCAGAAGAAGCCCACCATGACGTGCTGGACCTCGAGCTGGGAGACGGTGAGTGCTGCTGGCTCCTGCTGCCCTTGACCTGGGGATGGGAAGGGTGACCATCAAGGTGGCTGGTTGTGTCTCTTTTGCAGAAAAGACTGCAGTACAGAGAAGTTCTCCAAGCAGTAGGGCTTCCCCGGGCACTGTCCTCCAAGAAGTCAGCCTCGCAGAAATGGTGAGTTGCTGGAAGTAGCCTGATGTCCTCAGGCCATCTCCCCACCACTGTGGTCATCTGAAATGGGTCAAGAGAAATATACTGGGATAGGGAAAGAGTAGGAGGCACTTAGGAAGCAAAACAATTAGCCAGACACAGAAATTGCCACTCACAGAAATTGCTCCACAGAAATTGCCACTCACTGCAAGCAAAGCACTTGGAGTTTGTCACAGGATCCTGTCCCCACTGCAAGCATGGACACCTTTGCTCCTGTGTCTGTCTTCCATGACAACACATCTAGCGTCCTTGAGTCCTCTGCCCACCGCTCCGGTTCCTCTCTCTGATTTCCTGCTGGGGAAAGATCTGAAGAGGGAAGGACCTGCGGAGGTTGTGCTGAGCCACATTTCCATGTAGCTTATCGTAAGTTATAGAGTCAGCTCTCCATTAGCTGAGCGAGCAAGAAGCTGGAGCATTGTGAAAGCTGGAAAAGCCTGGAGAAGACATAAACTGTGGGATTTGTGGGTACTGAGAACCAATACACCCCAGCAGCACAGCCCAAGAGCATCGCAGATGTCTCTCCATCTGCAGCCTAATGAACACTGGTATTTTCAGGGGGACTGGCATTCAGTGGTTGCCATTTTGTGCATTGATGCAAGCCTCTCATGCCTTTAAAACACAAGAGTACGTGTCAGCCAAGGGATGCTGAGTGATATGGTGATATTGAGCACTGGCAGCTGAGACTGCAGGACCTGGAGCCTTGTTCCTGGTCGTGGGAACTCAAGCCCACATACACACCCACATAGAGGCTTCTGTTTTGGCACAGGCTTTGCTTCCCTGAACTCTACAGAAAACTTGAAAGAGCAGGTGAAAAGGGGTTTTGGTAAGGCTGCAGGCAGGCTGTGAGGATAATTAATAGGGATTGCAGGAAGAGTTGGTGACATCTCCAGGTGGGCAGGGGAAAGTCAAGTCAGAACATGTGGTGAGCCTTTCATGACTGCAGATGGAGACGATGATGTCCTGGCCTCACAGCCAGGTACTGAGCTGGAAATACACCCATCAAATCAACGCGCGCCAGGAGCTTGGATGAATAAACTCTGGTGGCCTGACTAGAGGTCGGGGAATTTGCAGGGTCTTATCTTGGTTAAGCCACTGAATCATGGCTTGACTTGAGACGAGGTGCTAGACCTCCTGGGCTACAAATCAGTGCAGCCAGAAAGTGATGAGTACTGTAGATGCCACAGAAAGCACAAAAGGGAAATTTCCTGGGAAACCAATAACAATATGCTTGAGCTGTTAACCAGAATTCCACCAGAGCAGTTCGGAGCCATCTGTCTTGTTCATGCTGGTGAAGAGCTGCATCTCTGCTCACTGGGGTTCCCCTTAGCCTGGTGCTGCCCAGGGTGCGCAGTAGAATGGCTCTCTTGGACTTTCTCCCCTCTGCTGCAGGTGTCCCAAAGGATTGCCAACCAGCTGCACGGCACCATTGCCCTGGTGAGACCCGGCTCCAGACCCTGCCTTCTGGAAAGAAGTCCTTCAGGGGCAGCAGTGTCCCCACCGGCGAGGAAGACTCCTCTTCCTCCAGAGCGTGAGCACAGCCCCAGCCTTGAGGCGTGAGTTGCCTGCTCATGGGTCGTGGTGTGAGCCTTCTTCTCCAAACTTGTCCCACAGCCTTGAGGAGAGGGAGGAGGAGGGGGGTCTACCAGTTTACACCAGCAAAAAATGACTGGAATCCAGCCTGATGAGGTCAGCCCCTGTACTCCAGCTTCATCAGACAGACCCACGGTATAAACTTGGTGTCGCCACCTCCAACTGGGAGGAGAAGGACTTGCCTTGTGGCAGCAGCAATCCTTGCTCCTCCTTATCTTTCCTAACGGGGTTTCTGCAGTGCTCAGCACTTCTCCAGGTTTATCCTCCCCATGACTTTCAGATGGACAGAGGGCTGAGCAAAGCCAGTGAGGTCAGCTATAGAGGCAGCGTGTTTCCCAGAGTGGGAGTGGATGTGCTGAGCATTCCCAGGAAAAGCTGACACACACGAAAGGTGCCAAATAACCAGCAATAGCAGGGACTCGGTTGCAGGGCAGGTTCATGCACCACATTGACCTCCATAGCACAGCTGTAAAAATCTCCCACTGAGTGACATTAGGGGAGGGTAGGTTGTTCCTTCGTCCTGCAGGTCTTCAGGTCCATCAAGGCATTAAGAAAGCCCAATGCGGGGGCAGCAGGGTGGGTAGTTAGGATGCTCCTGGCTGTAAGGTGTGGTTTCTCAAGTGACTTCTCAGCAGCAGTGTTGACATGAGGGCTCACGTGTCCCTGCACCCACTTGACCCCCTTGCCTGGAGCCGTTTGGCCCAGGGACAGGAGAGAGCTGTGGGATAGTGGGATGGTGATGGCTTCCTGTGGTGTGCAGAGACCCACCGCTGGCTGCCTGACCTCTGCAGCCACCAGAACTCTCCTCCCCAGCACAACACACAAGCAGGATGCTCAGGTGAAGAGCTGCAACAGGGCACAGAAAGAGCAGAAAAGACTATGCACACCACCTGCAGAAGCTGTGAAATCACCTGAAAATTCTTTAATTAACGTGTTGCTTTTTTCTTTTTTTTCCCCCTGCTTCTTTTAGTTATTTAACAGCAAGCAAACCAGACTCCCCCAAGGTCTCTCCGTCCTATGAAAACCTAAAACAGACTGCCCGGCGAGAGCAGCTCTGCCTTCTCCACAAGCACCTTTCCCTGCACCAGCTGGGGCTGGCGAGCAACTGTGCCTCGGCCGACCGGGACTGTGGCAGCTTCTCCAGCCAATTGCTCAGGGCCAAGGACTCCGACGGCAGGACGCGGTCGCGTGACGGCTGGGAAGATCGCGCGGCCTTGCTGAAGCTCCCTGCCACCATGGTGTACGTGAGGGATCAGCACTTGGAGGAGAAACTGCACCTCCTCAAGCACAGGGAGAGGCTGCAGCATTTCCTCACGCAGCAGTGCCAGCCGGACCGGCGGGCAGATGGAGACCTCAAGCCCGAGGAGAGGCCTCTCTCCCCATGGCCAAGCGTCACGCTGGGATGCAAGGACGAAAGGTCCTTCCTGGAGGATGCTGCAGAGGAGGAGGAAAGCAAGGAGCTTTGGCTGAGCCGGGACAGCTCTGAGCTCCAAGAAAAGGTGAAGACAGCAAGGGACGATGGTGCAGATGCGCCACTGGATCTGTCAGACTCTGGCCGTGGCAGGGAAACAGTCTGGCAGAGCCGCCGGGGATCTGGCAGCCCACGGCTGAGCCCTGGGGAGAGCCCCGCTGTGCCGGCAGCCCGTGATCTCTGTGGGAGACACAGGGCAGAGCGAGATGACTTGCGCTTCTACCGCTGGCCCAGTACTGCCCAGGCACTGCCGGGACCTGTCAAGGAAGAGGAAGAGGAGGAGGATGCAGCTGTGGTGAGTACAGCTCTTGTTGGCATCAATTGCAGCCCCTTCCCCTCCCCAGAGTGTCCAGCACTGGTGCTGGCACCATCAGGGCTGTCATTAATGTCCCGTGGGACGATGGCTTTGCTGTGCATGAAGACAACAGGGACACATTTGGACATAACAAAGCCACAGCTGCTCAGCCCTGGCCCCCATTCCCCACCTCTCCTCCCCTCCAGCATTCACAGGGTTTCCATCCAAGTCCAAGGACAGGCAGTGCCTGTGCCCTGTCCCACAGGTTGGTGCAGGAGGGGTACTGGCCTCCCCTGCAACACACCGTGAGCGATGCTCATCCCCACGGGTGTCACAGTCATCACATAGGGGCTGGGGACAACCCTTTCCTCCTACCTGATGAAGGCAGCATTTGTGCTTCCTATGTCCTACAGCTCACGCTCTCACGGACGCATCTGACAAACAACTCTGCGCTGAGCAACCCAGACACCCTTCCAGAGACCGGGGTGAGACTGGCTGTCAGTGTACAGAAGGAAGAAGCAGGTAAAAAGCTCTGGGCAAACATGACATTTGAGAAGCCAAGGGCAAAAGATGCATTTTGTTTAAGGTATCACAGAGCCAGGAGGTCTCTGTGCTGGGCTCTGCACGCACCTGCAATCCCCCCCGACCAGTGCAGTAGCTGATGAGCTTGGGACACCCTTCCAGGACCCGGGTGGTCCTGGCTCTTGGCTATTTTGGCCCATCAAGGGAGCTTCAGATTTTCACATTCTGTCCTTGAGGGCTCAATTTTTGGCCATGGGGATACTCAAAACTCAGGTTCAATATCTATAGGGAGAAAATGACCCCCGCTGCTCTGGAAAAGAGCTCAGTATCTCTGCCCAGCACACACTGGCACCCACCCGTGGAGTGCCCTTGCACCCCCCACAGGGCACCCTCACCTCAGCTGCTGGGTGGCACGAAGTTCTCCAGGAACTAGAGATCAGTTCAGCACTGACCCCTTGGCAAACCCCCCTCCACAGTGAGCGGTGACGAGACAATGCTGCTTCATTCCCCTCTCGGGGAAGCAGAAGCTCACAAGTCACCCCAGCAGAGATGGGGAAAATGCAAGAGGTTTACAGGACTAGCACTGGAAAAAAACATTTGTGCATCTGTCCCCTTGCTCCAAAATGTGCCCCGTGCTGGCATAGCATGTAGGGCTGAGCACGGAGCGAAGGATGCTAGTACCTGCCGCAGGTAGGACAGGATGCTATTCTCCTTTTCCCTGCTCCATCCCCTGTTAAAACCCTTTCTGTTGCCAAAACAATCAGTGTCCTCAGTCTGGGGACGCACAGTGCTTTCTCCCTGCCTGACCACCACGGAATGTGGGTGACAGGTTCGCCCAGGCGGGTGGGTGGGAGGCAGCAGCCATGAGGAGCGGAGCGGGAAGCACGTCTGCTGAGAGCTGCTCCCTACCAGCTTTACTTGCTTGGCCAGAAAGTTGAGCTCACCTGGATTAGTTGGTCTGGGCGTGTCGGAGCGGTTTGGGAACACTCTCCAGAGCAGGATTTTGCAGGATGGAAAAAAAAAAAAAAAAGGAGGTGGGGGGGGAGTCCTCTGTGATTTACATGCTAAGGAGATATCATCATAGCAGAAGAATTTCAGCTGATTACATTCTGGGTGTGGGAATACAGGACTTTCTTCAGTTCTCACCTTAAGGTTGACACAAAGCCCAGGAAACAATACACAAATATTTCTGCGCTTTTTAGTGAATCTTAACCCATGGAAGGAGAAAAGGAGGATGGGATCAGACTACGGGGGTCTAAAAGCAGCATTGATTGCTCTCCCACCTGAGCAGGGACAGCAAGAGAGGCTGCCCTGGCAACAGTCCCACCCCAGCTAGACCTGGGTGTCAGGATCAAGAAGTATTCAGGTCCTGGAATGTCCCTGCCCCTGGAAAGAAGGCACAGCTCCATCCTGACCCCCTTCTGCCCCTCCACAGCCAGCACGGGGGTGCCACTGGAGGTGCAGACAGGGTGATGCCACAGCCAGCGAGGCTTGGTCCCTGGGCAGCTCCACTCCGTGCAAGGGTCGGGTGTGTGGCTGGTGTGTGCAGGTGCGTGTCTGGGGTTGCGCAGCCCGCGTGCAGCAAAACCCTTTTGCTGGGCAGCGGAGCAGCTTGGCCGCTTTTCCTTCCTGTGCTCCTCGGCACATGTTCCCTGCTGAGAAGCACCGACCAGCACTGGCAACAAACTTCAGGATTTTCCATTTTGACCTCTTCACTCAGACACGCTTCTCTCTACCTGGGTCTCCAACGGGAAGGTGCAGTCTGGGGTTTTAAATACCCCTCAGCTTCCCAACCTGCACGTGGCCATGGACCTTGGGGCAGCACTTGTGACCTTGATGTAGCAAATTCCAATGGTTACAGCTTTATTGGGAGCTGGCTCCCCATCAGAGTCCTGTTGGATCTCCCATAAACATTTATTTCAAGCTGTGTAGCTCGCAGTGCCTCTGCTTTGCAACGCAGTTTATTGCTGAATGTGTTTTCTGCCTCGACGGCTCCCAGAGCCTGGGCTGGCTGCCCCGTACCTGCTCCTGACCTTGTCAGGACCTCAGCCAGCCAAAAAAACCCTTCCTTTTGTGTTTCCTTAGATGACGATGATGCTGAGTCTGGGAAGCAGGAATCTGATGAGCCAGACACGACGGACAGCGAGGTTTGTTTGCTCTCCTCAGCCAGTAAGCTTAGGCTGTCAGCTCCAAGAGGAGTGAGGCAGGTTGTCCCTGCCCAAGCTCACTCCGGAAGGTGATGGCTTTTCCTACATGAGGCGCCAAACCCCATTCCCACACTATTACCCAACTTGTAACTGAGGGATAGAGCTAGTCGAGAGAGTTTATGGACAACAGCATTTCTCACCACTCCGTAGCAGTGATCACAGAAGTCCCCAGAAATGCTGCTGGGCCATCAGCTCCCCGGGAAAGCGAGGTAGTTTACAGATGGACTGCTCTTTTCATTGGTGTAGGCGGCTGCCCCATATGAAGATGATATCCTACAAGAAGCCCAGGCTGATGGGAAGTACTTCTGCAACAAAGACAAAGCTCATGCACTGCAGAAGAAGAGAAAAAGAGGACAGGAACCCTGGACAAAAGGTAGGGAAGAGGAGTTCATTGTGGCATCTGCTCAGGGCAACCACTTCCCCAGGGGCTCCTGTGAGAAAAGCCCGAGGGCACCGGAGAGGAGGGTGCTCCTGTACCAAGTTCATGCCAGGCTGCAAACGGATGTTTGCCCGAGGTGATGCAGCGGAGTTGTTCATTTCCCTTCGATAAACCACGCGGCGCTGTGTTTTGGCAACAGCTGCATCTCCAGCCCGAGGAGCCCCTGCTAATGTTTAGCCAGGGGATCCCAGGCAGGGTGGCCAGGAGGGCACTCCCGAGCACCTAAGCTAACAGGGCTAAGTCCCTCGTGTTTGCTTAATAGGTCAGAGAGGTGGCGACTGGAGAAGGCCAAATTCCCAGGGGTGAGTTATTGACGTTCAGAGAAAGGTTTCTGCCAGCTCTGTTGATCTTCCAGTGTGGCTGTGGAGGTTTCCCTGCTGACAGAGGAATGTGTCATACCCAGGTTTCCTACAGATGAATAAGCAGAAAACTGCTCCTGATAAGGGCAAGGTTAAGACAGTGTGCTTGTCAAGCCTTAAAAAGTGCTCTGTCAGAAATACCCCACTGCTAATCCCCTTTGTACCCTGGGTAAAGACAGGGAGATGTTGAGCCAATAATAATTGTAGGGGTTGCTTAAGCGTGAAAAGAGCTTGTTTAACAGGCAAGCACTGCTCCTTGCCCTCTGCCTGGCCTTCGGTTGTGCCTGCTCATTCAGGGAACACCACCACAGCTCAGGGAGAAGAGGATTTGCTCTACAAAACCAACGCCTCGGAGCAATGCCGAGGAAGCTGCCCTGTGTTCTGCACAGCAGAAACCACCCGACCCTCCAGGACTGGATTGGGGTGTCCTGAGCAAGGGCAGGATGCAACTGTGGCAGGAATGGGGTGATGAAAAGTCAGAAGCCCTCTCTCGTTGTGTGGTGTGTGCTGTGTACCACACTGAAAGGGGGACAAATCCAAGAAATGTATCCGGCTGCTCCGGGTAGCCTCTCAGGTCAACTCTCTGCCTATTTCTGCTTCCAGGGTCACGACAGTCTTCCCCAAGCACCTGTGCATCTCACATCTGAGATGATTTCATCTTTCCTTTGCTGAGTTTTGCTTCCTCCTGCACCATCCCTATTTTGGCATGAGCCCACATTGTCCTCATACGTGTAAATCCACTGCTCTGTGGTTAAGTCCTGTGGTCATTTTCTTGTTTACAGGAGCTAAGAAGTCAATGAGAGGAAGAAAGAAAATCAAAGCTGAGCAGTGCTCAGCAGGGAGCATGAAGGAACCAGAGAACTGCTCCGCTTCGCACAAGGATACCTCTGAGGAGAGCTAACAGCAGGGCGGGGTGAGAAGTGATACAGATGCTGCAGACCAAAGGAGAAGGCTCAGAGACCTCAGCATCTCTCCCATGCTGAGAGAGCAACTGCTCCTCCTGTGCCACACCAGGCATGGGGAATTCGTAAGGACTCATGAATAAGAGCATCCTGAAAATCTTCACTCAGCACCCCAGGAGAGGCTAGGCAAGGAAGAGTCATGCAAGTGATGCCGGGAGCAGCCAGGTCACTGCTGGTGGAGCAGCACATCCAGTGACCCCAGCCCCACGCCGGAGCAGACCTTCAGACTGGTGCTAGGAAGAGGAGATGCTTTCTTTGCAGTGCCCGCCCTGGGTCAGGACCGTGTCCTTCGTTGGGATTTCACGCAAGGAGGATGGACTACCCAGACCCCGCTCCTCATGTACAATGTCCCGGCCAAAGGGTGGTGAGAAATCCAAGCACCACAGCGCCCCGTGCACAAACCTGCATTGATTAAATCCCTACCCAGGTGTCATATATGAGTGGATTTTCTTTGACCTGGAGAAAGCCCATGGTTTTCTTTTCTGGTTAAGTGAGGAGCAGGCATGTGAGCAGGCAGGTGGGTTATGTCCCTGAAGAGGGCAGGGAGAAGAGCACAGGAAGGGAGGGCTTGCCTGCTCACTCTCCCCAGGGTGTCCTGTGTGACTGGAGGAGCCAGGTGCCTGAGACCCAGCTGTGGCTCACAGCAGAGCACCAGCTCAGCAGTTCGTGCTGACCTTGGCAGGACTGCCAGGAGCTTGTTTTCATGTGGATAAAACTGTTCTTAAGTGCGTTTTCTCTGACATGTTAAGCACGGGCAAGTTTTCCTTCAGCATCAATGATACGGCTTTCTAGCCAGAGGTGGGATAAGGAGGGCTGCAATGAGCATCCCTGCAGCCACGACACTGCACCAGGAGCCAGGCTGGGCTTTTCCTAGTGCCAGTGCAGAGAACAGGGCAAAACCAGAGGGAGACCAGAGGAGAAGTGCCAGGCATGGTACCTGCCCTGTCTGATGCACCACTATTTCCTTTACCCGCAATTATTTCTATTTAAACGTGATTTTGTTTGCCCATTCACAGGAACAGAGAGCAAAGCACAGCAAGCCAGGCTCCCAGCCTGTCAAGAGCATCATTTCTGCACAACCCGCAGCACATTCCCACGTCCCAGAGAAAGCAGGCAGTGAAAAAAAACCACTAAACAGCCCCAGCCACAAGGGAGCAGAAGCAGGGAGTTGTTTTGTTTTTTTTTTTTCCAAGGGAGATGGGCTTCTTCCAGGCCAGACCTGAAAACCAGAGTGAGGATTGAGAGGAATCGCAGAAGCCCTGTGAAGCTGAGGGGACTGGGGGCTCTCATGGCAGACCTTCTCTTGGGGACCAGCTCATCCCGGGTAACATCCATCTCTCGTTTTGAACCTCAGTGCCCAGGGGTTGCAGCCGGAGGGGACGGGCAGCAGTGGGATGCAGAGTCGTGGAGCTGATTTATCCCAGCTCAGTGTCCATCGGGTCATGGATCAGGAGCTGATGCCTTTCCTTCTCGGGTCTGGGCAGCCAGCACGACATCCAGCCCTTGCTCTGACCGACTTGCAGGGGGCAGCAATACCCAGAGAAGCATAGAACACGCTGGGTCAGCTGGGTAAATCTGGCCTTTAAAAACATCCCATCCAGGAAAAAAAAAAAAAACAATCAAAATCTCAGCCCATAAGGAGGCCCCTCAGGCTGCAGGGAGGCAGCCCGGGATCGGGAGAACTGAAGGAGGGAGGAAACTTTTATGAGACTGTAAAATAATCCCCTCCCTGTGACGATCCCTTGATAAGCAAAATGTGCAGAAGTTCTGCCAAAAGTAATGAACTCCTTGATTTCTTTCTTTTCAAGGGAGATTTTTGTTTCCTCCCATTACACAAGACCGCCACAGAATTTACCTTAATTTATTGGACTTTTCTTTTATGTTTCTTCTTGCCTTTTCCCAGCAGGCATTTTCAGCTGATTCCCCATATCTAAGTGCAAGATGTGTTTGAGAGTTTGGGCGATCCCATAACTATAAAGTCAAAAAATAGTTTTGTCAGCTCTCAGTAAGGTGTTTCTCTGAGCAAGTGAACTAAACTTTATAGGCTGCACTTGATCCAGCCCTGGAAACTCCACTCGCACCCAGCCCCTGGCTTTCTTTTACCCCCTCACCACGTTGCAGAAACTTTGCTGAAGTCCATTAGTTCTTGTCATTACACTTGTCAGTCTTTTGTTCAAGTCATTGTTGACAGCTAAATGCATGTATTGATGTGGTGATATGCAGGCAGCCTCAAACTTGAACTATTCTGCTGCAAGGAAGAAATCTGAGACCTGCAAGGAACCCTGGAGCTTTGCAGAGGTTTTTCTGTCTGCAGGTTCATTTCTGCTCGAGGTACCGTGTTGGCAGGAGCACACTGGGACCGTTCAGCGCCACCGGTTGCTCCTGCCTTCCCAGAGAGCAGAGCAGCCTCTTCACAACTGCACTGGAGTTTGCTAATGGCTCCAGGGAGCACCTCTGTCCCAGACCCAGCAATCTATGCTTTTTGCAGAGTTAAACCATTTTTGTTGCCACATTTCCTTTCGGCACGAGAAGGGCGTTTTACACAACGACCTCCAAAAAGTCACTGAAATTACCCTTAGACTTGCTTGAGTCACAACCCTCAGAGCGATAGAGCAGAAGAGCAGCTGTCCCATGAACAGATCAGTCCTGCTGGGAAACTGGCAGCTCACGCGTGTTTTGTTGAGACAAATTACAGCTCTGATGTCATCAGTGGCACGATGTAGATAGGGCGTATGGGCCGGTGAACTGCTTTCCCAGAGGAATGCATTCAGGGCACAGCTTGGGTTTGCTCAGGTCAGGGGCTGGATCTGAAACCACACACAAATCTGAAAGCAATGGTGTAAGCATTTTTCTGTTCGCTTTTAGTCCACCCAAAATGGCAACAACTGACTCCCTTACTGCCCATCATGCAAAACGGTTCCGATGACAGCCCATTGCAACGCTTTTGCTTCCTGATTCTTAAGCATCTGTACATGCTGAATCATTCTCACAGCTCAGATCGCTGCTCGCAGCTTGCAGACCCGCCCTGGTCCTCCCCATGCATCAACCTCCCACTAAACTCGTCAGTAAACTGATGTTTTCAGCTACTCTCTAGACTCGATTTGTAAAATTTCATAAGAAATAAGTTTGTGCGAGTCTAGTCTCAGGATTAAAAAAAAAGTAAAAATGCCACCACACAAAGGTTCCTCTGTTGCACGTGTAATGGAGATGATGCTGTGCAGGAAAGTAGGAAGTCCAACAAGCTCAGAGCAAAAGGGAACTGTGCTGGGGACAAGGCTGGCCGTAATGCCAGCACCGAAAGCACCGAAAATAGAGAAATGCGCATCAGATTCTTCTCCCTTACAGTGTTCTGTGATGGTATTACCTCTATGGCAATGGATATTCTGAAGGTGTCCTTTTTGTGGGACCTTCTCTGGACTGAAATGCTTTTAACTGAGATCTGACCAGTAATGCCCATTTATAGCGCTGGCTTTGGAAACACAGCTTTGCTCCTTGGTTCACTGCAGGAGCACTCATTCCAGGCATTACTTAAGTTCTGGTTTGGGGATTTAAGTGGGCTGGGCATTTTGTGTAGATCCTTCCCAAGGTCAGATGCACCCTACATGGATGGAAGAGACAGCAGGCACGCCAGCAGCCTCACGTGCAGCTCTGGGGTGAGCAGCTGGGAGCTCGGTGGGAACAGGGACAGCCCAGGTGTTTGGAACAGAGCACAGGGACAAGGCTTTACCCTTTCGAAAGGAGGCTGTAAAGTTGTGGACAGATTTAGAAAGTCCGGTATGCAGTGGTGGTTCTTGAAAGGGAGACATCTGGAGAGATCCTTGTAGGAGTTTTTGAGCCAAAGTGTGTATTCCTCCTGCATCCCTTGGGCATCACATCTTTCTGCTCTATCTTGAACACTGCCATCAAGCCTTCAAGAGTTCCCCAGCTCCAGCAGCGCCACGCTGCACACCCTGCTCTTAACAAACTGGCTGCTCTCCAGCAGGACCTCTCTAGAAAATGTATTTTGCAAGATCCTCTCATGAAAATTATTGATCTTTTAATAACAGCATGTAGTGCAGCACCACATGGTTCTGGGGAGAGGGTTTGATTCATTCATTCACAAATCCTCGTGTATAAATCACATACATTTTTCATGATTCGAGCACACGGCCCTCCTGAGTGCAGAGCTATATGATTCAATTCATCAGCTCCGTGTGTTTTAAATACCTCGTGTCATGCAGGAGAGCCTGAGTCATTTCCAAGGCGCACAGAGACTGTTGGCAATGTTTGCCTCCTGGGGCTCTGTGTGTTATTTTGCTGTAACTGGAAATCTGCAGCGAGAGCAGAGGCATGTGTCACCAGCCGTGGGCGAGCTCCCGGGAATCCAAGGGACACGGCCATTCCGCTCCAGCAGCAGCCAAGAGAGACCAGGACTCCCAAGTGGAACCGACTGGAGGTGGATTAAAACCATTGCAAGTCTCACGGTTCGTAGCGGTGGGGCTAACAGCTTGAGTCAAACCTGGTTCGTGGGTTTTGGGATGCAGGAGGAGAGCGATGGAGATGGATGTGCCAGTGGAGAGGAGGAGACATGCAATGTGTTAGGAAGGGTTTCACAATTTCTTACGTACATAACACATGTAGGGAATGGTACCTCCAGGCATTTTCTGAGACGTACCCGTTAGGAGGGGGAAGAAGAGTTCAGAAGAATGTATAGTCACAAAAACGTGTTGGCTCCTCTTTAGCTGGAAGTGGTGAGTGTGAAGCTTAGCTCCAAAGAGTGTTGGTCACCCTGGGTGCATTGATTTAAGGAGAGGATTTAAAAGGGGTGAATTATGATGGGATCCCTGGGACAAGGTCCTGGGATTGGAGCCTGTTCAGGAGAAAGGGCTCAGTCAGCTCCAGGCACACGTCGTACTTGCTCATCATCCTCCCAGGCTTGCAGAGACCATCTTGGTCCCCCATCAGGCCTCATCCGCACCCCGCCTAGGCTGGGAAAATGTGTACAGACATTTCTGGTGTCTTATCTGGATACTAGCAGTTCCTCCAACTGGAAGGCTGTTCTTCTGATTCCCAGCCTAAATATACTCATGACCTGTTTGTCTTTGCTTGATTTTGGGCCATGATTTTGCAAAAAATGTAACACCCAGCCCACATACGTACTTTAAAATGCTGTCTCATATCAGCTGCTCAGACAAAATCCTGCACTTCTTACATGTAGAAAAATCCTGGTGACTTTGGTGACTCTGCTCCCTGTATAATATTGGAATAAGGACTTGCAGCCTTGGCCTGCTCCACACCAGCTCCTTATTCCAGCAGCCCCTGACTGCTCAGACACGTATCCACACAGCCCAGGGCTTCCTTTAAAGTAGAGCAGGAGCTCCACGAGCAAAATAAGCATGAGTTGGACATTGGAGGTTCAAAGTAATGCTTTACATTCATGCAATAACGCTGCTGTAAACGCAAAACGCCCTGTCCTCCCATTTGGGGGTTTTGCAGCAGTTGAGGGGAACGGGCTTCAGCCTAGAACTTGAAGCTGCTGTGCAGCAACGCTGTGGTGAGCCTGACCTTTCTTCAAACCAGCATCCCTGTGAACGAATTAGGAGCATCTCCAGGCAAAACGGAGCTCGGGCTCTCTCCATCCCCCCGTGGCAGGGATTCCCTTGCTGTAGAGACTAGGGAGAAAAGGTTGCTCAGGGTCGTACCCAGTCGCTGCCGTCCGTGGGAATGATGCTGATGTGCCACCCACGGGTTTTAGCAGCAGATTCCTTGAAACACAGCGACGTGCCCACTGTGCTCATACACTGTGAGCTAGTTCACTTGTCAGCTGTAGATGAAAGCTCCCCAGCATCAACAGCAGCAGCAGCAGCATTCAAACCACTAAATTCAGCTTTGAAGTTAGCAACCCACTAAGCTATGGGGGCTGGCTTCTTTCTGCTGCATCCAGCGCTGACTCAGTGGGACGATTTACATCCTACAACTGTTTTCACAAGGAAAGAATAAAGAAAAAACATTTATTTTTTAAAAGCCAGTCTTGGGTTCTGGAGAATTGTTTGCAGCAAACTTAGCTGAGTTTCCATGCCCATTTATCCCTTGGCTTATTTGATGAGCTTGCCAGCAGGAAGGATTTTAATTCCTTTTCATCCCAAATTATTTTTTTTCCACAGCTGTGATATGAGATGGTTCTGCCAAATAATTTAGGCTCAAAATCTGACCTATATCGAATAGCGTAAGATACAGGGGATGTTTGGGGGATTTTGAATTGAGAGTTTATACTTCGCTGTAGGCTTTTAAATGAAAGTCTGTAAGAAAACAGTTTCATATTTCCTACCCTAATCTTATTTTTAAATGCTATTAATACCATAAGACAAGTGTTGATGTTCCAGTTGCAACAGTATACAAAAAAGGATCTTATGAAGCAGCCATATGAATAGATATAGAACCTCTATGTGTTTCACAGGACAGTTTCAAAATCTTTTATTCAGTGCCCATATTTCAGGTCATATCATCAGACATCAGCTTGATTGCTGGTGTCACCTGCAAGCAATATTAAAAGCTGTCATACAGCTTCTTTAAACATATTTGGCAAAAGGTGGGAAGCACAGAGGCCACCGGCACCCACATCTCAGTGCTCACAGCTCTGGAGCTTCATCACCTTCAGCAAAGCTCCCAACCCTCCTCTGCCAGACCCAGGGGCACGGATGTCATCAGGACATACCAACGTCCTCTGAGGACAGAGGGAAGGGCAAAGCTTTCTTGCTTGGCAAGCGGTCAGAGCATCATCCCAGGATGTGGCAGACATCAGTCCAAGTGCCTAAGGGGTATGTTTATGCCGTGCGGTACAAACACACAAGTCCGGGAAGCGACGTGCTGCGCTGAAATGCCTTGAGTCACTTTGCGGAGATAAGTACTATGTTTATGCTCTCCCAGATCTGAGTCTGCCTTGCCCATATATGGCCCACGAGATCAGCTTTGCCTCGGCTTTGCTTCCGAGGCTGGCAGGCGTGGGTTTTCACCCCTCGGCACGGATTTTGGGGGCTGCTGGTGAGTCTCAGGGCTGTACGTGGGTACCCACGCCACGCACGGGGATCCACACTCTCAGGCCCTGCGGGTTGGGGTCCACGCCAGCGGCACAAACTGGAGGGCCATGTCCCAGGCTGCTGGGCTGGAGCAAAAGGGGCGACCGTCGTCATCTGCTCCTGCGGAAGCAGCTGGACGCACAGAGCCAGCTGTGATGATGGTTCTAGTGGGTGTGTCCTCCCTGCCTGCAGGAAGGCCAGGAGACCTGGGCAAAGGGCAACGGCCAGAGTCACTGGGGAGCTGGGTAGGGAGGTGGGGAGAACTCCTTAAAAAAATCACGGAAAGCGACACAGTGGATGCTTGTGTAGGGATACAGAGGGCGTTTGGGTGTGGACATGGTGGGTGGTTGGGTGGGGAAACGGGGGAGCTTGTGGCTGTGGTAGGGGACTACCCGAGGGACGAAGGGTCTGCTCCGGGAAGAGAGCCTGCAGTGGGTGGGTGTACCGGCCCGCGGCCATCCCGGCTGCCGGGGCAGCCACAGCCCGCCCGGCGGGGGCACCACCGAGCTGCCCGGACCGACTGAGCCGTTGAGCGCCGGCGCTAGGACCCGGCAGAACTCCACCAGCCGGCGAGGAGGCGGGGCGGGGAACTACCCGTGACGAGCCACCGAGCCAATCAGCGGTGGGGCCGCCGCCGGCCTTATTTACATCCCGTCGCGACGCATCCAATGAGCGTGCGAGCTGCCGACCGCCTCGCTCGTGTCAACCGCCACCCCCCTCCGCGGGCGGCCCCGGAGCGGTCGCGGCTCATTCGGAGAATGGCCGCAGCCACGGCGTGCGGCTCCCCGCCTCCCCGCCCGCCCCGCGAGCACCCGCCGCCGCCGCGGAAGCGGGGCGACTCCCGGCGGCGGCAGGCCGCCCTCTTCTTCCTCAACAACATCTCCCTGGACGGCCGACCGCCCTGCCCGCCCGCCGAGAAGCCGCCGCCCGCCGGCCCGGGTGAAGGGGATGAGTCGGCGGCGGAGCCGGCGGGAGCCCTCCCGCGCTTGCTGTCCCCGCCGCCCGCCTGCCAACCGCCGCCGCCCGCCCTGCTGCTGCCCGGCGTCCCCCCCCCTCGTCGCCGCCGCCGGAGCGAAGGGGGAAGCGGAGCCTCCCCCCCGCGGGGGCATCTTCCTGCCGCAGCTGCTGCTGGGCGGCCCGCTCTGCCCGCCGCCCCCGGCGCCGCCCGCTCTGCCGGGGATGCTGGCGGCCGCCAAACCGGGCGCCCCGGGGCTGCTGAGCCCCACGCAGAGCGCTGCGGGCGGCGGCTTCGCGCTGGAGGCGCAGCGGCAGAGGTGAGCGAGGGGACGGGGCGCCCCGGGGCCGGCCCGCACACACACACCCCCCGCCCTGACCCCGCGGGGCGTGGGAAGCGGCGGGACCCTCCCCGGGCTCTGGGAAGAGCCGGACTTTCCCAGGCCCCTCGGCCGGCCGGCGGCTCGGCGGGGAGCGGAGCATGGGAAACGGCCGCCCCCGGGGAGAGCGGCCGAGGGAGGCGGCGCCGGCCCCGCTGTGCCTGCCCGCGGGAGGGAGCCGCTACCCCGGGGCAGCCCCTCGGGGGTGTGCGGGGGGGATTCAGCCTCGCAGGCAGCCGGGGAGAGTTGCCCGGGTCTGCCCGCGGCTTCGGGAAGCGCCGGTTGAGCCCCGGGGATGGAGGTAGGGCCGGGGATGCCCCGGCTTGCGGGGGTGCCAGGGGAGGGGGGCTATAGCTCATTCGCGGAGGGTCTGGCTGCAGGTCTGCGGTCTCCTGAACCCTGCCTCCTGCTTCTTCCCCCTTTACTCGGTTTTTTTTGCGTCCTTCTGTTGCCAGCTGAAGCCGACAGTTAATGGGCTCTTGCTTCCATGCGACAGGCACGCCGCTGATGTAGCACCTTCTCCTAATCTCTGCTGCTTGTCTGTGCAGTAACTCTGTATTTTAATAAACGCTTGTACGCTGGGAACTTTGAGCCAGGCTCAGGAGAGGATGTTCTGGCCTTCGGTGCAGGATTACAGTTGTGTTTCCAAGGGACTTCTTCTATCAGCCTGCAAGTGTTGGTCTTCTAATCGACTGGAAGGGCGGGCTCTTGCTTAGATCTTGGGGATTTGAGCTCTGAAGGAACTCTTTTCAGGCTGTTTCTTGCATAAACAGCTTTGTAAAGTGAGCTGGCCCTCTGAGCCCGCAGATAGGCGAAGCAGTATCAAAGGCTTTAAGTCTCTGTGGTCTTTGTAGCGGCTTCCAGAGCTTTGTTAGTGAGCTGAAATAGAGATCTTGTCTGTGCTTTAGAACCAGGGACCTTTGCTAATGCAGTTGATGCGTGTTCCCTTTCGGTGTGCATCTCCCGATGGAGGTGTCCTGTGGATCCCCAGGAAACGGCTGCTTGGAGGCTCAAGTGGCTTTGAAGAGAAGAAGCTGTTTGTCAGTAAGATGAGAGGGTCCTCTTGTGTGTTGTCTCTCCTGGGATTTTTTTTTTCCATCTTAAGCTGTCACTTATAACACATTGTTTTTCTTCTAGTAACGGAAGAGACTTTTCTTTCCTTGCTGCTTGGAGAAGTTGGAGCTAGGCCTGCTAGCTGGATGCCCTGTGTGCACAGGCTGCACTGTTGTGTTCTGGTGGTTTATTGAGCAGCAAAGGCTGAAGGAGGGGTGTTGCTGTGGCATGGCTCCTTCCTAGCGCTCCTGCTTCTCAGAAGCCTGTGTACTTGATCCTGTATTTCATTTCATCACTTTAAAGTTGTAGGTAAGGCTCTTGAGGGCAAGTTTTGCATCAAGAGCTTTACAAGCCCAGTTGCCTCTGTGGGTGTGACATTCATTGGGCCTGTGTGTGCAGAGTTCTGGACTGATGGAGTTTGTGTAAATGATTCGATCCTTCCCCTTCCCATGGCAAGTCAATAGGACACTAAGAAAATACTCCCGGCATCTTCTCATTTGATGTCCTTCCTGTCTTCTTTCCTTGGTATCTGATTTTAGATGTTGTGTTTTGCTGTAGTAATTCTAAATCAAACTACCTGAAAAGAATGACAAATCAGAAATAAAAGGAGAGAGAAATGTGAGGAGGTAATTAAGGCAATGAAAGGGCTGTGTCTGAGTAATGACCAAACAGACCATGATTCTTCAGCTTGGAAGAGATGGCTGAGAGGGCATATTGTATTGCAGTAATCATTTTGTTATACTAATTACAAGGGTGACTTGGAGTGAGAGAGTTTGTCTACTTCTTGTCTTTAAAGAAGAAAAGAGCGGAGGACATCCATGGAAACTATCAGGCAGAAGATCCACACCTTTACATGGAGATACACACATCTTCTGACAAAAGGACAGCTTTATGCTGCCTGTGGGGATGTGTTAGACTCCACATACCTCCTCCCAGTCACACTGGGCACAGGAGTGGGTGAGATGGACCCTCCCTCTAGTTATGATATCGCCTGCAACTTGCAGGGTGATGGACTTGGAGCATTATTTTCTCATGGATGGTTCTACATTTGCTCTGTGACTGTGACAAGGGGAGATGCGACAAGAAGCGATGCACTAACACCTGAGGAGCGAATCGGGAATGTTCTTTCCTGCAGAATGGTGGTCGTTATGCTGCTTCCTTTTCTGTGTGTGGCGTGTTGCTTGCAAAATAAGATTCAGAAGTTGACAATCAATCACATAATGGGTTTCTGTTTGTTGGGACTCGGGAATCTGCGTATAGCTTCGCCGCACAGTAATGCTGCTACTCTAGATAAGCTACCTCTGCGCATTGTGCAAAGGTACAGGCGTACAAAGTCATCAGAGGGAAGGGGGAGGTGGAATCTGTGCTGTAAATCTGGACATCTAATCTTTGGTGTCTGCTTAAGGCAGCTGCCCTCCTCAGAGTCCTTCTTTAGTCACCGTCAGGAGCTGCTTTGGCTTGGCCCTTGGTGGAGCCTCCCTTAAATGCGCCGGGAGCAGGAGCTGAAGGGTCTCCAGATCCGCTCTGTCCGTGCAGCTCTGTGCTGTGCCCGGGATCTCGTCACTGGGGCTCGTCCTGCTCCGTGGAGATCACTTTATCTACAACTGGGAGTTTCATCGGGCAGAGTTTTATTACAAAACTTGATCTTGTTTGACTTGATTGCATAGTTGCAAGAAGGCGATGAGACTGGCTGGCATAGCTCAGGGCAGGTTGTGACAGCACCTCTCCTGGAGTCGTTGGTTATAGTAATAATAACACTAATAAGCAACAGGTGGGATCTTTGGTGGAGCCCAAGGAATCGGTGAGCTGCTCAGCTGATGTAATGTGGAGTTTCTTGGAGTTGTTGAGTAGCTGTCAGGTCCTCTAGGATGGAAACTTCAGCCGTGCGGCTCCCTCGGAGGCGCTGCTCGATCTGGGTGCTTGGTTTCATTGCGCTGCTGGCTGAGCATTATCAATGCAATGACTCTAACCTTCTACGTTTGTTTTCCTAAGGAATCTTCTGTTTACAGGATCTTAAATAACAAGGCTGTGTCATACCAGCTTGCTTAACCTGCTTGCCATCCCTCCTCCCCTCTCCTTTTCCATCTTGCTCAGTTCTTTTGTTCTTTCAAAGAAGCCTCACAGAAAGCAGCGGAGGGAGGCAGCAAACAAGGAACAAATCGGCATTCATGGATTTCTAATGAATTTCTGCAGCTGGGTCTAAAGCTGGCAGAGCTTTCTGGGGAAGCACAGATAACTGAGGGCCCTGAAAACAACCAGGTTATGAAAGCATGAAGAGTGGGAACAACAGCCCTGAATGTCAGTGCTTGTTGTGCTGCTGAGGTTTCAGTGCAGTGTAAAGCAGCTGGCTTTGTCATATGTTGGTTGCATTTTGCTGGGCCTAAGAATAAATACGGAGGCCAAATTATTTGCAACTGATGCTTTAGTGTCCTTGATGTTAAGTGGTCAGGGAGCTGAACTGAATGCTCCTGGTTGCTGATAAATCAGAAATGACTGAGCTAATTTAGGTCATTTTAAGGGTGGGAGTATAAGCAGTAGTTGATAACAGCAGCACTTTGGACCAGCTCTGCTTTTAAGTGTTAATTGGACGCTGGATTGCTGACATAGGTGTGATCAAATTAGTTCCTTGGGTGGAATGGCAGAAATGCTTGGTCAGACTTTTATGCTGATGATGTTAATGTGTTGTTTTGTCCTGCTGTCAGCTTAGCTGCTGTTTTCTCTTCAAGAAATATAAATATTTAAAAAACGCAGCCCTCTACTAATAGATTTTGTTGAGATGGGTGAAATATAATGTTTAAAAGTTTTGATTTTCATTTCGAGCCTAATTTGGAATAACCTGAGCACACATGGTGCTTTTCAGTAGCAGCAAGATCTGTCGGAACTGGCAAGCTTTGACCTTTCAGGCACCAAGAGTAGACTGGGATGTGCTGCTTGGGGCTGAAAATGAACATATTCTAAACCTGAACTTTATTTAAAAGTCAGCTGAAATATGAAGGCTGCAGGCTCCTCCTCGGCAAGCAGTTTGCTTCAACGGCGCTCTCATATTTGCAACCGCAGGTGAATTGCATGTGTCCATTATTAAAATGTTTATAATTTATATCTGCCTGTACTATTTATTGTCAGACATTCCCAGACAGGTATATTAATCAGAAGAAGTTGTATGCCTAGCAGGAAACTTGCAGATCAGAAAATCCCCATCCTTGTATCCCATGCACCGCTGCGAATGGGTCTGGGTTGAACAGTCCTAGAACCTTTTGACACCAAGGTCATTTGACCTCTTCATTTAAGAGTCTGGAGACTTTTAACATAACCCATGGATGGATCCTGTAGTTTTTCAAAGCAGTTGTGCAGGAGCCCTAGTGGTGGGCTTTGGGATGCTGTGGAAAAGGGAATGTGCTGGAAGCGCTGTTTTAATCTCTCGTTTTCCCTCGCTGTTCCTTTCTGCAGAAGGCCATGAGGCTGGTTGGAATGATATTTGTTGTGTCGCTGCTTCGAGTCACCAGCTGAGAGGGGAAAATGCTGCCACATGACATATAAAAAACTGGATTTCCCATTTCAAACCTCCAGCAAGCAAGTCCTGGAGGAGTGTTAAGGACAGTGAGGAGGATGTGGTTAGGTTGTTGGGGCTCCTTACCATAGCTCTACTGAGCCCCGAAATCCTTGATAGTTGCAGAGATGTGGGCTGCCCAAACTTGCATCTGCTTGGCTGACTGACCAGGTAGCTGTCTCACTTAGCTTTAGGTGCAGCTTCTTCCAGTCTGTCGTGTGCTCTTAGCACAGTTCAGAAGAGTTACTAGTGGTAGTGTTGTTGGTTTGAGTTTTTTGTGAGCACCTATGAACCGTGGGATGAGATAGGGAACAATCTTTGCTTTCGGTTTTGAAGAGTAGCTCTGAACTACAGATGAGCTCTTCTAATCTGGGTTTGGGTATGGTTTGGTTTCGACGGGGGCGAAAAAAGTGGAGGGAAGGGAAGTGACACTTGCAAAATTCTCTATTAAATCTATTTTAATTTCCTGCAGTATGTGTTTTAGTTATAGTAAATCTTGCAGACTTGCCTTCAGCTGTCCTGTGTTCCTCCTTTTTCCATCTGTCAACCAGTTAAGGCTGTCAGGCTGAGCAAGCTTGAAAATGCTTTTGAGCCTTCTTTTGAAGATTGTTCTGAAGTCTCTTGGCTCTGTGGTTTGACTTTAAAAATGCACAATCTGACACGCACGTGGGCATAACAAAGTTTGGATTCTTTAATGGGCACAAGGTATTGTTGATAAAGTAGGTGACTGCAAATGGAGGTTGCTCAGCTAAAGCCGCTCGGTCGTGCTAGCCCTTCAAATGCAGAGCTTTACGCTCCCTTGTTTTATAGCTGTGCATATAATTTACTGTAAATTATTATAGTTAATGTCTGAAAAAAGATGTGAAAGGAAGAAACTTTAACTGGTCTTGTAAGTGCAAGCCAAGCAAAAGTGTTTCACAAGGTAACCCTCTGCTTCATGGGATGTATCGAGTCCTTAAAACGAAAAGCTGTTGTGTTTGCTCCCTGGCCACAGCACGGGCTGAACTGCTCCTGCTCAGAGCTACTCGCTCGACAGCACGGGCAGATTTGAGTTTGCTCTGTTGTCGCTGTGATTTAAGCAAAAAGTTTTGCCCTGGTAAGGCTGTAGCCTCTTGATTGTGGGTTGGAGAGGATGACTGATGTTGAGTTGGGAAGAACCAAGTGCCCATAAAAGAGAGACTTCTCCCTAAGCTTTCTTTGGCTGGGCTTCCTCCAGTCGCATGTTTTGAATTTTCTTCTCCTTCCCAGCTAAAAGTTCCTCTCTTTTTTTTTTTTTCTTCTCTCCTTCCAAACTTGGGAGTTTCATTGTGCCGAAGGCTTTTATTTTAACAAAGCAGATGACAAAATGACAGCATCATCTCACGGGGAAGTGCAGGAATACTTCTAGCATGATGCCCCCAGTGTTATCAAGGACGCACTCGGCACTTGACTGGCCTCTTTTGGTCAGCAGCTCGGCGCTTAGTGAACAGAGCCCAGAACCAGGCTGGTGAGCTAGGAACACCTCCAGAAACGGGCAGAAATTTGCAGAAATCCAGCGACTGGTTTTATTCTGGCCAGCATATCTAGGTTTAGGGTTTTTATGAGAAGCAGCAGGGATTTTAGGAGTGGGCTCTGGGCACAGCAAACCTTGTATCTGGTTTGGCGGTTCTGTTGCACCAGATGGCTTTCATAACGCTGGAAGGCATTATTTTATCCTTGGGTTGTCTAAATGCTCTTAGCACCAAAACAATGGGATTTGTGAAACACAATGAATACAAAGGTCGTTTCCTAGTAGCATTAGGTCTTAATCATATATGGTTGTGAAGTAGCAACCGCTGTGAAGGGTATCTCATTTCTTTCCTTGTTATGATTTAAAACTCTTCTGGGCTTAGTGAGCTTCCCACTTACTCTGCCTCCACCTTCATTCAAATTATATTTAATTTCTTTTTCTTGCCTCTCCCGTAGGCTGCGTGACACATTCCTTGTCCTTGCATGTGGCTTCAGTGGTATTTGAGCTCTCCTGGGTGTTTGGAACCAACAAGAAAGCCCCGGATGCCTTTTCAATTTTATAAACAAACCTTGAATAAGAACACAAAGGTGAAGAAATTGGGCCTCATCCTGAGGCCTCCCAGAGGGATGTGCTTGGAAGCATAGAAGTACTTTCTATGCTTGTGTGGCTATTTTGGGTTTACTCTTTAAAATGAAGAGATCACTGGAAGAATAACTTAAACTATCCCTGCTGCAAGACTTCTATTTATTCTCTGGCAGCCTGATACTCAAACAAATGTCAGAAGGAGCTCCTTAGGATAGTGGCCTGCAATCCAAATGGCATGTTTGTGGTGCCATAAAACAGTGAGTAGCTGACTTTGTGAAGAAGGAGAGCTTAACTGTGCACTTACTATTGGTTTTGCAGGGTGTCTGCTGCTGCCTCTCGCTGAACATCAGAACTGAAACCGTCTCTCCGTGAGAATAGGTTGCTCGGTGCTGGGCTCTTCGTGGTGTAGATTCTTCATTTGTTTTGCTAAACATGTGGGTTTGATGGTGACTCAGTCTAAATGTTGTCTCTGAGTTCTTTTGGCTTTAATTACCATGGACTTGTTGTTGCTGGTGAGCTGTACTCCATCTGCTTTTGAGCAGGAAGCTCATTAATGTGAGCACCGGGGACTGATCTGAGAACGGGGATGCTCACACTCGTACACCTGAGACACAAGCCTGAAAGCAGTGAACGTCTCCTGAGCTGAATTAAGTAATGGCAGTTGCGAAAAAGTAAGCTTAAAAACTGGAACTGGTTTTCTTTATGCCTTGATGCCAGTGTTTTACCTCGTCAACCCAAAGCACAGTTCATAGCTGGTTGTTGGCTTGCCCGTAAGGAAGGAAAACAACACCGTTTAATCTTTAGAAGATGTCTTGGCAAAACGAATCCGACGGGTATGTCTTCCTATTGTAAACAGGATTTGGGATGTGGATTTCTTGTGTAAATTACCTTTGACAGTTGTTACTAAGCTAGTGCTTCCAAAATCTGATAAATTGTTTTTGTGTCTGTTATATTAACATAACTCAGTCCCTTGACAGCTGCGATTGTACTGAGACCCCTTACAGAGAGACACCCGTAGTATTAAAATAAAACTCTTTCAAGTGAGAAACGGGAAACCAAATTCTATTAGCCCCTAATTCTACACAGTAATTAAAAATCCTTGACCTCCCCCATTCCACCCAGCCGTTAGCAGTACGTATGGCCAAAGAGCAACAGAGGATGTAAGCCTTACTGCTAATTTTAGCCCGGTGCCTGGGGGTGGGTGACTGCGTGGGTACGTGCAGCCGTGGCATCCTTCCCCGGCAGAAGGGCGAGGGATGCAGCTCCATCTGGAAGAAATCTGCCCTGCTGGTCCCTGTGGCTGGAGGAGGTCTCAAGTCCTGGTACTGTGTGGCGTTTGCAGTGTCTTTGGCAGTCCTACAAGTGGTGACAAGTCATGGCAGGAGGTGGGCTCTGTGTCTTGCATGGGTGACAGTAGCTGAACGCTGACTGAGCTCGCTCGGCGTGTTCAGTTCGGAAGCCCAAACTTGTCCACGTGAGAGGTGGGGGTTAACTGGGATGGGAGGAGAATCACGGTAAGATTTTCAGAAACTTCAGATTCAGCCCTTTGGGAAGGAGCAGGACCTGCTGGTCCATTCGCCTGTGGTGGCAGAAAGGGAGGAACCAGAAGGTTAAAACAGAAGCTTTAAAATGGCCAAAGGGCAGCTGCATGCAGAGGCTTAAGATCACTGGCCACTGTAAGGCCCATTATTAAGGATTAAAATGAGATTTTATGAGGCCTCTTAGGGAGTCTGGGAGGGCTAGGCAGGGACACGGGTGCCCAGAGGGCTGCCCCCTTTGAGGTCTCGGTGGCCCAGGTGTGCAAGAGACTTGCATGTGCCTGAAGCCACATCTGATAGCACAGGGTTGGTATCTCTTTTACGTTCAGCTGCTAAAGAATGGTGAACACTTCCAACTACAGCAACATCCTGAAGCTTTGCTCTTATCCTCGTGGGTGTCTGCAGGTAGCCCAGCCCGTGAGCGGAAAAGGGGGCAAATACTCTTGGCAAGCCATCAGAAAGGTCACTGTTCTTTAATCCGGAGCTGTGATTTAGCCAGCTTTTTCCTTTCAATTGGTAAGACGGGACACGTGGGGATTACCGGAGCTATACATAGATTGCTCTTGGCTGTGTCCTGTTCTGCTGGGAACACTTGAGGACAGTGCCATCCTTGGGGCTGGGGACCCTCTCTGCTGCTCACCCATTGCTGGTCACCCTCCGCAGAGAGCGTCTCTGCCTGTGCTCAGCGGGGCCCTGGCAGGACTAGAAGGGGAAATCACTGAAGCTGGAGGCACTCACGAGTTGGGTTTCCTCAGTGGGAAACCCATCAGAAAGGATAAAAGTGTAGGCTGGCTACTGCTTCCCAGGATGGGAGTGAAAATGCAATTCTGAATTTAATTTGATGGGGGTTTTATTTGAACACAAGGGGTTTTGTCAGGTTTAAGTGCATGTTCAGCTCATCAGGGGTTCGGTGTTGGATTCCGTGTGCCCATGTGTGCACAAGGAGATAAGCTAAGGCGTAATCCAGGACTCCTCTGCTCGATAACCCCTTATCTCTGAGCATGTGCTGCACGTGGTTTCCTTCTTGGTGGGTCCCTTCGCGGGGGGGTGCTGGCTGTGTAAACACAGTTGCTGGGTTTAATATCGAAGTTTTGGGAGCGTCCTGCTTTATTGTCCCCTAAATTAGTGGGGGAAGCACCCAAAAGTGAGCTCCTGGCCGAGGGCGTACAAGCAAGCAAACCCTCGATAGCTTGACAGAAAATAGTTGGTATTGGCTAACGTGCCTGTTCGAACTTTTCTTTAGGATACTGTTGAAATTACAGCCTGTTCCACAGAACTCATTAACACTTTAATAATGGGTACTTAGATTTCTAATTAATACGTATCAGTAAGGGTGTGTGCAAGGTAACTTAGAGTGTGTGTAGATTTTAGTGTTCTGTTTTGATATTTAGATTACATTTGGCAACAAATGCTCTGTGTCAAGTATTTGAAATCCTTTGAATTCCAGTGGATCAGAACACAAGCAAGAAGTGTTATCCTAGGTGAAGCTAGGTGGGGCCGAGTCTGGCTGGATGCCTGTGTCTAGTGGGGTCCCTCAGGGGTCAGTGCTTGGGCCGGTGCTGTTTAATATATTCATCAACGATCTGGATGAGGGATTAGAGAATGTTGTCAGCAAGTTTGCTGATGATACGAAGTTGGGGGGAGTGGTTGACACACCAGAAGGCTGTGCAGCCATTCAGAGAGACCTGGACAGGCTGGAGGGCTGGGCGGGGAGAAATCTGATGAAGTTTAATAAGGGCAAGTGTAGAGTTTTGCACTTGGGAAAAAATAACCCCATGTGCCAATATAGGTTGGGGACTGCCCTGCTGGAGAGCAGTGCAGGGGAAAGGGACCTGGGGGTTCTAGTGGACAGCAGGATGACCATGAGCCAGCAGTGTGCCCTCGTGGCCAAGAAGGCCAATGGCATCCTGGGGTGTATTAGAAGGGGAGTAGCAAGTAGGTCAAGAGAGGTCCTCCTGCCCCTCTACTCTGCCCTGGTGAGGCCGCATCTGGAATATTGTGTCCAGTTCTGGGCCCCTCAGTTCAAGAAGGACAGGGAGCTGCTTGAGAGAGTCCAGCGTAGAGCCACAAAGATGGTGAAGGGAGTGGAGCATCTCCCTTATGAGGAAAGGCTGAAGGAGCTGGATCTCTTTAGCTTGGAGAAGAGGAGGCTGAGGGGTGACCTCATCAATGTTTATAAATATGTCAAGGGGGAATGTCAGGAGGATGGAGCCAGGCTCTTTTCAGCGGCGTCCACTGACAGGACAAGGGGCAATGGGTGGAAGCTGGAACACAGGAGGTTCCAGAAAAATATGAGGAAAAACTTTTTCACTGTGAGGGTGACTGAGCACTGGAACAGGCTGCCTAGGGAGGTTGTGGAATCTCCATCTCTTGAGACATTCAAAACCCGCCTGGACGCGTTCCTGTGCGCTCTAGTGTAGGTGATCCTGCTCTGGCAGGGGGGTTGGACTAGATGATCTTTGAGGTCCCTTCCAACCTTTAACATTCTGTGATTCTGTGATTCTGTGAAGCTGCTTAGCCCAGGATATGCAAGTCGATGTTTTTCCATCGAAGCTAGCAGCTGCTCTGTTGATTCTGGGCTGCTTATTGTTGAAGTGTGAATTGACTGTGTGAGAAGAGAGAAAGGAAAAAATGTGTAAAACTAAGTACAGCCTGCTCCAGGTGTTACATTTTGCAGCATACTCCAAGTACTGCAGTGTCCAATAAAGGAGTTCTGTAGGTATTTAATGGCACTGAGGAATCTAGCAAGTCCCTCTCGGACTGCAGCGAGGGAGCTGTGTTGCTGTAAAACGTGGACTTGAGCGTACAAACAGTTTGGGGTGCTCTAACTGGGTTGGTGAGACCTCTTTACGTACACCTTGGTTTGAGATCTGAGGGAGAGTGTCTTGCTTGGCATCCAGGATTCCTCCAAGGCGACAGCTTCACTTGAGGACAGAAAATACTATTTACAGGCGTAGCTGAAAGTGAGGTTTCCTGTTGGCGGAGCGGGGATGAGTCACTGCGGTTTTGAGTCAAGGGGCAGGATTCTCCCTTCACGGCAGCAGGTTTTTACTTCCAGATGTGCTCTTAGAGCAGCAAGTTCAGGTGTTTGTCACTCTTCTCCCCCTTACTGAGAAAACGAGGCAGTGTTTAGAAGGTGTAGTGCTTTGGATGGGTCTCCGCCACGGTGGTGAGCACATCCTCACCGACCCTGTGGGCAGCTGCATCCACAGCACTGGAGTTAGTAGTAAAGCTCTAGCTGTGCCCTTCTCAATCCATCCCGTTACTTATACTGGCATCCTTTCACAGAGCTACAAGGGCTGTTTTGCACCAGTGACTGTTCTCGGTGGCATTCACTGTGTTTGCCCTTTACTCACCACACGTAGTGTCTTTGCATCCAACCAGATGTTTCCCAAGAGGGAAGGAGGACTGAGGATGTTTCCATCTGCATCCATACCTAGAAATTTGAGATTGGTTTCCACATTTCATGAAGGGTGTTTTGTTTGTTTCTTTTTTTTATTGCAAGTTAAATGCCAAAGTAGACTAGAGAACTATGTATAAGCATTAAATGCTCCTGTGCAGTTCTCACAGAAAAGAGGAAAGAAAAAATATAAATTTAAAACCCAAGTGCTGGTGAAGGTGTTGAAGCTGTGCCAAGGATGCTCTTCTGTAGCTCCTGTAATAGCTGCTGATTTGTAGGAGGTGGTCTCTAGCGATATTGAAGGTGCTAGTACTGTAGGAGGATTTACCTCTTGTGTTTGCGGGAAGGGACATTAATTTTTCATCCTCCTACCTGTTTGAATTGCGGTCTTTTTTTTTTTTTTCTTTTAAGAATGCCTGAACAGCACTGCTGAGAAACTAAAGACAATTTCCTTCTAGGGGAAAAAAATTAGTTTTATACGGGAGTTTAAACTATTTCACTGGAAAAGGGTGTTAACTGTATTTCATAAAGGAGATTGTATGCACACTTTAGCATTCCTTCTTTTTACGTACTTGAAGACACAAAGAAAATAGAATTGTTTCTTGTGAACTTGTGAAGAATGAGGAATTAACCTGGTTTCAGGAATACTCAAATTGAAGTGACCTTTATGTCAATGTAGAAGGAGGAATAGCAGAACACCATCTTTTCTAAACTGCTGGTTTTAGTGTTCTGGGTATAGGCTGAGGCAAAAGGGGCAAATGCCGCTGTTCCTAATGATCTGCTTTTGGTGGGAATCTGTAATTTCATAGCAAGTCCTGCACGCTGGTGATGCTGCCTGTAAAGGCAACGTGCCATGTGGAGGGGAACTGCCACGTCTCGCTGGCACAGGTTTTATCAGGCAGCTTTGGCAATAGCTTTGAGTAGCTCAGAAGAAAAGAAATAACTGGCAAGAAGGGGGGAAAAGAAGAGGTGAAAGCACCTGTTTTGTTACTTGGACAATCTGCATTTCTAGACACCACGCTTAAAAAAAGAGACACGTTTTTGTTCACATCCAGAGCTCTTGTGTGTATCTTCTGTAGCAACAAAATAGTGTGGTTTGGTTTCCGACCCGGCTCGGGGTGCTGAGGAGGAAAGGCAAAGTCACTGCAGCTTGGCAGGCGGTCTCAGAATCCTGAAGTGCTGGTCTTTAAGACCACACTTAATCCCAAGTAGCCTTTTTCACATCTATAACTTGAGTCAACGGAAACTACAAATGGCTTGTGTGACTAAAAACTCTTCTGTAGCTGTTAGCAATTAATAAATCCCATTTTTCTTGACGTTTTCCCCTACCCCTTGCACCCACCCAAGGTGCTGTGCTTTTGCTTTGGCGTTGGACTTTCACTTCCAGGCATGAGAGCCTGACCTTGGTCTGTCTGAGCAGTTTGGCCACTCGTGGGGGCCGGAGCTCTCGTGCAACTTGAAGTTCTTTTTTTTTTTTTTTTTTCAAAAGTAGATCTTGTCAAAGCTGAGTCCTGCAACTTTTGTCTTATATGCTCCTCTGACATTAATGTCCATAACACTGTTGTCTCTTACTTGAATTATGGTGTGACTTTGGAAGAAAATGTTGGATTTGAATGCATGTGGCTTTTGCTGAAGATGTAGCACAACTGTATGCAAAACAAAAGCAGAAAATATGGAATCTGATAGTTGTAGTGTCAGTGTTTTGCTGGTGGCAGTTTAATTTTTTTTCCTATGAAAATTGCAGTCATACTTTCACAACTCATTTTTAAATCTCTATAACAAAACATGACTTGACTTTGACAATAGTAAAGTGTCTTGCTCTGGCAAAGTCTACTTTTTTGCTTATGTGTAATATCCTGTTACACTAACTCACATGATTCCTACTATTATTCTCCTTGCATCCTCCATTCTGGGATTTCAGATGGATACTAAATACTCTTTGCTTCGTCTAATAGCCCTGCCTATTGTTTTCTGGAGAGAGCTGTCAATTTTATTGAGCTACTGTCATAGACACACAGTCTGACTCCTGCAGCTGGAGGTGACTGTTCAGAATCAAGAATACACACAGATGTTCAGTCGTCGTACAGATGTACCTGTATCTGCTCCACAGATTGATATGAAATGACTTATTTCCTTGCCTTGATCATGGTGGGGCTTTCTGTGATATTTCTTGTGAGATTTTACATGAGTATTTTGATGCTTTTTAGGTGTTAACTTCTAGACAGGTGTTCTATGTGTTGAAGACAGTGAATACTCTTGTTTGAAGTTTGTATAAATACGTGTTTTAAGGGTCCTAGAGGGGGAGACAAGTTCTTGGCCTTTTTAGAAACTTCAAACTCCTAGTTAAGCACTTCCAACACCAACAACAAAATCCATAAAACCTTCCATTTGTCCTAAGAGCTCATAGATCTGTTGCAGTTCATAAACTCGGAGGCCATGAACTAATACTGTTCACTCTTCGTGGTGTTGTACATTTTACAGAAGGCGTTTTATCTCCCAGCGCTGCTCTCTAGACTTTTTAGAAGACATAGTGGAATATGCCAGTGTACGAAGGTACTTTTTTTCCTCAAAAGCAGCATTAATCTCAACTCGTTGCATGCAGTCCTCTCCTCCCTCCACCCTCTTCCACGCCAATATCTGAGGTCCTGCATGCTAGTGCTGCCATCTGATCATACAACTGGCATCCCTTTTTTTTCTCCTTTTTTTTCAGAGCACTTAATGGATGTTTTTGGTTTTTTTCTTTTCTATAATTGCAGAACCAAGCATATATCTGGGTCTCCGAGGCACAAAAGTTTGAAGAAGATGCACTTCATCAAGAACATGCGGCAGTACGACACCAAGAACAGCAGGTAACTCCTGGAGGTCAGGGTGCCTCGTGATGTCCTTGGGATCTTGGTTTTTTACACCCTTCTACCGAAGGCAGTAGGTGCTCATATCTGCTACATCTGCAGCAGTATTCTGATGGTTCTGCCAGCATACTTTGAGGAGGTGAAATCATTCTATTCTAACACCCTCCTTATCTCAGGCCCACAGAGGGGTCAGAGCTGAGGTGGATTTAAGGAGGGTGGTTAGGTTCAGCCAAATTCTTGGCTCATAGTTGCTGGGCTGAAGAGAAAGAGGCGGCTGCGTTCATGTTTACTATTAATAGAGGTGCGAGACTTCATCTAAATGTAAAATACTGTCTAGGGCTTTGCACAAGGTTTCTGTAAAAATTACATAAATATAGATGCAGACTTAAAGACTGGTATCTCCTCTGAGGAGCTCCCAAGGTGATGGCAGTTACTGAACGCTGGGGTTTGATATAGAACTTGGCTCCAAGGACCTACAAGGTCAGAATGAAACCTCTGGTTTTGTGCTGCTTTCTGAAAACACAAAATCCACCCTGTATCTATGTAACTTACAGAGCAATTTAAGAGGAGGTCTGTATTCGTGTTCTGTAAAAAGCTGCTTTAACTTCTGAATCTTAATTTTTACCCCGGTCTTTTCCTGTCTGCTTACAGGATAGTGTTAATCTGTGCTAAACGAACACTGTGTGTGGCTTTTTCTATCCTACCTTATGGGGAGAGCTTACGGATCAGGTGAGTCATCTTTAACTGCTCTGTGAAATGTCTGGACTGTTTTTTCAAAAAGATCTTTTACAATGAGCATGGTTGGTGTAGGTCTGCTGTTTTGAAGCAGGCAAACTTAACTTACTATTGATGTGTAAGGACAGAGCAGTAAAATCAGACATTGCCAAAGTGTCAGTGTTCAAATAGAAAAAAAAAAAAAAAGGTGGGAAGATAGACTTTTCTTCAGGTGTTTATTCCTGTTTTAGTACTCTAGTCCCATGAAATCCCTGAAACCAAGTTTGAACAGATGATGTGGTGTTTTGTAGGATTTCTTGTACTCCTCAAGTGGACAGAAATCAACTGTCTTTAGTGCAGCAAACAACAATGTCAGCAAAAAAAGCACACAGGGAAGGATGCTGTTGCCTTTCCTGGAAACCTTCAAGGCTTTATAGTGAAGTTACATCCAAAGAAATTCAAGATGCTCTTCTGTTTTTCAGCTCTAGGCCATGACTGTCACTATTTGCAATCTAAGGAAAACAGGAACAGTTTACACCAATTGAAACAACTTTTAGTGTTTGTACTACATTTTCGCATAGAACTATCGATATGATCCCTTACAAAACCAAAACCTGCTAACTGGGCTTCCCTGCAGCTTTGCTCAGTCCCTTGTGAAATCTAAGTTGATTCTGTGACGGTCTGTGATCTACAAATGTACAATAGAAAACACTAATTCTATTCTGATCCACTTCTGCCAAAACAATAGTATTGTCACTTCTGTCCTGTCCATAACTTACAGGCGAAGGAAACGGATGTTTAGTGGTGGGAATGGTATTGTATGCAAATACGCTCGCCATAAAAATAGTTGATGGGAAAATATTCTCTCCCTTCACAGCAAACAGCAAGGTCACTGGAGCTATTTTAGAGCAGTTCTGAGCACTGTGCTGTTCTTCTTATAAGCTGGCAGTGCAGTTCTTGAGCTGAAAGCTGCTTCTTCACATTGGAATAGAGGTGACAAAGCTGCATGCTGCTGTTGCTGGAGCAGTTCTGCTAGAAGCCTTAATTTTTAATTTGAGCTTGTGTGCACAGTAGCTGGAAAATTGCAATTCAAAGGCAAATCCTGGAAAACTAGTACTATACATGATGTTTGCTGTTAAATTTTGAGCGTTGGTGTGTTAGGAATGGGATGGTCTTACGCAGAGAGACCATGTTAGTTTTCCTTTAATAGGTCTGTTGGTACAGGCTTTTGTTAAAATGAGATGAAATGCGATTCTTTGATTAATGAACTCCTCTATTTTCAAAAGAGTAGTTAAAAATCAATGCTTTCATGGAGAACTCTGACCTGGTGGTGTTGACCATAGCTAATGGATGGATCTTGTGTTTACCATAGAGGAAACTGGGCTTGTGCCACACTGTATAACAGCATTTCTGATCTGCATTTAGTGATCTAAAAATGGAAGGACAGAAGCAGCGTCATCCTTCTGGGGGAGTTTCAGTCTCCACTGAGATGGTGCTTGGACTGGAAGGCGTAGAGCTAGGTGCTGATGGCAAGGTAAGGACTCTTCGTTGTTGTTGTTAGTTTTTATTTGTCTCTTGATTTGTAATGCCAGTGACAAAACCACTGACTGGAGCAGGGGACAGCAGGTGGGCAAGCTGGCTTCTTTCACTGTAAAACCACTTCTTGCTGGGGCAAATCAATTTCTGGATGGGAAAGCACTGCATAAACTGAGAGCTGTGACTTTTCAGAGCAGCGGAAGTTTGTTTAGATCCTTACTTTGAAATTTTAGGCTTGTGACAAAGCTGCTGCTGAGGAGGCTGTCGAAGCCTGTGATCACTTCTGTCTCCGTTTGTGGAGAATTGATTTAACTCTGGTATCTCGGGCAACATGAGTGATGTTTTGATAGAAATATGGACAACACGTATACCCCTTTAGTTAAATTTATAGACAGAGAGAGCTTTCCTCATGTGATTCTCGCCTTTGCCACCCCTCTAAATCTTCTACAACACTTCCATACTGAAATTCTGGGAGTGAGGCATTCCTCAACGTAACTTTTCCTTTTCTTTCTGTCATCACAATTTCAAGGTCCCCACTCCCAAATACACACTCCAGGGGACTCTTGAGTTGGGCAATCCTAGGTGCCTGGACGTAAGCTTTTCAGTAAATTTCCTCCTATGACTACTGCAACTTTCTCTCCTTTAAGGTTGTGTCCTATGCAAAATTCTTGTATCCGACCAATGCCCTGGTTGTTCGCAAAGCCGACACCCATAGTGTTGTCGCCTCCTGTCGAGCTAGTGCTTCACGGAGTCTTCCCGGGTCAAGGTACAAACCTGTGACAGCAAAAACGATACCAGCAGGAACAGATATCGGTAAGGGACAGCTACTGGCTTTGCCATCACTTGTGCGTTGCGGCAGAAAAGCCTAAAAGGAATATATTTGTCTGAAACAACTGCAATTGGTAAAGTTCACTCTTGGGAAGGATGTGCTGCAGCTGGAAGGAGGCTGGGTTTAGCACAGCCTAGTAAAGAAGGCTGGTTAATGAAGTATAAATGAGGAGCCTTAGGACTGAGACCTGCACACGTTCCTTATATCCTCCATGCATTGAGCCTAGTTCTGCTAATACAGTTCAAGGAGCACAAAGCTTTTTCTTTGGAAATGTGAAGTTTTATATTGCTCAACAAGAAACATCTGGCGTACCTGGATGCAGGTTGCCTCCTTGCCTGAGACCCTTACTGTTTGGTGTCTGAAAGCTTTAAATTCCCTGTTTTCTCTTTACCTCGTGACCCAATGTGCTTTCCTTGTTCTGTTAGGAAGTGAAGCTGGGGAAGCTGCAGAGTATGATCCAAATCTTCTGGATGATCCTCAGTGGCCCTGTGGAAAACATAAACGTGTTCTCATCTTTGCCTCTTACATGGTGAGTGGCTCTCAATGACCAAGTCTTAAAAACTCAGTAACCGTTTGCTTTCAAGAAGCAAATGACAATGTGAAGGTATGCATCAGGTTGGTCCTCAGCAAGCTGAGTGTACAAACTCAACTATTTTATAATTTTTTTAATTCACAAAAAATCACATTGGCCTTGAGGTGGCAATTTCTTGTCATTTGCTTCTTGTAAGCAGAAATGTCAAATTGTGAATAATAAAATTCAGGTTTGCCTTTGCATTGGCATTTTTGGAAAACTTGTTTGCTGTCAGTGCTGTTCTCAAGGGAAATGATAAATTTTGCCTCCTGTGTTTCAGACCACAGTCATAGAATATGTGAAACCCTCGGACCTTAAAAAGGATATGAATGAAACCTTTAGAGAGAAGTTTCCTCATATCAAGTTGACACTGAGCAAAATTAGGAGGTAAGAAACAAACAATAACGAGAACTCCTACGCTGTACAAGGCTGCTTTATATCTTCCTCTTGTATGAAGCAAATACTTGGTCTATTAATAGTATATATGATTAAACACTCATCTCTTGTTGCCAGTTTTGCTGACTGTAGGATGACAGCCCAGTACAGGAATGTTTAGGATGCTGAGGAAGGGTAACAGTTGGTTTTCACAGATCCACCTAAAAGGGTTTTCTTTCGCCACCTGTGCTGTACTAACACTTGTAGTCAGTTGACAGTAAAGCAGTATTAACCTTGAAACTAATATGTGCAACCTGATTGTTTGGCTGTAGTAACTGGATTCTTTTTCTGGATCCTCTGGCTATTTTTGCCTTTCAGTTGCCAGACTCGCTGATGACCACGGACTCTAACAAGATTCTAGGATTAAAGAGGTTAGGTCTGGGGAGTCTTGGCAAGGAAAAACATTTCGTGAAGGCAGGACTATGCCACACAAAATTCCTCATCTTCCAGGAAATGGATTTGGCCGCTCATCAGCGAGATGCGCTGTTGCGCCTTCAGAGACCTGTGATCTTGCTGGTATCGCACAGCGGTGAACGCAATCAAGGCCTTCTGAAATAGCCAGCTTAAACACGATTCTGCTGATTCACCAGGGCTACATGAAACTCGGCTCCAGGCAGAAGGCTTGCTCAGGCAGAGTCTGTGTTTTACCAGTGTCCTGCATATTCCTCTTTGTAGCTGTTCTGAGTAGTGTGTTCACGCAGAGATGTTCTTGCAGGTGTAGCATGGGTGGCATCCACCGTAAAACCTGCCTTAATGCCGAAGTGAAGGGCTGGCTGTTGTGGGAAGTGTATAAAGCAGTCTGCCTTTCCCCTCAGATCTGATTCTTCCACGAGGGGTGCAGCAGCCAGGTCTCTGTGCAGCAGCTGCTGTGGTCGGCACGGCTTTGATGTGGGATGCTGTAGGTCAGGGTGGTTCAGGCTTATGGTATTAATCATGAACCAGTTTGGGAGCCCAGAAGGAATCGTACAGCAAGAGCCTGTGTGTCAGTGAGGAAGCGAAGCCCCTGATGTTTATGGGCAGATGAGGAACTGTTCTTCCACAGTAGGTGCTGTCAGCCAGGTTAAATCGGTTTGTGCATCAGCTCCAGCCTGCTGCCAGCCAGATTTCCCCAGTCTAGGATAGTACTCGTCATGGCTTTCCAAATAGGAATCTTAGAATATTTTTGGCTGGAAGTGACTTTCAAGATTGACTTCAACCTTGTCCTAGCCCTGTGAACACCACTAAACCATGTCCCTCAACACAACATCCACCCGTCTCTTAAACATGTCCTGGGATGGTGACTCAACCCCCTCCCTGGGCAGCCTGTTCCAATGTCTGCAACCCTTTCAGTAAAGAAATTCTTCCTGAGATCCAACCTGAACCTCCCCTGGCACAATTTAAGGCCATCTCCCCTTCTCCTATCACTTGCCACCAGGGAGAACAGATCAATCCCCCGCCTTGCTACAACCTCCTTTTGGGTAGTTGTAGAGAACGATAAGGTATCTCCTCAATCTCCTCTTCTTCAGGCTAAACAGCCCCAGATCCCTCAGCTGTTCCTCATAAGATGTATGTTCTAAGCCCTTTCCCAGCTTGGCAGCTGCCTCTGTACCCTCTCCAGCACCTCAGTGTCCCTCTTGTAGTGAGGGGCCCAAAACTGGGCACAGTACTCAAGTCTTGTCCATGTGTTCTTCTGAGCTCTCGTGCTGCAGTGTTTCTAGAGCATTTAATAAAAGCTGCGCTGTTTGAGAGGGTGTCTCTTTTTCCTATTCCCAGTTTAAAGAGAGAGATGCGGAACCTGAGTGAAGAGTGCAATCTGGAGCCCGTCACTGTCTCCATGGCTTATGTTTACTTCGAGAAGCTTGTCCTCCAAGGCAAACTCAACAAACAGAACCGCAAACTGTGTGCTGGTGCTTGCGTTCTGCTTGCAGCCAAGATCAGCAGCGACCTCAGGAAACATGAAGTCAAACACCTTATAGATGTAAGTACTATGAAAGTTACTTCATGTGTCATCAAAACCTCCTCTCGAGCTCATAGAACAAGGCTAATATTTAAGCCAAGATTTTCAGCGGTGCGTGCTTGCATCAAAGACCAGCTCTTTCAGTTGGTTTTGTGTCTTGTTGGGGCTTCTCCTTGATTTATTTTTTGCAATTCTTTAAAACTGACTGGTGCAGTCCAATGTCCTACTGACTCTCAGTGAGGTTATTTTTGCACTTACCTGTTTCTCAGGCAAATATATTTGAGTTTTTTTGTGTGGGTGTTGTGGCTGAGCTGATAAGTTGGTTTATTTGTCTGAGCCCTGGCAACACTTGATCCTGTGGGTGCAGCTCTGGCCATGCACCACTGACTCTCGTTTTACGCTGACTTTATCTAACAGCACATTGGTATCTTGTGGAATAACTGATTCTTTCTTCCTCTTTTTTTTTTTTTTTAATTACTATTATAGAAACTAGAAGAGAGATTCAGATTCAACAGAAGAGATCTCATTGGGTTTGAATTCACCGTCCTTGTAGCTTTGGAACTGGCTCTCTATCTTCCCGAAAACCAAGTTTTACCTCATTACAGACGGCTCACGCAACAATCTTAACCAAAGCTACGCTCCAGCTGGCAGCCAGTGGCGCTGGGGATCGCATCGCTGCAGGCTGCCGGTGGCGTTGCCACTGGCCTCTCCGTGCCGCTCCGTCGTCCTGCCGCGGCTACAGCTCGTTTTGAAGTCTGCAGCGTGTTGTGAAACTGTTGAGGTGTGCATTATGGACACGTGTGCCAAGTCTGGGGGATGGTACGAGAGAAGAGTTATTGAACTTTGTTTTTTCTTTTGGACAGTTAAAGCACAAAATATTCACCAGTCAGCTGTCACGGCTGCTTAGTATTCCTTATTTATCTTTTTGGTTTGACTAAAACTTGTTCTTCCCTATGAAGAATACTATGGTGTTGTTTTGAGGTTGTTTTTTTTTTGGTTTTGTTTTTTTTTTTTTTCCAAAGCCTTTATTATATTCCTCGAGACTAAAGGAAGCATCACTTCCATTCCAGTGCACCATAAGGTTCAGATGTTTCTAAGAACCTTCTTGCATTTTTACATTACGGAAATGCATACTTTATTTTTTTAAAGATGTGCCTAAAACTGGCTGGTCTGGTACCAGTGCTTTTTAAGTTAGTTGTGTTATTTAGTGGGGGAATCCTGAATTTGTATAGCTGTTTATTCTTTACCTGCATTGGCCTTGCATATAAAGAAAACAATTCCAGTATACCTGCACTAACGATGCACAGAGCATCTATTCTCTACTCTAGATCTATACGTAGGAAGATTGAAATTACTCCGTTCCAATCTAGTTGACTATTAATACCTTCAGAATAGACCTTTTTATTTAAAAAGGAAATATTATTTGAACATCTGTCAAGGAAGTACTGTGTGTTGAGCAAGGTAGCTGCAGCAAAGCGATTGCCATCCTAATTCACTCTTCAGTGAAAGACGAGTGTTTGACCAAGAGCAGTTTGCTGTCCAATGTACTGTTTCCGAGTTTATTTGTTTCAGTGTTCCGTAGTCTGAAATAAGCACCTTCGTAGTACAACCATATTATATATGGTCTTATGTGCTCTGAGCAAATACCGAAGTCGGTGGAGCTACTGCTGCCAAACCAAGCCAACGAAACCAAGCATGCTCAATATTTAAACTGCTACTTTTTTTTAACTCCGTTCTTCCAGGCATTGCATCACTGTGATGGTCCTCAGAAAACCGGCATCTGTTGCACATCTGAACAGCCGCTTGACGGCTGATGCTTAGGCAGAGGTTAAATAACTTCTCTGAGCGTTGGCTATTCTTTCATTTATTTTTTTTAATATCTGGGTTGGGAATGAACTCCTTGGTTACATGTGGAACCTTCTGTGATATTGGCTCTCGGGTTTATTTTCTGAAGCAATATTATGATACAAGTGACTGTGTCCGTTTGCAAGGAACAAAACTGATGCTTGGGGGAATTTGTAATTTGAGTTTGACTCCTAAATGAAATACTAGACCTCGTACTGAGGTAAGGGACCTGCTACCTAATATGTAAAGTAATGTAAATTCCTGTTCCTTGTATTAAAATGTTGGTTGTAGCCAAAACCAAAGCTGAATCTTTCCTCTTCAGCTGTGTTTTGTCTGAAGCTCATTTGGCTTCATTAGAATTGCCACAAACTTTTCTGGAGCCTCTTCTTCTTTCAGTAGGGCTCGAAATGTGTTTTTTCATATATAATAGCGGCTATCAAATCTTTTCTAAGTGTGTTCAGCTGTATGTAGCTTCAAGGTATTTTGTGTAAAATTTAATATGCTTGTGATTTCTCTCTTAACACAGAAGGACTTTCCAGTCTCCATAAGTGAGATGGTAGTTAATAAGTTAGATGAGAAGCTTGCCACTTATCTTCCAAAAGGTTTAAAAAAAATTGCCTACTAGTTAAACTTTCTACTGAATATAACTGTCCTTGCATGCAAGAAATAGTGATGTACTAAACTAGTGTATAACGAGCCTTCAGGTTAGCAAACAGCGGTGAAGACAACTGAAGTGACCCACCACTTCTTGAAGTTATTAAGGGAGGGAGGTCAGAGGTAGGATGAGGCAAAGAAATTTCTCAGATGGTATCTCCAGAAGTAGAACACTTTGGTTAGTGTGAATGAAATCAGAAAATGTCTTTTCTCTGGAACTTTTTAGTGTATAAACAATTTTTTGTAACAATAAGCTTTCCTTTCTTGCCACCTAAGGAAAACCAATCGCACTTTGCAGTGTCTATTCAGTGGAAGTTTGTCTAGTGGCAGCGGGCGTTTGGGCTGCAGTTAGTCCCAGAATTTACGGTTTCAGGTCACAAACCGGCAAGCTTTTGTTTTTCAGAAGAACTGATGCCAAGGAGCATTAAATTACAGACCGCCGAATGCTGTCTAAAGGTAACTTTAACCTCAGCTGGGGCCCACGCAGGGTTCTGGAGCTCAGGAGCTGTTGGAGCGCGGAGCTGATGCCTGGTGGAGCGCGGGCTGGGGGCGGACACCGCCTCCCCGGTACCTCCGTGGGGCGTCTGTGCAGGAACCGTCCCTCTGCAGAGCTGCCCCAGCTCCTAGGGGCGCCCCTTTTTGTGGTCCTAGAGCGTAGCCTGCGGTCCCGAGTGGGATTTTTTTGATCTTTTCACCTAAAAGCTGCCACCATGTGGCGAAGGGCTCTCGCTACGTTATCCGGTAATAGAGGGAAGTGGGACCCAGACCCGGCCCTGGAGGCTCCGGCCGCTCCTCGCTCGGGGCCGGGGGCGGCCGGGGCTGCTCAGCAGGGAGAGCTCTCTCCCGAAGAGCCTGTTGTACGTTTTCATGTGAACAAACCCGTCATGTTTTCGTCTCCCTCCGTTATTTAAAAGTCTCGGGTTTGGGGCCTGTCCCTTTTCTTGTTTGTTTCCTCCCCCCCCCCCCCCCCCCATGAACTTGTGAAATGAAGATGCTGTGAAATAAAGACAAAGAAACTTGGTTTGGTGGGTGTTTTGTAACCCAATGCCGTGGCTCGGAAGGGGATTTCGGTGCCCTGGGGGGGAGGCGGGGGCGAGTCCACCCCCGCCCCGGCCCTTCCCCTCCCCGCGGGGCGGCCATTGCTGGTGACGCTCTGCCGGCCCGCCGGAACTAGTCCGCCGCCCTTCGTATTTCCGCTTCCGGCGCCGTCTCTTCCTTTCCGCCGCGGCCCACACGAGGTAGGAGCGGGGCGGCCGGGCTGCTCCGGGGGGAGCGGGCGGGGCTGGGGGGGAGAGCACCGCGAGGCTCGGAGGGCGGCGGAGGGGAGGGAGAGGGGGCTCTTCGGACGGCGTGCGGGCTGCCGCGGGGCCGGGGTGTGTGTGTGTGTGGAGGGGGGGGGATCAGCGGGGCTCACGGGCCGGGCCCGCCAAGGCCTGAGCGCCACCGTTCGCCCCCCCCCCCCAGGAGTCAGCCCTCGGCGCCTGTGCCCCAGCGGCGACCCCCAGCGAGGATGCAGAACGACGCCGGCGAGTTCGTGGATCTCTACGTCCCTCGGAAATGGTGAGCGGTTCCCTTGGGGAGGGGGCGCCAGGCCTGTGCCGCCGGGAGCGGAGCCCGATGCCGGCTGCGCAGAAGCGAGTTGGGGGTTTGCTGTGGTAGCGAGTGTCTTTGAGGAGGGGGGGGGGGGGGGAATAAAAATAAAGGTTTCTGTCCGTTTCTGCATTTTTAAGCAATTTATGTAAGATATATGGAAAAAAAATCTGCAGAGAATACTGTGCGATTCTGTTGCACAACTGAGAGCCTCCCAGCGACTGGTTGTGTGTGGTTCCTGTCAGAAGTAAAAGTGCACGTTTGCAGTCGGCGTTTCTGCGCTACGGTCACTTGTAACCTGTTAAGTAGTCGCTTGTTGTCTTCGTAGCATATCTTGAGTATAATTTTGAGGTTGTAGTAAATGGGCAGCGAGAAGCTTTCTGTGTGTTTTTAAAAGTCACTTTAAAAATAGGCCCTTTGTGTGCGTTCTATCAGATTTAAGTTAAATGTTCGTTACAGCCTGTGATTTCTGAGGATTTGGAAGCCTGATGGCTGTAATGGCTCCACATAAAAAAAGGCCCAGAAACTACCTTCTCGTTAATTACCTTGATTGTGGTATTTTTTGCACGGTAGAAAAGATCACTGGATGCTCCTTCTATTTTGAGGGCCTGTGGTGCTGTGTGCACTGTGTAGAGGTGAGCTGGGCAGGTAAAACCTAAAATGAAGGGATAGTTGGCAACTTAGCGTGATGCTACCAAGCGAAAGTCTCCCTTAATGTACTTAAAACTGCATTTTAGTTTCCTGAGCGCTGAAAGCTCAAACTGTTACAGGCAGCATTTCTTGTGCAGCTTCAATTTGCAGGTAGACTTGATTTTGAATAGATTTTTCGTTGTCGCTGTCCATTTCCTTTTGTTTAAATATGTCTTGTCATTTTATTCTTTAGCTCTGCTAGTAACCGAATAATTGGTGCTAAGGATCATGCCTCCATTCAGATAAATATTTCTGAGGTAAGTTTCCTAACACAAGTATGTGATGAGGGAGCTACACCTTTAACCTTTTGATAGAAATTAAGAAATGAAATTGTGATTTGTATTGACTTGGTGTTGTACATTCAGTTTTCTTTCTGTAGCCACGTCATGCAGGTGGGATACAGTTAATTTAAACTCCTTTTATGATGCCTTATTTTTCCCCATGTGTTTATTGGTTTTCATCTTGCAGGAATTCTGTGGACACGGTGTGAGCTATATAGCTTAATTTATGTCTTCTTTAAAAGAAGACCACAAGACTACATTCCAGTATTTTTAAACAACTGAGTCCCTTGTGTTATGTCTGACTAAAGAAATAATTTTTAAAAAAATCTCTGGACAGGGAGGTTGGATTAAATGATCTCTAAGGTCCCTTCCAGCCTAGGCCATTCTAGGCTTCTATAATTCCTCTAAATGTTGAGGCAGATGCTTTTCTTATTCACCGTGTTCCATTCAGGGATCCCTATTTCTTGTTTTCAAAGCATCGGGGATTAGCAGAACTCGGAAGCAAAGCCATATGTTATTGCAGGGTCAACTGTACTGTGTAATTATTTATATTATTTAGTCTTTTCTCCTGTTAAAAGTTCTCAGCAAAAGGAGGAAGTGAGAGAATTTGTGTCTCAACTTTGGCGGTTTTCTACCTCTCTAACAAGACTGTTCCCCCTCTTCACTTCAGTTTCCCATAATAATTTAAAGAAACATGAACAAGCAAAGGCAGTAAAATCCACAAGTAAACTTTACGTTTAATTTTACTATTTTTCCCAAACTCATTTTCTTTTAGCTGCCATGTTTGTGTTCTGTTCTTGTTACGTTGTGCCGGTCCATGAAATTTTAGAGCAGCGCTATGTAATCATAAATTCCCTGTGAAAAGATACTTTGTAATTGTCTTTCTAACTCCCGTATTTGCTTGAGTTTTTGCAGTTTGCAAAAAACCATTTACAGTATTTAACAAGTAATTTTTGAGTGCCTGGCGAGCATGATGTAAGAGCATAAAATGTTGTAAGAATCCGTGTGGAGTAACTGGCCTGCAATTACAGGTTGACAAGGTGACGGGCAGAGTGAACGGCCAGTTCAAAACCTACGCCATTTGTGGACCAATTCGTAGAATGGTGAGTACTTTCCTGACTTACAGAATCACTGTGCTTCCTTTTATATTAATTAGGAATTTTTTTAGATTTGCATTTGGCCTCAAAAAGACAACGGGTCTTCAGCTCGTGCTAGAGGAAGAGCTTTTGTGGGGTAGTGAAGACATGAACAACTTCACTTGCAAAAAATCAGTTTCTTCTTTTTTTCTTTTTTTCTCAGTCCTTTGGTTTGTAGAATTCTGTACATTTATATTTTGTTAAAAAATCACTGAAGAATGCAAGTGGGTTTTTTTTTCTCTTTTAAGAATGTACCAAGCTACTAATATCTGGCTTTTATCCGTTGTTTATAATTATTAAAGATGATATTACCACAACTTAAATTTGTTAAAACATGCTGTGAAGCTTCGTAGAGTTCATCTGAAGTCCGCTTGCCCGGAAATTTACTGGTCCTCCTACAAGCTGGTAGAAAAAGATGAACTTGTTAATGCAAGTGAACATTTTACAAGTTAGAACCACTTCTTATCCTAAGTGACAACAGAATTTAACAGCTTGTTTTGAAAATGTGGATCTGTGCATATGAAATGTAGTGGTCTGCGGAAGGTGTTCTGCATTTCACTGCCGGCATTAAATGCTGCAGCTGCCTCTCTTGTTAATGTGTAGCTGCAATTAATTGATCGCTTCGGAATCAACTCTTTTTTTCGCTTTGTGTTTGAAAGGGTGAATCAGATGACTCCATCCTGCGCCTGGCAAAAAATGATGGAATTGTTTCCAAGTACGTGTGTTTATCTCCTAACTCTTGAAAGGGGGGGGGGGGGGGATTTCCAGGATGAAAATGTGTACATTGTGTTTATAGGGTGATGACGCAGTTGGTCAGAAATATTTACTTGAGCTGTTTAAGCAAAACTAGTTTGTGACAATGTTTGTTTTGTTTTTTTTCTAGGAACTTTTAACTGAGGAAACTCCAGTATGGAACATCTGATGTAAAATAAAGAGTTCAAGCCTATATTGTGCTGTGTTTTTTGTTCAAGTCATAGACATTGGTGGATTTATTACAGCTAGTCTTAAAAGACTTAGAAATGTGTGTCTTTAAAAGATATACAGAGTTCGGTGATGAATTCTTGCAACAAATCGGCTTGTAAAGCAGTGCCAGAGGTGAACATCAAGGATTTCCACCTCACTCTTTTCTTCGCTATCATCTTTCTCAGATTTAGTAAGTTTTGCAATTGTAGCTCAGCTGCCTTTTTTTTTTTTTTTGAGATCTGCAATGGAATATTTTGCGACAGAGCAATCTAATTCAGCTTGCTGCTTTTTCCCTGGAAAAACTGAGGGAATTATTTTGGTTATGCTGTCAAGGTTACGTGGTTTTTCTGCTGATAGAGTCTCAAAATACTGTTTTGCCATTGACACGTTCTTTAAGCAAATTACTGAAACTGGAATTCATGGAAAACGATCTTATCAGAAATATTTCTCGGTGTATCAAGTTTTTCCTTTTTCTATTGTGTAAAACCTTGATGTTGAAAAGCAGGGAAAGAACTTAAAGAGAAATAGATGAATATTTGTCAATATTTTAATAAATTACTTAGTCTTTTATGGCTGGATAGACTGTACCTGCTGCGTTGTTTGGCTTTCGTAGCCACCTTACTAGGAGAATGAAGGGAGGATTTGAACAATATCTGCTGGCACTGCCTCTCTTGTCGGTCAGTTTGCTGTTTCTAGCTCATTTTCATCACTCTGGCCTAACGCCATTATAATGTAGTTTGAAAGAGCTGCTTCAAGATTTTACACGTTACAAATCCAGCAGTTTTAATATGAACCACTTGGTTTTCTGCTGACGTAAAGCGTCTGAAGCAGTTGGTGCGCAAGAAAGATACTTAGTGGCTGAGACGACGCATTTCTGATCTACTTGGCTGTAATTTCTCAAGACTTTAAAATGCTGATGGTTGTTCTAGTGGTATAAAGTCTCAGATTTTGTGTTTTGCGGGAGGGTCACAAGAAAAGGCGATTTCCTTTCTCACAGGTGCTCCTTTATTTGTCGGTGCTTATCCCGTGAATACAATCTCACCTATGGTTTGGGTAGTTTTGCAACACGCTAGTGTGATGTGACTTGTACTGAAACCTTCCATTGTCAGCCACATTTCGCTGATTTCTTGTTGTACACAACTGCACGCAGCCTGTCTTTCAGATCCTGCACATTCTTGAAAATCAGGTTATTTCCAGGTTGCCCCCTGCTCACTCCTGTGTGACCATCCATAGGACAGCATTTGCAGTTGTCCTTTCTCAAAACCTCTGCTGAGCTCTTCAGGTTTTCTCAGGTGATAGAAACCGTTGCGATACTTTCCTATTTATGCTGTGAGCTGTCTCCGTGTGGCTTTTTTCTGACTTTTTCTGCAAGTTGCTGTGGCTCCATGTGGGTGTGGGAAACTAAAGCCTCCAACTTCTCTCAGGAGAGCCTGTTATCAGGCTGCTCTCACCTCTGAACTAAGGAGGAGGATAGCTGGACTACCCAAATGCAGTATCTTTCTCCTTATCTATATTTTTCTTGCTCCTCAGGCATGTCAAAATGCAGCATATTTCTTCGGAGGATGGTGTCTTGACACCAAGGATATCTATTCAACCTAGGCATAGCAAATGAGACCGTGTTGATGTGTAATTGCAGTACGATATGTGGGGTTTTTTATTTTATTTGAATCAGTTTAGGGTTTTTTTTCCAAATCATTAAGGACTTCAAGTGTAAGCTGCTGTATGAACACAATGAAGTACGTAACTAAACTTTTGTTTCTGGGGTAATTTCAGCAGAGGAGACAAATTGACAGGCTGTCACTCCTTCGTAGCATAAACTAAAACATCTTTGGTTCCACATTCTGTCTTCCCACTGGTAACACTTGAATAGTCCTCCTACAAGCTTGAATAGTCCTCCTACAAGCTGATAGAACTTTTAAAAAGATAAACTTCTGGATGTTTCGAGTAAGGGGCAACTCAGCTAAAAAGGCCAAAAAAGGGCTTCTTGTTGAGTTTGTGTTGAACTTAATAACACAGAAAGCACATGAGAGATACCTATTAAATACCACAAGCAGAGGAGAAAAATGAACCCACGCTTTATTTCAAGCTACTTTCTTCTGACACTGAGGTCAACCATGAGAGACACATTTTCTAAAAAAATAAAAGGAATGCAGTGGGGACGGTTAGTTGTTCTGGAAATAATTCATTTTTCCAGCAGATAAATCTCTGAAAACACTTTCTGGAAAGACAAATACCCTTTCCAAGCTGGAGTGATTTTGGCTTGGCTTCTGGCCAATCCTTGTTATTTTCCCTTGTACACAGTAAAAGGAGATAAGTTTTAATTGGACTTGATGTTTCTTTCTGACATATCTTAAATTACCTACTTCTGCCTCAGCGTTAGGGTAGGACTTTAAATATAAACCAGTAAGTGTTCACTGCTGATAAATGCCTGGTTTACCAAAGAGTTTAAATATTGTTGACTTGCTTCTAATCCTCCGGGACTCTGTTCGTCCGTGTGGGTCTCGGTGGAATTTCTCCATCGGGCAAAGCGAACTGACAGCTTAAAAGCTCAAAATGAGCCTGAGTTCTCTCAGATGTCGTTTTAAGCAATAGAGCTCCGTCAGCATACAGCAAATTTACACTTCTGCATCCATTAAGTATTTTAAGAATTATGTTGTAATTCAGAGCTTTGCTTTGTAATACCGAGCGTTGCCGTCTGTACTGCAGCACTTTAAACAATTGAAACAAATTGCTTTTTCATTTATTTCATGTCCAAGTAAGCTTATGAAGTGTTACAGTCTCATATCCTAAAGCCAAGTTCAACTGGAAATGGATTCGTGCTGTGGTAACGGCTTCCCGAAGTTCACTCTGTCTTCACCAGTGACACTGCGTAGCACGTGAGGTCCCGGAAAAACTTCTGCGGATTCCTGACAAGGGAGGACATGCGTCCCTTTAAAAATCAATTTTGAGTTGCATTTTCTGGTATTGTGATTGTAAAATGCTCTTTGTTTCCCTGGGACAGGAATAGTTCAAATCTTCTAGAGCCATGAAAGGGAATGAACTGTACTTGTACTGTACAGGATGGACAGAGTTGCCCTTACATGGTTACATTGCACCGAGTCGTGAAATTCTTTTCTGTTACTTACAAGGACTTGGCAGTGGCATCCTAAAGACATCTGACTTAACCGGGGCTATTTTAGTGTCTTTTGGCCAAAAATTTTGCTGCTCAGAAGCTTATCTACTTCGTTAAACACCTGGGGGTTTTTAGTAGGAGTTTGTAGATGCCTCATAATACAAATTTTTCTTTTAAGCCTTGACATACTTTTAATGAACTACAGGGTGTTGACAAGCTGCTTTAGTCTCAGCTGAGGTGATCAGAGCTCCGGGCTTAGAAGACCGCTGCATCGGAATCCGCAGCTTTGATAACATCACCCTTGCTTGCAAGGTGCCAGGTGGGCAAAACGCTGCCCAGGCTGGGAGAAGACGAGGCAACGTGCTCCCCTGGCGTCACGGGAAGGAGCACTCTGACTCAGAAAAGGAATGAAAGAGGCCAAGAGTGCCTCTCGCCTTCACGCGTGTCTATTACTGCTGCTCCCTGCCTCCTGGCAGCTCCCAAGGAGCGTGTGGAGCCAAGGGTGTCTCACTAGTGCTCCCTATAGAAAAGAAACTGGGACAATTTGCAAGGGATGAATTTTATCTTCCTAGAGCGTGCAGTGGTGCTGGAGGCTTCTGAGAGCCTGCCTAGGGGACTGTGAGATTTTATGCTAGATTTGGCAGCAATTTTTCAGTCGGATGTTAAGGAGAGCTGTCTGTTCCCACCTCTTGGTTTGTTCAGTTACTGTTGCTCTTTGTGATTTTTTTTTTTTTTTTTTCACCCATTTTACCCATTCTCGGTACCCAGCGCTGCTGAGGGGCTCAGCCCTGCCCTTACAGAGCCCCTGGACACCCGTGCCTGGCATCACTCTCATCCCAACCAAAAGGTAGTTAAAACAAAAACCTTTGGTGCTAAAAACGGGGATAGTGTTCAGCAAAAGCTCATTTTTGCGTCATGCTTCTGCCCTGATGCTTCTCCATCCACTTTATGGAGGCAGCTCTCCAGAAGTGAGGTATGGCCATCCCACAGACATCGGATTAAAACACAGACCTTGGGAGCCCCAGAGCTGTACGTACGTTATCGGTGAACCCAAGGCAGGTGTTCTTTGCAGAGGGGAGATGTTCTTCTTCCTTGTGGGGGCCGACCGGGCTCGCTGGGTGTCGCTTGGGGAATTACTGCAGGGAAGGAAGGAGAAATTGCGCTTTGCTTTGCAATGAGCTGATTGTAAGCTGGGCGCTAGGACGCGTCACATAAAGCCATTGCTTGCCTGGCTCTAAATACAATAACCTTCTCACTGTTTTCACAGGCCACCAGAGTCCTGAAAAGCACTTCGATCCATCTCTCAAGACACACCAAAAGGTGACGTCCTGGTGCCCCTAATGGCAAACTGCTCAGCCCATCACCTGCCCTCCTGAGTTGCGGCGCCTGTCAGGTGAGCAAGTTTGAGGAAAAATGCAAAGATACCGCGTGTTTTGTCTCACAAAACAATGTTTTCATGAAGCATTTAGCACAACTCTGGATGGGTTGCTCGTCGAGCTGGGAAATGTGATAGCTCGTGCTCTAGGCAAAGCGTTTCGAATGTCTGAGGCTGAATAAAAATAGCACTTCAAAATAAACTGGGTAGTGCACTGGGGGGGGAGGCAGGGATCGTTGCTTGCAGCTTGTCCCTGGTTCATTCAGTTCTTTCGGCTATAAGGGCTAGAAAAGCTGGGGGTTTAACTCTCCCTTTGACTAGTTTGAGGCTAAAAGAAAGGGATTTACACGCCTGGTTTCTGTTCTGGCCGATGGAGCCGTGCTTGCAGCAAACTCTCTCCACATTCCTGGGAAAATGGGGTCATTTGTGCCGGCTCACTCAGCCAAGCACACGAGCTGGATCAGTGACTGCACAGCCCTCAAGCCAGCGGTGCTGAGGAAGTAACGACCTTAAAAAGTTGACACTGCAGTTAAGTCCAGTGTCTGCTGAGGGGTCACTTTTGCTGCTGTCCCGTGCCTGCTCTCAGGAGCCTGGAACCATCGTCGCAGAGCTCAGTACATTAGCTGGTAATCTCAAATTTGGAAGAGTTTCCAGCCAGGCTGACCAAAAGCTGAGGATCTAAGACTGCCTGTACCCAAAAATAAGTAAATGAAAGGAAGCTACTCCCAGATGGCGCTGATTAAATTGTGAACTACAAAAAGCAGATTAAGGAAGTAGCTTTCAGGCTGCAAAGTATATTACCTGAGAGGGAGCTTGATCATTGCAGCACAGAGCTCATATTTCTGGAAACCCGGCACATCTTGACACAACCCTGGGAGAGCCCGCCTCCTCCTGCAGAAGGTAACAGCACCAAGCTGTGCATCCTCTAGCCCAGAGGGAACTGATGTCTCAGCAGTCACCTTCCTGCCGAGCGACACAAGGGTGATCACATTAGGCACAAACCATTTCAGGGTAAAGGGAGACGATTTTGTAAGATTTTTCTGACCTTCCCCTAAATGCTGCGCTGGTCTAGGGAACAGGATGCTTTGCAGGTGCGGGACAGGTGGCAGCGTTTGGCTTCGGGCCCCAGATGCAGATTTTTAATTTTCCAAAATGTATTGCTTGTCACGTATCTCTGGGGCTTTCCTTTCTCAGGCTGGTTTGAGGCTATGCTGATAGCAGAGAGAATCCTTGCATCAGTTGGAATCGGAGCTGAGTCACTGCCCTAAGTCTTAATTCCCTGAAAACTTTAAATATTCGGGAAAGTCTCGTAGATGGATATTTGTGTAACAGCTTTCCATGCGCTTATGTCAAAATCTCAAACTATGTTTAAAAAAAAAGAGAAGAAAAAAGTGCTGTTTGTTTCTGCTAAGCAGAGAGCTGTTCCTGGCGTGACTCCCGAGAAGCGTGTGTCGCAGGCATTCAGAAAAACTGGAGCGCTGGGGCCAAGGCTCAGGAGACCCAGTTTCTACTTCTGACAGTGATGTTTGTTTTGAGCAAGACCTGATGACTGCTACATCCCGTGCTAGAATTTACCCATCTCTAAAATGAATGTGATTTAAAAAGTCGGAAGCTTTGAAATGCTCTGAGGAGCGCTTAGAAAATGCAATATGAGGCAGCGGAGTTCTTTAAATAATGAGGAATATATACTTTAAAGAAGAACTGCAGTAAACTCAGTACAGGTGAACCAGAGGCAGGTGTCCTCATTTACTGTTCTAACTGCTGGCTTTACCCTCTATTCAGCAGGGAAATTTTACACCACCAATTTTCTGGATGTACATGTGAAATAACCCAGATATCCTTTTTCCTCTCTTTGAATCCAATACCATTTGTGGGGGTAGGACCCTTTGAGCATTTTTTCCTCCTTTAGCAGGTGGATAATGAGAGGGAGGGTCGTATCAGAGTCGACTGCTGGAAAAAGCGGCTCCAAATTACAATGCTCTGCAGCTTGAGATAACGTCTCCGATATTTGGGGACTCCAAAATGCAAAAAGCAATGCTCGCAGGGAACCTGCCCTCAGTCACCCGTTTCTTGCACCAGTAGTTGGGACCCAGAAGTCACGCGTGGCACAAAGGACTGGCCCAGGCTAAAGGCTTCTTGGATCTCTGAGGTCAAGGGAGCCTTTAATGCAAATTCACAGAATCCCATCAAACTTAGATTCCCATCTTCATGAATTTGCAAAGACAAAGCTACGATGAGCGCTCCAGAGCTGGGAACAGCAACCAAGAGAAACTCCAAAAAAGGGAGGCGGCGACTGATTGTAGCTCCAGATAACCGTTGTTATCAGAGAAGCTCATAAATCCACCCAGTTTAAACAGAGTGTCAGGCAGCATCCCGTTCTGCATTGTGTGTCGCCTCGAGGGATCTCCAGCTGCTTGTTCTGATCAATGACTCCCATTCTGTCTTTCTGGTTCCCAAAAGTCACTGCTTCCTGGAAAATGTTGGTGGGGGTGCTGGTTCTGCGTGTCTGTGTGGCCTTAGGGAGAAGGAGCACAACGTTTAACTGTTCCAATAACCAGACCCAAACTACTGTTTGGCTGTCACTCGGGCGGCTGGGAAATGCGCTGCTGAGTGAAAAAAACACGTGTTGGCAAAACCGAGATGCCAGATGCATGGAGATTGTTCAAACGTTGATGTTGGGATCTGATTTTCTGATCTGTCCGTTGGAAGACGAAAAGCCTCTGTTAGGATGCGGTGCCGGTGTCTCTCCTCGATGCATGAGCACACAGGTAGCATCACCTTCCCTGCGTCACTGTCACCCTTTTGGGGTCATCACTGCAGTTGCAGAGCTACCCTGTGCCTTGGCGAACAAAGGTTATTTGAGGAGGACACAAGACCACATCGTGTTAATCTTAACTCTGGTTTTGCCTCAAGCATTTGATCTGAAGGCAGACTTTTGGGAAACAAAAATTCCATTTACTGTTTGGAAAAACGTCCCGCAGCTTTGTTACGGAAGGCTACAGATTTGCTGTTGAAGAATGATGTCGATGTGAGAAGGTGAACATCCCTGTCAAACTGTTGGTTCCAAGTACAGTGTTAGGCTGACTCTCATTTGCTCCAAGTGATTTCTCAACAGCTCCTCCCTGCTACATGGAAAAAAAAAAATAAAATTTGTATTATGGTCAGCCACCTCTTTTAGGGATCTGCCGCAACAATTATTAGGAATATGGGGGTGTCATGACCTTCCTATTCTTCTAGCAAAATCTGTGGATTTATTTGAGGCACATTTTGTCTCTTCTGACAATCAGTTCTATAGTTTCCAATGTGCCAAAAAGTACGAAAGGGGATTTTTCCTCCATTCTCATGACTCTTGAATGACCTAGCAGAACAAGGACTAGATGACGAACTGACCTCATAAAATTCTCTTTTAGGAAAACAGCGTTGTACATTTCTGGGATGCACTGTCCGGAACAGGATGCTGGGAAGAACATCGACGTTTTGGATGAGCCTATAAAACAAGACTCTGAACTCATCACATAAAGTGAAGAGAGAGGTATGAACCTGTGGGACTTGGTGTCAATCAAGCAGAATCATCAAATCTCTATGGCAGCCTGCAGTGTAAGTGGGAATATGGAAAGGAAAAGGTTGTTTCTTCTGTCACACGAAAATGTTCAGCATCTTGGCTGCCTTCACAGGCGCGTAATGTCGCCTCCCTGACTTCTGTGGAGGGGAAACTTGAGTCGCAAAAGCTGTGTCTTTCTCCATACAGGAGGGCCATAAAGATGAACAGAGGGCTGGAGCACCTGCCCTACAAGACAGGCTGAGGGAGTTGGGTCTGCTCAGCCTGGAGTTGTTTTACAGCTGAATGCAACCCTCTCTCATGGCTGTGGACCTTGACAGAAAACAAGAGGTGAAATGTGAAGAGGCACAGGGTGGCTTGGTAGTTAAAGAGAAAAGAAGCCATGAAACTGGAACTCATACCATCAGGAGATCTGCTGAGCATCAGGGGTGGGTCTGTTGATTCCCCACACCTGGCTTGCCCTGCTTGCAAGGAGGGATAAAGCAGGAATAATGCAGGAGCAATGGACACGTTCAGGCAGGAGGAGTGGGCGAGGAAGGAGCGAGCAGCTGACAGGGCGGAGAGCTGCTCGGTGGTCACGGCTTGGGAGAAATTCGAAGGAAAGCTGCACTGAGATCTGGAAGGAGGTACTGCTGCCTGCTGGAAGGGACTGGGAAGGGAGAGGTGGTGTGTGTTGATACACCATGTGGGGCCCAGGCATTCAGATCCCTGTGCAAGCAGTGCTCTTTGTAAACGCGTGGGCAATCACAGCCCCGTGTGTCCTCTCTAGCCAGCAGCGCCGCATCCATCTGCCCGGTCTGGCAGTGGTTAATCTTGGAAAGAAGAACTACTTCCCTCTCTGCTCGTTAGAAATGACCTGCAGCAACAGTGTGATCCCTTGCACTAAACACATGGCTGGGATCTTTTTGATAAAGTCCAAGACACAGGACAGCTTCCTACTCGTGTTTTCCTAACGGCCTGGCTGCCTCGAGGGAAGACCCGACCGTCTGATTCCCATTGCAGTGAAATTTCAGAAGCAATTTTATTTGTTCTGGTTGGCTTTAATTGAACATTTGGGTTAATAACAGGGAGATTCCCACAGCCAGCATCAGAGTTGGGAAGGAAAAGGAGTCATTTTGGAGTCCTTCCTTAATTCCAGGTTCTTTGTTAGACATGTCAGTGTTATTTAATTGACTGTTAAATCCTAATCACATGAGCACCCTCCCTGGGTGTAATCTTCTGTGATAAATTGCCCAGTACATGTCAGAGACACATTCTGATCTCCAGCCTTTGCAAGACTGAGTGTGCCCTGTGATTACAGCTGATTTTTGGAGAGGGAACAAGGGAGGAATGGATCTTATTGCAGTTTAAATTGATTTAAAAAGACAATTGACTCCAAATTTGGATAAAGATACCATTCTCTAGTTTGGTTGAGGTCTTTGTAGATGTGGGTGTTTTTTCCATGCAAATGCTTATGTGGTCCAGCTCTTGTCAGATGAAGCCAGCCTTTAGGGGGGAGCAACCAGACAATTGCAGAAGATCTCATCTCACAGAAGGGCTAGGCTGGGCTTAGGTAGGAGCTGGTTATCTGTTGGAAGGAGCCTGCACACAGTCAGACCCCTAGGATCAGAAAAGAGAACTTGGAGTTGGAAATGGTAACTAGATGTGAAGAAGGAACTGAGTAGATAAGAAGAGGATGAGAAGGAAGACCTGGAAGTCTTCAAGAAAACCCTTTTTGTACTACAATCATCTAATATTTCCCTATTTGATTGTGGTCATTTTCCCCCCTCATGCTGTCTTGGGGTCTCTGAGAGCAACCAGAGCCAGAAAGATGGGCCAGTGTCAGAGCAAGGTGCTGCCATCCCTGAGGAGCACAGATGCTTGCCTGGGGCAATCATGCAGGGGACAGCAAGTGACTTCTGGGATGCTCGTGATTGCACTGGCACTGTGTTCCCCAGAGCTCAGGAGTTGGGAAGGCGGCAGCCTCGGTGAGCTGTGCACCAGAAAGGTCCCTGGTCTCAGATCTCCGTGCTTAGAAAAGGGGCAGCATTCTCTGGCTCTCGGATGCAGATTTCCATCCCACTGCAAAGCCACTTACCTTTAGACCCAGCTGAGAGGGCAGACTTAGCTTTGCTCAGACAGTTTCCATTTACGGATTCCTCACCTGATGTTTTCTTAACTCTCAGGGCAGCAGCAGAACAGCAGAGGACTCCGTGCCTGCCGCCGTGTCCAGCAACAGCCTAGAAGTTTGCTGGGAGCAAAGGCAAGAAACCACCATTCAGCAGCAGGCGAGGAGCAGCCCTGTGGGAAGCAGCCTCCACCACGGACACGTCCAGGTAGGACACGAGTGGCTGCACACGTGGGCCAGATGTGGCAACACCATGTGGCAAAGGCAAGGTCTGGAGTGACTGTCCCAGGTGTCAGGCATCTGTCTCCCTTCTGGAACGCAAGGCTTGTGCTTCTGCAGCTTCTTGGGTGCTGTTTCCCCTGTAATTTTCAAGCCATGGCACTAAGGGGAAGGGCAGCCGGTGGTGTGGCGGGCTCGGGGATCACAGCCCCGGCTGAGTCACTGCGCTGCCATGTGCCCTGTCTCAGATGCTTGTTCCCAGGCGTGCAGCCCGTGTCCGGGGGCCCAGCAGCAGCTGTGACAGGGCCCGATGTCCCACCACACTCGCTGCACGTCCTTTGGCATGGCCTTACGGGTAACACCCTGTTCCCTCAACTCACGGCACACACATCTCAGGCCATCTCATTTCATCCAAATACTATTTCCCTCCCTGGTCCTGAATCACCACCAGGTTAATACCGGTGCCCGTGTGTCAGTACCAAAGGAATGCTTAATAATATCCCTTTTTCTCCCAGCTCCCTCTAAATCCAAAAGTAATTTGTACTTCCTTCTGACCTCAAAGGCAGCACAAAACAAATGTATCAACATGAAAGTAAGCACTGGAATCAGTAAAATCCGAGCTTTTTTAAAAAAAAAAAAAATAGGACCCTGAAGGGAGAGAAACTGAGAAAGGAAGAGCAAATAAAAAGAAATGCTATGTATGTTCTGGCTAAGAGCCAATGGCCCTCTGGGCCAGGTTTGGATAAAACAGGGTTTAATTTCGGGTGTGAGAAACTGCTAAAGTCAATCTGTAGCAAACAAAGGCCAATTCACAAAGGGACATAGGCCAGGCATGGAGGAGGAGAGGGCAGCCTGCCAGTTCTGCCAGCTCCTGTGATTTTATCATGTCTTGCAATATCAGATGTTTTACTTGCAGCTTCCTTTTCTGCTTACATTTTATTAAAAACTGCATTTCCACTCAGGAAATCTGTAGGGAAAAACTTGAAGGACACTCCAGAAAGGACACTCAGAAACCAAAAGACCAATGAAAACCGCCAGAGTTCATTAACTTAGTGAAAAATAGATTTAGATTTTAAGCAACATTCAGGGGGAGGAGGTTTTTGGGTTTTTTTTTTAATGTTTGGGCTGGGCTGTGTGAAATTCTTTCTTGGACCGTGAACAACTGTTTACATTTGAAAAGAAATGCTGTGTCAGCTGTCCTGGTGGGCTCATCGCTCAGTGACAGCATTATCTCCCTGGAGAGGTTCCAGTGCAGGAGGAGTGTGAGATCCCCCAGACACGGCAGGGCTCAGCACTGCCCTCTTCTTCCAGACCACCAGAAACTCTCCTCGGGCAGATCAGGGTGGTCAGAGACGACATAAAACCAACTATGGTAACAGGCTAGTACAAACCTACCAAGGGAATTCTCTCCATAACGGGAATCTTGCCTGGTTCTCAAGAGGAGTTCAGTCCACTCTTTCCCCTGGGAGCCTACCAGAGAGCACGTACTCAGACCTGGGGCATTTCCATCTCAGCCCACAGTATGGGTGGTACCCATGGGTATGAATCGCACTCATGTCCCGTTATATACTCTGATTCTTTCTGATAAACAGAGCAGAGAGAATAGCTTGTTCTGAAAATCTAAAGCTTTTCTATTAGACACACGTTGTGCTTATTACCCTTGATAATTAAGAGGTTGGCTGACGGAATATACTTTTTTACTATTTTTTTTGTTAATTGCTCAGATCTATGTGGTGTGTTTGGTAGCCATCTCTCAAACAATTCAGCGTTTACTGCAGTTACAGGAACTAGTGGCATTATGTGCAGTGAAAACAGCTTTAGAGTCACTCTCAAGAAGGCTGTTGGGGATAGAGGATTGCATCCTCGAGGGCCATCGCCGTGTTTTCCCATGATATTATCTGGTATTTGAGGCCGGTTGTGGGCTCAGAAATTCTGCCCACACACATTTCTTCTGGCTGTTGTAGGTCCTGAGATGACAGTAAGTCGGCCCACACAGGGCAAGCCTGCAGCCACTTAACCAGCCCAAGCCAACTTAAGTTCATTCCTAAATTTTGGTTTTGTAAATGCCATTATGGGAGTGTAAGGAACACAACTTTGGGGTCACAATGCCCACTTTGGGCTTACCTCAGGCAACCATGACTTGGGCTTTCCCCATAAGCTTTGTCGTTGAACACAGGAGGGTGTGAAGAGGAGCACTTTGGACTGTTTTGAGGCTGAATCCCTACAGAGGCGCTTCTAGAAACTGCTGCCTGAGGTGCTGCCCCTCTAGCAGACCAAATCCATTAAGTTTTCGAGCAGAGATTGAGCCAAAGAGCTGAGCTGTCATGATACAGTAGATTGAGAGGAGGTTGGTGGAGTTTACATCAACCCCCACTTTGTTACTGAAACATTCATGTCCCATCCAAGACAAATGTACTGGGTGAGACTGACAGGCCAGGAGCCCTCTCCCAGGCTCCTGTTGTCATGCACAGGTGTCCCTTGCTGGGGAAGGGAGACATAGCCACTGAGTGCTTGACCTCACACCACTGCTTCCAGCCTGCCCGTGTCTGGAGACCAGCCCTGGCACCTTTAAGGACCCCTCTACGAGCACCACCCAGGTCAGTGCTGGGAGCTGGGCAGGCACAGGGTTTGCACGGCGAAACACGGGCTCGATGGACTAATGGAAGGGAAACCAGGAGTGTCTGACCCTCGGTAGTGTCATAATTTCAAGCGATGCCCACCCATTGCCTGAATGGTCTTTCACGCTTGCAGGGCTCTGACAAAGAGGGCTGTGTTCTCGCTGTGTATGATTAACTAAACCCTGTTAGATGCAACAGGCTGAGCGGGGAGCTGAGGACGCTGTTCGCAAAGATAAAGGACGTGCAGCTGCACTGGCACAGGCAGTGCCCCTGCGGTGGTGGTTTTTGAGTGGAGGGAGAGGCTGGGTCATGGTTTCGCCCTGTTTGTAGCTGTGGTTCTTGCAGTTCGTGAAATTTGAATGATCCCTTTGTTTGGCCGTTCTCGGGCTTCCCACGTGGAGAAAGGGTGTGTGGGGATGGGAGTGTGTAGGGCTGGGAGCACAGGGTGCTCTCTGCGGCTCACATCACCCAGGCTGGTCAGGGCAATGGTGAGGGAGGGAAAAGTCACTCGCCTGCGTCACATGAATTTCTCAGCTACCACAGCTGTGGAACCGAGGGTCTACACATCACCGGGAAAGCCCCCCCAAGGATCGAGTTCTCCTGTACAAAACCTGTTCTCTCCCCTGCCTCCACCCCGGTGTTTCATGCTGTTTAGACGTAGACTTGCTCAGAAACCACTTTTTTTCCTACTGTTTCCAGTTGCCTCTGTTCTCCTGAACCAAGACCACATATAGCAAAATATTACAAGGATCAGCTTCTTGCAGGGTAGGGGAGAGACAGATGAGTCCCCAAGACTTAACACACTAATTCATTTCAGCATCACCTGTCTCCTCTGCTCATCGTTTGAAACTATTTTTATTACTCATAATTTTTCAAAAGGAGTAGTTTGGGCAGCTCAGTTTGACTGCAAATGCTTTTGAAGATTGACAGGAACAACACTTAAATTGTTGCATTCCAGCATAAGCATACCTTTCACTTCAGATATTGGGATAAAAATGATATATTGTGATGGTGTTCCAGGCTTAATTTCACCTACAGCATCTGTATATTATATGGCAGCAGCCGTTAGAGATGACTGATGCCAAAACCAGACAGAGCCTGTGCTCTTAATTGTAGGGACCATTTGCTCTGCTGATGACAGACAGTGACTGCCTGTGTACGCTGACTTCACCCTGCTCATGTGTTCCTCTGGTTTTGCTGCAGTGTTCGGTATGGGAGCAAGTGAGAACATCCCTTTTGCACCATCTGTGGTGAGGTTTGTGGGTTTTCCCCCCACTCCAAGTGCTCTGAAAGATTGACATGTGCTCAGACAAGTGTGATGTCTTAGAACTGACTGGAGAGATGCCCACAGGAACACATGCCAGCTTCAGGGACAACATTCAGAAATAGCAGAGTCCAAAAGCTTCTCCACCTCACCCTGGTATGACTGTGTCTTCACTGTCCATGGCACAGCAAGCACATTTGCTCAGGGGAGGAGCAAGCGTGGAGGAAATCGCGGTACGACTGCCTGTACAATTTATTGCCCAAATGTGAGTCCTTTGCGTGTAGAAGTAGCTCACCCCGTCACCGAGTGGTGTTCATTGACACATGGGACATCGTTTTTAATGGGTCTATGTTGGTGCACCTGTTCAGCACGGCTTGGGGTAGCCAGTGGGATTGGGACAAGTGTGAGATCTGTACTACAGATGCTTTCTCAAAGTGTCATTAGGACAGGATACTTAACGAGGTCTTTTTTAATCTGCGAAAAGGCACGTGACTAGTTTGCACATCGTGAGTCTCCTTCATAACGAGTTGTCTCCTGTTTGCTAATAGCTGCAATGCAAAGCGCTGCTGCATCTGGTTTCCTCTGAACACCTTCACGTCTGGATATTAATTTGGCGATCCTAACGAAAGCCATCCTGAGAACTCTGACTAATTGTCCCCATTTACAAAAAGTGTATCTTAATACCTAATCCTCACCGCCGCTGCCAGCCAGGCAGTTTCATTGTTAAAAAGATTAAACTATTGTCCCCTACAAATACCAACCTCTAATTTTTAAATGTTAGGCTAAAGTCTTCCAATGATGGAAAAGGCCAGGATGCATGGGACATTGGAGTTTTGTGGCCAACACATTCAGAACTCTGTGAAATACAACCTACTGTTACGACCTACTCGTTATTTCTGTAGGTGAATTAGTGTCCCCTCCCCCAATCCAAGCTCAGCTGGTTTGTAACTCAGAAACGAAAGTGCAGCATCTTTTGGTTTGCTTTTAAAATATTTTTTTTTTAATTCTGCTGGAGTCACAGGCTAAAATCGTAGTTGATTTTGGACTATTTACAGCACAAGGATTTTAATAGCAGGCGCTCACTGAAAACTCAAAGAACAGTCCCCAGACATGGACAATTTAAACTCTTTGCTACTGTGTCTTGTACTAATACCAACTTTTTCCCATGGATCCGTATCAGACGGAGACATGATCTAACCAAGGTGCATTCTGAGTCAGATTCCTGCTTCCTCAGAAGAGCAGACTGCTTGGCTTACAAGTTTAGGAACCTTTCATGAAAAGTCATTTGTACCACGTTGGCTTTTCCAGCACCTTTGGGGTTTATCGAGTCTGCTTTGATAGGTGCAATTACACCCCAACATATGTTTTAAATTAAACTATTTTGGCCGGCAGGAGTCTAATGTCGAAGAGACTTAAGTAGCTTGAGTTACAGTCAAAGATCCCCACGAGACTGAGCTTGGCCAGCTGAACACTTGCTAAAGGCTGACTCATTTAATCTTTGTCAGTGGGGTAGATGGGGCATGTTAAACCGCACAAGCAGCCGTATCTAACAGTAAACCTTTGTCCAGGCCAGCTCTTGGTGCGGGGCACGGGTGAGAAACAGCCCTGCCAAAGCTCGTGGGGTGGTTGCAAGATGCCTCTTCTTGCACATGAGCAAAGGCAGCAGCAGCCTGAGCCGTGGGAGCGATGTTTTGGGACGGCGCGTTCATTCATGTCACTCACTCGCTGGAACTGCTGAGCTATTGCAATGCAAGATCCGGAACGTCAGCGCGGTCTGGAGAAAGTGATTAAACAAAGATACGGGGGCCTAAGGAAATGCCCTGGTTAGCTGAGATTTATGAGCCGAGCTCAGATATGTCATCTGAGACTGCCAGAACAGAGGGAGATGGGCCTTAGCCCTTCCTCCACGTGGTGAATTGCTGCAGGCTGTACTTTTCCATCCATTTGGTGTCCATGCTACAACACACCCATCCCAGTGATGATGCCTGCAGCCTCAGGTGTCTAGGCTTTTCCTTGGTGTTTTTTTGCCTCTCCTGCTTTCCTTTAGCAAAAAGGATTCTGCAGTCTCGCTTAACTTACAACTTCAGTTTAAAAAAAAAAAACAAAACAGACCAAAGCAAAACATGTTTTTCTACATGAACTTGGCTTTTTCTGTGAATTTTTTTTACTGATCAGGGGAGCTGATGTGAGGAACTGCGAGGCTGTGTTGTGGTGGCACTGCGCTATGCTCAGGGCACGGACAGAGCTGCAGTCTGGGATGAAGAACAGATCTCTGGGTTTGACCCATAGCTGCTGGTGTGGTTGGGGAGTCTCCTGCTGACATTAGAGCACCAATGTCTACAGCAGAAAGAGACCTTGAAGGGCCTTCTTTTAATAAGGCAGCGTCTCTCTGCTTTGCCTGAAGTAAGACAATGACTGGAGTCAACAGCTTGTGCTTTGGTGATTTCTGCTCACGCCAGTTCAGTTCCCACCAGCCTCCAGAAGAGCTCCTGGGGCTTTGATTCAGACCTAAGAATCTAATGTCTAAGATGGAAAGAAGGCAAAGCGCATACCCACTATCTACAGTTTTCTGAAGATCCAGAAGTGACCTGAGGGACGAGGATTTATCCTTTCATGTTGCACAGCTGTGAAAGGGGTAAGAAAATGGTGACAGGTCCCCGTAGCAGTTGTCCCCTCTGCCACAGCCACCTTGCCATGCCTGGAGGTGACTGGGAAAGCCACCAGCCACGAAGCATGGAGATCCCTGCAGTGCCGACAGTCTTCATCTCAAGGGGGTGATCTCCACCTAGTACCTTTTATCTTTAAAACAGTTTATCAGGGGGAGAGGAAAAAAAAAAAAAAAGAGCTACAGGGGCTAGAAACAGCGGTTGAGGGAGGGGAATGATTTCAGAGGATAAAAATGCTCATGAACCTCTCTGCTCTCCTCCCAGGCAGAGAAGCTGCCAGCCTTGCTGTGGCATGTCATTCGTCAAGCTGTCACCCCAGGGCCTGGGGATCGTTCCGCTGACACTGGTTCACCTGGGAGCGAGCGTGGGGCACACCTGTACCCTTCGCCTCCAGAACCGTCTGCAGCCATCCCAGAACGGGCTGCAGGGGAGGTGGGGAGGGGCTGTGGATTTTGATGGGTGCTCATACCTGCAGGAGTGGGAGCAGAACCTGCAGAGAGTGCCCTGCAAAGGGCTGTGTTGTAGCCGAAGGTGAACTCTCCCATCACAGGGAGCAGCAGCACAGCCCATCTCTGCTCCTGGAGTCCTGGCATTTCATTTTTGGAGAGGGGTCCCTAGTGCTGGATTTGCTCACGCTGAGAGCAGTCGCCTTTCTGGGATGCAGAGCACCTCCTACACCCGACTTACTGCAAGCAGACAGCTCCCACCTAAAGTCTGGGGCTGTTGGGTTTTATTTGGAAACAACTCATCCTCTCCGCACCGACTAAACCCCTGGGCGTGCGTGCTCGGGTTTTATTTTCACTGCTCGTTTCCAGGTGTTACAGCAGCTTATTCTGTGTGGCTTATCCTAGAGCAAAGCACAAAAGAAGAACCCTGTGCCTGTTCCCAGCTGCCACCCAGCCTGTCGGAGGGATGGGGCTGCAGAGGCTTCGTGTTTGCTGAGGATATGAGCTGCAGGGTGCTAGCAAATGCAAGAGCTAGGCAGGAGATCAAGAACACACCTGGCAGGAAAAATGAGGGGATGCCAGCTATTTTTGTTGAAGTCACGTGCGGGTATGTGCCTAGAGGGAGTGGTCTTTAAACCAGGGTAAAGGCCTATCAGGTCAGTAAGCCCCACTCTTCTTGGTTATTATATAATTTATATAGTGCCTCAAAGGTATCAGGGCACTCTGCAAGCAGTTGAGAGAACCCACTCCCCACAAAATCTGTGATGTGACCTTACAGGCATTAAATCCCCAACTCTCCTTTTTTTGCCATAACCTGCAACCCCTTCCTACTTAAAAAAATCTCATGAGGTCCCTTTTCTTTCCCTTCATCTGTTGCTTTGTTCTCATTACATATAAGTTTCTCGATTAGAGCAGACACTGTCCTTCCTGATATTTAAGAAGATGCTGCTGCGGATCAAGGAATCAATGTAATTTTTTAGCTACTGCATACTTACAGGTATTTTATTGCTTTTTTTTAAAAGGTCTTGCTCTTTTTTTTTTTTTTGCCTTAATTTTTCTTCTTTTAACTTCCAGCTCAAAGGGAAGTGGAAGCCAGGTGACAGCACTTACTGCTTGGAAACAGAAGCTACAGTATTTCTGATATCAGGTCTGTAACGTTTGCCGAGGATCAAAGGAACCTTCTCAAACATCGTTGTTTGTGACCGTTAGGACGTGGCAGCCACATCTTAAATAACCAACCTTTTCATCCAAGGGAGTGGGCACTGCTGATTGAGATACGCTGAACCCAGCAGCAGGGGCTGGGCTTCAGAGACTTTCTGGTCAATTTGGGCAGCCCAGTTCTTGTAGCTTTGGCCCCAGCGAGCCCCCAGGGGATGATTTTGACCTTTAGTATGAATTTAGATCCGCGCGGTGACTTTTCTAAACGATGCCTGCCAGAGGTCCCCGGGTCACCGAGCTCCATCGTCAGAGCACTTCCAGCTCCCGGCAGTGTGGGAGAAGGGATGTAATTATTGATATTAATTTAAAAAAAAAAAAAAAAAGCTGGATGTAAACTGCTGGTAAAAATGACAATCTGTTCGAGGGGCGTGCTTGTTATTTGTGCCTGCTGTGTATTTAGAGGTGCTGATATAGATGGCACCACTTAATTACCAGTGTAGGACAGCAGATTAACTTTGCACGTGTCCCAGATGGTCACATTTCTGCCACCATAGAAATGGTTAAAGTAGAAGAGCTGCTCTCTTCGCTTAGATAAACAGGGTCCCTGTGCGAATAGCTTGCAGCCCCCGGTCGTAATCCCTTTCTGATCTCTGGTTATAAAAATGATAGGTGGAATGTAAACTCCATAAAGATTAGTAACCACCAAGAGAGTTAAAAAAAAAATTATTGAGAAGAGTTGTAAGGTTTTTTCTGCATTCCTGAGGAATTCTGCAGGGATTCCTTTTCTCTGGTGGAGTTCTCCTTTCAAACTTGCTGTCCGAAGGCACTGGAGACGTTCGTGGGGGGTTTTCAACTATTTTTAAAGAAATCTGGCATGGATTCACTGCGACCTCGTGTAAATGACCTGACCGCTGTTTGCCTTAATTTCTGCAGTTGTAAAGCAGGGTAACAGGATGTATGTAGTTGTCAAAGAATTTGGGGACTTACTGCTGTGGTGTTCCCAGGGAAGGAGTTCTGACCGTGAAGCATCGTGTTCCACGGCAGAGCAGCAACCCTTGTGTCAGTCTATACATTTCAGCGTATTCATGTGGGATCCTTTTCTTCTAATCTTTTGCACGCAGGGCAGCACTTCTGAACACAGCTATCGTGTGGTGCAGCATGTCTGATTTTCAGAAGTCCATGGTTTACATTAAAATGTGACTATGTTACGGCGCATGAATATGGAGTATAAGCCATATGTCTCGCTCTCAAAAAAAAAAAAGTTCTTTAGTGCACCTTGTGAAATACTTTGGGGTTAAAAAGTGTGAAGGTGGATCTTTACAAAAACTGGGATAGTTGGGCACTGGACTGTGACAGCTGCAACCTTGGAAAAACCCAACCCGCCGCACATTTGGGGGATCTGCTGCATTTGAAATAAGTTTCTGCCAGCTGGTGATAGTCGTGTAATCTGCAAGAGAGGGAAATGCATTCCAATTACTCTTTACTTACACCTGTGAGTTAGGTTGTTGTTGGTCTTGGGATCCATCTGTAGTAGTGCATTTGGAGGTTCGTGACAGATTGGAGGAGGTTAATGATTGTTTGCTGGTGCAGGAGGTGAAACAGAAGAGCTAAACCTCTGGCTGGCTCCTGCTTCCTGTCCCTGGGTGTAAACCGCTGAGCTCGTTGGGGTAAGTGCAGTCAACTAAATGTTTAAAAAAAGCGCCTTTGTGCTGTCTCTGTGCAAAGATAAAAGAGATATATGTGCTTAAAAAATTGAGAAAGGTTCACAGCATCACGCCCGGGTAGGTGGCTGCGGCAGTGCTGGGCGAACCGCCAGCAGCCGTTCACCGAGCTCCTCGTTTCACAGGGCTCTGCTTGGGGAGGCTTTGGATGCAGCTCAACAGGAGATGTTCCCATCCTTCAGGATGGGTCGAGGTGAAGGAGGGTGGAGGTCCAAAAAGTCCGGACAGTTCAGCGGGGCAGGGAAGATCTGCTGGGAAAGAACCCGTTGAGCCACTGCGGTGTGGTTAAACCACGCCTGGGCTGTAAGCTGAGGAATTTTGGGGAAAATGAGGTTGTTTCACCTACGCTTCTGCAGGGTTTTCCCATGTACCTCCCACCCTCTGCAGGGCCTTTGGACCGTGTTCAGAGCAGCTGCGTCAGGTTGAACGGTACGCTCCAGGGACAGAGTTGGGCTTTCATTTAGTAGGAAGGTGTTTGTGGTGTGTTGCCAAGGTGGTGTTTTATTGCAAATTACCGGTGCAAGCTGCATCAGAGACCACCCAGATGTCTCCCTGAGATCATGGTTGTGCTTTGAAACTCCTGCCAGGGGATCCCATCGCCATCTCGTCCCTGCCGTGGGTACAAGCTGCCTGTCCTCTGCTGGTGCCATGTGCTGTTACGGGAGTCTTTTTTTAGAATTATCCTAGGTGAGTGTTTCACCTCAGTATCTAGCATCTCGTCTGCTGTGCCTGCAGTGCTGTTGTCTCTGTCTTGCAGCTGGGAAACTAGGGTAGAGGCAAGCAATTCTGCCAAGACCATGTAGAAAACTCATAAAATTCAGGGACTCCATCCAGCATCCAGAGAAACATTTAAAAGATTTTTGATTTTTCTCTTTTGCTGCCGGTTACAGCAGCTGATTTATCTTTCCTGACTCTGCTACCCCTGCTGCAAATCTGGATTTGGCTGGAGAGTCCTTCAGCAAAACCTTTGGGATTTTGCCCTAACAAGATCTCTAAGGCTAGCTGAAACAGCACAGCTCATGTGTGCTCCAAGAATTAAAAACTCCTTAAGTGCATTGACCTGTCTTCCCCTCCCGTGAAATGGATGGACCACTTTCGGCTCTGGCCTAGTGACACTCTACTTAGCTACGTATCATTGCTGTTAATATTAGGAGCTGCTGTCTTAAACCAACAAGAGCTGCACGTCCCTTTCAACAACTTCTGGTGCTTACCTGCGTTCACAGCCTCGCACAGAAATAGCCGTGCTTCCAGATGTCTGACTCGCGCAGTCTCACAGGGAGGGCTGTTTCTTAAATGGCTTAAGATAGCTTAAAAAAAATAAACCGTAAAAAAAAAAAAAAAAAAAAAAAGTTTACACTCCTTTTTATAGCTAGGTCAGTTCCCTGTTCACAGCCTGGTTCCACAAATGGTTCTGTTGGCACAACCAGAAGGGGAAGGAGGTCACAAACAGATCAGGCCAACACTGGTGCCAAAGACAACATATTGTCAGATCACGGCCTCGGTCCCTCCTGTGTGAGTAGCAGGTCTCCTCCGTTCTCTCCAGCCCTAAACACGGTCAACAAACAGCAGAAAAGAATCTGGCGCTTCCTCTCCCAAATGCAGCGAGTGCCTGTAATAATAAGACCTTGATAAACACCCCAAAGCATTTGATCTGCTTTTGCAGCGAGCTGCAGGCCAGGAACAGCCAGAGAGACGTTAAACAGCAAAAGCAGAGTGGGTTGTAATTACCTCTAAAACCCTGCGGAACTCGCGCTGCTGCGTGTGGCAGGCTCGCTTTGGAACAAAGCTGGGTTTACTGCAAGTTCTGATCTTGGTATCAAGTCAAGGCTTGTCCAGAGAAAGTGTATGTGCCTTTATTAGCATGCAAATCACATACCCTCTTTATTACACCGTCTCTGCATCCCTCCCTCTAGAGCGGTTTAACAGAAGCAGGCAACAACTAATTAAATTCCTTTATTCATACCTCATGCTCGAAGTGCAGAGCTCAAGGCAAGAATGCCAATGGGCACACGCCCATACCCTCTCGTTTCCAGAACGAGCGTGGCGTGCCTGACCTTCACCTCATTAGGGAAGGAATAAATCGCCTAGCGTGAAGATGAGGATGTCAGGCACTACATGCATAAATCATGTAAGGAGTTTCCAAATGGCTTTCATCTTGGGAGTCCTTAAGAGTTCAGAGCTATGGATCAATCCAGAGTGGATACCTTTCAGCACTAATTCCACATCTGAAGCTCTTTAATGATGTGGGTCCTTTAAATAAAATTCTGAAAGTCCAAGCCAGCTGAAATGGCAGTATACAATCAAGCTAATGACTTTAATTACTATAAAATTACCAGAGAGCATATTTGCAATTTTAAATCTCCTGATCCACAAAGTACCTTTTTCCCTTTAGTGTTCCTAAAGAAAGTAAAATAGCTTTTGGTTTCCTTGCCAGTTTTTCAAGGATCTTTGAAAACTGAAGAGAAACCTCCCACAAACAGCTTAGCTGTGGTTATGAGGTTTCTTTTTTCTTTATTTAAAATATTAACCTGGGTATTAATGCAAAGTATTTAAAAGCAGTAATGGGATCTACCCCAGTAAACCACCGATTCGGAGTTTAAGAAGAGCTCTTTGGTTACCTGGATGACTGTACAAAGGTGATGCACAACACAAACCTTCCTTAAAGTGCTGAGGAAATTGGAGGTTATTGAAGGGGAGGAAAATGTTGAAAACCAGCAAAGAACAAGCCCAGGACTACTCTGTGTTAAGTTTCCAGCCAGCTTCTTTGAAGGGTTATGCCTGGAAAACCCCACTCAGAATTTTGTACTGAAGGATCCCAGAGCAGTTCCCTGTGCATATAAACAAGGGTTTCTGACCCCGGGGATGCAGCCGGTCTGCCCACCAGCTCGTCCTCCGGGATGAACTGAAATTCTCCAGCTCAGCAGGGCTGACTGTGGAGAGGCAGCCGTAGCATCCTGCCCCAACCTCCTGAGCTCGTAGCCTTGGAAAATCTCTGGGGTTGCCTGTGTATGAGAGCTGGTGGTGGCTTTTCCATTCAGTCAGACTCAAATTTAAGGACCATTGTGTTTCTGAACCTGACAGTTTTAGTGCTTGCTGTTTAATCTTCTGGAAGGTGAGCTGGAGAGGCTGTGCAGAATGTGTGGGATATTCACTGACGTTTATTGGACCTACAAACTCAAGCTACGAACTCCTTTTTTTACAAACTTTAAAATGCACCTACATGTTGTGGTTGAGCATCTCACAGCTTTTATTTTCATCATACCCCATGACTGCTTCTTCCTTTCATCCTGAGTCCACAAATAAGAGGCAAAAAGAAAGTTAAGTGATGCGTCCAAGGTTATGCAAGAAACTAGTAGAGAAGGGATTTGAGCCTCAGGTGTAGCCTAGGTTCTTTCTCTGCCATGTTCTAAACAGGCTCACAGCTCTTCTATTTTGGAGAAAACAGCTATTTTCCTATTTGCTATCTCTTCCGACTGAGGGGAATTATTTTTAAGTGCAAAATAGCTAGCTGCTCCCATCAAGCTACTGTAGGAATAATCTGCATGGAAAAAAACTTAAATGCTTTCCCAAATAGGAAGTAATTTAGATTTCAGATTAATGGCTGTGACAATGGAAATATGTAAAATCTTTTCCTGATACGGAGCCCAAAGCAGGGTTAGTTCTTATCTACGGTGCACACAGGTGTGAAAACTCACTTCTGCTGCACATAAGGGACAAACACTAATGAAAGGCATAAATATCCACGTTCCTGCAGCACACCCAGACTGTGGGTGAGTCAGTAAGTAGTTTAAGAGTGGGCAATAATATGTTCTCCTATATCCCTATAAATTGACTCTTAAAGGCTAGTTTGGATGCATCCTAGCACAGCACAAAACCAAACCATGAGTCCCTAGTGCCAGGAGAGATTGTGCTGCTATATTCATTTTTTGCCTGTTCTTGAAGAAGTCTTTTTTCAGGAATAGGTTATGCTGATCAGAGTCCGGAGCAGGCACCGGGAGGTTTGAGTTCCTCATGGTTGTCATAGTCTTTAGGCAAATATTGCAGCCTGAAAGGAGCTCTGCCCTGCAGCAGCATTTCTGTGAGCGAATCTGGTGCTGCTTGTTTCAGAGCTAAGCCAGGTACATCCGCAGGAATCACAGCTGCAGACTTGCTGCTGTGCACCTCGAGCTGTAGGAAGGAGATCCAAAACTTCTGTGACCTTCTTCTTTCACCAAGGAAGCGAGGCCTTAGCTGGCAGAGGCTAATGGCTGCAGATCATGTGGTTATGGCTCACGTCCCACTTGGAGATGAAAGCCCACAGGGAGATGTGGAGAACCAAGTGATCTTTGCAGCCACAGTAAGATATAGCTCGGTGACTACCTTGTAGGAGCTACTCAGTGCTTGCTGAGCTGTGCTCAGTCTTTCAGCTCAACTGCTTAGACAGCTACTGGCATCCCTCCTTATTTAACTGAAAACACCACAGTGCAGGTTGTCACCCAAACCTTTTCTGTCTCTGATACTGCAATTGCCCTCTCGCACACATCTGAAGCAGGAGTCTGGAGAGCTCAGTGTGCTAGAACAGAAACAGAGGGGTCTGAATTCTCAGATTATCTTCTCAAAGGAAATTGTTCTGTGCTTTTCCAAAAAGTTTTGAATAGATGAGAACTCCTGATCGTGCAGGTCTTCCTCTCTTGCAGACACTATCCCTGATCCCGCTCAGGGAGATGAATGGTGCTCCCAGAGACAGGAGCGCGAGTGAGAGGCAGAGAGGAGCCTGTTCAGGTCAGGTAAGGATCTCTTCAGTGCCTTTCCTCGTGTCCCGTGGTTCTGCTGTTCTTTTCTCACACCTATGGTTTTAAGTTGCTGAAAACTGACTTGGATTTTGCAGCAGAGGGACTGTTGAGTCCTGTACACGGAGCCCTTCTGGCTTTGCATTGCACGAAGGCGCTCTGCATTCCCCACGTGTTACGCTCGCTGATGAGGTTAACAGGATAAAGAAAATGTTACCAAATGCATTTTAACAGTTGACTGCAATTTGCACTCAGCTGTTAGGCTGCTGGTTTTTTCTGTCTTGGGAAATGCAGAGTGGGAAATCCTAGCTTGAATTAGCAAGAGGCGCAAGATGAAAGTGAGGAGCTAACGACTGCAAAGTGAAGCTCCACAAATTTCTCTTGCACTCGGTCAAACTGCAAAATAATCAGATTAAGCCATAACTGCATAAATGGGGCTTGAGTGTGTTTGCTCTGCTGACTTGGTCATGCATTCAGGACGTTCAGAGTGGTGTAACTACAGCCCAGGAGGTATTAGTCACGCTGAGAGAACTTCAGTGAATATAAGAGGGCTTCATCTGGGCAGTTACCAAGGCAACTCTTGCTAATATTTCATTACAATGCTTTCACCCTCTGCAAGTCCCACGGATTAGGACTGGGAATCTCAGAAAGAAGAGTTTATTGTCAATATTGTGCTTGGACTGAGTGTATCCCAGAGGGAAAAAAAAAAAAAAAAAAGAAAAAAAAAAGTAAAGCATTCTCCATAGGCAGAGCCTACAAAGTGCAGCTGGAGCTAAACTCTGTCATCCTGCACTGCCTTGTGCCCTGTAGGGAATCTTGGGTAATAACTAATCCCCCTTTTTCCAGCTCTGAAAATAAGTGGGAAATGCAGGTATGAACTCATCCTCATCTGTGCTGATGCTGAGACACTCCACAGCGGCGCTGCGCCAGGTTCCGTGGTACAGGTTGGGAACTACTGGGCAGAGTTAGTCGTATCGCATTTATGTATCCCAATGTGCTTAAATCAAATAATGCAAACACAAGGGTGTTTAATGTCGATGGTGCATAAATACGAGACCGGCTCCTTCTGTCCGTATTGATCTTTGTTACTCCAGAGGGGTTATCCACTCCCTCACTTCTTGCTGCCCTTGTCCTGTTCGAAGTGAGAAGAAAACACAAAACCTGCGCATCCTCGTTATACCAGTCCTGCTGGTATTGGCCATTCAAATTCCTGGACATGTTCAAAAGCTGCTTTGAAAGTGATGAAGGAAGAAACCTTTCAATTTTCATACTTTTTTTTTTTTTTCAAACTAAGACCCACAGTTCTCATTTCATCTGGGAAAACATGTACAGCGAAATTAGAAAAGCTGCTGGGGAGCAGGAAGAAAATGGAGTTTTACGGCTGGAATGTGTCTCCACTGCTTCGTTCAGTTTTATGCATTTTGAAATATCAAGCTAAACTGCAGATTGGAGGCAACAGGGAAACTGCAAATTTAAATGTTTGTTCTGCGAAGTCCAGCAAGTCTATTGGGTTGCTGGGTCTGTGCACCTTCCTCTAACTGTACTCCTTGTGACTGACGTGAGAGCTGTTGCTGATTTCTTTGGAGAACCACAGTGTGTTGGACTGGGCATCCCCTTCAGCTGGCAAAACATGTGAAAACCAAAGGACATCTGCTGGTGTGGGACATTTGTTGAGATGATCCTTCCTCTGAGGCCAGCCTGGCTTTTGTGATGTTGCTGGGGTCTGTTGCTTGTTCCTAATTACACTTTTCATTAACTATGTATTACTTCTTGTTAAAGAAACAGGCTTTAATAGGAAAATGCCAGTATTACTATCCTGTATGGCAGAGCAGGTAGTCTCTCCATGAAGTCCACGTGCTAGAAGTTGATAGTGGAGGGCCTTTATGATTTAAGTATCATCAGTCCTGGGGAAATCGGCTCAATATGATATGATACGATACGATAGTGTAATTAGCTCTAAAAGGAACCATTTAAGTTCATACTAGGTATTTAGGTGTGCGCCCCACCATCTCGTGACTTTAGACAAATCTAGTTTATAAGTAGAAAGATTTCCTATGCAAAACCAGAAGAGTAGATTTGGATCAATCTTATTACAGGAAACGAGAGGTCTGACCTTAAAGTCCCTAAGCATAATGATTAAAGTTCCTGACAAAAGACCAGTTTAAAATTAGAAGTCGTTTTCATAGTAGGAGCCCTGTGCTTGCCTGGAGGGCAGGTATATCTGTCTCATCGCCGTGTTCCCTGCAGGCAGCCGCGCTACCCACCAAACACAGCACGCAAAGCTCCGTTTTGTGCTGGTTTAGTAGCGCTCACGAAATCAGAGCATTTCCCTGATCTAAGCAAACCCATAGCATTCCAGCTGAACAGATGCATGGTGAATGAAAACGCCGTCACAGGGGCAGGGCAGGCAGAGGCAAACTGCAACGGTGAGCTTGCGTCTTGCCTTTCTGACCTGGATGAGGTCTTCCTTCTCCCATGTTAGCTGCTAACTTTCTCCAGGACCTATTGTTTTCATATACTTGTGGCATTAGGACCACCTGTCAAGAATGGCAAGGAGAAAAGAAACCCCTTGGATGGAAATGCAGTGGGTGATTTAACCCAAGCAGTCCTTATTGGTCTGAATCATTCCTTCCCCTCCTTCAAAGAAATGTACGGATTTGCATTTGTGTTTCGGAAATCCACAAAGTTCCTTGCCACTAATAATTTCCACCTAGATTTTGAAAAATCGGATGTGATGCAGGGTTTGTGGAAGCCAGTAAGGGTCTGTCATGACCCCACGCCTGAAGAATATTTGTGCATAGCCACAGGGTGCAGAAGCAAACCCGTCTGAAGCAATCTGTGGGAGAATGAACTTCCCGGCATTCAAAGAAGTTACAGTGACATAGTAGGAAGAATCCTATTCTCTGAGTCAGGCTTGAGTCAGTCCCCCATTTGCAGGGCTGGATGCGTCCCACCTTTCAGACAAGTACTCTGTCTGTGCATCTCTGGCTCGCCCCCACGGCTCTTTCACACTCGAGCGGGTGCATTAAGTCCCATCGTTGCGCCCGTTTCCGTCGCGAGCACATTCGCTCATCCCTCTGCTTCTTCCTCTGTGGCTCCCACTGGACACGGCCGTCTTCCTCCTCCCGCAGCGCTAAACGGTTGCCATGTTTCACCCGAGAAGTAGCTGCACTTTTCTGGCGGGTGAACTGATCTCTGTTGACATGTCAGCTCGTTAAATCTGCAGGGCCCTTCTGGCCGGAGGGAGAGCTGCGCGGCATAAATTTAAAGCACGATTTACTTATTAACGTAAAAGCAGCCGTGTTCCTGTTTGATTTGCGCGAAGAAAGCTAACGATGACCAAGCCTGAAGCATGCCTAGCAGACAGCACATATGTACGCTTTCAGTGCACCCCAGAATAATACAGAGTTTAGGCTTTAAAAGAAAGTATTTGGGTCCTTGCCAGGTAGACAGACAGTATGAATGAAACACCTGTTCTGGCTTTGGGAGGGTTTTGGAAACCATTTGATTACAGGGAAGGTACAGGCTGACCTTAAGTGAATTGAATTCTCTGGTGTAGAGTAACACGTCCTGCTACGTTATAAAAACTTCTTGATCTCTTTGTGAAAATGTCCGCAGCAGACAAAACACAGATGCGTGCTCTCTTTGGTTTTTAACTAAAAGGTGCTGCCCGAGCACGGCAAATTGACCAGCTGTGTATCAAAACAGCGGTTTTCAAATTTGAATAAATGTTAAAGGAGGAACGCTGTAAAGGAAACAAAGATAAGACACAAAGTAATTTTGCAGAGGAAGGGAAAATATCTGTTAATGCCAGATGTGTCCTAGTTCGGCTCTTGCCGATGCTCATTTGGCACTTGTTAGCTTTGGTGGGTTTGCACTTTCACATAACGTAATTCAATTCTGAAAAGGCACAAAGGATGCTGTCTTCCCTAGAGTGGCTTCCTGTGGCATCACCTTATCAGCATGGTCTCGTTTGCACAGTTTTAACTATTTCTGTTGTCATTGCAAAACCAGCATCAGGAGTATTTCAACAGAAGCAGAGCCGTGCTGGGTGTAACACCGCCGGGTACAAGTTTATGGCCGTAGCAGACAGCAGGTGAGGCAGTGTGAGGAGTCTCATCGTCCTTCTGGCCTTTGGCTTTGAGCGTTTATAAGAACCCCCCCTGAGAGATCCTGCTCAAATTCCTCGCCCCTTCAGCAAAACTCTTCACCCATTTCCCACTGCAGATCCAAACTGCGCCCTAGCTCCTCCTGTGCAGAAGGGTTTAAAAAGCTGTGATTGAGCTGTCAGTTTGAGGAACAAACAGGGGAAATGTACTTTGCGTCTCTGCGGGCTGTTTGCAGAACTGTCTGTGTGTGCTTGTGTGAGGGGGTCTGTGTGGAGAGGAGGGGGAGCTCCTTTCTGCACCCCTGGCAGCTCAGCAAACTCAACACCATCCTCGCTTGAATCCTGCTTGTGTCTCTTTTGTTTCGTTTCACGGGTACGACCCATGGAGTTTGTAAATTTATAAGGCTGGAGATGTGCTCGAAAGGATATTGATTGCTCTTCTGGCTTGTGTTGATTCAATTCCAGCTCATGTGGAATTAGTTCTAGTGGCTGTTCTTGACACACTCGTGTCAAGACAGGACATGCTTATGAAACTGATGATCTTGGTGCAATGTTCTTAGATTACCACAGAGGAAACACACTCCATCACACCGCTAGCAGCAAGGATGTACAAAAGTAATTAAATCTTCTGTAAGATAACGTGTTCCTGACCCTATACAATGCATGGAACAAGAACCATATGCTGAATTATTTCTCTTGGCTCAGGCACTGCTTGTACTGACGTCTCTGACTGTGGTGGTACCTTGCTAGGAAATGCTGCAAGGAAAGCAATAGTTCCTTTTCCATTGGCCATATGTTGGCTTTCCCAGACTGAGGAGCGCTTCTTTCATTTCTCTATGTAACACACAATACAAACGCACAGAATTTATTCACAGCGAGCAGAAGGTGTCTGCCTTGCCGCTGAATTACTCGATAGGCCCCGCGTCTGTCGGTGGGACGCTGCCCAGCATTTCTGCAGTTGGTTAAAATGGGTTTGTGTAGACAGGGAAGCTCTGGTCTTGTAATCTGTTGAATCTTTGCTCAGATTTAGAAACTGGGTTCCCTCATCAAGGAAAGCTGTTGGGAGCCCAAACATTGAATTTGTTGCGGGATCTCTTCTAAGCTCTTCCTGTCCCTCCACGTACTCAAATCCCTGCTGTCGTTCTACAGCTTCCTTGAAGAAAGAGCTTGCAGTTTCTGATGGCAGCTTCTGACAAGCTCCTCGTGATCCTGCAGTTTTTAGGGATGCAAAAGTAAAGACTTTGGTGGAACTCAGATGCCTTTAACAGTTGCAGATGGATGCTGAAATCCCGTTGCTACATGTAAGTTCAGAGAAGGTTGGAGCAGGTTTGCTGCAGGCTCTATTTTTTTTTTTTCCCAGTTCTTTCTGTACTCACTGATAGTGGACTGGTTTTAAATGGAAAAGTCTTTCTGCTTCAAGACCTGCTGTCTGAGAGTGTGTTGTTCTGACCAGTAGCTGTGTGAAGCTGAGCCAAGAGGCATCGTGGCTAGGCTCAAGAAACCAGTAAAATTCAAAGAAGGACCAGAGCAGAAAATAACGTGAATTGTAAATGTCCAGGCCTGTTGAAGTAAATGCTTCGAAAAGCTTCTGAAATGGAAGAAAGGCTTCAATACTCAAGCTAAGTTCTAGCTGTTATTGATCAGGAGACATCTTTTTTGGGAGATGAGTATTCCTTGCCCACTCACAGGGGTTTTCACCTGAAATTTTTGCTGCTGGTGACTCTCAGATGAGACGTTGGACTAGACGGGACTTGTGTTTTCTGCAGGTTAGTGAATGTGTCTTGTTTTCGTGAGTGTGGCTGACCAGAGGAGGTATCAAGATAGGAGTCCAAGCTGTTAAGCTCAGCTCTTTGGTTAACCTCCAAATCGGACGTTTAGCCATGTTATAAACCCTCTGCCCTTTTCTGTGCTGGGAAATAAACCCTCAAAATCCTCTTTCCTTAAACCATTCCCTTTGCTTCTCGGAAAACTTCACATCTCCTCAGCACAGGTAGCCTAAGCCCATTTCCAGCCTTCAAACAGTCTTTGCAAAGTAGCTCTGCACTTCACTAGAGGCCAGTCCAGGCTGCAGAAGGGACATTTTTTCTGAATGGTGCTCCCGTGTCCCTGCCGCAAAACCCACGTGACAACTGTGATTTCACTTTCCTTAATTGCATTCTGGAGGGGTGATTAATTACGTGCCACAACGCCGCCACTAGAGGGATTATGGATATTAGACTGGCCCAAGGGTTTTGCCTTGAAACTCTCTCGTGGGGGTGGGAGAAATTTAATTTCCTCATCTGTGCCCTGCTTTCCTTGTTATCTCTTCCAACATATTCCCAAGTGGTGTGGGGTGTAAGGAGCTAATTAAATATGGTATTTGATAAAGTTTAAGGAAGTTTTAATTCCTTTCCTGTGGACAGGAATTGGTCTGCCATACATAAACATATTAGTTAACGATTACTGCAGAGCACAAGTATTTTCAAAGGTGGCTGTTCCACTTTCTCCAGAGCAAGCTACCCATTTTCAAGCACAGTACAAAGGGCAAAGTCTGCCAGTTCTTTATAAGAATTTGGTTTAAAAGGTTCCATTTAGCTTTTAAGAGGTGCATCCATCTGCTGAGCGATAAGATCTTGCATTAAGTGGGGAAAACCAGGGGAAAGACCTCCAAAGAGACAGACAAGCAGGAAGGAGTTAAAAGATGTCTGAAAGCCCTTTGGGAAGTCTTTCTGACTGAATGGGTTTGGCGGCTGTGCTCCAGTGCTTCCTTGCCATGTGGAACCAGGCACCTCTCACCACCCAGCAGGTCCTGATGTCATGCTAATGCGATCTGGAACTCCGGTGCTAGTGCCAGGAGAGCAACAGCTGGCACTGGATGGCTCCCTGCTTCGTGATGGCATGTGGGTCTGCAATTCTCCACCTCCTGACGTTGGGACCGACCAGCTCTCCCAAGCAGCACCTGGCCGGAGGGCTGCGACTGCCTGCAGCGACAGGGCACCGCGGTGACCAGGGCTCCACTCCTACCCTACGGTAATCTTACAGTATATCGCTATACGATAGCACGTGTGCTGCTTGACATACAGAAAAAGGGATCTTTCAGAGGCCCTCGAAAGCGCTGAAATTAGTGTAATTGTGTAGGCTGCCAGGTACATGCCATACGCGAATGCAGTTCGTGGCTATTTGGACCGCAGACATCACAACGCTTCTTTTTAAAGAGTTGTTCACATTTAAGACTAATTTTTCCAAGAGGGCTGGTTCCTGCTAGGCTGCCCACAGAAGAGAAACAAAGAGGATGATGCGAGGCAATGAGCAAATGCCAAGTAGCAGCCTGTGAAGACCTGGACGAGCTTAAGAGCTTGTTTTGTTTCCTGTGGTGTTCAAATACCGTAGCAATCCAACTGTACCGAGTCCAGACCTGATCTCTGCTGGTCTACTCCAGATTTTCTTAGTTTAAAGAAACAGTATTGGCCAGCTCAGGCACAGCCTTTTGTGTGTGTCATTCATCTCTTGGATTTACAAAAGTCTGTCTGTGCAAGAAAATCAAGTAGTGTTTTGATGGGTTAATTTACGTGTTGTTACACATAACCTCATGTAACATGTTCAGTTTCTTATCTGTAAAGTGTCTCCCCTCCAGTAGTACAGAAAGACCTGACCGTGTGCATGTCCTTGCAAGCCACAGCGCGGAGGGACTGTCCGGGGGTAGCAGAGGGATGGGGAGAAGGTTGGGTTATCTCTCCAGCTGCTTCTTTCCTCCTTAGGTGAGAAAGCAAAGGCTGTCCAGGAAAGCCAGCCTTTCTGGGCAAAGTGGAAGCAAATTTTCACTGTCCAAATTTAATGAGCACCAAAGGCGTATCCCGAGGGGAGGAAGCTGGATTTGGCGGAGCCTTTTGCATGTTTTGTTAATTAGTAATAGAAGGGGGTTTTCTCTGTGTGTTTTTTTTTTTTTTTTTTTCCCGGAGATAAACCGATCTATCAGTTAATGGAGTTTAACGCACTAAAATACCAGCGAGCCGGACCGAGGCAGCGCAGCCCCGCACACACAATAGGCACATTGTTTCCCTGCGGATCCTGTCCCCCTCCTTCCTTTTATTTGGGAAAGAGAGGGGACACACACACACACAGACACACACTTCACCCCGTTTGGCCTCTCCTCCCGCAAAGCTGCGGCTGCCCGCGGGGCTGGGGGGGGGTTCCCAGGCTGGGAAGCGGGGACGGGCGGACGGACTGACGGGCGGAGGACCCCGGCCCCGAGCGAAAGGGTTAACGAGGGCGGCGGGGCGGGCGGCCCCTCCCCGCCGCCGCCGGGGCTGAAGTAAGGCGGCGGGGGCGGCGCAGCGCGCAGAGCCGGTGCGGCGGGACGGGGGGAGGCTGCTGCCGCTGGCCGCCCCCGCCTCTCGGGCGGCCTCGGTGAAGATGGCGAGGGCGGCGGAGCGGGGCGCTGCGCCCGGCGGGTTGCTGGTGGCGGTGCTGGGGTTGTTGGCGGTGCCGGCCGCCGCCGCCCGCCCGCCCGCCTCCTTCCCCAGCGATGTGAACGGGCACAGCCTCCACCCGCCCTACTTCAACCTGGCCGAGGGCACCCGCATCTCCGCCACCGCCACCTGCGGCGAGGAGGCGGTGGGAGCCGGCAGCCGCCGCGCCGTGGAGGATCTCTACTGCAAGCTGGTCGGGGGGGCCGGTGGCGGGGGGGGGACCCCAACCAAACCATCCAGGTACGGCCGGCGGGGAAGCCTCGCTGGGGTGGCAGAGCCGCCTTTCTTTTTGGGGGGGGGGTGGTGGAGGGAGAGAGGTCCAGCCCCGCTTTGTGCTCCCCCGGCCATCGCGCCCTCATCCCGCCCCTGGTTTTTAGCCGTCGGTGCGGGGAGAGGCAGCGCCCGGGCTTACCGAGGGTTGGGAGGGGTAAAACCCTGCGAGCAGGCGGCGTGTAGGGCCCCCCGCTCGTGTTTTCTCACGCATCCCCGCTTGCCCGGAGCTTGCGTGGAGCCTGGTCCAGCAACCGGCTGGCGGGTCAGCGATGGGCTGCTCTGGGAGGGGGCAGAGGGGGGTCCCCAGAGCATCCTGCCCAGGCCTGTACCCCAGCGCTCACCCGAAGCCCCCGGAGCAGCGGGGCGAGGAGCCACACGTGCTCTTTCTCTCCCAGCCCTGCCAGAAGTCGCACACGTGAAACGCGCTTCGCTGAGTTCCCGTGGCGTTATCGTAAAGTTGTCGGGTCTTCCCGTTGACAAAATCCTGGGCGAACCAGCTCCCGAATTCCTCTGCCGGCCAGAGAATCAATGCAAGAGAAAAACGTTCATAATATTTACTTCTATGGATCTTAACTCCGCCGTTCCCTCTGTATTCAGCGGTGCTTGAGGATGAGCAGAGGAGAAAGTTACAGAGGGCAGATTTTACAAGCGAATATCAGGTGACTTGTCTCAGGGGTCCCATTTGAAGCAGAGCAGAGGGAGCTTGCAGCCGGGAATGTAGATAGTGAGAACTGTTCTGCAGTTTAACAGCTACGGTTCTCTTGAAAAGAGGAAAGAGCAGTTGTAAACGGGGCTTGTAAAACATGAGTTGCGGTTGCAGGATCTCCAGACCCGGTGCCCCCCGCCTCGGTGCAGCCCAAGCTGGGAAGAGCAGCTCTGATTGGAAACGCTTTGCAGCCTGAAGGCTGCCACAGAGCCACCAGCTGCTGCTCCCCAGCGTTTTCTGCTTGTTTCTTAGGATGTGTGCACGGTGCCTGTTCACCTGTTGCAGCTGAGCAGTAGAGTTGTTCGTGTTGTATGTAATAGTGAGGAATAGCAAGGGAAAAAGTTTCTCGGATCAAGCCTTTCTTGGCCTTTTTGGTAGGGGTGGCTTTGTTAGAGGATCATCTGTGAAGCATTTTTCTCATTCTGGCCACATTCTCCTGGGTTAGTGCTGTACAAGGAATTTTCTGGCTATTGTGTGGTTATGAAATGGAATTTTGCTCCGTACGTAGTAGCAATTGTTGAAGATGTTACTGGATGGCAAAAATCTGACATACTCTTCTCTTGAGTTTTGTTACCTTTTAAAGTGATCCGTTTCACTGTGCTGCGCTGTAAAATGATGTAACTTGACCAAGTTTTGCTCTAAGTACTAGCAGCAGGAGACTGGGGGGACCCTGATGTAGTAATTGTGCCTACAGTGAAGCAAAGGCAGTAAGGAAAGGTAAAGAAGTGTGTGCGCTTCTAACCAAATGTGAATGATCTGCCAAGCAGAACTGGGAAGCTAAGATTGCTTGGAAGAACAGGCAGAGGTGGGTGTGCATTTACTGCTCTGCCTCTGTCCACCTGTGCTCTGGCCGCGCCGCTAGCTTAGCGTGGCCGACTGCACTAAGGATGCTGGGGACTAAAATAAACCCTTCAGGCTCTACCAGTTTTTGGGGCAGTTGTAACTCGTGTGCAGCCCTTTCCTGGCACGGCAAGGTGCGCACGTCCTCCTGGCTTACTCCTCCGGCCACTGCCAAACGGGACTCCTTGGCTGTGGATTTCTGCAGTGACCCCCCTCCTGTCCTCTTTGCAGCTCTGGTATGAGGTCGCTTTGATCTGAGCAGGCCAGTGGTCTTCAGTCAGTCTGAAAGATTTAGAAAAATCCTTTTGTAGTGGCTCCTTTCCATGACCACAGGCAGCACCTAAAAGGGAGGGGAGGAGACAGGAGGCATCAGAGCAGAGGTCAGAGTTCCCAGTTCATCCGCTTTAGGGGTTTTGGCACCATCCGGTGACTAAAGCAATGAGGGAGGTGGGAGGGAAGTGTTCAATTTGAGCAGACTGAGATGCCAATAATGAGCTCCACATGCATGTTTTCACTGCCCGCGTGTCCCACGAGGCAGAGTCCCTTCCCCTCTCCGTTCACCTGCTTGGTGCAGCTGTGGCGTAAAGGGGGTTTTGGTCAGGAATTCTGGAAGAATGCCTCTTGGGACCCTCCAAGAGATGTCCATGTGCTGTGGGGGTGAGGGGATGTTTGCTTGATTAAAGACCTAGCACAAACATTAATGCAATCATCTGGTCAATGAGTTTGGTCAATTCTCTGCTGCTTGTTTTCATTTGACATGGTAGAAGTCTTGCAGGAAAGGGAGTTCATTGACTTTAAAATGTCGTAAGTCTTAAAATGTTGATAATCGTTAAGCTTTCTGAAATAATGCTGCCCTAAAGACACTTGCAGTGTTCTTGGCACAGCTTGTGGGAAGGCTCTAAACCTTTTCAAGGAGTTTCCTTTGCTTTATTCAGGGCTCTTTGGCAGAAGACAGCATTTATAGCTGTGGGGGGCTTTTTAGGCTGTAAGGGTGTGCTGCACAGCAATGCTGAGGTGTGCTGAAAGGGACTCGCCGTGCTTCCCTGGTCCCGCTCACTAATCAGCATGAGCAATCCTACTGTAACTATAATCCTGAAGGTGAGGCAAAAGAGAGATTATAGGTTGATTTTTCTGATCAAGATTTACTGAAGGTGCTGGTAGCTATCCGTCTTCCAAGACGGAGACCAAAAGCATAGCTGGGTGCTCATGTTCCCCATCCCACCCAGCTGCCTGGGGGCTGTTCCAGAGACCTGCCAAAGCTGGCAGGGATTGTGCATTGCTCTCAGAGCTAGGCAGGCTTGTAGGTGATTATTTCAGGAGATTAGTTGTATAACAATAAGAAAAGTTACTAGCATTAATTGAAGCAATTATAGACCTTAGAATTCAAAAATGTGCAGCAAACCTCCCTGATTGCAAATCGGCGCTTCTGCTTTTGTTTGCGGGTTGAATTGCAGCGCTGAGCTCTGCTGCCTGAGCGGTGTTGGCTCCAACTGGAGCTCTCGTCCTCTTGCTTTTCCAGGTCTTGGTAACAGATGAGGTCTGAAGCTGTTTCTTACCCAAATGTCTCTGAATTCAGTGGCATTCTGCAGTAGTCAGTGGCCATCCCTCCTGGTGCTTCTTCATCCCATGGCCGGTCTCCTGTGCGTGGTGCTGTGCGGCAGGATGGAGCTGGCTCAGCCCTGGTTGACTAGTGGTGTTGTATCTCTCTCTTTGTGTCTCTTCTGTGTCTACGTATATGATAGCATTGCACTTTGATGGTTTAACTGCAGCTGAAGACATATATGTTTTAGAACAAGTCTTTGTTGCCCACAGAAGAGGCACCTGGTGATATAGCACCTGCTTAACTCTGAGCAGCTTCTTGATCTACGAGGACAGCCCAGGGAACAGCTTGCAAGCGTGTGCTTTCCTTATCCAAAATACTACTTTTTCCCCACGGATTTCCTGCCCCTTCTTCCCTCATGCCCAGCTTCTCCGGCTGGGTCGTGCTCCCTGTGGTTTTCCGATAAAGTAGGTGAGGAGAGCTGAGGTTGGGTCATGGCAGGGCCAGATAAACGCGGACAAAGCCATCTGCTTTCCCCAGGCAGGCGGTGCCAGCGGGGTGCCACGCTGGTCTTTATGCTCCAGGGATAACTTCAAAGTTCCCACTGACTTGAGCAGGAACAGGATCAGGCCTTGCAAGTCTCTGGAAGCTGCCTTCCATTCAAACCTCCTCCTTATCTCTCTCCCTTTGCAGTTTGCTCTGATAAGTGGCAGTTTTTATGTTCTCTAAGCAGCCTTGCAACTTCTTGCATTGCTGAAGTTCTTTCTTTGGTGTACCCTGGCGATGTCCACGCCTCTCCTGCTCTGGCAGCCTGCTAAGCTTGTGGCTCACAAGTGCTTTTTAATTAAAATCCTCTGCTGATGTCAGAAGTTCTCTCTTCCCTGTAGAGACCTGACGTGTTGTGCAGGAGCCCGAATCGCTCAGAAATACACATAGCTGGGAATGATTCTCATCAGGTTTAGCTCTGGCTCTAATGAAGCAACTAAAGAGCAACTCGTGCATCAGCGAGGTTAATTGCACGCAGGCTGCACAGCAGTGGGGAGGTTTAACAGCAGCATTACAAATGGGGAGCAGCTGATCCTAATTTTCAGCCCCCTCTTACTGAACTTGGTTTGACTGGTCACCCCTCGGCGTGAACTTTTGAGTTCCAAACGGCTTTCGCATCTGTGACAAGAATGTAAGTTATGAAAGCACTTTAATTCTTTTTGTTGTTTATCCCCATTTTGTAACCTTGCCTCACTTCTCCCCCCAACCTCAGCGTGGTGCAGCAGAAATTTCCACACAACCTGTTGCACCGGTTCCCCTTAAAGGCTTGAGCTGAAGAGTTGGGTCAGTTTTATCTGGTCTGCTCTCCCTCTTGGCTCAGTGCGTGTTCAAACGAGCCTTGTCCTGACCTCTCTGTGCAGTGGGAACCACCTCCATGGCTCAGGGTTACCTGGATGCCTTTTTCTTTGGCCTTGTGCTTGCCTGTCTGCTATTTTCAGAGCTCTAGAGGAGTTAATTAAGAGGTATTCTTGTTCGGCACAATTTGTTTTTGCCTGCGGATAACACAGCGCATTGCTGTGAGGAAGAACGCAGCGAAATCTGCTTCCTTTGCACTGAGATTCCTCCAGAATTTGGGGCATCTGGAAAATCACCTGCTCTGCGGTGGCTCTCTCGTGCCTCAGCCCTTGCAGGGATGCAGATAGAGTAAGCAGGAAGGAGATCGTCTTGAGATCATGTATCTGGTAGACTATTAAAGCTAGCTGCAGCTGGGACAGGCAGGGGCAGCTTGCTTGCCTGGGGATAACTGCGCCTTTAAAAGGAAAACTACTTTGAACAGAGTTGCCTTCTGGGCTGTTTGTAGCAGCAATTCAAGTGACAGGGCAGTGGCTCCACAAAATAAGTAACTTGCCAATTTTCAGGGCTGTTTGCAGGTTTCCTTTGGAATGGATCAGATTCGCTTGTGCATTAAATGGGAAAGAAAGAATTGCCCCTAGCAGCTCAGGTCTTTGTCTGATTGTTAAAGTTGCAAAGTGCTTTTTGTCTGGCAGCGTGTCCGTGGAGCTGGCAAAACCACCCGCACCACAAAAGCAAGGCAGAAAAATGATTGCAGCTAGGTCCCTGCCCGGCTGACAGCGGGGACTGCCCCTCTTTGGCCTGTGTCGCAGCATCACCAGCAAAAGGAACTTGGCTGCTGGACCACGACGCTTGGAAGCAGAACTGAAAGGACTCTACTTGTGAAATGAATAGGCAGACAACAGATTTGCAGGGAGTTGGGCAGAAGACCTGCCAGTCTGGGTCCATGGGAATGACTGAATGATGCGGGTCAGGATCTCTGGGTGTCAGCAGGGCTGTGAGTGGCAGCCTCCGCAGCGGAGCTGATGGCCCTGGAGCTTGAGCTACTGCTCTCTGCGGCGGTGTGGCTGTTCTGTCTGCATGCTCTCCTCATCTGGCAAACAGTTGAGTCTAGGTGCCGTTGCCAGCACTCGGTGCGTGTCGGAAGCACAGAAGGCATGCTTCTTAGAGCAGACCACATCCTACACTGGGTGGTGGTTGTGAAGTTTTTTGAGCTTTTTCTTGTTACTTTTTTTCCCATCCGTGCTCTGAATTGGTGTGAACAAAGTTTATATGTTGAATTGCATTAGCAGGCTGTATTTTCTAAATTTCTGTGATACTCATCTGCTTTGTGCCGTGTTTTTATGGCTACAGTTAAATGTTATTTTTGTACTTTCCAACAGGGCCAGTACTGTGACATCTGCTCCTCTGCAAACAGCAACAAGGCCCACCCCATAACAAATGCCATTGATGGGACAGAGCGCTGGTGGCAGAGCCCTCCTCTTTCCCGGGGGCTGGAGTTCAACCAGGTCAACGTCACTTTGGACCTTGGACAGGTAAGCCGAGTCCTTCTTGGTTATGTTGCAGACCACGCTGGCCAAGGACTGCTTCTAAAATCCTTGAGTAGTCCTTATTGGAAGGTTGAGGCAAAACCTGCTTATTTAATGACAGGACAGGAGGCTCTGCTTAAAATATGGAAGGGAAAACCTCTTGTCTGTCTGTTTGTAGTATTAACTGCAGTCTGTGCTATTTGTTGGTGCTGTTTAGGTTCTCCCTTATATCTGATTCTCTCACAGAACGTTGCCCTGAAGAGGGTACCTGCCTCCCAAAGGGAAATGGTTAGCAAGGCTTCACCCCAGAACACAAAAATACAAGCCTGAAGAATTTAAGGTGGTGCTGTAAAACTTTTAACTGATGAACCTAAAATTCTTCAAAAAAAACCACAGCACATCTGTGTTGAAGGTCTTCCTGTAAAAGATAGAGTGTCAATGGATGTTCGGTCTCTAATGCTGGCAAGTCAAAGGGAATTAACATTGTAATAGCAGGGCTGCCACCCCCAGCCTCCTCTGCTGCTCCTATTCACCTGCAGAACTCTCCCTCTGGAAATGGGTTGTTCTCTCAGGCTTTCCTTGGCTTAGAGGAAAGCAGCAGAGAAAACCTCCTGGCTGAAGCTGCAGAGGCAGGAGGGTGTTATAAGCCAGAGACCAGTGGGGATGTGGGTCTGCTTCCTGATACGGGGCTGTGGCCCTGGCTGTTGGACGGAGAAAATTGTCTGTCCTCGTGATTGTCTCTGATCTCCTCTCTGCCCTGCAGTAGTTTGGAGCCTCTCAAACACACTCCACAAATTTGTTCTCTCCCATGAGTGCCGGCTATCTAAAGCCGTGCTGTACACAGCACCAGCAAAATATCTCCTAACGCCCAGGGCACGTCACGCGTCGCATAACAGCCGTGTGGGCAAAGCCTCCCGGGGCCGCACACAGTGTGCTGATCCCCTCGGCCAACGTAGGTGGCATCTGTTGTGTCTCTTAGAAACTTCCCAGCTGGCAGGGCTGTGCTGGAGGGGGTGGATTGCTTGCGCTCCCTCCTCCGACCAAGGGCCAGCAGGCAGTGCGGCTCTCTGATCGCTCACCGCGTCTCTGGAAAGGGCTTTTCAAGCACTCAACTTTCCTTGAGAGCTTCGCCTCCTCTTTGTCATTCTCTATGGCAACTTTCTGGCTTGAGGCCAGAGCTCACCCAGCTGCCCTGTGTGCTTGCAAGCTGCTGCGTTTGGCTCACCTGGGGATTTGTAGCCTTCAGAGCTTGGAGTCATTTGGAGGGGGGGTGCAACTGAACTGCTAAAACTGAGCTGATTGAAGTTTAGCTTCTCTCTCCTGCCTTCCTCTCCTGGAGGGCACCCATTGCTTCTGCAAGGTTGACAGCGGAACTGGGCCACGTGGTGCTGGTTGCTATTGCTTTACGTGCTGGGGACTTTTGGTTGGCTCCCACATCCTTTGTTTCTCTGCCACCTTTGCAAAGTGAACCGTTGCCCAGCTGGTCTCAACAGGAGCACAAACCCAGAGCTTCAGCCCGTATTGAGTGGCTTCCTCTTTATACATGCCCTTATTGTATGTAATTGCTATAATACCCTGTTTATGCTCCCCTTGAGAGTCAGTTCTTTGCTTTTCCCTCCTTTGTTTTGGTAGGTGGGAAATAGGAACGATGAAAAGTTACAGAATCGCTAATTTCCTTCTGTTGAAGTTGAGGCTGGTTGAAAGGATGGAAGATAAAAAAAGAGGAATTCTTGGGACCCAGCAAGGTCTGCAGGGCCAGTGCTGGATCAGTTGGCGTAGGGAGCAGCCGGGCTCTGTAAATTCCTTGGATACCTGTGAAACAGCACAGGTAACACCCTCAAAGGCATGTCTGAGAGCAGGGCTTTTTTCTGGCTGGCAAACAAGGCCTCTCTTTACTCTGCATAACCCTGTAGGGAGCTCATGGACCAATTAAGACTTAATTTAAGGGCCTGACGGGGACCAAAAGCTTAGGTCCCTTTGGGCATGGCGAGTGCTGGAGCTGATGGCATGGGCTTTGATGGGGACACAGGAGGTTGTGGTGTCAGCCCTGTCCCTTCGCTGCCGTGCTTCCCTGCTGGCTTCGTCCCTCTCAGCCAGAAGTGCTGAATGACCAGCTGGAATCGGGTTTCTCCAGCATTTTGGCAAGGCTGTGGCAGCTGGGAGAGGGGGCAGTTAATTAAGCAGCCTGTTGGTCTTTGGCTGTTGCTGGCTGGGAGCTTGCTCTCTTCACAGGGATGTTAAAATCCGATGGGAAGGAGAGCGGGAGGAGTATTCACAGCCAGTAAGGAAGTTAAAGAACGGCTCAGGCTGGCCACCCAGCTGGCTTTAGTGTATTAAACACTCGCATCATGTCATCTTAGTGCTGGCAGTGGCCTAATCTTAACAACTTCATCAGCAAGGCAGATCAGAGCTCCCACCACAGCATGGGAAGAGATTGTGTCTGATTATCTGCTTGGGGGGGCTTCAGATCTGAATGGGTCCCACTGTGTCCGTTTCTGCCTCCTTGAGGAGGAATAATTTTTCTTTTCAGTACTTTTTGGGGAGAAGGAGGAAGAGGAGGAAGGGTCACTTGAGGGTTCCCATGTCAGACTGAGGTCTGAGCCTGGGAAATACGGCAAACGGCTCCAAGGAGGAAAGTTAAGTGGATTTTAGGAGTTGCTGGGGAGGGGAGTAAGAAGAGGGATTTAGTTTTAGTCATGACCTTGTGCTTGAAGTTTTAGTATATTTAGGATGAACGGCTGGGCTACTGCACAGGTTTGCTGCAAAACACGACGTCGTGGCACCGTGCCGAAGCACGGCTCAGGTTTTGCAGGGTGGAAGAGTTGAAGGCTGCTTTGTGCTGGTGGGGGGGCACTGGTGTGTGTCATGGTGTTGCTGGACAGTCTGGACTTGTTCTCAAAGCTGGCCATCCTGCCTGGCTTGGGGGACAAAGGCCTGTGTTGTGACAGAAGCTCCTAAGCCTGCCTTGCTGCTGCCTGGCTCCATGTTCCTTCCTTCCCAGAGCCTCTAGATCAGTTGGAAACGGGGAAGTGCCTCGGCTGCGAAGGGGCTGTGCGGGGAGCAGAGGGCAGGAGACGGTGATTCACTGCCACCATGAGAATTGTCCCCTGTGATTAAGTGCCACAGTGGGTGGAGGGGAGGAAAGGGTGTGATGGAAGATTCTTCCCCCCCCTTCCCCCTGCCTCCAAGAAGGTCATTTGAGTCAGAGCTGACAAAAATCAGGAGGAACATGAATGGCTGGCTTCCTGCCAGGGACTGACATCTTCCTTGCATGAAGGTGAACCCAGGCCAGCCCTTCCCAGAGTTGTTTATGGATAGTTGGTGCTTTATGATAGACTCTGTGGAGAGGAATGCTTGTAGTCATGCAAGAGCAGGAGCTTCATGCCAGTGCTTGCCTGAGGTTAGTTACTGCAGTGAGAAGGTGGCTGAGTAGCATCCCCCATCTCCCCCTCCCACCCCCAGAGTCTGATGGCCCTGGTGACACTCGAGAAGAGCAGAATTTTCAGCCTCTAGCTTTGCAGGGAGTTTTAATTTACACCAGAGAAGTATTTCACAGAATCACAGAATGTTAGGGGTTGGAAGGGACCTCTGGAGATCAAGTCCAACCCCAGTTCTGCACACAAAGGGCACACAGCCTCCCCTGCGCACCGGTCACCATCGACAAGCGTCTATGACCATTCACCTCAGCCACTGAGGAGAGAAGGGAAACCTCTTGCTCAATCTGGAGATCTGTTACTGCTTAAAATGCAGTTCCCTTTAGAGTTAAAAAGAAAAAATAATTGCATTCATTGGTAACTCATAAAGATAGAAAGGTGATGAGAAGGGCTGTGAGCTGAGCTCCCAGGCCAGTCTGATGGTGTTTTGTAGTTGCTGTATCTAGGCAAGGGAGTGGATCAAGAGCTTACAGGGTGCCTTGGTAATTACCTGTAGAGTTTTCTAGTAATTAGCAACTGCCAAATTTCCACTTTTCCTGGCCTCTGTTGTACTTACTAACCTATGCTTGCCAGGCTTTTCTAGCTCCAAAGTAAAGGTGTTCACATTCAAATGTGGCTGAATGCTTGACTTGCATGAACAAGTCAATCCTCTGTGCAAACTGATTTCTTGTTAATGAATATTAAATTCCTACGAATCCTTGATAGAGTTAGGCTGGGTTCTGTACATGGAAGTGCTGCCTGGCCTAGTGCTAGAGGAGCACCACAGAACCAGAGCTTAGTGTCGTGTGTGTCAGTGCTCTGAAATCTTCTTTCACCTCAGTTTCTAGCCTCCCGTTTGTTTTCATTTAATTGAAATAGCAATGGAAGCTGCTCATGGAGATCTTCAGAAGCCCTCTTTGAAAGGCAGCCAGAAGGAGAGCCTGGCAAACCAATGGGCTGAGGCTTAGTTCCCTTCAGAACACAGATGAATCTGATGTTTATTCCTTGTCTTGCTTAATTGAAAAATCCTTCTTTATAAGTAAACTAATGAAATGCCAAGAGAAAGCTCTTGGTTGTCCTTGAGTGAAACTGTTGTCCTCATGGCTGCTTTTCCTAGGCTTAGTGGCAGATAGAGGTGATGGTCATGCGAGAGGAATTTTCAGCTGAAAATCAGATAAATTCCTCCCTCCTTTCACCTTCTTCCTATTGCACGTTTGTTTGAGTTGTGAGAGCTCTTGATGCCTCTGGGTGATGTAGCTGCTGCCTGCGTTTCCCTCCGAGGCATCCTCCTTCATTCATGCAGTACACAGGGAGAAATTTGAAAGGAGTCTCTTCCTGCCCTTGGTGGGGATGTCTTCTGCATCGTTTTCCCCAACACACATCACTGGGAAATGCACAGCTTCCATTTCTCTTGCAGCCACAGGCTGCCTTATCTGCCTGCCGTGTGTTTTTCGTGGAGCATTGCAAGAATGGGTGAAGATTTCTTTTGTACATAGTTTTTACTTTTCTTAATTTCTCTTACTGTAAGGACTGTTTGGTCTTCACGGTGCTGGGGCACCGCTGTGGGAAAGGGGTAGGAGGTCTTAGTGACATTTAGTGTGAGCTCTTGCACCTTAAGTAAAGGGCTGGGGTGTAAAATCTCTTAACAAAGACATTCTTTCTCCAAATTGTTCTCCAACTCTCGGAGCAAAAGCAGTATTAAAAATAAAGTATGTTAAGCAGGCTGAGCAGAAATCCTTTTTACTTTCAACAGCTGAGCCTACAGTCTCTTGTCCTGTGCGGAGTCCTCTGCGATTTTCATAAAATCCTTCAAAAGTAGATCGAGATCTCTGTTTGTTTACAGGTTTTGGAATCCCAGTTCCTGGTCTGAAATGGCCTGTGGCTCCCCTTTGGCTGTGGAGCCTGTTCAGTGCTGCTGTATTTTAACAGGACTGTGAGGTGGGAGCTGGTGGGTGCCTGTTTGTGATGCTTCTCTGGGAAAAGCAGAAAAGGTGCGACTGTGAGAAAGTGCACAGAGCTGGCACCAAGCCCAGGTCTATGGGTCTTCTCTTCTTTTGCCATATAGTTTCCCCTTTTTTGTTTGAAATAGCTTGTGAAGGCTGTTCTATTTTCTTCAAAGTTGCGGTTCCCCTGACCCGGACTAGCAGCTTTTTTTTTTTTTTTTTCTCCTTTTTGTGCTGATACGGGGAGATTTTTGCCCTTCCTTGGCCCTTCTCAACCTTTCTGTGCTTTTTGCCAGCTCCCACCGGATTCCTGGCTCTGGCGGCAGCGCGGGAGCCGCTCAGGTGAGCAGGAAGGGAGTGCTGGGTTGTTAATCAGGTGGGGATCTCTTTCCTTTGACAGCAAGAGCAGACCCATCCTCCCCTTTTGAAACAGCCTTGCCAAGTCAGATGCCAAGTTCCCCCTCCGGGATCCAAAGCAGCCAAGGCTGAGATTTCTTTCCTCTTTGTTAGTGCTGGTGGTGGTTTGCTTGTAAGGGAAAGGATGTGCAGAACAGGACTTTAGGTAAATCACGGATGATGTGAATTTTAATTGTATGTTACGTTTACTTGTGTCATGAGCCAGCACTGCTTAAAATTGGCTTTCTAGGGCTGCAGTGAGGAGGTGGTATTTCACTTGTAACATCTGATTCCCAAAAGACCTGCCATGCCTCACGCTTTCCAGGCAGTGAGCACGGAAAAGAGAAGGCTCCCGGAGCGCAGAACGCTCTGGGCAGATCGCTCAGTGTTGTGGCACGTTTTGTGGCCTCCAAGGAGGATGTTTCTGCCTGTCCTTTGCACCTTGTACAAATGACCCTTGTGCTTCCCTGGCTTAATCCTCCCAGAGGCTGCGCTTGCTCTGCCTAGACCTGAACCGGCTCTTGAGAATTCAGGTGTTAAAATAAACCTCAGCCTCCCCCCACCCCTAAAACAGCTCCAGGTAATGACTGATGAAAGGATAATTACTCTGTTTCTAAAAAGTGCATGCAAGATTTCCACTGCAATTTCTCCCTAGATATTGTTGCCTGTTTTGAATTTTGGTGTGACGAGAAAGAAGGAGGCTGATGGTGAGGTCTCCTGTCACGGACCTCCCTTTTTCCTTCATGCTGCCTATTCCTGAGATCCTTCAAAGGTAGGAGAAAGCCTCCGGGCGAGCATGAGGTGGGGAGAGGTATGGCGAGCTTCGAGCTGGCGTATGGGGGAGGCTTTAGTTTGTAATGAATAGCTGGAAGGCAAGCCTTGTGATTTCTTGCTGTTCTCCTGGAAAGTGTCTGCTTGGCTGGGCTGGTAAACACGAGTGTGCCTTGAGTCGGGTGTGAATGTGTGCAGATAAGTGTGCTCCAGGGGCCAGCTTTGTCCGGCCGGTTGGGGCTGTACCAGGCAAGTTAAAACAGATCAGAATTGTCTAGGTCAGGCCTCTCTGAGTTGTGTTTTCCTACTTCAGGTAGATGTTACAGGCAGCGTTTTGTGAAGGTCGGTGTACCCAGTGGTGCTGGAGGGGTTCACAGCTCTGACATGGAGCGCGCTGGCTTCCACCCAAGTGGGTTAGCAGTTTCTGCACTTGGCTTGTCCTGTCTCCGAAACAGGCGTAGTGCATCTATCTCTATCATTTGGTGTGTGCAGCCTGTGTGCTGGAGCCCGCACAGCACCACACCAACGAGCACAAAGTCGCTTGCAGAAGAGAATGATTCCGTGAGTCAAGCCCTGAGGGCAGCTCTTGGGCTGGCCCTGTGCAGCCTTTCTCCTCTGTCTGTCACCTTCCTCCAGCAAGTGACAACATCCCTCACCACAATTGGGGGGTACTTGGCTGTCCCCAAACCCATGCCCTGAACACACACCCGGGTGCACAATGCTGGGATCAAGGGCTGTGAGCCTGAAGGTGCTGCCAGCCCTGCTCTTCGTGTGACCCAGGCTTGGGCTGGGAGACACGCTCATCCTGTGGCACCTCGCAGTCGATTCAATTCTTGACGCTCATCCTGATCATGATGAGAAGCCCCTCGAGTGGGCTGTTCCTGCTTCCCAGGGCAGGTTTCCAGAAGCTGTCCTTGCCCTCTGCTGCTCCAGCCCAACTATGTCCTGGCTCGGATCCACTGGGCTGGCAGGGAGGATGCCAAATGCACTTCTGATCATCTGCCTAGTCAGCTTCTCTGCTCTTTCAAGCCTGTTCTAGCCCCCTGCACCTTTCTTTTGATGCTCTACCAAGCCTGGCTCAGCCCTGCTTTCATCTCTTGCCTTATCCTTTTATTATAGTCATAAACATGGGCCTCCGGGCTGTGCCCAGCCTTGATCCTCTGCTGTTTCCTGTTTTCTGGATTCAGTGCTCTTCAAATTCCAGACCTCCCCTCCTATGTGTGATGCCAAGCAGTGCAATAAATAGTACATTGCTTCCCGTTTGATAGCAAATAAGAGAGAGACAAATCGGAAGACACAAGGTGAGAGGCACATGCCCGGTGTGATGGATGGAAGAGTTTTTCTAAGTGGCTTATGAGTAGGCTCAAGATCAGTGGCAGCTAATTAGGAAAATACGACCTATTCATACAGACATGGTAACGAGAGTTTTTGCTTCTGAAGGCATGCTGAGGGGATGGATGGTTAGAGAGGAGGGATTTGCCATACTGGGAGATTGAGAGAGGAGGACAAGACCTTGAGAGTGGCACATGGATGACTCTGCACAAGGTGAGGATGGTGCAGTTGTTTGAGGTTACTCTGGTCACCAGAGACGGGGATGGGAGGAAGGAAGTTGTTTTGTGCTCTGTAGAAGGACTTGCCAAGCATTATTATAAAAAGCACCTTTGTTAACATGAGGTCACTGCTAATGAAAAGTGGGTCTGGATGGTGCCAGCTCCTGATTTTACAGCATGGAAGGTGACGATGCCTCTTTCCTCTGAGCTCCCCAACCTGGCCCTGTGAAAGTCGCTTTGGGAAGGCGGCCACCCGGAGACACAGCAGAGATGGGGATGTTGGTGTAGTTTAGGGACTTGACACCCACTTCCCTTCTCAGTCCTTTCCTGAGATGGTTTGTTATGTTCTCTAGGTGGACATGATATCACCTACTTTGTGTAGCAAACTGCCTGCAAGTGTGGTGCTGCTACTATCGGGGTGCCAAGTGGCTTTGGAGCAGCAGGGATGGGGACATGCTCCTTCCTGACAGGTCTGCTCGGAGGTGACAACCTCTGGCAGAGACAATGAGCATGTAACTGGGGCCAGCAATTGCTGCTGCAAGAAAACTTGCTGGGGCTTGTCTGTCAGGGCTCCTGGAGGACAGTGTTAGGATGGTAGTTTCACTGTCTCATCCTTCCCTACATCAAATAACAAAACGTTTGTGGGAGACACAAGTCTCCTGGATGTGGCAGGAAGCATCTTGTACTTGTTCTCAGCACCATCTGCTTGGAAAAGCTGTGACTCTCTGCTAGCAGGGTTAAATTAGCTGAGCTCCCGTGGCAGGGATGCATTTGTCCATGTTGCATGGTGTATGTGGTTGTCTGGAAGTTAGATCAGTTTCCGTTAGAATAAGTTGCCTTTATCCTAGAAGATTTGCATATCATTGGCTTTTAGCACTGTACCTATGTGTGCTGAAAACCACATCTTTGATGAAGCAGATGTACTGGCAAAGCCTTTGCATCTCACTCTGCCCTAGTTGGTGTGTTCTGCCTGAGAATCATTTTGCATCTTCTGCTTGGCACCACCCCGAGTCTTTTTGGTGGTTTGTTTGCATAACCCATGCAGTGACAACCAAACAGCCAAACGCTGTGAGTTGCCACAATTCTTCAAGCATACATTCAGCTGCTCTTTCCCATTTCTTTCTTTGTCTGCTTTGATACAGAGCTCTCCCTCACACACACACACACACACACACACTCAGCTGAGCTCTATTTATGGGTTCCTGCAAGTTCTCGTTACTGTGGATCAGAGCATGCCCTGTGACCAGCAGTTGGCATGCTGCTGGAGGCATCTCATGGCTCTAATTAAATACGTATGATGCCAAGCCCTGATGGGAAGGAGGAAAAAAAGTGGCTTTCTGGTATTTGCACATAGTTGCAAACTGTAAACACAGACTCGTGACTGCAAACAGAAATCTGTATCGCTGGCTTCATCATGACTTCACTGTTGTTGTCCTGGCTGTTTGCTAAAGCTGTTTCTTAATCCTTCTCCAGGCTTTTGCAAAGTCTGCATCCACCCAGACTTAGTGGGCACGCAGATTTTGGCTGCACTCCAGGATGTCGTTGGATGTTTTGTGAGGGTTTTTGTATTATTATTTCTTTACCAGTCTTTGCTTTCTGCCTCGAGTAAGCTTGCTTCAGGTCTCTGTAAGTCCGACTGTAAATACAAGGGGACTTTTGGAGGATTGTGAGTACAAAACCTGTGTTCTTGTGAGCCTTGTGTGTCCGATCAGCAGCCGCACAAACGCTGCGGCTGCGGATCTCCGCCGGTGTTAGCAGTGGCGTTGGGAATGTTAATCCCTGGTATGTGCTGCTGTTGGGTCAGCTAACCGGGCTCTGAATGGCAGTGTCATGGTGGGGAAACTTGCTGACAAATGCTAACGTAGTGCATGGCTGCGGCGCAGATTTTTTAGAAGAATAAACCTGCTTGCACGTGTTGGGTTCGGCTTTGTTGAAATCCTCTAACAACTATAGGATTAAACCCAGTGTTGTCAAGGCTTGCAGGAACCACGCAGAAAAATGACAGAAAAGCAATGTTGTTGAAACGTCTGGAGGATTGGTTCGGTTGGGTTTGGTGCAGGGAGCTAATACAAGGTGTATGTGAGACTTTTCCTGTTGGAACTGGGTCTTCTCTGTATGTAGGATCTGGAGCTGCTGTCTGATGGGGGGTCCAGAAAAGGACCTTCTAAAGCCACTTGGCCCTGGGACAAGGTGAAAGAAAGAAAGGCAAGGAATGGAGAGCAGAAAGGGTTCGGAAGTGGACAGAAATAAGGTGTCAGAGCTGGAGCCTCCATGTCCTCTTCCACGTCCAGCGGAGGAAGGATTTAGGTGTACTGCTCTTGGGTGCCAGAGGACTTGGGGACTCCTCTGAGTTTCACATGAGTCATTCGTTTTTGGCTTTTGGCCATTTGAAATGAAAAGCCTTTTAGTGAATTTGGTGGCAAGCTGAGACCTTCCACTTTGTGCCAGTTTTTAGCTAATTCGTCCTCTTCCATTTCCTTCCCCTCCTCACCCTTCCCGTACGCGCAGGTTTGTGACAGGATATCCACTCCATTCAAGGGAATGGGCGAAAATATTTCCTTGTAGCGTGGCCAGTTGCCAAGGTTGCTTTGTTCTCCTTCTCACTGAAAGGACAGCCCAAGGAAACCCTTGGAGCTGAAGCTGGCACATGACTTGGAGTGGATTTCCTGCAGCTCTAGAAGTGAAATGCATGACATTGGGATTTATTTTTTAATTTATTTTTTTTTTTATCCCATAAATGCGAAGGAAGACCTGGGTGGGCTACAGACAGGCTGGGTCTGAAGTCCTTTCTTTGACGGGAAATTGCAGTGTCACAGCCATTCAAGTTGTGCCTTGTCGAGGTTACAATCAGTGTTGTGGTTTTTGAGGTGAATTAGGAGCTGAGCTTGCAACAGATCTGTGTTTTCCAGAATTCAGTTGTGTGGTTGAGAAGGTGGTTGCCCCTGCACCATCCAGCATGTTGTAGCTGGAGGCCGCTCTTAGCGACACCCAAGCCCTGCCGCGATTGCAGAAGGGCTTTTTGTAAAAACTAAAACTAATTAGAGCTGTAAAACTGGTGGCAAGAATAGTAGTGAATTGCAGTGTCTGGGTTTTAACTCCTTGGTATGGTCAAAGCAATGATATCCAGGGCTCTGGGGTGATGGAATTATGGGCTGGGTAGAGAGAGGGAGGTGCTCCAGCGCCTTGCTCTGCCCACTGGGCCCTGCAAGAGAGAAGATTTTTGAGTTCTGTTTGTCATGATAGATCAGGTGGCATTTATCGGTGTGCGTGCTGTGTTGTGATGGCTTCGTTACAGTGCTGCCCCAGGCCCACCAAAAAGCTCTGAGGACTTCACAGACATCTGATTCACTGTTGGCCACAGAAAGAGCAGGAGCTGTTTCAAATCTCATCCAGTGTCTAAAGTACAAAATCCTGTTTGTATCCTATGGAGGGGGAATAGAGTGTTCCTTTTTTCAGTCCATGATTTAGCCAAGGGCTTCCTGAATAAACTTAGCAAGTCAGCAAAGCTTTGTCACTACTGAAAACGGTCTTACTATAGCTCTTTTGTAGTATTTTTTATTTATTTATTTTTAGTACTGCAGGGCCTGGTCATGGATCAGGTCCCAGCTCTTAGCACACTTTGGAGAGCCCATCCTGACAAGCTTGTGCTCCTATCCCATGTAACTGTGGTTGTGAAGCTCTAGGTGTAAACCATCCTGCAAGCTGTCTAAAGCAGACATGAGTATTCTTTTGTCTGGCTTCTCCATTTCAATTGTAAACTGGCCCAGGAGCTCCTAAGAGTATTTAAATTGTCTCGTACAGTGAACCTGGATTGATATTACTTGTTGTAATTTGAACAGCTCCTAGAATATACAGTTGGGAACATTTGTTTGCTCTGGATGGTAGGAATGTCCTCTTGAAAACGTGCTATGCTTTGGTAAGTATGAATAGAGGGTTTTTCCACCCCCCTCTCCAGGTTTCTGAAGGCCAAAGTCTTGAAACAGCTTAGAAAAAGCTGCTAAAGCTGTGCTGATAAGATACGCAGCAAATGTGCTTGAGAGCATTATGTAGGAACAGAAATGTCTAAGCTGTTTGCTTACCCCTTAACAGTGTGAAAAATTAATGTGTCTTATTAAGGAGCCTGGGGAGTTGTGTGCTCAGACTGAGGGCTACGCTGAAATATTATTTCTGGCTTATGTTATCCCTGGGGCTGGCAGCTGAAATGTCTGGTTCGGAGGTCCTGGGCAGGAGACTGGAGCTGGTTTGGACTCTGCAGAGCCCCAGTTGTTGCAGTTTCATATCTAGCAGGTGCCCTCTGTCTCTCCAAACTTGGTGCAGAGAGGGAATCGCCTTTTACTATACAACAAACCCCATGTTTGGAGATGCGATTTTTTTCTATCTAGTTAATTCCTCATTTTCCTCCCTTACCTCTTTGTCACTAGCCTTCTTCAGCTACTAAGCCAAGTGATGGCCAGCAATTTTGGTAGCAGGCCTGTGCTGCTGTTGAAACAGCATGCTGAGAGCTTTTGGCAAGACTGAGTTCATGAAACCGTCAGCCCAAGCCAGAGGAGGATGCTGCTTTACACCCTCTGTTTTACACCAGTATTCTCCTTCTCCCATTCAGCATCCAGTCTCCACCACCATGTAAATTCACACCACGAGCACAAGGGCTGGAGTCTGTTCCCTGGGACCACGCAAAGAAATCATGGGTCAGTTGTGGGTTGCCTTTAACGTGTGCAAGGGGCAGATCTGGGTCTCCTGCACCGACAAATGCAGCTGGAGATCCATCCAACTTTTTCCAGCACGTGCTGCTCACTCAAACCAGGGTGGAGGCAGATGCTCTACCTGCCCAGCAGAGGAGCAGCTCTGCTTCCAGGGAGGACAGATGGGTGCTGCAGGCCAGACCCCTGTGGCTTTACTGCTTTTCCTTCTTCACTGCTTTTTGCCTGAAACACTTGAGTGGTTACTCCAGGCCACGGGGCAGAGGAGTGGGGTGTGAATTTGAGCCGTGGGGCCCCGCTCTGCGCACACTGAGCTGCTCTGTCATCCCCAAGCCATCTGCAGAGAGCCATGTCCAGGGGAGGTCAGTTGGATGGATTTCATCAGACTGTGGCGCCGTGAGAATGACAATGCAGCTATTGCTTAAAAACTTGTTTTTTAACCTCCCAAGCAAATGACATACCTGTGCTACGCTCCCACCCTGGACACATGCCATTGCACATGCCCTTTCTTCTTTCAGCGGTGGTCTTTTTCAGTGGTGTGTGCTTACACACCCAGACCTTTTATCTCCACTAAATCATGGCTTTCTTCTTAAGCCCTTGTGTTTTCTGTAGCACTCCCCTTATCTCTGTTCCTTCCCAGGGCTGGGCAGTGGGAGCAGGGAAGCAGGAGGGGCTGAGCACACTGTAACTGTGTTTGCCCTGCAGTGATGCTGGGTATGGCGTCCAGTGGCAGGCAAAACTGGGAGCAGTAGGAGCACCTGTACAACAGTTGTGGTTTTTTTCCAAATTGATGGACAGCTGGGGTTTCTCCAAGGCAATTCTTTTTTCCTTTGTTTTGTGTTTGTTGTGTTTGGTTTTTTTTTCCCCCAGGATCTGATGATGGCTCATGGAAAGGCACTGAAAATAGGTTTGCAAGGTTGCTGTCAAGTGTCTGTATGGTCTTGTCTCTGCCTCCCTCGTCCTTCTTTCCAACCACCAGAGTAAGGATACTGTGAAGCCCTGGGAAGTGCTTTCAGTGATTCCAGGCAGACTGTGGGACCAGTAAGAGTGCAGTTTTGCAGCCTGGTGTGCTCTGGGTGCTGGGACAGGGCTCTGCTGTCCATGCAGCCAGCAGCTCCAGCCAAGCTGGGCTCTGCTGTTCAGTCACATACAACGTTGTCTACAAGGACAGCATGGCTGGTGTGCTGCCCACCTCATGAAATGACTTTCTGATGAGAAACACCTCAGTTGCTTGCGTGTTTTCTTTCCCTCTCCTACAGTAAGCATTCAGCAGTGGCTCCACAGCACGAGTTGCCTCTTGGTAGCCCCCAGGCTCTGGATCAACCTTGGGTGTGTGTGCAGGTGTGTGTCCATCCATGTGCATGTGTTGTTGCCCTCTTCTGGTTGAACCTCCAGAAAAAAATGTGGCTTTTACGACTGCTTCTTGCAAGGGCACTTGCAAGGTGGATGTACCTGGATGAGGTGTGATGCCTGCTGGGATGCAAGTGGCTGTGTGCTTTGAATAATATGCAAGTGGTTACATGGTGCTGTGGGTTTTGCTCTTTATAAAGCGTCTGACCTTTCTTTTGCTAAGGCTTTCAACGAGCCAATTTACAGTCTTGGAAGGGACCACCCAGAGTCTGGTTTCTTGGCCAGCAGAGGGGGAAGGGAGGGAAACTCTTCAAAGAGGAGGAGAGGAGGTGAAATTACTACAGTGGCCCGTATATTGATTTCATGAACCGTGAGGGTCAGAGTCGGCTGCCAGCCTGCTTTGCTGTGATCTCAGCAGAATGTGACCCCTGTCCCTCAGCAGCAGAGGGATGGAGGCGATCGTGTTTCCTCGGGCAGATCTGATGGCTGGAGGCTGTCGGGATGATGTGCCCTGTGCCTGGGAACAGCGCCGGTAGGCATGGCAGGGGAGGCTTTGGCTGCACCTGGTAGGCACACCATTTAGTATAAATATCCACCACAACAGCTTTGGAGGCGAGTGCCCAACAGTGTGGATTGCTTGTAGCTACCCTGCTTGCATGAATAGCTTTTGCCTCCCCTCCTTTGAAGATGATGACTCTCTTTGAAAACAGGAGATCAAGAATCTGGTCTCAGACAAGTTGAAAGACACTATTTACAAATGTTTATCCTGGGAAATATTTCTAAATCTCCCCTTGGGAGCGGAGCCTCCCTTGGACTGCAGAATCCAGCTATCTTTTAACAGCCTGGGAGCCAAACCTGCTCAGGTTAGCGTGCATCCTGCTGAGTGATACCGCTTCCTCCCGACAGCCACTTAATACTGACCTCACGGTGTTTATATTGCTGTTATACACAATGCTATATTCAAAACTAAATTGTACTCGCGAGGTCCCCGCCTCTAGAAGAACTTGCAAGTGGTCAGCAAAGGATAGAAGTTAAATGACTGCTCTCTGCAGCTGCTCTGAAGGTGTGTCGGGTTATTCACACCAGGTTATTAAAAGCGTGTTGTCAACCTCCTAGTAGCAGGACGTGCTACAACAACGTTGCTGCAGCTTCCAGAATAAGAGGCTCGTGTCCCTCCACTCGTGTCCCTTTTCTTGCTCCGAGGAGCAGTGCAGATGCAGCCGGGCATCAGCAGCACCGCGAGGCAGCGTCCATGTCCCTGTGCCCCTGCCCGAAGGCACAGCGAGTCTTGGAGCCTGGGGGAGATGATCTGCTCTCATGTCTCTCCAGTGAGGACACACGCCGGGTGTCCAGGGCAGTCTGAGTTTGTAATCCTGTGCTTACGCTGTGTCCATAATTGGTATTTGAATTGCATCCTTTTTTCTTGCATCGAGGGGTAGTAAATCCCTCCCTTCGAGTGATGCTATTTTCTGGGCAGGGAGCGGGGATAAGGTGTTGGATTTCTGCAGTGGTGAGCCTGATCGGTTATCGTGTACCTGCACCACCCGGAATGAGGAAATGCGAGATGGCTGGGACGCTGCCTTTGGTGCCAGCATTGGGAAGGCTTTGGGGTTTATTTTCCCTGTGTCCCAATGTCTGTGTCTCCCGCCAGCAGCCAGACCCGGTGAGGTTCTGCGTTCCTGCCCCATGTGCCTCGGTGTCCGCGGGGCCAGGGCAGGATGCGAGCGCGTCCGTGGTGGAGCTGCCCTGGGTCGGGTTGCGGAAAGGGAGAGGGGGGGTGACAGGTGTGTGTCGCCGGCAGCACGGCTGGGTGCAGCTCCCCGGATTTGAAATTAGGTCAGAAGTGTGACCCGAAATGCACCACTGAGCTCATTTCGGGCTGTGCCACTTCCTCTGCTCCTTTGCTGCCGGGCAGCGTGCATGTCACCAGCCAGAAATTCAGTGTTAAAGCTGTGAGCAGGTGGATTAGTGCTCCTCCTGGCCTGATGCTGTCTGAGCAGAAGCGCTTACAAGAGTAACGTCGTTTGCAGTTGTCCTATTCCTTCTGTGCTGACCGGAGTGGCTAGAGGTGTGTTGAAAGCATCAGTCCTCAGCTAAGCGAACCTGGTACGTTTGAGCTGGCGTTGCCTATCGTCACCGAGACCCGCTTTTTGCAGTCAGGTACCTCCAAGGTGTATCCCTGGAGCAGGTCAGAGGAAAGCAGAGCTCTAGGGTGAGCAGAGCAAAGCAGCCGCAGAAGTCTGAGCTGTGGGAGCCACTGGGGCTCCAGACCAGAGTGACCGCACGCGCCCGCAGCATGCTTCGTCTTAATGCGTTGTTTATTTGATGGCCTGTTTGTTCTGGCACAGCCTGATTGCCTGCTGAGACAGATAACCGAATGCTGGAAAACAGCGTGAGCGAACTCCCTTTCTCGAAAAGAAATGTCTTGCGTTTGCTCAGAAGCAGCTTTTCTCCCGGTGGCTGGTACATGGCAGCCAGGAATCCCGTAAGGGAGGAGGGATGTGTCCCCAAGGCAGGGGAGGTGACACAGTCTAGGGTAGATGCAACAACACAAAGGCTTCACTTGCCCCACAGCTATGGGAGATGGAGCACGTTGGATAGAGCACACAGGATGGCTTTGGCTCTGGGTTGTGCTGTCCCCCTTCCCGTGTATCTTCTGCTGGTCCTTTGAGGGGTGTCCGGTGCTTTTGGCAGCCTCTGCTACGTGCTGGATACCGCCATGGGGGGAACAGGCAGCGGCCTGCCCCAGAGGGACTGCCTTCTGTCCCACCGCATGGTGAGCCATTAATTTCCTGTTATTAGTTACAATAACACAGCGCATAGTTAAAAACAACCCCACATTAGTCCTCCCTCCGAAAGAATTCAAACCTGTCATGATATTTAGAGGAGAAACATTTTCCCAGGCAGCCTGTCCAGAGCAGAGCAGTTCTGTTCTTGTCAGCTGCTCGCACTTCTGGGAAAAGCAGCCTGCTCATCTCACGGCGCGGCTTTTCCTGGAGGTGTCGGGGCAAGAAGCTCTGTCCCGGGGAGCAGAGATGCCTGGAGCAGAGACACATTTGGGCAGCCTGGCACCAGCTTCAGGTTGTTGTGATTCAGACACGATGAAGGGCACGGATCTGTGTCGGCAAATTCGATGGAGCCCTGCTCCCTCCCTGCTCAGCACCGCTCCTCCCTGATGTTCCATCTGTGACTGGCTCCAGACCCTGGGGTGCACTTGGGGCGCAGAGAGTGATGGTGTAACAGCAGAGGGAAAGACTAGGGATTCCCTGGTTGTTTAGTGTGAGCATCTGGCCTGGACAAAGCGGTGTTTTGCATGCTTGCTTGCAGGCATGTGTGCCCGTTGTCATTCCTCTTGCCGTGTTCATGCTGATTTAGGCTGGAGAAGCTGGTCCCAGGGACAGCTTGAAGCTTGTGGGTACACCTGAGGGGTGCAGGGGGGCTCGCTTGCCATCCCGGGGGGGAGAAACACAATTAGCGTGGCCCATAATGTATCAGCTGAAGAGACATGGGGTGGAGATCAAAGAATTCCCCGATACTTCAGTGGCTGATGGAAACCATACTGAAAATCTCTGCCTGGGGGGAGTTGCTGCGTTTCATTAAATACAAGCAGCCTCTTTTCGTCCTACTGGAGTCGAGCTGCCAGGCGCAGACAGAAAACACGTTGTTGATACCGTGCTCATGATGCGATCTTACTGGCTTCTGCCTGTGAATGGTGACTGAGTTTAATTGACTCTATCCCCAGGTTGGCTTGGGAGGGTTCCCCTTCCCCAGCAAACGAGTTTTCCAGATGCTTACTTTAAAGGAGTCAAAAAAAAAAAAAAAAAGAAAAAAAAAAGTTAGGGATTTTCTTTGGCCACCTTTCCAGCTTCCAGCTGTTAAGTACTGGAAATGTGTTCTTTATTATGTCCAAGAGAGAAATGTTTCTTTCTTCCGATTGGGGTGGCAGTAAATATTTCAAAACATAATATGCTGTAGACAAGTGAGTTAGTATCATTTGTTTTCCACACAGCAGCGTGCAGCAGGCTGAGCTGGCTGCAGTGGGGAGGGAACGACGGCGAGGCAAATGGCCCAGGGACTTGCAGTGGTCTTGCCTTAATCCATCAACTGTCCTAAGGCTGCATGCGGTTGCTTTATTTGGGTATGGGATTCAATAACCAAGTGTCTGGTTCTGTCTTCAGGCAACTTTGCATTAATTAAGAAAAAAAAAAGAGGGGAAAAAAATAAAAAAAAAAGGCAGAAATAATTAGCAATCCTTTGCAGCCCCTTTGCATTAACCTTGAGCACATCTTCCTAACCTTTGTAGTGCATCTTTACCGTATGGCGCCTTTCTCCTTGTCTGACCCCAGAGCAGTCAAGTTCTGGAGAGAGCGCGACGTGCCAGCGATGGGACTATTTTGGATTAAGAGGAGGAGGGGTGAATTCCAGCTTTGTGGAGTGTTCCCTCCTCTGTCAATGCTGGCGTTGCTCACAGCAAGGAGGCTCCAGCTTGTGTGCTCCCAGTGATCTTGGCCGGTCCAGCATGGCCAGGGCACTTCCACATATATGAAGGTTGGAGCCCACCACCTTACGCTTGTTCCAGCTGATCTTAGGTAATGAAGTTGCCAAAGTTTGGCATGTAGTTTGTCTTTTGGGGCAAGAAGGTGCTTGGAGTTAGAGGAGATAAAATTGGGCATCTGCAGGAGTTGCTGTCTGTGGTCTCTGCGTCCCGCTGGGGCTCCCACAGAGGAGATGATGCTGGGGACTGCAATGGCAGTGACTAGATCTGAGGGGATAAAAAAAGAGAGATGGAGAAGGAGACCTTTAAACATGTCTCCATGCTTTTTTGTTTCTCCCGTTTTCTGTGGTAACAGCCCAAAGCTAACAGGAAAGGCAGGATGTGAATGGACTTGTCAGATGTTCTAGACCTTCATTCCCAATGTGGGAAATGCTTTTAAGTATCTGTTTTGCCCACAAAGATTGCAGCATATTTTTCCCTTTAAAATAGTGTTTAATAAGATTTTTTTTTAAAAAAAGGAAAAGAATTAAAATACCAATGGAAGGAGGAGGGCATAAGCCAAACATTAAGAAAGAACCCTTGAGGATAAAATGAGTTTATGAGCAATTTGGTCTTGAACTCTGTGGGAATTGGGCTAGATCTGTGGAGTCTTCCCGGATATCCCTACATAATTTGGAGACCTAAAAATAACACAAAACTTGAATAGCCCGGATGACCTCAAAGCTGCTTTGCAAGAGACTTACAGCGTAGACAGAGTAGGTGAACACCCTGCAGCACATCTAGGTTTCGGAAACCCCTGATGAGGCAGTTGGGGGATTGCTAATTGGTCACTGGTCTTCATTAGCATCAGGTTTTGATGGACAGGGCTCCCGAGTTTGCTTCTGCAAATAGTGATGGGGGACAGTGGCCTCTTTTAGAGACGTGAAGCGAGTCTAAAGGGTCCAATTAAGTCGGTCCCAGGGAGGGCTGTTTCACAGAAGACTGCAGCCCTCGCTGTGCTGGCGGGGAGCCCGCCGCAGTGATTTATTCTTGGGCTCTGCTGTTGCACGAGCCCCAGTGCTGACCCACGGGGCCGAGCAGCTTAGCGGAGGAGATGCAAGTGTATGCAAAAAGATACTTACAGTGGAGGTCTGGTTTGAAACAAAGCAGCCAATTTCCTTTCACCACAGACAAGCCTTATCTCAGGAGATTACTTTTGTCTCGAATGGAGCCTCTGGTGTCATAACCGCGCTCTTCCTGGGCAGATACAGGCTTGCGCAAAAATCCCGTAGCAGCAGGCTGGGCTCTGGTTGTGACTCATGAGCCCTGGCCTCTGTGGGAGGTGCTGGGACAAGAGAGTTTGAGGCTTTGGGTGTTTTTTGTGGTTGGTTTTTTTTTTTTTTAAAAAAAAAAAAAAAGCTGGCAGAGGAGGAGAGCTGCAGGGCTGGTTGTCCTGCAGGTTGCCGAGTGGGACCATTCAGGTGCCGCTTGAGGCATCTTGTTGGTGCCTTGGCTGCTGCCGTGGGGCTGTGCCCCTGCAGACGCGTGTCCTGCTGCGCTATCAAGCGAGGACGCTGCCTGGGATCCGTCTTGCTGGGCTGACAGGCATGGGGATTTCTTCCAGTAGTCACAAGCACATATTGTCCATAGAAGATGTCTTCTCTGGGACATGGCCTCCTCAGCCAGAGAAGATTGTTTTCTCCAGCTCCTCAGAAACACTTTTCAGCGCACTCTCAAAAATACAACTATGGGGATCAAGTGCTACAAGGCTTGTTCTGAAAGAGCTGCAACGTGGATTGCAGACAGGCTGCTTCATTAGTCTATCGTACCCAAGAGCAGACTATGTTTTATGGTTCTGGCACAAGTGTAGCTGAGGTGTGATCACCTCTTCTCCTCTCCCCCCAAACCCTAGCTACCTAGCTTGAGATTAGTGATGGGCTGCAGATAGTGCTGTCTGGCTTGACTAGCGCTCTACCAAGCTACACTTAAAGCACTGGAGGAATTTTGTAGTTATCTTGTCCTCATCACCAGGGGAGATTGCTTCTCCTCATCTCTGCATGCAAAACCCCATCCTGACTCTGCAAGTGTGCTGGATAGTTGGGTTGCCGAAGAGATTGGGCTAGAGTGCATATATTTATATATACCCTTTTTTTTTTGGTTTAGTTCATTCATGTTGTTTTGTGACGTTAAATGTTCTTTTTGAAGTTGAGGCAGGAAGAGGCTGGTGATAAGATGACAATAAAAGGCTGGAGTAAACCCTGCAAGCAGAGATAATGCACTCAGAGAATACAAGTGAACCGGCAGACTGGAAAGTTCAAGGAAAACTAAACTTCTTGCCAGTCAGGATGCTTGCTTTTCGCACCGACGGCTCTGCACAGCCCGCTTAGCTTGGGATCTACCTGAAACAGTTTCTAATTTTAACTCGGGCTGCCTAGATACAAGTTCATCATGTTCAGAGGTGTATGACATCATGTATAGTACTTCACCGAGTTTTTTGTTTTTTTTTTTTAATCTTAGTCCATTTAGGATTTTGCTCTTATACCTGGTCTAAATCCCAAGGTGCCTCAGGTACCCTCCTCATCTTTTTCTCCCCTGAATTCTTTGTATGCTTGTACAAAGAGGAGAAATTAATCAGTCTGCATTTTGTCTTGATTTTCCACCATCCCACCCCGGCTTGTTGGGAAACCGGCCTTATGTCATTAGGGATTTGTTAACCCAGTGGAGAGAGGCCTCCTGTCTGGCTGCGCTGCGGGTTTTGTTCTCTGACTGCCTGGGTTTGGGAGGTGTTGAAGGCAGAGTGATGATGGGGAGATACGACGAGCTACAGGAACTGATTGCAGGATCACATTGGCTTCTGGGATTTTGAGACACTTTCCAACCAAAATCCTTTCTTGAAGGATGGTTTTGGAAATTTCTGAGCATTACACCTTAGAGAAGGTTGAGAGAGAGCTTGGGCTGTCTACCTTCCTGCTCCCTTTGGACCCAAACTGAGAAATGAGGCAGACTCTCTTTTCTGACTTGGACAGTTTCATTGCTTGGCTTGAAATGTCTTTAGGGGTTGTGTTGGTGGGCACCCCGTCTTTATTGGGTGTAACACAAAAGGTGTTTGCTGAGCTTAGACATCAGCAGTAGATGCCACATACAATGCCACACAGAAGTTTACTCCAGCACTCCCAAGCCCATCTTGAGTGGCCTACAGTACTTCCACACGGAAATTGTTCAAAAATTTGATGGCTGTGCTCTGCTGCTGCTGCTTTTTAATTGCGGAGCAGGAGAAATGAAGTGGCATGAAAGGTCAGACCAGATTTCTTAGCAAGGAGCTGTTTGCTGTTTGGAAGAAGTTGAGGAATTTTGGCCCAGCGCGTGCCGAAATTCCTGCTTGGTTGTGTGGGAGCTTTGGGTTGGAGGAGGCAGCTCTGCCTGCAAATCCATTAAGGCTTTGCCTTGACTTTTATTTATAAGGACACAAATGCTTTGCATCTTGCAAGCTTTATTTTGCTTGCCCGAGCTGGTGGTGGTTTGCAAGAGCAGGAATCAGAGGAGCCCTTCTTTTCCCAGCCTCCTCCCAGGAAGGTTTACGGAGGATGAGCTGCAGTGTGGGCAGAACCTGGAGGACCCAAGCACACCAGAGGCTTTGAGCTCTGCTGCGCTGGACTGTGGACCTGCACTCTCTCACCGCTGTCCTCGTACATCTGGGTCTGGAATGTGCCATGTTTTGATGACCAGCTTTCGTCATGATTGCTGCCAAACTCACGGATTCCTTCTATATGTTTTAAAAGCAAACAATCCATGACTGTGGACACTTCATTCTCTGCGCCTCAGCACGCATGCAGCTGGGTGAACAGTTAACCAGATTAGTGGAGAGCTGTTAAATTGTACTAGAGGGAAATGAGAAAGATGGAGGGCAGTGCTGAGCTCTGACTGGCAAACTCTTGATGAAATCCTCTTGTGGTGACGTTCTCCTTGGCTGGTAGAGGGATAATTATGGTCTTTTAATGGGATTCTTTCTTTTCCTTGTGCTCAAGGGCATAGTATCTACCCTGTTAGGCTGCATATTGATAAGCAGGAGGTACCAGGCAGGGCTGTCGTTACTGAAAGTATTACAGCTCTTGACTTCAAGCCATTCTCGCTCTGTCCCAGGAGTTCGATGTCCAGAGAGACCTTGCTCCCGGCCATGATAACGGTTGCTGTGCGGAGGTGATCAGTCACTGGTGTTTGCAAGAGGATTAAAGCAACTGGGGAGGGTTGCAGTCCTCAGGGTTGGGGTACCTGCTCCTCTTCGTGTTCTGCGGCCATGTCTGCATTCTGGTGGCAGCAGAGTCCACTCAGCCCTTCCCTGGCGGTGTGCTAGTTCAAGTTTGGAAAAGACAAATATTTAAGTCCTGTCTCTAAAGGGTTACTTCACACTCTCCCAGCAACCTAGAAAGAAAGTGCAAAGACCTCCTCAGCTAAGTGCAGGGTATCTCCTAATGTGCAGTGAAAGCCTAGTGTGGGTGAAATCCTTATCCGTAAGTGACTGAAGCCTCATCCCGAGAAATTCCAGCCATCCCCTTTTGTCCTGACCGTGTTTTGCTCTGCTGTTACACCTCCCACTACCCACACCCAACTCGGGCACGTCTGGCTCCAGTGAGTGACCCTCGGGTGGCTGTTGGGCAAACACAGAAAGGGCTGATCCTGAATTCAGAAAAGACCCCACTTGCTGGGATTTAAGCACAAGGTTGTATTTGAGTGTTCACGGGTTGGTGTGTGACACTGGCTGTTTGCAGCTCCAGGCACGGATCTAACAGGATGCTCCCCAAACCCTGTGTCCTGCCTGTTTTGTCTGTGACTTTCCCCTTAGCATCAGTTGGCTGACCCTGCTGCGTGTTAGGCTCTTGCTGATGCCTTGTTTGTGATCGTGTCTAAAATGGGGCTCTCCAGATCTTCAGTTTAGCACTGTGCAGGCTCATGGAGCCATAAGCAATGGCACCGCTCTGTCCTGCCTCGTGCCAGCTGCTGCAGATTTGGTTCCCCCTGAAGATTTTTGGCAGGAGACGTGTATGGCCCTGGCTGGGGAGGAACGACTTGCACAGGAGGATGCTGTGAAGATAAAGCAGTGCTGTGTGTGAAGTTAGCGAACGAGCCAAATCCCTCTCAGAAGTGGCATTTAAAGAAAAAAATCCTTTGTGGAAAATGCTCTATCAGCTGTTCACCTAAGCCAAGCCACTTAGAAAAGGGAACAGGCGCTGTTTAGAAGAGAACATTGTAAAATGTTGGGTTACTGTTGCTGTTAGTTGTGACACTGAGCAGATTTTGTGCTGCCTGGTAGTTCTGAGTCTGTGGTTTCCAGGAGAGTGTTTTCTTTGATCTCTCTCAATAATCTTGAGTTTTGAGAGAGAAATTTGAAAATGTGTTGGTGCAAACTCTCAGTCCCTTTCCTGTCCCCCAAGTCTCAGTGCTTGCCTCTGCCCAACCCTGCAGAGATGTTTGAATAGGTACAGCTTTGCAGCTCAGTCCTTTCCCCTTGGGCTTGGGTCTGTGCAGGGCTTGCATGAATAATTTGGAAGAAAAGTAATTTTTAGGGGTGAGGGCTCGGCACACAGGCGTAGGAGAGCAGGGCAGGAGGTGCTGTGAGCGGAAAAGGGCAAGATGTGTTTTGACACACGCTCACTTCAAACACTGACTTTCGTGGGGTTTTTTGAGGAGGGTTTCTTTAGTCTCAGGGACATGAGTATTTTATAAAAAAGTGACTGGATAAAAAGTCATGCCTGCTTGGAGGGGAAGCACTTTTTTTGCTGCCTAGAAGGGCTGAAATAGTTCTAGTGAGGATGGAAATAAAACTTACCAGCAGCAAAACGTCAGAGATTTTAATAAAGGGTTCTGAGGTATGGGCTAGGAGGAAATAAATCTATTGGACAGCAGAAGCTCAGCAGGGGGACAGTCTGACTGTTAATGAGTACACCCATTGCATCAATGAGAATAAATGATTACGGGCAAAAGATACAAAAGGGGCAAATCACTGACCTAGAGAAATTCAAAGCAAGTCAGAAGCTCTCTAGCTTTCTAGGGCTTTTTCGCTTTCCACATACTTGTTTGCAGGGATAGAAGGTGCGTGAAGAGGCTTGATGGCTTATTAGCTTTAGCTTCTGCCACTGGTGGGAAGAGCAGAGGCCGTGCCAGTGCTGCCAAGCGTTTTCAAGCCTGGCGAGTGTTTGCTGTCTCCACGGTAGCTGGGCAGCTGCTTGCCTGAATGCTGGTGCCTGGGCTGTGGACAGAGGGGACCTGTGCTCCCAGGGAGCTGCTTTTCCCTTGGACTGTGGACCGATAACACCATCCAGGCTCTGGCCTCTGCCACGGCTTCCAGGTGGGCTTGTGGCTGCAGTGTTGGACCAAGGCAGTACCTGGGGGGACAGGTGGGCTTGGGAGGAAGCAAAAGCATCCGTCACTTTTGAAAGCTCTAGGGGAAAACAAAAAATAATAACACAAAGCCAAGCATTTTCCACAGTGCTTCTGAAATGGTTCATCTGGCTTTTTTCGACTCGCCCTGCTTTAGTTTGGCGGGTGCCTGGAGCTGCTGCTGTGCAGAGACCCAGACTGGGGCGCAGCTGAAGTGCTGCAGGTGCCCACTGTGCGTGTGCTGAAGCCCTTTGGGCTGCCTGCTGCTCCCAGCTGTGCTGTGCATATCCAGGAGGCCTCGTGAGCCCCTAAAGACTGGGATTTGTTGTCCGTGTGCTGCACCGTTGAGCTGCTCCTGCTCGCCTGGTCCCTCCGATCCTACCAGGCGATCCCACGTGGGAGCACGGCAGCGCTTGGGATGCTCTCCCCACATGCGCTCCACAGGGAGATTTAGCAGTCGTTAGGAAGAGATGAACTGCTCTGTTTTTACGTGGTGCTATTTTAACAAGTCGACACCAAAGGTAATAAATCTGTCCTACAGAAACTTAAGAGAGTGGTTTACTATATAAACTGTTCTTGCGTGCTCCGGAGCTGGGAGTAAAGCTGTGCGTAGCTCCCGGCCGGCGTAGCCTGCTCGTACCTTTTTGTCACAGGACCAAATAAGGGCCTCTCTTGCTGTTTGTCAGAATGTCATTGCCAATATTATAACAGGGTGAAGATTTTGATTATTAAGTGCTGCTGCACGGCTTTGTGGCACCTTGGAGGAGCATCAGTGAGGCTTCACCAGAAGTCCCTCTCCAAAAGGACATGGGATGAGGCTGGGTCCAGCTTGCTCTCTTGCATCCACTTGTGCCCCACAGAGCTGGAAAACTGAAATCAGGGTCTTTACGGAGGGAATAGATGAGAAATGTTCAAGTTTTCTATTGTGGGCTGCTTATGCAGGAGGATGGATGGACAGACAGAGAACTTGCTACGCCAAAAGCAGCTGAGTTTCTTCTGCCTCTGGATCCTGATTTTACTCTTCAAATCTTTGCACTGTCACACTGGGTAGTAATCAGAATAACATTTCCATGGGATTTTGATGCTGAATGAGGCTGCCCACCATCCAAACGCACAAAGGGATGGAGTGGGTGGGAGATGGAGAAAATGCCCTCATCACAATGTTCATTTCCTGGCTCTGGGACTTGCTCCATCCTTCCAGGCGCTGGGGTAGGTACAAGCGATTGTTACTAAGGAAATGTGCTTCACAACTGCTAACAGCAACAGCAGCTAGATGCAAGGATGTTACTATTTTCAAAGAAGGTTTGTTGCTAATTAAAATGCTCCTGTCAGAATTTCCTGGCTGAAAACTCCTTTCATGAAATCCCAGGTGATGGTTGAAGGTTGAATTGTACCTGGCGTGCTTTCAGGGCTGGTGAGAGCAAGGGATCTGCTTGCCTGGACACAAGTGTGTGCATCGAATCTGGTGCTTCACCTCCTTCCGCCATGGAAAAGGGAAAAAATTGCCCTAAGAGGCTGGAACCATAGATGCTTTTATTCATCTGACTGATAATAGGAGCTAAATAAAGACTTCGGGGAAAAAAAAAAAGAAAAACCCGACCATTTCTCTTGCAATATTGGTTGGGCAGAACTGTACTGGAACTAAATATGGAATGAAAAGTCTGGCTTTTCTGCCAGCTCTATTTTTAGAGCTACTGCTCCATCTTTGTATCTCTCTGCATTTTCTCAGCGTATGCACTTGGAGCAGGCAATTTGCCTTTATTTTTTCCGGCAGGCTGAGATACTCTGCAAGATAAGGATGTTGGATGGAGGGGCAGAGGACTTACCAGATTTGACAGAAATCTCTCCGAGTGCCAGGATGCAGGTCCTGTTCCAGGGTCGGGTTCACTGCGGTCACAGACTCCTGAATATTTTCTGTGTTCCATGAAGGAATGACCCTAACCCTTACATGCTGGAGGGGACTGGGCTTTCAGAGAGGCCCCAGCAAGCGTGGACACAGTTCTCCCTGGTGCTGAATATGTGTACATGTAGGTACATGTACAAACCCACATCTTCCATGACTTAAAATATACCCAAACCAGCTACATCTTTGTTGAGCCGGAGAGGGCTGGTAGGGGTCATGAGCCTGTGTGCTGCCTGACTGCCCCTCCCCTGGCCCAGAGCATTTGCGTCAAGGCTTGCAACCAGCACCACTGGTTCTTTTTTTGGCTGTTGTTTTCACTTTATAAAGGACTGAGCCCTACGCTTCGTTGTGTGTCAAGCTTCAGCGTTTGTGCAAAAAAACAATTTGACTGGATTGTAACCTGTGCTCTCCAGAGGCAGGGAATTTCTGAGAGATAGAAGCACGCCGGGAGTTTGGACTCAAGGATGTTTAATTAGGAACGATTCCTTCAAGCATGGATAGCGAGGAGGACTCTCAGAAACTCTGTGGGATTTACTGACTGTAAGCTGGCTTTGCAAAAAGATAAATGCAGGAGATGGGGATATGCCTCACATTTCTAATTTTATGTTTGTGGTTGCTATTCATTCCAAGCAGAGGCTCTCCCAGTCCCTGAGACCAGAAGGTCCCCTGGAACCATGGTAAATTTTGTCCAGTTAAAGGCTGTGCTGGATTCCAGCAGGAGCATTAGCTTGCTCCCTACCGAATAATGCCAGAGAAGGATTTACAGTGGAGGGAAGGTGTAACTGCACTGGCTGGTACTCAGCCCTGTTTCTGTGCCAAGAGGCAGATGTTAAGCTGTGAGAACTGGTCCTGCAGAGAAAGCAGCTGCCTGAGCTGAAGCCTCTTGGGCTTTACTATCAAGTAACAGCTCTGCTGGACATGTAAATGGGCAGAAAATGCTGCTTCTCTGTAAAAGCTTAGTTTCCTGTGCCTTGACAGCATGTAGGTTGCAGAGGAGAATTAAAGCAGCAGTTAGGTGTGGTTTTCCACAGTTTTTAGCAACTGGAAAAGGATGTCTGTTGCCCCTTTGATTTGGCTCACAAGTCTTGACAACAGGCAACTGTGTTGGGTGGCCATTTTGACTTCTTCAGTCTGGATGGTACCAGCCCTTACCAGTGCAAACACTGAGAGTGGTGACAAATCCCACCCTCCTGCCCATTCACAGCTGGAAAATGGACTCAGACCTGCTGTGCTTCAGCACCACACAGGTTTCCCAGCTGAGTCTAGTTCACTCCTCCCTGGGCATCTCTCTCAAGCACCCTTAGCCTACACTCTTCAGCTCAGGTGTCACCTGAACTCATGGTCACACTCAGCCTGTGGTGGGACCTGGAGCAACCTCACGAGTGGAGGAGAGGCTGCCCCAGAGCCAAAGGAAGTTCTTGTCCATCCTGCTGAGGAGGAGACTGAGCTGGTGCCCATCCACAGGGCTGCACCCGTCCTTTGTACCCACATGTCAGCACCCAGACCCCCTCATCTGAGTGCCCATAGGAGGATATGTGCTTTATGGATGACACAATAGATTGAAATGCCTGTTCCTTTTTTCTTCTTCCCTTTAAAAAGCTTTCTATGGGTTGTCGGGGCTATTTTGGAGGCAAGTTATTATTAATACTCATGCTCTGGCTCAGCGATGTGTGTGGCCGAGGTGCAGGCTGCTGTTCTGGCCCCCCTGCAGCTGGTTATGGCCGGGGCGGGTGGGCTGAGACAGGCACGGAGCCGTCCTTTCCCTCCCCTTGTAGAACTGACCCTCTGGATGCTTGTTATTCTTTGGGCAACGTACGCTCATACGGCACCAGCTTTGTATGAAGAAGGACTCCTGAGCTATAAATCTCTGCTTTTCAAGCACTAAACTCCCTTTTGGGTTGTTCTTGACGTTAGGAATTTTCTCTGATAAGAGAACTTTATTTGCCTTTAAATATCACTTTGTGACAGGATGATGGAGTGGGGATTCTTGGAGGGAGCCTGTGCCAGCCGCGGAAAGGAAATTCTGCTGGAGCTTTTGTTTCTCTCTAGCACTGACATTTTAGAGTACGTTTATTTTATTCTTGGCAGGGGTGTGTGCGTGCACACGTCTGCATCCAGACAAATGGGAGCAGCCCAGTGTTTAAACTGTGCTGAAACCAAGTGGGTCTCCTGCTTTCCCTTCCCTGTGGCACCTGGGGAGGGGGAGCTGTGCTGGGGCTTTTCTGCAACCGATTTCAAAACGGGTTGTGCGGGTGGTGCAGCAGAGCTCTGTGTAGAAAGCCAAAAAAAAAAAAAAGATTTTGTGATAGTGTGTGCAAGGTGCAGTTGGATGTTCCCAGGATGGTGTTGCAGGATCTCGTCTGCTACCCCAAGAACAGCCCAAAAGCCAAGTGCCCCAGAACAGCTTCATAGCAGGTTTATAGTGCTGCCTGCTCAAGTCAAGGCTAAAGTGTTGCTCGGCACAACCTCCAGATTGTGGCCCGTAGCCTCCAAGCCTGTGTTTTGCTTGCATTTGGACTGGTGGGAGCTGAACTCCCTACCCTAATCTGGCTCTCTCCAGCAGCCATCTCATATCATGATCCTTTTAGATACGGAGGATTTTCCTCCACAGGCTGCTTGTGAGCAGCAGGACCTGCAAAGTGCCAGCTCGTTTGTTCAGCTTGGATCCCACTAAGCTCTCCCTGGTTTTCGTGATGCTTCGAGCAGCCAACTAACTCTGTGTTCCTTTCTTTCAGCTCTTCCACGTGGCGTACGTCCTGATCAAATTTGCCAATTCCCCTCGTCCTGACCTCTGGGTGTTGGAACGATCTACTGACTTTGGCCTTACCTACGAGCCCTGGCAGTATTTTGCCTGTAAGTACGCCAGTGTTAACTGCACCTTAGTGCCAGGTAGCAAGGCTACAGTGAAGATGGCTCTTTGTGCAAGCACAGGGCTGGGTTTGGAGTTGTTTCTGTGTCGCTGTTGGGATGCAGTACATGTCCTCCGTTCCTTCTGCCCAATAAGGCTACAAGATGTGAAGCTCAGGTCCGAGCAGCTGGGTGAAGTTGTGGTGCTCCTCAGGGCAGAGCTCCTTTGCTCTCTGGGGTTTTTTAAGTATTGTTATTGGTGCCCACCAGGTTCTGTGCGGATGCCAAAGTTGGCACCAGTTTCAGTAGTTGGGTGTTGCTGATCTGGGTCTGGACCACGGAAAGAGTTGCTGCAGGGATCCAGTCTGTGCATTCGACTTCCCCATTCTCTGATTAAAACCTGATCCTTTTAGAAACAGCTGGTTCTACAAAACTGTTCTCCTGAAGGGTCTATGGGGTATCTGGATAACCTTGTTATCCACCTGCCCCTTCCAGAAGCAGCAGCAGTAATTGGGAGAAGATGTAAGCTAAGATCTACAGCCAGAGCTTAAAACTTGGCAAGAAAGGACCTTGGAGCACTCAGCTCCCCCTAAAAGCTCGTGTTTTTCACTTACCTGGCAGCCTGTGCTTTGGGTTTGCTGGTCTGTTCTTGTGCTGGAAAGAGCTGCAGGTGTTTACCCTCTGTGCTGCTTTAGCGTGGTAGCTCCTTTCCAGTGTGGACATTTTCCCCTCTGCTGTGTGCTAGTGGGAATTACTGCTGTCGGGTTGATTGCTTTGCTTTCTTCTCTGAGAATTTCTCTTCCAGCTCTGAAACTTCTCCTGGGGTCGCGTTATTGCATGGTCTGGGGCTAAGCAGGGAGCTCTCACCCCCCTTGCTTGTTCCTGCATGTGGTGGCAACGCTGCAGTCTGGAGTCCCCTTCCCTCCTGCAGCATCAGGCCCCGTCATCCCCCCTTGAGAAGTGACATGGCCCAGTGGAAAATTCATGTGGAAACAAAGACGTGGCTGCTCCGAAACCCTCCAGATTCGCTAGCCCAGGAAGACCTTTGCAGAGGTTTATTTTTTGGCATGGGGAGTTCTGTAGGTGGTCTAATAAAAACACCGGTCAGGTCGCTAGCAGGGCTAAAAGCAGGCAGCAGAAATGTGAGCATTCTGACTCTGGTGGGCTTTCTCGAGGTGGGAGGCTGGAGGGACCACGGCAGAGCAAGACTCTGTTTTTCTCCATTGAGCTTCCCCAGTCTGCTGTCTCCTTAAAGCATTGCTGTGGTTTAAGGCTGGTGGACTACTGCCCGTTTTACCTCAGAGTGCCTGGCTTCTGGCTCGCACGGTTGTGCAGCTTTGCAATAACCGGAGGAGTTCTTTGATTTTCTGGAGTAGTTGCTCTTGCTGAGCATCCTGTCTCCGTGCCCGGCCATGGCAGAGCTCTGGAAATCAATCACCTTGAGCCAGTGGTGACATGCTCCTCGCTTGGGGCCACAGAATAAATTGCCCTTAACAAAGCACCTGGTGAAGCAAAGCTCGGCGGCCAGAGACCTGACGTTAAATGTTTCCACACTATCATCCTGTGGATGCAACTGAGCTCCCAGTGTTGCCAAAACAGTGTTTCGTGGAGCGAGGCCACGTTGCTGGAGATGAGGTGTGGGCAGTTGCAAGCCAGAGGTGAAGGCAAGGAAGGCAGAAGCTTTCTGTTCTCCCTCATTCCTGTTCCTCCTGCCTGGCTCACGCCGCACGTAGAACGAGGCACATTGCAACAGATTTTGAAGGATTATTCCCGTGAATTAGGTTAACATTTCCCCATCAGCTCCCCGTGTGACCTGAGCAGTGCTGGCAGGTTGCGTTGGCTGCCTTTTCCTCCTTCTTCTCCCTGCGGAAACACCCTCAGGAGTGCTGCAGCGATTGTCTCGCCCTGCTGCGAGCTCCTGGCGCAGACGAAACGGGAGTGGGAAGGAGCAGCAGCCTTTGGGCCAGGCTCTTCCCCGGGGGAACATCCCTTGAGAGTAGCACCGCGTAAGTTAGTACGTGGGTGCTGCACAGTCAGGTCCTGAGCTGCCTCAGCATGTTCGCAGGGGTGTCAGGCATCCTGGGGACGAGGGTGCTGGGCTTGCAGGGCGTCTGTGCGGGGAAGCCAGGACGTTCCTGCGGCTGCAGGGAGAGTCTTGGCATGTCGCGTCCCCAAAGCAGGTTGCAGGGCCAGCAGTGTGACTGCCTGGCGGTGCCTGTCCCCTGGCTTTAGCCAGCCTTGCATTGCCACTTAGTGGCAGGAGCCCTCGATTGCTGTGCCCAAGGGGTGGTTGTGGGCAGCTTTGGCATTTCTGTTGTGTGAGATGGTTTAAGAGCAATTGCGGAGCTCAGAGTATACATCGTTCTCTCTCAGGGAAAATCAGTACAGGGCTCTGAATTGTTCCTTGTCTCTTACTGCTCTCATCTCTGGTTGATGAACAGCTTCTAAGAGGGACTGCATTGAGAAGTTTGGACTCCAAACGGTGGATCGAATCACCAAGGATGACCATGCTATCTGCACCACTGAATACTCCCGGATTGTGCCTTTAGAAAATGGAGAGGTGAGCAATTGCACCTTCTCATCCCCTGGAGTTTTCAGCGTTTCTCAGTGACTTATTAATTGGTTCCCTCTTGACTTTGAGTGCTACTTAAACTACTCAGTTAAACCAAATGACAGTGGCGAGGAGCTGATTCAGTCATGATGAAGACAGGTAAAGATTGGGTTTGGCTGAGGGCGACATTGATTTCCTCACAGGATTACATAGATTTGTTTTCCTTCCTCACGTTCACAGATTGTTGTTTCTCTGGTAAACGGGCGCCCAGGAGCCATGAACTTTTCCTACTCTCCTCTCCTGCGGAATTTCACGAAAGCCACCAACATCAGACTGCGCTTCCTGCAGACGAACACTCTGCTCGGGCACCTGATGGGCAAAGCTTTAAGGGACCCTACGGTGACAAGGAGGGTAAGGCAGACCTTGATACCTCTTGCTAATGAGATGAAAATGTTTGAGGGTTGTGTGTGCCACCTCTGGGGAGAAGATCCATCGCTGGATGTTGCGTGTGGGGATTTTTTCTCTCTGTTCTTGTACTCCCCAAGCTGAAGGCATCTGCAACAGATGCCCCTGCTGCCATGACTGGAGCTGGAGGCTGCCTGGGAAGAGCTGTGCTCAGCACGTGGAACTGGGAAACACCTCTTGGTGTCGCATGCAGCTTTCTGGCTGTGTGTGGAAGACCCGACTTGTAGCTACTGGGCTTTATTAGTGGGGGTGGGTCTTAACATAGGCAGTTATAGCAGCATAAAAGGTCCAACTTGTAGCGGTAAGGAGAATATCCCAACATGTTTCACTGGATAAAGTTCTGCTGAATCCCGAGTAGGGTGGTTATGAAGCTTATTTGTAAATATATTAATGGCCAACTTTTCTTGTGCTTTCCAGTATTACTACAGCATCAAAGATATCAGCATTGGAGGGCGCTGCGTCTGCCATGGCCATGCAGATGTCTGTGATGCCAAAGACCCTAACGACCCTTACAGGTACATTTTTCAAAGTCCCAGTCCTGTGTAAAAGTGTTTGAATCGTTGTGCTAAGGATGTAAGATACAGGTGTGCGTTGTGTCCTGTCCTGAGCTTGTAATTGTGCCAGCACTGTTGTCTGTGGCTCTGCCCTGAGAACAAATCAGAAACTGGTCCAGCCAAAGTAGCAAAAATTAAACATTTTGTCAGGCTATTTTTCAGCTACATCAGCTACCTGTTTCCCCTGCCCACGACTTTGCCACCTCCTTGGGAGCACAGTGCTGGAATGGGAGGGTGGGTGCGCAAAGCCAATGCTCTTGTTGAACATGGTTGTACAGGGAAGTCTCTTGCTTCCCACACAGCTTTTTAAGAATTGGGTTAATGCTCTCATAAATAGATAGTCTTCCAAGAAACCAGAGGCTCTACTGCCCATTTCTACTCCTAAGAACCGTAAACTGATTATGTACATAGCTAAACAACTACTCTTTGCAGAAGAACAAGAGCAGTTAAATTTTGGCTCATGGGACTCTTCCCATCCGTCTTGGCAACTTGAAATGCCAAAGAGCTGCCTCAGACCATGAAAGTGTTGCTTCTCAGCCATCTGTTCACAGCCTGAATGTTGCCTTTATGAAAAGGATGGGTAGATTCAGCTGGACGAAGGAAGCTTATATTTCTTTCTCATCAGGATCATGTAGAGCTTTTGGACCTTCTAAAATAAAATTCCAGTGAGTCCCAGCCAAGGTGAAAGCTGCTAAGTATTAAAGCAAAGATGTATTGGTAAGCAAGTCTGCCTTTGCGTGCCAGACTTTCTGACAAAGGGAAGTTCATAAGTTTTTGAATGTACGGTTCCTTGGTTTTGTTTCAGACTTTGGTGTTGCTGGATGCACAGTGCACTTGTGTACTAGGACAGGGCTTTGTGGTGCAAAGTCATCCTTTGAGATAGAAACGCCATAACATTTCTTGTGTGTATCAATGGCTTGGGGCTCTCCATGGAGGGAGGAAAACAGGGAGGAGAGATGCATCGGGAATTCTCGTTCAGTGCCACTTCTGCTGGCGACTGTCTCTGCCTCCCAGGATCCCCCTCCTCCGTTCTCATTTGGATGCATTTGGCATCTTCGCTCTTGGCCTCAAACCATGCTCTAAAGTTGCAGCACATGTTCGTCAGCAGCTGTTGCATCTCACCCAGAGCGGATCGCGTTTGCCTGGAGGAGAAAACATTTCCTACTCGGGTGCCTTGTACAGTCAGCACATAACATCTGCAAAGCCTTTTGGGATACATCAGGACAAAGATGCTGGGTCAACAGAAGAGCTTCTCGTGGCATTGCTGTACCCTGTTAGCAAGCCCAGGAGCAGGGACAAGTCAGCAGAAGTATGATACTTCCAAGCTGAGAAAATGAGCAATTGGTAAAATGCTGCCATTCTCCAGGGCTCCGGCAGCAGCAGCTGTGTCCAGCCTTCCCGCTGAAGCGGGTGCTGCTGGGCGGTCGTCCCCGTAGCCGGGAGCCAGCACGGTGACACCCGCCGCATCGCTGGGTGACAACAGGCTCTGCACAGGCAGCTGGGGATCAGACACGCTGTCACTTCCTCTCATGGACCCCAGCTGTCAGAAACCCACTGAGCGGGAGGTGCGGTGTGTCCCCTGCACGTGTCCTGCCTCTTCAGACACTGGTGTGTGACAGCAACGGGGCAAGGAAATGCAAATACAGGGAGACAAGGAATGGGAATTGGCCTGGCCCTACTGAAAATCCCAGTTTATGTCTCAGCCTGTCTGGGAGGTCTCTGCTTCTCATTTTAACTTCTCTCTTCTGCACACGCCTGTGTTTCTTGTGCCTGCTGCCCAGAAAGGCAGGATGAGCACTTTGATAGAGGTGAGCTGAGCTAGAAATCTTGGCAAAGACTTTAGGACGTGATGGAGCATGTTCGCGAGCAGACTTCCTGGCCATAAATGATAATGTTTATCCAGCTTTGGAAAGTTTCTCTGAAGTGCCAAGTTATGGAGGCTGCACATCCAGCTGTGTTACACTGGCAGCACATCTGGTCCCTGTGAGTGTGTATGTGCGAGGGCCTGCGGTGGCTGGGCAGGCACAGCCTCCTCGAGGGTGCTTTGCACTTTTCACAACTCTCTCTCTTTGCCCCAAGATCTCAAATGGGCTGAATTAAGCAGAGGGAAGGAAAATTCTCCTGGTTAAAGGTGAAGGCTAGCAGGATCGCGCATAAACCTTTCTCCTGGCAAACCCCGTGAGCAGTGGGATAAGCATCAGCCAGGACCCGGCACGTTGCAGCCCCGACAGGAGTCGTGTGTTAACGTGCGGCTGCTGCTGATGTCAGCTCAGGAGAACGCTGCAAGTGCCCTGCGTCTGTCTGGTAAGAGCAGCTGTTCCTGTGGGTTCACTGCCCCATCACAGATGTCACAAGCAAGAGAGGAGACAACCAGAGAGTCCTGCTACTGCTTCTGTGCCCAATGCTGAGAGGAACCAGCAAGGCAACGGCAGCCTGGCTGGTCAGAAGCAGATCTGCAGGAGATCAAGGATGCTTTCCCTCTGCTGAATCCTGAACGATAGCTTGCTTCTTCCCACTTTGGAAGGGAATGCACTATGTGTGCTGGTAGAGTTTTGCTCTCTGTGAGTCCCTTTTGCAGGTGGTTTTCCCTCAGCACAGTCAAAAGCAGTTAGAGGAGGGGGCTTTTTTTTTTTTTTTTTTTTTTTTTTTGATTGTGCTACTCAGATGTTCTGGCCAAATCCAGATGCTGTAACGCTTGTGTGCTCTCAGCTCTGACACAGCCGCTCGCTGGAAACTGTTTATAGTCTCTGTAATTGAGCATCAATTCCAGTGGGAAGACTGTGGTTTTATTTTTTATGGCAGGACGACCAGGAAATATGTGCTATGTGAACACAGCCGCTCCCTCTTCTTCCTTGTATATATTCAATCAATGAAACATGTAAATATTGTGGCTTATGCACATTTGTCCATAATTCATTAGCAGCACGGACTCGGCACAAGGTGCGGTAAAGCTACCGCGATAGATGAGCTCTCTGAGAGGTTGTTGCTAACTCTGGACAGCAGAGACTAAATAAATAGCCCCTTCTCCATCTGAAATGTGCATCTTTACTCACTGAGTGCCATCTCTTTGCATTCTGGGAACTGAACCAGTGCTTTTCAAACATCGTGAACGTTAAAGAGCCCGAAGTGTGTGGCTGGAGCCACGTCCTCCAGCCAAGGAGATTAAAACTGTCCGACGGGTTTATAAGTTCCCTGAGTCAGTGACCATCTTTCTCCACACACACGTATATGGATGTTAATCGTGATCTCCAGCTGCTGCCATAGAAAAACTGTAAAATTTTGTTTCCTTGGAAGTGCTGAATAGTAGTAGTCAGCCAGGTGAGAGGCCCACGGGTGGTTTCATTACGGAGGCATGGACAAGGTTCGCCTCTCGTTCAGTCTCCCTCTTGAATCTGCGAAATATGGGGAAAACAGAGCTCCTGGTGAATGTTTCAGGGCTTGTTTCTGCCACATAGGCTCCAGCCAACCTGTCAGGGGCTCAGTTTCGTGCCTGGACTCACAGCCCAGCCTGCGAATGAGGGTAGGGATGGGACGTCACGAGTGCTCAGAGATCGGACCGTGGCCACGTGTTCCCTGGTGTCTGCAAGCAGAGGACCCACAGCAGGGTTGGGAGCCGGGCTGGGACCTCCTGCCTCTCAACCCCACTGGCAAACATGTGGGATCCTGCCCACACTCCCTCGAACTTCCAAATCATCCTATTTTTCATTAGAATGAGTTTACTTGTCCCATGCTGCTGCCTCTGTCTGACTATTCACTGTACGTACACTCGCAGGTCCCACATCTCAAAAATGCCTGTAGGTGGAAACCGTGACACCAGCTCATTGCAGCCGTGGAAGAATGTGTCTGCGCTCCTGCATTTCACCCAGAATGACTGCTCCATTTGTTTCTAATGCTTTAAAAAATTACATTTATTTTTAAGCACTGGTTTTGAATGGAAAAGCATTGAAGGAGGGAGAGATGGGAGTGGCAGACCAGCCCTGAGGGGAAATGAGTAATTGCGCAGATAAAAGCTGGAACATGCTGTATTATCCATAAGTCTAATACAACAGAAAGCGTTTGTGTTGGATGGGAATCGCCTTCTGCTAAGTGGAAGTTTTGGAGGTGATGTCACTGATGTTAATGAATCACCGTTGCGGTTGAGCAGGGACGAGATCCGTCCGTCGACTGTCGAGATTTCTTGCCTGGCGCCTCCGGAGCCGCCTGTTTACCCAGCACAGCCCTGCCTGTGCCGGCGGTGAAAAGCAAAGACGTTCATGGGGAGCATGGGGCCAGCATCTGCTAAAAGACTTAATGCAAATTTCATGGCCTTCCTCCCTGCAAGCACAGGTACACCTGGCGAAGCAGATGAGCTCCGTGTGGCCCCGTCCCTCTCCAGCTCTGGGCTATCATTTATTCCTTTTGTGCTGCCCCTGCACAGTGATGGGGACATCTTCATGTCCCTTGCAAGTAATTTGCTTCAGCTCAGATTTCTACCACTGTCGCCTCCAGCCGTTTCACATTTTATTGTCTCCAGGGCTGGCTAGGTGGTGGCACGCTGTTTTTTCTCTAATCTTTGTCTCACTGTGAAGAAAAGAGGACTGACGGTGGAGGAGAGCGAAGGGAGAGAATGACACTGGAAGAGCAAAGTTTGGTGTTTGGCTCAGAAAAAAAAGATAAAAATAAGCAATTCAGAAACTAGGGGGAAAAAAAAAAAAGCCTTGGAAACCTCTTTTCCAGAGTATTTGGATTAACAATTACCACATTTTTGTGTATCTCGACTGGCGATAGTTACGCACGGCAGGGTTATGCGGCGGCTCCCCATCCCACATCCCTGTCATTGCCACAGACTTGGCTGGACCTTGTTGCTGTCCCTTTGCAGGCTGCAGTGTGACTGCCAGCACAACACCTGCGGGGGCTCCTGTGATCGCTGCTGCCCCGGCTTCAACCAGTTCCCGTGGAAGCCTGCCACCGCCGACAGCGCGAACGAATGCCAGCGTAAGTCAGAGCTGGGGTTTGCCTTCCTTGCCCAGCTACTTTGCAAAGCAGAGTTTGACTGGGCTTCACCAGCACCTGGATGTCGCAGTGCAGAGAAGCCATTCGCTGGGATGGTGGGGTCTGGGGCGTGTGGCACTGGGTGAAGTGGAGGTCACTGGCGCTGCAGGGAGGTGGATTTACACAGCAGTTCATTGCGTCCAGTCGAGGCTCACACAGGGAGGCTCGCTAGGTCTGTGCGGGACTTTGATTGTGCTTATGTTCCTCCTCCGTGTCCAAGGGTTCGTGCAGACAAGTCTTGTTGCTCAATTGCGTCTCTAAGACAAATTACGTTTGGATGTGTTTACGTACAGGACATCTTTATTTGTCTAGAGAAACCTTTAGTAAATGCCGACAGCGGAATTTATGCAACACAGAGCGCGAAGCTCAGCTACATCCCACCATCTCTTACAAACGCGGGGCGGCACAGGACAGTGAGGTCTTAATCCTGTGGATTTGTAAAGGAGCCCTCACCGGGTGCTGAACTTTACAGCTTGCCTTTATCCCAGATGGGATAAAAGAGCAAGAATGTTACCCTCTAAACCAGACTTCTTGAGGCCCCAAAGTTGGGTAATTTCTCTTTCTCGTCTATACATGCCTGCACATACTTCTGGTTTGGTGCGTGCTGTGCTTTTTCCGGTCGCAGCCTCGACTTTGTGAGAGAGTTGCTGCTTCTGGGAGCTTGAGTAATCCCCCAGATGCATTCAAGCCTCTTTCCTTGTTGACAAATAACCCATCCAATGTCAAACCCCCGAGGACGGGTTCGTAACGTGAGATCCCGCTGGTGCCCAACGGACCCTCACGGGCTGGTGGCGTAGCTGACGTCCCTTTGTATTTTCAGCTTGCAATTGCAACGGCCATGCCTACGACTGCTACTACGACCCAGAGGTGGATCGCCACAAAGCCAGCAAAAGTCACGAAGACAAGTTTGAGGGGGGAGGTGTTTGCATTGACTGTCAGGTAGGCCTGAGAGTTCCCATGGAAAAGGCTCTTGCAGATCTTTGTGTTTCTCTCTACGCTCAGCCTGGAGTTCAGCCTTGCTGGCAGCTCCGCCAACCCCCTTGCATGCTCTTTTACCTTAATTAAGTCTCTCCCTGGAAATTTAGTCTCTTTGCCATAGATTAGAAGAGTGTGCACCAGTAGTGAAAACAGGAATTGGGTTCCTAGCTGCCCCCTGGGTAGCACCATTACCTTCCTGATGCTTTAGGGTGAGGTCTGCTGGGCATTGAGAGGGACAGGTTGGTGCTGAGCACTTTGGGAAGTCCCTGCCTAGTTTGCAGTGCTCAGGTGCTGCCACCTCTGGATCTCTCTCTGAGCACCAAAATGCCAATCTCCTCAGAGTCCAAAGTTCCCAATGAAAGTGGGAAAATAGTTTTTCCACTCCCAAGGTGACTGCGAGCTGGTTAATTCATGCGCTGGCGTGAAACTTTGAGCTGTGCTTTCTTGCTGGCAGGAAAGAACTTGCTCCTGTTCTCCTAGCACAGTGATCAGGACATTTTACCACCTGAAGCCAGTGAAATGGGCTCAAGGTCAGAGGCGAACCTGAAACCCGTACTGCATTTATATGAGGTTGTGCTTTGAAGGAAATACTTTGTTTTGAAACGAGCGTATGTGGAATTCGGAGCAGATGTAGGTCTTCTGTGTGCTGACACTCCCGATTTGCTCCCTGAAACTATTAATAAATCTGGCAGATGAGCGTGAATCCTGCAGACAGAGGAACTGATGCCCCTCTAACCCACTGTCTTTCAGCATCACACCACTGGCATTAACTGTGAGAGGTGCATCCCAGGATACTATCGATCACCTGACCATCCGATTGACTCTCCTTACATTTGCTATCGTGAGTGTCATCTGCTTTACAGGTTGTAGATGCCCTCCTGGACTTGGTGATGCCGGGGAGGGTGATCTGCAGCATCGGACTGAGAGATTTTTCTGGTGTGGGGGGTCCAGCACCGTGAGAGTTGTGGCCACTTGGGTGGTTCCTGCCTGCAGCTGGTGTTGCCCACGGAAATGTGTGTGTGCATGCAGACAGTCTGTGTGTCCCCAGCATCCATGAAAGCAGAAGTGGTGGCATGTTCCAAGGCTGGAATTAGCTAAGAATGTGTTGTCCTATTCCCTGCTGTGCCCCCAGGGAAATCTAGTCTTAGCTGTCATCTCTGTGCTGCTTCAGCTGCCCATTGCAGACCGTTGGTCTCCATGCCCTGAGACGGGGATTTCTAGGCAGCAGCAAGTTAGATCCATTTTGTTGGGGAACCTGGCTGTGTTCTGCACCACGTCCTCATGGCAGTGTGCCACTGCCACCTCTCTGGGGCAATTAGGGTCTCCTGGAGAAGCAGGTCGGGGTTGTGCTGCTTTATTGGGGACCCCTCAGTGGGACAAGCACAGTGGCAGCAGTCCCTCTAAGCCAGACCCCCTCTGAGGAGGCAAAACCTGACATGACGGGGTCTCTTGCAGAGGCTCTGCACCACAGTGATGCTTCCGTGGTGCTTGTGGTTAGCTAGAGTCTCAGTCAGTGACAACTGCTGGTGGCTTGTCCCTCTCTGCAGGCTGTAACTGTGAGTCTGACTTCACCGATGGCACCTGCGAGGACCTCACTGGCCGCTGTTACTGCAAACCCAACTACACCGGGGAGCACTGCGATGCCTGCGCCGAGGGATACCTCGACTTCCCCCACTGCTACCGTGAGTGGGGGGTGTAGGGCTGTGGAGTGGTCAGGTTCAGGAAGGGCCAACAGCTCCAGTTGGGACTGCTGTCCGTGTGCCTTTTCCCTGTGCCACATGACGCTCCTGTCCCAGGAGGAGATCTTGCAGGTGGGGACAAATCCACGTTTGGTTTGGGCAGAAGCTGGAGCTGACCTGAGCTGAATCCAGCTCTCTGCAGTCAACGGGAGCTTCTCTTTTGGCTGGAGAGTCTCATCCCTTACTTTCTGTGAAAGACATCTTTCCAGAGCTCAGGTTAAAATTGCCTGTAACGGATCTTTGTTTAGTGGGACGTCTGCACTGTGTTCCGTGTTCCACATTTTCATTCAGCCTGTTCAGCTTCAGGACTGTCGACCCTTTTACATCCCGACAGGATTTCTTTGACCTGTGCAATGTCTCTTTCTCTGTGTAGCCATTCCAGCGTTCGCTCACAACGATACTGGAGAACAAGTGCTCCCTGCAGGACAGATCATAAGTAAGCAGTGCTATTTTCCTGTATGCTTTGGCAACCACCATGCTATTATTTCTGTTATATCTCACCACTCAATGCAAGTTCAGGTCTCAGCTCACTGGACACTTACGTTGGGTTCAGATACAAACCTGTCCTTCCACCACAGTGTTGCCCTGCGTTTTCAGAGGGTGGGACAGCACAGTGGGTCCGTGCCGATGGCTCCTTCGGCAAAAAACTGGGGGTGGTGTTGCTGGGGGTGCCTGGGAAGCGTGCAGAGGCAACCGCTTGCTCTTTATCGCTTTCTGGGTTGTTTTGAAAGCTCATTCGTGCCCTCACTTCTGCTTCCCTCTGCCTCCCTCCTCTCTCGTGCTCACTGCTCTCTGTTCATCTCTTCCGTTGTGCTTTTTTTTTGTATCTCTTTTCCCACCGAGTCCTCCCCTGTCTCATGCTCCCCAGTACGCTCCAGATAACCTTTTCTTTCCTTCTGGTATTTTAAACTCTGTATCTTCCAGACAGGTTTTTCTTTCCGCAGCTGGAATTTCTCACTTCCTTTCTCATTTCCCCACCTCCCCCTCCTTCTGGTTCTTGGATGTTTTTTCTTCCCTTCCATCTCCCAGCCCAGCACCCCACACCACTGCTCTTGCTGAAAGCTGGGCTGGCCTGGAGAACCCACCTGCCCTGGCAGCAGGAAGGTCTCAGATGCAACTGAGCATGGAGTGAGCCCACAGAAAGCCCAAACCCCACCCTGAAAGCTTTGGTTATTCCCACACAGCTCTTGGGCAATACTGCACCAACTCAGCCCTCTGTGGGCTTGTGCAAACAGCATTTGTCCACCCTGTGCATCGCTCTGCTGCCCGCCCAGCACCCGACCCTGCGACCCCACGAGCTGGGCACGCAGCTCACGGAGCAGGGTTTGGTTAAAACACTTGCATCTGGTAGGAAGGTTATTAGGAGGCAAACGCTTGAGCTGTCACCTCTCTTGGCAGCTCCTTCCCTGTTCATACGAGACCCCTGCCCAGCAGCAGAGATGACTGACGGCCGTGTGTGGTGTTGCTCGTTTTGTGTCTCCCCTCTCCAGACTGCGATTGTTACGCCGGTGGGACAGAAGGCAACGCCTGTCGCAAAGACCCTCGGGTGGGGATGTGCGTGTGTAAACCCAACTTCCAGGGAACACACTGCGACCAGTGCGCCCCAGGGCACTACGGACCCGGCTGCCAGCGTGAGTGATCGGGGTTAGCGGCCCCAGGCTCCCCCTCCCTGCTGGGAAGGAGCGTGTCTCTCCCCATCCTCCACTTGTGCTGGGAAGGAGGAATTCTCCAGCCCCACTTCCAAGTGACAAATTCCCACGACTTTTGCTGGTATTTTCCACCCAGCCCTGACCCTCCAGCGTCCTCCCAGCTTGTGGGGGGGATTTTGAGAAATTCCCTATGGATGTGAGCTATGGGCCAGGCGTGCTTACTTGTCAGCTCTGTGTCCCATGGTTTCTCCAGCGACTGCGTTTCTACCCCAGAGGAACAGATGCTCTCATTCCTTTCCTAGGACGGGGAAAGACGAAGAAGCTGTTTATTTACTAGTGTTCTTGTTGCTTTCCAGCTTGCCAGTGCTCCGGCCCTGGTCAGTATGATGGCACCTGTGACAGCGAGACGGGGCAGTGTCTGTGTCGGACAGGATTTGAAGGGCACTTGTGTAACCAGTGTGCTGCCGGCTACTTCAACTACCCTCTGTGCCAGCGTGCGTATCTGTCCTCCCGTGGGGCTGGGGGAGTGTGCACAAAGCCAGAGTCTTCTGGCAGCGTTTTTAAGGAGGCCTGAGAAGTGGGTTTGTGGGTGTTTTGGAGGATATATGCAATGGCAGTTTGAATGTTGAGAGCAGCAGCTAAATGACCACCCAATAATGTCAGTAAAAACCCCACATATTGCCATGAACTTTGCCCCACGCTCCCAGGACAGGGCAAACGGTTTCTCTCTGTTTCAGTGTGCGGCTGCAGCGCGGTCGGGACGCTGCCGGGAGGCTGCGACTCGGTCGGGAGGTGTTTCTGCAGACCCGAGTTTGCTGGGCCCCGGTGCGAGCAGTGCAGTCCTGGGCATCACTCCTACCCCCACTGCTACGGTAAGGACGTCAAGGTTCAGCTCCTGCTGGTCTGTCACCTTCTGAAAAAATGTGCCGATTTTTGCCAGACTTTGGTGTTTCTCAAAATCAAACCCCGTGTGTTTTTGCACTGTGGATTTGGCAGCCTTGTTGTGGAAGTCACAGGTCATGCCAAAGCCTGGAAGACAATGCAGTTTCTATCAGTCATGCTTCCTCATCTCAGCCCTGCTGTGACCTGGTGTCTCAGTTCATGCCTTTTTTTGTCGGTCTTTTTACTGCATTAACCTACTAAACTGATGAGGAACATTGAATGGGCTGGAAAAAACCCTCAGTGGCATTTTCCTGCTGTGGCCACGACCCTAGCCAAAAATATTGCCCGTCTTTCCAGGGGATTAAGAAATTAATTTAGTTCTGATGGAAATGGCTAATTCCTGTGGGGCTAAATGCCACTTCAGACCAACAGTGGCTGGCCCACGGATCACGCGTTTCACCAGACTACTGAGAGTCCTGCTCTTACAGCTTGCTCCTGTGATTCCCGGGGCGCGGTGGACAACGACTGCAGCCCAGCTGGCCAGTGCCGATGCCACGTGAATTTTGTGGGACATACCTGCAACCAGTGTGCCCTGGGCTTCTATGGGTACCCCAGCTGCACACGTGAGTAACCACCATCAGGTCTCAGGGGAGGGAAGGGAATAGCTGCTGCTACTGGCTCTGTAATGATTTTCCTTTCCATAACCCGTCTCCCAGGGCTGTATATGTATATAGTTGGCTCTTGCAGCAGGAATCAGTTTTCCTGTGCACGGCTGACCTGGCTACCTCATCTGACAGGCAGTGCTTTGTGATAAGTAAACACCTCGAAGAAATGCTTCCCCGGAGGTTTGTCTCTTCCAGTTCATTCACTGTCATTGGCAGCAGGAGCTTGGGTCTGCCTGCTTGGTTTGGAACTAAAACCCAGTCTGGACGTATGGCCTCTAATCCAGCAACTGATTAAGAAACAGAGCTCCAGAGCACGACTTGGGGAGCAACTGTGGTTCAGGCTGTTTCTCTGGAAGCGCTGTGTGCAGATGCACATAAAGCATGTGCTGAGCTGCGTCTGCCTGTCCTCGGGCAGAACAGGGCTCTGCGTGGGGTAAGCAAAGCCTCAAACCACATGTTCAGATTATACCACGGTTCCATGAGGTGCTCAGATGTGGCTCCCGTGACAGATCCAGGCTCTTCAGGGGCTACTCCGCTCCGGTGCGCTTGGAGCACCAACTGCGCTGAAACCAGCAGGATTGTATGACAGGGTGAACAACGAGGATCAGGATTTGGGGTTTCACCTCAGTTCAAGGTGTCTGCTGACGTGGTGAGATCCTTGCATCCACCTCCCTGGGCACTGCTTCACTTTTGGAGCAGAGCTGTTGGTGCCAGAGCTGAGCAATGCCTGTGACAGGTGCCGGTGGCCCTAGATACTCTGAACAGCCCTCCCAGGCTCTGGGCATTGTGTCCCCACCTCCCTCCCTGTCGGCAGTCCGACTGGAAACCACATGTACTCTAATGTCTCCCGGCAAGAATTTACTGCTCGTTAAAAAATAATCTGTGATACCATTTCCCTGAAACAACAAAAGAGCATCATCACCCTCTTGCACCATACCAAATGTAGATGCCTGAGCTGCGGCCAGCTGGCAGAGCAGGGCTCGCGAGCGCTGCTGCCGGCAGTATGCCTTTGAAGAGGCTGGAGGCAGAGATGAAATGGTCTCGCAGGAGTTCAGTAGTCGCTTTTTTTCTTTTTTTTTTTTTTGGCCACGTAAAGCAGTGTCCAAACTGCAGAGCTGTGGAGGAGTCACAGGAAGGAAAGAAGAGGAAAACCTAGTTTCATTTTATTTTTTTAATCTGTTTGCCAGTCCGGGGGTGTCAAGCTAAGACATCGCCTTCGGCGGGGATTCGAGAAACGCTGGCTGGACGAGGAGGCCATGGGCAGCTCCCTGGCAGCTCGCTGACCTTTCAGGCGATAGGGCAGCAGGATATCTACGTGTGTTCCTGGGAGGCAGGTCCTCCTTGCCCTCGGCTGCCGGCAGTGCCACGGCTCTGTCACCGGCCGGCTGCCTGCGCGCAGCATCCCCGAGGCAGACCTTGATGGCCAAATGCTGCTCTTGGGTGCTGGACTGAAAATGGGTTTTTGTAGTGTCTGATGTGTCACTGGTTACTGACCTTAGGCAGGACTTCTCCTCCTCTTCTGAAATACACATAAACGCGTGTGAATAGGCGTGATAGGCATTGCAGCTTGTATTGTTTTTATTTAAAGATTCTTTTTTAACTAAAAGCGAGCATGTACACTACTTGTAACCCATTTTTCTGGCTGCTTTGATGGTGGTGAAGGTCAGGCAGACAAAAGAGGTTGCTGGCGGGAAGCCTTGAACGTACGAATCCCTGTGCCCCGCAGCTCCAGCAGTTGCTCTCCCCTCTTTTGCAGCCTGCCAGTGCTCCCGGGAGGGCTCCCTGCACAGCACCTGCGACCAGGACACGGGACAGTGCAGCTGCCGGCCCGGAGTGACGGGACTGCGCTGCGATAGCTGCGTGCCGGGCGCCTACGGGTTTCCGCACTGCGAAGGTACCCCCTTCTCCTCCCTGATGGGGGGGGGACTCCGGCGAGTTGGGATGTAGTGGTGCGGTGCTGGTGAATGGGCTTATCGTCCCTCCAAGCGATGGAGGGACAATGCAAGGGAGGAAATAACTCCCGTTAGGAACAGACAGGGTGTGAGCTCTCTCTCTCTAAATCCCTCCTTGTACCTCTCTTTTCCAGTGGGCTCCTGTAACCCAGCAGGGCAGGTGACTGAGGATCCCTCACTGGCCTCGGTGAGTATCAAACGAGCCCAACTGCTGCAGGGTGTTTTTGTGTCGTCCCCTCCTTCTTACTTTGGGCCAAGTCCTTGAAAGCAGCCATTTCCCACACCAGAACAGCAGACGCCACGTTGAGCCACTGTGTTGCCAATTTTCATCTGCTTTTTTCTCCGCCGTCCTTTCCCCAGGGCTCCTGTGCGTGTCGGGCGTACGTTGAAGGCCCAGCTTGCGACAGATGCAAGCCCTTGTACTGGAACCTGACTCCAGAGAACCCCTACGGCTGCCTGAGTAAGGAAATGGCATTTGCGAGACCTCAGAAAGTCCCTCCATGCTGTAATGGTGCAAGACCCAAACCCAAGCCGGTGGGGACCATCATTTCTGGAGAGAAGTGATGCCCACCCTTCCATCTTCACCCTGAAGGGGCTTGTCACTGCTGGAGTGGTCTGAGTAACCCCCACTTGGAGAGGGGAAAGGCTGGAGCCTGGAGCTTTTTGCTTGGGATGGAACACAGGGCTCAGGCAATGAGTTGTGCCATTCTCAGCCCTCTCTGCAGATATTGCACACTTAATTTTTCATGGCTAAACGTGCAAAAAAGGCAAATGTCTTTGGTAGGTGTGTCCTCAACAGTAACTGCGAAATTGAAATGTGAGCCCTTGTGCAATGCTACCCTCTACTTGACCAGTTCCCGGGTGGTGTCCTCTTGTGTGGTGGGTCCTTTTCCCTGTCAGGCTTCTTCTTAGGGGCTGATTGATCTTCTGGCTTTCTTGTTCATCTCCCTCTCTCCAGGCTGCAAGTGTGAAACCAGGGGCACCATGAGCGGAATTGCAGAGTGTCAGCAGGTGGGTTTTCTCCTCTCTGCTCTCAGGCACCTCCAAGCATGTGCTGTCTTGGGAGATGTTTCGGCTCCATCTTCCCCAGCAGCTGCTGAAGAGGCCTGTTCTGAAGCTGAGCTCTCAAAGGTTGCACCGCAATCTGGGCTTGCATGAGAACGTAGGATTAAGACCTGTCATAAATTAGGCACCTAAATATTTCTGGGTCTGTCCCAGGATGCTGGATTTTTGTTTGCCTGCGCTGTTGGCTAATTTATCTGGCCCACCCACGCACAGGAAGCCATGTGGAGCGTGAAACTCAAAATGCTTCTCCAGTGTCTCAGACTTAGGACCCAGACAACTGAGAAACAGCTTGGCTGTGATGAGCAAGGGGAGGGAATGAGCTTCCATGCCTGTTTCTCCTCTAGGGCGACGGGCAGTGTTTCTGCAAACCCAACATCTGCGGGCAGTTCTGCTCAACGTGCAGAGACGGCTACTTCAACATGGAGAACGCAAATTACTTTGGCTGCCAAGGTGAGGCCCCTTTGTCCTGTGTCGGGTGAATGAGGAGGGCCACAAGAGCTGACCCCTGGAGCAGGAGGCTCTTGCATATACCAGCTGACTGTTCGCTTTGGAGAGAAGGGACAGATGTCCCACCTCTTGCTTTTGATGATACCATGGCTCAGGGCAGGGGGCTGGGTCTTGCTGTGGAGCTGGAGACCTGAGTACGTGCTTTTGCCACCATTGGACACAGGTCGGATAAGCTGGGGAATGAAAGGCCAGGAGAGGTGCCTCCTTGGGTGCCACAAACTGAGGTGTTTTAACCATTGGCTGTGTCCTTGCAGCTCTACCCCTTCCTGCTGTTGGGAGCAGGTGGGCCTGGACATGTGGGGTTGACCGCTCTCCATCAGGCCTGTGGGAAGAGGTAAAAGAAGAGATCTGGCCGCTCTTTGCCGACCCACGCAGTCCTGGCAGGGCTGGGAAGAGGGAGCGAGGACGCAGCGGGTGGCAGGGCTGCAGCGCCCGGCCGTGAGGGTTTGCAGACCTTGTTCCTCCCGCAGCCGTCTGGAAATAGCTCGGCGCTGAGGTGGAGAGGAGCTGGTCCAAGTGGGGCGAGGGCCAATATGAAAACGGATACAATGGAATAAAAATAGCCGCCCCAGCCTCCCCGCCCGCTGGGGCGTGCCTTTGATTAGCGACCAGGAGCTCGTTAGCGTGGCGGGAATGTAAACAGGCGCTTCCTGCCCGCAGGCTGCCGCTGTGACGTCGGCGGGTCCCTGGGGCCGTCCTGCGAGGAACGGAGCGGAGCCTGTCGCTGTCGGCAGAGCACACGCGGCCCCACCTGCACCCAGTAAGCTGCTCGGGGAGATGCGCCTTGGGGTGATGCGCCTCCTCTGCACTCCTTCAGAACGGTGTCCTGGGCCACCGTGGGTTTGGGGACCTCATCGTCTGGGCCATGTGCCTGGCAGAGGTGTCTTCTTGGCTCTCCCGGCAGGTAACAGTGCTCCCTCTCTTCCCCAGACCCGCGCGGGACCATTATTTCCCTGACCTTCACCACTTGAAATTCGAACTGGAGGAAGGGACGACGCCGGCTGGCCGGGCCGTGCGTTTTGGCTACAACCCCCTGGAGTTTGAGGGCTTCAGCTGGCGAGGATATGCACAGATGTCCTCCATCCAGGTACGCCTGGTGTCTCCAGCCCAGCTCCCCCTGGGGAGGATACAGCCGGTGGAAGACTGACGTGGTTTTGGCACACATCTTTCACCCCAAGTGCTTCTCAGAACCCCCCCCCACCAAATCACACGATGGCCAACATAAACAGCACAGTGTATATATAGCCTGTTTGCACAGATATTTCCTGTAGTGCTGGGGGTGGCATAGACTGATGAGGGGAAAGATCCTAAATTGGGAATCTCCTGACGTCCCAATCCGGTTAGACAAAGGTGGTAGCTTGGTGATTACTTACAGGGATGTCTATAAACGCTGTCTCTGGGTTTTCTTGCGGATCTTACATCTGACTCTGCTCTTTCCTGCAACTCTGCATAACCTTCCCTCCCTTTTCCAAAAACAAATTAGCTCCGCCTTTGCTGCTGTGTTCAGCTTGGACCTCTTATTCCCCCTCTGCCTCTGTTCTTGCTGTTAGATGGTTTGCTGTAACGATGGTTTACACTAACCTGGAGTTGTCTAAGCGGTAGAAGTGAGGCTGTTTCATCTCTTGACCGTTTTTTCTCCCTGGTGGATTCTTCTTCTGCATGGCCCCTGCAGAAATGTCACCTGTGTGTGTGCTTGGGGATGGGGTGCAGGGCAGCAATTCTCCGACAGTCTTGTCCCGTGTAAGATGTTCCTTATTCTAGTGTATGTACTTCCAATTTCTTCACTTTTTTTTCATGCTTAGGTGAAATAACAGCCCAATGTGCTAGACATTTCCCATTGGATTTGTATGTAAGAGCTAAGTAATGAACTCCTGTAGGCTTCCTTGAGAAAACCTCAGCCTTAAAGCTGAAGGATGGAGCTCATGCTCAAGATTATGGCTCTTGTTTTACATCCAGTGTTGGTGTTTGAGATAGGGATAGGTCTTGACAGATGGGTTAGCACATGGCTTTCTCCTGGCAGGTCTCACCTGTAGTTCATTCTCTGCAAGATCCTTCCAGTTTGCTCTCCTGTGGGAAGATGGTGCATAACTGGGGCTTCGAGGAACGCAGAGCCGTCATTAGGAGTCTCCCTGGGCAGACCCCAGCTTTACCTTGTAGAAGGGACGGCGTTTAAACAGATGCTTAGATGCCTTTGAAATAGGTTGAACTTAAGCATCTGCTTAGCCAGGGTCTTCCTGAACATCATCCAGACAGGCAGAGGGCTGACACAGTGCCACGCTCCCTGAGCACCAGCATTGCAGGTTCCCGAGCATGAGGCACCAGCTCAATTTGCAGCCTCCTCTGTAGGCATCCGAGCAGAGCCCTGTAAACACAAGGGCAGGCGCTTCAGCCTTTGGTACCTGCTGGCTCGTCACGGCGCAAAGCCCAAAAGCAGCGTGCTGGTAACAAAAGCGAGAGCTCCTCACAAACTTTCCTCTGGCATGGCACGTGTCCCAGGAATAGCCCAACTACCCTGCTGTGCCAGAGCATCTGCCAGATGTGGGCAGAGCCTTCCCACCCCCTTCCCACAGGCAGATTGCTCCCTTGGTGGCCCCAGAAGTCCCGAGGTGACCGTGCGGTAGGGTGCGTGTGCTTGTCTCCTCCTTACGCTGTGGCATGTTGCTTTGGGGAGCAGTGAGCCGAGCGGCTGCGCTTGGGCTGGAGCTGTCGGCGGTGGAGGTAATTGAAGGTGTGCTCTGCTTCTCTCCCCTTTCTCTCTCCCACCAGCCCAAGGTAGTGGTGACTCTCAATGTGACCTCCCCCGACCTCTTCCGCCTCGTCTTCCGCTACGTCAGCCGGGGGCCCGCCAGTGTGGAAGGGAGGGTCTCGGTCGTTGAGGAAGGAAAGTTTAATGTTTGTGGCAACTGTAAGTGCATTTTTCACTTCTAGACTAACTCGGAGCATCCCACGCTGCAACGCTGCTCCTCTGCCCCTTCTCCTGCCCCCAAGTGTGCCCGTCTCAGGTGTGCCCGTCTCAGGTGGCCGGCCAGCGCCGTGCCGCGGGATGGCAAGGGAGGGGGAAGAAAGGCAGGCAGGCAGGCAGGTAGGCAGGCGGGTGAGGCTCTCCCGCAGAGCTGAGTGAGCAGCCAGGAGCTGGCCCCGCAGTGACGTGTGCCCCGTGTGCTTTTGTGCTTTTTGCAGAATAAAATCAGAGTCACTGTAGACGTGAAGGAGGCAGAGCTCTATCTGTTCCATGTCATCCTGAGGTATATTAATTCAGGAGGGGCCACTGTGTATGGCAAAATTACAGCTTATCAGCCACGAAGGAGAGGTAAGGATCGCAGACTGCTCTGCTCCCCTGCACCATCGCCACCTCCTCCCCATCCCAGGCAACCTTCTGCATCATCCTTTCCAGAAGACACCCCCATTAGTCCTGCCCTTCCAATGGAAAGGCTGATTAGAGTTTGCAGCCCCCCTTATGTAACAAAGCTGCAGCAAATTGGCCCCCCATCGCAGGGCTGCGCACTGAGGACTGTTACCAGCCGGGCTGTTGTGAGATAAAGCTGCTGTATGGGTTGATAGAGCCTTTCCAGCCCAGGACAAGATCACTTCAGTGCCCCAAGCAGAGCTGAGCTGAATTTCCACAAAACCAGAATGGGCCAAGTGCTGGGAACTGGATCCAAACTTTGGCAGCTGGACGTGGTTTTACTTCAGAACTGTCCTCCTTGCACTTGTCCCAAACCAGGCTGCCGGCTTCACACGTGGTGTGGGGTTTGGAAGTGGCATGGAGTTGCACGTGTTACACAGGCATTGCACTTTGGTGCAATGTCTTCTCATCAAGCCATGGGCTGCTGGAGAAGAAGAGCTACCAAACGATGGCTGAACAAGCCTAGAGACCTGGACAACAAATATTCTGGGAATCAGTATGAGCAAGACAGCATGGGGACAGAGCTGAGGCCATGCAAGTGCCCTCGTGTGTGGTTTGAAGATGGATTTTACCCCTTCTGATGCTACAGCCGCGTTGTCCTGCTGAAGCTCTTCCTCCAGACCATAGGTGCACAAGGCTGTTGACACCAGCTACCTGATTTATCAGCATGTGAAGTTCTCCCCTCTGTCCTGAGTTGATATAGAAGGTGTTTTGCCTTTGATGTGATATGCAAGGTTTGAAATGCCAAGATACTATTTTTATACTCTCGTTTGAGGGGGGAAAATAGCTGGCTATTTTTATGGTCAGGGATTTTGTGTAGCAGAAAGACAAGAGAAGCGTGAGCCATACTTTTGCTTTAGGATCTCACCAAAGATCAGGAAGTAATTAATCTGTCCTATCCAGCAGCAGAGCTTGTTTGCCTTATAAAGTGCTTCCCTCCTTGCTCAGAAGCAACCTTTGATTTTTCTGACGGTGAAGGCAAGCTACCAGACCGACACGCCAGCAGTGGCATCTAGGAGAACAGCTTCCTCGATAGGCCAGATCAGCTCCAGAAATGCTGAGCCACCTTCTGCCCAGGTGGAACGGGCTTCACTTGGTAAGGGAAAAGCAGCCTGGGAAGAAGAGAAGTTGGAAGATGTGGCTTGCAAGAAGGGAAGCCTTTTCTGAGCGTATGCAGGCCAGTCTCTTATGCCCCACCTAGAGAAGCCCTCTCAGTTTGAGTTACGTACTATCTCAAAGGGATGTGAAGCTTCTGCCCCCTTGCCTGTTCAGGGAAATCTCGATACTCCTTGCATTCTCACCTCCGCTTCCCATCTGAGAGAGGTCTCGGCCTCAGCTGATGCCAGGCTTGTTGCAGAGCCAGCACGTGTGGGAAGGGGCTGACCCACCCCAGCAGTAGCACGAGCCATTGCTTCAGCTTCGAGCCCTCTGCATTCTGCCTCGATGTCTGTGTACCACGCCAGGACCGTCCGTGTGCCACATTCCCCACTTCCTCCTTCATCTCGTCTGCTTGCCATGCAGCCCCGCTCGGTGAATCGCTCTCCCCGTGCTCTCCAAAACGCTCCAGAGACTGCTAGACAGGCAGATGGTCTGCTCCTAGGTGCTGTCATTATTGCATCCAAAGTTAATGAATTCAATGGTTATGGGACTGTGTCAGCTGAGCCGAGGAGCTGTTCGACAGGAGCAGGACCAGACCTTAAACCCATTCTGTGCTGTCAGTTAAAATCAATGTATAGATCTTGGGTGCAGAGTCCGTGGCTGGCGAGAAAGACAGGAGCACAGCTTGGGGGTCTGAAAGTTTGCCAGAAGATAGGTATGTCACCTGTGGAGCTGAGCTCAGAATATCCAAAAGGAGGAATGTATCTGGGCATTTCTTTCCATCTTAGAATAAATTCTTTACAGGGGAGTTTCTTCCTTCTCTAGCTGGCAAAACACTCCTCGGCATGCAGTACTCCGTGCTTTGCAGTTCGAGGATGCAGAGCACACCGAGAGAGCTGTGGATTAGCATTAAGGATTTGTGGTGATTTATGTTTGTTTTTTATCTCCCATTAAGCTACTGAGCAGATTCAGAATGGATGTCTGTGTTACAGGACAGTGTGGGTTTGCTACAACAGCACCGAGAGCAGGAGCTCGGGGACCCCCCTCCAGTTTGCAGCCCCAGGGTTTCCATCCTACTCCCTTCACAACCTCTCATCCCTCCCGCTCCAGGTACAGAGCAGACCAAGCAGATTGTCTTTGCTCCCAGCACGGAGCCAGCCTTTGTTACCGTCCCCCAGAACAGCTTTGGGGAGCCCTTCGTACTCAACCCCAACACCTGGTCTCTGGTTGTTGAAGCAGAGGGTGTGCTGCTGGTAAGGACCAGCCCCCATGCTCCATCCACCACAGGGGCTTTCAGCAGCTCCCTGGGGGCAAGTGTCCCAAACATAACCAACTGTCCCATCTCTTCTCCTAGGACTACCTGGTTTTGCTACCCAGCTCGTACTATGAAGCTCCAATACTGCAGCTCAGGGTCACGGAGCCGTGTACCTACCAGCCAGCCCCAGAGCAAGCCACCCAGAAGTAAGGAGCTCTCCACCTTTATGCTGTGTGGGACCTACTCACCTTCTCTTGGCCTGGGATATATATGCAGTCCACACTCTCTGAGGGTCTGGATGCAGTAAAATTACTTGCTGGAGTACTTTGCTGTGGATAATAAAGCCCACTGAGCCTTCACTGTCCCAGAAAGCCAACACACAGATCTCCTCATCCATGGCACGGTCTGTCTGTGTGTTCTCCTGGGCCCTTGGAGAGCCAACTCACCCAGTAAGACCATAGCCCTCTCCTCTGCTAGGCTGGATTCCCAGTGCTGGGTTGTATGTTAGTCAGCACTGGAAGACGGCTACGGTGCGTTAGGTCTTGCTGGACTATTTAAAATGAATGGGCAGAGTCTGGTAACGCTCAAAGTATCTTGGTGCCTGTGCTTGCTCTGCCCGAGACACCTCTGTCCATCTTGGCGGTAAGGCTGGTTGGGCTCTGGACACCAGTTGTCCCCTCCACTATACCGGTGGCCCCCAGGATAAAGCACCTTGCTAGAGGAGAAGTTCTTTGGTTTTTACGAGTCCTATAAAATGGAATCTCTTGCTCCACACTAATCAGAGATGCTCCTTTGGGCAGCAGAGCCTTCATGTTGGACCAAAGCCTTCTGCAAATCTTGCTGGGATCGGGCTGAATGGTTGCTCTTGACTCTCGTAATTGTGATGTAACGACCGTACTTTGCAATTTTTTTCTTGATGTTTTTAGCTGCCTCTTGTATAAGTACCTGTCTGTGGACGGTTTCCCTGCTGTGTCAGGGGTGGATGCGGTGTGCAGGCTGGACAACCGGTTACCCAGAGTGTGTCCCGCAGAGCAGCTCACCCCCTCCCACCCCTGGATGGCAACATGCAGTGGCAGTGATGTGAGTGGCGTTTTCGTTTGACCCATCGCCTGGGTGCTGCAGCACTCATCCCTCTGCTCCCGCCACCTGGTGCTTTACGTACACCTGGACAGGTCACCGGAAGGGTTTTGCACCCGTGTACGCCCCACTGTTGCCCCATCAGTCTTATGGTTGTCTCTCCGTCCTCCAGGTGGAAGTCCAACTGTCCCTGCCTATTGCCCAGCCCGGCAAATACGTGCTGGTGGTGGAGTACGCCAACACCAACGCTTTGCAGACTGTGGGCATTGCTGTGAGCTCACCACACGTAGCTACGCAGCAGGCCACGTTCATCTTCTACCCGTGTGTCTACAGGTATGGTCGGCTCTGAGGAGGAGAAAGGGTTCAGTCCTCCTCTGACGCGGCAAGGACAGACCTCCCCCGCTTGAGCTTTTTCTGCTTTCTCACATGAACAAAGCAATGCCTCAGTGTTGTACATCTAAGCTGTGTCTATCCAAACTCGCTCTAGCTGGGCGTGGATTTTAGTGATTGGCCGTTTCTGGGGAATATGTACCTATGCCAAGGTAGTCTTCTAATGTCTCTGCGAGGAGATACGTGTTGGTTCTGTTTAGCTGGGTGCGTTGGTAGGATGGTTTAGGGAATGGCTTTATTTGAGCTGTTGGTGCAAGTCAAACCCTGTCCTGTGCTATAGAAGCGTCTGACGTCAGACTGCAACCTTTGCGATAGGAAACAAGTGTTTGGGGTGTCCTTGGGAAACTTCACTCTTAGGATTTGCCAGAAAAGGCATGAAAAGGTTTCCAGGGACTTTGTATAAATAACTTCAGGACATATAGCTGGCAAGACAAGAAATGGGTCACGACCCTGCTCAAGGCTGGCTTCAAAGTCTGTGTTTCTTTTACAGTTTCCTTTGTCGAGGGATCGCTGTGGATTCCCAGAGCCGCGTGGCAACTTTTGAACTTACCTCAGAGGCCACCATTCGGTTCACATCTGACCTGGCTGACTTCTTCCTGGTAAGGCTCCCTGCGAGGGCAGCTCTGTTGGCAGGTTGCAAAGAAGAGAGTCAGGAGCGGTCCCCAGCATGTAGAAGGGTTTTCTAGTCCTGTTTGGACTGGATACTAGATCTTAGTCTGTATCATGAGCAGCCCAAAGTGGAGAATGTGGTCGGTGGTGTGTTTTGAAGTAGATTGTGGGACTGAGATTTGGGAGAAGATGGGGAGAAGCAGCTGCTCTTTGCAGCAGGAGCTCTGCAGCGCTGTGGCTTTGTCTCTTCCTATTTTACCTTGAAGGTGTTCACAGTTGCTTAGCCAAGGATAGAAGAATCCCATAAATACGTGCAGCTCCTGAATGCCTTAGGGTTTGTGCTGAGGAAGAAGGGGCAGTAAACAGAGGTGTGACCTGCCATGCATTAGCTGAAGGGTCTAACAAGGAGGTGCCTGGTGTGCTTTGCCTGATTGCTGGTGGGCACAGGAGCTGCTGTAGGTTCCCGGTGGCAGAAGCTGTCACCTAACAGGCTGTCTCTCTCTTCCACGTGCGGCAGCACAAAGTGTACCTCATCCCCGCGGCACGGTTCACCATGGAGCTCATTGAGCCGAAGGTGCATTGCATCAGCGTCCATGGCACGTTCTCAGCCAACAGGTAAGAGCTGCAGGTCCCTTGGGGTTTTAGCACGAATGTGGCTGCTTCCAAAAGCAGTTGCTTCCCCTACTTCCTTCAGGTTTGGGGTCTTTCCAGTTCTTGGCACAGTAGAAATAAATCTCAGGCTGAGGCGAAGCGCCTTTCCAGTGCCCACCGGGCAGGCAGCGGTGGAGTAACGACTGGAATTCAGGCTGCTGGTCAGCAGTGGAGTAAGGACTGGAATTCAGGCTGCTGGTCCTTTGTCTGAACACCACAGCTGCCTCCTGCGGCAGACACTCAAATGTCATCCTTTCCCGTGCTTGCTCACATACAGCAAGAGATGCTCGCTGTGTCTGATTTTTTGACACTGTTTCGAATCAATATTTGCACAGGAGTTAGCCTGTGAAAGGTTCCTGTTCTTCCTACTGAGCCTGTGTCCCAGTACCCCCCCGGGTCCTTGGAGAAAGCTCACCCTCAGCAGGCTCGCTTCTCCTGCCAGGGCCACGCAGCCCCTCTTTTTCCTCGTCAGAGATCTTTACAGCCTGTTTTCTCCTTGTTTTGCAGCAGCTCCTGTGTTCCCTCAAGGTTCCTGAAGCTTTCTCAATCGATCGTTTTGGAGGGGGCCCAGGTTCTGCCCATCGCCCCTGATGTCCCCCTGGCTCAGGCTGTTCACGTGGCTCCAGCCGGGGTCCCGGTGGAGCCTGCACCTCGTCCTCCCACAGCGGTGGACCCCACCGCAGAGCTCATCCTCCTGCAGCCACCACAGGTAATGGCACAAGTGTGGATTGGGGTGGTTTTGCGGTGTTGTGACACTGGACACGTGGGACAAGGAGAAGTTTTCCTTCTCGGTTGACCAGGTTTACAAATTACCATATTCGGAATTTAATCAGGACTCTAAACTTGTACCTGAACCTGTAATTCGGGTGGACTCTCCTGTCTTAGGTCTGTCCAGCCCTCCTTGGTTCTCTGGTCTCGAGGGAAAAGCTTTGCAGGTGGCTCCATTAGGAGACAGAGTGTGGAGCTGGGGGGTTGATTCACCAAAAGTCTCAAGACCCGACAGTTGTGCAATAAGAGCACGGATTTGTGCAATAATAATAAAAAAAAAAAAATCCCAGCTGTAGGTGCAGGCATCAGAGGTCATTTTTTGTCTTTGTCTCCTGTTTTGGGACAGGCTGCTGTTGTGTTTAACAGCCGGATCCAGACCCTGGGACGCTACGCTTTCATCCTGCACTACTACCAGCCCAACCATCCCACCTTCCCAGTGGAAGTGTTAATCAACGGTGGGCGCATCTGGCAAGGTGAGAGGAGTGGGGACCTGGGGGAAGCTGCTAGTGGGCAGAAGCCCTGGAAGGTTTTTCATGCCAGAGGATAACTGCAGGTTCTTCAAGGATGGCAAAGATGAAACCAGACTCTCTCATCTCTTCCAAGCTGGGAGGATAGGATGGGGACTGCAAAGGAAATGTGGGACCAATACATTTGTTGTCTTTTCAGGTCAGGCCAATGCTAATTTCTGCCCACATGGCTACGGGTGCCGGAGCCTGGTAGTTTCTGAAGACCAAATTATCCTGGATGTTACCGATAATGATCTGACTGTGGTTGTTCGGGTGCCAGAGGACAAGCAGCTGTGGCTGGTGAGCCTTGCTTTTCGGGAAGCTCCCAGGTCATGCTGGACCAGGCTCCAGCAGGACTTGGAGTTTGTCCTTGGGTTTTTATCACTGTGTGACTGCAGAAACGTTTCCCACCATCGCTCAGTTTCTGAACTACCATAGAAAGCTGCAATCTCCAACCTTAGTGGTGTAGAATCGAGAGCAGAATTCAGAGAGACAGCGTCTGTATGTGACAGTTACCTTTCACTGTGTGATTTTGATAGCAAAGCAAGGCACAAATTGAATTGCATCCATAGCCCATGGTAATGCAGAATAAGTCTTATTCCTGCCCCCAGCAGTACTTTTCACCTGCATAACATTGGTTATCCAGGCAGATCTCATTGTGGGAGCAGGTCGCCCTTGTTACCCTCAGGCAACAGGACCAAAATTTGAATAAATGATTGAAAGACAGAATTGGAACCTATGTGCCTTTATGTCTAGAAGTTCAAGATGGCAGTGACAGCCTGCTTCTCTGCTGAAGCACTGCCTTTTTGGGCTATTCTGCCCTTTTTTTTTTTCACTCCAGTGAATTTGAGCATTAGATTGAGATTAGATTTTAGATTAGGTTTGAGATCGGGTTAGGTGGATCCTGATGGACAGAACCCAATAGAGAGGTGGCCCCTGGTCTCTCTGGTACTCGGGCACTTCTTGTATTATGTTCTGTGCCAGCAAGTGATGAGCTGATGAGAAGTTCAGGTTGCATTTGGACTTTGGAGTGAGCTCATTTTGGACCACGTCTGTCTGGCTCAGCTAAGGAGCTTGGCTCACCCATCTTGTCCTTGCTTTGCAGGATTACATCCTTGTGGTGCCTGAGGACAGCTACAGCTCTCAATACCTGCAGGAGGAACCCCTGGACAAGTCCTATGATTTCATCAGCAGTTGTGGCATCAACAGCTTCTACATCAAGTGAGACCCTTGGTTTTGGGTGGCTGCCTTGCTGTCCCCAAGCTGCACACTCCTCAGGGAGCAAAACCCCCATTCCCTTCGTGTGTGGCGGGGAGGGATCTGGTTAAGGGTTTCCTTGTCTAATCACCAAACCTGGGGGTATTTGGGGGATCTCAGTGTCACGGGGCTCTCCCTCCTAGTACTTCCATCCCCCTTGCGGCAGGAGAATCCTGCTGGATTTCGGGGTGGTGGGGGGAGGCTGTGGGAGTGCGCAGGGCGGTGACACCTCCCGCCTTCCCCTGCAGCCCCAGCACATCGTCGAGGTTCTGCCGTGACTCTGCCATCTCGCTCTCCCTCTTCTACAACAACGGGGCGCAGCCCTGCCGGTGCCACGAGGCGGGGGCGCGGAGCAGCCAGTGCGAGCCCTTCGGCGGGCAGTGTCCCTGCAAGTCCAACGTCATCGGGCGAGAGTGCTCCCGCTGTGCCACTGGATACTGGGGCTTCCCCAACTGCAGGCGTGAGTTATCCCATCTCCTCTCAGCGCTCGCTGCTTTGCCTCTTACAGGGCTGAGAGATGGATCTGGGAAATGGCTGCGTTTTCCAGCCCTGTTTTCCGGCGTGATAACAGCCCGGCTGCCCCCAGAGCGGTTGAGCTCTGCATCCCATTGCCTTGTGCTCTCGTTGGGCTGCCTGGGTCTTGCTCCCACCAAACACGACGCCTTTTCTGTCCCTTCCAGCCTGCGATTGCGGGACGCGTCTGTGCGATGAGGTGACGGGGCAGTGCATCTGCCCTCCGCACACCCTGAAGCCCGAGTGTGTCGTCTGCGAGCCCCAGACTTTTGGCTGCCACCCCCTCATCGGCTGCGAGGACTGCAATTGCTCTCGGCCCGGCGTGCAGGAGCTGACGGAGCCAGGCTGCGACGTGGACAGCGGGCAGTGCAGGTGAGGGAGCCCTGTCCGGGCACCGGCCATGTCTGGCAGCACCCCTGCTCCTTGCCAGAGAGACAGGACGTGTCGGCAGGTTGTAGGGAGGAATAACGTAGGATGGGGAAATCTTCATCAACATCGTGTCAGTGCCTGGAGTTCGTAGAATCATAGAGTCATTAAGGTTGGAAAAGACTGCTAAGATCATTTAGTCCAACCATCTCTCCAACACCACCATGACCAGTAACGCATGTCCCTAAGTGTCACATCTACACGTTTTTTGAATGCTTCAGAGATGGAAGCTCTACCACTGCCCTGGGCAGCCTGTTCCATGCCTCACCACTCTTTCAGTAAAGAAATTTTTCCTAATATCCAATCTAAACCTCCCCTGGTGCAACTTGAGGCCATTTCCTCTTGTCATATCATTAGTAACTTGTGAGAAGAGACCAACACCCACCTCACTACAGCCTCCTTTCAGGTAGTTGTAGAGGGCAATGAGGTCTCCTCTCAGCCTTCTCTTCTCCAGACTAAACAATCCCAGCTCCTTCAGTCACTCCTTATAAGACACATCCTCTAGACCCCTCACCAGCTTTGTTGCTCTTCCCTGGACCCAGCACGAGCACCTCAATGTCTTACACTGCAGCAGCCAAAACTGGACACAGTGCTGGAGCTGTGGCCTCACCAGCACCACATACAGGGGCAGGATCACTTCTCTACTCCTGCTGACCACACTGTTCCTGATCCAGGCCAGGATGCCATTGGCCTTCTTGGCCCCCTGTACACACTGCTTGCCTTGTGTTCATCCAGCCGTCCACCAGCACCCCCAGATCCTTCTCTGCCAGGCAGCTTTCCAGCCACTCCTCCCCAAGCCTGCAGCTCTGCCTGGGCACGTTGTGACCCAGCTCTGAAAGCCCGGCTGCTCCCCACGCAGCAGCACAAGGCAGAGGTTTCTAACGCTGCTGCTCTTGTGTCCTGTCCAGGTGCAAGCCCAATATCATCGGGCGACAGTGTGACCTCTGTGCCCCTGGCTACTACCAGTACCCCAGCTGCCGGCGGTGCGACTGCCACCAGGCTGGCACCGAAGCGAGCGTGTGTGACCCGGTCACAGGGCAGTGCCATTGCAAGGTCAGTCCTTCGATACCTTCACGCGGTGCCTTGCTCCTTGGCTTGTCTCTCCCCCTCTGGCTGTGGGTGTCTGGCGTGTCAGGAGGGAGCAGGGCTAGGGCAGGAGAGTGCCTGTGTGCCTGGGCTGCAGCCAGCCTTCCCCACGTGGTGGTGGGTTCAGAGCACCCTGAAAGACTCCTCCTTTCCATCTTTCTTGGCCGTGAAAGCTTATGCTTTGGGCTGTCACTGGGGAGGTGGGCAGTCTGGGTCCAGCCCCATGTCAGAGCTTGTTGTAGGTAAAGCTGTCAGCCCTGTTGACTCCTCCTCCTGCAGAGCAACTCAAATTGCTTCTGAGCTGCCTGCTCCAGCCCCTTTGCAGGGCTCACAAGAACTTTCTCTGGGTGAATTTAATGTTTGATGGGTGCTGTGCAAGCAAACCCACTCAGGGACTGTTTAGTCATCTTTCAGCATCACGTCATTGTGCTTTGATTACTAGTGCAGCCATCTCTGTCCTCCACTAAGGTCTCATGAGAAACTGTTGAAGCTGTTGAGCTTTGCTTATCTTCCAGGAAAATGTGGAGGGCCCGAGATGTGACCAGTGCCGTCTGGGGACGTTTTCTCTGGATGCCAGCAACCCCAAGGGCTGCACCAAGTGTTTCTGCTTTGGCGCAACCGATCGCTGCCACAGCACCAAGAAGCACCGAGCTGAGGTGAGAGGGGCCAGCGGCCACCAGAACTTGCAGTTCAGTTGTTCTTGTCCTTCTGGCTCCCTGCTGCCCTCAGATCTCTGTCCTGGAAGATACACTGTGAGGAGGGTAACCTTTGTCTCCCTGTGCCTCTCTCCTACTTTCAGCCCCTTTTCCTGGTCTCTGGGGTCTCATAGGATGGAAAGTCATGGCATGAGGGGACTGTGCCACGCAGGAGGCAGGAGTGGTGTTGGGCTTTCCAGTGGCTTCATCAAGAGTGCATGTTATGAGCCTGGTGTCATCCTTTCTGCTGCTCTGGGGCTTGCACTTCTGGAGCACCGGCACCCAATACTTCCTGTAGCTCCACTAGAATATCTACATTTGCTCTTCCCCCACAGTTTGTCGACATGAACGGGTGGCTCTTGATGAGCAGTGACCGGCAGGAAGTGCCAACAACTCTGAGCCTGCGGGAGCAGCTCCTCCGTGCTGATCTCAAGAACCTCCAAGATGCCTACCAGGAGCTCTACTGGGTTGCACCCAGCTCCTACCTTGGAGACCAGGTAAGAGCATGGTAGCAGCTGATCCAGCAGTCATCCACAACCCTGACTTCACCAACGTGTGCCAGCAGGCATGAAAGCATTGCTCACACTCCAGTTGAGTTCTCACTCGTCTCAGTGATGTGTAACATACGCAGTCTGTCTCTCCTTTAGGTTTCCTCCTATGGTGGGCACCTGCGCTATGAGCTGCACTCCAACCCGCGCAGGGGTGACGTCTTCATTCCCATGGAGTCCCGTCCAGACGTGATCCTGAAGGTGCAGCCTGAGAAATTCCCTGATGCCCCCTGCTAACACGTGAGCACGATGAGGTGATGACTGACACCTTCTTCCTTGCTTTTCCCAGGGAAATCAGATGAGCATCATGTTTCTGGAAAGCACCTACCCGTCCCCAGGGGAGGTACATGAAGGCCAGTTGCAGCTGGTGGAGGTGAGTTTGCACACACAAGTGTGTACCAAGCACTTGGATGCTGCTGAAAGGACAAGACTAGCATCTAGACAGAAGGAGCAGTTGCTTTGAGCTCAGTATTTTAGGTGTTGCCTATTGCAGCAGAACTGGCTGTGAAGATCCCCTGTGCGAAGGGGAGACATCCCAAGAACACGAGAGTGAAGGCTGAGCTGGATGTTCAGATGCTTGTGCTTCCTGCCAGTAATGCCAGGTCTTCTCCCACCAGGGTAACTTCAGACACACAGAGACGCACAACCCTGTGTCTAGAGAGGAGCTCATGATGGTGCTGGCAAACCTGGAGCAGCTGCAGATCCGGGCACTCTTCTCCCAGCTCTCTTCGTCTGTATCCCTGCGCCGCGTGGTCCTGGAGGTGGCAACAGATACAGCTACGGGCGTCCGCGCCAGCAACGTGGAGCTGTGCTTTTGCCCAGCTAACTACCAGGGGGACTCCTGCCAGGTAGGGGTGAAAGCAGATGTGCTTCTTCAGGCAGAAGGGGCCAGTTGTCTCCTATTGATGAGGAAAAGGATAAAACTGCACTGAAAAACCTTTGTTGTCACTTTTAATTTCTTCTCCATCAGTACAGCCCCGTGGGAATTCTTTCATGGAAACTAAATTAGTCTGTTTGCCTGAATATATGGGGCTGTTTTTCAGATCTCCATCTTTTTCTCTTTCCTCAGGAATGTGCTCCAGGTTACTACAGGGACACCAAGGGGCTCTTTCTGGGAAAATGCATCCCATGTCACTGCAACGGCCACTCAGATCAGTGCCTGCCGGGCTCTGGGATATGCCTTGTAAGTAAACAGTAAAACAGCATGGTGTTTTGGAGTTGTAAAGTCTGTAGTGTGCAATTAGAAAGTTCTTCACGAACTAACTGAGCTGGCAGGACCATGCAGGAACTGGAGGATTAGCTGCATGTGCTATTTCAGAGGGTGGTCCTGCTCGGGGTCATCTTAGGGTGAAAGACATTTGTGGGAGAGAGGAAGCACTGAAGCATCCAGATATCTGGTGAGAAATTCTTTGAGCGGCACACAGTTTCTTGCTGTGAGTGCTGAGCCCACAGCCTGCCTTTCCCTTGCAGAACTGCCAGCACAACACAGAGGGAGACCACTGCGAGCGATGCAAGGATGGCTACGTGGGCAGCCGCTCCGCCGAAGAGCCCCTGCAGTGTGTCGGGTGTCCGTGCCCTCTTTCAGTCGCCTCCAACAAGTAAGCATCTCGGGTGGGATTGCCTGTTTGGTCTCACTGTAACCGCAGGGAACCACACTGGGACACTGGCTTGGTCCTGGCAAGTGTCCCGATGCCAACCTTGTCCGTGGCCCCAAATCATGGCCATGACCTCTTATGCAAGGGCTCTTATGCACCGCATCAGAGGGAGCTGCACCTTCCTGGTTCCCCTTTATCGTTTCAGTTTTGCCGTTGGTTGTGTCAACAAGGGCTCCAACACGCAGTGCCTCTGCAAGCCTGGCTACGCTGGACCCAACTGTGAGCGGTAAGGGGGATGGTACCCACATTTGGGGGGCCTCGGACATGCCAGTCCCATGCAGCCACTGCTGTGGCAGAAGAGAATTTGCCCTAGTAAAGACTAGGGAACAGTTGGCTCAGCTCCCAGTGTGCTTAGCTCTGGCAAGATTTATTTCAATCCTTTTCAGCCTTCAAATAGCCTGTTGCTGTCTGTACTGCTGATAGATGGCATTACCGTGGGTGTATTCCTCCGCTGTGCTTTGTCTTAACTTGCAGTCTGTGATAAAAACACCTTTCTGAGGTGTTGTGAGGCAAAACACACAGTGCTTTGAGGTCCCTGAGGATTGCAGCAGTTACCTTGTGCAACTCAAGCACAAAGCAGGGTGTGAGCTGTGGGGATTCCCCCTTCACCGATGCTCTGGCTGTGTTTTAACTTGCCCCATTTCTCCAGGTGTGCCCCGGGGTACTACGGCAATCCCCTGGTGATCGGCAGCTCGTGCCAGCCCTGCGACTGCAGCGGGAACACGGATCCCAACATGCTGTTCAGCAGCTGCGACTCCCTGACGGGCGCCTGCACGGGGTGCATGCACCACACGGCCGGCGCGCGGTGCGAGCTCTGCGCCCCCGGCTACTACGGGGACGCGGTGGCAGCCAAGAACTGCACACGTGAGTGGGGTGGGCGGCAAGCACTGGCTGAGGGGAAGATGGACAGGCCAGCTGTGGACATTTTTAGTGCCTTAACCAGGCTTTGTTGTGCCCCAGTGCGTCGCATGCTTGGTTGCACGCATTGCAGGCATCCTCTAAAGATGATCATGATGAAAAAAAAGCCCAACAAAAACCTGCCCTTCAGCACCACAACTCCATAACCTCCAATCCATCCCGGAACACGAGCCGCCAAACAGCACCCAGGCTGGAACAGTCCTGCCCCGAGCAGCTGCTGCGGGTGCTGGTGCTCCCTTGGGAGCAGCGTGGGTTTGCAGGGCCAGCTCCCAGCGCTGCTCGGCTCCCTCCAAGGAGCAGCGGCTGAAATGCAGCTCACAAAAGGGCAGGTGTCATGAGAATAAGTTGTCAAGCAGAGCAAATCCAAGAGGAGAGGGGCTCTCTGTCTTTGCTCTGGCTGTGTTACATAAGGGAGGGATAGAATTGCCTGCTGAGAATGAGGTTTGTGAGGGGCTGAGCAGGCTCTTTGCTGTATAACACGAGTGTGTTTTCCCCTGGCAGAATGCAACTGTTCACCCTGCGGCACTGACTCGTGCCATCCACGAACTGGCCAGTGCTTCTGCAAGACTGGAGTGACAGGCCAGCACTGCGACCGCTGCGAGGTACGGGCCAGCTCTGCACTGGGACGGTGCCCGTCCTTTGCACAGGGACGAGGGGCAGCCCTGGTGTGTTGTGCCCAGGCCTGGGAGCAGAGGGGCGCTGGGAGCTGCACTGGCAGCCGGGGGGTTAAGGCTGGATTTGCGTGACCTGCCTGTACGTGGCAAAATCCTATTAAGGATTTGGCAGCGGGTGATGGAGGCAGCGTTCAGTTGCAGCTTGGGCAGTAGCGTGGTACCCTTTGGGAAGCTGCAGTAAACCTCGTTTTTCCATACACCTCCACCATGGGCATTGCAGGCTGAGGGCAGGTTTGTGGGGCGGTGCTGCGGTGTGTCTGGGTTCTTACTGCAGCTCCACATCTTGGCTGTGTTGATCTGAGTTTCGTGGGGGTCGAAACGCTCCTAGAAAGCAAGGCTGGCATCCCACATCGCCTCAGCCTGCTCCAGGAGGGAGGTACCTCTTGCTAAACAGGGCACTCACGGCATCCCGTTTTTTCCCTAGGAGGGATACTACGGTTTCGAGGGATGCTCCGGCTGCCGCAGGTGCGACTGCGACGTGGGTGCCGTGGGGAGCAGCTGCCACGTGCAGACAGGCCAGTGCAGCTGCCTGCCCGGCGTGAGCGGCTCGCGCTGCCAGCAGTGCGCCCCGGGCTACTGGGGCTTCAGCGAGAGAGGCTGCACAAGTGAGTAAAAACCACTCCTTCCCCTCTCTGCGGGGTCGCAGCAGCACGGAACGATGCCACGGGCATTTCCCTGTCTTTTCAACTTGGCAGAGTGCGAGTGCAGAGGGGGCTCCTGCGACCCGCGCACCGGGGAGTGCACTTGCTCCAACGGGCTGACGGGGAAGCAGTGCGACGTCTGCACACGCCAGTACGAGATCCCCGTGGCGAACGGTCCGGACAGCATGAGGTGTGAAGGTCTGTATCCCGCGGTCCTGGGGAAGGAGGCGAGGGAAGCCCTGGAAAAGGGCCCCGTGCTGACCTCTCCCTTCCCCTGGCAGTGTGCGACAGCTGCGTCCTGCTTCTGCTGGAGGATCTGCAGAACATCGAGACGTCCTTCCCCTCCATTCACGGCCAGCTGGTCAACCTCAACGCCAGCTCCATCGCCTGGGCTCGCCTCCACGGTCTCAACAGCACTATGGCAGCTGTTGCTGTAAGTAGAAGGTTTGACACCGTTTTCCGTCAATGTTTCCTAGCCCGTTGCCCTGATTTTGGCTCTTTTTCTCCAGAACCAGCTGCGTGAGTACCAGAGAGCCGCGAACAAGCTCAGGCAAAGGGCTGATGAGCTGGAGGATGAGAATGTGGACCTCACGCAGGACCTCAATGCCCTGCAGCACAAAGTAGAGTATTTCTCCATATTCTTTTGCCAGAGCGTGAGTCCTTCCTTTTACCTAAAATGAGAGCTTTGAAGGCTGTGAGGAGCCCAGTTCAGGCGGGTTGGATCTCCTGCCCCGCCAGGGCCAGGCTTGGGGGTCAGTCGTAGGTGAGCAGCGCAGGGCAGGCTGCTAGAGGAGATGTGGTTCAAGGACCTTAAAAACTGCACATTCCCGTGCCTTACGTGTCTTTGGAGAACATCTTTCCTGCTGATAGATCACATATAACGTAATCTCATGCTTCAGCTAAACCAAAGTTGTTTGTTGTAGATGACAATGACTCACAGAGAAGCAAACCGGGTTGAGCAGCACACGAGAGACACTTACCAGAGCGGGGAGCAGCTCCTGCTAAACATCCAAAGCATTCAGAAGGGCATTGCAGGTGGGTAAAGAAGGGTGTCTGGTTTATGGGGTTTTTTTTGTGCTGGGAATGCCACACTCTTGCTTTCAAACGGCACCAAGTACTGCATCACTTAGAGCCATTGAGAAAATGAGGAGAAATGCAAATGAAATGGAGATCCCTGCAGAATTCTGGCTGTTCAGGTAGACGAGGCTTATTGTGAGTTTGGCTAAATACACTCGTGTTTGGAAAAACTATGCTAAATATGCACAAATGTTATTTAAGTGCATAAAACCGAGGCAGTCTGCACTACTGCTTCAGGAGAGGTTTAGCAAAACTAGGAATGAGTGGATCTAGGAGAGGAGTTAAAGCCACAGAAACATGCTTGGGATCTAACATGAGGTTCTGGAGTGGCCAAGGAGACAGAAGCGTGTCTGAGTGATCTCAAGCAATTCGGGTGCCTGCAGGAAAGCTGGCTGCAGTTTGTCGAGGGTGGTGGAAGAGAGGAAGGATCTCGGGGGCTTGTGGAGGACCTGGGTTGGTCAGTGCTGACGGAATCTGAATTTCTCTGCAGACTTGATGCGGCAGATGGCCAGGTTTGGGGCAGCAAACGCCAGCACCACCTCCACTGAGGAGTTTCGGCAGAAGATGGCTGAGGTGGAAAGGATGCTGAGAGAGATGAAGGAGCGGAGTCTGGCAAGCCAGGAGGAGCTAGCAAGGCGCGAGCACGAGGAGGCTCAGAAACGTGAGTGGCGTGGGGCAGGGCTGCACAGGTCCTGCTGAGTCTCACCGTTCCTTGAAGCCTGGGTTGGAGCCCATGTGAAGGTTACATGGCACGGTCACGTTTGAAGAGTGCTGTTAATAAAAGAGGTGCTCCCAGCAAGTTTTGCAGTAGTTTTAGGGTCCCCTGTGATACTCCGTTTATGGTTCCTTTTCCCTTAAGGTGAATTTTAGAGCAGATTTAATGCTGGGCGGTTCTTTTTGATGACTGAAAATGACAACCCTTAGAATCAGAAGATACTGCTACCACTTACGCAGCACATGTGGATGTGAATAAGTCACCCCACGTTTCTTCCTGTTCTCTGTCCCAGGAAAGGGATCCAAAGTAACAACCAGCAGCAGCCCACCACCCTCAGCAGCTCTGCCACCCTGAGGGCATCCCTTGCAGGACCAAGGGCGTGGATTGTGCTCGCACACAAAGCCCCACTGGATAACCAGTCACACTAGTGCTGCGGGGAGCATATGCTTCTGGTTAACAGGCAGTGGCAAAACATGGTTCAGCAGCTGAAAGCTGGAATTATAAAGTGGTCCTTGTTAGAAATAAGAACATTTTCACAGTGGGAGTAATCAAGCACTGGAATCCCTTGGGTGGGGTTTCTCCATCATCTGGAGCCTTTCAGGCGTGGCTGGGTGTCTTTCTGAAAGAAATCCCATCCCTCTCACCAGCACTGCGGGCTTGGAGGCAAGTTTGGACGAGATCGTGGGCTGTCCAGGCTGAAAGAAGGAGGGAGGGTAGATGGTCACTTCTGGCTTTCACACCTGCCAAGTGAGACCAGAACCACGCTTTTCCACAGTCAAGAACGGAAAGATCCCTTTAACACGGGAGGATAAATCAGCAATGATTCTCATTTCCTCCATCCTCAGTGCTGCATCGGGTGAAGAGCGAGCTGCACGTCCGCTGGGAGTCCAACCAGGACCTGGTGAGCAGCGTCCGGGACCGGCTGGCGCAGCACAGCTCCGAGCTGATGGATCTCCGCGACGCCCTCAACGAGGCTGTGAACAAAACCAGGCAGACCGAGGACTTGAACAGCCTGAACCGCAACAACCTGGAGGAGAATCAGGTAGATCTTCACCAGGTGGTCCTGGTGAAGTGATGGGAGGGATCTCCTCCAGCCCCACCAGTGCCTAACCCTGTGTCTTCGTGTCTAGCAAAAGAGCCGTCAGCTCCAAAAGCAGCATGCGCTGGTGCAGGAGACCCTGAAGATGGCCAAGGACTCCCTGGCCCAGGTCTCTGACTTCCTACAGAAGATGGAGAGCGCAAAGGAGGTGAGTGATGGAAGTGCTTCAGCATGGGCAGAGTGCGAGGGAGGTGGCAGCCCTCAGGAGTCGTGTGTGTCCTTACAGGCGTACGAGAAGCTGGCAGCCCTGTTAGATGGGGCAAAGCTGCCCCTGACCGAGCGGGTCAAGAAGTTCTCCCCAGCCAGCAGCAAGATCCCCATCGTGGAGCAGGCAGAGGAACATGCTCGGCTCCTGGATGAGCTTGCAAGGAACCTGTCCAGGTGAGGTCCTGACACTCAGTAGTCAGGCCACCACCTGCCAGAGCAGGGGATGGGAAACTGCAGCCCCTCACCATGGCAGGGGAGCAGTGGGGTGCCATCTCCAAAGCTTTATCCTGGAGAATGTGTTGTGATGAGGAACACAAAGGGATTTATCTGTGGCAGTGTGGGCAAGAGCCCAGCCTAAGTGGTCTTCACAGACTTGATGGCTTCATTTTCCAACACAGCATTATCCAGGGCACAAACCAGGATGGCTTTATCCAGCGGGCGATTGATGCCTCTAATGCCTACGCCAGCATCATTGAAGCTGTGAAAAAAGCCGAGCGAGCAGCCCACGATGCTGACGAAGCAGCCAGCGAGGCTTTGATGGTACGTGCAAAAGCCAGACTCCCTCGATGGTCCTCCAACTTTTCACACTCGCATGCAGGGTTCTGCTGTCCTCTCCATTTGAGAATCAAGCTCTTTGTTCTGTGCCAGAGAACAGAGCCTCCACCACATCTGGGACCAGACTCTGGGGGTTTGGGTCTCCCCATCGTGCCCCAGCAGCACATCCCACTGCAGTTGTCTGAACTTCAGCCTCTCAGGCAGTGTGTGTTTGTTTTACAGAATGTCATGTCAGAAAATCTCGGGGCCATCTCTAAAGAGCTGAAGAGGAACAGCAGCAACCTGGAGGAGGCTGTGAGGAGAGAGCAAAGAAAACTCGATGGAGGTGAGAGGGGTTCCTGGCAGGGTGTGGTGTCCTTCAGGCTGGACTGAGATCCAGCACACAACGTATGCATTTAATTGCAGCTATTAAAGGCACTCTGCAGACGGCGAAGGACAAGTTGGCTGACCTCCGTGCAAAGAAGGAGCAACTTCTGAACCAGCTCCAGACTCTGCAGGACATGCTGGGCAGAGACCAAGGTCTGTCCTGGGGTAGCTAGGCTGGTTCTCCCTGCTCCCTTCCTCACACCCAGCTATAACCCAAGGGTGCTTTCTCCACACTCCTGACCATGCCAGAGATTTTTCTCCTTTCTTCCCAGAGGACACAAAAGAAGCAATCCAGAATGCCAAAGCGGCAGCTGCTGAGGCCAATGAAACGGCTGCGAGAGTGGAAGATACCCTGAGCACCATGAAGAAGAATCTGGATGAGTGGAGAGACCAGTACGGAGACCTTCGAAACGAAGACCTGAACCAGGCAGTCCAGGATGCCAGGAAATCTGGTGAGTGCTGAGCCCGCTGGGCTGAGCCTGGCGTGAGCTGGTGCGTGGACAGATGCCCCCTGAGAGCTCTGTGCTTTTGGAAGCTGTGCTTTGCGTCTCCAGGTCAAGAGCAGAGAGAGGTAGCAGCTTTAAGTCCTACCCCTTTATTTTTTTTCTCTCCCTGCAGTGTCTATATCACCTATACCTTTACTGCAGGAGCTTGCATGCACTAGAGCATTTTCACAATCCCCTCATCAAGGCTGCTGGATTTAGGGGATTATTCTGTGACTCTGCTCCCAGCTGCAGCTGCTTTTGACTTGCTTGTCTCAAAACTGCCCGAGCTTTACATCTCCCTTCCTCGCTAACCTTCAAAACCCCCTGGTCCCTCTCCAACCCCAGTGTCCAGCCTGGAAAGCACCATCCCGCTGCTGCTGGGGAAGCTGAGCAGCCTGGAGAACAGGAGGAACAAGAACGCCACCGTGTCGGAGAACATCCTGCGGATCCGGCAGCTCATCACGCAGGCGAGGAATGCCGCCAGCAAGGTAGGCTCGTGGGAGGGTGAGGGCTGTGCACGTGGTGCCAGGGGCTTGGGGCGAATGAGGGCTTACCTGAGGGTAGTATGCAAATGGGAGGGGTATTTAGAAGAGCTCTGAGGCCACCAGTCAGGGTCCTTTTCTCATGGGAAGACTCCAGAGCAGTAAGAGAGGCAGCAGCAGTAGTTTCAGTGCTGTAGGTTTGGATTTGTCTCCCTCCAGGTGAAGGTCCCTATGAAGTTCAACGGCAGCTCGGGTGTGCAGGTCCGGATGCCCAGCAACCTGCAGGATTTGGCAGCCTATACATCCCTCAAATTCTACATCCAAAACCCCGAGCCCAGGAGCCGGCAGCGACGGCAGGACGGGACAGAGGAAGGGCGGTTCGTGTTGTACCTGGGCAGCCGGGAGGTGAGATGGGACTGTGTACGAGACAGGGCGTCTCTTGGTGCTCCTGCCTGTCCTGAATGCCAGCGTGTGGCCCTGCCTCTCCCATTCAGGCCACTGGAGACTACCTGGGCATAGTGCTCAAGGACCACAGAGTGCAGTGGGTCTACAAACTGGGTGATGAGGAGCCAGCCTCACTAACCGTCGATGAGGATATTGGAGAGCAGTTTGCCACCATCAGCATCAACAGGTAGGAGGTTGATGGGGATGCATCCCGAGGAAGTGCAGCAGGAGACTGTCCTTGTAGCAGACGTGGGTGGTGCTTTGCCCAAGATCACAGAGGCCCCAGACTTGTAAAGGTGCTGTGGACTCCCGTCATCCAGTCACCCCTGAATGATCAACATGAGATAGCTCAAAAAAGCTTGCGGGGAGGTGGTATCTTACCGGGTCACCGAGGGTCTGGGGGTGTCTGCAGCAGAGGAGAGATGAAGCTCATCGGCCTTGCTGCAGTGCTGGTAACACGAGTGCTGAGGCCTTTGGATGCAGTGCTGCTGTGGGGCTCCCCCGTGGGAGGTGCACCCCTTTTTTGGTAGGGCTGTGCGGGGAGGTCCTTTGCTCAGGGAGGGCAAGGTTTGCTCCTCTTTGGGGGGGTCTCCCCTTGTCTTGACCACCCCTCCCTGCTGCAGGATCCTGCAGTATGGGCACATGTCGGTGATCGTGGAGAGGCAGACGGTGCACGAGACCAAGGGAGAGAGCGTGGCCAAGGGGGAGCAGGGGCTGCTCAACCTCGACCCACGCAACGTGGTCTTCTACGTGGGTGGCTACCCTTCCAGCTTCACGGTGAGACAGGCAGCAGGGAGGGGGGCTTGGTTTTCTAGGAGGTATCAGCGATACCTTCAGAGCTTCTTGGAGGGGAAAATACCCTTGATGGGAAAAACCAGGACCAAACTTGTCCTAACTGTGCGGTTTTGTTCCAGCCCCCTCCCACTTTGCGCTATCCCAACTATCGTGGGTGCCTGGAGTTGGACACGCTGAACGAGGAGGTGGTGAGCCTGTACAACTTCCAACACACCTTCCAGCTGGACACCACTGCTGAGAAGCCCTGCGCAAGGTAGGGCGCCGTGCCCAGCCTGGGGGCAGCTCTGGTCCGTGGCACTTACCCTGACCCTCGGCTGCTCCAGGGCACGGCAGCTGGCTTTGCAGTGACGCCTTGCGACCTCTTCTTACATGGCTCAGGTCCAAGTCCACAGGAGACCCCTGGCTGACTGATGGCTCCTACTTTGACGGCACCGGTTACGCAGAGATCAAGTTCGAGAGCCAGTTTGGCACGACCAAGCGCTTCGAGCAGGAGATCCGGGTGGTCTCCTACAACGGCATCCTCTTCTTCCTGGAGAATCAGGCAGGTGCTCTCTCCCCTGAGGAGCCTCAGCCGGTGAGCTAGGACAATCCCAGCCCCACTTGCAGACATTCCCAGTTCAGGGCCCTGGGGAGAAAAGAGCTTTGGAGATGACAGCGCTGCTTGGAGCAGCATTTCTGCACTGTTGTTAAAAGCCACAAGAGGGCTGGACCCAGACCTCACAGCAGAGGCAGTCGCTTGTCTTGGTGCTGGAGGGGCTCCCCTGAACCCCAGGTGAAGCCGAGCACAGGCCCTCCCAGCCAGACCCAGGTTCACTGGGGTGGGCAGTGCTGATAGGAGCATTTCTAGCCTGCAGTGCTATCTCTGTGAGCACAGGACTGCTCTTCACAGATAAATCCCAAATAATTTAATTGCCACAGCAGCACATCAGGGCACCTGCAGCAGGTCCTGCTCCAACCACTGCTAAAGAGCAGGTCAGGCTCAGCACCACGGCTGCGTACTGGACACCAGGACATGGGCTGAGTGTCCATCCTTGCCTTCCCCAGGGTCAGTTCCTGTGTTTGGCCATCCGGGATGGGAAGCTGGTGCTTTACTATGACTTCAACACTGGTCTGGAGATGGCAAAACCCAGCAACAACTCCTCGCTCGCCATTAGCAGCACCACAAACAAAGCGGTAAGAGTAACAGCTGCCTGCCCAGCTCCCCTGGGGGGCTCCCCATGCAAAGGTCGCGGGGGGGGAGAGCACCCAGACCCTTGTTTTGGGGAAGGGCAAGGGGAAGCTGCAAGTTCTTTGACTAGATCCATGAAGCAGACCTTGTGCTGCCCTCTGTGATGGACCTCGTTGCCCCAGGCTCGCGGATCATTTTTCTCCTCTTGTCTCCAGATCCAGATTTTCCTCCTGAAAATGAATAACAAGAAGCGCATCCTGGTGCGGCTGGAGCGCCTCACCATCTTCGTGGTGGAGCAGGAGAACTCCCTGGAGAATGCTGTCTCCTACTACCTGGGTGGCGTGCCCCCAGCTGTGCTTCCCCCTAGGTGGGTCCAGCCTGCAGTGAGGTGTGACGGTCCACATCTTCCTCTCCAGTGTCCCTGGGGATGGCCCTGACCTTTTTGCAACCATATCCAGGGATGTTGGGGCCCTGCTGGAACTCTGGGAGGAGGGTTTTTTCCTTATTGGCCATCACTGTGGGCTTGAGGGTGGGACATCTCCATCTCTGGTGAGGGATGAGGTGCCAGTGGGTGTCACTGAGTCCTTTTCCATGCTGAGTGCTTTGGAGCATCCTTGTGCCCGAGGTACAAGTCCTTCCCAGGCACTCTGAAGCGCTGCAGGGACACATCTTGCCCAGGGCTGGATCCTGCCCGGAGGTGGTCTGGTAACACCTCCTGCTTCTTCTGCAGCTTGAAAGTGCTCTTCCCCACGGGCGGACCCATCCGGGGCTGCATGAAGGGCTTGAAGGCTCTTGGCAAATACGTCGACCTGAAGCGCATGAGCACTGTCGGCGTGAGCTACGGGTGCACCTCAGACCTCCTGGTAAGCCCAAAGCCATGGGAGCCTGGACAACATGCTGGGGAAAGGGTCTGTCAGGGAAAGGGGCCCAGGCTTTCACCTCACCTCATCTCCATGGTGTCCCTCACAGATAGCTCGCTCGGTCAGCGTCCATGGCCATGGTTACCTGACCCTGGCCCTGAAGGACGTGCCAAGGCTGCAGGACTTCTACAGTGGCTTCAGCTTCCGCACGAGCCAGCGTGAGGGGCTGCTCTACCACCACGTCACCCAGGTGGGCACCTGCGTTCCCCCACCGGGTATCCTGGCAGTGGGGCAGAAACATCGGCTCCTGCTCTGGGAACGGTGCTGCTGCCTCTTGGGAAAGGGAGGATTTTGGTAGAGCCGGGGGTGAATCTGCAGTGAGATCTGCACCCTGAGCTCCTGGAGGGTGGTGGGGAAATGGGCCCGTTCTTGGGGTTCAGCTGCCAGACAGCCATGGGGTGATGTTTTCTGCAGGAGGGGACATGCCAGGTGTCCATCCAGAGGGGCCAGATCACCTTGAACCTGCTGAAAACTGACATCACCACTGAAAATGCCTATGCAGATGGCAGGAGCCACTATGTGGCCTTCTACAGCGATGCCCATGGGTACGTGTCCCAGCAGCGTGTGGGGGATGGGGTGCCAGTGGCCATGGGGACCTGCTCAGCCCAGGTTGCTCCTCGTCTGCAGGGTCCGGCTGTACGTGGATGATGAGCTGCAGGGCACCGTGGCAGGAGCTGGGGCCAGCCGGCGGCAGCAGCGGCAGGACGGGCGGATGCTCTTCCAGCTTGGGGGTTCTCCAGAGCCAGGTGCCCTCAGCAACCTCACGGGCTGCATCGGGAATGTCTTCGTGAAGCGGTGAGCGTCTCCGCGCCGCTTCCCACAAGCGGGGCTCAGCCCCTTCCCACCTCCCAGCTGGCCTGGTGACAGGGAACTTTTCTCTCTGTGTGTAGGATGTCAGAGCCTCAGATGGTGGTGGACCTGCAGCAGAACGTGGAGAGCGTCAACGTCACCATGAGCTGTCCCTGGGGTGAACAGCCGCAGCAGTTCAGAGTCCCTCCGAAGAAGGACAGGCGGAAACCCAAGGTACCAACTGCTGCTGAAACTCCCCACATGCTCGTCCCGATCCTCCTCGTGTGCCACCGTGTCCCCGCTGAGCACCCCTGTGCTGGGACACCCACAGGGACTCTCTCCTTACTCCGTTCCTTGGTGCTTCTTGTGTAGGTGCCGGGCAAACCTACCTCCAAGGACCGCCGCCACGATCAGGACAGGCTCTGCCGGCTGCTCCCACAGCCCCACGCGGCGGGGGGCACCTTCCGCTTTGGGGGTGCCCCGAGCAGCCGCTGGGAGTTTGAGGAGATCCCGGCTTCCTTTGGGCAGAGGTGAGGCTCACCCAGCACCCACCCCTCACAAGCTCGGCCCACGTGGCTTGTGGAGAGCAGGTGTCCCTCGCGATGGTGGGAGAGCAGGGTGCTCCCGTCACCCTCCCTGTCCCTGCAGGTGCCATTTCTCCCTGGAGGTGAAGCTGAACTCCTCCAGCGGGCTGCTCTTCTACGTGGCAGGCGAGCGAGGCACCTTCATGGCTCTCTTTGTCTCCAACGGGCGCTTCATCTTCCTGGTGGACGTGGGCGGGCGCCGGCTGCGCATCCGCAGCAAAGACAAGTACCGCGACCGGCGGTGGCACACGGTGAGTGAGGGTCGGGGCTTGGCGGGGCCCCCCCGAGCGACATCGCTCCTGCCGTGTGGGGGTAGCTTGGTGCAGCCCTGCTCTGGGTGTCAGTTCCTAACTGCACACGGGATACCCACGGTCCCATGGGGACGAAGGGGACAGCAAAAACACAGCCAGGGCTGGCTGAACCTCTGAGCTTGAGGCCTTCCTTTCCTGGAGGTACAGCCCTGAGGCTCCTTCTGACTCGGGAAGCCCCCAGCCTTGGTACTGACCTTTGGTCCTTGCAGGTCTTCTTCAGCAGAGACCAGAACCGAGCCCAGCTGGTCATCGATGGGCTGCGAGCCCAGGATGCCACGGTGGCCACGGCGAGGGTCTTTGTGGCCCGGACGCCCTTGTATGTGGGGGGTGTCCCAGCTGGAAAAGCCAAAGCTCACATACCGGTAAGGACTTGGCGGTCCCATGGCATCACCGTATCTCTGCCAGTTCCCAGTCCCGTGGCATCACCCGCTGCCTGCCAGTTTTTGACCCTTCTGCACTCACTTCTGTGGCCTCTCTCTGCAGGTTGCATCGGCCTCCAGCTTTGATGGCTGCCTGAGGAACCCACAGCTGGACAGGAGGCCCCTGGGCCCCCCCTCTCGCACCTTCGGGGTGACGCCGTGCTACGAGGGCGCACTGGAGAGCGGGGTCTTCTTCGCTGCAGAGGGAGGGTCCATCATCCTAGGTACCCCACAGCGGCTCCCACAGCCCTGGGACTGGGACACATCTCATGGAAGGTCCTTTGTTCCTCTCCTCACCAGCTGCATTTCTCTTCCAGCTGATACGGTGATGACCGAGAAGGACTTGGAGGTGACACTGGAGGTCCGTCCCCGCAGTGCCTCTGGCCTTATCTTCCAGATCAGCACCAAGAGAAGCCACCATCTCCTGCTGTACATGGAGGAGACAAAGGTGACAGGAGGGTGGCTTCCCCACAGGTTTTGGAGGCAGTGGCCATCTCCTGCCCACCCCGCTCAGCTCACTAGGTACTACTGATGGTTTTATCCCACACACCAGGTCACTGTGAGATCAAACGCTGGGGCTGATGAGTTCTCCACATCGGTGACATGCCCTTCTCTCTGCGACGGGCAGTGGCACACCATTGCAGGTGAGGTGACAGCGGTGACAGCCAGCACTTGGCCCTGCTCAGCCCACATCTCCTGGGAGAAGCCTGGGGCCCTTCCTTGGGTATTTAAACCCCAGGTCCCACCTGTATGCACTTAATTTGGGAGATTAAGTAATTTCCTAATAAGAGCCCCTACCTGATGATGTTAGTGCTGTCAGATGTGGTGGGCAGGGCAGACGGGGTGTGTCCCCAAGTCATGGAGCAGCTGGTGGAGGCAGGGATGTCCCACAGCACCGGCTTCATCCAGGATGGTCGTGCCCTGCTGGAAGCGAAAGCCTGACGTGCTGTGGTGCAGAGTGTGCCCGAGGGGCTCAAAGCCTACAGCTGGGACCAGTGGTTTGCAGCATTCACACCTCTACAGGCAAAACTCAGCCTTTAACCCCGTTGCGGTTGAGCTGGCGCTAAGGTCAAGCCCTTTCTGGGGATGGGGGTCACAGCTACAGCCCGTCTCAGCACAGCTCTATTTTAGGCCCTCATCTTGCTCCATCAAGTACTGGGTGAGCAGCATCAAGCGCTCCTGGAGCATTTTCAGCTGCAAGACCTCTCCCTGTCCGAAGCTTTGCTGTGTTCCAGCACTGGTCTGTGCCAGAAGGCAGAGGTGAACTTACTCTCTAGGAAGCAACACTGACTCTTGTTTTTCTGTTGAAGTTACTAAATGGAAGAACATAATCCAGGTTGACGTGGACACGGAAGGCAACCGCACAGTGGGACCCAGCCGGCCTCCTGCACCCAGCGCAAGGGCGACCTTCTACGTGGGAGGGCTGCCAGGTGAGTTGGGAAAGAGGTACTCGGGGATGAAATACCCTTAAGCCGAGAGAGATACCATTCCGGGTGCAGGACAGAGGGACTTAATCCCCTTTCACTTGTTCCTCCTGCAGAGGCAGACCAGGCTGGCACAGCGTCACCATTACCTCCCCTCCCTCATTACGTGGGCTGTATAAGGAACCTGGTGATTAACCGGAGCCACGTGGACCTGCCACGAGCCGGGACTGTCAGGGGCTCCGTTGGCCTTAAGGGTTGCCCCGTGCCGTAAGTGTGTGCCACCTCCGGGTCCAGCCTGACCGACAATGCTGCGCTGCTCCCGGGGCCCCAGACATCACCCACTCGATAGCATTAACCGTGGTCAAACATACTTGATCTCCAGCGACAGCAGGTGCGAGTCTGGGGCCAAAACCAGCGAGGGGCCATGAATCCAAGGGGAGGGAGGGCAGGGGAGGAAGGTGGGGAGAAGGGGGCACTTTGGGGCCATCTATCACAAACAGAACGAAAAATGTTGGAGCGGGAGGTGGGTGGAGACAGGGCTGAGTCCTTCCCCGGTGGTCAAGCATCTGCAACAGGACTCACGCTGCCAAGGGGCTTGTGGTGGGAGCAACTGCCCTGTGCAAGCGGGGGCTGCAGCCCCCAGCAGCCGTGCATCATCCTAAACCTTGTTCCCTTTACCCCGCACTTGCAACGCACATAGATTTAGTTCATGGAACACTTGAGGCTATTAATAAATCACAGACCGTCTTCTGCTAAAAGCTGGAGGCAGATTCTGGTTTATCATAAATGCAATTAGGACGAACTGGATTAATTCCATCACTGTTGTGTTTTTATAAGGATGCCTTTACCCTCTCCCCGCCAAGGGCAGTCTCAGTGCACGTGCAACTGCTACGCAAAGAGCTCTGCAAGGGGGAACCTGGACAAAATTCTGTTCACAGAATTAGCATCATCTTAGCAGATTAACTTATTAAAAATCAAAAAAAAAAAACCAAAATAGGCTGGGAGAACTGAGGGAAAGCAGAGAGGAATACCCCTCTGACTCTGTGCCGTTGCATTTGACGCTGGTAGATTCACTGACACAAATTCTGTGAAGCAAGGAACTGTTGAAAGGGAAGAAATACAGGAAGGTTATCTCCGTGGCTGACAGGGTGCTAGAGGTGGCTTTTGGCCCTCGCCCACCCTGCCAGTAGTTGCCTTCTCGCTCACTCACTCCTGCCTGGTGTAGTGCAGCCTTCACTTGAAAAAAGCCTTTTTCTCCCAAGACACCTGGTTCACTTGTGCACTTACACGTCATATATATATTTGTGTGTGTATATATATATATCTAGCCACGTGGGGACAAAATCTTACTTCTGAAATGGACTTATAAGTTATATCATTATATTGTGGGGTTTTTTTATGAGGGGTAAATATTGTAAAATGGGTTTTTAACATGTCTGTCTTAAATGTAATTATGACCTGTTTTTAAGTTGTAGTATTAAAGATGGTCTTTGTAAATCATTGGTACATACTTTGGAGTCAAATAAAGTTTTATGTTACTCTCTTTCACTTTACTGGTGAAGAGCAACTACGAGGTCAGTGGAGAAGTGGAAGAGGGCTCAACCCTTTTACCACAAGGAAAGGAGGAGCATTAGTGCAGTGTGCTGCCAAAGCACCCAAACACAACAGTCGGCAACACCGCTGAAAAAGAGCAAGCACTGCCTGAGAGGACGTTACACAGACTGAAAAAGAACAGTATGGCAGATAAAGAAAATTCCTTTATTTGTAGATTTATATAAGCATGATATGAAGTTAGTAATCCTACTGCAGTTGCTTAAGTTAGTATCTAGGAATATCTGTAAGGAAGAGCAAATAACTTAATCTAAACTCATATCTTCCTCTTCATCTTTCTTGTCCTTAGCGTCTCCTTCCTTTTGGTCTGACTTGACACTGTTCTGCATCGCTTTGGCAAACGCTTCTACATCTAGAAGTTAAACACAGTCCTTAGTTAACTTTGCACTTTCTGGGACAGAGTTCCTCGTCCGCAGGAGGTGAAGTATCATGACTCAGAAAATAAAGAGTTGCTTTAGACAGACTCTCTTATCGGGGAAGAAAGTTTTAACACCTGTCCACTACATGACACAGATTTGGCTCTCCCTGACCCAGGCAGTGGTTTATGCACTTTTAACTGTGCACAAGCAGCCTAAGACCAGAATTACTTCCATTGTGGAATGGATGCTAAAAAGCTCATCAGGGAAAACTGATATTGCCCCACTCCCGCCCAGAGCTACAGGCCCCTACTCTGTTCATTATTTCACATGACTCGCTAAAGACTCCCACAAAAAAAAACAGCATTCCTGAACTTGATGACTGTGACATGTCCCCGAGTCTTTTGCATTTCTCTCAAGAAAACAATGCCGAGGGCGCTCAGCTCTAAAAGCACATCTGACATCACCCTCTCTCTGCTGGGGAATGCCTCAGCCAGGGGAGTCAGCTGCTGACAGTTACTCAGCATCTACTCATTACATTCCACATCCAATGGCTGTGTGCAGTGCAGAAAAAGAAAACAAAACAACAAAAAAAAAACCAAACCCAAACAACCCACAAAACAATAAGAAAGCCAACCAACCAAAAAAACGCCCAACCCAACAAACCACTTCATCATGTTCCAACAGCACCAAGACCTACCTCCTTTATTTGCTGCATCTACTGCCTCTGCGGGTAAGCCAAACTGACTCATTAGTGGGCCGAGCTGTCCCGACGCTAAGGCAGCACTGAACATGCTCAATGCCTGCAAATCACGTCAACAGCATCAAAAAAAAAAATAATAAAAAAAGTTTGCATTGTGTTTCTCCACCCCTGGGAGGCTGCTGTGCAATGCCCAGGGAGGAGAGCTCTCCTTTACCAGCTGCTGTGCTCCCCAGGGCTGAGACACCACTGCCCCTGGGAAGATCCCACACTCCAAAACAATCATAGAAGCATAAATGTCTGCTCTTAACCAGCAAGCACAAACCGGGAAGCCCCGTTAGCCTGAGCCACACACCAAACCACAGCCACAGAACCTCCCGCCGGTTTGGTGCGCAGATACAATAACTCTTTATCAAGAGACAGATACTCTCTCAAATCACCAATGAAAAACATCCCTCCTTTCCGAGTCTTTGGTGCACAAGACCTGCCAGAGTTTAAACTAGAAACATTCGTCTTAGCCCCTGACATTTTGCAATTTGACAAATTTCAATCAATCGGTGTAACTAGTTCAAACTGGCCTGTAATACGTCAGCTGTACTCACAGACAGTACTGGAGTTAAATACCAGTGTTTGAAGAGAAATGAGGGATGTAGTGCCATAAACGTGAGCATCTCTTCCCTGCAGTCACTTGAATGACCTTTAAGAGACTGCTGACGAGCCCCTCTTTGACAGGGAATAATGAATTTCCTACTACTCCCGTCATTTGCCAGAGACCATTTGTAATAAAGAGAAAGGTAAAGGCCAATCCCAAAAGAAAAAACATTCTAATTTGCCCTGGGATGACTGCAGTAAGGAAAAACTAGTGCTCCATCAACCCGTGTTCCTCTTTTCCACTTCTACTGAGCAACTTCCTGCTCTGAACAGTGTCAGGAGCCTCAAAAAAAAGCAGGGCAAGGGGTGGGGGAGGAGGGAAGGAAAACTGCACTTCCCACAACTGCGAGGCACCCACCTGCTGAAACTGAGGAGACGTCAGGGTGTTCTGAATCTCTTCTGCAGTCTGCGGCAGAGACTCCCCCGAGGGAAGGTAAGGCATCAACCGCTCTTGAACTTCAGCGTTGGCCAGGATGGGAGCCATTATCTCAGGAGTCAGAACAGTCGCCAGGTCCACTAGGAAGAAAAGGAAGGGCTGGCTGTTAGACTATGCATAAACCTCCACGTTTTTGTCAAGTAAATCAAACGATCTAGCCAGAGGAATACTAAAAGGCAGTAAAAAAAAAATAAAAATTAAGAGACCTTTCAAACCAATTTGGAACAGGACAGGACATTAAAACAGCTCCTGGATCCAAGAGCTGTGTGGTCAGAACACCGTTACCTTGCTGTCCTCCCGCTCCAGAGGGCACATTCATAGTAGCTAAAATGTTCTGAAGGTCACTCAGTTGAATGGGCTGAGTCGGGCTGGTGGCTGAGCTGGTTCCGTTACCCGAACTCGGTACGGGGCTCGGGCTGGTCACGGCCGCAGCCGCCGGAACGGCCGGGGCAGGCGTTACACGGGTAGAAGAAGTCGTGGAAGACGGAGTCACGGCAGCCGACTGGCTGCGTGAGCTGGAGAAGATAATTAGCATGATTAATTCCCTGCAAAAAACAGCTTTGCCTCCCGCGTTTTGAAAAGCTTCTTTTCAAACCCTTACGACAGGAAGAGCTCCTACCTCGTTTTAGAGAGGTGATAAGCAGTCTTAGCTCCCACTGCATTCCCTGCGCAGCTGGCCGCGATTCCTCCCACAGAAGGGGCAGCTTTACGTTACAGAAACGCCACAAACCCGGACCAGAGAGCCGTCCTACCTTGACGATGAACTGCTGGTCGGGGGTCCCCCACTTCCAAGCAGACTGGCCAGCCCAGGACCCGTCAGTGCACCCAGCCCACCTTCCGTAAATATAAGAGAAGAGCGGGTTTAGAAATCTATTTCTTCAGGGTTTGGTGTTTCTTTTTATTTTTTTTTGGCACCTCTGTTCTAGAGAGGTCGCTCTTGTACCTGAAAGATTTTGTTTGCTAAAATAAAGGAGAATGGGGTGAAAGAGCCCAGACCAACCCCCCTGCCCCTTTCTGTAAATTAACAGCTCTGATCTTCTGATTTTGCATCCCTACTAGAAAACTGCCTTAAGAGTTGCACGGTTTAGAAATGACTCAATTTCTAGCTGTGCACAAGGAGAAAACGACTTTGGTTTGTGCCGTACACACATGATCACTGTAACACAGCCCCCTCCTCTTATCTACTGGCTCCCCAAAAATCCAACTTCTACCTAAACCTTAAAAGCCAAGGTTACAGATCACAGAGGCGGCATGAGTCACCACTGTCTCCCCATACACCTGGGTTTTGCAGCTTCAGACCTAACAATGAGATGCAGCAGCAGAATCAGCTGAATCCTTAAACACTTCATAGGCAGAGCAAAGGACAATCCCGCGCAAACAAAGTGCTCCCAGGAGAGCAGCAATCAGGAAACAGAAGGAAACCAACGCTCAGCCTTTGAGCCAACTGCTGTATGCAAAACAAATCAGAATCAGCCTCTTTCATCCACACATCCCAGCTACCAAGGACTTATCACACCCTATAGGCCCGCTGGAGCTCTCAGTGACTGGTTGTTCCCCTACAATTCCTTTGAGCTACATCAGCCAAACGCTGCATTTACCACACACCGCCCATCCAGAGGTCTCTTGTACCGCATCCGATTAGACACGTGTCCCTACACAGGCACCTGCGTTCCTCACCCGCCTTTTGGGAGCTATCTGCGAGCAGAGGACAGAACGACAGCGCTCCGTTAGCAAACGCGGGATGAACTGAAGCCACGTAACACCAGGGGTCAGAGCGAGCACCGGCCACCAGCTCCTCTCTGCAGGACCCACTCCTACAGAACCGTGCCCGTAATGCTCCTGTTCACCCGTCCCAGAGCATCCACAGCAGCAGGAACAGCAGGGTGGAGCTAACCAGGCTGTAACACACACTGCTCTGCGCAGTTTGTGCCTTGCTAGGAAGGTTTATCTAGAAGCAAGAAAGTTCCTTTGTTGCAGGAGCTCTGCAATAAAAGCAAAGTCCTGAGAGAGATGCAAACCAGGTGCAAAGGAACAAGGCGCTGCTCAGGGAAGAGATCCACACAGATTCACCACAACCACTGTTTGCCCAGGAAAGCAGATGGTTTTCTTTGCATTACGGTAGCGAGCTTCATGTCAAGCTGCTTTACACTAGATGTAAAGGCAAAGAAAGAAGAGCTGCTGAGAAAAAGCGTTGAGAAGAAAAGGAAGACAGTCTCCGAAGTTACGTGAAGCTTCAAGAAGGAAGATCTTTTGCCAACACGTCCTAAAAAGCCAGAATCTTCCAACACTAACATGAGATTTGCACCTGAACATCCCACCAACATGAGATTTGCATCTGAAGCTGAAAAGACACGAGCCAGATCCACAAAAAAAGGAATTTGGAGCTTAAGCACAGAACCCTCAGTCACTGCCACATGTTCTTTTGCCCACTTCCACTCGAGGGTCTGCCTTCTCAGAAAATGCTCGAGTGGGCTTGGAGCACGGACAGTGTAAAGAACAGACCACAGCAGGGACTCCAACACACCTCTCATCCCCTTCAGGAAAAACACCATGGTGATTCAAGCTCTCCCCAGGAGAGAAAGCCCTAACCTGAGCCCTACTCCTCTGACTAGAGAGTGCGGTGGGGCGGGGATGCTCCAGCCTTCCTCTTGAACTCTGCTTTGCACACAAATATTCACTGGATCAGAGACAACACGAGCAAAGCCACAGCTTAGGGAACTGGGACATTCCCTTGGGACGAGTCCCTGGTTTTCAGTCCCTGCTCCAGCAAGTATCTAGGAGGAAGAAGAGGGATAGAAAAAAGGAGGGTAAAAAAAAAAAAAAAAAAAAAAGGGCAGAAGATTCAGTAGAGCAAGGAGCAGAACCGACGTTCCTTGCAGTTCAAGCCCTAAGACGAGTGCTGTGTAGAATCTGGTGCCCTTCATTTCCTACATCTTTTATTTTTGTTTCTTTGCCCCACAGCTCATCTCTGAGGCAGGGCCTTGCTTCCTCACATGAAAGCAGCGCTATTCAACTCAATAGCACTACTTTGAAAATATTGTCAGGTAAGATTTAACCTGGCAGGAGAAAATACCATTTTGGCATAAAGATATTAAAGCATTTTACCAAGTCCTCCTAAGCCCGTTGGTCCGATCAGCTGCATGAGCTGGTTATGGCTCATGTTTCCAAGAAGGCTTTGCAAGCCACCCTCACCTAAAAACAAAAACATTCTGAAACACAACATATTCACATAGGTTTTTTTTCACAGCACTCCAGCTCAAACAGCAGGAGATTAATTGCCATCACATTCTGTATGGAAAAAACAGTTTTCAAGTGTTTACTGATTCATGATGCTCATAAAAGACAAATGTAACTTGGCTTCATGAAAAGGTAAGACTCCAGAGAATCTACTAGAAACAAACAGGGGTTTCTTCTGGCAGTCTTAACTTCCAGCCTGCACCTATTATAACAGCACAGTTTATTTTGCTAAAAGCACGTTTACGCTTCTGGTATTAACATCATCCCCAGCTCACCCTCCACAGCCATCAGGAATTTCTTCCTAGGGAACTACAAGTGCTCATTCTAAAAATATTTTTTTAAAAGAAAAAAAAGCCTCTCCCGTGAAGGAACAGAGAATGGACTGTACCTCCTAATGCCGAGAGCTCGTGGCCTCCGCTTGTGTTTCCACCCAAAGCACCAGGCATGGGTGGATTGTTGAGATACTCGTTCACTTTACGGCAGTGCTCCTCATCCTTGTCCGTCTTCGGCTCCTGCAAGAAAGTTGCTCTTGGTACGAGTCAAACAGGGAGTATTATGTTCCCAAGACCTTTACTACTGACTTCCCACAAACCTGCATCCAGAAGAAGAGTCGTTTCGATCCTGCCTTGAACTTCAATACATACACGCGGCCGGTAGTGCACTGAGGTACCCTCTTGAATTCACAGTCATCAGGAAAAATAATCAAATCCTGGAAAATTTAGCAGTAGGAACAAACATTTGAGGAAATACATGAACATTCCCTTTAGCCTCCCAAAGACCTCTGTCGTCCTCCCCAAGCCTTCCTCCATCTGCTCCTCAGAGCAGAGAGGGTCCGGAAACATAGGTCTGTCAGGCCACAGCGGCATTCTCATCTTAATTTCACAGAATCACAGAACGTTAGGGATTGGAAGGAACCTTGAAAGATCATCAAGTCCAATCCCCCTGCCAGAGCAGGAACGCCTCGATAATGCTACATAGGAATGTGTCTAGGTGGGTTTTGCATGTCTCCAGAGAAGGAGACTCCAAAACCTCCCAGGGCAGCCTGTTCCAGTGTCTTGGAGAAGCTCCTTCAGCAGTACCGGAACAAGACATGACTATGACTTAATGCCTCAGCACTGAAACACAAAACCATACTCACATCCTCCACGTTGCCCGAAGTCCTGTCCTTCCAGCAGAAGTGAATGAGGGAATCATCAGTCTGCTGGATGTACACGAGCCCTTTTCTCTTGTCTGGGGTTACAGTGCTGCCTTTCAGGGACATCTTCCCCGCCCGAAATTCCACCAGGTATTTGCTCGAAGACCCACGGGAGCCTGGCACCAGGCTGGGAAATAACGCGCCTGAAGACATCCTGGGGAAAGAAAAAAAAAAAAAAATTATTCTCTCAAGACAAAATTTCAACCTTTCTAACGCAGAACCTGTCTCGCTGCCTCCGGTTTCACACACACCGGCCTCACACTTGGGAGGCCTTTTAAGGAGGCTGCTGGGCCTGCGTGACTCGGCACTTGCTCCCCAGCTCGTCGCCGCCGCTCAAGCTCCCCGGGCCTGGCGGGTCGCTACCGCCGGAGCGCTCGATTCGAGCGCTCCGGCGGTAGCGACCCGCCAGGCCCGGGGAGCTTGAGCGGCGGCGACGAGCTGAGGAGTGGAGCCACCGTCAGGCCTAGGCCCCACAGCCCGCCTAGAGGCCGCGGTCTCCAGCCGGGCCCCCCCCCTTCCCGAGGCCGCGTCCCCCTCAGCAGCAAACCCCGCTGCTCCGGGGAGCTCCCAGCCCCTCGCAGCTCCCAGTCCGGCCCGTGTGTGCCCCCTCCCTCCCTCCCTCCCTCCCCGCCGGTACCTGCCGCCTCCCGCAAGCCCCGCGCTGCCGCCCGGCTCCTTCTGCCCCGTAAGCCGGAAGTGGCGCCCGCTGCGGGGCGGGGCAAGGGGGGGGGAAATCTCCTCCGCGATTGGCCAGCGCGGCTGCCAGTCAAGGGCGGAGGCGCCAGGCGGGGAGCTGTGTCACGGAGGCGGGAAAAGATGGCGGCGGGCCCGCCCCGCCCACAGAGGGGAGGGCGCCGAGCCCGGCTCTTCCCAGTTACAGCTTTATTTATTCCCAGTTAGAGCTCTACTTTATTCCCGGTTAGAGCTTCACAGCCAACAGCACACCCGCCCAGATTGGGGCTGGGGAGGTGGTGGAGGGAGCGGTGGTTATTAAATATTACAAAAATAAAGCGTTTCAGGAGGGGGCGTCTCTCTCTGTCTCAGGGGAACCCAAATGTCGCTTTGTGGGGCAGGTGACCCCAAACCGTGGGTGTCCCCGAGAACCCAAAAGGTGGTTCCCAACACGAGGGTGGCTGGAAAAGAGTCTCTATTCTGTTGTGGTTTTTTTTTTTATTAAAACCCCCATTTTTCACAAAAAAAAATGGCAAATTACGTTTGAAGAGGAATAAAACCTGCTAAAAAGATCTGTTTTTTCCTGGGTAAGGTCAGGCCTGTGCTTCCCGCCCTCATTAATCTGGGTACCCAGCATTACATCCACACCAGGTGTCTGAATGAGCTGTTCCCCGTTTGCTGTAGGACTCAAAACGCTACAGAGCAACTAAAAAGTGAATTTTCATTCCCACTACGTTTTCCAGCACAAGCCCCCCCCCTGCTCCTCTGCTCCAGCCAAGACGCGAGGCCCTGCGCCGGAGCGCTCCCACCCTGCGCCCCTCCGACCCAGCCCACCCCGGCCAGCGAAAAGCTCTGATGGTGTTCAAAGTTCTGATTTAAATCATCTCCGTTTAATAAACGCCAGAGCACGGACACAAACGTGGCTTAACAAAGCCAGGGGCGCCTCCAGCTCTCTTCTCTTGCTCCCCCAGACAGCCACGCGGCTGCGAGAGCCTCACAAAAAATCTCTCCATCACCATCTAGAGGCCCAAAGGTTATTAAGTATTTATTATAATTTCTTTCTAGATGGTTTCTCTACATAGCTGTATTAACATATACTAACACAGTTATCTTATATACAGTGTTTAATCAAGTTATAAAAGTGACATTCTTTCAAAAGGTGCAAAGTTATTAATGTTCTGACACGTAACTGCCGAGGCAAGATCTGCATCAAAAATAAAACTTTTTCACTTTCAGAGCATTAGGAGCCCCATGGCGAGCCAAGCATAGACGTGCCGGCAATGAGGGGAAAGTATTTGCTAAGTGTTATCAATGAAGAACAATAAATTAGAAGAATGGACTTGGAACTACTCTGAAATTTTACTAAAAACTTCACACTAGAGAAAGGGGCGAAGGGGGTGAAGACACAGCTAATGAAGTGTTCTTACTTTAGAAATCTTCCCAGTTTCTTTTTAAATCCCATGAAGATCCTATACTGAAGCTTGGATTAAACACGTTGTTACAGGTTTTTTTTCATGCTTTCACATAATGACAAGACTTTAGGTCTTTGAATTTAAATCATAACTTAGACGAGAGGGATGCTAACCTGTACACGTCTTCTTTTAAACAGAATATTGCTTTAGCAATTACTCTACGGCTTTTCCTTTGGGGCAAATTCTATTTATATGCATTGTTTTAAAAACACTACGCCAGCATTAAACATACTATTGAGTTTAAGCAACTTTTAAACTACCATGAGATGTTAAACTGGCTTAGCACATGAACCTTTTCAATCCTCACCCAACAGAGTTCCCGACGCTGCTCGCAGCGAGTTTGGGAAGGGGGTTATACGGTGCCTGGCACAGTCGTTCAAGTCCAGTTTTTCATATATAAAAAAAAATGGTTTTATGCTGTCCCACATGGATCAGCAATGTCTTTTAAAACATCAAGTGTCCATGCACTTAGTAGGTACAAAGACAACTCTATAGTTGTCTATAGAGCCATGTTGCCAAGTCTCACTTGCGAGTCCAAAACAAAGCTCCGCTTCTGGCAACTGCAGAAAGTCACCGTGAGCACGTTTCAGATTAGGCCCTTGCTTCCTGTAAGTTTTACAGCTTCTCTCATTTTTCCAATGAAGACAACAACTAAATTTCCCCCAAATTTAAAGTTAATCCAATCAGCAGATGCATGATTTGCTACAAAAATGTTTCGCCATAAGTGCGTTAAATTTCTTTTGTTTTTTGAGTCCCGTGGCTGGGAGAGAAGCACCTTCCAAAACCTACTCTCTGGATGCAACCCCAGAGGATTTGGACGTGAATCAGACCATCTCTTCCATGAATTCCTCAAGTTGCTGGTACTTAACACCAGCGATTTCTGAATTACTGTAACTTCACAGCAGGGCAGCCGCTCTCCCTTTTTACCTGGTAACTCAGCTAAACACTTTGATAAAGAAGCAGCAACATTAGGATTAGTTTGAATTATTGGACCTAATTTTTTAAGTCTCTCTTTCCCCCTTCCCCCCTCAAAGTGTACCACTTGAAAGAAAATGAATGCTTCAATTCAGTAATTGATTACTTCCAGTATTACATGGCTTTGACGGGTTGATAAGGACCAAAAGAAATCCCACTTTTTGACAACACGTGCTCACAGAAAACTTGTAATAGGTATAACTCTGCCAAAGCTTTAAATTGATTCTGCTTTTTTTTTTTTTTCACAACATACAAGAGAGACATGACCTAATAATGAGAAACATGCAAACCAAAACTTCCCCAAAACATGAACCTGCGTGGATATACATACCCAAGTGCCTCCAAAGGAAAGTTTAGTCTAGAAGCATACACAGTGCCAAAGCTGCCAAAGGTAGTGCAGAAGATTTAAGCCTCCAAGTGGTAGCAAGCAATATATTGTACATGGTAACCACCTCTACATTCCTGCAACTGCTTCTGAAACTCCTCCTATTTTAAAGAACAGCCTCTGACTTCAGAAAAAAAAGCACGTTTCTCAATGCGCCCTTCCCTCTTCCTAATGGATGCTTTGATGTCATTTTAATCACAGGTAACACAGTTTAATGCTCACAGTGTCCAAAAGTTGTGAAGACTCTGTAACAGACAACTACAGGTTGAGAAGCTCAGGTTGGTTTTTTTTTTTTTTTGCTTCCCCAAGTCTCTCAATTTCTTGTTGAATCCTATTGAGAGCCGGGGGGGAGCCAGGAGCTCCAGCCCCCGCGGAGCGCTCCGTCCCGCGGGGCAGCACCCGGGCAGCACCGACAGCACGAGATTGGATCCTCTTGGTACCACATTTCGCTTTTCATCTCTGCTCCAAGTTCCCAAAACTTCAGATTGTTCGCTATTGTACTAAGTAACAAGGATATTATCTCTATTTTATGTAGTTTTCAAGGATGTTATGTGCTCTACCAGATACAGCGTATCTTCCTGACAAAGAAACTAGGGGGTGGTGGGGGAAAAAAAAAAAAAAAAGAACCAAAGGTCCCTTTGAAAAATCAGTGAAAATATGATGATATCAGGTGCAGCTTTATGGAAAGAATGTAACAGTATTTAAATATTTGGCAATTCAACATTAGTGATAATTAAATCCTTGATTGTTGACCCACGGAATTTTTGTTAAAATTTGCTTAGAAAAGCTTGGTTTTGCTATCAACAGAACCAGAGTAACTGGCTTGGAATGAAATCTAGTAACTAGATGTCCAGATGAGATGAGCAATTGGTTCTGTAATTTCAGTATATGTCTGGACAGTCTGAGAAATTCCTGTCGAAATAGCCACCTGAGTAGAGCCAATCTGAAGTCCCAGTGTATGGGTTAGTGCCTTGATGAAACCATCTGTAATAAAAAAAGACAGAAATAATAAAAGAAAAAAGCAAGCACAGTGAACAGTTATTAATAGAGGGGGGGAAAAGAACAACTTTGCTTCTTTCACAAAATACTGTAAACACACTGGTATTTCTTACCAGAAACAAAAAAATATTCAGGAAATATTCTCCACATGAAAAGCAAGGCATTAAGCTTCCTATACAACTATCACTACCTTGTGAAGCATTTATTTTTTTTTAGGGTTTTTTTTTTACCTAAAGTCAAGAAGGACTATGAAATGGGATTTTAAAATTGCTGTCCTATTCCAAATAAAAATAACATTGACACTCCAGATTATATATTGATTATATATATTCATTTTTACTTTAAAAGAATGCCAAATCGGTTACACAATCCTCTTGGTAAACCTGTCCAAGCAGGAAACAGTTTTGTTCTCCGGAGCTCTGCTTCACCCAGAACGTTCACAGATGCTCACTTTTTAGCCACGTTGACTGAAAACAATTTTATGTTCTCTGCAAGAGATTTCTCAAGGCATTAACTGGAGTTAGTCTGTAACGGCTCCTCCAGGCTTGGAGAAGAGAATGCTTTCTCTTCTGAATTTCGTGAAATCACGGGAGCATCCTAAAGTTCTTGCCTTGGAATGAAGCACCTAAGTAAGGTGCCGTGACCTGACTGCAGAGCGTCGGCATCTGTGAAAAGTAACCAGCCGGAGCAGGAGCCAAATCACACACATTATCCCCTGGTGCGTCCTGTGACTGAGAAGTCACTTGAATATAGAATCAAAAAAGCAGTTTCCAAAGTATCCAAGCCATGAAACTCCTAAGAATATGAATACAAAAGGCTCTCGAGGGCCACCAACATCTTACTCAACTGCTAAAAGCTGGACAGGAATTCACTAAAGGAAAGAAGAGACTTCACATTTTATTCATTTTAACTAAAATATGACCTCTGTAGGTTTTAAAAAACAAAACCACAGGAATCCAGCATTACTACAGTAGGTAACTGTGGCAGGTTTCAGCATGTATGATTAGATAATTTCTCCACGACAAAGTTATCAGCTATGTTATTTAATTGTTGAGCCAGCAAATGCTTTAAGTGACACTACAAATCGTCCTGTTGTGCAGCCAATCAAACACACACAGTGTTGAATAAAAACATTTCAAGCTACTTATACCAAACTATCCCAAGCATTAAACAAATGCCCAACTTCCTTCCCCCTTACCGTGTGTGCCACTCCACTTCGTCCTTCGCACGCTCCTTGCGAGCAGCTCTTTGTTTCTCTTCTAGTCTCTCTTTTTCTTTGCTAGCCACATCTAACAAACATTTCAAAGGAAATCGGTTACTTGGCAAAGCAGAAACAAAGACTTACAAAAGACAGAAATGAAATATAGTTCAATTAAGCAAGAGAAAGCATTTGCTGTACACAACCTCACTGAACGATGAAAATCTCAGGCAGCAAAAAAACTAAAACTGTCATGATTTCAGAAAAGTTGCTGCTACAGTCGAAACTGAAACGCTGGTGTTTTACTGATCAGAAGCACCGCACTGAGACAGCACGAAAGAACTTAGACTAGGCTTAACAGACAGAGAGAAAGATTTTTTTTCCACTGTTTGGCCACGTGGTTTGTTTTTTTTTTTCCTGACAAACGCCTGAGCAACGCAGCACGTCTGGTCACCACATGTCTTTCCAGACAAACTCCAGAGCCAGAGAGCACATCTGCCAGCTCCCCCCGGGCTAACAAACACGCAAATACACCGTAACGCAGGACAGCGGTCTCGGGATCCACCTTAGGCACATCTGCTCTCCCAGACGTTTCTGGGAGAAAACAGAACATCGGACGTTGTTCAACAGCGCGTTCATTAACACAGGCTGCTCTGGGAATGAGAAACGGAAGACAGTGTCCCTGTATCACCCAACCTCCCTTCAGTCATTCCTCTCAAAACTTACTAACAGGAAAACATTTCCTCCAAACACATACCCATGTTTCCATTCTCCATATTTCTGATATCTGGACGTAGCCGACAGTCAGTGGGAGCTAATATTGCTTCCATGCCCTTTTCCAGCTCGTTGAGGCTCACAGCAAAACTGGTGAAATTGTACATCTTGAAAGCAAAAAGACAAGACAACACACAAGTTAGGGTGGCAAAGCGGCCCTGGGCTCCCTATAATCGACGGATACGACAAAACTTCCAGGAGAAATTACCGAGTCAAATCTTCTCCCTCTGGCCACCTGGAAAGTGAAGTTAGATTCACACAAAACTATTTTATTTTGCTGTTGTTGAAGAGGGCAGAAGGGGAGGGAAATCACAGCTTTCACTTACTAAGCAGTCATTGTTCCAGAGGATCAGGGCAGATTTTCCTCCATATTTAACACCACGATTTTTTTATGAAAAAAAACCACAAAAAACCACAACACACCCACATCAAAAAGTCTTGTTGAAACTACTGAAGTAGTTACTACATTTGCTTGGTTAGTACATGTTTTGGAAGCCTGTCTGCTAACAGCAAGGTCAGCAGAAGGGACCGTGTATCTGTATTTTAGCCACTCTGAGCGCAAAGATCCCGCAGGCGGGGTCGCCCGAGGCCCCAGACTCCCCCTGAAGCAGCTGCAGTCAGATCCTGCTCAGGACAGACACGTCAAGGTTTCCCTGGAACATCACTCGTGCGCCCCTGGAGAAGTCACCGGTGGTAGCAGCACACACACTGATTAAAACCGTTACCTGCGATGAGTTTGGTGGCCGGCTATTTATTCTCCACAGCAATTTACTGCCCGGTATGAACTGCACCGTGTCTTGAACCTCCGGCATATCATCGGCCTCATCATTTTCAGATTTAATAACATCTTCACTCTGAAACACAGCGATAACATTTGGCAGGGGAACAAAGGGAAATTGGACTGTTTCACTTCGAGTTCTATAGTGACTGTTGAAGAATCTCTGTGAATTTGAGATATTAAACACTCTCCTGTGTTTGACATTAGACACTTCCTGCACTTCTGCCTCGCCCCTCAAGTTTGCTTTTCCTCACCCTGTACACTGTTCCTCTCATTTTTATCTTAACATCTTGCTCCTTAGATCTCCAAAGAGTCTCCCACCACCTATGTACAACATGAATGTCTGTTTGGAAAAAATTAATAGTAGTAAATTCACATCTTTCGGAAGTGTTTTCTCTAGCTCCCTCCTACCCCATGCCACAGCTTAATTTTACATGATATGGCCATTACTTCTTCAGGCTGAAATGAGACAATATTCCCCCTTAAAGCAGTTCCCATAACGGCATAAGAACGGTCAATAGATCCTGCCTGCTTTGGGATATTCCTTCATCATTTGCAAAAGATTTGCACAGGCAATTAAGAAAGCAGATAGGCCCTTGTTTCAGTCTGATTTCCAAGGATTTAGATTTATAGTAACTATTATCACTGCTCACTTGCCCACTACAGAGCTTTGTACTTCAGTTTACAAATACAGGGTCTTTCCTTGCAAGCTCCTTTGTTATCAGATGCATGGCCATAATGCATATATACAAAATTAAATGCAGTGTTCTTCAAGAGGCTGTTCTCAGAATCCTAGAGAATCTGACTGTCACAGGACACACAGAGCTACGCTGGGGAACTTCAGAGGATTTCACCACAAGAAATCATTTTAAACCACAACAACCCCAAGGGAAGTTTGACACAACAACAACCTAGAGTAATAGTAACACAATTTTGCTCCCTCCCCTCATTTTCACACCCTTTCTATTTTCTTTCTACTCCCTCTGACACAGCTGACTTATTCAAAACTACCCTATTCATTTAAACAGCGCCTGCTTTATGCACTAGAAAACAGCTCCATATGGTTGAGAGTCTAATTTCAGTCATTTGGTTTGAGTATTCATTATTTTTAAAAGACTCTTTTAGGCTACTTTCCATGTCAACATCTGGTTTACTGTTACACAGCTCCCCAACTAAATATAGATTCAAAAGGAAGGAAGGAAAGAAAGAGTTGATTCTCATAAGATGAACAGAACCTTTTTTTTTAAAAAAAAAAAAAGTAGTCAGAATATAAGCCTGTACCATGACAGAATCCAGAGCCAAAAGCCAGGTCTGTTGTTGCTCTAGATTTTTCTAATGCGAATACTTTTTTTTTTTTTTTAAACATGGGCCATTACAACCCTCCATTCACCACAATTTGACCAATTCCATAAAGAAGATGCTTTCCTTTAATTTCTCACATTTCAGTTATCTTTTCTCCCTGAAGAATACTTTGCCTTACCGGTTTCAATTTCTTCTGCTCACCACCTTTCTTTTCATTCTTTTTGTAAGTCTCATACGTGGCAGGATCCGTGCACCACAAGCATTCTGTCCACTTGCCATAGATCATGCACAACTTCTTTCTGCTGCAGAGAAAGCAAAGGAGCCTGAGCTTTTGCTTCGTATCAAGCCTTCTGAGCCAAGTCATGCAGATTCTGATTTATATTCAATACCCAGCTTCCTACTTCGTTGTATTTTACGTTTCTTCGCAAATTTCTTAGAAGTCAGATGTCTGATAACGCTAAAAGGTTTCATTTTACTCCAGCCTTTCTGGCATTCAGTCCTGCAGAACGCATCCTCAAGACTCACTCACATGTTTTTGCCGCCGTTAAAACGAGTGTGGGTGTAATAAAGCCAATAGTTTACAGTATAGAGATTCAGACTAATGAAACAGGTTTGGGTTTGATTAAAAATTCCTAATAACCATATTCTCATTATTTTAAACCAAAGACTGTGACTGTGACTGTACAACAGGGAAATCAGTTGGAACTACTCTGCATTTTCTTTGGATGCCTTCATTTCCAAGGACTGGAGAGCTTTTCTAATAACGCTTAAAATGATCATCCTAGAACTGAGGTGTTTAACGCCGACACAGGGAACAGAAGCGGGTTACAATCTGCATTGTCCATCACTTGTGGTCATTATGCCAGCACTAAAGAAATGCCACAGTGCTCGGAAACAAGAGAGGCCACGAGGTTTTTATCACTTACTGTTTGTCCTGAATGTGTCCTTCTACTCTGTGAAGCTCCTTCCCAAATAGTCCGCACGGTTTAAAATTAAGGACACATTTATCTCCAGTACTGTAAAGGAATTAAAGACATGCTTAAAGAAGCAAGCCCCTTAATACATTAGTAAGTTTATTTTTTTTTTCATCTTATTCAGCTTTTCATTAATATTATTATGATACTATGCCCAGACCAATGAATAATTTGTATTTGTCAGAAGGGAAAGAAAAAAAAACAAGAAAACAAAGAAAAGACCACCAGACTTGGGATCTACAAAACAAGGTTTCCAAAGTAATCTGAGAAAAATCAAAAGACACTCTGCTCTGAGGCCATGCACCAGTCCCTACAAGCCAACCCTCAGTTCCAAGAGTAGCATTACCTGTGATTTACAATTTCTACTGTTCCATACTGTTCTAGCCACAGTTTACCAATAATTACATTATGTACACAACAGGTTGGATTTGTCCACGTGTAAGCTTCATTATGCCTGTGGAGAATAACAGAGAAATAAATATTTTTCTTGAGTTTGAGATGGAATGTAAACCTGGTTTCAATTCTGTTCACGGCGGTGGCAAAATATTCAGCACTCCTGTGAACAGCCAGCAGTTAACTTCAAAACAGAAAAGAAGCAGACTTCTCTTTGAAAGCCAACAACGTGGTGTATCTAAACATTAGGGTAAGTTAATAAAGTGATATTCCCTTTATTTCATTTCCTTCTTACAGAGTTGACATAAATAAGTTTTACAGCTGCTGTGCTTTTGATTACAGATTCTAACCCAACAGTCTAGTGGTCAGACTAAGCCACTTAAAACAATTTTTCATTTTACCAACACTGCGCAGTAAAGGCTTTGGGACATGAGGAGAGTGACACAAGTCAACAAAAGTCCATAAATAATTTCCACAAATAGGTCACAAGTTTCCACCCGGGTATATCAGGCCTGCTCCAGTGTCACTGGAGCGAAAATTAACTTGTAAATTAACTCTTACAACCTCTTCAGCAAGAGATTTTTAGATAATCATCTTTGAAGAGCCCATAGAATGGTCATCGCTCAGCTTTTTATTCAAGTAAATGTCAAGGAGATCAACATTAAAAAGGTATTTATTTCTCATACTCACTTCAGAAGCTCCAAAGTTATTGTTCCCCGAGGCTCCGCTTCTATACTCTTTCCCCAGAATTTTAGTTTGGGATAGATTGATCCATGAAAAATAAAATCCTTATTGAGGCCTTCAGAATAAAATGCACTAATAGGTGGGTGGTGGCTGACTTGCTCAGATATAAACCTAAATCCTAAATCCTCCCTAGCAACAACAAAAAAGAGCATTAAAGAGTAAATATTTTTCATGTTACAAAAGAGTTACCTGATCAATTTCAAAGGATTTTTAGATTAAACTGAAGGTGAGACTTTTCCTTTCCTAGCCCCATGACACATTTACAACTAAGGAAATGAAAGAAGTTGTACTCTGCACACCTTCTCATTACACTTAAATCCAACCCACCTTCAAACACTGAAATGACTTTCTACCCAGAACGGCATCTAAAGAAATTTCACTTAAACAAGTCATGAAACTGTTGAAACCATTTAGGCAGCAGCATCAGGTCTGACTGAAAATTCTCCTCTCCACTGCACATACATCACCCATTTATTTAAGCAAGCTGGGAGTCCCTCAGACTAACTCCTCCATCTGACATGATCAGCCAAACACTATTTAAATTAATTCATGGTGTCTGCTCAGGAAACGTGTTTGGCGGAAAAACACGGACCGATTTTTTCTCTGAATAATTCAAAGAATACTCTGCCTAAACCTAGAAATAAAACTTCTAGCTTTTATGACAAACTTCTCAAAGATTCTGAGATAGTCTGGGGACACGCATTTTAGCTTTACTCAGAAATATATTTTAGCAGATTTTTTTTTAATAGCACTGAATAAACAACCAAACTAGCGTGAGAGCCTGCTCTCTCAAGAACATCAATAGCCCCAGCTCGCAATTTCAAGTAATTATTACCTGGTTAATTCATAGGTTTCTCCTAACAGCGGGTTAAATGGTTTGCCAGTTCTCTCCCACTGAGAAGCTACGGCAGAAACTGCAAAAGCGGCTACAGCCTATAAGCAAATTAAGAACACATTGTTATGAGAAAATTACATTAAAAGTCTAGAGTTTAATGTAGTATATTTGTGGCACATTACAGTGTTTCATTATTCTTCCAAAAAGAGAGTGCTATATTTTGCTCAAGGCCAAAACATTTGTAAGCCACAGGATAAGTTACAGAGAAGCGGGGAAGTATAAGTGGTTAATAAGAATCTCATTTCCAAAAGGAGTTATTTTCTGTAGTAGATTTCGTCAAGTTACACTCTGCCCCACGCTTCTCCACCAACCTCTATGAGAACAGCCTGGTTCTTTAAATCTACTTTCCCCCTATTTTAACTGTTCCCCACACTCTCATTGGGAACAGAGTCCTGCTTTTCCTAGTGTCAGGCAAGCACTATTCCTTACATGGGTGGGATTACCTGCAGGTACAAATGACACTTGGAAGCTCCTGCAGGCTGCTAAGTCGGGGTATGTAGTACACAAACACAGAATACAAGAGACACATTCCAGCTTCACTTCAGTAAAAGCAGAGCTATGAGTAATACCCGTATAACCTAACGTACACAGCCACGGCTTCGCCACATTCAGTTCTTTGTTGTGATATCAGCCAGGTACTATATTTCACTCTCAACAACCACCAGTTTTGGAGAAAAGAGTGATAAAGCTTGTCTTTGTCACAGCAATTTTTCATCCAGCAACTTAATTATGGAGCCACTCAACAAATCAAATTAGGGCAGCTTAAAGCCAAGAGTTCATCTTCCCAACACATGAAACAGCAAAGAGTCAAAGCTAAAGCAGTCCTGGAAAAGGGCCGAGGTCCTTGGGCATCGGCAGTGGTGGCAGCCTCACCCTAGACTTTTGGCTAAAACTGTGCACAGCATCAGCTGTGAAAGTGTCAAAAACATCTGATACAGCCACTATGAGAGAAGAACCTTGTCTGGACGGACAAGTATGGGCATTCTTATGCTAGCGCCAGAGAAAGAAATACATTCAAGTGAGAAATGATCTTAAAATTAAAGCCTCTAGGAGAGAAAAGCTTCTTCCGAGCTAACCAGAAGGTGGGAGCTCTTACTGACCTGCATTCTCTCCAGGGGGTCTGCATGACTACAAGCCTTATTAATGAGGTATATATGTTCCATATATTCTGTAATCCGCTGAAGGAAACTCAATGGCTCATTGAAGACAATAGGCATCGTGATCTTAGACAGCTCCTAGGTAAAAAAGAAGTTCATTTCTTAGACCTGACACGAAGTTAACAAGTGACAACAAAAATCTTTAAAATAAACTGCGCATTGATTTATTTCTAGCATTCTTCAAAATACATTTAGCAAGCCTGTAGCTGAAAGGGACTGGAAGCACTGCAGAACCCTACTAGGAGCCTGAAAAAATACACTTCAAAAATTGTACCGGCTAACCTAGTAAATTCAACGAAAATATTATCTTTTATTCTGTGGTCTAGATAAACCAGAAGAGGTTAAAATTTCCATAGGTAGCAGCAATAATGTGCCGACCGCCTCTTTCCTGATATTTAAGTACCACGCATTCCTTGAAATCCTCACACACCTATTTGCATAAATTCTAACAATTTTACTGCTGTAACCACAAATTATTTTTTGAAAGGAACAGTTACGTAAAGAATAGGACTTGAATTGCTTTAAGAAATTTTAGTGCTCTTATTTAAGCAACCGGTTATTTGCGTCAGAACGTTTCTCGTTTCGCACGAGATACAAGACAGGCACGAAGTTCACAGAGACTTCCAACTCCCCAGGTCTTTCACTATATTCAAGTAAATTTGCCTGTTTAATTAAAAAGTTGCACTCAGGCCTGAACACTAAAGCGCTTAAAACTGAGCGGGGAAAAAAGAATGCCATTAGGAACGCCACTCCACATGCTCCAACAGCTAAAGAAGGTAAGGAAGCAGTCCCATCAGTACATTAATGCTGAGATTTAGAGCTGTGCAGTTTAAGATGATGTTCCCTACAGAAAAAAAAACAAAAAAACAAACACACAAAAGGCACGAGGTATTATTCTACATCTTAAGATTTAAGCAATAAAATTAACGAGTTGAAGTCAGAAGACCTAACGTCAGCATATTTGATCCACAACGTACCAGTCCGATGCATTTTTTTAATATGCTCCACACACTAAAATCGCTTCTAGAAAACATTGGGGCCGGTAACGATGTCCTGTAATTGGAAAATGAATAAGTGTCATTATCAGACCCTTAAAAACCAAGACATTATCATTTGCAGGTACTAAAGTAACTTACAACGGCAGCAAAGCATTAACCTAGAGGTGACAAGTGAAATGTCTTTTCAGTTCCAGAGAATTAAACTCTTCCAGTGAGAACAGCCGTGTCCCAAAAGACAGTCAGCACGTACTCACTCCTCATTTACTACGTACTACTACATGTTTACCTGTGTCTCTTAATTCCATTTTCTTGAATCTCCGTCTCTCCATTGTGCTTTCCACTCCTATTGCTTTGGTGCGGATCTAGATCAAGCATTTCTGCGACTTTATGATTTGCTTCTGAAAAGTCTCCCGAAGAATTGTCAGAATCAAAGCCTGTATGAAAACCATGAGGCAAGAGTTTTCTTAGGAACCTCATTACACCAGAGTGCCATTCACATTTTGTGACTCTCACAGCAGAAGTACACTTCTACCGAGATATTTTATTTTAAGGAAAATCAGAGTGAAAAGTTTGATTAAGTGACCTAATTTCCAAGAGCATTTAGAGCCAAGTATTGCATTAGAATCAAGCATTCTCAACTCATTTTTCACACTCCTGAATATAAAACCAATTTAGAACCCTACAAGCTCTTCAATAGCTCCTAATCGCATGAGCGGTATTGTCTCTTCTTCAGAGCTGCAGCGTGATCACAGTAATTTTGTTCAGTTACATAGTTTTCCTCAAAGACCTTAAAAAATTTAACTTTGCCTGTTAGCAGCGTAAGTAAAAACAAAAAAAAAAAAAAAGAAAAGAGCCCTGTCCCTACCCAGCAGCAAACACCCAGGCTACTAGAGGAACAGAAAGGAAGGGTATCTAACTTTTTGGCCATCCATGTGTGCAAACCACGTGACATTTCCCTACTGGTTACCAGAAGAACCCGTGGACACCAGATGAATCATTTCCTGGGCTCTACAAGCAATCCCAGAGCACAGCCTGCAGCAGGTGGCTCCATCTCCTGTGACCCACTTCCACTGAGTGGGGCAGCCAGCGACTGGAAACACAGTTCTAACTAAACGCCAGCACTCCCAGTAACAACTTGTTTTGAGCAGCTTGAACCACAAACCAAGTTAAACCAACAGGAATCGCCAGGAACACAAGCTTCTATATTCAAGCAACTCTAAGTGCAAGTTGGACTAAAGCAACAAGATTTTAGCCTAGTGATTTTACTTTTTTTTTGCAGCCACGCTACTTCCACACGCACACTTAGAATAACAAGAATTTCTTTTTGCATGTGCCTTCAAATTGTAAAAAAAAAAACTATTTTATGCATACGCACACACATGCACTTGCCTCTTGTCAATGGTGCGACTCAGCCCGGCTGCAGGAACGAAACAACTGCTCAAAACAAGTAAGAACCAGTTGCAGCGTCAACGCAGGACACCCTAAAACGATGCGTTAACACAATCCCCTTTCACAACCGTCAGAAAACACTGATCGTGCAGCGGAACATTTCTGTTTTAAATAATTCAAAGGGTGTTAAATCCTTTCCGAGTGCCACAAGCGTCAATTCTTCATCAAGAACCAAGTGAAGACTTTCGTTTCCAGCTTCTAATTTAAGAGTCAAAACCCAAAAGCAACAGGAAAACACACGTATTTGCTGGCCTGCAGCCCTTGCCACGGTTTTAAGGAATCTTAAGTTTCTCTTTGGCATCTCCAAGCGGGTGCTTTTACTTTGTTAGAGCAATTCAGGAAAGGCACACGTTCAGAAAGAAAAAGCTGCATTTTTTCTTTCCAGGGATCCTGACCAGACAATAACATTCAGAACAGCACAAGGAAGCACCACTGATAGGATCTTGTTCGGTAAACAGCAGCTGTAATGGGCGACGTCACGATTTAAACCGTCTCCTACATTTTGATGTCACAAGCATGTAATTATACAGCAATAACCACACCTTTGGAGTCTTAGTACTTAACTGGAAAGTATGATAGTCATATAGATATCTATTCAGGTCATTAATATGAAGATTACCCTGAAATACTCGTCTAAAAAAAACCAAACAAAACGAAATAGCCAAACAAAAACCAGTCAACCCGCAACAAAACTTTAAATAATTTTCAAAATGGCATTTCTAACCACGTATTAGGGGTTTTTTGGGAACCTGTTATAGTACGAGGAGATGGAGAAGGCAAGTATCGTAGGGCACAGCAAAATAACTTTTATTAGTGTGACTGATAAAGTTGGAAAGAACAGATGAGCTTTCTGGTACTTGTGCCCTCACCCAGCAAGCTGATGAAGCTCACACACCATGAGGAACAGCATCACAGTTAATGGGCACGTCGATGAGATAAACACACCTAAATTTAAAAGTGGAACTTCATAACAGGAATAATCAACTGGCCTGTAGGGGAATAGTTATACACAACGTTACTGGAATTACAGTCTTGACATTGTACCTGAAACCTTGTAAACCCTATCAAATGCTCATTATTTTTATCCATACTAGTCTTTCTGGTTTTACATGATTCAGAATTGTTTTGCCCCGTTCCTACACAGCACCATGGGAATTTAGATTCCAGTGTATGTATTTATGGACAATAGTACATCACTGGTAAGTAAACAAATACAACTCAAACAAGAGCTTTGCACAAGAGCAACAAAAATTAAATCCCTGCTCCAGAAAAATAAGATACATGAGAATTGCAGAGTCTGCTTTATTAGAGTGTACCTCCACCTAATTACTTTAAAAAAGCAAACAAAAAAACCCACACCCAGAAACCAGCCAGCCACCAAAGAAACCACTAGTACATAGTCAGATAAAACCACTAGACTTTTGACCTTAAGTATCAGCTGACTTATCCACTACAAGCCCATTGACAAAGTTTTAAAAGCTGTTTCTCAATGAAGTTCTACGTACTACAGTTTTGTGAAGAACTATCCAGGGAATCTTCCTCACAAAGGAAGTACTGATCCGGAACAAAAACAGTTTAATGAAATGATTTGTAAGTTACAAAAAAAAAGCCTTTCCCCAACTCCCATTAAAGCCTCGAATTTGCAAAACTGAGCAGGTAAGTTTTACTTACAGGACAGGTTTTATAGGGATTTTAGCCTCACTAGGAGTGAGGATAAAAATGAGAATTTAAGAGGGGGGTAGGGAACCACACACAGAAATAAAATGCCAAAAATTAGCTTAATCAAAAGGTTCCACTTGTGTGTTAAGGGTGAAACAAAAGCTTTTAAAAAGCGATTTTCCAAGTCAAATACTCAAAGTCGGGCACCAACGTTCACCTATTTCAAGAGCTTAAAGAAAAGTGACTTGCCAGTGACTCTAGTTTTCTTAGCCTTCTTCTTCCACATCCTGCAAATGAAACAAGTCCACGCAGGCTGTGCCACACGTCCACCTCCGCGCGAGCCCAGAGGCGCACTGCTCTCTGAGTCAGGTACCCGGAGACAAGGGTAGTCTTGTCACTAGTCACTCGCGTGCAGTCAGCAACTTCCTTAATTATTAATTAAGTTTCGTCACTCCAGATGAAGGGAATCAAAAGAACTCAAAGGGAATCAAAATAGGATAGTACTGAGACCCTGTGGATCTAAAAGGGCACGAGGAATAGGGATAAATACACTGGAAGCGTAGACAGCAAGCGAAGCAGGAGGTAATTTTGTCCTTGTGAGAAAGCACCGTTCTCCACTTTTCAAGTCCTTCTGCACTCTCGGACGAGGTAGGCTGGTCTTTCACGACACCTGCAACACTTAACTATTACAGCAGAATGTGTCAATTCAGTTCGATGCAGACATTATGAAAATATATAAATTTGGCAGCGGATACCTCACTTTCTCCTCCCACGTGAAAACAATAGCTTGCAGCAAACAACAGCCAAGCAATAGGAAACAGAAGGGCAGCATCCTCACAAACACACCAGGCTGGTTTAACCTCATGGACAGAGAACAGATTTCCATGGAACTGCAGGGTGATACTTCAAAAAGCAACACTAAACTATTCACGCTTGTCAAAAATAAATCACCTTGGTAATTAGCCAAGAGTTTTCCTGTTCCGTGGTAATCCTCTCGCAGAACACTTCGCAAACAGACTGACAGAAGCACTGAATTATACAGTTCTGATGGAGCAGAACCTGATGGCTCACAGTCTTCAACATGTCTGCGATAATATTAATAAACCCAAGGTGACACAGGCTAGAGGAGGGTGACCAAAGTTGTGTGCTCCCCATCTCACGTAAAATTTCAAAGGATCTGAAATTCATCAAAGCACTGACCGCTTGACCTGACCCAGTTACAGAGAAAACTACCTCCCACGTTTGAGAAAAAAAGCAGCAGCTGTGCTGCTACCACAGGTAACATTCCCAAGGGGAGGACCTCATTCATGACGTAAGGAGGTCAGGTGTCCAACTCATGCGCAACGCTAATAACCTCTGGATGCAAAGAGACTTCTCTCTACGGAAACCTTTAACCGTCACTAACTTGATTCATCACCTGGTCCATCCTGCACATTTCCCAGTGTAGTCACCACCCAGTCAGGGGCAAACCATCTGCCAGGAGGATGATTCCCAACCACGCGGCGTGCAATTCCATCACGTGAGCACGTCCTTTGGCTGTGATGGGGACAGCGGCAGAAAGCAAGAAACTTTGCAGGATTTCAGATATTAAATCCACCACAACAAAGTCCAGGGCTCTCCTTAGGATAGATACATGTTCTAGAAGTGGATGTCACCTGTTAATAACTACGGCAAACTTGTGGCTTCCTCAAGGAGTGAACTCGCATTACCTCAAAGGAGGCAAAATGCAGAAAGACATATTCACAGTGGTTCTCAGCATCGTACTTAGTATGACTTGGACAAGACACAGCTACAAAGAGCTAGGTCTAGGCTTCACTAGGTTTGTGCAAGAATTCCATCAAACTGCCAGCATCTTCTAAAGAATCTAGCTAGGGACAGTCCCAAGGGAGAAAGAACTTGAAACAAACTATTCCAAACTTAGCGCTCCTCTTAAACCAAGTACATTCCTCCCTGTGGAAGAATTAGATTAGGACGGGACAAGGAGCACTCACAGAACCGACGCATGACATCCCACTGCGGAGCAGAGCCAGACACGGCTGCAAGGTACAAGAACATCTCGTGCACGACAGCTCTGAGCTGAGTACCACCTTGAGCACTTGCAGGGAGAATCAACCTTTTGAGGTTGAGGAAAGGGGAAAAAGAAAAGGAAAGAAGACGAAACCAGAGGGTTAAAACTCAAACACTCAAACACTGCGGGCTGCGTACTTCTGCAGCAAGAGAGAGAGGAAAGCATCAACATCAAAGCTGCATGATGCAGACCTCGAAGTTAGGGGCGTATCTCTGTTAACCTCTTTCGGTGGTGGGGTGGGGGGAAATAAAATCTACTTCATTTACGGCCATGGTCCTGAGCTCTTGGAATTGAAAGATGAGTAAAGAAATACAGCAACAATCCGTTGTGTTTTCAAGATTTTTTACGGTACAACAGTCTGATCTGACAGATGAATGTGGAGTACTACCCCTGTCAGCCCTAGCTAGCACGAATGCAATCCAGATTTCCTACCCCCTTTGTTTACTCCTCATGCGAATTTCCAACAACCACGTCTGAGTCTTCATAACCCACTTGTATCTACCATGCTACTTCCATTCCTTCTGTTTCATGCTTCTCATTCTTCTATTTTCATTCCCAGGACTCTACATCAAGCACTCCACACTCACCATTGCCAGCATTTCTCATTTCACCTCTATTACAGGATTTCTGAAGAGATGTTTAAGTGGAAGACTTTAAAGCTGTCTGAGATCTTTACAAGGATTATTTTATTTTTTTTTAATCAAAATACTTCAAGCATTTTATTTCACCACTAAAACCATATAAGGCTCTTATAAATAACAATTCATTCTTCCTAGTTCAAAGAAAAGTACTGTTTGACACACTGCTCGAGTGTGAAGTGATTCTTGTTTGCTTTTCTAGAAACGCCACTGGATTGCAAAGACTTTTGGCTCCCTTTCTTGAGAGCATACTTTACAGTAATTTGTTTCTGACTAGAAAAACATTTTCTACTTCAATTCTTCGGATAAGTTTTCCACTGAAATATAGAAACTAATAAAATAACAAAAATAAGCCACAGAAGATAGCTCACCTTTCAAAGGGTCTGAAGAGCATTACTTCTCTATTAAACTACCTGCATTTTACAGAAAATGAAAGCAAGACTTGGCCACTAAAGGACTGTTCCAGCAGTAAAATGATAGCCAGCATTAAGCTTTATTAAAAACACCCTCACTTCCAAATCTGAACCTTTCACCTTCTTGGAAGGCAGCACTAAAAGTTTTACCAACAGCAGTTTACTTTTTATCTATTTATTAACAGCAACATATTCCTAGCCCCTCACCACACACACAGTTTACAGCTTTCTTTTTTTTCTTGTCTCCGTGCCCATCACTCACCCGTGACGGCATCATAAAACTCTTCTTCACTATTCATCCTTCAGCGTGAAATCTCTGTCCAGCCAATCCAGCTTCCTCTAACGCATCGTTGAACTCGATTTAGAGATTAAGTATCTGTGCGCCGTCGTCGAAGTCTTCTTTTGCAAATACCCAGCTGCTTTAGAAGATCTATTTGACAAGACAAGGAAACAGAATTAGCAACTTCCACACCTCTTATGTGCACAAGCATGCAGATTTGACAAATACTAATTTTCCTATTTCTTCTCATGGTAAAAGATGGATTTTTGCATTCATAAATTAACAGCTTTCTCTGATACCAAAGTCACTCTGAAGGCAAATACTACCTATCACAGGAACAGCGGATGTACCACACCAGACTTCTCTCCAGTACATCATATACATTACTGTGAAATATATCTTATTTACTGCAAATTACATTTCGGGAGAGTACAGCTAGAAGGAGCAGAGGACTGAAGGAAAAAGACAACTGCCAAAACAAAAGTTCTCCTTTTCAGCATCTTTAACCAAGAAAGCTGGGAACAAGGAAGTGAACCTTGCGCCTCAAAATCTCACTGTTGTATAAAGATGTTGGGCCCCCCTGTACATCATGAGATCAGTACCTAGAGACCCTAAGAGACCCTTTGTCAGGCTACTGCTGTGAACTCTTGAAGAGACAAGTGGAGATTTTTCCCTCTAGAGGTAGCGTGTAAAGAAACGCCAAACTTTTTCTCAGTAAAACCAAGCACCCTGCAAATAACTTACAGATTTATGAAGCATTCCAGCACTACTTTACGGATAGACGAAATTAGATTTTTTCCAGATGGTTGGCAATGGCATAACGTAAATATTTTTACTTCACCCAATTTTAGTCTAAGGAGAATAACCAGAAAATTTCGCTTCCACTCTTACAAACGTTCACCTGGTACCAACGGCGAGCCAAGTACACAATGACAAACGACTGCACGGCAATGCTTATCGATAGCTCCTCCAAAACAACCTCAATCTGTCAGCCTCAATTTTTTATGATCCTTGAAGATCCCGCTGCTTTTGTGACAGTAAGTTTTTCCAGAGTAATTATAACTTGCACAATTCCATTCCAATTAAGAGAAACAAAGCCAGAAGCACGCTCTACCCCTAGCGGAAGAGCTTGCCATGTTTGAGGCCAACTCCTCCTTCCTCGCCGCAATAAATCAAACTGCATGATTCCTCCTGCACTTCAAGTCTTTTTACCTCAGAGCCCGGAATGTCTCACACACACAGTCCTTCCACTTCCCCATTCAGGAGCAGGAGCTAAAATAGCCCATTCAGGAGGAGGAGCTAAAATAGCCTATTCTGGAGCTCATCTAAATTAATGAAAGCAGTGTTTGCCCTGAAGTGTTACGTCTGTCAAGGCCAGATATTTCAATTTGCCACTTTTCTCTTAAGAACTCCATATTTCCTTGCCACTGTAAGACTTTATATTGATCTCTGCATCATGGCAAGTATCTCAGCTTCCACATAATCTTAAGCAATTTCTTATTTACGAGTCCTCACGCCCCACAAGGCCAAAACTTTATACAGCTGCTTCTCTTGCCTGTTGCTGCAGCGCTGTTGCAATTGCTCTCAGCTGGATGAGAGTTTCCTTCCCTTTTCCCTGGGCTGCTCTCCAGTCAGAGGCTCCAAACCTCCTTCAACAAGTTTCTGACTTACTTCTGTCAAAGCGCTGCACTTCCCTAGGCAAGGACGCAGCAGCAAAACCCATTAACAAGTCGGATACGTGCACGTCTGAAGAATTCCAGCGTGAGGCTCTCAGCAAGCGCTCGCCTTGCGCACGGGAATGGAGTAGCAGCTTCACAAAGATGCAGGCAGTTGAGGCCACTAGCAACCACGATGCCTCAGAATCAAAGAAAGGGAGAAATCCTCTTAACTAATGTTTAGTTCAAGAGTAGCAACCAGCTCAGATTTCTGAGTGAACTGAACGGCAGAATTGATATTTATTCTAAAGCTGTGCTGTAAGTACAAGTCTGTGTACCCATCCCAGTGTTACCTTGCACAGCAAAGCCAGTCCTTGACTCCCTGAAAAAAAAACCAACAAAAATCCATTCATACCAAAGCTGCTGTCACTCTTAAGAGTTTTTCCAAACTTTCCAGCCCCACCAGCAACATATCTGGAAGTATCTCTTCCAAGGTCTCCAAATATGTCACATCTATGCAGAAAATCTGTCCTTGAGGATGCAAGTATGTAAACCATTCAGTGGGGGTGGAAAGAGAGAATCCAAAGAAAACTATTGCTACAGAAAACAGGAACTCGACATCTCAGGATGACTGTTCACCCCAAAAGCCATTATCGCAGCCCTGGAATGATTCCACTAGTTTGTCAAAAGACAAGATACACTAGAGGGCTTCTTTAACCCTCCAAGATACTGTATCCTTGAAGACGCAAGACACGCATGGTTTCAGTTCTCTGCAAGTACTACACCCTTCTAGTAAATCAGCAGCCAATATTCACAGGAGGAAACTTGTACATGCACGAGATACAGGCTTCTCATCATCAGTGCTACAATTCCACTATTTTCTCCATATTTTCTTGCATCTTTTTTATGTTTGGTCTCTGTTTTTTATTCAAGCTCTTGCAGCAGGACTATCACATAGAGCTCACATGGTGGGACTGTGTTCTGAGACAGCCTGACATGTATCTGCAAGAGGCAAAAAAAAAAAAATCCAGTTCAAAACCCCTGCTCAGCTCAAATGCAAAGAAAAACCCCTGCTCAGCTCAAATGTAAAGAACACACATTCTCAGGGTCCCTGTCAAAACACAACCACAGAACACAGCAGTTTGGAAGCCCCAGAGACGCTTTGTAACAGCAACTCCAGTACGCTCTGGTCTTGTATAAAAGGCATCGAGAAATAAAAATTCAGACTTAAGAAAACTGTCAAGTTATCTTATAATTAAAGGTCTTAAAAAAGGCCATACAGATGGATGCGAGTTTCCCCTCTTCCCCTCTCCTGCACAATAGTAACTGCCTCACAAAAGGACTTGTGGAGTGGAACTGCACCCCGCAGCAGTTTGACCACAATGAACCCTTCCAATAAAAACACCAAGTACAAATGAAGTAACCAGTATCAACGACTTAACTGAAATCAAATTTTGCTGTGTTGTCCTTACATGCACCTCACACCACTCGTTAAGCTTAGCGTTACTTGAAAATGAAAGTTCAGTCATGCCCCTGCAAGTCACACCCAAGCTTTGTAACTATTACCTAAAGCACAACATATTCACGGAAGTCACCTTAAATAATAGTCACAAGTTCTCCTAAGGTGCTAGGAGTATTTTTAAAAGGATAAAGTAATATATTTTGCATCAGACTTACACTAGGAATAACAACACTCTCATCGCTTTTGTTTTTTACATTCAGTTCTTTCATTTATCAGAGATTCAGGCAAACTTGCATGTAGCTGAACATACAACGGTAACAGCATTTCACTTTCATGAGCTAAAAAGCCAGGATTAAGTCCTTTTCTCCTACTAAAAGCAACTGCAAAAAGTTACTTTCAGCTAGGTTGAAATGCCAGAAGCCAAAAACATCCTGTTTGCTTCACATTCCAACCTGTGTAATCTGTATTTCCTCCTCTGTGTCCATGATGTACACAAAAGAATTCACTTACACACTGCAGTTAACAGCTTGGATCAAAACTGCCATTCAAGGAAGGCTGCAATACCAGGACCAGCTGCTATCCTGAAAAATCTTCCACAAAGCATAAACATCACATCACGTTCACACCTTTTAGTCCTACGGTGTAGACGAAATATGAAATCTATTTAGATATTTTCTTTATTTTTGTAATAGACTGATTTCCCTACAGGAGAGCTGCTATTTTGGAAGCTCAGCCTGAGAAACAACAGATGAAAGCATCCCCTAAAAGTATAATACCCATCACAACAGTACAACTTCGTAATTGATTGGCAAACCTGTACTGCAGACTCTATTATCATAGATTTTGCTCTTCATTTGCTGTACTAGGTCATCCAGAATATTCACAATACTATTCCACTCTTTGAAATTACATTTAAAGTGAGTGCCAAAACAATTAAGAGAAAGCAATGAAGCTTAACATAATTTATTGAAGCAAGTCTTGAACAAGTCATTTGGGCAGGACCTGGCTTTTCTAGTCCTTTTGCCTATTTGCATGCCAATGCCTACAATATAGAAAACCAGATCAGCCAGAGTTAAGCTAAGTGTGGAAGTCAAAAACTTCTAAGAGCTTCTGGTATCTTCAAATCAAAGGACCAACTACCACGCTGGTAGCTTTGCACCTTCTGGTAGCTTCGCACCTTCGTGATGTTGTAAAGCCATCCATGAACAAGTTAAACAAGGTGCTGCGCTGTCCAACAACATAATTTAGAAATGTAGATACCAATGCTGAAACAAAAATGCTGTATTTGTGCCAAGCAAGAAACCCCAAAACCTGAACAGGTAAAGGATGGAAGTGTAAGTAACTACGAGCCACAGGGGCACCGAGTCTGTTTTGTACTTTTGGTATCAAAAGGTCTCAGCGGTGCTGCCCAACTAGTCAAAAGCAGGTTACTCATTAAAACTCCTTTAAATTCTTACCATTTATCAGAAAAGGTTCACACTTTTCCTGTATGACTGATGAGTGCACACACAGCCCTTTTCATAAAGAACACGAGGATGTTTTGCAAAGGCAAATGATGAAATCACGCAGGCGGTTGCAATAAATGCTGCAGAAACAAGAAAATACCTGCACCACGTCCACAGCACAGCTTCAAATAGGTGTGACAGGGAGAAGGGAATTACTAGGATTGACACACTGCCCTCCAGGAGTACATCTGTCACAGACAGAGAACGGACAGAAAGGGCTGTCCCTGAACACACGTGACACACCGACGGTCCCAACACGCACTGAGCTGGATTCCCGGAGGCTGACTCTCAGGAGAAAACGTGCTTCTCTCTGTGATCCTCACAGCCTCGACGCAGAGAATGTAACTATTCATACCACCCACACCACACCGACAGCCACGCAGGTCCCATGACGAAGGAAGAACAAAGTGGTACCGTACCGTACCTGCCAATCAGCTGGTTATGAATAATGCCCAGGCGCCGCATCCAGCTCTGCTTTGAACCCGACAGTGACACCTACCAGGTGATCTGGCCTCCAGTTACGCTTTCAGAAGCTGAACTCTGCGCAGACCACGGGGTCCCCTACAGGCTCTCAGGCCCCAGCAGAAGAAGTAATAGAGAACTCTTTCCCCCAGACACAGCATCAGCAAGATCAGTCCCAGACTTCGCACAACTTCCACCTATTTTAAACCACTTCCATTTATTTTTAAAATCGGGGCAACAAAAGTGCAAGGCTTCACAAACCGATTTATAAAGTATCGAATTTGCTCACCACATCCTGTGACACGCGTGTGAGCGCCCATGTGAGAGGAGATGCACAAGCTCATTGTGAAGAGGGGTTCTACTTCCAGAGCTCCTCTCTGAAACCAAAGGTGTGGAGACCCACCACGTGCCAAGCACTCTCCACACCTACACGGCACACGAGGCCGTGGACACGACCTGTAACGGTCATCCGTAACGTCATTTCGTTTTCTTACAGCTCCATCAAGCACTAACAGCTGAAACACCCCGTGCCGTTTCTCTGGGCAGTTAGCAATCCCTCAAACTCGTCGCTGCAATATCCTTGCTCCCTCTCAAATTCCACTCAGCAGGATGAAAAAAAAACCCAAAACCAATCAGCTTATGTCTGTGTCGCTAAGATCCCCTGGATCCTCAGAATTCATACACCAAGTAAAGAATCCCAAGCACTACTATACGTCCTTAACAGCCTGGAAGAATTTAAACATGCAATTATGATCACTTGGTTCATTCAACATAACTAGTTACACCATACTAGCTTGTTCTTTTATGTCATTCCCCAACAAAGTCCCAGCTGGTTAACCTAAAGTTACTCCTCCTTAAAGAAACATTTACATTTCTACAGCAAGGTAAGCATTTACAGCTGGAGCAGTTAATTGGACTGGAATGCGGTTCAGCAAGCTGAGTTTTGAAGTCTGGCTGGTGACTACAGCTGCAGTTTTATTCCTCCAGACCTTAAGCTGAAATTTCCCATCAGGCAGCAATTCTGGAAAGGCGGTGCTTTGTTGACACCGTCCTGCCACCTTCACAAATCCTGTGTTCTTCACTCAAAGCACACGTTCTAGCTCTATGAGACAGAAAACACCAGGTCCCTTTCATTACACAGACACTGAAACTGAGATCAAGGAACATTTATGTAAAACCAAACACGGAAACTGTAAGCAGTCAGGAAAATAAACACAGACGTTCACCAGCGTGAGCAGGTAGGGTGTCAGAAGTTCAAGACACTGGAATTAGTGTCAGCAAGGAACCGATGAACCGGCACATCCAGCAGCTTTTTCACATGCCTAACCAGGTTTTGGTGGGCATGCACTTCCACAGCAAATTTTGAAACAATATTAAGTTTATTAACTTGAAGGAGAAGCAAGAAAAAAAGAAGGGGAAAAGAAGAGTCACTTCAGGCCTTCCTCACAAATAAATAAAAAAAAAAAAAAGCAAGAACTTTCTGACAAACTGCACATAGTAAAACTACTGCACAAGTATTGCCAGGGGCAGGAAGAGAACAGGAAAATCCCACAAACTCTGAGAAGACCCTCAGTTTTCAGGGTTTTGCTTTTCTTTAATGGGTCAAAAGGGCACAAGCTCCATTTAAGAGAAATACTATTGAGAGAATTTAGAATTAGCTCAGTACAAAGGAAAACTCATTCCATGCCCCGTTTAATGCACCAAACAACGTATGTAAGCAAAGAGCTACATTTCCATTAGCTTGATATCCTGGCTTCAGGATGCACCTTCCATCCAAAAAGAGACTCCAAAAGAGCCAGTGGGAGATCAAATATACACACTCCTCGTATTAACACGAAAAATAATAAATGGAGAGGGGGAAAAAAAGAGAATAAAAACCCCCAGTCTACAGCATGACTGGTGGAATAAGAGCCAACCCCATCTTCTTTTGAGTTGCCAGCTAAAATAAAACATAGCTGTAGTACTTCAAGGGACAGAAATAAATAGCTTGAAGTAGAAGATAAATATTCATGTGTTTTTGCTTCATACACATCTCCTGAAAGCATCAGACTGCAGTGTTTCATCTCTGAATGAAAGCTTCAGCAAGGATGAATCTTAATTGACTCATGAAATGAGGTTACCAACGACACTGGATCCAAGACATCTATAAAAATTAGCCAAGAAGTCAATTTAATTGGCAATTTAGATACCTCCTGTAATTATTATGCACTTAAAATCTCTTCCAACTAGAGAACGGCTACGCAGGTGGCAGAACCTAGAAGAGGATCTTACGTACCAAGTTAGATTTTGTCTCTTACTCTGAAGTCTGAATGTGATAACGTCTTCCACCACAAAGTCTTGGCAAGATGAAGCTCACCCCGCATCCACAGTAAGAGAAAAGCAACTTCTTAAGTCTGACTGCTTTTTCATCTTTTTTTTTTTTTTAACTTCTATTTAGCTTTCCCCCCACCTTGACTTCTTAAAGCACCTTTGTGTCTCCCCCCAAGTTTTCTTGCTTTTGCTCTTCCACTTCTCTCCCACACACCACGGAGGGGGGACATGTGGGGGGCTCAGCTGCCTGCTGGGGTCAACCCACAGCAGGACCAAGGCAGCAAAGCATCCTAAGCTGATAGTTCAGCTGAACTTGGGTTTAAAGTACTTGAAATAACGATGGCAGCAAACTGAACACCTGAAAATTTAGCTCTGAACATGAATGAAACAGATTTACGGCAGAGAGAAGCACGTTCTGTTCTCTCGGGAACACAGATGACTTTTTTGGTGATATTTCACAAGAGTTGGAGCCAACTGAAATGCTACAAGTCTGGTTTGCAACTGAGATCAGGCTCCAGAACTTGTTTCTCCACCAGAACAAACCTCAGTAACTGTCCCACACATTAAGTATCGTGCCCAGCACAAAGCTACGGTGCTGCCGCAGAAGTATCATTTATTGAATATCAAAATTGTAAAGATGAAACTGGGCTGAAAATCCCCTCAGTGTGTAGTGCTCAGTTACCTACAGAACCAACGGCCACCCCCAGTTTCACTTCAGCCAAAAATTCTCTTCTACAGCCAAGGATATTGGCTCAGAGAACTTCTATCAAACCCTCCCAACGCAAAGCATTCTACGGTTCTACGAAACAAACAAACAAAAAGGCCTGGGAAACTTCATTCCAGCAGACTAACGCAAAACACATCACTGCAATTTCCACAAAATCTTGTAAATGTTATTCTTTCTGACACTACTTCAACACCTGAGACATTTTGCCACCTGAGAGCATCTGGTACAGCAGTCTTTGGACTTTGCAGACTTCCCTTTCATTGCACAATGCACAATTGTGCATTTCATTGCACAATTCTAAAAAAAAAAATCACAAAACTCTGCTTTATGTGCCTTCTCTATCCATGATTCACGATGCTAGGTTTGATCAGGACTCATAAACCAGCTCATTTCTAGCCACACTGTTGGAAAAAAAGTCATTCAATACTGTATTGTAAAACTAGTTACTTCTTAGTAGTTTCCTAAGGATTTGTTTTACCTTAGTTGTAAGAAACAATGTGTGAAGGAATCAATAAATCCAAGTAGTGGCTTTGGACACAAGAATCAGTAGATGTATAATTAATCATTTAGGAACACTTCTCTTTGAGCCAAAACTTACTTTGAAGGTAAAAATCAAATATGTTTGAATATTTCTCATCATCACGTAACTACTACAAATTGATCAGTGACGTTTATGAACGTGAGGACAATTACAGCATATAACACCACGAGAGAAAACCCCTAGAGCAGTACAAACAGTTACAGGTTTAAGCTTATAGATCTCCCTAATCAAAAGCACTTTTCCAGCTTTGTCTCTGTGGACTCTTTCTCTCTGGGCAGGCGTAGTTTTACATTTATTCTGTACAAGGTCATTTTCATGGAGGCACTTAAACAATTATAACAGCAATCATCTTGTAAATAAAGCAGGAGGACAACAGCTGACTAACCTAGTGCAAAGCCCTACAGCGTAAGAAACTACACTTTCATGCCTACCAACAAATCCTCACACACTCAAGTTCTGCAGCGTGAGCTCCTGCACATAGCTAGAGGACTATTTGTTAAAGAGTTTTAAGATAAGACAACAATTTTGCAAAAGCTTTAGAAAGTCAGAACCTCTACTATGGATGAATTTCCTTCAAAGCTGCATTTATAGTAGATATTAATACCCTTATGCTGGAATCCATTAGGTATGTTTGCTGCTGTCAAGAGCTTGAAACCAAACCAAAATAGGAGAAAATGCAGACAAAAAAAGCTTTGACTTGTCAAGACAGGACAAATGTCTCTAAGAGTTCAGTTTTAATAAAGAATCTACCTAGCTATCCGCTTGGTAATGTTAACCCACTTGGATAATCAAACATTGTACAGTGCTCAGAAAAATGCTTATGATAAAATAAGGTCATGTAGAAAAAGCTATCTGCACTTCTAAAGACAGGTACCATTTTTGTTTTACTATTAAACAACCATTCAACAGCTTCATTGACATGCAAAACCTAAAAAGAACCTGTGCAAGGAGGGGAAGTTGTTCCAACAAAGTTCCCACTTTGTCCAGTGAGCACAGTGCTAATCAGACCACAATGAACAGGCTGGCGAGCGACTCCTCCGTAGCTTTAACCCGCATAAGTTTTAGAGCCGAGAGCTATGAAAGGGATTCTCGTTCTCTCTTCATCACACCAGTACACGTAGGGAACAGAATCTGGATCGGCCTCTGCTGCCTCAGTGGCTGGAGCTGGTTTGGTCTGAAGTGAGTGACGTGAACCACAGGCACCTCAGAACTCAAACACCACTTCCAAACTTTCCACATCGCCATTTGAACTATGACTAGAATCAAAACCCAACGAGCTAATGACATTAACAGATTCTTTTGGGAGCCCTAAAAAAAATTTACTCAGAAGAGTGAAAAAAAAAACCCAACCTTTAAAATATAACAAAGTTATATTCCAAGAAATGTGTCTTCACGACCAGCTATCACAAACGTGCAGACTCCTTCGCAGTAGCCCAGAGGTTGACAGCGTCCCAGCAGCCACAGCCCTCACCTCATCGAAAGCTCCGAGCAGAGCAGCAAAGGAACCGAACCCAAACAGAAACGCCACAGACTGGGGTTTCCATTCAGTCCAACACCAAGTACGGACGTTACGTGTCCAACGGCGCAACACACAGTTTAAGTTTTGGACTAGAAAAACCAAGAGGGCCAAGATTAAAAGGGCCAGATGTATTTCTGCAGCTGCAGGCACAATTCACCTCTTGTGCACGCTCCCGGCAGATCTATAAACAATCACGGGAAGACAACGCTATCCAGCGTTTGCTGAATGGAGGATGCTGTAACTTACTAAAAATCTGTCTCATTAAATTATGTACGTAATAAAACATACCCAAATAATCTAAAGGATCCGTCTAGACGAGCAAATGAATTTCCAACTGTAACAGCACTTAAAAAAAAATAAAAAAATCAAGTTTAAGTAAGCTTAATCTATTCTTGTAACTTATTGATCCTGAAAATTAAGACATTCTTTTTGTGCAGCGAATCAACAAACTTTTGAAAAGTATAACTGAAAGCAACGGTAAGCCACATTTGACACATTCTAATTGCTTACTGCTCTCATGCAACTTGCTATTAAGAACCTTTAAGAATACAAAGTAAATAATTGCATCATCATACACTCTTCTGCATGGTAATTATTAAGAATTTGAGGATAGAGATAATTCTTTACCTCTATCTTTCCATCCTTTAATTCCAAGTTCTACAGCAGCCTATTCCATAAAATACTAAAATCCACAAAAGAATTGATACAATGCATAACCTATATATTTTTGCAACAGGAAACGTATCAAAGTCCCGTATCTTTCAAAGTGGCAGATCCAGGCTGACCAGCGTGTTCATTGCTCTCACTTTCCAATTTATTCAGCTCACTGAAGATGTCCCTGTGATCAGCGGCATATTCAAACTCAGCAAAAACATTCAAGATGTTGAGCGCTCCACATTTAACGCGCATTCTTTGTGCGCCTGGTTTTGTGCATGTCTTCCAAAAACGTAACAGAACAGAGACTAAGCATTAAGCATTTTATAACATCATATTAGCATCAAATGCAGACAGTTCTTATACCTCCCTGACTCAGGTGACAAAACTGATGCTGAGTGAAAGACCGGAAAAAATGCCAACTTGCAGTCGGAAGTTCTCGTTATCAAGTAGCATGATGCAACATTGCATCGTTCAAGGACAAGTTACTTCAAATACCAAAGCTAATGAATTACCTCATTAGAAATTCAGTGTACTTGCATGCAAATCCTGCTTTCAAACAACAACAACAAAAATCATCTGACTGGCACTACAAACAGCGATTTAAAAATATAGGCTTATCAAAGCAGAAAAAGTCTGATTGGGACATTTTCCAGCCAACACTAAAATAACAGAAAGCTAAGCTTTCCACCTTTGTTCTAGGTCAGCATGTGTGAAGTTCACACAGTAGAATTCACAAGAAGAAAGACCGAAAGGAATACCAGTTTCAATCACAAGACCTGTCAGGTTAAGTACGTATCATAGAAAGCAGCAACAGTATTAAAAATGATTCAGAGGAATAGTCTAATAGTGAAAACTGCTCCCCACGACCAGTTACCAAACCAAGCACATCCGCAGAACTGTCAGCACACAAACAAGGATGTGCACCGCGCCGCTTCTCGGTATTGCATCAGCTGAAACCTTTAACCAATCCAGTCTTCAGCTGCTTGCACGCATCGAATTTGTTGTCTAATCATCATTTTGTACCTTGAACTTCTGTTTTTAAGCTTCTGTTGGCACGGCTGAAGAGCTAGTTTTGGAGAAAAAAGGCATATTTATTCCTGGACAGCAGATGTCTCAGTGTTGCCTTTCGAGCATTCCCTCAAGTTACAAGTTTATTAGGAGGTGCTGTTGGTTTGGGAGAGCAACATTAAGAATCGCTCCTGATCTTACCCTAGATTGCCCTCAACTTTCTGACACGTGGTCAAACATCTGTGTGACTTGACAACTATTTTAAGAAAAGCTATGTTTACAGTAACTGAAAACCCAGGGGGTTACTTCAGGGAAAATCACTGCTCGGAATTTCTTGCTTCCCTGCGAGTTTAGCCAGTTCTCCTACTTCCAGCCCACGATGCAGCGCTTTCTCTTTGGAAGTTACCCAAGTCACTGCTTCCAGAAATCGCCCCGAGGTCTCAGAAGTCCCAGAGCATACTCGTACAAAGTTTGTTAAGACGATACACACGCTGTTGTCCCCAGATGTCAATGTGAACGTGGAGTTACTGAACTCCAGAAGGCTAACTTGGAACGAAACTTATTTTTTTCTCGCACGCACAAGCTTTAAAAAAGGAAACACTACGAGAGGAGTGGTACAGTAATGCCAGTTTTCACTGCAGAGCCGCATCTCCTTTTTCCTTTTTCCTTTCTGAAATCTCAAATAACAGCTGTGCATCTTAATTGAGAAAACTCACAGTAAATGAAAGCGATATCTGCTTGCGCTCAACTTGCTTTGGCAGATACTTCTGAGGGGAAACACACGGCTACTGCAGACATAAAAAACGGCGATTTCGAATCCGCATCTGAAATTTCGGCCTGCAAATGCTGCAGAGTAACAAACTGCTTCCAAAAGGAGCCCTGAATCCAAACGTACAGAGAGCAGGAACACGATTAATACCCAAAATAGATAAATGGCAACATAATTTATACCTTTGTTACCATGCAGAAGTTCTGGTGGCATGTTATTTAAAAAAAAGCCTTTTTTCCTGCTATTTTTCCCATCTCGCTTGTCTCCCTTTCAGGAGCTCTGTAAGAGAAACATTGAGTAGGTAACTGAGGAATAAATTAAAAAAAATAAATAAGTTTTTAAAAAGCCAGACTCAGGTAAATCCTGACTGCGCTTCAACTGTGGCCTAAAAAGCCCCTCGGGGCTCCCGCACTGGGCTGAAGCCGAGCTCAACGCTCTCCTCTTGGGAAACGTCGCTCTTGGGAGCGTCCTCGGTTCCTTTGCTAAACGACCCAACTCCAACAGCAACCGGGAAATTAAAAAAAAATTAATAAATAATTCGGGGGGGGGGGGGGGGGGGGGGGAAGACAAACTACAACCGGGACCGACGGAGCTCCACCGACCTGCCACCCGCTCCCTGCGGCACAGCGACGTCCTCCGGCCTCCCTCCCCCGGGCCCCGCAGCCCAGCCCCCCGCGGTTCAGAAAGCGGCTCCGCCGCCCGGCCCCGCGCCTCGGGGCAGCCGCGGCCGGGGAGCGCCGCGCCCGCCGCACAGGCCCCGCAGCGCCCCGAGAGAGCAACCGAGCCGGGCCCGGGACCCCGCGCCCCGCTGGGGAAGGGGAAAGCGGCGCCGCGGTGGCCGCGCTGCCCCCCGGCCCGCTGACCGGCCGGCCGGAGGCGCTGAGGGGAGCCGGTAGCCGGGGAGAGGACCCCCGCGGCGGGCTGGGCCGCGCCGCGCCCGGGCGGGGCTGGCGGAGGCGCTGCTGCCGTTTTTCCCCTCAGCGGGGGCACCGCTGCGGCAGGTGGGGGGAGAGGCGAGGCCCCCCCCCCCCCCACCCCGCGCCGAGAGGAGGGGAGGGGAGGGCAGAGCGGGGCGGCGGGCGCCGGTGCAGGCGCGGCGGCATTACCTGACACCGCGCTCCCGCGACGGCCCCGCCGCAACACCCGCCCCCACCACGCACACCCACAGCCCCCCCCCCTCCCCGCCGCCGCGCACCGGCACCGCTGACACCGAGGCGGAAGTGCGGCCCTCGCAACGGAAGAGCGACGCGACCCTCCACCAATCCCTGAGCGAGGCGTCGCCCCGCCGTCGCAGAAGCGACCAATCAGCTTCTCCGCCCGCTCGCCCGGAGGCGGGGCGAATGCTAAACGGGCGTGAAAACCTCACAGCCGCGGGCCGCGCCACTGCTGGGGAGACAGCTGGCCAATGGCGCGCGGGATGGGCGGGGATATGCAAATGAAGAAGGCACCGGGATTCCCCTCTGCGCGGGGTGGCCTCACCGGACGCTTTTCAGAGGGGACGGAGCGGCCTCCGCTACACAAATACACCAGATTGTGCTGGACCGACATCGGCTGGATATGCTTTGTGAGCTTAGTGTATCGTCTGCCTGCTGCAGAGCCTGAGCTCTGGTCACCATAACCTTTGTAGTACAAAGTTTCCTCCTGACTCAGAGGCGGAGAAGAGGGAGATTTTCTGCTTATTATTACTTTTAGGCGGTGTGGATGCGTCCCAGGTGGAACTCGTCGCTTGGGAGGACAGTACACGCTGTAATTTTCTGTGTGCCGATATGAGTTTAACCACTTTTGGGTTGTTTTTTTTAATATTGTAGCCATCTTTAATCAGGACACTTGTCACGTGTAGGCAACACTGCTCTGGGCAGATTAATGGATGCTTGGAAATCCCAAAGAAACGGTCAGCAAAGCCAGGTCTGGTGCCTTTGTGTCACCCTGAACTTGCACTTGTTCATGCACAACAGGTAACTAGAGGCAAGGTCATAATAGTCCCCTGCGCTTCAGAGTAATTCCTGGCGTGTAAACCAATTGAGACTGTGTGTAGATGTTGATGCAGGTATCAAAACAGTGAGTCAGGAGTTTAAAGTTAATTTGACTCATGACATTTCTCACAGATAACACCTGTTCTTATTTACCTTCTCCTTTCTGGCTCTGCACAGTGCTTTTCCTTCACAGGCTATTCCATGATGAGGGAGATGTGAAACTCTTCTCTACTGAAATGTCTCCCTCCCTCCCTTTTCTTACCTACAAGCTGAAAATCAAATGAAATCTCATTGGATCCAGCAACAAGGACTTTTAAAGGAAAACAAAAAGCATATCCAAACCTAACCAAACTGATTGCAAAGCGTGCACGGAGGGAGGTGCTTCAGGAGATCAGCAACAGAGATGACCCGCATCCATCCAGAGGAGCCAGAAACCAATCGGTCTGGATGAAATGTCTCATATCGCTAGCACAAAATGACCTATTCATACAATTTCTGGCCGTGGTATCTCAGGAAAAGGTACAGGATGTCAGGAGCGACCAGCGTAAGAGCGAACAAAATCCACTCTGGAACGATGAGCTGGAGCCTGAGTAAGGAATGATAGGGAGCGAAGAAGGCAGATGAGCCACAAAAATATTTATCCTCAAAATTACCTTCTACCATTGATACACTTAGTGCAAAGCAAAGACAGGAATCGGTGCATTAATCCTGTAGCAACGACCCGGGAGCGGTTACCTGCTGTAGGCACCTTGCAAGGAAGGGCTGTGGTCATGATGGGGTTTTTTATTCCACCTGCACTTGCGTAAAGCACGTTGTCAGAGGCGCAGCAGCAAAAATAGGAACCACTCCTTTGCTGCCTGGCTCCCTCCTGCCCTCCCCAAAGCCTTCACCTGACGCACTGGCTGTTGATTCTGGAGTATTACTCACCCCTAAATGAGCTGACGGCTCCTGGCCATCAGCCACACGCTGACAGCATACGAGACACAAATTAACAGTGATAATTCTCCTCGCTCTGGCACAAATGTAAGGTTTTAAATGAAATCTCCCCCGGGAATTTCTCACGCACGTTGAGCTCTGAGGGTGTCTGTCAGTCTCTCTGGATCCAGCCTTGCAGAACCTACGTTTCATCCCTGCCCTCACCCAGGCAAAGTTGCAATGCAGGCGGTGGTGTTGGACTCACCTTTAGGGAAAACAAGTTTTTGGGAGGACAGGAAAAGTTGTATCATTCCAAATCTGCTTCTAAGATTTTCCTGATTTGCCCAGAAAAGTGATTATTTTTTTTCCGGTAAGGCCTGGTTCAGCAACCCATTGCTGGATTGCTCGACATTATAGGCTCAACATGAAGCACAGAAATGTTCCTCTTGCAGCTTTTAAGCAAAGGCCCACAAACAGAAAGTAAGTGTCAAATTATTTTCTGACTGAACAGGGCTTTGTCACAAGTAAGCGGCTGATCTGAAAGAGTTCTCTGAAAGGATAATGAAAAGAAAAATCCACTGATTAGATGACCAAGGAATATTGAATTTGTGTAACTTTACAGGTCTTAACTGAAGGCGTGTGCATTCAGAGCCTGTCACACAAACCATTCTCCCAGGCATTTCGTGAGCACGTAAATGCCCGTGCTTCATGAAAACAAGCCTAATTGACAGTTTCTTCTTCTATTAAATGTTCAGGGGCTACTCTCTGGCAATCTAGGATCACCAAACCACAAAACTGGACTGGGAGAAGAATCTAGCTCCATGTTTGTCTCCCTCCTGTGTTGGCAATGAGGGGAGAGAGCAGTTACCTTGTAAAGGAAATAGCACGGAAAAAATTGCCTTGCTGGCAAAAGTTTTGCAACGTTAAAAATAATTAAAATGGGGTTTTACACTGGAAAAGTATTGAGCAACTGTCTGAGGCATAGGTGTAACCATCAGCTCCACCTATAATAAATCCAACTGTTTCCCTCCTGCGGAGAAACGCAATCCAGTTAGAAAACTGATCCAAGCAAACCTGGTTACCACGGCAGATTTACAAAAGCTAAATTGCAACAGAATAAGGGCAAAATGGGAAACCAAATCCCATTGATCCTGTGATCTAGAGATAACGCAAGGAAACGTGGTGGCACATTATAGCAAAAGTACTGATGGCCTTTCACCGGTTGTAGGTAGGCACAAACGAATGCCTCTTCTCTCCTCCTCCAAATAAGCTGGTGGCCATAAGCACCTACTTCAGTCCCTACGTGTGTGGGCAAGTGCTCACCTCTGCCATGGGAAGCTCTGTTCAGACGACTCCTTGTCAGAAAACTTCAAAACCAAATTGATTTGTTTAGTGAGCTCTCCAGCATCTTCCGCCTGGTCCCTCCCCGGTGCTTCGTCTGCAGCGCGAGGTTGGGGTCCCCAGCACACTGAGCCCCACAGCCCCCCGACTGCTGCCACAGGGAGCTTTGAAGGCTCAGCGTTGTCCTTATGGGCTGAATGTGCTTGGGGAAAGAAAAAAAAACCCAAACAAACAGGAATATGCTCCTGTTTATCAACAGCTTCCCCTCCCAGGAGCACAGGGCTTGTCCACACTTGAAAGCTAATTTGGATTAAGGGAGGGTGTGAATTAAAAGTGAAAGAGCAATCCAAAAATATCTCTGGGCAGATAAACCCCAAGATACCGAAAGAGTTGATTAAACGTACCGTCACTAATTGCAAAATCAGGGGAGAAGGGAAATGTGTGCTCAGGAGAGAAAGAGGTCGTGCATCCCAGCAGCAGCAGGGACAAGGCAGGTTTGGATTTACCCTCAGCCATCAGCCACGGGGACATGTGGATGTGGAAGTGGGATGTGGGGAAGGAGCAAACCCCTAGAGCAGACAACCAGGACTGCAGCCAGGAGCACAGCCCACCCCCAGCTGGTGACACCGGCTGGCGGGACAGCAGCTCCCCAGCCCAGGGCAGGTACCAGCCCGAGCTCTGCCCGGGTGGAGACGGGGTGGTTTCCACATCCTGTTCGCTGCAGCTTTCTTGTTAAATATTAATGAAATATTACCAGATGGCGCACCCCTGTCACGCCGTGCCCGGGGCTGTGCAAACATGGAATAAAAGGACACTTTCTTCCACAATCCAAATAATAAAGATTTCCTCCTGTAGCCTGTCTCTTCAACGTCTATTGGTGGTGATAGTGTGTTTCGAGCTGCTGGCACTAAAAAAAGGAAAATATGGTGAAAGAGCTAGTGTCACAGAAATTTGTTTAATATAAAAACGATATTTAAAAAGAAGACATTGGTAACACTGATAAGGCTTTAGTGAAAAACATGGTAATGCTGAAACCACGTGAATTTAAACCAGAATCGTGAAGAAAAGCAATTCAAGAGAAAAAAGAATCCATAAATAATGAGGAACATGGCAAAAGCTGAATAAGTAGAAATAGCCGGTCTGTTAAAAGGCTGAATAAGCATGTTCTTTGTAATGGCATGGAAAGGAAAAGACACAACAGCCTGTATCCTCCGCTTCAGTGATAATTGCCCTGGGAGCTGCAGCCATTCAGCTGAGGGCAGCTCCGAGTCTGAGCCCCTGCTCTTCAGTATAAAAAGTTTTGAAAGTCCCTGTAGTCAAAGCTGTGAAAGCTTAAAAGCCAAATGCTGAGGGTACAAGGGGTTTTCCACAGTAGTCCAGAAAACTTCTTGAAAAACACGCTTTCCCATAAAGTCTAGTACCTCTGCTGAATCCTGAGTTCTTCTAATTCCAGATATGAGTTCTGGTGCTGGAAACTCCCGCTCCTGGATCCGAGTAGAGATGAGAAGGAGGTTGTACTCGGGATAAAAATAGTCGGACAGAAGTAGGTCGCTTCCATAGCCCATCTCACCTTCCACAGGATGAAAGATCACTGTTCTCTTGGAGATGGATCAGCTTTGACTCACAGCCTCAATCCCCCCACACACACTTGCTAGGGTTTGGGAGGCACCAGTGGGGGACACCAGAGCCCTCGTGGAGCTCAATTTTTAGACCTCCGTTGCCACTGGTTTCCCACGAGCTTCATCTCTGTTCCAGGAGCAGATCTGCAGACGCTGCCTTCACCCAGTGCCCTTGCACCGTCGCGCTGCTGCCGGTTGATCTGCCAACAATCAATGATGCTTTATATCCTAATAAAGGTTTATTTGTCAAACTTGGCCACAAGAACGTCTTGCTTAGAATTAATTACAATGTCTGGTTTTAGCTACGTGTACGGCAGCATGTCATGTTACCCTTGTAGTGTTTTGGACCAAAGTTTGCTCTATGGATGGCAGCACTTACATCAGAGGTTAATTCAATGGCTTGTGTGATGCTTTCTTTTTGGAAATTCAAGCCAATAGGAGCTAATTGTACTTACTGATGCAAGATCAGATTGACGTGTGAGTGAAATTTAACCTGAGTGCTTCCTTAGTAACTCGTCTCTGTCTCCAGGACCTCACTTGTCACAAGCAGCGGAGCAGGGTGGGTGTGCACGGGGCAGGGCGAAGGGATGCTCCTCACAGCCCACAGTAGAAGGGATATTTTCCTTTGGATGCTCCCTGTGGCAGGTGAGAAAATCAGATTTCTACTGCCCAGGTCATATGGATGTCTTGCTGATGTCAGAGAACTTAATTTCATTAAGTTATTTACTGAATTAGGTACTATTAATTCAGTAGCACGTCGTTTCCCCAAGCCAGCACCTGTTCCCTCTTCATTTTTGACTGTGGATGAACGGGCAGCAGAGGAGGGTTTCCTGTGGGGAAACATGTATTTGCTGAGCGCTCCTGCTAACACATCTGCTCTGTGCCTCACAGCACGGGGAAAAGCTGCCGGGGCTGGCAGAGGTCACAGCACGAGGACAACTGCGCTCACACCCCGGGTACCACCTCCTCCTGCCACAGCGCAGAGCTCAGGCATCCACCAAACATATGCAGTTTTGCAAAAACTCCCAAGCTTTTAACCCTACCACTTGTGGTTGCCAGCAACACATGGAAAACCAAAAAAAAATACCAACGAACCCCAAACTCCTCACCGAGTATAACAGACTATAAGCTTTTTTTTTTTCACTGATACACTATAGACTGTTCCAAAGCAATTCAGCACGTTGTTTTCTTCAGCTTTGCCAAGTGAGCACCTTTGATCCAGTAAATATTTATAGAATCATAGAATCATAGGCACATATTGCTTGCTGGGACAGTCTCCCATGCTGAATGTAACAAAGTCTTGTTCACTGGTCCCTAGGCAACCACTAGAACAAACTAATTAGTAACTACAGATTCACACACCTCCATCGAAATAAGGTCCAGATTAATTTTATGTTGCCTCAGTATCTTCTGTGCTTGAAAATTAACATCTAAACTTTTCCCAAACCAATTATGCTGATTTAGAGATTGGTTTTAAAAATAAGTATAAAAAAGGGTCTCATCATGTAATTCCACCAAAAAAAAAACCCAAGCAATAAAGTAGACAGGATATTTGAGCATGAGCAAAAATAAAAATCAGGTTCTGTCCCAGATCCTGTTCCACATGGTGTGGAGAAGCTTGGCTCTGGATCTGAAGTCTGCTGTACAAGCAATGCCCGACAGGCAGACAAACTAATGTGACTCCCTCCTCAGCTTCTGTGTCAGCTCCAGCTGACTCGATTTACTTTCAGCCCAGAGGAGGAACTGGGAGCAGAAAGAGAAAAAGACAAAACCCACCAACCCCAAACTTCATTAATATTCACAACGATTATCCTTACATGTTCAGCATTATTTTTGTCCAAGGGAGCTCTTTCAGGAAAAAAAAAAAGGAGAAAACGAGCCCTTAGGTGGAAGAACGGCCGTCAGAAGTGAAGAAAGGACCCTGCTACGGAGGACAGGGCTGTATGACTCTGTGTGTTAAAGTACCACGGATTGTTTTGATTACTGTATGTCTATTCGGTAACAGAAAAGTAAGGTGGACCTAGTATGGGCACCGTTCAAAAAAAAAGAGTTATTTACCTAAGTGTGCTAAATGCGAAATTAGATGTCTCTAAAAATGAAGGCAAATTGGTTGAATGTGCGGCTGGCAAGTAACAGTTCTCTCACCCCGACGGTGAAAGAAGGCTAAAACCCCTCCTTGTCCCCATTTCCACGCAAAACAATGATGGCCTCAACCCGAAGCACAACCCACCTCCAGCCCAGGGAGCTGTGCTGAGGGTAGGTGTTCACCGTAGAAGAAAATACAGCCGCAGAGCTTTGCAAAAACAGAGAAATGCCCCCCCAGGGGTCTGCCTGGCTGGCTTTTCCCAAGCGCTGAGCACGAACACCGGCATCCCCAGCCATCCGGCCCCTCGGCCGCGGCCCCGGCAGGAAGGAGCCCTGCCAGCTGGCTGCCTCCTAAGGGTTCCCAGCGGCGAGAAACCGCTCTGGCCAGGGCCCCTTTCACATTCTGATTGATTCTTCATTGCTGGGGGAGAGCACCTGGCTAGGAGGGGAGGAGGAGAAGCCGCCTCACCTGTGCGTGGCTGCTCTGGATGCAAAGCACACTTGGGTTTTTCAAGCCCTGTCATTGGGAAGCAGATTTTGCTGGTGCTTTCTCGTCTTTTACACATAGGGAGGGTTTCTCTTTGGCCGACAGAGCTCGATTTTGGCTCCAAGCGTGGCATTTACACTGGCCTGAATAATGTCCAAGAAGGCACGACTCACAGGAAACTTCTAATTGACCAAGATGTGATTCATTAGTAGGCTCACACTGTCTGAATTAAAACAGCGCTACAAAAAAATCACTGAAACCCCCAGGGTGTCTGGCAAGCAAGCGCCCCAGTAACCCTGCCCTGCTGGTGGGGGATGGCCAGGACTTCTTGCAGGTCTGTCGTGGTGCTGGAGCTGCCACAGCCCCTCCGGTTCAGAGCTGGGGTTTCCCCACGATGCAGCTCAAGCTGGGTCCAGCCAAACTGTCCTCCTTCAACAGCTCTCCAGATGCAGCCACTTGTTTTTTGGCAGCAGCTTTGCACAGACCAGAAACAGCCCTTCTCTGGGAGCATGGAGGCAGAGAGAGTGAAGACTGGGGCAGGAGGCAGTGGGGTGAGGAAGGAACGATGACCAATGAGCCTCAGATTTCTCTTAAGTCTCCTTTAAGTATTGAAAAGTCACAGTAAGGTCTCCCTAGAGCCTTCTCTTCTCCAGGCTGAAGAACCTCAACTCCCAGTTGCCATAAACACAGAGCATCAGCTCCAGAAGCACAGAGCCAAGGTCTGGGAGGATTTCACGCAGTGGAAAGGATGGACCTCAAAGGGAAACCCAATTCCTGCCTCCAAATTAAAGGCTGGAATGAGGCTTCTTGTGACTTGCCATCATCTCTGCCTAGGACAAAACCCTCCACTCGTGCAGGCCCTGCCAAGAGGTCCATCTCTTTCCCAGTGTATTTCTCTTCCCATCTATTCAACACAAACTCATGGCTCTGGGTGCATGACCCCAGACTGTGGCTCTGTGGATATCCCACCACTGTTCACCAGGCAGCACCAGAGCAGGGTCTCCCGTACACCTCTGTGTGAGTGCAGGCAAAACTAAACTTACGGAGGCAACAGGAAAGCCAGGCAAGTGATGGGGACCCATGGGGAAGACGTTCCAGTCCACCAAGCGTGAGCACTGAAGCATCCACCCACCCCTCACTTGCTTGTGCTGTACAGGGTCCACTTGATGATGTCCAGCAAGCTCAGCCCTCTATCCAGTTGTAGAGGGGAACAGATAACTCCCAGGAGAGGGATATTGTGAAACTGGGCTTTCCAGATTTGCAAGCACCGAGGTGACAAAATGCAATGGTTGGAAACTAGACAAATAGCCATCCCTGGCAGCGCTCGGTTCAGCACTGGGTGCTTTTCTAGCCCAAAAAGGGATTAGTCCAAAGCGGCCCTGTGCCAAGTGTTGGAGAGGAGACACAAGTGCCTCTTCAGCTGTGGCGAACTTTATCAGGTTTTCAGCAGGAAAAAAATATTATCTGCTCACAAGAGCAGCCTTGTGAGGCTGCCCATGTTCTCATGGCTTCAGGCAAACAAAAGTGGAAGGGCTTTTTCCTATGTTTTTTTTTATGTGCAGCCGCTATTTAATGTAAATGTACTTACCAGAAATTGAATAACTCCCACGTGAGTAATTTTATACCCATCCAACGTTTAAATTATGAATGCAATAATCTGCAGTGCTACGAGTTACAAGGCAAGGCTAGAATTCCCGAGGCAAGAATAGCCTATTTTTAGACTTTTCAAGCTGAAACCTTTACTGGATGTAGAAATTTCCTTCTTTCTGCTACCTGGAGTGTTAACTTGCATTCAAAGTGTCAGGGTTTTTGGTTTTCAGACCACCTGGTCAAACAACAACAACACAAACCTGCTACTTTCTGCCACCCGTCACGGAGGAATGAGCACAAGAAGGAAGCCCCGGTGTGTGGCTCTGCAGCTCTGCCCGGGTAGCTGATTGCCTAACGAGGTTACTCTGAGACCACAGAGAAATGATGAAATCAGTTGTTTCCTTCGGTGACACCCTCTGGCTGGGACGTAACGTGGCTCAGGAGTTGTGTCTGTGTCTTCCTCGAGCAGGGGCTGTGCTAACCCTCGCCGTTTTAGTCCGTGTGGCTGGCAGCAGTTGTATAACGCTGCTGTCTAGAGATTTCAGAAAAGGCGGTCCTGACTCATATTTGCAATTGCCATCTAGATTCATCAGTTATTTTCTTCTCCAGTTTGGTTTGCTGGGTTTTTCTAGGTTTTTTTTTCATATTTTAGGGACTTTCTGTTTCACTTGTTGTTCTGTGTGTGGTACTCAGGAGAGACCAAGACACGGTGCAAAGCTCTTGCTACCCGCTTGTGCGTGGCAATAGCAGAAAATAAATGAGAGAGAGAAAAGGATCAGACACACCCCGATAACCAGAAGCTCCTTTCTGCTGGGCATCACTAGGGATCTTTGTCATCCAGAGCACAGAAGCAGAACTGTTTCAGGATGAGCAGCTCAGAGCTGGATCCCTTTTTGCATCACCTGAAGGTGTATATCAGCAGGACTGGTAATAATTGGTAGGTGAGATGTGATGCTTCTTCCAAATCAAGACCTTAGAGTAATGCCTTCTATGCCAAGCTCTGTCTGGGATTGCAGCAGCGTCAGAAATCCCAGCCCTGGTGCTTTCTTCTCCAGACAAACCACTCCATCATCATTTCTTAACTAAATACTGCCAAAATGGGAGTGCTAGAACCAGCTCTTCTGCCCAAATCCGGCTGTGTGGCTGCTCAGTGGCAAGAGCTAAGCACTGTTATTTTGTCTCTGAATATCATATATGGACTGTGTAGGGAAACATGCTAAATCTCTGTAGGAGCCCAGGTCCCCCAATACCCCATGAGAGCTCCAGAAGAGTAGATGGACCTTAATTTCCTCCCATGTGCAAAAAAATGCACTGTTTTCCCCAGCTTTGGTTGTTCTTGAGGAGGAAAAAATAAATAAAAAAATAAAAGATTGTGGCAAATGGAGATGCAATTCATTTAAAATGTCATCTTTTTTGAGAAGTAGCAGCAACAAAAATTACATGAAGATCAAAGAGAAAGGAGGCTGTACTCGGGGACAACTCAAAAATGATATGGGGCAGTTGCTGAGCAACTCTCCAAGGTAAAGTATTATTTTCTGGTACCTCCCCCATCCATACGATGGTGTCTAGTGTTGGTCAAAGAAAAAGTCCGTGTGATTGTCTGAGTACAATTAGACCCAAGGTTTCTGCAAACAGCTTCTACCAATCAACCAAGAGCCATTGATCTTACATCTAAAGCACTTATTGAAAAATAAACTATGCTTTTTTTGATCTAAACAACAATTAAGGATTCTTTTCTTCCTTTTTGAGGCTTGGTAAATAAAATTCTTCCATCAGAACTTGCTTAATAATTATTCTGGGCACACAGTGGACCAAATCCTGAGTGCGAGGCAAGGCAATGGCTCAGAAACCAAAGGCCGGTTTCTTTTTCTCTGATCTCCTCTTATTTTTGTTGAAATAGCTATTCTTTAACCAGGCATTCACACAATTTGGTGCACAATGCTAAATGCATTCCCATAATCCCAGTAGCGTCTGTTATCCACCTAGAGCTGCAAAGCACATGTGCCACGGGGACCTGCCTGCCTCAGAGTGGTACCCGAGGATTTCAGCTTTCTCCTCCCGTAGCGGGTTCGTCCCTGTCCTGCTTTTCCACAGCTGCTCAAGCTCAGTTCCAGATGCAAAAATGCTTTTGTACTCCAAGAAGGGGCAGCAAGTACCCATCCGTGGGGATCCTCCATCGTCAAGATTGCACTGACACTATCAGACAGCTCGTGGCCTCGGGAAGAGTCGGGAGGAGCAGATGCTGTGACAATTCCATAGCAGGGCTGGCACCTCACTCAGGGGGTTGCCGTCCTTTGCTTCTGCTGAGGTGTCTGGGGAGCAGATGTTTAGATCCCTGATAGCCATGGAAACATGTCACTGCATCTCATTTTGTCACAGAAGTGAATAAACTTGAGGCTCAAAGAAGTGAGGAATTAGCAAGACTGCTGCGGGGCTGGTGCAGGCGAGCCGGGCAGGGAAGCAGGTCTGTGTGTCCAGCTCACTGCCAACACACATCTGGAGCATGAGGCCATGGTCTGCTGCCTGAAACCCCTTGTCACACGGGGAGCAACACAGGGGAAGAGCCTGGAGCTCTCCTGATCTCCACCCTCGCCTGCAGAAACGAGGGGACCACACTTGTCCATCACCCTCCTCAGCTGGGCAGGATGGAGATGAGACCCAACACCATGCTGTGCACCCCACTGGGAAGGGTCCCCATGAGCATCCCCAGAGTGGGGTCAGCCACAGGATCGGGGACCAGCTGAGCCTTCCACAACACTTCTCCGCAGCAGATGGACCCGAGGCAAAATAGATGCTCGACCCACGCCGACATCAGTGCAGCATGGCTTGCCCTGCTATTTCCCAGTGTTTTTTTTAAAAATATCCCTTTGAAAGCAGCGCAGCCAGCTCAGCTCTGCCTCTTCGATGCTGGCAGGCTGCCACCCTGTAATTAAGTCTGCTGCTATGTCTAACGCTGGTGGCAGCGTTTCAGGGCGGCGGCGCGGAGGCTGTGGGAAACGGCACAGGAGATCAGGTGGTTGCGGAGCTGTGTGATGACTTAGACGTTCAGGCAAATGTGCCAGAGTAGTAGTGTCAATATTACCAACCTGGCAGATCAGATCGGCTGGTGAGCACAGATCCAGCCAGAGCACGGAAAAACTCCTTTGCCTGCAGGGAAGAGGGTGAGCAGGAGCAGAGAGCATTGGTTTGAAACCCAGCTCCTCGTTTCATGGCGAGGGTAAGTGCTCTAAAGTCCCCTGGTACCAAGGCTCCTGCCCACAGCGTAGAGCCAGCTCAGCAGACTCGAAGCCACTCACTGATGCCCTGTGCTCATGGGCAGCCTGCACACCAGGGGCTGCCACTGGTCTGTGTCTGTTTAAACTGAGCTTCCAGCCCGGGTGAGAGAAGCAGGGACTGAGCAAGGTGCAGATTTAGCATCATCTCTCACTGTGCTGGAAAGCAGCAGGTCGAGCCCGGGGAGTTTTGCCTCCACTTCTGGTTGCTCCACAAGCAGCAGCGCAGATTCATACGGTTTCACGTGCTTATAAGTTAAACTGGAGTCTGTCGCTGCATTTTGCTGTCACAGAGCCTCTTTCTTGCAAGATGCAACTTTATTTTGGTGCATTCATTGACCTCGCTTCTTGCACAGCCTCCCAGGAGAAATCTGTTTCTGCTGTGATTGTGCAACCCCAGGATTTCATTTCTGTGTCAGTGTGCAATGATCTCACACGGGACAGGGTGACAGGGCACAGCAAAGTGTGTGCCTACCTCAACCCCTCTGCTACGGTGCTGCAAGACCCTGTCCCCACTGTCAGACGAGTCCTGCAGAGAGCATGAAAGCTGAATGAAGCAGATGCTTCAGAAAATCAGCCTCATGTTGCAGAGTGCTTTGGGATCTTGACTGGGATGTGGGACTCTGCCTCCACCAAGTGATCAGCGGGAAGAAGAGGAGAGAAAAGCCTGCTGAAGGTGGCACTCGTGTGACTGCAGAGCGGTGCGCAGCACCCTGTGATTTGTGTTCTGCCGCTTGGTTTTCGTCAGCTGTACCCTGCTGCCCTGAAGAAGCAAGTCTCTCCCTTGTCCCCACAAGGCAGGCTGATTTGATCTGCTCTGCTTGCAGATAATACCATAGACAGAGTGGTGGTGCAATTACATATTTTCCCTGCTCTATGCTAACGAGAAGCAGGAAGAGCTAAAAGAATGCACAATGGCAGATAATTGCAGGCGGGTAATTACAGACACCATCGTCTCTCCTCCTTGTCCTTGCACTGCTTTTTCCACTGTTCCACGCTTGCCACGAGCCTGACACAGTGACTGGAGCTGTGAAGATGATGAGCAGAGCAACAGAAAATCTCTTTGAAGCACATCCCCTGAAGCTCCATCGGCGCAGATATCTCTTCACAGCGTGCTTCTGCAGGACTACATGGCCAAGGCAGGGAGGGAGAGGTTGACTTCAGGTGGTGTGAGCTGCTAAAATTAGTATAATTATGCCAAAAAAAAAAAATCTTAATCATGATATTTGAATTGAAGGAATATTACAAAATATTTCCTGCTTGTTTTCAGGAGGGCCTTGTAGCTTGCTAAAACTTTTTGAATTCTAGCTGCCGTAAATAGCAGCTTTCCCAATCACTTTCATTTCTTGCTCAATGCTCGATATCTATTTAGGAACATTTTTTCACAATACTGTGCACTTTGCACAATTAATTTGGATATGAAAGCCTGCCAGCGTGTGCCAACGCTCAAAAAAGGGCTGTGACAGGCTGGGGGAATGACAGGTGTAACGCTGATGTGTGCAAACAAATGAGCACATTTTTATACAGGCAAGCTTGGACAGGATTGCTTTGAAACCACTGAAGTGCTTTAGAACAAGGCCATAATACTCTTAAATGCCAAGTGTCAGATAAAATGTTATTCAGAATCACTTCCCTCTCTTTCCCAACCTGGCTGCGAACAAGAGGGATCAGATTTTCTGACGCCTCCTGCTTAAAAGCCAGAAGGATTGTGAGGCCCCGCTTTCACGGTCCCTACTCGTACCGAAAATCAAGATCAAGCGAGCTTTTAGCCTTCTGCTCTGTGGGAGGTTTCTGTCCTTCCTGAGCTCACCCCTGAGCCCAGTTGTGGGCTCTGGGAATGGAATCAGCTCCAGGTGATGCATAATTGACAACTGGAATTATTAACTCGGTGGTTTCAGGAAACTGTTCAGTGCATCTGCACACAAGTGTTTGCAAAATGATTTGGACAATTCATCCTGTACCTGAGCAAACACAATTGATTTATTGGCGTGCTCTGTAATCCATCCCTTTCGTTATTGCACCGTGTCATGTCATCAGGCAACGCTGACAGACAGGAGAAAGCCAAGAGAAAGGGAAATTGCACCTGAAGTGACAGGTAGAGCCTTTCCCACAAAACATCTGCCTCGCAGAATAAAAGCCAAGTAAGACAAGGGGAAATTAAAAGAGAAATTGCACGGAGGTTCTGGTTGGGAGGTTGTGGGACCTGGGCCTTGGTGAAAGGGGGGGAAGGTGAATATCCCAGCTCCTCATCTTCTGCCAAAGCTTTTAGCCACCATGGAAACACTAAAGACAACCGGCCCCACTTTGGGCCCCTCCTCCGTTCCCATTTGCACTGACCACACTTCTTCAGATGGTCCCAGTGCCAGTGGCAGCTCTGGGGAGAGAACCTCTGCCCACCAGGAATCCTTGTTTTCCTCTTCTTCAACATCGGTTGGGAAACAGGAAAACTCTGTGTAGTGACCAGAGGGAGCCCCCTGGGCCCCATGAGAGCTGTATAACCACAGAAAACCTCAGCACCCTCGCTTCAGTCGTATTTTTGCTGCTCTCCTCTGTTTTCCAAGCAAATTATTGAGGAATCCTTCACCCACCTAGCATCGCCCCAGGCTTCATCAGCTAATACCATCTGCAAAAATTGCATGACAGAGCTTTGTGTCTGGATGGCATTAATTTTCAAGCTTCCCAGTGTCTTGCAGGCCCTGTGAAAGAACGGAAAGAAGAAGAAAGGAGCCGGGTGGGGAATCATTTCTCACTTCCCTTTCCCTGCTAGCAGGTGATGTTTCACAGTCCCACAGCAGAGAGGCATGGGAAGAGAGGGTGCTGGTTTTGGGATAAGCAGGTAGGGTTTATCGTGCAGCCTAAAAGGAGACCTGGCACCTAATATCCCCCAAATTCTTGCTCCTGTAACATGCATCCTGTGCTACAGCACACAGTAAAATTGCAGGTAGACCATCGTCCCCTGGAGGTGAAAGACCCGATCGGTGTCCAGAGAGACAATGGCAAACATCTTCCAGAAGGAAGACCCAGCTCCTGCACATCTTGTCTCCCACAGCTCTTGTGTGATTCAATCCCTTAATCCACACCGGTGGCATCTAATGTTGTTGGTGGTCCTTGGCTTCTCCCAGCACCCCAACTCCCACCTCCAGCACAGCTGCACCCTGGTTAGGCAGAGGTCAGTGCTGGCAGGACGTGACTACTTTTTGCAGAGGGGCAGACTTGCAGTTTTCCCTCTTTTCCCATTATTTGTTGCAGGATGTTCTGAACTCTGTTAAGATCACAGCAACTGTTACACCCAGTGGCAGCCACCTAGCATTGGAGTTCCCCGAGATGGCTTAGCTGAGTGGTTTCACAAGAAGAGGAGCATCAGTCACAGAAATGAGAATCCTGTTGCTTACAACATCAGCAAACTCACTCTCTTTACAGAGGAACAGCCCAGAAGCATCAGCAAAACATTAGGCTGGGTAGTGAGATGGATTTTGTTGCTAAAACACTGTTTTTGCTGCAAGACAGCCCAATAAACAGTCCTGCTGGGGGTTTCAGCTCCTCTCCAGACTCAGGAGGGCTCTGGTTCCCTCGTCCTGTAGTACTTCTCCCTGCACAAATCTGACACCAGATGAGTGGCTTGTCTAGAGGCCAAAGCAGCTCCAGGAACGTAGATGTACACAGCAGCACCAGCAAATACATCCTCAGCATCCTTGCAGCTTTGCCTGCAGTGAGCTGATGCTTCCTAAATGCTTTGTCTTCCTCCTGTCACCGCATCCCTTTTAATCCCTCCTTCCCGTGCTTTTGTAGTCGGATGCCTGACAAACTCTCTAATAGTCTCTGCTGCTTTATAACAAACATCAAAAGGATGGCTGAAAAAATGGGGAATCAGAGATCAGATTAGAGCAATAGCGAATAGAAAAGAATACATTAGGCACACCAAGGTTCAGTAAGAAATATATTTTCCGTCTGCCTTTGTTAAACAGATCTAAGGGCAGGCTTGGCGGTGTCATGAACAGCCAGAGATGTTGTTAAAACAGAGGTTTTTATGAGAAAAGCCAGGAGTCAGGGAATATCCTTGTACAGATGGAGATCTTTCTAATTCAGACTGATCTGGAGACCGCGAGCAATCGTGAGTCAGGCTTTGAGAGGGAACAGATAAGCAAGAGGAGCAGCATCCCCCTGCCAACAAACTTGTAACTGGGGAGCTGAGCAGAATCCAGCCTCTTCAAACATGGAAAAGAAGGGTCACAGTGGCTCACAGGGTGTGGGACAGGGAACCTGGCAGAGCTGCTGAAGGCTGGAAGGACAGAGGGACATGGTGTCTGACCTTCACCCAGGGGATCCTTCAGGAGATGGATCTGTGGGTCAGCTCAGGATGCCCATCTGACAAATCACAGAATCATAAAATAACAGGTTAGAAGAAACCTCACAGATCATCTAGTCCAACCCTTTAAGGTAAAGAAACACAGTTTAAATGAGACAGTGCCAACCAGAGCCCACAACCTCACAGCGACTGTTCGAACAGGTGGCTTTGGTCCAGCCAGGCATCTCTTTGGTCCTGTCTGCATCTGTCCACTTGTACCTCCCCAACACCTCCTCCCAGCCCTCCTGGGCAGGAGAGCAGAGTTGCCCTGTCCTCCTCTCTTAAGAACAACTCCCACTCTTCAGATGAGGTCTCCAGCCAGCACACAGGCCACCAGTGAGAAGCTGCATACCCACCCCAGGGCTCCAGGAGTGCAGTGTCGGGCCATTCACAGGAACTGCATGTGAACAGGAGTCCCTTCTGTTTTCTGCAGCTGGCTCAGGCGAAGCATCCCCTACCCTAAAGAGATGCATCCCAGCCTGGAACAGCAGAGATTGTCCTGTCTGCCTGACAGAGGGACTTCTGAAGAGGATGTCTTGGTGAGAGTGCTGTCCAGAGGACATGGACAGATGCTGCTGTGTCATTTCACAGGAGCCACTGGAGAGAGAGAAAATAACAGTTCCTCTTGGCCAGACACTGTTCAGTAGCATGGAGACACCAGGCTTCATTACCAGGGACTCTGCAGAAGTCAAATAGTCAAACAAATAAAAGCTAGCTAGACTTCTGATTTCCCTAATCTCAGCAACAAAGATCTTGTTTGCCTTCTGTTCTTCAGACAAATATCTTTCCTTCTGTGCTGTGTTGTTTTCACAACCATACACGCCTGGGGAATAAGTACCAGACAGTGAATCCAAGCTTTGACTTAAAGGAAAACTCCTCAAATGTTGTGCCTGAAGGACTCTGAGGAACTCTCTTGGTTAAGTTGAGTTGTGCAGATACAAGAGCTGAATTGTCTTCACATTTCTGCTTGGAGATGATCTGGCAGAACGAGGGCTGCGTCATCCTCCCTGATGTACACAATGAATTAATCTTTCTAAGGGAGAAAAGAGTTGAGCCCGCGTTGAATGGCAATAATGAATTAAACCGAATTAAATTTTGATACATATTAGAGATATGTTAGTTACTATATAAAGTAATAAACTTAATTAGCCAAGGAAGTCTGTTAAATATTACATGAGGTTACCAATGAGTTCCCCACCTCCAGGCTGTGCGGGCCAGCGGGAAGCGAGGGAGCTGACATTTGTAGGTCTTCTCCCACGAGAACCTGGTGGTAGCTCTGAAGAAAGCCATGGACTCCATAAGTGGGCTTACTCTCTCCCCCTCTAATTGCTTAGTGTCACAAAGTTTTATAAAGTTTGATGAAATGCTAAGGAGCCCGCTGTGCCGCAGCTTGCACCAAAGCCCAGAGAAACCCAGCTCATTTCTCTACAGATGCTCCGTTTCTCCACCTGCCTGAGAACAGCCCTGGCTTCAATTAGAAATTGTTTACTCCTTCTCAAATGTCCTCATGTCACTCCTAACCTACACCACTTACTGCCATTAAGAGTATTAGGAACGAAGCCCAGCCCTGCTTCTTAAACCGTCCCCTGATGGAGTACCAAATTTAACTGATACTTTTTCAACAGAGCTTTAACATTTACTTCTCCACGTGGCAAAATGTTTTCAGCGTCCCTGGTAGCAGCTGCATATTGATATCATGTCTTGTTATTCAGACCCTGCTGTCTCTCTCTGAAAACATCTATTGGTCTTAACAGCAGCTGCCGACTCGGTCCAAGCTGACAGATGCAGGATGACTTTTGTTTTTATTCCCCTTGTGTTCTGAAATTTTCATTTCAAAATGCAATATTGAATTGGCCTTGACAAGAACCAGGTGTTAATTCTGATCAGACTGTTTCTCCACTACTAACCATATTACTCATCCTGCTCTGCTGTGTTTTCCTCCCCCAGAGTAGCTAAACTCCGCATTTTCATGCTCACAAAAGCGCAGTTGCTTTGCACAAGACTAGAAATGTGACTTTCTTTGATAACAAGGTGATTTGTAATTGTAAGTAGTTCCCACGAAGCCAAAAACAGTAGTTTGGGATAGGTCCAACTACGAACAGTCTCCCTGCGCTAAAGGATACATTTGGGGACATTTGGGGAGTTTGGATTTGTAGGTGACAGCTACAGCTGGGACTGGAGAGAAAGATGGAAGGAGAGGAAAGAAGGAAGGAAAAGAAAGAAGCAAAAAGGTGTAGGACCTGTGCTGGACACAGGTGGACACATACCGTGCCCAAGCTGGGGACGATTCCCCTCCAGCGTTCGTGGTCTGTCTCAGCGACGTGGTGGCTCTGGTGCTCTGGATACTGAGCAGTGCTCCTCCTACCTTTTTGGAAACTGGTTCACAGGGTATTTCTTAGCATTTTTGAGGACTATTTCCACAATCATTGTCTTTATCCAACAGCAGACTTGCTCAATTAAGTCCCTTGCATTATGGTAAGGAAAAGATCCTCTGCCACCAGCAGAAGCTGTTTTGACATCTGGCTGAGCAGCAGGGTGAAGCACACCCAACAACTGATTTCATGATGTCCCATCCAGGTTTGGAATGTCCTGCTATTTTTCAGTCCTAACAGGTCCCAAAGTTTGACAGACAAGTTGGTTTTTTGTTTGTTTTTAAAAGAGAAATATACATCAAAGAACAGCATTTCACTGCAAAGGCATCTTTAGGAAAGGAAGTGCTCCCTTCGGCATTTTCTGTGTCCTATCCCCTGATGCTACATGTAAAAAATTTATATTGAGGGTTGGCTTCCCCAGTTCTGCAGCAGCCTAGTGGTCTGGCAAAGCTCAAGGGCTCCTCCAGAGATTTCGTCCTCAGCGTCCCTGCGATCTCTTTTCTCTGTCACGCTGCCCTTACCCTCAGCCATGTGCAAGGGGATCTCAAAAAAGGGAATTTTCCAAACAGCATAAACACTTCCCATGATGAAAGGCATAAGAAAAGGAAATGAAACAAAGGGACAGGTTTCATAGTGACAGATACTTGTGTGAATGCCAGAGCACTTTCAACCCTCATCAGTTAAAACACAGAGAGGTTTTTTAATTATCTCTTTCTTTAAAGTTTGTCTCATGGATAAGCTGGCTCCACGGGACAGAAGTAAGCAATGGAAGAGATCATGCACAGCAGTAACAGCACCTCTTCTGGAGATTTAGAGCTTGCACTGCTGTAGCCCTGTGCAGCCTCACTGCCCCTGGATGAGCAAATGCCTCGGCATGGGAGCTCTGCCCCTGTGAAAATGCCAAAACATCAAAGAGAAGGTGTCAAGAAAGCCCTGGTTTCCCCATTAAATGCTACTGATGCTAATGTGTCTTCTGATTTCCATAGCTCTCGATTCTGGGATACAGCTGTCCTTGCTGTGTCATTGCAATGATGCACATCTAAACCTGTACCAAAGTCCAAATTCCTCCGTGGGAGGAGCCAGATCAACATCCAGGGGACCTTGCTTCTGCCCCTATGGATTATGAATGACCCTGTGGTCCTTAGCACCTCATTGACTGGTTTTATCTGATTTATTCCAGGAGAATCAGAAGCTTCCATTTATCCCCTTTGTGAAGATGCAAGCGACAGCAACGCCAAGACGGGCACACACGTGTGCCCCAGCACAGCTGAGTTCACCCACAGGTGGGATGTTTTGCACATACATCTGTGCTCTGCAATGGAGGCACTTCCACTGACGTTGAAGTGTTGTATGATTCCTCAGCTGGAGCCAACCACATTCGAATTATAGATGTAGAGGGGCAGGAAAGTTTTGAACCTTCTCAGCCATCTGCTGCCTCATGGGCTTGAGAGTATTTTCACACAGAATTTGGCTGTGACCATCTCGGTTGATTTGGATTGGGACATGTGTGAAAATATTTTTAGGGCACGCCTCCCGGAGTGGGGAGCATCTGGATTTTTCGGTTCATTAGGAAGATAAGGGGCATCTAACAACATCTGAAAACTTGAACAAGCATCTAACAAAATCTCAGCATCTCTACAGCATTCCTAAGATGCTGAAAACAGGTTTTGTAACATGGTTCTCTACATCCACTGTTTGGGAGTGTGTCGTCTTGAGATTTTCATGAATTGCAAATAAATGCCCGAGGTAACCAGTGACAGCAGTCCAAGATAGAGCAGATGCATGTATAATAGGCTCTGATTTGACACGGACTATAGCACATGCCTTGTAGCTCAAGGAATCCCTTGGGTCTTACAGTGAAAACGTCTTGAACCGGATGTTTAATAAAACCATAGTACTTTTATAAGTGGGAATTATGAGGACTTAATAAAACTGCAGGATGCTAAATTTTAGAAAGAAGGAAAATTAAACCTGGTCTGTTTACAAAAGTGCCCCACTAGGAAGAGTGGATCTCAGCACTGTCAGCATAATCAGTCCATGTGGAAACTTTATTTATTTGGACGTGAGTTCCTGGGGAAGACAGAACTTCTCCATATCTCCTCTTTCCAGCTCATAAATCTACGTGCAATTCTGCAAGTCACAGGAGAAAACATAAATGAACAGAAGAAATACATTTATGCAAAAGAAACTCCACATTGGTCCCTCTAGGATGGCCAAACTAAGGTAATAACCAGACACAGAAACAAGTGGCACTGAGCCACACACATATGAAGTGTGTACAAACCCCCACAAGTCAGACCGATGGCCTGTCTCCCCACGGTCACCGGTACCAGGCAGAGCAGCGATGGTCACCAGCAAGGCTCAGCAAAGCCAGCAGCATTTGACGGTCCTCAGGCACTGCTCTCTGATGTGGCAACACACAGATTTCGCAGTGCTCAAAATAGGGCCAACTGCTAAATTACATCCAAAGCTCGAGTACCCTAAACACCAGGAGGCTGCAGAAGCTCTTTGTCTCTTAGACTGAAGGCTTCACATCACAGAGAAACACCCCAGAACAGCAGCCATACAAGAGGGTTATTCACTTCCTACTCACTCTCTGCTTGAATGCAAAACAACTTTCAAGTGCAGACTTCTCTTCCAGTACAAAGCAGCCTTAAAAAAGCCACATATCACCCCTGACACTTTTTTAAGACAGAGAAGCTCTGCAGAAGTCATGTTCAAGCTAGATGCTTCACAAAGATAAAAGTAGGAAAAGAAGCAGAGAGGGGAAGAGATCTCCCAGCTCCTTTCTCAGGAACCTTCCAGGAGAATTGCTTTGCAGGGAGTGGTAGCAGGGCTGCCCTGAGGTCTTCACCCTTCCTGGGGCTTTCTTGGGCTTGTCTGCTGGTGTGGCTGAACCATGAGTGTGTGTTCAGGAAACACTGAATCACCTTAGCTCCCAGGCTCTGAGCTGTGGCTCTGCCAGCACCTCGCTGCAGCCAACCGGGACATCCCTGCAGCAGGGTGGGTTCAGGAGGGAGCTCTGGGCTGGGACATCTGCATCTGCCGTCCGCCATCCCTGCTTCTCAAGTCACAATCTTAAAATAAACAGAAACCAGGCTCAGGAGAGCTTGTAGCTGAGTTATAGATCTGATCCTCCAGAAAGGTCTCATTTTGCCCTCTGTTTCTACACAAGGACTAAGCAGTATTCAGCTCTGAGGCTCCGGATGTCTCCTAGCCCAGAAGAGGACACCATGACCTGACTGCAGGGTGATCATTGCACACTATATGAACCTAAATGAGCGCTTATGAACATATGGGATATCTACATGCAGTGTATGTACTGTGTAAGCCAGGTCAAAGCGTTAACTATCATCTTGCATGTCTGTATGCATGTCTGTATGTATAACCATCACCTTGCATGTCTGTATGCAGTCTGCAGTAACTACCCCTTCTAGGTTGAGTGATTTCCTTTGTTTTATTACCATGATAGCATGTTTCCTGAAACATATTAGAAATACGTTTGCCCCTCTGTCAAAGCAAGAGAGAAACATCAGGACCAGGAAAACTAAAATCTCCTAAGCTCTGTCATCTCTTATCTATCTAACACTCCTGGCAAATTACTCTGGATAAACAATAATTGACTTGTCCATGTTACATTTTTCATTTCACTTGAAAAGTTACCGTAGGTACAAAATATAATTTCTGCTTTCTGTCTGGATGGTGACAACTCTGAATAATGAATGACAGCTAACAGACAGCAACCAGCTCCTAGTGATACTGTTGTGACATGCAGACAATAATGTGGAATTTGTAAACATTTCAATGAATACTAATGATTGTTTGTATAGCTAGAGATTATAAATAACACCAGATCACAAACAGTCACAGAGTGAAAGTGGCCTGTAGGTCCATTGAACATGGGGGAAAAAAGCAGCCCTTTCTCCATCACATCTGAGATGAGATGCACAAAATCCAGGTCCTTTCCACTGTGGCGATTCTGCAGCTGCACAGCCTGGCTGCTCAGTACCCCGCTGGGAATTCGCTCAGGTGTGCTGTTAAATCTGATCGTCCTCAAAGCATTGCTGAAGCCACACACGGAGTTCCTCGAAGCCACTCATGGCCACACTGCACCCTAAAGCATTATCCCACAGACCAGGAACATCCTCTCCTCTCCCACCTGCAGCTCCCATGGGCCCACAGTGACATCCTCCGTCGGGACGTGGCAGCAGCGAGGACCACGTCCTCTGCTTCGTGGAGTGGTTTGGGGATACTTGGCTCCCTGGGGAAGGGGACACAGCACATCTGGCAGCTGCGGGCCTGCCTGGATCTAAGCATGGAGCCAGCATGTTGCCTCCATGATGGGCAAATTAAGGGTCAGAATGGGGCTGGTCCTTTGCTGGAAGCAATCCTTTGGCGGGTCCACCCCTGCGGGAGGGCTCGGCAGGCTCCCAGCCTGTGCTGCACCAAGAGGTGCCCTCACCTCCTGGCTCTGCTGGCTGCAAATGATTTACCGTGATTTAAAAGAGCCTTTTCAGCCTCCTCCCAGCAGGATCATCATCTGCTATCAAGACAGTGGCTCTGGTGGTGGTTTTGAAAAGGAATTCTGCATGGCTGTAGCAGTTCCTGAAGTGAAAATAGCTTCTGGAGTAATCAGAAGGCAGCAAACCCCCTGGGTGTTAGTTTCATGCATGTTTCTGGGTTTGCGCTATTTTCTTGCTTTGCTTTTTTGATGTCTGTTCTTCAAAGACGTACACAACTTATCGCACTTCCCCAGAATGAAAGGTGCTTGGCCAGGGTCTCCCTCCTCTGGTTTCTAATGCTGCTGTTCCAATGCTGTAATGTCCCCATGCTGATCTCCAGACAGGGTGACTGTGATGAGCTGATCCTACCCTGGTGACACAACATCCGTGATAAGATTTCCAGTCCTGCGGTTTGGAGCAGGCACCGTGCACAGGGGCTTCACAGTGGTAGGTAACTTCATCACCAACTGAAGAAAGTATTCAAACATAAGTTATCCTCTTTAGCTATGACAAGTTAAACAAGTGGAGAGAGAATTCATCACCTCCCTGGAGCTACGGGCTGTGGGGAGCAACTCCCTGGCTTTGCAGACCAAGAGGCATGGCCACTTGGTAGAGAGTTGCTGGCTCCCGGGCAGATTTACCTCTTCCTCCTGCTGCCAGTAAGGGACACGGGCAGGAGCATCACCCTCCTCACTCCACCTGCCTGGGGAGCAGTCCTGGCACTGCTCAAGAGACAAGTCAAGCCTTGACCTTCGCTCCTCTTCATCAGGGCAGAAAACTCGAGGCAGGAGCCATAAGCCTCTGTCTTGAGGGGAGAGGCAGGCATGTTCCCTCGAGGAATGCATGGATACTCAGAGAATTCAAGGATGCTCCCAGGCTCGGGAGGAAGGGTGGCTGTAGGGATGTTCTAGGAAGGGTGCAGGGATGCTGCGGGGTAATGCAAGGACCCTCTCGGCTGAGAGGGGAAGGAGGAACGTAGGGATGCTCTGAGGGATTCGGAGTTGCTCTGGAGGCGGGAGGGGGGGGAAGCAGGGATGCTGAGGGCTGCGGTGCTGGTCCCACCGCCCGGCGGGGCGGGGAGGCGGGGCGGGCGGGGGAGGGGCGGCAGCCCCGCGGCTGCGGCGCGGAGCGGGCCATGGAGAGCGGCGGGGCGCTGAACGGCTCCGCCGCCGCGGCCGGGCGCTTCGCCGCCGCCGGTACGGCCGCGCTGGCCGCGCTGATGGCCCTGCTGATCGCCGTCACCGTGGCCGGCAACGCGCTGGTGATGCTGGCCTTCGTGGCGGACTCCAGCCTGCGCACCCAGAACAACTTCTTCCTCCTCAACCTGGCCATCTCGGATTTCCTAGTAGGTAAAGTGCCGTCCCCCGCGGGGCTCCGCGCCCGGACCGCACCGGCGGCAACTCGGCGGCGGGGAACGGGCGCTCGGCGCGGCGGGCAGGGGCCCCTGGGCTCCCTCCTGCGCCGGGGTCCCCCCCGGGGGGGGGTCCCGCTCCTGCCCCCCGACACGCCCCCGCAGCCGCAGGTTCCCCTCCCGACGCCCCCCAGCCGCTCCCTCCGGGCGGGGAGAACCAAGACGGGAGCCGGGCTCTTGCGGGGCGGGCAGGGATCGGGCCCGGCCCCCGCGGCTCTCCCGGGGGCGGCCAGCGGACAGATTCCCGCGGGTCAAGGGTAACGGACCCCTCCGGTTGCAGGTGCCTTCTGCATTCCCTTGTACGTGCCCTATGTGCTGACGGGGAGATGGATCTTCGGGAGAAGCCTCTGCAAACTCTGGCTGGTGGTTGATTACCTGCTCTGCACCTCCTCGGTCTTCAACATCGTACTGATTAGTTATGACAGATTCCTCTCGGTGACAAGAGCGGTGAGTCCTGTCATGACAGCTGAGAGGGGAATAACTCTCCTCCTGCTTTGTTGTCCAAATTCTCCGCAATAATTAAAAGCTCTTTAAATCCTCCAGAAATTGTGAATCTTTCAGCCTGGTGATGGAAAGCAATAATTATCCACAAATACATAATTCAGCTGTGGTTTCAGATTAGTGTTTCTGGCGCAATTAAATCATTTAAGGCTCAGACCCCATTGTGCAGGTGCTCCCTTCCCAGATGACAGGGTAGTAGTGTACACGTGAGTCAGCAAGGTAAGCAGACCTATTACTAACCTGCAGGGGCTTATTATCCCCAGGACAAACAAGTGGATTGCAGTGGGACTCCCAGTCTCTCTCCCTGGCTACCAAAGCAGTAGATTGCAGCACCACCTTCAGCAGGGCACAGCTCTGAAGTCTCTGGGCATGTGGTGTGATGAAAACGCTCTGCTTTTCACAGGAGGTAACGAGCAATTCACAGTCAGATCAGATCCGTTGCTGTTTACTTGTCCCCCGATTCCAGACACAACACGGATTAGCTGCAAGGCTCGTTGAGAGCCAGAGACAGATGCCCAGGAGTTTGATGCTCTCCCCAGGAGTTAGAGACTGGCTGGGGAGAACTCAGGCAAGTGGTGGGGTGCAACTAAGTCAGTACATTTCCACTAAACGGAAGCCTTCTCTGGCTTTGGAGCTGCGAGATGAGGGTTCTAAGTTTTGCCTGCAGGAGTGTGATTTATCTAGCAATTCTTCCTGTTGCTTATAGCATATGACTTTGTCAGACTGCTGGGATATTGCCTAGCAACTTTACCAGGAAAGCTAACAGCTCATTTGTGAAGAGCATCAACTGGCTGGGGTGTGTGACCAGGCTTAAGAAAAGGTTTACCCACTGCAGGTCGCCTACAGAGCCCAGCAAGGCAACATCAAGCGAGCGGTGCTGAAGATGGTTATGGTATGGGTACTGGCATTCCTGCTTTACGGACCTGCCATTATCAGCTGGGAGCATATATCAGGGCAGAGCATCATACCCCCTGGGGAATGCTACGCCGAGTTTTTCTACAACTGGTATTTTCTCATGACAGCCTCGACGCTGGAGTTTTTTACTCCTTTCATCAGCGTAATGTTTTTCAACTTGAGCATTTACCTGAACATACAGAAGCGTACCAAAATACGCCTGGATGTTTTCCATGAAGTGCACAACCAGTCCTTCACTGAAGAGATGGAAATGAGCCCAGAAGCAAAGCTTTCTTCGAAATGCTGTAAGTGGGAGAAGAAAGACCCAGCTGAAACCCTTGACCAATCCAAGAGTAAAGCTCAAGCAGCAGCCTCCACTGCCAGCCTGGGTGCCAAACACCTGCTGTCAACAAGCTCCGACAGCTCTGGGAAACCCAAAAAGAGCTGTAAAGATTCAGCATCCACTCTGTCCTTAGAGAAACGGATGAAGGTAGTATCCCAGAGTATGACTCAACATTTCAGGCTCTCTAGGGACAAGAAAGTTGCTAAGTCACTGGCAATCATCGTGGGCATTTTTGGGATTTGCTGGGCACCATACACGCTCCTGATGATCATCCGCGCTGGCTGCCACGGCCACTGCATCTCTGACTACTGGTATGAGGCTTCCTTTTGGCTGCTGTGGATCAACTCGGCCGTCAACCCTGTCCTATACCCTCTCTGCCACTACAGCTTCAGAAGAGCGTTTATGAAACTCCTCTGTCCCAAGAAGCTAAAGATTCGACCTCACGACCCTCTTCAGAACTGCTGTCAGTGAGGTGTGTGGATGAGAAGAGCCAGGTTTTAATATACCTGTGTTATGGGAAAGTGCTGTAAGCTTGCTTCCTTGGAAGAGGGTGGGAGCACTGGTCTGGGACACGTGAGGAAGAGAGCAGTGAGACCACCGTCAATTTATTCTACTCCATCAACAACAAAATCGCACAGAACAGAAGGGTAAGGGATTTTTGACATCAACCACAGGCAGAGAAATCTGCGTCCGCCGCTTGCCGGTGCCACAGAAGAGCTCTGCTGCCACCTAGGCAGCCAGAGCGGCACCAGCATTTTGGTAAAAGCAAATAAAAGCTAACAGAAATAAGCATCTAACCTAAAACTATTCGACTAAAGCTTACCTGTTTGCAGACCTGATTTTTCACCGAAGCGTGAGCACTTTTTCCTTACATTTAACGTATTATACATAAGTGATAATGCAGAAAGAAGAGAATGAACCTCAGAAGGAAAACACCCCATTTATCATTATTGCTACAGCAGCTACAACAATAATTGAGATCCCTGTTGGATGCAGTGCAATAGCTGTCCCTTCCGCTCCCCAGGAAGGGACAAATCTCTGCCCTAAGGAATCTACAGCCAGACTCGGAGTCACCAAGCATCCCTGCTGGCACTCCCTGATCCCTGCTTCAAAACCAATCCAATTTTCTTTGTGTCCAGCCACACTTCAGGCGGGAGCACATCCCTCCTGCCCGGAGCCCGGCAGCGGGAGCAAGCCCGGGCCCTGGCAGCCCCGCAGCAAAGGGCTGCTGCGCCTACATGAACGGTGCCAGCGGGGTGTCGGCTTCTCCACAGTCTTCCTCGCAGTGACCCAAAGACATTTTAAAAACTCTCCTCTGATGGATCTTAAAAATACTCTCTTGGCAACATGTTAGAGAATGACAAGCACTGAGAGAAGTGAATCTGGTGTTCCTTAAGTTAGTTTCAGACCTCTTCATTTTAGCAAGTTCCAGAACTCTTGCAGGCTTCCTTTCAAAATACAGAATTTGAATACAGACCTAGATTGAACCAATCCAGGCAATACAAGCATCAAATTTTTGGTTTTTTATAAAGCAATTAACTAATTCCACAGATAGAACACCAGATTCAAGAGACCAGGGTACTAGCCTCAGTCTTAGTGTCCTGAGCATTTTATCTCTGCTTCTCAGCTTGTGCTTCATCATACTTGCTCACTTATTCTGTAACCTCTTTGGAAACAGATGTAGTATGATCATGAAGCAAAGGATTTCAACTGCCCATCTCCATTAGTGCTACTCAGTGATAGAGTAATACAAATATGTATATTAGAGGCCATGGCAAACGCTTCTATTGAACAGTGTTGTACAGAGAATCTCAAGATCATAATTCTGAAAAATCACATTTACAAATAGAAACCCAAACGCTGTAAAGTAGTACCCAAAAGGTCATAACGTTGTGGTTGCCAATCACAGTTCACTGTTGTAAGCAAACTGCTTTTTGGCTGCTGCTAGGAATAAAAGAAAATGCTATCCAACTTTATTCCAGTGATATTTGTTGAGTAGACCAGTATTGTCATCTGATGTCAGGTTCTAACTGATACCTTGTTTTGTATATATTTGTCAGTCTTGTGACATGTCCAGTCAGACCATTATATATGGTTTAAAATATGTCTTCTGAAGTAAGTGTACTAAGAATTGACAGTATGTGCTGTTGAGTCTGCTCGTACCTTGCCTTGTGTCTGTTGCCTTCTGAAAACACCAATAAAGTATTTTTACACAAACTTTGCTAAGTATTATATGGCAAAAAGAGTGCTGCTGGAAATGGTCAGATCCATCTGAAAGCAAAACATCTACGGATTTGCCTGAGAAGACAGTTAAAGCCTATAAATTTTGGGGGGAAAAAAAAAAAAAAAGGGGTGGGGGGAAGAGCTGAGTTTCTGACAGTGCATGAGGGGTGTGGTGGGCACACATCACCTAATTCTTCCCAACTTTGGTTTTGCCTCTATACCCACTGATAGTGACTTCGTTCAAAAGTGAGGACGAGCTTTAAATTTCAAGGTGACTTTGCAAGAACACAGGCTAGGAATTCCTCTTTTTTTTTCACATGTCCATATGAAGAGCTAAAGCTCTAAGCAAAATACACAGGTTTCAAGAGACTCATAAAATTCCTAATACAGGGAATTGGTGGAGACTGGTTTTGTTTTCAGAGATCCGTAAGGCTGTGATGTCCCTGCACTGAAGCTCACGTGCCATCTGTACAAGCACTGGGATTTCTTAGAGACCCTGGAGCAACATCAATATATTACTGTACAGCCTGAAGTCCTACCAGTAATTTTCTCTGAGCTTTCAGAATGTGCTTTTGGTCTTAAAGTCCTTTCCCAAAGAGTGAAGAAATGGACACATTTCACTGTGAGCCTTTTGCACAGTATTTTTATGGTCTCTGACCTCCATACGGGCAAGATTACCTAAGCTTGGCTGAAAGTAATTTTATTCATTGGTGGATTTTGCAGGAAAGATACTTACATTCCTTCCTGAAAGAAGAGCTCTTGCCTTGCCAAATAAAAAAGAAAAAGAACTATTTATGCCTGGACATGAGGTCACACCTGAGCCTGGTTTTCGCACTGAAAATGTTACGAGCTGGTCTGAAGTTTCAGAGTAGCTGATGACTAATTCAAATATGCTTTAAAAAGTATTTGAATTCTGGTGATTTTTAGTGTTCAGAATCTAAATGTCTATATTCATTTGGAAGAGGCAGGGACTAGGGAGCTTCTAGGCATAATCAAACACAAACTGTGAAAACACATTACCATTAGATAAGGTGGGGCTTCTTGTCAACCAGCCTGGAAAAACACCTATATAAATATTTTTGCTACCATACCTGCTAAAAAAAAAATAAATCAATGCCTCATACCTACTGTCCACACAAACCGAGCAGGCAATATCTGTTTTCGAAAACAATTAAGAAGAGCTGCTGTTCCACACAGAAAAGAAACCCAGCTATTTCCAGGGAAACGTATCCAATTTATACACAGAGTGTTAGTAAACCACATCCATGCAGCTGTAAATTGTACTCAGGAGTTTTTAAAGAACCGGGCTAAGCGACTGCCCGTCAGACCTGTGTGGAGGTAATGCCAGCTCTCTTACACAAACCTACGCTCTATTAACTCCAGGATGCAAAGGCCACCATTAAGAGGTCTGTGGTCCTTTCACAAAGCAGCATCTGCATATCAATAAAATACATTTTTTTAGCACAGCTACTTTCCTTTTGGGGTCTGTAATGCTTCCTCCCTAAACACCAATAACGAGGGATCTCTTTATGCAGACAGACAAACTTTGCTCCCACAGCCCCTCTTAAGCACCCTTCCTCAATTACCACTCCTTATTTGTTCTCTCCAGCCTGCAGTTACCCAAATTGCTTCATTGTTCCAGAGCCATCACTGAAGCTTCATTAGCTCAAGTGAGAGACTAAAGGAAAAGAGAGAACACGACAAGAAGCTTTTGTCGAAAAGCACCTGTCTGGGATAATTAATGAGATTCGCTGAGAGGGATTGGTGCTGAGATCGGGAAGATGTGATCGTATTTTCATTTGAAAGAATGCTAATGGTTTGCTTTCCACGTTTGTAAATTTACATCCATTTTCATAGCAGAACTAGGATGGAAAGACAGCAGGTTAGAACCCTTGCCAGAGAGAAGCCGAACAACGTGATTCCTAAGACAGAGGATTAATTTTTCACAACCCCAGCTCCCGTGCACTGACAGCAGCGCAATTTTGCAGCACACACCTAGTCTTGAAAGAGACCTCCACTCTGCAGAACTCATTCTGCAAATAGATGGGACACAATAAGGAGTGTTATTATCGTTACTTTCTGATGTGGGAATTGCAGAATAAACACATTGCTAGCTGACCTGGATGAATGCCACGAAAGGGAAAAAATATCTCTTGATTTTTAACACCACAAAGCCAGCCTTCCGTGCAGGATTTCACAGATGTGCATAGTAAGTAACTCACAGCACTTCTGTGTTCCTTTCACCTTGACTGAAATCTCCTCTTTTCCTCCTCACCGTTGCACAACATACATTTGGCTAACATAGTTGTACCTGCAGGCTTAAGGAATTAGGAGGTTTAGAAAAGCAACTAGGAATTCTGCAGGATAAAAGGCATCATCTATAACCCAATACCATCATTTCATTGAGACATAAAACTACCGTTGGCGTTCACTTACTGCTACCTGGGAGGGGAAGACTTGTACACACCTCAAAGGCACGAAAACCCAGGTCTGTCCCTAAAGCTCCTGTTGTGAGCTCAGAAATGTTGATGACCCACTAAATCAGCACTGTTTTTATCACTATAGTCCAGAATGCATGAGTGTTACTTATTACCAGGTACTTAAAGGCCCTACATTTTCACTCCATAAATTAGAAGGCATTTGCACAGTCTGGGTGCAAAAGGGAACTACTATTTAATGCAATTACCAAACATTACAGGCAGGGCTATGCACGCATATTCGTGGGGGAGGAACAAGACCATTACTGTTCCATTTGTAAAACTCTACAACCTGAAACGCTTTTTAAAATTACTCAGATGCAGAAAAAAAAAAAGACCTTTATTTGGGTGGTAAAGGCTTTTCTTATATATCAAATACCTGACAATAACTCCTATGACCCCCTGCCATAACACACAATGATTATGTTTTACAGATTGCAAGGAAAGGGGATGAAGGTAGGTAGTTGTGGTGTGTGTGTACAAACACCATGAGTATCCCTCCTGCGTAGATAAAAGCACAATTCATTCAAAAAATAGAGTTTTCATAAGCAGACTGTGCCCACAACTCAGGCAGACGTCAGCACAAAAATGTACCTGTGGAGCAGCACTGACTTTCGAACGGTTTTTAACACAACATCCTAGGATTTAGCAGTGCAATTAACACTGAAGGAAAACTGCTTGCAAAGTAGTTCATAATCTCATTCGAGGTATCCCTGAGAGTTCACAACCAACCACCTCTATGCCAGTTTTGGCAAATTTTTTAGCCATTAAGTAACAGCTTTAGTCCTTAGAAGCTGTTTACTGAACAACAAACAATAATGGGAGTTGCATACGTAATTCCTTGAACACGAGGTTTTACGTACACCCTGCAGTGTTTATGAATTGATGACGGATTGACAAAGCAGAGCAATTACCCTCCATTATGATAATAATTTACACTCTAGAAAGTACAAATTGAATAGACAATTATAGCTAAAGCACTGTTTAATCTCTCTGATAGAGCTTGTACTCAAAATATAGAGCAATAAAATGATGTGTATAATACTTGCATGAGACCTATGTTGAGCACTCTGAGAACCAGGAATTAGGCCGTTACTCAAGAGCTTTCACGCAAGTAACAAGTAAGATGATCCTTTGCTGCTACCGTTAATACTTTGAATCAAAATGAAGCTTGCAAAGCACTTTACAGAACTACAGGGACAGAAGAACGCCAACATAGAGCTAACTGTAGAGTAAGGGAATGACTGACATTGCCAGAATAAAACAACAAGGTAAGTTAAAACCTCAGCAGAGGACCAAAACGCACCAACTCATCCTCTCCGAAGCTCTCACTGGGAAGCACTGGTGCAGACTGAAGCACGCAGAACAGGTTATCTACTCCAGACAGACGAGGAGCTGAAATCCTCCTCACAAGTCCCAAATGCTCCTGATCTCTGCTACAAAGTGACCGTCTCAAAAACAGTTTCTCAGAGCGTGGGGTTTGTAAAAAATTAGGAAGACAACCTTCCTTCATCCATCTCTTGAGAGGTTGCCCCAGCTAAAGACTGAAAAGACAACTAAGAAGAGGGAAAACAACTATTTAAAGTCATTGTGATCAGTTCCTCTGAAGAACCACATTTTCACCTCAGAAATTAATTCACCGAGTACCATCACATCTAGCAGAGTGTCCTCCAACCACAATCTGAAAATGGGAAAGATTTCTAAATGACGTTAATCACTCACAACCGTGGCACGACAGGTTACCAGATCGGCAGGCTATACAACAGAAGATTGCCTCCTCCACACCAGAACAAGAAACACCAGCTTCGGTGAGTTTAAACATCACTTGCACAACGATCTCTGAAGAGGCATTTGCGTGCTGACAGGATCTACCAATCTGCCTTGGAAAAACAGCTGTGTTAACCATCAAACACAAAAACCAAGCATAAAACATTTTCTGAGAAAATCTGAACACGTTCCCTCATTATTCAATTACATTTATGACCCTCTACAATTATTTTCTCCGCTAATATAGAAGCACTCAGGCAGCTTTACTAGCATCAAAGTGCAAATACGGGTATTTTTTAGCTTAAATATGCACTAAAAGCAAATTTTCATTCCTCAGGTGGCATGGTTAGTTAAATGTATTGTTGGGTTTGTCCCAGACTAAATCCATTAGGAAATTAACTTGTGTAGCACTGACTTAATTTAGCCTTAATATACAATTCTAGAACTGTTGAGTGTTGATCAGCCTCATAAGCCACTTCAACATATTCAATAAGCATTAAAAAAGAAAAAAAATCACTATATTTAGAACATTTAATCAGCGATAATTTACATTAATTAGTAGCACTGATTAATAAACTGTACACATTTCATGTGGCAATTTTTGTTATACATCAACAAATCAAGTTCTATTTCATGTGAAATAAAAAAATGAGATAACTGAGTTAGCACCTAGGAGAAAAAAAAAGAAAAAAAAAGTAGCGTTACAGGACTAGCACTACACTATTATTTTATACTCCCCAATTGCAGGTCCTCTGCCTTGCCACAGAATTTCTATGTGACTGTTCAAGCCACTGGGGTCCAAATCCTGACAGATATTTAAATTCAAAATTTCTAAAATTCTCTGGGATGTATGCTCTTCCCTGCCCAAGTATATTTGGACCTCAGCCTCCTGTGATTCAGATTTTATCAGCGAAAGAAGGTTAAAATAGTGCTCTCAAACATAATGTATGGTAATATTAAAAAAATAATAATTCTATAAAACATACAAAATTTTCATCCTTCAAAGCCGTTTTCCTAATGGTGATAAATGAGTTAATGAAGCTAGAGAATTTTGGTTGATATAGAAACAGAGATGAGTTAGCTTTCCGTAAGAGGATGTATCCTTTTACGTTTATAGTTAAAACCTTGCAGAGCCAGCGCAGGATTTAACCCACCACACCGACGGACAAGCTCCAAACCCCCAGCTTGTGGCACTAAAGTCACTTAAACATTACCAGGTTTTGTTCTTCCAGACAGAGCTCACCATCTCAACAACTGTTGACTTGAACCACTGTTTTAAACTACCATTATATGCCTGGTGCGGGGGTGGGTTACTGCAGAAAAGAAATATTTTCCAAAATAATGCAATAAAAAAAAAATAATGTTGATTTAATATGGTGACCTTTTACCAGGTTGTTTTTCAAATGTGATAAATAGAATGTCCTGTCTGGACAAAGCAAACTAGCTGCTCAAACTCATCTCCCTGATTTGTAAGAGAGGAAAACAACAGGAAACGAAGAGCCAAAAACCAGCACGATTCCATGAATAAGATAATCAAAATACGGATGCTTCATCCATAATATCACAGATGTCTTCTTGACAACCAGTGTTTTAGCAATTACGTCGCCTCCTGCAAGTATTTTTCTTCATGAGCATTTCCCACTCCTCGTGGAAGATTAATTTATCTAGATTTGGACAGTGACCAGCGAACGTCTATCAGAGGCTCATTAGCCCGGGTACACAGGACGCGCTGGGCGGGGACTCACGTGTCTTTGGGAACCAGTGATGCTCCAGTCTCGGCAGTAATTAAGGACTGAGGCACCAAATGCCAAGACTCAAATGAGAAATCTTTCAAAACTACGACCAAGCTTTTCCCTATGCTAAAATTGATCCCGACCCATAGACGTTTTCTGAAATATTGACTCTCAGCTACACGTGAATCGACAGCCGATTCCTCAGTTACAAAAAGGCATCCGCTGACGTTTTGAAGAGTAAAAGATGATTTGTTCTGCAGTTAGTTTTTAGTCCTCCTTTTCAATCAGTGCTAAGTCTGGGTCTAAGTGCATTTCTAAAGCAGGCATTTTAAAAGATGATTCAGTCTGTATAAAACATTTTCAGTATATGTGAATAAGCACAAGGCTCTTCATGTTTTGTATTTTATTATACCCAATAACCATGACATAAGAGTATTTGAGTATACTGCATTGCCATATTCAGATTGAAAAAACCAAAACCTGTGTCTGGGTTACCACTGCATTATGCCAGAGTGACTTAAACTAAAATTAATGGAATGTTACCAAGGCCAGAGAAAAAAAAAACAACAAAGCCTTGTGGATAAGAAATAGGACGCTGTTAAAGACTGCTTGGACAATTCTATTTCAATCAGGAAGGAGGAGATGAAAAATTATTCTCGGTGGAAAACGAAGGACAAACGCAATCTCAATATTAAAACAAGGTTGATAAAAATCACTCTGCCTTTGTCCTACCAGCTGTATTTTATGTCTCAGAAAAATGGGCACATACCACATAATACATTTCTGAACTGCACAGAGAAAAATCGAGAGTGCAGCCTGGAGGTAGCTTTGTTCTATTATCAAGAGCTGCAAAATCACCCCTTATCGTTATTGGCACACGTACGGAACATCAGTAGCGGGATGAAGCTTGCAATAGCAGGACGAAGCTTTAATTTATATCAAAGTCATTTTTGCAATGGTGATAAACCTCATTATCAACGAAGAGGCCCAAACCCAAAATAAAACTTTCACAGGAGCAACAGGGCTGAAGATTGTTGAAGAGATCCCGAGCTCCAAACTCACCCATCCTCCCTACGCACACGGTACAACGTGCTACCTCTCCAGAAAAGCCTCACCTCTCATAACTTGTGTGCACGACAACAATCTCCAGATTACAGGCTCCTGGGTCCCCAAAAATAAGAACTGCCAAAGTAAAAGTAATCTTGCTATTAGCAAAAGTCTATTTTTACCGAGCAATTCTATTCATAGAAAGATCAACCCGGAGCATGTATTATTTTCTAATTTCCACTGCAGTTACCAGTTCAAACAACGCATTGGCTTTCCAGCAGTCTGTCTGCTCCCTACTTATGTTCCACTTGCCCTTCAATGAAAAACTCAATGACAGCACACCCAACCTCTGGTCTTTACATTACAGGTGTTGGCCAGTGAGTCCCGTTAGCAATACCCTGGGGATGACAAACCAGCAAAGAAGTTTGATGGGTGTTCTCTATCCAGTAGCTTGTTCAAACATGAAAAACACAGCAAGGTCCTTTCTACCAGGAGGAGCATCTCTGGCTCACAGCCATTCTTGTAATTCTGTAATTTGGATCAACGTTTAAAAACAACTTAGAAGATTTTAACTGTGTTTAACCACTAGATACAAGTTCATTGAGAGTCTAATTTTTATTGCTGTCAGTTTAATTAATTGCAAACACATTCAGACTTACCTTGAAAAGTACTATGCAATACCAAAGGGTGCTTTGCAAAACCATCTAAGTAAAGTAGACTGCAAAATATATCAGCTCAAACGCGTTGGTTCGATGTTTTAGTTAATGTATGGCAATGAGTCCTCAATACCTTTGTTTAACAAGTGTAGCCCTTTCTAATGCTTGTTTTTATGTCAACATTTTTTCTGTTCAACCACTACCACCCACAGTGTCCAAGAACATACAAAGAGGAAGAGGACTGCAAATAAATATAAACAAACAGAAATAGCACTAAAATACTGCTATAATCATGTACTAAAAAAAATGTATCAAAAAGACTATTTGAGCTGTAAAATGCCAAACAAAATCACGGTTGAATTCTCTTTAGGAAATAAAGAACAGACTGGACTTCAATTCACACTAAAACAAGGCTTATTGTCAGAATGAGAATTCAAATCTCCTACCTCTTTCCTCTTTCAACTTGAAAATCAAGGACAACATCAAAGGTTTCAGCAGAGGAAAGCAAAAGCAAGTTAAGGAAAGGCATACAGAAAAAAGCCACCAAAACCTCTCCAAAACCAGTCAACCCACACCAACCCTGGGAAGTCAACCTATAGCACATCATTCTTCTCTGAAACAATTCATTATTTGCTCTCCTAACCCAATCATTTTTACTTTTCTGTTCCTAGACATGAGTTTCCTTTGCCAACACCTTATTTTCAGCAGAACCAGAGGCTACTCCTCAGTTCTGTCCCTCATAATTAGAACGGGATTCAAGAGATCCCACAAAAACTGGAGGAGAGCTACAGAGAAACGGGACCCAGGCTATTAACTCCGCACTGCGCTGAGCGGCACGCTCCCTCCTGCTGTTCTGCATTAACATCCTGACTTCTAGCACGAGATTACTGCATTTGGAATAGATGCATACTGACCGCAGGAAGCCCACACTCCTACGAACAGTTGTTCCAACACTAAAGCTGGAGCTGTTTGGCACTTTTCGTCGACAGACGAAGGAGTACGGACTCCTCTAAAGCGTCTTTGAACCCTGTAAGCAGTGGTTAGGAACTTGGAACTGTTATCTCCGAGTAGGTGGCTGAAACGGTAAGAGCAGAAAAACTAATTACATGATCCATAAGATATCCTGTTCAGCTATCGAGCAACCTGCTGTGCCCATCAGTAGACAAAATACTCCCCACTCTAAGAACTGAGGCTGAACGTCCACTATGGAGTAAGGGTGAAAGCTCCTGCGGGTACAGAGGCTTTTCAAACAGCCTCTGTCCTTCTCAAAAGCCAACAAATACTAAAATACAGTCAGAGAGAATAAAAAGTATTTGTAGATATCAAATGTTCTGCAAAGAAACTGCACCAGCTTTTGTGTTCAGGCAGTATCCTCGGGGTTTTATTACATGTGGCTGAAAAACATGTGACAATGGAAGGGAACAACAGCAGCGAAGCCTAAAAATGCTGCACAAAACCAAACGGGACAGAATTGAACATTAACTTCTACCTAAATAATTTTTGGTAAATCCCAGGGACGAAGCAAGTACGAAACAAAACATGAGAGCAGCCTTGTGCTGTACTATTTTCATTTTTTCCTGATCGTATTTATACCAACATCACTGTTTATAATGCATAGACCTGATCCAGATAGAATTCCACACCTGATCACAGATAGAATTACTCAGAATGTGAATTTAGGAGATGCCAATTACCTGTTTTGCCCATATTTTTATTTAATAAGTCAGAAATTTGAGTTAAATTTGCCTTTTGACTCGCACAGAATAAAAACCTGCTGCTCTTAAGAAGCGGTATGCACCTTCCTTCTTATACACGCAAAGTTAGTTCTAATTCATAAGCTGACCCCAACACTGATACAGCAGGAAAGTATGAGTTGACTTTAATTTTAGAGATTGAACTAAACTGTCCCTTTTCCAGCCACAGGCAGCCAGTGAAAAAAAGCCCATGGTTCAGGGCACTTGAGAAAGCCAGTCTTCCATTCAAAAACATTAGAGTACTAGAGATGAAAAAAAAATGTGCAGTGATAGAAACAGAGAGAATTATCACCTCCACTGTACAGAAAGCAGTTAGAGGCTACAGCTGATTTTAAACCCACTAGGTAATTCCCACTACTGCTAATACAGTAGAAAACCTCCAATTTTAAACACAATGAAGCCCATCTTTGTAAGCCAACAAAGCTCAATCAAAGACAAGTGATAGGTGCATGTTTTATAATGCACCAAACTGTCCATAAAACTTAAATATTTTATTTCCTGAAAAAAAACAAGGCCAAGTTTACAAACATCACATCCTTCTACATTACGGTAGTAGTAATGAGTTTACTTCATACTTCATTGGTGTGACAAAAGTATGTGCAAGGCTTGTAACTCCAGAGTGCTGGGTTGGAAGGCAACGTTAATCTCCTTTAAAGATCGAGAAACGTAAGTAAAGGCTCAAGAACAATTGCTTCTCTTATCTACTTAAGTATTTGTGTCTCAGCATTCCACAAGTCTGCTAGGGTCCCTTACGAAAAAGCTTAATAATAGGCTTTGACAAATTCTGACTTTTCACTATCGAGATAATAATCTTTTACACAGAATATAACCAGAGTACACAGAAGCAGCGGCTCTTTCAGCATGAAGAGAGGGCAAAGACTCGTTGTTCTAAATGCAGATTTCCAGAATTTAAGAACACTGTCCACAAAGAACTGTATTTTGATCCCATTTGGAATATCTAAGCCTAGGATTTCTCAGAACATTGCTTGAGATTCCTCAAGGAAACTGGAGAAGAACTCAGAAGCAACTCTCAAATGACTGTTCCCTATCTAGTTTTAGTTAGCTGCTGCCAGTACTTAAAAAGTTAATTATTTATACTAACACGGAATTAATTTCAATCATTATTTCCACCTGTTTCATGCTCCACCTCCCTAAAATACTGAGAAGCTATGCCTCCTCTAAGTAAACAACCCTAACAAAATAGAACAGGAGAAACATTTAAGAGATGGACGACTGAAAGTGGTTATGGCATAAAAACAGATGAATATGGAATCACTTTATTTTTATTTTAGGATTTCTGACTAGTGAAAATTGAGAGTGACTTCACACTGTTTCAGAAAGCAAGCCAGCATCTCCTGCGGATCCTGAATTTCAGTTATTTCTACCACTCAGAATTCTTTTCATTCCATAATGATCTAATGCCAACAAGATACAGGTCTCCAATTCAACAGCCGTCATCATTGCAATTCTCAAATTCTGTTGCAAAACACCTGAGACACCTCAAAGCTGAACAAAATCTTTCCGATGCAGCAGTCCAGAACAAATCCACACGCTGTGGCCTCTGCATATAAGAAAACCCCAACCCATTAAAAAACAAAAGAAACAAAACCACACAGATGCAGTCCAACAAAACTCTGATTTTTCTTCCTCCTTTCAGTACAATTCACAGTAGCTCTGGTTCCTACCACTTGACAGGGCTTTGCCCTCGCGACTGTTCTGTCTTCACGTAAGTGTCGTACAGTTCTCTCAAATGCAACAACAGTTCCTCTAGGTTGTCTCCTGTCAACGCAGACAACGCAATGACCCGTTCATCTGTCTGTTCTTTAAGGAGTGGCAGATTGACCTTGGACTGAGCGAGGTCAATCTTATTCCCAACGACAACGCAAGGCCTCTCAGACAATCCTTTTTTATACTGTTCCAGTTCGTATTTTAAGTCTTGCAGCTGAATCCATGGCTGAGACACAGAGAGATCCACCACATACAAGAGAAAGCGGCAGCGTTCAATATGCCTCAGGAAGGCCATCCCGAGGCCCCTGTTTTGATGAGCACCTTTTATTAGGCCGGGAATGTCAGCAACTACAATGAGAGAAATTCCACAGTGAATGCAACATACCCAACAAGAAACCAAAACAAACACAATCTTTTACTGGCCAGCACAAGCACTTCTACAATCACATCTCAATGCCTCAACATGACGCCGACCTCATGTTAAGCTTGGCTGCCATCATGTTTAAAACCCCTACACTTAGATTATTCCAGAGGACGCAGAATACAAATTACTAGTTTGATATTAAGGGCACATACACGTGAATAGCAAATGAGCTCTTGGGATGGTCTCGCCTGAAGTGCTTTATAGCAAGACCTCTACAGAACTGCTAAACTTACATCTGCAGCATTTCAAAGTATAACCCAGGCAGGTGACACAAATTGCTATCAAGGTACACACAACATACTACAGTTCTTACCTGCTACTTGTTCGTAGTCTTGATAGTGGACAATCCCGACGTGGGGATTCAGGGTTGTGAAAGGATAGGCAGCCACTGCTGGCTTCGCACGGGAGAGAACTCTCAAAAGCGAGGATTTGCCAGCATTGGGAAAGCCCACCTGGAATACAAACACTCCTCAGAGCCACAGTTCTAGGTTAATCCAAATTAAAAAACCAACATCTGTAAGCTTCTGCAGATCTGGCAAGGTTCTTCCAGCATGAATATAATACTAATCCTGCATATTAGTTCTGAAAAGCATAGTGGTTTCCCTTTTTTGTTTCTCCTAAACCATGTTATTTATATATTTTCCCATAAACAATGAACAGGTCAAACGTAGAAGGGTGCTATTAACTGTTTTTGGTGCCATCTTCAGTACTTTGCTCAGAGCCAAAAGGGTATACACCATAATATCTCTTTTGCCCCGAAATAACACTTTTCCCCCGCACTTCCCATTTTATCTGTGTTTTCTAACTCGAATTATTATTTTCCAAAAGAATTCAGAATTGGATTTGTCTCTGATTTAGTAATATAGTTTGGCCTGTAAGTAACCAGGATGCCTACGAGTTTGGGATTTTCATATCTCAAAATCAATTAATTAAACTGAAATGTGGCCTTCTGGGGAGAAGACAAGAATTTAAACAAATTTATCCCAGAAATGAAATTACTCCAAGATATCCTAATAGCTGACATGTGATAGCTACAGGGATGGTCAATAATGCCCAGATTAAAGTAGACTGAACCCTCAACTCTCCTATTTGCTGCTAGCACACGCTCTGAACTCTTGTCAAAGGAAGTAAAGTACAGAACAGATTTCCAAGTTAGTGCCAGAAATGTGAGAACTGGAACAAAGTGTCTAGCTGGTCAGAGAACTTGGTGTATTGATCCACCAGTGCTAACTTTTTTGTTAGTTTCTAGATAAATTTGTAAAATTCTGCTACACCAGACAGCTATTCGGCAGTTCCTGAACTGCAGCAAGCACACTTTGCAGTAAAGCTTAATTTTTTACAGCTTTATCAGCTGGTGTTAAAACACTTCCATATGTAAAAACGAGAACAGCTAAAGCCCTGTATTGATTTAGCATTCATGTCAAAATACTACTGTAATTTCAGAGAATGCTAAACATGGAACTAACAAAGTCAACTGTTTAATATTTGTAAAAAGATACATACAGGGATGAAAATGAAGATGTGAGCTTTATGAATTTTCTTTTTCTTTAACAGTCAAGAAAACAGAAGCTAATTTAGAACTCTCCATACTCTACTTCTACGTTCATTTGCAGAACTGACAAAGCCTGTTGTACATTTCAGTGAGTTTGCTAATCACTGATGAATCTTGCGCATTGTTTTTCTACATCGAGTGTTGACTTTAGCAAAAGTAGGATGATGTCAAGTAGCAAGAGAGTGACAGCTCTGCCAATCACTTTGGACACCCTTCTACTGAGTAACAGCAAGAAAACATCAAGCTGCATCTGTAAACAAGCAAGCCAAAAGGCTAACAAAACTGTTATCTAACATTATTTCTTCAGTCAGTCAAGTGTCATCCTACACTAAGGAGGTTGAAGGACCACAGCGACACTCACCAATCCTGCATGAGCTGTTGTCTTGAGTTCCAAATGGAGGACCCTTTCCTGACCCGGCTCTCCTGGAGTAAATATTGTTGGAGCTCGGTTTTCATTGGAAAGAAAAAAGCGATTACCTTTCCCTCCAGCTCCTCCGTACGCTGCAACATATTCTTCCCCGTGTCGAGTGAGGTCAGCCACGACTTCACCATCCTCCTTAACCAATGTACCCACGGGGACCTTAAAGTGAAGAGAAGATGTAAGTGAAGCTCAATGTCTGCAGTAGAGCTGCCTTCAGCAGATCCTTTACCAGCTGATTTCAGATTTGTTGGAAATCATTCCTCCATATTTTTAAGCTGGGGAATCCAACACCAGAGGTGTACTTCTTGAGGCTCACTTTCTGGACCCAAACACACTGTCAAACATATATACTTTGTTAAAACATTAACAGGACTATAACCACCTTTCTCTCCTTTCATGCAAAGATGCCTAAGTACAATAGTGAGCTAGAGAAATATATCTCAGCTGTGCACCAAAACAGGCATGCTGAAGGAAAAAAGAAAGGTAGGAAAGAAGTCTGCTCCTACTGAAGAAGTTCTGTGTTGTGATTGCTCTAGGAATATGACCCACAGACGTAAAGCAAATCAGAATCGTATTTGTTTTGGCCAAATGTACCTTCCAAAGAAGTCTATTCTTTATAAACAATTTAAAGTAGCTTAATCCACCTGTGTGCCAACCAGCCCTGACTCAGCAGAAGCAGCACACTTGGCTCCCTGAAAAAACACACAAGATTTTTCTCACAGTAAGGTCATCCAGGTTGAAAATCAGGAATGTTAATACAAAGCTGACTCATTAACATGCAACCTTAATTGACTTACTTTAACATACACATATGCACCATTAGCTCCATAACAGTTTTTGTTTCCTCCTCTCTCTCCATGAAAACCCTGATAGAAGGGGAGGATTGAAGAAAGTGATTTCATTTGCTGGTCAGCTGTAAAGTAAAATATACATATTTCAAACACATTGTTTAAGCAGAAAAGGTACAAAAAAGCAACATCTTGACTGTTCTTTCCCTTTTTGAACACCACATGCAGGCATAGGTTATTTACCGTCTCAACAATAATATATCAGGGAAGACTAATATTAATGTAAGTTATGATGAAGTTTAACTGCCTTTACTTACCTGCTTAGGTTTATTAACCGGGCACTTCATTATCTGGTCATGTGCAAATCAACTATTACAAAATACTCTGGAAAATTCATTTGCTAGATTAGCAGATGTTGCTCCAGGATGATGGCAGAAGCAGCCTCATCCACCTTCAGAGACTGATCAGGTGCCATGCGATCAGGTCCCAGTCTTATCATAACACAGTCATGCACCAGCCACTAAAACATCTTGATTTTCAAAGGATTTTCTAAAGCTTTTAACATCATTTACATCCTATTACCACAGCTCGCAACAAATCCTCAAAAGCAAAGACATCTTATACAGGAATAACCATTTTAACATTTTTGACAGTAACATTTACCAGCTCCCACCATACAAAGAGCATTTGCTGGGCTGTATTTTCAGACGGTGGAAAGGATGGTGGTGTCAAGTGATATGACACGGGGAGGGGGAGGTAGAAGAAAAGATGTAATGAGTTTTACCTTTCAAAATTACATGACCGCCATCACCTCCGTTTCCACCATCGGGGCCTCCGAACACTTTTCTGGGTTCACTATGAAAAGAATGACCCCCTTCTCCTCCGTGTCCTCCAACCACACGCACCTTCCGGTGATCCACGAAATAGCGTGTCTGTAACAAGGATGAATTTTGTACACTTTAAGTACACTTCATCAGAGTATTCTTTCAGGACGTTGACTATTCTGCAAAATTCAGTAATATGCAGACTTGCTATTTTTAGTCACGATGAGTTCAGTAAAAAAAACAGTAAAAACAGTAAAAAAAACCAAGCAACAAAAAAAGAAAATCAAATCAGAACTCTGTAAATACTGCACACTAAGTATAATTACTAAGAAGAAAAAAATACTTGAAATATGAAACCTGTAAGAACCCCTTTAAAAGTACATGCCTGAGGCTAAGATGGTATAACCTAATGCAGCACCTCAGACACCAGAAGTACAAAATTCACGTTAAGGTAAATAATGATAGGAAAAGTATCCATTTAGTATAGTTCTATAATGCTGACAGCTCAGGACAGGTACCAAACTATATACCAAGATCACTGGGTAATTGTGCGCCTACTCATTGAAACAAGAAGATTTGAAAATTACACGGATAAACTTTTTACATATTTAAATTGAACTGAAATGTGCAAAAAGGACAAAGTGCGTGTGCGAGAGGGGTGTTCTCACACGGACTCACTGCCTTCTATAGCTGGTGATGAAATTAAGGCAAACTTCAATCTTCTAACAACGAAAAGAAAAAGGACAGGAAATCTTTACATACACACCACAATCGGCTGCTATGGGGCTAAAAAAAACCACAAAAGGTACAGTTTAAAGAGAATTCCTGATCTTAGCTCTATTTCTAACATGAACTTACCGTTTGACTTCTGGCAAACTAATTCTGCCGCACTATGTTTCAGCTTTTCTGTCAGCAAAATAGATTTGATGGGTTTTACCTGTCTCCAGGCTAAAAACCCCAAGGAAAATATGAGAGAAGGACACCCATAGAGGGAGGTGAAATTGTTTACATGTTGGGACAGAAAAGGAATGGCATGACCTTGATTGTGGTAACGTTCGAATTCTGTCAAATATGAGTATGAGCAAAGAGGGTCATTTTAATTAAAAAGCCCAAACAGCGTGCGAGGAAGAAAAAGCCTTTTTAGTGTCACCACACCACGATAAGCAGCTGCAAAACAACCCCACAAACCTCACTCTTGATAATTAAAGTTATACTACGACCAGTAATTTCTGTGAAAAGTCTCCTTCAGAAAAAGGATTTGGCACCACCACATGGCGAGTCGGGAAACTATCGCTTTAAACGGGAAGCGATTTATTGATCGTTAGAAAATAACATTTATCCACAGACGTGTGGCTAAAGAAAAAAAATCAAGAAAAATTTCCAGGACTCCACAGCTCCTCTGACACAAAGCGCTCCCTGCCTGGCGGCTGACAGCTATGCAGGACTATGAAAAGAAGGAGAAACAAAATATTTGAGCTTTAAAGCCACTTCCCTGACCCCCGCACGCCTCCAGCCCGGGAGGGGCCGCGGCCCAAGGCTCCCCCAGCGCTGCCACAGCCCCCCGGGCACCCGCATTTCCTCCCCATTCAGAAAGCTGATCAGGTTTTTAGAAGAATATTCCCCGGCACCAAACCGTGAGGAGCTGAGGGCAAGGAGCGGGTCAGCTCTTTCCTCACGCAGGTGGCGGCCCAGCACGGTACCCGCGCTCCGACCGCCGAACGATTCGGCTCTTACCAGTTTCCTCTCCGAGATGATCCTTTTTTGCCGCAGCCGCCTGTTCTTGGAGCACCTGGCGCAGCTGGTGGAGAAAGCCGCCTGCCGGCCCTCCGCGCTGCGGAGGAGGAGGAAGAAGACGCCCGCGCTCCACGGGAACAGGCCGCCCAGCGAGAGCCGGCCCCGCGGCAGCATGGCTGCGGCACAGCGCGGCCGCCCCAGCGAGGCCTCAGCGCCGGGACGGCCCGGCCCAGCACCGCGGGAGGCCGCGGGGCGGCGGCACCGCCGAAGGCTCCGAGCTCAGCGCATGCGCAGCGCAGCCCGTCCCGCCCGGGCGCACCGCCCCCCGGCGCGCGCAGGCGCAGCTGAGGAGAAAAGGCGGGAAAGCGCTTCCCGGCCTCGTCGGTGTGTCCCACAGGCTCACAGAATCCCAGAATGTCAGGGGTTGGAAGGGACCTCGAAAGATCATCTAGTCCAATCCCCCTGCCAGAGCAGGAACGCCTCCATAATGCTACACAGGAACGTGTCCAGGCAGGTCTTGAATGTCTCCAGACAAGGAGACTCCACAACCTCTCTGGGCAGCCAGTTCCAGGGCTCCGTCACCCTCACTGAGAAGAAGTTTCTTCTCGAGTTTAAGCGGAACCTCTTATGTTCCAGTTTCAGCCCATTACCCCTTGTCCTATCATTGGTTGTCACCGAGAAGAGCCTGGCTCCATCCTCGTGACACTCACCCTTGATATATTTGTAAACATTAATGAGGTCACCCCTCAGTCTCCTCTTCTCCAAACTAAAGAGCCCCAGCTCCCTCAGCCTTTTCTCATAAGGGAGATGCTCCACTCCCTTAATCATCCCAGTTGCCCTGTGCTGGACTCTCTCCAGCAGTTCCCTGTCTTTCTTGAACTGAGGGGCCCAGAACTGGACACGATACTCCAGATGGGGTCTCACCAGGGCAGAGTAGAGGGAAAGGAGAACCTCTCTTGACCTACTAACCACCCCCCTTCTAATACACCCCAGGATGCCATTGGCCTTCCTGGCCACAAGGGCACAGTGCTGGCTCATGGTCATCCTGCTGCCCATCAAGACTCCCAGGTCCCTTTCCCCTACACTGCTCTCTAATAAGTCATTCCCCAGCTTATACTGGAACGTGGGGTTGTTCCTACCCAGATGCAAGACTCTACACTTACCCTTGTTATATTTCATTCAATTTTTCCCCGCACAACTCTCCAGCCTGTCCAGATCTCGCTGGATGCCAGCACAGCCTTCTGGTGTGTCAGCCACTCCTCCCGACTCGGTTTATTACTTTCCAAAAGAATCCCGGATTGGGTTTGTCCCTGATTCGGTAATGTGGTTTGGCCTGTACACAACCAGAATGTCGACAAGTTTGGGATTTTCATAGTCTTGAAGTTAAACTGAGACATGGCCTTCTGGGGAGAAGACAGGAATTTAGACAAAAGAAATGAAGTTACTCTGAAATACCCTAATAGCTGGCATGAGGTAGCTACAGAGAGAGAGCTTGGAGAAGAGCACACTGAGCAGTGACCTTATTAATAATAAATATGTAAAAAGTGAGTGTCAGGGCAGAGCCAGGCTCTTCTCAGGGATGTCCAATGACAGGACGAGGGGCAGCAGGTACAAGCTGGAGCACAGGAGGTTCCAGAAAAACATCAGGAGAAACTTCTTCCCTGTGATGGTGACAAAGCACTGGAACAAGCTTCCCAGAGAGGTTGTGGAGCCTCCTTCATTCAAAACCCACCTGGATACGTTCCTGTGTGACCTGCCCTGCTCTGGCAGGGGGTTGCACTAGAAGATCTTCCCAGGTCCCTTCCAACCCCTGACACTCTATGATAATTCCTAGATGAAAGTACATCGAATTCTAAATTCTCCTATTTGCTGATACCAAGTATTCTTTGCAGCAAAGCAGTTTTTGACAGCTCTTGCAGCCGGTGCTAAAACATTTCCATGTTTAAAAATGAAAACAGCTGAAGCCCTATATTGTCTTAGTGCAGGAAGCTGCGGGCCATCGCCCCTCGTCCTGTCGCGACACGCGGTCGTGGTATATTCGCAATATAAGAAAGACATTGAGGTGCTGGAGTGCATGCAGAGAAGGGTAACGAAGCTGGCGAAGGGTCTAGAGAACAAGTCTTGTGAGGAGCCGCTGAGGGAACTGGGGTAGTTTAGCCTGTTTAGAAGCGGAGGCTGAGGGGAGACCTTCTCTCTCTCTACAACTGCCTGGAAGGAGGTCGTAGCGAGGCTGGGAGTTGGTCACTTCTCCCAAGTAACAAGCAATAGGAAGAGAGGAAATGGGCTCAAGTTGTGCCAAGAGGGGTTTAGATCGGATTTTAGGAAAAATTTCTTCGCTGAAAGAGTGGTGAAGCATTGGAACGGGCTACCCAAGGAAGCTGTGGAGTCATCATCTCTGGAAGTTATCAAAAAATGTGTAAACGTGGCGCTTCAGGACATGGTTTAGAGGTCATGGTAGTGTTGGGCTGGTGGTTGGACTTGATGATCTTAGATGTCTTTTCCAGCCTTAATGATTGTATGATTCCTCTGTGTGTGAGCTGAGCTGTCCACCTGTATCTCCTCTGCACATACAGAGCATTTCACCTTCCCAGATCAAAGAGTTTGAAAGCTGGGGCAAGCTGTCAAACCCAATTATCTAGGACATATATCAGAGAAGTAGGGGAGAAGCTGCAACTCAGAAGAATCTCCCCTCATCTGCTGTCTCTACTCAAAAGTCTGCGTCGTAAGAAAAGTACCACCAACCTCGTTTTCGTTTTAACCTAACAATTTTCAAGCATTCTGTATTACAAAACAGAAAATGATACAGTTAATGGAAGGAGTCAAAATGCTGGGATCACTTTGTTTCCACATTAATACATAAAAATGGACAACACATTAAATAAACATTTTGTTATTAACAATTAGAAATATTAACACCAAAAATCATGTATAAATTAGGAAATAAATGTACAAACTATTTCCAAAGTGCTCTTTCAAATACATTATATACACAACATTCAAGAAGTTCTTAATGTAAGACATTTCAGAGTGATGTAATGTTGCTGTTTCATTTGAAGTGTTGTTCGTATTCTCTCAAAAGTATTTCAGCACTTTCAAAAACCACATAAAAGGGGCACTTCCAAGCTGTCAACGAGCAATAGTGCATTCCTCTGGCTACCTGTAATACTCATTTATTGTAAAGAAAACAATCTTACTTCCTTTCTGTTCCTTGCTACTTGAGAGTATTTTCTTGTATGGAAACACCAGTAGGAAAAAATGAGAGAATTAAGGACTGACTAAAAAAAAGTCTTCTATTTTACCAGTAATTAAAATTATTAATGTAGCAAGGGCAGTGCTTGGACAACATTTAATAGTAAACTCCTCAGCTGTCCAGTTTAAAGATCTTCTTCTGCAGGAAAAAAAAAAGGCAATGAGTTGAGAGATTTTTTATTTTCCTTACGGTCTTGGTTTTTCAAAATACGAAGTACTAGAACTCGAAATCCCCTAACTACATCAGTTAGACAACGAAAATCCTACAGAAGGTGTATTTACTCCGTATTGTAAATTTTCAATTGATCTCATGTTAAAAAATGCTCAGGGAGTGTAGTCATCCTAGCCTTTCGCCTCACAGAAGTTTAGACATGGTATTTCGTTCGGCACTTACGTAAGCACCTGGTAAGTGCTTTTTTCAACACTTTGCAAGAACATATAAAACTGAATAGAAGTGACTTACGTTGTTCATACTCGCTTTTACATACCACTAGTTTTTCTTTCTAAAAAAATCCCCTATAGGTATTCTCTCACTGGCTGACCCCATTAATACTTCCCCTCTCTATGTGCATAATATTTTTTCATGATTAAAGCTGAGCTTAGCTGAGTGTCTCCAATAACAATGGATATTCTTTTTCTTTCACTTCTGAACTATTTCCGTCAAGCTACAAGAGGAAAATAAAAGCGACGATGAGCTGTAAGAACAGGCGACGGAAAGATCTGACAGCATTCACGGTTATAATGCTTGCTGGAAAATCTGAGCAAGGGCAGCGGGAGAATTGGAAAGAAAGAAGGATGCCAGCCACCTGCTTGCGAAATCTGGCGTGAAAATGTGTATGCGAGTTATAAAATTTGGAGTAGCGTATCTGAGACTGGAGTTTTGCCAGATGTTTTTCACAGCTAAGCGCAACACGAAGCAGTCTGACATCCAGCAGGCTGACGCTGCAGATCTCTGAGCTCCCTCCTGTTTTCCTTTCCATGATAGAGATACCTTAGTTTACATGGATACAGAAAAGGTGCCTCTAGTAATTAACATTTCCTTGAATAAAGGTTTTGATCCTCTTGCTGTACTTTTTACAAAAGAAATGCGGACTTACACAGGTTTTTGAATTGTAAGACTTGGGTAGTTAGCCCTGGGTAGGTATTGCAGAAGTTGCAGGTAATTTTTAACACGTAGCGTAGAACTGTCTTCACGTAAGGAATGTGTCCATCCCCACACTCTTCAGAAATAAAGTGAAGAGGCATGGATTTCAGAGGCTGGCAGGTAATCTTCAATGCAGTCAGTTAAAAAAAAAAAACAACAACAGACCAATAACCTACCACAGGATACCTCCCTGGACGGAGACAGGACTGGGTGGCTTCGTATTGAGCCAGCCTGGAGAATAACCTGGCTGGTTTCCAGAACGGGGCACAACTGTGATCAAATGATCCTAAAGCTATTTAGAAACACCAAGAATGGGGCAGGGGTGGGGGAGTCACTGAAAAAAATTCTGCATTTTATCAACAGACAGTACTATACACAGCACCAAATATCAAACCATTAAAGCATTGTCTTGTTACCAGTAGTGCACTGCTTCATATCCAGCATGAAATGAACACTGTTCACATACAGACGCCGCTTTGTGCTAAGGGGTAACCAACATATTACAATTAATCAAAACTGCCTGTACAACCAGTTCAAAAGATGGAGATACTATGGGAAATGAATCTGACACAGGATTGTATCCTTTTATTGCTGGTAATTTCCGTATTGTCCCTATTAAAAAAAAAGAAAGAGAGAGAAATAAAAAATGTTGGAGAATAAGACTGGAGGTTTACAACGAGTTGGACAATTTCTTTTTGGTCTATGGGTTTGGAAAGCCCCACTGGAGTACCACCAACCCGCCTGCACCAAATTATCACCTAGATCGATGCGCAGACCTAACAGCTAAATCTGCTTTTTCCCAGCGGGGATTTACGACAGTTTACCTGCTCGTAGCCATAAGGCCTCTGTTGCTGAGCGGATGGGCCTGTCTGAGAAGCTCTGTAACTTCCGTATTGCTGCCCCTGGCCCTGCTGGTAGCTGGAATACTGCGAAGAGGCTCCTTGTGCAGGACCTGAGAAGACAGTGACATTTATTACCCAGGCTTGGTTTGCTCAGGGCGGGGTTCTTACGGTTAACACGGTGTAAAACACGACGGTAACAAAGCAAGCGCTGCGAGCGTGGGCTGTGAGCACACCTCGCCTAGACCTCCCCTTGAGCTTCACACGAGAAAGCGTCACTGCTAATAATCCTGTTGCAGCAGTGTAAGCTTCAGTTCAGATTTTAAACTTCGCTCAGAAAATTCGATGCAGTTTTCATGATTCGTGCCTCTGGAATCTGTATCAGCACAGGCCGATTATTACCTATATGCCAGATACGTGGCCTTTGTCTTAGCAACAATTCCACATTTAACTTCCTATTTGGTCTGGCTGTGCCACCGTAAGCACCGCTGACCAGGCAGAACCTAAGAAATCTCTTGCATATAGAGGTACTTTTTAAAAAAAACGGAAATCAGACACACAACTGCGTGGGGACATTGATTTCCTTTCATTTGGGACTGTATATTCGGAGTATAGACTGCGATGTGCACTTCCTTTTTTATCGATGGGGTTTTACGAAGGAAAACCTTTAAAAAAAAAAAGGAGGCCACTTTTGCAATGTGGTTAATCAAGGCACTAGTTTCCAGCCCACTTTAACTCAGGAACGGAGGTGTCGGGATGAAGCGTCGCAACCGCCTGAGCACTCCGGGACAGTTTTCTTACCGTATCCTTGCTGTTGTCCCGGGTAACTCTGCTGATTGGGGTATTGCTGCTGGGAGTACGTTTGCTGTTGTGCAGCTCCCTGTTGGTATCCTGCCTGCTGCTGGCCGTACTGAGAATTTCCTAGAGAGGGAAAAAATGAAATAGTCTGGTTATAGACGGGGCAGGAATTTCACTGCACTTATGAATCATAGGGAAAACAAAGGTATGAGGAGCCTTGGTCTGGAACTCACAGACAAGAACCCTTTTCAGAAACAGATGACCGCATTTTGCCAATCGGGTCGTTTAGTTCTTCTGTGATTTTTCATTCTTTTGAACAGGACAGAGTTATTTATTTATACGCATCACTAAACAAACAAACAAGCAACCTGTTCCCTAAAGGGTTTTTTGTTTACCCCAGAAGTGTTTCAGAAGAAAAACAGAGTCACAAAGATAAGGTTGCTGGGGTAAACAGCTGTTTTCTTAAGAAGCCCTCCCACTGTATTTTCTTCTAGATAATTGTGTTCATTCATACACCCCAGAAAGACTGCTTATCTAGCTGTTACTGGTATTTTTTGAAATACCTATGATGGAAATTCCATTTGCAGTATCCTGATACAACAAAATGATCGGACACTATACAGACGACATTGCTTTTCCTAAGTACCACCTCAGTGGATCATAATTAAGTTAATATTTCACAGTTAATTTAGAGTTCAGATATCTTACTAGTATCACTGAATTTACTGACATACTACTGTTGAGAGTTCTTTAGTGGTAGAATTGAAAACTCATAATACTGATGATTTTCAAAGATTAATTTAAATGAAATTAATTTAAATGAAAAATCCATTGTTTTTCACAATTTCTAAGGTGAATTAAGTAATATTTTTTAAAGCTAATCCTCGAATTAACCAGTAGAGTTTCTTTAGAGAAATCCACATTTACGGCTGCCAAAGTTCCTGGCTCTGGACCCCATTTCTAACTGCAGCACATTATTTCACCTTTGTCAGCATAACCTTTTACTTCAACACAGCCATTTTTATTTGCATTATATAAAGCGTTCATTAAAGAGTTTTGCAAGGGAGGAGGATACCGATATCCTGGAAGTCTTTCCTCTTACTGCACAAAAAAGTTCACTACCCAGAGCTATAACTCCACCCGGCTCAGCTACAACTGAGGATCATTTTTCCAATGAACGTGAGGCTACGCACAAGTTGTTAACGATCCCACAAGGCTGCCCCGCACGGCTGCCTCAGCGCAGATCCTGACCTTGCGCTGTGGGCACAGTTTGATACAATCTCGACACAAAATATGTTATACAGAGCTAAATCCTATTTCCTGGGCACTCCTTAAGTAACGGCTAAGTAGGAGTTAGCGATGCGGAAACCGCAAGTTACATTTTGCATTTCTATAAGTATTTCAGTAGTGTTTGGGGGGGTTAGAGCTTTGATTTATGACGACTGGCAATCTATTTTCCTACCTCCTTCATAATAATGTTGTGTAGAGTCGTCAAACGACCTGTCGTAGCTCTGCTCGGTATAGGATGACTGCTGATAGGCATAATCACCGTGTCCTAGGAGGAATTGCGAAGACTCGTCAGATACGTTGTCATTATGACTTAGAGACATATTGTCAAACGATAAATTCTGAAGCTGCTTATGCACAAAAGTGAGGCGAAGAGGACATACAGACGCCTTAGGAGGTCAAAGACATGGCAAGGCGAGTCACACCTATGGACAAATCTCCTGCATTCACTAATCCAAACTTGGCTTTGTGCTCATTTTGAAGCAGTTTGGATAGTGGGATGCACAGATGCGTGTGTTTCTGAACCACGACTCTGGGATTAGAATTTTCAAGCATTTAAATTGGAAATGAATTGTAGTGGGTTCGCCACATCCTTGGATGCGGCGGTCATGCCGGTCTACATTTCATCAGTGTTACGATGCCTGCAGCTCAGGGGGATTACCGTCCGGGTAGTATTGCTGATTCATAGGTTCTGAGGAGCCTTGCCCGTGACTGTACTGTTCACTGTAATATTCTTCCTGCCCCATGTACTGCTGCGAGGAACCTGCAAGGCAAAGACAAGAGAGAGCAAACTGAGCCCACGGACTCTTAAAGGACAGGTTTTCCCTTATCTTTCTTTTTTTTTTTAATCAAGAAGAAAGCAGCATTTACATCTGGATAAGTAAACAAGCTATGTACGTTGAGAGCAGTTTCAAAGATGTTTTGCTCACTAGAAAAAGGAAACAAGCTTGTGTTGTCAGAAAAAGCCGGCTGAAACTGAAATTACGCAACAGTCAATAACAGGTCCTAAAATAAGTCACTTGTGTGGCAATACTGAAAGCAATGGCTACATTTCATCTACTAATCTGAGTTATTAGGAAGCACGGGAACGTATTCCACGCTCAGGAACGCAGTCAGAATTCAATCTATTTTGATCCATGTATTAAATTATTTCTCAGCAAAATTCAGTTTATGTTAGAATCCGTCTAGCAGCTGTACTACCTTCTAGAACTTTTTTCAGAGACGTCTTAGAGAACGGCAGTTATCCTCTGGTGTTTTCTTTTCGTTGGCCCAATTTTTTGTAGTAATTGCTGGCAAACTGTACCCCCTCTGCAGAAACGTGTTCCTTGTTAACTGTGTCCTGTTACAGCTGATCCAACACCATTTGAAAGAAGTGAAAAGATTCCCAGTGGCTCAGGTGAGCTGTGTATCATATCACTCACCTTTTCTTTAGAGATACATGAACCCTTTTAGACAGAGCTATTTTCTCTGAACGCCTGAAATAATTAAATAGATAAATCCTGACAATACACCAGAGTTCACCTGACTGCCGCGACACTTCCACTGTTTGAGATTTCCCGTGTTCCCGGACTGTTCATCACTGTGACCTGGAAATTTTGTTGACTCACCTACCCCACAGGACAGACTGAACATCGTCAATCTAATAATAATTGTATCGATGCTCTGACAACAGGATTCACCTTGCTGTGAAGCTCTGTAAGGGCCCATTGGTCGCTGCCCCATCATGCTGTTGCCTTGGTTGCTCTGGCTCATCATGGCAATGGAGGACTGGCCCTGGTAGTGCTGGCTCCCTCCTTGCGCCGAGTTGTAATGCGACGTTGCTGCTTGCTGGTGCATCATGGAGACTAGAACGGACACAGAAAATACTGTTTTCTGAAAGGATGTGACAGTTCTCTCCCCAACCTCTTTGGAAGCAAGTTAAAACCTCCAGCTAACATGCATCCTGTTAATTCTGTGAACTTTCCACAGGGGGAGATGTTTTCCAACTATGTGTATTTAACTCCTCTGCACCGTAATCCAGCAATGATGTTATTACATGGTCAGTTCTTGCCACTTGCTGCAGTCAGGCACTTAAAAATACATCTAGCCTTGTTTATTGTTAGTTTGTTTAGAACAATATAATCATTAGTAGGATTAAAGAAAGGAATAAGAACTGATATTGAACTGGTTGGACTCAATGATCCCAGAGGTCTTTTCCAACCTGAATGATTCTATGACTCTATGATTTGTTCCTCTCTACTTCCTGACTAATTAATAGTCACACCTATTTTCTAATCAACTCTTTCTTCTATTTCCACTTTATTGTATATCTGATGATTAGGCAGTTTAAATAAACTGACGTTCTAGGATTTATTTGATCCCTAAATTTCCCATCACCAGAAAGAACTCTTAAGCATTGGACATCCCATTCAATACTCGGTAGCAAACACTTTTACAAATCAAGACATTAATTCTGAGTTGTCCGCTAGTCTGTGCCCTGCAAGCAGTGCGATGCATCAATAACATAACAAAAATGGGGTAGTAATGTACAAACAGTAAACGTGCAATACTCTTGGGCAGGCTCTTTCTGCTAGGATAAAGGTGCTTTTCAGACCCTCCCCACGGTTGTGGGATTTGCTGCCGGCGGCTGCACTTTTCGCTAACCCCCCTTTCCCCAACTCCTTGCTAACCACAGCAAATCGGTGTAAGTGAGAGCAAGCCTGAAACTGTGCTGCCTTAGACTGCTTGAAACCCAGAGATGTCTTAAACCTGTCTCTTCCGCTCATACGTTTGTCGCTGTCTACAGAAAATATTTACAGAACAAGCTCATGTGCGGTAAACCTCAGAGGTCGCTGGAAAGTCAAGTTGGCCCAGAAGGAGGAAGAGGGAGTTTACCTGGGTTGGACTGCATGTTGATGTTTGTTCGAGAGACATAATTGCCTATTGAGCCCTGGCCTTGCATTGGCACATTCTGAGATGCAGGCACTGTGTGGCTATAACCGGGCCCAGTTCCGTGACTGCTGACAGTCATACTCAGAGAGGTGGTGGGCATAGTGTTCTGGCCTGACTGCTGCATAGACACGTGATTGGGACCTAGAAAAATTAGAGAGAGCAACAAGAAAGTCCGCGCTATTATTGGCAACGTACAGTGAGCATCCAAGCCCTTGCGGCCTTTCTAAAATACCTTACGACACTAAAATACCTTACGACGTGGCAAAATAAACTCCCCCCAAAATAATCCCCATTATTAAAATCCCCTGTTTTCTACAGACAAATCACAACTGCCTACTGCCCACTCGAGTGACCCTCTCCTTCCTGGCAGCCAAACTCAAAAACTGTACAGAACTGCAGGCAGGAAGGACAAAGGCAGCAGAATTATCTAACGGCAGTAATGTCAGATACTTCAGAAAATACACAGACTCTGGAAACATCCCAGCCTTCTCTGATTTGTCTTTTCCCTCCTCCTGTCCCGCAGGTGACTCCTCTTGTCCCCTTGACACAGACGGTGACACCGGGAAGGCACGGCAGTGGCTGGGAGACACTGTGCACATTGCTCCATCCGCTCGGTGCCTCTCTGACCAACTGACCTCCTTCGCTGGGGCTTAGGTGGCACCAAGGGACCCTCTCCTTGGAGGACAAACCTGCCTCTCCCTTTGCTGAAGTTTGAGTGAAAGCACCTCGGACTTCCAGTAGATAAATTTTCCAAGTCACCATCATAGCCCCCGTTGTTATGGTACTCCCTTTCCAACACCAGTGTATGCCATCGTCAGACTGCTCCAGTTACATTCCGAATTTGAGTGTATCATCCTGCCTACCTGGAAATATGCTTATTTTTCACAATTCTTTTGCTCTCGGGTAACAAAATTGGAGAGAATCTGGTACTTATTTTTTTTTTGTTGGTTGTTGCTGCAAACACTTTTATGAACGAGTTTTGGAAAGTTTGCATTGCATATCGTCCCTATCTAAATTGTGATAATGTGTGTTGTTGTCTACCTAAACGCAGCTGTACTGTTGTCAGTCTAAATTAATTTAGGTAGACTGAAGATATGCAGAACCCCTAGAATAGAAGAATTACGTTGTAATGTTTGGATAATGACATTTTATTTCATGGCTATGAAGTGTAACTACGGCCTCTGAAAAATGCATCTAATTCTCTTAGTACAAACCTCAATTATTCTTAATGGCATTTATAGCCACCAAAATAAGAAAATTTGCTGTAGATTATTATATTTTCCTCTGATGGAGAGCTGCAAGCAGCATTTTTAAGAAGAGCCAGAGCCAGCTCTCCTGAAATCAGTGGACCCAGGTCGATACACTGCTACAGAGATCTGGCCCTCTGTTTGGCTCCAGTTTTCGTGTGTCTGGTAACGCTGATACTTCCACTTGTGCAACGCGACCACACGGTGTCTGAACAGAGCTAGAGCGGTTGCCTGGAGTGAGAGATGGAGTGAAGCAAGTGTTGTCCTATTTGCCTTCTTTAAAGCCAAAAAAACCACCAAGTTTGGCTAATTCGAGATCATAAGGGAAAATACAAAAGCACGACCAAAACTGTTTAAATAAAACCACTAAACCAGTAAGATAAATACTTCTTTCGTGCTTTCCTGAATCTAAGGCAGTTGGGTTTCTCTTTCAAAGGCCTCATTCATGATTTCTGATCAAATTCTCAGTTGGGCCCAATTCTGAGGCTGAGTTTCACCGACCGGTTTATTGACTCCAACGGGTTTGCCTGCAGGATTGTGGCACGAGGAATCACTGACTTGTGGATGGTGAATCACTGGAAATCTCAGTGGGTTGTTTTTTACTTTGTTTACTTTCATCAACAGAATTATCCTCACAACTGACCGAGCTGCCACACGCAGAGTTACCACTTCTGCAGGGAGCTCCCTCGTTACTGTCGTGCGGAGGTGATTCCTGTAAACTCCTGACCGAGGACAATAAAGAAATAAAATGTAGCAGCTTCTACGGCTTCTTCCCTTTTCCTCCCTCTCTTACAATGCTGCATCTGTTCCTTACAGCCTTTCATCTCTTATTATACTAGGTGATGAATTTTTCCAAAAGAAGGGCCAGACAAATTTAATAAGTTCACTTTACAAGCTGTAACTGTTTAAAGTAGGCAACTCATCCGTGAATTTAAAAGGTACTATCAGCTTGACCACAGATTTTTAAGAAGTCAGAGGTAATTTTATGGCTTGCATCTGCTCCTGAGTCCCCCTGCCAAGGCCTGTGATTTTACAATCGGATATTTCTATTTATAGAAATTGTTTTCTTTCTCTGTCACTCTGGGAAGGACTCAGACAAACAAGAACTGACTAAATAACTACGAACTACAAAATAAATAAACAGATTCTTCATACCGTAAAATGCACAGAGTAAAAAAAAACCTGTTTTTTTGATTAGTTTCTTTTAGTTACATCAACAAACCCAAAGTATATTATTTAATTCATATCAAATGTCTGTGCAAACTCTTTGGCTATGTAGTACAATCTCTGCAAGCTTCTGTAGAGGACAAAGACTGATGCAACACCAAATCATTTTTCAGAAGGCAACCTAAAGGCTTGGTCGTGCAGTTAGTCATGCAAGCGATTCCATTTCACCGTGGCCAACCCCACCACTTTGGAAAGCAAAATACCACAACAAATAATCTTCTGTACTAAAAACCCGCATGCATCTTTACTCGGTGATTTTCATCGCGCACTTTTTCAAGCAATGGTTTTAATTTCCCCTACAGAAATACGGAGCAGATTGGAAGTCAGCGACATCGCTCGCTGTAGCCATTTCGGCACGTGCCCGAAATCTCCGTACGCCCGCAAGGTGAGTTAGGAGAGGTCTTTTACAGCTCTGCAAGTATATTCTGCATTAATGGTTTCGTTGCCAAGCAACGGCAAAGCAGCACAAAGAGGGACCCGAGCTCACCATTGCTAATCTGACTCTGCATGAGGGAGGAAGGAGGAAGGCCCGTCCCGATCGCGTCGCTGAGGTTGCTCTGGGAATGGAGAGACTGGTTGGACGCGCTCTGAGTCATCCCTCCGGGGCCCAAGTTTATGTTTTGCGTCGGTGGCTGCGAACAACAAGGAGGAAAAAGCGATTTGTTTTGGTTAGGCTTTTAATTGTAAAAATAAGAACCCCCAAATCAACCTGAGGATTACTAAAAACTGCCTTGGCTAAATACATGCTCCCCAAACACGTGCTCCCTTCACTTTTTGGGGGCTTGCTCGCATAAACCCTTCCTCATTTGCCTCCTGTGCGTGAGCGACATTCAGCACGACACCGGGAAGCCAGCAGGCAGCGCTTTTTAAGCGAAGATCTTAAAACTGCGTTTATAACAGAGTCTGGCATCTGTGCCCACTCTTCCACGCTTCCTTGAATTTCATTTTGGGCTGGTCAGAGGTAACCGCTGAGGGGACGTGCATTAACAGACACGATACAGAAGCGCATCGACAAACTGCCCTTTGCCGAGCTTAAAGCCACGCTGCATTTTGCGCTATGTGTGATACCTCCAGAGTCAATCCGGTTAGCAAGAGTAACACAGCGTTTAAAGCCAAGGTAATGCCCAAATGCTGAAATATATTTTGACATTAAACAGTGGCCTTTTTTTGTCCTGAGTGAAGAACGCAAAGAATAATGACTCCGGAGCAAAAGGAGGCTGTTCAGATCTGTACCGCTGCACCATTAATTGTACAGAGAACTTGAGCTACGGTCATACAGGTTAAGACAAATGTCCCACAGAATCTGTTTTAATCACAGTCAAACTAACTTTTAATCTGTTTAGTGGTCTGCTTGACCACTTTGAAACTTTTAGCTGGCAAAATACTAGAAGATGGTTTGCCAGCGATGAGTAACAGAATCAAAGAACATTTCCCTCTGGCACAGTAAATGCATGCGATGGTAGCACTGGTACTTACAGCAGGAAGCAAGGACTGCATATTCTGGTTAGAATCTGCTATTGTTGCCAAGTAAACCAGGTTTCTGTGCAAGATTTGTTGGTATCTACAGAATAAGGAGTAGAGCTTATTCGGAAAGGTTAACAGTACAGAAAATTCCAAACCTCTTTCTTTTTTGCTATTTACAAATTATTTGTTAAGTACATTAGCCCACTTTTCATCTGTCATAATAGCAATGGTAATACTTGTGCTGTCGTGCTTTTCATCGAGGAGCAGTGTGTTCAACATCTCTTTTACAAAAGGGCAAACCTGGGGGGAGGGAGAGGTAAAATCCACTCTTTTGAAAGAACTTTGAGCAAACTGTGGAGCTGGGACCTCAGTCTTCCAGTACCAATACCCGCTCAGCTGCTCTAACAAGGAGCCACTTCTTTCTTCCCGTTTCACAAGGGTCCTAGCAGTAATGAAATTCCACAACTCCAAAACCTGTCAGCAAGCTGAGAAGAACAAGACTTTTTTTTTTTCAATGATGCTCTAACTGGAGTGTTTATTCAAGTAAGCATCACCCAGAACCATTTCTGCTTCTTCACAGTTCTTGATCAACTGGAAAAGCTCATAATAAAGAACAGGAGGGCATCCAAGAGCAAATAAACAGCTCTGCCACTGAGCAGCAGGATGAATCCAACTTTTGGGAATGGGGCAGATTCAAAGCAGGCAGGAGAAAATGCTTCTTTAGCATCAGTTTTCTTCTGATAAAGGGATAAATGGCTGGGAAGTGGGAAAAGTGGCATAAGTGAAGCCAGAACGGTGACATGACTTCTCGAGCAAAGGTATCTTTTATAGATCCTTAACATTTAATTAGTTCAGATGAAAATATGTTATTAACTTTGTACCTGATTCTACATGTATTTAATGAATCTGCATAGAACAAGTGGTCTATTAGCCATAATCGTTTGTAATTATTGTAATACTGGAAACATTGTAAATACCCAAAATACTTTGGGAAGAAAATCTGTTCTGAGAACAATATACATGTCTTAACACAAGTGAATCTAAAAAAAATTAGTCCAAGTATTTTTTCAGCCATCAGTGAACAGAACTGTTCACAGCACTGTTCTTGAGAAAAAGCACACCACAAACTTCTAACAGACTCCAAAACTCATAATACTCACTGAGTACATTCTGCAGTTTTCCCCTTGCTCTGATAATCCATAATACATTGTATTAGGTGGTGATTTTCATCTAGCATCTGCATAAGAGAAACACGGTCAAAACACGTTACTGCGAGAATCGCATTGAAGTCCTGTGGTTTTGTGATACTCCCTATTCACCCGACCTGGCAGTGAACGGTGTTTTATGCAGTTTCATTGCCCTGGGATACTACAAAGCACCTACACAGGACTTTATTGAACCACAAGACCGTGCTTTTCAAAGCATCCATTTATGAGCAGTTGTCTTCAAAGGAGTTAGTTGAAACACCCAACACGGAAGAATTAACGGACTTACCTTTTCTTGCTCCTTACACGGCAGGTCGATTTTTATGCTGAAGAAGGAAAATGCTTTCACTATGAAATACATCTCATTCTAAAATATTACCCAATCCCTTCCAAAACTTCAGATTTTATTAACGTGCCCACTTCCAAATCAGAAACATCCTTTCAAACAATTTAAACCTACTAGATTTCCCGCACGGGACTAGCGTGTGCAGACTAGTGAACAAAATCCGTGTTACTGGATCCGCTGAAATCACAGTTAAGAGAATTACATCCCAACATGTCCTTTGGGGTAGTTCAGTTCTAAGACAGGCAGGACTTAAAATGAAAACACAGAGTAATTATATATCAGGTGCTCTATGTGTATCAGTGGCTGCTGCCTTAGCTTCTTCGTTCAATAAATTGTAGTGACTGACTCGTCCCAAGAAGATCAGAGCCGCTGGACAGTGATGAATGACCTTTGTTTAATGAACTTACAGTACCAGGAAAAGCTTAAAATATCCTTCAATTTGTTTTAAAATTTCAAATACAATGTTTCATCTCTTTCCCCCAGCTTTCTCGGGAATGCAGCAAGCTTTCTGTAGGTGAACGAATGGAGAAGTAACAACAGTACTTACAAATTTAGATTTGCCTCTGGCAAAAACTCACTCCGTAACAGAGTTTGTAGGTACCGCTGCTATTAAATGCTTGCAAGACTGGGCCTTTGAACCACCGTGCCATCAGGACAGAAGAACTCTTGAGGAAAGAACAATATGTTTTCGTATGAGTTAAATGTGAATTAATCCACGTAGGTACGCGCTCTGATCAGAACGAATTCTTGACCCGTTCAGACGGGAAGGGTTAGATTACAGGGAAATGAGCTGAGGAGTCTTTCTGATGCACCTGCAATCTAGCTTGTCGCTCCCTTCGAGAATTCAGCTTGTCCTGCTTCTTGCTTGTCATCTGCAAGTTGGTCTCAACTTTGCTGGACACCCTTGTCCGTCAGAGGCTCCGACCGCCGGAACGTGCAGCCGTGCCCTGCGGCTGGAGCCAGCCAGGCTGTGAGGAGCGCGGCAGGTCGGCAGGCTGCCCCCTCCTACGCCGACAGGCAATGTCAGAGCTGTGTCAGTCAAGAATCCGTGTTCCTCCTGCATCCGTGACTCGGCTCGCATTGGAATTTTGAGACAAAATGCTCCCGCCTGACTCCCAGCGCAGCTCTTTGTCTCACGCTGTGCGCTCATTGCCAGTGAAAATTCCGCGTGTAGCATTAGCAAACAATATAAACGCGTCCTTTGCAGTCTCCACAACAGATACCACTGACGTTTTCACGTTCAGTTAGCACACGCATCCAACAGCAAGAGTCCAAGCAGTATTACGGATAACTCCGCCAGAAAAGGGCTATGCTTCTACGATCAGCTGAAGAACATGTTGCTTACTGAAAAAGAGAATTGTGAATAGCTCTTTTCCTAATTTACTAGGAAAAAAGAATCAAGTTGTGATCTCCACTACACAGAAGCAATTGAAGTTTACGGCCCTGCAAATGCTACCTGACAAACTATTTTAAAGTACCATCATCATTGCTGTCTTGTCCAAAGCTCTAACTTCCTCCAGGTGAAATCTGTTGTAGGAATAGTCAGTACTGGAATAGGAACACCTCTGAAAGACTATCAAAACTGAGCTAATAAATAAAAATGAGCTGCTTATATATTATGAATGAAAAAAAAGAATAATCTTTTTTTCAATTAAATTGGTGTGTGTTCTAAAAAGCTCACTTTAATGAAGATTGAGTTCCTAGCCCAGTGCCTGCTCCTTCTCTCACTGCCTCATTTCTACACTTGCCTATAAAGCCCATCCTTCGAGTCTCATCCTTAGCCTCACCTCTTGTCCAAAAGAAAATCACTGCCAACAGCCCAACATCGATGAACGGTCCTGAAGTAATGTGCCAGCAAATGCACCTGAGATGGGAAATGGTTTTACACATCATTTGTAAAGAAAAAAACATTTTAAAGCTTCCATAAAGTTTACAAATATGCAAAAAAGGAAAGGGCTTGAAAATCAAACTGAAGATCCACTGTCTGTGGATACATTGATGGTTTTAAGTGCAAACCATCTGAATTATGAAATTCTAGCCTAACCCCAACCAATCTGAAGGTTAGAGAAAAACTTGTCCACTGAGTCTGAAATATTTAAAGAATTTTAAATTAATCGCTTCACAATACCATGTGTGCTGCAGGAGCTACATGAAACGGGCTCAGCTTCCAAAGAGTCTCCTGAGATTCAGGCCACCTCTTCAGCCTCTCTTGTGGCACTTTGTTCTGCCTTAATCTCTGTCCGACACGGTCTTCAAGTGAGGTTTTCTTCCCTAGAAGCCATAAACTGGCGCCAGATGATGATTTGGCTGCCAAGCCCATGGACGACGGGCTGATGGCCGGACTGGCAGCGACACTTCTTCACCGGTCACTGTTCACGAGTGGCCCACGCAGCACACACGCGCCTCGCTCCCACCGCACGACACGGCTCCGCGAGAACCAAGTGACCTCGCCAGAAACACGGCGGGAGTACAAATGACAAATAGCGGTCAAAGTGAAAACATGCATGTCCTTTATTGACGTTTCCAGCCTCTTCCTTACCGCCCGTTACCTCCTGCAGGAGGAAGGGGTGTCGGGCAGGTGTGCACAGCCCCTGCCCTCAATCCTGAGAAACAGGGAACAATAACTTCCCAGCCGGGAAACCTCTGCTTTGGCCCCTACGCGAGACCCACGCGGGGATCTCCACTCCAGAGGGAAAATAAAACAATCTTTCCAAACCTTTGTTTGTCGTTAAACACCAATAAACACATCACGAACGATGCTAATGGGACGTGAAAAATACCAGCGGTTGGTGCTCCCTCTATCTTCCGAGAGACTGAAATTCTGCAGCCAAATACAAAAGAAAACCCCTTGCAAATCCGGTACGATTTTATTTCGGTTCATTCCCGAGGTTGGTTTTTTTTTGCCGGGGGCCTGAAGCTGACACACCGTCAGGACACAAGATCCTCGATTTGCAGATTTTATTGCCATCTCCCGCTGTATTACTGGCAGCCTTCCCCCCCCTCCCCCGGCGAGCAGCAGAGCCAACGTGCCAGCCCGGCTCCGCTCCCCGAGTCCTCTCGCTCGCTCTCCGCAGCGCTCCCGACACCTTCGCTTTGTTCCACCTCCTCCTCCTCCTCCTCCTCCTTCCCCCACCTCTCTCTCCAGCTGTCCATCTCCGCAGCCCTCGCAAATTCACTCCTTTCCCTGACCGCCCTGCCAACAAGCCTCCTTCCTCAGCTGCAGGAGCACGGACGGAATAAATGTCTAAAATTGTCTGTAGAAAAGCATGCTTTTTTACCTTCTGGATAGTTTGCTGGGTGACCTCCCCTTTGCCTCTTGGGCGAGCAGAAGCAAAGGCAACCGACATGGTGGTTTGTTTGGGTTTTTTTTTGTTTTGGTTTGTTTTGGGTTTGTTTTTTTTTTTTCCTGATGTGTCTATAATATACCGGCTCCCGGCTCTAATAATATTGTTATTATCTGGCCGCTATTGCCGTGCAAAGATTCTCCGCAGTGCACGGGGAGCGGGGGGGGGGGGGGGGAGCCGGTGCAGATGGTACGATCTGCGCCCCGCAACCAGCCGCCGGCACCGCACCACCGGCCGCCCCGCAACGCCCCCGCCCCGCCGCCCGCCGCCGCCGCCTCCGGTCGGGAAGGGGGCTGCGTGGATTTGGGGATGGAGCGGGAAGAGGCCGCTGCCGCCCCGCCGCCGCCTCCTCCCCGCCGGCCGCACATGGTGCGTCCCTGCTGCCGGGCTTCCTGTCGCAGGCGAGCGGCGGCTCCCTGCCTCCGCCAGCGGCCGCCAGCTGCGCCAACTGCGTAGGACGGCCGCCGCGTACGCCAAGTGCGGCAGCGCGGCGATGGGGAAGCGGGGGGCACCTCCTACGCGGGATGCGTAACGCGGGCTCCGTACGCCAAGAGCGCAGGTGGGGCCCCGCCTCCCCGCGCCGGGCTTGCGTGTGCAGCGTTACGGAGTTGGCGCAGGGGGCGCCGTCGGCGGCGGGATGAGTGTGCGCTTTTGAGGGAGGCGGCTGGATCCGGCCCCGCCGCGGCCATGAGCTACGACCGGGCCATCACCGTCTTCTCCCCGGACGGGCACCTCTTCCAGGTGGAGTACGCCCAGGAGGCGGTGAAGAAGGGATCCACCGCGGTGAGTGAGGGAGTGGAGGAGGGAGCCGGCGGTGGCCGCTTGCTGAGGGGAGGCCCGGGACGGGGCCTGCGCCTCGCCGCGCTCTCCGGGCCCGGGCCTGGGCGGGGGGTGCCCGGGGCCTGGACGGGGGGTGCCCGGGGCCGGCAGGGGGTGCCCGGGGCCGCAGCAGCGACGTTCGGGCGAAGAGCTGCCTTCACCAACCGCTTCCGAGGGGGCGCCGAGCTGCCCCCAAAGCTCTGGCTGTGCTCAGGCCATTGCTGTGGATTTTGGGGGGCAGGAAATGTTGGAGTTTTGATGCATCGAAGCCGCCGAGCATGAGGTGCGGGGATGTGTGCGTGCCCCGGCCCTGCCTGCTCACCCGGGGAGGCCGAGTTCGCCGGGCACCCGCCGGAGGTTAAAATCCTCTGTTTCATTCTCCGCTTGGCGAAAGTGGGAGCGTTGGGTGTCTGTGCGAGGTGCAGATTCCCGGGGGATCGGGAATGTGTCAGGAGAGGCGTGTAGAAGCAACTTGCTGGCTCCTCGTTTCCAGTTGTCTCAAGCTTTTCCTCAGTGAGGGATTTTTTCTTTGGGGAGGCGGGGGGGGAAGAAAGTCTTAATGTCCAAGTAACAAAATACCCAGAAGAAAATTTACTGCCTTCGGGATGGGAATAAATGTAACAAGACTTAGTGCCAAATAAGCTCTTCTTTCTTTCTTTCTTTCTTTTTTTTTTTTTGTCAGAAATTAAAACCACTGCAAAACTGGAGCTAACGTTTAATATAGTCAGTCTCTGTCTTGTTGAGTAGTTGGTTATGTTGAGTGTTTCTGGAAGGGTCTGTAACACAGTAACAGCAGGGCCACCCGGTAAGAACAAAATGACTCCCCACCCTGGCAGAAGCAGTAGGAATGAGTGTGAAAGGTCAACTTTTTCTTTTCCTCCCTGATGTTGGAAAAGGTATATTGGAATATGAATTGGGACTACTGAGAAGCTGCATGTAGGTTTTCCTTGGTCTGATCTTCAGCATTTTGGGCTCTGAGTTGAGCAATAGCAGTGGAGCAGCTGTGGGGGTAGTTTTGTTGCTGATCCTGCTTCTGTGGCTGCAGAAACACAAGTGCTGGGATTGGGGAGAGATGGGGAAAGCAAGGTTGGGAAGAGGAGTGGAACATATCTCTTGGAAGCCACACGGATTTAAATTGGTATTAGCTGATTATGAAACTGCACCCTGGAATCTAACGCAATTTTGGTTACATCAGTCCTTTCTCCAGGTTGTGGCAACAAGAAATAAAATACTGGCTTCAAGCTGAAATAATGTTTACCATGTGGAGGTTTTCTGTTTGTTTTTTTTTCCTACTCAGTGTAAGTCTGCAACTACTAGGTTTTCTGAGCCTAGCTTAACTTTTTTTTTTTCCTCCCCCCTTCTTTTTGATATGTTGAAGGTTGGAGTAAGAGGGAAGGATATTGTTGTTCTCGGTGTGGAGAAGAAGTCTGTGGCAAAACTTCAGGATGAAAGAACTGTACGGAAGATCTGTGCTCTCGATGACAATGTCTGCATGGCCTTTGCAGGTATTTGATGCCTTCAGGGGTTTTGGCAGTTACTGGCACCTTTGGGTATGTCTGTGGATTCTGAGAACGTAAAGCGTTTAGAATAAGAGGACTGTGGGGAAGGAGTTTAGTTCCACAGGTGCTTATTCTTTTTGAAGGAGCCTGCTGTGTGGATAAATACAGAGGGAACACCGGTGATCTAATGAGAGGAAATACTTGTTCAAGTTACTCAGGTCCTCTAGGTTTAATGTGAGGATTAAGACTGAGAGCTGATGTGTCGTTGTCAAAGACAGAGATATATTCTGTTTAAATATGTATGTATACATTTTGTGTATTTCAAATTACATATTTAAATATGTATTGTATATAAAATACATATTATTAATGTGTATTACAGGAGCTATAAGAGAAATTCATCAATTACAGGGACCTTTTCCCACATGCATCATGCCAGAAAAGCTAAATTTTGCAAAAGGACCCCAACAACCCAAAACCCAAAACCAACAAAATAAAAAGTAAAAAGAAAAAAAATCTCTGTTCTTGTTTAGAAGACTCATTTTGAATGAACAGCTCTGGATTTGAAGCATAAATATTCTAGTTCCACATTCTTCCAGCTCCAGATGCCTTCATTTTCATTGTTCAAAGCTTAAAAAGGAGACATGAAAGTTAAAAACCCCACCACAGTATAATTGGAGAGAAGATGTATTTCCGAATGATTCTCCTCTCTTCAAGCAGTTCAGAATGTTTGTGTCCGTGTCAGTAATGCTTTAAAGGGAGATCTGATTTAACCAGCAAAAACCAGTGGATTTTGGATTTCGTGTGCTGCTTTGCTGCTCGGTGAAGGGTTGGGATATGTGCAGGTGGGGTCACAAGCTTGAAGAAAGGTTCTCCAGTAGAAGCAAGGCTGTACATTGAAAATGGCATCATAAGCTAAAAACTAAAATAAGTTTCTTCTAATTTTTTTTTTTTTAAAAAAGGCACATACTCATTTTTGTCAGCTAACCTCCTGCTGCTCTAGCCTCGTCACCTAGGCAAGATTTGCTGTGCAGCTAAACCCGACTTACAGTTGGGAGACTGCACAAGAAATGAAGTGAATTTGCTAATTTGCTGTTAGAGGCAATGCCGGCGGTAATATTTCGATTACCTGGTTCAGAACTGCACGTGTTGCCGAACTCACAAACCTGAAAGCTGCAGACTAAATCTTCTCCTTGTTTTGGTACATCAGCTTCTTTCTCTTGCCTTAAAAACGCTGCTCTTGCTCAGCAAACCTGAGAACGCGTGACCTCTCGTTTGCTTTCCCCGTTGCTGTTGGCACTGACCTCCTGACCCTTCGGGGGCGAGACGAGTTGTTTCATTTGTGCGCGTGGCACGTGTACGTGTCTGCTGTCGTTTCAGGGCTGACGGCCGATGCCAGGATAGTTATAAATAGAGCTCGTGTGGAGTGTCAGAGCCACAGGCTCACCGTGGAGGATCCTGTCACCGTGGAGTACATCACGCGTTACATCGCCAGTCTGAAACAGGTACGTCAGAGCGCGTAAAAATACGTCCTGATGAACAGCCCTTCGGACTAAGTGTGTAAACTGTCTCTCCTGGCCTTGTCCTACTTGCTCGGTAAAAATCAGCATAACAGAGCAACTTGGGGGTGTTCATTGGAAGTAGGGATGGAGTAATAGAAAAGGAGGATTGATTACTGTTTGGTTTTGGTTTGTTTTTTTTCCCAAGATGAAGACATTAATTAGTACCGGTAAGGACTGCATAACTACGTTTGTGATACCATCTGGAACATTCTGCTAATCTGCAGCTCTAACTCACTCTCATAACAACGGTGCTGTGTTATTGTCAGAATATCTTTGTGGCTCCTGTTTGTTTTTTTCCTCCTACTGAGCTGTTCCAGGGAGGTGTAAGAGAGGAGCAAATCAGCACAGTACTTAGTACCTTTTACATTTGACGTTCATGAATTTAAAATGAATTGCAGGGTCAAAATACGCTCAACTGCGTTCTGTCACAAAATTATTCGTTTGCCAGCGTATTGAGCTGATTTTCAGCAGCCAGCGGGGATTAGGAAAAGTCTAATTTACTTGTGCACAGACACGTGTAAGTATGGCGATGGTGATAGTAGTGTGATTCTTGCAACAATCGCTAGCCTGCTGGAGCAGAGTGCCACTTTGCAGAGCTTCACTTTGGTCCTTCACAGGAATCTCGCATTTGTGTCTTCCGTTCTGGCACATTCACAATTTCTCTGAAGCTGTGACAAACTATCGATCTCGCAGTGTTCCCGCTGCAGCAGAGCTGCCGCTGTCGGGCCACGATGCGGTGGCAGCGTCGCTGACCCCGTGCCAGCAGGAGGGCTGTCACAGGGCTTTGCCGTAGCCTGCTCATTGCTGCAGGTGAGGCCGCGCTTTCCGATGGAATCGTTGCAAATCGCTGGTGAAGACTGACTTCGTGTTGAGGCGTCACCATCCTCTTTTTTGGCTTTCTGAGTGTGCCTGTCAGAGCGTTACACCCCGGCTTGCAGGATCGGCCTCTCAGCACCACCCAGCAGCCGAGGGAGGTTCTTCCCAGTCGCTGTAATTGAAGCAAAACTTCGAGGGGTTTAGGAACAGGATGTTTAGGAACAGTGATCACCTTTGGCTTGCCTTGCTTCAGGTCTTCTGTAAGACATGGAATCCTATTGAACAGGTAGATTGGGAAGAGAGCCCACTTGTGGCTGTAACTTCTTGTGGCTGTAACTTCCCCAAGCATCTGCTTTCCACTGTAAAACTGTTTCGAACTGCTTCTGAAGTCTGTGTCTCTTCTTTCTGATCAGAGATACACACAAAGTAACGGCCGCAGACCTTTTGGCATCTCTGCTCTTATCGTGGGATTTGACTTTGATGGAACCCCCCGGCTGTACCAGACCGATCCCTCTGGTACATACCATGCTTGGAAGGTGAGTTGATTCTGTCTCTTGTGGAGAAGTGGTGAGGTATTTGTGAGTTCATGTCTCTGTGAAAGAGAGACAGCTGTAGAATGGAGATCTTGCTGATCCGGTGGTGCTGGCTCACAGCTGCAGAAATCCTTCATGATCAAATTTACTGTGAAGGGCAGTCTGCAGTGCAGCTTTGCTTGGAAAATCTTGTCCTGTTTGACAGAAACACACCTGTGTGTGATGACTTGTCTTTTTGTGTGATATTTGGGCAGTAACATGTTCAGTCCCCTGAAAAATACACGGTAATGAGATTATATAATTGCACAACTCACATTTCTTGCTTTTTCTGAAATGAAGTCTCTTCTAAACTTCATTATCTTTTTTTTTTTTGTCCCCTTCAATGTTTCTAGGCTAATGCCATTGGCAGAGGAGCGAAATCCGTGCGTGAATTCCTGGAGAAAAACTACACTGATGAAGCCATCGAAACAGACGATCTAACTATTAAACTTGTCATCAAGGCCCTTCTTGAGGTGAGTCTGTTTCAGGTCCCTGACTTCTCACTGTACGTCTGGATCAACTTCATAAACGGGAGTACATGAAAATCTTTGTGTGTGTCACAAGGTAAAAAGATCTGTGAAAACTCTTCCTTGTAGGCCATGGGTGTGGAATTAAAGGTTCAGAGTATTTCAGTTTCCATTGCTTACACAGAAGAACTTAGTATCAGTTCTCTGGGGAGGAAAAAAGCGCACCAAAGGTGTGCTAAACCGTATGCAGAATATTTTGCTTTTCAAGTTTGAGGTGTAGCAAATATCAATAGTCAGATGGTGGGAATGAGGGGTTTGTGACCAGCCACTGAGTGCACTGAGGCCAGAAGGAAGACTTATTTTTTGAGAGTTACAGCAGTCAAGTGATGAGAGCTAATCATCATCATAGAATCATAGAATGGCCTGGGCTGGAAGGAACCTTAGAGATCATTTTAATCCAACCTCCCTGTTGTGGGCAGGGACGCCACCTCTCGACTAGGTCAGGCGAGTGAAACAGTCCCCCATCCGTATGTGTTCTCCTTCTAAGACGACCTTGAAGAGGGTTGCTGAAGGTAGTTTATGAACATACTTCTAACGCCTCCATCTGACTCTCCTTAAGGTGGTGCAGTCTGGTGGGAAGAACATCGAGCTGGCGGTTATGAGGCGAGAACAGCCGCTGAAGGTAGAGTCTTTGTTTTGCTTTTCTCCCTTTGTAGCCGGTTTCTCTGAAAGGGGGTTGTTGATCTGCATTAACTCCCAGCCCTTAATCTCACGTTCTGCCCTGGCAAACGCTTCTGTTTATTATTAGTGGCCAAGGAATGTTGTTGTGTCTGTAGAAGGTAGCCGTGCTTGGATAAATACCAGTTCACTTTCTTTCCCTGTCAGAACTAGAATTGCACAAATAACAAAGTCTGAAAGTTGTATTTGTATCTTGAGGGTCACCCGTGTTTCTGTTTTAGATCCTCAATCCTGAAGAAATTGAGAAGTATGTTGCTGAAATTGAAAAGGAAAAGGAAGAAAATGAAAAGAAAAAACAGAAGAAAACATCATGATGAATGAAACTCAATGGCTTAGCTGCTTCTTTTGAATTCAAATGATGGGTTATTCTGTATAGACAACATGTAGGCATTCCACTTATTCATACTGTGCGCCTCTTGAGACCTACAATAAACCTACTGATTTTTTTTAAAGCTGTTATTTAAAAAAAAAAAAAAAATCGGTCTGTTCCTTGGATTTTAATTACCTAGGATTGATTGGTTGGCTCCAGAACAGCAGTAGTGAAGCATTAAAGGACAAAGACTTTGTTTGCATTTTTTTTTCCTTGGACACTTCACTTTGTTTAGTGATTCTTTTCCACACTGTCTCAGTTGTTAGCTTCTCCTTCTCTTTTTTTTTTTTTGTAAGTAGCTGTCTCAAGGGTTGCATTATGGCCTCGGTGGAACGTAATGGATGGAATTACCCTTTTTCTTCCATGAGTAGCATCTTCAAGTGTAAATGGCCAGGGTCTGCACAGGAGCCTTGTGGCAGCAGCGCTGGGAGGGTCGTGCTTTGGGAGGGGCTGCTGCAGCAGAGGTGTGTGACTCTGCTTACATCCACCCTGCACGATTCATCAGGTTCAGAATGAAGCATTGCTGTTGTGATTGCCCACGGGGGGAGTGGTAGCCCAGTAGTAGCTTAAAAATAACTACAGTGGATATTATGTATATAACAGTTAAACCATAAAGCACTACTCCACTTTCTCCTTTTGTCGTCGTGCTCACGCTGCTTCCTTTCTACCTCTTGTGCACAGAAGCTGGGTTTAACTCAGGTTCTGGTCATGCCTGTTGGCCGGTCCCAGCATTGCATGAGCCTGTTCTCTCTTCCCTTCAGCAGAGGGAGGTCGCTGTGTGCTGTGAGGAGTGCAGGGACCTGCTGGGCACCAAAGTCCCGTTGCATGTGACAGGCAGGATCTGCTCTGTGCCATCATCTACTTGCAGACATTGCCATGTAATAAACTTAGAAGTCAATACATTTGAAGGCACCAGGTGACAAGTGTTTGCTCAAATGCTTTAGAACTAGTCCAAAGGAGATTTTTTTTTTTAAATAGGTATTTGCATCGTGGCATCACCCCTACCCCGTTCTGAGCCTTGAAAAGCTTTTTCCAGCTGCTTCAGCTGCTGTCACCATCCCGGGGCTGTAAGGCTGACAGGAACAGCAGTAGGTGCCCTTGAAAGCTCTTCAGTTTGCTGTCACCAAGCCGTGCGTGGTTTTAACAGGTAATAAAGCAAGGCTCAGCTGGCAGCAGGCACAGCCAAGACTGAAAGTGTCACCATACCCCACAAGGGGCAGGATCCCCTGCCCCAGGACCTCTCCCCCTGCCAAGGGTGCCCAGGGAGGCAGCTCAGCACAGACCTGCAGTGACTCTTGCACCACAGCGAAGCTGCTAACAGCCAGCTGCTGCGACGGCAAAGCGTGGGCTGTGTCACCCAGGCATCAAGGATGGGAAAGCTGCCGTGCTTCTGCTGGGGAGAGCATCAGACCAGATAAAAGCTAGAGCGAGTGAGCTGCTGGAGTACTGTGGTGTCACCGGTCCTGGGACGAATTCTGAAGCTGCATGTGGTTCTCCACACGAGTCACCACCATCATGCCCTCATGCTGGGATCTTTCACCTGGAAGCTGGTGAAGGGCTCACAGTGAACTAGCCCAGGGGCTGAGCCACAGTGTGGGTCCCCTCATGCCACTCCCGTACCCCAGAGAGGCGGGTACGACATGCGCCTGGGGGAATCCACAGTGGCATCCGTGACCATTCTGTTAGATCTGAGGCTTTACTGTAGCAACAAGGGGAGTCACTGCCTTCAAAATAAAAAAGGCACTCTTGCACAAAAGCTAGTGGTGATTTCTCATTTCGCCAGAGCCACCTCAGACCCGTCAGTTGACTCTGGCAGTGCAATTCCATCTCTACCTCAGTGTCAGATGGGCTGTTTGGCCAGCAGAGACATTAGAGGCTCGCAGCAACTTCCACAGGAGCCGTTTCTGCACACTCCCCCGTTTCGCTGGTGTGAGCGCAGGTACTGAGGCACTCCTGGCTACTGAACCAGCAGCGTGATGGTCATCCAAACCAAACTGAGTGACAGGGACACGCATTCCGCCGTTTCCTCAGCAGGAGAGCCAGAGCACACGAACTTGGGCCAGGGGTCACAGGGATAAGGCAGGGGTCAGTGCCTGGATTAGTGTTTTTAAGCCCTTTTCAGGTGCTGTGTAATACTTCAGGCCTCCCAGAACTCTGCGGTGCTTTTTTTTTCCTGACTTTGATTTGAGCCCTGCCTGGACAGGCTCCTGACAAGCTGCCGAGCCTGATGTGACCAAGCTATGTACAAAACAAAGTAGGAGGAAAACATTAAACATTTACATGTTTATTATAATTACAATTTACATTACTCCAAAGAGCAGCCCCACTGCTATGTTCTAATTCTTAGCAATAAAGTCCTACAAAAATAAATCCAAGCTTTTACAGTAACCTAGGTCAATGCGTAACTAAAAAAAATTCTAGCTATGTAAGGGGTTCGGTCATCAAGGTGCTTTTTCAACAAAATTCCCTACCAACCAAATCAGGGACACATGCCTATAGCAATTTAACCCACTTATTCATGCAAACAAATGTAACCCCTCCCTCCCAGCCCCTCTCCCCACATACAGCTTTTTAAAAACAAAAGAAAACCAACTAAACTATTTACAGTATGGGGGGGTACAGAGGAAACAAATTCAACATGCCCATCTGTTAAGCTTCATTATATGGACTCCCATCCCCACCTTAATGAAAACATTCCATAGTGTTCCACCACAGTCTACTAGTGTACAGAGAACTGTTTGCGCTTGGTACTACCTACAAGCGAGGTACAAAGCGAGGCAAGAAGCGAGAGCTTTGGATCTCCTTCCCAGACAGCCAAGTGCTGCCAAAACCTCTTTATTCCGAGCGCTCCTGTCCCGCCGAGGGCACCGCTCGCACTGCGCCCCCACGCTGCCCGGACCCAGCGAGGAGCTGCAAGCCTCTGAGGAACACCCAGCCCCCTCCAGCTCCAGGGAGAGTCACGGTTCTGTGAAAACCTGCAGTACCTCCACACTACTACCAGCCAACAAACAGTTGTACAGTCATTTACACTACTACATGATCAACAATCCAGTACTCCCAAGTGACAATATACATAACTCCTCAGCACCAGGAATCCATTCTTCCAGATACCAAGTGCTACCTCACACCTGCTGCCAGGAACAGCGAGACCAGCAGCACCAAAGAATCCATTTGGTTACTCAGAACAAACAAATTATAGCTGGTTTATTTCAAGTGAGCTTTGGTTCCATGTTAAAATAGCATGATTTATCTTCTTCAGGGTTCAGAAAAGGAGTCTGACTTCAAGCTTAGACTACAACAGCCTTTGAGAGACCCAGAAAGAAGAACCATGTACGTTAGTCTGTACTTAAAGAAAAAATAAAAACACAAACGAAAAGACACCCTGAAGAAGGTACCCCTGAACACATTCCCTCTTCCAAAGAATATTCCAGCTGACTGTTGCTGGTCCAAAATAAGTCCAGACTATAAGCAGTAGTACATGAAATTCTGTCACTTGAGCTGAGACAGTAAACAATATGAACCATTTTCCCACATTAGTGCAGCAGTTTGTTGTTTTCTTTCTATATACAGTTTCATCCTCTCAGAAGAGATGTTAGAACCTATTCAGAAGAAAAACAAAAGCAGAATTAAAGTCCATATCATGGGGATCTTCTCCCAAGAAAAAGAGCAGCAAAGTTCACATCCCTGTATCAACTGAAATGCTCAGCTAGAGCCTCAAACAAGCAGCTCCTGCTTTCTAGCTCAAGGAATCAACATGTTAAAGGACATGTTAGAACGACTCGTATTTCCTCTCACCACTTCGGACTCATGAGATATAAGAGGGGTAATTCTCGATACATCCGCAAGACTGGAGAGCAAAAGGGGCTGCAGAGACAATTCAGGCAAGGATTAACAGACAAACCTGGCTCAGTGACAGCATTTATTCTTGCTAAAAAACTTGCCTCTGAAGTTACACTCTGCCAGTACCAGCTCTGTGAGTGGTTTGATTTCGCCTTGCTGCTCCGCTACCCCTTCCACCTCGAAATCCACCACGAAAGCTGCGGCCGCGAAGGAACCGTCCGGACACTCCAAACGTCTCCGTATTGAGCTTCCTTTCTTCGGCCCACGTGGTACGCCTGGAACTGAGCAAGATCGCGTCCAGCTTCAATATAAACATTAATAGCCACCAACGCATTTAGCTGGGACATTTCAAGCACCCTATTTTGTTGAACTAAACTGCAACAAGAACCAGCTGCAGCATACACACGCTCACTAACTTGATTCCTCTGCTAAGCACGGATTTGAAAGTGACAGCTGTTGGCTTTTGTAAGCTACTTTCATACTGGGAAACTAAAGATGGGCTTAGAAAAGGTTGAATACAGCCTTACGAGCATTTCAAGAAAACAAGGGAGGGTTTGAAAACTGCAAACTCTCAACTGCAGCGCCTCTCCAGAAATGCAGGAAGCCCGGTCACACCTCAGCAGACAGCTACAGAGGATTCGCATGAAAATGGGCAACAAGATCAGGTACAACTCCAAAAGGAGACACTGGAGAAGAACGAAACTAGGCTTGTAAGAGAGACTCTCCTGGGAACTCCAATAAGCAGCACCAGCGTGCTGCTGCTTCCTCAGAGCCCGCCTAGCCCTGAGCACCTCATAGCAAGCACCTGGAAGAAAGCTTTGCTGAAAGGAACCAGAAACATTACCAAGGCAGTTCCACACGCCGACACTAAAGGGATGTCTGATTTCACCAGGCAGTTGGTAACATCAGTGTCAGCAGCAAAACTGGAAGCTTTCTTTTAATATCCCCAGCACTTAATGCATTTCCACAGACAGACCCAGACCTGACCTCTTGTCTGCCGGAACTCCCCGCTTAGCTCGCTCCCGCCTGCAAGCTGCACCATCTTCAGCACAGCATGACCCTGATGCCTCCTCCTCCCACGAGCAAGATAAGAAATTTGTTTAAAAACCAATGGGTTCAGAGTCAGCGCTGGGAAACAGAACTGGAAATTCCTGTATCATAGTTTAGGCAAGTGTATCAGTCTCAGTTGAAATAGTCTTTTCGTTTGATCCCACTGCATGAAGCCTGGTTAATATAACTTGTGAGCCACCAAATACAAGGCGATACTCTCCTCCTACAGACATTTTGCTGACTTTCTTACACCCTAAGTTTTTTAAAGAATTAATCCACGTGATGTAATCATGTCTATCGTCTAGAAACTTTTTTTAAAAAAAGCAGTTTTAGGCATAGAGTTTTACTCACCTAGATTTTAGTTCCGAAGAAATGTTGTCAAAAAAATGACTTGGACTTATCATAATAGCAGTTGGGTCCCAGAAGGTCCTCCTCTACATTACCGTCATTGTTTTGAGTTGCCACTCCAGGGTCCCCTTTTTCTTCCCCCGTCTCTGCTTTGTCATCTGAAGATAATAAAACGTATTACACTTCCTTGCTGCATACTGAAGAGCCATCTGTTCTCTTGCTCCCTCAAACAAGATCTGAGTTGCTGCCACATGTTATCATGCAGTTTCTAAGAACGAGTTTCTCTAGGCAGGGTTTACTACTAGCTCAGCAATTCATATTTAATGAAGTCACAAACCTTTAAAGTTTAGCTTCTTCTTGAATTCTTTATCAAGTTCCTCTCTGTTGAACTGTGCATTCGCGCTTTCAAAGTCAAAGTCACCTTCAAACTTTATTGTATTCTCCTTCGCAGTAGTTGGCCTGTTTTGTCCTCTAGAACGGTTTCTGGTTCTCCTGTTTCCTGAAAGCAGGAGAGTTGAAACACTTGGTAATGCACCAGGAGGTTAAACAACTCGCTCAGGACCAGAGGAAACCAGGGTTAGAACTCGGGAGTTTCTGGCTTCCAGTCTTGCGGTTAGGCCACACCTCTTTGAAAGTAACTTCTGACCTTGACTGTAGAAGACACATTACAGCGGCACTTTTTATTTTCTGAAAAGCGCTCCTGGATGTCAGGCTTACCATTAAGACACAGGATACTCAACTTCCCTTCCAGTGTGAGGAGAGGAAATCGAAACAAGTACTCTACCAAGAAAAGTAGGGACAACTCTTTCATCTGCAATTGTGGTACCATAATTAGTCTACAAACCTGTGAAGAGGAACAGGTCACTGGTTTCAGAAAATCCACCCAAGACTCATCTGCCCGCAAAGGGAGCTTGTATTTTGTACAGTTACTGGTTTCCAACTGAGACATTATCAACTCCTTTTTGGAGAAAGCTATAGCCCCTCCGACAGTGGTGCCCTCCAGCAAATTGATTTGAAGACCTGGGAGTCTGTGAAGTTTTGTTTCCTGCTTTTTCTCATTTTACTTGGGCAGAAACATGTCTGAATTTAATTTCACTTTCTTTTGACCCATGCTTAAACTGCAGCCTTGAGGGAAGAGCTCTGCTCCACAGAAGCAAAGGCTCCACAATTCCGCTTGGTTTTAAGATGCCCTTCCCAGTAAAAATACTTCAGGTTTCAGAGAAGTCTAGTTGCTGCTGCCAACTCAGCATTAATTTTTATAACATACCTTCAAGTTCTAGAAAAGACATTGGAATTCTGTCCCTGTGGACTCCTGTGACTCCAGAACCTATTTTGTTAGGGAAGCATTTCTGGATGCCCAAAGCGTTATTAACCTTTATTCTGCTTTAATATCAATCTTCAGTCCAATAACCCCCCACTGAAGTTAACAGCATTTGCCTTCATGGGCTAATGTGACTGTCAGTGTCAGGTTAACCTACCCGATCTTCTCCTTTGAGGTCTTCTGTTTTCATCGTTCACCTGTCCTTGGGTTTGCACAGGTGGTGCCTGAACTGTATCTACTGAACAAGAAGGAAAAACTTAATAGAAGAGCACAAGAACAAAACCAGAACAGTTTAAGTCTTGCTGTGCACCCTTGAAGGATGCCTCGAAGCAGCACTTCCCAGGCGAAGTGGCACACACGTACCGTTTGTCTTACTGGTGCCCTGCGGAACCTGCCGAGTGCTGCGCTGAACCCCCGGAATTACTTTCACTGGGGGTGGCTTTTGTGAATTCATGTTGTCTACTGGGCCAGTCTGGACCGCCTGCTCCACCATGGGGCTTTTGCGGACTGGGTGAACAGAAGGAAAGCCAGCACCTGGAAAAAACCCCAATGACTAAGTGCCTCTCGGAAAGCGTGCCGACGCTATTCAAACTCTACCCGCCTCTAAGGAGAAACCGTTTTGTCAAGAATTACTCAAAGCCTTGAGTTTTTATCATTACAGGCTACGTTTAAGTGGCATATACACTAGGTAAGGCACTACTGCCACAACAAGTCACAGCTCTCAAATCCAGAGCCTTATAAAAATCGGGAAATTGACACATTTATTTCTCAAACCAAGTCAGACACACATTGGATAAGCAAACCAGGTCAGTCTCTTAGATAGTTTAGACCAAAATCTAATTTGTAGGTGTAACCTTGGTTATGCAGGATTTTACTTTACATAATGCTTTAAATCTGAAGCAAAAATCTACCATTTTGAAACCGCTCAAGAAAGCTTCCCCGCTTTGTCAGAAAAGTTTTGTAGCAAAAGTTTAACCACCTGAGCTATAACCCATTTTGTAAGCCGCTTAAAGTCCTTCAACTTCATTGTTTACTGTTATCTTTCAGACAAAGAAAACCTGAAACCAGACCAGGATCTCAAAGTTACCCTTTTAAATTCCTTCTTGGTCAAGGCCAAAGTGTTACCAAGACTTCTGTTGCTCTTCCATCCAGGCTTATTTATTCACACTACAAAACATGTAAATACTTTTCATGGTTTGGTATACCTTACACCAATTATATTAAAAAGTGACAGTCTTCAGTACTCAGAAGAAACACTGCATTCTAGATTTAATCAGAAGGTTTGGAGTACTACAGGTTTATGTAGCTATGCACAAGAACTGCTTGGAAGCGAACTTTAACTGAACGTACGTAAAGAGCAAGAAAAGGGAAAAGCTGAAGAGTACACACAAACCAAGCCACTGACACTTCTGGGTGACCCAAGTCCACATGAGATATACCCAGTAGGTAACATCATGCAGGTTCCCAGTTAATGTACACCTGGAAAACTTGCAAGGAAGACAGACATATCCTAAGGATTATTCAGTCGGACAAAGCTGCTGTGCAAGTTTAACATGAGAAAGTTTCAAAGATTAGCCAGAATATTGAGAAAGTACGTACAGATGGATGGCCAAAACCAGAGAGTAAGTAAAAACAGTTTCATGCCAACACAAGCATACATGCTCAAGTTAAAAACAGATGAAACTAATTACCATGTTTAAATGCAGGCTGCACCTGGTCTCTGCTCTGGGGATGGTCAGTCTAGCATCTCTACTCAACCTCCTTTAAAAGTTTTTACACACAGAAGCAAGCACCTACAACTATGTTATCTCAGCTTACTACAACTCAGAAATTGCTTACTGTTAGTCATGCTTTACCCACGGGGAGTCTTGACAAGGTACTGCGTCCCATCATGCATAAAATCTATCCCGATGTTTCCTCAGTTACAGCAATACTCCTGAATTTCTAATTAACCTAGGTGTCTAAGACCATGGCCATCCACAACTTCAGCAGTGTGCTGTCTTTCCAGCAAAGGCTGATTAATTCCTCACCCAGTCCCTAAGGTAACACATCTTCCTGCATAGGATGCAGTACACGAACATCCCTAAATCTCAGCCCTCTCCTGATACTTACACAAGAGGATCCGCTGTCCTGTACTTTTTCCTTCTCCTGTCTCTCTAACTGATACCTCCAGGACAGGAGGAATACTTCATGCATTGAAAGGCAAAAATAGCTGAGAACAAACTAGTTCTACTAGCATTACCCATAAAAGTACTATCATTCTAGGAGGGGTTAACAAGAACAGAGTGTTTGCAAGTGCCATGCAGTTCTTCCAAATATTTGGAGTCCTCAAACTGCTGTTACCCTTGGAAGAGAGCTGATGGGGCTCTGAAGACATGTCAGGCTCTGAAACAGGTTGTGGAGACGGAGAAGAACTAGGGCTGGAAGCAGCTGCTGATGCTGGAGGGCTTACCAATTTCTCTAAAGAGATAGAGGGAAGAAGAGAAAGCAAACATACATGGATAAGATACAAGGTAGTGAAACATCTGAAGGCCTTGGAAAGAGATACAAGAATCTCTAGAACAGCATTAGAGCAGCTTATTTACAGTCCTCTCTGGGAATACAAGCTCTTTTTACACGTGATGTATATGTAAGGTATGTTAGGTTTGAAATGAACTGGCCTCAGCTGTTCGGCACTCACATTATTTTCAAAAAAACCCACACTACAGCTATTTAGCTCGTTGCTTTTTTATTTCACGTGCATGTGTGTGCGCGCATGTGTAAATGAATCACAGGCCTCCCTGCAACAAGATCTTTGCAGAAAGTTGAAGCTGTTAACTACTTATTCACTGCTTGATGCAGCCTGGCACTCAGCAAGGAATTTGGTGTTGGTTACTGTTAACTGGTTTCACAGTAGCTACACTAGGACCGTACCTTTATTCTAGCAAGTAAAGTTTTTACTTACCTAAACCTAATGAAGCTGCATACTGCTGGCTAAGTAAAGAGCTGGCAGCGAGCTGGCTGTAAGGTGGCATACCTCTAAACGGGCTGTAAGGCACATGTGGCTGAAAGGATGACGCAGAGGCAGAGCCCAGCGAAGACTGTAACAACACAAAGTACATTTCCGTTTACAGGGCCCAGAAATCAACCTGCTCTGGCAGCGATTCTCTACTTCACACACAGCATCACTAAAGATTAAGTAAATACCGAGAAGGCTTAGTTTACCTCTGTATGATTTTCCCACATTCTCAGGTAGATAAACTAGCTCTGGCTTTTGTTGACCGAAGCCTTTAACACTGCTGCTATTTTAAACTTTACAATGAAATTCAGGATGCTTTAAACAATCTGAAGATTTCCAGATACACTTATTGCCCTTCATTTTTATAAGTTTATACCAAAATCCAGTTTATCACAAATATTTTATCACAGCTTTCTATGAAAACTTCAGGCTAACTTACTTGAACAATAGCAGGATCTTGTGGCAGAGTGTGTTGAGCTTTTGGAGGTTCACAGACAGTGATGTCTTTGATGTCACTTCCTCGAAAAATAATGTATTCATAGATTTCTTCTCTTGGAGGAGCAGGTCTGTCTGTGGGCCGGTCTTCAGTACCAAAGGATCGCACTTCAGCATTAGAAAGATTACTATTAGTCCACTATTATCCATTGCAGCATTGTGTAGGTTAAGGTTTATGCGATTAAAAGCACAGTTGGCAAGTATAACAATTACAAATATTACAAGCAACCAAAAAGAAGCAGTTACCTCCAAAACCCTGAATCTCCTTATTGCACACATCTGTTCCCTCAAATGCCAATTTTTTTCAGCAGCCTGTATAAACTGTTTTGTTTACATCAAACTGTGATGGTAAAGACCACAGAACAGCTGGAGTGAAGACTCCTACTCCCAAAGCAAGGACCTCCCCACCGTGCTGTACTGCCACAGTCCCCTTCCCTCCCCCAACTCGTCCCACGTAGGCATTCAGCTTGAGACAACTGCCACTTGCAGCAGACCACAGCAAAAGGCCCTGAAGCAGCTGAGGGACAAAAAAATTAAAACCTTAGAAGGCTTTAGAGCTCTAGTTTGCACCTTCAGTTTCACGTATTTGTTACACAGAGGCAGAGTTTTATCAATGACAAGAACTTACTATCAAAATTCTCTCTCCACTCCATGCCACTGGCTTTATGATTAATATCCACAGACTACAAAGCCAGCTATTAGAGATAAATCCAAAACCTCAGTGCCTGCCGAGGCTTTACTGAGTCCCAGCTGTCAGAACACTTGAGCAGGTACTAACCAGTGATGCTACACATTAAAGTGGAAAAAAGACTGCAATTGGCTGTGTGGCAGCTACCAGTTAGAAGCACAATTTAATCGGAGCCATTGAAGAGGAAGAGGTCAGACTCAGACTTACTGGATTGTTAGTGCAGGAAAGTAAGTGGCAGCAGACGCTGACATATGAAAACTTGAAATTTTGACTGCAAGTTACAGAAGCTCATCAAACTTACTCTTCTAGGTGTTTTCTGTCTTCAGAAGGCTTTGCCAGTTCAGACAGGCACCAGCACATACTGGTGTAATGCACGCTTTGTGCCAACAGACAAATTCTGTACTGGAGTTGCATCAATTGGTTCTAACAGGTTACCACAAAAGTACTCAACCTTTCTGCCAGGATACTCCATGACTCCTGCAGTACACTTACACTTTACATCCTTAACAGACCTTTTACAAGCACCTGGATGTGTGCTGATGTGCCAGCCGGCTGCCACACGCACTGAATAGCTGGAAAGACACAAGCACAGAGAGCCCTGTCATGGATGGTAGGGGAGGGAGGCCCCACAGCTTCCCTAGAAAAAGGGCAGCAATAAGTGGATCCACTCAACCCCAGTGTAGAGCATCTGCAGTATTATTACACCATTACTAACTTACTAGGAGTCTTCAGTTGTAGAGTTTTGATATAGACAGACATCAGAAGTCTTGTTCTTGGAGATGAAAAGCTGTATCCAGGTGGCTGCCTCCACCAAGCAGCAGTTCGTGCCACAAGGGGTCTTCACCTCTGTTCACTGTGCATGGGAGCTCACAAGGAGGCCTAAGCTCTGGGTGCAGCAGGTCAAAGTCAAACTTTGTGCCTCTCACACTGATGGTGTTTTAGCACCTCAGCTTACACCTAAACGTGAGGGAATCCTAAGTGGTACAAGGACACGCTGTCAGTAACTTCCTCTGCACAACCCACCTTCCATGAGTTCCTAGGGTGTAACCTCCTCAAGCTATTTTAGATCTCCAGTTGCTGTTTGATCATGTTACAGCTGTAACCTAGTCAACTGGGTTAGAAGCAGATTATAAACTGAAAGCAATGCTTGTGGCCTTTTAGACATAAACCGTAACACTGATATCCCCACTCAACACTAGATGATTACAACACGCAGCTCACAGCAAGACACACTAGAGCTACCCAGGGACCACCGGCAGAATCCAACCACTAGCCTGGAAATCACCGTTTCTTCTCTGAGCAGCTGGATCAGCCTGTCAGCTTCCACATGGAGAAACACAGGACCTGCAGAGCCCAAAGCTATCCAGGCAGCCTCTCAGTTGGCTGGTCCCAAAGTTTCTAACTACAAAGGTGGAAAGCTACATCTTTGTAGACAAAACAGCGGTGAGGGCATTTGAGAAGGCTCTAGGAGTTGAGCATGCCTGCCCCTGCATTTGAGGCGCTTAACAGTTTCCAGCACACCACAGAAGTACAGCTTTAAGTTTCTTCAGAAGCCTGAAGGGTTGCCTCCCATAAAGAGTTACAGTGACTGTTGTTTACAGATGCAGAGGAAATCAATCCCACAGCACGATGCAGCTAGTATTCTACCATACAGCCTGGACTCACGGGTAGGACTCTGAGCTAGACCTCTGAAGGGTCAGGAAGCTTAACAAGAGTGACTGGATGTCTGGAAAGCAGAGCTTACGTGGATATTTCTTGCTCAGAAAAATCAGTTTCTTCATACTTGTAGAGAAGAGGGAGTCAGTTTCTGGTGTTTACTGCCAGCAGGAGAATAATTGGCTTAAGCTTCCTCTATCTGCAATTTAAGTTTAGCATCTACAGAGACAGACAACTTTGTTGCAGTACTTAATTAAGCACATGGAATCTCCTCATCTAGTGTTTAAGACACTGCATGTGTTAAGATTTAACAGGAACCAAATACAAATCAATTGAAGTTAGCTCTGCTTTGAGTAAAAGGCTAAACTGAATTCCTTCCTGAGGTCTCCTTCAACTCAACCGTTTTTTTGTATCACTCGGATGATAAAAGTCAAAGAGAATAACACATCACATACTGAAGTTGTCTGAGCCTTCAACAATGGCATTTAGGGCTTAATAATAATTTACTAGCTAGACAACTTCAACTGCATGTCAGTAATTCATGGCTCTTCTAGCCCTTCAGAGATCAAGTGCGTTAAATTGCTGTCCTCTCTGAACACAGGGTTCATATGGCTGTCACTGACTTCAACATTGTTGCTACGTTCATAATTCTGACGCTAATTTTGGTAAAGTCTCTAAACTTAAAAAAACCCTCAAGCTAAATGAAGTGGGGCTTGTTCTGTAAAGTTTATAGAGCAGCACTTTAAGCGGAAAAAAAATGTATTCTCCTTCTGCTGTAACTGCTTCTTAGGCATTTCAGTTCATCAAAACTGAACACTTAAAGACCCAGGCATACAAGAACTGCCAGAAATCTTAAGCAGAGCGTGTACTTGCTCACACCATAAAGCACTTTAATCACATATGGCTTTGAAACGCACCACTTAACACTTGCTACTTCAGAGCTTATGTGGAAGCCAGAACTATGTGAAAAACCATTTCTAGTGGCTCCTGGGTAAAGACAAAAAGACCTTCCTGCACATACAGAAAAGGAATTGTATCCTTTCTGAGACCTCTCAATTACTGTGAGTGAAACAGTAACATACGCAGCGCCTATGTACACTTAAACCGACAGCTACATCCTTGGAAAAAGCAGTGAATTTGTGAAAACTCACATTTCAAGCTTCAGAGAACATACTAATACTTGTCAAACACTCATGCCCAGCGTCACACAAACATCATTAAACTAAATAAATACTGTGGCACAGGCTGCCTTGAGGATAGCTGAGAAACAGGCAAGTCAGTGTTTTGCGCCAGCAGGTAATCTTTCAAAACAAAAGATGTTTGGTTTGTGGACAATCCTGATGGGTTGCTAAAGGCAATGAAGATGTGAATTTCCCAGAACAGCAAATGACAAAACTCAGGGAAAGAGCACATTAGCTGGAGTAGCCAAGCTGGACATTAAAAGCAGTACAGAAATAAAATCTTGTTTGAGAGACTAAACAAGACCAGACAGGTTTTTCTGAGAGTAAATACGGGAGTTCCCAGCACAGGTGACAATTGAATCCCAATGACACCGTTTGAGGAGAAGATAAAGATCACCTTTTCTACAGGGAAACAAGATACAAAGTCCTGATTAGCAGCAACCTGCAAGGTAGGAAGAGCCAGACCCGGTGCAGATACCCCACAGTGCACGAGCTCTCACCCTTTTCACCTGAGCATGGGTCAAACAGCGATCCCGAATGGAACAAAGACATCAACAGCAACTCTGTGCCCCAGCACCGGCCTCAAGCCAAGCACAGAGCTACTGCCAGGCACCCACGTACAGACGGGCGATGAATCAAGCCATGCCCAGCGATGCGGACCGTCACCTTTGTGACTCTGACAGCAGTAAGAGCAGGCAGCGTTGCTGGCAGCTCTTCTTCTTCAGGGGACTGAGAGCTTCCCGTGAAAACCAAGGGTTCCTCAGCATCCCGGGCCCTGCCCGCCCCGCCGGCCCGGAGCTCCCCTCCGGGGAGGCACTGCGAGCCCCCGCCACGGCCCGTGCCCGTCCCCGCATCGCGGAGCGGCCTCCCAAATGCTGACTCACGGAAAGCCAGCGGCGCCCGAGGCACGGGGCTGCAACCCCATCGCCCCCCGCCTCCCCGCAGCCCGGCCCGGCCGTAAGCGCGGAGGAGCCGCGGGCCCCGCCGCAACCCCTCGGGCCGGGCGGGCTCCGGCCGCCGCTCGCCCAGGCCGGGCTCATTGTTCAGGGCACGGAGGCGGCGGGCGAAGCGGGCAAGGCCCCCCCTCGTCCCCTCGGCGAGCGCCAGGCCGCGGCGGCGCCGGAGCCAGCCTAGGCCCACCCGCAGCCCCGCAACCGCCCGGGGAGGGAGGGCCCCGCCGCGCCGCCCTCACCCTTGGCCAGCGCCACGGTGGAGTTCTCGGTGTCGATGGTGTAGAGGATGCCCTCATAGCGGATCTGCGCCTTCGAGATCAGGCTGATCTTGCTACCGATGTAGGGGGTCCCCGAACTCATGGCGGCGGCGGAGCTGGGCCCGGCCGGGCTGATGAGGCGGGGGGGAGAGGCTGCGCGGGTCGCCGCAGCGCCGCGCGGACCCGCCGCGCCCACCCACGCACACTGCGGAGCCGGGAGCCCCGCCGCGCCCGCTTTATATAGGGCGGAGGGAGACAGGTTGGGGGGGGGGGGGCAGGGCGGGGGCGGGCTGCGGAACCGCCGCGCATGCGCCGCCGCCGCCTGCTATTGACCAGACGGGAGCCGGGGTCAGACGCGGAGGGAAGGGAGGGAGGGAGGGAGGGGAGGCGGGGGGGAAGCCCGCGCCACGTGACCAGCGCGGGCGGGGGTGCCACGTGCGCTGCGGGCGGGGCGGGGCGGAGCGAGGCGAGGCGGGAGCTCGCGCCGTTCCCGCGCTGCAGCGTCTGAGGGGAGCGAGGGGGGGGGGGGGTGGTGGGAACGGGCGGGTCCGAGCCGCGTTACCGACGCGGAGCAGCCGCGTGTCGCTGCGGCCGAGATCTTGTCACGTAACGCGGGATGGAGGAGGGGGGTAATCGCCTTCCCTGCTTCTCCCGCCGCGCCGGGCGCTGAGGGGAGCTCCTCCCGCCGGCCCCCCCCCCCCGGGATTGTGGAGAGGGGCTGCTCCCGCGCTTCCCGCCGACGCCTGCTGCCTCTGAGGCGAACGGCAACGGCTGCCCCCTGCCCGAGTCCCTTTTCGTCCCGAGGGTGCTGTGGCGGATGAGGAGCCCGCTTCGGTGCCGGCAGAGCCCTTGGCGCGTACCCCGGCCCTTTGTTCGGCGGGCGAGGTGGGCTGCGCCCGCTGGGCCCGTGGTGGCGGGTGACATGGTGGCGGGGGGGACCTCGGTGCTAGGCCGCAGCTGGAGAATGAATCTTGGAGTGCGGCGTCTCCGGGGATCGATCCGTCTCCCCAGCCATCTGCGGGTCAATGGGAGACAACCGGTAGCAGCTGGCAGACACGGAGGAGGTGAAGTCGCTAACCCAGCGTGAGGGCGGCTGGGGATGAGGCGAGGCAGTTACATTTGGGGCAGCAGGTCAGAGTGCACAAATCTCGCTAATTCGTGTGACGCGAATGAATACGATTCGAACCCGGCAGCTGGAGACAATGCAGCGGCAGCCATTGTCTAAGTGTAAGGAGGTTTGCCGGAGCTACACGCGCCCATGCCTTGGTGACATGTCTTCCATCAGCGGTACGACAGGGACACTCTATGGAGCCCACAGGTTTATCCTCATGTCGCGACGACCTGCTTGACCATGGCTCAGAGCTGTTCTCCAAATGCCCCAAGCTGTCTGCCCTGTGACATTACGTATTTTATGGTGCTACTCTGTGTGCTGTTTGTACAGCCTGGAGAGAAGATCTGTCTGTCTGAACAGGGAAGATGCTTGTCTTCTCACTCCCTCGTATGGACACACAAGTGCAGTCTTTCTCCTGTTAAATTTTAATTTATTTTTTTTCTTCAGAAAGGTAAATGGTTCAATATATATGAATTGAGCAAACAGTATTTTCAAATAAGAAAGTCAGCCCTTAGACTGACTAAGATTTTAGATTCTTAGCTTTAGTATAACCTATACAGAGCAAGGAAAGGTTCCTTTTTTTTTTTCTTTTTTTACTGTAGCAAACACTGCCCTTTAGTGGGCAAATTACTGGTTAGAAACTTGCATGGTGAAAAAACTCATCTAGTTCTCCTGCATGAGTTTCTAGTTTAGGAATGTGGAAAAGTTCAAATGGAGAAAGAATAGGGTGAGAAATAATACAAAATTGCTCAGTTTGGGGCATTATAATTATTTTGAATAGGAAAAATTATGTCAGTATAAGCAATGAAGGCAAAGGTAAAGAAAATACTCTCTCTTTTGGTTTATATTCTCCAACTCCACAATATATTTAACTTGGTGTTCCTAATTTCCACTCCTGAAATATTGTTTGGAAATGGTAAATGAGGCCCCAGGTTTTTCAGTTCAACTCATTCTTTTTTTCGTTATGCACATTAAAATGTCACTGATACATAAGCACCTCTAGTTCCAGTATTTTGTTCCGTATTCAGCAAAAGGTATTTATGATTGTTGTATCTTTTCACTATTTTTTTAAATGCCCGGAAAGAGAAAGGGACAATCACATGTACCAATATAGTGATGTGAAGCCTGCAGGAAGACTAATTAAAGCATTGTGGAAAAAGAAGAATACACCAACGTGGCATGAATTATACACTTGTAAGGAGAAGTATGCAAACATATGGAATTTTAGTTATAATCATCATGGCCATAAATCGACCTGCCTCTGGCAGATACTCTTGTTGTAATGAATTTCCTCAGTATCTTTTGTTTGACAACAGTCAGAGATAACAAGTGATTGTGGAGAAGAAATATGACACCTGACATTTTAAATGCCCTGTCAGTGTTTTTTATTCTGCTGAAAAATACAGTTCTTCATCCATTAAGTGTTGAAAGGGGGAATGAAAGAGCAGCTTTCACTGTGTAAATTCATGACAAGTGCGCGATCCTGGGCATCCCTCATATGAAGTGGGAATATTTGCTGTCGTATGAAGAAGCTGATGGCAGTTCATCGTGGTGGTGGGAAGAAGCCTAGCAGAGTTTCTCCTTGGGATAGCAGCAGGCACGGTTTTCACAGAGGAGCATTTTAGACCACTGGTAGCTGTGCTCTTTGGAGCCCAGAGAGAGGCAGGGTACAGCCAGAGCACGTAACTGTGTAGCTGGCTCACTCACAGGAAAACCTGTGTTGCCAGAACTGAGGAGACTCCCGTGGCAGTTGAAACACAACTGGTGGCATTTGGGGTGGTCGCCACCGATACATCTGATGACATTTCATAGCAGTTAAAGGAGAAACTCGTGACTTTGCAGGGCGTATGATGGTGAGAGAGCACTCACGTGGTGGCTGATGGCCATGTCCATGGCAGCATCAGCTGAACTCACACCGACCAGAGTCGATGGCAGAGGAGAGACATCTGTAACAAGCTTCAGCTGCCGAAAGAAGCGAGCCGGACACTGGGTGCTGAAGCATCACCTCTTGCAACTGGGGACAGTGGGATATGTCTGCAGTTGGTGGCAAGGAAGAGGAGAGAAAAGAGGCTAGAATGAAAAATGGAGGATGCAAAAGCGGAACACAGATTTGAACTCGGGTATGGCAAACAAATGATACAAAGGAAGGGAGAAACACGTGAGCCCTAGAGGAAGAAAAGTTAGAAACATATGAGTAGTTTCCAAGAAAAAAAATTGTAGATGCAGGGAAGGGGAGCAAGGTCACCAAGTACAGAACATGATTCTGTAGCGTTGCGGGCAACGGGTAGTAGAAAAGAGCCCAGGAATGAAGGAGGGACTATAAAAAGAGAGAGAAATTGAAAAGAGGCAGGAAAGATGAGAAGGAAAACCAATGATCCATCTATGTAAGTGTTTTATTCTAGATAAAGAAAAGCAGAGAAAGTGGAATAATGCAAAAAAAACCAACCATGTAAAGTCAGCTGAAGGAAACTAAAATAAAGGGAAGAGAGAAGGAAGGAGAATAAGTAAATGAAAAAAATAGAAACATGAATAAGTATAAAAAATGAAAACTTAGTAACTTTTATTTAAATAATGTGTGATGTCTGTAGGAAATAGTGCTTAATTACATTAGCTTGTCTTGCATCTTAGGAAAAGAAGTATCTCTTCCAAAAAAAAATCCATCACAGCAGTAGATGTTGCTTTCTTTTTTATTCCAGAAATTAGTGCAGAGTTTGTTACATGTGTAACATTGTTCTGTCCTCTCTCCCCTCTCTCTTTTTCTCAGTTTTGAGTCTGTGCCTCAGACATTTCAATTCTGACATCTTTCAATCCACCCCCATATAAGTCATCTTAACTCTTGGGTTTCAATTAAATATTTTATCAAATGTCATAGTTTTAGGCTTGTGTGGGATTGGCTCTCTTAATTAGTACCTTAGCTGTGTACTTAGTGTAACTGGCATAAATCTGCATTATTCCATTGTATTTCTCAGCAGTCCAAGTGCTTTGCACAGTCAAGACAAAATATATTTTACCAATAAGGATGTTCAAGCTCTAGAGTGCTTGAACATCTTTTACAGACTCGCAGAGTCTGTGAATGTCAGCAGGACCACACTTCAGGCATTGCTCTTTATTTCAACGCTGTAACTGTATGAATTATAAATATGAGGAGGAAATGTTTGCGTGAGTTTGGCTCAAAGCAAATTTATTTTGTAGAGGTGCACACTCTTTATAAGGTATGGTGTTAGTAACTGAGATTAATCTTTAGAGGTTTTAAAAAGTAGCATTTTGAATTACCTACGAGATTTAGCAGGCTCTTAATCTGTGCTCTTTAACCAGCTTTACCATAAACGCACTCACATCGAAACAGTATCTCTTTATTTTCTTGTTCCATATATGCATTCAATACCACTTTTCACAGCTGACTCTTTTCCCTGCTACGTCAGTCATTTTCTACAGGGAAAGACAGTTCTGTGCTGTAACACAAAATGACGATTTCTTTTTGTATTTGTGAAAATCCAATGATAAAACTACAAAAAAAAAATGCTGGAGAATTTTTCTGTTTGTGTAGCACTTCCATCTGGAGGATTCAGATTACCGTGTGGGGATTCAAATTACCAGCCTGGCTTCTAAACTCTTCATTTTTTTAAGACCATTTCAGTCACATTTATGGGATAAGCCGGTAGCGCCATTCTGACCTGCCCAGTCTTTGCTGTTTGTACCTCATGAATCTCCAGCGCTTACTTATAAAAGTTTTGTTTGATTACCTGAACCTACAGAAGTCACTGAGACAGTTTTGATGCAACAGAGTAAGAAAGGAACATATATTTGTTTCTTTTTATAAACCTGAAATATCTTGGACGTGCATGACATCTTTTCTCAGAGTGAACTCAAACTGGTGTTCCAGACTTTCTTCACACTCACATCACTACACTGCAGTGTCTACTCTGCAAGCTGTGAAAATGAGACTGAAAATCCACGCTCAGTACTAGACGTAAGACCAAGAACACAACTCTGAATCCTGTCTGCTGTTGCAATTAATTTCATTGTTGAAGCATAGATGGATGGAACAGTTAGAGAAGTGCAAACACCTTTTATATAGATGCTTTCTGAATCACAAACAGCAAGAATAAGTTATCCTGGTTAACTAGGTGGTGCTTTATTCATGTATGTGGAAGCTGGAGTTAATTTTAAGAGATCCTTTCATGAAGACGGGTAAAGAGATAATGCATGTGGTACAAAAAAAGGTTGACAAAGCTGAAGTTTGCAGTTTGGTCACAAAAATTGAAAGATAAAATCTTACAAGCCAGACCTAGATTCTAAAAAAGGTGTTTAGGCATCTGCCTCCCATTCACATGAGTAAGAGGATTGGGACCTAAGTTTCGAAATAATTAGATCATAAAGAGAGATGGTTGTCTATCTGGGACAGTGGGGATCACTGAACGTAGCCTAAAATACAATGTTTCGTCACAAAAAATCTCTAGACTGTTTTGGTGGTGGTGGTGGTTGCATAGACTTCGTTTTCTTGGGTAGTGTTGTGCTGAAGTGAACGGCAAATCTTGTGTATCCTTCTTTCAGACGCACTGATGTGAGAGGAAAGTGAGATTTCCTAAAGCTTTTTCAGGCAAAAGCTTTTTCAGGCAAAAGCTTTTTCAGTGAGCAAAAGGTGGAGTGAAGAGCATGCTGAAAGGTGAATAGGAAATAGTAAATGGAGAAAGGAGGCAAGAAATTACCTTTGAGAGATTAAGTGCTGCGGAGGATTAGTCTGCAAATAAAGATTTTGTAGGGTTTCAAGCTTATGCATTAACTGGGATAATAAGAATCTGTGTGTTTAGTTTCATGTCCAATTTTCCAAGAGGTTCAAGAGCTGCAGTGATAACCAATGATCTAAATCCGCTTCTAGGCTGAAAAGAGTCCAAGTTGCAACTAGACTATCACAACTGACCTACTTGGTACACTTGGCGGTAGTCTCAGCAGGAGAGGAGCAGATGAGAATACAGCCTGATACAGCGCTCTGCGGACAGTCTTTCCCAAAGAAAATCATATGTTTTGGAGAGTACAAGTTGTATTCACTGCATACTTCAGCCCCCTGGATGCTGCAGACTAGCAACGATCATCATTCCCTGCACAGAAATTTATTCGCTAGTTGGGTTTGGCTAAAATTCCAGAATGCTCAATAGCAGTAGTTCTTTAAGAGCTGCTCCTCTCCCTCTGCACTTCTTTCTCTCTCTACGAATTTCCGAACATGTTCAGACAATCGGTGTTTAACACTTTCAGGTGGTCAGTGCTGAGCACTATTTCATTGGAACTGAGGCTTGAGTGGGGTTGAACCAAGACCCTGCTGCCCAGTTCTCACTAGTGCAAATCAAATCATAGGACAACATCCATCACTGGCCTGAGAACGTAGAGGGAAGAGCTCCTTTATTAGATGTTTTGTCTGGAGACCTCACTTGCGTTAATTCTCTACAGTGGACTCTGTTCTTGAGCCAAAGAAATGAATCTCCCTCTCCTTACCTGTTTTACGAACAACTAGTCGATTCTGCTGCTTTCTGTTCAGCGAGGTAGTGTATCATTTTCCCATGACTTGGTAGTATGCTGTTCCTTCCCTGCGTAACACCTGCTGCAGTTTTCAGAGCTTGAATTGTTCTTGGACTTCTTTTAAAAGCCATGTTTGGGAAATGTCTTTGAGGATGCGAATTATTAGGCATTGTTTTATCTTTTATGTTTATTATTCTGCTCTTCAAAATAAGACTAAATGGGCTTTGGAGTTCAAAGTTTATAGGTTTTAATTCATGTTTAGGTTGACAGTAAGAACTGTAAGGTAATAGGATTTTAGTGCAGTTTCAGAAAGTAATTTATTTTTGTATGACAGTAAACTGGCATTTTATCTCCTTCACATTTTAGGAGCTAAACTGCAAATCAATCTTCACGTAAGGCAGCAGTGTCTCTCTGACTGGTCAATTCTAACTCATGCTTCTCCTTACTGTTTGTAGTCATATACACCTGGAAATTCTAACATTTACTCTTCCAAAGCCTTTGCATTACTTGTACTTAATGCCTCATTTCTCTATTACTTGATGTGTGACAAGGGTTTTATTAGTGCACTGTTAAACTATGTTTTTGTTTTGTAAAGCAAACCTAATAATGACACAATTTGAGATTTGCCATTTCAGTTTTCTTATTTCATTCGTATTCACATGCTTAACTTTTTTTTCAGAGAGCCTCACAGTTTCATCTTGGCCTCTGCATTTTACTCAGCAGAATCCTCAGCATTTACTCTGCCCATGACATCACCTGTGACAAACTTCTAAAGACTAGCTGGGACATACAGCTGTTAGTAAGAAGTTCTGAAGGCAAAAGGTTTGTGCAAGTGTAACTAAGAGCATAAACTGGTCTGAAGAATCTGAATTCTTGTGAATGAGGCAGAAGGAACACCGAGTTGAGAGTGAGGTTGTGAGTTAAAAAAAAAACAACCCATGTCCTCTTTTATTCTAAACTGAAAGAAATCTGATATTTGCATCTGCAAGAGAGTGAATTGGAAGCCCAAGGTGACACAGCACTGAGTAACTTTTCAAATAACAATCAGCTGTAATGGGATAAAAATGCTCTCCGGTCTTCACAGGGCAAGAGCCAGTGATTCAATCTCTGTGTGATGGCACCGGCTCAGCACTGCCACCAAGGTGTAAAAGAGGACGGTGGGGCTTCTGTAGGAGAGAGACCCTTCTGAATTAAAAAGTCTGAATACCTAAAAGCAGTCAAAATGCAAGAGAAGGTTTAAGGGTTCTGTTTTCCATGAATCACTTTTAGTGACAGGAAAGCTGTAGGAAGAGGGCAACTTGGCCCTGCACAGATAATATTTTGTTCTCTCTGAGTCAGTGGAAATGCTGGTAATAGCACGGAGGTAAGAGCTAGCACGTTATATGATCATACCAATGTGTGCAACTTCACACAGCTTTTAAAGTTGCAAGGATGTTCCGTTTGATGGGTTCTTGCTGGGGATGAGGGTGTAGCAGGGGTGGCTTCAGGCTGCCAAATCGTGCAGTTCTCCTTCGATGGCTTCATGTCAAGGAATTGTAACGAATGAGCAAAACTACTGTCCCACTAAACTGTACAGAGCAGCGAAACTAACTCTCTCTTTTGCTCTGCTGAAAATAATGAAGAGAAGCAAGTTATATAGTTTCATAAAAACAATTCAACTTTCTTACACAAGAACATATGAATTGTCTATTGCTTCCCTAACTAATCATCTTTCCTCAGCACGATGTTCTCTTTGCTGCCTGCCATTTTCTCTGGTCGTTACTAAATGGTTGGTGTACACGGATGGATGGATTTACTATCCTAGCTGGAAAATTAAGTAATAGTGCTGGCAATGTTGTTATGCTTCTGTGATAATCGAATAGTATTGCAAGTAACCCCATACGGACAAAATTGATAGTAAGGAAAAGCTTAACATAAAAAATCTTGGCCCTCCATCTGGTATATCATTTCCTTTGGGTTGGAAGTTTTCCCCATCTTGCATTTTGAGAGATAAAATATTATTCTGACTTGCTGCAAACCACTTACTAGTTTCTTCTGTCAATTGTGGGAACACATCAATTAAAAAAATGAGTTATTGCATTTGTTTGGAGTTTCAAAAATGAGCGAAAGCTCATTAAAAGAACAGGGGCAAGTCCTTGAACTCTGTCTCTGATAATGAGAATATATATTATGTAGTGTAAGAAAGTAACCTATAGTCTGGAATCATATCCCTAACTATTTTAGACCACTGGAGAATTCAGGAAAAAACCCCATGTATAATAGTCTTTCATGCTGTGTTTTCATTAAGTCTGAGGCAGTTCAATAAAGAAGCTACAGCATGATTTATTTTAATCAGTTATTACAGAGAAATCATTAAAAAAATGGCAAAATCTTGCTTACATACTTTTTGCACTCCAAATCCACAAATGTTTAGATACAGTCTCATGTCATTACAACCAAAACAAACATCCTTTACTAGATCTCTTTCAATTTTTTTTTCTTTAAATGATGTTTCCATACCTCTTCTGTCTACACTGGCTTTCCACTCCGGTGTCCTTTGTGTCTGTTTTCTTTATAATGTCACAAAGATTAGTCAGGTTGTTCTGAGGAATCTTATCATCCCATAAGGCTCAGTAAGAGCATTTGGCAGACTATGGACTAGAGACAGAGTAAAGAAAATGGTTTAGCCATTTTTGTAATCTGAAGATGACTTTCAGAAACGCTTGCACTTATGATTCTTCCAGTTCAAATCTGCAAGAATCTGGATTTTTGACCTACGTATTGTATGTACTCTGGTGCTTTATCACCTTTGCAGACTGTGAGTGACATTTGATGTTTCTTATTGTTGAGCTAAAATGTGTACATTCAGGCATACATACATTCCTCTTTTAAAATAACTCCTTTATTTTAAAAGAAGGGTACCATGGAGCTACTGAATGATTTAGATAGGGGCATAGGGACAAAGAATGTGTCCAGCTCTGTTCCTGTAACTCACAGTCTCTAGGCATTGTGATAAAACAAATGCCTATCAAATTCCATAGGACAAATGTTTTCATCTACAGCAACCGCCGTTCCACAACTGACATGGCATTAACTCTACCTGTTCTGAGTGCTGACTGAGAATACACAAGATTTTCAGTTCTTTATTTTTATTTATGTATTTTTAAAGGATGACACCAATTGCCATAACTGGTCAATTGTTAAATAAGCATCTGGCAAAAATTCTTCTTGATGGGGCAAAAGGCAATGATCTAAGAATGCTGTATTATGGTACTGACTGGAAAAAAAAAATCAAGCAGTCTTCAGTTCTTTAAGGAGTTCCAGTCATAAAAGTGCATGCTGCTCTGCTCTTGATGCACAGAATGGAGGGTGTAAGAGTCTCACACCACGTAGGTTCCCATCTCCTCTGGCTCTTGGCTTCATCCGATATACAGAGGAGTCTGAGAGGGATGAGGAAGCGGGGCACAGCAGCACCTACAGCATCGCCAGTGACACGAGAACAGTCAGTAGATTGACACAGACAAGGAAATTTTCTGTGACCTTTACATCTCAAGTCACCTTAACTATAACTCTGAAGAGTGACACAGGTGACTGTATGTCTTGTATGTCACGTATGAAGCTGGACAGAGCTGTCAGCAGAACAGAAGCTTCTTTCGGACCGTCGCAGGCTACCAAGTCTGTATCGAGGCAACAGAGCCATTTGTCCGTTGTTTTGTAAGTTGCCGGGAAGTGGAGAATCTAGAAGAGGAATGAAGGAGGAAAAGGATCGCTACTCAAAAAGTAAACATGTTAGATATTGAGTGATGCTGGAAAGCTCAGGGAAGAACAGGAAGAGCTCTGAATCAAGAGAATGCAAAGGAGTCCAGAACTGGACTATCCACTGTGTTAATACAGAGTTCAGGTTGTCTGAGGGTGTCTCGCCGAGGAAACATCCCTGGCGGGGCAATACTTTGCTCTCAAAGAATCCCAGAACAACTGAAGCAAAACCTGCCAAAGTCACCTCTCACTAAAAAGAAATATTTCAAACATATTCTAATAAATCCTGACTGTGTGCCAATTGGATTTCCAGTAATGAGACCCACCAGTAGGCACATTTTCTTGACATATTCTGTCAGAGAATCACTCGGAACTAGTGATTGAATTTTCCAAAACTTACTTTAATTTGCTTAGAGAGGAAAGCATTTTCATTTTGCCCAGTCAGTTCTAATAATTTGCTAAATTCAAAATATATGAAATTATTGAAGCTAGTTGTAGTGACCAGAAGAACCACTAATCTTTTAATATTATATTTTTCCCCCCTGAATCACGTAGACTTGCACAAGAAATTTTTCCAAACAGATAAATCACAAATCTTTGTTGACATGCCTGCTTTTTGTGTCTTGCACAGACATAATTCTGGACATTTGCTAGTAATCTCCATTCAGAAGATTTGCTTAAAAAAATAATTCTGCTCGCTGCTGAGGTGTGTAGTCGGAAACTTCCATCTTCTTATATAACTACACCTTTTTCTTAGTAAAGTTCCCTAGCTCTTCCCTTCCAGATGCATCTGGATATTGATACTTCCTCTCTTGGCAGGCAGTAACAAGCATGGCAAGTTAGATTAAGAGCAGTTGGGAAGGGAAAACGGTACTCTGCAGCCTTTTTTTACAGTAAAGCCTTGAAGGCCTTTAAAAAAATAATCCTTTATCCCACAATATATTCTCTGGACATCTTTTGGGCACAGGAAGCTGAGTCGCATGGACTTTGATATGGGCTCAGTACAGCCTCACTGCAGTAACTCCCACATGAATTGCATGTAGCGTGTATTAGTGACGCAGTCTAACCGTCTCGTAAAAACTAGAGAAGATTGTCAAGGCAGTCGTGTGCTCACCTAACTTCTCTTCTTGAAAATCAAGCTCATAAGTAGTCTCTCTCTAACAGATATTGTCTATGTATTTCCCAATTAATAACTAGATATTGCTAAATACTTTGCTTTTAAAAAGAGGATATCTCTTAAGGTGTCATAAAATATACTTATTTAACCATATCTGACTATAATTAAATGTATTTTATGAATAATTGTTTGTTTTTCTGTTCCACTTCTGGACTTCCAGTGACTGTTATGCAGATAGAAACACGTTAATAAGTGGGTGGTTTTGCCCTATCTCTTGCACAGCAGCTCTGTGCTGGGTGTTCTGTCCAGAACAGTCAGAGGGTTAGTGATTCTGTAGCTATGCATCGGGACTTAATACTGTCTTTAGGTGGAAATAGGGCTGTAGGTAGGTGTGATTACCGTAAAATAAAAAGGGACTGTGCAGTTGTTTTCCAAATCTACTGTTCATCTCTTCGTTTTACAATGCAAGGATTAAGACATTTTCCTGGAGCATAGTTAAACCTGAATATATGTATACATACACATAGTTAAATCTGAATATTAATCCCTGACTAGTGGGAGCATTAGACTTCTTCAGACATTGACCTACGGATGGCTGAAGTACATGGGAAGTGCTTTAAGAGTATTTTGAGATTCCAAGGAGAAGAGAGTGAAGTGCATAGACTGCAGAGAGGTACTCAAGTTGTTTTGTTTATCTCCATGTGCACGTCTGTAGTAAGAACTGCATTTGCCCCTAAATTCAGAGTAAAATACTTAACAGCAATATTTTTTCTACAGATTGTCAAACATTTGTATTCCAGATGTGTATGAAATCTTGATGTTTTTTTGCTGAACACTCGTTGATGCAGACTGACATCCGCTTGCAGAAGAAGCAGCATGTAGACTTTCAAGGTTACCAACTGGGAGCTTCTGCATAGAAATGCATCATCTCCTCCCAGGGCTCCATTCCTTTGTCTCCTCACAACGCTGTGTTTCTCAAATTATCCATTGAGCTCTTGTGCTCCTCAAAAAAGTGGAAATGGGGTACAATGTAGACAGGTGGGACAGGGTATTAGCTGCAAGGACAGTGAAGCCTTCTGAACAAAACCACAATTTGTGTGGATTCTGTCATCTTGGTTAACTGAAATTGTGGAATCAAGGTATCACTGGTTAAAACCTGACTTTCAGCATGTTAGATCATCAGTGGCTGGGTAAGGAGCAGAGAAAGGGGTAGGAAAGGAGAGCAAAACGTCATCAGTCAAAACTATCACTGCCACTTTTCCAGCGGTTTATTGGTGGGACTTTAGTGTTCTGACTGGTTAGTTAAGACTCTTAGGAGCTTGGTACAGACAACCCAAAGCCACTTTCTCTCTCCTACAAACCATCTGTAAGTTGTTCTGATATGTCCCTTATCACCATAATCCATACTGCTGTCCCCTCTGTCAGATGTTCCTGTAATGAATTCTAGACTAACTATATTTTAAAAAAACAAGGAGAATCGCATCATTACTTGTATCTTGAGACACGGTCTCTGTGCCATGATCTCCACAGGCTAATTGTAGTGGAAAAAAAACCCCAACAATGTACTAGAAAGAGCTAGTTAAAGGAAGCAACAGTCCTCTGTTTTCCCTGTATAGCTCCTGCTAGCTTCTACTCTTTAACATTAGAGACAATCCACACGTGCCTGTAATGTTAAAGAACTTTTGATGTAATTGCTGATGGGTGTATGTTGAGTCTATTTCTACACTGATAATTACCAGGGAGGCATTACTACAATTCTTATGCAAGTTGCTCTTTTATACCACTTAAACCAGAAAGTGAGCAGTCCAGTACACAGGAGCTGGAATCCCATTTCTGAAGAAATGGAAAGTTACTTTCCAGTCTGGAAAGTTACTTTCAATATCAGAGAAGAAGCCGAGCGTATGAAAAGATAAATTATTCAGTAATGAATCCTACACACTTATAATGCACAAGTTGTAATGAATCTCAGTTGCTCTTGTAATTTTGTAAAGTAGTTTACCTAATATGGCAGATATGCCATATGGTACACTGAAGACAGCGTTAGAACAAGGACACGAAGATTTCTAGGTTTTTATTTCTAGTTTCGTATGCAACTGTAAACTGCATTCAAGCTGTCCTAGAATGCAAGCAGTAGAAGAATACAGACTGCTCTGATCCTTCGTGCTGACTTCTGCTGCCACTTGATAATTTCACCCATCGCTCCTCGGGCACCGCAGCCCAGCACTGGGCCGTGCTCCTGGTGAGGTGCTGCAAAAGGAAGACTTGCAGCCGTGCTGCACCTTTGGGCTGTTTTAGCTTAAGTCTAGCCTTTTACCCTTATTAAATCATTAGAGCAGCTGATGGGGGCAGATTAGCTCTTCCACTGTCTAGGGAATGCGTCCAGACTTCTATTCTAGTTAGTTCTTTGGTATGTTGCTTATAGAATTTCACCATAGCTAAAACTAGCGATGTGCTGGACTGTGGCAGCAGCAAACTCATTGGGAACTACCCTGCCTGAAGGAACATTCCTGCTTCTATGAAACGGGCAACGTGACCTACAATGGTGTCTGTAAGATTGTAGCTACTTTGCAGCATTATAATTTGGTGAAAATAGATACAATGAAGTGAAAAGTCAGAGAAGGAAAGGGCGTTTCCTTTCTCTCCCTTGAGTTTTGAATGATGACTGGGAAAAGCTGCAGAGTACAAAACATTTGAGAACAAGAATAAAAGATTAATATTAAACTCCTCAGGGGAGCTAGGCAGTCCCTTCTCGTGATGCCACCTTGTGAAGTGATTGGAGCCTTAGGAAAGGCTCAGCAGTGTAATTGTTACTCAGCAGTCAAAGTCTACTGCAGGTGAAAGGAGGACATGAAAAACCAGGAACAGTAACAGCCCGTACCAGATACTATGAATTTCTGAGTTGGTGGGTTTTTTTTTTTTTAAAAGACGTTTACTCATGCTATTATTCAAGGCTTATATGTTAAGCCTTATATGTAAAATCCCTATCAGTTTGGGATTTTTTTGTGAGCTTTTTGGCAAACAGCTTCTCGCTTGCAGACAGCCTATCTGGGGGCAGGGTAAAGCATTGGACAGTACTTCAGCACCGTTCCCACCCTTCACGGGGCCAAGCAGTAAGCAGAGCAATTTAATTTGTTAGAGTACTACCAGTTAAGCGATCACCACAAATATGTAACGCAGGAAACATCAGCACCCTTGTTTGGGCAACTCAAAGCAGAGAATACTTTGTCTCTGACCTATTTAAATTATTTCCCACAGGTAACTCATAGCTCTTATTCTTCCAAGTCTCCCTTTTGGCAGCCGTCAGTCAACCGGGACATTAGCAGGTGCCGAGCGGATCCCACTGCAACACGGTTCCAGCCTCTAATTCCACCCGTGCCCAATATGTAAGAGCAAAGCTTATTTTATAATACTAAAATAAGAGGTGCTATTTTAAGCTTGATACCCCTTAAAACTTACCACATGCTACGCTTTATCTTTCAGTTAGTACTGTTCCCATAGGTCAGTTTTCTGGAGAAACAGTGCCTGGCGAAGGCGAGCATTTATTAAACGGCAGGTTGTATTTTTACTTTAACTATATTTACTTCCTTTATGACGGTTGCACAACGAGGTCAAAGTGCAGAGCCCTACTGTCAGGCCGGCTCTCGGCCAGCCCTGCAGCCGGCGCCCGGCCGAGCCCCCCCGCACCCTCCGCACCCCCCGGGGCTCGGGGCCGGAGCCCGGCGCGACGGGGACCCGGCGGGGGCCGGCAGCAGCCCCGGACCCGGCGCAGGGCGCCCGTGCTGCCCGCTCAGAGCCGTTCGCAGCCGCACGGCTCTCCCCAACAAGGGTTAAGCGGCAGCGGGGGTGTAACGCAAGCTGACACACAGGCGGGGATCGTCCCCGCCGCGGCAGGGCCCCCGCCTCGCTGTGCCGGGCTCGCAGCTGCGACTGGACCGTTTAAAATTGTCATCTCCCTCGCTTTTTTTTTTTTTTTTTTTTTCTCCCCTTCCCTCCCTCCCCTCTCTCCTCGCTTTTCCCTTCCCAGCGCCGAAATCGCGGACGCGCTTTCCCCGGGGCTCGCCGCCCCGGCCCCTCCGCCGCGGGCCCCGCCGTGCTGAGTCAGGCTGCTCAGGCCGCCCAGGGAAGCCTGCGGAGACCGCGCCCGGCACACGGCGGCGGCGCCCGCCCCCGCGGCCGGGCCGGCGGGACCGCCACCACCGAGGGGCTGCAGCCCCCGGCCGCCTTGGGCGGGCAGCGCTCCGGGGCAGCCCGCCTCTGCCAGCAGTGGAGGGAGGCGCGGGGGCCGGCCCGCTCCTCCTCGCCCGCTGCCCCCGCCCGGGGCTGGGCGTGGGGCCCGGCCGCCCTCCGCTCCCTCCCCCCCCGCCCGCGCTGCCGGTGGATCAGTTACACGCAGCTGGCACAGGTGTGGGGCGCCCTTCAGACTCGCGCCGGCGGCGGAAAGACCCGGACGCAGGGAGCAGCAGGGAAACATGCAGCCATTTTGGGCCGAGGCAGACAAAGAACCGCGGCCACCCCCGCCGCTCCGCTGGCCGCCCGCCCGGCCTCGCCCGCGCCTACAGCCGCGGCCCCGGGCGCCCCTCGCCGCCCGCCCGCCACCCCCGCGCCTCGCCCGCCCCCGGCCGCGCTGCCGCCGCCGCCGCCCGACTCCCAACTAAGCTTTCGCAGCCATTTGCCCTGCCTTTTATAGGCGGCCGGCGGCCAATCAGCGGCGGGCGGAATCCCTCTCCGGCCGGTGATGTGAGGCTGGGCGCGCGCGCCTGCGCAGTCGGCGGGGGCCGAGCGTGTGTGTGGGGTGGGGGGAGGGAGGGAGGAGTGAAAGGGGAGGGGGGGGGAGGAGGGAGCAGCTCACAGGAACCCTCCAAAAAAAAGATGGCGGCGGGCTCGGATCTGCTGGATGAGGTTTTCCTGAACACGGAGGTGGATGAGAAGGTGGTGAGCGACCTGGTGGGCTCCCTGGAGTCCCAGCTGGCGGCCTCCGGCCACCACCACCAGCACCACAAGGCGCAGGAGCCCCTGAGGGCCGCTGGGGGGCTGCTGGGGAACCATGTTGTGAGCAGCAGCAGTAGCAGCAGCAGCCCTAGCCCTAGCCCTGGAGGAGTAGTAGTAGGAGGCAATGCTAATGCCCAAACAGAGAGCAGCAGCGGCAGCAAGATGGGACTGAGTGCCCCAGAGATCACAAAAGCAGGTAACATGGGCAGGGGTGGGGGGCTCTGAGGGAGAGGGGCCCTCCCCTCCCCCCACTCCCCAGCTCCGGCTGCCTCCTTCCCTCGCTGCTTTCCCCCCTTTTCCCTCTCTCCTCCTTCTCGTTGTGGCAGGAGCGGGAGTGCAAAGGGTGGTATCGATCATATCGGGGAGAGCCTCCCCTCAGCATGCCCCCTCGGTGTGTATCCGCGCCTCTGCTCCCTCCCCTTTATTTTCCCTCCTCGCTCCTGCTTACGAGAGGGGGTTTTATCATGTGTGGGGGCAGCCTCCCCGCAGAATAAGCCGGCAGTGCCCGTCCGTGACTCCGCCGGTCCCCTCTTCTTCTCCTGCCCTTGTTGCTGGAGTGTGAAGGGGCTCTCTCGATCTCGGGGGCTGAGGGAGGCAGAGCCCACCCCCCCCCCCCCGGTAATGGCTGTGCCTCCCGGGCCGCCCGTGCCTGCTCCCCTTCCCTTTCCAGGGCTGGAGGTTATGGGGGGGATTCCCTCTTGATAATGCCGCCTTAGCTGTCTGTGTAAATGCTCCTTCCCCTCCCCCTTCTCTGTTGCTGAAGTGCAAGGGGGTGTTATTAATCATGACACCTATTTCCTGTAGAGGAGGAAGCGAGGGGGGATTTCAAGGGGAGGAAGTCCCTCAAAATGCTTCCCCCCGATATCTGCCTGCCTGGATATTCCTCCCTCAGCCCCCTCCCTTGTTCCAGGGGCTTGGAGGGGGCATCCAGCACCTCTCATTCCTCCTCTGCCCTCAAGGGGGTGTTATCACAACACCGGGTCCCAGGAAGGGGGGGGAATTCAGGCCACAACACCCCACCTTGTACAATGTCTTCTCCCACCCACCCACCCCCCGTAGCTACCTGGGAACGTTCTCCCTCTTGGCGTGGTGAGGGTTGTAGGGGGATAGTGTGAAGGCTGAGACTGAGGGCTCACTGCATGAGAATGGAGGGAAGCTGTTTTTCAGGGGAATTAAAAAAAATGTCTCCCCAGAATCTATCTGCAATTCCTCCCCTCCCCCCACTTTTTTTTTTTTTTTGCTTTCTTTCTCGTTGATGAAGTGTAAGGAGATATTACAGACCTTCTGTTATGATTAATGAAGCTCTTCTAGGAGGATCTCCTTAACCCTTATAACATGCATCTCGATATCTGTCTGTCACTATTCTTTTCCCATTTCTGTCTCCTCAGGGCCAGGACCTGGACAGTGTGTGGTTGTGCTTGTGATAACATCAGGCCTCATCAAGGGGCATGAGGATTATTCAGGACAAGAAGCTACATCATCTTGTCCCTTCTTAAAACCGGCTTTGCTTTTTATTTATTTATTTTTGACTCTCTCTGGCTGTGGGAACTTCAGATACAGAAGAACAAATCCTGTGATAAAGTGGAGGGGTCTTCTGGTAACCTACTCCAGGCCTTGCAGTATTTCTTATCTTGCCAGGCTGATGTTTTTCTTTCCTTTCACTTTTTTGTATTTTGCTGTTGTTGAGCCTCCTGATCTAGCTGACTTACTCTGCAGGAGATGAAAGAATTGGAGGGCAATGTGTGCTGGGCACAGGGAATATGTCTTATTAACGTGTCTTCCATTACCATTTTTCCCTCCTTGCGGTTGCAGTCCTGTTGCTAGATGTGATGTCAGGCTTTAGAATGGGCAAGAGGTCTAAGATGATTGTCCTCCTCCCTTCCCTTGGTTCATCTCAAATCTGTTTTCCCTATTTTGTTTTACTGTAGTGTTGAAAGCAGGGGTGTTAGAATTAAAAGTAAGTCTTCTAGTGTGGGAAGTTGGAAGCTTCAAGATAATGTCTACAAACCTATCTTCAGTTTTCACTGTCCCGTTTTCTTGGCTCCAGGCAGATAGCCTGGGAGACAGAGAAGGCTTTACACGTTCTGTCTTTGCTGGAGTTCTCTATTTGCTCATTCTGTCTGTTTAACCCTGTTGTTGTTTTGCAGGAGCAGGAGTCGTCCAAGGGGGCGTTATTAATCATAACACCAGGTCCCAGACTTCAGCTCTGGATGGAGCCACCACAACGAGCACCAGCACCACCACTGCAGCAGCAGGGGGATCTGAAGTCACTGCTGCTCCAGGGACCCTCAGTCAGGGCAAATCGGTGGTTATCAGCACCATGGCAACTGCCTTGTCCACCAGGAATGGCAAGATTGGGACCACAACGGTGCAGACTTTGAATGGGAGTAACGTGGTGATGAACTCTCACCACACAGGAAGCGCTGCTTTCTCTGGGACTCCTGTGACTGCTAACCCCGCGTCTGCACCTGCTGTGGCCCCGCTCGTTAACAATGGACCTGGATCTGTGGCCAAAGGAAATACTGTTAATGCTGTTTTGCCAGCGGCTTCCAACACTGTCATCCAGACTTCTTTCCTTAGTACTGCTGTGTCGGCTGCATCTTCTTCCTCGCCCACAGTTATCTCCTCGCAGCCACCGCCAAGCATTGGTACTGGGGCGCCCACAGTAACGCTGGTGAGGCCACCGATTCACACGGCAGGACCCACAGTAGCTGCAGCTGGTGCAGCCACTCAAAACGGGAGCAATACTGTGATCAATTCAACCATCAGTGTGGGGAGTTTTCCTGCTGTTGCTACAGCCACTGTGGGATCTGGAGTTTCCCTCCAGACGTCGCTCGTGAACAGCCAGTCTGGTTCCACCGTGCCAGCAGCTCCCGCCACGCAGGTCATCAAATCCGAGTCTCCTAAAACTATAGTCCAGGCAGTATCCCAACAGCAGACGCTGGCTACTGGTGGCCAGCCCAGTACTACAGGGGGTAACATGATTATTGGGCAAACTATGCAAGCTGGGCTCTCCAATGTTGCTCCCAATCCTGGTGGGATACCTCCTGCAGCCCCCGGCACCCCCACAGGAATGGCTAAAGGCACTGCCAACACGGTGGCACAAAGTCTGCCGAGGACTCCAACGGCAACTACGAGTGGAATCAGAGCAACTTTGACTCCTACAGTTTTAGCACCTCGTTTGCCTCAGCCACCTCAGAATCCAACTAACATTCAGAATTTTCAGTTGCCGCCAGGTAAGTGAGAGGATTGAGGGGTTTTATTTTGGAAGTGTGTTTCTTGCAGCGAGGAAGGATTCCAAATAAGATTTCTTGCAGTTTAATTGTAAATTGTGGAAAAGGCATTGCATCTAACAGTTGAAATCATCTGGTTTTGAGTAGTAGCGTAGTAGCGTTCCACTACTTAGCGGACAATTTCGGGTGAAATTGTGAAATTTCGGGTGAGCAGTAATAATTTGGAAGTAGTTCTGCCTGGGATCTTTGTTACAATGTGAGTGTAGGTGAAGCCGTGAACTGTCAAGGCGTGACAGTGGAATATTATCAAATGAAATGTTGCTATTTCATTTTCACGTAAGGCGTTGTGACTTCCAAGGCGGTTTTGTTAGCAGCTCGTACAACCTTCGCATGCTGCTCACTTCCCTCTCTGTCCCTGCGTGCCCCCAGTACTACAGAGCACTCGTGAATAGAAAAGGAGCAGATACAAGAAAATTACCTTCTTTTGCTTTAAATGCCTTCAAAGTACAACTTAAAATCTCACAGATTTGAAGCTTCTGATCATCTTTTTAGTCACTGGAGTTGGGATGCAAAAGGCAGTCTTCCTCTGTCCTTACCTCACCCTGTTGTGTCTAGGGTTGCAGCTTTTGTAGTAGCTAGTCTCATGCTTTAGTGCTGGGCATCTCTGAACAAGGAATCTAGTCCTGAACTCAGTGGGTGAGGAAAAAGCAGGATGAGAAGCATTTCTTTTCTGGGAACTGTCCTGTCCCTCATTAAGTATCCTAGATTTGGAGATTTAAGGTTATATTATTTTGAACCAAGCATGTGCTTGTATCCAGTTTCATTTTTAACCAGAAATAATTGTGTGAACCTACACAGTTTCCTGCCTTTTTAATAATATGTAGTAGTAGCTGTATTCTTGCGATTCGCTGTTTTCGGGGCAGTATACAGAGAACAGCTAATTAAATTTTGCTGCTAATGCCGAATGAAATCAGTGTGTTACCTATTTCAATTGGTCTTAGTAAAAATACAGCTATTGAAACTCCTGACCAACCTTAAAGCAGTGCACCTGTCACATAGGGTAGAGCAGAAACTGCTGTGTTAATACAACTGTCTTTTTCTGCTGTGTACAGTCTGTGGTATGCTATGCCATGTAGTTTGATGAAGTCTGTCAAATGTTCTGTGTTTCTTAAATCCTAGGTAGCGTAAATATTCCTCATTTTTTTATATAGAAGATTATACCCCAGATGAGTAATTTGAATGACACATGTTGCTAATTTTAAAAAAATAATAGCAGTAGAACTCGGCCCTTGAAATCCCAGTGCTTAATTTGAAGCTTGTAAATTGATGGGCTGGAAAAGCCTTATTTATTTATTTGTTGCCACAGCCTATCGATGGATTTTTCAGGTTTACAGTCTGTTACCATGTATACCTACGTTTTCACTAATACTGCGTTATAAACCTGATTATGGGAGAAATACTCCTCTTGAGTCCAGTGGGACCTTTTTTCCAGGTAGCTGATGTTTTCCCACTGCCATAGCATACTGAAACGTGTTACTCTTAGAAGCAGCATTGCCAGTCCTTAAGCATAATTGGACCATAAATTGCTCCATTGGAGGTCTCGATAGATCAAAATAAAACAATATAGGTTCTAAACACTTGAGTATTTTTTTTTATTACGCACTTTTCTTGTCTGTCCTTGAAAAATATTTATAACTTCAAAAGAATAGCCTAACTCTTAAAATGATCAAGTATATGTGACTGAATACATAGAAATTGGAAATTGAGCTCTTGCGTGGTCATACAGACTTCATATTGGAAAGGATTTTCTTTCAGTGAACAGATTATTTTTTTAAATTGCTTTGGTTTACATTTTTATAGTTTATGAAATTAGCCAGCTTTGAAGATTTTTTTTTTTGTGTTTGCATGAAGAATTTCATACAGAACACTTAAGAACCGATGGATGTTGAGCTCTTACAAACATCTCACAGGTGCAAGGGCCAAGTATCTCTGAAAGTCTTGCTACATGCAACCGCTTTAATCTTAAGCGGAGTGCGTGTACATTCATAGTGAAAGGAGAATAGATGACTATGCTTTTGAAATTGTGTGTCAAATTACAGCTTCATAGGCCAGATTTTTAAAGGCAGCTTGGTAGTACAAAGCTGCAACTGCGGTGCTTGTGTGCTGTGCATCTACTGGAGGCATCAAATTTGCATTCACAGGTTGATGCGCTCAGAAGTTTGTAGCGTGTGCTGATAGGAGTTTGTAAGACTTGGTGCACAAAATAGCTTGAGATTATACACTGCACGTGTTGCTTTTTACACCAGTATTTGCAAGCGCTCCAAAAGAAAATTCTTATGAAGGGATTGACCAATAAGCAGCACGTTTTACAGTTATTTTCTTCCCTGAATTACTGTTTCTAGCTCTTGGAAAAAACCCCAGTTACAGTTTCGCATGTGTGGAAAGCAGAATATAAAATATCAGTAAGTCTTATTAACCTGGGACTTGAAAATTAGAAGCCTTAAAAGGTTTCAGATGTTTTCTTAAAAAGAGCATGTGGAAAATAAGCTTAATCGGTGCTGTTTAAAATATATTACTTTTAGAGTAATGATTTGTATTGTATCAAGGCAATCGTGCAAGAAACGTTGACCAACTCAGAGATGTTCCAAGAGCTAATGGGCTGTAGTTGTGACCTTACTGGGTTCTGGTATATCGCTTCTTAAAGAAACTGGACTGTTCAGAGTATCTGTAGATTAATAATGATTTTCCACTACTTTGAGGAAGAAACCTGTTGTGCTTAGTACTTTCTTCGTGTTTGGAACTTTGTGGTCCAGTTGGACAGTTCTGGGTAATGAAGGTCCAAAAATAACCGTATCTTCTTAGCAAAGACATAAAAATACCATCAGATGATTTTTCTAGGGGATGGGAACACAAGTTTCTCTGTATACAATGCTGCTTTAACGATGCAACATCTTTTGAAACTGACCGAAATTAAATTGTGGGAAGGTCTTTGCTGCTGAGTACTTCAAGCAATAATGTGAAATGTCTACAATAATGGGGTAGGAAAATTGGTGAGGTTGGTAAAGCATTAAGTCAGTGTTCTGCTCTTACAGTTGCTCAGAAAAGTCTGCAGAAAAGCATAACTGAGAGTATGCCCGAAGATGAATCTTTTGCACCGTGAGAGTTTGCAAAGTTTAGAAGTCGCTGCTGACACGTGGTAGAATCATGTTGTAAAATGACAAAACTTGTGTACTTTACAACCACTTTTCAAAGTACTATCTTGTCTAGCGGTGCTACAGCACAATTTCAAAACCGATGCCTATGCTTGCTTTAGCAGGATTGGCAACTGGAAGGTTTAAAAATTTGGTTTGTTCTTGAAGATGGTTTATGTTGTTAATTCTCTTGTGCTTAATTGTTATGTACAAGCATCTCATAATAAGGTTTTAAGGTGCTTGCTTAAAGACGGGAGAGGGTTGCAGGGAGTGCTGTAGGTATACAGTAAGAACAACGTAGAGGTGATCGGTCTGGAGGATTTTCTTTACAAGCGTAGGTGAAACAAATCTAGAAACCTGCACTTTCCCCTGGCCTCCTCTTTTCTTTCACCTTCTGAGCAAATGCTAGTAGTTAGGAAAACTTGATAGCTTGATTCTAAAGACTAACTTTTTTTTTTCCCCGCTGAATAAACAATATTCTGTGACACTCGGTCCTGTTTGAAGATAACAGACAGGATAGGTTGTCTTTATAGTTAGTGTAACATTTTTTAATGTAACATAAAAAAATGTTAAATTACAGCAGTAGTGCAGCTGTAGTAGAGCTGCTATCAAAGATTTCTTTTGTTTTGTATCTAATAGTAGTAAAACTTTTTTATTACTTCTACAAAATTCGGTCGCATCTGCCAGTTGCTGATGGTAGAGGATGAGGCCGAGCTGCTTCATTACTTTCTGTCTGGAGAGTGTCTCATGTGCCACCTCAGTTATAGAAGTTGCGATAAGAACGGGAGGCGCTGCCTCCTGACTGCGAAGGGGACGAGGCTCCTTTAAGCCGAGTGTTCTAGAGCTCCCAACAGAACTGATGCAAATGACCCTTCTACCGTTGGTGACAATTTACTGTTGCCACTCTCTGGAGGGAAGGGCTACCTGGAAGGACGTTGGTGCTGTGCTCTGCAGACCCGCGAGGATGTACTACAGCAATCTGCACCTGCAAGGTTTTTTTCGCAGCCTTAGAGGCTGGAAACTTCACTTCATGTTAAATGAGAGCTTAACTTTTGTAGAAAGATGATTTTTAGCTTGTGTTAGTTATCCAAGAAGGTTTCTAAACCTAAGGTTTGGGAGGAAGGTTTCTAAATCAATCTAACTCGATTATAGTGGCTTTAAGATGGGAAAGCTACCTAAACCCACACTTAATTTAAAGCATGGGTTCAGGTCCTTTTCACTTGAGCCATCATACTTTTTTGGAGCTCAAGTCACTGAAAAATAACTTCTGCAGGAGTAGTTCAGTTTCCTGCAGCAAGGAGTTGGGCTGCTAGGCTGTTGGGCAAAAGAAAAGAGCGGTAGGCGGAGAAGAATCAAACACTCTTTTAATTGTAAAACAATTTGTGTTATTTTTTCATACTGAGTGTGGCGTTCTTTGGGTTACTTTGTACTTGAAACATGTACCCCAAAAGTGCCTAAATTAACTAGGAATATAAATAGATGAGGAAGTCTACCGACTTCCATAACGCAAGGAATATAGAAAGGAATGGAAGAAATACTATGAAGTAGTGGAATGTAGTTGTTTCTATTTCTCACTGACTAGCAAGCAAGTTCGAACATATCCTGATTATAGTTTCCCCGTGTGTTGCATGTGCTGCCAATATTATGCCTGTTAACTGTGTTGGCATGGCTCTATTTTGTTAAAAATAATGTCTGCAATGCACAATGTTAATAGGAGCTTCTTGTAGTACTTAGAGTACGTTTTACTTGCAAAGCATTTTCCAAAACTTAAACCTTGCAGCGTGCCTGTGTGGTTGGTAAATAAAGTAGTATGAACTCTCCTTTAGAGCTGGGGGAAGGAACAAGGTAGAGAAGTTCTGACTTGCCCAAGGCCATGAGGGAATCGATATTTTGCCAAGATTAGAGCTTGGGAGTCCTGTAGTTGGCACATCAAGTGGTATCTCTCTTTCTGAAAGATAACTGTGGATCTCTTCGGCAGAACTCTTCTGGGTGAGGGGTGGGTTTGGTGTTCAAATCATGCATCAGCAAAAGGAACATTTTGCTTTGTTTGAAACCTGCCACATCAGATCTACCATATGTCGCCAGACTGGAAGTTGTGTTTGTCCTTATTGCAACTTTCATAACCGAGGAATCCGGTGTGTGCGTATTAAATAATATAATTGTGATTCTGTTAAGCTACGAAGGCTATTAACTTTGACTGCATATTGTTCAATTCTGTTACGGAAGAGTGTTGTTCTCAACAGTCTTTGGGAGAGCGTGTATGGATTTGTTTCATCTGTTTGTCTCCACTTCAACTTCTGGTCTTTCTGAGCTTTTTGGGTATCACTAGGCTTATAACCAAGTTTATCGGTCAGCAACCAGAAGTGAGTGATTTCTTTCTTTTGAGCCCTTTTGCACTCTGCTGCTGTAGAATTTACATGCTGTTTCTAAACAAGTTTTCCATCTCTGGAAATCTATGTGGGTTACTTCTAAAATGCAGCGGCTTGGTGTGAGGACCACAAATTTGGAAGCTGCCCAGGATTTGAATCGCTAACACGGGATGCTGCAGCAAAATTAGCAACCTGAGGTGAAAATGTGACAGGTTGGGGCACTGATAAGACACGTATTAGTAGGTATCACAAACTCTCTTCAAATGAAATGTTTGGGTGTGCGAAAACTTACTACTGTTTGACTTCTCTGTTTTGGGAAATCATATGTAAATAGAGTCTTAAAAAACTTATGAAGTAGATCAGGAATGCAGTTGAAAGTACTGATATTAGTCTCTTTTAGCAAAGAGAAAGATAGTGGCTTGTGGAAAGCTTGCTTTCTGTTCTCATAAAAGCTGTGTGATCAAATACTAAGATCCTGCTTAGCAGGAACTGGACATAGAAGCTACTTAAGAATACTTTAAATGTTTTTTTTTTTTTTACTATGTGCAGTTTTTTGTCAGAAATAGTTGAAATTGGCATTTTACCCTGAAAATAACTCCTTTTGTCAGGACTGCTCTTTGTGTTGAAACATTATGAACGTTTATAACGCCATTTATCTGTTCGAATCTGCTCCTGGAATTTGGTGCCATTGCTTGATGCTAAAAAGAAGGCTTTTACCTGTTGGAAGATAGTACGTGTTAGCAAGTTTAGCTTTTTTTGTTAGGCATATTATTGCTTGTGAAAGAAGATTTGAAGAGGTAGTGGCATAAAAAAAAATAAATTGCATTTCTCACAACTGAAGACAATGGCAGAAAGGAATTTTTAGTCGTATTTAGTTATTTTAGTTGCATTATAGACTGTAAAGCTGTATGTGAAGGAAGGCCAAACTCGAGAGAGAGAGTATGTGGTGCTCATAATTGTGTGACCTGTGAACGTTGCTGAAGTTTCCTTCGTTTCCCTTGAAGTTTCCCTTTTTCTGGCACTGAAGCCTCAGTCCGTCTCTGTCCCTTTGACAGATTGCACACAGGTGTTTTACAGACACAGTGGCTGTGGGGATATACAGGCTTTGTTTTGTTGTTTTGGGGATTTTTTTGTGTGTGTTGTTACAGGTTGTTGATGCATCAACTTGAATTTGTTTTTAAACTAAGTAAGGTCTTACCTAAATGCAAGAAGTTGTGTATTCATACTGGTATGGTTTTCTTCAAAGTTGGAAAACCTTTCTTGTCTGGATACAGTTTTTGCAGCCTTCACGCATGTGGACTTTTTGTAAGAGAAAGAAAGTGGCATCTTTTACAGCGATGCGGTTGTGTTCACAGTGGAGATTGTACCACTGAATTATTGTGGCAATATGGTCCCATTTCCAGCTCAAATGTTGAAAGAAGCTTAAAAACTGCTCACAGGTCAGGTTGTAACAGGTCAGGTCTAAAGACTATGTGATTATTCTTATTTCAAATCAGATGAGGATTTTCATTGACACATGATTAGAGCAATTTTTTATATATATATATTTTTAACCTTTTAGGACAGTATTTCAGCTTAATCTGGAAATTTGTACGCTGGTTCTTTTCTGTGGTAATTTCCTTTCAGAAATGCTAGTTGTCTTCTGGAGGTATGGATGTCTCAAGGAACTGAGAGCCAAGTTTTAACCACAAAGCCTCTTGTCTTGGAGTGAATTTTTTTGTGTGTGTTTAATGTAATATTTACTGTAAATGGAAATAATTGTTCTTGAGGCCTTATTTACCCTTTTAACTAAGGGGAGTTTAAGTATAAAATATTTTTGGTGAGAACAAAACCTTACTTATCATCGTTATATAAATGGTGTAGATGATCAGTAATCAGAAAGAGGTGGTAATGGTGAAGAATTGATACAAGTGGGTCCTGTTTCTGCAGTGAGATCTGCATAGGCAGGGTTCAGTACCTCAGCAGAGCCGTCTTAAGGCATTGTACAAATATAGATAATCTTTGGCTCTGCAACTGTTGTCAGGCTAGAAATAACACTTTAAAAAGATGAGTTTCTGTACTTGTATTACCAGTGATCAGAAAGTTACAATTTGAACATAAAAGGCTGATTCTCAGCAAAGTGCATAAATAGCTTCTAAATCCTTTTACTCAGGGATAGTCCTTTTACTGTGTATTTGTGCAGGATTTAGTGCAAGGTTCAACTCAGTTGCCAAGCTCTTTTTGTGGGATTTGGTAAAAATTGAGTAGCTTCTTGACAGCGTAGAACTCCATTTCTAAATTTGAACTGTGAATTATGACCACCATGTACCATTTAATTTGGATGCTTTTTTTTCTATTTAATGCATTACTAAAATATTTTTTCAGTAACATGTAACCAGTACCTAGACAACTAGTGACCTAAAACTCACAGCAGTACGTGCTCACATTTGACATGGCTGGCGTGACTGCTCTAACATTTGTATTGAATCAAGTAAGTCTCTCTAGTAAAAATGGTCTAACATCATAATTTGATTAATACTTGCTTCTGAGAGTAGTTGATCTGTTAAAAGCCATCACAGTACTATTGTACAGAGCAAAGCATGTGCTGGGTAAACTCTGTGCACACAACCAGCGTGGGTTCAGTTGAAAAATGTGTGCTTCTAGATACCAGAGTATAACCAAAAGCCAAGCAGTGGGGTGTGCTGACATGGTCTGGTCTTCCCTAAATGATTTGAGGGGGCAGCAAGGCTGTAGTAAACTCTCTTCACACCTTCCTTCAGTTTATTATTCAAATGTTTCTGTAAGGGAGGGTTGGCTTCGGTGCCTCTCAGAATGCAGTGACACCAGGTGTGTTCAGCGTGTGAGGGGTGGTGTGGCGAGTGGGACCAGTTGTGCTCACATGAGTCAGGAGAGCCAACTCCAAGGAGTTACTCTGAGGAACTGCAGCACCTGTGACACAAACATCAACGGAGGTGACCCAGAAGAGTGTTTGCTGAGGGGTCGGTGAAGGAGGTCGGAAGAAGAGATCTGGGGCAGAAAGGCTGAGAGGGCCTAAGCTGTGCAGAAGTTTACAGAAAAACAGGAGGAGCTGTTGGTTTTTAATAAACATACGTGCGGTCATGTTTACGAGTGGGTTGGAAGAAGAGACGAGTGTTTGTGCCATGAACTTCAACCTCTTATTTGCTTTCCTTCTTCCTTTTTTCCAGTGCATCGTTTGGTTTTCTCTCCTCCATGATGGAGGGGGAGAGAAGGCACTAATTATTTATAAGTGTTAGTCATACCCCGTCATTAAGCTTAGTCATTACTCAGGACTGTGCATTTGATGGTTAGTAAAAATTGAAACGAGACTTGGTTTTGTTTAAAAGCTTTTGGAATTCAAGCTTACAGGTGTGAAAATACTTTTATTTTTGTGTTCAGGCTAACCGAAGAAGCAGTGCTATTTAATAAATGTTGCTATTGGCCAAATGACATGTAATATCATGTCCACGTTGATAGTTTGTATTTGAACTCACAGGCACAGTGTTTGGCATATTCTCAAAGCAGAATAACTTCAGTATTGGCAGTGAGAGGCATAAAATCGCGGACCGGTTCTGCAGAGAAGGACTTGAAGCTGTCCATTGGTAGAACTGTAACATTGGGTCTTCACAGCTCTGGGTGAAAAGGTGGAATCAGCAAAGGGTTTTCCTACTGCTAAAATGACACAGAGTATATACCTAGAGTAGGACATTCACAGTGGGGTCAAATTAAAGAAGTGTGGGTGGTTTTTTTTAATGATTTCCATGTACTTAGTTGTTTTAGGATATTGCTTTTTGAAGGAAGGTGGTGTGGATTTAATGCATTGCTCCTCCTTAAATTTGTGTGTGGACTCTGGTAAATGCGAAGTAGCTTGAGGTGCTGGAACAGCGCTTAGGTTGATACGCCTTGGTATAGACAAACTGCCAGAAGTGAAGGCTGGTTGAGTTTTAAAATCTCCTATTTAGAAAAACAGATCAAAAGAATTAGTGACATTTGATTTTTGTGTCTTCCTTTCTCAAAACCAAATCTGATTTTGGTGTAACTGCATTGTTGTTTGAGTACATTGAAATTAATGGCAGAGCTAAATCTGGATCGCTTCGAGATCAGTAACTGAAATAACTGATTTAGTTCTTGATAGTGTTTTTCTTAGTTCTTTCTGCATCGGGCTAAAAGCAGATCTGTGCGATGATTGAGTTGCAGTTTGACAGAGCGCTCTGGTGTTCTGGCTTTCTATGCTTGACTAGAAAGGATTGTTAACACACTTTCAAGGAAATACAGCCTTCCAGAAGAGTTAAAATAGTTTCAAATCACATTGTTGTTGAAGCGTTTGTCAATTGTTGCTATATAAAATGACACGTTTCCCAGAACACATCTTACGCACCTTTTCAACTGAGCAGGTGGGATTTCTTTCCATATGAGATCACTTAAATACAGTGGCTTCTTGGTACTCCAGCACGACATTATTCCTTTAACTATATTCTTCATGATGTGAACTTGTGTACTAGGTCTGTGCAAAACATGATTTTCTGTGCACTACAGTCAGGATTCCTGATGATGTTTGAGACTGTATCTTTCATCTGTGTTGGCAATAAGTGTTAATCAGCTGTTCAAGAATTAGTATTTCACAGACCATGACTGTTTGTAATGATCTGTGATCTGTGGGTGCGGATTGGGCATGTGGGGAGAGTGACGATAGACGAATAAAGTGGAGTGCTGTAGTAGATCAATGCTGTACCGAAACATTTAGGCGTTGTATCAGGGTAGAATTTAACTTTATTCCGGAGTGATGCGAGTAGAAGAGTGAAAGGAGTGATGTGCTTTTCTGGTCCTGTAAGTAAGTTCCTGCCAGAACTCTGTGCCCTGCCGCTCTTCGCTGGGCTGTAGTGTTTAGTGCCTGTCAGGAGAGATTCCAAGTGTTTTGTGTTAGCGGTGCTCTGAAGCCCAACAGTCATTTTCTTTCTTTTTCATGCCGAGGTGTAGCTCACCTTAAGCACGATGGGTGCTGAACCCTTAACAGGCACCTCTAAGATCTGTTCGGCGTAGCGTGTGCTGTGTGCCCTCAGTACAGCTGTGTGCAAACCTCAGTCTGCCTTGCTTTAGGGTGCCCGTTACTCTGAAACTAGGCGTGAGGGACTGCGGGGGAGTCTCTCAGGTTGCTCCCGTGTGCTGGACAGCTCTGGGGCTGCCGGGCAGATTTATGGCCCTTAGACCTGCAGCTCAGCAGGGATCTAACTCCTGAGTGTACAGGCACGCCTCACCCGTGCCAGGGCAGCGCAAACCCTTCTGAAGTGGATTGAAGTCACAGAAAGTCGTGGGTTCGTTTTCAGCCAGCTGGTTTGCAGGAGCCGATACCTGCGCTGTGTAGGCTTCTCCGTAAGCGCTGTGCTTATCCTTGGAGCGCTGAGATGCCTCTGTAAAAGTCACAAACCAGCTACGTTTGTTCATGAAACTCGAGAGCCTGGATCGCTGATGGTGTCAAAGACTTTGGCAAGAGAGTTCAAGTAAAAGTTTTTTCAGCAGAGATCACCTGAGGTTCTAAGCACCTTAGTATCTAATGTGGTGGTGCACGTCTCATCAGGTACAAAATAATGTGTTTTCAATAACATCCACAGCTGTTGCTCTTTAAAGTTTTGTGCTATTCATCTTGATTTGTAATAACTGTCTCGTGAGTTGATATGTAGATTGGCCTTCGTGAGTTGCTGCATATCTGCTGGTTTATTACAGATGCTGCTCTTCGACGTGTGTAAAAAAAATTCTAAATATGCTAAAAGTTGTCTTACATTAGGTAGGATTCCCTTAATTACCTAGATTTTCGCGGAGCTGAAGTGAACTAGCAGACTTTGTTAAGTTCTTCCCTCTTTTGCTGGCGTTTAATTCCTGTAGAGCAAGAACTTTTCCAGGCGGGTCAGTTACGGTAAGAGCAGGATTGGGGGGTTGTTGGACAGCGGTGATGTCAGAACGAGGTTATCTTTTCCTTTTCTGCAGTAAGGGACCCTATCACATCTCATTTCTGCTTAAAGTTCTTCCCGTAGTTTGTATAGGCAGCTCTCTTTTTCTCCAGCTGTCTCTGCAGTGTTTCTCTAGCTTTTCTCTGTCGGAAAAAAATCTTAGAAACTTTGTCCTTTTTTAAAGGTTTTTGTTATTCCAGGGTCTTTGCGTAGCCTGATCCAATCATCTACAGAGCATTGACTCATCCCCTTTGCTTTGTATGGTTTTGGTGGTGTGTACGGTATCAACTTGCATAACCCTACGCACACTTGCTTTCCCTTTTTGTTGCAACAGAATATCTCCTGGCGATGCAAAAGGGATACTATTATAAAGCTTTCTTCTGCTAATACGGCGCAGCCCGCTTATGATTACTGTCAGGGTTGGGTTTTTTTTGTCATGTCAGATGTTTGCAGCATCTTGCCACAAATGAGCATGTGCTTGAGGGCTTAAGGCACAAACTGCTTTGACGTTCAGATAACCTCTTAGTGAACTTTGCCGGCAAATCTAGTTAGGATTTGAAGATTTGCCAGTTGTCAGTGGACTTTATGATCAATAACCCGCTTTTCCAGAAATGTTGGTAGGGGCTTTGATTTCCTACACCAGAAGCATTGATACTCTATTTATTCTTTCAGACTTGGACATTCTTTCTGAACATCAACATGTGTGTATTGAAAGTGATTCTTTGCTGCCTAATGGGTCTCTCTGACCCTGTTATTTTTTTTTCCTCTGGAAATAAGTTACTTTTTTTTTGCTTTAAGAAGATAATTTCCTCAGGAGACTGGAAAAAGATATTCTTCATACAATTTCAAAATCATATATGTAGTAATTCTTCTGTCAAGTCTCAGATACTTAAAAAACCCCAACTTACTAGAAATCTAGGTTCCTTGGTAATGGCTCTGAATTGATCTGGATTAGACCAGGAGCTACATTGTGGGTAAGGAACAAAATTCATAAACTTGAACCCCGCGTTCTTCTGCTCAGTGTCTGCATCAGAAAAAGAAATGCTCTTAAAATGTGAGTTACCCGGATGCAAAGGCTACAAAGTAAATTTTCTTTATTTCTTTATTATTCTGATAATTGTGTTGTCTTTAGTCTTTACTAAGCCAAGCCACATTTCAAAGGAGGAAGCCATTAGAATAAAAGCCTGATTTGTGTTTTTTGACGTGTCGTATGGCCAGAGCTCTTTACTTTTTATTCCAGTGCGTGATTTTACAAGTTTTATTAATTAAAAAACCCAACCAAATAACAAAGAGCCCAAAGCACGACACTTTGTGAATGGCAACGCCATTAGCAAATGGAAGTACAAGTAGCAAGAGACCAAGACGACACGGTGTAGAATCGTGCAGCTGCATCATATAATAATGAACGTTTCCATCCAAACGCTCTCGAAGGCAGGAGAGATGTGGGAAGGTCTCCGCAGCAAGAACACGTGAGATGGCCACTGTGCTAGTCAGGACCGCGAGTCTTTCTGGCGTAGGGAGCAATCCAAGTCAATTTTGTTAATCCTTCATTTGGAGCCGTGATGAATTGTTTAATTCAAGCTAAAATATGAGCCCCTTTCAGGATTCTCGTAAGCCTCTAACTTCTAACAAAAATGGTAATTAATTTTAATTTTAATTAGTTTTTTTAATGAGAGACTTGGAAAGAATGCTTGAATGTTTGCATTTTTAATAGTGAATATCATTTTAATGTACACGTGATCGGACTTTCTAGGAAAAAGAAGGCAGAGATATTTAAAATGGCCAAGTTTTATTGTCATTTTGCTGTAACTGAACATTTCCCATGATCTTTATTAACTGTTTAGTCTCAAATAACAATTCATCCATTTGTGGAACATAAATCTGGATGGCAAACCTGAAACAGAAAGATATTTTTCCTCCTTACTTTAAATACATTGCTGAGTTTAATTAGAGAAATAAGGTACAATCTTGGTGCAATCTGTCTGTCTTCTAGTACGTGGTGGTCATTTTCGATCTGGTTCATACAGTGTTTGCACCCGTATGCATTGGAGTTTGAGGTTATACTTGTCTGTATTTAGATATTTAAATTAGTATTAGAATATTTCAGGTAGAAGTTTTGGAATGAAAAAGAAAGAAATTTAGGTGTTTTTTTTTCTACATGTGGTCATCTCCTTTTTTACTTTGTAATCAGTGAATCAGTTGAGAGGTGGTGGGTGTGTGCATGGAGAGAAGGGGCTTTATAGCCCTACACTGACTTTGTTTAAAAGTGGGAAATAAATGGGACTGTCTTTTTAATTCTTAATCAAGTTAGCTCCAATGAGCTTTCTGAACTTCACTGAAAATCGACTTAATGCCAGCTTGGGTATAGTTCTGGGTTAGTAAGGTGGGTTTTTTTGGGGGTTTTTATATATATATATATATATTTTAGCTAATTGTGTTGGAAAAGAATCTGTAGTTGGGCGGGGGGAAGAGAAGCTGCGAGCAGCTCTGTCTCTCTTTTTAAAGAATTCTCAGTGAGGCTGGAGAGGTGTTAAGTGTTCAGTCAAGAACTACTTGCCTGCGTGCTCTGTTACTGGTGTATTTCTGCACAGGAGTTTCAGTAGCAAAGTTCATTGCCATCTGAATTTTTACCCTTTTTCTGAAATTACCCGTATACTAACCAGAAATAATTTCAAGCAGGTAAAACGTCTTGGATCATTATACCACGATTAAAGTTTATGCAAGACTAGCCTGATGTTTGTAATTACCTTTATGTCTGCATGAAGCTCGTTAAGCGCGCGCAGCAATTTATCAGTGGTAGACCCTAACTTAAAGACATGTTAAAAAGTGTCTAAATTGCAATTGCCACCTATCAAAGAGGAGCGCGGTATCAAGTAACTATTTAAATAGGGACAGATATGAATGTAGCTTTGTGTGAATTACTGTGGTTTTTTTTTTTTTTTATTGTGACTTCTAACCTCCCGTAGTTAGAAATCTAGGCAGGATGGTGCCTTGGAGTCAGGGTTTGAATTACAAATGATTGTTTTGTCTCTCTGCTGCCAAAAACTGAACTTTCTTGATATGTTTTCTGAAGCTCACATTAATATGCTTTTCAGCTGTCTGTTTCGGCAGTTGTGCTGTGTTAGTGTGTAGGCATGTTCTAATTTTGCGTGTAGCTCAGGGAGAATTATTTCATTGTTCAGACGTTGTGCTTACTCTTCAGGGGAGTCAACCTTCAGTTTGTGGTTCTCTCCCTTCTTTTCTCTCTTACTTATATTTTGGGGAGCCAAACAATGAGTTGATAGGACTGGTGTGTCCCAAGGGGTGGTTGTGACTTCAGTCACTTTTGCATTGAGAGGGAAATTTAAAAAACAACCAACCCTTCCTCCCCAGGCTCAAAGCTCTAGTATCTCTTACCTTGCTTCTGGAAGGAGAAAAAAATTAGACAAGTCTTTAAAGACTTTGCATGGCCTTAGAATAGCCTAGAACTACCCAAATGGTGAATTTTGAGAAGGAATTTTCTTACGGGATGTCAATATAGTTCTGTGACCTTTAAGGGCTTCTGAAAGCACGAAGCCTGCGTGGCTGCATGGAGCCTTTCCAATCGCTGGAAACCGAATGGTGCTGAACAAGCCGTAATATTTGGTGTTGGCTTGAAAATAGCTCCTCTAATCAGACTTCCACTGTACTGATGTTTTCGGTTATAATAATATTGAAGATTTCCACTGATTCAGTGTTTAGCTTCTTCAGCTGATTATTATGAGGGATGACAAAAATGGGCAACATGAGTTCATTTCCCAAGATTTTATGTTTGCATATTGGAAGAGGAAGCCAAATTCTGTTTGCACAGTAATATGCTTGATGTAGTAGCAGGTCCCTTTACAGTCTTTAAAATACTGAATTTTTCAGTTGTTTTTTTTTCCTTGTCAGTAGCCCCCTCCCTGTAGCATGAGGGTGATGATGAGAAGGTAGTGATGGTTCCAACAGATCAAGCTCTCTATTCACTATTGAGGCTTTTACACTTCTTGTGAGCTCTGGTGGTGATGTATGGCTTTGCTATTTTAATGAAAATGCTTCTCCCTACATAAGTTACGGGAGAAAAGACCTCACTTTTGAGGATGGCTTTGAAAATGTTTTTTGAGCTTGACAGGGAAACGAAGAGTATTTATCTGTATGGTCTGCAAGGTTATAAATAAGTTTTTCCTGCTCCTCCTTTCCAGAAAAACAGTTTGAGAATATTTGTTTCTAGATGCGACTCTTGTCCGTAGCACATTGTGCTCCCGCCTTAACGCTTCTAAATAAGTTGCAGTGGAAAATCACGTTTTTGATGTAAACTAGTTTAACATCTCTGTGTGGCTCTGCTTCATGAAAAGAGAGCCAGTGTAGAGAGCGTAAGGAAAAATTAGGAGCAAATCAACTAATATAATCTGTTTTTCTTTTGAACTCCTTTTTTAGAAGTCAGTATATGGGGTTTTGCAGTGTAACACTGATTTTCAAACAGTCCAAGGAAACTGCTTACGGTGTTGTCTGTAAACATTTCAGCACTTCATCTGAATAGAAAAGCGAATAAAAGCGCGATTCCTTTGGGGTAGTTGTGCTGAGACGGCACAGACCAGATCTCCAGATATCGTTGGGGAACACGTGTAGGCTTTTTATTCACTGAACAACACTTGAGGAAAACTTTTGTGATTTCAGTAGTGCCTCTTGATTTTCCTGGTGAAGTTTCCTCCTGTAGTCGCTGCTCAGAAGGGCTGACTGATCCCGAGTGCCCGGTGCGTTTCCTTAGGTGGCTTTTGCAGAGCTGATGAGGTCCTGAGGCTCTGGGGAACTGACTGGGGCGTGCTGAATGAAGGAGCTCTTGGAAAACAGTTCCTGTTGTCCAGATCCTGTTTGTGCTTTCGAGAAAGAGAGACAATCATCTGAAAAATCTGCCTGTTAGATCTGGTTCCCTATAGCTGCCCGCTGGGGTTAAGTCTATTGATCTGAGTGACTGAGCAGGGAATGACTGCCTCATTTCCCTCTCCGTTTTATTTTTCTTTTGGGGTGTAGCGTGGCACAACGGAGTCTGTTGCAGAGGCACGAGAGAAAGATTATGATTTTATAGCCACTTTCATTACTAAATTTGTTATGGGAAATTAATTTAGAGCTGAGACAATTGTGTTCCTGTTGATGGCGAAGCCTATGTTTGATTCGATTCCCCCACCCCTTAAAGAAAAACTAACAGGAATCTTGCAAGACTTTTATTTACAGTATTTTGTAAAAGAAATTTGCTAGTAAAGAGCAGTAGAGTTTTTACATGGTTGCTAATTTTAACCTCTAATCACATGGAATTTTTTGGTTGGGGCAAATACAACTCATCCTGCGTTCTGATGGACACCATACTGAGCGTTTTGATACAGAAAAAGTATTCCTATAATTAAGCTATTCTGCACAAAATGTGGTGATGCAGCTGGGTGTTTTGCTTTTATTCCGAGCAACTTGTGTTAGCCCTGCAGTCCTTCTGTAGCACTTTAATTCTGTATGTGTCCAACTTGGATAAAAAAAAAAAAAAAGAAAAATAAAAATGTTCTGTCATATTTGAAAAGAATGTACGTTTCTTGACCCGATTTCTTTTTTACCAGGCATGGTCCTTGTGCGTAGTGAGAACGGGCAGTTGCTGGTGATCCCCCAGCAAGCCTTGGCGCAGATGCAAGCACAGGCACATGCCCAGTCTCAGCCTCAGAATACTATGGCTCCTCGTCCTGCTACACCTACGAATGCTCCTCCAGTGCAGATATCGACTGTGCAGGTTAGTTCTGTAATTTGTGGTGTTAAAAGCTGTAAGATTTTTTTTCCTGTGAAGAATACACCAGGAAGTAAGATTATGATGACAGTGATTTGAATAAACCATTGATGAAACTGGTGCTTTACCACATGGTGCAGGGATTGCGTTTTGGTCCTAATTCTGTCAACAGTTTGGCTGTTACTCACTGAAAATATTTTTGCCTAGCTGAATGGCATAAAGTTTAAAATTGTTTGATAGAAGGACCATTCAAGAATGTGTATGGTTAACTTGGAGAAATCTTCCCCCCCGAAAAAATGATTATTCTTCATAAAACTAAAAGAAAAAAGTGAGCATGTGTCTGTGTATACTGAGATCATCACAGCTGTGTTAAGACTAAAAATCCTTCTCAAAGTTTTGTAGTGGTCCAGGTGGCTTCTTTTGCATTTGTAACAAAGGCAACCATCCAGAAACAAAATACAAAGTGAGGCAGATTGTATTTGAATATAAGAACTAATGTGGTTTGTTTTTTTCCCCCTCTTCCCCAGGCTCCAGGAACTCCTATTATCGCACGACAGGTGACACCAACTACTATTATCAAGCAAGTGTCTCAGGCTCAAACAACAGTGCAACCCACAACAACGCTGCAGCGTCCTCCTGTTGTGCAAGTGAGTTTGTAAAAAATGTGACGTATACATGGGAGGCTTCAGTTGTTAAGAGTAGCTGAAACCCTGCCAGAAATGAAAGAAATACAGTTGCTAAGTGTGTAGAAGAAATATCTTCTGGATTATCCTTTTTGAACCACTTGCACATCTCAATTTCCTGTATATTTTGGGTGTCTGTGTGTAGTTTGTCATTATTCCACATGATACTTATATGCATATGTACTTGAAGGTATCCTGGTACTAGTTGGTATAGTCACAGAACTGACTAAAATAAAATATCTTTATACTTTCTGCCTCAAGAAAGTGACATGGATTCCCTTTGGATTTGAGCTGCGATGCTATTCCTGTGATGGACCTGTAGTTCTTGGAGTTCTGCAGCAAAATTTACAATTATGAAAAATTGCACCGTGCTGGTAGCTTCCCCTTCTACAAGGTTTTTCTCTCTTACACGAGTCTCTGCTTTGGTCTTTGTGCTTAGGGAGATTCTGATAACTCAAAGATAAGTCGTGGTATATGGGCTCTCTTCTAACAGCCTGGCCTGTATTAACGAGAGACTTCCTTGTAGATTTTTTTTTTTTTTGAGGGGTGGTGGCGTGAGTTTAAAGCACAGTGCAAAAGTGCAAAATTCTCCGCATGGCTTCCAGGCAACAGTGGTACAATATGATTGCTGTCGCCTAATCTGTTTCATTGTGCTTTCTTCATCCTTTGAGTAGACAGGATTAGAGAGTTTTAATTTAAAACATGCAGGTTTTGCTATGCATCCAGTTAACCTTTTTCTCCTCAGAGAGCCTTTGCTTATGCAAGTGATCTTCCCAGATCTAAGAGTTAATTTACCTGACTGAGTCTCCTTAATTTGCATTGCTGTTATACCGGACAAAAAAAATCATTCCATGTGCATATTTTTTTTTTTTTGCTGTAATGAGCATTCTATGGACTTCATTTATCCTGATTTTGAAAAATGAGACAAATTAAGTCCTTGTTTCCTTTTCCGTCTCCCAGAATACTGACGAAAGTTAGCTTTGACAGCTCTTGTCTCTTGTGCATCTTTAAAAAAGCAAGTTTAGAAATGATTTCTTTTAAAATTCTGAGAGGTAGCTGTAGCTCAGTCAGAATTACTGTCTCTGGTTGGGTGGTCATTAGGGATTGGACTGTGTTGGAAGTTCGTGAATGAACTGCGTACATACAAAATTGTCATTTACAATGTTGATTCTGTAAAAGTGATATTCCTACTTTGGATTACCAACTTGTCTACAAAACCAGCAGAATGTTTTATCCAGTTGCTCAGCAAAAAAACCTAGGTAAGACATGAGTTTTGTGTCCAGTGTGCCTCTTCAGAAATTCTTCCCATTGGAAGTGGTGTTTGAGGGAAAGGGCAAAAAAAAAAGCTATTACATTCACAGAAATTCAGCACTCGTTTTGTTTTGCAACCACAGTGTTCGAGGGTATGTTTGTGGTATTATTTTGCCATTTTACACCGTAATCGAAAATCGTGTGATCCTTAATTAATTTTTGGGATTTGGGGCTTGAATGTGTAGTGTTTGTGCCATCTGGTGGCTCTTTCTTTCCACTGCAGCAGGTCAGTGGCTGCTTTTTATAGCAGCTGTGAAGGATGCTCTCCTGTCCGGTGGCTCAGTTTGTCTGATGGCTCGGGAAAGCGAGTTTTTTAGTATTTACCGAGTGAAATAATCTTATGTTTGTATTCTCTGCAGCCTCAGATTGTTCTGGGTGGTACTGCACAGACAACTACGTTGGGGACAGCAACAGCTGTACAAACTGGAACTCCTCAGAGGACAGTGCAAGGAACAACGGCGACCTCCACGATTGCTACAGTAAGATGCTGGGTGCATTTAGAGTCTTTCTGTTCACTCACACGTTGGCGTGTGTACGTACGTATATGTAGACACCCACACACACAGATCACAGTGGGGAGTAGTAAAGATGCAGGAGTTCTGTGAACTGTCATTCGAGGTCTCGTCTGTGGTAGTTCATGGTTGGACTGGGTGCTCTTCAAGGTCTTTTCCAATCTAGGCGGTTCTGTGAAAAGATAAACTTTGAGTAGAGCCGTGTAATTTGCCAGGAGGGAGCACAGTTCACTTGAATTTTGACAGCTGTCCAAGTATTAGTTTTAATTTCTGTAAGTGTTTTAAAGCACTCCTTTCTGAAAACATACTAGGTGTATCTTATAGACAAGTGAATAGTTCTGCACTGCAGAGTAGAATCGGAATGGGAAGGGCTAAGAAGTTGGCACTGACTCATTCAAGATGCATGTTTCTCAGACAGCAAAACAGGAAGAATCTGTGCACTGTGCTATGCACTGGAAAGGAGGAGCTTTGCTATTAGTTGTCCTGCTAAAATGTGTATTTCACATATACAGTGTGCCATTCTTAAATTATTTTGTTTCCTGACTTCATTAAGAATCATAATTTATGAAATTTTGCTAAAAAATGTACAATACATAATGTATATATGAGGCAAAGTCATAATGTCTGAGCATGTCTTAGGTGGTGAGGGAAACAAATCTATAAATAATATTGTGCAGCGATGTACTCGAGACTTTATTTCTCAAAGTATAGGGTCAGATCATGTATTAAAAAGAATTTATCCGCCCTTCCCTGACTTTTTCCTTTCTACTCCTTCTCCCTCCGTAACAGGAAACTATGGAAAATGTGAAGAAATGCAAAAACTTTCTGTCCACATTAATAAAACTGGCATCATCTGGAAAACAGTCTACAGAGACTGCAGCTAACGTGAAAGAATTGGTACAGAACCTGCTGGTAAGAAAAGTTTCTTGAAACTGTAAAAACAGTATCTGGTAAAATGAAGGAGATTTTGTAATCTGAGACAAATCCCACTGAAACATTTCTTCTGAATTAGAATATATGCATAAATTTTACTTTAAGCTTGTAAATAAGACGTGCTCTCATATTCATGCATGACAATGTGAGTAAAGTAAATGGTGGCTTTTTAAATTCTAATTTCTTTAATTGATAAAACAATGAGTAAAAAGATGAATTATGTACTCGAGGGAAGACACTAAAGCTGAGTGTAGAAAATCACAAGCTTTTACCAAAAAAAAGATAGTAGTATTATCTGAAGCTGATGTAAAAGCTTGACGTACTTAGTATTTATAAGATGAGTACTGGTATTGGGTAGCCCGGTTATTGGCAACCTGTACAGAGGTTGTCCCAAGACCAAAACTGGAAGTGTATCTTCCCATGAGGGATACGCGTTTGGTTTTGTGAGAGACATCTTTCTTTTTGAGCATGTGGTGGACACGGTTTTAGTTATTTGAAATGCAGGAACTATATTGTTTCTGGAAAAGAGAACACCAGAGGTGGGACTGCTCGGCTGTCCTCAGCAATGGATGGTTGACTGATGGTGGGTCATGATGAAGTGTTCTTGTAGGTTCCACCTGGCTCTTTGATGTACACATAAGACATTCCTGTAGTGGTGAGAACTGAAGATGATTCTTAAAATTGACCAAAAGATGGGAAGAAGAAAAAGAAAGATGAGACTATAGGTCTTATTAGTTTAAATTTGTAGTAAAATTAGTTACTACCGTAAAGCTATCAGTAACTAAAATAGTGAGGGATGATCAACCCACTTATTTTCAGTGAATTGCTTAGTCTTAAATTTTCTATTGAATATCTGCAAAGTTAATTTCTAGAAGTTTGTTCATTTGGATTTTCTGTTTTGAAGGATGGAAAAATTGAAGCAGAAGACTTTACCAGCAGGCTGTACAGAGAACTTAATTCTTCACCTCAACCTTACCTTGTGCCTTTCCTGAAGGTAACTTGTGTGCACTGATCCTTATGTATTTCTGTGCTTGTGTAGCACCAACAATGAACACAAGCACATCTTTTACCACTATAGATGGAATTCTGGAATGGTGTAAAAGGAAATTTTTAATGGTGTCTGGTTAGGCTTTTGTGCCCTTAAAAATACTTCTGCCTTTTGGTTCCAAGAGTTTGTTTGTAGGATTCGTTGGCAATAACATAATTTGTACGAGAGTGTCCCATTGTAGCTCTTTTGAGAAATCTGAAAAGTTTTCTTTCTGTGACTTATAAGCAGTTTCTTTCCATAGCACCAAACTTATGAATTCATTTATTATCCTCTTTGTAGTCTTGGAAAGAAAACAAGGATTGAATGATGCGGAAAACTGTACCTTCTGCGCAAATTCATTTTCTTTTGCCTGTGCTCTGTAACTGTTTGTGTGGATAAACAGGAAAATATAATAAATCCCATTTGTCGTAAATTTTATAGTCATCGAACACATCTCAGAACAATGCTTATTTTGAAACATTTACCACCTGAAAATCAGAGAAAATACAACAGCACTGTATGGCAAGAGTATAACTCTGCTTGACTAATGTCTGATTTAGGGGTATGGTTATAGGTGTGTGGTGATGTTTCTGGGTTCTTAAACGCTTGTTCAACCTTGAGCGGTTCATGAGGACAAAAATTATCACCGTAAGAATCTGGTAAAACACTGTGGTCGCTGTCGAGGTGTTCTGAAATCTTCATGGGTGTTCCAGTACGCCCTGTAAACCATCACATGGTAGAGCTTGTGTATATGTGATTGGTAAATGGGCTTGATTGGTAAATACATACCAGGGGTTCCATAACCTGGATGGATGCCCATGATATCCAAGCTTCCACAGCGAAACTTGTGTCACTCTGTCTAATTTTAAATGTGTGGTAATATGGTATTTCTGCGTGCGTCCCTGTTGCGATTCCTGAGGTGCGTGCAGACTGATACAACGGACTGAAATGATTTTTTTTTACGATTAATGTTTTCTTGTGCGACCTAGGCTTAAAGTACTCAAGCTAATTCTTTCCTTTCATCTTTTCAGAGGAGTTTACCTGCCTTGAGACAGTTAACACCGGACTCTGCAGCTTTTATTCAGCAAAGTCAACAGCAGCAGCCAACGACGCAAGCAACGATAGCGACGATTCCGTCTGCGGCTGTGCTCATAAGCTCCTCCGTTCAGCGCACAGCGGGGAAGGCAACTGCAACTGTAACGAGTACTCTCCAACAACCCGTAATCAGCCTAACTCAGCCGGCACAAGTTGGTGTTAGTAAACAAGGACAGTCTGCACCACTGGTACGTGAGCTGAAGCGCATCATCTGTTCTTGCACTGGGCTTTTTTGGTAATGCAGTGACTTCTTGAATTGGTAGTTCAGCTTCCTCAGAGACTTTTGAGCTCTTTTGAGGAACTAGCTACTAAGAAAAACTAAAGTGTAATTTAAACTTCATTCTTCATTAAAGTACTACATCATTTCCCATTTTAGCAACAAATACTGGCAGATTGCTCTCTCATGGATATGTAGTGATTGAGACAGTGTTCTGGAGGATCCTTCGTTTCTCATTTCATAAGTTCTAACAACAGATGACCCCAAAAGATGAGATAGACAGGCCTAGACGTAAACCAAATAAGAACAGCATAATATGCAACGCTTTCTTTTTAACTCTTCTCACAGCAAAGCAGTGTCTTGAGTGTGAGCATCTTCTAGGATGTGTACTAATTAATATAAATAACTAAATTGCTAGGGGTTTTTTGCTACTTCAGTGTTCCCTGTAGAGCGTTTCACATTCATCTGAGCTACTCTGTCCAGAAATTTCCATATAAAATTAAAAGGAGCTATCTCTCTTTATTTTACCTTGAGATAAAAACTGGTGATTATATTGATCTCTATTGCCTTTATAACCGAGGTGTTATAGAAGGAACTTAGGAACCTAGAGAAGGCATCAGAACTGAACACTAATTAGTGCTAGATCTACAAGAAAATAGTTGGGCCTTTAACTTAATTATATAAAATAGTAACAAAAGTAGCGGAAGAAAGACTTGCAGTGTTACAGAAACAGTGTTTGCAGAATAGGCAGAGTTGTTAGATTTCCTTACAGTAGTTTGAAAGTAAGTTTCTGAGAGGTCAGAAGATGAGTTTGGGTGAATGGCTGTGGCTGTAGCGTCGCGCTGTGACCCCACTGTCAGGAGTTCACGTTCAGAAGCAGCGTGGCTACAATTTCCTGAGACTTGATCTAACCTGACAATGCAACAGTACAGAGCTACACGGCTGTAGCTAATGCTGATTCTGGAGGAAAACAGAATATTTAGAACCAACTGGATTATCTTTATCATGTCTCTGTTATTTTTAGCTCTAGAGTTTGTTCTGGCAGATCCACTTTGCCTCTGAATCTCTAATGTAGAATCCACAGGCAGGAATTTTTAACTGCACCTTGGTGATTATAGATGTTTGGTTAATGATTTCTTTTCTGTATCACGAAGTGGAATATTAGTTTTCTTGTAATGTGTAATTTATCTAAAGAAACTTTTAAATACCTTTAAATGGGCTGATTCTATATCAATGGGCTAAGATCACAACTTACACGTTGATGGCTAGGATTTGTTCTTCCCACCTGATCCTTAGTCCCAGTTATTTCTCAGAGTGTTTACAGTTTGGTGTTCTGTTTTTTTTCCTCCTATTTGCAGGTTATCCAACAGCCTCAAAAAGCAGGGACATTGATAAGACCTCCACAGGTAACGTTGACGCAGACACCGATGGTAGCGTTGCGGCAACCGCACAGTCGTATTATGCTCACTACTCCTCAGATTCAACTGAATCAGCTTCAGCCAGGTACGAGGTGGAGGTACTCAGTGTGTGCAACTAGAGTCTCGTTTGTGAATGCCGGTTCGTACGTGCCCCATGGCTGTATGATGGCTGTTGTACTCCTGCTGAAGTCCTTAGTGCGTAGTGTCTGGGGTTACATGTATGTCAGTGCAGCATTTCCAGTAAAAGAAATTGTTTGGGTGCTGGAGTTGTGTGGGAAGGTCCTGGTTTTAGAGGGGTGGATTCTGACAGTTGCCGTTGAGGTGAAGTCTTTGCACCAGACCTGTTGCCGTGACTGTGTGTGACTGGCTTGTACCTCTGATACGGATTTGATGGACTACAAATCTTATCTTTCTCCTTGTAGTACCGGTGGTAAAACCAGCAGTATTACCTGGAAACAAAGCTATTGCCACTGTTTCGACACAAGTAGCTGCTGCTCAGAAGAATAAACTGAAAGAACCTGGGGGAGGCTCTTTTAGGTGAGGAACCACATGCTTATTTGTGCTTGTGCTGCCCGAGCACCCTGCCCAACTCGGTGGGAACCTTTCTGCCTGCTGCAGCGCTGCTTAGCTGGGCTGGGCAAACTCATAAAAACTAGAGGTGAATTTTCTGTGGGCAGGTTTGCTACTTGAAAAAAAGACTTGAACAAACAGCGGTGGACGTACATGTGCCAGACTGGTTTCTGCATTTAGCCTGGCATTAAGGATAAATATCAGACCTCACGATTCCAGCCTGGACAAGCAAACAGAACTCATTCCTTTGCTCCTCCCAACTCTGCTTCGGTTATTTGGATGTACAGCCTCTCTTACTGAGTGCAGTTTATAGTTATGTGGTAGTGGTGTGTCTGGTCTCTTATTTCTCAAGTTATTCAACCATTACCTAATAAGAAAGGATCTTGAGAAAACAGGACGTATGAAACTGCAAAAATACTTAGTGCTCTTCGAAGCCAAATTGTATTAGTTTTATTTTATCATGTAATAAAAGCAAGTGAAATGCAAAAATGAAACAAAATATTCAGGTTGCCTGTGGAATTCATGATATGCAGCTGTGGTGTTAGAGCAGTGTGCTCACGTACGCACAAAATGTTACGATTATAATGAGTTTTCCTTTCTTAAGGGATGATGATGACATTAATGACGTTGCATCAATGGCTGGAGTCAACCTGTCAGAGGAGAGTGCTCGAATATTGGCAACAAATTCGGAGCTAGTGGGCACATTAACAAGGTCCTGTAAAGACGAAACCTTCCTTTTCCCGGCACCTTTACAAAGAAGGATATTAGAAATAGGTATGTTGATTTTTCTTGAACTTGAATAAGCAAAGGTCACTAGTTTAACCGAAAACATTTTCCATAGGAATTGATTTGAGTAGTTTAAAGTGGCTGGAGTAGTTACCTTTTGTATATTCTGATCCTACTGCGCAGCCACTCAGCTTACGGAAGTAGAATGGTGTCAAGGGATAGCAAACCTATAGAGTTGCTTTCTAAAATTTTAACATGAAAGTTTTTGAACATTGATTAAAATTCTGACTGTATAAACTGATAAGACGTAACAAAAATAATGACACTTGAGTTTTAAAAAGTAAATCCAAACGCTTTCATCGTACTTGTGTCCTAGTTTGAAATTGATGGTGGCAGAAAAAGCATTCCTCAGTTATTTATTATACTGTAATATACATCATTTATTAATAGATTGTAAATTTTGTTAAACTAATGTAAATTTTTGAGAAATACTGAAGGCTTTGTTTTGCAAAGAACATTTGAATTTTCATGACTGAGATCAGCCACCTGTTTAGCTGTAGTGTAGGATAATTTTTTACAACTGACTTCTGTCCTGATCATAGGTAAAAAACACGGAATAACAGAAATACATCCTGATGTAGTTAGCTACGTATCACATGCTACCCAACAAAGACTACAAAACCTCGTGGAAAAGTTATCGGAGACTGCTCAGCAAAAGAATATTTCTTACAAGGTAACTGTATTTAATTGCACAAGTAAAATGGCAAAAATGCACAAGTTCAGTAGGCTGTCGTGTTGGAAGTTAGGTTGTTTCTCCTTTTTGTTTCATCTTACATTAAGCTATTAATACACACGGGTGACTAGAACTCTTGAGCTTGCTTGTACAAAATGTTTTTAAAACAAATGCAGAGAAACCGTGTCCTCCCCTTTATTATGTCAAATATTTAGAGTCTGAGTGATTGTGCAATCCAATAGACAGATAAAAGCACTGCTTTGGATTCTCCAGAGGCTGCTGCCTGACAGACGCGTGTTCTTAATAAATGCAAATGCCTACACCGTCAAAAAAACTCCGTGCAGCTCTGTGAAATAGGTTTGTGAGGTTAAAGCTGTGATAATATTACTTTAGAAGGCAAAATCTGATGATTCATGGAATAGAACAAAATGCTTTTAAGAATTCTGGCTGGTTTGACTGGTGTAAGTATGCACTTGCGATTTGTTTGAGAAGGACAAAGTGAGCATTTGAGCTTTAAATGTATATGTTCCGCTACAGTACAAGGTAACAGCTTTGTTTTTAAGAAATGTAATGAGAAACATATTTGCCTGTTTTCAGGATGATGAAAGATACGAACAAGCAAGTGACGTTCGGGCACAGCTCAAGTTCTTTGAACAACTTGATCAAATAGAAAAGCAACGTAAAGATGAACAAGAAAGGGAAATTTTAATGCGTGCAGCAAAGGCAAGTGCTTGGATTTCGCACACATTTGCAAAGTGTCATTTTTTGCGTCAAAACCAGTTTCTTTTCATTCTAGTCTTCAAAGATGGAGCTTGATGGATACGTTCTTTAGCTAGAGCTCTGTTCTGCTTTTCGTGCTAAAGCGTGCAAGTCTGATTTTGGCAGTCTCATTGCATGTTCCCAAATTAAAGAAGGCCTTAAAACTTAGCTTTTGCACTTGCGTTGTGAAAGAGATTAATTTAGTAGCTTGGTGGTACTCTTAAGTGGAATAGAGAGGTTGCAGGTATTTTGGAGACTAGAAATAGAATTGAGATTGTACAAGTTAGAGAAATACAATAAATAGGAAGCAGCTGATGTAAGCACAAACGTAAGCATTAGACTTTGTAGTTTTACTTGGTGACCCTAATAGAGGATGACTGTGACTAACTAAGCAGGAGCGCTCTAGAAATAATTCACAAAACCTAAGGTTTCTGTTGGGTTTGTGATCTGGTACAAGATGGTAATATCAAAATCCAAATTTTACAGAAGTCGTGAACTAAGACCTTCATTTCAGTTGGTTTCTTTTACCCCTGACCCGGAATACCCTATGCAGTTTTTGAGCCCTCCACCAAGAAGACTTCGTGAGGAAAGTGGTTGAAAGTTCTAGAAAATGTGACCTATGGAATAAGATTAGAGAGTAAATCTATTTACTTTAGAAGAGAAAAGGCTGGGGTGAGACTTAAGTCTTCATGACTGTTTTGCATATTCATAAATTCCCTGCGTCTGCTGTGCCTACAGTGCAAAAGGGAGACATAGGTTAATTGTTAGGAAAAGCTCAATATTTTAAGGGTACTTGAACATTGAATTAAAATATTTTTTTGTTAGTGGTCTAAAAAGTGTGTGGGATTATCAACAATTAGGATTTGTTTGAGTATAGTGAGAGCAGGGGTAGGTGGGTGTTGATCTCCTAAGTAACAGGTGATAGCACAGGAGGAAACGACCTGAAGTTGCGCCATTGGAGGTTTAAATTAGACATTAGGAAAAGTATCTTTGCCAAAAGGGTTGTCAAGCACTGGAACAGGTTGCCCAGAGGAGTGGGTCAGTCCCTGTCCCTGAAGGGATTTGAAAGCTGTGTAGGTGTGGCCCTTAGGGACGTGGTTTAGCGTGACCCTGGCATTGCTGGGTTAACAGTTGGGCTCGATGCTCTTCAAGATCTTTTCCAAGCTAAATGATTCTGTGATTCCAAAAGTGTGATATGTACAAGAAGGGGCTTAAGTGAAATGGGCAACTGCTGACGTAGATGGTCTGTTGGTCAGTCAGCTGCCGTTTGGTCAAATCTGTGTGTAGGAGTAGCAGAAAGACATTCTTAGTAAGCGTGTAACTACACAGCAATGGGAGGGAGCTTCCAAAAAGCACGGGTCTGATTCCTTTTTTGATATGCAAAGTGTGTTTCACAGATCTTGTGTAATTTGTGTCTTGTAATGGATTTGTTTAAGGCATAAATATTTAGCTATTGCTGCGTAACTCTAACGAAGTTGAAAAGGGGGTGTCTTTTCAAGAAGAGACACCTAAATTTAAGAAATGGAAAATAGCTTTTAATATCTAAAAATGATTTTCCCTGTTTCCCTCTCTGGGAGTAATAGGCATTCTTCACTTCTGCTGAAGAACTACTTTCATATGCTGTGTAAAAAACCTTATAATCTTTAATTGCTTTTGTAACTGAATTAATTCTTCTTTCTTTTTCTCCAACCATTCCGTGTTCATCCTTTATCAACATAGTCTCGATCTCGACAAGAAGATCCAGAGCAGCTTAGGTTGAAACAGAAAGCCAAGGAGGTAAGCATTCACCTTAAGATGAAGTTTTATTTTGGGAGTACGAGAGAAAAATAATTAATTGTGCTTCTCCTGGCAAATGCAGATGCAGCAACAAGAGCTAGCGCAGATGAGACAGAGGGATGCCAACTTGACTGCGTTAGCTGCCATCGGTCCCAGAAAGAAAAGGAAACTAGATTCACCGGGATCTGGATCAGGGACAGAGGTACGGTGTGATTGCGATGTTTGGTTTTGCTGTGTCAGCCTCTAGAAACCTTTTGGTTCAGAGCTCTCTGCCTCGTTTGGGGAAGCTTTCCGAGTGACAGAAGCGTATTTCACCTTCAGATTTCCTTGCTCCATGGCCAGGATCTCTTTTTACCATCTGTGTAGAGGCACAGGAAATACAAGTTGAGGTGTCGTTCCCTTATCCGTGGAACTGGAGGGATGTTAGAAGAGCCGACTCCGTTCTCTCAAGTCTTTGGTTTTTTGGACCTTTGTAGTTTCGGGAAGAGACTGTTGTGGTTGTAGCCAGTCTACCTAGGTTGCAGAGTAATGCCACTGAGGTGGCTGCAGTTGTAGAATTGGATCACCGCTAAATTTGACAGCAGGAGCTTCAGGTTATAGGAACTTGTCTAATTTCTTTCTTTGGCTATTGATTTGCTTTAGTTTTAGTATCTCTGCAGCAGATGAGCTTCCCCAATTCCACCTGATTATGATGTTCTTGCACGTCCTTTGTATATTCAACTGTTCAATCTGTATTTAAAAAACTTGTCTGCAGAGTAACTATCAGTATACTCAGTATCTGATTAAAGTTAATTTAAATTCAGGTGGATTTCTAGACAAGATAGATTGCTAAACAACTTAATAAACTTGAAATGGTGTAAAATTGCCTTCTACATGGAAGACATTCAATGTGGGATTTCTCTAGGGTGTAAAAAGAATAAGATTTTCTTGAAACTTGTAATTTGCAGGGCCAAAAGCTCTCTTTGTAATTTAAAGATTTTTCCCTGCAGGGTTTTGTGCCTGACAGCAAGTGTCAGGGTAGTAATAGTTTAATAATTCTGTTTGTTACTCCCTGAGCATTCAAAAGTTTTAGTGCTAAAGCATTTATACTGTAGAAAAACCTTTTGTTTCAAAAGAATTCACCTTACTTGATACTGAATCGCTAGAAACAAACATTTGCATGTGCTAGATATAAGATGCTAGAGAACAATCAGAATACTAGTAAATGTTACTTTTATTTATAAAAGAATCAAGCCTTCTGAGCATCTTTTAAAGTAATTTTGAGTTTTGAAATTTACTAAAATGCCTATTACTGCTAAGGCGCTTTTTTTTTTGTTTGACGTGAGGAGGTTGCCATATTAAAGGTTTATAACTGTGGTTTCAAATTATAAAAGTTGCAGAACGTGGCACTTTCACGAAGATAGATGCTTTTATAAATGAAGTCGTCTGAGTACACTGGAGTATCTCATGCAGCGTTAATGTTGGCATCACTTATGCATTCTCAGCTGTGCAACATTAATAGTCTGTTAATGTCACTTGGGTTGTGGGATGTGTTTTACATCTACTGCGAACACTTGTTTGTATTTCATCTAAATCTGACTAATTTAGTTATCCTAGATTAATCACTTACTGGTTAACCAATTAACTATAGGTTCCCTGGAAATCTAATCTTTTTGTCTGTTTAATTAAGAACCAGCTGCTTTTGATCTGATAGACTCACAGCTGTGCTTTTGCTGCTGTGTCACTTGACATTTTTAAATCGAGCTCCGCTTGTCACCATTTGTGTGCGGTTTGTGGTTAAGGCATGTTACAAGAAGTGTGGAAAATAAGGTTTGTCGTTACTTAGGCACAGATCTGTAGATGTAAGCTTTTGATGTCTAGGAATGCTGAATCTTAATTATGTATAAAATCGCTTCTAAGTAGTAATTGCACTGTTTTGTTTCAAAATGCAACGGGACAGGTTGCTGTCAGTTTTCGACTTTTATGTCGTGTGATTTTATTGAAAGTTACCAAAAGGCTTCTTCACTTAGTCCATCCCTACAAGAGTAGCATAGTTCTGTGTCTTTACAAAACCCCTCCTAAATCTTTTGCACTGAAAGTATTATAGTCTACATAATAACATCTGGTGTGCGCTTCTCCTCAGGAATATTTAAAAAGCAAAAAGTAAAACCTCTTCTGACCATTCTTTCTGTTGTCTCGCTAGTAGTCGTGTGTATATGACAAGGTTCAGTCAGCATCCAGTGCTCTCGGGCATCTTCCAATTTCCCCTGAAGCTGATGGAAATGGGGCACTTGAGCTGTGCAAGTGCCATAAAATAGCCTTTCGAAAATCCAGCCTTGAAAGCGTCCTAACTGCAGGATTTCAGTGATTCGATACTTGCTGGTTCAACAGGTGACCAAAGTCTGATTTCACCGTTGGTGGTGTGGTCAGTGAGCACAACGTGCTGCTGCCCCAGAGGCGGGGATTTCCTGCAGCAATAATGGGACACTGATCGTAAAAAGAGCAATTCTGCGTATAGAGAGAACTGTGTTAGCGAGAGCCTCGGCAGCTCATTCACATGGCTTTTGCATTACCCTACATTTTGGCTTTTCTCCAGTCTGGGATGTTCTTTAGACCAGTCTTTTAAAATTCTCCAACCTCTCAGGCAGATAAATTCATTGGTGAAGTGCATTTTAGACCTTCTTGTGTCACTACATGTTGAAGCTCCACTAAATAATAAAACATTATTCTAGTAAATAAGATTGAAGGGAAAAAATAAAAGAAATCCATTGATAAGCCACGGAAATAGAACCTGTTCCAAATCCCTCAGAACACCTTCGATATTTACAGAAATACACGGAGAGCAGGGTGCAGGCAAGAGGCAACTGCTGAAAAAGATTCCCGCGTGTAAAATGTGAGGTGCAAGCTGGCTTCTTCGGTCTGTGCGTGCCATCTGCTGGTGGCTGTGCCGTGCTGCTGCTGCCCGGGAGGAGCTGCAGGAGGGTCTGGTTGCTGCCGTTCTGATCCGCGCCGCTCTAAAGCTGCCCTGGCTGCGCTCTGCCCTTCTGCCACCCTCAAGCCAGCCTGCACCCCTCTTAGGACCTGAAAAGTGTTTCTGGGGGGGGTGCGCGGGGCGTGATCAAATCCCAGTCTTTACTGGAAGAGGCGCCTTGTTGCTGGTTAGTGTTCCTGCCCGTTCTGATGACTTGGAGGCACTCCAGGGTTTCCTTGCTTGGATAAAGGTGAGGGTAGCAGTCGCAGAAGAGTCGCATTAATCAGGTGTCCTATCCGAACTGCGTTTCCTACAAGAGGAAATGCATTGGCATTAATCCCAGCAGGCCTGCGTTTATAATTCACCAGGGCGGTGTACATCTAAGCAGCAGAGGGATATGGGTATCTCTAAAGATATCAAAGGATTTTAGTTTTTGTTCTGTTTTTTCTTGAAATACAACAATATCCTACTTGTTTACCTTGGCAGTTTGTGTGGGAAACTGCCAGTGTGTACCAGAGGGATAAGTGCTGCTGAATGATCTTACAATTCAGAGATCATTAGAGAATGTCTGACTATGTCTAGGATAGCTGCTTTTTCATACAATCCTGAGCTTGGTTACAGTTGTTGTCACCTGCTGTGAAGATCAGAGGGGATCTAGGACATTATTCAAGACCACACAGTCCTGGGGGGATAGGGGACAGCTCCCCAGTTTGTCAAGAACTCCAGGGCTGCTGGATGGGATCTGTTGCTGATATGGTGAAGAAAACTCTCTTCTGTTTCAGTTCCTGGGATTGCCTGTTCTTAGTGTCTTCCTAAAGAAGAGCAAAGCTTTGAGTTCTTTTTGTCCTTTCTTTCTTTATTTTCTTTTTTTGGTCTCTATTAAATGTCACTGAAAAAATTCTGATTGTTCAACTATTGCTCATAAGTGAGAGTTAAAAAAAGATCTGTGGTCCGGCAGCATATGCTGTGCTCTTTGGTATCTTCCGTACCTGGGTGCTTGGTTCTTACTTTGCGTGTTTTCTCCGAGAAGTTTTGAAATATGTGGGAGCACCGACGCGTTCTGATTTATCCCCTCTTCTCCTTCCCAGGGGTCTGGTTCGAGCGCAGCAGTCCCAGGCAGCTCTGGAGTTGGAACGACCAGTCAGTTCAAGCGGCAAAGGATAACGCGGGTGAACCTCAGGGACCTCATATTTTGTTTAGAAAATGAGCGAGAGACAAGCCATTCACTATTGCTATATAAAGCATTCCTTAAGTAAAATGGAAAAGATCAAGGTATTTTTGACGGAGAGACGCCTGAGGACATTTTTTTTATATATTTGCAAATGACGCCTTTTTGTAACAAGCAAATGGGATATTGTTTAAAAAACAACCACCTCTTTACATGGAACAGTTTTATATTCCTGTTTATAAATAAACTCTTCAGTATAAGAGAAATGCATTTCTGTAACAGTGAGGATACTTACAAGGCCTGTGGATACTATAAAAGGACAATTAAACTTTAACTCATCTCTTGATTGAGTGGCCTTCTTGCCAAACAAGCCATATATAAAGACTGATGGAATCGTTTAGCAAATAACTAGCTACCCTTTGTCAGCCCTGTAGCAGTTTCGACATTAATTGTGCATTTTAGTTCAGTTTTACTCAACTAAATCAATTATATAGGCATATGTCTACAGCAGATGACCTCATTTCATTTAGCTTTTTTTTTTTTTAAAAAAAAAACCCCAGTCAGTTAGCAAAGCAAACTGATTTTTTTTTTTTAAAGAATATTTATCTTTCCCCCAAATGTTCAAAATCTAGAGGGATATACAGTTAATTTTAAACATAACCTCAATTTTAATCACATTATTGCTTATTAGAGGCCCTGAAATCCCATAAAGGAGGGTTACTTCTGAATGTTTTAGCAGCATCTGTAAAAATGCATTTTATTTGCTATAGTTTGTAAAGCTGTAAAGTTAAAAAAGGACAAAAAAAAAAAGGAAAAAAAGAGAAACCTTTTCAGCATAAATATATTTTACTTGCACTGTGTTTTTTAGCTAAAGTGAAAGCTTAGATTAAATAAAGTCAAAGTTGAGAGGAATCATCAAAAGACTGTTTCTCAGTGTGAATCAAGTGTTGAAAAATGGTTGGTGTATTTTGTCAGTAATTGTACATAATTTTTGGCACATAACATAAAAATGGCTATGTAAACTATAATTATTTTGCTAAGAGACTGTATGCAAGCTGTGGGCCTACTTTAAAGATGTCCAGAGCAAAGTCCCTTCTTTGTACCTATTTTTTTATTACAAATATACTAATTGGTTCTTTATATTTTCAGAGGTTATTGTATTAAATTGTCTATTGATAGTACTTTTATGACTGTAAATACTTTGGCTTTCTTTGTGTGAACTCTCATGGTAGAATTTAACTCTCTTGCGTGTAAACTGAATGCTGATCAGTATTTTTATCGACACCTGACAACTGTTACACCCCTTTTATTTTGTCTTTTAGGAAATCCTGTCTTTCCATTTTTTTTCATGTAAATTTTGCACAGTTACTTGTTCATATGTAAATATTTTACTTTCAAAAATGAAGTTTTTAATTGCTATTGTTTTATATAGGATTGAAAGAAAATTAACTCCTTTATTAAAAACGAATTTATCTGTATTTGCTAATGGATTTTTCTCTCTAAATCTTTTCTCTTCTTGGATTTATTTTTCTTGGTGCAGTTAAAATAAGTCTTCCTGAGGGGATGCCGTGTCCCAAAGATACGCTTTGGGTTTGGTTTTTTTTTTTTACTATTGTTTTGTTTTGTTGGTGGTTTGGAGATGTGTAACTTTATAAATCTTGAAATTTCCTTGTTGTCTTAGGGGTCTTGGACTAAAGTCAGTGGATAGTGGGTTTGGATTTGTTTGGTTTTTAAGGAGGGCAAGTTTCTGAAGAGATCTTAATTATTTTGATTTTGTCTAGGGAAGTTTTAATAAAACACCCTCTCCTTGAGGGCAGCCTACTCCTCAAACGCAAATAACTACCGTGGTTTTCAGAAGAGGTTGTGACAAACCGCAGAATTTTGGAGCGCGGCTATAAAAGAACGTCATCGGGGACACGCTTCTGATTGTGAAAATCTGAGAAGGTGCATTTCCCATGTTCTGTCCTGAATGTTCAGCTTTTCTAATTCCTCCTCTCATGGGCAACTTGAAAGAGTAATCCCCAAGCGTGAGGGCCTAATCCTGCCATGAGATTAATAGGAGAATTGTATTTATTTGGTAGTTATTTCTTGCACACAGACAAATCTACTTACAGACTCCCGCCCCAAGCACGCCGCTGGCGACCCGACGCTCGGCCCCGCGCTGGCTTGGTCCACCGAGGAGCCCTCTTGTGTCTGGAGAACCGAGTTAGCTCCTCAAGCGGTGCACTTGCCTGGCACTGACTCGGAAAAATTTAATTGTTTGTAAATTCCAGACTGTCTTTTGGGTTGTCTAATGTTGTTACATGGAAAGAAACAACTTTGACTTTTGGCCAAAGCGTTGCCATAGCCCTCCTTGAATTGTAACAAGTGTTGCTTGTAAATGTGAATCACCACTGTCCAGCGACTGAGCACAGGATCTCCCGAACATGTGGCAGGTAAGTTGGGAAGAAACTGGCCTTCAGGTGTTCCCTCCAATAGTAAGTTGGGGGTAAGACGTATATGAAAAATTGAAGTTGTTACGTGGTGTGCTGTACTCCCTCTTTGGTAGAAAATATGCTGGAGAGGCAAAGGGAGCTGGGAGGAGATCTCTAAGGCTATAGCTCTTGGTTTTGTTTTAAATAACACTTTTTTTAAGTGCACAGTTGACCCTTCACGTAATTTTTCTCAGCTTTAAAAAGTTTCTGTTTTTTTTATAGTCTGAAAAGCTGAAAGTAGCTTAAATTAGTGTGATTTTTTTGACCTGGATATTGGCATTTTATTGCTGGAGGGAGCACTGCCTGCTGGCCGTTGGCGTACTCCGAGATGTTCTCATGGCAGATCAGATGTTGACTTCGTAGTTGGTTGGTTGGTTTTTTACGATAGTGGTAACTATTTTTGGAATCTGCTCAGAAGCTTTACCTTTCAGAGCCAAGTCCCAGCTGAGGAGGGGTGGCACTTACAGGGCAATGCACGTGTACAACAGCACTTCTGCACGTTAGTGACCTGTAAAGAAGGAAGCAAGTTCTTTTTCTTGTCCTTGAGCTTGCACAGCTCCATCGAAGACAGAGTTACCATGCAAGGGAATTTACCAATCCAAAGAGTGACGCGAGTTCTTTGTAGCACCCTCAAAACTGGAGGTGGGTGCATTGAGGATTGCCACAACTGGGAGGCTCTTGCTGTGTGCGTCCCATGTTTTATTCTACCATTTTTATCACACTTTCAGCTCTGCCTCAGGCACAGGTTGCTTCTCTCTTGCCTGTGTGGTTACCGGTATTTGTATGTGGGACCTAGAGGTGGGCTCTCTGCTTTACGAAAGTTTTGATGTCTCTGTATTTTTTAATGCCTTTGATTAGATGGCGCATAGCTGTAATGTTCCTGAACTATTGACAGCGTGCTTCTTCTAGCACAAAAATTCAACAGAACAAATAGGGTGTAATGAGGCACTCTGAATTCAGCCTTGTTTTTCGTATTTCACAGGTATGTAATTAAATAGATATGTTTTCAGGGAACCTATTGAAACACGTAGCGAGAGATGCACGCATGAGTGCTCTGATAAATGCCATGAAATTCGCAGCAATTAAGTTTTTATTGGAGTTTTTTATCTGATCCAAGCAGCTTCACTGTATTTCTGAGATTGACTAAATCACAAATAACGGCATGAGAAGTTAATGCAATGATAATCTGAACCATTTCTTTAACGTTTGCAGCTATTTGTCCATCTACAGAGAAGAGTCTTGACTTTTTGGGGTAAGTCAGGCAGTGGGAGGGCAGCTCGGTGGAGTACACACACAACCGTAGTGACAATTTTGTCAGGAACGTTTCCCTGGAGCGTGTACAGAGACCTGTGTGTCCAGGTAAAAGTGCGAACCCTCACGCTTGTGATTTCAAGCTGGGAAAGGTCCCTTTAAAGACTTGCAGTGTTTGTGCGAGGAGTTTTGCACATCAGAGCTTTAGGTAAGTGCAGACCAACCTGACGTGTTAAAGTGTGATATGAAGTGCAGAGAGGAAAAGTTTAGGTACTACAGGTTGATCCTCATCGTTAGATTTTTGGAGATGTCCTGCAAGCAGCACGGTGTGTAAGACTGGCTTCTTGGTGTTTGGGGAGAATTTTTCGCAAGTGACATTTCTGTGTCTGTGAGTGTTTCCGGGCTGATGGGTTTGGGAGATACTTGTTGGTCGAAGGTGGGGAGGCAGCACATTAACACCTGCTCAGCTTTGCTGAGCTGCCTTTAAGTTGCCCAATGTGTGCCAACCTTCCCAGTTAGACTATCCCCAAGGCTGCCAGTGGGGACTGTACTTAAATTGCATTTTAATAGCACGGATGCATCTCCCCTACAAAGCTGCTGTGGCCCAAACCTGCTCTCTCAACTCCGCCATCGCCATCCTGGACATGGTTTGTGTCAGCAATGCCGAAGGCCAAGCCAGGACTCCTTTATTTTGGGTGTTGTACATATTACCTGTGAGAAAGGGAAATAGGTTCTTTAAAACTGGCTTTTAGGTATTCAGTCCTTGTATTCCCGTGGCTCGGGAGCGAAACTCGCTCCGTGCTGCTGCGGGTGTGGGAGTGTGAGCGGGAGCCCTGGGCGTGCTGAGGGGGCGGCTTCGTGCTTCTGAGCCACCACCTGATTTACTTTGGTTCTGCTGCTTCAGAAGTAGCTTTCGTCATGAAACACAGTATATTTTCCCTTTGTTTTCCTGCTCGGAAAATTTACTGTTGTTCTCTGTAAGGAGCCGGGTTGCACCATGTTTGGTTTCCTCATGGGAGTTTCCCTGTTCTGAAGTCAATAGGGGACTTGTACAAACAACGCGAGCAGCATTTGGTCTCTTAAAGTACTGAATAAATGCATGACAAATCTCGCTTTTACTGCACTGTAAAAGTGCTGTATGATTTTACTTGAGTGCTTATGTACTTTTCCATCCAATAACAAAAAAATTGCCAAAAAAAAAACCCCCACCATTGCAAGTGCTTTCTAGGTTGCTGTGATGCGTTTGGTTCTCTAATTTCAAGCAAATACGTTGGAGTGTTGCCCAATTATTGCGTGTTGGGCTGTGCAGGATAATATATCTAACTTCCCAGGAGATCCGCGCAGTGATGTTTAGATACAGCCACTTTAAGAGGAAATGAAAATCCTAATGTCACCTCAGGCATGTCACCATTTAGCACCCAGGCTCCTTTACTCTACTCTGAGAAGGCCAAGGGAAAAATCTGGGTTATGGGTAAGGTTTTTCACCTAGAGATGAAAGGATTGATCATTTGTATTTGAGAAATAAAGAGTTAAGTACCTAAAACAAAAAATTAAAAAATATTAGATGTTCCCACTCTTTTTACTGATGCACAGCAGAGGTGTGTGATTTGATGTTGTGGGTTTTTTCCTTCATGTAGAACCTCTTTCTCCTCCTCTTAGTTCTTGAATGGTTGGTGTATGTTTTGCGTGTGTATGTGCTTGTCCTTAATGCAGGTATTTCAGGATCTCTCTTCAGAGCACAGACCTAAACCAGTTGTGCCGACACAGGTGAGCGCCGCACAGCCCCTCTCCTGGCCTGAGCCCCAGCAGAGCTCTGGCCCTGCAGGACCAGCTGCACTGGGGCAAAACCCTGGGAAAACTCCCCAAAACTCCACAAGTTCCCTGACTGCAAAATGCCCGAGAGCTTGTGTGGGTGGGTCCCAGGGGTGAGAACAGGAGCCTGGTGGCTGAGGAGGAGGGAATGAGAGACCTTCCCCTCTCCCCAGCCTTGTACCCTGTCAGCAGACTGGGCAGCTGAGACGTGAGGTGGCACGTGGGGATGGATGTGTGAGCTGGAACATGCCTGGGGCTGCCCCTAAATATATATATATATATATATAAAAATTCTAAAAAACCGGCTAAACTAGGTACCTGGTGTACCTGGTGATAGGCACTTATATATATATATATATAAAAAAAAATGTATATATAGCAGGGTGAGCGAGTGCCCGTAGAGGAGCTGGAGAGGGCTCACCCCCTGCCAGTGCCAGGGTCACATCCCTGAGACGTGAGCTGCTGTCATGGGGATTTCGTAGACTTGGACAGATTCTTCTGTGAGTTTATGAAGTAGTTTTGCCAATGTGGAGGAGGGTTGGGAGATGCTGCGTGACCCTGAGGCTGCACTGAGCCACTGCCCACAACTGGGCTTGCAGCTGCGCCTGCTCCCAGCCCACTTGATTTTTTTATATATATATATATGCATACATTTGATATATGTGTGTGTGGCTGTATTTTTGTATGTATTTATATATAAATACATGCATACACATACATATATGGGTGAATAAAAATAAAAATATATGCTTTATATGTATAAAACTCCCCTCTGCAACAAGGCTGGTTCTGTGGTGCAGCCGGTCTCCTGTGTCTTTGGTCCTAAAGCTGATTTTGCAGAATCAGGGAGTGTAAGTTGTCACCCAAAGCTGCTTAGAGGTGTAAGAAGGAATCATTTTGTAATTGTGCAGCAATGAGCCTCTCAGGTGTTTCATCCTGTGCGTGAAAGACACGCAAAGGGATGCTTATTCTGAGAATGACAAGAGCTGCTGGTTTCGGGTTACCCCCCTCCCCTGTATCTAGTGAACATTTCTACTGTAGAGTATTTTGTGGCTGAATTTGGAAAAGGAATGGGGGGAGGAAGTGTGAGAAGCTGAGGAAAAAAAAAAAAAAGTGTTGACAAAGTAGTTCAACACTCAGCATGAGTTTAATGGCAGAAAACCAGGGTCAGCGCAAAGCTGGGTGAGAAGGATTAAAAACATCAGCACTGGAGCTTCAGTGCCCTATGGCTGAGGGAGAAAGAAATAACGATTTAAAAAAAATTATTTATTTTTAGTTTTTGTGGGGCAATAAAAGAAGAGGGGAGGGTTGTAGAGGCAACTGGTCCTCCCTGTTCACTACCTTCACCCATCAGAGGGGATTCGCACTGCACCCCAGTCCTGCCTCAGCTGAATTGCTGTTAAGGGAGCGTGTGGAAACCCTCAGCCTGGAAATGCTCTCTAATTGCTGTTATTTCATTTAGAGGGTGCTGTCCCCATTTGTTCCTGCGCTGGGACAGGCTGGCAGCGCTCCCCTGGGCGGGCGGCAGGTGGTGCTCTGAGCCCGGCTACGCCGCCACCGGCTCCTCCGTCCTCCTCCATCCCTCCTCGCTCCAACAATCCTGCTGGAATCGCAGGTCGTGGAGGGGGGGGAATGCTCTTCTGCTTAATGCAAAGTGTAAATTATTAATTTGCTGAGAGCTAAATAATAGAAAAAGTGGGAAGGGGAGAAAGGGGGGCGTAGTTTAGTCGATGCGGTAGGAGAAAAAAACTAAACCTCCAATTAAAAAATAAAAAAAAGGACAACCCTGTGTACTTCAGGAGACTTTGATCAGAATGAGTGCCCCAGACTATTTATTTATGTATTTAAGTCTTTTCAGAGGGCACAGTTGCTGAGCGTAGCAGGTGTCTGTGAGCTTACAAGTGCAAAGGCAGGTACAAGCAGGGGAATAGAGGAGGTGCAGAAGAAAGCGAGCTGCCGATTAGAAACATTTACCAAACAGGACACAGATGTTCAAAGGGAACTTGTGCTGACGGCAGGATGTAAGAAAATCAGTGTCGAAAAGCACAGAACACACAGGATCAACACTTTAACCACTGCCTCTTAATTTCCTCCCTTCTTTCAAGTGCTGCTATTCCTACAAGTTACAAACCTCCACAGCTCCATTTGAGATATAAACCTCCGTGGCTCCATCCGAGATGCATTTGAAGAGGGTCAAGGTAAGCTGACACCAGGAGCTGTGGCTGCTGGAGGCAGAAAATCCCAAGTATCTCAGGAATGTGCTTTGGGAGGGCTGTCAGGCACTGAGAGCAGAGTCTGTTGTGCCCTTGCAGGACAGCTTCTGCACGTGGAGTGGGTTGGTTTGGGTTTTCTTGCTGCCCAGGTTTCAGCCAGGCTCCCTGTGGTTCTTGGCCCTAAATTCCCATTAAGCCCTGCTGAGGTGAGCAGCAGTGGGATTTTTATCCCCTCCTCTGCCGTTGGGGGATGTAGCGATGAGGAGAGGTGGGTGCAGGGCCAGGCTCTGGGGACGGCAGCGGGGTGACCCTGCTCCCATCCCATCCATCCACACCACCAGTAGCAAGTGGAGGGTCTAGCCTGCCCCTTCGCCTCTCTCCCTGGGTGCCCAGGTCACTGCAGACCTCTGAGACGCTCCCAAACCCGTACTCTAATGTCACCCCATGGCTCGAGGGCTGGCTTGGCCCTGGCTGCCAGCATCTTCGTGTTGCAACTCCGACTGCTGCATTGATTCCAGGTCAAACCGCCCCACGGGCAGCACCGTGTCAGGGAATCGCTGTTTTCTGGGTCGGTAAGTCCCTGCTCTTTAATTCTTTGCCTCCTGACCACCCCCAAGGTGCGTTATAATCACCCCAAAATGCAGCCACTGATTGTTCGGTGTCCCCAGGGGGCAGGAAGAGCAAAGTAGCATTAAATCGCAATAATCAAGAGCTTCTGTAGCAAATGAGCTCAAACCTACTTGACAGGAGGAAGCAGAGGTGGTGCTTCGCCCTCTGCGGAGGGCTGTGTTTAGTGGTAATCTTATTTGTAATCTAATCAATATGTTTACTGAAGGAGAGAATATCATCAAGTATTACTTTAAGACACTTAGGGGACGTGTCAGCGTTCGCAACTTGAACATAATCACGTTCGTTGACTGCATTTGCTAATAGGGAAAACACAACATGATTCATAGGGGCTGGCAGAGGGGCTTATTTCGGGAGCAGGAGGGACCCCACTTGCTCAAGATTTTGGGGATGGGTTACCCCACCTGAGCCCCTCCTCAGCTCCCCACCTCACCAGCTCCAAGCCTGTGCCTTGGCCCCTTCCCAGGCTTGTAGTTGCCTCCAGTCTGTTGCCCCTGATGCTGATGCCCACCCTGAGCCAAACCCATTCCTCCTGTCCTATGAGGCTGGAGACCTTCACCTCATGAAGGTGATGTCGAAAGGGTTTATTTTTCTATAGAAATTTGACACACTGTTATAAAACCCCAACCATCGCTTTCCATCTGGGAAAGGCAAGCGATGGCATCTTGCCTTCAGCCTCTCTTCTGCTTTTGCTACTTGAGAGAACATTTTGACTTGAGTCAGCACCAAAGACCACGAACCAGGAGGAGAAGGAGGGTGGGCAGGAGCTGGCAGCACCACAGGCAGGACCAGCCCCGGCACCTGGGGCAGCTGCTGCAGCAGGGTCACACGTGTCACAGGATGATGTTTAAAAGCCTCTTTAAAGAAAGAGGCTGCTCGTGTCAGCGAGGAGGAAGCGTTCCTGGAAGTGGAAAAGGTCCAGAGGAAAAGCCTTTGTTAAGTCACCGATGAGGGTAATGTTGGTGGCTCTCCCCCTGGCTGGGGCAGGGCAGAGGAGAGCAGGGCTTGTGCCTGCAGGCGAGGGTCCAGGAGCAGCCTGTTGGCTTCAGGTTCCTTCTGGAGGTATCTGTAGGAGCTGAGATCTCCCCTCCAAAAAGACCTGCCTGGGGGATGCTCCCAAAACCCCAAGGCTGTGCCATTTTCTGCAAAAGCAGCTCATTATCACCCACCTGCACTGCTGGTCAGGGAGGGTTTGAGGACTCTGTCCCAGCCCAGTGCTCACCTGTTGTGGCCTGGGATGGACACTGACTCCCTCTGTAGCACTCGGCTGTGGGGATGAGCACGGGGATGACGACGAAGCTGTTGGGAGATGCATTTTCAGAGCTGTGTCCCCGGGCAGCCCTAGCTGAAGCAGGAGTCAGAGGTATGAAAAAAAATCAGACTTTCTTTTGTGTGTTCAGGAAAGTTTGGGGGTTTTAGGAAAAGCTTACAGGGCAACCCATAACATCCATAACAAACAATTAGTGTCTAATGCACCCAGTGGAAGAGTTTCCGACTCACCCCAAGCAGTTAGAAGGTGCCTTTTATCCTGAAACATGAAGGTTATACATATAAAAGTGGATAATGTTTCCCTTATAAATTTTTTATCCTGTCTAATGTATCCCAAAGCTCTTTAAAACCTGAAAATACAAACTCCAGAGGTTTGGCTGCAGTTCCAGGGGAAAGGGATGGCTGCTTAGCTCAATTCACCCCCCCCAAACCAGCAGCAAGGGGTGATGCTGTGTCCTACTAGGGCAGAAACGTTGTCTAAGAGAGATGGGATGGGACCATCCCGATGGGTCTTGGCCAGATGTGCCAAAATCCCAGAGCATCTCCCAGGGTCTGGAGCCCACAGGATCACACAGGCATGCACCCACCCTGCTGCATCAAAGCACCTTAAATCTGAGCTAAACTGACAAGAAAGCTGGTAGGAAAATAAAAAACAACACAACAAAAATAAACGCTGCCTGTTTAATTATTTAAATTAGGACTTATCTGAAAGCTGTGTTTGCAGCAAACATCCCCCCTCCCCTTTATTTTTTAATGAGCTCGAGTGCATTGAAAAGGTGGAAAAAAAATCCAATAAACTCTCCCTTGCAGTTTTTTTAACATGTTTAATTAAACAGGTAGGATCCCCTCCCCACACTGCGCTTCCAGAACAGGCAGCATCAGCACTCCTTCTGCAGGACTTATCCCTCCCCTCTGAGAAAAGGCTCCAGGGGATTTCCAGAGGGCCTGGGGGATCCCCACAGTGACTCAGGAATGGTTTGGGGGTGCAGAGCAGAGGGTTGGAAGAGTTTCCCCCCAGGGAGCAGAGGGTCACTGCCAGCCCCGCTCACGTGAAGGCTTCCCTGCATCCTTAGCACTGGTGCTGCAGTGGAGTGGGCTCGTCCCTTGACTAGAACAAAGGAAAAAAAATCACCAAGGGGAATATATGCCACTTCTATCCTCCTTTTCTCGTTTTAGTTGAATGATGTCTTATTGCTTTACTTTGCTGAAAATGGTTAATTAGCAGCTCAGGCCAGTGGAAATGGGGAGTGGGGGGTGTCTCATCCAGCTGAGGTGTCTTATCTAGCAGGGCTGAACTGGGGAGTCAAATGAAATAAACCATCTTGGGAGATAATGAAATACTTGAGGATTGCTGATCATGAGGAGGGGAGGAGCTCAGGAATGTGAATTCGAGCCAGGGTCGTTTCCAAGCTAATTATGGCCAGTTATTTATGAGTTCTTCCCGCCAGGGGATGGGGACAGCAAAGAGGAGCGATGGCGCGTCTGGTGCAGGTTAGTGGGAGTCTGGGCATTTTGGCTGCCCAGGACAGGTGTGTGGGACACGGTGATGGCTGTGCCTGTCACCCACTTAAAGTCACTGGGTCCCACCGGGCAAGCTGCTCTGGGCGGAGTGGGAGCAAAGAAGAGGCACAAGCAGTTTGGGTGTTTCTGCCGAAGCACATTGTAGGGATGCTCCTGAGCTGATGCTTTAGCCAGAGCATTCCTTGCCAGCTGCCAGCTCTCCCGAGAAGCTGCGTAAACATTTGGGCAGCACAGCCCCCTGAGCAAACTGCTGTTGTCGCTGCTCCAGCCATCGGGAGCAAGCTCAGGGGTGCTGGTCCCTTAATTTAAGGCATACTGGAGGGGAAAATGCAGGAGGGGTGTGATGTTCCAGGGATGTCTTTCTAGAGGACCTGCTGGAGACTAGTAGCTCCTTCCCCCACCCTGTCTCAGACACGCTCTTTCCTCCTCGTCTCCACTTGTCTCCCACTGAGCCTCCCCGGGCCGGTGCAGTGGGGCTGTACAACTCCGAGGAAACTATAAGCAGCTGCTGGCATCCTCATGCAAGGCAGCAGCAGCACAGAGCTTGTCTTCCTGCTGCCTGCAAGCAGGGAGCAGTGTCCCCACGCTGTTTTCTCTGCAAACCTTCAACTGGCGTGTGGTGACACTTCCACAACCAGAAATGTCCCCGGACTCCCCGGCCACTGCCCCTCTGTGCCCACCCTCACTGCTCTGCTGCTCCCACACCCACTGAACAGGAGGTGTTGGTCCAGGTCCAGAATGTCCCGACCTGAGCACTGCTGCTGTCTGCTGTGCAGGGAGAAGGCTTTGCTTCAATTCTGTTATTGTCAGATAGACTGAGTCACACCGAGATAAATACTGCAGATATTACAGTCCGTGTGTGCCTTACAAAGATGTATTTGGATGCTGGTGTTGCTAGTTGTCACCATGCTATGAGAAATATTGTAGAAATAGAAATAGAGAAAATATAATAGGTACTTCAGATTTGCAGCCTTAATAGCTTTATAGCACATGCTAATTATTATATATCTATCACATCAGTATACTGCAGCTCTCGTGGTATTTTTTATTTAGTTCCATCTGGTGTATAAAAACATGCTTCTGATACCAAAACAAGCATGAATTGGAAAGACATTTAATATTGTAGTTCTGAAGAGAGTTTCCTTGAAAGATATCTTAAAAAGAAGCACCCACCATGCAAAGACAATCCTGTGGTTTAGACGAAGAAAGCACTTCTGGGTGAAAAGGAGAGACTTGAGCGATCGGCGGTGCATGCGCACCGAAGCACAGGTCCAGGTTCCTTGCCTTTAACCTGCAAGGTTGATGATAGGTTTTCTCTAGCTTTGCAAGAGATATGGGAGTGGAAGGGACGGGCAAAGGGACACTGGAGACCAAGAAATGAGATAGGAACAGGCCAGCAAAACATCCGGTGAATACGGGCAACAGGGAAAGTGAACATCAAGAGAAATCCTGCTCGCTGCTGCCTCTTTGCCAAAAATTTTTTACTTCCTCAGCTGCGTGGAGGAGAAAATGGTTTTATTTAATGGATAAAACCCCCAAAATGATCCTTTTGCTTGCTGGAGAGGCAACTGCAGAGCCCCAGGGATGCACCAGAGTTGGAACCCTCTTTTCTCTTTCTCTTGCAGAGATTCACCTTTGTTCTCTAGCAAACACATTTGTAGCGAGTGATCCAGTAATGAACTGTGGGATCTGCAGAGAATGAGTTTATCGCCAGGCTAACAGCGAGAAGTGTTAAATCCCTGTCTGTCTCCAGCCCCAGATGCCCTCCACGTGTCTTGACACATCGTGTTGACCCTCCAGGCTTCGAGGCCACTTGAGTGCCTTTGCACTGAGAAAACAGCGGCTGCATTTCTACCGGTAAGAAACTGTGTGAGGCTTTCAGAGATTGCTCGTAGGACAAGGTGAGATATGTGCATGATAGAGGCAGGTGAGCTAAGACCTCCCTGTTTTGCCATCTCTGAGGTCAAGTGGGATTTTCCAAGAAAATCTTGCTTTGCCTCAATAGCCAGATGTCAGTGGCTGCACAGAAGCTTTGAGGTCAGGAAGGACAATTATATCACAAGCTTCTATATAAAACTGTTCTGTAGCTCCATGCAGTGCCACCACAGCAGGTGAATGGCAGGCTGCACCACATTTATTGCTGGACTGCTTTTAATTGTATGTTTTCCTCTAAACAAAGAGTTACCAACTTGGTACTTGGAGATCAATGCTTTTTACTAGTCATTTCCAGGCAGGCACCATTTCCTATTAACATTTTTCCCACTTCACGGTCTAATTAAGGTCATAGGACTAGCAGAATGCAGCTGTGTTTGTTTTAAACTACTATACCTAATTACTTTTTTTAAACCTTTCGTGGAGTAACCCGTGCAAGACCAGCAAGTCCCTGCTGCAGGCTCAGCACCATCTCCCTCCTGCTCCAGGGCAGGAGCCAACACACGCGGGGACATTGCACGTGGTCTCTTGTGATGTTTTTCTTTGTTGTAAGATTTAGGAGCTCAGAAAAAAGCTCTGGGAGCTGCTGGACATTGGCCTAGCCTTTTAGCGGGAGTGATAGCAGGGCACCTTGCTGCGGAGGGAGTTCTGTGTGGTGGGCAAGTCCTATCTGAGCCTGGTGGTCCAGAACACCCCCAACAGTGGTCCCTCTCCTCCAGTTTTCTTGTCATCCCCGAGCTCTCAGCACCAGTGTTGTTGAGCTTGGCTCAGCGTCGCATCTGATTTTGTGGCAAATAACCTCAAAATCCTTTGAAGGGCATGGCTTCCCCTAAACAGATTGTAGGACCTCCACCTACCTCTCTGCTCTGTTTAGATCAAACTTTTCTGAATATATTACACTGCAGAGCCATATGTTCAGTGCCACGTCCCTTGGTGTGTCACGTATTTCACTGGCTATAGGCTTCTGGAGATATATGGACACTGTCAAGAGAGGGAGCAGGGGACAAACCCTCCTCCCACTGTGGCAAGAACCATGTTTTCAGCTGGCTGAGGAGGAGGTTGTCTGGGGGTTACTGCTAAGTGCCAGTCATGAGCAAGTCCCTTAAACTTTGCTCAGTGGAGCCTGTTCTATGAATTCCGTGAGAGTGACCTTCAGCTGGCACTGGTGGTCCTCCCTTTTGTGGGAAACCTTGGCAGATTCCCACCACGCAGGGAGTTTTGCCATCCCGCCGAGGTGAGCGGGTGCCTCTGCCCAGCCCCTTCTCCTGCTGCGTTTGCTGGTGCCTCCAGCTTTGAGCCCTGTGGTGGCCATCCCAGCCAATACCTCAGTATAGCCTGGTCGCTGTTTTTCACGGTTTTCAGTTTGCGTTTCCAGGTGACATTCATCTGGGTTAAGGAAATTTGAGTGTGTTGGGCAAAAGACACCAGGTTTCATCTTCATTAATATTATCAGTTGCTCAAGGGGACCTTCACATCCCCATCCACATGGTGGGGACCATATCTCCTGCTCTTCTCCCAAAATCCCCACCCCATGATGAGTCCCTCCCCAGTTCTATTTTGCAGAACCCTTTCCCCCTCCACTGGATTTTTACACCCTTTGTCTGTAGCTACCCCCGAGAGGGGCTCCCAGCCCCACGGGTGCCGCAGCAATCGCTGTCAGGGATGGTCGGTGGGGTGGCTGGACCCTGGTGCTGAGCAGAGGGGGCTTCCTGGCCCTATGGCAGCCCCAGCACAGGCAGGGCACTGCCAAGCCCCACTGCATCGGCGCCGTCGAGTGCAATTACAGCTCTGAAATGTACTTTCCTGTGAATGCGTTCCAGTACCGGCTAATATATGCTCTGATATTGGCACCGCTTTCACTAATATTCCTGCCAGCGAATTCTCTGCTCTGCTTGAATATTCATGGAGAGCGAATGTGAGGAAGAGAGGCACAAGCCTAAACGAGGTGAGTTCATTTAAAAATTCAGGCTCAAAAATTCAGTGGCTATTCCTTGCAGCGCTCACCCAAGCGTTAGTGCCCGCACTCTATTAATTTGAGTCTGTGTTTTGGACTTCGGAGCAAATTTTCTGCATTTGTCTCCCTCACGGAATCTGCAAAGACTTCCCCCCTCAAGATCAGTAGCTTTGTATAAAAACAGCAACTCTCTGTGCCGAACTTTGCAGTCAAAGGATTTGTTTTCCCTGACTCTTATTTAAATTATTCTGCCTTCACCTGCCTGTGCATGGTTCAGAGCGCGTGGTGGCTCTGCGCTGGGATTGAAATGATTCTTGCTTAGGCAAACTCTCATTTGAACTTGTCAAAGGAATTTGGTGTGCTTGTAATTAAATGCCTATCACACCTTCTTTAACCTCGCTTACATGAAGTCAAAGCGCTAGAAAAGCCTGTAAGAGGCAGGAAAGGCTCATTTGCACCTTGAAATGTCCATGCTTTTGCAGATCAATGCTGTCTGTATGGAACAAAACCATAAGCAACTTTCAAGTGCTTTTTTTTTTTAATGTAGTGCCTCTTTTACATATTGGATTCGTGTCTGATTATATAGTGGCTAAGGTGGAAGATAATAGGAGAGCAGCCTCTAATGCATTAACTCCTTTACACGTGCAGTGGCTCCAGCACGGCTCGGCTGTGCTTTCTTGTGCTCACTCACTCCTAAATATAATCACACCCAGACAGATGATGGAAAAGAAACAATACCGCTACAAAGCCAAGCGTAGGAAGTTTAGACTGTATCACAATTAGGGTAATTAGTGTTTGCATTAGGCTGTTTCTCAGCCGTATGACTAATTCCAGGCGTGGAAGCGGTGGGGGAGGCAGGAGGGATTGCTGCTTGCCTCCTCTTCCTCCCGGGAGGGCAGGAGGACATCAAGGCAGAGCGACTGCTCGACCTTATCTTTGCCCTTTGGCTCAGACCACGCCGCATCCGTGAGCCCACACTGAGCTGAGAACTGAGCGAGCTCAAGCTTTGCCCAGGAGTTGCTCTGCTCACGGTGCCGTTGGGGTCAGCTGGAAGCGGGTGCCTCAGTAATTGTCCGTGAGCTGCTTGTGAAGAGCTATGAAATTTCTGATTAGCTTGGGAAAAGTGGAGATAGGCGTGTAATTTTCAGTCCAAATTGAATCAAGCGTCGAAGCACACTCTCCCCTCACTGCTATGTTACATCCACCATCTCCCATCTACATCGTTTAGCGTAGGACGTTTTTATTTTTAATGGGTGGCAGACATTATCCTTGTAGTTTAAAGTTTTCTTAGCTGATGGAAGGAAGGAGCTGTCTTTTTTACTCGATTTCAGGAAAGGCTTTGCTGTTGTGAGGGTCTGTGCATAAGCTTTTTTGGGGTTTCATGACTGCTCCCATGCCAGGCTGGTGACTGCAGACTGGCTTTTGTCTTATGCAGCAGAGGAAAGCACGAGGCTTAGTTTGAGATATGGCATCACTCTGGCTCGAGCAGGAGAGTCCTGGACGAGGCTCATCGGGAAGCTCTGCCAAAAGGTTTGTGTTAGAGATATGTTGACGCTGCTGAAGGTGGAAAACCAAGGGAATGTTAATGGGCCATTTATTAAAAATCTCAAAGCCCATTTAGGATCCTCTAGGGACTCCGAGTAAAGTAGGGATCAGCAGAAAAACTGGTGTTGTTGCATATGCAACATCAAATTCGTGCAGCCAGCCCACTCTAGCTAAAGGACATCCAATGCTGGTGGTGTCCCATGAGGAGGGTCAGACCCCCCGGGCGGCTGTGCCGCTAACAGCTCCCAGCCAAAACCCCACGAGATGCTGGGCAGGACAGAGGTTGGAAAACCTGCTACAAAAATAATTAAATGATGCATCAGATCTTGGCTTGTCACACTGGAGCAGCATTTTGGGTGCTTGGAGGTGATGTTTACAGAGGTAGGTACCCACTGAAACTGTCCTAACTCTCATTGCTCAGCACAGAGTAACGGCATCATTGCCACCTGGAGTAAGTGCCCTTTCCCAAGGCTTTCTGATGATTGCCACTTCTCACTATTTAGCAAACAAAGCCCAACACAGACCCTTTTTTATTTGTTTCTACCCCAGTATGAAACTGAAAAATGTCCGGATCACCAGGGAGCATACTCCACCCTAGCTCAGTTCCTTTCCCAGAGCTAGACTCAGATGAAGAAATACCAATCGACTATTTTTCTGTCTATGAGGCAAATGCTCCTAATTGCTGTCTCCATTGTGCACCTGGTGAGACAGCCAGCAGTGATGGCCATGGCTGGGATGCTCAGGTGGGCTCTGAGGGCCATGCAGAGCGACGGAATAGAATCAGCCAGCAAATTTGAAGGCAAAGCCTTCAAATGATGGAGCTAGAGGACTTCTCAGCTCAGGGCTGAGCTTGCTGCTGCAGAGAGCTGGAGGAGAACTCATCTTCATTACGAACCTGCTTCATCCAGCCATGGATCTCATTTGGTGGGACGGATTTGAACGTGCTGCTCCGGTTAGTGAGGCCTGCGAGAAGCAGGAAGGGGCAGGTGGAAAGTACCTCTTCAGCGGTCGCACATCCTGATCTTTTTTGTGTAATTCCATGGAAATAGAAATGTTGTTTATGATTAACTAGATGGGTTTTGGTGGAGAGCTTTGATCCTGTCAGCAGAGATGGGAGAGTGATGGAAAGAAGCGAGGGTGCCAGGAAGGGAGTGGGGAGGTGAGAAGCACCATCGTGATGCTCCTGGCAGACCGGGAGGAGGTGATGGGTACAGGGGGAGATGCTTCCCACCACAGCTCAAATGGGCAAGGGGAGGGCAGGAGCTCGATCTCCTTCTCAGGGAGAGCTTTCTCTTAAGCTCAAACTGTGATTTCCATTGGTACTGTCAGATCAGCCCCTGAAACGCTGGCAGAAAGGGCAGTTTGACATCAATTACTGCAGTCCTCTCTCTCCCCAGATTCGCAGCAGCCTGTGGAGTACATCTCAGAGACAGATGTGCTTGACTCGCAGACGTGATGTAGAGCAGAATATTAGGCAGTGTGTTGGCTTTGGTGGTGCTCTGAGTGTTTTACTGGGAACTAAGATACTGAATGAGCTGGGAGCAATGGCCTCAGTGAGGGATGGGCTGACAAATACCCGATTGTGGGGCAAAGATCTACGCAGGCTCAGGGAGCTCTGGACATTAACGACCGGCAACACCCAGGACAGAGGGACAGAGCAGGCGAGTGCTGCCAACCCACCTTGGAACTGGTCACTTTTTGCTTTTACTGAATCCTCCTGACATGAGGCATCAGGGGTCCAGGAGCTCGTGACTGCTGGTAGCAGAGCTGGGCATGCAAATCCCCCGGGGGGGGCTAAATAAACCTGATGCAAAATGATGAATATCAGCTCTCTCCTTTGGTCTTCTCCTCTTTGCAGGGGAGGGCTGGGGAGCCCTGTGGTGTTGGGGAGTCACCTCCAGCGTGAAGACCCTGGTCATCCTGCAGCTGCCACCATCCCACCTCCCGCTCGGCTTCCCTCCTCAGTACATCCCGGGGGATGAAGCAAAACGTGTCTGCATTGGATGTCTTTTGTCAACCTAACCTTGACATCCCCACACTTTAACACAGCACTTGCAGTCCTCTGCTGGAGGTTTTGTAGTGAAAGCTTCTAAAAAAAACCCCCCACAAACGGAACTTCTGGCATTATTTGCAGTTAGAAAGATTGGGTTTGACACATTTATGGCTGAGACGGTAAATATGACTTACGGCAAATCAATTTACTGCATTTGACTGCGACATCTGCACTGCCAGGGATTTGATCGAGAATTGACGGGGTTATTTGCCGGAGGGCTGGGAGATGCCGTTGCCGTCGGCGTTGTGACCATCCAGGGTCGCAGCTGGAAAAACCGCAGCTGCCGCAGGGTGAGGAGGGCTCAGCTCCCCCCGAGCCTCTCCTACTCTACCAAACCCTGGGAATTGTTAGCAGGGGCTGGGGCCGCACACGCTGGAGCAGTGCCTCTGTGCTGAGTTGGCATTTTCTCAGCTTTACCAAACTTCTGAGTTTGTTTTCCATCCCTGCCCACTTTCCTTAGAGCCTACTTGGTTGTCTGAAAACAGCGATGTTGAAAACTGCGTTTATGCTACAAAGTAAAGTGGTATCGATAGGGGGGGGGGGGAGGAGGCAGGGGAGATATAAAGGCGGCTTTTTTATATTTTCTTGGAATTTTTTTTTGCTGATGGTGAGTGGTAAGCATGTTTTATTTATGTATTCAGAGATCCGCCAACATTATGTTTTTCTCCTGACTGATGCATTGGTTGCAGTGACAGCTTACACCAAACCGGCTGTGCACGAGCCTTATTTACTCTCCACAGACACCTTCCTGAGATTGACAGTGAATTATTCTGCACCTTGAACCGCTACTCAGTTAACGTAATGCAAACTTTGCCTCTTTATTAAAAATTGTGGTGGTTTTTTTTTTTTTAAATGTGCAGATTTTTTTTTCAATGAAAGAGCCTAGAGGCTTTTCCAAGATAGAAAATGCAAGCCATGTTAAAAATTTTTTGTAAATTCTACCTTCTGCCCGCCTTGCTTTTCCCTAACTCCAGCGGAGTGTAGGTGTTAGGTGAGAGCTGGAAGCTGGCGATGCCGTTCTCACTCCTCTTGCTGCTGGAGGAGAACTGGATTTTGCAGGACTGCTCACCCTGCCCTGTCCACCTCCACTCCCTGCTCTCCTTTCCACTTACGCTGGTGAAAAGTCACTTTTCTTCCTCTCTGTGAAATGCCTTTTCAGGTTCTAGTGGACAAAACCAAAGGAAAGCAAAGATTGAGGTATAAAATGAGAAAGAAACGCCGCGGGGGCAGCTGCCAGGCTGGCTGTGTGGTGGGAGGAGATGCTCAGTCTCGCACACGCGTGTGCACGAGCCCACGTGTGTGGTTGTGGGAAGCTTTGACCAAGGGGCAAGTTTACACCGACGCGGGTTTGCCGGTGCCACGCAGCTCTCCTCGCCGCGGAACAGCTTCGGTCCCGCCTCAACCTGGCAGCTACTTTGGCAAAATCATCACTAAACAAGGTTTTTAGCAGCATGCGGTATGGAAGGCATCCAGGATTGTGGTTTTCCAAGGTAACAGCCGAAGGAAAGCAAAAAAAGAAAAAAAAGGTAAGACTGAGCTTTTGTTAAGTAATTAAAGAATTGAGGCTTGCTGGAAAGCCCCAGGGTTGTGCTTCTGTGGCTGATCGGGAGTCTTTGTTTGCACGAGGCTGGTAAACAATTTGCAGTTCTTGGCAATAACCTGAATTATGTCATACAAAAGTTGAAAAAGCTGGGTTTATATAGTTATCACAAGGCAGGGGGAGGAATGAGGGAGGAGGTTTCTGATGGGCGATGGCATTCACCGAGGTCGGCATGAAGATGCCCTCGCTTCTCCAGCTCTGTCCACGGGATGCTCTTAGGTAAAGAAATAAAAGTTCAGCAAGAGCTGAGAGCGCAGGATTAATCAGCACCGGCGCTCCTTCCTTCAGACAAGGTCTAGCTACTGCTTTTTAAGCAGCGGGGCTCAATGCACAAAACATTAATATGCTCTGTATGTATCCTGGCTGTATGCTTACAGCCCGGAGATTTGCATGCTAAATCTATGCTTCTGGAGCCTCTACACCCACATCTTTAATTAAGCAATGCCCCATGTTTCTGCTCTATAGGATAAGTGAATATATGCAACTCTAATGCACAGGAGATAATTTTGTAATGATTTTGCTGTTTGTTTAACTGAGGAGGAAGTTAACTCGGTGGGTTAGCCTTACCTCAAGCTACACTTTGTTGGAAAAATACATAAATATAGCGAGCTGCGATTTTCCAGCTGGTGCGAGCTGCCAAGACGGCGCCTTCACAGGGTAAGGTGAGGCCGTAGCGCTGCTTTCACCTCCTCGTGGTAGAACCAGCAGCTCCTGGCTGGGGTTCGCCCACATCCAGCAGTCTGCATGGCTTTGGGTTGGGGGACAGTTCATAGAATCATAGAATGGCCTGGGCTGGAAGGGACCTTAGAGATCATTTTTAATCCAACCTCCCTGTTGTGGGCAGGGACGCCACCTCTCGACTAGGTCAGGCAACACGTGAGAACGGAACGGGAATCGAACCCGCGACCTTCGGTGTTTCAAACACCACGCTCAACCCATTGAGCTAAACCGGCCCTCAGTTGAGCTAAGGGGGAACGTAAAAATTGGAATAAAACCAAGAAGTGAATCTAAAATGTACACTGTGTTGTCTGACCCTACAGTGGTCCAGGCTGTAGGGGAGGCTGGGGGACCACGTCCATCCTAAGCTGGGGGCACCCGTTGGTACTCCAGCCCCGTGTCCCCACCTCCTGTCCCCACCGGGTCCCCACCGGTGCCCGGCTGCCACCAAGGGGGTCCTGCCCCAGGCATGGGGTGGCGGGTGGGAAGATGCTCTCTTAAATCTCCTTCAGTCCCACAAACGGGTTAAGAAAGCTTCACGGGCACCTCACAGGAGGGGATACTTCTTGGAGAGCCTCATTTTTAAACCCCAACCTTGGATCAAACGGTGTTTGAGAGTGTGGTAAAGGACATGTGCTCCACGGTCTTTGCAAGACCACAGGAGGGGGTTTTGTTATCAGACACAAGCACTGAGACTCAAAAAAACATCACAAAACCAGCCACCCTTCCTTATCACGCTGCGGAAAAGATCATCTGACTTAATGTGAGCTTCCTGGCTATTAAATGTAAATTTTAAATGGGAGGAAAATTCTGCAATGACTGCTAAATTGTGTGTCAGCAGAAAGAGAGAAAAAGTGACCTGTGTCATTCCTATAACCGCCTTGAAATCCATCTTCCCTCTACACATCATGTCGGTCGATAATCTCTGATAAGATGCCCTTCTTTTGTTTATTCCTCCTTTTTTCCATTTTTGCATTCCCTTCTTTTTTTTCCCTTCCCTTTTTATTTTTTAATTTTTTTTTTATTTTACAATAGATTTAAAATAAGTGAAATACTGCAAAAAAAAGGAGAAAGGGAACGCAAAAATGTAAAAATGAGATGCTTGTTGAAAGCTGGAGGAAAGGTGTTCTCAACCAGCTGTTTTGGTGATAGAAATAAATTACATTTCTGCCGCGTGCTCCCCATGGAAACTGACGCAGGTGAGCAGTGTCCCAAAATACCTCCAATGGCCGTTGTGTATATATGTCTTTGAGACTTGCTTCAGAATGACTTCTGCAGGTTTGGGTTTGGTTTTTTTTTTTTTTTGTATCAGAGAATTTGCTTTATTTTAGGGTGCTGAACAGATTTTGGGAAAAGGAACAGAAAGATTCAGTTTTCGTGCCCTGGAAACATCCCTCATCCCCACTCCCATCCAGAATGAAAAACTGGAGCTGGGAACGATGCTAAAAAGGGAAGATATTTTTGACTATGTCCATTGAAATGCTTTAGGTTCATTTAGCATTTGTCAAATAAAAGTCACACGAAGCACACTCACAAAAAACCCCAAACAACCAACTTTCTTCCTGGGCACTACTGTTGCAGCAGTCATTTTTCCAGGAGCTTCTCCCTTCCTGCGTGCTTCTCCAGGGGCCAGAGGACTTGGCAAAAGGTTGCGGACGTGAGTTGGGTGATGCTTGGTAGAACAGCAGCTGAAAGAAGGGCCAGAAAGGGGCTTTTATGACTCCTTTAAGGAAGAGGTGCTAGGGGAGGATCTTACCAGGCTCCTGCCTCACTGAAATGCAATGTTCCTCTGCAGGAAGGAGTGGCCGTGCCTCACAAAGGCTGTAACGTCCTCGTTTCTGAGCTTTGTACCCTTCAGAGGGAACCGAGACCACATGAAAACAGTCTTGGCTGTGGTGAACCCCAAGCAATCACTGCAGTCCCTCATCGGGCCCACCTTGAAAATACGGTTTGAGATTATCCGAAACACTGAACACGTTCTTCTTGGGGAGTCAGATTTGCCGTTGATGGCAGCAAACTGGCCTCTGAAGCCCAAGGAGGCAAGAGCTTATGTGGAATGTCAAATCACCGCCAGCACGTGAGGGGACGGGACCTTTCCGTGCCAAGGTCTGGTAAGTTGTTGTGTCCTCATGGGCTGTGTACCCTGTTGTGCAGTTAGACCTCCCGACAAAAGACACAGGATTTTTCATTACAGAAAAGTGGGGACAAGCCCATTTGGGATGAGGGTGAAATGTTGCCACCCACGCATGGGCTGTGCGAGAGGGACTGGAGGGGTTTTGTTTGAGGTTCAAGGGTCAAGACGTGGGAACCTGGCGTGTGCACACCTTTGTGTGTGGCACTGAAAAAACCTGAACCAAGCCCTTCCTTCATCAAAACAAGCTCAGCACCAATAAATCTCTCCCCACTCCGTGCCAGCTCCCCATCCTGCTCCGCCTGACACGTTGCAGGAGCACAAAGTTGTCCAGGAGGAGAAAAGTGGGGAGGGGAGGGTGATACAGGGCTGAAAAAAACCCCCCAACCAACTCCCAAGCTAATAATGTAGATGTTTGTGTAGAGGTTAAAAATGAAGCAATAAAACCTTTACACAAACTTCCAAATGCTTCTGCAGCCACATGCCACAGCTCAAAGCGGGGAATAAATAAGAGCAAGCGCAGCCGTTTGTGAGCAGAGGGAAGGTGACAGAGCCATCACTCCTCCCCGGCGCAGCCCCGGCAGCGGCAGCCTGAGAAATACGTCCCCGCGGCCCACGAAACGCGTGGCTGCTGCTCCTGTTCCTCCTGGCTGGAAGAGCTGAGGTTTGGGCTTTCCTAATTCTTCCCGGCGGGTTTGGGCCATCAGATGGAGAGCAGGAAGGATGATGCATGAGCTGAGTTTGCCAGGTCTCTGCAGCTCACAGCAGACTCCCTGATTAGGGTCCAGACTCCATGCCCGCGTGGTGAGCATGGTGGTTCTGTGTTCCCTGGCATCAAGGCGGGAATTAAAGCCTGTGTGTGGACTGAAGGATTCATCTTCCACCCTTCTGGAAAGCCTCTGAGAAGAGCTCTGTGCGAGGAGCAGGGCAGTGGAGGCACGTGGGACACGTTCCCGCTTGGATTTGAGGAAAGATGGGAAGGAAAGCAGGACTTCTGGGATCTCATGACTTTTCTGCTGTGTCGCTGGAGGGGAAGGGCTCAACTGGGGGCTGGGAGGCTGCAAAAGGGGTGTCAGAGACTGTTGGGTGACCCAGTTCACTCCCACAGTATCCCCATGGGTGCAAACACCCCCTTTCCTGGTGATGTGCAGGGAAGTTTGTGGCTCCCCAGCTACAGGGGGTCTGCGGTCTTCCCTGGGATTTGGGATGAATAGAGACAAATTCAGCCCACGTCTCCTTAGGGGTGACCCAAGGCTTGATGCCTGAGACCAAAGGGCTGGTCTTAAGGGTGGATCAGCTGGAGGGTTTGTGCCACACGGCAGCGGTTTTGCACAGGGCCAGCTCTTTCCTTTGCACAGCAACTGCCTGTGAAGCCAAGCAGGACTCCTGGGCAGAGGGAAAAATATGTGTATGATTGATGGGGGGTAAAATCCCACAGCAAGTGCTCCTGCAATAAGGTTTAGTCGATGCAAGGGGGAATTCCCACCCGTACGCAGCCGTCTGATGGGTAGGAACCACTGTTACCTTTCAAATGGCTTTAAGTGGCTCAGTGTAATGGGACTGTTCTTATCCTTTTGTTCTGCCTAAGGGAGGTTGGAGCTTTATCCTGCCTCACGAGCTTGAGAAATTTATGTAGCTCACTTTCTATTCTTTGGGCTGATTTCCTCCCTTTTGCAGGTCTTCAGGAAATGGTTCCCCTGCCCCAAAGAGCTTTGGTCACCCTCATAATGAATAAGAGCAATGATGAAAAACATTATTTTCTGAGCACATACCTATAACTAAGGACAGAGGATCCATCAGCCCTGCCTTTGCTTTGGTTATGACTGGAATAGGAGTGCCATGGCAATAAGGTAAAGCCTAGTTAAAGCCCAGCATTGCACTGGTGCACAGCAGCTCTGCACCATAGACTCCTCCACAAAATGACGGGAAAGCAGGGAGCAACTCACGAGAGGGCAGAGATGACTCAACTTGCTGTCTCCTAAGGCTTTCATGCTTGCTTAGCTGTGTCTCAGATTAGAGGTGCTAAATACATTTTTAATTCATGACTGAGTTTCCAAAGGCAGAGATCTGCTGCCAGGAGGGTGGTCGCACCTCCCCAGCTCCCCGAGCCTGCAGCTCCCTCCTGCTGTCCTGCTGGACTTTCTGCTGATGACTTTGTGCTGGCACCAGGCATCCCCCTGCCCTATGGCAGCATGAGGCTGCCCAGAGAAAGCAGAAGCTGGGGGAAAAAAAAATATCTTTTTATCCAACTGAACTTCACTGGAGAGGCAGGTGGTCTCTCCGGACCCTGTGCAAAAGCCCCTGGAGGCAATGCAGGTCATCCCCCAACCTGCACCGCCGCTCCCGACCGTGAGCCGAGTCCAGCCCTGCTCAGAACCTCTGCGTTATAAATGAGTGTGCAGAAGAAACGTGAGCGTAGCGCAGCTTTCCAGGAAGTTATTCTGCAGCCTCTGCAGATGAACTCACTGAGTCCTTAGCTTAAGGCCTGGGTAAAGAACTAATTATTCGGACCTAAGCTTAAATCTGTTTGCACAAAGATGGATTTGTCGCTCTTGCCAGCTTTCCCTAGAGGATTGCAACCTCATTTTGTTCCTCATGAACTTCTGCTGAGGTGTAAAATAACAACAATCTTGAGAGCTAAAACCGCTGAAGGATGGATTAAATTATAATGCAATCAGTCCGAAAGACCTTCTGTCTGCAAGCAGTAGCATTAGGCCATCCCAGGAGCGGGCAGCCGCGCGCCGCCTGCGCAGGATTACCCAGCCCACGCCGGCCGCTTTGTCTTCACCAGGAAACTGCATTTCTTGGGCAGAGAGATTACATTATCAGCCTCCGAGCGTGCTCCTCGGGTGCCTTGGCATCACCCTGCCCAGGCCAGGACTCGCTCTGAGAAGTATAAGCCCACAGTGACAACAACAACGACAAGACACAGACAGCAATGAATATTTCGAGGGCTGCAGCACATTCCCTGGGAAGGATTGCTTCCGACTTGCCGTCTCTGCACGGACTTTATATCACAGCTTGAGAAGCCAGCCCTGTCTGGGGTCTGTTAATATGTGCTTGTATGGGATTTAGCGTAGCGGGGCTCCAATCCCCACTGAGACTTTCAAAAATAATCTCCTATAAATAACCAGGATGGAGCCCCTGGGATAATTTTGAGGCATTTGAAATATCCTAGGCCATGGTCTAGGAAGAGCAGGAGCTGCCCGACTGTGACTGACGCTGCTGGGTCCTGCCCTGCTCCCCATCGTCCCGCTGAGCCCTTCACCCCAGGGATCCAACCTGCTGCTCCTCCAGACGCCCCGTGTCACCGCTCGCAGGGAGAACAGGGGTTACTTCTCCGGCAGTGACTTGGATGTCTGAGCACCTGATGAGATGCTGGACGGTAACCTCGTAGGACAAGTTGTTTCACCAGCACCAACACAAAGAGGCTTTGGGTTCCTCACAGCTGGCTGCAAGTCCTCTTGGAGGTTTTGTCCACGTCCAGAGCTCTTTGCTATGGACACTCTTTTTTTTCCCCATATAAATTCTGTTCATCTGCTCCTTGCCTGAAGTCTCTGAGCTGACAAAGCTCTCCTTTGGTCCCTTATTTTCACAAAAGGTGCAGGGACTTAATGATTTCTGACTCTGTCCACTGTAGCTGCTCCTCGTACAGGAGTTCAGCAGTCTGTGCAGGGCAGAAGGGAAGCAGGAGAAGGGGATGTGGGCAGAACAAAGCTGTTTTTCCTTAGGAAACCCTGCTAAAAAGGCATCTCCTTTCTGGACCTGACCCAGTGTTGCCCTCTGCTCCATGCTCAGCCCACAGAGGAGCCTCAGCATTGCTTGGTTGTGCTTATTAGGATGCTTTGAGAAAAGTGATCCTTGAGGACGCTGCCCAGATGCACTCCTGCAGAAGGTGGGCTGAGCTTGGCCTTGGCCCTTTGGCTGTTCATGCTTTGTTCCTAGGCAGTGAAATGGAGAGTTTCTCTTAAAAAACCCCCATCTTCTGCCTGAGCTGCAGTCTGTAGGTTTACTGCAGCCTCCTCTGAGAAGGAGCAAGCCCAGATGATGGGGACTGAGCTTCCATCTGCAGAGAGGTGACATGGCCAAGGGTTACCCCAAAGACTGGGCATCATTTCCAATTTATTTGAAGTCTCTCTTTTTGGTTCTTTGCTAAGTCTGGTTGAAAAGTTTTTATTTATTATTTTGTTTGGTTGTTTTTTTTGTTTTGTTTTTCATATTTAGTTCTGTTTCCAGCTTTTTTATTTTTTTATTTATTTGGTCTTTGAAGAGGTTCCTCTGCTGGCACTTTCTTTGCAAAATGGCAAAGTGAACAAGTCCCTACCCTCCTGTTGCACATACAACTGCTTCGGTGCCACCGGGTTCCTCCTGCAGCTGCAGAAGTCTAAAAACAAATGGGAGAGACAAGCAGTGAACCGAAGCAGGACAAATGGATGCTCAGTGAAATATTTAGCAAACCATTTTGAGCAAGAAAAAGGTTGTTCCTCTTCTATTTATCATAAGGTTTGGAAGCGAGCCGCTGCCTGCTTGCAGAGGGCTGAATAACTGCAGTACAGCCTCGCTTTCTATTTGCACATTTCCTTGAGTTAAGGCAGGGAAGATCATAAAATGCTTTTGATCAGAGGCACTTAAATAGCAGAGGCCTCCTGTAGAAGCATGTTTTCCTGCGCTGATGTACTCAGGAGTGTGTCTCAGCCAGGGCTCGGTGACTGTGATGACGCAGGGCACGCGGTCGCGGTGGCATCTCGCGCTGGTGGACCGGGAGCAGGAGGTAACGCAGATTTCGTGTCAGCCTTGTCTCCAGTCCCCCGAGCCCCCGTGGCTGCTGCAGCGTTTGGTTGTTCTGGGATGGGTATCTGCTCTCGGCTGCACGTCTTTTACACGGGCACAAATGTAATGTCAAAAGAAACCACTTTGGTAATGTACTCAAAACTTAAATATTTTATACAGTACTATAGTAATGTGATGTATTTTCCTTCTCGACAGACTTTGCTTTTTGCCCGAGGTCTGGGATTCGGGGCCGCTTGTGAGGCTGGATTCCTGCATCTTCTCCAGGGTCTCGTGTGCTTTTTTCACAAGGTGCTGAATTTCTTCCTGTCCCTGGTAAGAGCAACTCAATTTCAGTTCTTCCTGGAAGAAAAGTGAATTCTGATTATCTCAGGATCAACAGCTCTATATTAAAGCAAGGCACTTGCTCCTTCTCCAGATTCATGACAATAAATGTCCAGCAGCCGGCATGCTGGGTGTTAGAAGGCAGCTAGAAGGCACAGGCCAGTGAGCCTTCACATAAATGTATATACTTATATATCTAAGTTGCACTTATGGTAGCCCAGCTGCAGTAACTGGGTGATGAGCATCTGCCTTAGTGTCTTCATTGTAGGTATTTGCAAGACAGCTCATGTTCTGGAAAACTTGCGCTGTAAACTGAGGTTTCTGCAAGACACAAAATAGATCCGAGAGCTTTAAGCAATCGGCGAAGTGTTTGTCTTTGACCAAACCCAAAGCACTTGCACAGCACCACCAGCACCATCTCAGAGCTGTCTGGCACTGGCTTTTATCCCATGTCGGGAGTAGGGCAAACCACCTCATCCCCGCCTTGCCCGTGTCCCGTGCTGGCAACGGGATGTTAAACCCCGATGCAAAGGGTTCGTGCATGGAGCGACAAGTGCTCAAAGTGCGTTTGTGCAGAGGACTATAAACGCTCCTGCATTACCTGGCGGCTGTGTTCCAATCAATATGGTTTTTACAGACCAGGATTAGTTATGTCACCTTTTGTACTCGGAGGTAACTCAAAGTACTTCATAAAGTAATGAGTTTAGCTATACATAGCGCAGGTTAATGGTGTGGCCATTACGTACTCAGTGATAAAGCTTCCATGAGGCCTCAGATATTATAAATCTGGTTTATTAAGAACGGAAATATTGACAGAGACCCGATTCTGCCTTATTCCTTCTGCAGCCTCCCAGGGATTTTTGACAATCCATTTCTGGCAGCTTCCAGATAGAGAGAGACGTTAATCTCTCAGAGGAAAACTGCTGTTTCAGGGTGAGTATTAACCCGTTGATTTATATTTACAAACATTTGCAAGTGTTTGGAGGCTAAAACTGAGCCAGGATAAGCATAAACCACAGAGGCTGTGTTAATTCTCCAAACCAAGATAGACTTGAACTACTTAGAAAAGATGCTGAGAGGACAGAGCCACCCTGGCTCTGCACCCTTCCCATCTCACCTCCCAGCTCAAGTCCAGTGCACAGCTGGCTTGTTTTAGCAGCTGCTGAGCATTAAGATGATGATTCTTCCATATTTTACTTACCAGATCTAAAGGCAGATTTTTCAAAGGTGCAAATGACAAGCGAGCACTTGGCACTGTGAAAATCCACGGCACTGGATTTTACTCTCCAAGGAAAACGTAGCAGGAGCCTCTTACACAGCAAATTAATGACTAAACGTGCCCCTAATGGCAGCTGCCACTATAAATTCAACTCCCATAGGTGATGCAGGTTTGCTTGGTGACCAGCCCTTCAGGGGGCAGCCAGGGAGGAGAAGCAGCTGCTCCTGAGGATGCAGGAGCAGCATCAGCCAGAACCGAGGGCTGTGGGGAGCCTTGGGCAGCCCCCTCTCAGGGGAGGGACAGCGTGAGGTTTGGGGTTCACGGCCCCGCGCACAGCGAGATCCAATTATCCAGGCAGGGAGAGTTTCCCCCAGTGCAGGTAGAAATGACCCTTCCTGAAGGCACCGGAAAACCACAACGTTTCTTCAAGCAAGGCTTCCCCTTCCAACGCTGTCAACCGAGCGCAGCTCAGCAAAGCCTCCAGGTGTTTCAGAAAAGGTTTGAGGTCATTTGGGTTAGGCTGGCTTAAAAACTACCTTCCCGAGGAGGCGGATGAAAGGTTTCGACTGAGGCATTCCTCTTCCCGCTCCTCTCATCTCCATCAAGGCGGGGCTGCATGGTGGGCAACAGCAGGGAGGGCAAACCTGCCAGCAAGCCATGACCTTTCACAAAAAAACCCAGGACTAGCGAGGATGTTGCATTAAATTTTTATTTTTCAGCCTTGGCCACCATTGTCACCAGGCTGGAGGTGTGCTAGATTGCAGCCTAGTCCTCATGTGTCCATCGTGGGGAGAGCCTGCCACTACTCACTGCCATCCCCTCGACACTGTCTCCTCGCTTGTAGAAACCTATTGCAGAGAAAAAAAGAAAAAAGCAGCAAAAAAGAAAAAAAAATAGCATTAAAAAAAGAAGGTGGAGGGGGGAGGGTGAGCAGGGGAGATGGATTGTGCTGTGGCGCTGAGATGAGTGCGGAGAAGCCATACATTAATCATCAGGAGAGGGGAGAGGGGGAACCTACAGCTCTATCAGGAGAAAGCATTTGCTGCTGTGAAACGATGATGCTGCAAAGGTCCCAGCACGCCTGTGGCTCGCTCTGGGCTCGCTCCCTGCTCGGGAGCTGGTCTGGCCCTGCTGGAAATCCCCAGCTCCCAGGCTCTGGGATTCAGGCTGTGTGCCTGTCCCCCCTGCCCTCGGCATCCAGTGCCCGCTCTGCAGCGGCGTACAAACCTTTACTGCCTCATCCACCCTGTCCCCCCACGCAGGATCTGCCCTGGGTGGGAGAGGAGGATGTTGTAAGTAATAACCTGGGCATCGCTGCTGCAATCTGAGCAGGTGGAAGGACCCATGTGAGGGCTGGCGCATCCCGAGCCCTCTGATTCTCTTGATGCCTTTTTAACAACGGCATCAAGAGCGCCGCTGCTGCCCTGGCTAACGCGTGCTCACAGCGTGGTGCTGTGGCTGGAATGAGACCCGTTGTAGGTATTTTCGAGGCAACTGGTCAAAGGGGGTACTTAACCGGGCACACAATTCCCACAGGTGACTCCAGTCTGTCCCATGCACAGCTTGGCTCTTCGCAGCACTCCCAGCCCTGCTTGGAAGAGGGAGAGGGATTGGTGCCCAGTACAGAAGTTCATGGGGGTCTTCTTCACAACCAAGCTGCACGCTACGGCTGCTGCTACACACAGCAGAAGCAGCCAAAGCTCCGTCTCCAGGCTCCTGGCGGCAGCAGCAGCAGCACCCTCCGCGCTGGGCTGGGCACGCCGAGGGGCTGCGAAGGTGCCGGCGGTCGGCTCTAGCGTGCTCCTACTCACCCTCACAGGGACATGAGCTACAGCTGAGCAAATTGTTTCTTAAACATGGAATGATTTTTGTACACACACAAAAAAAGGACTTCGGTTTCTTTTATTTATTATTTTTTGAGACAACGAGGCAGCCTGGCCAGTGGTTAATAAAAGCATTTAATCTTCCCAATGCTTCCTCCACCCCTACCCAGGGGCTGTTTTGACAGCTGTATAGTATTGCATAGAATTTTAGGTTTTAGTGGGTTTTTTTTTTTTTTTTTATTATTACCTAACAACTGCTTAGTGTCTCTTGTTAGCTCAGGTTTTGGTTTTAAGAAATAAATCCCTGCTCTATCCATTTAAAACAATATGTGGGGGAAAAGAAGTTCTTGGTAATGCAAACGTTTTAATCTGGAGAACAAAGAAAATTTCAGTTATTTCACTTATTGAAAGAAATCACAATCCCTGTGTGTTTCAGTTTGATCTCAACCAAATTCGATTGCAAGGTCTGGCACCTGCCCCTGACTTGGGAGAAAAAAGAAGTAACCACAACCCAAACAAACCCTACCAAGGAGCCTACAGTAATAGCTGTGATAGTAATTATTTTTAATTTTGGTACAAAAGTCTATGGATTTAGGGGAGGGTGGCTGTTTCCATCAGCTTAGTAAAACTGTTCACATGGCCAAAGTTAAGCACGCAGCTAAATCATTTGAGGAACAAGACTTTCTGCAAACAGATAAGAGCCTAATAACATGATGATGAGAGCCTAGACTTCCAGAGATAGCAGAAACTAATATTTGTGATGCAACAGTCTTGCATTATTCAGTAGTTAAAGATAATTCTAAGGAACAGAACAGCTTGAGAATTAGCAAAACTAGCAATAAAATATTCTTAGCTGACTCCGGGGGGAAGTAAATTGCCACATTCAGGATTTGCATTCATCTTAATGTTTATTAAAAAATGAGACAGCGCTGCTTCCGCACGCTCAGCTGGAACCACACGTCCTTGCTCAGCCTGCAGGACCTGCTGAGGCCTCTCGCTAACTCGTGGCATATGTGGGTTGATGGGGAGGGTGATAGAAACCCAACTGCCCACTTGGGCCCTGCACAAGTCCCCAGGACGATGTGGAGGTTCACTGCCGGCACTCACTTCTTGCCAGGCATTTGTTGCTGCTCAGCCTCGCAGCAGGGTCGTCGTGCCCCCTCCCAGGGCTCCTGGTAAAACACCCAAGGTCAAGCAGCTCAGGCAAAGCGAGGAGCTGATGGCCCTGAAGGAGGTGCCTGCAGAGAAGTGCTGCTCTACTCAGCGATGCCAGCGTGCATCTCTAATGGTGGCTTTGCTCCTGCACGTACAGTGAAGGTGGACAAATACAACCGGGAGCTGCAAGCTCAGGCTTCCTCCGGTTGGCATGAGCTGGTCCAGGATGCTCAGGCATTCCCTAGACCTTTTTTGAACCCCTGTTCCCTGGCATGGAAGGGCTGGCAGCTCCACCATGTGCTGCGGCTGCCGAGCACAAGCGGGCAGGCGAAGGGGCTGCGTGGCCCCAGGAATTACCCCTGTGCTCGCAAGTAAAGACTCCTCAGGGGGCCTGAGTCATCCTAAAGAGCAAAGACCATGCGCTGCAGGCACAAAACTGCCACCCGACTGACCTGCACAAACGTGGGAGCAACCTGCACCATTGCTGCTCGCCTCGGCTGGGGCTCACCACGCTACCTGCTTTGTCAAATGCAGATTTCCCACCTCCAGGTAAGTGCAGAAGCGCCTGGGATCACTGCAAACCCCACTGATGTCTGCGTACGTGGACCCACACCTCCAGCCAGCCTCCCTCAACTGGGTCACTGCAAGGCTGAGGCTGCCTTCAAGATGGTGAAGGGAGTGGAGCATCTCCCTTATGAGGAAAGGCTGAGGGAGCTGGGTCTCTTTAGTTTGGAGAAGAGGAGGCTGAGGAGTGACTTCATTAATGTTTATAAATATGTCAAGGGGGAGTGTCTGGAGGATGGAGCCAGGCTCTTTTCAGCGGCGTCCACTGACAGGACAAGGGGCAATGGGTGGAAGCTGGAACACAGGAGGTTCCAGAAAAATATGAGGAAAAACTTTTTTACTGTGAGGGTGACCGAGCACTGGAACAGGCTGCCCAGGGAGGTTGTGGAATCTCCTTCTCTGGAGACATTCAAAACCCGCCTGGACGCGTTCCTGTGCGCTCTGCTGTAGGTGATCCTGCTCTGGCAGGGGGGGTTGGACTAGATGATCTTTGAGGTCCCTTCCAACCTCTAACATGCTGTGATTCTGTGGTTCTGTGAATGAGCTGGGATGTGCACATGGGGAAGGAAAACGAACTAAAAAAAATTAAAGATAACCATAAAAAAAAAGCGCAAGTGAGACTATTCAAAAGGGGGACTTTATTTTTATTACACTGGAGCCAGGCGTCAGTGCGCCAGTTCAGCTTTGATACACAATAAATCAGCAAAGCTGTCACTCAGTTTGGAAACCAAGATTGCAGTGGCACTAAAAACACATTGAAAACATTTACTTTCTTCCCTTTTTTTTTTTTTTTTTAACCTCTTTTGTTTTTGGTACAAAAATGGTACAAACAACAATACAAAATATTTGTGCTGTTGACGGTTACAAAAAAAGGTTTTCGAACTGGGTTAACAGACGCAAACTGCTTTTGCGCTTCAGCGTGAATACAGCAGAACAGCATTAGTCTTCCTTGAGAACAACCACAGTCATGCGGGCTGCTACACAGCTTCTCCATCGTAAAAGGAAACATGCAAAATCATAAATGAAATTTAAAAAAAAAAAAGGAGAAAGTGCTCCAATTATACATCTATAACTTGTTGGGTTTTTTTTTTTTTCCCCTATTTGATTTGTAGTTTCAAGCACTAACTACATTATGTACACATTGTGTGAGCAACTGTGTATAGGGTTGGTGTGTACTGGAAAGAACTTTTATTTTCCCCATGAAACTGAGTTAACTTTGCGTGGGAGACACCTACGTTGTCTAGCTGCTGTTTTAAACATATGCATTCATCATTATACAGCATTCCCCCCCCAACATTTTTTTTTTCACACTTACAGTGAAGAGCTCCAAAAGACATCACAACTAAAAGTCCCATATTTTATCCTTAATATGTTTTTTTTTTTGAGATTAAACAAAGTTGCAATCTTGGCATATTGTGTGGCACAGACCCTGCACTGACCATTACCATTCCCTAATGCCCCGACGTCTACCCTACGCGAAGCAGTTGCAGGCAATACAGCCGTCTCCTAAGTCCCACTTAGTCATGGATTTGGACCCGATTACTCCTAAAAAAAACCCTTGAAAGAGGCCCAAAACGGCTCAGCTGCAGGGGAGGGAACTCCCCACCGCCGCCTTACAACCGCCAACAGCATCGCCTGGTCCAACGACAAAGGAAAATAAAAATCAAAAATGGAAAATGCAAAACCAGAAGCAGAACTATGGCTAGCACATAGGACAGCTAGAACAGCCTTGCCTACTCACTGTCACTACCTACCTGTTGAATATCCTTTTTGCCTGGCAAAGCATTTCCGTGACTGATGCTTCTCCCTATTTACAGGCTACATAATAAATAGGCTCGACGAGGGCTGCGCCGAGGCGGTGGGGCCGTGTTCTGGGTGCACCAGTGACCCCAACCTGCGCGGTCCCTGGCCCAGGGATGTCCACCCATACACCCTGGAGGTGGGGAGCGCACAGGAGGGGTCTGGCGTGCCCTGAAACCCTGGGTGCTCCCTGCCCCTGTGGTGGTGTCCCCTGGCAGTGCTGTGGGATATGGGGGTAACGGGCTGTGACACTGGAATTTCGGGGATGGGCTCCCCTCCACATGCCTCAAAGCAAGTCCTGCCCCAGCGCCTCGCGGCGTGCAAAGAGTGGGGGCTCAAATGTGTGGGCGCTGCTTCTTTAATTAGTTTAATGCTTTAGTTTAGGTCAGAGGACAAGGGTTCTAGGCTCAGTTCTGTGGCCTGTAAGAAAAAACAGCCGCTGTTCACTCAGCCAAAGCTGCTCTTTCCCCACCCTGGCTCCTTGTAAGCCACTGTCACCTCCAGCTGCGACTGGCAGCGCCGCATCACACCCACGAGGATCAGAATGGGAAGACAGAGCAGTGGCACAGTCACCTTCCCAATGGGTCCCCTTCCATTAACGTGAATTTTAAGTGGGTTACAAACCGTAAGGAACATTAACAAGCAAAAAAAGGTTTGCGAAAAGTCCTCTATTGTCATTGCTTGATGTGCTCCTCGCTTACCTTCTGCCGGTCCCACTGCCAGGAAAGAGCCCTGACGCTGCTGCTACTTGTGGGGCTGCAAAATTCAAGTGATGGAGGATGCAGGGAGGAGGAAGAAGAGGAGGAAAAGGTCCTGCAGAGGTAGACTGAGCAGAACTGGGTCAAAAGACAATGAACTAGCAGGTTTGATTCATAGGCTCATGGGGCTGGAATTGCTAGATTGCAAATGCTGCAGAAAAAATATCTGCAGATTTAAAAAAAAAAAAAGGTCGCCAATGGAAACAGGCAGGTTGATTTATTTTTAATCACTCAGACAGTTTCGTTTGACTTAGGTTGCATAAATGTTCTTAAAAACCTGATATTTAGCTCCTGCTCTCAGGGAAGCAGTGCCAGGTCAAGCGCACGACACAGCTCACAGCGGAGCCCCGGCCGGCCGTGCCGCATCTGCGCGAGCGTCCCAGGAGCCGTGTGCGTGCAGCAACCCCACGGACGGATGGAGAACCATCGGATCACCCCTGCCCTCAGGCCATGTCCTTCTCCTGAGCTGGTCGTGAGGCTACAGTGACGGACAAAAAACACCCGACAGGCAGTCGTCAGTAAGAAACACTAAGTCACTACCTTTGCTGTGACTGGGCAGCTTCTGTGAAGGGATAGAGCTGAGATGGTGAAATACTCCAGCCTGTGGCTTTTGCAAAAGAAAAAGGGCAGAATGAGGACTGCCCGTGGGTGAGGAGCCCAGGCTGCAGGGCAGCGCGGCCGCCCACAGCTGCAGGACAGGCTGTGAGGTGGGAGGAGGTGGACAGCACGTGGCAGAAGCAAACTAAGACTTTGATAGTGGTCACACAAGACGACCAAATTCCCAGCTACAGACCTGGAGTTTGGCAAGGCGTTAGGTGCCAGCAGTTTGCCAGGCCCTGCGCTTCACCCCAGCCCAGGCGCCTGGAGCAGCGTCCCCCTCTCGCTGCTGCCACCGGAGCTGTCCCCCTCCCGAGGTCCCAGCCATCACCTCCTGCTTTCCTCAAGAGACTTGGGTGAGCGTGTGTTTGCTCTCCGAACCGTGAAAGGACAAACTGACCCATCGACTGACCAAGACAAAAAGATCGCGTCCTTGGTAGGAAATAACGTACCGGTAACGCTGGAGTCCCCTCGGGCAGACTTTTACCACATTCCACTTCATACAAGACACATTTCAAATGCTCATTAATTTACAGAAATTGCATTTTATAGAAAATATGATACAATGAAATATAAAATGCACTAGGAGCATTTCAAAAATCTATAGAGACGATCTTGCAGCCTAGTATACCCTCTGTAACGACGTCCACTCATCTCCGCAAGCTCTCGTCCTCTCATTCTCCCGCTCGCTCCCCCCGCCCTCCCCCACCCCCCTTTAACTCTTAGCATTCAACTTGAGAATTAATAGAGATATCAAAAAAAGTGCGATTATCCCCTGGATAATCACCTTCCAATACTGTGCACATTCTTGGATTTAAACGAAAATATATCTAAGCACTTTTACAAGTTTTAGCGAACCCACTGCAAAATCGTCTGCAGAATATAAAACACAGGTAATCCAAGATTTCATAGCACATTAATTAAGTGGCTCATAATCCATTAAATGTGGTTTATATTACACATCCATGCAGTCTAAATCATTTTACAAACATTAGACATAAACCCACTAGTCCAAATCAGTAAAGGAAAAGTGTAATAAAAAAAGCTAATAACTATTTGTTATTGGTTAAACTGACCCTACGTATAAACTAGGTAGTATGCTACCATTTATAATACTGATGTTGAACTACGCCTGGATGCTGCAAAACCTCTTGCTTGCTTGGCAATGCTTGAGCATATTGACCACAAGACACTCAACAGGCCCTCGTTGCACTTCTCCAAAAAAAAAACATCTACTACAGATAGCAGCGCCTACCCACCAGAGAGAAAGGACACACATTAGCTGAGTTACACGATGGTGTCGAGCTTTGGCTACTAATGCTCCGAGGCATTAACATCGTACTGGACTAACTCCATACTTACGGATGGCGAAAGTGCTGATAAACCGTTCCCGCCCTTCGCGCCGCCCCGGACTCGAGCGGAGCCGCTGCACAACTCCCGCCGGGAAAAACCTCCTCGGCATCCTCGGGGACGCGGGACACCCCCACCTAACCCAGCCGGTATTCACATCCCTTGAGAGGTCCTGGGAGCCCAAACGCGCCGACAGCGTAAGAAGAAAGAAACGGGCCTTTGGTCATTTCACCATTTACTCGGTACGGTTTAGGCAAGGGCTGTCGGAGATTTGCGTCGCAATAACCAAAGGCTTTATCAATGCTATAGTTCTATGCAGCTACATCGAGTGTGACCAGGTGACAGCAGAGCCCCCTCCCCGCCCCTCAACCCGGTCGGTATTTTGCATCTGATAACACTGATTTATATATATACAACATGATGACTAGTTCACCACCTGCTGAGGCTTAAAGATGGCTGTTAAGATTTCGACTCAAAACAACTTCCCACCCCGTCACACCAACCCCCCTCCCCATCCTCTTCCACCCCAGAATGAGTCACCCCCTTAAAAAAAAAAAAAAAAAAAAAAAGGCAAAAAAGAAACAATCTCCACAGTTCCTTTTTGTTAACTCCTTCCCAGCTAGAACTGGCTTAGGGTCACAGGGAGTGCTGCCCAGGATGGTTGTATGTTTGTTTTCATCACTCCTGAGATTGAAGGGAATCTGATACATGCACCAAAAGGCACTTTCAAATATATATATATATATATTTTAAAAACAGTGCTTCTGTTCTAAGAAATTCAAGTTAAGACAGAGTGCCTTTCACTCTCTTTAGTCATAAAGCAGATAAACAAGCAATATCCCAGCTGACATTAAAAACCAAACCAAAACAACAAAAAAAAAACCTGCAGCAGAGACAAGTGTTCATGCGAGACAGCTCAATATCCTAAAAAAAAATTGGAAAGGAAAAAAAAAACGGAACAACAAAAAAAAAGAAACCTCCTATATCACCACTAAAAATAACAATACAGTCAGCAGGGGATATTAATTAAAAAAGCTGCCACATCTGTACAGTTCTTGCTTCTGCATCGGCTCTTTTTGTCAATGTTGTCATCTGTGGGTTTGTTTTTTTTTTCCTAAACTGTTTTTTTTCTTCTTTTTTTTTTGTTGTGGTTTTTTTTTTTTTTTTTTTGTTAAATAACGTGAGGTCAGTTTAATCTTCCTCGCCTCCCCCGTACATGTCCGCCAGTTTCTTGAACCTGGGCCCCCAGTCGTTAAGGTAGTCGTAGTCCTGGTCCCCGGAGCTGGAGGAGTTGAGGGAGCTGACGGAGCCGGCGGTGGAGCCGCTGCCCTCGTAGTCGAAGACCAGCAAAGAATCGTAGGGGGGGGCCGTGGGGTCGTTGTCCGCGGCGCGCAGGCCCTGGAGGGGGGCAAACACACGGCGTTAGCACCCCCCGTGGGGGTTCGTGGTGCTGGGGCTCGGGAAGGGTCGGCGCTGGTGGGATGTTTGGGCAGCAGCGCTGGGAGAGGATGGCGAAAAGTTAAAACGAGGACGGTGGGGAAGCCTGGGGCTTCCCAGTGTCCAGATGAAAAGAACGAACAGAATCGTTCCTCTCCTACTAATAATCAGTATTTTGATTTTGATTCCTTTAGGGGGAAAAAAATAAATCACTCCTAACAAAACCCTGCAATCAGGAGAGACTTTTGAGGTGAAATCTCGGGCAGAGCAGCCCATAGAAATGGCTTTGGGATATGGAGAAAAAAGAATTGCTTTGCTGCAGCCTGATATCAAGAAAATATGACTTGGATAGACCTGCAATAAAGCAAAATGTTCTGCATGTACGCCCTCAGAAACCCTGGTCTGAACACGGGGAAACGGAACAGGTTTTACCCCAGTGAGGAGCAGCCAGAACACGTGTAAGAGCAAGTCTTCACACGCACGGGCGTTTGTAAATGTGTGTGTGAAGGACAGGCAGGAACAAAAGGAGGAGGGAATTTTAACGATGAAAATTAGAAAAAACCACAGCAGGCAATGGATATAATAATTGAATTAAATTGCTGTAACATTTGTTTTTCTGACTTCAGAAATGGATGGTGTGTTTTGTCTCAGAGGAAATAATGCATTGATTGGTTTGCAACCACTCAATCACTCAAAACTAAAAAAGAGACAGGAAATACTAAATGTATAGATATTTGTGCAAGCAGATAAAGGAGCAGTAATCTGACATAAACCAAAGAAACCCTCTCTGATCCGAGATGAACCTCTCTGTTCCACAAACTCTTTGAGGCTTTAGCCTAGATAGAGCTTACTAGGAAGGCACAAGCTGGTGAAATAACTACAAACTCAGGAGCCACAAATGGTGCCTTTGGCTTTTGGCAATCCCAGCAGCTGCCTTGCCACCGCCTCCTCCTTTGTCCACCTCCAATTTTACTGACAGTGAGTGTCATATTCAGAGTAGTCTAAGGGAGAGAGTCACCAGGTTATGCTGCCTGGATGCTGAAAAGCATGGTTATTTGTGATGTCACGTCAGAAACCTTGGGATTTTGCTCGCACTTTGGCTTTTTACGGGCTCGGTGCCTTTATGAGGCCAAGTTCTGGGTCCTTTGCTCCTGCCAGTTGCTCCCCTGGCTTTGATCAGACTCCTCATGTGAGTAATAGCATCACTTGGTCCATGCAGCCAGGAAAACATTGCATAGCTGGTTTTAGCTGGCTGCTCAAGCTTTTCAAACACCCTGCAGAACCTACCTCATTAATAAAGTCACCAATATCCCCTGGATGCGGGATTACTGGTCTTATAGGATACTGGGGTTCAGCACCAATAGGTCTTTCATCCACCCTTCTGACTCCGGGTGTCTTGTTCAGCACGTGATCCATGGTCTCTGGCTGCTGGAGCTGGCTTAAATCGTAATCCTGTGACAAATGGAAAGGCAGAGAGTGAAACCAAGAGCTTTTCACTCAGATCACCTACTTGCCCAATGTAAAAACGAGTCGAGGGATCTAATCCTACTTCAGCTGAAGTTCAATGGTAAAACTTATACCTGGGTATGCAGCACCTCTAACTACCTAAATTACAGATGAACCTCACCTCCAATTAGCTCATAACACTGGCATCCTTAAAACTCTTAAAATATAGTTAAATCAAATATTTAAATACCTACTGAATATTTTGCACAGTGTCTAAATGTTTGAGATAAAAAAAGGGGCTTCTGTTTGCATGTGCGTATATTTTTGATGAAATACATAATATAATGTAAAAACACTGTTGGTAGACATATTATTGCAATTATGTTTGTACAGAAGTAAAAACACTAGAATGTATATTGCATTTATGCATGCAGGCCTTTCAAAGTAATTATGTTCTTTCTGCCTGGGAAAAATCCCGACAGAATAGGTTTCTATCAAGGAACGAGAACCAGGTAATATTTCATTAAAAATGTATTCATGTAGGTAATGGTGTTTTGCTGCTCTGCCTTTGCTGTTATTTTTAACGAATCCTTTCTAAAATATTTAAGCCTACAGTGTAGTTGCCTGAAACCAGATACTTCAGCTAGCTCGAACGCTCCTAACGCTACTTTGTTCTACCAGCAAAACTGTTCTTGTGCTCAGACGGGGATGATTGAATCTCCAGGAGCAATATTTATAAACAACTTGTCAGTGACAAGAAAAAAGAAATGCTAATCGCAAGGACTTTTCCACTGAAGAAGAACTTCTCAAGTTTCCAGCAAAGCCCCTGCCTGGCTCCCAATGGTGTGTCACTCCAGGCTCACCCGGTCACCTCTGGATGCCACCGGGACCTCCAGGGCAGGACGTGTTGCTGTGGCTTCGTTCATTCTTGAAGCACCAGCCCCCACCACTGACCTTAAGCGACACCAACCACAAACACAGCAGCTTCCACCCAGACCCTTGAGCCACACGGTCAATTTAGGCAAGAATAAAGCCACTACAGAATGCAGGGTCATGCTTCGTATTTGTCAGTGTCACGAGGCTTTTTTACTTGTGTTACGTGGAACAATAGTAACGAAAAAAAGAAGGCGACCTCAATAACAGCACCCAAACTTTGCTGTTTTAGCTGAGGAAATACATCCGTAGCAGAAACAGCGCATCCCAGGAGTGCCGGCCAGGGAAGTTTTCATGCAGCATCAGCAGCGGTGTCTGTAAGGAGAAGCCACTGCAGAAAAGCTGACACATTCAGGCAGACTGTGGCTTAGGGCTCTGTCACCAAGTAAGGCTTTGCCACCGCACGCTTCGTGGTGAAAAAGAAAATCCCCAAATGTATTTAGACACTTTGCACAACCACGTCCAGAAATTAAAAGAAATTAGAAGTTACACTAGATCTAGAGACGATTAAGTAAATGCAGGGAAGCCCCACGGAAGCTCTAGGCTCCAGTAAGCCAAGGCAAATCCCTGCGACCACAGCTCTGGGGGAGGGTGGTGGCTGCTACTTGGTTTTCTAGGTTCCCTGATGGGGAATCGTAAAATATACAGGTTTAATGATTAAAACAGCAGAAATACTGTTTGAACCTGAGCGTCATTAAACTGATTTGTAGTCCCTCCCCATGAAGCTGCTCTAGCAATAGCAAAATCCACGTAGCACCGGCCTCCCTGCATGGTCCTGTTGGCACAGGAGTGTCCCAGAGACAGGCTGCACCTAAGCTGGCTCTCACCCACGTCTGTGCCATGGTGGGGAAGCCAATAAAGTTGCCTGGGCATCAACAACGGCAAACGCAACCCTTTGCAAGTAGTTTAGTGAAAATTATGTGGCTTCCGCCTTTCGGGAGTGCTCTTCTCACCTGGTCTTCCTCTCCACCTCCCTCTTCGTCGTACTTCAGAATATTGTCCCTGACGTCATCCTCGGGGTCGATGAGGAGCTGCTTGGTGTGACGCTCCTTCTCCCGGCGTTTCATCCACACCACGAAGAGCAGGACCATGGCTGCAACGGAGCAGAAGCAGCGTGAGCCTGCGTCTCACGCGGCGCGAGGCCAAGCCGCGGGTGTCGGAGCGTGGTGGCGCATCCTAACGCTTCACCCGCCCTCCTCTGCTGTGGAGAACCTCACTGGCTGCTAGTAAGAGGAATAGAATTTTATCCTATTGCGTGTTCTAATTTATCAGGGAGAGATCAGTGAGCGCTGTAAATACTGTGACAGGCCTCCTCTACAAACACTTCTTTAAGATCCATTGCGAATGCTGATTGAGCTGATGTTTATCAGAAGCCAAACACACAATCAAAGGAAAAGCAAACAGAAAGCGTGAAAACTGACGCCTTCTGAAAATATTTGATCTAAATCCTGAATTTTCAGGATTAGACTTCCACCTTTATTTTATTCAGGTGCATAAAATAAAGGTGGAGGCAAGAAAGCTGCGGGGGTGCTGAGAAGCAAACAGGTACAGACGCCCACGCGGAGCTGCTCCAGCAGCGTGACCCAGCGATGCCCGTTCAGGCTGTGAGCCCAGGCCATGGCAGCCTTTTTGCTGTTGTCCACAGGATGCCACAGAAAACTGGTTTGGGGAAGGTGGGTAATGCTGGGTCATGTAATCTGATTTGGGCTCACACTCTTCTTGGTGCGTGATGGAGGCTTTCTAGACCTCCGAGATCCCGTTAGCCAGGACATTAGCATACGCATTTGGCCATCGAGGTGCAAAGCAGATCTCAGATCGTTTGGAATCCTTTTAGAAAGCAGAGCTTGCTTTGCAGAACAAGGGAGAGCAACTCTGGTAGCAGACAGCAAACCTCCTCAGGCATCGGGCATCAATGTGCCAAGCCCTGGCTAATCTCCCTCAGTGCCGTAACAGATAGAGTTCTTGAATCATGAGAAATTTCCCCTCATTTAAACAACTTTACCCCAAAGGAACATTGACTCTCTGCTCCACAACCTCATCCTTCCAAGGGCCACCCATGTCCCAGGGGGCTGCGCTGCCTTTCTGCATGGAAGTGACTTTCTGCATGAAGTTCCTTTGGGAATTTAAGTCTCCACTAACATAAGACAACCAGACCTCGTCTTCTTCAGGAACCTGTTAATATGTTAGTTTTCATTCTCATGCGCAGCAGCTGCAAATAATGCCATCGGAAAGGAAATTAAGCCTGGGCAGCTGACGTAGTTACACCTCCCCGTGTCTGCTTTCCCTCCGTTCTCCACACAAGCCACACACAAAGCTGTGACGGTGGCAATCTGCAGAAGAAAGGAGGGATGGGTGGACCCTGGAGGTGGGAATGCGTGGCCGTGGGAAAGTGTTCCTTTCACTCAGGCCAACGCGTGCTTATTCAACCAAGTGAGCCCAGGCAGGACCTAAGCTCCCGATCTCTGTATTTTTTAGCTGCATGAGGAGGAGGAACAACTGCTGTTTCCTACCATCTCATACCTTTGCAGGCTTTTCTTTCCCTTTGCCTATTCACAGAGCCTCGGGATCACCTCATGAAGGGCAAGAATGGAGAAGAGACCAGACCCTGAGGACATGCCAGCCTGCAGCCCCACAGCGTGGGGAGGTGGTTGGGAGGATCTGAGTTTTCCCTCCCAGCACCAAAGTGTTTGTACCCAACAGGAATTGAGCAAAGTGAGCAGAAGAGGACCGGACAGCTAATTACTGCCATTGTGTGCCAATCAGCTGCCATCCCTGCCTGCCAGCTACCAATTGTTTTCAGATAGTTCAGCATTTCTTTAATGCTTATCCTAGATCTATTCAAGACAGAAAAAAAGAAAAGGAAAGAAAATGTAACGCTTATCTGCAATATAAAACCTCAGCTATTTAGAAGACTATTGAAGTCCTTTTCTCGTCGTTCCTTTTCAAGTCTCTCACAACAAGATACCTGCCTAGTCCACAAAGACAATATTATAATGGTTAGCAGGGTATATCTTTTTATTTCCTTTTTTTTTTTTTTTTTTTAATGCTACTTTTCCATGCACTTGTGGAAAAATCTGTGCCATTAACGCCTTTACAGCTACCTTGAAAAAAAAATAAAGGCCTTCAAAGTGTCAATAGCGGATGTAGTGCACTCTCCTTCCTTTTATTCACTCCGCAGAATGGGAAGTGCTATTACTGCTGTTAGACCCATTTTCGCTCTGCGTGTAGTTTTCCTTGAAATCTATTGTCTTCACCCTTCACAATTTTTTATTGCATTGCTCTTCTAAATGTGTTATTTGTGCAGCTAATACATCAGGTATCAGGAAGAAGAAAAACCCTTTGAGCAAAGGTAAAGGCAGAGACTTCCTTCACCTGAGCCACCTCAGATCTGTCCTCTTGCTGTTTCTTCCTTTTAAAGCCATCAAACTCTGACCTGCTGACTCTAAAACGGACAAACAGCACTAAAAATCACGCATCTGCCTTTTTCCAGGCTATTGTTCAGAGGTCACAATAAGAAACAGATAGAAAGGAGGCAAAACACTGGAAGGATGTAACTGGAAAACTGCTCATCACAAATTACATTTTTCATCAGTGATACAGTGCTTTGCAGCTCTTGAAGATAAAAAAAAAGTCAATTAGAATTACAATGAATGTAAAAATAAGCTTTTGTAATAAAAACCATAATTTAAAATGGGATAATGTATCTGAAAATGAAAAGAAGAATCTCTTAAATCAAATGTCCTTCAGCTGAAGTTAATTTCAGCCAGCAGGATTTTCAACTGTTTAAATCATACTTTGGATCTGGATTTATACAAGAGCAGCAAAAAAGAAGGCCCGTGTTTAATCACCTCTGGGGCTTCCAGGGCAAACTTTTAGCCCTCAGGCTGCAGCACATCCCAGCACACCCAGCGTGGTGGGACTGACCAACACCACGTCTTCTTCTGGGTGTGTGACCGCGGTGCTTTCACAACCAATGCAGCAGCCTAAAAACATTTTGCTGCTGGGAGCCCAGACCCAATGAAGGGCAGGACCTGGGCACAGCAGCTCCGCACGGGGATGCTTCCACTGGCTCCGATGGGCTGGATGAGGAGCACACAGCCACAAACACCCGGGTTTCTTACTCGTTCTCCAAACTGACACGGGAAATCAATTATACAACAATATATTCCCATCGCTGGCCCAGGACCATGGATGTTTGCCCAGTGATGACCCAATCTCTTAATGAACCATATCATATCCACATTAGGTGACATTTGCAGCATACGTCGCTCTGTCTGCTCTCTGTTTAAACACATTGGGGGTAAATATTAAGTGTGATTTGGCACCATAACTCCCATTAGCTTTAATGGGAGTCCCATGGTTTCATCCTGTGTTTATTGATGAATATTTACCTCATTGTTCATTTCAGTGCTCGTTTCTATCTATTCCTACTGTGCCAACTCCTGCTTGAAGTTATAATGATATCATTTTTATTTTTAAGTGTGTGCACACATGGTTATTGATAACGCTCATGAAAGTCTGGGATTAACAATGTTGGTGTGCAAAAGGGATGGGCTTTGCCTCGAGCAAAGGGATGGCCAGTCCTTCCCTGCGACGCAGCTCCAGCACTCCAGACAAACCGCGGATCCTTCCTCTAAAAACACTCACAAGCCACCATGATTCTCCAACCTGCTGTCATTATTCCCAGCAATGGGAATAAATACCATTCTTCTTTTCCTCTGAACAACCAGAAAACTATGCCTTTGCACTGGCTCCGCCAGGGACTAGCCAGACTCCCATAACCAGTGCACCTGGTACTGGGAACCAGTATATGCACAGCCAGCCAGGGACCTGAGAGCTATGAGGGGGTCTGCCACAGGGTTTTGGACTAGTCCTTCAACTTTTTCCTGCAAAACGTGGAGAATCATAGAATGGCCTGGGCTGGAATGGGAATCGAACCCGCAACCTTTGGTGTTTCAAGCACCACGCTCAACCCACTGAGGTAAACCGGCCCTCCTCTCATAATCACTACCCACAAGATGCTGTCAGGTATAATGATGTTTGTAAAGGTACTGGAAAGTCTTAGAAAGAAAAGTCTGATGAGCTCAGAGAGTGCTCCAGCTCTTTTTGCTGACACTGCACTGAAGGAGCCTCAATTGCTGATGTGTGAACCAACCCCCCACAGCCCAAAGCTCACGGCTCTTGAAATACACCCCCTAGAGGAATGGGGCAGGAGGGAACAGGATGGGAAACGCCTCCCAGCAGTGTCAGCTCCCCCCTCCACCGTGTACTCACTTAGTAAGATGATGATGCAGATCAAGATAGCGATGATGGCGCCCGTGCCCAGCCCCGCCGCGGCCACCGCCCCGATGGTGGTGCAGTCGCCGTTCTCGTCGCACGGGCACACCTTCACTTTGATGACGGATGTGTTGTACAAGGGGGGGTTTCCCGAGTCCGTCACGATGATCGGGACATCGTACACACCCGCTTCCAGGTACATGATCCGTAAACTAAGCTGGGCGTAGTCCCCTGGAGAGACACAGAGGGACAGACTGATGGCAGACACTGTGGCAGAGCCTGGCTCCTCTGCCAGAGCAGTCTTCTGAGTCCTGAAGAGGAGGCTATCGACCTGAGCAGGACAGCTTCAGGCTTCTGCCCTCACAGTTCAATCAACGATCAGCCTGTGCCTTGCAAAACACTGACTGCTTTCACTGTTGCACTAACCTACCTTGGCGCCGTTTGCAAATCCAGTTGCACGGGTTTAAAAGGGCAGGAAATGCAAATACTAAAGCATGGATGATGCTGCCGGGGTTTGGGCTGGCCCTGGCCACTGTGCAGGCCCCCTGCTCGCCCACCCGCCCACCTTGGGATTTTTGGGAAGCCCATTACCCGCTCATGACACGCTCAGCCAGGGAACCCTTCTCGTGTTCCCTCATGCTGCGATACAAGCGCTGTGGGACCAAGTCCCGAGCTGCAAGGGCACAAGTTGTTGCCCCTGGCAGACGGTGACAGACCTTAATGGGAGGGACAAGCTTTGAAGCTAAAACCAGCCCATGGCTCCATGGTCTTTTTCCATCCTCTGCTGAAACTACCAATAAGAGGAGCAATTAGGGCCATTTGTGGTTGCACGCAATAAAAAATCCTTCATATACTGGTAATCTTCACACTTACCTAGCCCTCCTGGTTCCATGGTAAATTAAAAGGCTGCCTTTATGCAATTATGGTCAGAGAAATGAACATTGATCCTGATTGTGGCTTATGACAATTACACTGGAACATAAGGAAGACTGATAATAGCTTTTTTCCCCTTGGCCATTATGGATGATTTATACTCTGTTCACTACTGATAACGGTTCATAATTATGAACTGCATTAAAAAAAGCCAAGTGCCAAGGCTCTGAGAGTTATGCTGCAGGTCTGATACAAATCATTTCTGATTAACTATCTTGTCTATAATGTCAGCCGTAATGTGCTTTAAAAAATAAAAAATCAGATCAAAAAAGTAGGAAAGTTTGGAAGTTTGAAACCGCACGTGGCCTCATTAGTGAATCAGAGTCCAAATGTCCTCAGGATTGCCTGCCCCATTTACCATTCAGCCGCGTTATGGTCCAGTTCTTCCTCACCGCAGATGGCACACTTGGCAGCTCGAAGACAAAGGGCCCAACGTTTGGATCGATGTCAGCATCCGCGGCTGTTATGTTGATGACATTCAGGTTTGGCTTTTCACAGATCTGCGCCTCCTTTGGCAGGAGCTCAGGAGCGTTATCGTTGATGTCGATTAGGTAGATCTGCAGAGTGCCGGTGCCGCTTGCGGGGGGTATACCTGAACGGGAGAGGCAGAGCCCAGCATGGACCGATGACCATCACTCAAGAAGCAGCGGGAATGACAGCACCGTGGACCAGCCCCCTCCCTGCCTTCTAATTTCAATTTCCCCCTCCCTCTTTGGACCTTATTAGGGACATACCACACTTTCATGGTCCCTTGCTTTAAGAGGTATTATTAAAATTTCCCCAAGCCTCGTAATGTCGCTGGTTTTCGCTACTGCAGAACGTGGAGCTTGAGTTCTGCAGATCTGTCGCCTACAGCAATGTCCTTGGTCAAATTCTAAAAAGACAAAGAGGTGATGCCCAGTTGCCAGTGCAAATTTTGGTAATGGCTGTTCTGAAGAGGAAAAGTCATTAGAAAGATAGCTAACAGGAGGCGTAAGACAGCTTGGAGTAGAAAAAAAAAGAAGTAAGTAGTATAATCCTTTGGTCAGCATTTATTGTAGCACTTGATAACCAGTTTTTACATTTGTTACATCACTTCAAAGAAAGCCCAACTCTCCAGCCTATCCCAGTCAGTCCTAGGTTTAGAGGTGAAAGGACCTTGCTCAAAGCTTATGGTATGAGCTAAGTGTCACCCAACACGATGGGTGATGCTGCTAACTCATGGCAGCTGCAAGTCCCAATACACAGTTCTCCATCTTCTCTGCATTTGTCCCAACAGCAGGGATGCTGCAGCACAGCAGTCTTGGTCCTCCAGCCCCTCATTGATGAAGAAACACATTTGTCTGAATAATGACCACTTACATCAAGTAATACCTGCCCAGAAATGGCACAGTATTTTCAATCTCTTTCCCCACACATGCAGCTGGCAGCTCTGTGTTGGCCTGCCTACCGCCTCCCTTCTCAGGCAGCGTTGCTTCAACAATTTTAACTCTGTATTTTCAGTCCTGGCTCTTCCTCCCGGTGTTGGATATAAAGTTACACGAACCACTTTCCACCAGGCTTTCAAATGTCGCTTTTGCTTCCATGGACTTTCCTTCCCACATTCCTTTCTCATTTTTGCTCCATTTTTCAAGGGAGCCTTGAAAACTCTGAAGAAGCCCTGAAAACCCTTCTTTCGTGGTTCCTACATAAGCTCTTCAACCATTGATCTCATCCTTTCATCTAGTAAGCAGGGGGTAGGTCTCCCTCTAAAACAATGTCTTTGATCAGCCTTGAAAATTTCTGGAGGGAGAGACAGCCCATCAGGATACTGGGGCTGAACACAAAAACCGACTTTTGGGACCAAGCAAAGTGATTTCACTGTTTTCACATTTATCCAGAGCATCTTCTGGGATGAAGGCAAGGCCCACACTCTAACCTTTGGGACAGACTGAATGCAAACTAGCAGTTCTGAGAGACACTAACTGGCACGTGGCAGAAATAACCTGCAATTGCTGCACATACAACTGAAATTTTGTAGGGCTGTTGGGTATTGTTGGGCTCCGGTTCCTGGTATTTTTGGTTCTTTGTGCTTCTGAGTGCAGTTTTGGGGCAGTGTTGGGAGAAATGAAAAGTAAACAGTTTTTTAAACGTCCAAATACTACAAACCATGGAACATTTGAAATTATTTCAGCTGTCTTACGTGAAGAAGAGCAAGGATGTGGATAGAGCAAGTAGTGATGTATTACAAAGGACTTCATGCTCAAGAGATGAGGACTACCATAGCATCACTGACTCCCTGAAATTAAAAGACTAATGACAGTATTTCAAAAGAAAGAGGGAGATACAGCTGCTATAACTACAGTTAACTGTTGCGTTCCTCCTTTTTCTCAGGGTCAGTGTCAGTGCTCCTGCAGCAAGGCAAAAGCCAACTGGCTTTCACGTTCAGCCAAAAGTGGGAGTCACTCCCACTCTGCTTGTGCAAACATTTCTAAGGAGTTTAGGTCACTGTGCTGACAAATCATGGCAGAAATGAAGTGAACCATGCCTGTGGCATCTTCTTGTCATAAGTGTGCCTGCAGAAAAGCAGGAACCTGTATGCAGGGTCACTAGTGCAGCCTGGTTTCCTACAGGATTGGGCCCCGAAGGTGAGTTCTCAGGCTGTTCGTCTATTGAGGAAGGGGCAAGACCCCGCTTCCCTAAGTTACAGTGTCTCTCTCCCCAGCTCAGCTCCCTGTCTTATGAAACTTGTTGGAACATCATATATCCGAGGTCTCAGCTTCCCTGTGAAATTGGCTGAAATGGGTTGAAGGGTTCAAACACTGCCAGGCTCCACATGTGTAGACACAGCGTGATCTCTCTCTCCTGAGAAACCAGGCGAAAAATATGCTGCTGATTAGGATTCCCCTTTTCCTCCCCTCACATTGCAGCCAAGACTTTTCTTAAAGAGAGTAGCTCTGCGCTGTAGCCCAGGGCGAGAAACAGCATGTCTAAGGGGTATCTGGCTGAACTTCTTCTTTATCACACACTCAAAACAGCAAAAAGAACTTCAAGGAAACAAGACGCTGTTGCTTCTTCAAGAAAGAAGGAAAAATCCCCACCAAAACCCCTGACCCAAAGTCTTTCTTTGATGAGTATGTGATGCTGGAGAACCTGGAACTTGGGAGAGATTCAGAAAGAGTCTATTAGCCTATATGAAACTTCAGCTGTTATCCTAAGCACTCTAGACAGAATTTTAAATAAGGTGTTGCTTTATGTGCATTTTAATGGCTGCAATATACCCGTGATAGATTAATTTTTCAGAATAAAGAGATTTATCTAGGTCCTCACTTTCTGAGCTGCTGAATGATGGATGTGGAGGCACTGATGTGCTGCAGCATCAGCACTGAAGCCAGGGAAAGGGGTTAACTCCGAATCACGTTGCTCTAAGTGCCTGGCATTTGCAAGGTCAGAGGGTGAGGATTAGTTTGATGGGTTCAAGCTCTACCACTGCTTTTGTGAATAGCCTTGGCCAACTCATTTGACCTGTTTTGTCCTGCAGCTCTTGCAGATGAACGCTGCCAGATCCCCTTGAAACCATTTTGGATTTCAGTGCTCTGGCTGCTTTCACAGAGGGGAAGCTCAGGATGGGGCTGCGGGACCATAAAAGTCCTACCACTCATGTCACAAAGAAAGGGCAAAATTTGCTTCTTGGTACTGCTACTCAGCACTGAGACTCTCTGATGAGTTTGCCTTGTCCCTGTGAGCCAGGAGGCGACGACTGAAGTGAATCCTGAAACCCCAAAGGGAAAAGTCTTCATCAGCCCTCCAAGCACCATTCTATCTGCTCATAATGGACATGGCACCCTTCAGCCTCAGGGACGGCAAGAACTAACACAAATACTGTCCTGAAAGCACCTACAGAGTATGAGCAATATACTTAGGTGCTCACAACCAAGTCTAGACTTAATTACGTTGCTGAAGCATGGCTTTGCTTTGATGTGAGAGCTCAGCACCTTGCAAGGGGAAGGCGAGGGTGAGAGAGGGGGAGGAAGACCCTGTGCTTGCCCAGAGAAGCTACTGAATCCTCCACAGAGCCTTTTCCAGCTGGAGGAACTGCTGAATGAAATAACTCCATGGCCACCTTTAGGTATTGTTAGTAAAAAAGTCATCAACTTCTCCTGATCAGAATTAGGAAGAGAAATCCAGGCCAGCAGCAACAGACCACTTGCCTTTGAGTAAGACTGGTGCTGAGGCTCACAGTGCTAATCTGAGCAAAAGCACCGTGTGATCTTTAATGAGAAGAGCGCCCTAACAGGACTTCCTCGCGAGAAGATCTGTGCCGGCCTCAGCCACTTTGATAATAAAGTCCACCAGCAGCGAGATGCTCTGATGATGGCTGGACATTTCAGGAATGGTGGCAGACAGAGAGAGATTGGCTCTGATGGCAAGACAGACACCTGCCATGAAAGCCACAGCCGTTCAATGGGTTGCTTTATTTATAATACCCTCCTGCCATGCCTTTAATTTATTTCTGGTTTCCCGACGGAAGGCTTCCTGAATGCTCCGATCACTGCCTTTGGGATGGGACCGGGGTGCTTGCCAGCCTTTGGAGAGCACATGCCTTGGATATTTTTTTTAAGTTCAGGCTACACCGCTACATTGAACTCCCCAAATCGATTTTCCATTTGCCCTCCCTTTCCCTTAATAACACCCTCCGTACACCGTGCACATTTAATTTACTCCAGCAATTTCCCGTCCCACTTTCACATTTTTGACCATAAAAACCTGGGAAAAAGATAACTTATACTGACAACTCTGTCAGGGCATCATTTCTCTTAATGCATCACATTAGAGTCTTATTGAAGCATGAACAATGTGAAGCCTGGGCTCACCGTTGTCAGCCGCCAAGAATGTGGCCTCGTAGACATTATTCTTAATGTAGTCTGACTCTCGATCAAGGACAGCAGCAGTAGTGATCTGACCATTTGTGGCATTAATGTTCAGCCAGTTTGCAGGATCTGACAGCTTAGAGTATCTACAGAGAAAGGAAATAAATACATGGCAGTCTTTTCACTGACATATCCTTAATATTGCTTGAAATAAGGTTTTCCTGGACTCCTGACCTATGATTCAAAGGACCTCTGGATAACTGGTTTTGTTGACAAACAAAATACTAATTGAGTATCTGGTTTTTGACCTCTACAATTATTGAATTTTTCCATTTCTTTACTTTCCAGAGGTCTTCCTTTGCACCAAGTATCACTTACACGCCAGCTGCCTGCTCCTGGGAGCGGACACAGCCCGACGTCTCTGCAGCCAAAGAGAAATGGGGTCTGCAATGACCACTGCATTTGCAAGCCTGAGTTAGAGGCTTAGTTAGGCCCTTCCTAAAAATAGCTCTTGCTCTAAAGCCATGGATATTCCTGTTTTCTGCCCATCACTAGTAAACACTACAACAGGAACCTACAGCTGTAGTAAGGCGTGGACCCAAGGGTGAAGCAGTTTCAGGTCTGCTCTCCTGAAACATTTTTGTATGTTCCTGAAATAGCAGATCAGATGATCATATGCATGTGGGAGGTTCTAAGAGAGCCACGACAGGGAGGTCCCCTTGGCAGTCCCCAGTGTGCCCTGTGCTGGAAGGACCCAACGGCAGACTCCCAACTGCTCAGTCAACTCGGAGCCCACGGCTGTTCATGTCCTATGCAGCCAGCTATGAATGTGGTTTGTTCTGGGTAAGCGTCTTCCATGTTCTCCAGATCAACGTGCTCTGTTTATCTTTCTCAGCTGCTTTTTTTTCTGATTCTATTTGTTGCTTTTGATTTCTGCCTCTCAGTCTTGTACAGTCTGAGTTGAGATTGACTTATCAACTGAACTGGAATGACCACCTTAAAACTAATAAATGGCCGTACTATAAATTACTGAAATAAATAAAAACTAAGCTTATTTCATGGGTAACTCGGACCTGCTGATAATTTTATATTTTTTTTTGTAGTTAGATACGCAGGCGGAAGAACTTCTGGCTTTTGGTGAATCTCCCTTTCCAGAGATGGGCTGTTTGAAGCTGAAACTCAAAGTGAAACGTGAGCTGTGTCAATCCATGTGAGCAGGAAACCAACACAGCCGCACAAGCCCCTGCCAAAGAAAAGAATTACATTTCATGGAGCTAGACTCTTTGGGATGCTTTCATTTCTTTTTAATAACACTGCTGTGAGTCTCCTGCCCTTTCTCTGCTAAATGACCAGGGACCCAGTTTCAAAGCTGGCTTTGTGAATGTGTCTGTGGCTAATGAGGATAACTTGAGGTGTGACATTGGCCATGCCAAGCTGCACCTTACTGGAGTTGCTCGTACTTCCTTATCTTCTATTTGTAAAATCTCTATTTCACCAAAGACTGTTTAGGGAGAGGCTGAAACCTGCATGCAAGGCTCTTGCAGCTGGATCAGCTCTCTGCAAAGTGCTTATCATGGATCTGTAGGTTAAGCTTTTTGGCCACCTTTTTTCCTAACTCACTAATGCCAACAGCGAAGTAAAAAACAAAATACCCTTTGCATAGCTCACAAAGACAGGACCCGAACAACACACCACCGCTTCTTGCAAAGCCTTGGCATTGGGCTGCCCTCATGAAAAGGGGGCAAGAGAGATTGTACTTGGGCTTGCAAACAAGGTGGATACACAAAATGTGTGTCCTCGAAGCCCCCGGAGAAAAACAACTCAAGTAATTGGCTGTTCACACTCATAGAAAGTCTTATAAGACCCTGCACATGCACTGGGCGATGGCAGGGACACCTCAGCAGAGCCAGTCCTTCCCCCAGAAACAGCAGATGCTCGTTTGGATTACAGATCATCCACCTCCGGGTAAGAGCGAGTATTCAATCAGAAAGGAGCTGTTCTCTCCCCTGAAAACCAGCCTTGGTACAGACATCAGGGAAATAACGACCCTTCAAAGGCCAATATTTCAAAAAGAATGCAAGAAAAACTGGCTTGTTAGTTAGGATGGTCTCTCTCTTCAAGTCACAATACCTGTCTAAAGACAACAAGATGAGGCAGTGAATAAACTATCATTTTCTAGACCAGACAGCTCTGTGCCAGGTGAAATATTTCAAATTCTTCCCAACATGAAATGTCACAACTGATGTAAGTTTAAGTGGCCTCAGCTGTGGTCACATCATACACTCAGGTTTTGCCAAAAATACTGCAGTCCTTGCCGACTGGGAGTAAAAAAGAAACAAACTTCTATGGACGTACAAGTATCCAAGAACAGGAAACATTTCCCGTTTGCACAGACAGAGGCTGAAATACTTGTGAAAAAGCGTCACAAGGACTCTCATTTTCACGTATGCTTTTCTGCCAATGCATTTCCTGGTTGGGCAGGCGTGCGAGTCGGGGTCCTGGGCTGAGGATTCAGCCCCCCCCAGTCTGCCTAGGTAGGACAAAACACAGGGAGTGACATCCTCCTGGTTGCAGCACAGGCTAAACCGGCTATTAAACTGCTTAGATCAAACATCTGACTTCCAGAAGGCTAAAATTGTGCCAGCTGAATCCCACTCATAAGGAAAGCAGCTACCAAGAAGGTTAGGCTTGGCAGCTGGTCTGAAGGCAAAGGGAAGGTCAGCACAAATCTTGCTTGCTGCAGAGCAGGCAAGGGCTGCTGGGGTGGTTCATATGGACTGGCATTAGTCGGATAAAGACCAAGTGCCGATGGCACGTGAATGGGTGTTTGACTGGTTGGGCAATATCGAACTATGTGACATCTTAAAAACCTGTTCAGCAGCTGTTTGTCACCAAGCGAGCCATGCTCTGAACGGGCTGACGCTCCTCTCACATCCTGCTTTTTAAGCGAGGTTGAACCTCAATCTTCTGGAAGCAACACAAGACATGATTAAAAATCCCAGTCATTCCCTTCAGAAATCTAGCCCTAGTCCTTTCTGCGTCTTAGCTTTCCCACTGTAAGACAGAAATAACAAAGCTGTCTTTTTCTAAACCTCTGTGTTGATAAAGCGCACGAACAACACAGGTCAAAGCATCCTGAAAAGGCAGAGACTAAACACTTAGTACAATGCAGCCCTGACCTTTCTCTTTGTGCTAACGCAGGGACACCTCGCTATCGACTGCTGGTGTTCGGAGCTGCAACCTGCCCCTCCGCACACCAGTAACACGGGATCCAACTCTGCCCTCCCAGACTCAGCTGCTCAGAGCCTGGCTTCCATGGAGCGGGGCGGATCGCCAGCTCACCAAGCTTGCAGGATACTCTGTGGGCACTTGGTTGAGGGTGCAAGGCTCTGCCAAGCATTTTACTTGTATCACATCAGTTAGTTTGTAAATTAGCTTTCGGCTGCTTTGCTCCCCAAACTTCTGCAGCTGAAACGCCCTGCCTGCGCAGCAGCTCACTTGGCTGCCTGGTCTCCCACCTTACGGCCTGCTGCATGAAGCGATCAGGATCCACCGCTGAAAATGTTGTCAGGACTGTCCCCGTAGGCACCCCTTCCTCCAGCCTGATTAACTTGTGGTTCGTTGGGAAATACGGTGCCTCGTTGACATCTGTGACTGAAATGGTGACGCCGGCTGTCGACTGGAAGGACATCTGGATGCCACTGGCCAGGGGAGCTTGGTTTGATACCATCACTGTCAGCATGAAAGCTCTATTCATCTCGTAATCGACTGCCTAAAACAAACAAACAAGCAAGTGTAGAGCCAGGCAGAGAATAAATTCTATGTTCTGTCTGAAAGCCGCAAGATTTAGAAGGCAGATGATATCAAAGTCATTGCCTCATCTCGTTTCCTCTTGAACTCAGTTCTTTTGAAGGTGTAAAGCCAGACCAGCTTCAGTCCAATGAAGGATTTGGCCTTCCAGTATTTGGAGGGTCAAATAGTTAAAAAAAATCACGCAAAAGTAAAAATTGCAAACAGCAGGGCAGATTTGCCTTGTGCCTCAATCCAAAAAAAGAACCTGCCTGTGTTAACTGAGCATTGAATGAACAAATCCACCAAGGGTTGCTCAAAATGCAACAGGCAGAGCCTGTTAAGAGGGACTGGGCAGGTACTTCACAGCGCTATTAGCATTTAAAGCTGCTGTCTAAGTGACTGGGACAGTCTATGAGGACTCACGAGCCTGAAGTGCTCTTCATTTCTCCTCTTAAGGGAGTTTATAAGCAAAGGTGTAGCTGCAAGGAAGAACGCCTGGTCTGGTTAATCAGGCGCTCCTTCCAGCGGGACATCTCGTCTTCTTGCAATTCACCTCAGGATCTCCTGAGGTTGCCCAGAGGCTCCTATGGATACGTTCTGCTGCTGGGTGGCCACAGACCTCTTTTCAACAGGTATATAAGGACGATGCGTCTCAGGAGTCAGGAGGAGTGAAAAGCCTTTGCTGGCACAACTGACTGAACTGCAGTGTAACAGCAATTTCTAAACCATCCCACTAATTATTATGAGGGAAGTCACTAATCATCTGCCAGGGAGGCTTGAGTTATGCAGGATCACACCTCTGCTTGTTAAAAAATGCTTTGCCGTAATTTGTAAATTTAGAAGCATAATCATTCTCCCTAACACCTTCGCCAGCACTGAGTCTGCAAAGTGTACTCGCACGGTGTAAAATGCCACAGTTACACTGACTTCGGTGGAGCTGCACTGATTTACATCAGCAAGATCTGGCTTGCATGTTCTGTTTCAAACCCAGTATTGTCAGGAGAGAAATCAAATCATAGGAGGCTACACGAGAGAAACAAATTTCAGGGGCAAAAGGTAAAACAGTGGAATCTCTATTCGATTGAAGTGCAAATGTTCCTATTGCTAAACGGTTTCCTGACAGGCAGGGCCAACATTTAATAAATAAAAGGAGGCATAAAGATTCCCAGTACACCCACCAGCACTGACTCACGGACTTGTACGGCATTCAAAAGAGATGCATGGTGAAATTCCCATTTAAACACTGTTCAAGGCCTTGAAACAATTTGACTAATGCACTTCCTCAATTTCTTTTCACACCCCTCTAATTTACATTCCTCCAGTTTTCTTTTTTTTTTTAATTTTTTTTTTCCTTTGTGCTTTTTTCCTTTTTTTGGTGTGTATCCTATTTGCTCACCTTGCCCACAGCCAGTCTGCACCTCCCTCCCCGTGGGGACTCAGGCAGAGCCCGGGGGGCCAATCTGAGCAGCTCTAGTGGGGACTGACAGGGGAAAAAACTGGACTCTCCCTGCCTGATTCTGCTCAGGGACATGCTGACCAAACACCTATCTGCTAGGACGTGGCCTGATGCAAGTGAGGGGGTTTCCCCGCATCTAAAAAACATAGAGCTGCTTATTCATTCTGCTTCCTTCCCTCTCTTCTGGGAGCCAGAAAACCAGAAGAGCAGCACAGGGAGTGGGGTGGGACCAGGGTAACCCAGTAACGCCCACCCCACGGATGGTCCTAGAGGCATCAGCACCACATGCCGGCTTCTGGAGACACCGTGCCCACCACCCTTCGGTCTGCAAGAGAGAGATCAGCTGCCTCCTTCTCTTCTGTGCCCATCTGAGTCCCATTTCACATATTTTGTTAGAAAAAACAAAAAAAGGTAAAATCAAGAGTCCATGCCTTCATGGCAGTGGTTGTGCTATTGTCCCTGGTGGGACAGGAGCCCCTTGCAGCCAGACGTAGTTCTGTCCTAAGAGCTTCTTTCACACCACAATAAGCAGTTTCTGACAGGACTTTGCTCCCTGAACCAGCCTCCCTCTGCGGGTAGTGGTGCACAGAGCACACCGTGTCCTTCACACTGCACTGACCCCCCTTTCCACCTCCATGCATCTCACTGAAATGCCACGTACTGATCAGGCCAACAGCGAGAGCAAAAGCACACGAAGCTGCTACATCTGGGACAAGGAAGTGCTGGACTTTCTAATGTCCAAAAAGTATGTGACACGAAATTAAAAAGGAGCGTCTTTGCAGATACTCCCTGTTGGAAGTTCAGTGCCTGATCTGGTACAAACAGCTCTGAAACATCCCCCTGGAGATGCTGCACCTCCTCCTTCCCTAGCCTCTCCCACCTGGATCAGCTGAGCTCTTGCCACATGCCCTCCTTTTCTCAAGGTACTTTTAACTGAAGAGAACGTATTTTCTTACGTTATTCTTGAGGCAAACAATAACAGAAGCTTCGGAAGCATCTCCACTATAAGTTCACAGCTCTGATCCATGCAGAGTTTATAATAACATTTTACTTAGCCAGCTCCCACAGCGCAGCCACTGCTGCTCTTGGAGATCGTCTCCAGACTCTGCGGTGTCTCATCTGAGTGGGAAGTTTCTCCTCGGTCAAGGCTTTCTTTAGTTTGGAAAGGCATGAACAAAAAAAAGAGAAATGCTGCACTTTTGGTGACTGGGCTGGAGCTACGGATGGGGTTTTGCCAACAGTGACTGGAAAATGGCCCACGTGAGCGTCATCTGAACTCCAAAAGGCTTCTTCACTTGGAAACATTTCTGGCCCTCAAACTCCTTGTGGAGGGCTATGATTCTTCACGGAACGCCCTTCCCTGTGCCATTTCTGTGACTGTCCTAGTGCAGATCATAGATACAAAGAATGACCCAGGCTGGAAGGGACCTTAGAGATCATTTAATCCAACCTCCCTGTCATGGGCAGGGACGCCTCTCAACTACATCAGGCAACACATGAGGACCCAACGGGGATCAAACCTGTGATCTTGGTGTTATCAGCACCACGCTCAACCGAGTGAGCCAACCGGCCCCCTTTGCCGGCAGCAGTGGGGAGTGACGTATAATCAGCTCAAAAGAGCCACATGAAAATCCAGCCATGTAGAGTCTGTCAATAAAAGGTTCATTACTTGACTTAATTCTTCACCTGTGTCTTCAATCTCCATCAGGGATGAAACCAGCAGGAGACTGCTCCCACACCACAAAGAACAAGCTCTGACTGGCCACCCAGTCTGACGTGCATGCACTCCCCAAATCTTTAAGCATATTCACTTATTAACAGAGAACAAAATATTTCAAAGAAGAAGGTGGAATGCTAAGAGTCTTCCCTTCTTCACCATAAAAATTTAATCACAAGCAATTTCACTCATTCTCCTTGCTGAAAATACACCAAAAAGCCTCCCGGCTTGAGAAGGGTAAGGAACTCTGGGCATCCAGGAGGATCAGGTGAGGTTGCGTAGTAAAGACATTCAATGCAATTTCAAGCTTTGAGCTCAGCTTGACAAGACAGAATTTCCATGTGGTTCTTTGCATTGTGATCACTGTGGGTTACACAGCAGTGGAAAGTCAACACCAGCATCAATGGTGTCTTGACAAATCTGCCCAGCTTTTTGCCTCTAAGTTCTGAGTAAGGGACGGTGGTTCATTGTGCAGAAGTCCTTGTGTATGAGTGATGATCACGGAAATCCCCTGTTGCCCATTTTGACGTGCCTTTAAACTACAGCCTTGACACTTAAGAATAAGGTGTCCTCTCCTGCTCGCAGTGAAAATGTTGGCATTTCAGACTGGCTGTTGATGTCAATGGAAGTTAAATTGCTGCATCTTACTTTGTTGAATGTTTTTTAAGCAGAAAATACATATGTAGGGATATATGCATCCATATACGTGTCTAGAACTACTGCCAAGCTTGAAGAAGTTTTGTAACGTTGCACCAGATAAGGCTGTCAACCATCATTACAGAGCAATAAAGAGTGATAAATAAAAGGGCCCCGCTGAAATACCATCTAGCAGGTAAGATGATGTCTCCCTTAAAGTTTCAGCAAAGTGGCATCTGCAGACACACACACACAGCCTAAGGGTCAGAGAACAGGACAGGCTCACAAGCTCACACGTTCCTACCAGCGTAACCTCATTGGCATTTCACTGATGTCATTTTTCCTAATGCCCAAACTGTATGTATTAAGAATGACTGCAAATTATTAGCTACCAGCGAGCGGGCCTCTTTTTTTCAACACAGAGCTATTCTTAAATGATGTTGCTCTTGAAACTGGTTCATCCTAAGTTGCTGATTAAAACTTTTCGTTAAGAGAAGGCCAGACTTATCAGAAGATGCCGGTTTTCGTCCTTCACAGCACGCGTTATCGCTTTCAGGTGCGTTGCACAGTGTGTGTCATGCGAGCCCCTACTGATCACAGCAGCCTGTTTGTGACGCCTTCATTTTTTTGGTAGTCAGAGGGAGTATCCACAGGCATCTCATCTGGGAAGAGTTTCAACGAATGCTCAAGAGATCCGGTTATGTTCTGGCCATGTGTAATGACTGAGAAGCATTCACTGCCTGGGCTGCTGGCCTCAGTAAATGAAAGGGAAGCAAATGCTGAAATGAAGATAAAGTCGTGTTCTTCGGAAGCAAGGAGGGAAACAGGATTTGATACTTGCTGCAGATACCTTGAGGATTCCAGCTCTCCTAACCCTGAAGGCAAAGGATGGAGGAAAGAAGGGACAGTGGATATTTACAGTCTTACTTCTGAAAGTCTTTGGATACGATCCTTTGCTGATCTGACCTGAGGAGTGGCTTTCATTTATGGAGTTATTCAGAGCCGAGGACCTGTCACACACTGGATGTTCACTGCTTGATACTAGGAAAAGGAAAATGTCTCCAAGTTTTTTTTCTGCCAAGCAACTCAGAGGAAAATCTCTCATTTCCTTCTCACCAAGGAAATACACTCCTCCTGAAATCTCTCCTGCACCCCCTGCTTTCATAGATGATCATTTGACTGATCCCCTGCAGTGAACTGCCACCCCTGATTCACTAATGGGGAGTTTTCTGGCTCAAAAAAGGAGAAAGTGCATCATCTGCCCCAAAACCTGCTGGCACTGCCCAAGCCCCATTCTCTCTTCCAGTGCTCAAAAAGCTGAGGAGGAGCAGAACATGCAGGTCAGACTTGGATGCTGGGAAGAGCCATCAGCACGTGAGAGCTTATGAAAGCTTAGAGTGGGCTGGGCTGAGGTGGGAAAACCAGAACCAGTGGCATCACGTGCTTGAAATAAAAGTATTTAGGCTTTCTGCATTAAGAGGCAGATAACAGATTTGAGCACTTCTATTCCCTGGCAGACAAGGCACGAAATAACTGCAAGGCTTCTGGAAATCCTTGCAGCCTTAACTAGCTGAAAGGGTGACAGGTACGGATTTGTTTTGGCTTGTCCCTCACCTTCACGACGGTTACCATGCCCTCGTTGGTGACGGGGTCTGTCCGGATGGTGAAGTGGCCGGAGGGGTCTCCGCTGATGATGCGGTAGATGGCATTCCAGTTTGGGGAGTGAGGCTGGTCCCGGTCCATCACCGTCAGGTTGGCCACCACAACCTCCACTCTGTTCTCAGGAACTTCTCCTGAATACTGCAAAGAAAAGACAGGAGCGGTCACGGTAGGAGCTTTCTGTTGGTCCTCACTGCTACCTCCCCTCTCCCCTCTACCAGCATGCTGACCGGGTAACCAGTCCCATGAAGAGGACCACAGAATTATACCTCATGAGCAATGTAACCCTTCCTCACTTCTGGTTTTCCTATTTTTTTTCTTCGAATATTTTTCCAAACCTTTCAAAGCCCAGTTTCACCTCTCAGCCCAAAGAAGAACAAATCTGCCAACCCCTAGCCGCTGCCCAAGCTTCAGCTAATGCTCTAAGTAAACAAAAAATGTTCTCAATATTCTTGTTCAGTTACAGAAATCAAAGAGTTAATTGTCAACAGCAGGTAAAACCAGCAGACTAAGATGTGCATTTTTTAGAATGACTGCGTCCCTTTAACCTGAGATATATTGCCTCACTCAGGTTTCAGTGATGGCATTTTATTGCTTCTTCAGTGATTTTACTTCACTTTCTTTCTTTCTTGCCCTTGACTTGATTTTGTCTCGTTATTTAAAGTCTTTCTTGTGATTTTGCCACAGCCTTTCCTGGTGCTTAATTCTCTCACTTAGCACTGATTTTCATGGACTATGTCCCATTCAGTGATATCCTGATGCATTAGCTGCATTCTTTTCTGCTTTCCAGCCCTCGATCTATCATACGGTTGGTCAGGCATCCTGGTCTGTGAATGCTTCCAGTGTTTGGGGCTCAAAAGCTGTCGGTAAGACACACTCCCAAATTTTCAGCTGTTCTCATCTCTCAGCATTGCCTATTAGCAGCACTCACAAATCAACACTCTGACTGACATATGGCAAATTAAACACTGGGGAAACGATGTGGACGGCTGGCTCTGAGTCTGCAACTGAAATCCTGGCCCCAAACTGCAGGAGCTGAGCACTTCTGAAAATCTGGCCTTTGGTGTGCCCAAATGCCAGGTTTTGTAAAGGATAATAAATCATTTCTTCGTTAGCACAAGAGTCCCCTTCCACTTCTAACCCATACCCATCCACTGAAGTCTTTCACTTATATGTGCTTATATATATTTTTTCCATCACTGACATGAAAAATATTCAATCTGCCTTATGTTAAAGTAAATTTAAATTTGCCCTTTAGAGGTACCCTGAATGGCGTCTTTTCCTCTTTGTTGTCAGGCACCTGACCTAAACAAGTTTTCATTAGTGAATGCAGATGGCATCTTTTTCCAGCCCTGCTGAGTGGTGGGGAAGAACAGTGGGAAGCTGTGGGATAGTTCCAACACATGCCACAGCTCTTCTTTTCTCTTCATTTCCCACGATTTGACTCATTTTTATTACCCATTCTCTTGCCCTATTTGGAATCTCTGCGGCACACAGCTTAAGCAGAGGAAATATCATATGGAAATTTATCAAAAGCCTCTTGAAAAATCCATTAGATTATGTCATATGTACACTCCTATTATCAACCTTGTCTGAAACCTGCTCAAAAGAACTCAAGGAGATTAGTTAAGCAGGATCTTCTCTTACTAAATCCACACTAGTTATCACCCATTACATTAAATTAACGTTGTATGGCATGCCAGCAGTGACAAGCTGATGAGCCCCCAGCCTCTTTCAGGAAGCCGCTGCACTGCTAACATCAAGGTATCGTGCTGTCATTTCAAAGGAGTTAAGTGCTTTGTGCAGCCATCTCAAAGCTTTGACCTAGGACCAGTTTTTCGCCCCTTACGACCAGGCTTATGCCTTGCAGAACTAAACAGAATTAACTCATCGTGAGCAAGCCACTGGCTGCAGTTAAGACATTTAAGAGGGCTGGTCCTACAGGTTCCTGAAGACCTTTAGCAGGTGTTGCCAATGAGTTCGGGCTACATGGAAAGAATCCCACACAACCACCAACAGATTTTACAGCAGCTTCTGTAAAAGCCATCACAACATGTGTTTTCAGCCTGCAGTGACAAAAGTTTACTACAAGACATTTTAAAAAAAAAATCAGGTATATTACAAATTATAAATACACAAGTGCATCTCACTATAAAGCCTGGAGGAAGATCGCAACAGTCTATAAAGCTTTTCCATCAGGGTAAACGCCCCAACGCTTGGCAAATACTGATCAAACCAGGAATTCATGCAGTTGTTAATATCTATTAAGTATATTTAGGGAATGGTCAATCATACGTAGCACTGAGGATGGGTATTGTCTATTACGCTTATAAAGCCAAATATTTTTCTGTTGAGAACAGAGTACCTCCGCTACAATCGAAGTAGCCATCCAAAGCTACTCAGATTAAGAAGCAGATCTTGGAGAGATGTACCACGAAGACAGAACAATTTTCATCAGCTACAGATGAGCTGCTACTGGGAATCCAAACCAGAGCCTGTCTCTCCTTCTAACACTCCCCCACTATCATTATCATAAGTAAATGCTGTAATAGGTATTGTCCACAATTGTCTTTACCTTTAATAAAATTAAGTAATGACATTAAATTACATCTGCTAAAGGAAGGATGGCAGATCAAAGCTACCCACACTTTTTTAACGTCATTCCCTCCCTACCTTGGAGTAATTTAGGGTAATGAACAATGCCATCTTTCACTAGGCTGCTTTCCAGCATTCCCTGTGCTGTAAGCTCTCTTTCATAATATTACAATTGATTTTCAAATAAAGACAAGCATATCTATTCAAACAAGGTAAAACAATGGGCAACGGAGAAGCTGCTGGAGTAAACACAAGACTGATAAAGCAGCACTTGACCTATACTTGTAGCATTTACTCATACTCCCCCGTATTTCATTTAGCTTCACTTTCAATTGTTGCATTTGAAGTCCTTAATTTCCAGAGTGCCTTTTATAAGACCATTCACAAGGATTTCTATGGCTGATTGTTACACACTCAGCTTCCCTTCTCAGATAAGGTTTTGTTCTGAACTTGGCATGTTCTTAAATCCTTAAATTCCGCAGGGTGTTTTTTCTTCTCCTCCCATAAAAGCCTGTGCTGGCCAAAGTCCTTCTCTCGTTTCTCTGCAGCTGGTCTTGCTGAAAAGGCAGAGTCTAGTTGGAGGTCTGTGTCTAGCTGGGTCCCTCAGGGGTCAGTGCTCGGGCCGGTGCTTTTTAATATATTCATCAATGACCTGGATGAGGGATTAGAGAGTGTTGTCAGCAAGTTTGCTGATGACATGAAACTGGGAGGAGTGCATGACACACCAGAAGGCTGTGCTGCCATTCAGAGAGACCTAGACAGGCTGGAGGGCTGGGCGGGGAGAAATCTTATGAAGTTCAACAAGGGCAAGTGTAGAGTTTTGCACCTGGGGAAGAATAACCCCATGTGCCAGCACAGGTTGGGGACTGCCCTGCTGGAGAGCAGCGCAGGAGAAAGGGACCTGGGGGTTCTAGTGGACAGCAGGATGGCCATGAGACAGCACTGTGCCCTTGTGGCCAAGAAGGCCAATGGCATCCTGGGGTGTATTAGAAGGGGAGTAGCAAGTAGGTCAAGAGAGGTCCTCCTGCCCCTCTACTCTGCCCTGGTAAGGCCGCATCTGGAATATTGTGTCCAGTTCTGGGCCCCTCAGTTCAAGAAGGACAGGGAACTGCTGGAGAGAGTCCAGTGCAGCCACAAAGATGATGAAGGGAGTGGAACATCTCCCTGATGAGGAAAGGCTGAAGGAGCTGGGTCTCTTCAGCTTGGAGAAGAGGAGGCTGAGGGGTGACCTCATTCATGTTTATAAATATGTCAAGGGGAAGTGTCAGGAGGACGGTGCCAGGCTCTTTTCAGCGGCGTCCATTGACAGGACTAGGGGCAATGGGTGCAAGTTGGAACATAGGAGGTTCCATAAAAATATGAGAAAAAACTTTTTCACAGTGAGGGTGACAGAGCCCTGGCCCAGGCTGCCCAGGGAGGTTGTGGAGTTGCCTTCTCTGGAGACATTCAAGACCTGCCTGGACGCGTTCCTGTGCGCTCTGCTGTAGGTGGTCCTGCTCTGGCAGGGGGGTTGGACTAGATGATCTTTGAGGTCCCTTCCAACCTCTAACACTCTGTGACTCTGTGTAATTCGTTCTGATTTTCAGGTTGCATCAGATTATCCCAAAAATTAGTCAATCCCAGAGTTTGTCTTTCGTCTCACTCGGTACTTGACAGCATATAAACATGCAGACAAATATCACTCCGGAGAAGAAAGGGATTGATGTGGGGGGGGACAAATGATGAATTCACACGATGACTTGACCTGGTGCAATAAATCTGGAGGCTGGGTAGTGAAGCCACGCACAGCAGAGTAAAACCAATTAGCTCACTCCAGCCACTCCTAGGGAGGTGTGGAATTGAGATGGATGAACACAAAGATAATTATTCAGGCTTGCTTCTAAAGGGAGCTTCTTTTTTTTCCAATGTTCTTACTTTTTTCTAGCTGGTTTTGCTAAAAAAGCTGCGGAAGTAATGTCTTGTTCACCTGAATGTCTGCAGAAAGGATTTTTGCGTTGTCTCCAAGATTTGCTAATGATGATGCAACATTTGTTACAGGCAAGGGTTTATGACAGCTCGGCTGCCTAGAGTTTTTACAACCTATAGCTATGGATAAATGTAGAAGAATGAGCATCTCAGTCTTCTTATTAGACTCTAAGCCCTTCCCCTGACAGCTCTGACTGCCTCAAAGTGCTGTGTCTTCTCTCAAGGTTCCTTCAGTCAAAAGAAGCTGAGAGGAGAGCGAATGAGCTCATGTCTGCACGTGGTGGGGCTGTCCCTCCCCTCACTGCCTCCGGGCCATCCCGTTTTGGCAGCAAACAAACACAACGTGCAGCCGGGGAACCCAGGACACAAGGGTTGCGTTTGCCCACGCAAACCGTGGGAGCAAGCACTCAGCCTGGACACCAACGCACAGCTCCTCCACGCTCCTCCCTACCCAGAACTGGCAGCCGAGCCAACTGTTTACCTTTTCTGCACGATATTTAACCAAGACACTTGAATAGAAGGCAAATTAATAAACAACTGTGGTCTGGTTGCAGCAATCTGTGTAAAACTGGAAGGGGGATGAAAAAAAAAGAAAATCTCCTAATGAATCATTAATTCTGATGTGCCTGCCCAGCTGCAGTGCAGGAACAAGCAAATGCCATCCTAACTGATTGCTTCTTATTCCATCTTTATAGGCCTGTGTTTCTTATTGTGGGGGTTGAATAAGCCCAGAGGTGTAAAAAACCTCTAGATTGTACTCCGTGTATCTGCCAACTTGATATTTAGATCAATAATCCTCTTTTTTTTTTTTCCCCCTACTCCTACTACCGGTAATTTAGCTTTCCTTCCTAGCAGCCTAATTGCTGTTTTCTTAAGCCTTACTATCAATTCTCTGACCTTTAATTTCCAATATTGTTTGCTGCATGGTTGGCTGTACCAGGTCTGCAATTTATCCCACCCCCTCTACCCCCGTATGGGTCAGACTTGGTTTCTGCGACTGCCAAACGGTGACCTCCAGGTCCTCTCTCCAGCACCGCTGTTGCGCAGCAGAGACCGCAAGCTCGTTCGAATGCCCCCTCAAATCTCCATGAAGTCAACCATACCTTGCAGATCAGATTTTGAGATGCTTGCTTCTAAATCACGTTCTATTAAAGAATGACTCGGTCTGGTGTGACCACCTTTGAATTACTGATCTTCCCACTTTTTCCTGCAACCCTGCTCTGCGTTGCTTCCGCCCAGTAACCCCTGCGGAAACCACTTGGTCATTGGATTTTCAGGCTTCACACCCACAACATCCCCTGCTTCAAGTTCACGTTCACTTGGACCTGCTCCACAGTCCCTCCACGGATGCGTACCATCCCTCAGACTAGCTACATGCCATGTGGCAAATGCTTCCCAAAACGTTATCTATAGAGCCCAACGCGCTCTTGCCAGCCCGCAGTTTTGCTCCGCTGCTACAAGGTCCAGCTGTCACGGTGCTCATTCAGAACTGAATTGCTGGGGCTGCAGGGACCAGCTCGACGTGGTCGGGCAGGAGTCAGCCTTGCCCAGCCGAGCGGAGGGAAGTGCATTTTAAAGGATGCTTCAGAAGTTCTGCCTTCAGCTTCAGCGGTTTGTGCTGTTAAAAAGCCTCACCTGCCTGCAAAGAGGGTCTCACAGTTTTCTACGCGTGGTGCGGTGAAGCCAAATCGTCCGTCCGCTTGGTTATTGGGAGTTTCTGCAAGGAGCGACGTTCAGCGCAATCTCAGCGCGCTGGTTTCCCTTCTGTGAGATGAATTTGAAAAACGAAAGCGAGCCCTAAGCTTTTACACTTCTGAGGCTGATCTTGTGATGGGGAGGAAGGCACCCTCCACCGCGGTCCTGCAGCTGACGGCAGACATTGGCTTTACGCTTTGTCTTTACTGGTGTTATTTTTTCAAAACGACAAGGAATGCCTAGTTTTGGATTAAATTACAAGATTTACTCTTTGACTACAAAGACAAAGCAGGAGCAGAGGAGAAGAAAGCAATACCCTTCCTTTCAGAAGCAGCAGAATAAAACCCTCTCATTTCAGACTCTCTAGTGTGAGGAATGAATGTGCTGGTCTCACTTTCACCTTGGTTCAAAGACTCTTAGAGTACTTGCCAAGAGTTCAGAGACAAGAGCTCGTAATAGTAAAAGGATATTAAAAAAAAAAAAAAAGAAGTTTGCATGTCTGGCAGTGAGCACTAATTTTTTTTCCATATTAGATGTTACATTCTTGTGACAGTATGAAAAGATGCCACAGAAATGCTGACACGGGACACTATCCTGCTGCAAGACAACCATTTCCAGATAAATGTATCTTATGAAACGAGGTTCAAATTTTGCATAGAAATTTAGATATTTTATAAAAATGCACTACAACACAAAGGAGCTTTTTACAACATTCATATGAAAGGTTTAAAAAGAGATTAAAATTATGTCCTTGGAAAGGCATATAGCCTTGTTAAGAAAAAAAAAAAAATTCTACATTAACCCCGTGTAGGAAAGTTGTACTTTATCTGTGTTTCAAAGGCTATAAAGAACGACTTTAATCAACCTACTTGACTTTGGGGACTTGCACATCTCACTGAAACGCGTGAAATCCGGCATAGTGTGGTTTCCAGAACACAAAAGCCTTTAATCTGTAACCCGGCACTCTTGTACATTCAAATCCTGATACTATCTCCTTGTTAGGAACTAAAATTGTGAATTTATCCAAAATGGGATCTCATCTCGTCTAAATGATGTAGCCTTTGCAACAGTGACCTTTAACAATGGTTATACTCAACAATAAAAGATTTTATGTCAGCAGCCAGTGGAAACAGTGTATGTTAAAATTCTGATCTGATAGCACAGCCTTTTATTTTCCGGTTTTAGACAAGAATCCTTTGAACATTTCATTTGCTCTCTTGTCTAACATACCTTTGTTTCTTGCCTACAGAATGAACAGCGGGAAAAGGTAGCTGATACCTTTCTGTAGACTATTTGATTGTCAGGTGTAATTAGTAATGCTATCTTTCAAATGGAAGCATAGATTTTAAAACAGCTGGAACTGCCTACAAAGCCTCAGTCTTAAAAAAAATTTTTTTTATATACATACATTTATATAATAGAACTTTTTTTTTGCACAGATACATCAGCCCTATGCTTCCCTTCAGCTGCAAAACTAAAGGCTGAGAGATTGCCTGTGTCTCCCGAGGCAGCTGGACAAGCGGGGCTGAAGCTGCATCCTGCCCTCCGCTGCCCAGGAACAACATTAACTCACGTGTTACTTGATAAATCTATTCGGTCAGCCTAGATTAATGCATCAATCTTGCCCCTGCATTGCCACACAGCCCTGTGATTCCCTGCTGAGATGGAAGAGCTCCCGGACGGGACGACTGGCAGAGATGCGGGCGCTGGGGCTGAGCTGGACCATCAATCCAGCTCTGCCCCACCTTGGCTTCAACTCAGGAACCAGAACAGGTCTGTACAGCTGGGGAAAAACAGGCCAAAAGAACAACCATTTGTGAAGATTCACTGTCTTGAGGGCCAACAGCGGTTCAATACACCGACCTTCCTGAACCGCATCATTCAACCTTATTCTCTAAAACAACCATCTCCCTTAAAAGAGGGTGAAACTCATGCATTTGTTGCAATGGCAAGTCTCAAATTTCCTTCTCCTTCTTCAAATTGCAAAGCAGCAAATAACTGCGCCGTTTTGAACAGAACTTTGGAAGTTTTTCCTCCAAAGTTTTGCTTTGGAGTTCAGCTCCTAAGCGAGCAAAACGTGCTCCACAGGTCAGACTCTGTACTTCAGCAAACGTATATAGAAGAGGATGTTTCAATTCAGGCACCTGTAATAGCTTCAAAAAGAAGAGCTTTAAGCTGGTAAGTCTGGTTTAGGATACTCTTATTAACTGCCCACCCCTCATAATGAGCTTGTAATTTTTTTTTTTTTTTCCCCCAGATTTTTAAGGCACATAAAAGCTGTTCATGTGCCTTTGGGATCTGAAGACAGATATTTGGGAAAAGGAAGAATGTAAGAGTACTGAGACAGAATTTTTTATGTACACCGTAACCCTGGTACTGAGGTTCTTAACAAGTTTCCTGCATAAAACAGCTCAGCCAGCCTGCATGCTGACTCCAGCTCAAACCAGCTCTGCCCTGCAATGGCAATCTCTGTTGTTCCCGGATTAGTCTCAGAATTAGCGCACACGGGGATTTTTTTTTAACGACTATATTCAAGCACCACAACTGGATGCTGGAAAACCCACAAGTCTCGTCCTAAACAGGTTCCTGACTGGACACAGCATGTAGGAGAAAGGCACTGAGCATATGTTTTATCCTAAAAGTGCTCCTAGGGTAGTTTAAAGACCTGATTTTTCTGAGCTGATGCCACGATGCCTGATTTTTTACACCCTTACTGCTGCATAAAACATAAAGGCAACACCTTACATCCCTGGGGAGACCTGTGTGTCCCTCCGCTTCCCTGGTCTGTGGTTCTGCTGGGCAGGGATGAGGAGCCCCTCCTGTTTGCAGACAAACCCCAAAGTTCAGCTGCAGGATTGCCCCGAAGCAAGCAGAGCCCTTCTGAGCTCACCTTTGGATGGAATCCCTAAAAATCATGGAATAGTTTGGGTCAGAAGGGGCTGTTTGAAGGTCATCTGGTCCAGCCCCCTGCAATGACGAGGGGTAACTTCAACTAGATCAAAATCTGGCATTACAGCAAAAACACATGCCCGGCTGCTTACAGTAATCCAGAGCACAGAACGGAGACTAAATTAAATGCTGTGTAATTCATCAGACTTGCCACGAGAAAGAGGCTTCTCACCGAAAATTTGTTTACACCGTGGAAGTGAAAGCGCACGTCGTAGAGAAGAGAAAGGCAGTGAGAAACGATACTGGGTCAGAGAAAAGAGGGAGGTCACTGCATACTTGTAAATTTAGGAAGGAAAACGTTATTTCACCTCTGTTATTTTTTTTGGCAATTAAAACACCTCATTGCACTAAACTGAATGGTTTAAAAAACTCTACTGTGTTAAAAAAAAAACAAACTATCCGAAACTTTTAAACTGTCCTCTCTAATTTTAACTCCGGCTGTTCTCTGTGTTCTGACCCTTTCTTCTACAACTGGGAAGCTTGAAGACATCCTGGACAGTTACAAATATTTGATAAGAGAAAACTCACAGCACTACCAAATCCCTTGCTAAATCTCTTTTTTTTTTTTTTCCCCTCCCCAGGATGTCACTGAAGATTTTGTAAGTGAAATGTGCTTAATGAAATTCCAGATATATATCCTCTTAAAATGACATCTCTTGGAACCAACTGTTTTTAAGGCACCAGAATATTGGAGAAATAAAAATCTGCCGACCCAGGGAAGTTAGCCAGCTTCAGAAGGGGATTTATTTCAGTGCCTTGCAATAATAGAGTTACAAAATGTATTTAAATTCCTCAGCCTCGCATCAGTGCCCGAGATCCTGTGTACTTTTAAGATAATGAAATAAATTCACCACAAACGGGCGTGTGCCTGGAACATCTGGCAGATGTGGAGACGTACCTGCCAGGGCTGTGTGGACATTCTGCCTAACCAGGGACTTGGATTTCTACTTTCAGGCAACTGAATTGGGCCCTCCAAGGCCAGGTCTGGGCTCAGGAACAAAGTTAGGATATTTAATATATATCCAAAAGCAGAAAAAGTCATACAAGCTGGAAGAAACCATACAAATTTGAGAGAAATGCTAGACAAATTTGAGATAAATGTCAGACAAGAAACACCGGTGTGGGTATGCACAGGAGATAAAGGAGAATTAATGTCTGATTTCTCCTTGAAATTTTAGCTTGACCAACACAACAAAGACGACAGGAATGGTGTCCAATCTACACACCTTTCAGGTGGTGGAGACCATGGTGGTTTCCATCACCATATGTCACAGAGTAAAGGTATTTCTTCAGTAGACATTTCATTTGACTACGGAGCCCTTTGCCAGGGATACCTCGCTGCTCACGTGCGCCCTGGCACCTCTTTCTCACTGGACAATTCCTCCACAGCACTACAGAAGGCACGGTGTGGGGATGTGGTGTACAGCTTTTCCCTTTGGATCATCCCCTACAAGTTAAATGGGGAAGGAGAAACAAGACATGGCACCAGGAGATCTGTCACTGCCAGATGCAAACAAAATGGATCCCGACAAAGGGGTTACGGCAAGCGATAGCTGAAAGGTGTACAGATGTCAGTGTACAGATCCTGCCTGTGTTTTGGTAATATTAACTCGACTGCATAAGCCAGCAGGCTAGAAAATCAAACGCTGAAACAAATCACTACACCCCACTGTGATGGTGATGACGGACACGCACGTGCTGTTCCGCCCCGCTAACACCAGCTACCTACGAGCTCCGTAAGGAAAGGAGAGCGTCGTGCTGCCCGGTGCAGGTGGGCAGGTAGGTATGGGGTGCGCAGGCACGGAGGTTGTGCTGCTCCTCCTGGATTTCAGCCGCTTCCGTGCCCAGAAGCGGAACATGAGCAGCATCGAGGGCTCGACGTCCCCCGCGGTGCTGCAGATCTAATTGGCTGAGATTGCACTCTCCAGCACCGAGAGAGGAGGTTGTACTGCTCTTGATTTTACACCAAGCAGTACACGTGTCCAATCTGAGAGAGACCAATAGAGTATTTTTTTTCATAGTCCCTTTTCTTTTTCTGGGGGGGTGTGGGGGGTGACAGGAAATTGAAATCTGTAATGAAACTATTGTTCCCATTTTTTAAATCACTGGTCTTTGGCAATTTTAAACTCCGAGGTCTGAAAAATTCATTACTACTAACTTCCATCAAGGGTGTTCCTGAAACCAAAATTACTTAATCAACTCAATTTAGCTTCTTGTGTAGACCTAATTCAGAAAAACTTTATCTTCTTGAATTGTTATTGCAATTAATTTCCCCCCCTTCTTTTTCTGCAGCAGACGACATTTCAGTAATTAGATATTTTATAAAAATGAGTTATTCATTCAGGGTAGCTTCACTTTTATATTTGATTAATCATATTACCACTGAGGTCTGGGTTTTTGTCTCCAAGGAAAGTTTAATGACCTCATTTTAATCCTTCTTTTAACCACCAGGCAGGTATCAATGAAGAGAAATAAAATTATCTTCTTTTTTCTTTTTCTCTTTTTTTTTTCTTCCCAATCTCAAGATTATATTTGATGTTTTTTTTCTGTGTGAGTGACCCATTTACAAGGAAGAATCTAGTTGATTCCAATTACGTTCAGGACAGAACTGGCCTAAACAGAGCCTTGAACTGTGCCTCAATAACTAATGCTCAGCGCAATGGAGAGGAACCAGAACTGCTTCACCAAAGAGCAGTTGGTTTAAAGCACTGTACATGATTAATTTGGTGATAATTTGAAAATGAATGTACTGAAAGGAAATAAACAAAACAAAAGCCACTGTAAATTTAGGTTTTGATTAATGGGGTCTATTAGTAAGAGACTTCTATCAAGGAGACCACATTTTTCTATATTAATGCATGTATACCCACACAATGTAGTGGAATAATTAATATAAACCACAATTTATCTGGTAGTGGAGACCAAGATGTTATTGATGACTGTTTGCCTTATATCACTATCTATCTATGCTCTGAATCTAGCTACACGCATATCTGTATTTGTGTATGGTACACACACATCTTTGTATCTACGTATCCATCTTGCAGATTACACTAAGCAATCTCAAAGGTTTTTCATCCTCCCTGCCATACGCTACACTGGCGCAAAGACTGAGCAGAAATCACAGAAGGGGCTGATGTTCTTTTTAAGACACGAGGAATTATTGTTTTCTCGTAAGCTGAGAAATATCTTTCATTTTAGATGAAAGAGGTGATAAAATAAAGAGCAAAAGTTGAGTATTCACAAGAGAGTACGAAGCGTGCCTTGTTTGCCATTGCACTCAAATGGCCCCCAGTGCTTAAATAGGCTGTGCCTGGGAGGAGCCGCCCTGCTCGCCAAAAAATCCGCACCCCCAGTCGGGGATCCTGCTCGTACCTTGTCACCATCAGAACTAGGCAGGCTTCACATTTCCTAAGCTCTGCTGTTCAGGTTTGGCAGTTGGGTCGGGATCCATACCCAAAGGTCGGTTTGATTCAAAAGGCAGGGCAAGGTGTAAATGATTTCCATTGAGACATAAATAATTTCCTAACGGCGGCTAACCTGCGTGTCTGCAGCAGCAAAGGCCCTGATATTGGTGTGCCAAGTCCCAGGCAAGGCTGAGACAAGGATGGGAAGAAATAATATAATTTCTGCTTGTGCTCTCTCTGTTACTGCTACCTCTTAACCTAACAGCCTTAGTCTAATTCATTGTCCATGACAAAGGTTTTCATCAGGACCTGAAGTGAGAGGTAGAAAGCCCATTTCAATTTATAAACACCAAGTTCTTATCCAGGAAAACTAAACTGATTTGTAGTTTTTAAGACTTCAGCGACTAGATACTTAAGTGAAACGCAAACAGAATTAGGTAGATGCTCATGTACCCAAATGCTACTAGGCACATTCAATTCACTTGAATATAATAATTTATTTCAGTTAGACGATGACAGCTCTGTAACAGCCCAAGCTTCACTGTGCAGTTCGACTGAGCTTCGTTTTGATTGGAAAATTGCAAGCAAACACGGTCACCTGGGATCTTCCCTGAAAGCACAATTGATTTTTAACGATAAAGCCTGTCTGCAGGACTGTACAGAACTCCCGAGTTTGTTTTCAGCTGTTAAACAACGCAGTCCTGTAAATTTTCTCACCATGATATTAGGTCTTTCCCCTTGCCATCTGCGACCTGCGCTGTTCAGTTTGATTTCTGCCTCTTGCAACAACTGCCTCTCAATTATGCCACGGGCATAATTTGGATGATTTTACAATACGGTGGCATCCAGGCTAATCTATATTCAAGTGCCATTGCAGACTTTCTGAACGGCACAGGTGTAGTGATGGGGTCTGTGAGGTCTGAATTGGCAACTACATACACAGCTTTAGTCTATACGCTATGAAATGAGGTACCTGGTGCTCAGGATTCAAGCCCTTGATCTCTTCCACATCTGGATACCTGCCCAGGTCCTGGGAGATAGTTAGCTACCCACTTCCACTGGTTTCTCCTCAATCAGTGTGGTAAGACCTGTCTCAGCAAATGCCCTGGTCCATTTTTCTGCCTGCAGGAAAACCCACCGAAAAGGGGTCCTCCCTTCACAGTGTTAGATTCATTTGCAAAACACGAGCATACACGTAAGAGGCATTTCTCATAATGCTTCCATGTACTGAATGTTTCCAAACACGTCTGGCTATAAACGTGCTTTGGAAACCCCAAACCGCTGGCAGGCTGACTTGGTTTCCGATTTTGGTTCCCTCCCATCATTCCATATTGTTTCACTAAACCAGACCTATTTACAACTTTGCATGGCAGTCACTGGGAAGTCGGTGTCTTTCAGCCTGAAGGAAAAGCTGGGGGCTTTCTCTGCTAATTTGCTATTTTTGAACTCGCCGTTAAAAACCAGAGCTCAGCAGAATTCAGCTCAGGGGACTAGAGAACAGGTGAAGCATTCACCCCAACCTTTGCCTCTTGTAAAAAAAAAAAAAAAGTCACATTTTTACAGCTCACACCAGCTATTTCTGCAGCTCTGCGCAGCGTTGCTCGTGCACTGGTGGATGCACAGCTATATTTTGTCCTCAAAACAGCATTAACATGAGAACAAATGCACACAGAAACAAGGAATAATTTTGGCTTATGCTTGTTAGCTTTTCCAGATTTTTGGCAAGTTCACAGAGCAGGAGGACTAAGCAAGCGCTACGCCACGGCTGTGAAAAAGGCAAATGTGATCCGAGCAAATATTAGTGCTCTTGTTTGAGACACTGAAAAAATCTCATCTGGATTACTATATATACAAATTGGGTCAGAAATTGAGCAGAGCCTGGAGCAGAGCAGGGTTACAAGAAAACTAGAGGAATGGAAAGCTGTAACATCAGAAGGGGCTGGAGGGGCTTGGCTTGTTCAGCTTCACAAAATAATGTGCACTAGTATATTAGGGTGGAGATGGGAGAGAAAATGGGAAAGGAAAAATTAAAATGGGAGAAGAACTATTTACGGTAAAGGACAATGTGTGGCAGTGATGCACAGAGAGTCTGCTTCACTTCAAATTTCAGAGCACTTCTCGCAATGGGCTCATTAGCCCATTTTCCTTAGGAACCAGAACACTTGCCCAGAGAAAGGGCAGGCATTTTTGGCAGCACAGTGCCAATACCAAAAAGCCCTTTTAACTTGGGTCTTTCTCTGCGTCACAATGCCCATGAAACGTCAAGCTCTTCACCCTGCAGGTTTCCTTGCTCACCAATACATCCCAGTACCAGCCAGGTTACTAACCCAGCGTTACTGTAGCAGTCAGAGACGACTCCGATCCAACACTATTAATTGAACAGCCCAGCTGAAAACTGGCAAAAACTGCATTTTCTGATGTACTTGCAACAAATACTTGCTCCTCCACTGATTACCCAAATCCACTTTGTAACTAGATCAATCTCACCCGGCAACATAACCCCTTCTGACACAGTATGAGCACCTCTGCAGGCACAGGGCTACCCTGTACCAGCTACGCTGCTTCCAGTTCTGAGCCAGCCTCGGAGCAGACTGCCTTTCCCAAGCCAGAAAGTCACCACAGCCTGGATCCTGCCAGCTGGAAAGTGTCCACCCACGCCCGATAGCCCGATCCTAAACCTTCAGAGCTGATCCTAACGAGAGTCAGTGCCAAGATTAGCCAGCGAGGCAGGGAAGGGGATGTGGTCCTAGAGCTGCCTCTTTAAAACATGCTGGATTCAGCCTCAGAAGAGGAGATTCTCAAAGCAGTGCCAAAGGGCAAATTTTAAAGTAGCTTTAAATAAGACCTCCTAAGGCTCAGGAGCTTAAAGAACTTGAATAGCCCAGTTTCCTTTTTTTTTTTATTTTATTTTTTATTTTTTAAAGGAGAGGTTGATTGCCAGACAGGTTTTCCCAAGAATCCACAAGCTCAACTAATCACGAGCACTCCAGCCCTATGAAATAATATTTCCCTTACACGGGCTACTATAAAAACAAGTTCTGCACAGTAGGCAAATTTAAAATAACTTTTAATTAACATTTAAGACACAGAAGTCTGATCATGCAAATTCATCTGCGTCTCCTCTCTCCGCCTGATTGTTCCTGATTGAATATGATAAAAATAGACTTTGTATGAGTCAAGTGTAGGCATGGATTTCTTTAGATTCTCCTCCCCTCTGATTATGCATTCCCTTAGATAAAGTGGAAACCCTTGGATGGCTATTAACGGTATCATGGGTCAGACTGGAAAGGGCATCCTCCCTGATAGGAGTTAAAGATTTCACTTGAATTAAAGGCATTCCTTCTGCGAGCAAAAAAAGATGCCTCCACCTCGCATAAAATCTCACCTGAGACTATCCAGCATTGTTCTGTCTTGGCTGACTTTTAATCTCCGAAATACGGACACTGATTTCAGAGCACCTCCCCTGTATCTGAGGGGAGCACCTGGACAGAGGCTCAGCTACAGATCTGTATTAATACAGAAGAAAAAATGCAACCCGCCTGCACACGAGAGATAAATATTTGAAGGGAGGCTGAGGAATTTCCACATAATTAAGACATGTCAGAGGACATGACCCTGTTATGAGTAACAGGGACTCGGGATAACGGCAGGCACGCTGATACCAGTACCTTTATCTTGTAACAGTAATAGAGCCAGTTTCCCCAGTAAAACTTCCTACAAAGCCTTTGTACCACAGTCCAGTTAAAAAGCCACTATTTTACACTATCGTCTGACTTGGCAGATGCAAAACCCAACCAACCCAGAGCCCTGGGGACGGCATTACCTCTGCTTGCCCCAAACTCCCACCCCTGCTCTGCAGCCGAGGGCAGCATCGCCTCTCTCCATTTATTAGTGCAAGTAACAATGTCACATGAAGAACACAACACAAAGAGCAGGCTGAAGTCCCTTAGCTAGCCAGAGGAGCGTTCCCTGGGTCATGGTCCTGCACTAAATCATTAAAATTGCCCCAAATAGCTGCCTGTGATGTTTATGGTGTTTCAGAGGATGCTCCGCAGATCTGATTGCTTCCCGCGCCGGGGCAGCCTCTCCCTAGACATTTTCTCACTGTTAGTTAGCTGCTCTCTGATGCTTCCCAGCCTGGCCAGACAGCATAGCAGATGAAGAAAATATTCATCATCCCCAAAAAAACAGAGCTGGAAAGGACTAGAGGAGGTCACCTCGTCCTCACGCATGCAGCCCCGGTTGTGACTGTCAGGACTAGTCATGACTCTCGCTGACGGAGACTGGACTTTAGTTCAAAATTATTTCCTCTAGAGACTATGATTTCACCCCCCAAAATTTCAGAATCCTGTGCACGAGAAGGTGGAGCTGCTTGTTCCCCTGTTACTGTGCAGGATCTTCCACTGGCCTTCAGGTGACAAAAACCACTGACCCGCACGTGAGCACGCGGTCCTTCTGCAGCTTTATCAGAGTACCTGCAATTTGGATAGTTAAGGAACTTCCCCGGTATTCTTTATTGCTCTTTGTCTATTTCTCATCCAGCACTACATTTTGATCCCAGCCCATGCAGTATTTTGGAAAGCCACTAACCACCACACCTCGGCAGGTCACCCGCTCCTGGGGACGTGTCATTTGGACCCCTGTATGCCTGTGCCTGAACTCTCAGATGCTTTAAACTTCCAGATGCCTCTTCACCCCTCTGTGCTCAGTTACGGGTGTGACCTGACTTTCTTGACCATCGCAGCGGCTGTTTTCTTCTCCCCAGTCCTGCCGTTCAATTTTACACGGTAACATTAATTCCTGCTGCTGAATACATGAGCTGTGACACCAGCATGGTGCAGTGTCCTCCTGAGCTACATTCTTATCCAGAAACGATTAAGTCTAAAACCGCCCTGGCTGAATGACAGGTAATTTAGGAGCGCTATGGGGTGGGCCTTTGTATGTGTCTACGCTGAATACAGTTGCTTCAGTTCTCTTCGCCTGGCAGCTTTCCAAGAGCCAGCCACAATTTCAGTTTTTCAGCCTATTTTGTTTTTACAACAGCATCTCGATACAGAAGTATTCAGAATAAAAATATACCGTATCTCTCCAAACAGTTCCCAGTCTTAAAAGAGACCATGGGCTTTCTTACCCTCTGAGGAGCCATAGATTTCCTGGAAAGAGATTTCTGCTATTTTTTAGAGGTGTTAAAATGCAGATCAGACTATCTGAGGAGAGCAAGCAGACACATCTCAGTTTTAAAGAGGCTCATCAGCCTGATGCTGTTCTCTCTATCAGTCAGGGGAAAAAAATACACTATACTTTCATGATCACGTGAAATTCATCCTGGCTATACCCATGAGTATATCAAAGATATTTGTTTCCACAGAAGCAGAAAATATTATTGTAGAACACCCTTGGTTTTCAAATCTTTACCAAGTCCCATGTGCTACTGTGTAAAGCCCTTTGGCCCTTGCAAAACTCTTTCTTCAGTGATTGAAATTAGAGAAATAATGGTATACATCAACCCCGCTTAGAGGATGAGCAGTATTTTCTAATCCATTTAACACTATCCTATGGGTAATTCTCTTGAAGGCTTTTAGTCCTTCTAGGTAAAACACACATTAGCTAGACATTAAATACTCTGAATTCACCTGGAAGCAAATTTCCATCATCTCACCTTTCATCAGATCCAGCTCTGGAAAGACATCAAACCACAGCACATCCAGAGGGACGCTGCCTGGCGTGCAGGTGTGACCAACCGTGACACGGCTCATCCTGCTACCCCCGACCTCCCCTCCCAACCTGCAAGGAGCCAAGGACCAGCCAACTTGAGTCATCTGGAGCAACTGTGCTGAAGTGGAGTGGCCACTAGATGTCATTCCTTTTTCACTCAAACCTAGGTTAAGGCAGCATTTACCTGGCAGAACAAGGTCTTCCGCACCCTGACACACACGAGCAAGCTGGGGCACACATTCTGCTGGCGTGAAAAGTCCCAGGGCCCCAGAAACACAACATTCTGGCACTGGCCACTACGAAATTTTCCAAAGAGAACCACCCGATGCCAGCAGGAGAAAGGACCACACAACCCAAGACTTGCATCAGAATTTTCTGGCTCTTCACAACTGCATGGATCATACGTAAGGAGATATTTATTGACCAACTTACAATACAAATGGTGCATTCACTACGACAGGCACAAGCTCAGGTGCTGCTAGACTTTCTGTATTTTTCAAGATTTGCCATCAGTTTAAAATACATCATTGACTCCTCCTTGCTGACCCTCATATAAATAGAGGAGTGGATACACAATGATTTCGCATTTATTAGCATGCAGATCTCCGTACTGCTCTGCGGTTTCTAAAATTACCACGTGTATTTTGGATGCTTTATACCTTTGGATTATGAAGGCTGGAAAGAACCAGACATCATTTCACTTTCCAACTCTTCATTTTTACCTTTACCAGCTCTAAAAATCTGCCATTTGCAATGTCTTTATTTTTTTTTTCCACTTGTCCCCCAATAACAGCAACTTGGAGCACGTGAGAACAGAATAGAGATGCTGTACTAATATAAGAAAGATCTTTAACTAATCAAAATCAGATGTACTGAAGAATGTCTACACATTTACTGCCAGCACACCTGAATACATCTGTTAGAGCTATCAGGGTAATACAAATTTACCAGATATTCTGTTACCATTTAGAGTATTTACTGCTTGCTTGAAATTGTATCCGAGCTACTAAACCCCAAATCTCTCTTACTGGTCAGGATTTCAATCATATGTAATAACTCTGATATGTCCACAACCAATTGCTGTGAAACAACTGTATCCTCTTTGGTGCAATCAGACATAGTCGGTTTGCCACATTATTTCAGCTCCTTTAGTACCTCAACAAAATCGGTCGTCCAACAGTTTTGCTGGTTCATGAACCATTCCGCTTTTCCTTTTTCCCTCCCCGAAAGCCTTGGATCCATCTATCAAGTTCCTCCTATGTGCCAAACCAGCTGAGAGAGACGACGGATACAAACACCCGTGAATTACAAACACGTTGTGTGCCCACGCATCGCCGTGCTGATGTATCGACACTTACAGTGCTGGTGGTGAATTCGGGTGGGTTGTCATTCACATCCGTCACTGTAATGATCGCTGTTGCCGTGTTTGAGAGACCATAGTTGAGATTTCCTTCCATATCTGTGGCTTGAACAATGACGATGTACTGCTGAACTTTCTGGGGAAAAAAAAAAAAAAAAAAGAAGATGAGAAACAAAAATGCATCCTGTAAAATGCCCTGGTTTATTTTCCATACACAAGTGCAACCTTTAGGCAGACTAAGAAGTTAACTGGATTCAAATTGTTAGGGAAAGAGACAGAAAAATTTCCATCATTCTTTTGAGGGGATTTTTGCATAGACGGGTGGGTACCACTTGTTTTACCGGAAAATAAAAATCTTATAGGCAAAGTTCCTTGGTTGAAAGACATTTCTATTAATTTTTAAGCTTGGCTAGCAACACCAGTCTTCTGAAAAACAGCAAAAATTTTGTTAATGTATTTTCATTGAAAACATCACTAAGGATTATACCCCCAAAATTGACAGCAGCCCTCCAGCTCATCCTGCTCACACAGTTAGACGCCCACAAAGCATTTCCATACTTAAAATACTCTGTGTTTAAGTTCCTAACACAATCTTGGGAAATAAGGAGAACTTAAGTCCAGTATGAAAAAAAATATTCACTGCAATAAACAAAAATTTGGCAGAACTAATTCAAATTCCAAAGCACTAAAGAGCGAGCCTTACGGAGCCAGCCAGAGAAATCACCCGTTAAAGTTCTCTTAAAAGACGCTGTACGTCAATGCAACTGGCAAATAAACCTGAATAAAATATGAGAGGGCGCCTGATCTTGCACGTGTGCACATCTAGGATGTCTCTTTACTTAGAAATATCTGCCCGCACTGCCAAAAGCCTCCCAATCTTGAAAACTGGCCTCAACGATAAATTTTCATCTGGATCTGCAGAATTTGCTGTTGATGGCTGCCCGTGTCACGCTCAGGGTACACGGAGCACTTCACAGGTGGGCGCAAAAGCAAAGCTTTCTCCTGAAATTTCTCCTTAAATATGGACAAAGCGATGTGCCCAGAGCCAGGGAGGGATCCAGCCCAGATCGATGTGAGTCAGGGCAAAGCTGAACACCACATCCTACTCCTCAAGCTTTAAGGTGTAGTTACAGGCACAAACTGGGACGCAAGGACCAAGAAGCTCTGGCGGCTCATCGGAGAGCCCGAGGGGTGGGAAAACCCAACGGGGGCACAACGTTATGTAGGAAAAGTTCTTTGCAAAGCCAAGGGAAGGATCTGAGCTGGGAGGGGAGACCGGCTTCACATTGCACCACTTTTGCTCCCGGAGCACAGTTTAGGTACTCGAGGGCTGTTCCATTCACCTGCCAACGTTACAAGTGTGTGTAAAACATCTGATGCCCTTTTAAGGTTTAAAGGGCAAGAATTAAGTCGCTTAGGTCTCTCTATTCTCATATAAACATTCTTGACGTGCTGTAATTAGCTTAATATTTTAATTCTTCTGACTTGCTAGAATCACAGACATTTGAATGTTAGTTTTATCTTGATTCCAGGACTTTTAATTGACAGATATTAACCTGCTAAATTGACAAGACGGCACACACAGGGATCCACTAGCACCTTGCAACTGGAATACATTATGGAAATGCACTTTCATTATCTCTTGCTACCTTGCAGAACAGAACATTAGGGAGAAACTATAGTTAGCCCTTGTTTTTCCGCACACAAAAAGTTGCCGTTCATTACACCGTTTGTAAAGCACTGGGTAATTGTAAAGGCTGAAATATCCTTATTAGTGAATGCAGTTTCTCTTCCACATTTAGCTTTTCCTTCCTTATTCCCTCACTTAGAGAGAACTTGAGAGGGTGACAGAAGTATTCCTGACAGGCCAAATACTTGTGAGCCAAATTAGGTCTAAATCACAGAAATGGAGGGGGAGGAAGATAATTTGAAAAAAAAGCGGCAATCGGATTCCACAGAAATTAGAGAAAACGGGTTGGAGGCTCAAGTGAGAGACTCCATTTCAAGAGCACAACTCAGTGGCAAAGCCACCTCTAATGTCCCTCATCGCAGCGAGGCGGGGACACGCGATCCACAGCATGTCTCATATGATGCTGCAGCTGTTGCACGTTATTGTAAAAGCTTCAGCAGTGGGAAAAAAAGAAACACGTTCCTTCCTTTCCGCCAGCCGAGAGGGCAATGAGACAGCCTCCATCGGCACAGGGCGCTTCTTCCCAAACTTGGCATTTTTACTATTTCTCCGCGTTTGCAGACTGAGCCCTTTCCAGGCGTGCCCAGCGGAGTGAGCCGGGCTGGCGCGGCAGCGCGCCTGCAGCGAGGGCACGGCAAAGGCAGCTCCGCTTCGGTGTCAGAAGTGATTCTGAGACTCCTGACACCGTTACGCAAACTTTAATCTGAACTCCAAGGGGAAAAAAAACCTGCAGACCTTGGGTAAGGTTACTCTCTGTCTGCACAGAGCTTACTCATACCGGGAATCCAGCCTGCAAACCTCCCATCACCTTTAGCTTTACTCAGTTTTTTAATCAGAGTTTCTCCCGGAAAAATGCATCCCCTAGTACAAGAAGGGTAAGGGACTAGAAGGTCTCAATTAAAAGTTTTGTTAACTTCTCATTTTACTGCTTATGAAGTTATATACACTGATGACACACACACGTGTGTGTGCATACTCACAGCCCCTGCCTTATTAATATCAGGTTTACAATGAATTCTTTTTATTGAACAAAGCACCATCGTGGCACAGTGTTAATAAAAAAACCCCTGCGCAAAGTCAGAACACGAAATTAAAGGAATTTGAAAGGAAGATAATATTGATCAGATAATAAAATGCCAAAAAAGAAAACGGTCAGAATTCAGTAATGTACAAAAATATCAGTCACAAAGAGGTGGGGATGGGGAGAAGGATGGCAAAGGAAGGCAAGCAAGTGTAGGGAGTCCAAGCCCAGTGAGAAAATGCGAGTTATTACAGTAGGTCTCAAATAATGGAGGGATCAGGTCAGGTTGTTATGGGAATTCACAAACGTTTCAGACAGGCACTATATCCGACGACACCAGAGGCAGCAGCAGCAGTCGGTGACACACAAGAGGTGGAAGCAGTGACATCACCAAAGTTGCATTTCTAGTCCAACTCTAAACCCAGCACTGCCCAGCCCACCAAATGCCAGTTGCCCGAGATTTGTCAAACCTTTAGGCACTTGGTTGCCATCCGTGCCCAGTTCCATCCGAAGGGCTCCAGTGTGGGCTCGTAAGGGTGATTCTTTCAGGCACCTCATTTTATTTTATAACTAATTCAATCTTCAGTGAGATGGGTCCCAGTAGATAACAAATTACTGATTTTTTTGTTTTTCTGTAGCTAACCTTTTTGCTTTTGTGCATTAAGCTGATTTTATTGAACTATTCAATCAATTTCAATTTCAACATGTCCTTCCAATTTGTCACATCATCTCCAGGGGCATCTCAGTTTGTTGTCCTAATATTATTATTATTGTTACTACTATTAAAAAAAAAAAAGGCAGCCCCTTGCCCCGAAGCAAAAAAGACATTTTCTTGATGGCATTTTGATCATACAGAATAACTCTCATAATCTCGTTCTTTACAAAAATGACATTTAAATAGCACAGGGCAGAAACTACAGCACAGAGGTAACACAAAATGGGTTTAACACAGAGAAATGAAACAGTTACTGGATGTTTGTTCTGATGGTGATCCTGTGGAACTACAGAAATAAGCCTCTGCCCAGAGGGGTTCTAGACTAAAAACCCAGCCCTAGTGAAGTCCCTGGGAGGTCCAGTGGCCAGTATTTTTAACACATCTAACAACTCTTCACGCTAGAGGAAAGTAAATGTGCTGCTTCTACTTAAGCCAAGGAAAAAAACCCTCATCTTGATAAGTTCAGAGCTTTTAGTCTGACCTAAAAATTCAGAAGGGCTTTTGAAGGAAAAAATTATGAAGGGAAGAATAATTAAAGGAACCGTGGCAGATCTAATCTGTTTGCTCTTCTGTCAGTCATCTGATACAGTGCCACAAAGAAATACATCAGCTGAATTCCAGAAAATGGGATTTAGTTAACCAAGAAATTGGTTAAGATTGTTAATGGGAAGTCAAACAAGGGCTTGGTTAAAGATAGCAGTGCCTTGTGCAGGAAGAAAACAGCTTGGAAGAAAGGTGAACTGACAATTAGGTAACAGAAACAAGATGTGATCTAACAGTACAAAACACAAGAAAATGCAGCAAGGGACCAATAACAAAACTCTTCTGAAAGCTGGTTTACTGGACACGAGCAAGGACTGGTGCCGGGTCCCAGCAGCTCCCTGCTGCTGAGCAAGGCGCAAACGCCGTCGGCAAACGCACCGCGTGCGGCATTAGCATTGCAGATACGGCAACACGAGTTCCTTGTGCCAAGCACCGAGGGCTCATTGGGATGCTGTGCACAACCCAGGTCCCTCGTACTCGCTGCTGAGCGACCCAGATCCAACCAGGTGCTGGCAGTGAAGAGCCCATCACCGGAGAAGAGCCTAGAAGAGCTTGGCTTGTTTAGTCTAGCAAAATGAAGGCTGATAGCAGATATGATTGCTGTCTATAAATACATCAGGAGGATAAACACTAGGAAGGCAAAGGAGAAATTTAAACTAAAGGACAATGTTGACACAGGAACAAATGGGTATGAACCGGCCATGAATAAATTTAGGCTGGAAATTAGTAGGTTCTTCACCACTAAAGGACTGGCATGCTGGAGCAATTTAAGACCGGGTCTGAGGAACAAAAACGTTCAAAAGAAGAGATTAAATTAGGGATAAAATCCTTTTTGGTCTAGGTAGAAATTACGACAAATTGAGCTAAAGCAGAAGTCAGATCTCTCAACACTCTCTGCGTACAAACAACTTTTTAAGAAGAAAAAGAATAAAACCCCTTTGAGACCAAATACTACAACACATTTGTGTGAAAACAGTTTAAGACTTAACACCAATTGGTATCACTGAACCAACCCGTTCCATTGGCACGGAAAGGACTAGCTCTCCCAGACAAAATTATGGTTATTGCAAGTGACTCTTCCCCATCAAGATACAGGCTGGCACGAGAGACACAGTCTCAAATCCTGGGCTGAGCTGAGCACGATCTCTCCAGGAGAGGTTCTAAACAAAAGCGAATCATCTTCAGAGAGAGTCTAAAAGAACAAAGTATTTCAAAATGAAGTCCTAGTAATGAAGTGCTATCTGCGATCCCAATTTTCAAAAGTGCATGCACAGTATTTTTAGGAATATGGCTATTCCTGGTTTGCGCATGCAATTATTATAAATCACACACGAGCTGGGTAACTCTGCATACCAAAGTCCACAAATGCGGTAATTACGTGATTAAATTACTCTGCATTACGGACAAAGGGTTTGCAAAATTAGGACCTACATTTTCAAAGCTCTGTACAAATATTGTCCAACTAATTACCACTTCCTAGGGAATGTATGACTAGCTAATTTTAGCATCATGTCTGGTAAAGCAAATAAGGTTACCAGGATGCTGTTGTAGGATGCACTGAGTAGCAATCTACTGGTGAAGGAGATAAAAAAAAATCTAAATCCTACTTCCTTCCATGGCTACCCCCACATCTCCTTCGTGTATTTTTTCATCTCCCCTTAATTTTGCAATACCAATGAGAACAATATAGGATGTTCTTCTGGCTTGTTTCCTGATGACTTTATTTACATGCCAGTGAAGTTTTGATGCTCGCTTTTTTGGTGGAAAATAGTTGATGGTGACCACACTAGTAATAAATACTGTACCAGAACCAGAAAAGCCGATTTGAAAACAAATACACAAACTCCCCCCAGACTTTTGCATGACTCTTGTGGACATGTTTTTTCCAAAAAAAAGATCTAACTAGCCATCATTTAAACAAAGCTCACAGGCAGACCTTTTGAAGCATTTATCCCTTAATACTCTCCATTTAGCCACAGTTAAATATGAACACAAGTTTCCAGACAAAAGCCCTGTTCCGGGAGCTCAGGGAAAAAGGCAGCTTTGCCAGAACAACCAGAGCACCCGACACCTTTTGCAGCTTCGTCTGTGAGCCAGAGTCAGGCAGAGTTTCTGATGTAACTTCACCTTTTCACTTCTCACATACAGTGCAGTGTCATGCCCCGCATACAGCTTCCTCAGCAAGCATCAAACCCCAGGTCCCTGAATCCTACCGCACAAGCTGCTGCTGTTGGAGCTATAGAGATGCTGCCGTCCTCCATCTCAACCTGGCCATACAGGGCCAGCTGCTATCAGAGGCACTCACGGTGTTCCCCATCCATGAGCAGCTGGTATATTTGATTTCATGAGCTACCTGTGAGTGCAGAGCTCTCATGCTCAGGCAGTGCCTCAGTCTGACTCTAGCAACGTGCCTGTTACCCTCCTGGAAGGAGTATTTGAAACACCCTGGCCTCTGACATGCAGGTCACACCCTGTGAATTCTTGTCACCACCTGACCAAACCTGCCCGTCACCCACATATTGATAAGACACCTCCAGCTCAGGAAAAGCCCAGTCCCACCACCCCCAGCCCCCCCGAATGGCACTTTGCAGCACAATCCCACCTCCCCCGGGCTATGAAACCCAAGGCAGCAGCACCACCTGGCCGCTCACCCCACTGCAGCTCAGCCTCCTAGCGTTGCATGGAGGGTGGTAAAGCCAGCAAGTGCTGAGCCAGTGTCCAGGGGGATGCTCCTCTCCTGTTCTCAGAGGCTGAAACCCCAGCGTGCTGAGGGCCGTCCCTGGCTCACACACCCTCCACTTCACTGGAGCTATCTCGAAACTCCAGGAAGGCAGGCGGGGGGTGACTCCTCGTGCTGGCCCTCACGGGGCAGAAGAGTTCTGCCAGCAGCGCTGAGCACGTGTGACTCAGGGAGAAGCAAAACATTGATTCAGGAGCCGTTCCGATGAGCACTGGTGTCTGCTCTGACTCACCAGTCGAAGCACTGGCGGCTTTCACCCACACCATCAGCCTGGAAGGGGTGTTCCACAGACCCTCGGGAACCAGGCTAACACCTGCCCGGTTTTTCCAAGGCAAACAAAGGCCCAGCGGCCACAAGCCAACCACAAAGCTTCCATTTGGCCCAGCAGCTCTATTAGCAAATGGCCTTTAATAGTTTCACCTGGCAGCCTAATTAACAACCAGCAATTAAACATTTTTTTTAACACTCTCACCACCTGAGACCTGTAACCTGGGGGATCTCACACCTCACACTACTTATCTTTTTCTCTCTTGAGTTGCTGCACTTTAGGACATTATTTTAGCACGTTACAATTTATACATGTTAACCTGTTCAGAACCAGCAGATACTCAATCAAATCTTCCAGCTTCCCCCAGGGTGGGTGTTGTATCTCCCACACAGGTGTAAACGGGACCTGCTCCAGCTCGGCAGCTGTTTTCTCTTTTGTGTGGAGGCTTCTGAAAGCAAAATAGCTTCTGGTGGTGGGTACAACACCCAGCGACGGCGAGCTGAGCTTTTGCATGAAAGCACGAGGAAGTGCTTTAAAAGTTACCCAAAAGAAAGTGAATACGATCTTTTTATCGCAGAGAGGTTATAAAATCAAAGAACGCCGGAAAGCCTTTCAGGAGTCTACTCTGTTTGGCCTTTTAGTAGTGCGAGACCAAATAGTTCAGCGGCTCTTGCCCCTGGCTGCCTTTTTTTTCTGTGTTGTTCAGACAGTAAAAGTGGAAACCTTTCCCAAGGACACGCTGGGTACTGAGCAGTCACACTGAAAACCTTCCAGCATCCTGGCTGGATCTCTCTGTAGCCTCCAGCACGGGAGACACTTGCACCCAGTGGAATTGCCCATCTCCCCAGTGTCACTGCGAGAGCCAGGACCGTGCTGAGCTGGCTCCAGGAGCACTGTCCTTAACAGAGAGTCTCATCTCTGCACGTGAGCTGCTGGTTGTCAGGGATACAAAGGGAAGCTTAGAAATATAAACTACGAATGCTAGAAAGCCCAGAAATAAAACCAGGGGAAAAAAAAAGTCCCCAAAACAGCAAACAGCAGATAAATAGCTGAAAATGGCAACACAGACTGGGGATCCTGCAAGATTGTCTTCATGATTTTCTTAATGCCTGCTGTTAGCAATGCCGTGCATAAGAAGGGCTGTATTAAACAGGAACAGAGATGCTGCTGAGTGCGATACGCTGCAACCACATTAACCTGATATATATATATATATACACACACACATATATAGAACTTTTTTTTTTTTAAGTGAGTTTCACTCCTGAGGGATCAGACACTGAGCCTGGGCTATCAAGGTTCTGAAAAAAAACCAGCCAAGCTGAAACCCCACTGTGGTGGAACACATGAGGAGTATCAGTGCAGCAACTTCTGCCAAGGGACGGGACCTACTGGAAAATACATCCACCCAACCAGCCAGCTGACCCAAATGCACTGTGCAGAGGGTTGGCCATGCTCCAACCCCAGCTGGCCACCACTTCCAGCAACAGCACGTTCTGAAGAATGCTGCATGCAAGGTTAATAGCAAGGTAGGGACTGTTCAACCTGATACTTGTTTTAGATTTCGGGTTGCAGAGGGTGGGGATTAGAGGTCATAATTTTTCTATCTGATATTTGAGCACAGACATTTGTCAAAACTTCAATATCGTTGCTTAAAAACCTTTTAAGCCCAAAGAGTTTTTTTTGTATGTGAAATGACGCTTTAAAATCGTGCTCATTCTTTGAAGTTCACCCAAAACGTAAATAGCACCTCTGTATTTAAAACTGTGACGGTATTTTCCAGTTTCAGGAAGATTTATAACATGAACATAACATTTGCTGGGACTTTTTTTGGTTTTTTTTTTGACTGAGCCTTGGCAAATAAGACACCAAGCCTGGAGCAAACAGAAAATAAGGACTGGACTGTTTTCAGAAGATAAGTCTGAACAGAACACCACCATCAAAAAGAGGCCAGTGTTCTGTAGCATTTCTTTTCTAGCCTTAAAATGATTGACATACTGATGCTGCCACTGAGGGACCTAATATATTTCCACGTCTCAAGGAGTCCCACAAAGGCACTTGCATTGTGCATGGTATATTGAAGCTATCCAGGCACTACGGACTGACTTTAAAATTATTATTAGAATTATTATTACAATTATTATCTGAAACTCCATTGCAACAGTATCTCTATCCTCGGGTAGTACCAACTTTGCTGTTTAGAAAGAATGTTAATGAGCTTGTCATATGGTCCTCTCATTTAGTGCCAAAATTAGAATCCTAGTATCATTAGAAATGGGTTACAGCTCACTCTTCTTCAGTGATTGAAGCCACAGATCAGACATAAGTCCACAAGGAAGCAGAAGAGAAATAAGGAAAATGAATTACAAGCTGCTGATTGTCACCACTGGTAGTCATACGAGGGGGCGGCAGTGAGCTGGTACGAGCTACAAATCAATTGCATTAAAAAAAAAAAAAGAGATATGACAAATATCTTGGATAATGTGTTTTGATTCTGACTACAGCCACTGAGCCGGTGCCAAACCCAAGTAGGGTTGTGATTAAGGCTGCAGGCTGCAGCTTGGAAGACCTGGATTTCTTTCACATTTTCCCAAACACTCCCCAAGTGACCTTTAGTAGGTCATTTAATTTTTCCGTGCCTCACAGAAATTGAAAATAACACTTCAAAATGAAATGAAAACACTGTCTTATCTCAGAGCGATATCGTGAGAATAAAAATCCATTAGTTTGCTGGAGCACTCGGCCACCCCGATGAGGAGGGCTGCATAAGTACCCATCTCCAGCATCCTTCCCTCTGGTGACAACTTGTCAGGGGTGAGGGCTGGGCTGGACACTAAATGATGGGCAGATGCTCTCTAACAAACCCTCTCCCTCCCCAAAGGGGAAAGGAAAAGGCAGCGAGGCAGAGAGACTCACAGACTGGGAAACTAAACCAGCTTTAATAACACAGTCATAGTGCTAACAAGAAAATAATGAAAATAATAAAATATATACAAATATATACAGAACTAATATGGAACGCAGTTCCCTCCCGACAGCAAGCCCCACAGATGCTGCAGAGCTGGTGGCATCAGGGCAGCTGCAAGCTCAGCAGCGGAGGGGAAGGGGCACAGGGGCTGGATTCGGGAACTCACGACGGGGATCAATGGCAGAAGAATGGACGGAGTCCTCCTCGGATGTTGGCCATTGAAGCAAAGGGCTTGACTCCCCCGATCCCTCAACTTTATATTGAATATAAAGTATACGGAATGGAATATTTTGTTGGTCACTCGTCCTGTCCATTCCTCTCTGGAGGGGGGATCTTTTTAGTTTCTTTCACTTTAGTTCCCTTTCACTTCCCAGCACCCACAATGCGTTACACAAGATTTAGCAATGACCGTAGTTACTACAGGAGCAAGAATAAGCAGGAGACTTTCTGCATAGAAATCCTTGGTAGTAACTATAAAGATCAGGCGTTACCACTTCCAGTAGCAGACACTGCCTGTGAAAATACGCTGTTAACTTCAGAAAGCGCCGACTTGCAGAAGAGACTGAGTTGAACAGAATCAATCACTCAACAGAACTGGTTCTATTTAGCTCAAGCCAGGACACAACCACACGGGTACCGGTGCAGAAGCTGGCATCCTTCTGCATCTTGGCAGAAACAAGAAGCAACTCAGACCCAGCTCCTTTCAATTTCCATCAGTATTTTGCAGGTTTTATGCCCCTGAGATGCCAGGTCATCTTGCAAAGCGCTTAAAAGAAGATCTGGGGAATAAGCCTTCTAACTTTTGGCTCAGGCAATTTTTGTAAAACCATGAAATTACATTTGGCTTTTCCTGGAGAGGAAGACACAAGCAATAGTTCGATGTCTAGGTGGTCACGCAGCAGCTGTAGCTGCTGAGAGGTGCCCTTTGGTGAAGATGCCAGCATTAAATTGATGCCGCTTCCAGTCTCTGTCTGCCACTTTCTGACAAAAGGAGTGAGTGTTGAGAGGTGGAAAAAAAATCTAAAAAAAACCCCAGGCAGATCAGAGAAGGGAAAATAAACAACAACCTGAGAAACATTTCTGAAAATAAAAAATGACCTTCTTTGGACTGGCACAATCAAAATTCTTCCTACAGCGTGTAACTTCTTGGTGATTACCCAAAGGCCAAGCTTTGGGGGGAAAAAAAAAAAATCCTAGTTATGTCCATTGCACTCTTATAATCCACAAAACCTTTGCTGTCAAATGCTGCCAGAGCAATTTAATAAACAGGGAGAATGCCTTAATGTATTCTGAAACCTGAAAACCACCCATCATTAGCCCCACATGCTGTTTTCCTACTTTCTCTGCTTTAAGCCATTTAGCTGCTACAGCTGTTTTTCTTGTAAGTCTGACTTCTGTTTTTTATCAGCCTGATTTGTTTTCTGGTATATCTCGCTTGATTAAAAGGAGGAAGAAAAACCTTTCACAATTCAGGTAAAACTGCCTTTTCCTTTAAGCTCTGTCAGGCTGGAAGCTTGAAAAAGATCATCAAGAAGATCAGTGTAGGTGAATAAATATTCATAATATTGCTCATAATTTATACTTGGTCTCATTTTTGTAGATTGGCTTGAAATTCCATGCTCACAACACCGCTGCTATAGTCAGACCTTTTTATTCTTAGGAGCATGAGGTTTTCTAAATCCTATCAATGCAGCAATTAAAAAAATAAACCCAAAGCAACATATTCAACATAATCTATTACAAACACTTCCTCTAATCCTGTACGCGTACACATGGTGTGTACAACGCAAGGATCCTGGATTTTAAAATTAATGGCATTCAGGAGCACAGCACACATCTTGGGAATCCGTACCGTGCTGACTCCGTATGGTCTGGACAAAATAAACTAATTTGGTGTCAATTTGTTATTCACCACTGAGAATTGTTTTAAGAGAATAGCTCAGCTAAGTCCTTGCTAGCTGCATATCATATATGCCTTCACCATTATGAATTGAAGGGAACATCCAAACTGGGAAGGAACAGGTTATAGTTGGAAAAGCAGCTGATTTAATTAAATTTGGCAGAATGAAAGGTTAGTGGAAAACAGTCAAATAACCAAGAAGAGATTAATGCGAGATGCTCCCTATTGTATTTCGCTTAAGAGCTGTTTTACCCAGCATGGGTAGGGTCACGTCGTGCTGATTTGCTGAGAGAGAATGTGGTTGACAGAATTACTGGAAAAGAAACCCGGTTTGGTCGTGAAGTCGGAAATACTAATGGGGGCTTCTGCCCCATGAAACCAGCTCTGCCTCCACACGGCTTTGTTTCCCTGGCTTGTAACAGGGCTATATTCTTCCAGGCTCTGTAGACAAATACTCCCGACATGGTCAACTGGCCAATCTTATTTATATCTATTAATAACTCCAAAGACGTAACACACAAGAAATAAAAATATGCGGTTGATTCAACACTTGATTGTTGTACCTTGTCTTGGTGTAGAAGAAGAAGGGATACAATTCAGACTGAACTTTGATGGAAAAAAAGCCACTCAAGTCCAGAGCAAAATATGGTAATAAAGTTTGTGACAACTCACCAAATGCAACACAGCTACGATCACTTAGATGGCTCAAATCACTCACTGAGTAAGATCTCGGATTAATGGAGGATAAAACGCTACGCTTTTTGGAATGAGGCATCTCAGCTGTTTTTTAGAAGCTAATGATCCTAATGTTTATATGTAGATGTATTAGATAAATATAAAAGCAAGATTTTTTATTAAACATTGTATTAATGGATTTGAGTGAAGTCATGAGTGGATTAGTATGTGGTACTCTTACAAAAGGAAGGCCACCAAAACAAAGACATATTTGCAGAGAGCAGTCTTAGCAGCACAGAGCTTCCCATGGAGCTTACCGATGGTTCTCGGCACTTGCTGCTCTCTGGGGCATGACATTTGGGGAATGAGAAGCTGAGAGGAAAATATCGACTGCTATATCGAGCAATCATAGGTTTGCAACAGGAAGTGGCTGCAGGGCATTTGGGCAAACTTGGTGGTGATGTCTGCATCTTTTGGGTTCCAAAGACTCAGCAGAAAACCGCTGCAATGAGGGCAGAGCCGCAGGCTCCCGTGACTTGGATGCTTTGCGGGCACCTTGTGAGGGACGCGGTACCAGCTCCGCAGGAGCCCAGCTCCAGCGGGACTCCGCCACCCTCTTTTCTGCTATGGGGAGTGAAGACCTGTACAGCTCAATATACTGCCTGCTCAGGTGGTTTCGGACAAGAGATAAAAGTGGGGAAGTGAGGAACAGCAATGAACAGCTTCACGATAAACTGAAAAACTGCTGATAAATTAAATGACTGAGAAGCCAGGCTGGCAGAGTGCCACTGCGAGACTTCGCTGTGATGAGCAGGGACGTTTTCCTTCCCGTATTGGGCCTGTCAGCCTTAATCAGATCTCTGTTAGCAGAATCACTGGATGTCCAGGTGAGACTACAAAGAGAGGCATCATTATCATCCAGGAAACAAACTGCTCAATGTCAGCGGCAGGAGGGGAAGGTCTGCTCAGAATACTTTTGTAGGAAGTGCTCCGGAGGAAGTGTATCGATACACAAAGTATGAAATTTAAATGCCGTGTTTATTAATTTGAAAGAGGAAGGAGTCAACCAAGTAGGATTTTCAGCAATCCCGAAATGTCCCACCCGTATAGGGGCACAGCCCTTTCCTGTGACCGTACGTAAAATGAGGACTGGGCAGTAGCCACAAGCCATTTCAATAATTGAAAGCAGAATTTAATTTTCTCAGATCAGGGCCTTAATCAAGCAGTATTTAATTTCAATGCTTTTTGTCATCCAAGGGATGCACGGGATCTCTGCAAGCGTCAACTGCTTTGAAGTGACCAGGAGCAGGTTCTGTCTTACCAGGGGAAATTTTATAAAGGAGTCAGCACCATAGAGACCCTCCTTGACAACCTCCCAGGTTCTTGTGATAAGAAATTAACTTCACATTGCCACGAGGTATGAACGAGGAGCTTGCCAACCACCTTTGTGTGATGAAATGCAATTCTTGCAGTTAAAAAATTGGAGGACTGTAGCAGTTTCTTGGCTATTAGCTGCAAGAGGGAGTTTCAGCATTTTGGTTCTCTCCAATTCTGGCTACGTTTCTTTTGAAAAAACATTTATGTATGGAAGTGCTGGATTTCACACCAGAAGCAAAATAACCCTGAATAGCAGCCTACGTTATAAAATACTCGAAAGTAACAGACTGAAATGAGAAATTGCAAATTCTGCCAAGATAATTAATCCTTGCTAACCCATGACCTGATCATATACGATGCTGCTCTGACGAGCTTACTGAAATGCTATAAATAATGCCAGCATATTTTATTTTCTTTGTAGGCATAAATATTGACAAATTCATACTCATTAAACTTCTGTGAGCTGGGAATTATCCCCATTTCTCAAATAGGGAACAGGCAGAGGAATTAAGACTATTTTTTTTCAGAGGCATTCGTCAGTTTGGGGGTCCAGTTTGAGCTGCTTATTTATACACTGAAGCAAAGCTATATTGATCGAATCCATACCAGCAACATTAGTGCCTTCCCACCCACCCTCAGCTGAGACCTGTTCCTATGTGCAAGAAACTCATTTTGCTGAGATGCACCAGTTTCCTGAGCAGAACTCCTTGCAGCAGAAAGAAACTTTCTGCCACTCTAACTAGGCTGACTGTAAGGTTCGGGCAGCAATTCATCATTTTATATCAGTGACACAACTAGCCCAGCACACTACGGACACGGGTACATCAGTAAGCCTGGAGTATCTTATCCCGTATCAGGCTGCCACGCCTTGCTTGTAATTTGTTCAGGCTCTGTTAGTTGCAAGTCCTCCTTCTAGTACTGATACTGACAGTTAGAAAGGAAAGCGTATATTGTGGTATGAAGAACCCCTCAAAACTAACTATGTTTGCTTTGGTCATGATGTGGAATCCAAATGAAACCCCCTCAGCTGTCTGTGGCTCCATGCTCCATAACCTCAGCTCCCTGCGCGACACGAGGGGAGCATGACCAAAATTGCACCAGTGTTTTCTTCACAATCGAGTTTAATTTCTTACCTCTGTAGCAGATTTAGAAGGGGCTGATGAGATTCCAAGTTTAATGCTCTCCTAAAATACTGGTGAGACACGTACTTTTGGAAAAGAAACTAAGTACTTGTCCTACTCCTACGGCAGTATATAATGTAAAACTTCTACAGAGCTCCTCACCTCAGGCTCTGGAGGTGGTGTACAAACTTACACTAAGTGAATGTTATAAATATGTTGCTTTATTTCCTCCACTTCTCAGAAAAAAAGTGGAAGTAGCACTAGAAGCTGATGTACTTCACTGCTAGCGAGAAGCAAGGCTGTAAGACTGAGGTCCGTGGAGCTGGTGGGACCGTCCTCTTCAGGCTACGAACGGATTTAGGACTCTGGTCCTTGGCCTCTTCTAAGAAGAAGCTGAAGGCTGTGATAAGTATGTGTCAAGATTTTTGTGAGATGGATTAATCCCCTGTGGGCAATAAGGTGAGATCACGAAATGTATTTAATTTTATCATATGTTGCACTCACATTTGTGTCCCAGAGGTGAAAAGGTTTTATCTCATCCCACTAACAGCAGCATTTACCTCACTCGCGGTTAATGGGAGCTGCATGGATTTTTTATTTCTCTCTTGTCGCAGCAAATGTCAGAACACTCCAGGTTTAGAAATGTATTATCTGACAGCAGAAACAAAGTGCTAACTCAAACCAGCTGTAACAGGCCCTTACTCTGAGTCTTTAAGGTCTCTAAGTAAACCATTAGCCCACGGAGTCATTGATTTGGAGGACAGACCTTGCCCCGCGTAAAGCCAGCCCTGTCACTTTGAAGGGGTACGAGTGGAAAACACAACGCACATCACAGAGACCCCATTTTCATCGCTCCATTCCAAGCAGAAAAGATCATCCTGGACTGGCACCTTCCGCTGGTCTAAACAGCAGAAGGTGCATCCAACGGAGGGAGAATTATCCCAGAATCAGGGTATTGCCCATGGAGGGACGTCGGGAGCCCGGGAATGCCGGGAGCAGGCTGGAGGGGGCACGGCGGGAGCGAGGTGGATGCGGGAGCAGCTCTTCAGGCAGTTTTCTTGTTGGTTTGTGACGTACACAACACAGAGCCTGTTGTCCTCAGCTGCGTGGGGGCCAGGGTTAGCACAGGGGGTGAACGGGGAACACCTGAGCTTCCTCCTGGAAGATCCTCTCTCCTGGAAACCTGCAGCGGCTGAACAAGCCCCCGGCTACGCTCCAAGGGCACTTGGCACACGCAGACTCCCAGCTTTATTTCTGGCTTTGCTTCTAGAGTGGCACGTGGGGTTTTGGAGGGTCTGCATAGTTGCCTGATGTTATTTTTCCAATTCTTTTTCAGGTGGCAGGGGAGGCTGAACCCCACGTGGCCGGCGCTGCTCCCTGGGGCTGTGTGTGCAGCCCATGGCAGAATTGGGCCTCGGAGTTTTTATAAAAGGGGAAAAAAGCAAGGAAACCAGATCAGCAGATGGAAATCTTCCAATGGAGGGGGGCATTCTGGTTATTTATTTAAAGAGCCACTAAGGTCTAATGGAAATCTTCAAGAAGCATTCCATTTAGAACTGGCAGAGGTTTATTTAGCCCATATTTTCTGTTTGTTTTCAATCATTTTTCATAGCAAAGAACATTTGCTACCAGTGCTCATTCCAGCATCTTCAATTGTGTATTCCCCAGCATTACCCTGGTTGCTACGGAAACAACGGAGATGCCACAAACAACAGCAAAGCTCTTCTGATGTAGAAGCAGTGCACCGAGGAGAGAAATACCCCTTGGAAATATCCCTCCAGTCCACAGGTGTGGAAAATGGGTGAGATCTATAGGATACGTAATGTACTGGACCCTGAGTCTAAACAAAATATTTCCGCAGGGTTGCTCCCTTGTTGCCAGCTGCTTTTCAAGCTGCACAAAAGCCATGAACCGTATTACTCTAGACTTGATGCCAAAGAACATTTTCTACCTGGATTTGAATAATGTGAATATATTAATTAAAGTTGATAATGGCTGATAATGATTTCCATCAGCGGCAGAATGTTGCTATATTTATCATTATCTATGAGATCCTCATACCTAACTGTAATTTATATGAGAAGACTTGAAGTAACGTGACTTGCCATCTTAACAACTTTTCTGATAACACCTTTAAAGTCACAGAACGCTGCTTTCTCAGACAGCAAGTCCATTTCTCAGCATGTGAAGGAAAGCAAAGAGAGGAGATCAAGACCCCTGGGTTTTGCTCTGAGCATCTTGACCTTGAAAAGGTGTCAATTTGGAGACTGGCCACAGCACTGGCAAAAAAAATTGAGAACAATTTAGCATTTGTATTGATTACGGACACTACTTTGCAGACCTCTGACATGGTTTGCAGACAGAAGTAGGGCTTAAAGGAGATGTCTCTCTCCCTCGGCTATGCTCAGGTGTCCTTCAAAATGGGAGCTTTGGCAGCAAGAAGTTAGAAATGTCTTGCAAAAGCCAGAGCAGATGCAGCACGAAGAAGGCTGGAAGACGTCTCCTGCCAGCCAGCTCTCCGGCTGGAAGGGTGGGCAATTTCTGGACCTTCCCTCAAAGGGGAAAAGAGGGGATGACTGGATCCCACTAAGGAAGCATCCAACTCCTTGCATAGTGGTGGATCACAAAGGTCTACAGCCCAGTGGGGTCTAAATCATGGGATTGCCCTGAACTATCTCAATCTGGATGCAGGGAGCATTTCTCCTGCTGCTGCTGTTCCCTGGGCTTAGCGGGGGTCCTGGTGGGAAAGCCTCTTTGAGAAAAAAAGTACAGACTCAGAAAGCAAACTTACTGAATGTCACCCAGTAGCTGTTGCTTTCATGGTAGTATAGCCTAAAACCAGCTGAACTACATCTCGCTTAAAAAAAAATCTTTTTTATACCAGGTCGCCGGATACAGACATGCAACTGAAAATTCTGGAAAAAAATATCCAGATAAGCATTTCCTATAAAATAAGTTTTAGTGATATAAAATTTCTAAAATATGAATTCATAAAACAGGCAAAACAGGTTCACTTTTAGCTAGTATGCACACAACTCAGCAACATCAGTAACTGACAACCAAAGGTCAAAACAGTTTGCAGAATAAAATAGGAAAAAGCCATCCGGGAACCTCAAAATCTCTCAAAGCTGATGACATAACTGCTCCTGGTTTCAGCAGACCTAGACTCAAAGAGAGAACAACAGGAATCTTCTTAAATATTTGTTGTTAAGGTAAATCTAAAATGATATTCTAGCACAATGTTAATTACATTGTACAGCAATCAAAACAGAGACGCCGAGTCTAATGAATCCCTACTCTCACCTTTGGAACAGAACTGGAGTGTCTTGTTCACCTCCTTATTAGCCCATAAATATTCTAATTAGGAAGCAACTCCAGATGAATAGGATTAGCAATAAGGATGTTTTAGACTAGGTACACAAGAGATACTCAAAACTCTCATGTCTTATCTAAGGCTCTCCTGACATTTATAATCATGTAGAAACGCTAAATTTACATAGCTCTGCCTAATTAGACATGGTTGCAATTATGTTTGTGGGCTTCCTTTTTTTCCTGCCCAAGTATAACTTACACTGTCAAAACAGGAAGCAGGAACTGAATAGAAGCTCAGCAAGAAATAAAAGTATTTTCTGCTATTTGTTTTTTTTTTTTTTGCTGATTTTAATTTGAAATTCATATTTCAACTCCATTTTTTTTAGATCCCAGGCAAGAACTGGCTGTTACGGATCCAAGTCCGGATCACTGCTGCGTTAGATGTAAAAATGTGCTTTTTTTTAGATCCGCAGCATCTCAAGAGCAGGTGTTAAAACAGGCCAAATTCTGCAAAAGGTGAGAGATGCTCTGCTTGCAGTCAGTGGGTCGCTCCTGCTCGTGATGAGAGCAGGAAACAAAGAAACTTTGAGGAGTGTAAGCTCCCTGAAATGCTCACCCTGCCTATGTATTTTCCTGACTGCCCTGTGGTTTTTGGTTCCGTTCCCTCTCCCCAGCCTGAAAGAGCCCGAGTCTGGCATTTCTGAAGTGATTGTGTCTTCGTCTCCCTTGGCCTTCAGAAAGACGGCGACAAGCAAGTAATCCATCCAGCTATATTTTCTTTGCAGCAAATGCTCGGCATTATTGGGCAGAGATTTGATAAATGATATGTACAGCATGATAACGGAATTTCAATATATTGTCTTTGATACCTATAGTCACAGAGAAGGTTCTTTTACCTCAGCCTGAATGTAAATCGAAGTAAATGCTGTGCACTCAATTCAACCTGCTTACACGTTTCTGTTTCGGAACTAAACCATCATCACGAAAACTCAATCTGTGTCGGCACTCGTCACCTGCACTGAGCTCAGCCTGTGGTTGTGGTGGGTGGAGATGGCCACATGTGTATAAACTCTTGGGTATGAAGAAATTGCCAGGGCGAACAGCCACAAATCTATTTTATTGACTGCTTAAGGTCTAATTCTCTCTACTCCTAAATACTTTATTAGAAAACCAGCATCTTACTTGACTGCCATGTCACGTTTCAAGCTCCATGCAGATGATGCCAGCCGAGTTACAGAGCCCTTGGAAGCCGGGGTCAGTGGCTCTAGGCACAGCAGTACTCAGGAATGCCTACTTAATAAAGACTCACGAGGAATGAGAGCACAATCTAAGAACACTGTTGAAAAACTCCTGTTTACAGCTTAACCGCTTGGAACGTGGGAGAGGTGGAGAAACAACAGTTCTGCTCCCGCAGGTTTGTAAAAGCCAAAACTAATCAATTAAGAAACCGAGCATCTTCCTTCTAGCAAACGGAAGAAAAGCGGATCGTGCAGCAAACTGTCTCCCAGACTGCACAGCCCAGATCAGCAACATCCACTAAGTTGAGGGTCAGTGCCAAACCACCCAAAACCCAAGGCCTGGGGAAGCCCAGCTGCAGCCTCCCAATGAATTTTGCACTCGGGCTCCACTGAGCTATAGAGAGCTGGCACGTTTTTGAATATTTCCATGAAAAAAGTGCGACAGTCTGCCTCTAAAAGGACGTAACCGGCATGTTTTCTTTGGCTAGGACAGCAGCATCGTGCCTGCTTTCTCATCGAGTTTCCCGATCAAGAGTTGTATCAGTCAAGACAGTTGGATCTAAACCTTACGACGACAGCCCAAGGAGCTGAAACAAAATCAATAACCATACAAACACCACTCCCATCCTCTGCTCTGCTATATCTAAGATCAATCAATATGCCTAAATGACTTGCGCCAGGCACATCTGCACTAGTCTAGCACGTAATCAACTTTGTCTTGTCTCAGCTTAATATAATTTTCCACCATATTAGCAGTCTTTATGATATCCTGTCTTTTCAAATAGACATAATTCAGAATCACCACACAGTGCAACTGGATTATTTGAGTCGCACGCAGACCCACGCCCGCACACACACTCAAACCTGCTCTTCGGTGGCAGCCTCTCTTCACTCCACTGCAGTTGGGATCACAGCCCTCTGTAAAGTGTTTGCAAGGAGGCGACATTGGAGGCCACACCTCAGCAACACCTCTAACAGAAAAAACGTGCGTACGCGCGCGTATACGTGTACTTAACAGACTGGGAGAAGAAATGAACAAACTTATCAAATGCCATGCTGAAGCATCCATTAAAAACTGCACACACTTTTAATGACTTGGGTAAGGGCTGCTGTTGCATAAATTTATTTAACGTTAATGTCCCTTGTTTGCTGTAAATTTCACACTGTGAAATTACCAGGGCAATTCTAATGGAGCTGAAGCCTCCAGCTGCACTCTATGATAAAGGAGGAAATAATTATGAATTCCTCCGGGAAGCCAAAGAAAGTCAAAGATCTCCTTCGAAACCGCTCCCAGATGAGCTGCTCATCAGCAGGCTCCGGAGGGGCAGGACGGCTCTCCAGCACCGGGGGAAGCGGAATGAGCAGGACGCTTGTGCCGACGACGGCTCCGCCATCAACTGACATTTAATTTGAAAGGATTGAAAGCTGGTGTCTGCAACAGCTTCTGCCAAGAAACGTATGAACAGTCAAGACAGAGCATAGAAGTGGTTTTATGTTCCAAGTTAGGATGATACTGTGTAATTTTACATCTAATCACCTAGCGTGAGACATAACCACCAAACACAGCTCCAAGAGCTCACGCCTGAAGCTCTGACAGATGGCTGTATCATGAGGGGATGCTGAACTGCACGGGTTGTTCCATCTACAATGGCATTTTCTGTAACCCTTTGAATCCAGAGCTTACAGCCTTTGCCAGAGTTCGTTCACATCAAGAATGGAAAAAGGATAAAATACATAAACTGCAGAAACTCCTTTGCACCAACTTCCTTAATCTTCTGTCCTTTAGTGGTTTATCCCCACTCTTTGTCCTCCCTTGTATCTCCCTGTTCCTTGAGAGGCAGAAGGCAGCAGGACAGATGTTTCTCCCTCCTTCTACCTCCCTGCATGTCATTATGGGTTGACCTGGCCAACAGCACTCTCCATCAGCCCACGTCGGCAGCGAGCAAACCCCAGCGCCTGCCTCCTCCCCACCACCGTGCTCCCTGCCCGGCAGCAGCAGCCTCCCCTTGCTCAGCTTGGAATGCAGACCCAGTAACAAGTGACCCAATAAATGGTCAGACTGCACCCCTGAAACGATAGAATAACTCACTCCTGGTAAGGAAAGCAGAGAAACGTAAGGAACAAAATCAAAAATGGAACAGACAGGCAGCATTTATTCAGTTGCTCCCCGTGCGTCACTCACAATAACATGTTGCAGTGTACTTCAGGCTTGCTTCCCAAGAACAAATATAATTCTTATTTATAATGCAACAAAGGATAAGGCAGGTTTCCTGATTCTGATAAGTGACTCTGTGATTATTTCTTCAATAAAAGCCATCGTGTCTTTCAGATTATTCTTTCACATTTCATTCTGGTTTGGAACAGAGAAGGCACAGACGAGCATCTCCGCACCTGGAGTCACTTCGTTTATTTTCTCATTTATAAAACCCGGGGACTCACCAGAGAACACTTCAGTGGTACTTAAGGCCTTTTGAACACCGGATTGAACTTTGTGGACTGGACTTGCAGCGGCGTATAGCCACTGCACGGCTACGGCGAGCGTCACCATTTATCAGGTAATTGCATCCTGCGAGGTGATAACGCGCTGGCAGCAGGCTTGCGGCGTTATCACCGCGCATCGTGACATAGCGCTCTCCTGGAATAGCAATCACCTGGCCTTCCGAATAAGCAGGGAACCAATACGCTGCCAGGAAGCCCGTGAGCAAAATGTCTGTACAATGCATCAGCACACTCCAGATGTTGGCTTGCTGTACTGAAAGTAGGTGAAAAAATGTTAAATGAAATGTAATCACTTTCTACTTACACCCAAATTTCTCTAAGAAAAAAATGTACCACATCATTTACTGTGTCTTCTTTGAGGGTAGCTGTCACCATGCGATTTAGAAACGCCAAACATACCAAGAATGGGATTTTCTGTGTCGAAATGTCCCATTGAAATTCAGACACCTCCTTCTCACAGTCTGTGCAATGCTGTGAAGCAAACAGGGCCTGGACCTCATTGGAAAAAAACCCCAAACAAATTTTGTGTTTATGTAATGATGTATTTATTTAGAGCCACTTCAAACAGATACAGCTGGTTAGACTTGAAAATAACTGCCTGTGAAAACGCAAACAATAATTTATGTAACTTTAAATGAGTTTTTGCAAGATGTTTTGATGCGTTTTCGCTGAGCGCTCCCCTGCACATCTGGTTACGAAGGGTGTAATTTAGCCCACCTTATCGTCGTAAGGAAAGCCCCGTGCCTGTGCTCCTCTTAAACCTGCCCTGGTACAGCATCGGGGGTCAGCGCAATAATGCAAAATTCATTTCTCAGATCTGTCAGTCAGCCTCTGAAGATGCTAATACTGCAGGCAATGGTCACTCCGAGTTACATTAATAGGCTCTTATTGCGAACAGTGGAATTAGTTTTCAGAACTACAGCCCTAAATACCCATTTTGATATGGTAGGATGACAGTAGTGGCAGAGACCATATAGAGAGCTGAAGGGGCCTGAGGATGAAAACTGGTGGAGAATATTATGACAAAGTAGTTTTTCATCAGAAGATGCCAAGAGTGAAACTGCTCCCAAGGAAGGGCATTTGAAACCTCTCCCTCGCTTGGAATTTATTTTTATGCTGCGAAATAGTCCCTTTTAAAATAGTTCTAATGGTTTGAGATAAGTTCGACAAAAATTGATCTTTTAAAATGTCAAACATCATTTTAGAAGACCAATATCAATGTGACATTTTTGCAGCTATTAAAATAAAAACATTGATTCTCTCCAGGGTTTTTTTTTTTTTCTGATTGGCAATTACGATTTTAAAAATTCGTTATTTTGTCCTAATCTCGGGGTGGGAAACTCTTGTGGGGCATTTCCTTCCTAATTAGGGTTATCTACATAAATGGTTGACGATGCTTCAATTTCTACTCCTATGGACAGAGCGGAGAGATTCTGCAGCTCTCTAGTTTGGGGGTTCCCAGAAAGGCTGGCGTGGCCGAAGGAGCTTCAGGTGGGCCACCCACCCAAGGACCCATCTAACATCCTGCAGGTTTTTCTGGTCTTCAAGCTACTTCCCTAGCACTAGTGAAATTCGCTGATGGAAAGTCAGTTTAGAGATGTCTGCATGTGCCACCGGCAGGGCAGTAATTGCTCTGCAAACAGCCGACACGTCGGAACCACGTAGTCATTGGGTGCCTCTTCATCACCCACTGATGGAAGCTGCCTCTGCTTCCCACCCGTAGGGCAGATTTTCTGATAATGAGGGACACTGGTAACTCTTCCAAATTTTCTCTTTATGCGCAAATACGCAATTCGTTCCAACCACATCTAGTGGCTGATTTACAAGCAAATAGTGCTCATTACCTTTTCTGTCAAACATCATGTCTTCCGATATCAAACATTAAGGGGGGAAAAAATGCACATAATTTACAAATCTAATAACATATTTCCCATCACACTCCCCTGCATTGCCATGGCCACAGAAAGATGGAATCAGCCGAGATGAAAGCATTTTCAGGGCTGAAGTTTAATGGCTAAAATAATTGCAGAAACGTACACATCTCCAAAACAAGCCACTTCCAGAATGAATAATGCGTGGAGTATCCTCTCATCTACTACTTCACTTCGCATCAGTACAAGCTCCCCTGTGAGCAAAACACACAATATATCGCAGAATATCTCAAACATTGCAGTTTGCTATGGCTGGGCCAGCTCCACTCCGCTGCAAGCAAACCGCAGGGTTTGCCCAGAGTTAAAAGAGAGAAGGATGCTACTCCTACCTCTCTGAAATTCACTTTCAGAAGGTGAAAACAACACTTCCTAAGTAGGCATTTTATTTGGCATATGCTTGCTTGGATGGTATCAAACCCTCCCTTTAGAAAAGCAGGTATTTACCAGAAAAGCTTTACCAATTCTAGAAGAGTTACTCACTGTTGACTTATAAACTCTCCTTCTCATCCTCAGGCAACAGAAATCAGCCTGGTCAGTTTAACCCCATTTAGGCACCTGCCCAAACCTTTAACCACCAAACCAAGATTCTTCCTCATAAACTGAGATGAGTTCCACATTGGCATGAATGTGAAACTGCAATCTACTTATTTTTTTTCCGAGAATTGTATAAATTAAGACTAGAAAGGCCAACTTACTGAATGTCTGGATAACATGAGTCACTGCATTTTTACCCAATTAGCTCCCCTTCTAAATTTTAGCCAGCAGGTTTGAGGTCACTCAGCATGCGACCTGTTTACTCTAACTGAAAACTACACTTATTTTTCTAGAAAGGCATTTGGAACAGAAAGCATTTTAAGTGCAATAAATGAATAGTTTGAATAAAGTATCATTGTACTGACACACACTTTACTTAATGAGGATTTTTACAATAAATCCCCGTTTATTTATTTTTTTTTTTTAAATTAAATAAGAAAACAACAATGAAAGGAAAATATTCAGCCTAAAAATTAGGAGGGAAAATGGTGAGGTTACCACAACAAAAGAACAAACCATCTCACTGCTGTGCTACTACAAGCTTGCAGATGCTTTAGTGTGCAATTCTGGGAAAATAACACCCAGCTCCTTCCCGTTTGCATGTAACACCTTGGCGTCATCCAAGAGACCCTCTCTCACCACATGAACTGAGAATATCCCAAAGCTCAGTACCTGATGTGGTGATTATTTATAGCCAGTCGAGTGATGCTTGGAAGAGTCTAACAAGAACAGTTATTCCTCCCTTCAAAGAGCCACCTTCTGCCACCTTTCTGGATACTAATTAGTAGAGAAGTCAAGGAATAAGACAGTATTCGTGACACAGAAGAGCAAACTCCCACATTTTTGTCCCTATGCAAACATTTCTGCCTTTTTGGAAGTATCACATCCCCTGCAACTCCGTACTCCATGATCCTGCCACTGTTCCAAAGCTCTGACGAGATGTACCATGAAGGCACTAGACATATCACCGCTTCAGTTCTACTTTACAAAGCACATAATAGCCTCTCCATTGTTTACACTGATGAGTTTCCATTTTAAGAATACTTTCAGAATAGAAAGCTCTATATCTGGTCTTCTGACAGCTACATTCCTTTGCATTTAAGCTGCCTTTTTCTTATGCTCTGTTAAGAAAGAGAAGGAGCTGCTGCAGACTGAAACATCCTATGAACTCATTCATGCTCTGGCAAATGTGTTGGTGATAATATTTTAGGCAAAACTGTAGCCAAAATCAACAACAATGGGCCGTGTTATTACAAAAACCACTACTGAATCTAGGAAGAAAGAGTTAACATAGTCTCTTTTTAAAATGCTAATAACAGACAATGGTCTGTGGATAAGTTAATTAGTGGAGCCAGCTCGTGTTTAATTATTTCACTTGACCTGGTGCAGATTTAGACAATAATCCCTTCAGAGAGGGGAAGGGGCTGTTGGAAAGTATGTGATGTACCAGAAGAAAAACTTTAAATCTGCCTGAGCTGAGCAGGTAGTCTTCTATCTAAAATTGGAATGATACACTATTCTCCACTGTAAGACAAGCTCAAATGGAAAAAGAAATGCAGGTCTGAACCAGACAGATTATGCTAAGGACCTGGTGAGCTTTCCACTCCGATACTCAACTTCCCTCCCCTGCCCCCACTCATCTGGGATTTTACTACTGAATAATGTATAAGCCAGCCCACTGTAGTCAGAGGTGGGATTTCATGAGCAACTTGAAACAAGTGCAACCAGACTGTACCAGAACTCTCTGAACATACTAAAAAGTGTGTGAAGAAAGAAAAAGGTCTATAGACTATGAGTACACGTGGAATTTTCTTCTATGGGAGGCTCTGAAGATTTCCACATTTTAAAAAAGAGAACGGATTAGGTTGGGTATCCGTTCTATTCTTGCTAGGCTCTATAATCGGATCCAATTAAATTCAAAGGTTTGTTTTATCTGAATAGGTCAACTCCAAATCATGTAGCTTTTCAATTTGGTAACATCTCTTCAATAGCTTGCTCAAATATGAATAAGAAGTCATTACAGTTTAACATGTGAATCAGTACAACCTCCTCGAGAAGCTACAGCATCTGAGTGCTCCCAGTTGTTAAGGGAAACACTGCACCCTGATACCTGGAGCCCAGCACCCAGCTCTTGGAGGCATCAGCCCAAGGAAGACGTGGACCTGCTGGAGAGGTTCCAGAGAAGGCCACAAAATTTATCGGAGGGATGAAATATCTCTCCTATGAAGAAAGGCTGAGAGAGTTGGGGTTGCTAAGCCTGGAGAAGAGAAGGCTCCGGGGAGACCTTACTGCAGCTTTTCAATAAAAAAAATAAAAAATAATAACAAAAAAAGCTTTGCAAGCTTTTCGCCACTTGAAAGGGGTTTGTAAGAAAGATGGGGCAAACCTGTCAGCAGGGCCTGTTGTGACAGGACAAGGGGAAATGGTTTTAAGCTAAAAGGGGCTAGATTTAGACCAGATATAAGGAAGAAATTTTTTTAGGTGAGGATGGCAGAACACTGGAACGGGTCACCCAGAGAGGTGGTGAATTGCCACATCCCTGGAAACATTCAAGGACAGGTTGGACGGGGCTCTGAGCAACCTGTTCTAGTTGAAGGTATCCCTCCTCACTGCAGGGGGTTGGATGGTCTTTGGATGTCCTTTCCAACCCAAATGATTCTATGATTCTGTGAAGCCAGGTGCATAAAAGAGGGTCTAATCCAAATAGAAGAAAAAAATAAATCAGAAAAACAAATTGTGGAGCTACGCTGGCAGGCAGTAGGTAGCTCCATATGCACCGAGTGGGAGGAAACTCTGTTTCAGCCAATGGGCAGGAATCACTCTTGGTGGATTCAGGTCCATAGTGGATCCAAACTGGCCATAGGTTTACTTTTACACCCCAGTTCTCTCTGTTTCTGTGCGCATCTTACAGGTACAGATGATTCTGGAAACACCCACCAGAAAGACACACAGCCACTACTATTTGAGAAATGCAAACGGGTAGAAATATTCTTTCCAGGAACTGTAACAAGGCTTCAGAGCCACTGATGTGATTCCCTTAATTAAAACAAATGGCATTATTTCTATGACGAGGCTTCGCTCACATCTTTCCCACCCTGCGATAAGGGTTACCGAGGCATCCGTTAAGCAACGCTGGACCAACAGCGCTCAGAGGGGACTCAAGCCCTCCCCATCTATTAACTCCTGGAATCTCAAATTACTACAAGTGACCCTCGGTTGGGTGCACGATGCACTTCCCAAGGCACTGAATGGAGTCAATAAAATGAACCTTCCTCACTGACGAGTGGTAGTGCTCCTCATCATAATTTCCCGAAAAAGGTAACTTGTCGGTAAGAAGAGGATGAAACACATGATGGAATGATGGCGCGAGCTCAAATCAGTCCTGTGCACAATGTAGAAACATAAACCAGAATCAAGCATAAATCTACTGGCTAAATTCAGCTTATGGCTAATCAGCTCTTCCTTTGACAGGATATGCTGCTGTGGAAATGGGATAATTTTATAACTGAATAATTTAACCAGTTTTATCTTTAAGTAATGATTTCAGGCATATTAATACATAAAGCTTCCATATTTACATTTTTGTTACACGGACTCGAAAAATTACAAGCTATCAGGAATAACACAGTATTCAGTGATAAATGACATTTATAGAGTGGTTTTCATCCCCTAGAATGACTTTGAGCTCCACAGATCCCTGGGAGGGTGTGCGGCAGCCGGGCAGACAGCAAAGGCAGAGCCTGCGGCAGGGCTGGGCAGAACCGTTCTCAATAGCAAAGAGAAACACTTTGGGAAACATTAGGACCAAGGCTAGAAGGGACAAGTAAAACACAGACTCTGACATGCTGTACAGAGGATTCTATAGTATTTTACCTGCTTACCTCTGTTAAGACTCCCGTGGTTTATGTCTGGCTTGAAGACATGTTCCACAAAGGCTTCCTATCATTATTTGAATGCTGCGGGAAGCGGAAAAGCCACTTACCCTTGGAAGTCCGTTACAGTCCTTCACCGTTACAGTCCTTCATCATCTCAGTCACTGGAAAATACTTAGGGAGCCTGCAAGTCTGGAAGTCAAATACCAGAGCTTGTGGTCCAAATTCACAGAAATGGATGTGCCTCACTGGCAAAATAATTATTAATCTCTCAATCTTGTTCTCCTCCTGTGAGTTCAGCTGCACATGTATTTTTTCTGCACGTTTTAATGCAGTGATATGGGAACTTTTTCTTAAAAGCGAGATACTTGTGGCTCAGCAGAATCTAACAACCTTGTTTCAGTTCTTCTCCGGAAAAAATAATGGAAAGAACATGAAAACCAGAATCCCTCTCACTCTAAAGAGCTCCTGTAATAGATACAAATAGCGAGCACAGTGTGTGCTGGATTGTGCCTGTCAGAAGGTGACATCCTCTTGCCAATTTTGCATTAGTCCTGGAGATGGTTAATTTGAGTGAGGAAAATGGGAAACAGAAACTCCTGGGATGCAGTCACGCCATTTAGATGTCACTTTGCCTCATTCTCTGTATTTTGTCAGTACACATACACAATGGGTGACCTGCACAGATTCACTCAAACATCACTTGTATCACGTCGAGGTCCTTCAGACTCGTGCTGCAGCAGATGTTCCTCCAGCCCTGCTCAGAGGAGGAGGTGCAGATGTGTAGAATATCGCATTGATATGCACTGAGGGGAAATAATTAACACGGGCAACGATAATTTAGAAAAGAATAAATTCCTTTTGTTATATACCAGGGGTGGCAAAAGGATTGAAAGTTGCTAGACTTTCCCATCAGAGGAAAGCTGCCTGGAAGCAGCTTTCAGAGTATCAGCTGGCTGGAAGAGACAAGACCAGATTAAAACTGCAGTATTTAGGTAATCTCAAATTAGTGGACCAATATTTATGGAACTGTTTCACAAAGGTTGAACGATAGCAGTCTCAGTAGCTAAACTAATTCCCACCACCAGTGCAACGCCTTGTTCACTCCCAACATTTGAAATGAAGTAACCAGGAGGTTGTGAAAAGCTACTGCAGTGACCTGAAGATAAATGTTCTCAAAATAGTTAATACAGACGGTACAAACCAATCCTCACCCAGATTTTGGGGAAGCAGAGTACTGTGGTTTTTGGTGTTTTTTTTAACATAACATTGCAAATTTCTGCTTGATCAGAAATGTCGAGTTGCACCAGTGTTGGAAAAGAAATCAACTGTCTCTGCTAATAAGAAGAACTCTTCCTCTTCTCCAAAAATTCTGCCATTTCATTCATAAATAAAATAAGTCACTCACTCAGTTGTTGGCAGGCTCTCTCTTTTATCTTTCACTCGCCTGAGAAAGACTAGCAACATCATGGTTTCAGAAAGCCAAGTGTAGTAATCATAGAATCGGATTTCATGTATTTTTAAAAGCATTTGCAGCAGCAGAGCTCCAATCACTTTTAAAAGAAATATAAACACACAGAAACTTGTAAGAAGCAACTCAGAGCTTCTGACTTTCTTCATTTCTTCAACACGAGATAAATGTGCCAGAAAGGTACTCCTTTCTAAAGGAGATCTCAAAAAGTTTGCAACATTACACTATAAGCGCCATAGAGCCAAAATACTTATTATCTCAAATAAGCCTGGATGACATTTGAGATGTCTCGACATTTATTGGCCTGCCAGCAGAGTGTGGGATCAACCAGCTCCTTTTCTCTCATTTCCTTTTCTTTTTTTTTCCCTCCTGCTTGCTCAAAGTCCGTGTTCATAAAATATTTAGGGGAAGCTCTTCAGAGGATGATATTGCCTGTACTATAGCTCCAGCGTAGCTTTACTGTGCTACTGAGACAGATATTCTGCCACCAGAGAAATCAAAAGAGCTGATGGGACTGAATCATTGCGCCAGGAGCTCACCGGCAGACTCACGGTCTGGGCTCGGTCCCCGCCTGGGACGGCAGCGTGAGCGGCGGTGGACAAAATGAGCTAACACGTTGAACAGATTCGGTCCCTTTTGCATGGTTGTAAGGAGAAATGTGACTTTTCAGAATGGAAAACAGAACTATGAAAGTCCTGCGTGTTACTGAGCCCCGGCTAGGGACAGCCAAACCTTTCTCAGCTCTCGCTATTTTCTTCCCAGTGGAAAAAAGAAAGAGCAATGAAATCTGGAATTCAGACGCACTGTTAAATTAAGCTATCAGTTGAGTAGCATCTCCTAGTAGCACCACCCACTTCTGCAGCAGCCTGCCGTAAATTAAATAAGCTGGTACGGTCCCCTCCCAGCCCCCGAACTTCGTTACAAGCTGCCCATCTCATGAGTTCGTTGCCTCCCCTACTAATCCACATCTTGTGCTCCCACCACTATTTGATATTTCCCTCCTAGCTTCACTAAAATTAGCCACAGATTTCCCATGTTTCCCTGACGTTTCCCTGTATTAGAGCAAGTATCTGCTTTTAACCTTTTCATTTAAACCCAGCTTTCTGAACATAACTTTGAACCTCCGGTGCACCCTAAACCCCTATCATTTTCCCTATTAGTTCAAGGGACAGATGTTCCTTTGTTCCCCCTTTGGCATTTCTCACCCTTAGGCATCCAGGAGCTTAAATCAGGCTGTTGCTAAAGTGTCCTCCTTTAATAATTTTTATGAAGTGCAGTCCAATTATCTTTATCTTCCTTGGGGATCCATTCAATTAAGCGCAGTCGTAATGAGTGAATGGACACAGAGCATTGTAACCATATTTACATCCAGATTAATGGGAACCAGGTAAGATAACTTTAAAGCCATCAATATTTTAATACCTTGGCTTTTCATTTTGCTATCTTCAGTGTCAGACACATTTAGAAAGACCAGCACAATTTGAGAGGCTGAGTTTTTAATTTCCTCCTTGGAGGAAATGAGGGTTTAGAAACAGCGGTAAACTATGTGAATTGGTCTTAAAACAAATTTTTTTTTGCAGGCTAACCGAAACACTTCTTGTTACACAAAACAAGCTGAAACGCTTTGTCCAGCTTCCCGGACATTTCATGAATTGAAGGTAATGTAAGAAACCAGTAAAGAACCAATATTTAAGTGGAGACGCTGAGAGTACTGGGAAGTCTCATTTAACGAGCGCGTAACAGAAATGCTGAGTTAGTTCTGAAGTGACTTTCCTCCCCTCTGAAAGACAAATGCTGGATCTGCAACACGGACCTGTCTCTCAGATACGGAATAGCTCTGACAGTTATTTTTGCGCCTGCTTTGAGCTGCCTTTGCACTGCAGGAACAAGGTAGAAGGTTCCCGCGGAGATTGAAATCCTGGTTCTGTTTCAACACAGCTTAGCATAATAGTGTCATAGGCACCGATAAATGTGTCAATAAGCATTTGGAGAAATAACTGGTATCCAGGGAATTTATCTTGGTTGTAGTAGTTTCAGCTGAATAGGTCAGATTTGTTAACATTTTAATTTACACAAATCTGCATTCCAAATACTGCTCTTCGTCTCCTTTTCCTAACAACAAGAAAATGTCAGCTGCAAAACCAAATTTACTCCTCTAATAGCTTTCTCAGGATTTCAGGAAAAACAAACAAAAACAAAAAACCAAGCTGTGGTATGGGAGTGCTTAAACGCATTTTTCCATTTAGACCTAACACAATTTTTCTGTAATAAAACAGAAACTTTTGCCAATTCCAGATGCAATCCTGAAATGTAGCAGAGAGTGCTGGGAATACGCATGAGCTGTAGCTTCAGGGCAGCCCTAGGGCTGTGCCCAGAGCTGGTTGTTCTGCCTCCATCCAAGGTGTCCCCTTGCCCAACCTGGCACTCAGCTTGGGACACTCCACACCATATTTCCAGATAAAACGTGCCAGCTTGCCTTGATTTCCCAGACTCTGTGCATCAGGGGAACTAACAGGAAGCCTATGGCTTCCCTGCAAGTTTTCTAAATACTTCAGACACAATGAGATAAGTCTAGAAAAAGACAACTCTTCGGCCTTATCCTTTCCCCCTAATTAGCACCTGCCTCTTTTTCCAGATAATTTGCTCAGATTAAAACCTCTCTCCCACCAAGCTGTCCCAATCTGAAATAAATACACAATGATGACCTTTCTCTACCCATAAAGCCCTACATTAAAACGCTGGTCCCCACGGATGTCAAGGGGGCAATAACAGTTCCGTCATTTCCATAAAATCAGCATTTTCCTGCCAGCACTCCCATCTCTCCTCTGAGCACTCTGCCACTGTCCCCCCAGGGCTGCCAGCGATCTCTACAGCACTTGTTCCTCCTCTTCGACTGCAAGCACGCTGCAGGTTTCAGCACTGCCTAGGATAATGCACCTGCTTAAGATTCAGCTAACTTTCCTGTTCTCTAGATAAAAGAAAAGCAGGGAAAGGTCAAATCTGCCTTAGGTGCTTGCAACGTCTGCCACGTCAGGTGGGAAGGAACAGGCCCTGGTGCTCCTCCTGCTCCCCCAGCTCCGCTTCTTGTCTTCACATCTGGAAAGCTCTCCACTCACCCGACCTTCTCCTTGGAAAGCCGTTTCACACAACTTGTACCCCTGGGTCGGCTCTGCCCGAAACCGTGCCTTGGGCAAGCCCCAGAGCTGCGCCGTTCCCAGCCGGCAGCCCCCATCCCAGTGCCGGTCCCATCGGCTGCCCCGGGGCTCCCCGCGTGCTGCCGGGACTTGTACCCGCTCTCAGCAGCAGCTCTGCTCCCGTGTTGAAGATTCCTCCCAAAGCACAAAAGCAGCCCCAGGTGTGTGAAAGAAATGGGCACAGACCGCGGGCGAGCGATGCCCGCTGGCTGGTGCTCGCCGAGTGCTCTGCAGTGAGGCCAATAAAATGCCACCAGGGCTGATGTGCGAGGGAAAAGAAAAATCTTCAAGGTGATGGAGGTTTTCACCCCTTCGAGTTTGGTGGAAAATCCACGTACCGGCCCACATATGGGGACTACCGCTCGCCCTGTCCCTGCCATCGGTCATGGGGGAGGAGAGGAGATCAAAACCAGTTCCTGGTGCCTTCTCTCAGAAATGCAGCACACTGGGCTCTCTCTGGACCGCCCAAACTTAAACATCTGAGCCTAAGACTATGCAAGTCCTTGCTTTCATATATTTGCTGCAAAGCCATATTATCTGTGTCTGGCTGCTCAATGAACAAAAGATCCTTCCCATCATTTAGGTGATCGAGATCCAATTGCACCGGACAGGGGACACTCCACAAACAGCACAGTCCAACAGGGAGAAATCCCAGAACGTAAGTTCCTTCCCTCCCTTCACACCCATTGACCCTCTTCCCCAGCCACTCACACCCACCACTGATTTCTGTGTAACGTGTGAGGTATAAATGCTTTGTTCTTGAGCTACACTCACAACTAGAGAAGGCAGAGCTCTGAGAATTACACTACAGAGCTTACACTGGCAGAGGATGTTTTTGCCAGTAAAAATGAAATTTCTTCTGCATTTGGAAAAGCCATATGCTGTAAAATACCAGGGAGAAGACGCATCAAAAGCAGAATCACTGGACGCACAAAACCAAAATCACTGGATGACATTTTCCTAGTGTGCAAATCACATAAGGATGCCATCATGAAACACGCAAAGTGTGTTGAGTACAGGTTGTGTAACTGCTTCCAAATAAAATGCAAAGAATCAAGTGAGACGGGTCTAGAAAGAGTTATAGGTGTCTGGAGCTCTATTTGTCCCCCAACAGAAGGGGGACAAATGCCAATTTATTCATCCCCCTGCTCTTTCTCGCGTATTTTCTACATCTTTGAGTTGTACAAATTTACGCAAGGAAAATAACAGCTTCATGAGTTCGAAGATTCTCCCAGGGTTTCATCGACTGATATAGATTAAGACAAAAATATCACCTCAAAGCCATGATGCCCCACAGCTGCAGCAGAAGCAAAGACCTCGATCTCCATGTCGCAACTCAAACTTTTAGAGATTTAATATTCAAGAGAGGGTTCGGGCTTTGCAAGTCAGCAACCCTCAACAATGGGAACCTGGTATGATGGCTTTTAAACTCACCTCTCTGTCAAGTCCCGCAGCCACGGTGACAATGTCTCCTGTCTCGCTGTTAATAGTAAACATGTTCTGCGATGGGCTCTGCGGGGTCTGCGTCACGATCCGGTATCTCACCATCCCGTTCGCTGTAGTACTGTCATCGGCATCATTTGCCGTCACTGTCATCACGTAGGTACCTGCAGAACAAGAGAAGATGAAATATCCCACTGCAGAGCAGACTGCAGTCCCGTTGACTCGGGGTGAGGCGTTTTACTCAGAAATGCTACGGAGTAGACCTCCCATTTCAATCCAGCCAGCCTGGCAAGGCAAGGATTATGAAAAGAGCACCACTGCTGAGACTAGATGGTCTGTAAAGTAACTGATTACTGAGTGGTATATAGTTAGAAGTCATATGAGAGTATCTATGGTTAACTTCTAATTCTTTCAGTGATTTTAAGTTTTAGGGCAGTATTTTTTTGTCCCGCAAATTCACAGATTCTCAGAGATTTTTTTCCCATCCAATCACTGCATTCAGAAGTAGAGTTTAATAGTGGAAAGCCCATCAGACTTCTCAGCAGCTTCAGAAGGACCCCTATCAACATGCCCATGCCCAGTGCAGGAAGCAACTGCCTGCTGCCTCCAGTGCTTGGAGAAACATCCACCTTTTTGGCCCCTTCTGGAGAAAAAAAGCCCATTTCTGCAGAGCAAACCAAACAGCTGCTGCCCAGCAGGACAGAAAATCAATGATCTGGTATGCGTGGCCAGCGATATATTGAATCGTCGGTTTGTTTCTTGCTAATCATCAGTGTCTTCATTTGCCTTGCAAAAAACAATCCCTACTTTCTAGATACTGTTGGGAGTGCACTGATGCACTGACAGGCTCATTATCACTGGAGTTTGGCAGCAGGGTGTTTTGCTAAAGTGGGAAATTATCATTATGAGGGTAAAAGATGTTACTTGATTGGATGGACTCCTGCAGCTGCACGGTCTTGCGACCCCCCAGAGCTCATAGGGCCCAGCTTTATGCTTGTTATACTGGTAGGAGAGAACGACTGAAAGGGCAGACACATATCGCTTACACAGAGAAGTCTGCAACAGCAGATGAATCTAATGATGTGAGACCCGAGAGGAGGAGTGGGAGGCAGAGACAAAACATCGCTTAGTGATCATCAAAACTCAATAGCATCAATGGAAAGACAGAAGGCATCGCTTGAACACTGTTCATTTGGGAACTCTGAATGGGATGAACCAACTTACGAGCCTGCCACGCTGGAGGAGACGCAAAGCGGTCCCAACAAGAACCTGCGTTGATTCAAGATGGAGCTACATGTTGTTTTACCAAAGGAGCTGAGTTTGTGCTGCTCGCTTGGTCACATGTGAGCAAACCTGGGAACATGTGGCTACACCACCATTGCATCGGGTCTCATCTAACAAGGCCAGATCCTCAGCTTGGTCATAAACCAGAGAGCTGGAGCGCTTGCATGTTTGCGAGAGAGTTAAAAAAACGTACCCCATGCTCTAAATTGGCAGATCTACCAGTGACTGCAGCATGTCCAGATTTTGTACCCTTGCCAAGTGTCTTCAAAGCCACTTGGCACGCAGGCAATCCCCCCAGTATCTTCCCCAACTTTGGGAAAACTACATTTCCCTGTATTAGCAGAAGTGGCCTCCTGAGTTTGTATTTTTGCAGCGTGGAAAGTGCTTTGCGGATCTCCTTCTGTCTGGCTCCATCAGGCTCTTTTTGTTCTCTGTGGTGATACATATCCCTGTGAGTTTTCTTAGTTCAATAAGAATTATAGATTAAAAAATAAATGAATGTGTAAAGCAAATTCTAATGATGAATACATTCCTATCTTTCTGCAATAATTCTGATTCACATTTGTGAAATGAAAACAAACTATTCAACAACTTTAACATTTTTCTGATCAATAAACTTCAGGAGAGGGAAGGAATACTGAATTGAAACAAGGCTGTGCAAGCAATGGATTTTCTCCTTTCACTTCAAGCATTCTTTTTTTCCTCTTTTGCAAAACCAGCTATCACGAGACAACTGATACAAATGAAGAAGCCAACCCATAGATAAGTACAGGGGAAATGTGCAGGAGAAATTTAAATAGGGAATGTGCTGAATGAGATGTTTGATTTGGAATTTATGTTATCTTAATGAATTCTATACTGAAAATATCTCTGAACAGAATGTCAAAACCTGAGGCTAATGAAAACAGAAGTGGAAGAGGAAAACAGAATCTATTTTAGGACATGTTCACTCTTAGGATATATTCCAAAAAATAGGCCGAATTTCTTGAATCACTTCTAGGGCAAAAAAATAACTCAGGAAGGAAAATTACTGAGGCTACTAAATTCAGATGAGAGCACCCCACTGTTCTGGTCTCTCCTTATCTGGGATCTCTCAGACTACACCGTGGTTTTCAAAATAAACGAGACCATGTGGGAGCTGGTGGGTTCCCAGCTTGGCAAGGGAACCCAACAGGCTGGGCACGGGGTGAGCTCCCAGCAGCTCTGCTCTGGATGGAGTATACAGTAGGTCTCCTTCACTCCTTCCCTGACGTTTTTGCTTCTTTCCTTCAGTGTAGCATTGGGCTGAGCACATCTGCTCTAGAAAAAAAAATGACTCAACAGCATTTGACCCACATCCCCATCAAGGGAGATGGGACTGGTCAAATGTCTCTGAAGTCATGAACTGAGCACCAGGGAGCTGTATTTCAAGAGGCAATCTGCTCCCTATCTCCTATCTTTAATTTCGATTATGAAACCCAACCACGGAGAAAATAAAGAGAGGAACTTGGCATTAATTACTAACGTGTAACTTAATAAAACGTCCTCTGCAAAGGGCCCGGTGTGGCTGCAGCACTCTGCGGCTCATGATGGAATCGCAGCAGCCGCTTCCTTCCCCGGCTCTCCCTGGGGCTGCTTGTCTGACCACAGCCTGCTGGAAACCAGCTGCAAATTACTTCTTCCTCTCTGCAGTCTGGCTGGAGGCTCTGTCCGTCCCCGTTTCCATGCACACGCATCTCCCACCTGCCAATGCTGACCAAGGATAAGAGCACGACGGCATCTCCTGTTACCGGTGCTGAGGGCAACACCCCCAGGACTGCTCCCACGGGGCTGGCTGGTGCAACCTACACCACCGTCTACGTTCTGCTTGGTTTTCTGTACATTTAGTCTGTCTTCAAGTAAGACATATCCTCTAGATACCTGCGCGCTGCAGTGAATGACATAAACATACATCTGTGCACAAGAGGATTCAGTGGAGCGACGTGGATACACACTGCTGCAGTGTCTAACATTTCTGGGTGCTATATACAGTCTTCCACTACGCTAAGATGGTTGGTGATGATTTACCTGCTATAAAATTAAATAATGTCATGTTTCTATTCCTATGCATTCCTATGCATATATCTTCATATACTTTATATAAAACCAAAGGAAACACACTCCTGTAGCCAGTCCCTGTTAATATACAAATTAGGCAAATACAGAGTTGCAGGCTACACAGCTCTTCCACGCTTGAGGATTGAGGCTGCTATTGTTAGGGTGTAAGTGAAGAAGGTCAGACTGCCCACTCTGGCCTGCAGGATGTGTGTATGTCTTTCGTGGAAATCAAAGTATTAACCAGATCACCTTTAAAACCTTGTACCTTACCCACACAGAGACTGGAAGCAGTTACTAGGGACCAGAAACACCGGGCAAACACCGGGCAAACTCCTCCGAGTCACCCACAAGACCCCCATGCTGTACTCTGCCTGTCTCGGGTCAGACCGTGGCACTAGTGATGGAGCTACAAGAGAGGGGCAACAGGGACTTCACGCTTCCAGAGTGCGAGAGAAGCTTTAGCTTTATTTTTCTGCTCTGAAGCGCTTGTTCTCAAGCCCACTGAGAGCATTCAATGAACGCATAAAACACCAAAACTCGTGAATCTGCCCCAGTCTGTGCAGTGTATCACGTAACGAACCCCAGTCCAGACGGTGTTTGCTATAACTGTGTTACGCTACACACCTGGTCTACTGACTCAGGTAGACAACCTGTTGAAAGAAAAACATTTCTCATCAAATAAGAGACATGGTACGTTAAATAAAATACCTGACCTAGTACATCATGTCAATATTAAATCAAATTTGTTGCGTGTTGAACAGCTCTTCTGAGAAGCAGATTGAATTACCATGCACAGCTAGTGATGACAAGATTACTGTGCATTAGCTTTCATTAACTAATGTGCCAAGTTCATCTATCACCTGAGTTAAAATTAATGTGTGGCATGACGAAGTAGATGGAACAATAAAAGGTAAGACCCCAAGAATCTGCAACTTCACAATGCATTCCCTTTGATTTCCCACACACTGCAATCTCCTAGGTGTTGTTTTGTCAAATGAGATATTTTCATTTCAGTCTGACAATGGACAGGACACATGAGAGATGCTTGGAAGCGCCCCTTACAGAAAATATTCCCATTAGATTAATTAAGCTTTCCACAGGATAGGCAAAATAATGTCTTGCAGAATGTGGGGAAATGGAAGCAAAGGGAGATAATTTTTACCTGTATACTCAGTTTCATTTATCCAGTTTAAAATGAATTGCATCCGCTTGTAAAAGACTGCAGAAAGATTTTGCTAGGTTCACTGTATCTCATTCGATCTCTACATGTTAAGCAAAAAAAGAAGCAAAACAAGAAAGATAGCTGCCCTGCGTATGTATTAGCAGATAAGCACGCAGTCGTAAACAAATGTTCCCCCCAAATCACTCCGGAATCTGAGAATCAGCTCAATTCTTCCTAGCTCAGACGGTCCCAAAGCACACCAAGGACTGCTAATTCACATCACGTCGTCTGCAATCTCTGCTCTCCCATCTATGCAACTTCATTTCTCCGTAAAGACTGAGCTTTCACGGTTTTAAGGCATACAAACAATATCTTAGCGCGGTTGTGTTCCCAAAGTCTTTGTTACAATTGCTTTATAATTGCCATTTTTCTAAGCTGGTTTGATATCCATTAGTTAGATTTAATGCATGTTAAAGGAAAGGGCTAATGGGCACTTATCAGGAATCTAAATAAAAAAAAAAGATAAAAAAAACTTTCTCTTTGCCCTTTAAGCCACATATCACTACAAAAATACACAATCCTCTGTCTAATCCTGTGCTATAAACAGAAAAAGCTAAAACCTCACCCAGTTTTTACTGATAAAGCTGATTCTCTACTGAGCTGTATCTTACAGTTTATATTTTTTAATGGCTGGCAAATGGTAGCTGAATCACTGAAGGTTGGTTAACCTTCTCAGTCTAATTTTGACCTACAAGACACTTAATTTAATCATTCCCCCATAGAAAAGGATGGAATCATTATGTGCAGACATGTGGTGATGCCCATATTACATTAGATCTTCATTAACCCAAGTTAATAATGGCTTTGTACTAATGGAAACCTCCCCTTCCTCCTGATTGTTATTCCCCCCAAATTGGAAAACTCACTTAGTGAACACTCTGTATCTGATGCTAGAGAGAAGACAGTAATTGTTGATGGTAAGACTGAATACTGAAAAGCAGTGTAAAATTTACATTTCCTAAAATAAAATTTTCCGTTCACAAGAGTTTCCTGACACTAGTTTTCTTCCCCACAGAGGACATGAATCTCGTGCTCCTAGTCACGATAGAAACACTTCACTCTTTTAAGTGATTTCATTCATTGCAATAAGGTCTCAGGAGCAGAAAGACAGCACAAGAGAAAAGCAAAAACATGAAAACCACCTTCAACGAGAAGTACGATGGGATCCCGAACAATCCGCAGAGTATAACCACACATGTAAGTACTTGTGCACAGGTTGCCTATGTAAAATGCCATCTTTCTCACCAATAAACACGCTGAAGTGTGCTTGCACTGCTTGTCTTTTTAATAAGAGTCTTCCAGTCTTCCAGGGAGGGGGCTGCCTCCAGCGGCTGCGAAGCCACTGGGCCAGCCCAGCTTAGTTGCACTTGCCCTACCTGGGCTCCCAGCAACAGCTGAAACGGCACAGCCCAGAGCTCTGCAGGGGGGAAATCGCCTTGCCAGTAAGTGTGAATCTGAGAATGGTATTTGGAGAACTGCTGTAGCGTTTGAGATTGAAACATCTCAGACAACAAACCTGCATCCTCAAGCTAAAAAAGTGAAATGAATTCAACAGGTGATGTGAAGCACTTTCACGTACTCATTGTTAAGGGTTTGAAATGAAAGATGGGGAGACCACTCACTGAAGTTGCTGAATGGAGTTACACAGGTAAACAGGAATATGGGCAAGACATCAAGATGACAGAATTGCCTGAAACTCTAATACAGATATAATAAATTGCACGTATACTTAAACTAAACTGCATGCTCTAGATAGAAAACTAAATAGAAATGACGTTTTCCTTCTGAATGATATTCCCTCAGTCATAACTGATAGCTACTGTCACCTTCTTTCCCTATTATTTTTGCAATCATTGGCAAATTTTGACCTTTCAAGCAGCTAACCTAATTCATAAAGGATGCCACTTCCTAATTAGCGGAGACATCAGATTCTCAGCCTCAAACAAGGCAAGAGCCAACCTAATGAGAATAAAGGGAGCAAGGGGGTCCAGACAGATGACTGAGCAAGTCGAAGAGGTTGCTGTCACCCAGAACGGAAATAATACCTTCTTATTGCTAAAAATGAAATAAATACCTCCAGAGAGAATACGAACGGATGCACTGAATGCAGCATACGCATGGGCATGGCCAGATTTGAAGAGAACTCCTGTACAGCAGCCTGCAGCCTACGGAGACCCGTGGAGAAATAACAGAAGTAAAACTCCGAGAAGGACGAAAGCGCGTTCAGCCTCTGAGCAAATAGTTTTGATTGCATAAATCGATGAGCCTCAGCTCGGCTGAGTTCCTGTAGATGAATCCTCTCGGTTCCCAGAGGCTAATGTAAAGCATGGAGAAAGTGTGACTTAGGACAAGATATTCTGAACACCATCACCGAACTGTGCTTAAAAGTATGGGTAGGTTTCATGCTTAACTGAAGGCACAGGCAACTACTGAAACCACGCAGACCCGGCTGTACAAAGCCTGAGACTTAACACATCTTACACAAGGCTTGCATCCAATCCCTAAATTCTGAATATATACTACAGAGTAATACAATATAATACAAAAATAATAAATATAAGTACTGCAATATATATAATACTATGCTATTTGTAACTGCTGGTTAAAAGGAGGCAGAGTGCAGGCTACTGCAGTACTGTAACTCCCTTCAAGAGTGGTCTCAGAACATGATTTCAACATTTTTTTTTTTCCTTTATATTAACTTTCCCATTTTTTCTGTAGGGAAAAACCATTAGTCTGGGGATTTGCATTTTTTTTTTCCTCACCTACAGTCCTATAACTCACTTCCTTGCTCTTGAGACTGGCAGCTTCTGAAAAGGAAATTAAGAGCACAGATTTCATAACCACTCACCTCGAAACAAAATGGAAAGCACTACCACATCTGTCTTGCAGAAAAACAATTCCTTATCTTAAAATTGTGCTTGGCTGAGCAAAAGAACTTAGAAAAGAATATCGTGTAACCTAACTCCGGGTGTAATGTGTGAGAGATTAGAGTTGGGTTGGACAAAGCCGTTTTTAATAGCAAATAAAGTGCAAGGGTGAGAGTAGCACCTACCCAAGCTAGAGAAGAGGGCACTACACTGAGGGACATACTTAGACTTGTGCTGAACCCAGCAGTGATGGACCCAACCTGCCAAGAGGTTGAATTAGGAGTACTCCAATTAAATTACCTCCAAGCTGGTTAAAGAATATGTAATGTTTTAATTATGAGCAGCATTACGGCATTTTTGGGATGGGTCATAATGGAGAACAGGGTTTTCACTCAGTGTCTTGGTAATTTTTTAAAAAATGAAGCATCTTCTCCTCAGATCTCAGGTGCTGCTGCTTTCGTCTCCTCCCTGGCCACCCAGCAACACCCGCCCTGCTCCTTCACAACCTGCGTCTCTTTCTGAATCGTACTGTCAGGTTGGAGACGGGGAATAAGCCAGAATCCAAATTCTCCACATGAATATATATACAAACGCAACTATATGCCTTAAAAGATTAATTTCACAAGCCTTAAATTGCGGTTTAATTTGAAAACTAATTCAGCCTCATAATTGGCTTTCTGTTCAAATCACTGAGGCTAAAGATTTAAATTCTTAATATTCAGATGACTTTCAAGTTTCTGGCCCCATCTGTGCATTAGTCCATGGTGTTAATCTCTGAGGGAATCTCTGCTGGCATAGAAATAAAATAAACAAACTGGGACACTAGTAGAATAATCGGCTTTTAAAATCCTTGCGTTTTTTTTTATGTACTGCTTATTTTTATGAGATTTCTTTAACTCAATTTGCCACATATAGATTTGGCTCCCAGCTATTTAATTTTTCACGTGGCATGCTATCAACAATTATTGTATCAGAGTTCCATGAAATCAGGAGGAGATGGGGAAATTTTAAATTACAACATTTCTCACGTAAGAAATACTAATATTCCTTTATTTTGGAGGACTGTCCATCCTTAGCGCTCTTTCATAGCACTCCCAGGGAGGGTGGCAGGAGTAAACTATTTTACACAACACCACGAGAAAGAAGGAGCCGGATGAAACCGCAGTTTAAAAGAAGCAACTTGGACTTTCACTATTGACTCAAAAGGGACCAAGACATATCCAGAGAGTCAGTGAAGTGGAAAGGATGAATGGGAATGGAAAAGGCCACCGTGACAGGAACAAATTGTTTTCGAGAGATGTGTTAATTTTTGACAATCTTTTTGTTAAAACAAAATAGATACAACCCAGAGCAAAGCACTCAAGTCACTGTGGAGCATTTTACATTGACCTTTTCAGAACTGAACACTTCAGTTAAGTAAGACATCCACATCCGACCGTAAGGTACCGCGTGGGGGGGGTTATATCAACACAAAGCTTCCGCAGTGACCAAAATAATCTTTCTCCATCACGTTTTTGCTTGGCTACCTTATCAAGTAAATTATAATTTTTTTTTTTTTTTTAGAACTGTAGCATTTCTTTTGAAACGGCTCTTCCCAAGGACATGCCTGGGATGCTGCCAGCCCGGTGGTACCCGTGCAGGGGCTGGGCTCCTGGCAGGCAGTAACTGGTGTTGTAGAGAGGGGAAAAGCCCACCCTGAATCCCAGCTCCTTGCTAACGTAAGGTGGTGAATCTCGTGGAGATGGGGGCTTTGAAAGGGCAGCAGAATCCTGGCTGGGCAGGCGGCGTTGAGCAGCGAAGCTTTATCAGCGCTTGAAAGGCAACTTCTGCGGCTCCAGGAGAACTTTGCTGATTAAGGCTGCCAGAGGGACCAGGGGAATTTCAGCTCGAGCTCGCAGCTGCATTTTTAAAACTTGGCTGTGTTCTTCATATAGAGGCAAAGTTCAAAGAGGCAGAACATTGTTCAACGTGAGTAAAACATGGTCTTTTAAGATACACTTTCAAACAGCGGTATGCTAAATCAAAACAACTCGTGGAGGGGGAGAGTAAGGAAGAAAGATGGTCCTGTGCAAAAGAAAATCCTGCATCACTATTCCTGTTCTGCATTTTTGGAAAAGCCTCCATTTACACATTTAAATTGCCCAGCTGCATGACCTTAGGCTAGACAAGCTAGAAATGCATTAAAATGTTTTCCAGAGAGTATCAGAAAAGGAAAAGGAAACGCAATTCAGTTGAAGAGCCAGAGCACATTTGAGGATGCAGAGGAGCCAGGCTGTGACACACGTGTTCACACTACAGAGAACTTTACTCCACCAGGAACGAGCTCCTGATTTCAAGAACACGACACTGTGGTGTAAGACACTATTTCAATTAAGTTATTAGAATCTTAACCAGCAACAACAACCTATTATAATTAATAATACTTGATGATTTCTTTTCTATTCCTGTCAAGGGTTGCTTCAAGGTGACTCAAACGCCGCAGAGAGCACGCTCCTTGGAAACCCAGGCAGTCTGAGTGCTCCGCCGTCTGGGAAGCCCCTTCACTTAAACCCTATCAGGCTGTCTCTAATGAGTCTCTTCACATTGCTGCCAATTCTTCCAGCTCTTAAGACAATTCCCTTTGAAGGATATTTGTATTTTAAGCTAAAGCAAACTTGCTTCTTCCACGGGAGGCTAAGTGCCCAGCAGTATCACACGGTGCAGCAGGCTGGAGTACACATCCTTCCCGCATTCCCGCTTTCTTGGTTCACTCCAACTCCTTTTGGCTTATTCACTGTCGGGTCAGTAGGTCACATCTGTCTTGGCCACTCTCCATCCCCTGCCACGACCAAGCACCATTAGCAGCTGTCCTACAGGGTCAGAGACGAGGCGCGGTGCTCTCTTCCAGCATCCTGGCTGCGAAGAGGGGACCGCGCCGCGCTTTGCGCCGCAGCATCCTCTGCCCGTGTTCTGGACGCCTGCGCTTTGCTCCCTTCCCTGGGGTGTGCAGAGCCAGCCCCACAGAGCCCTTCCCTCTTCACACACTCTGAGTGGGCTCTGCTCTACTGAGACTGTTGGAGCCTTACAGGGGCTTTCCCTGCAGCTCAAGTTCACTGCACCCTGCTCAGTCTGTGCTCAACAGCACATTTTCGATGGTCTTGCTCTGCAAAATTTCCATGAGTAGAGCTTGAGCTCCATATGCCCCTTTTTTTCTGCCTTTTAATATATCTGGGCAAAACTCTTACTCAGTTTAACAGGCACTGGCTCCTCACACTAGTTGCCCTCAGAGTCAGCATTTATTTGGGATACTCTTAATATTCTAGCAACTTTTCTCGTTAAGAGGTGTGCAAAATTATTAAAAGCACTGCAGATATTGTGGTAATCGAGTAATACTGCATTTTTAATCACAGCCATTATAAATGGGCATATGAAAGATGCGAGAAATAACAATTGTACAGGATACCCAGGGAAGCATTTTCAGTCCTCGGATATAGTTCAATAGCAACGAGCAGTGGAAAATGAATGCTGAACTCCTGTTACATATAATAAGATTTCTTTTTGTTTGCTGGAAGCAAATCTGTACTTTACACATGGATATACACACATATGCATATATCTATTTATAGATGCATATACATATATAATTTCCTGTTGAAGCAGTACCAAACACACTCTGCTGTTTGCTCTAAGGATATGCAACGTCTTTGATTTGTCCATCACTGCTACAGAGAGTCATGAATTCTGGTCACATATTTTTTCTATTGCGATGGCTGGTGTGGTACATCCTTAGTTATTATCATATTCTGAAGCATCTTGAAACTCTTCTGAATCTCTGCAAGATCTACACTTAGTTAAAAGCATTGTCTAGACTTATCTCTACACAAAACAGGGATACATAACCGTGAGGCAAAGAAGGAGCATGCAGACATCCACAGTAACTCTACGACCTCTCTATCACTTTCTCAAAGACACAACATCACGTTTATTGCCAAGAACATGAAATGAGGGCCTCAGATACCCAAATTCCCAGGAGGTTCTACAAAAGGAAAGAACAGAAATTCAATACTAATATAAACCTTAAAAAGAATACCGATTAAACAGGGAAGAGGGGGGGAAAAAATACCCAAATACATCAAAGACAAATGTAATTGCTTTTGAATAAAAGCAGATTGCTTTCTACCTACCTGCCTTAAAGGCAAGCACTCCAGCCTGGGATACAGAATAGCAGAAATCACTGGTAGAAGCAGAGGCACAACTATTTTGTAGGCAAAGTTATCCTATTCTTATTTAATAGCTCAAAGGCTTATCTGGATTTCAGACAGAAAGAGGAAGCAATTTACTGCTTCTTTCACACAAATGAGCAGAGCTAGTTAAAACATTTGGAAACATTTTGAATATTGATCCGTCCTACAATAAGATGTCAGAAACCTGATTCGCTAGGGAAATGCTGTATCGCTCTTCAAACCCTGACATGCCCCACAAGTGGCCTTCAAACAAAACCCAGAAGTCCCACTGGGAAGATGTCACTAGACCCATCAAGCCAGGGACTTGTTGCGTCCCCTCCGCTGAGCAGGACCGGGACCAGCACTTTGAAGGCTGTATGTCACCCCCCAAAGCATACCAGGAAGGGAGCCGTACCTATCCTTGCCTCAAAAATAATGTCACATTCTGTCCCCACTACGTGCCACCAGAGCAGCCCATTCCTCACAGCGCTGAAAGACAATCCATCACGAGCGTGAATCACCTTGTTAAAAATAGTGGCCACTGGAGACTTCCCTCTGACACCTCAGGCAGCAGAGAAGCCATGACAAATGTTTGCTGACACAAACCAAAGTCACGCGGTATTTAACCCCTCAGCCGGCAAACGACCGAGGATAAAGTCGCCTTGGAAAAATAGCCCTCTGATTTCTGGAGACTTCCAATTGCACTGGTGACAGGTTTCACATTGTAATTTATGTTCAACAGATGAATGCACTCGTATCAGTTATGCTCAGCAACAAGCTAAAACAACCCTGCTACCGTACTGGAAACTGCAGGGTTACACCGCACTTAAATTAACAATATATCTGAAAAGAAAACACTGAAGACCCTTACAATTGTATTTTTTCAAGCATATAAACACGTTCACGTAAAAATCATCACTTGTATTCTGTGCACAGTTCACACTCCCACTAATTTTGCACCCATAAGTTTTCTGAAACTCTGCTTTGGCTTCTTCCCTCTGCAAGCAAAGTACATCGGGACGGAGGATGAGCCGGTAATTTCGGTGGGAATATTCCCACTTTAGCTGGTTTGCATCAGGCCCCAAATAAGAAAGTATCTTCTTTACACTTTGGGACACAGACCTATGCAGAGGCTGACTGGGTGCCAGATACTGAGTTTGCAAAGGACTGGATTAAATATCTAGGAGGTAGCTATTCAGCATTTCAGGCACAGGGTCAGTGAAAGGCCAATGCCAGGTTGGCTTTCTGTACTCTGTAATTAGAATAACAGCCCTGTGCACGTGTAACGAGCGTATGAGAATGGCAACACTGAGCACTACACTACAAAACTGCTGCTTTTGCAAATTCAGCTTCCCGGAGGGGACCAGCAGGATCCAGGTTCCCTCTAACCCAAGTCCGCACTTTCTCCACCTCCAGAGAAAGAAATTGCAGCTGGATTGTTCTCACCTCCATCAGTCTTCAACAGAGAGCCAGCAACAGAAAACCTCTTTAAACTCCCCCTATTTCAAGAGGAGGCAAAGCCACCGCACCAGATTAATGGTTGAAAGCCTGTGATAACTTTAAGACTTTTTTTTCAACTGTACCTGGTTTAGAGCCTTCATCAACAGATCCATTATAGACTTGGTTTATAAACTCCGGTCTGTTGTCATTCATATCAATCACATAGATGTAAAGGTCAATAGGATTCTCCACCTTGTTTCCGTTCATATCCACTGCATGAGCCCGGAGCTGGGAATAAGCACAATGAGAGCATAATATCAGCAATTGGATTTGTTGCAGAGTGAGAGACCATGTTTTGTAAGAATTGACTTCACCTCATAAATACCTTCTCAAAATTGAGCTGAGCGGGTATCGAATTCCAGCAGAAAGCAGCGACGTGGTTTCCATCCAGACTCTACACACAGATAATTTTAAGGCTTAACTACAATTCAAATAAGATTTTAAACCAGCAATTGTCATTGGAAACACTTTAACCCTGGTGTAGTGATGCTATCTCCTTCACTGCTAATAGCCCACTATGTTTTAATTTTTAATATGCGGTGAACCTTGTCTTACAAACCAAAAAGCAAATCTTCCTTAGTTTCAAACACAGTGAGAAAATGAGCTGGACTTGAGAGGTTTCTTATGCAAACCTGTAGCCTTTCACACCCACGATAACGGCGACTGATTAATAAGTGAAGAGATTTCAGAATGACATTAGGATTGTTTATTCTTTCTTTAATCACAGTCTCTAGGAACAGCAGCAGCTACTGACCCCGTTGCTCTATGCACCAAAAGACATAAAAACAGTCCCTTCCCTTCAAATGATGGGAGCCCCTGTGGCAGGAAGAATGAAATATTGTTCTCAGGCTTGACTAAGATACCCAGTGATGAAGCATTACAAAAACCAGAGCCACAGTGCTAAGTGCTCAGTTAAACTGGAACTGCGGCTTTATCTTATTAGCAATAACCATCAGTAATAATGCTCGAAAACAAGAGCATCTGTTTTCTGAACAAAAGGGACAGATACAGCATGTCAAAATGAGTAATTAATAAAACAAAGCAATCAACAATAGTCTGGAACAATCAGTAATCAGGTGAAAAAAAATGGATAGCTTTCTCATTAAAGGGAACAGATGGCTACTCTAAATGGTGCGTGCTCTGAGAACGGAGCTGCCGATGTCGGCTTCAGAAAAAAGCCCAGACGAGCGAGCAAAGGGCTGTCGGACCCCCCGCGATGGCCAGGCAGCAGAGAAGTGTCACCAGGGGGCGAGGGCTGAAGGTTTCCTTCATCACCCCTCTTTGCTTCAGCACTGCTGAACCTCCACACCGCCAGGAAAACAGGGGACGGCACTCGGGACGGGGTGTGACACCCGGCAAGGCTGGTGGGAGGAAGAACGAAGGCTGCAGAGGACGTTAGCTTGGTGCTAGGGCTGGGCTGAGGGACAGGGGAGACACCAGCTCGTGTCTTTGGAGGGATCCAGGCCTCTGGTCCCTCCCAGCACCTCCCTGGGCTGCTGTCGGGAGTCAGAGCTCCTGTGCCAAGGAGGTCTGGAGCTCCTCTGATGCATGACAAATAAATGTGCTAATTGCATTAGCACTGGTTTCCGTCTTTTCGCTCTCGCTGCGCCTGTGATTGATGCAACTTTCTCCTTCATGTACGGTGTTCAGAAGTCCAGAGCTTAACAAAAGAAACTGCACGCTACTAGGATGGGCTGGATTAACATTTAATCAAGCAAAGAGAACAAACTGCCACGTGAAATGATCTGGGAGAAAAAACATATTTTTAAAAGGGAAGTTAAGCAGCACTTTTCTTTAAAGACTGGAGGAGGCCGGCTTCCTTTTCAATACATATGTACTATTTGCATTTCATGACTTGTAATGCTCTTAATATCTGCATTCCTTGCCTGCATACAAACTGCTCTGACTCCCACCTGTTGAGCTATCCTTCATCACGTCAGATGTAGCAATTCAATAACTTTACCAGTCAGAGGTCAGACTGCCTTTGAAAAAAAGTAATTCGGAGCTAAAATTAAAGTTATTATCTTCAAACTGAGGCAGCACTGGGCTCTCTCTTGCTGCATTTCCAGCAGCGGAAATGGTTCCATTCAGAGATAAAGCAGAGAGCAAAGCCAGTATCTTCCCCCTCAGATCTGACTCTCCCCCTGCAAATTTTTAATTACATTTGATAGCTTTTGTTTGAAATCTCCAGGAGTAAGGGATTTCTCAGCAATGCACGTCTATCTGCTTGTTGCACTCACTAAGCACATGTACCCACGAATGCGTTACTGCCGGCACTCAAGGCAAAAAAAAAAAAGATTCAATAAGCAAGACTGCAGGAATCTCATCAAACCTGCAGTGACATGCACAAGTGCCACTTCTGAACTGAGCCCTGCACAAGCACCCGGCCTGAGTTAGAGGACGGAGGACAGTGCTCGGGGACATGGGCACTGGTGCCCTGACTACGGCTCTGGGGCAGCCGGGAGGATGGCAGACCCTGCCCTTTTATGTCCTGGATCGTGCTGGTGTCTGGGTGTCTGTAGCTGCTTTTCTTCTGCCCTCCAATGCAGCTGGTACTGCCGTCCTGTCTGTGCATCCCTCTTCTCTCTCCTGCTTCTTTTTTTGCCTGATTTCAATGATTTTTTTTTTCCTCTTGTGCTTGCTTGTGTGAATTTTCTCTATATGTATTCTTGTAACAATTCCCGTGTGCCAACGCCCCCGTATCCTTCTCCAAGACAAGAGCTCCTCTGTGGTCAGTGCCAACCGCAACAAAGGGAGAAGGGAGGCTTGAGCCAAAGGGTTGAATCCCAACTCAGCTCAATGAAAGCTTTTCCTCGCTAGAGACCAGTCTTTTTTAGAGACCATCCCCAGTGGAGAGAGCAAAGGGAGGAGAAACTCCAGTGGGGGCAATCTGCCCGCTGGGAAACTAGTTGTATCTCAAAGGCAGATCAGATACTGCATTCATCTTCCTTAATTCATCTTTTCCCTTGTTCTCCTGCCCTACTCACTGTATTAATGAGGCATCCTCAAGTCGGCCAGCATACTTTGTTCTGAAGTTGTTCTTCAGCTGCCTAGAGAGGGCTGACCATAGTGCTCCGTGGCTCTGGCTGCCACTGGTGACCAAGCAGGTGTTTTGGTCATGAAGTGATGGATGGGATGACAAGCAGACGCATGCGGGTGCTTTGCGGCACTGGGCAAGGCGATGGCTGTGCTGTGTCAGACACACTCATCACTCAGAGTTGGAAAAACCACCAGTGGTGGTGGTCCTGGGACACGTGCCCGACTCAGGTCACGCACAAGTATTCAAATGGAAGCCGGTGGCTAGCTGGAGACACAGCTGAGAAACATGTCTAAAGTTGGTTTGAAATATTTACATTGTTCCCGAGAGAGAGAACATGACAGGAGTAGAGAAGGAATAAATAAAATCAAATGAAATACCTTGCAGAGGATTCTGAAAAATTAATACAGGTAGGCGGCTAATCTCTAGCTGGTGTATTGCTCTGCTGTACACCGGACAAGGAGCTGGCTCGATATTCTTTAGCAAATATTGTTTAAAAGTACGACAATCATTGCTATCATATTCAGCAGCAGCTACCACAGGTCTCAGAGGTTTTTCTACTGACAGTTCCCAGTGTAAATGTAGCTGCTGGCATACAAATGATTCAGTATCATGATTATTGATTACAACGGAGGCTGGTGGTATCTGCAGGTAGTTAGTCAAAGTCAGCACAGTGAATTGTGTTAAATATGAGTATTACTTATACACTAATACTACTAATACAAATACACATTATCAATCAGTGACAGAGCCCTTCAGCAATAAGCATACAATGTCATGCCTAATTTGTGTGCTCTTAATTGTGATTAAAAGTTCAAATTAGAGTATTGTGACACACATGCCTGGTATTATTCACTAGAAGTTGGTTCAAGATACTGGAATCATATCTTGAATCCCTGAATTTCCAGTAAACTTTTCTGTCTCCTTGCACTTCAAACTACTCCTGTTCTCAGACTACGGCCAACCTGTTCTGCTCCAGCCATTTCTGAGGCAGTATTTCATCAGTCCGATGCTGAAGGTGTACACTGGGACTGGATTAGCACTTGCTTCAAAGTTTCCCCATAATGCACATTACTTGAGTATCATAAGCAATGACTACTTACTGACACGTTTATGCTGATGTCTTTTGAAAACAGAGCTTGGAAGACGTCTTGGAAAACTAACCAGCCAATTTGCTACCCCTTGTACTGCCAGGCCTAACCGCAGCGTGATATGAAACTGGTGTCTGGATCAGAAAAGACATTCAGAGTCGCTAATTCTGTCAGCAGCACCAACGGGACTTTGGGAATGCAGTTAACTAAGGCCAAGAGAACTCATGCATATTAAATAATACTACCTGCTGAAACTTATTTGGCATGCAAGGAACATTAAGGGCTGACTGCAAGGAGAGATGCAGCGACACCCGCCTGTCGCAGGGAGACGGCAGCAGGACTGGGTGGGACGAGCTCGTGCTCGCGCTGGGAGCATGTCCCCAGGCCGCGTCCCCAGGGTCGGGCACTAAAGATGCCTGAGCGGCTCCCCCGGTGTCACTCAGCGCAACACGTGCAGTTCTGCACTAGAGCGTGGCTGAAAAGCCCTTCTCATTTTTCTCTGCTCCTATCTGCAGCTGACTCTGCGTCTGGGATGCCTGCATGGTCCCTGGAGAGAGTCTGTTCTCCGGTTTGTAGCACAGACGAGACCACAGATGAGGTCAAAACACAGCTGAACTTGCCATTGCTGCTGCTGCCAGTTGTGCAGGACGGTTCTCGCAGGAACGCGAGCACACAACGTGCCGGGCAGACCCTGCGAGTCCCAGGGGTATATACATCTCTTACGCATCAAGCTTGGAATGATCCTTCCGAAAAGTTCAAGAATGATCTTGAAAACAGGGCAAGTTCTGCTACAGAACTCCTGATCTAATTAGAAAAAACCTGTTTCACCTTAGGGAAAAAGGTAGGTTTCATCAGACAAATGGCTTGCTAAATGCGGGGAGAGTTAAAACACTAGTATTTTAAAAATGGTAGTCCTGAAGCGATACAGATAATTATGCATAAGAAAATATGTGTTGAAAATGTGGGAGTTAATGAAACAGAACTCTTCGTATGTAGCCTCGCAAACACTAGCAAATTATTACTATTCTTTTCATAATTAGTTTTTAGATTACCTGGGAATGAAAGCAGCAAGGACAAACCTCAGCAGTATCAGAGGTGCTGAAAAGATTTCATTCTGTTTAGGGCTGCAGGAAACCTGAAGCTGTATAAATGCACCCACCTTCAGCCAGAAGTAGCACACGTCCTACTGGGTAACGAAGCCCAGAGACCAGGGATGGTGCCTTCCAGCTCCATCAACCATCCTTTACCCAAGCTGAAGATTTAAAATACTAATCCAAGCTAAAGAAAACTCTACAGCAGATGTCAAACCAAAATTTAACAACAGCCAAGCTCTTACAGTTCAGATCCAAGCCTACACCTCAGTCACAGCTTCTACAGTTCTTGGTCTAAGCCTGGCTCCGAGTTTGCCTCTCCGTTCAATTACAGACTCGGCTCTATGAAGTAGCACACATTCATCCACGTCTCTGAAAACTGCAACAGCCGAGACCTTGGACTGTATCTTCTTTCTGGAAGCTGTCCTAATTTTTTCCAGCCTCTAGGATTGTCCATTCCTACTGTAAGTTGTGTCATTGCTTTGGACATGGCGTATTTATACTGACTTTGTAAAGGATTATTAAATGAGTGAGTGATGGTTCAATAAATCGTCCATCCATTGCTATTGAGTCTGAAGGACCTAAAGGTTGCTTACGGTCATGTCTTAAAACATCCTCCATCACTTTCTACTGTTCTGCTAACAAAGATTTTCTACCACTAGCTATTCCTGTCCATAAGGTCTCATAACATACTTATCAGTTATCCATTCTCTATAAACTACAGCTTCCAGTAACCTTCAGAGTGTGACTGTGTTATTTACATACGGATGTCACTAGTTCAGGGTTTCCATAAGGAACAGACAAGGTTGGAAATCCTGCGGTGTGTGCAAGGCAGACCTACCCAGTTACCTTTGCCAAAGTGAGAACTCAGTTTACTGAATTCATTGTAACCAATATGTGAAGTTCATTATTATGGGGTACATGATTTGTTAATATGGAGGGCACAATCTTTTTCATCTTATGTTTTTCACTGAGAGCGTCTCACAGTTGACACCACAGCGGCTCCACCAAAGGTGTTAACTTGCGTAGTGTTTTATTGACTGCGCTGTTATAATAACCTGGCACCACTGAAACAGCATCACCAACGCGGAGATGACACACGCTGCATCTCAAATACTCCTTTTGTGAAACAACCTCTCTTCATATTTTTCTAGGCACAACAAACAAAATAATTGTTCTTGTTCACAGAGGATAAAATGATTTTCCTTCAAATCTCTTTTACACAGGGGAAATCTCTTTTTCCACCCAACTAAAGAAGCAATCCATTTTCTTTATCCTCCCACCCCGGCCCAGAAGCTGTGTCAACGTGGTTAACTGGATACCTGATAAAGCTGACAGAATGTGCATCTCTGACGGCGCAGTTAAGAATATGGTGTCAGTGGAAGTGACCCGTACTGTTTCACTGGCACTACAGCATCCCTGGGAACGGCTATTACGATGCCGAAAGATGTGGCTAATGCTGACACAAAGCAATCCACGAAACAACCTCTCACAACCACTCCGGCAGAGAACTGAAGCGTAGACGCAGAAAGCGCTTGAAATTTTGCAGGGCTTTCCTGCAACGCGCGACACGTTTTTTTTTAGCAATTTGTGGGACCGCGTCTGCTGTGCAATTACGCTGCGTGATGTGGGGGCGAGGATTTAAATCAAAACATAACGGCCAATTACACAAGTATTCTGCAGGTAGAGCATTTCATGAACTAGGATAGCATGAGGCACCATCTTCGAGTGTAATTAATCTTAATTAATTTCCTCATATTAAATATTAGCCTACCTGCATATTTAAAAACCTACCCGACACACCCCCATCGTACTGCCTGAACATCTCCTAGTGATTTAAAATGAAGAATGACTATACCAATTATTGCATGTTTAGCTGCAGTACTGATTCTTAAATTAGTCATTTCCCAGGACATGCTAACGTAGCGATTGGCTTCTCAAGGTTTCAGGGGCCTCATGGATTTAATAAGCAGCACGAAGTTGCACCACTTTGAATAAATGACTTCATGTCTGGAAAGGACATCGGTTTAACGCGGCTTTGCATTGGTTTGGCTGATTTAGCAAGGGCAGGTTACACTAAAGGAAAGCAGAAACAAAGCCAGCATCTCCACAAACACAAGCAATTCCTCCGGCAGCGCGGGACCGAGACTCGTGCTGTTATTTGAACCTCAGCATCCCCCTGCCGGCAGCTCCTCGGGTCTCTGCAGACACAGGCAGCCACTCCAAAATGTGAACTGGGCTCTGATTTTGAACAAAACCTCTGGTCTTCTCAAAGCTGAGTGTCATTCATGAACCCAACCATTCTGGTGCCGTTTTGCTTTGAGCTTGTGAACCTAGATACGACTCAAGATGTTTTCTGCTTACATGGTAGGAAGCTCTTTCTTCTCTGTCCATCGGGCGAGTCACGTACATCCTGCCAGACACGGGGTCGATGCTGAACACTTCCATCGGCGGCTGGTCGGCTCCCACTCCGGTGATGCTGTATCTGATATGGATCTCTTTGTCCTTATCGGAACGAATCTGGATGAAATAACAAAGACAGCAATCGGTAAGTTTTGGACAAAAGCCATATGGATGTTTAAACAACTTTAAAGATCCGAGCCTGAAAGCTGCATAAATGTAATACCGCTGTCAATTTTGACAAGGGAGCTGTACGCCAAAGGTTTGGGGAAAAGCCAGAAAAAGCGTATTCCACATATTTTCAGCTATTTTTTCTACTCTTTTATTCATGACAATTCTCTAGGAATCATTGAAATTCTGACTTTTTGCCTTAGATGTGGAAGAATCTTATATGCACAAAAAATTGCTTAGTTTACACGTTATTGGAACCCGAGGCTCCTTCAGGTGTCCAAATTGCTCAGCCATACCCGGAGTCTCCCAGCCATTAATCACTTCTGGAAACGCTGTCTGCAAGCTCCCACATCCCGTTCTCAGTCCCTGTAACCGAGCACGCAAATGCTCCTGTGAAATTTGATGAACGGGGCTGTTTGCTCCCTCTTTCTCCAACCCTGCTGCCCTGCAAGGCAAGGCTGGGGATGCCAGCGGGACGTTACTGCTTCATATGACTATTTGTTGAGTAAAAACATGTTTGGCACATTGCTTTTGAAACTCCTTCCCTCCCGTACCCTGAGAACAACGGCACAGACTGAATACAGCATGACAAATTACACGAGCCTTCGATACAGAGCCGAGAAAATAAAAAAGGGAGGTTAATATGTTGTCCTAGCAACCTCGACTATCTCTTTAAACCCAAATTTAATTTTCTGATCAAATGTTGAAAGAAGTTCTTGCAAGAGCATTACTATTCCTGAAAGAAAGTGCAAGGTACAAATAAATTACCACCCCCCCGCACCATCACAAACTGTCTTGGCAGTGTAAAAGCGACGTGCATAAATTTTTCCCTAACAAGTCTATGAATACAACAAAGTACTGGGAAAAGAATAGAAATCTCGTAGCCCAGTGCACCATCTTCCTTGGAGAAGCCTGAGTGGGCTCAGGGGAATGCAGGAGGCTCTTGCGCCCCTCTTCCGCCTCCAGGCAGCCCCAATCTGGGGAGCAAAGGTGGTTAAAGGTGGTTTCCCAAGGGAAGAGGAGGTTTCACTCGCCCGGCAAAGGAATTGGGATGGGGCTGTGGCTGCTCTTGCCCTCCACCCATAAGTGACCTACCACAATTTCTTCCTCTCCTCATGTGGGAGGTTCATGAGATGCTGAAAGTGTCAGTGCAGAATAATGTCAGATCCCCTGGCTCCGAGAACCTCCTTTGATGCCTTTGTCCGGATCATTACCGAGTTTGTACACTGTTTTCTTTGTACTGCCTCCGCCAAATAGTCTGCTCCCGCTAACGGCTAATAATGTCAGTTATTACTAGACACTGCCAGGATTGATTCGTGCTGCACCCACACTCCTGGAGCTGAAGGTCAGGAAATAGAGACAGTTTCATCTGTCTTTTCTCTACAGGATTCATTGCTTGTTTGGGCTATTAGTAGCAAGGAAAACTGATTGGACTCAGACTGGTATAATCACTTACAAGAGACACTGGGGACATGGTCAAAGTGCCCTCACGCTGCACACGATGATCTACACAGGTTGTTGTGGGCACAGCGGGTGTTTGTAACAGGGACCCAAGGAGATGGGTCTGAATCCGATTGTCAACAGCAAATATGTGAGTGAAAGAGAGTACATCAAAATCAAGCTTTGATTGCAGAACTGTGGTATTAATGACGGCAACCGACTCGCCAATCCAGTGACCGAAGTTGACAGTTCCCCAATTTCAGAAAGTCAGTTTTTACCCTGCCAGGCGAAAAGGACTGAAAATTGAATTTATGTGAATGTCTGTCCAAATGTACAGCTCAACTCAGGGAGTTTAAGCTCTAACCCACTACCTACACGTTTGTAGCCAGGCTGAAGGTAAGTGAAAGCATAGGAAGTCACTGCTGAACTTCCAGTTTAGAGTCAGTGTGGGGCTTCCACCTTAGAAATTAAAGAGAAAGGAAAAAAAACCTTAACTTTGTGTGTTGTGTGTTTGCCTCTATCACTATGTATCCAAAGGACCTGTAACATGTCAGGATAAAACCAACCCTTCACCATTAACGAAGTTTTTCCTTAAAAAGATGGAATTTAAAGAAAACCCCAACAAACCCAAAGTATCTCCACTTTTGCTGCCTTTTTGCCCACTGAAATGCAGGAGCCAGGAAGGTTTCCCCAGCCCCAGCCCCAGCTTGGCTCAACTACAGCTGCAGCTTGAGCACAAGGACCAAACAGCAAAGCAGCATCTCTCCAAGGAACTCAAATGGAAGCAATTTAAACCTGCATCACGAAGGGGAAGAGTCTGGTAGTTCTTTGTGGATGTTTTTCTGCTCTATTTCCTGTTGCATATAGTACCCAGATCCCATTGTGATAGAAGCATTAGAGATGCATAGAGAGAGACGGAAACAGGGAAAAGGAGGCTGGATTTAAATATTCAGTGCTAAAGGCACTATATTTTATTTTCAGGAAATGCAGATAAACAGAAGTTCTCTAAGAAAGCGATGTACAGTTTAATAAAGTGTATGCTATAGGATGTCCTTGCAGCACTTTTATTAGCATTAATAGGTTCTAAGCTGTCTGTATGTAAATCATTGCAGATCTAGGAGACGAAATATATCATAAGACCCACATGACTTACCCAATTATACTAAGAAAAATCCATGAGCTAATTATACTGCATTGAGCAAAACAAAGATGGGGGAAACACATTGCAAATATTTGGCAATGATTCATTATTTGTTGTTAATTGCCATCATACTGCAATGGTTTGCCTCTTACCTGTGCTTAATTCCATTTCCAGTAAGAATATAAGGATGTGAAGTATTCAGAAAAAAAAATCACGTAAGAAGTAGTACTTGCCACAGAAAGTTGCAAAGACCATTGACAATGCAGCCTGGTATGTATTACCACCAGGGAGATATTCATCGCACAAAGGCACATGCTTTTTATATTGCAACGTGTAATTTTAACACTCATTAATGAGATTTAAAAAAAAAATATATTTTTTTTTCAGTAATCCTGTAACATTTTGACCAAAGGTTTCATTTGCATAATTGCCAGGGTGCAATTCGGTAAATCTTGTTGAGAAGTTAAGAACATTATCTGAATACAATGTAAGGTTTACTTCTTTTGTTGAAACTGTTCCTGGAGCAGTTTCCCATAATAATAATAAGAATAAAAACCCCTCTGTTCCCAAGGAACTTACTAGATCAGGAAAAAAAAAAATATTGGTTGGGGGAATTTAGTGGCTCTGGAGTTACTTTTTATGTTCATTTATGGCTGGGAAGTGAGAAGATGGTAATGGATCTGTATGATAATCTGACCAGAGATCATAAATATGATTTTTTTTTTTCATTTATCTTTCCTTTTATAATGTAGTCAAGAGGTACACAGGGTTCTGGGTTACAGGACAGATGGCAGAAGGGTAGTTTTCTTTAGCTGCAGTTATACATTTTGTACTCAAAGAGCCCTTGGACCTTTGAGCTTCTCCAGTGCCAGGCATGGTACAACACGGTGTATGATGACACGAGCACGATGAATGATGGTGGCTGATGATTGTCATAAGAGGAATTTGCTTGTAAAGCAGCTTTCATTCTCTAAAACACCCCTATGGGATGATGGAGCTTAGAGTGGGTCGTTACACTGTCGAGGGAAAATGCCCCAGATCGAAATGCAATTTATGGTGGAAGATGTGATCCCCTGATCCATCCTATCTCATGAAAACAGGTGACGTTTTCCACACGGGAACCCTGAGATGTTGAGAATCCTCACCTACGCTGACAGATACAACCAGACCATCCAGGAACTGCGGGGCTGGCCACCAAAGCCACAGAGGGAACCTACAGCAGCACCTGGCACCCAACTCATGTCGCCAGGGCTTGGCTGTGGCAGGCAAGGACACGGTGGCCTTTCAGCCCAAGAGCGAAGCAGCGGGCTGCCGAGGGGTCTGAGCTCGAAGCACTGATGCACCATCCAAAACGGAGCACAAGGGCTGCAGTTAACGTCTGCAACTGGGAATGAGGATGCCAAGAGCCTGATTCAGTTCCTGTTTCTGCAGAGTAGTGCTAGAAACAGGAGAAATCAGTGGGATTCCACAGGTGGGTACTTTCCGCTGCAGGTTCCCCGTCGCTCTGCACCAGGAGCAGAGGCACTGCAGGATACAGAAAGCCGTATGGTCAGCAGATCGGAGGACTCCAGCGAGTCCATAAATTACACACCTTTCGGAGCACGGTACTGCCAGGAAAAAATGAGCCAGTGGAGATTGCTTATGTATCAGTAAAGGAAATGCCTGGGAGCTGAGGAGACCAAGTGTGCAAGGAAAGGTCGAACAAACAAAGACAACCGAATGCAGAGACGAGAAGACGGGACTGTAACAACAGCGTTCCTGTGCCTAACAAACTGCATTTGGGGGACTTTTCTGAGCTGTACGCAGTCCAGGCTCTGCCCGTTACCATGCGATGGGGTATGTAAATGCTTGGGAACGTATCTAGAGAAAGTAAAGCCTGTCATTTATACCCTGATGCATTTTCTTCCCACAGAGTAAACCAGAAAATAAATTTTCTTTGAAGTTCTCCAACTTGCTCTATAACATACGGAGTTAAGAATGCCCTTCAAAAATTACTTGCCAGTTTCCTAAATCTCCCACAGAATACTACGCAACATTTGCACTAACATGACCTGGGGAGACTTAGACTTGATTTTTTTGTCTTATAAAACCCATTATAATTATTAATGAACACATAAAATAATGTAAATGATAAGCAGTAAGTGTCTTTTATTATTAAGCTCTTAGCTATTTTGCCCATTAAGAAAACCAAATTAAAATAATTGAAGACTATAATCTGTCATGCATTCAAAATGCTCCATAGAAATTCAGACAGGCAAACATATTCAAAGTCTTTAAATGAGCACACTTAAGAGTCAGTCTAAGCATTCCAGGATTGGCTCATTAATTTTAGTGGAAATATTTTAATTCAGCTACTCTTACTGCTTATTGAAATCCTTGCTAGGGAGTTACTTATTTATTTTAACTGAATCTGCAACATGTTTAAGACTCACTCATATAAAAGTTCTGAACTCTTACTTCACAATTGTTTCAGAAGCCAATAGACACACCTCCAGCCCTGTATTTGCAAACAAATTACTGAAAAAATCACATATGGTTTCAATAAATAGATGCAAAAGTCAAATGGACAGAGAAAAATTATGACTGATTTGGAGACTCAACCAGGTTAAGTTGAGAATTATTATCATCTGTCCCCTTTTATCACAGCTGCCAATGATCCCAAGCTACTTCTCAGAAAGTAAGGAAAAAAGAAAACAGAAGATCCTCTAAAACACTTCAGCTGTCTTCAGAGAAAACACCTATTCAGCAGCTTTCAAAGAGGATGCTCTGACATGGCAAAGGCCACGTTTGAATAAAAGGAGTATTTCCACTAACTACAACACTGGGCTTAAGGGCAGCCTGCAAGTCTTTATCCACTACCGGACAACATGATTATCGGTTGAGCTACGTTTCCAGTGGTGGTACTTGCAAACAAGGTTAAGTAGGAACAGGTATCTATTGGCAAAGAAAGAAAGGAGCGAAATGCACATCTGACTTTCTTCCCTCAACTGGGACCGGCTTCATCTTGTACATAACTTTCTAGAAACTTGCTATCTGCTCTAAGAGAGTCAGATTAACAGAAGATAAGCAAGCCTCTCCAGATGGAAATCTATCCTCCTGTCTTGAACATTTAAGCACACATCAAATCTCCAAGAGAAGTGGTTTTCCTGTTCCACATATTGACATATTGTAGAGAGAGAACCAAGAACTACATTTAGACTAGACGTCCAATTTTTACATGGTTGAGATTCACTGCTATGAAAGCCATTCCTCCTGCACCTACAAACAGCATTTAGCTACTATCATTGCTACTGTGCGAGAGCTTAAGTTTCTTTCTCTTCTTTAAAATACATATCCAAAGCCAGATGGTAAAAATGTTCCCTTTGTCCCAATGGCTGGATGGCTCTCCTGTCAGGTTAAATCTTTTTCTGCTCCAGTTGAAACCTGTGCAAAGTGATTTATAATATATACATTTTGATGATAGAGTAAAACTAGTACGTGAGAGAGATTAAAGCTGCTACTTAAGCTATCAATGTAAGTGCTGATGCAGCCTGCATTAGAGAAAGAAATGAACCTATAAAATGCTTGAACCCCAAAGAGAAGAACCTCTCGCACACGCCAGGCTCACGCTCTGCATGGGCAGAGGAAACTCTTCCCCATCCTGCTCGCCTGCTTCTTACCAGGAGGAGTTTCCTTCCTCTGCACTGACCCCGCGAGCGCTTGGCGAAGGCTCTTCACCACATGTGCAGTCACCAAAAGCTTCCAGTGTTTCACAGGTCCTTTGGCTTTCATGCAGCTCCCTCTGTCCAAGGGCTGCTCTCCAGCACAGCAGCTCCCTCCAGGCCAATTATGGCCACGTGGACACATTTCTCCAGAGCTTTCCCTATGACTATTGGTAGCTTTGATAGCATCCACTCCCACTCTCGCTTCCAGGTTTTTTTGAACTCTTTACTAGGGTTTTTCTCCTCTGCCTGGACGAAAATGTAACATCGAGCAGATGGAGAACGGGAGAATGTAAATCAGGGTCACAAAGGGGACCATAATGCAGTGGGAGAGAAGAATTTCTGCCTGCAATTCTGGCCAATAACTGTGTGTAACCCCGTGCATAATGAAAATGAACTTGTCAGACTCATCGTCCAATTCAAAATTACCATTATTTTGCTTGGGATAAAAGAGAAGTAAGAATCCCTTTGCCTAGGAAACCATATTTTGTATGTGATGAGATGAGACACTACAAGCACAGAATAGCCGGTGGGCAGCAGTGTAACCAGGCTCAGGATCGTCTGCATTTTAACTTTGCTTTCCCACCTGCTGAAACAGCAAAGAATTTCTGGTTTAGCACGAGCTGTCTGGATGCAGGACTGAGATCTGCACGATTTGCGGGGCCAGTCTGTTGTCTGCACAACTCTCCAGCTGAACCAAGGTTTTCAAGCGATGACGTGGGACCCACAGCAGCTGAGACGATGGCAGCCCTGCCAGGTCTCTCTGTCTTTACCAGTGAAAACTCAGTAAATTGCAATTTGTTGCACGGTCTTCATGATTAAATAATTAAGCAATTTTCATTACGTGCTATTATCAAGGTCAAGAAGCTAATGTGCCTCTATGAGGAACTGGCCAATGCTAATGGATCTTCCACATCTAATGGTAATTGATACGGCAGAGTAATTTCTAAAGCAACATGTGCCTTTCTTCAGGCCTTGCGCAGCCGCTTTGGTTTTTCAGTACCCCACAGTGGAAATGTTTCAGACTGCAGCAAGGTGAGTGAGAGGCAAGACAGAGGCTCTGATGGGAAGAGAAGATTATTATGGATCGGCGGAACACCATCATGCAACCGATATCACCTACAGAATGTTGATAGCAGAAGCAACAAAACTCGGTTTTACTACTCTTTGCCTTATTGCTCATCCAAGAGAGCAGATTCTTCAGTGTAGTGACTGAAGGCATCCCAGTGGAGCTGCACGTGCTGCTGTCGGGTGAATTTTGGCCCTGAAGAACTGAGGCTGGTTCACACTGTGCAGGATGCAAGTGGCTGATATTAACCAACTGGGATTTGAACCAGATGCACAAGTCCTCCTCCGCTGTAGAGGATGCTCCATGACAAAAGGTCAAAGAAAATACCTCTGAGAGTTCAAAACACACTGTTCTTATTCCTGTGCTAAAGGAGTCATGACAGGCAAGAGAAGATCATCCTTCATAATCTATTTATGAAGGGCTACACACTGTTATCCTTACACACATAGTACCAGCCTGCAGCGCCTTCCTGCAGCTGACCCTACTGCTGTCTGCTATGGCTATGCCTAAATGAAGACTAAGTCAAGGAAAATAAATCACGGCAGTGGGACTTTGTCCTCCTTTCTTTTTGATGTGTGTGTCTGAAGCCTCACGTCGCACCTGCCACAAAGCCAGTCTGGCAAAGAGAATCCAGCACCTTTCTAGGTAAAACCTGATTGTTCTGTGTGGAAGATAAACAAGGGTAGCAAATACTGACCCACACAAGAGAAACCCAATCACTGTAACTAATGATCAAAGCCATCAGCTAGTATAAATCAGCGTAGGCTCGCTGGCTTCAAACAGAGGCATGCTAATTTATTTCAGCTGAAAATCTGGTCCATGGCGTTTAAAAATCAAGCTGCACAGTGGAAGAACAAGTGAGGAATGATCTTTGTAGTAATTTAACACAAGCAGCATTCCTCTCGGTGGGACAGCAAGCTCGGACACAGAGACAACGTATTCAGTGGGGAACAAGCACAGTTGTGCACTCCTGAAGGGAGTTCTTCCCAGACTCAAAGGATATAATAGGTCTTAGCACAACCTTTACTTTTGTAATGAGCTCTAGCTTTCCCCATCATATATAACCATGCATTCACACTTTGCACGACACCCACACATATTACTGATCATGGAGAACTGGTGCTGGGACATGAGTGCAAATGCTAGCCTCAGCATAAAATTAAGCTTTTGGACCTGCCTGAAAATACCTAACAATAGGAAACAACAGCAAAACCCTCCAGTATGTATATTTTGGAGAACAAAATTTGCTGAGGCTCATGTTTGAGACACTACTTCGGGATTCTTGCAGAGCAGGATTTAAAGCTCTGCAGTTCTCAAAGTCTCTCTAATAAGTTTAATTATAGTAAAGGCAAACCCATTCATTTGTTCTGTAGGGTAGATTACATGGCGCAGCGTATATAGAAGTTATTTCAATGCTCAGTAAAGAGAAACACCAACTGTGAAGAGGCAGAAAATTAAGCTCTCCCCCATGCACTACAGCAGCAATGCTAATGGGCATCAGTGCAGGTCTAGACCTGATGAGAATTACAGGTTCCTTCTGGCCTGAGATACGATATGATTTATTCCCCACTGAACAAAGCCAATTTTAGTCGTACGGTTCATTCTCATATATTATGTAGACAAAATATCGGATCCTCTAACTTTTCCCTGACGGCCAAAATCTGCCCATGGACACATCCAAACGCTTCTTTCTGCAAATGGTAACAGCAGCTAGGCAGGACGGGCAGAGCTCTGCTCTTCCTTCAAAAGGGCGCCCAGGAAGACACCGCGAGGACTCTGTGGTCAGAAGCAAAAGCTGGCCCGGGAACTGCACACAGGCAGAATCACAGAGGTCTTTTCCAGCCTCAATTCCATGGTTCTGTGGTCTCAAGAGGCTCACCACGGGGCTTCCTATTACTAAGAATTTAGGGTACATGTTAATTTGCTGCTGCCATTTTGCTTTTCCAAGTGCTTCTACAATAGGTGCGAGGTGCAAACTTCTCATGCAAACCCACAGCTCAGAGGACTTGGCTAATAATGGTGGTGGAGCCCAGTCTGATCTGGGATGCTGGCACTCGACTGCCTGTTTAATTGCAGATACTCTGACAGACACACCGAATTCCTGTTCAGCTTTTTTTGCAGTATTATTAATTGGTAATTTAATTTCCGATCTGGTGAATTACATGCAATTCCTTCACCATCAGTTAAATGACAAGTTTAGAGCAGAATAGTTTAGGTAAGCAGATTGTCAGTGCTTATGGCTGTAAGACATAATTATGTACAGCCAACTGTGTAACGCGCTTGAAAAAATTATAAGCCTAAGCACAGAAATTAAAATTATTTCAAGATGAAGTTGTACAAATACAGCTGCAAAAAAGCTGCAAAATCCTATTAATTTATTCCAACTGTAGAGGGTAGTGCAGCGAGGTTCCAGCCTCCACCGCCCTACCAAAGAAAGTTTAACTATAACACACAGCAAATCAACGGCTGGATGCTTAAATCTAAACATGGCTCCAGAAAACTATTTCAGCTATTATTTATGTACTCATAAACTTCTGGGCATCAGCTGGTAACTTGGCATGATGACTCCTCAGCACGTCAGGGCAAACATTAAACACTAAATTACCATATGTCAGCTTAGGGTAGTTAATAATTCCACCACATCTTGGACAACTTGAATGCTTTTCTGAAACTGCTGTCAAATTGAATCTTTCCTTCGATCAATAAAGCAGCACAACGAAATACTCTATTTGTGGTGTCTGAAAGAATAGATTAGCAAAATACTGTAAATGCAGTTGGCAGGGACTTACCCCGTTTCGTAAAGTGAGATCCCCAGTACGAATACCGATACTTACAATGATGAAAAGGCAGGTGTGTGCACATCACCTTTCCACTTCTGGTTTGTGCCCTTCTGGTTTGCCCCCAAAGCCCCCCCCATCACACCCCCAGAGCCGCTTGTTACCTGCAGATCTAACAGGCAGCAGTTAATTACGGGAGCAATGTTTGTTCCACACCGCTGGGTCTATCAATCGCAGCTGGAGGAATAAAATAGAGAAAGACTGCAAGCACAGAGAACCCGTCCAACCTTCTGCTTGTTTTCCAAGCTGTATAATAGAGCTATCTCTGCCAATACTGAGAATAAGGACCAGCAACAACCTCTGGCAACAGCCAATAAAGTAGGAAACACAGAAATCTGCACACCGGGCTTTATTTAAAGGGGTACTATCAACACCAAATCACGCTTTTGCTGCCACTTTTACTCTCAGTCAAACACAGCTACAACTAACACAAGCTACTTCACCACGTAAAACAGACTGGAAGGAAATGTTATTTCCTCTGTGCATTTGACAGCATCAATGACACATTTCAAGATACTCAACGCTGGCAAATCGAGGTCAGATCGTCCGTGCAATTGGGTTCCTGCCAAAGCACCCAAAACGTAAGTCAAATTATTTCCAGGGCTTGCTACACATCTCACTATGACTATGCAGAAAAGCTGGCCCTGGCTTCCCATAGCGCAGCCACAGGTCATTTGTAGCCTCTCTATGATTCTACGAGCCCTGGAAGAAATTTTTTTTTTTTTTTTACTTAACACAAACTGAAAGCAATGGTGTTGCATTTCAGGCACCTTCGCTGTGCAGCCCCCAACCCCGTCCTCACTCCCGCCAGCAGCCCTCCAGGAACAACACCGGGAAACGCTGCTCCAGTTTCCTCTTTTGAGGCAGAAACGAAATGTGAGCTCTTACAGCATTTCTGTGTTTTCTCGTGCTCTTTGGTCTGTTCACTATTTCCATTGTCGTGTTGGATTTTATAGCTCAACTTTAACTCAGAAATATGCCTTGTAGGGCTTACGGATCCATCCCACCCAGCAGTTGTCTTCTTAAAGCCTTGTTGGAGACTGGTGACAGCAGGAGTGGAACTGAAACACAGTGGTCCCCAATAACCTTTAGAACCACCAGCAGTAAGTGAAGGAAAACGGTTTCTTACGGAACACTTTTCTGAGCACTTGAGGTTTTTTGTAATTCAGGTCACTCCACCCGATCCTCTGCCACCAATAGATTTAGTCGTAGCGGCTGTTCTCAGGCTGCAGGGCTCGGAGAAAGTGATGGGAAAGTTGCTGGTGGCAGGAAATTGCCTTCATAATACTTTCAATTTTAAAAAGTTGATAATGACGCAGGGAATAGCTCCTGTGGGAACCGCGCGGGTTGAAAATAATCCACCAGTGAAAGAATTGTGAACTGCTGACTTTGGGCACTTAATTGGGATGGAATTACCGGTCATCTTCCTCTATCAATCCCACGCATACTCAATATTAAAAAAGAACAGATTATTATTATTTCATGCAGTATCTTTTTTTATCAGAGGAAATGAAAAGAAAAAGACTCCGTCATATACAAAAATCATGCAGCTGCCTTATAAGCTGTGCTTTGCTCTTCAAGCCAGTGTAAATCAGCATGGCTTCTTTTAGTTCAGTGGCTTTACACCCATTTCCACTGGCTCACAAGCTGACCCAGTATTTTTGCGGTGATTAGGAGTGGGATATCACTTCACGTTTATTTCTAGGAAAGCTCAAAGTTGGCTCTTGTGCCTTTGAGAAGCTGGATGTATGGGGGAGGAATGATGTTTTTTCCAAACTCTAAATCTTCAGGGCTTTTAAATATATATATATATATTTTAAATAGGAAGCAGGAGGAAGATTTTCTGACCCTCTGAACTACCCCTGGTTTCGAATATGCTACATGGCATGCCTGTAAACAGGAGAAGAAAGCTCTTATATGAAACTTCTTAAAACTGCAGAAGATGATGGACAGCAAATGGGATGCAAGCCAAGGAACATGACAATTAGCATAGAGAAAGTTTTCAGGGTTTATTCCATCAGTCAGCACTTAAGGAGGCTTTGAAGGGGAAAAACCACCCTTTTATATATTAATCCACTACTTCTGCACTTTCCCCTATTCCATGGATTTAGTGCTTAGCTGCTAAATATCTATATGCAGAGCTTTATTAAGGAGTTGGTTTACTTTTTGAAAGATTCCATATCCATTAGTTTAGAGAGAGAAAAAAGGCGAAATCATTTTGCCTGCTGCAATATCCAGAGTTTAAGTGATGGTTTACTCTACCCCAGCTTTCAGTACTTGAAGATGGGGATGAGAGAAGAGCTAGCCTTTCTTGTAATGTTATTTCTGGTCATCACCTTACTAAAGAGTTGGGTTGTGCTACTGATGATAAAGGAACTTGGTGAAAGCAAACAGAAAATCCCCCACATTTCACCCCCTTCCTGTTCTGCCTTCGCAGACTTCACATCTGAAGAGGCACCTTACTGTTCCAAGATGAAATATTTTCTTTTTTACTTTAAAAAGAAAAAGTTCTCTCAAGCAAGAAGTTGGGCAACAGCAGGGGACAATGCCACACCAGTATTAATTAGCAAATTCCAAATGAATCATAGTTTGTGCTTAGCGGGGTACGCTTGAAAATCATGTGAACTTTTAAAATGCTGTGTTGAGCCTAATAGTTGTAGCTTATTTCTACACATTTTTTAATAAGCCTGACAAAGAAGGAGTCGCTTTGGAAGGGCATCTTACTCATTCCCTCCATGGCCCTGTTCCCAGGCATTTGTGCTCTTGCCCATCTCTTTATTCAGAGGATGACATCCCCCTTAGCTCACCACTTCTGGTTTGAGGCCACTACCGGGATTCAGCATTTTTCCCTCTAATTAAGAGATGGCACGCGGGGTTGTCCACGCTGCACCCTGAATCACCTCGCGGGGGCTGCACTGTGACATGCCACACTTGTCATTTCCACGGCTCTTTGATCCTCAAGTCCCCAGGACTCCAAACTCTGCCTTCCCCACAGCGGAGCGGTGCTCCTGCTGCCAAGGCTGCCTCTCCGTGCCAGGGCTCCCACCGCTCCGCGGGCACCCACCTCCCTGCCTCAGCACGGGAGCCAGAACCGGGCAGCGGCCACATATGGCACAAACTGCAGCGACAGACTCTGATCTTAATTTTATGATTATTTAGGTTGCGATAAAGCTGGGGCACCTGGCTGTGCAAGGCTCACCAGTTCTCTTTGATTTGGAAGACTCTGAGCATTTGTGTCAGACTGTGAACTTCCATTTCAGTGCAGAGCTTCGTTTCTCTCTTTAACAGATCAGACCAAGAGCATCTCTGACTACTTGATCCGAGTTTCCAGAAGCTCTGGAAGTCATTACGGAAAGGTTTCACTGGCTACACTTGAGTGGGCAGCAGAAGGATCACACAGATATCCAGGAAGTGACCAGACCGAGCCCCAGCCGACTGGGATATGACACTGGAGATTCAGCTTTGAGGGGGAGGATGGATGAAACACCCCACATGTCCTTTCTACCACAGGAGACCAACGTTACCTTCCAGGGAAAAAGCTCTTTCCAGGTGGGTAGAGGCAAAGAAAGACAGTGCAATTTGTAAAGGATTATGGTCTAAAGGAGGAGCCGTCTTAGGAAGCGTTACCAGCCCTCTTTGCCTGTTGGCTGGGAAGAGGAAGAATAAAAGGGATAACAAAGAAAACACAATCTCCTCCCCATTCTGCACCGGGATGACCCTGCTGCCTGCAGAAAATAGGCTGGGGAAAGATTCAAGCACTCAAAACCACACTGCACAGTGTGGGTTTAACTTAACTCAAACCTGTCCACCACAATTCAGCAAGAACGGCGATAATTGTGAGATTCACATGTCTCCTTACGCTGGCAAACAGAATTGACCGCGCGCTGAAAAAGCTGGGGGCTACTGCAACCTAAATAACAACTGCAACGTCCACTGGGATCCAGAACATTCAGCGCTATTTTAATCAAATTACTATCGATTAGAGACAAACTAGAGTCTACTGAAGTTAATGGACAGATTTCCATCGACTTCAAAGGGCTCTGTAACAGCCAGTAACACAGAAAACAAGCGAGTGTCAAAATGAGAAAATGCATTTTAGCCTAACCCTAATTGCATGAGATGAAAGAACGGTTTCAGCTGAATTTTTTTTAAACTATTCTGCCCGAGACAAACATCAAACAACTAAACAGTCAAAATGCAGCAAAGCTACCAGCAAATAAGAAAAGAGTCTGATAACAGCAAGCATTGACAGCTATGGGTACCAGAGACCTACAAATGGATTTATTAGCTCTACTGACAGCCATGGAAGACTTTTACTGACTTGATTAGGAAAAAAACTTCACAATTTTGTGCATATATAGATATATACACTAATTTAGTTTTACTTCCCACTCAGATTTACTTTCTCTAAGAAAGAGGAGATTTTTTTCTTTTTCCCTGGAAAACTGTCGGTGTCTAATTCCACACTACAAATGTATCATTTGTCCTTTTGTCTTCAGAGGACGTAATCATCTTCTCTGAGGAACGAATACAAAATCATGACACAAGCAATATCTTTAAACTAGCCTCTCTTACTGCCTAGAACATTTCATTGTCTTTAAAACTATATATTTATGTGACAGTCAGACATCCATTAAATCCCACAAATCTTAAGGCCTAAGAGGTTTAAAAGGGATTTTTTTTCTTTTAAATTTTATAAGGGAAAACCAAGCCTGAAAACTATGGGGTCATGACTTTCCTGACCTTCATGACATTAGGTTCTTTGCAGAGCTGGTGCAACTAAATGCTGAGTTTGTAGAAGAAATTCGTTTCTTTAATAGGAAGAAAACCCATAACTGAGAGAGCACTTTAAACAGCTCGTAGGGACCAGCAGCACCATATTGTTGTCAACTTCAACATTACATTTCCCCAGCTTTCATTCATTCAAGAGGTTTAACAGGTAAATAAGATAAATCCCACTTGAAGTCACTTGTGCCACACTCAAATGGCAGTAGGGACTGCATTGGCTTTCTTGATCACAAAACAGTTGAGAAAATTGGAGGTAATAATTAAAGGAAAAAAGATTCTGGGTTTAAATGCTCCATCCTATCTAACTCCTTCCTCCATCAACATTCAACAGGACATTTTGCTCAAAGTGTTTCAGAATAAGTACCACAATCTGCCCGTATATATTTCTTTCTTGATGGACGCATGAAGATCCCAGCACCACCAACAGGAGAACAATGCAAACACCCAACAGACATCCAGCTACTTCCCTTTGAGAAGTACAAACGCAAGTAGTTGCTGCCATTTCCAACCGCAACGTTCGACCGGGTGAGATGCGATTTACGACTTTCCTTCGCGCTGCTCCCAGCGAAGCGTCACCCCAGAGCGCGAGACTGGCGCCCTGCCCGCAGAGCGTGTGTCTCCGCGCTGCTCCAGGTAACCACGACTGGGGTTGGAAGATATGGTTCAAGCATCTCTTAATGACCTATTGTCTGTGGATCACTGACAGGGTTGATTATAACAGTCTGACATGACTCCAAAAGAGCTGTTATGGTCTATTGTATCAATAGGTACCTAGGGAGCCTTTAATCTGCGTGTGTAATAACAGCATACTAAAAGTCAGTATTATTTTTTTTTCTTAAAGTTGCTACCGCTACAGCAGTAAAAAAAAGAAATAAAAGCAATGCTCATTGTAAAAATAAAAGCCCTGCCATTGTTCACATGACAAGAGCGCACAAAAAAAAAAATCTGAAACCCAAGATTTTTCCCCTTTCAGTTGTAATATAAAAATGATCCAAAATGTTTATGCCAGGAGACAATTTGGAATGACTTGTTTTCCTGCTGAGCTATAATCTTGGTCAGCGGGAATGCTACTGATGTGACTCAAACTGTATCGCTGCTCCGCTGTGAAGGAAAGGGGTTGAACTGTCATAATTCTTAAATTAGCAGAAACGTTTTTTTGGCGTGTGTGATGTGTCAAAGAATGAAAATAAGCACGGGGGGGAAATTGTTTGTTTCCCTGGGAAACTGGTAGATGGATTTGATTAAGAAAAGTCTACTTCCACGTTAAGTTCTCAAGAGGTTCCTGGCTACTGCAGAGACTGGCAGGGTGTGAAGGCACATACACAAAGATACTGGTTTAGCAACAGAACTGAAATGAGACATAGAACGCACAATTATCACTTATGAAGTCACGGGCTCGTGCCTTTTTCAGAGCAGATTCTTTCAAAACAGTTATTTGTGCAGCGAGGTCTATGGGACGTTAGATATCCAGAGCACAGAAGCATTCAAATTGCTTTTCCTGCAAAATGTTCTTAAAAAATGATTTGACTAATAAAGAATTCTGTTTACAGGAAAGGAGATAGAAGACGCTTTGGAAACATTTGTTTGCTCATTCTTTAAGGGGTATCTTTTTTGCAGATAGGAGGCAGCTTTCAAAACAGGGTGTAAGGTACACAATCACCCGGGATCTCTGATGAGAAGAAAGCTGGGTGCTCAATCCTATTTCCATTTAGTCCTGACACAGAAACGCATCCACATGAAGTTTTGCAAGAGAATAAACATTCATTTTGCTAGCAATTAAATCCTCACTTGTACAAGGGTCTTAATGTTTCCACTGACAGTCGTGACAGAAGAAGACCATTATATCCTGAGAATTTTAATACAAAATTCTTGAACGTAGAACTGCACTTGTGTGACTTGGCACACTTCAGGTCTATAGGGAAGAAAAAGCCTGGGCTACAAACCCTGTTTGATAAACAAACATTTGACAGTACGCTTCAAAATATTATTTAAATGGAGACTTCTGTTCAAGTTATTAATGCCTTTAATATGGATTCTCATCTCCTCTTTTTATTACTTTGTGTGTCTTTCTGGTTATGTAAAGAGTTGTTAAAAGTGCTGGTCAGCACTTGAGAGCTCCCACTGCTCATCAGTGACAGATGCTGACCATGAAGTTAACACCAACACAAAAAAAAACCCCACCACAACCCAGAAGCCTTTTTTATTTCTCTCAGGGGACAGAAGGCAAACACATCCATCCCTGCCTGTCCTGCGCCTCCCAGTTTCCCACTGGAGAGCAACACCGAGCCAGCGCGGAGCTCGCTGGCTTGTTTCAACTCAGAATATGGGAACGCAAGCTCTTTGCAAGTGTTAAGCGCTACATCAACCCAGCTCAAACCTGCTGTCCCACCAGCTCCCCAGGGAGTTAGAGAAGCCCAAGAGAACATCCTGAATCCTCAGAAGCATCATCTGCGGGTGCTTGAGCAGCGTGTGAACCCCTCCCCTCGTACTGCGTTGCCCTTTCCTTGAGGCAACAGCTGCCCTTGCCAGGCTGTGTGTTTGATGGTGTGGATATCACACACATGGGAAAATGGTCACGGTTTTCAGATCATCTGGCGGAGTAATGGGAGGAGACAGCTCCCCAGCAGCCAGAGCCAGAACATCTCTGCGCTCTGACATCGCGACAGGACACCGGGACAGTCAAAAGAAAACCAGAGATCTCCTGTGCCCTGAAACATCTGCCCATCTACGTCGGAGCAGCGGCGACGGCAGATTGTGCCAAATGCATCTGCGCTTCTCTCTTGTTTGCTTCAACCTCTGCACGTTCATTCTGAACTAATTCAAAGCACAGACTGGCTGGGGAATCTTTAGTGATCCTGAAAGCTGGGACCATGTAACACAGGCAGAACAGGACAGATACACTCCAAAAGCAAAAAAAACTTCACTCCTATCTTCTACTAGTGTAGTCTCAGGTTCTCTCGGTCATAGTTTCTTATCCTGATGTGAACATTTATGCAATGTTTATCACATTAACAGCACAGCAAGGCAATAAAGAGCCAGGCAGTTCACGTTCATGAGTGAACTATGTATACAAGGAGAGGAAGAGCCCTCATCCATTTGGACCAGATCTCTGGGGATGCTTTAGATTACTACCCTACAGGAGGCCTAGAGTTTTTATCTAAATGATTTTTCCTAATACCAAAATGCTACTAATGAATACTACGTCTGGATGAAAAGAACTTCATGAAAGTCACTTGCAACTGGATTAAGTGTATCAAGATGTTTTCTTTGATACTGTCTTGTCAGTTCACATCAAGTGACTCTTGCACGCTTTCATGTCAGGTTAATTCCCAGGAAATTCATGGCTACGATCTAGAAAAAATGTGTGACTTTCAAATTGGCGAGAACTGAATGATAGGAATTTTAAATTGCTGGGATAAAACTGCTAGCTACTTCATAACACTCATGCTGCTTCTGGATTTAATACCTGCCTTTTCAAACACTATCAATTCACTTAATATGTCAGTGGGGAATAACATTTTATTTTATTTTCCTTTATAAGGATCACGAACCATTTTCTCTCACAGAAACGTACCAATTACCCACATGCCAATTGTCCCAGACACGCTCTGATCTTGCAGCGTGGACATTCAGTTCAGATGCACACAAAGCTTTCTGATGCTACAAAAGAACCACTTATGGGCAAAATCCGGGCTGGATGTAAGCAGGGAAATTTCTGCTGACATCAATGGAGCTGCACTCCCCAACGCAGGTTCTGAGTTTTGCCCTCTGCCCCAAGAATCTGACAAATGCCAATGGAAGTCGGAAAGAAATCTTTCATGTGAAAAATACCTGATTTAAGGAATTAGCAGAGCAAAGCCATAAAAACAAGGGGCTAGAAATAAGAGACTATATGGTTGCACTTATGCTGGGATAGCCAAGCTGTGTCTTACTCCGTGACACTCGAGGATGCGGAATCACCGCGGGGGCAAGGCAAGTGGTGCTCGTACGGCTCCCTGCCCCTGCGGGATTGCTCAGCACGAGGAGTGCCACGGGGAAAAAAGGAGCCAGCCTTCAGGAGAGGCTGCAAGGAAGCACAGAGGGATCCAGCCTGCCCGGCGGCGCAGCTTGGCCGCTCAGCCTGGAACGCTCGATACGATGTCTACGGGGCACAGCGAGCCAGAGCCAGGACTGGAAGCCGTGTATCAAAGCCTGCCCTCGCTAATTGGTCCTGCTGAGAATTTGGGTGTATAGCCAGGGCAGAGTGCCACACTAATGAAGCCGTACCGCTTCTGGGACCGGGGCTGGGAGCTCTGGAGGGCGCTGCCCTGGACTCGGCAGGCTTTCCTGGCTGCTGGTGGCCACCGCGGCCACCCCTGCCCGCTGACATACCCCTGCCTGGGTCACAGGGAGCTCTGCCTCTGGCGAGCACTGACGGGTAAAACAAGCTCTGACCAGATAAAGGAGCTTCATTATTACAAAGCTGCGTTCACCTACTACGTCCCAGAGCTACCAGCTTGCTTCACCTTTTGCAGGCGGAGGAGAGGGGGCACTGCATTTTGATACTGGGAGAGCTGGTAATTCTGGGAACTTCGCAGCCAGGTCCCTGCCTATTTATTTCTGGTAATGAATGTCCCACTGTTTCAGCATTGTTTACCGTGATTTATTCACAGTACATCTGCATATACATTATATATGCAGCTCTCACCTATGCTTGGTAGAGCTTATCTGCATTGATTGGGATGTGCTGGGAGATATGCCAAACATAGTTAGCAGAAAGTATCACACTGTACTTGGAAGCATTTACCTTGAACTTAGCAATGCCTTTCAGCAAGGAATACTCACCTATCCTGCTCTTTTGAGAGCTATTAAAAAACCTCCAGTTCAGGACTTCACCTGCTCTACCACTGATGCTAACACAGGTTACAGACACAAGCACCATTCTCAACAGACTGATCAGCTGTGACATCTTAAGCACTGGGGAGTATCAGTCCAAAGAAAAAAATGGTGTTTTTTAAAGACTTTTGATGTTTTCGAGATCTAGGTGACACATTAAGAACTGTAGAACCCAGTATTTCAAACCCAAGAGTGCATTTCAAAACTAAGAGAGCATTGCATGATGTTCCTCACAGGTAAGAAATGACGAGATCCTCAGACTGAACCCATCACAGTGCTTTGAGCTCACATGTGCTCTTTACTCCAGCAACGTGTCCTGCATCTGGCAGCCCGTTTCTATGACATCTGCAAGAAAAAAGTGCTCCTCTTCCGTAAAATTTGCTGCAGTCAACTGAAAGTTTAAAAACAGTCGGGAAGACTTCCTTAAGAAACAGGGCTAAAACAAATCACAGTAAAATTAGTCCTCTGATATCCAAATGTTCAGATGTCTCACGCTCCACGGCCTGACTGAGCTCACCATAAGCTTGTGAGCACCTCTCCAAAACCCACATTACCAACCACACTGGAACAGCTCTTGCTGAATTGATCTGACCCCTGTTTATAAGCCTGGTATAACATTAAGATGAGCTCATGGAGTAAAACCATAACTGAGTCCAACACTAAGCCAGCCTATACATTTGTGTGATCCTGTGGCAGGGAAAAATTGGGAAGAGATGATGGGAAAGAAACCAGTCACAGCTGCATGATAAAGGAGAAAGATGTCACTGCATCTGCAGACTGCAGGGTAAAACCTCTATGAGTCAGTAAGAAAGCCATTAAGGAGCATCAGACAAATCTAACAGGAGGTATCAAAAAGCAGATCCCAAACAGGATGCAAACAATGAAAGAGAGAAAAATGGGCAGTAGTAGAATCACGATACTAAAAACGGTGGTTTATATCTCTTGACCACAACAATTTAATTTGCACTGACCTTCAAGGAGCAGTCACAAATTTTATTTTAAATAAGCAGGCTGCAGTGTCAGTGCTCAATTCACAGAGCAGAACCCTGCTCGTGTCCTCTCAGCAGAGGTTGAAGACAAGGGATCGAGGGGACAAGTCCCTCTTGAATTTTTCAGCTGCTCCTGGCAGACCCAGGGCCAAGTGACAAACCCCTCAGCACTGCCGGAGCCGAGGAGGTGTTACGGCTGACTTGTTCTCCCAGTTGCTTCATGGCATATTCCTCTTTTTAACAGGTTGCTCTAGTATTGATTCAAATCAGTGAGAGGTATATGGCTCTCCCAAAGGATTTCAGCGTTACGCAGGGAGAACATTTCAAAAGACCTGATCCTCCTTATTTTTCACACTTATTCCCACCGATGCAACAGGAGAGAGCTTCAGGCTTTCTCCGCGTTCCTCCCTTTTGCTGCTATACCTTAAAACCATTTCAAGAAGCTATCCTCGGCTGGCAGTAGCATATCGGGCAGCCGAATTTCTCCATGTAAAAATCAGCTGGTGACCTCTCCGCGTGGCTTCCTTGGACGAGTGCCCTCCACGCCGGCTGGCGGCCGCCACGGCCGGCAGCCAACCTCCCAGCTCGGACAGGGTCCTTCTTTGTTTTATTGGTCTTCATTTCATTTTCATTTTAATGTGACGGTAAAAATTTTATCCGATAATCTAAACAAGGCAATAATTTGGTGCTATAAAAGTGCCTGTCTTCCGTTGTTACTGCCGCCATCATATATTGGAGAGTAATATTTGCAACATTATACAAAATTGTTATTCTATTAAAATGATAAAATGGCAGCGGTTTTATTACATGAGTGATTTTCCAGGCACTGAGATGCCCTTTACTGCAGACAAGAATAATAAACACATTATTCACCAACACATTAGGGAACAATCCTGTGATTTTGGAAAACAGTTGTAACAAACGAGTGAGTTATTACAGCGACATGCTCAGGAAACGTAGCCCCAAATCTTATCTACTGTAACTAAATACTGCTAATAGCCAGGGACTCTGCCTGCTTTGCATTTCAGCAGTTTGTTCCCGAGAAGTTGGCAAATCATAAGACAGACACTGAGAATCGTTCATGCACTTTTTGCAATCCCATCTAATCCAGGCCTTGGGATTTTAACCCTTTATTCCTACTGAAGTTTTAAGGATTTGCCATCTGCCGCTGCAGAATCTGCGAGGATGAAGGAGGGGAGAGGATTAAATTAATTAACAAATTCTAATCCTAAAACAGTGCTGGCGATGTTAGGGCTCTTTGAATTCTAATGAGGATTTAAAAGTAACGCTGACTACTTCCCCACGAAAATGGAGGAAAATAATGTCACATTATCATATCCCCAGCCTGTGCCCACCCTGCACCACACTCACAGAGCATTTTATCTGACAGGGTCCATTACACAGATCATTCGATTATCCAAGGCACCTTCCCAGCCAGGAGCACAAACCCATCTGCACAGGTCACAGCTATGTCAGGTTGTTGCCTGAAAACATTATCAAGGTTATATATATTAATGTATATCCTCTAAGCTTTTTACAAGGTAATCCTAAATCAAGTAATACAACCTGATATATCTGACTGGCAAACAGACCTCGGATTTTGTTCCCTCCTCTTCACTAATCAAATGGACTCGCATCCATCGCCACCCAGAACCGGCCGACAGTCTGTACCAGCGGATAACGGGCAGGAAGGTCAAAACAACATAAATACATGTTTGAGATGTCTTAGGTCACCAGTGATTCCAGTTTAATACCAGAACACAGCAAACACAATGTGGGAAGCCAAAGCAAAGTAAAGCAGGGAGAGTTTCAGGAAGGAAAATACAGCATTCCCCCCGCAACGTGTTCGTCACAAAAATCAAGCACGAGACAAAAACGAGACCATCACTTAGAGGTGTCTCCCTACACGCAGTGCAACACGCCCTCCCTGCACAAGCAACGTTACGATGTGGAATAGAACAACAGTTCAGAGACTCGCACGCCACTCCAAGAACACGACTTCTTGGGGGAAAGAGCACATTCAAGCCATGCTGGGCAGGGCGTTTCACCAGGGGACCCGAGCCCTTGGCGCTGGCAAGCAACTTTAAATTTTCTGACATCGCTGCGAATTTGGGAAGGAAACATATGGAAAGCAGATGACACACTTCACAAACTGCCAAGCAGATTTTGCTCGGTTTTAGAAAACGTGTACCCCAGGGATTGGCCAGAGCAACTTGATGGTCTTGATGGCCAACATTTGTTTTGCATCTTTATGCAGAAGAACTGAGACAGGATCATTCGTCTGCCTCGTGCCTCCATAGAGGTGCACGCTTCCCAGCCGTGCTAGGACAGATGTTGCTAGCAAATGCCTTTTAAAGCAAGGAAAATAACAGGAGGGAGGGGAAACGACTACTCAAGCGGATCCGAGGCTTGGACTGCTCTCTCTCCCCGAGAGCCCCTATGGGTAATGCAGATGTGTTGGCTGCGGCAACCGCTCCTTGGAGCACGGGGTCTTTATGGAAACTGCGCGCTACACTGCAAATGAAATCAGTTTTCTTATTAGTCTCCATAGTGGAATAACAAACTACAGAATTCATAATACCTAGAGACCAGTGGCTACATTCTGATTTTCAAGCTTTTGAAACCTCTGTGCGCAAACAAACTCTTCAAAACAAATGCAAATTTGGCCGTTTATGCAACAGTGAAAGCCACTTGGGGGGATTAAAGGCTGATGTACTATCAGCTGAGAAAATGAGTAACCCTGAAACACAGAACTAGAGCTCCAACATTTGTATATTGATCCTCTATAAACTAGTGCTGCAAGTTGATTTTGAAGGACACCCGCTCCTTAGTTTTTAAGCCTTTTTTTTTTTTTTTTTAAGTAGGAGGAAGCTGAAGAGATTTCACTGTTTACGTGTTGTGAATCCCATTTTCACAAGCAGACCCTGGGTTTTAGCACAGCCTCCAGATCACGTTACTAATACGCACTGATACCAAATCTACCAAAGCCACGAGAGCCTTTGAGGCCCTGCCAGAAATTAAGTCTGTAATATTTTATTTACATTTTGACGCTTGCTTTAGAGGAATGATTTACTGCACAATGCGATGCATTTGCGCACATTCCTCCACCTCTGCATCCTGAAAGAGGTAAGGGATGATGAAGTTGTCTGAATCTTGACCAAACTGAGTATTTGGTTTTTTTTTTTTCTGAGGACGGCTCACCTGCTCATCAGGATGAGAACACGTAGCTGCCAGTAAGCATAAAAAAATCATTTCAGAAACTACAGAAAAACTTAAGCAACAGAAACCTGAATCCCATTCAAATTAGCCTGTCTCCTTTGAGACATACTGCTAGCTTAGCAAGAATAAAAAACAACTTTCCCTTCTGTACATTGTGCTTCAGAATACTGTTATCGCTAAGACATTTTGTTCACTTCTCGAGAAGGCCTTATCAGGGAGCCACAGTATGTTATAAAGAGTAAGTAACTGGGCACCCAAAGTGTGTGTATCTGTGTGGGTGCATATCCACTGGCAGAACTAAAATAGATTTAAAAATACTTCCACATAGCCAAACAAAGCTGGAAAATGGGCTGGTAATTATATGCGCATTCCAAGTAGACTACACACAGTGGGGGGGTTTAAAGCATTCATATAAATTATACTAATCAGCACGGAAAGGAGGACAAGAAACACTGAGGACATCAAATGTGACACTGATACGCACGAGTACTAAACCACGGCAAAACGGTGCCTTAGAAAACAGGGACTAAAATGTCATCCTAAAATGAGTTCCATCTACAGCTTTGCTGCCTCTGTAAATGCACATGATCATCTTAATGATGTATTTTGAGGAGACACGATAAATCACAGAGTTAAAAGACCCCATGGAATGTGAATACATGCGGAGATTTTCTTCTGAAGGAAAAAAAACCGTTTTGCAAACGAACTGGAGCACAGATTTTTTTAATTGTGCGGTTGAACGTGGAGGTTCAACAGCTTCTGGGATGTGATAGGAAAAGGGGGTTGTTCATGCAAACAGGACGTGGGATATGGTGGTTCTGGAGCGCCTGACCTAGATGTCGGGGAAGCCACCACAACAACGGTTTGTTAGGAAATCTTCAGCCATGGTGCCTCGGGACAAGGGAATTAGAAAAAGAATTAGGATAATCTTTCCAGGCAGAAGATTTAAAGTCTGCTACAGTTATTCTCGATCGATCCCCAAAAGATTGCCAAGAAGTGCGTATCTTAAAACTGCTGCTAATTAGGAGGTTTTAAGACACTGTTATAAAATACCTTCTGCTTGGTTTGTAAGGGAAACCATTTAGACTAGTAGTATAGAGAACAAAACAGTCATAAAATGTTATTTGTAGTTTCTATTATATTACCATTACACTATATTATCACCAGCATAGTTACATACCTAACATAAAACCATTTAATGAAATGTTTGAACTTTCAGAAGACCTACTGGTAACCTTCTTATTTTTAGCAATGGGGGTGACATTTGTTGTTTCCTGCAATACAAACATAATAATTACACATTGAGATGCTAATGGGGATGAAAACTAATATTTAGTGCTGCTCTCTGTTCATGATCATGTGCACAAATATACAGAATCCAGGGTTAGTAACTTAAGAGGTTTTTTGGTTGCGTTTGGTGTTTTTTTTTGGTTGGGATGCTCTTAAAGTTTACATTAGAAGCAGTGACAGACAAGCAAGCAGGCTGCTTGAATAAATGCACATGGGCAGACTCAATCCTGCAAACTGGAGAACTCAATGTTCTTTTCACTCCTGCAAGAATGCAACAACCTCTAAAAAATTTTCATGATCAATTTGTACTCTATGCGTTACGGCTGTTTTAAAACATGAATTTGGAATATGGTGCATTTAAATGCAAGCCGTGACGTTGTCTGACCATTGATTTTTTTAGCCTGTAAAGACGACTAATCTTGCCTGGCCAAATTACATGACCTTTAACTACTCCTGAAAGAGGAGCTAGTGAAAGTCCATCCCAGACAATTACTTGAGATGTCAACATGAAAGGTGAAAAAGTAATAAAAATGTTCCCTAACTTTTTCATGCTTTTGCTCTCCCTTCACATTATTTGCTCTTTCCTCCTTGATTCTCTGGATTTCATTAGTGAGCCACAGGCTCCTGCTTTTCATCTTTGGCATCAAAACTTCAGTTTTGTGGGATTGCTACAGTCTTTGGTATTCATGCTACGTAAAACACCACTTCAACGACCAGATGTGAGAAAACATTCAGAAGTAATATAGGTTGCGCCGAGAATTGATTTGTGGGGGGGTTTCTTTATATGATTTATTCTACTTTCTGTTTGTTTTCTTGCGATGGTTCACAGAAATTGCTTTCTTAAGACTTCTTTAAATGGAGAAAAAATTTGCAGGTTTAGGTAAACAGAATTACGCCTGATCGCAACGCAATTACTACGTCCCATTTCTAGCAAGCAAAGAGGGTGGAGACAGCAGGTCTGACTTGCCTTTCCATTTGAAAGCTCAGCTCCTCTGATGTCTTTATGCCTCCTTTTTACATGTTTTCTCATGATAATTTAGGATTAGCAGCTTTGAGAATCAAAACCGAGAACAAAGTTTCTTGAGCTTAAATTTAATTCTGGCTTGATTCTGATCCAATGCCTTTGTACATTTGCCAACTGTGCCAGAAAATATCAGCGAGTGGAGGATCACTGAGTGATCTTTAGGTCTCGCTGTGTTTTTTTTTTTTTCTTGTTGAAAAATGAAAAAAGATTAAGAATTACGTGGCCTCAGCACATTTCAAAATATTTGACTAAGAGTTTAATATTACAGGATTTACCCTTTCTCAGATCCACTAAAGAGATTGTGTTTTAATACTGAACCACTGAAATCACCTGCTGTATGAGAGGAACCGGGTCAACTCTTGGTCATGAAAAAGCAGTAAGATTGACATTATTCTAGCATGCCAGTGGCTTACAGGTGTGCCAGCTGTGCTTTGGACACCACTAGGGCACAGAAAGAAAAGAAAAAGCCCCTCAAACACTAAAAACACCCCCAGCACATATGTACGAGATACTAGTCTACTCAAACGTAGTGATTTACTGATCCCCAGCCATAAATTCTGGGGCAAACCTCTCCTCTCCACCTTCACGCAGAACACCGGCGTGTCCTGCCAGCCCCCCCTGCCCCACCATCTCTCCCAGGGGAGACATCAGCATTAGGAATGTCACTGTGGGTGACAGTTTATTCCACATTCACAGTGAAATACTCCTCAAAGAGTGTCTGTGTGCAAATAATGAGGGTGCAGTAAATTCCCGCTCTACCCTACCACACGCTCCCATTTGATCTGTGTTACGTTTTTAGCCACGATATAGGAAATAAATACTCGGAGTAACCATCTCCTCCCTTTTGAGAAATGACAAGACAAGGACAAAGCTGCAACCTCCTGAGATGTTCAGCTTCACAAACACCTCTGTACACCCCCAAGCACTCCGGAGCCCTGCAGTACTATGCCTGAGCTGGGGATGAGTTACGACAAATACCCAATCCCAGTGGTCATGCACTGCAGCTCAGCCCATAGTACAGAAGAAGGGAAAAAAAGCAGAGCCTTCAGGATTTGTGAGCAGGAGACACTGCTGTGTGTTAGGCGGAGGCTATAGGAGAGAAATGGTGAAATTCAGAGGGAACTCTAGCTTTTATGAAAAGGATTAATGCAAGAAAGCCATGGGTTTAAAATAGCCTAATTGACCCAAGCATAATGTAGTTCACAGTCACATGGTGAAAGTCAGGCAGTATTTGAATGCCTCCTCATCATTTAATATAACATTTCTAGTAATAGAATATTTAAATCCTATTTTATCAAAATCTCATCGCTCAAGTGTAGGAGCCTTTTCCATTGCTGGAGCACACAGTGTTATAAATTCATGAAGGTCGTAATTATGAGCAGCTTCAACACTGCAAATGTGTTTGGCAAAGATATTATGCCCTTTCTAAACAAGATCTGAGTGACTGTAACACATATTCAGAGTTACAGGGTTTTGCTTTTCATGTGCCTTGACTGTTCCCTTGACCCTGAGACTCCCACTTGGAAAGGAATGTCCTGTAGCCAAAAGGTCACCCCAAAAACCACCACGGCCACTTACCCCAACGAGCAGACACACAGGATAACTCCTTTCTCACGAAACCGGAAAAGAAGCACGTTCAAATCCTTATTTAATTCAGTCATTTCACATCTGAGTAATTAGTCAGACAAGAGATCACTTCCCAGAGTGCAAGGACTGATTACCCGTAAGTGCGACTCGAGCTTCCCCAGCCCAGCCCTGTTGGGGACTTGGCGGCTGCAGCCCAGCTCAACAAGCTTTACTCTCTCTCAGGAGACGACATTTCTTTTTTTCCCAATTTTCTTTTTTTTTTGAGAGGGAAACTGCTTCTCTGCCCAGATCTAAAATGAGGATGTCCCTCCAGAGCCACCGCTGAGCTCTCGGTGGCTCTCTTCAGTGCTCAGATCTGAGTCGACCTCGGGGCTCGCGGGTCCCTTCCCAGCAGCGACTGTTTAGCTCAACCCTTCTTCGTGGCACCGGGATTGCGCAACGTTCTTCTCAAAGTTGGGCATCTGAGCACCCCCTGAAACACCCCAAAACACAGCGCTTGTTAAAGATACCGCCGCGATCAGGTTTGCTCACACGCTGGAACTGATGAAAATACCAAGAACAAATGGTTTCTTCTCTGTAACACCCGGGCTATCTAAAAAAGATCCAGGTTGGGCAGTTGAGCCGCTCTGCATTTACATTATAAGAAAGGAGATGAAACTTCTGTGACAGTTTTACACAGGCTGGCTCTGAGCAGAAGGCTGCTGCGTGGGGAACCTGGTCTGTGAGGCTGTGACAAAAACAACTCTGCTCCCTCTGGCCTCATTTAGCTACTTTTTAAGTTCTGGAAAACCAGTCTGGCTGCTGCAACTGCTACCACAAAAGAGAGAAAAAAAAAAACCCTAAAAAAAAAAAAATTTGTGAAATGGTAGCGCAAACACCCAGGGCAACCATCACCATGCACATCGATCCTTCCCTGCAGGAGCACAGCTCAGCACCTCTCTGCTCTCCAACCTCTTCCCAGCCCCAGCCCCTCAATTCAACCACAGCATCGGGAAGCCTTGAGCTGGCTCTGGTTTAGCATCCTCCCTTAAAAGAGGCAGGAAGTATTTGGGAAGAAAAGGAGAAAAATGCTTGAGTTTTATTCTTTAGCCAAAATTAGAATTATTTAGAAATAGGATGAATTGCTCTTTCAAAGGGAAAGCCGACTATGATGTTGAAGTCATCTGCGTACAATTCAAAGGCGACTCAGCGGCAGAGTTGAGATTACAGTCACAGACATTAAGATTACACATCTCCTACAGCCTTGTGGGTTTTGCACTTGAACCTGTGTAAGAATAAGAAGCGACCGTGTGATTTTCCGCGCTCCCCTGTGTTGTTCTCTGTGACCCAGGCCAGGCGAGCCAGCCCGCGGCTCTTTTGCTAAGGATTCCCTTGGGGAACATCACTTGGGAGGGAGCCTTTCAGAGCTGCTGTTTAACGAACTCCAGTGTAAACAAGAAATCCTTCCAGTTCATCTGGTGAGTAAAGCTCTCACCCTCTGCCTGCAGTTTTCTGCTGCGCAATTTGTATCCTGTGGCACATCTCGGCACCCAGCTCCCATCAAACCAAGAGGTACCGTCAATTGTACCCGTGCACATCACAAGCAATAATACAATTTCATGCTCAGGCAAGCAAGTTCACCCACCAGTTACAGACTTAAGACAGTGCCTGTATTTGGGGGAACACAAGTACAAAAAGCACAAGTCCACACACTGGCTAAGAAGTTAATGTCTACTATTCAGCATTACACAGCACGCTAACACATCTTCATACCCTATTTTACCAAATGTTCCCTTACGTTCAATAAGAACAAAGTTTTTATACAATCCAATAATTTCCAATTCTACAACTGCTCTAAGACTATTGAAATCTGTGGCGATTCTTAAATGAGTGAGGCAGAGTCGGACTGGATCCTTATTTAATATGAAATGTCTCATGATTACCAGAAAGAATTGTTTTTATTTGAAAGGCTCATTGCTAAACAAACCTGGCACGGTAGGATTTGACTGATTTTCCTACCACCATACCTAGTAAGTTGGATACGGTACAGTGTCAGAGGTGACCACCCGTCCATTCAGATCTTAACTTTTGCACACAAGTGTGAGGTACGTAACTTTTCTATTTCTACCATCAATGGTAAAACCTGTCAGGAAACACAATGAGAAGATAAGATCTGCACATTCAAGATAAGATGTGCAGAAGTAAAAGGCAGCATACATAAAAGCTACTGTACTAGGTTTTTTCTTCATGGTCGTGACTTCTAGGTTGCTTTGCAGCAGGATATATCCTTAAAAGCCTTTTGTTCACATTCTTTATTCTCTTCTTACTTGCAAACATTTAACAAGAATCAAAGCCAACCAGCCACACAAAGAATATAGCCAAAATGCTCAGATGCAAATAAAGGTTTGAGATACGTATTTTTTAATAATCAAAGCAAACTTCTCAGTTCTGAAGTATAAAATTCTGGAGGAAAGAAACCTAAACCTTTGGTATGTAGCTATAAACGTTCAGTGAGAGGACACAGGCTGACAAGTAAATATTGAATTATACAGAACTCTTGGTTAATATTTATGTTTATGCTCTAGATAGTCTAATATAATTGATCAGATCTGCACTTTAAGACAAAATTACCAACACGCTTTTCACAAATGGTCTCTCTGCGGAAAGATGAGGTTTTGTGAAACTAAAATATCCCCCAGTTACAGCACTTTGCTTACGAACAAGTGTCCACAGTATTGAGCTCTTTGGTCACTTCTCACCAGAAAGAGAAGAAAATTCAAGCTGAGAAAAAAACCCAAACATCCAAACAACATGACCTTTTTGGTTAAAAAAAAAAAAAAAAAAAGAAGAATACAATCATCCAACTCATCTTCCCCAAAGTAAAGGCGCCTGAAGTGTTTTATTTTCTTCCCATTATGAAACACAAATTCAGAAGCTTGAGAAACTCTTGCTGTGGTGGAATCAAGAACACGGAGATGCAATAACCCGCAATAAGGAATCTGTTCCCAGGGAAAGGCTGTTCTGTGGGGAACTGGTTCAGCATTCAGAGGGGACTTGTGCACAGACCAGAGCATGTCCCTTGCCGAGGTCTGAACCCTTTGTGCTGGGACTGGGTGTGCACTTTGGACAGGCGTACTCCCACAGATGGATGGAAAGCTGTGTGGTGGGATGAAATATTCAGGAAGGACTAGGAAAGGCAGAGGAGGTCTCCTTTTAACCCTTTATTTGTAAACCACTACCTCCAGCCAGCACTAAGCACAACCACTGCAATTTTGTTGTATTATTAAAGCGGCTTTTGGAAGACTTTTTTATTTATAAACTTACCAGAAGAAAATTCCAAAGAAGGAAGTGCAAGTTGTTACACTAACAAGACAAAAACCAACATAACCCACTGAGCTTTAGAAGCCGAAATCAATTGAAGCCTTTCCATTGACTTCAGCGAGAGCTGGATCAGGATTTAAAGAGATTACAATTCTGAAGTTCATCTCTGTCGCAGCTCAGAATTTTTCTTTTGTTTCACATCACATTAAAGATGCAGCAAGTCTTTTCCTAAAGCTCTGAAATATAGCATGATCTACATGAGAACAGAAAACAGAACTAAAGGGAAAAAAACCCTCCTACACCTCATTAAGATCTAAAGTTTGTCCTTAATGTGCCTGTGAACTCAAAATGAGTGTCTAAATGGAGACATTTTTTTCTGCTACAGGGTAAAGTGATTATAAATGTCTCTTTGTGCAAAAGCTTAGTGGTATTTTATGCAGCTGGCACTGCAGAGTTTGAAACAAATCCAAGAAAACAGATTGTATCTTTAAGGTTAGAAATCAAACTTTCCATTGCTGGAGTGCACATTTCCTGGTAACGGGCTAAGCTCTGATACCAGAAGCCATGCAAACGGGATCTGTGCTGCCATGTTAAGTGTATTGCTCTCTTTATTCCCTATGGCTTTTTTATCTATTCATTCCACTCCCAAACTACCATTAAATGGACATTATAAGGTCATTTTTTTTTGTAGTTTTCCATTTTGTGCATTTCTTACAATTTTTTTCTAATACCCATTCAGAACTCTTCTAGGCATCTTCTCCTTAAGCTTTTCAGCCTACATTTTCCTTCAGACCCGTAAATACCATAGGTGCCTTTGTCAATCAGCAAAGCAGTAGCTTCAGTTTACAAGCAGAAATATCCCACGCGCTAAAGCTCAGCTACAATAGACCTCATGCAAGAATAGAGAAAGCCTGCATCCACACACCACGATTTTTCCCAGGCTTCAGAGGCATCTGAATGCCAAGCACATATTTTGTATACGTTCTTTCTAGCTGGTTGAATTGACTCTCAGAAGCTTAAGAAACACTGTAATGAAATCCCACCTGGCCTGCACTTCTAAATCCTGCTCTCGCCCAGGGCTGGTGAGAAGGGACTGGTGTGCAGGACTCCGGGGACGGAGCAGCCCCCGGACAAGGAGCTCACTCTCCAACCCTCAAGCAATCTGCGCTCAAACCGTTTGGTGATGTGTAGGCTAAAAACAGCCTCTCGAGGTTCATTCGACTCCCACTCAGAGGTGGAAGCCATGAAGTGGTCTGTTCTCTGCGTGATGAACTACCCAACGACTGGCAGCTGTGTTCTAATTTGAGCTCCTGACTAGTCCTAATGAATAACCTCATGTACAGCACAGGCTGCAGAGAAAGGATCGGTCTCCTATTCCTAGCTAGAGGCGGATGAGGAAAAATCCTATTTTTGGCTACAATTGCCATTTGATCTTCCACAAGCAGCCCTGCTTCTAATAAAACTCCGCACTCAATTGTGCTCAGTGGGGACACCGCAGCGAAGAGCGGAGGGCATGGAAGATGCAGGCTTGGAGAATGGCAAATGAGTCTGTGAACCAGCTGGATTTATGACCCACAGTTTGATCCAAAGTAGTTTGTGGCCAGTAATTCCTGCCGGTACTGTACAGTACTGGCTTTTAGCTCACTCCACACTACTCCCGCAGATGAGGAGATTCTATTCTTTCCATGAACTGTGATTGCTGCCGAAAAACTTCACCTGCACTGTCATGTCACCTCTAGAACTTGATCAGGTGTATCCAACATGGGTACAAAGCACACCCTCCGCTTAGGCACACGTAGCACGGAGTGATTATACTCCTGCAGCACACTGCTATTAGTATTCCTTCCAGATTTGTAAACGTCTGGGTTCAGAGAGTGTGTCAGGGTAACACACGGCAGCTCTGTGAGCAGTATCACTGCGGGAGCAGTTCCCTGTTACGGTGTGACACAGCACAGGTACCACGGCCGCCGCGCAGCCCTGGCCCGAACCCATGGGATGCCCTTTGGGGGGCATCCGTGGCGGGTACCGATCTCAGCACGTCGTATCCCCTAACTTAAAACCAACTCCACAAATTCAAGTTTTCCTGGAAAGCACTGAGGGGAAAACCGAGCAGATTACACTGAAACTTTACCCACTTGGCCTACGACACGGGAAAGGCGAGTGCAAATAGACTGTATCTCCCCGCTGGCGTAATTCAGAACCACAGTCTCATCACAGGTGCCTGCTCAAACATGACCTTGACTCAGTCCCTGGCAGCCACGTGCTGCTAATAACTGATAAACAAACAAGCATATTTACTTCATGTTTACCTTTCTCTTTACCTCTGTGGCACAGGCTAATGCTGCAGAACCAGGCTCCCCGATGAGTTCTGCAGTAGCCCTGTGGCCCTCATTGAAGAAAAGCATTTGGAGGAACTGGATCCGTTCCATTTTCTAACATCAGCCCCTTGTGAAAGTTGGACTGAAGCCACCTTGGTGGTAAATCTACGTCTCCCAGAGGTAAAATGCAAAGAGCAGAGAATGACGCTCGCCAGCACAGAGAGGAAGTGATTAAACGACAGAGAGAGAGAAGAGAGGATGAAATGTTACCTTTAAGAAAAGATGCTGGGGATAAATATTGAAATTCTCCATTTTCAAAGAGGTGCCTTTGTTTTGTTTTCTGCTTCAAGGAAATCAACGGCACCAGTCCCAAAAGCCACGGCATGAGTTAGCCTGTTATCATTCAGCAGTCAGAGACAGCACCCTACTTACTTACTGATAGCGGGAACTTCACTGATCCTACTAATACACTTCAATTATTTGGATCTTCCTGTCATATTTACTATTTGCATAAACTGATATTCCCCCTTTAAAAAAAAAAAAAGGAAAGAGAGAGAGTTCTGGGGGGGGTAGCAAAGATTAAAGGCAGACTGTCAGTCTGACTCTGCCTGGTTTTTATTTTCACTCCGATGAGTGGAGTGTGTATAAATAATGCCTTTGATTGCTTCAAAGATGGGGCTGGTGTCACCACTGCACTTTCTCTTTGTATCGCTTCTGTCAGTCAGGAACAATATAGAACTTTTTTGTTAAAGAAGCCTTTAATTTCACGTAGTAATTACCTATTTGATCAGACAAAAGGTGCTGTGAATGAAAGTCATTTACTTGTTTGATGTGACTGAGATGGAGTGTCACTACAGCTGCGAGACTGTCAGAGGAAACACTGGTGCCTGATTAGATAAGCAGTCCTGTGCAGAAAAAAAAAGGGTGAAAATGGAATGGGGGAAAAAAAAAAAGTAGTTCTACCTGATTTAGAAACAGGGAGAATGACAAATTCCTCGGAATATAATTAATGTAATTATCAGAAGATGCAACTCCAATACAGCTTCACTCCGGTCAACATTCCAGCCAAGGGGTTAAACGCCCTCCCTCTCCGACCACTTCATCAGACAAGGCTGATTTACAAAGCAACTAATGATCTGCTTGAAACTTGCTGAACACCTGCTGCTGTGTCACACGCTCATTCACGCAGCAATAGAAATCACGCTACAAGGACACGAAGAAGTATCATTTGCTTAAGCCAATCTACTGCTATTCAGATGAAAGTTTTGTGTTTGCAGTCAGAGATATCTCCTCGCCAAGAGGAGCATTTTGGTACCTTCTGGGTCACAGCAGTAATTCCAGGATACAGTGGGGATGACTTCAGCTTGTAGAATCTTGCTGGCCTCCTCCAATGAAATTACATAAATAATGTGGAAATCTGTGAGGTTTAGCTAGACTTTTGACTCACTCAGACCTAAACTTGAAGAACCTCCCTCCCAGTTTCAGTTTTGGCTCTAGCACAGACCCAGCTACAGAGGGAAGAGGGACTTGGATCCTCCCTTCAGATCTGATGTCCTACCCCAAACACAGCTGTGAGCCTTCCAGCATCCAAGTTGGGCTCATTTCTCATCTCTCTGCACAACGATCAGGATTTTAGGGAGGAAAGGACTATATTCCGTATGGGAAACCAATGAACTCAAACCACAGGGGGAATTCACTCATCTGATCATCTTGACTTCACACCAACAAAACCTTCAGTCCACAGTAGCAGAAGCATCTCTCTCCTTTCTGCACACAGGAGCAAGCACAAAGCACAGGGCTGGCTGCTTCAGCTCCCAAAAAGCTTTCCCTTCTCTCCTCTTTCCTCTCCCTGACCTCCACAAAAGCAGCAAACGAGAGGACTGCAATTTCCAGCGGTTCGTTACTGGCAAGCGTGAAGCAGGAGCAGCTTGGGATGCAGGCTCTCTCATCCGCGCTAGCTGTCGGCCTCTCCGCACTAGCTGGTTAGTGCTGCACATGTTTAAAACATTAACTGGAAATATTTTATTCTGTTGGATAACGTATCAAACAACACGGCAATGAAACTTTCAAGGGCTCAGAAACTGTGCCTGGAGGTAGTTGAGATGTCTCGTGGACTCCTCCAGCAGCACACCGCCAGAGCGCTGCTGCACGAGCCCAAGGAAGCCCGGGATGTTCTGTGGTATTTTTTTTTTTTCCCCTTTAAAGTCACACGAGTGACTCATGTTGCTCAGAGGCTGAATGCCTTGGTTTCTCTTTCTACACACCCTCAAACAAGGTAGAAGACAAAAGGAAAGCCCTCAGCCAGCTGACAATTTAATGCTGCTTAATGCACCTCAAACGTGGAAGGCTGCCGGCACGACGCACGTAGTGCTGTGGGAAGGCTGCAGCCCCTGTGGAAGAGTCCTCGCAGCCTCAGCCAGCAGGCAGCAGGAGGGTCCGTCCTCAGCTCCACTCACACAGAGGAGAATGTGAGCCCGCTCCTGTCCTGCCTCCAGCCAGCTCTGCCCAAAGGGCTCACCCGCCCTAGGCGACCCACCGCGTCCCCATTGTCTTGTCCCAAGGCTTTGCTCTTTGGTTGGTGGCTCTGCTCAACGAAGGGGCCCCTGCGCTGGTGAGTGTCTCCTCAGACCCAGTCTTGGCTGGGAATCACTTTTGAGGAGCTGCTGCTACATCATGTCCCAAGGAACCGCTCTAGAGCTAGAGACACCGTCACAAAAGCAAAGCCGACACCACAGGAGCAACAGTTCTCTACAAAAACCAGACAGACTCCTTATTTCTCTTTAAAGCCTGCTCTCAAAATCTAATTCCACAGCAAGATTGGTCATTGTGTTGGAATTACTTGCTTTCTTATTTGAATAGCATAAAAATGAACATATTAACAAATAATACTCAAAATATTCACTGGACAACACAATGGAAAAAATTCCACTTCATGAAGAACTAGGTTACAGAAGTTACATCACCATTTGAATCAGATGTAATATGCATCAACCTGGAAAGCCTGTATACAGAATTAAAGAAATCATTTAATTTTAAACTAATATTTTATTCAACGCATCCCTCAGTACATGTAACCGCTAAATGAAACGCACTGCATGCTCTACAAACACATCACCACCTTGTAAATGAAATACCCGCGATATTAAAACTGATACAACATTTATTAAAACCGTTATGCAAAGAACAAGGTTGGAGACTTGAACGGCTGAAAGCGAGCGCTAGCTCTGGCCTCTCAGATGCGCACGTCCTCAGCGGCTCGTGGTTCTGAAACAATAAACGGAGAAGGCTTTTCTAAAGGCGAAGAGTTCATTCAGCTGGTGAGAAACCCACCTCTCTTTCCCCAAGACCAGTAAGGGAAGACGCTGGGCTACCAGGCAGAGCCGTGCCGGAGGAGAGAGGCTGCGAGCGCTGGTGCAAAGTGCTCCTGCCCCGGCGCGGGGCACCAAGGCCTCTGCTTTGTTCCACATGAGGTCACTGTAAGAGCACTTTAAATCCTCCACAAAGCCCAGCTATTCGGCTTGATATTGTTTCTCCCCTCTAGACTAATAGTAAAGTTTAACCGTAACGTGTTTCAGGATCAGAGCGTGACCCGTTTTCTCAGGAAGGCAGAGGCTGGAGTAACAGAAAGGATTTGTTCTCTCGCCCTTAGAGATCTGCTGTGAAGGCCGAGGGATATGGCAATCCCTGGACCGAGAGCAAGTAAAGGAATAATTTATTTGTGAGTCCTGAAGTGGATGAGAAAGGGCTGAGCAGAGGCTGAGTGCCAGAGGGAACACCGTGCTGACCCCAAAAGAGTGATGCCACCATCTCCGGAGCGGATTTGTGTGGCTTTGGACCATCCTTCTGCTTCCTTGCAGAGCATTCTTGCTGGTTATTCTCTCTGTGTATTTTGAAGACATTTGCCAAGTTTTTCACCGCAACCACCTTTACTATCTCCTCCTTTTCAAAATCGAGCATTGTACTACTAATTAATCTGTAGGGGATAGGTCTGACTGCTTTAAAAGCAAAGCTCTATTGTGAACGCTTGGAGCATATTTTTAAAGGAAAATCTCAGCATTTTACTTTATGCTATTACTTCATTCTAGCCTATGACATTTTTAGCTCTGCACAAAGGATACCTCTCTGCAGTTCAGCCGAGTTACACATTATAAAACCCTTCTATTTGTCACTGCCTTCAAGCCTCTTCAAAACGAATTCTGGTTAGGATATGTGAATGTAAAATGCTCTTGTTTCCTAATGAAGCACTTTGAAACGCGCTGTAGGAGAAGCTTGATTTTACCCTTCCACAGACACAAAGAGGAGTTCTTGCCTTTAAATGTTCTATCCTAAAAGATGAATTCGCATAAACCACATAGAGCTCGGGCCGCCAAAAAAGGGAAATACAAACTCTCTTCCCCATCCCTTTCAACAAATCTCAGCCTAGAACAGAAAGAAATGAAGCATACATTCAGCAAAAAGGGATTAAAAGAAAGACGAAGGGAAAAGCCTTTAAAATACTAATATCCACCGAAATTAATCTCCAGTCGCAACACAACAGAGACAGCTCCTTGACAAAAAGAAAGGGAAAAAAGCACCTAAATACACTCCATGCTGGCAGCCCCACATCTTTCTCCAACCAATGCTACAGAAATCTATAAGTATCTATACAAAACTATTACCACAACCCCAGTGCAAAATGGGATTTTGCTGTGTAGGCACCAAATGCTGTGCTCCCCTCCTGAGGATATCAGCACTCAGCTGTCAGAAAAAGCCAAGCAGATGCAAACCCCATCATGGTCACTCTTAAAACCAAGGTAAACCTGGCATCTCCACATATTTTATAAACTGGTTAGGGACCTAATGAGGCCAAACAGCTTGGAAAGACTTCACACTGGGATTTGCACCAGTTTACGTACACAGCTGGCAATGGCTGAGGTGGAAAGGTGTCCATCCTGTGATGAAGCTTGCTTGCTGTGCAGCTCCTGTCTGAAAAAAGCCCGTGCTCGTGTTTGAACTGCCCGTCTGGCATGCTATCACACGCTGGATAATCTGCGTGATTCTGGCAGGCAGCTGCCAAAATTTTTTTTACACGTGTTGGTGCCAACTTCGTATCAACTTCACACAACCCCACACAGGACCACTGCCCCGGCATCGCCGGCTCCCCCGGCGAGGCAGCACAGGCTGACGCCCGACACTGCTTGTTCTCAACTGCACAGACTTGCAATCAAACAACAGTTTTCTATTTCTACGCAAAACCGAGCAACTGAATTAAAACACCTCATTTGAGAACACGAGTTTAAATTTAAACACTGCATGCATAAAAGTATTACATTTTTTTGACTTTCAAATATCCGAGCATTGGGAAAGCGTTACCGCAAAAAGTGTGTCTGGCGCGACTTTGCCAATAGCCCCGTCGTTAAGCGCTCGCTTTCCTGAGTCACATCAATGTCCTGAAATGGGGGAGACTTTCTGGTCAGACATTTCTGATCTGATCAAGAGAAACACCGTGACATTTCATATGGCAACCCACTGATTAAAGCTCTCCCACACTTCATTATGTAAACAGGTATAGCTGCTAATTAATGAATTAAAGTAGAGAAAGAAACTGTTGGCAAGACTGGAAACTTGGCCCAGAGTCTCCCCTGAGTAATGTTCAATCAAGTGAACCAAGCCCCATTAGTGCTTGCTGGCAGGTGCAGCTTTAGCACCTGCCGAAGAAAGCGATTTTTTTTGCAATATTCACATTTTTTCCTTCGTGTTTTCCAGTTACTAAGAGTTTTTGAAGTGATTTTGCTTGACTGCCACACAGCTGATACCATTACATATGTACAACAGCACTCCACATCAGGCATGAAAACAAGGAGTTAAGGGTCAAACAGCACCGCTCCGAAGAGGGTACGGATCCGAGCGGTGCCATCTTCTCCTAACCTCCCGCCATCCAAACAAGGCAACATGTTCAAAACACAGAGAAGTCGTGGATGCAGCAAGCTGTTCAATGCGGCTTGGCGGCAGATAAATCTTAAGGAAATTAAAGACTGTTTGGAGTCAAGTAGAGCTTTCACTGTTTCCATGCAGGGGGGAGCGGAACAAAGTCATGAGACTGAAATCTTTGGACGGTTGTAGGCAATGCACGCTTCCACGCAAGCGGTAAAGTGATAAAAAGCAAAGTATGAAAACTGAAACCGTGCTGGCTGGAGTAAGGCAAAATTACTGTCTGTTAATCATACCCAGGTTGCCTAGTTTTTATGCAAGGATATTCCCGTTCGGTTTAGCAGTACTGCTTCACACACGATGAGGACTTCCAAAGTGCAATTAAAGCTTTATCATGAACATCAAAAGCAGCGCAGTTTGCCCAGTACTAGACTTAAAAAACAGTAAGTACTATACTCTCACCAAGAGGAAAGTGGTTACGCTTGCAGTACGTAGAGTTTGGAAACCTGAGGTTGAATGGATGTGAGAATTACCAACTAACACACGCCAGGAGCTCAGTCCAAGTGTATTCAAAAAAAAAAGCTATTCAGAAAGTGGGATTTTTCTTGACCTGCAGAAAATTAATGAAGAACATAAAAACCCCAGAATCTTAATTTCAGCTAAAACACAGGCAGATTTGAACACTGGGGCCTTCATTCATTTTGAAAGGTATAATACAGCGGATGATAATGCAGAATGTGAACGCTCAAGTTTCAGTTTGGCTGAATATTATTTTTAAACCTAGATTTTGTAGAAATATCTAGCATCTCTGCTGTCAAATTACCACCAGCCAGAGCTTAGGAACAGCACAGAAAATGCAGAAAAGGTAAGGGGAGGGGATTACACTGAGGGATTTGGGAGACTCTGTTCGGTTCTCAAATATACCCTGGATTTCCCTTCTGACTTTTGCCAAGTCATTTAGCCTCTCTCAGCACCAACAACATCTGTGCCTGCACTTGGATTGTGCATTTCAAGTCTGAGACCATGTACGACTAAATACCTGGCAACAAAAGCCAGGTAGCTAAAGCTATAGATTCAGCCAGAACTCAATTTGCAAGTGGGAACTGGAGCCACAGGAAGAGAGGCTGAACCTCAACCTTGCTGGATAATTTACTGCTTAATTTCTATCAGCTCCTTGTTTCAGATTTTACCAGGTGTCAGCCATAATTCAGCTGCAATTGGTTGTGTGTACTTGCATTATGAATACGCTATGCACCGTTTCCTCCTCGAGAGCAGTAACAACAACTTGGATTTATACAACATTTTAGCATATCTAGTGCTTCAAAGAGCTTAACAAAAGGAGATAACTCACCAGGACGGCAAGCCAACCTATCCATTACAAAATAAATAAATCAGTTTTAAGTTCAGACTTCAAAAGGGAAACAGCAGATGCCCCATGAAAATCTCTGTAGGCTGGGGCTTCCACAGAGCAAGAGCTGTGCGGCTGCTGCAGCGGCATCCTTGGGCAACACGTCGTGGTCCTTGCCCAGCGTAGATTAACAAACAGCAGGAATGGAAATGCTAATAATTAAGAAAAGGTTAAAATGTTCGCACTGTGTGAGAATGATGCATAAAAGGATACAACTGCTAAAAGCCACTGCAGCAATGCAGAATTTTCTCCAAAACTGAATTCCGACTGGGTATATAACAAGAACAAGAAGAAAGAAATCCTCAGAGTGAAAAAAAAACAAACAAAAAAACCCAATGCAAAATAGCTAGTGAAAAGCAGTCAGCTCTGTGGCATGGAGGCACTACACACATTCTAAACTAAAGCTCTATTCTGAACCAAAAGCCATTTGAAAAACAAATTCGGGGAAACGTCCAGACACGACAAATCCCAACATTACCTTCAGATAATTATTAGGGGAAAAAAACCCCAAAAAACAACCAGAATTTTTCCCTATGAAGAGTTTGTGTTCAAAGCAGCATTTTTCCCTTGAAATTCTTCTAGTATAGCTCTAATTCAGACTAAGAAATGGGGCCAAATTTTCAAGGCATTCATTCAGAACAACTAGTTACTCCAGCATCACAAACACTCAAGTAATCAGCTCTGCATTGGTCTATCCGGTCATTTGCATGTTCGCCGGCCACCCTTCCTTCCCCACCACACAGCCTTTGTGCAAAGCTCACGCTCAAGTTTTCACAGGAGTTTCCATGCAAAAATTGGACAATTCGGGACTCGGCTACCCTTATTCTTTTTAAACTCCTCATCCTCCTCAAAACAAGTAAAGGGAATTTATTATTGATCAACTGCATGTCGAAACTGAAACATGTCAGGAAGAATTTCTTTCTGGCAGTCTCCAAGGGGCTTCCCTTGCATAGGTTAAGGGTGGCCCAACTTCTGCATTTACACAATCATAGGATGGTTTGCGTTGCAAAGGACCTTAAAGATCGTCTAGTTCCAACCTCCTGCCGTGGACAGGGACATTTTCACTGGACCAGGTTGCTCAAAGACCCATCCAACCTGGCCTCCAAGGCTTCCAGGGAGGGGGCTTCTACAACTTCTCTGGGCAACCTGTTCCAGACGTGCTCGCCAAGGCCTCTCTCTGCTGCAGCACTCGCATTAGGACAGACTCTGTGAAGCCAGAGCTACACAGGTCCACGGATTTGGGCCCCGTCAATCACCTTCTGCTGCAGGTAAAGTCGGCTCTAGGTGCCAACCCACACCTTGGGGAGTATCAGTCCTGCTGTCCATAGGACAGATCTTCCTTCCTCTGCAGCTGGCACAGAGACTAAGCTTTGGTGAATGTGTGAAAAATTCTCCTTTCCTCTCCAAGGGTCAGAAGACCTTTCTGCTGCTTCAGAGCAAGCACTTCAACATCAACAGCAAGAGCCCCAGGCTCACCTGTCTTTAGTTCGTGCCTGACACACAACCTCAGGGGTCTCTGCTCTTAACAGGCTAGGAAATAGGGCTTTTTTTTTGCCCATTTTATAGTATATTTTAAACCAGAGAGAAGATAAAACGACCTAATACTGATATCCTCTAAGCTGTCAGGTCAAAGCCCCAGCTTGGATCTCTTTCAGCAAGTCAAGACCTTTCAGCTACAGGAATGGGAACAAAATCATGGATCCTCAGACAGCCCATGTGCCACCAGTGTTTCCTCCTGTCAGATCCGGGCTGGTAGACCAGTTCTGTCCCCTCTGGGCACACCAGGACTGACAGTTGTAGCTCACCATGATCTTGCACAACCACATGCCAACAGTCTTCTCCATTCACCACGGTTGTCTCCAGCTATATGATTTACACAAGTGATTTTTTTCAAATCGATGTATTAGGAGTGGCCTTAGCTGTATCTACAGAATTCACTCTAAACTGACTGTGGACACACTAAAAGAATTGTGACCTGCACATTGTACCAGACTTCCCATCTTCACATTACTTCATCCTCCAAAATCCAGCAGTCGCATTCTGCTTCCCATAAACTGCTTTTAGCAGCACCATGTAAGGAAGCAATTTTCTATAACTAACAGAAAAGTAACATAGGGAATAGTGATGGCCCTTGTTCAGGCAAATACAATCAGGTTTTATTATTATCTTTCACTGACTATTACTTTCATGTATGTGTTTGAGATTACATGTTTACCCTAAAATTTTGTATTTACACACGGAGTTAATTTCCACTTGTTTAACACTTATTATTTACAAAGCGCTAGTCTTGAATATAGAAACCAGCATATAAGGATTTTTTCTCAAAGATAATATTAGCATTGTACCAGAGAACACCTAGGAGGAGAGCAGGGCTTGTAAAACACAGGTTGTCCCCATCTGTCCATGGGATTCTGTCAGCAACTGGTTTCCTAATCACCACAAATTCATCTTCCATTTGCTTGCTGCAATTATGCTATTGAAACCTGCAGGTCTGGAGTTTTTTTTCTTTTCCCTTCCTCTAAATGGAATTCATTTTTAATGTCTACTGCAGAAGGCCAATATGATACAAAAACCCCAAACATTTCACTACTCAGGCACTCTTATTCATAATATCACATCAAATTGCTGAAGTAGTACCATATGGCGCTTGAGCACCAAGCCAGAACAAGTTGTTCAGCTTGTCATAATCTCAAAAGCTGCATGAAACTTAAATAATTTTTCTATGAAGTGGAAGATCTTTGAGTTTAATATAACTCATCAGAAATGGATTCTGCATTTTCCTCCTATTATTTCCCATGTTTTCTCCGATTCATGTTCTACTTTGCAGTGCGAGCTATCAGTGTAAGAGGCTACCACTACGGGGCTGAAAGGCTCTAAAAGCATCCCGCCCATACTGTCCTTCTTGATCATTCATCATCAAATTGAACGGATAAACGTCTTTCTCAATCAGACAGATATATAATTATAAATAAAAAAAGCTCAACCAGAAAGACTGAATGAGAAGGATTAATGAAATCACCCACACTTTGATTCGACATTTAAAGCAATACCCTCAGTTTTAATATGTCCACATTCCTACCCACGCTGTCCTGTAAGAAAACACAGTGGCCCTTCAACAAACCTGAAGTGGTTACATTGAACTGGGACGTAAGTTCACTGGGAGAAAGCAGCGGTTAATGCTCGAAGTTTCATCACAGGCTGCTCCGTATTTACATTCTCACTTCCCAGAGTCACTGCAAGTCTACCTGGTTTTTAATTTTATTTTTTAATATTTCTTATCTGATGCCTGAGAAGGCAGCTTTGGAGCGACACAGGATTAGACATTGGAGGTGCAAGAACTAGAGACAGAAAAGATTTCAGCCGACCTCACAGTTTTCAGGGACTGTGACCGACTCCTGATTTCGAATGGTTGAGGAGCACCTCCAAGACGGAGAAAACACATCGGGAGATCTCCTTGGGAACATACAACAGCAAAAAATGGAAGTGTAGAGGCAGAAGTAGGTAAGACCTGAAATGGAGGGACAGGACACAAGTCTAAGGGGAGCACTGGGAACATCACGGCACGAGGAAGGCAGGTATGTGGGCTGCAGCAGTGGTCTGGCGAGGAGAGATGAACTCCTCTAAGAACTCAAAGGGAAGGCTTATTTTAACAGCTGTTAAATCAAACGAAGACTAAAAAGGACAGCATCAAACCAAGCAGAATTTCCTAGTCCTTCTTAGCATATATGCTCAAGCCTTGTTCACATATGGGATTAGGACAGGCAAGAACTGGTGCCGAGAACCGTAGGCTGGCACAGGCAGAGAGACAACTACTACACAGCCTTTTGCTTAAAAATAAAATAGAACTGGGACATGTCTTCTGGAGCTAGCATGTATTGGGAGTTTCCAGAAAAACATTTCTATAATGGTTACATATGTGATTGTTCTTTTTTTTTTCCTTAGCTATATGGAGAAAAAGTGACTTGCCACCAGCCCAAAGGGAAAAGCACTTGGCTGCATGGGGTAAGACAGGACTTGTTACATCTGTGGCTTCCCAGAAGGAAAGGAATAGTTCTTAAAAAAAACCAAAAAACAACAACCAAGTTCAGAGAATATCTAGGATAAATAAGTGAAAGGATTCAGTCCTCCTTCCCTGCTGAAAAGATAACATCAAATATCAAAACGGCTGCACACATGGTAATAGTGTCGTTACTGCTCAGAGGTCTGTGGTCTCTCTTATTCTGCACTGCTGAAAGGAACTGGGAGGGCACTGGAATGGCTCTGCAGTCCCAGCCCGAGGTTCACTCTTGCCATGCAGATGTTTCCACACTGCTCTGCTCTTTCTTTCAAGCGTTTTTACCTTTAAAGGTCTTAAACAGCACGAAAAAAATGAAGGAAGGCCATTCACACTTCCTGTTTTTCTCCATCCTAAGGGCCTTATCTCTGGACACAGCAGAGAAGAAATGGAAAATGGTCCTAAGCTATAAAGATCCACAATTTAAAGTTATCTGGGCACAAGGCAGGATTTGCTAAGGCACCCAGGTACCTAACTCCCATTGGGGCTGAGTGTTGTGCCTGGCCATGGGTCAGGGTTTCAGAGATGTGAGGGGAAGAAACTGAATTTCAGGTAGGCTGCAGGAGGAGGGGTTTGGAGAGCAGGGACACACCCAGCCCCACGATGTGCAGTCTGTCCCTACCCCTGCTGCAGCAGTTCCCTTTTGTGGCTCTCAATAAATACAGCATCTCCAAGATTCAAGACTTTCTAAAAGTCTGGTCTGGGTAAAAAAGGAGAAAACAGAGTGAAATATTGAATATGGGCTGCCTTGACATGCCTCGGTGTAAAGTCTTCTATCAGCATATCCTCCAGGGGATATCACAAGCAGTCCATAGGAGGGAGGAGCCAGCCCCAACGGCTCGCACACAGCAGGATCACCAGCAGCCAGAGCTCAGCCAGCACAACATTTCAGGTTACTTTAAATGACGTGTTGAAAGCACCTTATCCCAGAGAAGAAAAAAGGAAACCAAAAAGCTGTTGTGTGCAATTAGCAGCTCCCTTTGATAAATCCTTTCCAATGCTACCGCCTTTTTGCAAACACTTCTTTTCTCCAGTAATGATTTTGATGGAGCCAACACAGGCGGGACTTCAGAACAGGATTACAAGAGAGAAGACGAATTGTGAGAGACAGCACCCATTAACCTGGGCCAGAAAACTCTCCCCGTTCCGCATTACCTCCTCCAGCGGCTGATTCATAGTTATAGTAAAGACTGATGCAAAGGGAAACTCAAGTTTTCCTTACTTTAAGATCGTACCATTCAGCATCTATTCTCCTCTTTCAATAACATACACACTCAGTGCTCAGTACTTACCAATACCCTCTATCCAATTAATACCCCATTAAGCCGCCCGCCCGCAGTGACTTTATCCTCAGACCACTGTATGGTAGCTTTTAACTCCATAATACCCCGGCATTATTACCATATTAGACTACAAGGGATTGATCCAAAGCTCACGGAGGTTAATGAGGGCTCATTAAACTTTGAATTAGGCCCTAACTGCTCCGCAAACACGAAGCGGAGTGAAGCGGTACGCGCCAGATAGGATGACGGACGGTGTAGTAAACTTTAAGGGGAAATACTGAATGCTGCTCATGACAAAGGCAGGCAATAACGGGGAATGTGTGCAGAAAGCAGCCGTGGGAGAGAATCATGATTACGTGACACCCGGCAACAAGCAGGACAAATTGTGCCCATATAAATAGATATTGCCTGGTCTGGCCGTGATGTGATTCTGTCATCATACCGTTAGACATAACACAATATTGACATTATGGCTTCCCTTTAGATTTTAGTTTTGGATTTCAGCTAGAGAGTATGATACTAGAGACTTGAAATCAGTATGACTCCTTCCCTAATTACTGATTAATCAAGAGCTGAGGTTGCTTACATAAAGAGTCATGGGGAGAAGGAGGAAGTCTCATTAAGAACAAGAGGATAAAAAAAAAAAAAGGGAGGGGGGCATTTAACAACTGGATGGATACAGAAAGAGAGGAAAAAGAACTTATTTCCTAATAGCATGTTATACCTGAATGTTAAATTTTGTATTCATGTCTAATTAAAAAATTATAAGACAACATTTAAATACTTGCAGAGACTGTGGGTTATGGTTCAAAAGGAATATCAGGAAGCTTTTTTTTTTTATTTTAACAACTTCAGAACTACATATATGTTGTGTCGTTTTGTCCCTTAGGTGCTCAAAAAACACAGCAGCTGTTTCATAAATTTTGAATTGCCTTTTCCTTTAGCATACAAAAATCTGCGCCGCAAACATAACGCTGTCTGAAAGATATTCGGTAAACCCAGATAGTTGTTGGAAATGCTTCCTCCGATATTTAAATTCCTCTCTTAACAGGAGTTTCCCTGCAAAAACAGATGCTAACGAAGAGCGTTTTTGCCATCAAGCTGAATGTGAATGCTTCGGTGCAGCATTTTCTTTTTTCCATGGAGACGTTAGAGGATGCATTTCCCACCGCTGAAAGAAAACTGCCACCTTGCTTCTCAATTCTTTACTTTCAAATAATAAATAACTGCTACAATCTTCTGTAAAATATTTATGCTCTGATGATGTCTGATTCTTCTACTCTGATTTCTCTTTGTTACATGCAGTTGAATGCCATTTACTGGTAAGCAAACTGTGTCACCATTTCGCTGCCAACCACACCATTAAACGTGTAAGCTGGCCACACATTTATTTTTGTTTTCCAACTCACAGAAATCCCTTCAGAGGGCTGTAGATTAACTAGGAATGCTTTTTAGTGCAGATCCTTAATCGTAATTTCTTTCCCTCTCTCTACTAATATACTCCCTTCCAGTGGTGTTACTTCAAAACCAGCTCCAAACAACTACAGCATGGTCAGAAACACTGCCTCTAGCTGCCACACCTTCCATAGTGATTTGGAAATACAGCAAACTGGCCACTTCCACTGAATTTTTTCATAGTACCATAGTAATGGGGTCACTGGAGCTGCACCTCTTCCCCCAAAGGAGGTTCATGAGCAGAGGGGGCTGGCTGCTGGAGGACCACGGATTGTCAGTTCCTCCAAAGGGGCAAATCAACGCCTTATATCCAGTCTTGTCACAACACAACATGTGCCTTTCATTTTTAGGATAGAAACAACGAGCCCGCATGGCCTTTCTCCTTCCTTAAACTGCCTCACTTTTTACAACAATAAAATTAGCTTCTTTGCTTAAATAAATGTTATAGCTCACAAAGCCCCGAAGCACAAAGCAAACAAATAAGTCAGCTGCAAAACAGCCTGAAAGGGCTATAAAAGCAAGCACAGATGCAAAAACCTCCTCAGGTCACGTAACACTTTGATTAAATGAAGTGGAGATCATGAGTGAATAAGGAAGGCAAACTGTCCCAGCGATGCCTGCCAGCACTATGGCACTTAAGGGTCTGTAATTACATCCCCTAGAAACATGTGGGTTTAGTGGTTTCTAACTTGAGTCACAGAGGCTTAGTCCTGGTCTCCAAAACCCAATCCCCAAAGTGGAATTACTCAGACAAAGCTTTTCAGGGGGAGGGTACACCCAGGTGCTTTGTTGTGACCAGGATGAATACTCTCGCAGGACCTTTTTTTTAGCTCTATCTCATACATACATACATACATACATATACGTACAGACAGCCCAGGAACCACACACAGACCCGAACCAGGGAAGAGACTTCTTATATAGATAACGAGAAAATCTTTTAAACATCATCTTACTGGAAGAATGGTCCATGCCGAGTCCTCTTCCCCAGCTGCTACGTCCCTGCTTGCCTGCTGATGAGCGGTGAAGCACAACCGGGACTGGGCGAGGCTGGGTGCACACTCAGCAGCCCTCCATCAATGCGAAACACCACCACAAGTCACACCAAATCCCCATTTTCCCTATTTTGCTAGCTTGCTCTCTTTAATGCAGGACACCTGAGCTCCTTTGCTTTCCCCTCCAGCCTCTTCTAGGTGAGCCCTGCACCGTAACTCTAAAAAATCACTCACCTTCAAGTCCTTCACCAGCACGTCTCCCTCATCCTTAATGAAGTCCCTTCCTAGAGGCTTTATCCACAGAGTACCCAGCCTTGGGGAAAAGTCAGGGTCAGCTGCAGTCAAACACATCTCGTTTCTCCACAGAGAGGAGAATAAAACCTCCTGCACCTGTGGCCAAACCCCACCCTACCCCTCTTAAAGAGACTTTCAGGGGATGCAGGTTGGTTCAGGGAGAGAAAAGAAAACCAGCTCTCTTTACCTAGTGCCAAAAATATGAACTCGAGGTCCAGTGGCTAGCCTTCTGTGAGGAAAAAAGGAATATGCTTGTATGACATATGCAAAGGCTTGGACATGTGTGTACATCTGGAATTGTGGTCTCTGTATGCTCACAGTACATGTGGAGAAATGCAAATTAAATTGGGTATCGAAGAAAAATTCTAAGCATGGTCAAAGAGGTTGGTGATGAATGCCTGGTCTTAATCCAGTAAAGCACTTTTCAAGTCCTTAGTTTCCAGTCACTGAACAGACTCAGAAGAGCCACTGGAGCTACTTAAAGGCTCAAATTTAGGCACGTACTTAAAATCTCTGCTGAACAAGGGCCAAAATGTTCAGTACCATCTGCAGATACCCAAACTGCCTTGGGCAAAATGTTTCCCTTAATATAATCCAAGGTTTTGTTTGTTTGTTCTTAAGTTGTCTAACTGTTCGGCTTGGAGGAAAATGTCCTTTAAATTAAGGAAATTAGCAACAAATATGAATGTTATTAAAATTATGGTAAATATTAAAAATATAGTAAGAGCTATGGGAAAGAACAAACTGCAAAGAAACGGGTCGTGTAACGGTACTGCAGTAAAATGCTGCACATCCCCTCTCTGCTGCCCCATCATCTAACGGTGGCTTATACCTCTCATCAGTCTGCATTAGAGACAGCCGAGAAGGATTTACATGGTGACACCTTTATCACTGAAAATCTCGGCAGCTTTAAATAAAACAATTAACTGCAGCAGTGAGAGCTTAAAATTAGCCCAAGAGTAAATTCTCTAAAATCTTAAAAGCTGACATCTGAAATTCCAGGGTGCTGAATTTAATTCTTCAGCTGTGCAGACAAGAACATATGCAATAGTATGGAAAGAAAAAGTGTGGATGGGTTTTTTGCTTCCTGTCTCATTCCAACCTGATAGAGTGAATTTCAGCAACAGCCTAGCTGTCAAGGTTATATCTGCACCATCATTCTGCAAATCCAAACTCACACCCACACAGCACCACTATGGCTTTGGGACTCCATTTCAACTCATCAAGGAAGCCAAGTCCCACAGTAACCGATTACTAATGTGGCTGATGAGTGTTAAATAATGAACTACTGCAGCAAAGAGGCAGATTGCAAGTTCTTTGTTAGTGTCTCAGCTTTTTTCATTATTACTATTTTTCTTTGGAAAAGGCATGAGCAAAACCACAGCTTTTTTTTTTTTCCTAAGCAAATTAACCCTCTGGTTTTGGGTACGCTCTGTCTTTGCACATTTTCAATAGTTTCCACGAGCTGTTTACATTAGCTCTGACTTTGCCTTCTTGCCGTTGCCTCTACACATAATGACAGCCATACTGAGCGGCTATTATGGTTATCTCACTTTCTGGAGAGGATGGGGATGTAATGATATGTTGCAATATGTGCAATGGGGTATTGCAGCTAAATACTCTTTGGTGTGATTGATGAACTATTTTGCAGTATGCCTGGTACGACCGTTCAAGGAGAGAGGTACTTCTCCTTCTGTGCTTCCTACATTTCTTGCTCCCGAGGTGAACTTGGAGGAGGAGCTAAAAGGTAAGGCTGGATGGTGGGGGTGGTGATGGAGGAATCGACCGAGACCCAGCAGAGAAAGGAACCTGCTGCTTAGTCCCTGGATCCAGCAGACAAGCACCTTTGAATCACGGTAAAAACAAGCCTGTGCATTAGCAGACCTGATGCACAGATGCAGCAGTTGAAGTCAAGACACGAAATGAAGTGACTGAACATAACCATGAACAAAGCTTTCTGAATACTTGATAAAACCCGAATCCATTATGAGATTCTTCAAATAGCCCAAGGCCAGGCCCAGATGCCGATGACTGGAGAGTGCTGCTCATGGCCATGGCAACAGCTCTGCGGTCTTCAACAAAGCCACTCATCTCTTCTGCCTTGGGTTCTTATTTCTGAACAAGAGACAACCCTCGCTTACGCAAACAGGTTGAAAAGATCAGATCCTGTCGAGAAAGATGCCGAAGCAAAGACCACACGGATCTAACTTAAAATTTGTATTTAATGAAAAGCAGGTGACGGTAGTGTCACAAATACCTGCTAGTATATCCCACATTGCTGCCTCATGGGGATGCTGAACGACAGCGAAACAGTTTAGAACATTGTACATGAGGTCAGACCAAAGGTCTGTTACCCCAGTACCCTCTCAGTTTGACTCACCGCATCCCAGATTTTTGCTGTCCTTCGTTTTTCGTAATGTCTCCCTTTTTCCTGCTTGGTAGCTAAATGATGGCTTTCTTTTCTAAGAACATATTAAACAAATCGGACCAGGATTGGTCCCAACGGGAGGTAATCATCCATGTACACGAATAGAAGTTTTTAAGACACTAAGTGCCAAGCTCCTGTAATGACGGCACCAGGTCCCTGACCTGACTTTAAGCCATACAGCAAAATATCAACCAGAAAAGTAACATCCTGAGATTCTTCGTATATCTAAAGAGAACCAGAAATATTATCAATGAATTTTGAGACTTGTGAAATGTCATGCTGATACTTCCCAAGCAGTCTCACTGCTGCCAACAGCTTCTGAGAATCTCAGTTTTTCTGTTGTGTGGGAAATGAAAAATTGCTTCCATTTCTTTCATGCAACTGGGACTATATTTGATGGAAATTCATCACTTCTAAATCACATGGCATTTTATGATTTAGTGGGTTTTTATGATTTAGTGGGGCTTTTTTTTTCCACTCGCATTACTATTCCCAAAACATCCTGGAAAATGGCAAAATCTCAAGGGCAGTGTTTTTAGCTGAACTCGGGAATGGACGTCCTTGATATTTGGCTGCAAAGTGTCAATCGCCTGAAAATTCCAACCTCACTTATGATGGTTCTGCCTGAGTAGGTAACAGGGCTGGGCTGGCAAAAGGAAATTCTTCAGAAATACGCCAACAAACTTCGAACCACAAAGCACCAAATTCCTCCTCAGTCTGGATTTGAATGCATAAATAAATAAGGTTCTTGCATTTATTCCTGCTAGAAGATTGTATTATTCCATTCTGCAATTATGGAAAAATGCAGAGCACAGGCAAGATTTAGTGTCTGAGTTTTTGCTGCAAGACTTATGTCAGTAGAAAGACATTTGTGCTCTTGGGAATCAAAGTGAGATTCACCCATTTGTGGCAGGTGTTTTAAGCACTCAGCCTAACAATCTACCCACGCATGGCACTACAGCAATTCAACGACTAAATTAAATCTCTGAATATTAAATTAATGATGGAAATCTAAAATATTAATATATTCTAATTGAATATTCTCCGATAAATTATCTAGGCATTCTCAGCAATTTGATTTTACTTTCATTTCTTAAGGAACTTTCAGCTGCATAAATACAGCTATTAAAGCAATTCAAAAAGGGAACATTTTCTGCTCAGACAAGAGAACTCTAAACACAAAGAATCTAAAAATTTCTTTCATATGATTGATTAAATCATAGAGCCCAAGACAGCTGAATCATTAAATGACTGCTTTCCTTCAGTCCCTCTGGCTTTAGCAAGGACAATATAAATTCCCCATGGGTCTGAATACAAGGAAATACAATATGTATAATTACAGTATAGGCTTGAATGCTGTTGTAAGAGAATTTCAAATGGAGCGTTTATGCTGTAGCTGCACTTTTCAATCCATAACGCTGCATGTGCGTGTGAATGTAACGCCCATCAAGAACTGGGCATCTGCTGTCTTTGACCTAGATTCCCAAATGGTACGGGCTGGTGTAGCCCCACCAGCTTTGGCAGAGATGCATGAATTTCCATCAGGATCTGGCCTTCTACTTCTGCGAAATGCCGGAGGTTAAGAACGACATCTCTGCAGGCCAGGGAGAACGCAAACAAAGGAATGTAGTTTGAGGAACAGATATAGCGTGGTGGATGTTTAGGAACCTGCTTTAAACAACATGTTTATAAGAAATTTCAAATGGACGTGTCAAGAAAGCATCAACGTGTCATATTTTCCTTTCTCCAACCATTGCAAGTGTGCAGAGTCCTGGTTTGGTAACTCACACACAGAGTATGGATCAACACCAGAGCCAAGACTGTGGCAACATGAATGCTTAACAAAAAAAAGTCCTGTTAATCGCAGAATCACAGAATGTTTGGGGTCGGAAGGGACCTCGAAAGATCATCTAGTCCAATCCCCCTGCCAGAGCAGGATCACCCAGAGTAGGTCTCGCAGGAACGTGTCCAGGCGGGTTTTGAATGTCTCCAGAGAAGGAGACTCCACAATTTCTCTGCTTTGTGGTGTGAAATCCCAGTCAAGAGCCAAGAGCTGTTGTGATCTACACCCTTTAAAAAGCTTTCCAAGAAAGGATGTGCCTCTACAGAGCAACACAGCATCACTATGTCCCGTTTCCTCTCCACCCTCTGGGCTTGCTCCTTCTTATCTGTCTGATTGTCACAATAAAGATTTAATTTCTGGATTTCAGCTGGTGATGCTGGGGTACCAAAGATGAGATATACTAAGAACCAGAACTAGTAAACACAGATTTTTCTTTTGTTTGTTTGTGGTTGGTAAGGCAAAAGAAACACCTGTCCCTGCGAAGATCAAGGAAGATCCAGGTCTATTTGTACTCAAGGCTGTCTGTGTCTCTCTCAGGAAAAGTGAGGTCTGACGTCCTTTGGGAAGTATTCGCAAGGCCTTTTCTCAACAAACCTTCTCTCACCACAGACAGATGCCATCTGTCTTGCAGCTGGGAGTTAATGGATTCTGAACTGCCAATTTCACAGCAGCAAGCAACGCGCTTGATAGAGGAGGCATGAGGGATTTCCCACAATAAAACCATTTAAAACAGTGCAAAGGTGCTTGCTGAAATAGCCATGATGAGCAAAGGAAATGGCAGCATTGAGGGCTGATGGTCCAAGCCCGTGGGGATTTCGCAGGTCAGAATACCTCATACGTACCTCCAACACTGCAATTTGAAATTTTTGGAGACCTGTCACACTACACCTATTTCCTGCGCCAGGATGGGCTATGGCACAAAAAACAGGCTGTGGAGCTCCTAAGTGTGCTATCAACTTTTTTCATATTAAGTATCCTATTGCATCGCATAGTTTAACACGTGCTAAACCCACCCCTGAGCCCACCGCGGGGTTTTCTAGAGCACTAAGAAGAGCTCTGCCCCATTAACATGCACCGTGCTGCACGAAACCCAGCCAATCAGCGACAGCTCCGCTAAGAAGCAACGCAAGAGTCTTCAGGTATATTACATTCTGCCAACTTTCCAAACCACTTCAGGACTTTCTGATTAAATTTACATAAAATGCATCCTTCCTTCTTATTCCCTGTTACACACATTAGATTATTTCTAGTATCCTTGTGTCTGAGATTACCAGCGCTCGGATACGAGAGTGCATGCTGTGCCTGTAGCATGCAATCAAAGCAGTTTGTAAGAGCACCAAGATCCTGTCTCGGTCATCCTCAGTGGATTTTCACGACGGGGTGAAAATGAGAATGAACAAGTTGCTTATTGTAACATACCACATTTCCCAGTTCCAAGTTGACAAGAAGGAAAAATTAGGGTCTATGCAGATCGAGTTAGAGACAGATGGCTCCTAAGAGCTCTGGAAAGATCCTTGGAGGTAAAGCTGGAAGTCTGGAGGATTCCTAAAGGTGAATATTGTTGTATCGGTTGATAGAGGAGCTCGTTATGTAGGCATGCCATAACCAAAGGCTGGTCCTGCACCAGACTGTCTTTTAAATGAACAATTTTCACCAGACTCCCAGCTTTTTAAACAAACAATTTTCATGCAGCCCAGAGAGATGGGCCAAGACTTGAAAACTGACTCAAGATTCCCATTAGGAGAAGCTAAAGATTTGCATGTGGATCCAAAACAGGGATATTTTTTGAAGTTCCAAAGAGGATGAAATACAAGATTAGCTAATAGATAATTAGATAATAGATAATTAAGAATTAGCTACACATGTAGCTGAAAAGGATGAGTCAGTGAGAAAAGAGATGGTACTCAGCAAGGACACAAGTATTTCATGTATTATCTTAGTTGATGAGCGAGCCTGCATGAGTCATTTGCTTGGAGAAGGAGGGGGATTTCATATGGGTTTTGTGTTTTTAATAGGCATTTTTATGGACCTTGTAGTTATAATAATGAGAGCACCTGACAATTAGTAATGAAATTATCCTCACTACAGTGAAATATTTCACAGCATGTAAAATATTATTTCTAATACAATGGTGGAAGTGAAGCACAAGGAAATTGAGCTCAAGATTTTCATAAATGTTTGCCAAATAAATAGGCATATATCAATAAAATTTGATAACTGTTTTCCCAGCTCAAAGACAAAACCAAAAATTGCATAACATTTTTCATACCAATAAAAATGATTTTTAACTTACACATGTCAGATGTTTATTTAAGCTCTCTGAAGAATAAGTAAGTCTTTTCAGCAGCCAAAACTAATCAGGAATTCCTATTATTATTTTTTATATATTATTTTTCTGAGATACATTTCCTAGTTAGCGTGGCTGCCGCATATGAACAGACACGGATGTTCCTTTGAAAGAAAAAATCCTGTAATTAACAGAGAATTTTTTTTGGCAGGAATCATGTTGTGACGTCTTCCTTTTTTCTTTTTTTTTCTAAAAACTTTTTCATTTAACGTATTTTATCAAAATGAAATGGTTTAATGAGCAGAGAATTACAGTTGATCCCAGCTGAACCAGATGGGGCTGCGTTTCGAGGTATGTGGCTCCCATCAAGCTGCATTCACCTTTGCTGTGATTTAAACTTCATTCAGGCACAGCCTTGCTAAAAATACTGACAAGTAACTAATCAGCTTCCATAAAATGGAATTTTTACCTTCACAATAGGAAGCAGGAGTAGGAGGGAACCTGAAAGATTTGCCTATGCATTTCAAATTAGTCCTACTTGCAAAAGCGCAAACAGCAAGTGGTACTATGAAAATGTAGTTCTGGTAGGGCTTTTTGGTTTTTCAATATTCAGATTTTTACGCCATCCCTTCCTCTCCTTGGAGGTAACCAGAACCAAAGATGACATAACGGAGGGACTGGTTTCCATTAGTTACACCTATAAAATATAAGCTCAAGCAGGGCTCTCTGGACCAAAAAACGTTCCGTGCCCAGGAACTAGCATTAGGTTTGAACACATTATATAAAGCAGCAGAGAAAACTGTGCCAGCCTCCCTTCCGTACAAATGGGATCTGAGCTGTAACTTCACATGTGCACTTCTAGCTCCAGTCTGTGAGCAGATGGACACAAAAATATTCAGTGCCCACTGAGAAAAAGCATGGGAAATCAGATCAAAACTGTTACCTAGATCTAGAAGACAGCAGAATGCTCCAGGGCAATCTGAAGATTATGTGGATGGAAATAATCAGATAGTGCTGATCTTTGAAGATGTTGATTTGTCCTATTCTGGATAATTAAAGAGCAAAGTCAAACAGGAGAAGCTGAAACTCCCAGGAATCACCCAGGCTTCACGTTCAGGGGCCAGAAAACGGGCCAGATGCTGCAGATGAACAGAAACTCAACCCAGGCTTGAAACATCTGGGGCCTCACGCTTAACCAAACCGCGCTCTTCGCATCATCTTCCCTGTCATTACGATGTTTTTTGTATGTCAGGTGATAAGGGAAGCAGCCCTTCGTAAGCCATTTCTTTCTTTCTTTCCCACCTCATTTTTAAATTCATTTTCAGTGTTTCCTCTAGTGTCTGAATTTAAAAACTCCAATGGAATCTACCACTGAAAATCTGGAAGCTCTGTGTTTCCATCAGCAAGGTTGTCTTTCCGAGGTAGCTTAAGTGATAAATATAAATTCTTCTGCAAATATAAAAAAGTATATTATTTGTCACTTCCATTAATATTGGAGTTTAGCATTTTTGAGCCCTTCTGTTTCATCTCCAGACTATGGGGGCGAAGAATATTACAGAGATTTCAGTTCTTATAAACCACCAAATTCGCCGTGTAAGCTCGTGCCAAGCTGCCCTCTCACTGTCTAGTCAAAGCTCAAAAGAAATCAGCAGGGAGTGGGATGGGGCATAAGCTCATTTTGCAAGCACTGCATTTATTTTTTTACAGGAATTAATCTAAATTATTCACCTGATTTTGGAGGGTATTTCTGACAAATCAGGTGATTCTCCTCTTCAGCCATTTCTTCAACTTAGTACCACACCCAGCACACAAAGATTCCTTGGCTTCCCTCCCTGTTTTCTCCAGGACAAACATAAAAATGTTTGCCACCTGCTACTTTTGTACTCCTTGTCACACTTCCCTAATTGCACAATTCCACTTGACACCAACAATTCACGTGTACGCAATGCTTAGTGAATTGGGAACGTGCACCTTCAGTCATCGCATGAGTCCCTGCCCAGTTCACCTGAACTTCCAAAGGCCCCAGCAAGCTCCTTCCCTCCTCCCCAACACGGGCTGTGCAGAAGAGCATCATCTAATCAGCGTGAAACGGGTAATGACGACGACTCGCTTGAACCCTCGCGCTGCTTCAAGAAGACTCGGTGAACTTCCCGAGAAGGGACGCCAATGACACACACCGCTGCTGCTCAAATTTTATAATCGTCACCATTTCCTTCCAAGGCAAGAGCTGAAAAAATCTGCCAGGGAGTTCTTTATTTTTACAGCTAATCTTTCTAACACTCCAAAAAGTGAAACCAGCACCCGCAAGAGGAATCGCAACGCGTATTTGTATTTTGCTAACACTTATCAACAGCAATAATATATCAACCAAATGTGTCTGTCAAAGGCCCCTTTTTCTCTTCCTGTCATCCAATAATCATCACAGAAAACCACACGGGTAAGCTTGAATCTCAGAGATCATCCTTGGAAAGAGAGAAACTAGCAACACCGAGGGGCTGCGGGATCCTCTGCAGCGGCGGGCAGGCAGCCGGCCCCCGCGAGCCCCACCACGCATCTGCGCTCCGGCTCCGCCAGCGGAGGGAGGGGAAGGACATGGCACCCCCTGGTTGCCGGGTGTCACTAGGACCTGCTTTACACCTGCAGTCTCTGGATGGGAGTGTGGGCAAAGGGCCATCCTGGCAGTGACGCTGGCATCCCTCCAGGGACAGGCTGGAAGGAGGCGTTTAGGCTGCCCTTCAGCGGGGAAAGGGAAACCTGGGGCAAGTCGCTTCGGAAAAGTGGCGTTTCGGCAGCGTGCAACAGACAACTTTTCTTGCACGAGGGAGGACGAGCAGAGAGCCTGTGCTTCGAGCCAGACCTCATGTGCCACCAGCCTGGATCAGACCTACTGCTTCACTAGACGCACGGCAAGATGGACATTATCACTATCATTTCTGCTTCTGTTTCTGAACTTACCCGAACCAGCTGCTGTGGGAAGGGTCCTCTGGAGTTTTCTGGCACGTTGATGGGTGGGATGACCCAGTCCCGCTTCTGCCGCCGCAGCCCGTTGGCGCTCTGGTGCTGGCGCCACGGGAGCAACGTGTCGCTTTGCGGCTGCGCCAGTTCCCCGGGCATGGTCCTCCTTCCCTTTGGCTGTTTGGGAAATAAAAAAGCAAAGCCAGTTAGCAAATCCCTCGCTTCTGAGGACTTCTCCCAACAGCGGCGCTTCCCTGCATGCAAACGGTCACATGCAACTCTGAAAATTATTGTTATTAGCATGATACATTACTTCATCACAAAGACACAATATGCTTTACTGGCAACTCTGCTGCCACTTCATTTTCACAAATATATGGAGCTGTCACTCTCAAATCAAGATGCCTCCCAGAATATATCGTCTTCATTACACCAGCTGCGGGGAGACTTAGCAGCACATCGGAGTAAACAGATTTCTGCAATTTTCTAATAAATGCAACCTACCAGAACACAAAAAAGGGAGAAAATACCTTTACAGCCTGTGGTATGTGTCCAGTTTTACAGTATGGAGTTACCCTGCTCCTTGGCACAAGCAGGGTTAGACCAAGCTGCAGTCTATGGTTCTGCAGATGTATCCTGCCAAACCAAAAAACCACAGCCAGAGGGAGAGTCAGCTACATCGCTGCACAGAAAGATAACTAACAAAGGCAAGTTGTGTTTTTTTACCATATGGTGACCTGCACTCTCATCGCAAAATGTTTAAACTTTCATCAGAGAGACTGCAAGCCACATTCTCTTCATTTGAGGTAAGATCCAGTGGGAGTACTATTCTCTGAATTTTATAATTTTCAGCTGTTTTTCCACAAAAAAAAAAGCCCCGCCAACCAAACAACATCCAAAAAATAATTTCCCCAAACCTAAGAACACTGTGGGAAAAATAATCAAAGCACTTTCTGAGGCTCCTGCAATTTTAAGCCACGCTCGATTCTTGTCTTACTCCAAACGTACAAACTCAAAAATCCTACAAACATTTGCAAGCCTTTATCTGCAGGCACCGATTTCAGCGGGAATCACTGCTTGGGGATTTATAGTTTGATGTAAACCCACCTATAAGCACACTGCAATTCTTGATCCGGACGTGAAATGAAGCAGGCGGTCACCTCAAAACTATACAGCACATAAAAACTAAACAATATATGGAACTGAATGGTGGCTCCAAAGCTGTCTGGACCTTCTGGATGCTGAGAGCATCTCACAGCTTGACCGTGGCTCTGGTCTCTGTTACTTGTCGGGGACAGACACCCACCGGCTGCATTTGTGCAAAAACGCAGCTATTTTCACTCCAAGCCTTGAAAACGAGCGAGTTCCAAGAGCTGAATTTTCACAGAAGAGAAAATACGGTGTCTTTCAGTCACACAGATAGCCACGTTTCTCAAATCCTCTCTCACTCTGACTCAGGCCACCGAGGTGACTGCTGTTTTGTGTCTGCCTGAATGCTGTTTTATATGCTTTCAGCAAGCATCGGCGCTGAGCTGCTGCAAGATCATTACACCACTGTTCAATATTTAGATGTCGTTCTAAAAATACTCACTTAAGTGTGTAACGAACAAAGAAACGGCATCATGACGTGGCGGGGGGGGAGACTTTCTCGGGATATTGGAGCTCGTCCTTCCTATGGGACACAATATGCTACATCCCACAGAGTTTCCATCTAAAAAGGTCTCTTTTCTGAACACTGATGGAAACAATGTTATCTGAAGAAGATACCCACAAATTAATGTCAACATGAAATAGGACTGCCAGACAAGAGTTACAGAAAAGTGGATATCCCTCTTTTTTGTTGGTTTTTTTTTTTAATTGGTTTGCGATTCCCAAATGAGGATCCTTTGAGAGCAGGTATTTGGATCAGTTTATATAATTGGCAAGTGAGCATGGGGACAGATTATGAAAGGATGGTCAAATAATTTGTGCTCTGCTGAGTTTACACAGTGGAATGAGTCTGAACTAAAGACAGACTTGAGAATTAACACGAATCCCAAAGCTCCATGTATACTGAAATAATTAGTGTCAGCTCAGCAAGGCAGTACCAGCCTTTTTAGTCCTTATGAAATATTTGCTGGCAGGTGACTAGACAGTGACTAGCTTGCTTGTCACTCTTGATGATGTTTTCCTACATCGGAATAAAACATCAACACGACTCTGAATTTGGTATGTAGAATTTCAAAAGCGTCTTGCAACAACATTTTTTTTTTTTTTTAAACAACAGCTCTTTTTTATCTTCATTTGTTGACGATGCATTCTCATGACCTTAATTTCTCTGGTGTTGTTTAAATACGTTGTGCATGTTTTCTGCTGTTTAAAAGCTGTGAGACAAATGCAGTAACAAAGTCTGGTGAGTACAAATGCCAGAACTATTCAGCTCTCTGACTGCAACATCCAAGGACATCTCTGGAATAACAGCAACGACTAACCGCCAACCCCACAAAACTCTCCTGTACTTTCAAGTTTGCAAGGATCCAAAGTTCAGCTCAGAAGCAGAAAGTGACACCACATTAAATTAATTATAAAATACAGCTTCCAGTTCTGTTTTTAGTGACTAACAGTTTTCACTGAGATAGCAACTGCTCCTTCCCTCATAGCCTTACTGGCCATATGCTTTCCAGTATCTCAGGCAGGCATTTTCAAAAGAGAAAACATTCCTTCACCTTTTGCAGTGGCATCAGAACACAATCTGCCCACTGTCCTCCTCACAAACACATCAAGCACCTCTCGTGCTATTCCTTTCAGGTGGTTTCCCTCCTCTTGATTTTGTGAGGTGCCATCACCCTCTACCCTAAGTCAGAACGCTGATGAGCATTGGCGGTGACAGAGAAGCCAGTCCATGAAACACAGCACCCGTGGAAAATTAAATCCACCGTCCATTCTGAAAGTTACACCGTGACATTTAGAATTCGTTACAAGAGGTTCAAACATCAAACATGGAACATGTGAGCATGGTCTTTGGCAAAACACAGACAAACCAGTCAGATAATCATAGAATCATAGAATGTCAGGGATTGGAAGGGACCTCGAAAGATCATCAAGTCCAATCCCCCTGCCAGAGCAGGAACGCCTCCATAATGCTACACAGGAACGTGTCCAGGCAGGTCTTGAATGTCTCCAGAGAAGGAGACTCCACAACCTCTCTGGGCAGCCTGTTCCAGGGCTCCGTCACCCTCACTGAGAAGAAGTTTCTTCTCGAGTTTAAGCGGAACCTCTTATGTTCCAGTTTCAGCCCATTACCCCTTGTCCTATCAGTGGTTGTCACCGAGAAGAGCCTGGCTCCATCCTCGTGACACTCACTCTTTATATATTTGTAAACATTAATGAGGTCACCCCTCAGTCTCCTCTTCTCCAAACTAAAGAGCCCCAGCTCCCTCAGCCTTTTCTCATAAGGGAGATGCTCCACTCCCTTAATCATCCCAGTTGCCCTGTGCTGGACTCTCTCCAGCAGTTCCCTGTCTTTCTTAAACTGAGGGGCCCAGAACTGGACACAGTATTCCAGATGGGGTCTCACCAGGGCAGAGTAGAGGGGAAGGAGAACCTCTCTCGACCTACTAACCACCCCCCTTCTAATACACCCCAGGATGCCATTGGCCTTCCTGGCCACAAGGGCACAGTGCTGGCTCATGGCCATCCTGCTGTCCACCAAGACTCCCAGGTCCCTTTCCCCTACACTGCTCTCTAATAAGTCATTCCCCAACTTATACTGGAACCCGAGGTTGTTCCTACCCAGATGCAAGACCCTACATTTACCCTTGTTATATTTCATTAAATTTTTACGCACCCAATGCTCCAGCCTGTCCAGGTCTCGCTGGATGGCAGCACAGCCTTCTGGTGTGTCAGCCACTCCTCCCAGGTTGGTGTCATCAGCAAACTTGCTGATAGTACTCTCTAGTCCCTCCTCCAAGTCATTGATGAATATATTGAATAATACTGGTCCCAGTACCAACCCTTGAGGGACTCCACTGGATACAGGCCTCCAACCAGACTCCGCCCCATTGACCACAACTCTTTGGCTTCTTCCCCTTAGCCAGTTCACAGTCCACCTCACTACCCGAGAGTCTAGACCACACTTCCTCAGTTTAGCAGCAAGGATGCTGTGGGAAACTGTGTCAAATGCTTTACTGAAGTCAAGGTAGACCACATCCACCGCTCGGCCATCATCTATCCACCTTGTTATATCCTCGTAAAAGGCTATGAGGTTAGTCAAGCACGACTTCTAATTATGCCTGTCTATTACTTCAGGACATTGATAAGCTAGAGAAATACAGCTGAACTGAAAGAGATGAAAACCCTCAAGTTCAAGGAGAAAAAAAATAGAGAAATAACAGCTGAACCAAAAGAGATGAAAACTGTCAAGTTCTAGGAGAAAAACTGATTACAAAGTGTGGGATGAAGAAAAACAACAGGAGAGAAGACCATGCTGGGATGTAAATTTGTTATGCATTTGGATTCAGTATGATCTAATGCCTCAGTACTCATATTAGGGCAGATTTTTTAGAGCTTGCTAATGAAGCGATGCAAAGCGTGTCGTGCCAGCTGCATTATTTAAAACCTGCATTCTGCAAATCTAGGATCAACACGTTGCTCTGAGTTGTCCAGCGTCTATTCCAACGGGCTTGTGGCCCACAACTGCCAAGTATGTGCACACAACACCAACAAGGGACAATCACAACGCAGCTGTTGAATCTTCTGCTAATAAAATCCCTCTTTCTTGAGAAGTGGCACTGTAACATTTGTTGTGAGCATTTGTAGGACAGGAGAAGAGTGTCTCAGAGCCCATCCTGCCCGAGCTTGATCTGGAAGTCACACTGATGAGCTGAGGATAATCTGCGGGACAGCGTGGCACAATCTCCCCTTGTCAGTCTTTTGGGTTTTTTTTTGGCTATCAGTTAAAGTCAATTTAAACCACACTGAAGTCAACTGGAAACCTTTCACTGAGGTGCAAGAAAGGCCAAGAAAGCAATGTGAGGCTGAAGGAGGTGCAGTCTCATCTGTAAGGATCTTCTCAAAGGTTGCTCCACAGAAGGTGTAGGGCTTCCTTGAAACCCATGTCCGTGACTTCAATGGTATCTTATGGGAGTAATTTCCATTCCCTTTTCAGTCTAGCACTGCATTTAATGGTGGTGCATACAACTGGCTGCATTCGGAAGAGAACATGCAGCTAAAGCCCTACAGACTGTCAGACTTCAAAACCAGACTCAGGAAACCTTCCTCCAAACCACTGAGGTTCTCCAGCTAGCTCCATTTACGCACGCCATGGTGCTGAAAACCCAGCGAGTCTCCTTGCCTGCATTTAGTGCTGGTGAAAAAGATGTCAGAATAGCCATTTGGCTCGCCTACAAGCTCCTGCCAGCGTTAGTCCGTGGCTTATCAGCCTTTCAGTTGTTGGGAGACTCGGACTAAACTCAGCCCCTACTCACAAAGGAGGTGGGAAAATAATTCACTGAAAGACCAGGACACGTAGGATCCCTACAGCAACTCAAGCCCTATCCTGCTTGTGAAAAGAAGGCTGCGAGCCACTGACTTTTCACTAGCCCACAAATAAAACCAGCGAGTGTGAAGAAATACCAGCTTTCACCTTCCGCTACACTTAGCAGTAGCCGGTCTCGCCAGCTGGCACGTCTCCCCTCCCAGCCAACCTGCCTTTGATATCCGTCAGCCTCTGGCTACAGAGACATCTGGAAGTTATTATCCAGCAGAGCGTATCACAAACCCATTTACATAATATAATACCATATTTTGTGTTCCTGCTTAGCTGAACATTTTGGATCACTCTAATGTTTGGGTAAATAAGCCACCATTCTCTGCATATAAATAACGGCATGTCTTAGGGTACTTCTGCTGGAAATTATTAACTTTACAGGGCTCAACTCTCAAACCAAAATGCTCTAGATTCAGCACTAACCTATATTATTCTTGCACACGGAATAAAAATTACCTGCAATCAGAGGAGAGGTAATAAGGCTTTTATTTCCCAAGTATCAAAATTATTTACGATTTAACCTGTGCCTTTATTTATATGCCAATCTTACTATTTTCATGGGTTCTTTAACAATTTGCACTAGACATTTTTCAGAAAATAAATAACACTTGGCTTGCTTTGTTTCTAGTGTCACTCCTAGGGTTTAACTGAGAGAGTGTGTTTTTAATATATTTTTATCAATACGAGGCGATACAAAGCCACCTTTAGTCCATTGCTTAAATGTATTTCCCTTCGTTTCCTATATCAATCCACAACTTCAAAACTGGTACCATTTTCTACCAAGGAAAAAAATCCATTTAAAAATATTTTATCTGAAGCATTTTTGCTTGTTTCCATGGTAGCTGTGGAAAGGACAGGAGAAAATGATATTTACCAAACAGAAAATAAGACAACGAAAATATAGCTTAGTTCTTTAACAAAGAGAACATGAAAATGCTGCAAAATAAACATTTGCATGAATTCTGTTCTAAGGAGACAACATTTTTGCTGACATCAGGGATGGCAGCGGAGGACGAATAAGCCCTTTTTTCCCAAAATGCACCATTTCTCCAGTTTTTGATCTTTTAGCAGAGAAAGAGATATTTCATTTTGTGTTCTCATGCAGTATAATGAAAGGGTTGTAGAACAAACAGCAAATTTATTTATTTTAGGGTAATTGATTCTTTTTTATTTAGGTCATTGCTGAATTCGCCGAAGTTGGAGACAGGAAAAAAAGTTTTAAGAAGATCAGACTTTTTATTTTAGGCTTTCATTTATTACAGTCTTCCTATGTGAAGGTATTCTTTAGAAACTGCACAGGTAAGGAATCCATAATCTGTTTTTCTCCTTACCCATCTTGTTATGACCATCTACATTAGCTCTATTTACTAATAGTTGTAAGCTGTGGTAAATCTAATCAAAGATACCTTTGTGTCACGTCCCATTACCGCCATGGCACAAATTGCTATTCATGAATGATTTGTGTCAAAAGTGCTCTGAAAACCAGTGTTTTAGCAGCAAGATGTTCCAACGCGCACGGTTCTTCAGCAGGGGCATTAAATTAATGTGTTTGCAGAGAAGCCGCTAATTGACAATGAGACGTGATTTTTGGCAGTAGACTTCCACTTTAAAGATAATGAGCAGTGTTCACATACAGAGGAGAACCCCCTCTGCTCCTAAAACTATACTAATAATTTCTGGTATAAACAGGAATAGAGGGAACCAATCCTGACAGGCTATTTCAAGTGCCAAAACAAGCTGCTTGATCATCACGACTTACAAAAGCAAACGGTGGAACCTCAGCGTTTGTGACCTTTATCAAATCTGGCTATATACACTCAGGAATGTTATGTTTGGTTCGGAACTCATTAAACAAAATTACCTCTCCATTTATAGAAACTTTACAAGTACAGTATAAAACATTTTAATTAAATCAGCTAGTTAGGCAAAAATTCATTACTTTTTTTTTTTTTTTTTTATCAGCTAGCAGTGGGGCTGAGTAAAGCGGTTCACATTAGAGTCAATTAGTAAGAAAAACTGTCAGATTTGGCAAGTGCATGAGCTTCCAGAACACATGGGCTGACAGGGAAGAAAAAGTTTGACTACAACCAAACAGAGTTACTGGCCCCCGAGGAGGAGAAGGAGCCACGTAAAACGCGCACCCATGCACCAGCCAAAGGAGTCTGTGTCAAAGCTGAGCAACCGCCTGCATGTGCTCTGCTCCTCGGTAGCTGAAAAATGAGGCATGCATGTAAATTTAATGTTGTCAGGTATCTGGCTGGCTTTACAGGCTTTGGGAAAAAATGTATCTGTTAGAACTAATAAAATGTGATCGGTGTGACTGAAGAATCAAAACGTTCCTAAGCGTTGCAGGGCTGCGAAGCGAGAAAAAAGCTGAAGAAGAATAACACGTGAAAACAGGGAATTTTTAAATAGGGAGAACACAACAGTTTGGCTTGTACGTCAGATGGGAAAAGATTTATTTTTTTTTTACACAAGCTGCAGCAGAGCCCTTAGTGGGCAACTGTAATTAAATGCTAAGTTAAGTCTGGACTCCAGAGAGCAGAGACACCCACTAGCTCTGGGCATAACCCACAGCGTTGCCACAGAAGACTCTTGTGTTAGAAACCAAACACAACTTATTCTCTTTGATCAGAAAACCTAACAAGGTTAGTGGCCCACATAAGGACCTTGCAGACACAGACTGCAGCTAACACGTAAGCTTGCACCTTGAGCCAGAACGGGGCTTTTCCGGTGGCTGCTGACCAGGGGACCCCGACCAGGACAGAAGACCTTGATTTTTCAGTGCAATTTAATCAAAATTCTGGTATCATCTGAACTCACCCAACCCTTCTCTTTGCCTAAACATTTGGTAAAGTATCACCACGGTAAGTTGAAATCTGGCAAGTCACCAGAGGACTTCAACATGCTTTGCTTTTGTGCCAGCAGAATAAGGACAACCTGCAGGCTACACACGCTCACGTTCATTACTGAGCAGGCATCAAATGCGAAAGGCATCTCTAAGGTGAGGGAAGTTTTGGCTGGGGGGGAGAGGCAGAGCTCTATTGAAACTTATTCTGTGGTACCACACCGCACTGATGATTACAGGGATCTCCTGGACCGCGCAGTGCTTTCTGGATTTCAAACGATGGTCTTTCTCTTCCACTCTTTGGAAGAATCACGTACCAAAGCAGGTACAGAAGAAATCCATTGCCTTTGGTGGAGTCTTTTATGGTTCCCACAGGTTTCGGGCACCTGTGATACTCTTCTTGTCATTGTCAGGCCCTGAATATTGCAAGAGCCTTCAGCGAACAGAAGAAGATGACATCACCCACAAAGCACAGCTCTCTATGCACTTTTCTTTCTCATTTTAAGGCTCGAACATCTTATCCCAACATGAAAAGTTCTGATGAGGCTGTCTCCTTGCACAGCTCCCCACATCAACTTGACCTTTTCACATTCCCTTTGTAAGATCTAATCTTGCAGTGCTTCTTAGGTAGGATTGTTTAAGAAACATCTAAATTGCTGTTGTACTCTACCTTCTAGTGTTTACAAAAAGACACTTCTACCTTCAAGTTAATGTCATTCTCATAATTGGAAGAAGCCATACACAATGCCTTCAAAACTACAAGTACTTCTTGAGTGCACGGTTATTAAATTACAGAAGACTACGTACCTGTTACCTGTTTAGATACCTATAGGACAGGAATAAAAGTGGTAAACTTGTCATATACTACACAGTCAAAACTGCTCCTGCAGCTTGATGCTACCTCTCTCATTCTGCACATATCTTGTTGATAAAAACCCATGAAATGTCTGGGCTAGCAAGCTGAGTTCTTCCACCCAGATAAAACTTCCAACAAATAATTTTAAACATGGTTCCAAAACACATTTCTTCTGCTTCTAGAACTCAGCCTACTACAACTGTCCTTCACCGCAGAAAGAAGCAGGAGCAAATCTAGCCCTTAAGAAGCCTGTGAAAAAATTTAATCTCATTTTATTTTTCTAAAGCCGTGAGGTTCAAAAGACACATGAATTAAAATAATCATAATGACTTAAATGTAACAATATTCCTCTCTTCATAATGTTTGCAAGTAAAAAGATCACAAGAGATTTAAGAGATCAGAAGCACCACTGCTACTTTAGCACAAAGCAAAGTAATTCATTCTGGTACTTCTCCCCAGTGTCAGCGTACGAGCTTGCCCTTTCAAGTTATCCTTTGGTTATTTCAAGAGGCTCTTGAGAAAAGGCTGCTCTTCTTTTATTCCCCAATTCCAGAGTGCACCTAAGCCAATGCTCCAATTCGAACATGCAAACATGTTCAATTTATCTCCATCTGCACGGTGAAACTCAAGGGTGCATTTAAACGCTTTGCTGGACGGCGACAGTGTTGGAGAAATCCCACTCCTCAGTGGCAGCAGCGGCCACTCGCCCAGCCCACCCTGCCCCGCAGCTCCTCACTCCGGCCGGGCTGCCAAGGGTGCAGCTGCACTACCATGGACCACGTCCTGCGAGCAAGGACCTGGCCTCCAGAGGCTGGAGGTGTTGAAGCCCTTCTTCACCCCAAGCTTCTAACCACCAAGCTGTCTCAGCTCACTGGGCTAAAGAAAAGATAGGTGGGCACTCACAGCCCCCCAAAAAGCAGTTTCTTTTAATGGACGTGCCTGCACGAAGCAAACTTTTGTCTTTACTCAAAACTCATGTTTACATGCAACTGGCAATGGGCTACCACGGCAATAAAGGGGTTTTTTAGGAAGTTCAGTCCAAAATATTTTTTGGAAGTGGCAGTCAGACTTCAGCAGTTAACAACAAAGAACAAGAAACTGGAGGTCAAAGGCTTTGATCTCACAAGGGCAAGGCACACATCACAGGCAGGCAGTGCGCAGCAGTCCAAGGGTTTTGTTTTATCAGAAAAAACTTATTTCCGTGTAGGCAGTTCAATCCTTAGGACTTCTTTTTGTTTGAAGACTGACAGATCTGGAGTGAATTTCACTTACGGATGATCTTTCTAGTATGGCTTTGAGCCTGACCCTTGGTAAGATGCTGACTATTTAAGAACTAAATACAGCAAGTGCAGAGCTCGGAAACTTCCCATAGTGGGCTGATTTTCCAAGGCAATGAGCACCTGTATGTCATATCTTATCTTAGCTTCACTGCAAGGCAACGTGATTCAACGCACCTAAAAACCAGGCCAAGTAAGTTCACGTATTTCCACAAACATCACTTTCATCTCATGCGACGATTAAAGGCTAGATGTTCAAATTCCCTCAAGCATTGGGTCAGACAAGGTCACCTGATATATCTTCATTAGACTTCCACAATTAACATGAGCAGTCTCACTGGTAACAATTATATGATACTAATTTATAATCGGCTTTCTCATCTTTTCCACTGATCTAGTTTAAAACCCCAAACAGTATCTCACAAATTAGCTAAAGAAAACAGAAATCGCTGTGCCTACCCTCACTGACCGTGATCAGTCAAGGATACAGAAATAAAAATGATGTCAGCTGCCTTTTTACTGAACTTAGTCACTGCCTTGAACCCCCACAGAGGTACTCAAACAGGACAGCCCCAGCGTAACGACCCAGTACTTAAGATGTGCGTAAATACGGCCAGAAAAGGGCAGGATGACAAACACAATCTCACGCCTTCGGTCCCTCTCTCAGGATAACGTAGTTTGATGGAGCAAACTCCACCACCCTGATGCCGTATAGAACATCTCACCCCAGTGCAGAGGAAGGAAGAAGAGGGAACAAATGCAGCGACTCTTTTTCCCGTTTCTTCCAGGCGTGCTCACTGGAGAGCACCAGGAATACCAGAGCTGCTGGAAGCACAACTCCCACTTCAGTTGTCATTTCCTTCCCTCACATCTTCATTGCTCCCCGGCCTCGCGCGGAGCATCCTGGCCAGCACAATAACGGGGTCATCAAGTGCTGAATAAGCCTTTCATTGCCCAGAGACCTTTGCGTTTGTGATCAGCAATAAAAGGCTGCACTGGAATTCAAAATCTCAGCCAGGTAAAATGCCAGAGATGATTATTTAAAGGCTTTAAATAAAAAAAAAACCTCTGGCTCTACGAGCCGGCTTTTTGCACTCATATTGTATGGCTGTGGACTCATACCTAGGTTATGAAAGAAGCCCAAAATAAGATGAGACATAATAAAACACAAACTGGGCTTAAGTTTGGATTGATTTCTGACAGTAGTTCTCAATGTTTTAAACTCTAGCTGCATACCCGTACATTTGCAACATTTAAATTGCACAGTTCCCAGTGATTTAACATTGCAAAAATTTACACACTTCCATGCTCGGAATTTGAGAAGCTAAGACAATGAGAAACTTTGGCTGACATAAACATGATTCAAAGAAAACAGTATTTTTTTTTTTCAAAAATAAGCCACTGGCAGCAGATGACTGGCATCCTACATGTACTGAATATATCCTGTATCTCCAAGCTCTTTTGCTGTGAATTTTTTTCTATGCTGTATTTCTACGATTCTGATTTTAACTCATGAGGTGAGAACTACAGAAAAACAGATAAACAAATGAAGAAAATTTACCAGCCATGCCTTAACATGCTTGGACACACACAGGCATTGAAAAATAAAGAAATATGAATATGAAGGACTGGCCCACATGGGACTTCTGGAGCATTATCCCACTCAAGTTTATATTTCAGAAATGCTGACACGAGCTACAAGGATTTTATATTATTTCATAAAAAAACTTCTTTTCTCTTCTTTCTTTCTTTTTCTTCTTCTTTCCAAATTATACCCAGAGGTCAGATTGATACTTTCAATTGCAACAACAGGCAGCTAGACAAGAAAAGTACAAGAAACTTTATTGTAAGTATTTATTGTTATGCTAGAATATCACTCCGTTTCCTCTGGGGTAATTCAACACTCCTGTGGGAAATATGTGACCTCATTTGCATTTTCTAATTGAATTGCTATCAGGTTTCCTGCAAGACTGAACAAAAAAAGTTCCTAGAGTTACTAACATCACTTGTATTAACCAGAAAAAAGTTTACGTTCAAGTGTTTGCTGGGAAGGCGGGGAAAATGTATGCTTCATCTATCATGAAATACATTTAAAAAATATTTTCCTTCTTTGCTATCATTTCATCCTACTAGCATTAAACTTTAATGTAGCAGTTAGAATTCTTTCACTACAGTGGTTAGCACTGAAAATTCACAGACTTGCCCAGAGTGTTCAGTCATCTAAAGCAATTAGCACATTCATAAGACCAACGCTACGAACAGAGGGGAAACTCATTGTGTTGCGTCCCTCACCAGTAAAATAACAGCTTGCTCCAAGGGTGATGGCCCAGCTGCAGGATCTGAGGGGCAGGTACAGACACCAAATCTTCTGATTTTGCAAGGAAAGCACACAGGGGCACGACTATCCCGACAGGAGCCAACCTGAACTCACCCGCCCTCAAAGCATGCTGCCCACCACCAAAGCTCTCCCAGCCCATTACGCAGATTTATCACAGAATCACAGAATGGCCTAGGCTGGAAGGGACCTTAGAGATCATTTAAATCCAATCTCCCTGTCGTGGGCAGGGACGCCTCTCAACTACATCAGCCAACACATGACCCAACAGGGATCGAACCCGCGACCTTGGTGTTATCAGCACCATGCTCTAACCGAGTGAGCTAACCGGCCGTGATAATAAAGGATCACAAATCCAAAGGGTCACGTATTGAGGGGGTTATCCTCTGCACCCTCCTGGGAAGCGGAGCATGGCTTACATTTTGCAGGTAGGCTGTGGAAGACCGGGTTTGCTCCCTCCAGAATGCCCCCAGAATTTGCGACAGAGCAAGGACCTCAGCCAGCATCCCAACAACGCAGCCTCCTCTAACATTTATTCTGTACTAATCTCCATAATAAACCAAATGTCTAATAATGGCCATTCCAGGAGGGCCAATCCTGTTTTCAGGAAGCTTTAACCCACGGGTAACTGAATTAAATTCTGATTTATCCTCTCAGAGCAGCAGCAAGTGTCACGCGGTGGCGCTGCCCCAGCTGAGGGCCATCGGCCGCAGCGAAGCTCACAGAAACACAGAGGACGGGCGAGCGAGGCAGAAGGACTTGTTTGTGCTGCAGGTGCCAGGAAACACCGATCAGCAGGTGCGGCGAGGCAAATTTCACGCCAATTATTTTTAATGCCTGGGAACTGCTCAGCATTTCCACAGAATCAGTCACAAATTTACAAAGTAAAATGGAAACGAACGTATGTGCCGGAACACAGAGCTGGTCGCTCTCCCTCTCTCCTGCCACCTTTTTCTTTCTCTCCTGCTTTCGCCATCTCCATATCCTGAATACGACACAACAGTCGGAAATGTCTTACAAAAACTACATAGTTCTGCTTGACTCATATTACACTACACAAAATCAAATGTGAAATCTGTTTCTAGTAAAAGTCATGAAATGTAGTATATTAGGGTCACGGCCTGAAACACATTGAACTGGATATTGTTTGGGTGATGGGTTTTTTTTTAGTGTAAACACTATTATTTTTTTAAAATAGTCTCATAATCATATTTATTTCTTTGGTAAATAAAGGATTACTTTGCTTGCAACAAGCACAAGCATTTAAATAAAACACAAGTTGGACGCCTGCTATAGGGACCCACAGTAAAACTGCTTATGACCTTGTCATTAGTCTTGGTTTCCATATTTTTCCAGCCTCAAACTACACACTAATAAGGCTTTTAGAAAGAAGGGGTATGAATTTTAAAAAGCTTAGCTCTCTCTGTTTTGAACCAGAGTTCAGCTTACATTAACATTAGATGAATTTCCAACCAAATATTTTACTAAAGGAGAAATGTGTGCTTATTCAGTTTTCTTTTTCTGCTACACTGAGAAGAAATTTAAAGCAGTATATAAGACAACTTACTTTGTTCCTTCAATATTTAATTACTTCTAGAAGGAAGCAGTATTTCTTTGGTGAGAAAATGGCAAATACAGTTGACATAGCATACAGGGCTTAATTATATCTTGCACAAGCCAGACCCTCACTGAAGAGCAGCACAAGTGTATTTGATACAACTCTAAGCCATGCAAAAACTCAGGGGTCAGCCCATTGGGCGACTCCTAGATTTGAGTCCCTCCAAGTCTTTTCCTTCTTGTCTCACACAAAGCAGAAATCCTCCCAAATGGCCCAGACTCACGTGGTGGCGTTCTGATAACACAGCACCGAATGTCTCCCTCTCCTTCCCTGCCCTCTCTGCCCAAGCACAGCAGAAAAGAGGAAAGAAGACGCCAGTCTGGATATTTTGACAATTACTGTGACGGGTTTTTCCAAACTACAGCCATGGCCAAATGACCTTGCTTGTCCCTGAACTAGCCATGACTGTTCCCCTGGACACGTACCTTTTTCCTTACTCTGCAGGTCTTCAAGATTCAGCAATGAATCAGGCTTTTCAACCAATTCCCTGCCAAATCCTGCCTAAACATAACCTCCCACCCACCACAGAACTGGGGGTTTTGAGTAGGCACCAGACAATCTAATTGTGTTTAGTCCGTTTAGTACAGGATCTTCAGCCCAGACTAACACTGAAAAGGAAGGAGGGAAAAATGGGAAGGTGAACTGCTGCTGCTGCAAAGATTATATGGAAGAGGTGGGACAGAGACAGCTACTCAGGGAGCAGAGTAGGAGAAACGTGTTCTCGTGGAGCAGTCCCCAATTACGACGGCGCTGTGCAGCCCAGCGCTGTCTGTAACTGAGGCAACACTGCTCTCCGACTGCCAGGCAGAGATGGATCCTTCCTGCTTTCAGCTATGTGTATGACATGAAAAGAGAGAGAAAGCATCTGTAACCTTCTCTCTGAAATACTGAATGGCAGGGAAGGGAGGACACCACCATCGAGCGGAGGGGACGTTTGCCACCGCAGTGCCACGCTGTGATTCGCTGGCCCGCGCTGCCGTGGCAGCAGCAATGCTCCTTGTCCTTGCTGCATCGCAAAGGAACGAGCCCAAAGGTCCCCTCTGGAAGCCCCACGTGGCTGCAAGGCCACGGGCTGGCTGGTGGAAAGAAAGGAATCACTGCGAAAATCAGGGGGACGCCTCAGCAGCACGGCAGCGGCTGTCAGTGTGCGACTGCAGATCTACGCTGTCACAGCCGAAAGCTGAACCTAACCTCGTTTCTGAAGATGGCTGAATCTGACCCCGGGAGGCAGGTTTTATCTTAAGTCAAGAGAGAGCATTGGCAGTGAGACGCAAACACAAGGTATGTAACCCATGTTATACAACAGAGCCAAGCGGTCACTTAAAAATACAAATTATGAACTTAAAAACCCACTTCTCTCACTGGCGACCTTAAGTACCTTCTGTCAGAGAGGTTCAAGGATCACTTCCAAGAAATTTGATGTTGCCTGTGGTATCTTCTACCTGGACACTTCCTTAGGAAGCACAGACCAGGCAACACAAACAATCCGATGCCGCGTGTGACTTTCACAGGCTTGGGAAACGCAGTCAAAGGGAAGAACGAAGTAAGAGAAAGAACCTTGAAAACTTCTTACCTTGTGTCCACTGTGTTGGAACTTCTCTGCCACCAGCAACCTGACGATGGCCTCCCACCTGCCCAGGGTCTGGGGATCCCACGCGATCACCATCAGGATCAGCTGCTTGGAGGGCATCTGCACGCGGTGGGCGGCGTACATGGTCCCGTCCGCTCTCACCTTGAAGTCCAGGCTGTTGGTTTCATACCGAACTCCCTTGTTACCGGCACAGTTATTAAATTTTACTAGAACAGAGAGGAAGAGATGGAAGAAACGTGTGAGATTGGTGTGATAAGGAAAGCAATCAAATACAAGTTTCAGACATTTAATTTTCACTGATGTCTTCTATATCTCTAATAACCATCAAGGAAATGATTTAACTGTTTCTTCGACCTTTCAGGAGTGCTCTTGTGCTTTATCTCCATTCCCTGGGGAAGAAGTTGTAAGCCATTTTTAAAGTATTTGATACAGTTTCATTAGATCTCAAACACAGCTGTTCCCCATTTCTACAAGTGGATTTCTCCCTTGTCGGCATTATCTTTTAAATTTGACTGGAGTCTATTACCCACACTGTGGGTATTTTTTTGCACGAAATGTTCTCCATTTCCCTAACCCTTCAATAACCTACTTACCAGATAGCCTATTTGCACATTCTTAACTGAAATTCAAAAGCCCATAACAATTCCACTATCAGAAATATAAAAACAACAAAAAAATTTGAACAAAGACAAAAAATTTCAATCTTTTTGAAGAACACATCCACTGCTGGAACCAGACCCCTCCCTGCAACCAGGGCTGCAACCCCATCCTGGCCAACCCCTCCACATGTTACAGCAACTGCAAAGTGGAACTGCAAAATCTCGCTTTGCAAACCGCAACGTGTCATTTAGAAGCCTACACTGTCAGATCAAAGCTCCCCAGTTGCTGATATTTTTATTTTTGTCGGGTATTTTTTTGGTCAAATTCATTCACAGTCTAGTTTGAAAACTATTTTTATTGCCATTATGAAACATGTCACATACATTAGGCTGAAAATAACCCGAACTATTATACGACAAAATTGACAAATCTGATAGAAATTGAACCTGCAGCTAATCACACAAGAAACAAAATGCTTTCTGCCATTTGAGTAATCCACGGGGCGGAACACACATGTGGTGAAGGAAAACATATTGTTGCCGTAAAAACATCTCGAGTGAGTGAGAACAGAGATACAGCTTTCGAGCTCGGATTGTTCCACGGGTTCCCACGCTGCGCTTCCGAGCGCGTAGCAGCAACGCTCCCAGCCCGCCCGAGATAAGGAAAACCTGCCAGTCCAAGTCCGATGGAGCTTCAGCAGGTGTTTAATTTTTCCCACAAGAAAAGCCAGGTCAGATGAATCTTACCCAGACTGGCTGCGATGGGAGGGGCAATCCAGGTGAGCTCTACCCCAACCACCCCCTTTCCCCCCTCATAGCTGGGCTTCTGCAGGGCTGCTCTGAGCTGAATCACGGTCTACTCTGGATTTGAATAAAAATATCCAAGGGATGGCATAGGCAAAAGAAGAAAAGCAGACAGGAAACTTGCTCCACCAGTCCTGCTGCCAAAGCCCGCGGTACCATCACAGTATGGAGAAACGAGGAGCAGCCTGCAGTGGAGGAAGGGAAAATCCATCCTCTCTTTCATCCAACTGCACCTCTCAGTAACCAGGGTGCTGTGATCATGTCATAACTACACACCTAACACAAGTTCTCCAGGCTACACGTTTATTTAGACCACATTCATCCGTTTTAACGCGTGTGTGGTGGGAACTGGTACCGAGTGCTGCAGCAATTATCGGGCACAAACAGCAAACGTCACACATTGGTTTATAAAAAGGAAGATAAAGTTATCTAGTATATAAACTCCCCGCACAGGTAATGCTTCTAAGCAATTTCATTGTCACTAAAATCTTGTTTAAACTGGAATCCATGGAAAAGTTTCTCAGTCTTGCTTCAGAAACTGGGGGTTTGTGCATCCTTAGTTTTCACTGGAGCTCAAACTGCAGCGAGTAACCTCCACGCCTCTCTCATCTGACACTCTTAGTCCAGACATATGAGCAATTATCTCAGCTTTCTATCTCCAGAAGCATAACAAATATTTTCCAATGTAACAGCAAATAGCATCTCCTGCATTACCCAAAGTTTAAATGAAAGTCCAGTCATAATCTTTTAAGGGACAGGATATTACTTAATTGCTACTCTGTCCATAGTTTGAGGCTCTTGGCACCCTTGCTTTCAGTCATCGTTGCTTTATTGTCCCCCAAAATGAGATTCCACTTCTAACTGGCCTGCTGGGGACAATCCACGGCCAACACTAACTCCAAAACTCTGCGTATGGGCAATCCCAGGTCAGTTCTCAGGCCCATGCCAGGTCCTGTTAGCGTTAAAATTCATGGAAGCACTGCACGAAGTTGAACACACACACACACACACACGGTTTGGTGGCACCAACAAGAATCAACGTCGCACACCCAGGGAACCGGGATGGGCTCAGGCACCCGCGAAGAGGCTGGTGGGGCTGGGGAGATCCTCATCCCCTGGGGATCTCCCTGCTGTGAGATCTCCCTCTTCGCTCAGGAATTTCTGACCATCTCCCCTACACTCACAGCTGTAATAAATACTGGCAAACACATCGAATGCTTTGCTACTAACATGTTATTTGTTTTCTGCTCTGTACCACCAGTGCTGTTGGAAGCGACATGGCAGTCCTTCGAGAACGAGTTGCATCTGCACCTCCCGAAGTACCCACGTATCACACAGAGAAAGACATTTGAGTAAGAAAGGAGTGATAATGACTGCGCAGGAAAAACAATTCAGAGCTTGCTTTGATTTTACTGAGATTAAAAGAAAGTCCTACAGTGCAGCAGCAGTCTGAGAGAAAAAAAAAAAGTAAAGAATCCCTTCCTATACGTGTAGGTAGTGATTTCTGTATTCAAAGTACTTAAACATCTGCTTAAGACACAGCGCGTGGCTCCAATATGCTGCTCCGGTGTCATATGTCAAGATGTCGACTTTTAAGCTCCATTATCTAAAAACGGCTACCTCTTAGACGGAGTCCCTCTGTGACTCGCTAATTACTTCCATTAGTTTAAAACAAACTTGACTAGAGACGGAGAAAACCCTGAGAGAAATTAAGTCTAATTTTTTAAACAAGCACCGTCTCTGCTCCACATTGCTCAGGTAGCGCAGGTAGATGGCTGCTCGGCAACGAATTAACGCTGCCAGCTCCTCTCCGAAGAGTCCTCAGGAGCTGTGAGCACAAAATGCTTCAAGGACGTATGGATTCCATAGGGTTTAGTCACTATGAGGGACCACACCTCGCACAGCTGCCTGAACAGCAGCACCAGGCTTCCCTGGGCTGTTGCATGACTGATGAGATGCACTGTTATATACATATATATACACACACATACACTTCATACATATAAAAATAGTATTTTTTCCAAATATATGTGCATAGGTTTGGAAAAAAAAAAATCAAACTACTGTTCTATAATAAATAACATTATTCAGGGAAAGCAGATCTCATCCGTATTTTCAAATTCCACCTCTCACCTCTACTCTTTGCTCTCATGGAAAGAGAAATTAAAATTTCATCCAATGGCAGAAAAGTTTTGTGTTTTTTTTTTAACTCCTCCTCCTTTAGAAAGCTCTAAGTCTACGTAATTTGCAGTTGATGAAACTCTTGAGTTTAAAATAATTTAATAAATACACAAACAAACATTGGCTTTCCTTACTAGACTTAAATGTCTCTGTGGACACGAATCCATCTTTCCTTGACCAGTTTGAAGTCTAAAGAATGCTGCCTGAATTTAACATTCAAAAGCTGCTGCATCAGTAATTAGGATTTCACATAAACAGCGGAGCCACACATCTATCATTTTTACAGGACGGTAAAGAAAAGAAAACTTTTTTTAATATACTCTGGAAAAATACTCAGTGATGCTTATCGAAAGCTTATGCCGAAAACAGCATCAAATGCCTGATGAAAAAAAAACCCCAAGAAGGCACCCTCATTAGCAGCCTTTTAGGTTTAACCCTTTACCCTCATCATTTTTAATTGCTTCTTTATGAAAGGAGGAAGTACGACGATTTGATAAGCCGAAACAGGTATTGAGTGATGGGCAGAAAAGCTGCAGGAGTCTGCAGCAAACTGCTGGGCATCTGAGAAAAAAAAGAAAGGTATTTTTCTTCAAAAAAGACACAGGGTGAAAAAAAAAATTCAACAAGTTTTGCATTGTTCCCTTTTATTATTGAGCTTGTTAAGCTAGCTGGACAGAGTCAAACGATCAAGCGAGGATCTTGAAAGATGTATGAATACACTGAACTTCCTTGCTCCCCAAATGTCTGAGAAATATATTGAATTTAATGGGACTATAAATGGTATAAACCAAAGAAATCACTTGAAGCCTTAGCCTTCTGGATTCGCCTTTACCTTCTCCTAGTCCATTAAAAAGTGCCCCCTCTGGCAACCTGCACAGGGCTGGACGAGCAGGGGGGATAATGCTCCTGTCTTAGGAGTATTATGCCCGGCAGGGCATCACCCCACAGGTCAGGACATGGGTCCCTTCAGAACCCTCTCTGGCCCCTTGGTTTCAAGGATTATTGTTGAGAAGATGTGTCTTTCCTGATGAGGTTCAGAGCAGTAAATGCACACCACAGTTATCGCGGGATCTGCCGTGTCTCCTGAACCGCTTCGTTACCGCCGGCACGTTCAGGTAACCAGAACACCGTGGGTACCGCCGGGTCCCCGGGAGCGCTACGCGGGCGCAAGCTGATTTCTCCATGAAGTGCTAACGTGAAGCAGAGCACACTCTGCCTCACTGGAAAGCTTCATTTACTTGAGAAAGTAAGTATAGAGCATAAACTTTTACATGGCCACATTTTTGAGGCATCTTTCTTTATGTTCGCGCAGCTCCTCCGCGATTCTGGGAGGAACCTGTTTTACAGCAGCGGGAACAAACCGCAGCCAAGTGAATTCCCCGCGGCCCCGCTGGAAATCTCCAGCAAAGCTGGGATCCGAATCCCAGCTTCTCATTGCAATTCTCCCCGTTTCTCATTCAGATGACAGATGACACTGCCTCCGACGCTCACATGCAGGTTAGCCAAAGCCAAGAGACAAAAATTTTAAATGGAGAAAACGGACTTTTACAGGCACTTCAAAAAGCAAACAGAGGCATGTGCTTGCTCCTACAAACTGCTGGCGTCTTTCCAAATTAGCACTGGGTTTAAAAATTAAGAAATGCCACACGATTTGTTACTGCAATTGTTCTGTAAAATGGGAGTCCTGTGAACAAACATAAATACGTGGTGGAGTCCTGGGAGCGAAATCTCTCGTCTGCAAAAGGCTAATGCTGAAAGGGAGGCAAGAGGATTTAGTTTCTCTTGTACTAAAAGGATGAGTGTATCCAGGTACTGCAGGCTTTTCGACCAACTCTCAAAGAACCTGGAGACGTTGCTCTTTCAGTGTTTTGTGGAAACAAAAACCAACTTGAGCCGTCACACTTGCAGGCAATGCTCCGTGTAAATCCAGAGTCCTACTTCTGTCCCATTCCTGCTTACAGTAAATCCCACCCTATCACACAATACACAACCAGATTTGCTTCTTGCAGTTAATAAAATAACTCAGAGCCCTTCTTGGGCACAGGAAAAACAACGCACGAACAGGAAAAAATGATGGCTGTAAAACCCAACAGAAACAATGCGTAATTGTCCTCCTCCCATTAGTGGTTTTATAGGTTACATCTTCAACCATGTCCCTATAAAAAATATTACACTAATAAACTCTCGGTGTCTTTATTTAATATTTATAGCACTGTGGGAGAACCAAACTCTAGTGGTAAAATGTAAAAACAGCAACTCAAACAGCTACTTCAGAGTCTCATAAACATATCCCTAGTGATCAAGTTTAAGAGTATACAGTTTAAGAAAATGCTTTGATACAGAACTTTGTTGGACATAAATGGATGTAGGTTGGTTGGTATACAAGTCTACATAAAAATGTGTGTGCCCACGGCCTCCGATTCACAAAGCATTGATTTTTCATTAAGTATTCTCAGAGCAAAAAAACAAAAATAATGAATGAGTTAGGAGAATTAATGAACTGTCCCACAGTCTATCATCTGCTGAAAACATTCAGCATGATTTAGCATGTTCTTAATGTTATTTTCTTGCAATTAATGGTACAGAAATCTGCTGCAATTTTACCAATTTTCCATATTTCAGGTCAATGTGAAACATTACTTCCAATTTTCCAGTGCATTATTTATGATCTCTGAGCTATGACTGCTAATATTTGCCTTATTGGAATAATAATAAATTACCATAACAATTTACCGTATGTAATTATGTTAAACAAACCCGTTCTTTATTTATCTTCTTGTAATCTTCAGTTACAGTGAATCCTCCTATATGGAATATACAAGAACACACCACTCACGACGTTCCCAACCTATTATACGCTTGTTAGAAGTGACTCCATGTGCTCGTCAACTGGGGACACCCCTGAATCAGCAAATGAGCAGCAATCTATCTCCAGCAGCAGCCGGGACAGATTTCAAATGACACAGAAAAAGCATTTTACATTTTAAAGTACTTCCCCACTTTAAATTCCAAAGCTGCATCCCCCTAAAATCAAATGACCCACGCGGGGTTTGGGCACACACCACTGAGCTCCTCACTACCTCGGGTCCCTTTGCAGGCTGGTTTGCTTTCACAAAGCCAGGACTGCCTCCAGTAGCGCTTATGGGGAAAACGGGAAGCCTTGCTCATGTGCAGGCCAGGTATTTACAAGAAAATAAATAATAATTTCTGTGGGCTTGATAGAGCTACATGGAAAATTCATCTTTTCCTTTCCCGAGCCACCAAAATGCTTTCAACGCCTTTTCCAGCTTTATATTCACTTTTAACAGCTCTTGCTTACACAGGGTTTCAGCCTCCACAGCCAGATGAAAAGAAAAGGAACAATACATTTCAACACACTGAAATGGGGATCCTTTAGAAAGTCATTCTGTCACCTGTACAGTCAGCCAGTAGCAACGAGGAGTTGAGAGTACATTAAAAAAAGATCTAAATCCCATTCAAACAAAACCAAACCAGCCCCACGGTAAACAAAACCAGACACTGCCTGCCTCCTTCATATTCCCACCAGTGCTATTTTTCATTTAGCGGAAGCCAATCCAACTAAAATACATGTTTTTAAGAAAGAAAAAGGAAAGTATATTTCACTTTTGGTATTGGAATTGGAGGGGAGTACAGACCCCTGGAGAGAGGGACTGTAGAACATGATAGAAAAGATGAATCACTCTGGCAACAGCCAGCCAGCCATTAATTTTCAGCAAGCCAGGAGTTGGTCCAATTAAACCAGGATCCTTTCTCTACATTAACATGCTTTATTCAGGTTTTTTTTTCGAAGCTAAAACATCAGCTTCAGACCCCAAAGGCTGTTCTATTTAGGATCAATCAATCTACCTTGCCGCAGTGTAAAACATACACTGTCAGCTCTGAGGCTAGCTCAAAAAAAGAGCAACAGTGGAAAAATTTGATAAATCGACATGTTCTGGCAGTTAGTAGCAGGATTCTTCCTACACTGTCACTTATTTTTATCTGATTAGAAACAAGTATTAGTAAAGGGAATATTTCCCTCTGTTCTCTTCCTGCCATTAAGCACTGGGTTAAAAGAAATCTTTTCATCCCCAATTTTCTAAATCCAAGCCAGAAGCTTCCTACCACAAAGGCAGAGATGTAGTAGTATCTAGATTTCAAAGGGCACTGAGTTTGAATCAGATTTGCATGATGTGGAACTCACAGTCAAGCCTCTTCTTCAACACAGGAACATGAACCTGCATCTAACAGCGCCCCACGTTAAAGCTGTTTTTCCCTGCTTTCCACGTTTTCATGCTCAAGGCTTTGCCATGGGTGTGCAACCTCACCTCCGAGTTTCCAGCACCTGCTTTGGCAACATTTGCTTTGTTTGGGCTTTCATTGCCCATCTGAGATCCCACTGAGACATCTCAGAAATGATTACCCACTAAATGAGCTGCAGACTGATGGCGGAGGCTGGTAAGAAGGACACTTACATGGTCTGAAGTCCCCTGTGAAGCAGCACCCTGAGCTGGGCTAACTCAGAGGATTCCCCTTGTCCTTGGTGAACGCCACAGTAACTGTGCTGCCAGCTCCTGTTCTTGTTCTCACCAGACACCTTCATCCCTGGGTAAAACCCCTTGCACAGCAGTTTCAGTATGATGGTCCCCCTCTGTTCTAAACTGTAAGGCAGACCAAAAGCCACTGGGATGCGCAGCTGATATTTTAGCTTCAGATTAAAAGGCTGATGAAGAGAAGCTTCGTTTGAGCAATCTTGCAAACACCAATTGCACCACACTTTTTGGCAAAGGCTGAGTTTTTACGGGCAACCATCTTTGTTGCTTGCTCTTCTTTAAATTCTGGGCATCCATAGGATAGTACTGAGATTCACTGTGGCACTAATGAGATCATTTTGCAATTAAAGGCTAAGTAGAAACAAACCTCTCGCCACTCTACAGGAGAGTTTGGGTTCTCTGATTAAGCAACAGTAAATAAACCCGTTTCACTCTTGGTGCTGGTGCACAGGCTTTCTATGATTAACTCTCCAAACAAGATGGACTGATTGACCCCATGGATTAATCAATGAGTTTCTCAGCTTCAGAGCAAAGTGCATGTTGTGGGAGTTACCTGCAGTAGGATGTGTTTTAATTACTGTTACTACAGCACAGAGTAAATAAATCCCAGGACACTTTATTTGGAGGTTTTACCCTTGGCGCTAATGATTCTCACAATGCTCTCATGCTTATCAAACTACCTACATGGGAAAAGATTTTAAACACCACTATTCATTTCTTGAGGAAAACCTACAGATTTTATGGTAGGTTAATGTGATAATTACAAAGGGAGGAGCCCGTGTAACTGTAGGGCAATCTCTAGGTTACGAACAGCTGCTCGCCCATCTCACCCACTGGCAGGAGCATCCCTGGGAGAAGCCACTGGGAAGCTGGGGCTGCATTTGAGAAGAAAGCCTGGGTGTGCTGCACCACCGAATCACAGAAGGTTACGGGCTCATTAGAATCATAGAATGGCTTAGGTTGGAAGGGACCTCAAAAGATCATCTCATCCAAGCAGGATCACCTAGAGTAGGTCACACAAGAACGCACCCAGGCGGGTTTTGAATGTCTACATTGTGGAGAATGACCCCACAACCTCTCTGGGCAGCCTGTTCTGAGCATCTTCTCCCCAGCGCTACTGGGCAGAGCAGACAGCCCGGCCCTGCTCACCCCAGGAGGGTCCCCGCGTTGGGACCCGCGCTGGGAAGCCAGCGAGGACACACAACACCCGCGCAGCCGCAGCCATCCCTGCCAGCCCCGACCTGTCCCACCAATGGCAACCTGGCAAGCCTGGGCTTTTTTTCCTCTCTGTCACTGATCTCTTTTCACCTTGCCAGAACTGTATTTGAAAGGCATGGGGAGCTGCAGGAAGATTTTAGGGAGGGGATAAAAAAAAAAAGGCAAACAGAGGCCATCTGCAGCCTAGGAAAAGAAGTTGAAAGAGATGCTCCAACCACAGCCCTGCCAGATAGCCTCAGGCTCCTCTCTCCTCACACTCTTCTAAACAAACAAACTCTCAACACCTAGAAACAGAGGCTGCACATGTCAGGGGAAAAAAAAAATCAGACACACCAGTGAAGACACTGAACTCCTCATGGACTTGACTTGCGTGTAAACACTGACAACTTTGGGCTTGACTGTTCTCATCTTCCTTAGCCTGGCTCAGGAGTAAATGTGCACTGAACCAGGGAGTCAAACCACAATTCAGTAAATGAACAGATGTTTCAGGCAAGAATATTAGAAATAGAAAATTCTGTTATCCATAAGAACCAAGGCAGTGTAGCTATATTTAACCTGCAGCTGCTGCGCACCTCTGCTCATCTGCCTGCACACAAAGCACCTGCAGTCCTTACCTTCAGCTGTAGCCCACACAAGTCTTCAGGTTTCAAGAGAAATTAGTGTCATGTAGACTAAAAGACTGCTTGGTATCTGGTGGGCTCAACTGGACAAATTCAGAGAGTTCTGTTTACATACAGAGGCTCTGGGTTCTGCTTCTGGCACTTGGGCAGAGGGAGCCTCAATGCCCAAGCTGCGCTGGAGCCGGTATAAATACTGGGCAAGCTGAGAGCTGGCCGGGCTGCGTTGCTGCAGAGAGCCGTGGTGTCCTGCCCCAGGGCAGGCAGGACCCACTGAATTCACAGGAAATTCCCCCACGGAGCAGGAAATGAAGCTGAAAAGCAAAACCACAATAAAATACAACTCCACACTCTCCGGTCTTGGTCATCGCCCTTGAACAGGGTGTGTCCTGACATCCTCATCGCCACAGCCTCGGCGCTCGGATACTGATGCTTCCAGTGGAGACACGGGAATGGTGTTTACTCCAATTTTCCCTTTCCTCTTTCACATTTACCCCCTCGGCCCCTTCTTACTACAGCGGTCTCCAACAGAAAAGCAGTGCTCCCCTCTCCTGAAGAATGACCTCCGGATTCAGCGAGCAACCTTACGTTGAGCAGATTGCTTTTGGAAGGGCTCAGTGCCATCAATTAAAACAGCGAGAGACTAAAGCCAGTAAATTAGAGAACGTGACAAATGCAGCACAAAGCACTGACGATCCCAGAAGGTATCAAATTTAGTGTTAAAGTAAAGAAACAATAGGGAAGTCCAAGACGTTTCAGAGTGTAGTGAATCAAATTAAATTGCCTGAAATTCCACAAGGAATACATTTGACAAATTTCTTTCCCCCTCTTCAGCTTTCTGTTTGAGATGAACTGTCGTCTGGCAGCTTCAAACGTCTGGCACAGCTTCAGCTTCAGTTTGCTGGGGCTGAATCCAAACACGAACCTGAACTTTACCAGTTCTGCTCTTTTTGTAAACATACTTGCTGTGGCTGCCAACTGCTTTCCAAAAGCACACAAAACCCAGAATCCAAAAGGAAAACATTGTCTTGCTGCAATAAAACTTGCATTTTCCCACCTATCGGCAGCATCCTGGGTGCAGAGCCACCGGTCGGTCAGAGCCCACCTTGGCCTCAGTTTCCCCGCCGGGTTTGCGAGGGGCTGCGAGAGCAGGGAGGTCCTGCGGGAGGGACGCGTTGCCCCCCGCCCAGGTTCGGGTCCCTTGCCCTCCGCGTTGCCACCCTAGGGCTACTTCTGCCCCCAGGGCTGCGTGGGCAGCTGAGAATACATCAATTAGCAGTAGGACTCCTCAGGCAAGACAAGCAGTAAAATGTCATTATACACATGTCACTGATAGCAAAGACCAGGTTAGATTATCCCAGCGAGTAGTCTCAGGAACAAATTCATTTTAAGGTAGGGAACTTCAGGCGGAGGAAGAGACAGATAGGAAGAGGGTTATGATCAAATTGCTCCTGAGTGCAGATAGCATCAGCCTTGATATATCAGATTTTTATTTTTTTTTCATTTTTCTTTTAAAACTGAACTGGTTTTGCTAAGAGCTTACAACGGCGGCACATTTCGTTGAAGGAGGGTGCGACTCCTTACCAGCAGCATCCCACCACCCCTGCAGATTCCCTCTTCCAGAAAACAAACCCTTCTTCCTCCATTCTACAACTTTTCACCCGGCCAGCTGCAGAAGGCTAAAACAAGGCCACCTTCAGGCTGAAGAGCAGCAAATGAGAGAGGTGTGTGAATTCTGGCACAAGACACACAGGCAAGCAGATGCTGCTCGAGAAGTGTATTTTATTGTCCACAAAGCATCGGTCTCATCTCTGAGAGCCACATGTGATTCCACCACTGCCCAAAATAGACAACATCTGGTTCATATAAATTCTGATTTACCGCACGTTGTCTCTCCCCTTGGATTTTAATTATGAGTAGAGCTTGTAACTATTGCACTAGTTTTTTGTTTTATCCCTCTAAATGTTTTTCTACGCTATTAACTACAATCCAAAAGCTCTTCCTAAATATAGTACAAAAATATACTTACAAATATGCATATGGCCTCTATTAAGGAAATCCCTATACTGAATTTTTAGATGAAGCAGAAGTACCACTGAAAGCACTGATTAGCAAGCAAGCCTTTATCTGATTTCCTGAACAGGATGAGAGTGAAGAAATTGCTTTTTATTACAATGAAACCCCAAAGAAAACAGAGTATAAAACTGACTGCGGCTCTTGATGTTAAACCAGCATGGCAAGGGATAAAACTCATTCATTACTCCACCACTCTGGCTGCTCCCGGGAGCTTTTCGGGGGGTGTTGAGCCAGGTTCAGTGGTCAGGTGCCAACAATTTAAAGAACGTCTCTAAGGTGGCACTTCCTCAGCAGATCCAGACTGTGCCGGAAAAATAAAACATTCTTTCTCCCCCTGGGTAAGAGTAATACAATCAGGAATGCAATAGCTGGAAGCCTTCATACCGAGAAGTTTTTTATCTATGTTTTTTTTTTTTTCCTTGATGAAACTCTTGATCTTTCCGGGTATAAGTTGAATCGGAAGTGAGTTTTTAATTTGTATGGTTGAATAACTGCCACCATAAATAAACACACAGTGAAATAAATAAATAGCGCTTGCGAACTTCAGAACTCTCTGCCACCACTTCACCCAACAAAACTGATCCTGTAAATAACAAAGGATGCGACAAACCCAACCAACCTTTTCCCCCATCTTACAAAAAGACTGAAACCTCTCGCTGGAAATGTCATAACGTTTCCATTAAGTGACCAAGTGCTCTGGAAACGTTTAGTGGTCCTACCCAAACACCGTCCACAAGTCCGACACATTGACTGGGGCAGCTCAGGTCCAAGCACTTACGCAGAAGTGCTTACTCATGGCCCAGAATTTCTGGGAACAGGATAGAAAACAGAAATTGCCACAGATGTCTCAATTGCTGAAACTGGAAAGCAAAAAGGGCCGATAGCTGAGTTTCCCTCACCCCAGCGTCACCACAGAGCACGACCGGCACGCCGAACCCTCCTCTGCACACCAACAACCCTCGAGGTGGAGTAATGTGAACGTAAGAAGTATCTTGGCGTTGTACCTGTTTTTTAATTACAAAGTTTTGCATGTGAACAGATACCTTCTCTTCTTAGAAATCCACACTGACATCCACTACTTATTATTCGGAAGTTATTGCTAGAGGGAACATGATTAAAAAAATACCATATTCTATGGCAGTTTTTGTAGTACTGCCCATCGTCATGCAGTTGGGTCCTCTTTGACATCAGCTCAGTTGTGAGTGTTTTAAGACGACATCACCAAGTCAGGCCATTTGAAGACAGGTTGCCCCTCTGAGGTTGCCGCTGCATCACTTACTGATTTATCGATTGATTGGTTGAAAAAGAAACATCGACTGGCTGATACGTTCTAAAGGTTAAACGAGTGTGACGAATGGCACCCAAGAAAACCCAATCACACCTTGATTCCTGCTTCTTTTACAAACCACAGGCATCAACAGCCTAAAGATACAACGATCCGTAGAGCAACGAAGACGCTTGAGCTGGAGACTCATCCTCTCCTTACGGATGTGACGGGAGCAGTTGGCACCGACCCCGGCAGGCCACTGTGTTGGCTCTTGCATCCTGTTACCGACCCGGGTAGCGGCACTTCAACCCTTCCAAGTCACACTTTTGCATTTTTTTCAAGACGGGGCGGCAGCAAGGCCTGTCAGCTACCGCCGTCAGTAACGTCTGGCTCCGTGTAAACACTTCGTTACTAACGTGATGAAATTACACCTTCAGGTTTATTCGAACTACTAAAATAAAATCTTTGCAAAGAACACGTATTCATTCATTTCCACTGCAGCGCTATGACCACAAGTTTAGTTTTTACTATTTAATTATTCGCTGTGGATCAGGTCCCAATTTAAGCTAATACGCAAAGATGAGGAAGAACGGGCACTTGTGTATCTCAGGTTTTTTCCAATTAATTCATGTTGTTCATTAATCACATGACTTTTCTACTATGTGATAAGAAAGAAAAAAACAACCCAGCGACCATTCAAACAACAACAAAAAAGACTCCCTTTACAGAAAAAGCATGATATTCTAGGAAATTTAATTGCCTGAATAGACGCCATTAAACCAGTTAAAATATTCATGTATAGGGACGGCTCACGTTATTGAATCAACTTACAAGGGAAATTTTTCTTCTGTTTTCCCTTAAATGTCTACAATACTATGAGTGAACTGACCTAATAAAAGATCGCAAGATGGAGAATGGCACAATTTTCATGAAGAATTTTGCCTAGAAATACAAAATTGTCCTAAATTTCTCTCCTCTTCCATACCTGCAGTGACAATAAATGGTACATTAACCAGCAATTTCATATCTATTACCAGGTGCTATACCTGAATTAATCAAAAGCAAAACTTCCAACCCCCTCAAAAGTCTAGTAAAGTAAGCTTCTTCTACTTTTTTTTTTTTTTTCATAAAAAAACTTGGGAAAAGTTGAAATAAGAAAGAAGAAAAATATTATTCAACCCACAATTCACACAGTTTTTAGTTCTAATCACATTTCTGACGTTTAAAACAAAAAAATTCAAGCAACTCATACAGACCACTGGGCAAATAGAAAACGTAACAGGAAAAGCCAGCAAAGAGGAACTAACCACGAGCAATCCTCTATGGCTTCAACACGACAACATTTCTACTCTGTAAAAATAAAATGCCATCAAAGCTTCACCAGCCACTGCCCTGAAGAGACTTCCTATTGCTCACCCAGTTGTTCCTTTGAATATACCGACACCCAAAAGTTTCTGAGGAGTAGTCTAGTTTTAAGGACACACCACAATTTGAAATGGGGTTGCCAAAACACAGTGTTACTCTCTTCTTTTTTGCATGTAAATACTAGCAAGAGCCCACGCTCTGTCATCTGAACTAGTTACAGAAAATTGTTCAAAAGAGGATACGAACTTCAACGAGCAATTCTGATTCACACTCACCGATACATTCACAGCATTATCTTGTCTGTACGGAATATCAGGGTCACAGAATCACAGAGTCACAGAGTGTTAGAGTTTGGAAGGGACCTCAAAGATCATCTAGTCCAACTCCCCTGCCAGAGCAGGACCTCCTACAGCAGAGCGCACAGGAACGCGTCCAGGCGGGTTTTGAATGTCTCCAAAGAAGGCAACTCCACAACCTCCCTGGGCAGCCTGTTCCAGTGCTTGGTCACCCTCACAGTAAAAAAGTTTTTCCTCATATTTTTATGGAACCTCCTGTGTTCCAGCTTCCACCCATTGCCCCTTGTCTTGTCAGTGGACGCCGCTGAAAAGAGCCTGGCTTTTGAAGACATTTCACTGTCAAAAACACATGGCCTTGGTTGGGTTTGTGCTCAAGCGTGGCTGTTGCTTGATCCTCAGCCACTACGCTTATGTGCACAGGTCAGTTAATTACGCTGCAATTTATTCTCCCGCGCCATTTGCCATCACTCTTGTCTGACTCGAGTGCACGGTCGGCGCGGCCAACGCGCCTCAGCCAGGTCCTTACACAGAGCATGGGGCAGACACCCACCGAGCCCATCCTGAATGAGGATGATTCAGCTTAACCTAAACGGTATTCTGAACACTTTTAAAAAAAGGAAACAAAAATGAGCAAATGGTTTTGCTGAGCCTGGCTGCCCTGCGCAAACCCTTTTTTTGCTGGACTTCTCCCTGTGAAGGCACCTTCAAACCACCGTGGCCCGTGTCCTCACGTAGTGGAAACAAGATCACGAAGCCGCACTAGGAGACCCTCGGCACCGGGCGCAGATGGGAGGGTGGGATGTGTGAGCAGGCCAGCACTGCCAAGGGGCTGTCCTCTGCGTGCATGCAGCCAGGACGCCTGCACGGCACCTCTCTGCAGCACGTGTCGCTTGAGAGCTGCTTATTTCCCTGAGCACCAAAGGGACTGAAGCTGTAATATGAAAAGGTAGTGGGGAGGAACGTAACTGTCTGGGGAAGATCCCCCCAACCAGTAGCTTCAGACAGAAAAATACAGGCTGTCTTGTTTAAAACCACTGTCCTGTGTTTACGCAGCCCTCCTCCTTGGGTATTTCGCTACACAACGCCCCTGTGGAGCGCTGATATTATATGTTAGCTCCCTACCCTGTTATTTCTGGCTGCTTAAGCAGCAAAGGACCAATATCCCGTTCAGCTATGCTCAGTTGGTGCAAGAGAAATCAGTGAGATATTGCTCTGCAGCTCACTTCACACACCTCTCGTCCTTGTGTGGCACTGCCTGCTCCTGACAATGATTGACGACTCGCGCCGAGCCCCTGCATTCGCTATTACTAGGAAATGAATGGATATTTCTTCATGAGCTAACCCTTATCTCACAAACTCTATGAGCTTTAAGGGTAGAAAGCTTATCCTCTAGAGCAGTCTTTCACTTCTAAAACACCTCCTCCTTCCTCCTGTGATTACTGTTCATTTATCTTTACTGGAAGGGCGGTATTTCGGAGTTACAAACTGGAGATACCCCAGGCTCCAGTTTAAGGAAAAGCCAGCCGTGCAAACCCGAGAAACGAAAAGCCAACACTCCCATCAGCGTATTAGCTGGTTTTAGACCACAGTTAATGAGTGGTTGGTCATACATATTTCTACATTAAATTTTATTCGCATTTAAGTTACAGTGGACTGAGCAGCGGTGTACCTATCCACCAACCAGTGACCATCAGTATTTAATAGCCTATGTTCACCCTATAATCTTGTTTCCCAAGTCCAGATTGACACCTACTGGGCAGAGAGGCTCTCAAGATTCACATCAGAACAGCCAGCCCAGACACATGTCTATTCTTCTAGTAATGGATTACTTTCTTTCCAAAAGTCACCTCTCTACCCCTGGGTACAGGAAAAGCATTCGAGTCATTCTGGTTCAAAAGGGAGCTTCAAACCAAGCAGTACCAAATATGTCAGACAAGGTAAGAAATCAACTAATAATTTTATTCACCTACTACTCAACATCCCATAGAAGAGCCACAGAAAGCGCCTGTGTCCTCTCTACCCTCTCACCTCAATGCTTGGTGGTGACAGTCTTGAAAATCTTGGTGCCTTTTGGCATTACATGCCTAGTTTTCATGTTGAGACTTATAGGGAAGACTGAAAGACGAAGGTCCTTGGCTGGACCAAATTATGCTTGTTATGAAGTCGCATCACTCAGCAAACAAGACACCATCACTTCATTTTCTGAAACTCTACCTGGTCTACCAGGTAACAAAGAAGAGCCAACCAAGCCCTAGGGACTTTAGAGTCACTCGAAATAACAAGAATTCAAAGGATTGGCAGGCAGCTACACTGCAGCCTCCTGACAAGGCTTTATCTGCATTAGTTGTGAATTTAGGCAGCTATCTGACACTGTTTGATTACTGATGGCCAAAATGCGATCAAGTCTGCGAAGAATACAGTAGGATAAGCAAACAAGAAAGCAGTAACTCCTAACTCTATTGTAACATCCTGCTAGCTCCAAGCACTAAAACTAAAGTGTATTTAGTGATTTACTCTGCTTAGCTCTAGATACATGGAGTACCAAAATACTCTCTTCCGTCTCAGCAGCAAGGCAGGGCGTGGACTTGAAAGTGAAGTGACTAAATGATGAGGTGAAATGATGTCTGTTTATGTCCCCTTGTAATTTAGCTGACTTGGGCTGAAACGATTGCATTAGTGATGAGTTACTTCTTGAGAGATTTCATTAAAGCAAGGAATTAAAAAGAAATTCTGAAAAGCTTCAAGCCTCCTAATACACGTGACTAGTTTGCTGTGTTTCAGATCTGGAAAAATAATAATGATCGAAGCAACAAAACTTTGTTTCTTCTAGTAATGAACAGTAAAAGCTTGTCCGGGGGAAATAATAGTTATTAGATTGCGTGTTACTTCCAAATGTAAAGTCATTTTGCTTGAGACAATATTAAGATGCTAGGATGCAAGGCTTGATCATTAATTTTGGCGAACACTACACATTAGTGTTGCTGCAGTCTCAGATTTTTTCTTCTCCCCTTGGTTTTAGGCAGCCTTAATCATGCTTACAGCTGATTCTAATTGCTGAATCGTATCACTCTCCACCTTCTCTAAAATGCTCAGGGCAAAAGAAATAGTGAAGATTAATGACAGACGTGTAATTAGAAGAAAATGTAAAGATCTTGTGTTAATCATTCAAAAATAATTTGATAAATATGAGATTCTGAAGAGCTCTCGCAGTAGAAGATGATAAAATGAGTGCTGTAGCACAAAGCTGAGCACATTTCTATGTACCGCACTCCTTGCAAGTGGAGAAGAGAGCTCGCGCGAGCGTGTGGGTATGCAAGGGAGGCTTTATTAACATAATGGAATTCAGCATGGAAGACCATCTGTTTTAATTGAGCAAGCTTATTCGTACAATGCTTTGCTCCACTAATCTTGTTTAGATTAATGTTAATGTTCTATTAAAAGGTAGTTTATCATCCCACAATACGGAGTTAAAGTGATCACACCCATAGTAATATTCTCAGCTCTTACGGAGGCAGAGAGCTCGCTCATTACCAGGCTATTGATCATCTTACACGGTAACCATTAAGGCTGGGAACCTTGGTCAAAAGTAACTAGAGGTCTTTTTTTTTTTTTCCAGTGAATGTAAAGGCACAGATAAATAACTTCTATTTAATTAATTTAGAATACAAAAGAACACAGTCTGCAAAACGATTCTCAATTATGCCTTTGGATAACTACAGGAATGATGTTTAAGGTAATAACACCTTTCAGGTTGTAACTGAGAGAGTAAGTATCAACCTGGGATGGGTTTCTCTGGATTGCTATTTTTTCATTTCTTCCTGTGACACGTCTTCTCACCGTAACACTTGATCTGCCCTTAGCCTTTGCTTTTAATGAGAAAGCAGGAAGTTGAGTGCAAGCTGGAAGCTCACCTATCATTAAAAAGACACAGGGCAAGTCAAAAAAACGTAGCAAAGCGCATTTTGTGTATGGATCCAAGATCCCCAAATTGCAGGAGGCATTAGTATATCCTGAAGTTTTAGTTGTGGTTTGGGTTTTTTTTTTCTGCAAATATAGCAGGATCTGCAAATGAACTCTTGCATCCTCTGTGGCTGGAGAATATTGTACCGAAGTCTTTTGGCTATTAGTTTTAGAAGGTTATATTGTTATAACAAAATCATGTGCCAGCCAAGAAGTGAAACATTTAATCACTGGGGAGGGCGTTGGATTAGCAAAATGGATAACAACCAACTATATTTACAAAAAGAGGACTAAAAGCAGAAAAGTTAATTCTACACCCATTTGAGTTGGGTCATATTTGGTGACAGAGTGAGCTTTCTTCCTGCAAATACCTAACGCCGTCTGTTGAACTTCATCTCTGCCTCCCTCCTCTCATCTTCATAAATGCTGCCCTGATCTGCTCGAGCCCCGCTTCAAGCCCCCACTGAGGGTCACACTTCCCAGCTGCCCCTTCCACTGCGCCCTTTGGTTTTGTGCCTCATCACCGAGTCCCCTTCCTCCATCGCACCCAACAGCAGCTCGGCGTCTCCCCCTCAAACAGTTCTCTCCCCTCTCCCACATGACCAGAGCCTTGGCATTTGCTCCTCTTGTTCTCAGCCAGGTAGCTTTGCCCTTTCTCCCTTGCTGCCCTGTCACTTTGGGCGAGCCAGCAGCAATGCTACCTTCTCCCTCCTTAAAACATCTGGTTTGCCAGTGCAGATAAAAAAGTCTCAACAGGGGCAGCTGGTGTGCTGGATGTCTGCCCATCTCAATTCATCAAACGTGTCCTGTCTTACACTGAAACACCAAACCCACAAGGGCAAGGATCAAGCGTTTTGTGCTTATTTTGTGCAGCTCCTAGTACGATGGAGTCGACAACTGCAGCTGCTGAATACCACCGCGGTACAAATAAAGTAACAAAAGAAGCAACAAAAGTAGTCCCCCGCCCCTCCCCAAATTTCAAGCGCGGCTTGAAAGAGTCCACTTAGAATTTTTATTTCCTAAGGGAACATTTTATAATTACGTTTTGGACATATGAACAAGGAAGATGAAGGATACCAAGAGAAGATGAAATATATGTGAAGAAAATTTTCATGTGCCATTCTAAAAACAATAATCTCACAAAGCAATAATTCAAGTGAGACTTCTTCCCTAAATACCAAAACATGCCAGTCATTAATTAAAATTCAGAAAAGCTTCTGATACAAAAGCATCACCATTCCTCCTCTGCAAAAGTGGGAACCTGAGCAGGAGAAAAGTTAAATGGTTTGCCCAGGAAAACCCAGCTGACAGTTGCCAAATTGCAAAACACTCTAAGCAGTATCAGATACTTGCTGGCTGTGTGGATGTTGAAAACTCCCCATTTTAGCCTGGAGTAAGCTTTAAATTTCTGACTAAAACCAACCCTGAAAGTAGCCCATGCACTGAGCTTTCGAAAATCCCATCTGAGCTGACTCCAAAACACACTAATTACATGGATTATGTAGGACACAAAGGCACCTTCTCATTAAAGAACCCCACTCGGTGATGAAATCCTCTCTCAAATTGGTGGATGCTAGTGAAAAGAGGACGAGCTGAGGACGCATGTGTATGAGCCACAATTTTTCATGGGAATGTTGGAAGACACTTAAATGAACCCCTTAATTTGCAGAGTGCAGTTGTTAATGCTTCCCTCAGAAAGACAAGATGCATTCCTACCTCTAACGAGCGATATACATCTACAGCTAACAAGCCGTATAACCTCTGAGCTAATGCTGACAACTTCACAAGGGAGACGTGCAAGCCAGAGATTGCACTGGAAAAGTTGATAGTGATCAGGGTTACAAATCACTGATTTCCTGAGTATTTGTCAAGCGCCCGCTCAACGCTCCAGGCTGTGTCCAAAGCGCTAAAATTACAAGTGACAAAATAAAATTACAATACATAGACATCTTTGCCCCCATCTGTTTTCACTGTTTATTGTCCTTTCTGAACAACTTCCTGAGCTGAGCGCTATCTCTCCAACCTGGTTCTCCACGCACAACCCAGCCCTTTTGCAGAACAGCTCTGGACCGCGGATGCAAGAAGCTTGCCTCGCTGGCTGCTTGTTTTGTGTGGGGCATTTGCCGCATTTTAGGTGCAGTTACTCTGGCACAGAATGGAGAGCAGCTGGGATCTGGGTGGCACAAGACTCTGCATGAAGTTTTAAGGTTGCCTGCCTCCAAACACTTTGCTTTTTTGCGCCGAACTCAAGAGAAGTGGGGGAGGCAGCTGGGGAGCGAGAAAACGTTGGGGCAGCGTGAAATTGCATGGGAAGCGTGAAAGGACAGGGACAACACGCCTAAAGAATGGCAGTTAGCAGACAATTACCTTCCATATGCTATTTTATCCCATCACCAGCTGCATCCATCATTAACACGTTCCAACTGCTTTTCCTCTTTAGGCTGAAGTTACGCTGTGCAGCGCGTGGTCAGCGAGGTGCGCACGTACCCGCCTGTCCTCCTGCTGCGCTCGGCATGGGAGAGGAGAAATCACATCACCTATGATGTAAAATTACCTTTGCAAGCTCCCTTAGCTTTCCGGGCTACTTCCTACATTTCTCTCTACAGAGGTGAGAGAAAGCTGCTCCTCGGGAGCCAGCATCCCTTGGGATGGCTCCTCCCCAGTGACAACACCCAACGAGGTGCCGGCAGATGGACCAGGTGAATGCACACACCTACATAAAAGGCACAAACCGAAACACCTTGTTCGGTCAGCAATATGATGCAAAATGTGACTAGTGTCTTCTTCCTCTCAGGACAAATAAACGCATTCAGGAACCTGTGACTAAGCTACACGGGCTGTTAGCCAACGCGCTGCATCTACACATGACAAATTATGCATTCACCCATTGTTTGAAAGTTTGGAATTCACTGTTGGTGGTAAACTTTTTACTAGAACACACAGATGGTCCTGCCTGATCTTGTTAATGAAAAACTCTCACACAGCTACAAAAACAGACGTGATCATCTGTTTTTCAACATTCTGAAAAAAATCTACAGAGGTGTAAGGTGCTATACAAATGAGAATAATTAGCTTGTGCCATCTGTGGACATTAAAAAAAAAAAAGAGTATCTGTATTCCTGTGTTTTATAATGATAAGCATTACATCTCCAGCAACGTACACACTTAATAACTTTTCAATTTATTGTGACCTTCTGCTCCAATTTGCTTAAGAACTATAATACTAGCTGTACCTCACACCTTTTTCACCTTATAATTAGCAAGTAATAAAAAGTGTTATTAAAAAGTAAGAAGTCTGAAGCTCTCTGACAATCCACTGATTAATTCTGAAGATTTTAAAGCACGCCGGAACATACTTGGCTGAAACATCAATTTTATCCAGTTCTCAGCACCGCTAACGAGCGTCTGTGCGTGATCAAGTCCCACAGTTCACCTACACGTAACGGCAGCAGGAACTGCACCCGGCAACGTTATATGGTTTGATGACAGGAAAACACTTCCCAGGTCTTTCCAATCCAAATGTCCTCGCCCAGCCAGCGCTGCCTGCCTGGGGTGTTGAGGCAGGAAGAGCACAACACCGCAGCAGGCTGGGAACGGATGCCCTCAGCATCCGATGAGATACAGTTAATATCGGTGAGGGTCTTAGAGGAAAAACAGTAAAAATGATGAGCACCCAGGACAGTATTTCACCTGATCCTGCGTAATATCACCTGAAGGCATTTCAACACACCGGGAGCGCAGAACCTCCAAAAAATGGGGAGTGACCAGGGGCCGTACCGGCTTGGCTCTCACCAGCATTTCTCTAGCACGGGAGGAGAGAAGATCGCTGCAAAAGGAGACAGGTCATTTGCACGAAAGAAATGATGAGCGTTTTATATAGCACAGTACAAGCTCACGCTGGCTGCCCTCAGGCTGGAGACCCGGACAAGAAAGAGGAAAGCCAGTGAGGAGGGCAGAGAGCGGAGCCTGCGTTACACAGACTTTTTCTGAATCCCAGCACCGGGAACACTTGGAGAAGCTGCTCCCCCAGTCCGCTCCCCCAGCAGTCACTGGTGTGAAACACATCCAAGTGCCATTCAGGTTCTCTCTCTGAAGCATGTACTGAAACACTGTCATATTAATGGTTTTCATTTCAGATTAAGTGAAAACAAAAAATGTGCAGTGGGCAAATGCCAATCCCACGCAGAGCTGAGAGCTGTGAAGGGGAATGGGCAGCAGACGCCCACACAGGTCCCCACCCCGACGCAATTTTGTGATCTCGCTCATCTAAAAACCATCCCGTCCTTTACGGTCTTTTAGATTTGTACTTTCTGATTTGAGACACTGTTATATTGACTCACTGTATTTAGAAAACATTAACAGATTTACCTATTACAGACAGTGAAGATTAGAAGTGTGAACAGGCCAGGCCCGATACACAACAGCAACTCTCCCTCGTCCATTTTCTAACTTCCTTAGGGACACAGGTTAGGTTCGTCAGTCTTCACTCTCAGTCCAAGGGCTTGGTATTGTTTCAGCTTATAAACTTTGTTTCCTTCAACTGACCCAATTTCGTTTCTATTCCTAAATTTCGTCCTATTTTCCCTCCTCTGAAGGCTGTTATTTATGAGATGCAGATGCATACCCCTGTTTGTTGAAGGTTTCAGAGTACCTATCCTTATTATTTCTGCTGTGCTCATTTAAGCTGCAGCACCTCTTAATTAATCTATTTATTTTTTTTTAGTCCAGACTCCCACTGGATAGAAAGTAGCATAACTTCTCTCTGAGACAACTTTGAAAAGCCTGCACGCGCTGCTTTCTCCTAAGTGCACTCTGAAGTCAAATCAATTCACGACATCATGTTCATAAAATGGGAAATGATAAGAAAAGAATGAGTTCTGTTATACAAATTACCAGCAATTCAGCGTGGTGCTTTAATGTCATTCCTGTTCTTCAAGGATGTCAATGAATGCACCAGGCAAGTAAAATGCCCATATGAAATTAAGATACTAAAAGTAAATGTTTGCTCCTGTGTTGTAAAGAACCTCATAAACGTCAGAGGTTTTTATTTCATGCACACCACAGCTTGTAGATGCACCAGGAAACATTTGGTTCTAATGGGAAACTGATGTTCATTTCAGCACCGTGCTGCCCATTAGTACCTGTCGGAGCGATGTTCTCCTGCAAGCCTGAGCAGCCAGACACACCAGCCCACCAGGAGAGCACAGAAACATCGTTTAGTTTCTGCGCTGTTTTAAGTGCCAAAGAGATGAGCAATTCATGTACTACTCAGAAACACCACGTGTAAAGTCTGGTGTCCCTTAACACATGCAAGCATAGGAAATTCTTGTTTTAATGAACTAGCAGCTCCAATGTTCATCAGAAGTTTTGCATCTCTGCCCTTTTCCACTCTTTCTGTGTTTGACATGTCACCTCTGGAGCACGCTTGTGCAGATTAAAAGGTGACAGGTTTGCACTGGCTGGGCAGGATGCACGGGGGATCTAAGGAAACAGGCCCTGAGTGCTCCTGCACTTTACTATGTTCTGTTATTTCTTTTCTGCCCATGTTACGGGACACAAGAGCGGCTGATGTTGTCACTCCACCCATCGGACCAAACCCTACTCAGTGTATTACCACGTATAGCCCCTAAGTCCTCCACCTTCTTTCCTTCGCTTCCACACACTTCATTTCATTCCCATTTACTTAGCAAGGATGAAACTTGGAAAGCATAAACAGGCAGAAGACAAGGAGAGCCTGAGGAAACACGTGCCTGGGGTAAAGTGGGTGACTGCAAGCAGACAAGAAAACGGTGCCAAGGCTGGTGATTCAGCTCATAACTCCTCTGCCGTTCCACTCAGTCATAACACTTTGGGGTACATGAGTACATAACACTTTGGGGTGTGTTAATTGCATTAAGATGAGCTTGGTTGAATACTATAACCCTGCATTATGATTGAAGCTGGATACTGCTGTCGTAACAAGGGATCCACGGGTATAAGGTTTCTCAGTATCTCCTGGTACCATGCTGCAAACGCCTGGTGCAAACACACAAGCCCGGGTTGCCAAGAGAGACCAGCCTCTCAGCAGTTTCTGCTGAAACACAGGTAATAAATAAGAAAGGGCATCGTCTTAGAGATGCTCCACTCCCATTACAACACGTGCAGACAGATGGTCAGTCCCCAGTGACTCGAACCTTGCGGTAAGCCTGGTAACTTCATTAGGTGATTCAAAGAAGGCTCCATCCTTAAAAATCTGGTTTCACCTCTTAGAAAGGAACATCTGAGCATGACCGCAGCCTCCTTTGGAAGAGGCCAATGAGCCCTTCTCACAGTGCTGAGGAGGAAGCGTTCAGGCAGGAGTTTGCCACACCCAGAGGAAGACTCCCCTTTTGAAGAGGAAAATACCCACTCAAAAAGACGTGTGTTTTTCAATCTTGGGAATGCTAACAAGATTTTTGTGTTTGATTTTTGGCTTTAAATGAGTCAAACCAAAATTAAAGGATTTCCATGTGTGATACTGAACACACACACACACACACACACACACCCCCTTTTGCATAAGGGATTTGTGTTTTGTAAATTATACCCTTTAGCCATATCACTAGTCATTAACCTAATTTAAATTTCAATAAGGAGATTCTCCGCTTTTATCATTAAAATTAACTAGCTCCTCACTGTGAAGATACAGTCAGGAGGGTGAGGTGAGAGGATATCACCAAGTAACTCTGATTAAATCCACTTTTTATTCAGCAGCTCCTTGTACTCTCCCGCAGTGATACAAAAGCAACTCCCAAGTGACTTCCCCTCACTATCGGATAACGTGTCAAAGTATCCCTTTCGTGGTGTCTCAAAGGCCACTCTGCCTGCTGTTTCTGCTAACTGCTGTCTGTCATGTACTGCTAAGATTTATAAAGACACTGCTGGGATCACCTCACAAGTGTCTTTCTACAATGTGTTCAAATGCAGAAGGTCATTCCAGGAATTACCCGTGCAAAGGTAATCCTCAGGAACAAATCTGTTCACTCACCGTGCCAGCCTGGCGAATATCTGCCGTTGTGAAGTTACGTGGTTGTCAGAAGTTTGCAATCAGAGCTTGCAACGACCCCCCGAACCCCTCACTTCTCCCGCGGGGCGCTGGGCGATGCAGCTGAAGTCAGGCACAGGAGATGGGCAAAGCTGTACCCACCAGGAGCCAACGGGGCAGGTTTTGTGCAAAAAAAAACAGTGAAGAGATGCTGCTGGATCCAGAAACAACCTGGAACAGGAATATCCGCATGTGTGGGGAGGCAGGGTTTGCACAGAAGAGGTGACCTCAGGGCTCAGCGGTACCTGCTGAAGCAAAGAGCGCTCCCAGCAGCGCCCGGGCCCAGAGGGGAGGGCTGGGATGTGGGAAGAACTAAAGTGCCTCATTTCATGGGTCCTGATGATGTAGTAGATCAACAGGATTGTGTATTTCACAGAGAACAGGTAAGAAAGGACGTTGAAAAGGAATGATATTTTAATTGGATTTCTTTGTTCTCTTGTTATCTTGAGCACCTCAACAACGCCTGAAATCTTCTGGGACTTAAGAAAGCTCTACGACTTTGATTCTATTTTCATTTGAAACTTATATGAGAAATATGACTGGTATTTAAGAAAAAACATATGTACAAGAGTATGCAAAGGACACACTACGCTAACCGGCACAGGGTAAACCTGCTCAACACAACCGGCAGCAGATGTAACCCAAGAATTCTAAATTCCAATCAAATGAATCTGAAGATTAATTGCAAAATCCATCAAAGCACTTTGGGGAAAAAAATGGTAAACTGTACATAAACATTCAGGGACTTTTGCAAATTCCCATACCCTATAATTAGATTTACTGAATGCTATCAAATCCGAGGCTCCAGTGCAAACACAGACAGTTTTTGTTGTTTTAAGATGCGTACACAGATACATGAAATGTGTCTAATTACCAACAGTTGTTTTTCCCTGTTTAATTTCAACAGCGCAAATCCACTCAGTGCAAGAGTTTCATGTACACTGGAATAATTAGCTGCAAAATCTGAATGTCTACAAAGTTAAAAAGTGAGATACGAAAATGGAAAACAGTCGCAAGCATTTGATGAAGCTGTTTTGCCCGCACACTCAGGGTGTGGTGTCTACATCCCTTACACATTTCATATCCAGTTTCATTAAATGCTCATCTTTACTTTTCTCGTTACAGAGAAATATAAACAAAAACCCTTAATCCTGCAATTTCATCCAGGTGAAGAGAACATCTTGCATGAAGCCCTTATAAGTTCAGTTCTACACTCCGTGCCTGCAACAGCTCTCTGAAGGCTGCAGAACCAAAATAGGTCGCTTCTAGTCACAGGATCTTTGGGAAGCGTCACCAATTTCCCCCAAATCCCCAACCCTCTTCTTTGAGGAGAAGTTCTAAAAATTTGGGAAGGCAAAAATTCACTTTCTCGTAAGCACCTGCATCACACACACAGGCTGCCTAAATGACAAGGTGACAAGAGGGATGTCACAGAGCAGATCATACCCTGTGCTCCACTGTGGCTGTGCTTTCCGACCAGAATCGAACTCATCAGTGTTTTTCCCCCGCAAAACAGATGCTGAATCTACATCCAGAGCTAAAACGATGCAAGGCTGGCTGTCTCTCATAGGCCATCCACATCTGCATGCCTGCGCTGGAATAAATACACTAGTATTTTTAGTAAATTCACAACCGCGTACCATTTTAGTACTAAAGTCACAGGGTGTTTAAATAAACACACAAACACCAGACAAAATTGTAGATGACATTCTTCAGCCTTAACTGTTCTATGCAAAATATTTCCCAAACTTGAAGAAAGAATACACTAATTTGTTTGCTTGCTGAAGTAATTTTAGAATTAACCAAACAGTTTTTATTATTACTGGTGCTTCCATGTTTAATTTTAGAAGTGTAAATCATATAATTAAAGCTTTGACATAAGAAGTGATTACGTACAAATGAGGAAACAAACACACGGATCTTTCTGAGACTCAAAACTCAAGAGAGGTGCCTTAAAAAATTTTACACTCGACGTTACCCAGTTGTCTGGGATTCATAAGACAATGGAGGGATTCCAATAATTGAATGATGTCGAGGACAAGATTTTTTTCCCCCACTCCCCTCCTCTTGAGCAGTAAGTAACAAGGATGGTATTTTTCCTAAAATCCTAATTCTGGCAGCAGGACTTCCCTGGCACAAGCACTGGAGAAGGCTCTACGGGAGACCTCAGGTGCCTGTTTGGGAACTGGGAACCACTGCGGGCAGGGCTAGGGCACTGGAACCAAGCAGGGCTGGCTTTGGGCAGCTGGAGAAATTCACGGTAGCGCCACAGAGGGGTCCCGCAGGCTGAGAGGCTCTCCAGCCCCGAGAGCAACCCAACTACAAATTCCTTTTAGCCATGTATAGCCGTAAGAAACTCCAGTATGAGATCTCTGTCTTCCAAAGGAACATGACTAAATCTCTTCTCTATTCCCAAACAGGTTTAACTGCCAAAGTACTTCTTTCTCTTGCTTGTCTTTTCCCTTTATTGCAAAGAACCAGCATTGCTGAGTTGAAGTAAACTGACAGCTACACAAGATATTTTTTACAAAACACTTATAATTTCATATTGCATTAATAGATTTAACATAATCTCTTAGACTTTGTTGGAAATTAGACCCTTAGGGAATTAGAAGCCTAACTCACCTTGTATTTTGAGACTAATTGGCTTAGCATCATTTGAAAATTCTAGCTTTAATTATTTGTTACACTAGTTCTTAAAGTTAGAGCTGAGTAAGAAAAGTAAAGAAAAAGCTGTTTATCCCACTTTCTAGGCAGGGTAATAACTTTGCAAGCTTCTCTTCCTGAGAAGCTCTTTCAGTTTCTCTGGTTTCCAGGTTCCGGGAAGTCAAATGTGTTTCAAGCATCCTGAAATTCAAAAGCCAAAGAGCAGAAGCAGTGAAGTTAACCTGTACCCCATGATTCCAGTTTGAACAACTGAAAAACTGGGGTATCCACTAACCTTTGTAATAGGGAGATGATTTTTTAAGCAATCTGCTTAATAAGCAAAACTAGTTCTGTAATCGGACTAGAACAACAAGCCAGTCCCACCGCTCTACTTCTCTAGAAGCAGAATATTGCTCACAGCCTACCTAAATCCATGAGAGAGGATGCTTCTATACTTTGTTAAGTAACTTAACCCCATGGTTCATCTATTATTCCATTTTCCTAGAGTCTGGGTGTCCTTCTAAGAAATCTTCCCTTCTGAGCTGTGCTTTGCATGGAACCGGAGCTACCTGTCAGCAGAAAGGCCATGGCTCAACAGCTCACGAGGAAACCCAGCAGCACAATGCAACCAGCTGGCATGCAGGCACAAATTAATGGTCTGCAATCTCTGAATTACATACATTAACACCCGCAGTACCGCGAACACTATGGCCAACACTAATCACTTCCCGGGTTTCTCTCAGAACTCCTTCCTAACCTCCTTCACGGTCTTTTTTGTTGTTCGTGTCGGCCCTTTGACACTGAAAAAGATTCATCTTTTAGAAAGAATGAAAACAGTATTTGCCACTAACCTCTTGCTGCAGTACGCTGGCAAATGCACAAACTGCAGAAATCAATGAGCTGCATGATTCTCTTTGCTTATGGTGCTTTTACATCTTGCACAGCTTCCGTCACGGCTCAGCATCCAGCCTGCCTAAAGGTCACAATGCTGAGATGCTTGGAGGAACAGAGAGGAAGAAAGGGCAGTCTGTAATCATGGCATGTCTCTCAGAGAAATACAGTCCCCTCCAGTGCCAGTGGGGATGGAGAAGAAAGTTTTCCAGCCAGGTCTCTCTTCTACTGTGGCTAAAATACTTTCATTAAATCTGCACTGGATTTATACTCGCATCTAGATCTAAAGGGGAACATCCCCTGACTAGGAGAACGAAGGTAATGGGGTGCTATTCCACAGACTTCAGAAGAAGTTTAACAGGTTCCCATCTACCCTATCGCCCACAAACTTTGCTATACACGAGTGATTTGAGTTTCACTCACCACCACACACTTTCTGCCAAGCACAGAAGACTGGCATTTATTTATGACTATCAGGACACCAGAGTCGGGCCTTAATTCAGCATAACCAATATTGTTCTTCTGCTCCTTCTCCTGACAGCAATTTCAAAGAGAGTTGAAATTAAACTGGATCCCAGAGTGGGAAGGAATGTATAGGCACGTCCTAAAAAGCTTTGTAAGAAACATTATGGGGTTGCCTCCATTTTTTTTTCACAAACAAGTATTGGCAAAGCTGTATGTTAAACCATTTCTAAACAGTCCAGATGTAGGGTGGAACACAGGATGGTTTGTATCGTAGATGAGAACTTGACATAGGATGTTACTTGACTTACGCTTTCCTCCTCCTAATACTTCATTTGTTAAACTAAACATCAGGCCAGGGAGCAGGTTGCAAAAAAGTGATACTGGGACTAAATATTTCCTACTTCATCTACTCAGTGAGAGCCAGCCTGGATCAGCGGGGACTGAAAGCTGGTGCTGGGCGAGTCCCCTTTGCTGGTGGCTGCCAGCGTGGAATTCCAGCTGGCTCCGACGGGCGAGCTTCCAAGCTCGGCTGGAACTAACTGGCAACTTTGCAGGCAGTTTCATTTGCTCATAAAGTGCTAAGCAGAGAAATTATATGAATCAACTATACATAAACGAAGCGGTTTGTAACTAAAAAGGAGAAATAAAAAGGAGAATACACTCAAAGGTGTCTGCTCCTTTGGGTTATTACAACAAATAGCCAGGGCACACACCCATGAATGCAGCTGGAGTCTAATTTCAGTCTTGTCTTAAATAGTAGCACCATCGTGGATTTTACTGGCGTTGCTCCCAATTTACATTCCACTAAACTGTACCATCTCCATTCCCTGCCTTCCCTCAGGGAGCAGAGTTCCCACAGGTTCAGGGCTCCAGAAATCCCTACTGAGGCCACATTTCTTGCTCAGTCCTGTCTCTACACCTGGGAAAATGGATGCTTGCCTACAGCACAGGCTATGATTCCTACGTATCACAGCCCCAGGGCAGAGCTACTTTTACAGAGGGAGGAAAGAACATATTGTCCCTCAAGCTGGCAATTTAAAGCCATCTCTCTGTTGATAGATGGTCTATCTTTTTGTACAAGCAGCGCTACAAGCCAAGGTGAAACGCATTTGTAGAATGCTTTAGAATTATCTGTGTTAGAAAGCGCTCCTCGATATAAATAATTGCTATTATTATTAGCCTCTAAAGTAGGTTTCAACCTGCAGAGATGCTACCTTAATAAATCCAAAGACGATCTTCAAATGTAAACAGTTTTTGGAATATTCAGCATTCAAACTATTCCTCGGATTTCTGGGAAGGTACGAGTCCAGGAGAAAAGCAGAATAAATCTTAAAGTTGTAATGAAAGTGAATTAACTCCATGCCGCTTCCCAGTCTTACTGCTATCTGTGGCACAGCTATTAACACGGCGGGGACGGATTTGTTTCCATTACAATATATACCACTGCATGAGGATGTCAGACTTCGAATGCTCTGCACATTTTCCGAGCCCCAGCAGCGGGGTGCCCTGCACCGAGCTGATCAGTATTCTCCTACTTGTCTGGCTGGCCCCTGAGCTTCTGTTTGCAGCCTGAGTAACCTTTAGGGAAGCACTGAACGGTCAGCTGGTTAACATATAAAATACCGAGAAGGTCAAAGTGTGTCCTAGATGACCACATTTCCCATTAAATTCAAGCACATCCCTGTTGTCATGTATTTTAATGAGAAATGCAATAGCACAGAACAGTATTTTTTGTGACAAAGGTATTCACATAACCACTTTCCAATATTCTGTGAAATGTGAAATCTTCTAGCCATACTTTCAGAATACAACATTTTAAATAGCAATCCCACTGCCAGAGGCACCCGATTTCCACACTCCCCAAAACGAGGCCTTTTACATTTGCATTTCCTGGTGGGAATATTCCCACTGGGTGCTTCTTTCTATCACCAACTTGCAGGTGAAACGGGAATGTTGTTACATATTTAACTTTTCCTGGGTAACGTTTTAGGGAGTTAAAATAAATACTTGAAAATGTGTGTCAGAGAATTTTCCTTAAATTGTACGTGAGAAACAAGCAATGTCTTTGGTACCATTCTCACAGCCTGTACCACTGGGTTCTCTGGGGGCCAGCACAAAGGTCCTGTCCTGCTGAACACAAAATTAAGAAAAGAGAGTGCAGATGGGCAAGGAGAGACAGATAAGAGAGGAGGCCTAAAAAAAAGGCAGCATATTTGATCAGTATGATTATTTTTTTCTTAATTCTTATAAAAGGACAATACAAAAGTGCGGGTTTCCATTCTAAAATTCCACATTTTCATGCTCTGTATTATCATCACATATTTATGTCCTGGTTTCCTTGTCTTCCTGGTTACTTTGCCTGTGAAATCATAATAGCTCAGATCTCCTGAGAGAATAAATTTCACTGATCCTAATATATACAGTTATAAATACAGTTTTTAGTAATATTGGCATCAGAGAACATCTGTTTACTTTGAGTTAAGATTAATATTTTATCTTCTGTCTGGCTAAAACACCCACCTATACGAAGCGTTTTGCCTCAGTTGTAAAGAAAAACTCTTCAAGAAGCGTAATATGATTCTATGATTCTATGAATATTAAGCACATTCCAAATTTTTGACGGGGTTGTATCAGGGTAATACAAGTAAGACAGGCTGGTTTGCTTCCTAGCCAATCTCATCTTAGCACCCTGAAGCAAGAGGAGTATACAACACGCGTACGAGTAGCTACACAGCGGTGTGCTTACACAGACAGAGCAGCATGGTACCACAGCCCCTTCCAGTGATGTAAACACAAGCAACTTTCCTCCAACTCTTTATTTTAACAATAACTATGGCACAAGGCAGGCAGGGAACTCCTATGGCCTCACCGACTCTTAAGGTTTAAGGGGAATTTTATCAATTCCTCCAAGCAGGTACCCGTCATTAATATGGGCAATCTGGATTCAAAGCCTTAAACTCCTGCTCTGAGAAAACACGTCTGTTTTGATCTTTCTATGCAGCCGACCAGTAAAAATGTTGCACATATTTTCTGCACCTATCCAAAGAAATTTATCTTTCACACCCTACTTCATGCCATATGTTGGAAGCTGAAAGAATGAAGGATTTAGCTGTCAGTCTCTGAAGGCACTACAGGCCCTCTTCCAACTGCACGCAGCGTCAGATCTCAAAGTATGACATTTCACTTTAGCTTCTGTCAGCACTATCTGCAGCGTATCACTGGTGCACTGTTGAAAATATTCTTGATAGGCAGCTCATATGCGCTGGATAAAGCGCTCATTAATCTTGCCTTTAAAGTACTGAGGAGTTGGGCGGTAAAATTCTTAAGCGAACGCGCTCGGCTCCAGCGCGGAATGGATGTTCCTCCCGTATTTCTCAGCCAACAAAGGGAGCCTTCAAAAAGCTGCCTGTGAAGTGATTTCAGCTCTGTTTACTCGCTTTAGGTACGTTGCTTTTCCTTACAGAAAGTCTTTGTCTTCCCAGCTGGTTTTGCACTGGCGGCGGGGCACGGCCACTGCAGTGACACCAGTGATGCTGCAGAGCCCAAGCCCTGGGCGGTCGGGTACCAGCCGGGGAGGGGGGTTCCCATTCCTGCATCCCTCTGCATCACGCCCCCGGCCGGGCCCGGGCCTCAGGGTCCAACCCTGGCTCACAACAAACAGAATTTACTCCTCTCATAGGCACAACGGAGATAAATTTCAAACGAGCGCTTTCGAATCCCCTCAAGAAATAAATGCATGGGGTGATTTTTACAACTCTCTTCTCCTCCTGCTCCAGTATTTGGTATTTAGCAGGAATAGCTCAGTCTGCAAGAACCTGGCTCTCTGACCAATATTTTTAAAATGTTTCCACAAAACAAGGACACTTCATGAAACATTTAATGAAAGTATGGATTTTTGCTTGTTTTTAATCCCTTCTCTATTAATAAAAGATTGGGTTTTTTTAAGATTCACTATTTACTTTTCTCCCTCTGCAGCCTAACACAGAAGTAGACAGTAGGTTAGAAAGCAGGCAGAAGCAGACAGTAGGTTAGGTATTTGCCAACAGCGACAAGAAAACAATAAAATGAAACAGAATAATATTTTTTTATCCTCCCCTCCTTCCCCTGCACCTAAAACTCCCTGGGCAAAAAATGTATGATATGAAATTCATTTTGACAAGGGACTATCAATCACTTCTGGTGATGATCCTCCAATTTGTTTTTACTATTAAACCATTTCATGCTTATATCAGCATTCATATAAGAAAATCTGGCTTCATAGCCACTAAATATTTCACCAATAGCTCAAAGGCTGCATTTCATAATGAAGTCAAACCCATGTTTTGGGTAGAGTTTTCCAGCACAATTCTATTAGGAATAAAAAGCCAAAGAAGACAACAAAATCTCAAAGAAGACCAACCACTCTCTTTCAAGACAGATTTATACTGCAAGACAGATTTATACCGTAAGAGATATCCACAATAAAAAATGAGAATACCATTTATTTTAGCTTTATTAATCCTTATAGTCTGCCGATATTCTGTATATGCTGGTTAAAAAATGACATGCCCACCTACCAAGTGCCACACGAGACAATGACATTAACCTGCCATCACCAGCTATGGTAGAGCCTGCTAAAGCCTCAAAACCTCTTAATTTCAAACCAAGCTGGTAAGAAAGTGGCTGCACCAACTCCATGTCTACCTGAGGTCCCGCAGGAGAGATGCAGAAAGATGTTCTTTGATTCACTCACATGAAAGTGTGAACGAACCACAGAATTTACCCAGAAATGCTCCTCAGACTCCATTCATGCTTGTGAAACAGAAGCACGGGCTCAGCACCCTGCTCTTACTAATGCCCATGCCTTATTTTCCCATGGTAAAGCAAGTTTTGGTCTACAGTCTGTCTGTCCACATTTATTAAAAGGTAAAAATATCTACACCATGATTTCATACGCACGTAAAATCCTAAGAATGCTTTACTGGGGGACCTCTCTCAGTAACAACATTCAGCCACAAATTCTTAACAGCTCAGTGTTAACTACCCTCTGCCAATATCTTAACTTACATAGCCTTCACAACCCATCTGCTTTGGAAAAATCTGGCAGAGGAGAAGTACTGGCAGCACCTACGAGCTCTGCCCTTCAGCACGCAGAGGATAAGGGGAATAAACCGCGGACAGCAGGTTCTCCAACACAAATGTCCTGTCTCCCCATGCAAGCTGACTTACAGCTCAAGCCTTGTAGCTGTGCTGTTGGCTGTACCAGGCAAAAAATGATCTCCAAGTATTTGCTGAAAACCATCCCACCTTCATTTTCATCTTCCCTCGAAAAATTCCAGGTTCCAAGACCACATGGCAAGAATAACCGGTGGGCAAAATGGTGGCAAAAGGGCATCAGTAAAACAGAACACACTGAGAATCCCACTGCAGACACCTCGAATCTACTGCTCACCACTAGCTGGAGGTCTGAAGATGACCACCTGCTCAGGGAAACTCCTCAGGATGGACCTTTGCCATACTGGGATCATGGGGAAGGAAGTAGGGTGCTTGAGGAATACCAACCAGACAGAAGCACGCCAATTAGAAAGAAAACTTTAAGAGAAAGTCCATGTCTGATTACCACCCAAATGACAACACATTTTCTGTCATGCACCAGGATACAAGAGGCTCAGACCAACCCATGTGGTGCGAAACAAAGAAGGAGACCTCACAATACACTCGCCTCCTGACTTACTGAGTCCCTAGAACGTCTGGAATTGGAGTTTTGAACAAATAAGGTTTGAATTAGCCCCACAGGCAGTAGTAAGAAACTCGCACAAAATGTATTTTAAGTAAAACCTGTTAAAGCTTTAGATCTCTGTATTAAGTCTTCAAACACTCCATCTCATAAAGGTCAAGCATCCAAAGCAGAATTTGACTGATGTACAAATTTAATGACAGCTGCTCACACACACTCGGTGCGCGCGTGCCGGAACAACTGTTCCGTGCATCGAACCACCATTTGTAGAAAGAGGTTCCCTGAAAGAATCACAGCCTATAGATGCACAGCTGTGCAGGGATTTCTACTTGCAAATTTGCACACGTACCTTTTCGAAAAGCGGAGCTTAAATAAATGTGCTCAGCAGATCATGCCTTGCCCACGGCATCTGGTTTTTGGTTCTACCCAAACAGAAGGCTAAAGAGACGAGGGGGGCGAGTAACAAACCAGATCTCACCCTGAAAGGACAAACCAGCAGGACATCATTGAGGAGACCTTTAGAACAGCACCTATATGGTACGTGCATACCTGGTGGGTCTAACTTGCCTGAGACAATTTAATTGTACCACACAAAATAAACAGCTCTCTCTGCCATGTCAAAGCGTGTAGCTTCACTTATCAGCACCTAAGCCATTTTCGGTGAAGCAGAACTGAAGTATTTATGTGAAAGCTGCTTATGTGGCCAGCCACTTGAGAGTTCTCACTTTAAAGTACCATGAAATAGGCACACTATTACGGGAATTAGGGACATTTCTCAACAGAGGGCCAGCTGGCAATCACAGGCAGACCTGGCTTCATTTTGAATGTGATTTTACACATCTCGCCCTGACCCACCGCACATCTGGATAAACGCAGAGGCTGTGGAAGCTTTACCTCCAGAGGGAAACTCCTCTGTAAAGCCTGTAAGAGTCTCCTGGCAACGCCTACAGAAGGCAGAGCCCTGCAGGCAGGGACGCCGGAGTGGCCTCGGGATGGTGGGGGATGTTTCATGAAAATGTGCTTGATACTATCTTGTGGTTTTGATTTGCTACTACTTAGTACACAAATTTGGAAGTGTTAGAGTTTCCTCTGCCAAATTTAACTCGCAGAGAAGGCTCTCTTCTGACGTACTACAAATTTCAATCAAAAAGTTACAGCTTGCTGGAAGTGCCACGTACGGTTTCCTATTAACCTTCCAGCGGCTGCCATCACAATACGTTATACAGGAGATTCGGTTACATTTAGTTCCCTGAGAAAGTATTCATACTACCACAATAGGTAAAGCTGGCTTGAAAAATTCTTAAAGAACCTAAAGTATAAATGTCCCATGATAAAGCTGCCATGAAACATTTTGACTTCATTGAAACAAAACCTTACAGAAGGAATATTTAAATATTTCCAGTTGAAATTCTTCAGACATGCGATCGCATGAGAAATTTCCGCTTCTTTTTTGCGGGGTGAAATTCCCGCCCTAAACTGTACTACAGCTAGACCAGCTACTGCCTTTTTTTTTCAATATGACTAACCACAAATCTAGCACTGAATACAGTATGGACCCACTATTTAGAATGTTTGACATTATTTGTTATTTCTGCTGCATTTCATACAAATTTCCCTCCAGAAGGTGGTGGATATATTGATGGGGAAAGCTGCAGTTTTAACAGCAATACAGTATCCCAATAACGCTTTTGTTTCCAAGTATTTTTATCTCAAGACTACAATTTCAGGCAATTAAGCATTTCGCCATCCCTAGGAAACAAGTCATTATTGTCACTTGCATCTAACAGACTGAGGATCTGGCAAACACCAGTTGCTGACTAAATCAGAAAGTGGAAATGGGATGTCAGGAGTAGCTGCACAGGATCAGAACAGGGACCTGTCTCTCCCAGCACGCTGCCCCCTCCCAGGGCCAGCAGAAGACGAGGGGAAAGACAGTGGGAAAACTGGGCAGTTTATCCTGACCCCAAGAACTGCAGCTCAGCTCAGTTCCAAGCAGTTTCAAGCTGTCTTTTATTTATCCAGTATGGTATTTCAAAGCTGTGAATGCTTCTCAGCCACTTAAACGCCGTATTTCCCATTGAAGATCCTCACTAAATTCTTCGTGTCAGTGACATCTTGTGGCAATGAACTCTTTGCTACAGCAGATGGGAAGCGTCAGCGTGAGAGGGACCAGAAAGCTCAGGGACGGGCAGAAATCCTGCCTGCTGCTCCCTCGTGGATCCTCTTGGATCCCTGTGAAGCCAAACCCGGAGCTGTGGGAGCTCACAAGCTCTCTCAGGCTGGAACTCTTCACACAAAGGGCTATTCAAGTGAAAATACCTGGGGTTATACCCAAACCCCATATATGATTTTTTCAAATTTCTTGTCCTTTGTACCGCTTGAACACTTGGGCTTCTGAAGTCCGTATGAATTATCCCAAGCGCTCCCCAGCTCACTACGCAAATTTGGCATAAAATACATTTAAACAAATTGTTTGAGTTTGTAAGGACTCAATTTTGTTTTCTCCTTTCCCCATTCTTTCTTTTGTAGAATAAAAAGGGATTAGTGCATGTCCAGCTATCTCAACTGAGCCCTTTTAGGAAAAAATGTTGACAAAGGAGAATGTATACTTTTATAGCTCTGAAATCCATGCAGAAAATAAGTATTTCTAAGATAAATACCGCAACTTCATAACTTCAAAAAGTATTTGATGAAACAAAATCAATTTTCTTTAGCTGCATTTCATTTCCTTCTGTTCTAATACTTTCTTTTTTCGACTTTCTTCTGTGACTTCATGCTGTTGGTCTAGCGAGTATTAAAAAAAAAAAGCATTGAAAAGTCTAGGGCTCGATACACGGTCTGCTTAAGCAAGTGGGGAATCTTAACTCTGAGCAAATCTGAGGTCAAGCCCTTTGACAGCCTTAATCAGAAAGGTATTTTTGCATTATGGTTGTTTCTCAAACACTTGCAACGTTCAGCTGATTTAGACATCTCTGCACGTATCAGCACTTGCTGTCGGTGGGAATTCTGTACCCCAGCTCCCTTCCACACACGTTACTTGCATGGGATTTTCAAAGTTGGGGGAAAGAAGGATCCTGGAAAGAGAGAAGCAAGGGAAGCACGGCAAACTGGAACTAGGTAATTAGGTACATTCAGACTGATAAAAGGTGACAATAAATGACACACCTGAAGTATGTCGGCATTTTCACCTTACTGAATGCAGAGTCTTGTGCTGTAAAGGACAAAAGACAGACAAGGACCAGCCTTCTACGGCCTGAGGAAAAAAAATGCAGGAAAGGCAGAAATTTTAACAGGCTAACAGCAAAGTATCGGATAATTCCAAGCATCTCCTTGTTTCTTTCATTTGGAAAATTGTCTGAATCATCTGCTCAGTGTCTAACACAGATTTCAGGCACTGGGGATCCCATTACTATATGCTACAGCAAGATATTTAAAGATGTTCATTTCCCTCTGTAGTCTTGTCTCAAAGTAAACAGGGAATGTTCTGGAAAAAAACATGAAACAAAATCAAAATTTTTGTCAATTGCTATTTAAACAGTTGTTCAGGCTTCTGCCTACTCTCCCGATAATTGTTTCCCATTTAGACAAGTAATTAAAAAGCAATTGTGTTATTTTATACATGTTGTCATCAGTTCAGTCTTCCACTGTATGTCTGAAAAAAATGCAAAACAAAAGCACTTGAGCCTAGATTCAGGCAGTGTAAATTCCACGAGTTCCTGCACCTAATGCTTACACATAATGTAGACCCAGCAACCAGGAATCAGGACCCAAAAATTCTGAAGCCATGTGAATCTGGGCCTTTGTGCAAGCACCTTGTTAGAAAAACATGCCCTTATGTGGGAGGGCTTGAATCAGCAGAAGGGTTTCTGAGCTGGGGCATTGCTTCCATACATGCTTCCAGTCACCGTTCGTTCATCAACTGAATTTAAAGACAGGTTACTGATGATTTCTGTTATATGAAAGGATAGCAACTTTTAAAAATACATATATCTATCCATAAGCTGACCCAGAATTTCCCTGCAGAACAGTCCTTCAACTGTCTTGAAGAAGGCTACACTAAACAGCTGTAAAACATGGCTCTAGTTAGGAATCCTGTTGAAGAAAACCTTACGGATTGAGCTATTCCTATGAGGAGTAGATACCTGAACGAGATAAGAAATGGTTTCTGAGTACTGAGGGAAGTGTCTGAACTGTACTTATCAGCAAACATGAAGGAATGCAATCTATCCCCTGAAGCACTCCTAGTGCACAACAGGCTGAAGATGAGAAGTTGGTAACAAATCTGGAAGTCCCACGCCTTCGGAAAGGCAAAACTCTGCAGATGTTTGTCACTCAGAACTGGGTTTCTTTCCATACCAGATTGTATCTGCTTTGCATGTGTTCATTCCTAAATAATACGGCACCGATTACAAAAGCCACACACCTCCAGAGCCGGGTGAGAGCCCACTGTGCTTGGGTGACAGCCCTCCGTATCTGTACGAACAAAGAGGGGCTGCTGACATCTGTGACCGTTGGAACTGCGGCCTGTGACATCGCCACGGACTGAACATAAGCCAAGAAGTGAAGTTGCCTGCAAACAGCATGGACCAGAGCAACTCCAGGAATGTGCTAGAGGGAGGAAGCTGTGCAGGCGCCGGCTGCTGGGAGAGCATTACGAATGCGTGAACTCTTCGTACTTGTTTTGATGACCGGATACACAGCACATTTCGCATCTCGCAGACAACAGTCAAGATTCGACCATCTACACCAAAGACAAGGCACACACGTAACGGAGAGAAAAGCAGTGCTGACTCCTGAAGATCCTCAAATCCTGTGAAGTCACCTGTGAAGCCTCCCAGGCACAGCTGGGACTCCACAGTCAGTGCAAGGCTGCTGGACTGGCTCAGCCATCTCCAGAAGGCAAATCCCTGTATTTCCCTTTCAAGGCAAAACAATTTCAAACTCACTTTCTGAAGGTGAGGCACCTAAGCACAAGCGGCCTTATTTCCAACAGGAGCAAGCACTGAGACTCTCAAAAAGATGAATGGAAGCTGTGATTGCTCACCACTGGTGACAATCAGGTGGTTTGTCGTTAAGTGTCTACATCTGCAAAAGAAAAAAGCTGCCTCAAAGGCTTCATTTTTACTGCAAGTGCAAGCTGAGGTATTTGAGTGCAGCCAACAGTCTGAACGCCTCCCTTGCAAAGTCTTGCAACCTCCAGCAAAAAATACTAAAAGCATCACACTGGTTGTGCTCCTGTTTGCAATTTGCTGTTGTACCTTCCTAAATATTTTAAAAGTTTGACAGCAGTTGTAGGCATAGGTACCCAAGAAACGTGCGCCTTCCGCACTGCAGGCTCCCACAGGATCCCAGTGTCAAGCAACCCTGTGCTTACACTGAAGGGAATAGTGCTGACTGAAGCCCATTTGCTGTGAAAGATGGAGGAGAAACTAACAATTTCTTTACATAAATTCTTTTTAAGTTGGATCCATTAGGCTGGAGCTCACTTAGGCTGTATATTCTTGCTACGTCTGGGGTGGGGCTGTGACCTGTCAGATACGCTTAATAAATCTTTCCCCCATTTAGTGCATTTATTTTAAGAATCAGCTGCAAAGTAAAATACAGGGAAGGATCACTTCTCATCAGGAAAATAGAATCAGCACTCCTTGCTCTGAGTTCCTGTCCTTCATGCAGAGGAAAAAGTGCCCATAAATCTAGAACATTGGATCTGAAAAGCTGAAATAGGATTTATTTGGATGCCTTCCACACACTGCAGCTGTATTTCATAACCACTTACAGCGCCCACTAAATTTTGACATGGCTACTCTTGAAAACACACGCTTTTTATGGGGTGGGGAGGGAAATAATTGACTGTACACCTTCTACTTACTCAAGAAGTATCAGATCGACTACATTACAAGCAAGATCTGAAATCTGTTGCTACTGCTGCACCACAACACTTCTTCAAAATGTGTTTAAAGTTCTAAGCACGACGACAATTCAGAAATATTAAAAACCACAATCTACACCCCTTCTTTGCATTCTCGCCAGGATCTTGGTTACCATATTATCTCCCTGTTCACTGTCAAACGTTCTGCTTCTAAACAATTAAATGAAGAAGTATTATTCTGCGAATAGGGAATGTCCTGACATCTAAATCAAGTTAAAGAAGAGGGAAACAAAAATTTCTCTTTCAAAAAATCTTTTTTTTTTTTTTTAAAAATAAATAAATCATTTCATCACCTACAGCACAATACACCGGTTCAAAGCCTGACCTCAAGGAAAGCAAAAAAGAAGAAAGTGAATATTGAGAAGGGTGTCAGCTACTATAAGTAGGAGAGAAGGAATTAAATTAATGAAGAGAAATTAAGGGTGAATGTTAAGATAGGTGAGGGATTCGTCTCAGAGAGGCTTTTTTCTCTTAATGCAGCACAACACTTCAATACACGCTTTTTGCCCTATGGAAAGATTTACAATCTCAGGTGTGTACTAGGTGCTTGACTTCCTACAGCTTTCAAAAAGAATTAGATGCCTTAACTGTCCTCTACGCCTCTAGAAGTGTTTTCCTCAGACCTCAACTAATCCTTATTCATTTCACTTGGTCCATTTCCAGGCTGAAAATTAAGCACTCAAGTATTTTGCATGAGATTATGGGACGCTGTCGCAGAGGCGAGGCTGAAGACCCAGCATGTGGAACATTTCCAAGGCCCAGCATCCTGATAAATGCGCGCGAGCGGCCAACCCATCCTGCTCCGCGGGGCAGGCTGGGAAGAGCAATCCAAGACCTCTTCGCCGTTGCTGTTCCTTCTAACCAGAAACGCGGTTACGTAACGACAAACTACAGTTTCAAAACACGAGCTGCAGCTTCTGTGTAAACTGACGCTTTTTCTGAAAGGGAGACTTTTTACGCTTGAGGTACAATAGATACTTGTGTAACTACGAACCACCATTTTAATTTTTCTTTTTGCCTCATCAAGCACTTACTGAGCAGAAGGTACTACCTGTGATAAATGCTACCTGCCAAGACTTTACTTTGATCATGCTTCAAGAAGGAAGGATTTCCAAATCATTTGCTTGGAAATTTTTTAATTCTTAAGTGGGTTGTTTGTTTGCCTCAAAGGAAGCACTAACCTATTTTACGTCGTCAGAAATCTATTTTTAAACAAAGTTTTCCTTTGTACTTTAAACATTCCCTAAAAATACTTCTTAGGCTCATTTTGTAAAATTAAAATGAAGTAGACGTTTAAACTATCATTTGAATCCGCAGCTCTGTCATGGTGCTTACCCATTGCCTATGGAAGGATCAAATCTGACCAGTGCCTCTCTTCACCTGAATTAGAGTGTTGTCATTTGTCACGGCTCCGAAGCCCCTCCAACCGTGTCAAATCATAAACAGGACAGATTCCTTGTTTTGCCCAAAATTCTTGTAACAGTCGCAAGCAGAGCACAAGTATTACGGCCCTTTCACCAGCCCTTTCCATGGTTTATACTTAGTGTCAAAAATAAAAGTAGGAGGCTTGGTGTGGGAGGTGGTTTAAAAGGTCACCCCTGTAGCTTATAGAAAGGATTTGCTTTGCTTCACTAAGCCCCAGACACTGTGCTTCAATTTTACCAGTTAAATTTGACTTTGCAGGACTGGGCGGGAGGGCTGCGATTTATACCGCGTGGTCAGCAGAATCCACAGGGCAATGCATCACAGCCCAGCCGCCGCAGGAGCCTCGCCGGGCTTGGCTCTGCGCAAGACAACTTCGCAGGAGAGAAACCGAAGCAGCTCGGTTTTCTTGTAAAAGGAAACGTTTGGAAATACGCTGATATTCTGAGCTGTCAGGCTGTAAGTGCCTGGTAGCCGTTTTTAAGGAAGAAGATCAAAAAACTGTCAGGATGCTCTTACTATCTACGTATCTCCTGTTAACAGAGGGATCCTAGCACTAATATTGGCTATTTTAATCAACAGTGAAAGCAGTAGCAGGAGAATTATTGTCCTGGTAATGGAGACTTCGCTTTCTGTATTTGGAGGATGCTCTTTTCCACTCCCTCATGTCATGTCTGTGGAAACACAGGAGCCAGACCTCTTTGTTTATCACTTGCTGTTCTTAGGCTCAAGAATTTCACTAAAATGCTTCCCTGTTAAAAAAAGGAAAATCTTGGAGGAAGAGAAAAAATAAAGCTTTTTTCCCCCCATTTTATTTACAGACACTGCTAAGCCTCCTTAAGCTACTTTTGACTTGCTGTCTTATACCCTGACAAAGCAGATGTGAAGAAGGCAGATATATAACAGTACAGCACGCACAGCAGGGCTGCCAACTGTCAATAAATTTATGAACAGTTTGTAGATCTACAGGAGTTTTGTGAAAATTCTTATTCTTTCAGTAAAACTGGCAAGCTCTCCTGCATCTTGGCAAAAAAAAAAAAATTATAAAATTACGATTTGAGAACATACTGGTCTACTTCCACCTGGATAAACCCCCCACAAAACATATCCCTGATGTTGCTGGATCAGAGCATTTCTGCATGGAGCTCTCTTTCAAATCGCTCTGATGTTGGAATGGATAATGGAGCTGCTGATGTTCAACAGTAATCGGCAAATGAATTCTCCAGGATACTGAGTATTCTGCAGCAGAACATGCATGCCCTTTAGTTAACCACTAAAATAGAAATACTTTGTTTCAAAATAACTTAACTGACACTGGAGTTTTAAAAATAACCACCCAGAATTACTTGTGTGACTAATCACACGGGATATTTCCCTTTCTGCCCCAAAACTGGGTAGGTTCATATTCAAATGCTAATGTGCACAAACCGCTGGGAGCTTTATTCTCACTGATCAACTTGAATGTGCAAAATCTGTGCTTCCAAATGTAAAGGCTGTACTCAAACTGTTTTGCATAACTGGCTTAATATGCATGAAATTATAGGGGCATCCTACAAATTAGTCACCGCGTGCTTTGTACTTGCACCTGTTTCAGGATCGAGAACCTGCCATTTGCCTGTACGGGTCCAGCAGGCAAAACCACACACCTGGGTACCCAACATAGCCGCACCGCAGTGTGCGACCTGGTGCAGGTGTAATCACAGAGCTCAGCTCACTCTCCAAAGCCATTTAAACTCTCGGGCCCCAAGCTCCCTTGCTCTACAGCTAAGTCTTAAACTCCATTTTTTGTCTCTCTCCAATTTTATGGATTTGCCAAGGTCTGATTCAGAGAAGTGCAGCACTATTGGAGAGAAGCTTTGCCTACGAGGTTTTATTGTAACGGAGGTGAATTCATTCCAGCTGGCTTTCTGTGAAGGCAAACAGGATAGCCAAAGATTTTACACTCAAGATTAAGCAGAATTTTAAAGGCAGGAAGTATGTTGGTCTGCTACAGCATCTCTTGTGGTTCCACATCTTTTTAGCGTGGTTGAAAAAATTATGAAGAAGCTACGAAATGTTCATTCTTCTCATTAGCTTTCCTGGTCCTATAGCTGGAGGTAAAAGTTTTTTAGGGTTCATAAGACCTGTCAGGCTTTACAATCACTCTGAACTCTTACTTCACCCACTAACCACGTGCTATCCACGCTAGGGTTCTGCCAGCTACTTTTATCAGCACAAAGGGTTCAAGGCCAGGTTGGATGGGGCTTTGAGTAACCTGATCTGGTGAAAGATGTCTCTGCCCATGGCAGGGGGCTGGACTAGATGATCTTTAAAAGTCTGCTCTCATCCAAACCATTCTCTGATTTTATCAGGGACTTAAAGTAGAATTGAGGAATGGAGGCTGTGCCTCCGTCTTCCTCCTTTATTAGGTTTAGGTAACGTTAAACACGAGCATTTCATAACAGTCCCTTTGTATTATTTCCAAAAGTTATTTTAAATGTGTAAATTTGAATAGCACAAGTGAAGCCAGCTGTAATGTTTCTTAGCACCCCGAACGCCAGACACGGTGTGGATGCACACACAAACACCTGCCCTGAGCAGGGGAGGGAAGCAGAGAGCAAGAACACACACACACACACCCAGGCAATCATTCTGGTGGGAAGAAAAAAAAAGTTGCCTTATATCAAACTGAGATTAAGTGAATTTCTGCCACTGCTGAATGACTTGGGAACTCTATTCACTTTAATGTACTATGAGCTGTCATTCCCATCTTTATACAAAGACACTGAGTTTCTCAAGAGCAGCCTGAAAAAGTATTCAACATTTTCTGTACTTTCTGTATGTATTTTTTCCCATTAAAATGATACTGCTGCATGCTATCATGAATAACACAGACCTCTTGTCTCCTCCACTTTTCTGTTTATATATATTATTTATGGGGATAGCTGGCTTCAACTCTTGCATTTAGGCTCCCTTACACTTGCTATTATAAAATACTATTGCAACCTTTTTCGAGTTCTTACCACTGTCATTGTTTGCAGCCAGCCTTAGAAATTCAGAAAAAGCCCTGAAGGCTCTTCCTTGGTCCATGAAATTTGCTTCAGATTTGACGGGTAATGATTTGAAAATCTCCATTTTGTTCTCTCCCTTTGTCAGCAACGTTTGGGTAGACTCCAGCTAACACCTGGCCACAGAGGCGTGCCGCAGCCAAGGCAGCAGAGTTAAGTGCAGGGGCAGCAGCACCTTGAACTGACCGGCAAGAGCTGAGTTTTCAGCTTCACTCCTGCCCTGGGACACGGCTCGAGAATCCGCGTGCTGTGACACCAGTTTTCGCCCATCCAAAAGGAGTTCTTCAACACGGCCGCACGATGCCTTGGCACCGCCGCACTCGGTATTCAGCTGCGTCCCTTCGAACTCCTGATTTTCCAGTGCCATGTCCGTGCATTCCGTGCGACTTCACACAACGCTCATTAACAGGGATCCCGGGAGACCGGCACGAACCTTTCTGTGCAGAAGGAATGGGCAGAGCATTAACCGCAATTGAGCCGGGTGTGCTCGTGAGTTCCCAAACCCTGTTCGAGCACCAGGAGAGCAGACCCAGCTCTCGCTCTTGGCGGATCCATGATGGAGTCAAGAACAAGCCGCAGCCACGAGCACACGAGCCATTTACAGGCGGCAGCCCCGGGGGGAAGCAGCAGCAGCAGAAGCCGTTTTGCAGCTGGTGTGCACCTACGACACGAACACTTTCAGCTCCAGTAACTCTTTTATATTGCAGTAGGGACAACATGACAAATCTGATTATATTAAAGACCATTCTTTCACCCAGCTTTCCAAAACCTACAAGTTCACCATATGCTTTAATGGAAGAATAACCTGCCTCTTTGTAGGTAACTATTGCTTCAGTTTTAACGGATTCAACCCTTTCATGCGTGCGCTGCCACGTATACAGAGAAGTCAGCTCCTGTATATTCATGGGCAAACGGTCCTTTTGCCAAGACCCGGCACTGTCTGCCTGACAGACAGCAGTAAAGTAATATTTGCAAATGGGTCTTCTCCATTTAGGGGCATTTGTATCCAAATTTTAAAAGATACTCGTGTCTATTTACTAATTACATAACATTAACATCAGAAGCACATATATAAATATATATATAAAAGCAGAGACGAAGAGAGAGAGGAAAAAAGAAAGAAAAGAGAAAGATAGATAGATAGACAGACAGATAAATTGTCTAATGTATTTTGCCACCTCGCAATTTAACTGTATTCTACCGCACTGGATTTTTTTTTTTTTTTTAATTTCATAGAAGACACATTGTTCAGCCTGTCAGTGAGAGAAAATTCATACTAGGTACTGCAAAGAGCTACTTACCGGCACCGTATACAATTTGTAGGTAATTCACATTAAATTATATCTCCCATTCCACTGTGTATTCCAGAACAAAAGATATGCCTGCAAGAATGACAACGTTACATCTGCATAGAGAGTCTGTGGTTATTATACAATAAGGCACATTCTTCCCACACACAGCTTGTGGAAACGTGGATGACCTGAATCAAGGGTCACGTTTTTGATATCACTTGTATCAATGGGACACTGACACCAAATAGGACAAAAGATAAATTTCTCTCCCCATTACACTGAATACGAAAATGGAAAACACACTGGAAAGAAGGGTGGTGGAGTTGCTTTTTTTAACTTCTTTCCCCATTTTTTTTTTTTTGAGGGTAAAATTGCAGATCTAGTCTAATGTTTTTCTCTCTCTGCTGGTATGTGGGTGTCAGGATGTCACAGGTTCTTCTTCACCTCATGAAATATGATTTTGCTAATGTTTCCCTCACACTATAACAAAAAGCCAAGTAGGCGGTATGTGCTGGCTTCCACAAGTGTGAAGTCCCATCATATTTTGTAATAAATTCAAATGCGGTCTGCACGAAACATACGGGTTTACTGGGGAAAAAGGATAGATTTTTACTCTCTTCAATTTCAGTGTGCACAAACGTGCACCCGTGCTTGCACATGCACTAACACTGATCTATGAAGTAACCCCAAAACAAGCATGAACAGCAGCAGAAAATATGTGTTAGACTAAATCAGGAGAAAATTCTGGGGCGTGTAGGTGTGAGGCTATTTAAAGGATTTCCGAAAATGTCAAAATGTTAGCAGGTTTTTTGATTTTTCTTTTTGCGGCTGCAAAGTGAGGGTTTGCAAATATGCAGCTTTCAGCACATGTGGAGGCAGTGTTGAGGTACAGGTAAACGTTTTGAGCCTGGGTCAACCCTGACTTTTTTGCTCTTATATAAAGGAGAAAAAATCCGAACGGCAGCTTAGCAGAAGGATTTTATAGAAACCCAAAGCATGGAAGGCAGAAGTAAAAATCCAGAGCAGTCTCTTGCATTTAGCAGAAGAGCCTTTCCTTAACAGCAAAACCACAGGTAATCACAGCAAACGTTCTCCCAGGAACGCTCAGTCTGCAAAAGCAAATGTGACACATTTTCCCCCAGGTGGGTGACACCCACGCCAGCAGATAGAAGTGAGGGAGACTCCGCTGCAAAGGAATTACTGGTTCTCCCTGGTGAGAAAGAGGAAGAAACAAGAATCCCGCTGGGAACGGGAGGAGGAACGTCGCTGTCGGCCCCATCACACGCACTTGCAGAAGTGGGTCTGGGCGCCCCTGAGATGTCCCCAACGGTCCTTGCTGACCCCAGCTGTGACAGGAGCTCCCCCAAAGCCCTGGAAGCGCAGTCGGAGGAGCGATCATGGGCAAAGTGTGATATTTTCTGAGATGCCTCTTTTCCTCACACTCATCAAATATATAAAAGATCAAATAAAGACTCTAATTACAGTGTGTGTATACACGCCACCTCACACATAACTAGTCCCTATACTAATGAGTGCGGTATTTTAACATCTGAATTCTGAGATATCAAGTCTTTGGAGAGCTTTTTTAAAACACCAAGCAGTTGGGGTGCCTGATGCTCTTCCTCCTGAGATTTTGTCACTTAGAAGATATATATAAAAATGCTCCTTTCCAAAGCAAGGCCCCAATTGAAATTTGTGCCCTGAACGCAATTCTTTGTAATTTGCATGTAGTTAAACGCTTTCCATTATCTGTCAATTTTAACATTATTTACAGTACAAAGATGCCTAGTTCTAATTGAATATTCAAGTAACTGCTTTCTAATATATGTTTGCAATAGGAAGAGGCAACCTTGCTATAGATAATTACGTCCTACTTTGGTTTGGAGTTTATTTCAATCATAATATAACCAAAGGAAAGGGAACACAATTTCAGGTCAAATCGTATGTTTACTCATATATAATTAACGAGGCCTGTATCTAACTTGCATTCCAAACTCCTCAAATGAATCTGTTTAAGCAGGAAATAACTCATCTAATTGGTCTAAATGGACACAAAACCTTCCCTTTGCCAGACGAAGCCCCTCCAGCCCACGGCATCGCAAGCGTAACTTTGGCCACGACATGGGGGAAGGGAGTCTCTGGGATGGCAAAAAAGGTCAGTTGCTCTAAGGCAAGGAAGTAAGAAGAAAGAATTCCCTTATGCTTGAATATTAATCACTTATATGTGAATAATAAACATGCCCCACGAGTCTAAATGATCCATTCATGTTTGTAAATGAGCTATCCATAGAGATTATTCCCACATAAATTTCTGAAGACCCAATCGTGCTGCTGCTGCTGAAGTCAACACCAACATCTCTATAAACCTCATGACGCTTTGAATTTGCCAGACCCATAATAAAATATTACAGCCCTATCATTCCAGGATAACGCGCTTCTCAAACTTCAAACTCATTGTCGGTTTCTCTAAGCTACGGATTCCCAAATCCACCCTTCCAGATACAGTGACTTCATTCCTTCTGAATTACGCACACTTGCACACATACACACGTTACTCAACGGATTTGGGGAGCTGCTCTACCCAAGCTGATACCCACTGCACACAACACTAATCCATAGGGATAGATTTTCAAAGCAGCTACCAGAGCACAGGAGAATTTCCAAACTAATCGCATGCAGTAAAATTCACAAAGGTGCCGCCTTACTTAAAACTGTTGCTGCCAAACACGTAACGCTCACAACTTCAATGGTGCCATATATTACCAAGTTCACCACCGCTGCGCTTGCTGGAGTTGTGCAGATAATTAAAAGCCACTCTAAGTTACGTAAGAAGATTATTCTTTTAGGAAGCAGCACTTTAAAAGCTTCAGTTTGCTTCCACAACACTTAGCTATTTGTTTTGTTTCTCAGAAATGTTTTATTTCAATAAGTGCCGTTTTATATGGGTTCTACTGCTTTAATGTAAAACACATGAATATGAATGTGCAGGAGATTTCCCCCTTGCATTCTGCTCTATTTTGTCATATTGTCTGCAGTAGATACGTGATTTTTATTTTCCCTTTAGCAGTGAGGTAATTTGCCCATGTTATTTGCTCTGTGGGCATCCTCATAACACATTCTGAATTTATTTCATGACGTCTCTTGAAAGCACTGTGAATCCAAGACATGCCGAATCAAACTAATGAAGTAACCTCTGCACTAACAAACCCTCCCTGTCTCAACTCTGTTAGAAGCAGAAAGGACATGAGACCGATAGACAAATATTAAAGATATAATTCTTTTGGACTTGGTCCACATGTTCACGAGATAATGAGACCTTAACAAAGACACAGATACTCATATGAAATATTAGATCTGACATTTCATTTGAGGTGAAAATTGCCAGTTCTCCTAATGACATCTTTTCTTACCAGGTACAAGGAAAAAAGGACTGAACCGTAAAAACTTGCTTCTTTCAAAGCACTGATTTTGATCTTACCGTGCCCATTTCCATTGAAGAATGTTAAAATGAATACAATCAAAAGCTGGTAAGAAGAAGAAGAAAAAAAAAAAAAAAGCAAGCTGTTGGTGACTCACCAAGAGTTCTCTTAATTTTAAGAGATCAACACCACGAAACAACCTTGCTTGATACCACCGTTATTCCCTCATTTGTGGCTGGCTCAGGCCCCTAAGATTTAAAACGCTCTACAGGAAGCAGAGAGGCTGAATGTAAAGCCAGAATGTGCTTCCTCCAAGTTAATGCTATTTATCTCAAAATATGGAGGGGGTTAAAACCAGTTTACATCAACCTAGACATTTTCATTCCTCACATGGCATCTTCAGCTCCGTTTGTGACCTTACAATGCAACGTGTCAAAAAGAAGAGGCATCTGAATCTTTTATTCCAGCTGTAGTATTGCGTCCTGCATACATTTATACATTTTGTGTATGCTCCGATGTCACATCCCATTCCACAATGGCCACTCAAACACAGCTGCCAAAAGTTATTTTTATTAAAGCCTTTCAATGTGTTGGTAGGGGAAGGAGGTCAGGGCTGTGATGCCTTCTTTTTTGTTTGCTTGCATTTTGCTGGGTTTTTTTTCAGAAGAGAAGAGAAAATACCTAGAATACAGAAGAAACGAAAAAGCTCCCAGACAATACCACAGAACATGTAAACGCTGTGGCAGATCTTCACTCCAGGAAGATAAAAGAGACACTCAAGCAAAAAAAAAGTTCCATTTCACTTATTTATGCTTCAAGAGATGACAAGAAATGTAAAGCAATAATTGCAACTTCACTACCTCCGTGGCTTTCTCCCAGAAAAAGCAAAGGTATCCTACCGTAAATGCTGTAGAAGGAGGTGGTGAGATATCCTCACAGCTGGGTCTTTGCCTGCTCTACAGCCAGACTGCAGCAATTCGCCCACAGGGTCTCCCCAGAGCTCCAAAATCCTTCTGGAGGCTTGATCTCCAAACTGCTGTGCACAATGGCCCAATCCAGGCAGGACGCTAACAATGTGCTTAATTTTAGTAATTCAGCTGATAAAACTAATTATTGTCTGCACTCTTCCTTTCCTCTCTTCCTCAACCTTTCAGGAAAATTCTGAAACACGGGCAGGCTCATCCCTACCCCAAGACAAGATTTGTGCCAGCCCTTAACTCCAGCGCCAAGCTGTCGTTAGGACCCAATCGTATCGTAAAGGTCTGACAAACATTTCCAAGTATTCCCGAATGAAAATCACTGTGTCAAAAGCTACGCAGAGACCTTACAGTGGCCTCAAAGGGGCCTAAGGCAAGAGAGCGAGGGACTTCTGACAAGGGAATGTAGTGACAGGAGTAAGGGCTTTAAACTTAAGGAGAGTAGATTTCAATTAGATAATAAGGAAGAAATTGGGGGTTGGACTAGATGATCTCTGAGGTACCTTCCAACCTCTAACATTCTGTGATTCTGTGAAATTCTTTACTGTGAGAGCACTTAAACAGGGGCACACGCTGCCCAGAGAAGATGTGGGTGCCCCTTCCCTGGAAGTGTTCAAGGGCAGGGTGGATGGGAATTTGAGCAACCTGGGAGGTTGGAACTAGGTGTCCCTTCCAACTGAAACCATTCTATGATTCTCTGGCTGTTTAGAGCAATAATTCCTCATCAAGTTGACCCTGTGTCAACATTAGCTTTTCCATTCAAAAATAAAGCTCATTGTAATCTAGTATAATCTCGGAGGATTCAGAAAGGAGAGAAGAAATTAAAAAAAAAAAGACAGTGAAGGGGAAAAAAGGAAAAATGACACATGACAACAGACTGTCCCAGTTAAAAATGTAATCTTTGCACATAGTAGCAGCACGACCTTAACATTATACACTCAAAGGTCTCGGACATGTTTCATGTTAAAGGACCCCAGTGAATCACAAAGCAACCTTGCTCTCCTTTGCTACACGAGCTTCATGAAAGATGAATAAACATAAGCGGGTCTGCTACCGTGTATGTGTGCTCAGAGTAATCTTGAGGTATTATTGTGAATCCTTCCAGACTGTCTAAGCCCCTGCGAAGGGCATGTTATAAAAAGCATTCATCATCTGCTAAGAAGCTACATCTGGGACATTCCAGCTCCTAGGTAGTCACTAAAACCGTTTAACAAGGAGAAATGGCAATCAGCAAGACAATCAACTTGTACCACCCAAGAGAGAAATCACCCAATCTCTCTTTCGAACATTCATGTCTTCTTAAGGAGATTAAAATCTGGAGTTGATTTTTAAGGAAAGCTACAGATAAAAAAAAGGATAAAAATATTTTTTAATTCTTCCATAATATTAAAACACAATCTGGAATGATCAATATTGGTAAGAACCCAAAGAGGTTTTATTGGTTCTGAAAAACTGGACTGTTATATGCTAAATTGGAGAAACTAAAAAAAAAAATGAAGTCAATGCTCCATTATAGTATCATTCCCCTGACAGCTGTAAATAGCATCATTTTCATGGTTCTAAAGTGCACTGGCATGTGCCCTGATTCATTCACACAGGTCACTAGTTAGATCCAGGGCAGTAGATAAGCACGTGCTTTAAAAAAGGGTGTACCTAAGTTCCAGCAGGTGCCCCCATCTACATTACTAACACACCTTGTTATTTGAATAGTATCCTCTACTCCAGAAGATAATTTCTTCTGTCCAGATATAAGTATACAGTTTTCAACAACTACTGGTGATTCTTAATTATTTCTGTTGCTGTTAACACGCTGGACATGTTCCACAGAATTTCATAGCCTATAATGGAAGAATTGTTTATCCTAAATTATAAATTTTTGTTGTGAACAAAGATATTGATCTACCAGTAAACAGCAATTTTATTCACTCACGATCCATAAGAACACGCTTACAGAAGTAATTTTAATTATTAAGTCTACGTTCAGCAATTACATGTTACGTACAAATTTCATTTCTTTTGTTAATTTTAATAAAAAGTTCATTCCATGCCTGCTGTGTTCCTCTTCTACAAAGGCATTTAAGAGATTAGTCTTAATTATGGGTTTCGATATACAATGTGAGGAGAAAAAAACCAACAAAAACATCAACAATGGTGGATGGACTGCACAGCTCTCTGCTAATTTCTCAGCAGGCGCAAGCCCTGTGGCTTTAAAAATACAGAAGGAAAATGACTTCTAACGTTACTGAGGGAAAAATATCATCAAAAAGCAAACTCATGCAAAATCCATGCCATGCGGTGTGTATAGCACAGGCCAAAGCTTCAAAACTTCCTACGGGCAATTAAGTTACACTTCAGGTGGTTTGGGGGGGGTCACGCTTTCAAAGAGCATTTTGCTGGCACAAAGATTCAGCGCGGTGCCTCGTAACGAGTGACTGATGTACCTGATCGAACTCATTCCACCGGGCATTAGGGAGACACCTGGTTCTGGCATTTTGCAAATCCCACCAGGCACCTGCCTGCATCCTTGGGGAACCGAATCCCTTCAGGCAGCTGGATGAACGCGAAACGGAACTACAGGCAGGGAGGAAGAGACACCACATGTGCTGTACGGACAAGCGTGCCTGCCTGGGACACAGCATCGCTCTGGCTGGATCTTACACATCTCAGCACATCAGCAATCGCCATCGATGGATCTTCCCCACTGATCTGCATTCCTGGAGCATCCCTCGGTGCACTCGGACGGAGCAGTTAGAAACAAACACTAATGAAGGAGATGTTACCATGATGGAGCCACGTGAACATTATCTGGTTTGAAAGTTTTTGCTGCTGCCTACTACGTTCTTATCGCAGATGAGCACCTGGAAGCTGGCGAACGTGCAAACGCATCAGTATCGTGGTGACAGCTCAAGAAAGCAGCTCTCACTTTTCCATTTCCATTGCTCCTGTTCCCCCCAGCCCAGTTCATTTTTGGGCCCCAGATGGACTTTGCTCACTGAGAGATGTTGCGTTACTCGCTCCTCATGCCAAGTCACCCCGAGCTCTGCTGCCTGCTTGAATCGAACGATTCATCAGTCCCTCTCCATTTGTCCAGGATCTCAATGTGCTCATTCTTTTTTTCTCCTCTCTGCCCTTTTCCTCCAGTTCAGTTCAGTCTGAATTTCATTACAGCCTTTCTTCCCAGTGTCTCAGTACATCCACATTCATCCACATTAACTCCGAATGGCAAAGTCTCACTGTCTGTTGGGAATGCTGACAACAGATTGTTTAATAATTAATTGAAAGGCAAAACCTGGACATTCTCAATCAATGCTGATGGGAATTACTTTGTCCAGCTTCAGTAAATCAGCAGTGCATGGCGCAGGGAAACCAATGCTCAAGTTAAGTACTAGTTATTTCACTGTGAGCTAAACATACAATTTAAAATTTGTGTGTATTTTAAGAAACCTTTTAAAAGCACTGCTTCGATGGTGAGTAACACAGACATTTGGGGGTAGATTATATCTGGTTAAATTAGCTGATATTTGCCTTCAAGACAAGATTACGTAATATAATAGCTTCCACTTTCAAAGTCAATGTGGATGTGCAACAGGGATCAGACATCCATGGGATACAACCACCCTAGCAGAAACATGGAAAAAGGGCCCTGCTTTTTACAGCACCCATACAAATGTATAGATCAGTTCAGTGCACATTTAATCACTTTGGTGCCCAATGGCCATAACATTTCTGTGACACAGAGAGTATGGTGTGCAGTCGTTTGCACACGTGCTCCTGTTCCACCGGACCAGATTCTGGTTTTGGTAGAGCTAAAGTAACTCCGTATGAAGTTATTCTATAGTAACATTAACACACTTCATATTTGAGCACATCATGTGAACTGTAAGACAGAAATTGCCATTTGAGATGAGGCCAATGGTCTAGAACCTCCTCCCCAGTTGCCATCCCTCCCTGCGCTGCAGAGCCCATCTAACAATCTCCCAGCAGTCAGCTGTGGAGGATATTATCAGCATGAGGATGTTGCTCATTACTCCCTTAATTAGAGCTTGTGCCAAAGAACGAAGGTTTATAGTCTTTACTAATCCAACACTGGCCATCTTTCTTACCTAAGGCATCAGGGCTCTCACACATCTTATCAAGCTTTATGTCCCATAAGATTTAACACGTTGGATCAGATCGAAGGTCCTGCTAGGAAGGTCCTGGCCAGGACTCAACATTCTAGACACATAATGCAAAGGACACTCTAGATATATAATGTAAAGGTACATAAATAAACACACATACATATATATATATATGTATATGTGCATGCGCTAATGCATACAACTAGAATATAATAAATACATATAAGATATATGGGATATAATAAATATATATTGGATATAGGATATAGGATATATATATAGGATACATATATAGGATATAATAAATACACATAAACAAACTTTCTAATAAAGAACAATTTCTAATAACGAGTCCACGCTACTGTGTCAGCCTCGCGCTGGCACGGGGCATAACATGCTCTTTCTACCCTGTTTTCGAACGGCCACACTCGCCACGTGGCAGCGAGCCAGTCACTACCGGGGTTTAAAACAGACCGAAGGAGAGGCTGTGGCCCATTTTTTTAGGAAGAAATTGGGAAGAAGGGGTATGTTCCACAAAGAAATTCAGTGCATTTTTATTATTCTGAGAAGCTGACAGAGGAGCTACATTTCCGAAAGGAGACAACTTTTGTGAGGAATAGAGTACTGAAATATTTAACCATTTGAAAAGCTAAAGCTCCCTATACGACAGTTTTCCTCCTTATGCTCTCACTTGCCTGAACCACAGAAACAACAGAAGGTGCATTCTTTTAACACTGTGTCAAATCAAACTAAGAGTTTTCAACCAATACTTTTAAAATGCTCCCTTTATTCTGTTGAAGATACTTTACAAAAATGCAAGTTAATCTCATACTGCATATTAGAGTATTGTACACAGTGACAGTATAGTAAAGGATCTGTCAGGTTTTTTTACAAAACCCTATCCTAAGCCACAAAAAAAAAATCCCTCTGGGCTGAACCTTGGCATACAAGAAACTTGAAAGAAATCCATTTTGTGGTTTTTGAATTCTAAGAGTGCAAAGAAAATTGATTTAAAATGTTTAAGAGACTACGTCGTGCTTATGTAACTCAAAAAACAAAATTTGTGTTTCTAAACAAATCTTGCTGGTTTATTAGCCTCTACTATAAGCCAAGCAGTCTTGCTTTTTAAAAAATGCGCTCCCCATCAAAATTAGAGATCTGCCACACTTCCCAAATATATTTTCTGCTTATGAGAACTTGTACAAATACTACGTAATACACCACCAAACTCAGTTGAGCATCTTTCAGAAAGTACCCTGGATACATCAAGAATGTGCTCAAATGGGTAGACATAAGTGATTTAAAAAGGACATGAAAGAAAATAATAGAAAAGGAAGAATAATGCTGACAGCAACTCTGGAAGCCATATGAAAACAGTCTGATTTCTGCCTTTGAAAGAAGAAGAGATATTTACAGCATGAGTGCCTGCTTCCTTGCTGCTCCTCTGTTTTGGGAGAGGCTGACTGGGACTTCTGAATTGTCTAGATCATGCAATACAGGGGCGTGGAGGGCGATGCATTGCCAGGGGGGAGTCAGAACTCCTGCCCGGCCCAGAGGTGACACCTCTGAAGCAGGGGAGTCACAGCAGGCAGCTGTCCCACGTGCCATTCACAGATACCACCCCGCCCCTGCAGCACAGGTAAACCCCAATAAACCATACAAAAAAACGCTGGGCTCCTCAATCTCTCTGAGGTTTCTCTATAACCCATGCTGAGCATTGCAATCAAATGTTCTCAGCCCACTGGTCTCCAAAAGTGGATCCATTTGTGCAGCAGGTGGTGCACACCAGCTTGGTGAATGCTCTGCCACGGCAAGGAACTCAGTTCACCTTCCCGGTACCTCTTGCTCACCACCAACACACTGACAACCTCCCAGAGCCCTTTTCCTTCTATGCATTGGGATTTAATCCAACACTGGCAAACCTCACGCCTGTAAGAGGTGACACACATGAGATGCCCCATAGCCCAGAAAATCCCCTTTCTCCTCCCAGGACCACGTGCTCTCCCCATCCCTCCCTCTGCTTTGGCTCCTTTTAACCTTCTGTGCCCTGGAGCTAGCATGACCCCTGCCACACGATCGAACTCATCACAGAAACAATGGCTGCTTCTTCCCTGAAGTTTTGAAACCCTTGCTCGATGGGCAGATTAAAAGCAGCAGACATCGACTCTTGGCAGCGGACTGAGGGCTGGATCCTGACTCAGCCCTTGCGCCGACACGCTCCTGCTGCACTCAATGGGAGTTAATCCGTAAAATGACTGGCTAGAAAATTGAATCAGGATGTCAAAAGTCAGTTCTTTATCTTCACAATCCAAAATCTTTATTAAGTTCTCAGTCGAGCAAAACTTAGCAAAATCAATGGGGCAAGTCTCAAAATGCTTACTCGTTTCTTATAGTGTTAGGACTGAAGCAAATTTCTACTGACTCCAGTAGGAGCTTATTTGAGACAGGACTCTAAAAACAGAGAGAAAACCCCACGAGAGGCTCAAAAGTAGTTTGAGGTTTTACCCCCGGTACCATTTCATCACTAGGATGAAGAAAATGAAACATTCACATCCACAGAAAATCTTGCCAAAAAGCTTTTGCAAATACCTTAGCTCTTCCTTCAGCGCCCCGGTTCCGCCAGCGCTGTTGTTCACTACGTCATACCTTCTTTTCACCCCTTCTTACAGCATGAACAAACACTCTTCACATTCCCCAACAGATTTTGGGGTAGGAGCAGAAAGGCTGAGAAATTCCTTGTAAGGTAGTTTTGTAGCTCCAACTGATGCTCGTGTTTCTTACTTCCATGCCAGATTAGCAAACTGCTCTTGGACTTTTCAACTTTCTTTTTTTTGCAACCTTACCCGTAAAAAGTGCCAACGTTGCCAAACTAAACCCACTGCTCCTAAAACCACTTCTAAATTGCATGGCGAGGCCACGATGGAGTAGGCACACAAACACACCCCCGGGTCCTGCAAAGCTGTGATCTGGCTGCCGCCTTTCTAGGTGCAGTCGCTAAGTCCTCCAGCACAGCATTTCCACCTCATGATTTGTGAGCAGGCACGTAAGTGGCTCTATCAAATCACGTACCTTTGATACTGCATTGGCAAAGGTGCTGCTAGAAGTTCAATTACAGATTCCCTTCTCGTTCAGTACGTGTGCTCAAAGGACAACAATGCCTCTCCTCATCTTACAGCTTTATTTTACTGCTCTGATCAAGGTTGGAAGGTTCGGAGCTGCCGAAATGGAATCCAACCTAAATAATCACAAAACGCACTCTTTGCAATCTAATAATCTTACACAATAGAGTATTTGTGTACACCCACTGAAATAAAATGGGAGCACAATCATCCTCGGGTATCATTACAGGGCTGATGAAAGTCATTCTTGAATTTAAAGGATATTTTATGCAGATAACTCTACTAAGTACATAAGGAATTTGGGCACATAATATCAACAGTATTCTGAGATGAGAGTTCATTCTGAAATGAAGCAGCTCATTTATCTCTCTCAGTAGTGCTCTTTGCACTATCCACTTTAATTTTCCAACAGAAAGGTGAATAATAGAATTATTCAGATAATCCTCCCCAACCCCTCCCCCAGCCCCCAAATCAATACAAACTTTGATTTGCCTCGAATTCTCTCCCTAACGTACAATGAACACATAATTCAAATACTCACAGGTACACACACTTCATACAATATGCAGCATTAGCTCCTCGCATTGCCTTTGATTTGGCATTCTTTTAGCAACGTAGGAGCTGCCTGAATGCTTTTTCCAGTGTAGGCTAGAGAACAGGAGCTTTTACACTACCAACCTTCATTTACGAGCTGATACTAAGAAACCCTGAAAAGACAATCATTATTCTTTGTCTGGTTTCTAATTTATTCTGCGGCTGAAAGACTCCTTCCAGCACAAAATTCTCCATCCAGTACGAAGGCAGAGAACTACAGGTTAAGCAAGAATGAAATGTTTTAATCTCTGGATTGCTTAGCATTTATATATTTGTACTCTGACAGATAATTGCTTTCTTTGATTACAAAAAAAACAAAGGAGAAAATGAGCCGCACTATGGCACTATGGAGTTTATTAAAAACGAGGACCAGGCGAGGCAGTAAATTTTTCCGTGTCCCAAGTTCCAGGATCTCGTACCATGATACAGAGCTATTCTCCTGGCTCGTACTGTCAGCAAGACCAGATGGGTCTGATTAGTTCCAACCCAGAAATACAAATGGTTGACAGTCTGTACGAGACAACAGGGAACAGAGAATTTAGTGAAGTGAAATGCTAGAAACCTCCGACCGTACACAGATATTCGCTGCTCCTCAGCCTACAATAAAGGAACCGCCAGGAAACGAGAGCGAAGTTTGGCCCTTATTCAAGGAGCGTGCTGAGCAAAAAGTAGGATGGCAATCCACTTACTGCATGATTTCCTCTGTCTAATACATCAGTTACTTAAATATAGTTTAAATGCTAAATCCTGATGTTACACAGACTGTAGTGATGGGAGAAGTCCCTTGATCAATGATATGGGCATAATTACTTTCTCTGCTGTAGATGGAGCTGGAAGACCTTGTGGTATAACACACTTTGTTCATTACTTCTCTTAGTGCTGAACAAAATCTGTAGCGCTTTGCATTTACAGAATCAGGTATTAGAGAAGTAAAAGACTAAGCCTGCTAAAACCAGTATTAAGAGCATGTCATCCTTCAAACTGCTCCAGTTCTGCAGAGCTGCTGAAAACCTTCCCTATGCTGGGCAGAATTACGAAAAGTAAATTATAAACTCTTAATAACTGTGGAATACTTGTTTTGTTTCGTAAGCTTAAATTACTTTTTGAGTGTTGCACAGGAGGGAAAACCCATCTGCCTCTGAATATAGCCACATGAATATTATGAGACGGCAGTAACTGCGGCAGGATGGATACTTGCTTAGGATTCAGGGTATCAGAGTAGGTCTCAATTCCCCACTCCTCCAATCAGTCATCTCCTCTCTGTGCCATCTATATTCCTGGAGACATACTGAACATCAGTACTCAGTATTGGAGATCACGTAAATACCTTAGAGAGAGAAATATAATAATGTATTTCAAAAAAAAAAAAAAAAAGGGAAAAAAAGCTGCCTCAAGGACAGCCTGGGTAAGCTCTGTCTGGTTGATTTAGAAAACATTTTAAAGACTCTGATAAGCTCATTAGTACCAATGACTAGATATATGCATTCAAATCCCTGTAAATACAGGAGGGCAACATCACGGATAAATATCTTCCTTTTACTTTTTAATAAAGAGCTCCAAGGGACCACAGATTACAGGATGTCTGGCTTCCTTCTGGGGTCACTCACTTCCCGACAGCAGCGCGTAAATGCACCAATTGTTGTTTCATTTACTCTTTCCCGGTAGAAACGGCAATCCAGTCAGAGGAACGCAAGGCTAACACCGACAAATTCCCCATCTTTTGCTGGGAGTCTCACTGTAATTTTCTACAATGAGGTTATCCTTGCTTCGACAAAAATGAGGAAGCAGAGCACAGAGTAGCTCACGCTGAGAAGCAGTTGCAGAATTCAAGAGCCTCCACTCCAGCCTTGTCACAGGGACGCAAACATCACGCTGCGTACTGCACCTTTGTGAATGTAATTCCTACCCAATGAGCACGTTAATTCCAATGAAATCCATCCTCTTCACCTGAAAAAAGTTTGCATCGACAGGTTTGTGAGCTACAGAACCATAACCACTGGAGATGTGGTTACAACCTCCTCAATACACCCAGATTTACACAAGAGACGAGCAGGTGGATGGCCCTGGGGCCAGCGAAAGGCACACAAATACCACTGTGGCAGGCAGAATGATAACCACTTACTGTTCTCATTTTCCCAGAAATTTCAATCTCCACACATAGTTGTAACAGAATTCTTGCAAGAATCTATTGCAAATCACGAAACCTGGTGTCTTCACCACCACTGGCCCCTGAAATTTCGTCAACTCTACTCAGGAGACATGAATGTTATACAAATCCTACCAAATTCAGTGACAATATGTATTCCAATCCCACAGGCACAGGATATAGCCCCTGCCTGTAAGTCTTGTTGAATTTTGTGAGTTTTCTGAGGAGTTCCAGCCTCAGGAAACGTGACACAGTTTTACCACTCATTAAAAGCAAAGAGGTTTCCAGTATTCCTCACTGTCAAGAAAACTTGAAAAAGTCATCTCTGAAAACTAAGATAGAAACAACATGAAATGTGTCAGGTCCCTTCACATCACTCTCGGTTTTGGAGGTCTGATGCTTGTTTTGCGTCAGCAATATGTAACCTCCCAAGCAAAACCGCATTAAAGTAATAACTACAATATTTACCTACTTCACAATGACTGCAAATGTTTCCAGAGTGTTTTGAATATGTAAAGTACTATATGTTTTGAATATTATTCTTATTTGCATATGACAATGCAAACAAGTTGTATCAATCAAAAAAAAAAGGCAAATGAGAACTCAAGTACCGTGACTGTACATGAAGGAAGCCCCACTAATGCTCATCTCATCTCAGTGCTGCATCAGTCTTCAAATGGTCAAGCAAGGTCTTCAAAAAGAGCAGATACGACTGCCTGCATATTCTGCAGGATTATTTAAATGATTATTTAAGTGTTTTCTGAAAGTGCAGGGAACGTGTCACTCCAGCAGTACCAAACACCAACCCGGGTACTTGAGTCTACACACAAACACAGCAGAACCCTGCCATTGATCACCGAAAAGACAACAATGATTTGAAGATCAAGGGCTTGCATCTAGTACATCATTCACGGGGGAAAATATTGCAGAAAATCTTTTGAAATGCAGAAATGGTTCTTCTGGGTGACATTCCTCTGTCTTTAAATCATTAGGAATGATTTAAAACGGGCGGCACTTTATTGGCTGGCACTGTTGTTATTCCATCGAATGGTATCAGGAGCTGTTTAACCCTGCCACCCTGGAGGAAGATGAGTTAAGTTCTGTTCCCAGAACAAATGAAAGGCAATCAAACATCAGCGGTTAGATGACATTCATATATAAATAAAAGGCCCTACTCTTGCTTTGGATGCGTGCTTCATGAGGAACCTAAGGCCTGAAGGTTTTCCAGATCCTGCTATGTGAATATATGTACTCCAAAGGAAGAATTCTTGAAATAGTTGCTTCATATTTAAATCAGAAATATTCATAATTTTTACTTTTTATCAGATATGCAGATAAAAGCCATGGCTGCCAACTTCTACACCTGGGTTGCCCTACATTTATGGGTGGCTTTTATCTAGAGCCCTGGTTTGGGTCTTGCCTTGAATTATTCAAGACAGAAGCACTGTATAAATCTGAGTCTAATAAAGCCAGGGGGATCTCTCTGCCATAATATCATTACTAAGAGCACAGGAGATGGGGGTTTGGACTAGAATACAAAGATGCAGAAATGCCTGGAAGAAAACAGCAATTACTATAAAAGATGCAAAAATCATCTGCAGGAGTGCTTGTGGCAAAAGGCTGGGGTTGCACAAAATGAACCGCAGCGCCAGGACCTGCAGCCCCTCTGAGTGCGGCTTCACCGGTGCGGCGAGTGTGGGAGGATGGTGGGGCTGTAAGGGAAGAGCACAGGGACAGCTTGGACTCGGCGCTGGGGCCAGACCACAACGGAGCTGAGCTGCCCAGTCCAGCCCGCAGAGCCAGGGGAGGTGGATTCCCAACTCAAACATTTCTGATCCATCTGTTTATGTCAGTAAGTTTTTCATTTGTGTTTCGTTACTCTCCCTTCCTGAAACAATCACGGACCCGCGGCCTCACTCCTGCTGGCCTCTGCCCACGGGAAGACAATGCAGGAAAACAAAAGCTGCCACATTTCACCCCGAAGCTGCAAAATCCTCCAGGCTACCAGAGAGAGAACCAGTTTGGCACTTGCCTTCGCAATGGTCCCATAATGCTTAAACTCGTTCAGCCAGCGCAGCTCCTCCTGGCTGCTGGGATTCTCTGGAACATGCTCAGCCCATGTTTCTGCCCCAGGCAGGTCTTCAAACACCCTCTCCCTCAGCTGACACAAGGCAGGCTGGGGATGCTACCTCCAGGCTGCACACGCATTTCTGCACACCAGACCCAACGGCGTATTTTTCCTCAGTGCCGAGCACGAGAAAAACAGAAGGGAGAAAGGAAACACTTGTTCCAGGAAGCTACTTGTAAAATAACCATGGAACTGCATCCTGGAGAGAAAAAGTTGCCACCTGCCCCTATCTCCTGAAGCTTTATCCTGCAGAAGGAGGTTCAGGAGGAAGCATCCTGGTGAGCAGCACCGCCAGGATACACCTGTGTTATCACTTGGGCTCTCTCACCCTTTCGGGAGCGGTTTCATGCCCATTAATCTGTGCCCACCAGCAAATGTTCTGCAGGACTGAGATGGAAAAGTCCACATCACAGGGCATACATGAAAAAAAGCTGACTTGCCGGAGACTGACTTCTCTCAAATTACTGTTTGAACGGGGAAGGAGCAGAGCAAGTAAGCAGTTTCTACTATGCAGGCCAAGGAATTTCTCTGCTAGGCAGTTTCTGCACATTTCCTTAACTGGAGAACACTTTCTTTTCTCTTTTAGGGTAAACTTATTCACACAGGAAACAATAACAATCACAAAATCACCTCTGGAGAGAATGAATGTAACAATCTCTATCCAGACCAATCCAAACACTGTGTCCACACGTGCAGAAAAATGCCACGTATAGAAGAGATTTATTTTCACCCCTATCACTAACCATGAGCCATCTTTGATTGTGATACAAATTCAAATCCACCCCCACAGGTAAGGAGGAAAGAGAGATTTTGTGGTTGACCTCAACACGGTCACCCACCATCTAATACCTCTCCTCTGTGAACCAAGCCGCATTTAGATTGTGAAAGAGAAAGATGGAATAATTAAATTTAATTCAGGAATCCAGAATGAGGAACAGAGGGATAAATCTTAATAGGAACATGGGATTAATATCTTAGCATAAATAATAGTCTCAGGAATCACGTTTTGATGATTCAACAGTTCTGCTATAAATAATTCACATCAATAAAAGAGAGATAACATCAAATTCGGCTGGAACATTGGTTAATTTGAGCATAAAGTGAAGGACTTCACTCAACCTAAAGGACAGCTGTAAGTAACTGCTCTACTGTATGGGAATCAGCACTGAATATTTTCTGCACATTCACACGTGTTACAAATTGCTTTCCAAGGTTACAAAAGACTAGATAAGAGGCGAAGAAGGATAAAAAAGCTGGTAGTGGACGGAGTTTAAACGCCTACGCTGGGCAAAAGAAAATCAACACAGAACAAACAAGTCTGCTGGGTGATCCCATGCGTGCAACAGTGAGAAATACTTCATCGTTACTAATTTAGAAAAATATATGTATTTACTTGGAAAAGGGTAGCGACAAAAAGAGCAGTGACAAAAAGAGTAGCATAAACTTGAACCCACATTTCAGGACTTCATGGTTACCCCTTCCAGCTTCTCTTCATGGTTTCCACCTCAACAGCACAGAGAACGGGCCACCCATGCTAGCAAAAATCCTTGTTCTGAAGAGCAGAAAAACATATATTAAATAAGCCACAGACAAGGAAGTCCAAGGGGTAGACAAGGCACAAATGCAGCAATGACTTCTTCGATCTCACAGAGGAGGTTGAACACGATACCACACCCAGCTTCCTGTCCTTGCCTTGGTTCTGAATGTGATCAACAATGGGATCAATATTAATAATGTATTTGTAAGGCTTATTATTTTTCTATGGCGCTCTACACCCCTGGGGGTTTCCAAAGCACTTTAACAATTACTTATATATGAAAGTCATTTTTCCCAAAGAGATGCAGCCATCCTTGTGATACAACGTGGCAGCTGTGCTGCAGTGCAAAGCAACACTGGAACTGGTTGAGCCCAGAAACTACGGAAGGGGACTGCGCTGCGTGGAAACTGCGGGAAGTATTTAGGTAACAGACTGCAAGATTTAATTACACACGTTGGAATCTGGCCAGCAGGCATGAACAAATGTTTTCAGTGTGTTGTTTTTAAATATTTTAATTTACTTTTTCTTATGAATGTTATTGCAAAAATAATGAAAAATGGAAAAGGATACTCGTTAGGCAGTACATTCCCAGAAAGTGAAAAAGTTGACATTTTAATCCCCAAAAATGCTGTAAAATATATAAAAAGTTCAACTACTATTGCGATTTACTTGAAAAAAGGCATAGATGCTTTTCTGTAAAACACAAACATCACCATCATGGGAGAAACAGCCACCACTATCACTGTCTGCAGTGATCAGTAATGCTTTAATTTTTCCTTAAGTGTAATAAAAACCTCCAGATTATCCTGACTTCAGTAGATCATGGCTCAGACCTTATGTCCTCAGTTCAGTCAGTGACTTGACTTACAAATTCTTTTTTCTCCAAGTTCTTCCCATGCCATTTTGTTTTAATGAACTGATATTCCGTATGTCACAGGAGAACCTATCCCTCCTGACCCCACCTGCACACAAACATGTGCAAAAGGGGTGAAGGTCACCAAGAGAGTTTGAGGTCTTCATTACGGCTGTAGGGACCTCCAACCCAACCGGTCAACGTTCTACTGCTCATCACATCCCTGAAATTACCCCTTCACCTCCCATGCTTAGGGAGATCCGGACAACTGAATGTAGGAAATTCCTGCTCAAATCGAGATGTATCCTCTTGGATGGAATGCTGAGAATGCTGGAATGGGATTAACTTGGAGAGAGAGGTTTTCCTTTCTGTAGATCAGTATTAGGGCAATTACAGTGGAGACACCAGTAATTTGTATTTGCACGGAGAGTGGGAATACACTACACCTGGTACATTATGTCTTAATGAGGGTAGGATCAAACGATGCAATAAGCATGCAGAGAACCCTTATCACTCAGTTGGGTCAACGCCATATAACTATGCACAAATAACACGTGTCACTTATAACATACCAACACACCTATAAAAAACAGGCATTCTTCATGGTTGGGCCAATTACGTCCCATAAATAAATCATTTATTTCCTACCAATTTTTCATTTCACACTTAGCAAATCATCTTAACATCTGTCTGTCACTTCAGTCTCAAAGACCTTCTTTCAGCAAAGCCTTTTTGTGATGAACTTCATTAGACATCAATGGAATCATACCTGCTTACTCTTTTGAACATCTTGGGAATGGTCTTACAAAAATGTGGATGTCTGGATATACTGTTAACCATGCATGCCATGGGGTAATCTGGGTTTGCTTGCTATTCTACTATGTTACTATACTTCTTATTTTCTCGTGAAAATTCAAAGGCGAAGCTTCAATGAACACAATACCTAGCATTTGAAGTCTGGGTATTTTTTTTTAAACAATCTTTTCCCACAATTTATTTTATTACGGTCCATTTTGTCTTGCTTTTCAAAGCTAAGACTGTACATAAAGTTATTTCAGAAATCAGAAATAACAATCTACTTGTGTGAGAAGCAACAGGAAACATTTTGTTGCCAGCTCCTCAGCAACAGTACATGTCACATTTTCCATGGATGTGGTGCCCACCTAATACATGCCCACAATATCCCAAGGTTAGCAGTCCTTTCAGACAAATCCACTGTTTAAACGTATAAGTAGAGAGGATTTCTTTCCAGGATCCCAATTTTCAGGATCTGTCACAGCTGAGTGTCCTCATCTAGCATTTCTCATCTCTCCTGCTAGATGCATGTGAAAGACTTCTACGCCAGAGGCATGCCCAGGCACTTCAATCAGCTTGGTTTCATGCTTGCATTTTCAACTAAGCCTTAAGTCAGAAGGACAAGCCTGGATTTAGGTGATGTCAGCAGCAAACAGAAAGAAGGTTCAGTCAACAAGACTTGCTGGGTGCCTTTTCCCCCCCTCACATTTGAGAAAAACTGTAGAAATGAAAAGTAAAGGATGGAAGAGGAACAGAAAGGAGTAAGACTAGAGGAGACACTCAGCACCTGGAGACACGACCGTATTAGCATCCATCTTCCCTCCTGAGCACCTCTTCTTTCTGCTGCCCAGCCTATCTTCAATCCTTGTTCTGCCCCAAAAGACCCAACAGAAGATGTGACGCGTCTGATTCAACTCCTACTCAGGTCAAAAGCGTAGTTCCCTGGATGTCTTGTTTTTCTTGGTGCCACCTGGAAATCCCTGCCCGTCGAGCTGAGGCAAACCATAGCGCAGCCATGGATGCAATACTTTGTCCATCCATAAATCAGGACAGGAATCACAGCCAGGGTACCACACCACAGGGCTCCCAGGACTTGTCCTCATTTAAGTTCTGATTTGTACACAGCCCTGCTGCAAAAAACCCCACCATTGCTGGGACCACCTCTCACCTCCCTTAAAGTGGTTGTTTATTTCTGCTAATTCAGACCTGAGCTATAAAATATTAAGACAATATTAGTTAGAATACAGAAAAGTTTCTGAAAATAGACCAGTCCTGTAGCCACAGCTTTCACTGCTCTTCATGCATTAATCAATGGTTCATATTTAATTAATTAGCACCAAGTTCACTTGGTGATGAAAGCAGAATTTCCATGAATAGGAAAATAAATTAATGTGAAAATCCAGGCTGTTCTAAAGACTCTCCCACTGACTTACATGTGATAATGGATGTCCCTTCTTTATACTGTTAGGCTTTTTGAGTTGTTTTTAATTTTATTTTTTCAGAGGGAGGAAAAAAAAAAAGACAGCTTTACTTTCCGTGCGGGCAAGAAGTTATCTTACAGTCTTATCGCAGAAAAGCCACCTCCCTGTAATGGCAACATCACAGGTTGATTTACTACGATGGTATCAGCAACCTACGTATCCCCAAGCTAAGTATCAGCACTGACTCCGGAACGCACTTAGGATGTACGCATCCCAACTTCTCAAGACAGCACTCGAGTCTAAAAGTACAGAACATTTACCAATTAGAAAGCCAACCCAAAGCATTTATTTACAGTCAGGAATTTAATAAACTGCTTATATACTATAGAGTAAACACCTCTTCTGCTGCACAGCAAAGTACGTTTAATATTCAGGATCTATCTGCAACGTTATCATGTCCTCTTCATTAGAGCATCAGTTTTGTTAATTAGCATTTACTCATGTGAGTAGTCTCCTTGACTTTAATTGATCCATTTTCATGAATAAGTAGAACATAATTTTTTAGTTAAAGAATTCAGTTCATAGTGAATGCAACCAGCCGCCGTTTTCAAAGTTTAATTCTTAGCATAATAAGGAAATAAAAATGAGTACAACAGTTCCATCAGATAGAAGAGAAACCTGTGTAAGGCAACAGTAGGAACAAGAATGAGTCCAAGACAAGATACCTGGCTATCAAATCCATCTTCCTTGCTCCCTTAGCACAGCAAAAACGTGATGCTAAGAAATAAAAAATACTGGGCTAGAGATAAGGTAGTACTATTACAATGGCAACTCCTTCACCCGCAGTGTTTGTGTTTTCTGAAGGGCCAAGAAGTATCTGCCCTTCGAAATTTTCGGGATTAACAGATCATAAGAGGATCTGCTGAGAACTGAGGTTTTAGAAGAAACAGCACAAGCTTCACCTGCTTCCAGGGATTTATTCTCAAGCTCTCATGTCTCATACCTGCTCTATGCTTATAACGGATCCTCCTTGTTTATGCTCTTTTTCTTCTTCAAACTAAAGGTTTCAAGATGGATTACAGAATTTTTTATAATGAGTCTTAACAGCAGAATACTTTAATAGAAGACTATGGTAGCTGAAATTTGGAGGCGTTCTTAAGGATGGTAATTAAAGATGGTAGCCAGTGTTTTTCTTTTCAGACTCCTTATCGGATTTCAAGAATATCAGACTACAGAATTAAATAGCGAGATGAGTGTGGATCACTCCAAACTCCTCCAGGCTGGCAGCGTGGGTGGGACACTAGATTACCTCCATTTGTAAAAACTGCTCACAGCCGTAGCTGGCAGTTGTTTGCATTTCATCGTGGGCTTTGTGTCTTTCATTTTATACTTAATTCAGAGTCTGAGGATGCAGAGTGTATGATCAGCAATAAATCTTTAACTTTACAAACTAAAAAGAAGTCACTTTAAATAATTCAGAAAGAATTAATATGTTTCAGGAAGCAAGCCAATTTACTCAGCTAATTGCTGTGTATATTTTTTTAGAGGCTATCTTTGAAAAGGTGGCTTTAATCACCAGGTGCCTTTAGAGTTTTCTCATGTGACTGATTAGAGCCACACATCTAACAGGCTGCAAAACCACGAATGAGAAATGCTGGTCTTTCAGATGCACTGCTCCCTCTGATTACTGTGTGACCTTGCCATTCCCTAATTTTCATATATAAGGTAATACTTTTTTAACAATGTTCAGCAAATGTCTTAAGGGACAGAACTGAGCTTATGCAAAGCTGAAAAATAGAGGCTTCCTCAGCCAGAACCTGCACCTAATCTGGTTAACCAAATAAAATATCAGCCATTCTTTCCAGAAAGGCAGTTGCTTCCAGAGAGACTGACTGCAGCTTTGGTGAGACAGTTGCCCTAACAGCTGAAACACTACGAAGATTATGGTCAGCATGGGAAACCTTTTCCAAATACCACAGGATTCTGATACTTTATTCCAAATCCCTAGGAAAAGAAGAAAAGCAGAAAGGAGAAGGCAGCCTAACATCTCTTTGAAGACTCACTACAAAGTTATTTCCTTTAGTTTGCTCAAGAGGTAAATAGCAGACCAAACCAGGAAAACAGTTCCTTTCATGTGACACAGATGGATGACCTACCAATTCTCTTTCAGACCACATTATGCTTTGATATATTAACTGTAACATAATATTTATCAGCTAGTGCTAGAAATTGCTTTGAAGATGAAAAGCCTCCCAAACCAGGTTTGGGTGGTTTTGAACACAATTAAAAAGATGTATTTTGAAAACATTATTTCCTCAAATGAAAACTTGTAAAAAAAGCCTGGCAGGGTGGCATTAAAGGGACTTTTGGGGGTGGAGAAGTAGGCGATGAAAGGAATGAGGTACAGCTTGCCAACAACAACTGGCAAGAACTGCTCCTGACCCATGGGAGGTTGGCAACAGCGTGCTCTGAAGTTCACGGCCATCAGCAGATACAGCCTGATGTACTTGCTCCACCGTCTCTTTAGGTGGTAAAATCCCACTAACCCCCTCAAGGAGAAAAATGCTACAGATGGGCACTTCTCCATCACACGGGAGGCACAGCATCCCTTCAACGTGTGGGCATTCTGCAGGTCCTCAACCTGCAGCAGAGGTACAGTTGAAGACAGAGTACTTGTGTCTCCTCTGAGATCTCTGCTTCAGGTGTGAGACACAACTAGCATTATTATTTATGAGTCCATTTATCACGGTATGTTATGAAATAATATCCAATTCCTTGCCCTTCAAGACCTAGAAACCTGAACTGACATATTTTTTTCTTTTAGTATAGCACACTGGAAAGGTATGAAGTATTCACTAAGAGAGAAAAAAACAAACCGCAAACCACAGAAAATTATAGATACAGCCAATAAAGGAAATCAATTAATTCAATGAGACATAAGATGTTAAATTACCATGCAAGCTGATGTAGCCAGTGGCTGTTATCAATAGTCTGTTGAGTAATTGCCTTTGCTACTGCTAGAGTAGGATGTCACAGAACGCACGTTATGTAATTTAGACACTTCACAGTCTGCATCATAAATGTATTGATTACATCAGCTAGAGGTCAGGTAGGCAGATAATAAATCATTCTTGATATAGCATATTTAGTTCATTGCTTTTGATGAACTCCATTAATGGCTTCCAAATCTCACAGACCGCAGTAATTTCACTTGGGTATGTGCTGCATGTACATAATTTTTTTCGGACAGCAATATCCATTCTTGCCGGTCTCCTCTTTTTTTTGCTTCGCTATCAGTGGAGCCAGACTTAATGGTGTCATCGATGGCGAGGGGGAAGAAGGAGGGAGTGCAGATGCTGCAATCAACTTTACGCTGATGATGATTTCCTTATCAGAAAGTCTGAGAAACTGCTTTGGTAGGTAGTAAAGTGGATGACCAAAGACAGCATGAAATCTGGATTACAACTGAATATACAAAAGAAGTAGCAGCTGCAGTAGGGAAAGTAGCATTTCAGCTAGCTGAAGAGCAGGAGACAGAAAAGTTGAGCTTGCAAAAGTGGTTCTCCTATGGAGATACTAAGTCAGACCTAGCGGCAATGTGAAGACCTTCTGGAATATTCAACTCCTACGGAATTGAGCTTTGGGTTGTTGTCTTCCCAATCTCAGGAAGGGATGTGTTGTTTCAATGAAAGGAAGATGACAAGTTCTCTATCTGTAATTCCCAAGCACGAAGTCATTAATTAAAAGCCATCAATGATTGCAGAGGTTTGTGCATGCCCACTATTTTTTTAAAAAAGCAGTTCATAAACACCTGTGTATTTATTTTTCTAAAAACAAAATCAGAAGGAGGATATTTTTTGGATTTGCTTCCTTTCCAGTGGAAACTCTCTCCATCAGAATCAAATCTTCCACTGAAGATATGAGCAGACTAGTTTCAGGGAAGAAACACAAGGAAAAAGAAGCAAAAACTAGTCTGCTCATATCTTTCCAGAGCATTTTCTGGAGAAACAAGACCTATTGCCCACATCTTTCTGTCTCAGCATGATCATTTTAGCGTATTTCAGCCTGGTCTGGTCCACTGTGAATGTCATTTGGTCTGCCCATGCAAACACAATCTCTTCCCCAACAACCCCAAATTAAATGCCTGGTCCTTCCTTTTCTAGAGTTTTACCAATGACAGTGTGACTCCTAGGAAATATTTTATGTTACTATGGCAAAGTTTTCAGTTCCACTTCCATTCTATTTTAGCTTTTCCAGGAACCATTTTATTAGTTGGAGAACTTATTGTTTGAAGTAGAGGTTAATCAGTTTAAAAGGAAGGAATGCAGATGCCAGACTATGCATGGAGAATTTGAAGTATCTATTAGACCAGGTAATTAAAACACAAAATGCCGGAACATCTTATTATATTGGAGTTAAGCTACAGTAAGAATGGGGAAAAAAGTAAGGAGAGTGACAATTAATGCAACTCCTGTTGTATTAGAGACTAACATTAATCAGAAACAAGAAGAAACAATGGGGTTTTAAACACCCAATGCCATCTCACCGAATGGTAGTTAATACAGGATATATACAACAGGGCGATTTCTTTTTGCTTTTCTCCTTCACCGCTTTCCACTACTTCCTTTTCCATTATAAGAAACATTTGCACAGAAAACATCTGCTTTTTGCCCCTAGGTAAAAGAGTATAGCAGAATTTCATGACATGATTCTAAGAAGAGCTGGCAATTTATATTAATTGAACAGCGTTATTCTGCCTCCCCCTCCCCCCGAATAATATTTTAATGGGAAGAATGCATTACCGAATAAAACCAACTGATCAGTCATTTCATAATTTGGCAAGCTGTAGCACAGGTAACAGAAGGTATCAGAAAAAGACCCTTAACTGATCCAAGGGAGTCACAAAAGCCAAACTAAAAAAGCTACTCACAAAACACACTGTCATGCTAGAAGCCTGGATGCTACACAGCTTCTTGCACCTTCCAAATTCCCCAGCGATGCTGCAAGCAGCTACGATACCATCAGTGGATACCAATAGTGGCACATTTTAGAGGAGCTGCTGGAGGCAAGTCACAGAGAGAGGCTGACAGCACGCAATGAGGAAGATGCAGCTTCAACAGCTGAACAGGTAGAAAAGGTAAAAAATGACTGCTGTCATTAAAAAGATACAGAGAAACTAAAGACAAAGTTAGCTTGATTGTGCTTGTGCATGCCCACATCAACAAGCAGAAGTAAATACAGAAGTGCACGTGGTGGTGTGAAAAACAGTTTTATACCTATACCAGTAACTGCTACAGGAGGTTCAGTAGGTTGTGGAATCTGGTAACCGCGGCCGAGCTCACGGACAGGCAGCAATGTCCTGTTCTGAAGTCCACCGGTTAGCCACTGGTCTGAACAAGCGCTAAAAACAAATAAACCCTATCCTCACAGTATTAACACAGTTATTAGCTTCAGCATCAGCATTTTTTCCCCAATTCCTGCATTAGAATTCCCTTTCTCATGCAGGGATTTTTTCAGTTTTTCTCTTTCACATTTTACTCACTGTTTGAATGTTCTCCTTAATCTCTACTGACAGACAACAAAACAGTGAAACAGAAAGGAAAGTCGTTACTGGATTCCGTTGTTTCAGTTTTGCTGGCATTCATGAAAAGATAAAATGCTTTAAAAAGCATCTCTCATGATTACAAGGACTGCACAGTTCAAATGCTCACAGAGTGCAGGGCTGGACTGTATCCACAGCTCTGCTAGGGGTTTTCTGAGTGACCTCGCACACGCCTTTCTGCCTCAGTTTCTCCGAGTGTAAAATAACTGCAAGGATACCGACTTCCTGAAATGCCTCATTGCCTCCGTATCTGCTCATGAAAAATACTATTAGAAGAGCTGAGCATTATCATTACCAGTTTCCACACCGCCTGCTGTAAGCTGGGGAGGTGAACTGGCTGACTCAGTAATGAAAAGGCAGTTTTCTTCCTCAAGGTGTTACACAAAGTTGTTATCTGAAAAACTTGGGACTTGACCTTCAAAAGAATTCAGGTCCCTGGAGTTCCAATTTCTGGCACATTTTTAGACATTCAGAAATGACTGCATTTCCAAGTGAGCTTCTCTCACATCGGATCCCATCACTTACAGAAAGTTTCTTCTAACACTCCCCCAATTCCACTTCACTGCTGGAAACAGGATTCGGCTTCTCCTGAGAACCCCTCCATCCCTCGTTATCAACTTTAGTATCTAAACCCGTGCATTTTCACATTTTTTCCAAATTTCTCCACTCTCCCTTTCGAAAAAATGCACGACCATGTGACAACTGAGCATGGAGATTTCTTCTGGGAAAGAGGAAAGTAGTACCAACAAAACATAATTCTCACAAAAACACGCAACGAAGACCTTGGGGCAAAATAGCTTTTTTTTGGTTTGTTTTTTTTTTTCCCCACGGTGTCTGCAGGGTCTTATTTCAGTAAGGAAGTGTTTTTATCCTGGAAGGGGAATGTAGTTTGAGGAAGGGAACCAGCGTCGTCACTCTCGGTGCACAGAACGCGTGCGTGCCCATGCAGGTGTGTGGATCTGACGCTGTCAGCAGAGCTTGCCTCCTTCTGACAGACACCCTGCGCAGCTTTCAAAACTCCTACAGTCAAGCCTCTCACCTGTCAGCCTGCAAGATAACCTGGACTGCTCTGCCCTTCTTGCTTTTTCTCCGTGTCATTTGGAAATAAGAAGATATTGGGCTTCTCCGGCACAGTCTCTCTCTGCGGGTTTATTTTAAATATTTTTATCTTCCAGCTCACTTAAAACTGTAACAAATACAACTAAATGATGGTGTTAATTTTGTCTGCTGCTCCGTGGATTGCTGCAGTCTTCAGTCTTCTGCCGTGGCCCTCCCTCCAGCGGAGCTGCTGCAGTCGGCCTGAGCTGACTTCTTTACACGATGCCTCAGCTAATAACAATCTGTCAATTCATCTTCCTTCACTGTTCTCTACCGCTTTCCACAGGGGGTAACAAAAGATGTTCCCAAAGCTTTTTTTTTTTTCCCTTCCCCCTGCATACGTATGTCTATATAATTATCAAAGCATCACTTAATGTTCACTAAGACAGATCGCGTCACTGAACAATTCATTTTCTAACGCCGCAGCCTGGTATGACTGGGCCTTTTGGCAGTAATTGAATCCAGTCTACTGCTGTCAAAACAGAGAATTTATGAATAATAAATTGATTGTAGCCACCAAAGCTAAGCCTGAGAGATAGCAGGTTATGTCAAGGAATAAGAAGAAATTTAAAAACACAATCAAGATTAATTTAGAATCAAACCTGTAATGCTTCCACAGTGGACAATAAAAGCAAATAAAACTGTCATTCTTATACGATATAATCTATAGTGCCACAAAGTGCAGGAGCTCAGAGACAGAAGTGAAGCACAAACGTACGCATACCCAAAGCGTTAGCGCAGATGTAAGACGCAACATAAGAATTCAACACGGTGGTGTGTTGTCACAGTCCTAATGGTCTGTAGTTAGTTGTTTTTTTTTTTAAGTTAGGTTATCACGGTTTACAGGAAGAGGTAAATGTGTTTTATTAGGCCAAGTGATACTCAGAATAACAGCAGGCAAGCTTTCTGGCATGTATTTGTGAGATCTTTGGACGTGCAACAATCACTTTTCAAGGTTTCTGTACAACCAAAAGGTGACAATACAGATACAAAGGAACTCCACCCAACAAAGAAATAGCAAGAATTAATCGCCACAGATTGAAGGCAGAAAATAAGCTGTAGGGTGCGACTTTCTTTACAGTGAAGGCACTTAGGAGATGGAACAAAGGGTCAAAAGGAGGGGCATGTTCCACAGCTCGCTGCTTTCAAATCATGACTAGCTGTCTGTCTGGAAAGAGCATTTTAACTGCATAGAAGCTACAGGAGCAACAGAGTCACTGGGTAAAATCCTACAGCTTGTGATCTATAGAAAGTCACTCGGTGCCCTACCGGTCCCCTCGGGGCCTCAGACTGCGTTAACCTCTGCGTGTCCTGTGAGCCACCCAGGGCTTTGCCAGTCCAGACTCCGTGCTGCAGCTCATCTGCTAAAAGGAGCTAATTAAGACAGCACCGTTCGTTCAGAGAGGATACTCCAGCCATTTCTAATACCTCTCCTGTCATCCTTGTTGTCTGGGAAATGGTTTTCTCTTAAGATTTCTCTACTTCCTGTCCCTGATCATAGACTTAGCAATCCCACTAAGCCTCCATCAATGGATGTTTCTGGATTCCTCACAAATTCAGAACTGGTCTGACTTGAAGCATCGCTTCAACAGTTGTGGCTGAGAGTTTACTAGGTCAAACAGTGCAAGGCCACACCTGCTCAAAGCTCCAGATTTTGACACTTGCTTTGCACACACTGGCCAAAATCTCTGCACGTCACCCGCAGGTCAAACCACAGCAATGGCATGCATGGACTAATAGCAGCAGATGGGCTTCCAGCTTAATGGTTCCCAGGGAGCCGATGGACTCGATAAAGTAATCATTAGCAACGCATTATGCTGGTTTCATGACAAATTGTCCTCCAGGAACGTAAAGTTAACACAGGATCAAGACCTCTCTTCAAAAGTTGGCCATTAACAGCTGGTAAATTATTCTACTTCTAAATAACACGAGTAATCATAGCTGAACTCAATTTATACAAGCCACACAGAAAACTTTCTTAACAGCCTCCAATTCGTCCTTCACTTACACCAAAAAGTGGAAATACTCTAAACAAGAAAAAAACAGATATGATCTGGAGCCACTCTCTTTAACACAGTAAACTGGAAGTGAATACTTTCAACTCAGTGGATTTATGAAGATTGGTGCTAAAATAAGTAGCAAACACTGTTGGGATGAGGTCTTCTCTGGCCAGACTTTGACTTCAACATGACTTACTTCTTAGTAGGGACATGTCCTGATGCCTAGCATCCAGATTTCCAGCACTCATATTTCCAGCCTGGCACTGCAATAATATCTGCAAAGCTTTGCAGAAACTCACCACACCTGTAAAGCTCTACTTTGAAGCTGTAAATTTGACCCAAAAAAACCCAATAAAAAAACCCAAGTGCGCCATCTGCTTTTAACCGAAGCCACAGGTTGTATTAGCTAGATTTTCAATAAGGAAATGGTTCTCAGGACAAGATTGATTCCAGTGACAAGATACAGTAATTGGGGCAAACAAGGGTAAACTTTCAGAACTACACCATATTGACTACCTGCCTGAAAGCATCTGTGGATTCAGAGAGACTCAGGTCAATTCCAAGGGCAGAAGTCACAGTTTCGGGACGATGAAAATAGTAGAGGCTTTCTGCAAACCTCTGTTGACTTTGCTAAGAACACAAACTCCAAAAAAAGGAGAGAGAGAAACCTATCTCTATATTGGTATGGATGTCTGTATTCAGGAAAAAAAACCCTCCATGCCCTGACCTCTTACTGTAGTTGATCTTATTATATTCTTTTTGGATTGTATCAAGTGGTTCTATCATTATTAATAAGACATGTTGATATGACATTAATAAGACAAGCTACGCTTGCCCCTACAGGCTGACAGAATACAGAGCAGCTGATAGGCTCATATTCTTCCAAAACTGACGGACTTTTCTTACTGCCCAAGTTTTCCCCCTGCCAACTGCTCTCCCTCCTGATCTAAGAGGCCTGGAGAGAAGCAGTGCAGTGTGGATGAGGGATGGAATAAAATGTTCCACAAACTCATCTTGTTCTCTCTGCCTTTTCCACTGACTGCCAAACATCAGGATGAGGCAGTGACAAGGGACTCCGTATCCCACAGAGGAGCTCTGTAACATTCTCCCCTTCAGCAGACTCTCTCACACACACGTTTGACTTCACTGAAGAAGTTGCCAGGGAACCCAGCCATGATGGAAGAGTAAATGTATTCAGAAGGAGGAGTGACGCTTTTTCAAGGAAGGACCAAAATAATATTAATGCTGGGTATAATTCCACCCTATTTTAGAAGATCTTAAAGTGCTTTGCAAATAAACAGCCAGCAACATCTTAGTTCGTTAAGCATTGCTAATTTGCAAGGTGAAGCTTCACAGTATCACAGAGATGAAAAGCTACAAATGGCCAAGAAACTCTCCCCCATGCAGAGGATTGTGATTTTTTTCTTTCTTTTTCTGATCCTGTCTTGAGATGAAGCCCAGACGTTTCATGGACTTGCATTTAAAAATGCACTGTGCTTCCAAAAGTCTAGTAGTCCGTGCTCTCTTGTGATGGATGGGACACAAAGCCTCACAGCCCTTCTCTGCTGGTCTCCCACGTGTCTGGTAGATATCCAGCTACAGGTGTTACCCACGTAGGCACGTGCAGAAAAGTCCTGTGGCTTTTCAGCAAAAAAAACCCTGACACTTTGGAGACTTCTATTCATGAAAGTTTCCCCACAAGTTATATAAACCTACAGAAAGTTTCAGTATTCATTAGCTGCTACGGTGTGACAAAGCCCTTCTCCATCCAACAGCCTCTCCACTCTGCACGCCGGCTGGCTGTCACCCCGTCGCGCAGCAGCTGAATCAGTCCGGACACAGGGCAGGGAGCTCGGCAAGTCGGCTGCGCAGCTGCGGGAAAGAGCTGCTGCTTCCTCGCCTTGGTGGGGAGGAAGAGCAGGAGTGCAATGGGAAACGGTACCTTCTATTTTCAGGGGTGAAAAAAAAACCCAAAACAAACAAAAAAATCAACCCAAGAACAGGGTACTCTTCCCACCTCTTCAAACTCTGCCTCGCCTCTACTCACACGCTCCACATATTTACCATCGCTGCAATGTGGCCTTAGTGCGCTGGCACCACACCGCTCTGTAATAAAGACCTCACAGTCTCCTGTGTCCTTCCAAAGTCCTTATACTGTACAATATAGTTATCTATCAGGTGAACACTCGGTCCTCTTTAAGTGAAGCTTCTTCTGCCTTAAATGAACAACATTTCATTCCTGTTTAACAGATTCTTATCCCACCTTTGCTTCCATGTATCCCAAATGTACATGTGCCTTTAAGACAGGTTATAAACTTTATCAGCTCTACCACATTCCTTCTGCGCAGAATATGCCACATCCTACTAAAAATGAACAAGTGCCTACACCAGCACCGCGCGACTCAGTGCCCCTTACCAGAAGACCGAGAAGATCTAATTCCACTTAAAACTTTTGCTGCGCGTCTGGCAGTGGCAAATCGCACAAAATCAAATCACTGGTACTTAATTTAGGGATTTCACCACTTCAGAGCCATAATTCTGCTTGCAGAGATCCTAGATTTGGTGACAGAATGCAGACGTGCCCATAAACAAGGACTCGTGCACAAGACCACGTCCTATTTGGCAGACACACGGCTCACCCAGGTACACGGGTATTTATGGCCATCGACTATAAAAGGAGACACTTTCAAGGAAACATTTTAAGGAAGTTCTGTTCGTCTTAGAACTAGTGAACGGGTACAGATGAAAACCTATTTTTGGATACTGTAACGCTCATCACATCTCATCCCCTTTTAAGTTCTGTGGCTCTGGAGGTTACTGGCCAAATTTTATCATCTTTCACACTACAGTAAATCGAGGCTAAACCCACTGATTTCGTAGGAATTACTCGAGTTTTGAGCCCGTTTCCTAGAGCATGAAAAATGTTATTTGTAAGAAAATGAAGCTATTGTATTCTTCTCTCCATTAACATTGATGTATTTCATGTAACAAATAGTGAATGCAGTCACTGTATGCGCTACCAGCGAGGAGAGAAATGCAGCAGAAGATTGGAACCTAATTGTTAAATGATCTTTCTGATTGTAAGAAAATTAATGGCACACTGTGGACCATGTAGTGCATGCCTTGGAAATCTCAAAGCAACTTCCCAACTCATTTAAATAATTTCAGTTTATATATTTAATTTGCTTTTTATGCAGGCATTTAATTTGGTTTTGTTTTGTTTTTTGAAGAAAAGCACCACGTATTAGGACTCTTTATGCACGCACATGCACACACACAATTTCAAAGAAAGTGCTATTTTCAAGCAAATTATATGAAATGTAAAATTAACAAAATGCAAATAATATAAACAATCCAAATTAAATATTAAAACAATGCTATATCTGAATGACTGAATTTTATTTTCACAAGAAGCTAAACTATAAAGCATTCTTACCAATGCAACACCCAGCTGTTTGGTGTTTAGCATCGGAATAACATTATTCTAGTGCAGCTGCTGTTATTGTTTGCTGTATTTCTGCCAACCCGTGGAAGCCAGAGATGTTCGTCTAGCAAAGAGGGACAGCTCTGATGAAAGCTCCAGTTTGACAGATGCTCCCATCAACAACTTTGTTACTCTGATTGACTACATGGTATTTTAGGCAAATTAACCTGTCCAAAAAAATTCTTTATTGCTACGCTCGTGGCACAGATGGAAATATGAACTTGACAATTCTGGGTACTAGCTTAGCAATTAACTGAGATGTTTCAATAGACTAATGAACTTTCATTCAAAGCATGCTCTCTGTCAGGAGAAGAGACAGGCTGTTGTTTGAGAAAGTGTTACAGAATGTCAAATAGATCTCAACAGCAACGTTACGACGAAATCTGAAATACTAGAACGGCACAGAAAGAAAGTCATTTAACACCTTTGTAATCTCAGGAGATCTGAGATGAATCTTTATTACTGAAGCCTGAAATTCTACCGCACTTTACAGTCCTTTGACTGTAATTCACACCCTGCATAATAACCGTTCTCTTCAGTTTTGAATGGTCACCCTTTATTAGAAAGGGGAGGGGGGGGAATCAAGCAGTCATTCTTCTATTTCATGGAGATATTAAGATCCAACTAAAAAGTCATCTGAGTCTAAGAGACTATTACAGGAAACCACATTTTCTGAAATTGTAAGGTAAAAAGAGAACTCCGCATAATTAGTATATACAGATAAATATTAAAAGGATTAATTTGTTTGGAGAGAAATGAATGCAAGGTTAGAGGGTGGCCTGAAGAAAACATACAGAAATGACTTAAAAACATGCATCTGATAAACTGAACTGACCTGCCTGGTCATGTATCTAGCGCTCTTAGTGCAAGAATACTGGACACATCACATTCTCGTTGGCCTGTTCCAGCCACTGTACTAAACATACTCTGCGGTCAAGTTGCAGTTGTTTTGCCACCTCAAGCTGCACAAAACAGCCGTGAGATCCAACCCACCAGCTGCAAGGATTTTCCAGCCGTCACAGGGCTTCTCACTGGTGCGCAGATTCAGTGCGGTCCCTCGCAGCAGCCTGCCCCTCACTCCAGATTTACGCACGACTGAGGACAAGCGGAACAGCCCAGAAAGCAGCATTTTGCTATAAAATCTGCCTAGTCTCCTGGAAATATTTTTCAACACATTTTATTCAACGTAGGCAATAAATTCTGATTTTTTCGACAGTCACATTATATTTCTTTTGTTTGGGAGAAGCGAAACCTGTCCCACTGTAGTTGTGTACCTAACCTTGAGTGAAAACCCGCAGTGTGACAAAACATAATCCACTTTTCCTACATAGCTTGTAAACAGCTTGACTCTCATCATAAAATATTAAAAGCCTAATATCGCAGTTGGTTCTTTGTAAGTATGAAGACTTGGAGTAGCCCCAAGCATGTCAAAGGTGCATTGGAAATGCTACATTTTTAAAGCAAAGAAAGGTGTTAACTGATAGAGTGTAACGCTTAGTCTAAAAACCTTAGACCAGTTTTTAGGAGTCTTTAAACCACTAACAACTTGATGACTTAATAGCTCTAAAAGGACCATTAAAATTTAAAGTGGGCTTTTTAAGAATTAGCCAATAAATATAATAATATGAAAATACTGCACTGCCTTTTTATTTAACCCTACAATGGGCAAATTACTTCTCCTACTTAAACCAACTGCAATATCCCCACTGGTTTCAAAGTAATTCCACACGTTCGCTTGTAACTTGGACAACTGCCATACCGCAGAGGTTCTCTGAGCTGACAAATTAATAAACCAGGTAAGACGGGCAAACAGCCCTGACCTGTGTCTCCACTTCACTTTCCAGGTACACCAAGGGCGAGGTTTGAACTCTTGCTGCCACGCTCCAGCCCTGCGAGGGCAGAGCAAAGCCCAAGTCCTTGTTAATATAAACCACTGGATAAAATATTTACCTCGACTCCGTTCTCAAACTGTTATATGCTGCTTACTTCCATCCCTCTCGAAATTATGCTCACAGCCATAGGTAGCAGAATTAATTATGCAGGCTATTACTGCACGCAGCATACCTGTGCCTCACATTTAGCCATCAGAGCAAGCTGTTCAGCAATTACAAAGGGGAATACGTATTTCCAGTGTTCTACCTCTTGTTAAGAACAGTACCACAGAAAACGGGCTATTTCTGTTGAGCAGAATCTCACAGGAACGCCTTCTATCCGCCATCTCATGGCAGGTTCCTTCCAACATTCCCTGTTTAACACAATTTGCCAATACCAACCCAGGAACATTTCTAAATCTCTTCAGATATCCCACAAAACCCGAGTCAGGCAGAAGGCAAACATCAAGCGTTTTCAGGCAGTTACACACGGTATTCACCAACACATCCCTCACCTGGAACACCTGCCCTGATGCCACTGGATCAAATGATGAACTCCATAGTTTGGAGCTAAGGGGGAAAACTCAAAGCAAATAGGGTTTGTGAAAGAGACTGCAGGAGGAATTACTCCAGCCAGAACGGTCAAGGTAGGTCGAGTCCCTTGAGAGAAACAGCAGTCTTGTTAGTGGCAAGCTGGAGGTCAACTGATAGCCTTGTAAAGGAGAAAAAATAATGGGGATCTCTTTCTTGAAAGGTGGTATTAGAGCAAAAAGCTCTGAGAACTGAAACAGGACCTCTGGCACGCTAACGCAGCGTGCCGAGACCAGTACAGTCTCTCTGTCGCAACGTACTTGTTTTATATTCTCTATCACACAGGCCTGGGAGCACGACGTGATGCTGAAGCTCACCAGAACTGCTTTGTCTGCAAAGGCTTCATGGTCGAACGGGGAGAAACAGGCAGACGACCTATTGACTATAAAGATCGATTCCTTTTGTTGTCCTGGCCCATGAAACTCTGCCAAAATTTCAGCACCAGCAAAAATCATCTGAAATTCCCTTTTAACTTGAGGATGAGGTTTCCAGCTCTTTAAAAGAGCCGGCTCTGATAGCGAGTAATGGAAAGACACCGCTGAAAGAAACGTTGCAGTAAAAAGCCAAGAAAAGTCCTGTTTGCAGGAAAAGTGGAGTTAAAAGGCTCGCCTCGGTAAGTGTAATCAAACAGCCAGATTAAAGGCAGTGCAGAAATTCTCAGGAAGGCCCTGCTCACGCCCTGAGAAGGCAACGAGTCAGTGGCTGCTTTTTCTATTGGAAATACTCTCCTATTTCTCCCTCCATTTTATTTGTATCGCACTGGAGATGAAAGACCCGGCGACTGTCACACGCCTGGTGTCTCCTGCAGCACGGGGCGCATCAGAGTGCGGAGAAAATGAGCTCCACAACACAGGAGGAAAACAAAGCTGGGAGGACTGGTGAGGAACCGCCAACCCAGCACAGCAAGGGTGGAGAATCACTGCCCCTTCTCAAGTAATGGGACCAATCTTGCAAGAGGACAAATCTCGGATGTAATTTAAGGTGCTGATGGAAAGAGGAGGAAAAAGTGGCATTATCTGAGTGAGGAACATATCTACAGATATATATACACAAACACAGAGACATCAAAATATTTACAGCTGTAAGCTTTGGTAAATCACTGCACTGCCTTAAGCCTGCAAAACATTCCTGGTGCTTTCAACAACTAATTAACTGATCTATTTTCCCCTCATTCTCCTAGTTCTTTATTCACTATAAAAATGACAGTCGTAACTCCTCGAAAATGTTGATTGGATTCAAGACACTTAGTAAATTTTCCACCAACACTTCCAAAGCAAGATTAAGGAAAACCTTGCCAACCTGTTTCTAGTTTATCAATAAATTGCACTTCCTGACACAGGAATTAAATGTGTTGTTTGAGTAAGATGGCAAACTGCAGTCAGGCTTCTGTTCTGTGTAAACCTATGACAAACAGGCTTTATTTTTCATTATGTGTTTGAAGATACCTCACCAATTTCACCTTTGCATTTGCTAATTTACTACATTTATCACGTTCTAGTTTTGTCTATGAACAATATATCGTGTAGAAGATGACTCTGAGCCTTCCTTTGCAGATAAATCTGATACAGACACCCTTCTCTAACTACTGACTGATCACAAATATATCAGTTAATTTGTAAAATTGAACCCTAACCAGCCTTTCTCTTTCATTCTTCACAGTAAAGTTTTCTTACTTCCTTGAGACATTAACCTGACAACTGTAGTCCCATTTTGGTCAAAATGGCAAATGCTGCTTCAGTGCTTGCTGCTGTCCATGCATGGTTATTATGGGTGTAAATGTTTGCTCCTCTTTCAGAATTGCAAGTTGGAGGCTGCATCCTGCCCATCATATTTAATTATCACCATAAGGTCACCTACTCCTCCTGTGTATTACAATGATGGATCATACCTCATAAGCACGTGTAATTTTTTCATGCAGGCCCCATTTTTTTATTCTGGTTTGCTTTGTGCTAAGCACCATAGGACTCCATCCCTATGTGGCAGCATGAAACAGTAAGCATAAAACACTAGCTGTAATTATCAGCAGAAAATAATTAGATGAACAAGACTGTGACCTCCCAGTGACAAACCACAATAAAATGCTGGTGCATAAAGCGTTCGGGATTCTTAAAAGCATCAGCACCAGCAGAAGCCGTGCTGGTGATAGAGACAAGGCAAGAAGCCCCAGACACAAATCCTGTTGTGCACTCCAGGAGCATTTCCATCTGCTGTAGACATCCGTCTGTGCTCCTCTTTAAGGGAGAAAGACAGGCTCACCTGGAAGTTGGTGAATCATCCACAGGAGGAGCATCTCTGTCTGCACCAACTAGGCAGGACACCTGGGGAGAACAGGCTTCTGACTTAGCTCATTTGGAGACTGACACTGAGGAATTTCAGCACTCCCCTCTGATAAATGGTAAATGGGGCATTGACTGCATGACAGGAGCTTCATTAAGAAAGGTGTGCTTTGTACCACTAAACCTGTCATGTTTTGCTGTGAACTTACTTCTGTTGGGTGATGAGGTAACTCAGTATTATTAGAGAGGTTTCTTAGCGATTCAGAAGAGACACACGAGGAAGCAGTGTGCACCTTGCAGAGCACTTAATGCTAAAAAGCAGAGACATTCAGAAACAGAAGCTTTTCAGAGAGTTTATGACAAGCCACAGCAGCCACCCAGAGTCCTGCCCAGATTCACTGGGGATGTCCATCAACAACACAGCTCCACTGATTACAATCACAGTTAAATATTAGACTTGAGCTGAGAATCCATCTCACGCTTTCTTTCATTCAGAGGTCTCTACATACTTATTTTTCAGTCAGGCAACATGAAAACACTAATAGAAAAGAAGCATCCCCACGAAGGTGATAATGAGATGGTAAATCTAGCGATTCTCCTAGTGTTCCTGTAAGCAAGAAAAAAGGAGCTGTTTGAAGTAGAGGCTTCCATCGAAAAGACAGAGGGTAATCTTTTAAATACTGCATTTATTCAATAAAAATATTTTAGTGAAGTTGCTGAGGCTACATTCTTGCAAGAGATCCTCTCAAATCCTTTGGGTAATGAGTCCACAAGTCACATTATAGCCGGGAACTCCAAGATCACGCTGCATCTGTTCTACAGGCAGAAGGTGCAGCAGGTTTGACACCCAAAAGTTCCCATCTCTGGGGCAGAGGACATATGTGGCTGTGCCACTGCAGAACAGCCACCTCCGTCTCCACTGTCCTGGCTATATATTTAGCACTTTCTCTTTTCTCTGTCATACCTAGAAACAACCTCTTTATATGATGTGCAGCCCTGTCTTAATAACTCTCCCTTTGCCACTACTGATGGAATTTGGATCCTTACTAATGCTTGAGATGGGGAATTATCAAAAATACCATTAAAAATACTAATGATTCTGTCACTAAATGGCACATTTTTAATGGCACCTACCATATTAAACAAATACGCTGTGAGCAAAATGGCAATTTACTGAGCTTAGTTTGCAAAGCCTGGGTGTTGTCCAGCACGACGGGCTGTACGCATTAAGCAAATCCTTCTCCACAGAGTACAGCAGAATTTTCCCTCATTAGCGTAAAGTGAATGACATTCTGAAATTTTGAGGGAAGATATATTTCAAGAAATAAAGAGACGGCCGCGTCACTACTGCAATGGCGCGGTGCGGTAACTCAAGGGCAGCTACGAAGGGTGACACCACAACCTGAAAAAGGCAGCAGGTAACTCGGCAGACAGAAACTCTTAACCACAACTGTTCTCACGTGGACATTCTTTTCTATCCCACTGAAGACGGCAAAGGTTAAGCAATACATCGCTCTCCAGAGCCAGAAAAAATAGCTCCTTTTACCAACTCACCTCCTGATGACGGGCAAGAGAGGGATTTGTATCAGCCTGAGCCTGCCCAAGTCTGTGGGCTCTGCTTCTGGTAGCAGCAGCTGGCTCGCTCACTTCCAGTGCCTGGAAGGCATCATTCCCTTCATCAGCTGGAAGGGGGAAAAACCACTTTCTCTCCCTACTCCCTTCCTTGAAAAAACTCACCCAGTGATATGTGGGCAGAACTGCTGGTGCTCCAACTGCTTCCCCAGAGCCCCTGAGCTGCTGTAACTCAGCTGAGCACCATCTACTGAAACAATCGTTTGTTTATATTAAATCTTACTTCAAACATGATAATGGCATCATTTTATATTTATACAGTGCTATTCATCCCTGAGGATCCCAAAATGTTTCAGCTACTTATGGGCAGCAGCTGTTTAACAGTGGATAGTACGACTGCACAGCAGTGCAGGGCAGAAGCAGAGAAGTGCTGTGCATCCAGCAGAAACTATAGGGGGAATTTAGGCAGGTGAAACAGAATTACCCAAATTGCAATTTAGCCAAGACGCCTGGGGCTAACATCTCTCTGCTCACAAAATGTTGCCCTTAACAATTCAGAGGGCATTCATCTGTTGACAAACTGAGAGAAATGTCTGGATATTCATGCGGCTTGCTCAACTCAAAAGCAAATTGAAAATTATAATAAAACCTGTTCCACATCCTTCATTCATTAAAACTGTGTTTGTGCCATGTTATTTCTGGGCACATTAGCATTTGCTGGGAAGAGCTCATTAAATGACCATTAGCCCAGTCTCCTTTCCTTCCAAGATAGTGCAGAAGCTGAAAGTCTGTCCTTCCCTTACAGCATCACACATGTAAATGGAAACAAGATGGGATTTCATTTTGGCAAGACAGATGACAGAGAAAGTTCTTATTTTTGGAAGAAAATGCAGGAAAAAAAAGGTTAGGAAGCTAGTACTGCCACAACCAACACAGGCTCAACCTTGGCCACTGATCTATAGAGACTTTCTTCACACTCATGAAGATTTGTTTCACCACCAAGTCAAACAATAATTTACATGGTTGGAATGGCCCTTAGAGCAAAGGTGATGGAAGAAACATTGTGTAGCTCCAGAGCTTTCTCAGTCACTTCTGTAACCAGACCCACAACAGCAGCAAACTGGAAGAGGCTGTGGAACTGATGGGCAGAGCCCGCACTCCACTGCAGGGGGAGAAAACGTTGTGGGAACAGTTAAGTTGAGGAAAGAACAAGAAAGAATCTGATTCGACACGTGAAGCACCAAAACTCAAAGCAATTCTCAAGTTCTCATGGTTTCCACACTACAGATCAGCTCTGAGAGAACCCAGAGATGACACATTTACATTGCTTTTCTTTTCTTTTCAAAAGAAATTACTTCTCACTCCTACCAGCAGATCACAAAACACTAGAGCTGGAGTTAAGAGTCACAAAACTAACATTGCGACTAGAGAAATAAAAAGATTCGAAGACCTTGCACTCCAAAAAGTAAATAAAACAAATGGATGAGTAAAAATTGTGTTTGGGTTTTTTCTTATTTTATGGAGGGCTTTTCCAGTGGAAAGAGTGCCTTAGGTCACTGGTTTTTTGGCTTGTGTAAACACCAATGCTTCATGTTTTCACCCTCTTGCTCTCTCACCCATTTTACTCTCTGATTTACTGGCAATGTTTACTAATAAGGAGCAACAGACATTCTCATACAGGATCAGGGCACTAGAGTCCTCTCCCTCGTAAGGATGTCACAGACACAATAACAAGACATTTAATTTGGATCACAGTTCAAAAGAGTCACTTGTTGGCAGTGATGAAATAATCTAGCAACTGTCCTCACGACCGCTAAGTGAAATTTGCAGATTTAGCAGACCAGGAGAGACTATGCCTTTCCCTGGAGGTGTGACCATTTGGTGCTTTAGCCTCAATTCTCAAGGGAAAAATATTTAAGAACATGTATACGCCACCCTTACTCACTCCCCTCCAGGTAACTTCAGCAACTTTTAGCCCATTTCAGCTGAATTTGTCAGAAAGAGAGGGATCTCTAGAACTTCATTTTCCCAAAAAGAACAAGCAGCAGGGGAGAAACCGCATTAGTAACTCTGCTGAGAAAAGCTGCAGTGGAAGCTCAGCTCCTACCGCAATCCCCCGGGACGGCGTCCCCACGCCCGCTCAGCCCCACGCGGTGCGGCCGTCCCAGCGCATCCCAGCGCGGGGGCTGGAGGAGGCAGCTCCAAGAGACGCCCCAGCAGGAAACCGGGCTTCAGCCATTCACCTGCTTGTGCCCGTTTGCTAATCCTCCCTGTCGCAACCGCTCCGGCCAAATAGCTTTTGGAAACTTCCCAACGATACTGTGTGTCGGTGAGCTCCACAGACTAATTAGACATTGCAGAAAAGCTTTTCCTTTGGGGTGCCTTTAGTTTCACCGACTGTCCCTGCCCCCACCCCCCCCTTCCTTGCAACCCAGAAGGAATTACACAGTCTACATCTCAGACAGTAATTACTACCACCTTCTCCTCTTAATTGATCTGACTCCAGTGAGCAATAAGAAATTAAAATAATTAGCAGATATGCCTGGTGTTCCTCAAACCCCACCTACACTTTGGAGTCTATTTACTCCAGAGTCAGCTGGGTCCATCGATTTGATGGTAATGCTGCACCGTTCTGGCTCACCGAGCCATCTGACCAGCCAAGTTTGAAGAAGTTTCCCAACTAACACACAAAGCCCAGCTGTAGCTCTTGCAGTCGGCAAATACTTGATCACCAGCATCAGAGCTCTCATGAAACAGCTTTTTCTGAAGCTCATTTGGAAGAAAAAAAACAAAACCCTGAAGCTCATCGCTCTCCTGTCCCCTGGAGAGACACAGGATTATGAGGAGGTCTTCATGCTGCCAACTTTTATACATTTGCTCCACGTTCACTGGAGATAGAGAAACACACACAAGTTGGGAAGAGAGGCTGAAGACTTGGAATAAAAATAGCATATTTATGGGATTAATTTCATTTTTGTTCCTAGTGATTTTGGCATTGCATTAATTACGTTCCATCTTGACTGCTGAGCATGGACAGATTTATTTTTTTCTAATAGGAAGAGAGAGCTCTGAGCACCATGTGGTTTTTCCCAAGGACTTGCTCCTCCAGTAGCTAAATGTGGAGATATCACTTAAAGTCAATTGTGCCCTCTCTCTGCTCTTAGCAAATAGGCAGTGATTTTTAAAAATTTTTCTTTCTATGTGCAAATAATCTGCATCTATTGCCCTCCTTTCAAGAAACAGAGAAAATCCAGACCCCGGCAAAAGTTCAATCTCTCCCCCTCTGCACTCTGTAAATTTAGTCAACAATATTAATCCACATCGAACAATTCTGCAGAGTACAACAACAAGCTGGTTACACAGACAGGGATGCATTTGGAATTTAAATGAGTTCCTGTTATTCTCATTCTCCTGAAGCCTGCACAGTGCTGAAGAAGCCTGTCTAATGTCTCTTAAACAGTGAAAAAAAATGAATTAAAAAATATTCAGCTAGTATTATTTTCTGTACTCCTGAAGAAGAGTGCATTTTTTGACTCGCTCTCCCTCCACAATCAAAGGCAGTCATTGGAGATATTACCCTGTTTGTCTTGACAATGCTTTATGATTAAACACTCAAATACCTTCAGCTTATCTTTAAAAGTATAACAAATGCAAGGAATAATTTAGCATTCTGTAAGTTAGGTGTTTCTTCACCCCTTCTACTTTTAAATTCTTTTATTAACATGACTTGTTATTTCTATTGCAACACTATTAAAGAGGCCAACTCATTGTGCTAGGAGCTGCACAAACAACAAAAAATAATTATAGTGTATGTGACTTATTTAACTTGCATTCATACAATGCATTCTCCCACTCTCATTCAAAATACTGCCTAGTGCTTGGGCTAATGCTTATCAGGGAAATAGTGGATATTTGTGCCTATTTCTTTAAGGTGAATCAGGTCATAGCCTGTTCATCCTGCACAACGTTCACTGAATTAAAACACATTACTCCCTTGTTTCTTTTTTCCCCCCGACACATCAAGGGATTATTCAAAAAGAGAAAAGCAAATCTTGGCTACCTCTCAAAGCAGGCTCGTTTGTCCATTTGTGTTCTCTTGAGCAGCACCAGGTTGCGTAAGTTAACGTGGACTGTACTCCTCTGCTTCTGGCTCCAAGGTGCCCCTTCCACCAAAGCCCTGGGAACTCTGACCCACCACCAATAATCTCTTTTCCTTGTCCTCTTCTGCTGCTGAGCATCACCCAAAGTTCCATCCTGCTGTCTCTGCCATTCAGGAAAGCCTTTCGATTGATCCATGGGAACTGGACACGTGAACGAGGATGTCAGTGGACAAGCAGAAGTGTTCAGAGCCTGCAGATTCCCTTTAACTGGGTCAGTAACAGAAGTGAAGTCTGAGATTGAAATAAACATTTAAATACCGACTGTACGAAATACAATCAGCTCTCAGGCTGAAGATAAATTCCACTGGCAGAGTCTCTTGCCAAGGAAACTCCAGGCCTATGACACTGTACCCCAAAACAAAAACCTTAACTTAGAGTGGCTATTTCCACAATAAAAGCTGAGGACTATTTGTATGCTGAACTGACCACGGCAAAGGAATGTGTTTGCTTTCCAAGGCCTAAATATTAAATAGTATTTTCTCTGAAATCTTTGCTTGGGAAAAAATCCCCTGCTCTCATTTGAGCTAAAAATTTCCTCGGTCTTTTCTCCTGGGCTCTTAGAGCTCCTTACGCATTTTATTGTGAAGAAAGAAGGAAGAATTATGGTAATTTAATGTTTATTCTTCTTTGTGAACCACTCTCGGCTCTTCTGTATAAATAACTAAATGTTCTTATTAGTCCTAACATACTGAGAAATACACTCAGTTCGAGACTGTCTCAGTGTGAAATCTATGGAAAATCAACTTCTGTCTTCTTCCCTTATTTTTCCAACAAGAGTTGGATATTTAGCTTCAGGTTTTTTCCGCACCTGCTGTTCTGACAGCAGCACCCCTCCAGGTATCAAGAACAGAGAAGAACCGTGTTCTTACCGGGACAGAAATTTTCTATTTTATGATCAGACTACCCAGCTCTTACCACTTATTCCGACGGCGTGTGTTTATCAGCACACACAACCTGTTCTGCAGGCTCCGAGGGCCTGGGGCGGACACCGAGAGAACAACCAGCAGCGCCCAGAGCCCTGATGCTGCTGTTCCCCGGGGCTGCTGCTAGAGACCCTCCCGGGACAAACCAGCAGGAATTGCAAAGCCCTGGGCACAGCCCTGGCACGCTCCCACCGCACATCATACCTGTGCCAGTGGGGTAGCCAGGGTGATGAGTAGAGCACTGACACCGCACGTTCCTCTTGTTTTAACTGAACTGAAGGGCTCTGGAAAGATTGCAGTTTCCGGGGAAAACGTCACATCTCCAAAGTATCCGCGCTAGTAAGTGAAAGTGCATTTTTTTTTCCCCTCCAAGCCTGAAATTTCCATGCACTTCAGGCCAAAACACTTCTAAAACAGCAGAAGGACAGATAGGTTGTTTGTGAAGTCAAGGAAGAGAAAAATGGCAGTTCAGGTTCCAAATGGATTGAACCGCCCGGTGGAAATAGCTCTCACTTCTCACTAACGAGGTAGAAAGCTGAGAAGCAACCGTGCTCCTCACTCAAGTGAGAGAGAACACGAAAATTAAGCGTCGCATCTGCTTCAGCATCAGCTCTAGAGAACCCAGCAAAGAGGAGTAGAGATCAAGCCAACCTGAATTTGAGCATCACGTGCCTTTTTGCCTTGGGGAAACTACGGATCCTCTGCTGCCATTTTTTCGCTCTCTGTAAAATGACTGTGATAATATTAATTACCTACCTGAGACGGAAACGCTGAGGTACAGATTTTATCCCCACACTATGGCACATTTCTGTAGAACTGTAAAAGCAGAAATGCTGGAGCTTTTATAATCTTTTTCCACACTACAGCTGTAACTGTAAGCACTCAGAGCTCAAATTGGCAAGTATTTGTTCTTTATGCTCATATTGATTTCAATAGGACTTCTGAGCACAGAGTGTTTTCGGGAGCAGTTTACATGCATAGATCTCAGAGTAGCACATCACCGGTGAATAGAAATAAATGCGTGGTAAAAAATAACAGCTGCAAAACACTGGAGGATATTCTACGTCAGAAGCAAAAATCCACAGCCTCAAAAGAAGAAAACAGTTCAGGAAAATTTGTTTATTTCTATGAAATATGGAGATGAGCAAACATGAAACACAAACACATTATATTATACACATATCTATAAACACAATTTTCTGTCTTTCTAAAACCGTTCAAAACTGCAAGGAAGACTACACAAGTGACTTGTTGATTGCACTGTGAATCTAAGAACTCTTGAATTATTGCTGCCATGTACTCCTAATTTCAGAAGCTCAGTTGTTTTAAAAAACAAAGTCAAATCCTGACGCTAATAATTGACTCTTCCAAGTTATTTCTTGCCTCTCAGCTCAGTAACCGCTATTTATTTTTTAACAGTTCTACAAACAAATGCAAATATTAATGACGCAAACTCTAAGACCCCAAATCACTTTTTCAGCAAACGACGTAAACACCAGGAAAAGGAAAGAGAAATGCTGGGCTCAGGTAGCCCACGCTGAAACCTCACTGCATTTTAAGAAACTTCCCCTGTGTTTGAGGTGGGGAGGTTGTGCAAAGACCTTCCCCGTTGTTTGTTGAGGATGGCTAAGCCTCACGCCGCTGCATGGCTGGGTCCCACCCCGGGCCAGCTGAATTTGGGAGCTGCTCAGCTCTGAACAATCTTCCCAGCACACCTACTTAGGAGACATCCCTCCTGGCTCAGTGGTCTGGGCCACGAGAGCCCACGTAACGCCAGCGGAGGCCCATAGTTCTTGCAAGGCCAAAAGGCAGCGTGGGGCAGCCTCCCTCATACGGGCTTCAGCCTCCGTGGCTTTGGAGCACGCAGGCGTTTTTGGAAGTCCAGGTACTATTCAGCATTAGTGGTAATGCAGGGATAATAATGAATACTCACTGCTTGTCAGGCAAAGAGTTATTCAATACATGCCAGATGCCAGCAGTAAGGAATATCCACCTTACTTCCTCGGTCAGTGAAAGATGTTCCTTTTGCTCCTTGCGAATCAGTTCTCAACAGGAAACTTGCACAAAGAAAGGTGGCAGCATTTTTCCTTCCCATGTTAAAGAGAATAAGCTCTGAATTCTCCTCTTGCGTGGTATGTTCCTTTAGAGGCACATGACTGCAATAAATTTTTTTAAAGGGCCATCATTCTGCATAGTACAGAGAGGTGGATTTGTACTGATGTTTACAAGAAGGTGATACAGAAAAACTACAATTGGGCTTCTGCCCAACAAAGTGAAATGCTCCATTCTCACAAAGAAGGCAGCTCCTCAAGAATGTCATTGAGGCTGGATCACAGACAGGGTGAATGCCACTAACTCCCAGTCTTCACACTGATCAAAATGCAACTTGTGCAGAAGGGGCTGGATGAACCTCAAGTGCACAGCTGCTTGTTTTACAGTTTTATTTTTTACATTCTGAAAGTTTATGTGATCTAATTAGCCATTTTATTTCACAAAAATTCATTTTGGCACTGTTGGGCTTGGAATGACACAAATGTAAAGGGTTTGCCTATGAGAGAGGCAGACAAGTGCATGGAAAATAAGCATTTTGCTTCCATTTCAGAAACATTCCGATGGGGAAGCAGAGCTAAGCTACGCTCGCATGGAGATTGCCTCAATGATTTGAAGCTTTTACATACTAAACATTTGGTTTAAAAAGGAAAAACAGTGACACTGCCTAGCAGGAGCACCTAAGTATTATTCAATCTTAATGAAAAGGCTAGGAGAGCGGAGGACGCGCCAAACCCTGTGTGTTCAGCCCCACGCCCCGCGGTTACCTGCACCGCTGACCCCCGGCCCCACCGCGTCCAAGCAGCAGCGCAGGCGGCACCAGGGGACTTCATCACAGAACCGTCTTGCTCCCCAGAGCCCTCTAGTTTCTCACCACACATCGCCTGCCCTTTCCTGTAGCTGCTCCTCTGCCTCTGATCTTCTCTGGTTACCAGAGAATGCGGATGAGGGGACTGCTCCTTTCCCCGCGCCCTTCACGGGGTTACGCGAGGTGCAGGGAAAACACAGCAATTAGCATCCTGTGCGTGCAGCTGCTCGGCAGCACAGACACCCCAGGGAAGGTCCTGGCCATGAATGTGTCCAAGATATATGGGTAAACAAAAACATAGCATCTCCGGAGCCAAATGTCAACCATCCACTTTTAAAAAGCACGGAGGTAAAATATCTACCTGCGCTCAGTGAGCTGACACAGGCCTCCACACTACTTGACCCAAACCAGCACTTAGGCAGGACCTAAGATGAAGCTGCTCAAGCACGTCTCTTCTGGCCAGCGGACAAAGTCGTGCCCTTCCTCCCTTGCCTCATATTTGTATCACGAAGGCAAACCACCCAAATTAAAACGCCTGAATTGAGACATTACCAGGAAATTCAGAAAACAAGAGCCTCTTGTTAACATCTGACTGTTTTCACAGCACCACTTGTGATAAAAGCAAAGTATTAAAGCTTAAATTAGTCATAGACCAGCCGCACACTTAAAACATAGAGCCTACTTGAATTTTAACTCCTAGGGTCCTTCCTATAATCTGAAGTCCGAGATTCATCATGACGGGACAAGAGGTAACAAGGAAGGGGTGAATGCTCAAAGTTGTCTTCATGCAGAGCCCCAATCGTGGCGACACGGTGGCCAGGTATCCTCTGGCTGTGAAACCCCACCGGGGATACAGAATAACCAGTGCTCGCTGCTATCACTTCACTGCCTTGAAACTGTAATTTGAGTTACCAGAGGCACATCCTTACGCTACAGAACATCTTGAAAATGCCAGAGCAATAAGTACGTTGTTTAAAGGATTTGCGAATGCAAACTTATCCAATCGACACGCTCAGGAACAGAACCTCAATCTCTTTCTGCTTGTCCTTGCTTTAATCCAGCTCATAAGAAATGCCACCGAACTCCAACTGACAGCGACTGATAATAAGGATAAAATACCTTTTTCACTTCAAATGCCCATCTCTCACTATTCAGAATATGAATGTCCCTTGATGACGCATGAATGTCCATTTTCTTCTCTTAAACTGTTGATGGATTGATTTCTTTTCATTAAAAGAATAACTCTTATTGCGTGATTGTATCCCAACTTGGATGGGGCCCACTCTGACAGTGTACGTGTATTTGATGAAAGACAGCGCTTACCAGACAACTGCCTGATCATGGGGAAATAGCACCATTTTACACGAAAAAAAATAAAAGGCACAGATAATAAATGATGGAGCTGTCAGAAATATAAACTCCTTTGCACTTCAACATGCAGACGAGGAAAAGGATCAGATTTTTTCCTACCATTTGACTCAGCTTTTACAGATGTTTATCCAAAGCCACATCAGCGTGCTGGCCCCTAAGTCTCAGCTTCTGTGGAAAACACATCAAATGCACATCACTAAGCACCTTCTGCTATTACCAAACACTAAATACACTTCTCATCACTAATTCACTTATTAACAATTTATTCAGGAGTAACTCAGAAAAGCCTAATGACACATGAATGTTGAGATATAGGAGTGCAGATGCCATACATGTGATCTCTCCATATTTATTAAGTGATGTGCTAAAATGGCTTTCACACTACTGTTTGCTCTGCTCTAAAACTTCTCTAGACCAAGGAGCTTCTCATTTTCTTGTGTCATTAAATCCCCCAGCTTTCTCGTATTTTACAAGGTTAACCATCAATTCACATTTCTTTCCTCCCTTTTCTAGCCCGTTTTTTTTGACAAAACTTTCCGAAAGACAACGCAAACAAGCATTTTTGAAGAGATCAAGGATACTTAAAGCATCAAATAAACAAAAATACTTGGAGCGAAGATTAGAAGCATTACACAGGCTAGTGAAACTTTCGCTGAAACTATTACATTCTTCAGATGGGTACCTGAAGTGGTGATGAGTTACCTCATACTCCTCACCTGACTGACTGCATGAAAATAGCTGCCGGACGGGACCAACTTCCCAGCAGAGGCGGGACATTAAACATGCAATTAATTGCAGGGGATGATGTGCCAGAAGTTTGACAGTCAGTTCTGGTCCACACTGATTCCAGCTACTAGGTGGACTCTTGCTCTGCATTTGGTAAGGACAGTTTTCAGTACTGAGCCCCATCAATACTCCTCCCGCAGCAGCACATATTTAAATTGAGGGACGCAGCAACACGTACTCAATCTCATAAACATGTTACCAGTGGTATCGCGTAAAGATCTGTTCTGTTATAATTTAGGATAGATGCTTAATCAATTGCCTTGATTTACTAAGCTTTACTGCTTTCTAAATGAGTAGCAATATGTAACAAAATTTTCAGCCCGGTTTTAGAAACCTTGATCATTTACCCCATTAAATCAGGAGAAACACGGGCTGCTAGCGGGAGCATGTTCTGTTTCTTATATGCAATTCCGTGACAGCAAAACACACCATAAAAACGCATTTGCTGTTTCAGCTGACATATAACACAATATTCCGAAAGAAAATATTAGCCTTGCCGCTGCTACAGCTAGTGATATGTCCCCTCGAATTCAGTACATGCAAGAGGCTAGAGGATAAAAACATCCTAAAGATACCAGAGGAATTTATAAGTCAATGATCTGCTTATGAGGAATGGAGACTGCTGATGCAAGCTGCAGTCTTACTGATAAAAAAATGGATTTCCCATAGCATTGCCGATAGCACTGGGAACTAATTGGCCTGAGTTTACTCCTGCTGACTATCCTGTGTTCATTTTGGCTTGCTCTAGAGGACCCAATCAATCACAAGCCCAAGCTGCAGCTGACCCGTAGGCAGCCACAATTAAAACTCAGCTCCTACTTACTTAAAGGCAGAAAATGAATTTAACCTGATCTAAGTAAGGGAGAGAGGGCTTGAAACCACATGCAGTCCCCCTAAGATGTTCTATCACTTTAGACAACCCTTTTCCCTATAAGCCATGCTCTTCTTTACCCACAACCTTTAGGAAAGCTCACAGACCCTTTTTGCAGACGGTTCCTCTCCCAGACGCAGGGCAGATACAGCAAGATGGTACAGCAGCTCAGGGTCTCGAAGATCAGGCCCATGGTTCTTAAGGAAGTCACTGACTTGCTTTAATGAATGCTCTATCTAAAACTAATTACGTGTTGGCGCTCACAGCACTTTTCTGGGCATTTGACAATTTATTTGCCTACGTGCTACAGAAAAGCAATCCACATGAAAAAAAAAACCCTCTTGGAATAAGCCACGGGTTGCAATACATTCAGAAGCAGGTCACGCACATCCTTGGAAACACAGACACGAGCACACTTGGGTTGTGAATCTGTTTCTACCCAGGTGCTTCTTGGAGAGACAAGTTTTACGGGGCTTTATAAAGATGGAGATAGGGAGGTGGCAGAAGAAGAAGCAGCAATCCCAGCAGCGTGGACAGCGCTTCATCCAGGACTCGGGAGAGGATACAAACTTCCAGCTATTGCAGAGCTTCTGCATCTGCGCTTCCATGTGCTGCTTCTGGGCTGCAACGACGATGGCTGCATGTCAGGTCTTACTACAGGCTGAGCCCACCCTGGCCTGGCATCTCATTCTCTTCCTGCCAAGAAACTGGCGTTTGTTTATCTCGCTAAGTCAGAATCTAAAACTCAGTCTTGTCATACAGTGCGGTTTCACTTTCAGGAGTTTACAGTAGGATTGAATTTGGCTCAGTGGTTTCTAAATGTATGGTACACACACGAGACAGAAACTGAACTGCTTTAATATCACTATTGTCTCTAGACAAAAGCCAAACTTAAAACTGCTGGTCAGAGGGAAGTCAGAAGCAGTTATACAGAAAAGAATACCATTAACAACTAAAAAAATCTCATAATGGCTTGTATTTACTAGTTTCGTATTTTCAGAGGCCTTGTTTTTAAAAAATAGATAAATGAAATTATTTCCAGTGGATGCTGAATTTCAAAACTTTGTCCACTATAAATACTCATGCAGGTACTCCCAAAATCTCTTACCCTCTAATACATTTTTCAGACTGTGAAGTTCTATCATTCAGAGAGTAGCACTGTTTTTCTCAGAATGAATGAGCCAACAGACACAAAAGTAATTTTTGGCCAATTTCAAATCTCTTTGCACATTCTTGTCTGAGCCCTCTTCCCCACACACAGCAAGAAACACGCGTCCGGTCAGGTTAAAGAAAACAACCAAGAAAACTCAAGAACAAATGGAGAAGATCCACTCCGAAACAGCAAGAAGAAAACTCAGAACAAAGTAAGTGAACAAATCACCATCAGAATATGCCTTTTACAAGATTCCTGCACAGCAAAGGAGCAAACACGAGAGCTGAACTTCCGGGCATAAATCTCCCGTCTCTGGCCCAGGAGCTGGCACTGCAGCCGCAGCTGGTAACGGCACATTCGGCATCACACCGCGCTGCCCGACCGCGGGTTCTCGCTGCCTCTCCCTGCCTGGCGCAGACAGGTCTGGCTCTATCACTGCTGGGCCCTTCAGGTCAGAGTCACCACGTGTCGTCGGGAGACGCGTGTGAGACTGGGACAAACCCAAGAGCTTATCAAAAGCAACACTTCATTTTTCCAGCCCTGTTGCCCTTTCCATTAATGGGATTCTGCTTTATTCCGCTGTTCTTTGTGCTTAAATCCCTCGGACTCCTCAGGCGGTGACTGCTAAATTATAAAATGATTTTGAGAGGGTTGGTTAGATATACCACCTTGCTACATGACATCTTTTTATAGGTATCATATGGGAAACGCCAACCCCTGGGGGTGTCACTCTCCCGGTCCCTACCCTTGGCTCTTTCAGACCGGAGGATTTTATGCAGTAGTTGCCCAGAAAAAATGGTTGGTTTATTCTTCTTGTTGTAAGTTTATTAATACTGTCACATCAAATCTCAATGCAAAGTGATGTGAAATGTCGTACACTAAAAATAATGTGTTGGAAATGGGTCACTACTGAAATACTTACACTGTCTACAAACCAGTTTATTATCTCCTCCAGTTCCAAGCTCTTTTAACCCCATTCTCAAACATACCAACAAAATAGGGAGTAAAATTCTGATGAATTTTAGAGAAATACAGGCAGAACTGAGTATTTAGGTCACTGTTACAGAATTTATTTTGGGGGATCTCATCGCTTTTGTGTAAAATAATGAAAATGCTTGCTTTCGACTTCACCACTCCAGGGCTTATGGTTGCACACAAGCTGCTAAGGTGCCCACTAGGTACTCACGGTGAGAAGAGAGGCAGGAGGAGCACGAGTGAAAGACCACTACCAAGTAATTTAGGTTAGAATGGACCTCAGCAAGTTCCAACCTTCCACTCAAACCAGGGGAAAAAAAGCGTGAAGAAACAAGGCGAAAGATAACTTGTAAATTTTAACAAGCTTAGAAGAAATATAGAGGAAGGGAGACGGCAAAGAGTATCTGAGAGACAGAGAACTGCTTCACAGCTTTACCAGGTAAATAAGCAGCTGACAGAGAGAAGGCAAAGACAAGGAGGGATGTAGCTCTCACTACTTTTATGCGGGGAACAGACATATACAACAAATCGGCTCTGGGGGGGATCATCAAACAAGCAGATACATTGTGGGAAGTTGACCTGGTTAATACAACCACGTACTTCTGCCTTGTGCTAACACACAGTAATGGGAACGCACCTCTGCTCTAAGAGACGTGTGCGGTTTACCGAAATAAAGAAAACCACAGTCAACAGTGTCCAAATAGCTGTCATCTTCTCAGTAAATAATTAACATGAAGCTGCAGTACTACTCTGGGAAGGAGCTGGCTTGGGTTGTGCTGGGGATTGAACACCAACACCCTCAGCCCTTCACAGCAAGGACAAACGTCCGTTCCAAGTTATTTACTCCTTTACACTGCACACACACATCCTTCAAGGAATGGCTCCAATCCACCTGGCACCCAGAAACGTAGAAAACAGTGTCATAACATTTTAGAGTTTAAAGTGCAGGCACAATGTGCCAAATTGAGGTAACAGATGGGGATCCAAACATTGCTAAGTGCTACCTAGCAAGGCAACATACGCAGTGCCTGGAAATCGTGACATCATCTAATGAATGAACAAGTCCTGCACCGATACTCAAATCACATACCTTAATCAGGACAAAAATTGGAGACCAGCAAGGAGCAACAGTACCAAAGGTAAGAAAGGTAACAGTGCCACAAAAAGATAGCTACCCTGGTATGTGAGTGACAGAAGAAGTGTGGATTCTTCACAGTCCTCCTATTTTACCCTTTCTGCTTCAACAGTTTTTGGCAGGCGGATACAGGCAACCTGTGAGATAGTTTTGTGTCGAGAGTTTTGGAAGGGTAGGCTTGTATCCAAGAATCTAAGATGAAAAGCTAAGTGGACTTGCAGAATACATCCATCTCCTGGAAACCAAAAACGCACTGTATAATTTGAGGGTCATCAGTTAGAATTGGTTTTAATTATTAAACACTTATCAATTTTGTGCAGTCTTTTATTTTTATTATTTGGGGGGATTATGATGAAGGGGAGAATATTGGTAGAGAATGCTGAACACCCAGCTTGAAAATTCTGCCCTTCAGTAAAAAGATGGAAATGCTTTTTACTGATTCAACTTTCATCATAAACTCATGCAATTTAATCAGATATGTTCACAGCTAGAATTGCTACATGCTGGAAAATCCTTCCTAGCTATATAGAAGTTACCAGTTTACCACTCCACAGATAATTTTCTCATTACATTACATACTACAGCTAGAAAAAACTTAGTTATACTTACAAATGTACAACCAGTGTTTGCAAAAATATGCATAATGTACAGCTAGCTTGCCCAAGTAATTGATGTGATTAGGCATGCAAAGCAGGTAAATGCAATAATTGGGTTGCTATGCAAGCTGTGCAAGTGCATGGACAATTCTGCACACCTAATATTTTGGGAAGTTTGCCCACTCAGGGAGATGCTGAAGTTCTGTTTTGCAATCACAACCTACAAAATAAAAATAATCTTATTTCCTGTGCCACCAACTGACCTGAGCTCCAAAGCTGTTTTTCCCAATATAATTAAATGTTAAAAGCCTTTAATTAAAGAATATAAATCAGAGTGAATCATTTCAGACCAAAGCAGGCTTACAAGACGCATTTGCTGCTGAAAGTCTGCATAAGAACAAAGCCACAAAAATGCCATTCACACCTTTTAATTGGTACATTTGAGTATTCCTTTAATTGCTTTGCAAAATCAGCAACGGTACCACTTTCCCTTCTGAAATATTTTCAGACCCTCTACACTTCAATCCAAGCGCTGACAACGACAAACAACTGCCTGTGCTTCCCTGAAGCCCCACCCAGAACAAAGCAATTCTTTGGCCTGAAATGCCTGAAGCATACCTGAGGTTTGAATTTAATTCTCTTCAATACTGTATTTCCTTCCATCTTAGACAGGGCTTTTTATTTGCTAATGTATTTATTTTGGGGATAGAAAATATTACTGGTTCCCTTAACATGGCTCTGCTATTACACACTGAGATTATATGGTGAAGGAGCCACCGTGGATTGAAAACGGGGAAGGGAGCTGCACTTCTGCCTGCCGAAGGGCAGAATAATCCCCATCTCCAGCTTTCTCCTTCTGTGGCCCAAAGTGCCGTTGTGCTCCCCGTCACCAAAGCGATAGGGATCCACACAGCGTTGGCATAAGAACCTATTTATGGAACATGAACAGAGTAAATTACAGTAGAGTAAATGCAATCAGATTTAAGGATAAGCTCAAGGCCTCTGTAAGTCTGGACTACAATACAAGTTAGAGTGAGAGAGAGCGAGGGGGGAGAAAAAGGTTTCTTGAATTTGAAAGCCAAGGCTCAGCTTCAGCTCAATGATATTTACAAAGCTTTTGTTACCCCTTCCTACAAACATTCAAGAATTCAGGTTTTGTAGCTAACATTGAGCAATACGAAAGCAACGTATATCTTGAGTTTGTAAATAATTTCCAACTGTGTATTCAATTCTAAATTTCAGTTTATGTTGTGCTGGGTAATTATGTAACAGCCAAATACAAAAAAAAAAGAGGAAAACTAAAGCATGGGATAATACAGAAATCCACTACCACAAAACTTGGCAATAATCACAATTCAAAAAAGAAACCAAAACCCAAGAATGATGCATCAAAGACTTCTACAAATAATTTCAAACATGGAACCTCTCTAAGGATTTTGAGGTCAAATCTTCATTAAAGAATTCCTCAAAGGAAAATACTTGAATTATTTACTCAGCCCTGATCAAGTGAATAGAGAATTAAGTAGATGAAAATAAGTAATCAGAAATACTTCTTTTAAAGTTGCATTCTACGAGTGGTATAGTGCTAAATAATAGTAGTTAATACCCTCATAACTATTAAGTTTGCATAAACAGGCATGCCAGCTCTCCCTCCATCCCTGCAAGCACAATATGGGTCTACATCTGGTCTCAAGAAGAAGCAACGGGCAGATCTCAAACAGTTTGGCTCTTCAGTTCAGAGAAGCGCCCAAAAGCACGGGTTTTTATCCAAAGCTTACTCAACCTACCTGAACCTTTTGGGCAGCAAAACGAAGCTGGCAGTCTAGTCAGAACAGGCGCTTGCCTAACATTTCTGGCACTTACTGCTTCCAACTGGGCTAGAGATACTGCAGGAATAATCTTTCTCTTTTGACATTTCATACTGTCGCAGTGGCAGGAAGTTGGGAAGTGTGGAGATGCACAACATGTAGAACGGAGGAGAAAAACATTTAAACAGTCTGAAGCAGAGTTTGCAGGGAAAGCCGTGTAGTCAGGAGCTACATTGTGCTCCCAGTCATCCAGCCATAGTAAAACAATCACATAATCAAATATTTTTTTTTAGCCCTTTCAATCCTTAGGAGATTATCAGAGGAACAAGTTGCTTAACAATCTGAAATCTGAGAGCCAAGTGGTCTGTTTCTCACCCCAGTGTTTGAGGGTTGCGCCCCATCATCCTCAAGCAGCGCTGCCCAAGGCACTGTATACAAGTGTGGGGCAGACCCTCACTTGCTGAGAGCTCCAGTACCTCCCTAGCTGAGATCTAGCAGAAAAGACTGCCAGAACAGCGTTGCAGAGGCTGCCCCCAGACTTTGCTTTGCACCCTGCAGCTGGTGCAGGGGTCCTGGTTCCCTGACCATCCGCAACAGCTCTGCAGAGAAACAGGGTGTGGATTCTGGCCGTGCAGAACCATCATGGTCTCTACGCAAAGCAGTGGGTGGAAGGGGTTTGCTGCACTCGGGGGTCTCACAGTGCTATGAAGAGATGTGGTACGATGGGGTTGGGGAGAGTACCATGTACCCGCTGATGAAGCCGCCCCTGGAATGGCAAAGGAGGAACACATCTCCGGAGTGAGTCAGGAATTTAACTGGTGACAAACGTAAATGCCGGTAACAGGAAGAGGTGACCTTTTCAACACAAAGTATCTCTGAAAAATAACAGCTTCTTGTGCAAAACCAGTATTTGTGTCAGTATCTCCTATCATGATACCAATGCACCGCCCACCATTTGCAAAGCACCTGTTTACTGACCATAATGTATATAAAAAGACTTGCTTCCCAGTTAGCCTGTGATTTCCCATCAATGGTGTGATGCAGAGACGACTTTCAAACAACGTGCGAACAATGAAAGCTATTCCACACCTATGGACTTTCCAGGTCGTGCATAAGCGATAAAGTATCCTTTATGATCGGCTAGGTGATCCTGGGAGGACTGGGGGAATCATCCGAGAAGATGAAGTAACAGTTAAAACTAAATCAATGAATGAAAAAAACCCAAAACATTCAATGATTTGATTGTGCTGAGAGGACGACAGATTTTCCCCTGGAGATGGGAAACAAGATTTTCTGGCTGGGAGAGCTCCGATGCAAGCAGCACGCATGACCAAACCGGGCGGCTGGGCAGCACGGTCCAGCAGACCACGGGAGCCACAGCGAGCCAAGAGCTCACAAGCTCTAATCTGAGATCTGTCACCATCCACTGCACAGCCTTGGGCAAGTTACTTAACCTCCTTGTGTCTCAGTTTCACCATCTGTAGGATTGGGCTAACACTAACTTGGCTAGCTGATAGGGGTATTCAGAGGCTTAATTAAGGATAGCTGGAGTGATTAAGTTCCAGCTGCTCGGTTTGTGGCTGCAGAGACTCACTGCCCAGTGTCAGCGTCCCAGCACCGTGGCACTCGAGCCAGGCGCAGTGCCCTCGGAGGAGGGCAGGGAGGAAGGGCACTGCCACAACACGATATATGGGTCGGCATCTTCCAAGTGCGGCAGCCAGCCTGCTGACTTGGCATCGCCCTCCTCCGTGCCCTTGGCTTGCGTCCACCAGAGAAAGCCCGTCACTCCTTGCCCACTGGAGCTGGGACAAGAGCCAGGTCGTGCCTCCGGGCGAAGCCCCAATGAGAAATGAGTGGTCTGCCCCTCCTCATGTGGGAAACCGGAGCCAGGTACACCATGCTCTGACTGTGTGCTACAAGCAGTGATGGAAACACAAAGGCATGAGAGTTGTGCTCCATCTGCCCTTCTGAAGCACTGCTGACTGGCATTCAAGTGCCCCTGGCCACAAGCCCAGGTAGGATCTGAGCACAGCCTTGGCTCAGGCTGCCTCAGACTTGCTGAGGGAGTTCCTTGGTCAATCCCACCCATGAGCTGACTCATGGATTGGGGCCGCCAAACCTCACCAGAACTGGAAAACCGTGGCTCTTGCATGAAAAGCTTCGGTTCAGTTGTTGCTTATTCCACCATGTACCACCTCTGGTCCTGAGCTCATTACCCTAACTCCCTCACAGAAACGTCCCTACTTCTGCTCACTGCATCTCTCCTCCTCATCCCTCCTCCCATGCATTTTGTCACTTTCCAGTATACACTAAATTTTTAGTGGTCATCCAATAACCAGAAAAACATAGTCCATCTTTCAGCTCTTCTTCTGAAGCAGTCCAGTATAAAGAGGTATTAATGCCCTTTTCAGTATTTATAGGACTATTCAGGCTAGAGAGGATCCATATATGTATAAAAATAGGTATTAAGTGCATCTTGGCAAAAAAGTCAAATTATAAGTGATTGCACAAGTTGCAAGGAGACTCTTTAGCAGGAAAGAGAACCTGTTTCACATGCTATCAGTAATCATTGCATCCACAAAGAATGAAAATAAGAAGATAAAGTAAACTGGTGTGGTTAAAGCCAATCCCTACCAACGCATTAACCACGTTCATTTCAAAGATCCATGCCTAGAATTAGAAGACAGAAAATTCCTTTATCTATATATAATTTAAACCTTCTTTCCAGTATTTCAACTCCTTCCTGTGACCTTTTTAGCATGACCAATCCATCCGTGTTTTCCAAAAATTAACATGGTCAGAAGTGCATTCCTACCCAGGACTCATCCAGAAGAAACGGAGGGCTCTGCTAAGCCAAAGAGTACAAAGCACTTGCCCACTACTCGCAGGAATATGCTTCGGTATTTAAATCTGCCACTGCACAGCCTTTGCCCACTGGGATTAAAAAATCCCAGACATGTCACATGGAAACATCTTCGCAACCTTGCTTTTTTTTTTTTTTTTCCCCAAACCCCTTGCTAGGCTATTAACCTGTCACATACGTTACCTTACTTCTGCACACAATGTGGAGTGGTGTCAGACCAACTCACACAGGGCAACAGAGAGAGGGTCAGGAAGACCAGTGTCATAGGGACAGAAAACCATGATGTGTTGGTACATGATCGTTTTTGCATTGGCTGGTATCACCAGGATCCTGCATTACAGGGGTCAGCAGATTGTCACCAACCCTTTCCACATGAGGACAAACACAGCATTGCTGACTGTGAACCGCTGCAGGAGCCAGGCAGAGTTTTACTGGAGCAAACACACCCAGAGAGGATTGCATTATTTGGCTCTGAGTTTTCAAAAACAACTTTATTTTTCTCTATGTCCTGTGACCCGAGTAATGAAATAATATTTAAAACTCAATTAGGGCATCTAAAACACCGATCTCTCTTTCAACACGCAGACATTTGTGGTACTGCAGATTTAATATGGTAATGACTGAACAGATGTTTAGGAAATTGTGTACACTAGCTGATGCTGACTAACAAAAGATTCTTGTTTTAGGTGTCTGGCTTCTGTGGGTTTGCGCATGCCACAGCCAAAAGGTCTGTTTCCTGCTCTAAGGAACTACAGAAGTCTCCACGGCAAAATAAAGAGTTGGTAAGTTAGACGTAAATCTCTCCTCCAAATACAATGATTTCCAACAACTCAACTTCTTTGCAAGTTTGCACCACTGTGAAACTACGACAACACTCTTCACTCTGAAAAATTAACTCCAGCCTTGCAGAAAACCTCAGATGGGAGCCTAGACCAAAGAAGGCAAGAAATACACAAACTTTTTAAAACACCACATCCTGTATCTATAGTTTCTCACAGAGTGATGCATACCCCTGGATTACAGGAGACTATTCCCATTAGGAAGCATAATTCAATACAACAAAAGGTGGCAAAATTGAGCCCGGATTGATCAAGAAGATTTAACTTCAATTTGACAATATTGCTGAGCAGTGAGGCAGGGAGCGCAGGCATAATTTGGTTTCCTGCAGCACCACGCTAAATGATGGCTATCAGTATTCCAATCAGTGGCTGATAGCTTTATTTCCCCCATGAGTTTCTCCAGGACATCCCTGACAGTTAGAAAAGTGCTTAGTCGCTTGGGCTGCACTGAGCAGATGGCTACTGATCAGAGATTAGTACCGGAGCCTGGGGTCAGTGGGCTGCCAAACAAACTCATCCAAGGGCTGCCTATTACAGTCACCCCTGGGACAGCGGTTTGCTGACCGCTATAGACAGGTGACTCGCTACGCGATGTTTCTGTACATGTTCAGGCCTCTCTGCAGTACAGCCTGAGTTCGCCTGATATATAATTTATATTCCTGCGACTTCACTGCCTGGTGCTACGATATCACTTTTGGCTTTGGGTCACTCAGCGTAGACTTTTGCAGGAAATGGAGGGCACGCAGACGTGTTGGAAGAGAATGATTAAAACCCAGACCCACCCCAGCTCTGCAGGAGCGGAGTCCTCACAACTGCGTATAAGCCTGACTTGCATTTTGCAAACCTTAGATCAGCATGACGAGTTTATTATTGTTCCAACAGAAAAAAAGGAAAACGAAAAGAGAGCGGCAAGATGAAGAATGTCATAAAACGGGTGGGCTTGCACAACATAAGCTATTATTTCAGGACCAGGGTATCCAGGCTGTTGCTACACACGGCGCTATCAATCTTCTTTCTCCTTATGTGGTTCGAAGGCGAGTTTTTGCACTGACCTATCATGGATAGTCATATAAACCAGAAACAAGCCCCATCTTTACAGGTCTGTACTCTCTGAATGGTTCTTCGTTTCACTAAAACATGAGGACTGAGTCTTTCTAAGCAATATATCTGGATTGTTCTTCACTTGAGGTTTTCACAGTTTCAGTATGGTTCTGCTGGCATAGGAGGAAGACAATGATAAATTTATGCCCTGAGATCCTAGCCCAAAACCAGGTTTTACTGGTAGAGGCGATGAAGGAATGAAGCTGAGCTTTGCTCTAGTACAACAGTCATTTTAAACATCAGTTCTCATACTACTACAGTACAGCAAGAATTACTCTAAGGACAAGAGCGAAGCGTACAGTACGTACCATACAAACAAACACCAGGAAGCCATGCCCTCCAAACCTGCATCTATACAGACCAGAGGAAAAAAAGAGGGAGGGAGGAAGTCAAAGTAGATGTAAGTTGCTGAAGGTAACCTGGGAAGTCACTGGCAGAGCAAGAACTACAGTCTCTTGACCCATCTTAATGTCTTCAAAACCATCCGCACCATCACATCAAGCCACTGTTTGCAGTAACCTTGATTCAGGTATTTGAAAAATAAAGGGAAATGGATCGAACCATTTTACACTTTTGAAGAAGACAATCTTATTTCCCCTAGTTAAAACACCCTACAAAGAATGGGTATGTGTTGCTTAGCTACAGTAGTACATAAAGAAAAGCAGCTTCCTAGCTGTTTTCCATTAAGAGCTGCACAACAGTATTAGTTTGGGGATACTTTTATGTCTTGTTTACTCGATTCCATTTTAATCTACTTTCTCATATGTGCTTTAACTTGCATATGCATTTAATTATGCACTTCTGTGACACAGAATTAAGTCGGATCTCAATCCTGCAAACAGTTACATGGTTAACATACATATAGCCTCACTGTAAATTTATGGATGTCAAATTGGAATGACCAGAGTTTCATTGTTTCCCATTTATAATGATGTTTGCCTCATTCATCCCTACGATTCTTCAGTATTCTTTCATTGATTTATTCTGAAATTCATGCATTTATTTCCAAGGCACTACATTATTTGAATTTAAAAGACAAAACTCTTTAGGAATTTAAAACAATGAAAAATGAAAGATCCGGACACCTAAAAGAGAAAAATCAGGAAGTTGTCCTCATACCAGAGAAGAACATTTTAAATATTTTGCAAACTCACATTTAACCTGCCTTGAGAGATATTTTATGGTCACAGCTTGAAATCTGTTTGGAATTACCACAATGGCAACAGAGCTCCTCTCCTCACAGCATTGTTCCTGTGTGGCTATAATAGGTCTCTGAAGCTCAGGTTCTGAACCTGCTCCTCTCAGCCATCTAAAGATGGATGCCTTTTATCATTTCCACTAAGCAGAAGTATTGAGCAATGCTCATAAAAGTAGATAAAAGCAGGTTATATATCATAGACAAACTGTATTTTAATATTATAACCTACAATATTACCACAGTAGTAATTCATTTGAATTCCAAGTCCACAGTAAAACCCACTGAGCTTCTGATTCCTGAACCAGTCAAACAGAGCATCTGCTGACGAGCAGCTTCCCCGACATCTAGCAACCTCTGTGCAAAACTCTTGGCCGCTGCAAGCAAACTTCTCTAACTACATTTAAGACTTCAAATGTTTTCAAGTATTTAATGTTGTGGTTTCAAGCAATTGTACAGTGCAATCTACAGCAACTGGTCAGCAGGACTTCTTTGGAAAAATACCAATGAACTTTAGTAGACAACATGCTGCAATAGCAGGGGAGGCACATATGTGGTTTGAAGTCTTGAGAACAAGCACAATTCCCAAGTACATTCTCAATTTAGGCTTTGTCTGTGTAATTTTCTTCTTCCTTGCAACCTTGGTGATATTGGAAACCTTCCACACTTACTCTGGGCTTTCACTTCTTTTTGCGTCAGTTATTAAATAACCCTCGTCCTCCTCAACACATGGGCAATGCCTCCTGCACACCACTTCTGCTTCCACCCACCGTTGGTATAGGTGACCCAGACCAGCTGGCACATTACGTGGCAATAGCTAATGTCATGTTTTATCCCACTTACCCAAAAACTTCCACTACCTCAGCAGCAACACCAAATAACCAAAAAAACCCAGTTCCAGCCAGGGGCTGCTGTGCAGTAAAGCTGCCACATTTTCGTGCAGGTTCTCCCAAAAATGAACACGTACGCAAGCACTGCACAGGAAGCAACAGTCCTACTACACACATTCAAACCAACTGTTTAACACACAAGCCCCCAAGGATGATTTTTCCTGTAATAAACTGCCAAAGCACTGGAGAAGGCTGGACAGATTTCAGACAGTAGGTCTGCTCACACCTATTTGTGCAGGAGCTCCTACCAAGTGCCAGACGTATGGAAAAGTTGGAAATGATTGAAAAATAAAACAAATTATAAAAAAAAAACCTTCCCGGACAGATCCACTGAGGTAGTAAAAGAAGGTATGTGCACTCAAACTGGGAGAAATGAAAGCCCTATTGTGGTGTGCTAATTGAAGAACTGCTGTGCTGCTTTCTTCAAAGTTAATAAAACATTAAAGGAATTATTTCTATTTGCTTCATCAGAGAGCCCTAAGCAGTGACGCTGATGTGCAGGAGAAGCCCCAAATGGTGCCTTTCCAGACACCCAGGGAACTTCTTGAAATAAGTAAGACCACTAACTGCAAACTGGGTGGCTAAAAGCTACTCTTGCTGGATTCTGTAGCTTTTTGAACCATCACGCTGCTGCCTTCTCGTGCAGTGGCTTACTTAGCACTGACACGGCAAAGCAGCCCTGACCGTTCCGTTCCATCACCAGGCTCCGGAACCAGAACCCACAGCACAGCACGATACAAAGTGCACCTTTCCCAGAACTTTTACCTGTAGTTTGCTGCAGAAATGAAAAATGAACCATTTGTCTTTCAGACTCTCAGGGTTTTTCAAGAAAAAACAGAGTATTATTTGTGTTCTGAGAGGGGGGAGGTGGTTTTTTTTACCGCGGTTAATAAAAATCTATATTCTGAAGCACAAGCTACGGCAAACAGAAAAAAGTATATGCCCATGCACCACCAAATACCAGCCAAAGCTGCAAATATATACCACTTAGCCAAAATACTACTTTGAGCGTATATCATTTATAGCTTGAACTGTGTGTTGGGTAACCTTTCGAAGTAGCATTTGCTTTTGTTCCCTAATCTCCAAAAGAGATTCCAAAGCGATAAAATTCTACCGATGCAAATGCTTGTACATACAGTGTATTTTGCTTGAGTATTTACAAATGTTTCTCTTATTCATGAACCACCTTGTAAGCTGGAACTTGTTTGAACAGGTATTCCTGGAAAATGGAAAGTAAGTTACAAATATGATTGTTTATTAATCCCTTTTCATATGCAATATCCAAAGAGTTCTACTTTCAAGGGTGTTTTCAGAATGAGTTCATTTATTTGTATAGTGCTGCGAAGATATAAACTGCTGTCTGTTTGGTATTGTTACACCACCAGGGTCTAAGTGTGCTTGTGGCCCCTCCTGGAAACATTAATTCTTGCACATGAAAGAAGGAGGCAGAAGCAGCTAGAGAAAAGATAGTTGAAAACCTGTATAGCATCTTTTTTTCACCCAAATATTGCTTCTAACGTATAATCAATCTTTATGGTCTGTTGCTGCAGGGAAGGTGTAATAGAATCAAGTTTTCATACAATTGCAAATTGTATGAATCTTTCAAAAAACAAGATTATAGCATTTTTCATTCCAAATCAATATCGATTATTCCTTAAGTTACATATAAATTGCTTTTAGTCTCAGACATTTCATGTCATACGAATATACTTAATAATGGGAAATAATTCCTTCTACTGCACTAACAATGCCATCCTACTTGCTGGGCTCATTTAGCGAGAAATATTATTCCCTTCCCTTTCTCACATACTATTTTAAATATATTTTAACCAACCTATGGTATCCTATTTTACTCCTGTTACAGCTGATCTGTGCAGAACCTTCCAAGAATAAATTATTTGTGACACACAACTTGCTGGTCTTGACCCAAAGGCCATTTCTTTTAATTCTACTCTTTCCTTACTTAAGGACTGAGCCCATTCTAAAGACACATTACTCAAACTCCCTCAGCAAGAAGCAGAATTCAAATTATTTATACCAAAAAAAGAGTGATGAATCATGCAGGAAACAAGTCAGGGGAGGCTGCCCAGCACCGCAAGTGCTGCATGGGCGTCTGGTCAGCTTGTTTCCACTAACAGCCCTGGAAATTCACACACGGGTTGAAAACACGAAGGCAAGCGAAATCTCTGTTCTCTTTTATCTTTCCGCTTTCTTCCTTCTACTGTCAAAATATACTTAAAATAAATAAATAAATAAACCGCAACAGGCAAGTTTACTCTCTCCATAGGTTGGAGATAAGACCCGAGGCAAAAAAGCATGAGAAGTAACAAGTCACTTGGATGAAAATGAGGAATTCAGGAGTTTCTCCCTTGGTTGGCTGCTCAGGCAGAATGGTGCAGCTCGCTGCGTCCGATCTGGTGTCCTGCCGCTGCGGCTTCACGCGCGGTCAACGCAAAGGTCTGTTTGTTCATCGGTTATTAGAGCGTATTTCTGCAAAAGGAAATACGTGGTTCCCTTTGCAATAAAATGTTTTGCATTCTCTCTCATGGTTTCAAAACACAAAATACTCCTCACATTTTATCTCAGCGTTTAATGTTTTTTTAAGCAAAATCTAAGTTCGCATTTGAGTTGTGATGATTAACTTTAAGAAACAAAGTCAACTCTATGTGCTTTTTTAGCCCCTAAGGACAGTTACTGCTTAGAATATAACCACAAAGATATTTTTACATTGCAGGAAACTGAGTATAATGTATATTACAGCTCATTTTCCAACACTGGATTGCATCATAAATATGCTTTAGGCTGCCAGTGTTAAAATGATAGTGGAAAATTAAAACAAGCATAACCCGCATTATTTAAGATTAATTTTATAGCCAAGTAAAAACCAAAACGAAATAAAAACATAGTATTTGCATCCAAGAAAATTTGGTAGAAATAATATAAAAACCTGTTAAGGATAAAACCGACTTAGCAAAAAAAAAGAAAAAAAAAGGAGATGAAAACATTTGCCATCTGTTGAGAACATGGAACTGGTTTCCCCGTTACGAGCAGTAATCTTAAAGCCAGGGATTAGTATTCATGGTACCGTTCCCTCCTGCAAGGTCCAAGCAGAAAGGTTCAGAGCTCTGTTTGTCTGCAGCAACCCTCAGCCCCCCACGGAGCCCGGCACGCTGGCTCGGCACCAGCACAAGCCATTCTCCAGGAATCTGGCGGGGCCACAGATGTCTTTTCATGCTCTCTCATGGGCTGGGGAGCAGAGTCTGCTAATCAGGAGGTGGAGATTCAAATGTCAACAAGTCTCACCAGCTCACCCGGGATTGAGAAAAGGCAGAAATTGGCTGGAAATGGCTGGGGTTGGGAGTTTGTTCCGGTTTGCTTGTTTGGTTTGACGTTGGGTTTTTTTTCCCCCTTAAAAGATGAGAACGTTAATTCACCTCAAGCCCAAATTAGTTGTCGCGGCTGAAACTCCCATCAGCCAATGCAGTGAACTATGAAGGCTGAGATGTACGGATATACTTAAAAGATTGATAAAAATCCTTATACTAATTACTGCCTGTAATGAGAGATCCCGCTCAGGTTTAACGGTGCGTGAGCACATCACACAACACAGCACTTTGCTTCGTGCCATTTTTGACCACAGGAGAGAACAGAACATTGTCACACTGAAGTATACGTAATTAAAATACATTGGTCTTGTCTTATACGCTGATTTTGGTCCCAAAGAGCAGAAAGGTAACGAGAACTTTGAGTCTCCAGACACTGAGTTTATGAACACTGAGGACTAACTGTGTCCAGGAGCCTGATTTTACATTTATAAACCTGAGTGCTGCAGCAGCAAAATAGAAAAGCTGCAGCGAGTTTGAGACTTTTGGTAGAAAGATGGATTTTGGTCTTGACATCAAACTAAATTTTTGTTACTTAATAATGCATTATGAGGGCAAGTATTCTTCTGTAATTTTCATTTCTACATGTTCTTAATAGTCAAATATATATTTTTACCTTTTTCTGTTCACTATCTCCAAAAAATCTTTGAAAAACTACCAGAATTTGGAATGTGAGGTATAAATGGCAGCAGATACTGTGAATTTTACAACAGTGTGAGGTATTAGAAAAGTTCATCATCAACAGAAAATATGTGAAGAAAGTGCAAAGGGTCTTTCACTGCTCACTGAAAGCATTTAGCAGGGAACAATCAAACTTCTAATATTCCCTAAACGTGTTCAAAACCATCACCAAAGAAAAGTCTTTGGGCTTGCTGGATTTTCCAGCTGACTCAGGATAGCAGCTATTTTCTTTTGAAAAGTTCATAATCAGTAAGATTCTCACCTTCTTAAATCGGAAATTTTAATTCATCACAGTCTTGCCATGACAGAAATTTTTTTTTTAAAATATAGTGCATTCTGTCAAAAATATTTCTGCGTGGATTTTGATTCCCACTTTACAACTGTGAAGCTGTTTATTTTCTTTCTTCAGAAAGAAGATCAGTGCCTTCCTTTCAGCATGGTTAACAATGATTAACATCCCAAGTTTATCATGTGTATGTCATAAAATCAATGGTTAATTTATAAAATTATCCTATCTGTTGTTTCATGAGGCATATATTTTCTTTCCTTAGGCAAATGCTAAGTTGTTCTAACAGTTAAAATTAATTCCATATCACTCATAATTAAATTTCTCATATTTAAAGTTAGCTCATCAAAGCGAGCCTGATTTGGTATTCCTGAAGGCTCATTTGGACATGATGTTCTTGAACAACCGTGCCTCCAAGTCTGTACCTTGCTTGCTATTAAACCGATACCGTCTGACCTCATCTTGCTTCAGAAAACTGTCTCCATATGCAAACTAACACAAATCTTCACCACTTCACCAGTCGGAGCATCTCAACCTCGTATTTATTCACTATTACAAATAGGAGCTTGCTTGATGAACATGACCACCAAAATATTTTTATTTATACGTTGCCGAGCTTTACGGTCTTTAAAATATTTCCTGTTCTCGTGTACACTTGAGTGAATGCTCCAGACATTTTCCGCCTTAAAGGCTGCCACAATCCAGGTCATTTTGAAGGAAGTCTGTATGTGTTAAGCTTTCTCTCACTTCTTTGTATTTGGCTCAAAGACCTTAAGCAGAAAATACATAGGAAAAAGGGGAGTGAAAAACAACTTTACGTTACAATACAGAATATTTCGTTAGTATTTCACTGGTTAGGGGAAACAGGGTGGAGAGGAGGAAGAACTCAACTTGAAGAGAATATTTCAAGGAGGGGAAGACAGGTAATGTAACTTTTCTCATCCCAACTGCTATTAATATATAGAAAAAATGCACACCTTTGACTATTTCTAATGCATAATAAACATTTTTGTCTCCATCCTTGCCCACTGCCTATAATACACTGGTCATGATCTCCAGATGCCATAAATCAGGGTGGGTCTGTCAAAGCCACTACACATCCACTTGTAGCTTTCCCAGAGTTTCCTGGGCATTTTTTGCTCTCCTCTCCTTACCATTTCTTGTAAATGCAAGTAAACTAGTTTTATTAATAGCAGAGTTCAATAAGGGCACTGTACACTACACACAATCGAGAAGGGGGCACCACCCTTCCCCATCACACCAATGGTTCACATAAACCCCAGGGCAGTGGAAACCCAGGAAAGCACACAGAGTCTTTGGGGTCTCACTGCCTTCAAAAAGTCCATCACGAGTAGGTACTCACTGGCACGCTCAACACACCGTGAAGGACCATGGGCTGTGGAGAACCTTTTCTTTCATAAAGGCCAACGTTAAACTCCATTTAAGCAGACCCTCGGCTAACGGTCACTATGATCACAGTGAAAGGAAACGCAAAGGGGTAGGGACTGCAACACCAGTTTCCTGCCAGAGATGAAATGACCCAGGCAGAGGCACTAAAATAAGCAGTAAGACATTAATAATTAATTCAGAATTCACCGTAACAATACTCATTATGGTGCATCATGTGGTATTATTGAGAACATAACGCATTCTTCTACAGTAAATTAATTGTAATTCACCAATTAATGTGGCGGTGTGAAACGTGTTTTTACCACTGCCACTGGAATTTAAAAGCCTGAGTTAAATCTTCACCTCAGTCACATGTTTTCTGAAAGCAGAAAGAGTTCAGGCACATTTGACAGCAATTCTGTCTACACAAGACAGGTCTGAGGGTTGAGTTTCTCAGCTAAGTAGCCTACAGGGAAAGTGAGCAGAGTTTTGTTGGGTATTTCAGGAACCATATGCAGTTCTTCTACAAGGCTTATCTCTCATCCCTAGCTAGACCTAAGGATCTAAGAAATCCCTCTCATTCAAATCAAATATCTATCCAACTGCTATTGTTCCTTTCCTTATCGGAGATGCAATCCCCTTGATAGAGAAGGATGCACAGCGCTTCTTTAAGCACTTACCAATATCACACCCACAGCAGAAAGCGCCCTTGTTCAACACTATCCATCCCTGAGCAGCACAGTGACAAGAGGCTAGGAAGCCCGCATTTATGAAAACCAAAATATTACTGCACGGCCATAGGTGGGTTTTACTTACACTTCCAGTCCACAAAGTCAAACTCAGAGTCTCATCTGAGCAGGGAGGCTCCTATCCCTGCCACATGAATGCGTTAAGAAGAGCGAATATCCTGTAGCAGGGCAGGTGACTTGATCAAATCGCAGGTGAAGAAGGAGAACCTCTCAGGGAAACACGAGCGAAACGCTTCCATGCTCATTTGCAACCCTCAATAGTGATGTTCACCGGGGTGTTTTGAGACCCTCATCCTCTGATGTCCCCTCAGGACAGCATCTTTAGGACACCACAGCTCCGAGCAGTCCCCAACTCTCCCATGCGGGTGAGGCAGGCAGAGCCCTGATTTCCAGAGCACTGCACAGGAACGACATCGCCTTGAAAGGTGCAGACTCACAAGTTTATTATTCACTCACTCAGGGGAAGGAACATTAATACAAACCCACTTATGCCTGAGGCCTGTGCAGATAACAGGTCAAGGGAAAAACCTCTGAGAAGGGGAGTGGTGATTTCCCCCTGCCGTGTGTTCTCCCTCCAGCATTAAAGGTGAAGAATTCAAGGGCACAAATGAATTGTCCAGCATACAGAGACGAACTTGAGTCATCATACAACTCACTCACATCCACCTTTCAAAAAAGTGCTTGATAGGATACCTTAATAAATTTGTGGTTTTATTAAGCCCGCCCCTTCCTCCTAAAATCTCATCCTTAATTCTCTTTTCAACTGCTCATATGTCTGGATCAAAGAAATGATGGATTTTAGTAGATTTTTTAAAATGCTGAGCTTGGAAACTGTCCTTAAAAATCACTAATTGTGTCTAGCTAAAAAGCTGAATCATACTTTTATTGAAGTCGGGAAACAACTCTCTTTGCCTCTCTTAGAAATAACAGGGATCAGGAAACATCCCTACCTCCAAACCCTAACCAGAGCAAAGCCTACATAGCTAAGAGAGGTTCTTTTGGTTAATTACACTTCTTCACGTCCACAGACAGATTTTTCGTAATAAAACCACAGCACTTAGCTCAGGCTGTACGCCTGCCCAACTCTGCCCGCCTGCCCCTTCCCTCTCTTCAAGCAGGTGCTCAGGAAGGGGCACAGCTGACCCCGCCAAAACACTCCTGCCTACCTCTGCCAGCATTTCTGCCTTTTTTCTTTTTTCTTTTTTTTTTTTAGGCCAACAGACTACTTTCCCACTCTTACCTCCAAGGCAGCCACCTGCCTGGAGTGGGAACCTCACAGGCTGGCACTTCAGGAGGGACCCCGAGGGCAGGGGCGAGGAGACGGTTTGGTTTTCTTCAGCAATGCTGAGCGGAAAAAAACCACCCCAAACCAGATCCTTCAATAAAGGATGTGAGTGTGAGGAAGCTTTCACAACAGGATCACCACAGGGCTTTTGCTTTCCCAGAAACTGATAAACTGAGTCATACAAGATGCACTAAATTGCTCCTGGGGTCTAAGAAATGTGACAAAGGAGCTGTATTTCAGGCTTTCCATGTTGATCCCTCCGTTTCCCTCCTCTAAAATGAGTTTTAAAACCAGTTCTCAGTGCACAGAGTTCTGAGGAAAGGTATCCCCTGCTCTGAGGCAGTCGGAGAGAATGCCCAGCCCTGAGGAGAAGCAAGAGATGCCAGGTCTCAGCGGCCAGGGCAGCTCCAGCTGCTCCATCTCTGGGAAATCAACAGGGAGAGGACAAAGCTATCTGCTTCCCAAAATAGCCTGGAGGTGCAATATACTGCCCTCGAGCCAGCCAAACTCAACACTCGTTTTTATTACCAGATTTTCTCAACACCCTCTGCTAACAGAAAAGTTGTCTCACCACCTTCTTTGGGGGAGAATTTTCCTTTTTAGCTCCATCTTTCAGACAGCCACACTTATCATATTCAAGGCCAGTCCTGCAAGCAGGATGTAAATCACTTTACCAGCTCGGCTGCCACGTATTTAATAACTTATTCACAGTTGCAGGAGCGAAAAAATGCTAGATTATAGGGGAGGAAGACAAAAAGAGAATATACTTTCTGAGAGTTATACAAGACTTTCCATAAACACTTCAAGTAAGTATCACGGTGGAGGAAGCCCCTTCATCACACGGCAGGGGCTAAATCTGGAGTCTGAGCTGAAATTACAGTGGTGGTGTTTGATGCCCCTTGTGCATGGGAGGGAATAGCTGCTTGTAAGCAAGAGCAAGAGAAGGGAAAGCCAGTTTGCTGGGGGAAAAAAAAATAAAAATAATGAAAAAAAAAGGTTTTGTTTGTCAGACAGAGCTGTACTGTTGTCTGCAAATGCCAAGGAGGGCAAAACTCTCGGAAGACATGTCAAGCCCCTGATCCAGCTGTCAATTGTTCTCGTAGGCAGAAAATGAAGGATGACACGTGAAATGAATTCGTGCAGTGCCTGCGCGGTGGAAGCCCTCCTCGCCCTCCCTGACCAGAGGCTGGGAGGAGAAGGGAAGCGCGATGCAGATTTCGCTATTAGCATGATTGACCTAATATTGGATGAGTCTCTACCCAAGTGCTTATGCGAAATAATAAGCCTGGCTACTGAGCAATTATTAAATACAAGGAATTGTTAAATCCTTGCATTGTACATATTCTAAAGGAAATTAATCATTTTGAACTCTGGAGAATACAGTTTTATAAGAAGAGAAGAAATAGCAAATACACAATAGGGTATTTAAATGCTAATACAGTCAAACAGTTCAAAGCACAGCATACATTTTAATATTGGTTTACTGAATACTAATTATGCTCTACTAAGTAGCAGTAAGTAGCATTTATTATGATTTGCTGAAAGTATTGATCCAGATGGTGACAAGCATAATTTCCTTTCTGGGTATATCCTTAAAAATACATATTATCAGATTACCAAGTCTTCTTAAAACATGCTTTTCTTTGAATATTCTGTCGCAACTATCAGTAGCAGCTTGATACGTTATAGCCTGGTATTATTTCAGCTCAATGGCGTGAGGCAAGGGGAGATTTTTATCTGTGATCTAAAATTTATTCTCCTTTACTACTCAAGGCTGACAACTCGGAATTGTTTTCGCATCTGGTCACACACAGGGCGATACGGGATGGAGAACGGTCTTAAATAGCCATTCCCTGTGGTTCGTCAGCAGAACTAACCACTATAAAAACAAATGGATCGTCCCGCATCTGGAAGCGTTGGAAGCGGTGAGCTCCAGAAGGGGCTGACTGCGCGGCTCAGGGATTTGCAGCACTGCACGACCCCACAGGGGGTAACAGAATCACAGAATCACAGAATGTTAGGGATTGGAAGGGACCTCGAAGGATCATCAAGTCCAATTCCCCTGCCAGAGCAGGAACGCCTCGATAATGCTACACAGGAACGTGTCCAGGCAGGTCTTGAATGTCTCCAGAGAAGGAGACTCCACAACCTCCCTGGGCAGCCTGTTCCAGGGCTCCGTCACCCTCACTGAGAAGAAGTTTCTTCTCGAGTTTAAGCGGAACCTCTTATGTTCCAGTTTCAGCCCATTACCCCTTGTCCTATCATTGTTTGCCACCGAGAAGAGCCTGGCTCCATCCTCGTGACACTCACTCTTTATATATTTGTAAACATTAACGAGGTACACCAAGGACGGGGTGTTCAGCCCCACACGTCACCAGATCAGTGACCTCAACCCCCCCTGTAACGACTGTGGGGAACCAAGCTCTTCTATAGCCTAAGCGTGCACCTCGTGCCCACGCCTATTTTGAGAAGTACCAGCCTTCTGAGCTGATTTTAATTAAAAGGAACTCCGCTGAACCACGTAAAACAAGCAAAACTCAGTCAAACTGCTACTAAATCAAGAAAAGTTGGTTGGGACAGAAACCAACACAGAAGTTTGTCCCCTGGCCTGTGCTACATGGCCCTTCTAAATACACTAGGCAACGACTGTCACAAACACCAGGCAATTCATTCTCAATGAATTTTTTATAACAGCAATCTTCAATTTGATTAACATACAATACTTGCTGCATTAAATGCAAATTAAATATGCACTTAGGAAATTCAATTTAAAGCTTTTCTGTTTTCTTTTATCTGTTACATCAAAGATATCAAAAAAGTAGTGGCTTTATTTTTTTCATGTGCTTCAGAAACATAATGTGAGTAGAACTGACTTAACGGGAACACAAATGCAAAAGTAGATTCAGCTCCATTAACTTTTACAATTTTCCTGCAGAAATTGTTTCTCTTGATATTTTAATTTCAACTTTGCTGATCACAGAAAGAAGTAAGGTCAAAACCCCTGTTGATGTTCCTCAGACTGCGCAGGATCACTTAGCATAATTCAAGCAGTTGTAAAAAATTAGTACTGCATGCTCTGATAAACGGGTTTGTGTTTGGCTCTCTAATGTAACAGGATTAGGTTAAAAGAAAGTATCGTTTCTCTAGTTCAGCTGAAATAAACATTACAAAAAACCAATTTACACTTCCAAGATTACTTGTAATCACACTATGTTTAAGGAATTATTTCAGTCTAGCATTTTTCTGCCATATAGCTGTAAGTAGGCCATTCACTAAAATATCTTAGCTGTTTTTTCTAGCACCAACAAATCACAGATGTTTTACAATTTATTTTTATCACTAAAATTAAAGAGAATACTGCTGTGTTTACACTGTCATAAGGGTAATCTATCATGGCTGATGAAATAAGCATCATCTTCGCCTGTTAAAACTTATTGCTAGAAACTTTACAGTCAGAAGCATCCACTTTTATAACAGACAATTTGACACTTAAAAGAACCCAAACAGATTATAAACAGTTCTCTAATAATTTCTAGTTCTGACGAGCAGGTGAAAATTCAGCTCCTCTCTCCCTTTTTTCCCCCTCGACAGGCTTTCAGCTTGGAACCACAACTTTTTAAGCCGTAAAGCTATTCGGCTATATAAATTTAACAAGTTACTTTGTGCAAGCAAAGTGGTCAAATCCCCTTCGTACACTCCCACTTACGCTTTCTTTTTGGAAGAGAAGTTACTCATGGCAGGCGACGCACAGAGACAAAATCGCTTTCGAGAGATTGGCAAAAGAAAAGCTCTAAAAGGAATATCCTGTTTGTTTGATTACGACTACATGCAACTGGAAGCCGCTGTGATAATGCCAAAGGCATTCAACTCCAGTACTACTGGAATACTGCCAAAGCAATTAAAGTTGCTGACTTGGCCATGAAGCTGAGAATATATAAAATAATTTTACACCCCATCATACCGTGGTAATGGGTACTTGCACCCATAGATGAGGGAGAAACAACTACACAGCATGGATTAAATCAACTGAGAGAATATTTACCAAGAGCAAACGGCTTTTAAATGAGAGGTAAAGCCCCTGCCACGAGTCCACGCCCACAACTGGGAGGGACTTTGGGTCCTGTTGGACTTATTGCTGACGGCATCCGATGGAAAAGGGGCCTCCGGGACCTGGCAGGAACCTGCCGGAGGCTCCTCTCCTCCGGGCACATCAGCAGCCGTGTCTGCAGTTGGACCCCAGTGATGAGACCAGCCCCAGTTTCTGAACCGGAGACGTGATGGAGAGCCCTGGCTGGAGTGCACTGCATATAACTTGCAAAATCTTGGGTATGACCATACTTTTTTTTTTTTTTTTTAAACGAAACAAACAATAATAAATCAAACATTGAAAAAGATGTCAGATCTCTGACACAGATTCTCCTAGAAGCTGCAGGGAAAGACAAGCTCTTCCATGACAGATGCTACCCTTCTGCTTACATGTCAGTATTCACACGTGGTGCTGAGACATGATGCTGAGCAGATGCAGGTTTGCTTTCTGGTCCAAAGCAGGATGAGCAGAAGTTGCCTGGTTTCCCTTGTTTTCCTTGAATGTATTCCATTTGAAAGTCCCCAGAAGAAACAGGCGCTAAGCCACAATACTAAGACATGGCCTTACAAATCTGATGGTGCTGATAAAGAAACGTACACTCAGTTTACAAGCCTCCAATCCCAGCTCCACCTTTCTTAGATTCCTATTTGAATTTCATGTTCTCCTCCCAGCACTGATTCCCAGCAAGGCTGTGTAAGATCGACCAGCAGAGAGAGAAGCAGCCAGCAGGGGTATGGGAGGCACAACTCCAAAAGCAACGCTCTTCACCTAGGACTTGGCACAGAAGAGAAACAAGCTTGGGAAAGGCTACATGAAGACAACCAAAGACACACCATTATTGTACAGTTCAATATTGCTTTGGGCTACACGACCAGCCAGCCCGTACAGGCGAGAGGACAGCACAGCACATCTGCAACCACACGAAGGGTTGGGTTTTCAAAATGAAGGGTACGGAGTTTCCCGCAGCTCCAGGAGAGCAGTACGGCTCTGCACCAGCCAGCAGCCTTTACATGCTGCTTAATGCAATTACCAATATATGAGGGGTAAAAAAAAAAAAAAAAAGGCAAGTAAATGAAGAGTTGCCATAGCAACTGCTACCTCCTAGGAATGCGAGAGATAGGGGACCACCTTCACTGAGGGACGTTTCCTTTATTGTTTAATATTTTGAATGTTCAGCAAAGTTACGCTGCTGGACACTGCGGTGCATGCCAGCGACCTTCCCTTGGTAGCACTTGCACTTTGTTGGCTAGTTCTGCCTTGAGAGAGGACCCTAATTTCCAGCACTGAGACGCAAGACTAAATGCAAACTGGTAACATCTGCTCGTAATTCAAGTGCCTGCTGATGGTCAGCACTTCCGCTGCTAAATTACAACATGCTCTCAATTTATATGCCATCTAAACAACAACTGAAAGTAAGACAGAGAGAGAAATTCATTTCAGTCTCCACAGTGATAAGCGTATAATGATCCACGGGGTTTTTTGTTTGTAGTTTTTCAAACATGCCCTGATTTATTTTTTTTTCTCCCTAAAATCACCTATTTCACCGATAGCTGAACTTTCATGCATTCAAAGAATTTTGAAGCATATGCTTAAACCCCATTGGTATTAATGGGACCAAAGCACATGTCAAAACATTTAGCTGTATAGGAATGGTGCTAAGCACATGATTAAAGTTAAGTATAAGCTTAAGCTTTGAGGAATTGCAGCCTTACACACTGGCAAATTTAGGCACGTGACCACATAACGTCGTTAGTGCTGCACAGAGCTGAAAAATTTAGATTTGCGGCAAGGGCGACAATATTACTATTTCAAGATCATAATCGGTTTCCAGTGCCAGAAAAGCACAGTACAAAGAGATAAATACATGGCTTACATGCCAGCTTCCTTAATATCATAAAATACTGGAGGTCGTCTTCAGCGAACACGATACTTTATACTCTACTTTTACAAATGGACACCACAAGAGAAAGAAAGTGAAGCTGAGGGTAAAATGTAAGATTTAATAGTAGTAAAAGTAGTAATAAAATAAAATCCTAAATTTCACGTAGCTGCCTCTATATAAACCTTACGTTTAGTAACTCAGAAAATGCTTTCTCACCTTGATTTGTCACCTTGACACCAACAGACTAGACCCTTTCCTCTCCATTTTTTTATGCATTTTATCTCCTGTTCAGCTCATGCATTTCTCCTTTTATTCCTACTGTAGTGTTCTTTAGAGATGCACTAATTCAACCAGTAGAGACAACAGGACATTAATTCCCACTACTTATTATTTCCTTGAATAGCAATCTAAATAATATTTCTAATCCACAGAGTAATATTACACTAGTGCAGTGCAAATACACTTGCATATAATATGAAATATAAACTTCTCCTAAAAAAAAACCAAACCCCTCAATATTACCAGCTGGAAGTAGAAACAGGATGACAATGCTGAAACACAAAATAACACAATAATTAAAAACTAAAACCAGTCTCCACTCTCTTATGCATTTCTTCATCTGAAACAGACTGGATTTAAATCCATCTGTGTCTATGCTGAGTTTTTTTTTAAAAAAAAAGCAAAAAAACAAGCTTACCCTATCTTTTGGAAGCAGAGAAAAAGAACTCAAATCAGCCTTCTACAAAATTCTCATTTTAAAAGTGTCATATATTGAGCAGAGGTATCTGAACAGCTGACAGTGGCAGTGTAATATTCACTTGGTTGGGTTATACCGTATGGAAGAAACTCACCCTATTTTTCTACTTTGAAAAATGGAGATTTTTCTCCCGCCCCACAAGATGCCTACTCAATAACGTAATAGAAAGAGACAGAAATTGTGTGGAAGGGCGCTAACAACACAGCCAAGACGGCAACAGTTTTGCCACCAACTATGTTCTCCTTAAGTAAAGTGGGAGAAACAAGAAGCAGAAGTGTGAGGTAAGAGGGTGGGAGCGAGAAAGAGGTCTTTTGCGAGGAGGATGCGTTACAGGACACTCATACAACACACTCTTCCCTCTAGGCAAAAGACAGTGAGTAGCAACAACAGCTTTTACTGCAGCTGTACCAGTAGGAGCCGCAGCCTTAAAAAAGACACATTCCTGTTTCTTCCTAGTATTTCCTTTCCTAACTTTCTAGCTTGCTTTGCTGCCAAGGCTAAAATAACATCCCTCTGTGCATCACACATCATTTCAGAGCGAACTGTTAACTCCGCACTCTCCCGCCAGACAGGAGATGTGAGCCCGAATATGTCGCTAGTACAATGCTCTGAAAGCGTCTGAGCAAATGGTAAATTTGCCCCTTGAACACAACTCTATGCCTACCCCAGTATTCAGTGCAGAGTGGAACAACTCCAAGAAAAGACGCTCAACCCACCAGGTATAAAACACCCGGCAGCTGGCACACCAAGGCAGCCAAGCCCCTTCAGTGAGGATTTGATTATTCTACCTAAGCAGAACAGGAGAAGCTGCAAGCACCGTCGTCTTCTCCCAGATCCTCAGTGATGTGGGAATCAGGATGATCTCCTGCGACACGAGATAGCTGAGCTCAAGTCTTACAGGGAGAAGAAGGAAAGGTGAGCTGGCAACTTTCCCATTTTGAACTATGTGCTCGTAGGTGAGGGCAAGGAGATTGTTCATGCACAACATCCTTCCACAACTCTGCTCCTTGAGTTTAGTGTTTCACCACTTCTCCCACAAGTGTCTGAAATGAATCATCCCGTATCAGGTCAGACGGAACAGTCTATCTGACAAAAGTGGGTTTTTGCCTTTTTGTTTCTCCCCCCATTCGAAATGAGGAGGAAGAAAGATGAAGAAGAAGAGATCTTTAAAAGTACGTCAGTCCAAACAGAGAGGTATTTCTGCTTTGGTTGCCAACCTGGAAAATCACTTATTTGTGCAGCCAAATTTGTAGGCAGAAAGGGATCGCCAGCTGAATTTCCTGATGGGACACCAAAATTGCCACATTGGCCCATAAACCCATCCGCAAAGACCGCTGCAGCATTTACTGAACCTCACTCCAGGCTCCATCACTGATGATTCCTAGGCAGGTCCAAGTCAGACATCTCTACAGATGGGCACTAGAAACTCTGCCCTGAGGGACTCACAGCCCTGAAGCGCTGCCGTATGGCACAAGCCGCCAGGAAATCACTCAGGAGGGGAACGAGGGCGCAGCCACTTCACCTCATCTTCATTTCAGCGTGGGGCAGAGCTTCGTGTGACTGCCAGGCAAATCAACAACAGAAGCAGCGGCAAGACTTTCCAGTGCTTCCACGGCCATGAGGTGTTTCTGATGTCAAGCACACACAGTGACTGATGACAGCGAAAGCACGTGTGGGGAGAAGTTGTCAGGATTTGATCGTTCAAGTGAAAGACGCTTCAAAGGAGAAGAAAATGCTCCAATTATAGGAAGGCCTATTTCACACACGCACTTTAAAATTGCAGTAATGCATTTGATGCCAAAAAGAAGGGGGGGGGGAATAAAAAAGAATCAAAGAACAATAAGAAAAATGCTCCATCTTATACTTTTACTCTCTTCTCTACAAATTCTGTAGCCCTTTTTCTTCCTATTTGATCATGAATCTTTCACAGCTGTAAAAGTTCTCAAGCTACAGACTGGTTTCAGTCCAGTAAGACTGTCTGTGGCTTTTTACAGCTGAAGATCCATGATGAAGGACTGAAATATCCTCAAGTTTGCACACTTGAACAACACTAGAGATAAGAACAAACTTTAAAATCCTGGATAATCCTCACTTTACTAATAAGCAATTTTATCTAAATCCTCCTTTAAAAAATCGTGCTTCCCTGAGTGATGCTAGGGGAAGTAAGTTACCACGTCCAATTTCCAGCTCTATTCAGCAAGTATTAACCTCAGCCCCTGCCAAGTCACAGGGGCTCTTTGGTTCTCCTCATCTCAGCTGCCAGGAGTTTCATCCTTATCCTTTCTCCCGACAATGTGAGTTTTAGCTCTATCCAGGTTCCTGCCTGCGTGGTGATGGGTGTCCCGCTTCCACCATCCACCCTAATGCTCACTCCTGTCTCACAGTACCTCAACAACATGACATGCACGCACAAAAGAAAGGCACTTTTTTTCTTTTTCTACACACAAAGAAGTCTTCTGAGAAGCTTGCTCCATGATAAGGTCTTCAGGAAACTACAGTGGCTTGCACACATTCACACAAAACCTGTAACAGCCAATAATCAAACCCTCAGTCAAAGTTATGCAGAGCCAGGGTGGGTCTTGAAGATGGAGCCTATGTCCAGAGCACTAATTCAAATAACATAATGCACGAGTTATTAATCAAGAAACAAGTACTAAAGTGACTAAGTAGATATGTCTTATTGCTCCCAGTTTGTACAGGTCACAATGAAAGCGCAGTGCAGCTCCACTTACACACCTATTAAATTTTCATAGCACCAGAGGGAACTACCCGTAGGGAAGTGGGGGAAAAAATGGGCATTGCACAGGTTGTCCTTTACAAGGAAGTAAAGGTGGTACAGGAAAGCTATGAAGTTATTATATTGACTTTACGTACGCTGTAGAGGTATGTATTGACCTGCAGCAGCCTTCCTGGTGCAGCTGCAGTTGTAATGCAGTTGTTCAAATGTCAGTTGGGAGCACAATCACAGCTTGAAAACGTTTTCATTGTGGAAACTCTGCCTGGCTTCAGTTTTAATTTTGTGCCCTATTTAGAAGATTAACTGTGTACCACAGTATTGTATTCCAGCTGGCTCTGCTCTGAAGAAGCCAATCCAAGAGCAGCGTAGGGCTTCTGATCAAACCAGGGCCTCCGAGCAGCGTGTTCCATTTCCCCATGGCTCACAGAGCTACGTCCCACACCAGCGTAACCACGCAGGGCAAGCCATCACCTGTGCAAACGAGGCTGAGTTATGTATGCAAACCTTTGCTTTTGTCATCAGGTTTGGGCAACGTGCAAATAATAAGCTGTAACCGTAACACACAGGGTAAAAGACAACAATTTGTATCGAACACAAACCGAGTGTGGTTAAACAATCTCCTTGCTGCAATCTTCAATCAAAAAAATTAAAGGAAATGAGTGAATAATTCCTTTCGTCTTTAGGGATTAAGGGAAACCAGATCTTCAGAAGCAGGATGTACGAATAACAAGGCAAGATCTACTCGCAAACAAAATCATCTATCGAGCAAATACATTAAAAGTTTTTCCCACTAAAACATATTTGTTTCTCCGCTTACGAAGCAAACAGAGCAAATTGCACATACATTTGAAATTCTGCATTAAAAATGTGTACAAACATTTCCAATAATCAAGATGACTGTGAAATGTTTGTGCCAAGTATTTCAATAGCTCGTCTTCATTTGAAGATGGTTCATACCCATCGCATGGTATTGGTGCCGGGCCCAGTGTTTCAGCCTGAAGTACTCAAACATCATGAGTCAACTCCCCTCAAAATCACTTCAGTGACTTAAAATGAGACACAAAACGTACATAACTCTTGAGCTCTTTTTAAACTGCCTTTTTCTTACAAGTATCTCTATCCCATTTTCAGGCTGTTTTTTTTCTAACACTAAAAACTTTTTACTACAAAAACTAATGCATTAAATATGAAAAAGGTCATTTTTTCACACCTGGGTTGTTTGAGGAACTGCAGAGTCAAACCACCACTTATCACAAGGGAATCCTGAAGTTCAGCTTGCTGCTCCCTGGCCCTGAAGGTGAGCTGAAACCTCCCTGAATCTCACGAGCATACTCAATTTACTTGATTGCAGAGAGGTGAAATATAGCAGAGAGTAGAGCAGAGTGGCTCCAGGATGACACTGGCAATGACACTGCATGGGACACTCTTCACCTGAAGTTATCGCGCTGTCACGTAAATAATGTCCCTGCTGGGGGGAACAGATCCCCAGCGTGTGGTATGCCAGGGTGTAAACATACCTGGGAAAGCTGTTTCTGTTTAATCTGGGCTCTGCCTTTGCACTGATTTATCTTTTTAAGATTCTAACGTATTACTTCTGTTTATGGCATCTTCTCAAGAGCCATCACCACCCCATCTTGTGTCCAGCCTTGCCAGGCTGCGGCAACTCCAGATTGCCACAGACAGCCACTCTGCCTAAACATATCAAACAGCAAAATTGTGAAATTTCAGCCTAAAAGAAGGTTTCACAAGCTGAAAAAAACCTCCAACAAACACAACACCCAACAACCCACACCCAAAAAACAACACAAAACCCCACCAACCCTCCGAACAAAATGAAAAAGGAAGTGCCGAGAGCTTATCATGCATATGAATTAAGTGGATGCACAGTTCTGTGGGGATTTTACTTATTTTTAAAGTCAGATGCTCCCTATCTCCTCGATGGGCAGAACCTGTATCTCTATCCTTGCAACGATCAGCACAAACAACATTAAAAGCTACCCAGATTTTTTTCTTAATCTGAGCCTTAAGACAGCCACACGTCTGTTTGGTTAGTTTAAAGCCAGGAAAGCTCAGGATCAGAAATATTCCAGCAAAATAACCACTCTGCAGCCTGTTGGGCAGCAATGTAAAAAATAAAAAAATAAAAAAAAGAAAAAAATCCCACCCTTATACTCTCCAGTGTCCGTGGAAGAGTGCTGCATAGAATTGTCACAATAAATTAATATGACAGTATAAAAGCCAATACTCACCCTGGGATTATACAATAAATAGACTCCATTAAACTACTCTGTAAACTCTCCTGTGAGAAATTTCTCTTTGATCCAGAACTTAATAGGAATTATTTAATCATAATGAGATGGTAATAAAACAGCATCACCTGAATAAGCTATTTTATTACCTGTTTTATAATTAGCTCTTCTTCATTATAATTCTTTCAGATATTTCAACCTCATAATGTAAAGGGCACATATAGAACTATCTGGAGCAGACATGCATTTGTGCTGAGGAATCCTTTATGGAGCATCCAGTGTGTCTTGATATTTAGAAAGTTTGTGATTGCCCTCATGGGGGACTCCCTAAAGAAACCTCATCATGCAGATGACGGAGAAAGGACGGTGTCCTCTCCGTGTCGGTTACGCAGCAGACAGCAGGAAGGTTGAGCTATCTTTCTTCTTACCTAGATTTCGGTTTCTGCTGGAAGGGACAGGCTCCATCTCCTCTCTCTCCTGAAGCCCCTCATTTCTTCCTCTCCCATCGGCACTAAGGACTCGGTTCAAACGTAACATGGTCTGGGTTGGGGTTTTCCTGCTGCGTTACTTCTCACACCGCAGCTACACAAGCACTTGTGTTGGTACCAAAGAAGCGACAGCAAAGTCCAAGAAAGGCAAGACACGTCCTATCTGGTGCCTCCAAATGAACCCACGCAATTTTTCTTCAAGACTAAGAAAATTTGGTTGCAACCTCTCCAACCCTGTGCCCAACGTCAAGTTCCTGCACAAAAGGAGCGTTACGCAAGACCTTAAAAACTGCAAATACATGACATCAACTCGGAAAACCAGGGTTGCTTTTCACCAAAGCACACTGCTCAGTGCGAACGGACATCATTACCGAAGGCACGTGCCATGCAAAATATTCATGTCAATTATTTATTTTCACTTGCCAAAGTTACAGGCACCTGATAAAAAGTCTTACAAGAAAAAGCATTGAGAATCCCTAACTCAAAATAAGGGCATAGCATGTGCATACACTGAGCTATTTAAAAAGTAATGTGACATAATCAGATTCTACACTTCTGGAGAGGGTTTTTGATCACACAGATGTATAACCAGAAGCCCTTACAGAAGCCCTACAATTTTTAATGTTCATACACCCTGTACAGCTGCACATCTCTTAAACAAGGCTGTAAAAAGCGGTGCTTCACTCTTTATTTTCCTCTACTCTAAAACTTTATTTAAAGACATGAAAACTTGCCACTACTACGAATTTTCTCTCTCTGGCCACACATCCCGCCTACATTTTTTTTCTCACAGATGTCACTAAAGTTGAGAATATTAGAATAATTTTGTAACACTTTGGTATGGTTAATGATTTCCTTTAGTCTAATATTAAGTCAATCAGACACTGTTTTTTTCTTAGGTCTCTCTTTGAGACCTCCAAAAAGTATTAACAGATAACTTGACAAGCCTTTAAATGCTGCTGAGCTGGTGACAAAAAATTCCTGCCAGAAACCAAAGCCCTGGCTGTATACATGCGAAGTGTTAGGCAAGCTTCACTCTAGTAAGAATGTAATTGGATTAAGACACATCATTTGATAATTTTGCAGTTAGTCACCGAAATAAGCATGTAAGTAATCTCAATTTTGCAGAAAACTTAGTCATCTTAGCGCAGTTGTACAATTTGGTAGAAAAAATATTTTTAGGAAATTCTAGAAGACTGCACTACTTAAAATCATGTCAAACATGCAACTGAAAAAAAAAAAAAAGAAGAAAGGTTGTACAAAATTCTGTCAATATCTCAGTTTGTGAATTACCCAGCTCTCGATATCCAACTCTAGTAGAGTGATTATGGGCTGGGGCCAAGAAGGGGCATGTGTGATAAATATCTCTCTTTTATGCCTACATAAAATGCTCTTATAACATGAATAAAAAAAGTAGATAAACAATCTGTGATGACAAATTAGCATTTAAAATTTCTAGGCCATCTAACCTCCTCTGCACGTACTCTGAACAAACACTAATAAAACGTTCAGCAGTACAATGTAGCTGTTTTGGTAGCTAAACAGGAACGGAGCAGATGCTTAATATCAGCCTTTAAGCCTCAAAACGTACAAATACAATTAATTGCCAGCTCAATTTTGGAGGCTGAGTTGTTAGGAAAAAAAGTGTCTGAAATTCTGAATGTAGGCAGGACTTTTATAATTTTTTTTTTTTTTGGTAGGGTGTGAGTGGTGTGTTATTTTTAACGTAATTAAAACCTTTTTAGTGCAAGTATCACCTTCACCAGTGTTCCTTCCACCTCCATCCAGGGATACTGAATTCTACTTATTTATATTCTTGTTGCTACATGGAGAAAGTCAAAGTCTGAGCAACCCCTGACAGTCTTTTTTAAATGGACAATTGCACTATTCAGCTCTTAACAATGTAAGCAGTTTGAGGTTATCAGTCTGTTTGCATGTGTTTTCACTGTGCTCGGCACAATGAAACCCTGATCTTAATTACTGGCTATCATCATCAAAATACCACTATTACTACTACCAGCACTGAGTCAGAAGCATTGTTTTATACCCGATCACTAGAAGGTGAACCTCTCCAGTCTCACTTCTCTGATCAAGCTGAGTAAAGTAATGCTGAAAATAAAACAGCTTTTTAAAATAAAATCAGTTTTCATAACGTAAAGTGCTCCTGGAAATAGGACAATATAAGCTATTCATTCCCAATACTGTTTCTGCGAGAACAATCTATGGTTTATAATTAACAGATATACAATACTTTTCCCCTGCTACTCCTTTTTTAAGCTCGCCTACATTTATGACTGTGCTAATTCCCAGTGGAAGTGCCTACACCGCAATGCTGCTGAAACTCCCCTTGTAGCAGCGTCCCGCTAATACAAGACATTGATCCAGCAGCAATTACTACCAGGGTAGTAGAAAAGTTACACTAATTCCCTGCCGCTATTTTTCCCCTCTAGGCTGCGGGGTATCCGTTTCTCAGGCTGCGAGATGCGTGCAGCACCCGCTGCCAACGCTGAAGTGCCATGAATGAGGGCAAACCTCGTTTGCTAAGAGCATCACTTGGATCTTTACCTGGTTTTTTTCACCCCATGAAGGCCCTTGGGAAAAAAATCAGTGGGTTTCAGGGAGATCTGTTTCATGTCACCGCCCAGTCACATCTCTCAAGAGAGGAGAAGAAAAGAAAATTTAAAAAAAAACCAAACCAAACAGGAAGGGCTGAACTACGCTGTCTCATACATCACTCTGAACTCTATTTTTCTTCTATTTCTTTGCTAAAATGAAGAGCAAAGTATACACCTTAATTTTGCTGACACTACCCCTGCTCAGTAAGTCAGCATTCTGTATCAATATTTACCTCCCCCTGCACGAGGCAATAAACCGCTGTTGGAATTCAGATCTTGCCCTCTCCCTGCCAGAAGTCCCGGCTACCCTGGAGAAATCCATCAGCTGCAGCAGTCACTCCTGAATGGTTTATAATAGCTCAGCTCAGGCACGGGGCAAACTTGAAGATTATCATCCAAAAGCTCGTTCCCTATGAACGCAGCCCAGTACTACAAGTTCTTCTTACGTTTATCACCAATTATTTTGAACAGGCGTCAGCTCCTGTTCAGCGTATTCAGGAAGGCTCAGGGAAACACCCAGGCACAACAGGCTCGGGTGCCTCTGTGCAAACCGCTCGGAGCTCGCGCGGTGGCTGAGGAAGGGCCAGAGCATCCCTCCAGCTGGTGGCTCTTCAACAGTCGGGCTCAAACCACGCTTGAAGCCACGTCAATGTTTTGAGAGACTCGACACACAGCAGGTTAGGGGCTACCTGTTTGGTTACTTACGCTCAAGCGGATTATAGGAGCAGCACTCACCCAGTCAGACAATTAAATCGGCTACTGCGCCCCTTCCAGGGGCAAGGAAACTGCGAAAAACACGGCAAGCTCCTGGGTTGCAGGTACACCAGCATTTTTGAGGAGGCTGCTCGCTCGTTTTCCCCCTTCAAATACAAACTCCAAGTGAAGCTTTGCCCCTGACAGAGGGAGGAGGGAGAGTTTTTCAATTAGTAAAAACAGATTGCCTTTGACCAAGTTAAATAAAAGTTAATAAAAATGAAATACCAATACATATGGCAGATTTATGCTAATCACTTCATCGTGAGATAGAGACACCTGGGTATGATATTAAAAAAGATCAAATTAAACTCTAGTGACTGCAACAGCGGGTGACAGAGCAATGCCCTCCCTTACAACATCTTTCAACTATAAAGTACATATTCTCATTCTGCACAAATCAACCTTTCAACCAGCCCTTCTTGAGAAAACTAGATATTATTTCCTGCACTTCTCCATGTCTTTGCCCGTCTCTGTGGGGAAGGGAAAGAGGGCTGACACTAAAACCTGTTCCCAAACACAGGAACCATTTTTCAGGAGTACTTCTGACTGGATTCCAGAGCTACAGTTACTAAATAACGGAACGACTTTGTTTTTCCAAAGTCCCATGCTGCTGCAGCTGAGGTTGTGCTGTAATATGTATATAATGAAAACACAAAGCCACGTAAGGAGCCTTTTGTTTAGACACTATGAACAGTTTGACATCTTTCATCATAGCCAACACAATGCCAGAATTCTTTTATTAGAAAAAGTCACAGAGATGCAGAAAACAGTAAGATCCCATATTATGTAAATGCTAACTGGGGACAAACAGCTTAATGTCTAACAACAACAGCAGGCACCATACATTTAGCTGCTTGGGGTGAAGGGTGTTTGCTTATTATTTCTGCAAAGTCATTATTACTTCAGTCTTATTTACACACACACACACACCATACACAGCTGAACGTATCATATTCTTGTTAGCATCGTACAGAAAACACTTTCCCCCCATTCCCTGGAAACGAGATTTTCCACTCTGTACCACAACACGAGCACAATTTCCTAAGGTAAGATGGAGACAAACAACCAAAGGCTGCAGCTCTGCAACTCCAGAAAGGCTACGGGGTGCAGACAACTGACTCCTGAGCCTGAAAGTTGCTGGATTTTCAGCAACCTCTGCCCTTAAGAGTCACCATCAAATGCACCGTGATATCAGCTTCTCCAGTGTGCACCTGCACGGGTGCCCACAGACCTACCTGAGTGTCTTCTACAAGAGTGGGGCCTTGGCATCAATGAAAGAACCATTTCCCGTCCCCGCCTTGATTTTGCAAACTGTCTAAAATTCCATTAGTTATGCTTTCTCTCTTCTTCTACAGCCTATGCAGTCGATTTCACACTGTGACAAATGCAGCTTGGCTTTGCATTTCAGCAGTAAAAGTTGACTGCCCAAATGCGTGCAGAAAGCAAAAACCAAAGTGATACAATCATCGCCAAGGTGAATTAATTTAAATTTTAAATGAATACCTGTAAAGCAGTTTCTTAACCCTATTCACCTTGGCTTTCCGCTCCCCAGAAAGAAGCATCATTTTAAATGATCCGAAAATCCTCAATTTCATGTTCCTAGTTATGTATACAACATATTTCTTTTTGTATCATCATATCACGAAGAATGCTGGAGATGAAGTGTCTATATACCTTTAAGCATAGTAGCAGTACTGTTTCATTCTGGGGGAAGATGTCCAAGATGACATCCTGAGCACGAATGGCCCTTTGGCACATCAGGCACTTTAACATGCAAATGTTCAAATGACTTCATGAACAGTACATGGAAAATTGTCACCACTGAGCATAGAATTACATTAACAAATCTGTGATTTTTTTGGAAAATGAAAGCTATAGCTACAAAACAGACACTAAACAAGCAGAAAACAAGGTCTGTATGCAAGTGTCACATAAAATCACAGCAACAGCTGCATCCTCCATACAAGCTCTCACCTCACATCATGCTCCCGTGATACAAAGTCATCTGCACTGGACAGCACATCTTTTTCCATCTGTAATTCTTACATGTTCTTCAGATCCCTATAATCTGCTCCCACGTTGGGATGCAAAGCACATAAGCTTCCATTCCAGCGCACTTCATGTTTCCCCAAGTGCAAGCATAGTCTTCAAACTTTGAACTAGCACATATCCATTCATAACTGCTTATTCGGGGAAAAAAGGAAGAAAAAAAAAGCAGCCCACTACTTGCCTTCCTTTCCAAGCGACAAAAAAAAGTCAAATGCAATTACAGTCCATTTATTTATAATTGCAAATAATGGTTTAGGGTGTTTTTTTAATTGGTAACAGAAATAAGAAATTCAGTGACGTGTAGCAGCCAGGCGGTCTTACTTGGCTCAGAAGCATCTGAATCATCGTAGATGCATCCACAAAATTAAAGGGCTGGCGACATCTCTACCTAAAGCATTTACTGCTTAATTATACCTGCATGACAAATACCTAAAGCTCAAGAAAACAACAGCAACAACTGGCACTGGCAGAAAAATGGGCTAGGAAGGCAGAAACTACAGTGATTGCTGTCCATCCATACACAGTACATTTGCTTAGGTTTGGGGGCTTCTGGCTGACAGAAAAAACTGCAACTTCAGGTAACTGATTAGGACTTCAATTTCAAAAAACACCTTGAAGTTGAGAACAAACTAGGATATACAGATAGTACTTACTGTACACTGAGATAATGATATTCTATTGTTATGAATCATCATGTAGTTACCACTGCTTCCAACGCTTCGCTTTGTTATTGCAATACAGAGTCTGATGGCAAGACTTTGCCTTAAGATTTATCTGCAAAACCACACTGACTTCAATAGAAGCCTTTTATCCATGAGAATTTTTCTGTGAAATGATGTGTGTGGGTAGAGTGGAGGCAGAAAGAGAGGAACAAACAGAGGGAAAGACTGGTAGCATAAAAAAGAAATCACTGTCATCTCACTGCGCTGTTCTTCTGCACCATCACCACGTGTCAAACCTCACAGTGCAGCATCCACGTGTGACCCCGGCTGCAACCCATGGAGTAAATCAGAGGACAAAACTTTGCTACTGACGGTGTAGAACGATTAACTCTAAATAACCTAAGGGATTTATAAAGTAAAGGCGTGAAACGTATTTGTGTCCCTTGTTTACTCAGGGTCATAATAAATGGTCTAATGTAATGAACAAAAAAGTATGCACACGTTGGGTTTTGCAGGAACAATTCAGCACCTCTCGCTTTCAAAAACCTATCATAGAATCATAGAATGGCCTGGGCTGGAAAGACCTTAGAGATCATTTTAATCCAACCTCCCTGTTGTGGGCAGGGACGTCACGTCTCGACTAGGTCAGGCAACACGTGAGAACGGAACGGGAATCGAACCCGCGACCTTCGGTGTTTCAAACACCACGCTCAACCCACTGAGCTAAACCGGCCCTCGTGCCATGGTTTTCACAGGGCCTAAATCACCAGGGTGAAAATCTCCTGCACAATCCTCTCTTGGACACGTGCTGGTGGGCCAGCGAATGCTCACCGCTGTCCTACCAGGCTCATGCACTGGAGAAGCATCCAAAGCCGTACGAGGAGAAGAACTCATAGCAGGTGTTTTTGCTGATCGCCAACAGATTTTTTTCTCCTATAGTATTCTCCGCCTTCATGATAAATTTTCATTTGCAATCAACATGGTGCTGTCAGGACACCAACAAAAGAAGCCACAGAGGGGCTGCAGGGATGAGCAGCTCTCCTGCCCACCCGGGTAAGCAGGGGCACAGAGAAGTCGCATAGTTTGTGGCCAAACTGTGAGCAAAGCTCAGATCATAGATCCCGGTGCTGCCTTCACCTCTTCAAATTGTCCTGCTGCTCACACAAGCAGCTACAAACAAACACTTTTAGGCCACACTTAGAAGCTTTGCGATCTATTTCTCTAGTTACCCTTTTATCTGAGACTTGTATTAAACAGGCTTTTTTGAAAACTACTTTCGTCTATTTAATTAATCTTCTGCCCATATAAAAATCTTCAAATGATTATGAACACATTCAATTTTCCTTCCATTGATTTATCTCCATCTGATGGCCTATTTTATCTTTTGTAAGGCTCACAATAGCAGAACTGGGTCATAATGCAAGTAATACAGTAGTAATGTACATTTTAGTGAACCCTGTTATTAAACCTCTCATTCCTCTCTGTTCTGTTCAGAATGAGGCTTATTACAGCAATTGGACTTGTACTGCGTGGATAAAGCTCAGTCAATTGAACTGACTCAACCTAATTTTTACAGTCTTAATCTCTACATTCTGTGCACCAAAATCAATCCCATCAAGGGACTCCTCATACAGTGCTTTTCCATGAAGGTAGACACTACCACAAAGGCCACAATAGCATGATGAGAGATTTTAGAAGAGACATGGAGAAAATGAGGGGGAAAAAGGTCCAAGAAACTGATTTAACTACGTTAACAGTCTTCTCCACCAGTGACAAAGCTCCACAGCACAAGGACAACTTGGGATCATCTGACTTTGGACTGGAGATGAAGCCAGGAAATGTCAGTGCCTGTGAAGGGCGTTATTTGGTTTCCTGCTAACTTTCCCAGTCCCAGAAGTCAAGTGCTGCAGTTTGAAATCAAGATAAAACGAGCTGTATCTACTTTGCTGCAGGCTGCTTATCAGCAGCGTGGAGACATCCCAGAGACTCATTATATACAATATACATGAGAGATGCGGAAATAGTTCCTTCCAATTTATTGTAGTATCAATGTCCTTAGGTGATAGATTCTGTCTTTGTGAATACTATTAAGAACATTGGCACATCGCTCTTTTGAAGACTTTTTTTTTTCCAGGTGAGATCCACCTCAATTAACCCAGTGAGTGCAGGGGAGATGAAGTATATAGGCAGCTATTCAGAAATTGCTTGAATTTCATTTCAAATGGAAATTCATCACCATGGGTGAATTCACCCACTTTAGAGGGCTAACAAGAAAGCATTCACAGCACTTTGGCGTCCTTGCACAATAAGACCTTTAAGTAAAGTTGAAGTTTTGTACCTAACTTGATAACTTCACTGAGAAACTATCATTCCCCAGCATCTTTCAGTGTGTATTTTTGTACTTTTAAAATATTTATGAATGTATTCATCAGTTAATAAGAATTTAAAGGGCAATATTTGAAAGTTAACTCCAGAATTAACAAACTTGCTCATTTTACATGAATTAAACGTTCTGTTGCCGCCGCTGTACCAATGCATTTGGTATTTAACATCATGCAATGATGATAACGGAAAAACACAGCATTTTCTTCTTCAGACCCTGCAGCTTCGGTTGCACCCCCAGACCATCCTCCAACAACCCCAACAGCACGCAGGGACCTGCACAGCCTCTTCCCTGAATCAAGGAACAACCTCTTCCTGCCAGTACCTCTCAGGTCTATTGTATGACAGACAGAAAGGGAAAAGTACTTATCCCTACTTGATTAAAATTAATGTTACCTCTGAACACCACACTGAGGTAATATTACTTAACTTAGTCTTCAAGGAAAGAGAAAATCCCATCAGCTTTATTTTGTCAATCTTTGCAAAAGTCTGTAATTCTTATTAATACCTTCTGCCCATGGTACTTCTGGAAACTGTTGAAACTGGAACAGGTCCCTAAGTAGCACGGAATAGCCACAGTCACAGAAGATATTCTGAGAACACGGAAATACTGCATGTTCTCGTTTTATCTCTAATTTATGAAATAGCTTCAAGAGTCCCTCTCTAGAATTCAGTGAAGAGGGAAAAAAACTTCCATTCACTACGCAGAGATGTGATTCAGGACTCGGAATACCAAAGAGATACAGTGAGAGGGTTTTCTGTTGGTTTTCTTATTTAAAATATATTTTTATATATATACACACTACTACATATTCATTACTATATATGTGTATATTAGTATACAATACGTAGATATTAGTTTGGGGTTAGATAGGCAGACAGACAGACACACACACATACACAATAGGCAGGTAAAAAGAATTCAAGCCCAGAACTTTATCAGTCCCCTTCATCTGTATCAGCCCACTTGCAGGATAAAAATGTGTAACTTTTCTATGGCAAACCAAAGATAACCATTCTCACCACAGCAACCACCAATTAACAAAATTACCTTTTTATAACGGCTTTCTTCCTCACATCTTCCACATTGTTAGTGATACCGCATTGTCAGACATGTAAGAAAAATGAATGCTACAGGTGTTCTTTAAAAGCCAGTAATAATGCATCACACGGAACGTAGAAGTTCATGAAATAATGATGCCCCACGAGTTCACAGCAGAGTATGAATCACACATGATCAATTCTAATCTACTACAGGTGTGACCGTCTCATTTAATAAAAGCAAGATGGGATCGAGAAAGTATGTTTTCCATTTGGATGGGGAATGGAAACTGGCATTTTACGCTGGGTTGTGTTTTGGAGTACAGACACAGCTCTTCATCAGCTGGAACCTCATGAAACCCAACTAATATTGTCATTCTGACAGTAAGCATCACAGTCCTTTCCATAGATGTAAGAAAGGACAACAATGAAATTTAATTTTCATACAAACTGATGTGTACTGAATATCTGCTGTCATCTTTAACTCACATCAGGCTATCAGAGTGCTTCTCTGTGCACTATAAATTATTAAAATCAATGCTCTTATGATCCAAAGCTTTACTTCATGTCTCATGCATGTGGTATCTTTCAGATGTGCTACAACTTAACTAGTATTAAATCCTTCTTTTGCAAAATCCTGTTTCTCAGACTTTTTAACCAAAGCTGGCCAGGATGTGCCTTTCCAATTGCCTGCCCGAAGTTGAAAGCTCCAGCTGAAACAGGTCAGGGTGAATAAAACATCTGTATGCTTTAACACAATCTGGCAATCTTTTATTTGAAAAGACGCAGTATCTACATAGTTCTGAGTAACAACTGGGAATTTAACAGACTGGGCTTTGAACACGAGATATGCCCTTTTTCTAATCCTGTGAAAACTGGAATCTCAGTTCCCACACATCAGCAAAAAGCTCATCTCTCTGTAAGTGTTCAATATCTCACACATAACAAGGTCAGGGCTCCAGGGGAAAACACAGGTGACTGACATGAGAGACGCAATGGGTCAGGGCAAGGCAAGAAGTCAGGCAAAGAAAGGCTCAAGGGGTGTCAGAGGTGGGGAGGACAAGACTGAGACGAGGGGCAGAGGCTGGAGAAGGGGAAGGATGCTCACGGGTGAGAGGCAGAAAGGATGAAATGGGGAACAAGCTGGTGGTTAAAGATTGCAAAGTCCAACCAAATGGTCTCCGGGACCCAGCTCGTTAAGAAGCCCCGGCCAGTGGAGTCCCTCCTCACCTTCAGCAGTGCCTGCCTGAATGGAGGAATGCAATCTTTCCACTGCTGTCTGTGATTTCATTATCTTAAGTGCAGGGGCTAAACTTTCACAGCTGCAAATGGACTCAGTGGGAGCTGCAATTTGGTTGTGTGAAGTGCTGCGCATCGCTAAGCAGGCTGAAAAAACAGGTCCAAGGCATCTCAGATTGGACACCTGAAATTAATGGGCAGCTTTGACCTTAATCTCTTGTTGGTCAATTCAATCCCACAACGTGGGGAAAAACTGGAATTCCCTTACCTCACAAGGAGTTTTAATTCAAGACAAGAAACTCCCAAGTGCTTATGAACCAGTCAACACTAAAATGATGAGCACTACAGAGGAGCCCAAAAGGAAATTAATAATTCTGTCTTCAGAACACGGTTTGAATTACGAGCAGAAATAAGGCATAGGGGACACATTGATTAATGAAAGGAAAACAAAATATTGAATAGCCTCTCATTAACTCAGCATCCTACCTTCTGTGCACTGAATGAGGCCAGGGTCCTGAGCAAAAATAGCACGAGACCATATAAATGCTTTATTGTAACGTAGATGCACACGAGATGCAAATAAAGGCTGCACAGACAACCTTCATGTGAGCATTTCTGTAAGGTTTGTGTGCTCTGTTTAGCAGCCTTTCTAATATCATTTAATGCAGCTATTTTTCTGCATAACACTTTACTGAGAAACATACTCTGTGAATGCTGAAAAGGGCTGAATATTTCCACCAGATAAATCGATTGCCTGACCTCATGAACGCGGGTGTGACCAAAAACCATACTTGATACGTGATTTATACAGATGCAATGCTTTAAATATCCAAGCACACTCCCAGCGCTTTCTGATCAGCTAATTCCAATAACTCTACCTATATAAAGGCTCCTTTGAACTGACACAAGCATAAGGGCAGTATTTTCACATGATATGGAAAACAACAGCGTCTGTCCAATTAGGGAGAGACGCATGTTTAAAGCACATTTTGCAAAATGTGACAGCACCGTGTTATATGTGCCACTACAGACACTCAGCATCAATGACTCTTGAACTCAGTAATTTTCCTCTTAGTGTGGTCATAGTATTACACTTTAAAAATGGAAATACATTTCAAAGAAATAGCCCAGAGGTTATGGAATATATCACTAAGCTAATCACAGTAAAGTAATATCCCAGGCAGTATTAAAACCCCAGTGATAATTGCCCCAGGTATTTAAAGTAACAGCAGCATTTTCTGTACTGCAAAGAGAGCAGGACAGACAAGGCTATATCTGAAACAGAAATGAGACTGCATTTTTTTTGCCCCTGATTTAAGGGCTTTATACTGAAATATGCTGACCTCTCTTCATCTAACTCATTCCAGCTGCCTTCACTTTCTTAATGGTATTTCCCATGGTATGTTCTTTACAAGAGCAAAACCAGGACAACAGGTATCAGGCAGGATAAAGTCCAATTCGAGGCGGTGCCTGCAAAATCTCTGAGGAGGAAAGAACTGCGTTCACTCCCGCAGCAGCAGCCTGCGCCCCTCAGCCCCCACGCCCCAAACCCAGACACATCGACGTGCGCTGGCCTCACCTCATCACAAATTTTCTTTCTGTCAAGGTGAGGGGCCAGATGGATTTCATTACACTTTTCTAAGGTTCAGCCAGGACTGAAGAGTGTTTAGTTGTGGCTGACTTACGCCACACTTACATCAGAAATGTAGTTACAAGACCAGCCTGCTGCTTGCCTTCCCGTCCCACGTGCGATGCTTGCACCGGGCATCTCCGGAACAGCAAACATGGGCCACTTGAGTCCAATGGAGAGAGACTCGTTCCTATTTCTAGGGGCTGCAACACGTCATATATGGACCAGTCCAGAGAGAAACCTGAGGCCTTCACGTAACTGGGGGTTACGGAATCGATGAAGCCAAATAGCACCGAGCCAAGCCCTGGCAGTGCCTCAACCTACAGGCACCATTACTAGTGGGAGAGCTTGGAACAAAGAAAAGGCAAGGCACACGAATTTGTAACATTCCCAGATGTCCAAGCAAGGGGCAATCACCTCTTTGAATAGTTCTGTAAGCACACTCAGAAAAGCCCAGAAATCCCATAGTGCTCCTCAACTGCTCATAAAACCTCAGAACTAGCGAGTAGCACGGGTTGTCTGTCCCAGATGAGCGGAAACGGATGATTTCAGAGCTTCAGAGAGGATGTGAGAAAGCCCATCTGTTTCAGTAAGCTTAGCTATGGGGAGAGAGGAGCTAAGGCCTCTTAAGAGATATATAAAGGGTGAGTGTCACGAAGATGGAGCCAGGCTCTTCTCGGTGACAACCAATGATAGGACAAGGGGTAATGGGCTGAAACTGGAACATAAGAGGTTGCGCTTAAACTCGAGAAGAAACTTCTTCTCAGTGAGGGTGACGGAGCACTGGAACAGGCTGCCCAGGGAGGTTGTGGAGTCTCCTTCTCCGGAGACATTCAAGACCTGCCTGGACACGTTCCTATGCAGCATTATCTAGGCGTTCCTGCTCTGGCAGGGGGATTGGACTTGATGATCTCTTGAGGTCCCTTCCAATCCCTAACATTCTGTGATTCTGTGATCTGTGCCTGGAGAGCACACAGTGCTCCTGTGGACTACCGCACAGGAGCAAACAAGTCAGCAAACTTCCTAGCCCGACGTGCCACCCAGCTTGTTAAACCAGAGATGTTCATCTCTAGAGAGAAGGGTCTCCCCAGGCTCCTTTTCCCTGACAGCATCACTTACCATTAACACCTGCCCCCAAATTATTGGACACTTTCTAAAAGCAGAAGCTGAAACTGAAGAAGGGGACTGAGTGGAATTTCTTTGCTCTGGTCAAAAGCGTAAGCCACTTTCATTTGGCTTCTGCTAGGAATTGAGAATAAAGCAAATCTACTTACAAAACAACTGTAAAGTGCTAATTTAACACCGTATTATCAGAAAGATGGTTATTATAATCAAGACAGCTCTGCTTTACTCTGCCATCTCCTAATGAGAGACAGTGGTAAATGTTATTCCAGATTTTGTGGAGGAAAAAAATAATTCATTATTTTGTACTACTTTATGTATAACCCAGATTACACAGAAACCTGACACAAACACCAGCTTTATTGGTTCTGCTTCTTAAAAGTCAAACGGGTGGCTTCTTGCAAAGGGGAGATGTTAAAAATAATTTAATATGATGCCATTACCGGTATTTTTCTTGTTGAGATTGAAAACCGTCTTGACTTACTGCTTCAAGAGCGATACACAAAACCATTCTGTGCTTAAACAGTCAGAAGCATTTGTCTCCTTAAACAAGACATTATAATCATTCCTTCTGCAGCCTACTAAAATAAGATCCCAGAAAAACTCCTCTCTAAATAAGGATAAACAACATGGTGGCTCGATCACAGCATACTGCCAAAACAATCACACTTAGAATCTGAGCACTGACAGCATATTTAGCAATCTCAGTAACAATTACATTGGTCTCATTTCACAATATCCTCAGGATGATGATTCTGAGGATGTTAGAGAGAAATCAAGAACTGTTTCCAGAGGTACAACCACAACTCGGCAGCGCAGACTAAGCAACAAGAAAAGTCAACAGAAGTAATTTTAAAGGAACAATGTTCTTGAATGAAATCTACGTTTTTTGCATGCTTACTTGCAAGTGTTTTTCTCTTGAGATCTACCTGGAAGGACTTAAGGCAGCAAGTGGAGCATTTCCTGCAGAATGTGTGAAATGAAGCCCCAAGACTACACCAGAAGCAGTAACACCAACTGATTTTCCTACGGCTTAGTTCTTATTTTTACGACCTATATATTTGCCACTAGTAAAAAACTGCAGTGTCTGAGGTTCCCGTGCCTAATTTCTGCCCTTTCAAATAAAAGCTCTTTCCAGTCTGGTAGCCTGATGGGAAGTTTGGAGCACGATTTGTTCCATCAGATCTGCACCGCATCTCTTATTTCAGCACTAGTCATTTCCGAGACCAATGAAAGCAGATACATGTTTTAAAACAATTTAAAAAGTGAAAATAGCCTGGCATCACATTTTTCTTAAGCAAAATATTATAATACAAGCAATGAAGTCTAAGGTACGTAATCAAAAAAGAAACACCTTCCTTGACATTAGAAATGCTCTGAACTGCTGTCTGTGTTGTTTCATCATTTTTTCCATTAAATCAGACACTTCTTCTAAATCAAGCCCTTGGGGAGTAAGAGACAAAAGTGATGAGAGTGCAGTGTGTGAATATAAAAGTGGAGCATGTGTTTTATAACTAAGTCTGTTCAGAGATCAAGGGAAATGTCACTGTTTATAGCCATCAGTAAAGAATCAATGTAATTATATTTGTAGTATCAATTCGGGTCATTATTCTAATACATACACTGTAAAGCCACAATTTCAATTTACATCTGCATTTACCTCTTAACCTTATGTAATAAACAAAAGAAATACCTCTTCTTTTCCTTCCCTACACTCATTATTTCAATCTTGAAGCAAGATGGAGTTCAGTCACTCGACTTAAGTCAGGCAATAACACAGTGCAACTGGATTGGCGCTGAAACCTGGGGGCTACGGGTTCAGGAGCAAAACCAGAGCCCCAGGTCTTTCAGCCTTTGGGACCCAGATGCAGTAAAAGGGAACGAGAGCATTCCCAGAGTTGTAGCAATTCCCACTTCAAAAAACACAAAAGCATCGAACCAGGATATTTTTTCCCCCTTGCTAACCCAGCCACTGCCGGTTCCTTACTTTTTGGGAGGGCTGAATTTCAAGGGAAGCAACACGTGCGCTCTTCAAAAACCCATCTCCGCCGCTGCCAGCACCAAAACCAAGAGCCTTGCAAAGCAAGATAGTTTGACAGCCCTTAATCCTCCCTCCATGGCTCAAAAAAATCTGTGAAGGTTAAAAGTATAGATATTAACACTACAATATTTTTGTGGCATTGTCAAGGATCCATTGAGACGAGCAAGCATCAGATTGTTTCAGCCTATCTGCACACTCACACACAATTTAACAGTTAATGCGGCTTTACAGTCAACGACCACAAAAATATTAGAAACCCTACACAATGCAGCAGGAGACTTTCATTCAGCCTTTACCTACAGTCAGCCTCAAACCCGAATCTAAATTGAAAATCTATGTTGCACATGAGTCCACCTCCTCCTTGAAAAGCCCACCAACACTCATCAGGTATGTACAAAAATTACAGAGAGATAAAGCCATTCTTACAAATTTCGAAAACACTACAAATCTGTGACAGGTTTTACCAAAACTGAAGGGCAAGGGAGGTTTACTTGTTCAACAGGCATCCAGCTCCTCAGCATTCAGAGAACTTTCTTGCAGTTTCAGAATGGAGACACTTACCTAGAGAAAAGACAAAAAAAAAAAAAAAAAAAGGGCACATGAGGCAGAGCTAAAACTTCTGGGAAAGTTTTGCTATTTAAATTATGAGATTGCATTGGACAAACTTTCATTATAGATTATAATTAAATATCATAAATACTTTATTATAGTAAGGTTTCACTGATAAACAGATATCAAGTATTAATACAACATTAATGCATATTTTTCAGAATGGCTAACCAATTTCAAAAAGTTCAACAAAACTGGAAATTGCTGATGCTTATCACAGCTTCCAGCAGGGATTTGTTAATACTCTCAATTTAGGTTTAATCAACCCCTTGTTCACCAGCTGGTAAAGCGAGCCCCAAGCCCGGACTTTTACAAACCCGTATACACCAGGCAAGCTGATATCAAAATAAAACTCAAATATTAAGGTTCAAATTCAGGGTGCAACCCGATTCAGTCATTTTAAAACACCAGCCTCGGCTCTGGAAGCTTTGTCCCAGCGATGAAGATCAGCACGTTCAGAAACAGCACCCAGAGCAAAGGCTGAGTGTAATGAGGTAGAGCATAAAACATAAAAGAAAATCCAGTCCAAAGAAGAACGGGGAAAAATCTCAGAGGCAGAATATATATAAAACTGTTTTAATTATCTGCCACATCTGTTTATTTTTGCTGTTGTCTGGAAAGAGCTTCTCTGTAACATCAGATAGCGCGGACATTTCATCTGTCCAAAGTGTCTTGTGATCAGAGCCGGGAGAAATCTGGGCGAGCAGCTCAGCAGTTGTGGTTTCTATTCATTAATCCCCCTATTTCAGACAGAATTTTCGCACAGACTGAAGTCCCAGTGACCCAACTGGACTTAAGTAGGTACATAAAGTTGAACATCAGCTTAAGGGCTACCTGGGAGGGAATTCTAATGGTTTACATCACTCTCATGCATTTCTCCTGAAAACAGGCAAATATTTCCAAGTTACAAAAAAAAAAAAAAGTCTGCAATACTATTTTTATCCTCCTAAGCCTTCGGGACAAATGCTTTACAGACCTTCTAGTCTTAGAGAGTGCAATTTATAAAGATTAAAGATTAACATTTATAGAAAAATGCCTTTCCCTAATACTGTAGAGATGCCATAAAAAGTAATACTTTTCATTATAATACCACTTTATAGTACATGAGAGCTTTAGTACCCCACAGGTCTTTTCCTTCTCAGTGTCTGGAGGGGAAAGAACACAGATTGCAAAAAGTAGATGCTTCTTTCTTTCTTTCTTTTTCCAGCTCAGCAAATATATATCGTTACTTCAGTCCCTTCAAGGTGAGCTTTGTTGTGAAGAGAGATAAGGCCCAAAGCAGAGGCGAGGTTTGAACAAAATTAGTCATTGTATATGCATTTTTATCCATTTTGACAACGTAGAATTTTAATGAAGGAATGCTACAAGGATTCTGGTCTGAAACAAGCAGTTTAATTCTCTCTTTAATTCAGAAAGAAAGTTTAAGTAATGACTTCATAATTCTTAATTATCATGGAAGAATCCTTTTTATGTTTTCTTTTTCTTTATTACTCCAGTATATCCTATCAGAAATTTAATTTTCATTTGCAATGTAGGCAATAATATTTTTCATCATTTGGCAAATAAAAAACATTACAGTGAACAAATTAGAGAGGGGAACATGCATGAAACAGTATAATCTAGAGATCGTTTCAGTCCTGCATCCAAGCCACTATTAAGATTCTGCGGTGCTTTTAACAAGTGTGTTTCAGCCTTTATTCTCTTAAGATGACAATTCTCCACTTGGCCCCAGAGCCAACAGCCTCTGCAGCCACCTCAAGACCCATTTGCATGTTCGCTGTCTTTCCCCTGGCACTACAAGGGATTCATGACCACTGCATCCACCCTGACCCTCAGGGAAAAAACAAGAAAAAAGAAAAGAAAAGGGAAATTCAGATGCTGGGGTATGGCTGACTGGGCTTGGAAAGAGCATAAAAGTGACAGGATGGGTTTACAGACAGATCAGTGAGATAAATATGACAAATATTTGCAAAAGCCTGTTCTCATTCTGGCTACAAGAGTTGTTGGATGCTCAGTACAATCTACCCTGATGCTGAAGGCAGCTGAACTTGGGTAGATTTGCTCTCAGAATGTCTCTGTTCCACATCTACCCTTTTGATAAATCCTGTGAAATCTGACAGTTAGTTTGAACCCATTTAGGTGAAACTCCATAGGCAATAAACAGCAAACATCTCTGCCCATGGAGAAGTCAGACAGAGTTTAGTACAATAAAAAAAAACAATCAAAAAAAAATCTTAAAACTAATTATCTGCAATATGTATTCTTATTTCTATATAATTTTGACGCTTGCCATCAAAATACCACACTCATAAAAATTAGATTTGCCTCCTATACAGATGATCTATTACCACCACGGTTTGTGTTATTTCCTCAGAAGAAAATGAAAAGCTCCATTTGAAACTCACTTAGCAGCTGGTTATTCTGCATTTCATACAGAAAGCAACAGCCGTAAAGGTGAAAATGAATAATGATACATTTGCGAAGAAGTCACAAAAATCCAAATGCAAGATTTATCCAGAGCTTTGATACTCCAATACTCTTAGAGAGTTTATAAAATAACGTTCTGCGCGCAGCGAAGAAAAATTCATTCCACCCACTGTATGAAACCAACGGAAATTCACCTTATGAAAGAAAAACAAATTAAACAGAAGCGAGGAGGAATAGCGGGGCCTGTAATTCATTAGGAGCAGCCCTGAGGTCCCTCGGGAACAACCTCCCATACTCCGCAGAGCTGGGGAACGTGTAGTTATAGGAAGCTGAGACTGCAATCAGCTGAAAATTTGCAAACCCGAGGAACGGTCCTATTCAAGTCAGTTTAACACTCCAGTTGGCTTTGGCAGTTGTCTCCCCCCTTGCTCCGCACCCAAACATTTGCCCTGCTCCCACCTCCCCAACAGACCAAGCCCCGTCCTTGCTGCACGGCTTGTTCCCATCCCCACCCTCCTCCTTTTTAGGCCCTCGTAACCCTGTCAGCATGGCTCCTGAGAGCACGAGGCCGTGCCTCGATGCCCTTTGGCTGGTGCCAAGGGGAGACTTGGCCATGAGCCATCCTGCCCCGAGGAGCTGCTGAAGGGTTCTCTGCTCCCTCAGCCCCACACCAAGTGCCCAACCAACCCTGGACCTGCCCTGGCACCGTGTCACACCAGGTCCAATTTTCTGGACCTCTTTCCCAGTGTTCCTGTGGTGCTTCATGGTCCTACCAGACCACAGAGTATTAGCTGGGACATCTGTGTCTCCCTAACACAGCAAGCCAGAAGACATTGCTCTCCATTACAATGAAAGGGGAAAAAAAATAAAAAAAAAGACAGAGCAGACTTGGTCTTTTCTTCTCTCTGAATGGACTTCAAATCACTCGCTGAAGGATGGCCAACACGGTGTTCACTGATTCAGCTTCCTGAAAAAATAACTTGGGATGTCAGAAGTGAGACAAGATACCGAAGTGTCGGCGAAAGGGTAACGGTGTCAAACGCAGGAGCGAGCTGTTGTGCTTTGCAGAAAAACTCTGTTCTTGATAAATGTTTTGCCCTATTGTTACGGTTTTATAAAAAGGACTCGGGTGCCACATTCAAGCTTTTTCTTCTTCAACAGAGCCTGACCACAGGCTCAGAAGCGAAAAAACAAACACATCCTCGTCCAGCAGAGAAGCCACTGTGCGTGAAGTTTTATTGAGACAAACCCCATCAGGGAAAGAAGTTGTGTGGAACACAGCGGGCTTGGTCTGAAAACACCAGCGATAAACATCGGAGCTGAGTTTACAGTCCAACAGCAAAACAAATGGTGCTGAACACCTCCCTGAAATATGCCCGGTCTAACTCAAGCTTGTCAGACCAAAAACTTGCGTAAGGATTTGTGTGCAGCATCCAAGATTACCCACGAGATGACAGGAGCGCTCACAGTTTGGGGTGGATTGCTAGAGCAGCAAGGCGAAGTTTAACAGGCAGGAACAGGAAAGCTTTTGGAGTGCAGACACACTCAGCAGATCAGCTGCACACGAAAGACACGGTCCCCTAGCCACGGCTCATATTATCCCTATAGAAATGCATAATGCAGAAAATACCGGTTGCATTTTAGATTTTTAATGCATCCCATGTTCACAAAACTTTATTTTTGCTACAAGGGAGAGCTCCTGGGCGATGCTGCTACCTGTACACCTTGAAATACACAGTCTCTTTTTTAACAGCTGCAATAAAGTGAAGGATACACGTTAAGAAAGTCAGCTTCTAGCTGCTGGGATAAAATAGGTCAGGAGAGAGGAATACAAGGAGACTAACTCCCACCGACTGCAGTAACATCAAAATCCACTGCTTGTACCCCGTATTTTTCAAGCTGTCCTTCCATTAAAGCACCTGGCTCAGATGAGAAGCACAGAACAGAGTGTGATGCAGCTGTAAAGGTGTTCTGGCATCTGAAGTAGGTGATAAAAGCACTGGGGGGAAGAAAAGCGTTCAGGCACCTCCATCCTCTGAAACAAAGTGAATTGATGGGGACAAATGTGGTCGGGTCTGAGAGATCCATATTAACTGCTCCCATGTCTGAAATCTTGTGGAGCACAATTCAAATGCTGAGGCCACATGCAAACGTTTGGATTACATCAAAAAACATTTTCCTGCCAGGAAACAAACCTGCCACAAACAAACCCATTCTCTGAAACTGCAGCCACTTGAGGGAAAACAAACAGATCTTAAACCAATCTCCTTCTAACTCCTTATTTTCCTGCTTTGTAACAGTAAAGGCTCAGCAACCATTAAGAAAAATGTACTTGGGATTTGTGTGTGTCCTGAAAGATCTTCAGTCCCCAAACGACAACCAGTACCAAGACAGCGTAAGGTTTAAAAAGGGGCCCCATGAGAGCAGCGATGCACTTGGGTCTTCTGAGGAAGGAACTAACTGAGCTCAGGAGCATTTCACTCTGTTATAAGAAGTGACATTTTACATGTAATGCCCGATTAGTTTGTCCCTGAATTGGATAAAGACTTCTGGTCAGAAATGGGTCAGGTTGGCCAGAATTAGCAGTCAGGAAGAGAAACAGGGAGAGGAGGGAGGAGTGAAAAACTGCAGTGTCAGTGGGTATCAGAGCCACGCACTGCGTACTCCTCCAGAGAATAACAAACTACTTGACAGTTACAAGACCACAATTTTCTACCTAAGCTACAAAAAAAATATTTCATTTTTGCCTAAGGAGATATTAATTTTTCAATGTCCCATTTAAAAAAAAAAAAGAAAAAAATAAAGGAGAGAAAAGAAAAAAGGAAAAAAAACCCACAACCCATCAGTCACAAACCCCACAGAAGTCTTTACCCCTACACTTTGGACAACATCCTTCCAGCAAATGTGTGCACGTACCAGAGCCCTCTGTGACTTCACGGTGACGCTCTGCAATAGCTTCTCCAGCTGATCCCCCAGAGGTAAACGCGACAAAAACGAGCCAAATTATAATGGGACTCTGTACAGCAGGGCAACATAACATGCAATTACTGTAACCTTGCCCTGAGGCTTTTCACAGGGAGATGAAAAAAAATAGCCTGTATTTAAGTATTTAACAGTTTTTCTTAAGAGGAAAAAAGGAGGAAGTGCATTTTCCTGCTCCTTCCAAAGCCAGCAGCACTGAGCTGTATTAATTAGATGGAGAAAAACCAAATTATGGATCCCCTTGGTGAAGGACAGGTTTGCTGGGCAGACATTAGATGTTTTACACACTGGTTTCCCTCATGTGAGCGGGAAGCAGCGCAGCGCAGTATGGCAACAGTTTGTTGATAAATGAGGGGGGCAAATACAGTGGAGAGAAAGCAGTCACTCCCTTAGACTCCAGTTTTGGAGTCACTTCGCACTGTCTGCAGAAATCCGTAAGGACCTCGAATTATCCTTGGCTCCATCCCCGTGGTGCCCGCCCCTTAATCCCAGCCATGTTTTGCAACATATCCAGGAACGTCCCATGCCCGAGGTGTGACAAAGCTGGTGGAGACTCAACAGCCCACTTCTCAATGTGACTTTCAGGTGGTTGGAAAGAGCAAGCAGAGCTTCCAGAACTGGGTCTGGAAAGAATGAGTCTCTGCTACGATCGACAATCTTGTAGGACGTTAAGTACTGACACAGACGAATCTCTACAGAACTCCAATTTACCTGTTTCTCTTACAAGAGCTGTGAATTTCCTGTTCCCACCCAAAATGTTCAGTTATTTAGCTCAACTGGCTAATTCTGTTTTGCTTCTTACTTCAGTCTTGTTCAACAGCATCTCCCAACATCACCTTAATAGTTGAGCAACAAACCGTGAGAATGGCATTACTCTTTGGTACCGCGCTCAAGCTAAACACAGTGTTTATCTTTTTTTTTTTTAATTGGTAGAAAGGAACTTATCTCTATGGATAAAGATCATCCTGTCTAGACAGCCATCATAAAGTCTCTGCTATGTAACACTTTGCTTCATTACACGCAGATGCACAAAAGCCTGTTTTTCAGAATATTAGACAGATAGAATACTACAACGCTTTGTTCACATCCATTGGGGCTTAATACCAAGCGGAGCCCTGGAGCACGTGGCCAAAGCCACACAGCTTTGTGCTTAAAGCAGTAAGTGCCTGGGTTGACCGGGATTACGACAACTTAATCTGGTTTTACCAGTGTCTCACCTGGACCTTTTGAACCTTGGCTCCCGGAGCGTATAAGCTTTTGATATGAGGCATATACACACAGGAATGAGTGCAGGGCTCCTCCCAGTGCAACCAGTATCGTATAAACACATGGCATCAAGAAGAGCAAGGCAAGCAACGAAATGCTCACGCTGATGATCGAGCCAAGGGCATACAACAGGGTTGGGGCAGGCAGGAGTAGAGCTTCTGCCTCGTTTGCCAAGACCCCAAAATATGCAGACTAAGTTTTGCATCTGAAACTTCAAGCCATCAGCAGCTGTCAAGTTGAAATGCTTGGAAAGAATGTGTCAATTCGTTTGGAAACTGCACCCAGAATTGTATTTGGTGACCACAGCACATAAATTCACCTCCAGGCATTGGTGATTGTTATCGATGCTGCAATTTGAAAGCGGACCCAAGAAACGCACACTTGTGCACATCAGGCAAACCAAAGAGCAAGAGGGGAAAAAAGAAAATCAAAAGTGTAAAAATCATTAAACATGAAATACAAAAAACTCCGATCCTTATAATTAAACTGATTCCCCTCATTTTTCAGGGAGAAGGGGAAGAACCAAATTTTAAAATTGTCTTGCCGAGATGTGCATCCCGTGAGTCCACAGGTGCTCACTTCACTGCTAAAGAATAAAACTCTTGCCAAAGTTATCACATTAAAAAGGAATTTTGCCAGTTTATCCTCAGTAATCGAGCTGCTCTTTGGGAGACAGCTGTAACTGCAAAGAACCAGTCTGTAAAAAAAAAATTTACAAACACAGTAGTAATAGCACAGATATCTGCTATTATTTCTTAAAAACACAAGTATCGCATGCAGGAGTTGCTCCCACAGAGAAGCTATGAAAAAAAAAAAAAATTTCCTCCTTAAAGATCTGAAGATGAAGAATCCAAAACTGTGTGATACCTTGTAATGCAGCACCATCCTCCTCAAGAGCTATTTTGTGTAGAAACAGGCTTTGATGCAAGAGGAATTAAAAGCACAATATTAAGCAGAAAAATTACATACTATTTCATCTCATTGTCTCAAATGGTGCCATTAGCGGCACTTAAAATAATGATAATTCAAGATTATTTTAATTACGTTTCATGCCATTTCAGGGTACGCTGGTGAAGGACAAGGCTAAAGGAGAAGCAAGTTGAGGAGGGCAGGGTGGGCACTGCCCAAGACCCCCCAGACCCAGACCTGAGCTCCTGCCACTCTGCTGTTAACTGCCCACTGACATCTCTCCCTCAAGGGCTCCAACTCCAACCATCTTGGCCAAATCCCAACTGTATAGGTGGACTGTGTCTAAAATGATTATTTATTTCTGGGGTTTTAATTGGATAAATACACACTTTTTCTTTTCAGCACCTTTAGACAGTTGACAGAGGCTGCTCTGGGTCAAACCAATTCCATCACGTTCTAGTTCTACGCTGGCTAATCGTCCACAGCTTTCTATCAACAGAAACAGTACAACTAAAAAGAACAAAGGATTTCATCCTTCTTCAAAATTAGATCGTAAGACACTTACAAATCAAATTTTCTCCCTCAATGTTTATTAATAGTTTTGAAACTGCTCTATTCTCAAACCTAGAAGCAAATTAATTCTTAGTGTGCCATGTGCAAACGTCCTGAGAAATTCCATTATAACACAGCCTTCAGTTTAATACAACAGACTGTCATATATCAAACAACTTTTTTTTCAGATTTCACCATCCAGAATAACATTTATTTTATCTCCAACCATCAGCTGAAACACTACTATTAATCATTTAGATTTCCATATGGACACAAAGCCTGAAGAGGTGGCTTTAGACACACAGGAGGGTATTTACACCTTTTTATAGGGTGTGAAGTTTAGAGGCGTGGACAGGAACTCAAGCTTGCACTGAATGATGAGTCAGAGCCTTCTGGAAACTTTATGGATTATCTAAAGAACTTCAGTTGCCAACAGACTCCTGAATTAGATGCATCTAAGACGGTGTCAGTATCTCATGCTTTCTGTTGGATTAATTGGAAAACATGTCTACAGCTATTAGATCTCTTAGGGGAAAAAAAACTTTCATTCTCTACTATTAAATTCTACAGGTTCACAATTTTTTTATGTAATCAGACAACTAAAACACCAGTTTCTGCATAAATATTTTCATAACTTTGACAATTACTTTAAAATAGGAAATAAAACGCTCAACTTGACTGCAGGCTTATTTTCCTATTCATAACACATTAAATATCTTAGGAAATCAAAAATTGATCCTTTGTGCAGTCACAGTTCCATACTCACAATTAACCAGCAGATTTTGATGTACAGTAAGCACATCAGACAGTCAATTAATTGCCTTTATAGCACAGAGTGCTTTGTAATAAATGTCTGTACCAAGAAAACCGAAGATACCGTTTTTACTGAGCATTACTAAGCCCATCAGAAACACAACAGAGCAGAGCATTTTCCCTGTCCCCCTCTACTCCCAAAGATCCCACTGAGAATATATTTAGCCTGCGATGGATAAAAAACCATAAACGTTGAATCATTGCCACATTCTGGATGATCATCTTTTAACCCAATTAGCCCAAGCTGGAAGAGCGCTGCTGAAAAGCGCTTGTTAACGTAGCAGAGGTGTCACCACGGGCATCAGGTCCAGCAGATAAAAGGGCTCTGAGGCACATCACTCCACAGGAGATAACCCATCAGTGATGAACATGGGTTTCTCATTTTTAATATTAAAGAGGCCACGGGACTTTGCCCTTTCTAACTGGGACTGAAGAGACAATTTAAAAGGTTAATTAAACGACTGACATGTAAGGGGGACATGGGGCAGCATCTGTAGAGTAAGGTCTGTCCATGGAAAGGTGTGGCTTTAAGTCTGCGGGCAGCACTGAGAGCAAGACCAAAGGCCACGTCAACACAAAGACACCCAGGAAAGTTGAGACAAATCAGCCAATGGCGCAGTCATCGCGCAGAAGTCGCAGCACATTAATCCCCAGTAAGAATGCTCCCACGAGAGCACAGTCACCCTCCTGGGTTTTAGCTTTAAAGCTGTTATTCTCCTGAATGTCAACATCCACAGACCGTTTAATGCGCTTTAAACTTGTGCTTCACACCCACCACAGAAAAACATTCTGCAACTTCTTAAAGCAAACCGGGCTGGCGGCTTTGCCACACACACGTCACTGCTGTTGGGTTTGTTTATTCAGCTTCTGAGTTGCTCCTTACAGAAGATTATTTGGTTGTAAAGGTCTAGTCGGGCATACAGCAAATGTGACAGAAAGCAATTCGGACCCACCAATTCTGTCCTGAGAGTCATCTGATACCCAGCCTTCATGAGCATTAGTTTAAGAAACTAAAAATATATCAGGACTTTTGTGTTCTACCCAACTTGAACATAGGACGGGTGGACAGCAGCATATCTGAAGTCACAAACTTCTTTATATCTGCACACACGAAACTCTTCACTTACTGTACCTTCGTGCACATTATTGACTCATCTATAAACACCCACACGAACTTGTGTTAGATTTCTGCCTCACATGCTTTTATATCACTTCTTAAAGCAACTATCAATTGTGCAAGCTTCAAGCTAGCATCTCCAAGAAGCTTTTTTTCTTGTCCCTTTTCTCAAATTTTTTCCTCATTTTTTTCCACTCAAGAAAATGAAATCCACATGCAGAAGATGGTGATCTTTCATCCTAATCATTCAGTAGGGAAAAAGAAATCCATACATTTATTGCAAGCTTGGATTCCTAGTACAATGTCTTGAAGTGCTCAATAATTCCTTAAGAGCTTTGCAGGTGAGAAATACAATCTGCCACACAGCGACTAAGACTTTCCTCTAGTGTAACACAGGCCACAGCAACAGTTCCTTGAAACAGTAAACAAAAAATGCCCTAGGCATTAAAAAATAATATTTGGGAAAGGAAAAAAAAAAAGAATTAAATGTTGGAAACAATCATAATTGTGTTTTAAAGAGAGGTTTTGATTGCTTAACCTAAGTCACCTAGGGCATAACGATCACCAAATTCATAACTCTTCCCCATCAGAGAGTAAATGGAAAAGTCTTAATAATCTAAAAAATATTGCGGTACCTTTCTCTGTTTGGAGTGAATCAATGATATTTATAGCCCCGGAGGTATTGAATTTCTTTTGTATCAAAGAACACCAAGTATAATGTACAACTCCATTATGGAAGTGCATCTCAAGAAAGTGAGCGCTGTCTAAGACTACAAAAAAGGAGAAAGTCAAAGCTCAGTACCTGTGATACCAAGAAAACATGCCAATCTTCTCCCACCAGATGGAACGATCACAATCTCAGGTGTTTGTAGCTCACCATATAAAAATGGGATGAAAAATGGAGACTAGCAGCTATCAAGACTTTACGTAGTTTGACAGGAAAACTTTACAGCCTACCTGCCTCAGAAAAATACTCTGAACAAACTGAGTAGCTTAAAAATACATATATAAAAGAAATGAACTAAAGACAGCAGAAAGTTTGCATTGATTCTGAAATCCATAGTAATTCAGAGATACAAGCATTCCCTAGAAGCAGAGTAAGAAGGTATGATCAGCGAGAAAAGAAGAAAGTGTCTGTCCTAATAACTCCATAGACCGTCAGTAAAACAATCTTTTGCCTGCAAGAAAAGTAGTTTATTCTCTGGTTGCTCCCTGGCTTTATTCTCCCACCTATGAACAGTGTCCTCAGGCATCATCCAGCAGTTACAGAGAGGACCTATGGGAGCCATTGAAGTAATTAGAACTGCTTGAATGTCAGCAGCAGATGATGCCATGGAGGACAACACATCCCTACCCTGCTGTTAATATGAGATGTTAATTTTGTGAAATCTTTTCTTTTGTGTTCTGCTTTCTACATTAACTTTATAAAGTAGAACCCAAGAGAAAAAGACCTACAAAGATCTCAGCAAGCACGATATCAAAACGGGCACGGTTACCACGATGACATTGGCATTCAGGTGTTTGTAACTTTAAACTATTTAGTACCTTCTTTTTGTGGGACTTTTACATACTTTGTAAGACAGTCAACTGACTCAAATAACAGGAATTTAAACACATGAGCGGTTAGGCTTAGCTTGCTCCTTTTGAATAATCAGCCCCAAATTTTCTGGGTCAAAGCATAAACCAAGCATTTGAAAGGGAAATGAACATAAATCAGTACTTCATGAGCAGTAAGTTATATCGCTGGCCTTCTAGAACAATAACTGATTAATGTGAAATTGTGAGAAGTCATTACACTGTAAAGGAAAAAAGATTCTGGAAAGGACTAACACTTAAATCTGTATGCAATATGAATTCATTTTGTTTCTCTTTATACTTTGCTATTCTTAGACAGATAACGGCTTCATGAGACCTGATTTATTGTCCTTATGTATCAAAATAGGAATGTGCTCTTACATTTCCAAGCATTAAATGAGATTTACTCCACAGTAACTTCATTCTGACTTACTGAAGCAGGATTTTCCACACCCGGCACTTCTACCACAATAGAAAATCTTCTCCAAGAAATGCAGAGCTTAGTGAAAAAGTTACTATTACTAGTGTCGTGATACTTAACATTGACAGCCTGGTACATCCAACCTAACTAGTCTACGGCCAGAACTGTCTGGAGGAAATAATGGATTAAAGAAGCAGAACCGGTAAAGTACAGCTGAAAAAAATGCCAGTGCTGTCCTGCGTCCTCCTGAGGACTCTCAGCATCCCCACCTGCACCATCGCGCTGCTCCCTGCGGCCACGGCTGCTCCCGGCCCGGCGACAGGGCGGGAGGTGATGGGCACAAACTGAAATGCAGGGAATTCTTTTAAACCTAAGGAGAAGCTACACCATCTCCCCAGGTGACTTCTAGCCTCAACCACCCCCCAGTTCTCTGACCTCCCAACACATCCGTTGTTCACGTACATGAGTATTACTAGCACAATATTTAATAACTCTATCCTTAGCTACCTATAGATTTTGAATCCAATTTAAAAGAATGATGAAACATCAGAGATTTTAACAGGCCATCACAGTGACAGTCTGGTCGATACAATCCCTGATTCATTACTCATATTGCATTCTTCTGTTATCAAAAACCAAATCATTCCAGAATGACATGAAAGTGCTGTATTACAAAAGTTATTTCACAACATTTCTGTGAAATAAAGAATATATTTCTCATATTACAAAAACTGAGTTAACTCAGAGACAGTTCATAAAGCGATTTTCACAAGGCTATATATAGCTAGGATTAACTGACATCACAGTCATGAAAAAAACTAAAATCACAACAATAGGAAATCCCCCACACAGCGCACATTCATGAAGTACCTTACCAGCTTTGGCCACTCTTCCAACAATTTACTCGCAGCTGAAGGAAAGATTCAGATTCTTATTTTTGAATGTATGTACAGTCTGGGCCTTTCGTCTGCACTTCATGTTGGCTGCTGTCCATACCTATTTGCTACTTGTTCCACTGCTCCATAAAGCTCTGCAATATTCAACTATATGTAAATAGCTATAAAATTATGCAGTTGGAAGTAGAAACAAGCTGTGTCCATCACTCGAGGTACGTGTGGTCATGAAGAGATGAACAGAGCAGCACACAGACAGTACAGGCAAGACAAGACAGCTGACATCTCGATCTTTGTTTATGATCAAAGCTTCCTTTTCTCCAAATTCCAGCTAAACAGTCCATACATTATTATACTAGTATTATTTTAAAGAGTTTATATAATAATGAATGGGCTGTTCAACGTGCTCAATAATGGTTCACGCAGCCTCCAACAGTGGGGTTTTCACATCCATTTGATAAATTTCATGGGAATCTATAACGTTCTCATGAACAATCACCACAGAACAGGTCGCAAGGGAATGAGTTCTTCCTGACGAGCATATTATAAAGGCAGCTTTTATGATATATATTAATGGAGGTCAGAGGCAAGGCTACTGTTCTCATTTATGAAGAGACAACACTATATCATAATGATGACACAGGAATGGTGAAAATAATAAAGTCATTCCTCTGGTTCAGGCAAGATTATTTTTTTTTTGCCGAGTTAAGTCCTTTTCGCTATAAAAGTAGTACCTAAAGGGGCCTTTAAGTATAGATTTGCAGACAGTGTAGAACTAGGCATATGTATTACATCAGTTGCAGCAGGGGACTTTTGGCCTAAAAGTCATTAGGAACAGATACCCCGATTCAGAGGCAAAAATCGATTCAAGGCTCGTGGCACTTCTCAACTGGGAAGACACGGCTCTTTGCATTAAAGCAAACAACTCCAAAAGTAGACCACAGCCTAAATAACAGTAAGTTTTAATCCCTGGCTTATATTAGGAAATTTTGTATGATTCTTGCATGCACAAGCACAAGTTCCTTTTCGAACTTGTAGATACAAGCACTGACTAGTCACTGTTAAGTGAATACTTGTTACTCAAATAATCCTTCTTTATATTACTTGAAGACAAAAGCAGCAAAGAAAGAGCCGCACAGAATCAAACACAATTGCTTCCTATTAAACCACTTGTCAGTTCCACCAGATCTGCATCAACCTTGGATCAAAGGCAGTCACACTTGGACACTTCTCCTTTAATAGCAGCATTCATGCCTGGGCAGCTCTGGAAATCCTTAGCTTGTTCCAATGCTATCTCAGTACTTGAATGAGTACTGCGCATTATACTTAGTGTCTCTGGCTTTGTACCTCCAGACAGTTGGCAGAGAAGTACAAGCACCTCAGGGAAGAACAGCTATCCCCTTACAACAGGTGGCGAGCCCAAACTTCTCGCCATTTAAGTTTGAGAAGAAAGAATATTTACAATATTTACCAAGACTTCTGTCAAATTTTCTATAAAAATTCACCATTCATTCACCCACAGGCCTATTCCCAATGCTACCCTAGCCCAGAAAACCCTTTTGAGACTGGCCAGAAGAGCCATTAGAGGAATGATGTCTTCAATTCACAGCAAGTCAATCAGCTATTGCAGCAGCTTAAAGTTGTGCTGTGCTGTGAGGTTTAAACATTAAGGTGAAAGCAAAGAGGTCAAAATCTATCCTTTAACCTAAAGCAGTGCAGCTAGCAATGAGCAGCTGAAAACTCCAAGAAAAAGGAGAATTATTGTCCTAATTTGGAAGGGTTCTCAAACCAGCCACTACTCTGATCTCAGCTGTATCAGACAAGCAGAGAGGAGAGCACCCTGGTGAATTACATACATATACATTTTTAACTTTTATCTAAAGGTATTAAAATTTGGAGGCTAGTATGCTGGGTTTTCCCATTTAAACAAGGCAGTAAAAAGCCTGTCCCTTGAACATTCTTCTTGGGCATTCATTTCCGTGCTCCGCAAGAGAACGCCCACTCCGCTCCCTCAGCAAACAGCCCTGCCAGCGTTCAGCGTCTATGATCAAAGTTTCTCTTGGCTTTCAGTGGGGATTTGGAAGCACAACCTTTAGATATAAAGGAGCGCTGAAGGAAAAAAACCAAAACACTGAAACCAAGCCCTTCGTGTTTTGAAGACCTAGAGGAACTCCAAAGGCTTGCCTAATGCATGCACCAAATTCTCCATCTCCAGGCTCTAGCTCATTAAATAGGAAAAAATGCAAATATGCGTGACCTGGATGAAAGTATCACACTTTTCTGCTGTGTTTCCAAGTTTTTGAAGTTGGGGACTTTGTTCTTAGCAAAACTACTTTGGTAACAATTCCACTGGATAAAAATTTACATCGTGAAATTACCCGACCTAGTTTTTTTCTCTGTCCAGTTCTGTTCTAGAGAGATTCGTGATTAAACTGATAGTTATTCCATATTTCTTTTGATGGCTGAGGCATTCAAATTAGCTATCAGATCCTTAGCAAAGTTGGTATGAGCATTGTGCAGCTCTTGTGCTACACTAGTAGATGTATCAAGGACTATATTTTCTAGCACTACACAAACCACTTAACCTTTGCCAGCATTACGCACTGTAAAGAACCAAACAAAATAAAACATTTTTAAAAGTATTGTTTAATTCATATTACAAGTGGTTTCTCGGAGGTAATTATGAACTGATATGCATTGAATCACAGCATGTTACTACATTGTTCTGTGTTACTCTATAAACTTCAAATCTGACTCCCTCAGCTCTGAAAAAAAAATGTACCCAGAGCTCAGCACTTGTTTCTCCTCAGTTAGCTAATTCTTTGACAGATAAAGCTTGCAAAGAAGCACATAGACCTTCAGAAAAATAAATCTACATCTTATAGAATTGTTCACTTCTACACTGAGCATACGTATATATTTATATGTATTCAAAACATTATGCATTTTCCAGTTAACAAAGTATACATATCTTCAGCCTTTCAGAAACTGGAGAAAAAGGTGAGTAGAGGGATAGAGAAGACGAGTGTTTAACACAGGCTATTGCCAGTTTCTGAGTTGGTACAAAGGCAAAGATGTTCAGGCAAAATGGTACTGGGATTCTCTACATAAGAAAAATATACCTGGCAATGCCAGATAAAATGCCTTATTAATAAAAAATGTGCACCCTACTTAATATCCAAAAGATGGAAACTACCAACCTTTAAAGTTTTCTCTTTCTGAAAACCTGAAAACACATCTTTGGAAAATATTGAAATACATTAAGGCTGCTCAAGCATGTTCAAACACTCGGCAAGCAAGTCCCAAAGATCAGACGGTACACATTTGGAAGAGCTGATCACATATGCATGCAGAAGGCAGACTGGAGCCTGATAAGCCAAGTGAGTATTTGGAGCCAAGAGTTCATTAAAAACAATATGAACTGTATATGCTCACGAATTTCACTAGTAATGTCAGCACACAACCTAGAACAGATTTGACAAAGAGATGACCTGTTTTCCCCCCCTGTAAGAAGTAAATTGGCTAAAACACAGCGATATTCCAGTGTCTTACTAAAGGTCTCTTAACCACGTCACTGTTCTTCAACAAGAAAAGGTTTTCATCCTGCTTTACCCGCATGAAAAACCCAAGGCACTATGTATATGAATTCAATACTGAATTGCAGGAACCTGCTTTGAATTTTAAGATTTGATCCAAGCTATCTCTTGCATGTATGGAGCTACACAGAGCATTAACTACTATCAATGAAATGGACACAGTCACATGTAGAAATACCCAGTGCATAAATGGTACTTGTAGGGGTGCATGTTTTTTCAGATCAGCCTTAGTATTTTAATTGTCAAAGGCATTATTTTGTTATAACACTCTTCTGTTGTCTTGGTGCTTATCTGCTATGAAGTCAAATTCCAATAATTAAGTCTATTTAGCTTGCCAGTCCCTCCTCACCATCACCCCTCCAAAAAAGAAAAAAAAAAAAAAAGAGAAGAAAAGCTTCCAGCTGACCACCCAGACCTATCTAATCTAATGGGAAAAGGTGAATCCTATATGACATGTATTTTTTCGTCGGGTTGATGGGAAGCCTGAGGGTGCCAGGAAGGCGGATGAAAATCCTTAACAAACCTATAAAGTGAAAAAAGCAACATCTGCCCATGGAAAGATAGGGGAAGCAGGCACTAATACAGGCTGACACATCATAACTAGTGTTTATGTATATTGCCAAAACCATTGCCCTCTGAAATTTCTAAGTAAATTTCAGATTTCGTCTCTTAATCACTTCAGCATTCTGCGCTTGTCCAAATGTCTTGTCAAAAGGCATTACCACGACTTAAAAACTTGAAGTTCAGAGGAACGCTAGAGAAACTTAAACAACGTCTGCGAAACATGGCACTTCTCATCTTAATTTTAAAATAGATTCCACTGTCATGATACGAGGCACTATGTTCTCTGCCCTCAAAATTTACACCACCTCCCAGGGCCACAATAAGAAAGTACGTTGAATAATTCCTCTCTTATCACTTACTACTGAAGTGTAAAGTCAATCCGTTGCTATTCAATGAAATTCCTCCTTGGAATCGCAAGTCTCTCAGTTACTCTTTCTGTCTTGGCGGCATTTACTATTCCATGTCACTGCACAGGTTAAGTGAACAACCTCACAAAAGCAGAAATAACACAAACGGAGATTGTTCCAATTTCCCCCCCAGCAGCACTTTATAAAAAGAAAATAATCAGATCTACCATCTCCTTCCAGATCCACACCCCCTTGCCTTTTATTTATTTAAGATTTTGGTACTTATGGCCTCCTTAATACGTCTGGCTCTCACTCGAGCATTCATTTCACGGTGAACTGTTCTCCTCCGCAGCATCCCCACTCTCCAGCCGCTCCTGTCAGCAAGTGCCTTCTCTCAGAGCCAGCCTCATCTCCTCAGCTTCTGGTTAAAGCTCTCCCTGATAGTGCATTTGCTGCGTTCTCACACTCAACATGGTTTTGGTTTGGGGTTTTTGCCTCCCTCTGTACTTTAAGCAGTTCATTAACCCCGTATAACTGCCACTTAAGAGATTTTCTCTTTGAGAAGGAACATTCTCTCTATGAAACCCATTTAATTACTCAAAAATGCAGAGCTTAAACGTAACAACCTCCCCTCCTGTTAATTCAGCTATAGTGAACTTTGCATGCTCTATTTTATCGCCTGGTTACGACATAAAAGAATGTCAGAAAATATATATTTTTTAAAAAAAATACATTTAAAAGTTCCTGCAAGTTGGGTAACTCTTGATGGTTTCACTCCTTTGGGGATTATTCCCACAGAGATCAGAAAACAACTCTGGGAACAGTCACAGGTGTTTATGGTAAGAGCATCCACAAGTCCCATGTTTGGTTGAGCTGAATGCTTACAAATACTTCACATTTTTCTCCTAGACACATTCCTGTAGAAAGAGAAGTTATCTTCCATTTACAAGACAACTGTGAGACTAGGGTATTTGTCCAGGCTGACAACACAAGACCTAAAGCTAGTTCATCCCCTTGCAGGAGGCAAACACTTTGGTACCTTGTTCCCAGACTGATAAAGAGACACAGTCCCATAGTAAGGGACTTTCCCCGTTGATCAGCAGATCTTCAAGGAGCCAAGCAGGAGAGAGGCAGAAAAAAAAGATTCACTTTATCAAAGAGGGTGAAAAAATATTATTACAATGTTTTAGGCAGCCTGTTTTAGCATAGTTTGACCACATGTAATGGCAGAAAGGTGTGGGTTTTTAACAAAGCAAAAATAGTTTGGTCCTAAGAGCATGTTCACAGCACTGGAAAAGCCACTGACTTCTCAGGTTTGGTTTCTGAGTCTGATTCCCGGCTGGTATAAATCGATAATGTTGCTCTGATGCAGTTCTTTTTGTCTGCTCTGCTCTCTGTAGAGCATCCTTGGCATAAGGCAATGGTGATTGTGGGGTCTTCTATGTGAAGTGTGAGCATCCAACTCATGTGTAAGACAAGCAGAGTAAGTAAAATTCATACTTAGAGCTATCAACTCTCAAAATAAACGCATGCAAATCAACAGCTATCAAAATACAGCCTCTAATAAAAAGATGATACAATTTGAATGTGTCTATTCACAGGCAGCAGCGTTCATTACTGTGCGAAGAAATACAAGGGATAGACAGGAGAAACCATACAGCAGTTTAATAACAATATTAGATGCAATAACCCTCCTGCTAGGAAAGCACACGCCCCGTTACTGCGCTGCATGTTCACCTCCAGAACTCTCCAAGCCTTCAGTATCCATCTACTGCAAACAGCTTCTTGTGCAATGACTCTTCCTCACTGCTCCATCTGCCAGCGGGTGAGGGAAATTCAAAGCGCCGCTTGGTCAGCACGACCAAATGAGCTGAACACACCTGCCCAGTGTGTTCCCTGCCAGAAAGAGCCCTAAAGCAGCTCCCGAAGTCAAGTTTCCCACCGAGCAATGCAACACACACATCACCAGGTGGCTCTATTATGTAGCCGTCATTACCAAAGAAATCCCAGCCTTACACAAGCCCTGGCTTTCATGTAGTGTAACGCTGCGCGATTATTTGAATAAAAATGCCCTGTTTCCCATGGAGACAGCTCCCCGTTGCTTACACCTTGTTGGGGACAAAAGAAATGATCTGGAGATGCTGTTAACCTCTGGAAAGATGTGAGAAAAGGCTCAGCTGAAGACAGAGAAGTGAATGGCGGCAACGCGTAATTGTTTAGTGCAGAATTCCTCATGGTTAGCAGCGTATAAACTCTGCCTCCAGGAAATTAATTTAGGAGACTGCAGTGGGATAACAGAGATAAGAACTGACCCTGTTCATAATTTGAAGATGGGCATCCTCTGTTAAAACAAAATGATTAGTCATACAGTGACTTTCCAGTCATTTTATTATCAACTGATTTGTTTCATATTTTGGTAATCGGATTTGAGCTCAGTGCTTGTGCTTAAAGACAACAAATCACATTGTATAGTACAAGTTTAAGTACCCTAAGCGTGGAACTTCTATAAAATTATAGATGCAGATAACAAAAGTTCCTATTCTTAGATCTCGGTTAAAAAGGGACGTATATTCAAGTACATTACCTCTCTCTTGCGGACACGGTCACTAAAACCTGCAGCAATTGGATTTACAGCCCCAGAATACTTGGGGATGATTAGGGATGTACAAATGGAAGCATCAGATGACTGCAGAACTGGCACCAGTACCAACTTTTCATACTGATATCTCACCCGTTCAGGTTGTCAGCACACAAAGCCGAACACACGCCCTTACTTGGTCAGAACTTTGTCAACAGTTGCAAAAGTAGCTGCCATAATTACCATCAAGAAACTTTGAGAGGATGGGATTATGCACAGCTAAGTATTTTCTCAGGGTATAAAGGACCAACTTTACACATGAGAAAAAAACAGCCCTGGGTATTTTCAGATGTACTGCATCCAAGTCACACATTAATAAGGTAAGTCAATTTTCCAGCAATCACTAGGCACACTGATGTAACGCAGAAGCCACTCTAACTATAAAGGAAACCTCCAAAATTCTGTTTGCCTTAGGTCAAAAAAAAATCTACCTTCGTCTCTGGTGACCACTTGTGTACATCACAAAGCCATCGCACAACAGCGAAATCGGCAGCCAGAGACTTCTTCAAAACCAGAATACCAAAGGGATTGTAATTCAGAAGTGAGACACTCTAAGCTCAGCTACATTAAGGACGCTTGTTCCTCACGTGTTATCTGCCTGTAGCCAGACTGTACAAACCTGATGCACTACACGGACGTGAAGGAATTGCACTAATACATAACAAGAAAACACAAAAACATGAATCAATCATTCCATGTGTTTTTACGCCAAAGGGTCCTTATCAGAGATGCATTTCACAGGAAGGTTAGATATCTGACTGGGCTTCCTGGACTACCGCCCAAGTCAGAATCCCACCCTAGATGTGTAAGATACAAAGCACTAGTATCCGCTCACGTTAAAGTGACATTTTAGTTTCATTGTATATTTTAATATACTCAATTTTAGCTAAGTTGACTGTATTTCTTGATTTCTTTGTAGTATTTACCCATTTATTCCAAATTGATGTGGGTAATTCTCAATGTTTCTTTTGTATATCCTCCTTTCCTTGCTTAACATAGGCTCGGAATTTGATCGACATTTGCAGATGCACAGTCATTTCCATAGACAGAGAAAACAGAACCTGAACATCCAACACATAGATATCAATGTACTAACACAAGAACTAGCATCACAGTAGTAGAACAAAAACAAAACAACTGTCAGAAGAAAACCGCCATATTAAAATTTACACCAGCACTGCCCAAACAAGATCCAACCCTGGCGGGCTTACAGCTCTCAGACAATTCAGAACATGGATTATGACAGAACTCTTCATTTATGTATGTAAATGTTTCCACCAGAAAAATGCATCTGTATGTAAGAACTGGATGTCAACTTTGATATGTGCTTCGTAAGAACATAAAACAAAAATACACTGTGCTCGCTCTGCCCTGGAACACCTGTTAATGCTCCCATCTCAGCAGTTGTGAAAATCAAGCCCAGAGAAATAACCAACTATTTACAAACCTTCACTTTGGTAGGAAATATAATTTCTTAAATTTTACAGTGTAGCTTCTCGGATTGTGTTCTTGAACAATACAAAAAGAATAATGATCATACCGATGAAGAGTCCTCATACAGTTCAAAATCACCTCAACTTCACACTGGCATTTAAATATCATTAGAAGCTCATTACAGACACGCATCTCAGTGGCCAAAGCAAACTGAACCAGGAACCTGCAGAACACAGGCTACAGCTGGACCACAGGAGCCGGCAAGTATGTGTTGGCAAGGTCGGGTGCTTTAGCTAGGTAAGGAAATAGAGTCTACATCTCCATTTGTAGTGATACAAGCACACCTCCTCTTGCACGCAGCCCTAGCATGGTCCAGGTAGTATTCCTTACCTTAGGAGTATTACCTACAGGGGAGTAAGTGGGAGCTTTATGCATTTCAAAAAAAGACAAAAAAAAAAGTCTGAAATTAGCATTTAACAAATACAATTCACGCTGCCTAGTCTGGGAAAAGAAAGCCTAGGCCAAGCAATTTAAAAGCAAACAATACAGGACAGAACAGTTTTTACATAAAGAGCTCTTCATGTTCTGTAGCTTGGTTAACGTAACAGGAGAAAAGAAAGGAAGCATAAAATGGTTCTTGTCAAAGTGCAGCTTCTCCTGTATAATGAGGCTAAAGCAGAAACTTGTATAACGGGATATTAAAAGCTTTAATTACTTCCTTTTCCTCCAGCCTGATGGCATCTACCTGTAGCCATCAAACATGACCTCCGTTAAATCCATCCTTCCCTCTTCTTGGTTCGCATCTGCTGCCGTGTTGATGCTTCCCAAAGAGCTGCTGACGTTCATGCCGGTCACTCCCCCAATGCTGGAAGCCACAAGCACGGCGCTGTAACCATCGGCACCCCCAACTTCCCCAGCCTTCTCAGCAAGCCACTAGTGACAATGACTCCATGTGTCACATTCACAGCAAAAAGCGAACTACCAGGGACTGGAGTATTCGTACTTCAACTCAGTGGCTTCTAGGAGAAGTCGTAACTCCCCTGCACTTCACTCAAAACTAACAAAAGTCTAAAAGTTCATGTTTCCGAATAAGTTTATTATATGAATCACGAGGCATGAAAGCTGTTTCAGATGCTCCAGTGTTCTTAACAAACTACTCCCATGCAATAATCTACTCCTCCTGCGACTTGTTTGTTGTTGGGTTTATTATTTTCATCTTCATTTTGTAGTTCATGCTCAGGACATGCATATTCTCTGAATGACAAATTTAAAAATGAAAATCTGCTAGCAGCAGCAATCACAGCACATTCCACTAAAAAAGAGCCTTTAACAATATCTGTGATTAAATCAATTTGGTTTGCCCTTTTTAAAATACTTCAGGAACTCTCAGAAAACATACTGCACGCATTTATTTTCAAACCAATCTAGCAAATACAAAAGAAAATAAAATGACATTATATACTGCAATAGATTAGACATGAAAGAGGCATATGTAATTAACTGTACCTAGCTAGACAGTAAATGGCAAATAACTCCATCCTGCCTTTGTGCATAGAACTCTTGATTTGCTATTTTGTGTAATCTCTCATAAGAAATAAGAGAATATCCACAAAAAAAACAAATAACATTGCTGCTGTGCCAGAACCCAGGATTGCCTACTGAAACCTCTCCCAGCAAAACAATTCAGTAAGCATCTATTTAATCTACCCAGAAAAGACAAAATATTTTGAACAGTGGCAACAGCAGGAACACATTTTTAACCCACACAATACTTTTCACGATTTCTTTAATGTTTCATATTTAATGTTGAATTTGGTAAATAACGGCAGAGAATCGACATCAGTAGGTAAAGAGAGTGGAGATGTCCGAGATTCCATGATTGCTTAAGATTACTACATATAGTAGAGCACTAACATATTTAACGTGCTGACAAAAATGGTTTGCAAAGGAGGAATGACTAACACATCACCGACTATGCCGAATATTGTTCTTTAACCTGATGGAGTGGGATCAGGCAGACAGGACTGTAGGCACCTCTGTAAGACAGCCAAAAAAATCCAGTCACCTCAACAGCCACGAGACATTACAGCAGATCTTTGCCATAAATCAAATGAATCTGACTCTTCAGATATTTTTATTTTAATAACTTTGCCAGCAGTGTCTTCTTTTGAAATTAATATATCTGCTCTAGCGGTTTTCAGTTTTCCTTGTAAAACAATGACAGCTAATAGGAAAGCACTGTCATGTATTCTGACTAAAGGTAATGTATGTGTGACAGCTGTGTGATCATCGGCAGGAAAGTATTTCCGAAAGACAAAAGGAATAATTAAAATGAGCCTGCAGTCCTAGCTTTGGATTTAAATGTTTAAATGTTTTAATTTGAAAGAACAATGGCTCCTTGAAGCTCCTTCACAACCAGTACTGACAGCCTGTCATTTCTTAACCAGTGTTAAATAACAGTTGTGCAAGTCTGAGCACCAAACAGTAGATCATGTCTGATGATCCTTAAAACAGCACCGATGCTTCCAAGGAGGCAGCAGAGACGAACAGAGCTTTGCAGCCCTTTGAAGTGTTTATTCCAGGAAGGCAGCATCTTTGGCAATGACACTAATGAGCGAAGCACACCGAGCCTGGATGGTGCTTAACTCTCATTCCACGAGCGATGATTTTGTGCCACCCCACAGCAAACCCCTTAGCGTGCCGTGGGTTACGCCCTGCCCACTGGCACAGCATCTGTCCACGTGAAAACACGCAGCCTCTTCCCCTCCATCTTCCTGAGGGAAGCTAAGCCCAGAACACACAGACTCGGAGGCAATGGGGAAGGCAAAGGGATGCAGTCAGGGGCAAAAAATATTCAACTACAAGCCAGACCAGTGTTTTTCATTGAAATACAACACTTCACTCAAGAAGCATCAAAAGCTTGTAGAAGTTTGATGGTTCCACAACAAGCTGACCTCTCCTTCCTATGGAAGATTCTGCCTGAAAACCATTTAGGTTAACAAAATATTTTAATGAAAAGAACTTTTTTACTCCAAAACAGTTCCAGGACAAAATGTAAAGGAAAGAGAGTCCCTTTCCTAGTGAACTGCTTCAAACATGAAGCAGCATTCCTCTGCGGTCTCCTCTTCTTCTGAAGAGTGGATCATCCTCCCACTGAAGACAGTGGCTTCAGAGCCATGCAGGCACGTATAGATTAAGAGATCCTGCAGTTCCTCTCTCTTTTGAGAGACACGCATCATTAACCACTATTTGCATTAAAGCAGAAATTCCAAGTCCTCATGACAAAAACATAGCTGCATCTCTGAGGTGTTTTCCATCTAACTACATGACAGAAGTCAAGACACATCGGATCGGTACCCATCTGCAGGCATATGCTGATAGACCACACTGCTCCACCAGAAAGAGCGAATAAATAACACAGAAGATAGATAGTTTGATTGCATTTCGGTGACATTAGTGTCACTGGAAGAGTTGTGACTCCAAATGTTTCTGAATCCTGCTTCCCTTTCTCCTCGGGCTTGCATCCTTTCATGACAATGCAAAAGAAAACAGAACAATACAGGGTTTTAATATAGCAGATGTTTATTAGAAAAAGGTCAAGCGTTCAAAGAATGATTGAACCTCCAGACAGCAAGGCAATGCATCACCTGGCTGGAACAAAATAAAACGTTCTAACATTGCTGAACGGCCTTCAACCACACAGCTAAAAGGGATTATTTTCTTCATTTTAGTTTACATATTTCCTAAAAGAAAATACCACTATAAATATTTCCTTTAAATAAACACTTTGATTTGACAGATCTACCAATGACTAAAATAAATCCATCACAGCAAAGTAAGAAGGGGGAATACCAATCAGGGTATTTTCCCGTGAGTTGGGATTTTGGTTTCATTTAGCTGTTTTAATTTTTCTAGTGTCTGAATTATTTATTTCTTCTCCCCTTCAGGGCATGCACATCATATTTCAAAAACAGTAAGAACAGTAAAACCAATTTTTTGTTTGTTTGTTTCTCATTCGACTAAACATAAACTGGAGTCAGACCTTGCATAGGCTTGGAGATGGTACCGACATGGCAGAGCCGGAGCTGCTAACCACGTGGAGGAGTCTGTGAGCGAGAAGAGAAACACCTGCACAAGGACTCACGAGTCAGTACCCCAGGGGACCCACCACCGCCTGCCGAGTGCCCTCACAGAATCACAGAATGTTGGGGGTTGGAAGGGACTTTGAAAGATCATCCAGTCCAACCCCCTGCCAGAGCAGGGTCACCTACAAGCAGGTCACACAGGAATGCATTCAGGTGGGTTTTGAATGTCTCCAGAGAAGGAGACTCCCTGGGCAGCCTGTGCCAGGGCTCTGTCACCCTCACAGGGAAAAAGCTTTTCCTCGTGTTTTTGTGGAACCTCAGCTTGTATCCGTCGCCCCTTGTCCTGTCATTGGACACCACTGAGAAGAGCCTGGCTCTGTCCTGACACTCACCCTTCACATATTTTAAACATTAATGAGGTCACCCCTCAGTCTCCTCCAAGCTGAAGAGACCCAGCTCCATCAGGGAGATGTTCCACCATCTTTGCAGCTCCGAGATGGACTCTCTCCAGCAGCTCCCTGTCCTTCTGGAACTGAGGGGCCCAGAACTGGACACAATATTCCAGATATGGCCTCACCAGGGCAGAGTAGAGGGGGAGAACCCCTCTCAACCTACTAGCCACAGCCCTTCTAATACACCCCAGGGATGCCACTGGTTTTCTTGCCCACGAGGGTGCATCGCTGGCTCATGGTCATCCTGCTGCCCAGCAGGACCTCCAGGTCCCTTTCCCCTACGCTGCTCTCCAACGGGTCAGTCCCCAGCCTATATTGGTACATGGGGTTGTTCTTTCCCAGACGCAGACTCTCAACAAGGATTCCTGGTAGGGTCACCAGTGACCTTGGAGAGGATCCTTAAAACCTACACCAAGACCAACCTGCTTATCACCCATGACATGCTAACAGGCAGAATCCTGAGGAGCCCTAGGCTCCTCCAAAGCCTGTTGCTATTTTTCTCGTGTATTTTCGAAGTAGGAAAAAGAAATAATCCCACAACCAGGCCTATCCCTCCCTTGTAGTTTACTGCATCCTCACGTTTTCTTTCTAAAGATCTGGTCCACCATGCCACAAGATCTTTGAAGGGGCCTCAGACAAATATGCTGCTGTTGTACGAGCATGTGAGGACTCAGTTGTGCTCATAAATAACAAAAATATCATCAACTCATTAGATCTCAACACCAGAACTCCCACTCACTTCAGTGGGTTAAGATTTCACCCAGAATATTCTTGCATTAACTGATTTTATTTCTCTAGTTTTCCATATATATTGATCAATTCTCATGCAACGGTTTGTCTTCACATACTGCAGAGGATAGCCCACTCCAATAAACATTCTCAAGATGTTATTGAAATACAGATACCCAGATCTGCAATAAATTCTGCATAGGGGGTGATATACAGTAAGCAGAAGACAACATCAATGGAAAGCCAAGCTACTCTTCTTCCAAGCGTGCCACTTTGCAACTTTTCAAGTGTTCAATAAAACATAAAAGTCTTCCAAAGAGTACTCTACACATATAATGTTTTCCTTTTACCGTAAAATGTATCTTATTGATTTATAATGTACTGTCAAGGAGAACAAAACCTAGCCTATAGAACTAAAATTTAGGAGAAAGCATGTTACAAAGGTAACTCCATGTCATTAGTGAGGCAGATACAGATTCTCATAATTTCTGATAGAGTACATTCTACCATTGTTTACTTCACATAAATAGGAAAAAAGACAAAAATGCAACTACAAGAGTAAAAAATAAACAGTACTTTTAATTTACTACATAATTTAAACAGTTTATCATTTAAGAAACTGAAAGCTGCATTTCTTACAAGTACTAGTGAATAGGATCTGAGCCTTAAACAGGAATATGACTAAACCAAGTTCTTTGCTCTTCAGTTAAAACTGAAATTCTTTCATAATTTACCAAGTTTTCATAGGACTGAAATCAAGACTTGGGCATGTTCAGAACAGTATTGCTGCTGTTTTTCTTCTCTTAACATTAACTTCTATTCAATGTGTTTTTGTTTACAAACCATTTTATCAAGATAAACGTATGAGGAGTCACTCACAGCTGGATATTGGGAAAATCATTCCGATTCTTGTTAGGTCATCAAAGCAACAGTTAGATTTGTGCCAAATAACAAGATGAGATCTGTGTTCATGTTATTCAAGCCTACATTTGTTCTCACGATAAGAGAAAAAAATCTGCTGCCATGTTTAGTAAACCAGTACACCAGAAGGGGCTTTTCTAGTAAAACATCCTAGAAAAATGCCAAAGGGAGTCTGGAGATAAAACAGCCCTGTTACTCATTTCCTAAGAAAGTTTACTTAAGCTTACAACTGTGGTGCACAGAACTAGCAAAATAATTAAAAGTGCGAGATGGTCAAGCTTTACGGCTCAAAGACATTAAATGCATCACCCATAAAAGCCTCGCCCGATAACTGCTGTACATCTAAATCTCACACTGAAGACTATTTGCAGGAAGTTTTTAGCTGGTACAGTTCAACACGTGAAAGGTGTAACTCTTGAATTTGCAGAGATGTTGGTATGTACAAACCTGACTGGGAGGGCTTCTAATACACCAGATTAACATACACTGTATCAGTAGCCCGTGTATTCTTCATTTATTTATGATGTTACATATCCCAGATGCATGAGAATTCTGGGAAAGCTGTTGCTCAAGTGCCATCCCTTCACAAGCTGTAGAGCCTCTGCCGTGCACGGCAATACACACTTAGACAGGACTTTGAAAAGTTACACGGCAGAAGCACATCAATCCAGCACCACTGCTCAACAGGTCAGATTAGGAACGCAAAGAACATTACCCTGTGTTCACTGGAGCAACAGTGAATAAATATGATTGGAAAATGTTGTCAAAAATTGGAAGCCTTCAAGTCTACGAGATGAACAAAAAGCTGGTTCATCCGCTTCCTCTACCAGGAAAGAGGAATTAATTGACTGCCCCACTGGAAGCAGGAATCCTCTACTAAGGTCCACGAACGTGCCGGCGGTGAGCCCCAAACACATTACGTGTAACATGGAAAGTAGTATTTAAAGACACATTTTTCTATCAGGCCAATCTCCAATTAGGTACAGCCAATAAGCCTTCACTCTGAAGCCATGTCTGACTTTGAGACACATTTTTGCAACCCTTGAAACCAAAAAAACAAAAATGAAAAGGAGTGGGAATGAATTCCACGCAGTGCTTTCAAGACTTCTTTTTTTTTCCTTTAGAACATACATTCGTACAGTTAAACTCCCCATAAACAGCATAAATTTCATAGTTGATAACATCTGTAATTAGAGTTTGAAATTCATACTATTAGTTGTCCAACGTGGCACAAATTTGGCCTGAAAACAGCATTTAAGCTGCTTGATTTTTATCTCAAACTATCAAATTTGAAAATCCGTTAGGTAAGATGAATTTTTCTTGAGGAATAAAATGAAATCAAATTTATTTGAAAGACCACACTGTAAAGACAAGATTGAAATAAATGTCTGGTTGCAAGAACTGACCTGCTATATAAATCAAGCTCAGAAAGTTTACACAAAGAACACACACACAAAAACCCACCATAGGTTCTGCAGATTCAACTTAAGAAAATTACAACTGTGAGAAGGTACCCATATGAGTAGAAAAAAAAGTAGCTGCAAAAGTGTTGAGGAAGCAGCAGCTAAAACACAGGTTCCCTTGGTCAAAATTCAAATCACGCAGCCCTGAGAATGAGGGATATCCCCACCGCAAACTTCAGTCATAAAAGGCAGTAACGCCAATATCGCTGTATTTATCAGGGAGCAATTTAAATTTGACCTAAAGGTATAGCAAAAGACTTGATGCATCTTTGTCTTAGATGTCCTCCGAGGGCTGCATAAATCAACGTAAGCTGCAGCATCTCTCAACACGACCTGGAAATCCACATCCTCCATCAAAAAGACGCTGCGGTGCTGGTGCTTTGGGTGCAAAAGAGATGCAGGAGTATTTATTTTTCCATCAGTGCTTTGCCTCTGGAACAGTCAGAGGTTTAGCTAGTTCTGTAGCCCCGTTTGCTATCTACTTCTCTGTTGCTTGTGATTTCTTTTGCCTTTCGGCCAGCTCTCCCATGATCCTGACGTTCAATTAGTATGCTGTTCACCAGGTAAACTTCCCAGGAACTTTTACAGCCCATCGCATTGTGCTTCAAGGTGGAAGAGAAATAAATGTAGACCCTAACTCTCAGTTATAAATATTTATTTGACATCCCAAACGAATTTTCGCTGCCAGTCCTTCCATATGCAAGTAGCTTGTTGATATTGGGATACTGTGTCACAAGCGTTATATAGTTTAAAGTGTGTGGGTGTACAACGTGTGCTTGTCCAAGAGTTGAATCCAACTGCAGGTACTACACGCAAAACAATTGTGTAAATTATTTACAGTGTATTTTTTCCACACGGTGAAATGCTCAGCGGAAAAAAGTACTCTATTTGAATAATTAAAACAGCTTTTTCCTCCCTGCACTGTAAGGTTTGATCCCAAGTTCTTAGCCTGGATCCCCTTTTCCCCTTCACATGCTGTGTTCAATTTCCATTTATTTTTTGAGTGCTAATAGTGGCCCATAGATTCAAGTACTGCTATTCAGAGTCAGTGCATTTTCCCTGATTAATTACTATGGAGAGATGATACCTCTGGGAATCAAATCCATCGTGTGCTTAACTCCAGAATAGACAGTTCTTGTCAATAACGTATCCAAGTAGCTTAAAACTTCAATAGCCTGTTTTCTTATATACTGTAAGTGGTGCTGAATATTCAGTTTTATTTCTCTGTTTCCTTGCCAGTAGGAAATAAAGAACACACTTTTAGCTAAATGAGAACTGAAGTGCATTGGAGGAGTGCTATAAATTATATGCAGGCCACCAAATAAAATTCAATTTTCAGGTAATGTGAAGGTGTAATGCGTCTGGAGAAGCTGTTTTGCATATCACACAAGACAGCAGGCAATAAGGAGCAGGGAATGACTAAAACCTGATCTGTCACATGCAACTCTTTGATTGTTCCCCCTACTTTACCTACTCTAATCGCACTGTTGCAGTGTTGATTCAGAACACGGCGGCCCATGAAAAATGTCACCGTTCTGTCGATGTTGCGGATCCGCTGGCAATTTCAGCAAGCACTGGATGCACATAAAGGGTGATAAGGCACTACATCCTGCCATGCTCAGCAGGTTTTCCATTTCCTCCTGCAATTACACATCAAACTGTTTTAGCTTCACAAGCTTCGGCACTATAAATGGCCTCAAGGCAGAAGTCTGCTTCGCACACTGATGAGTCTATCTTCAAAGCAAGAGTGCAAACTCAGGTTTTGGGGAGAAGATTTTCTCTCTTTTTTTTTTTTTTAAATACCCTTTTTCCAGAGCTTTTAGGAGTTTACTTAGAGATTATTCCTACCATTATCTCCATGTACTCCAATTAACAGGCAGTTTTATATCAACATTAACTGGAGCTGCCTCTAAGAGGAGATGAAAGCCACGCATATGCTAAGAGCAAGCCACCGTCTGCGTTAAGCCTGTTCACAGCATCACATCTTTACCTACCAGGCTTGCCTTTTTTTTTTTTTTTTCTTTTTCCTCTACTTACAAGGCTACCTGGAATTCCAGACTGATAATAGGTAGAAAAATCTGCTTTTCAGATGCTCAAAACCTTGCCTCACACTACAGCGACTCTGCCAAAACTGTATCTTTGCCCTGTTGCTCATTTTAAAGCAATTCATGCACGCCGGTACAGGCATTTCAAACTGTTTCGTTTCACAGGTGTAACACCCCTTGCCCACCTCCTGCGCTGCATTTGAAACCGAGGGGAGGCAGCTCCTTGTCAACCCCGTGCAAAACCAGCGCATCCCTACGGACTGGGTGCTGCAGAGCTGGTCACAGCTGCCAGGCAGCCGCTTTTACTCTCTCCTCACCAGTTTCCTCTCTTTAGCAGACGAACCCAAGGAGATACGTAGAGAGTAGCAACAAGATTACTCCAACTGACACCGCCAGAAAGCTATCCCCTGATGTCACACTCACTCCCAAAGCCTGCTAACACTTTGAGACCATAGATGCAGCTCTCGCTTTACTGATAGGCTGAGATCTTTAAAACTGGCAAAACGATTGCAGAGTCTGAATTTCCAGTGCACAGGCTGAAGGCTGCGCCTGATGCTAAGATGGAAACAAGGCAACGTTAAAAGTTACTACTCTCGAGTGTACTGGTAAACACACTACACTGCTCAAACACAGATATCTCACTTTACAGAAAAACAACAAATCCCAGGGTGAGCCAAACACAGCAGCAGCATCTGCGGACTCAAGCAGAGGACAAATCCCACCCAGGAATTACAGCTTTCACTACTCACGTCTGTCATGAGAAGTGAGATGAGACATGGGAGAAGTCACAGCCCCCACCAACAAGTGGCTGGCCAGGACTAAAACCTCCAGCCACCTCTGAGCTTCAGAGCCCTCAGGAGAACTCCCACAAACTCAACACCGTAACAGTTGTTACCACATCTGCAGCTCCCGTGACATCTGGTCACTCACAGGGGTTCTCAACAGCAACAAACACATGCACAAAACTCCTCCAGGTGTTGCCAGCTGCAAGACTCGCTGGCAGTTTCTCCCAGAGTCCACCCCCAAGATACCGTTAAGGAGATGGTGGGACTGAGAGAAGAAATCTCTGTTGCCACAGCACGCACGGTTCTTCTCCACCCATCCCTGCGCAGACAGTCGCGCAGCAGAGATGTGCTGCCTGAATTATACCCTTTGCCGAGCGATGGCAACAGCAACGTGAGAGACAAGTCGTAGGACTGGTCTGAAGTAATAGATGGTTTGTGTGCCATCCACCTCTGCGAGACAGCACGACAAAAGGACTGTCAGAGAAAACGTGAAGCAGCAGCATTTAGCCACGGAAAAGGAACAGGAACAAACCGTTCCTTGCATGCCACAGCTGACAGCTTGTTCCTGTGCCTCTCCAATGACCCTATCCATGAAGAACATGGACCTTTTTTAATATGCCTCAGGGTGTGTTAGTATTCATTCCTAACCTTTGAGAAGCTCAGCTGTCATCGCTGCCTAAAATGGGCTTTAGGTTCTTTTTTTTTTCCTTAAAAATAATACAAAATATTCTGAACTAATGATGTTTAACATACACCTAATTTTCTGATTAAATCAATTAGCCAAGCATATGCATGTATACCAGCCCTCCCAAGCAGTACTGTATCCATTTCAAAACCTGCTTTAACTTCCTGAGTAGCAAAGACCTGTCAGGAGAGAGTCTACAGCTTCAGGCAGCACATTCCAAGTACCAGAATGATAACGCAGACAATCTGACTTAGGACTCCATTCTGCCCATGTTCACGCACTGAGCGAGCACCACATGGACGAGAGGCTGCAAAGCCATTGGCATCGCCGGGCCAGTCAGTCCCACCCCCAAGCGAGGAAGGCAGAGGGTGTTTGATACCTTAATAAAACTTAATAAAGCTTTGCTTATTAGCATGTCGGTTAGTAAAACACAGGACAAGTCAGCAATGTGCCTGAATGAGAGAGAAACTGCTGGCATGGTGGGAAATGCAAGTAAACGCGGGGAAGATTTCTCTACCTCTCTGACTCTGATCTCTGCCTCAGCAAGAGCTGCGGCTGCCCTGAACATTTATCAGCGTTGCTACCTGCATCTCTGACTCTACCTTCACCATCCCGTGACAAGGTATTTTCCAGCCCTTGCACGTACCGCAAACTCTGGCATTGCTTGCTACTCTAACTTAACCACCTCCTGTTTGTACTAAAATTACTATTTCCTTCTTCCTTGGCATCTTGTCTTAGGTGGGAGAATTACAACTTGCTGTAATTCTCCAGTGCCATTCCAGATCAAAATCCCACCAGAGATAAGAAAAACTGCTTCAGAATTCCAAAAATAAGCAACTATTAGAGCATCTTTTTGGTGATTTTTTTTTTTTTAATCTGGAGATATTTGCTGGCCTGTCCATTCAGAACAGTAAAGAAGAGAATAAGAAGAATAGGAGAAATTATGTGAGAAGGCAGGTGCAGACGGAGAGCACCAATCTGAAATAAATTTGAAGGTCCAGCAAATTTCCTTTCTAATTATAGCTGTTTCTGCATAAATTCCATTTGCAAGGAAGCAAATAAGTATTCGTTGCATTAAACATTTGTTTAATAAAGCCTTACGAAACGTGGCTTACTATGGACTCCTCTAACCGGCACCAACACCAAACCAGACCCAGTCGGAACCACACCAGGTGTGTTCTGAATGTGAAGTAGGTCCAACCTTGCAAAGATGACTTCCATTGCTGTTTACAACATTTCCATTCGCAGGTGAGGTTTGGTGATTAAGGAATAAAATTAAGACCTTAAAGTCTGCTTACGAACAGTTGTGTAAACAAGCTGCGGTCAGAATTTAAGTGCCCTCCACTAAATTCAGATTATATCCTATGTGAATAACCCTTGCCCCACCATGGTCAATAATGTGGTTGAGAGAAGCAGAGATCTCAAACCGCTGCTGTCAGGTTTTTTAGTTCTGGATGCTGGTCAAGTTGTTATCAGTCAGCACAAAGGACAAGAGCATCTTTCCATCTACACTTTCTCAGAGAAGCCGTATTTCAAGGAGTCTTTAATGGACTATTAAATACTACTGAGGAAAAAACTTAACCATGATCACTTACTTAACCAAGAAATGATGAGCACTTTCAAGCAAATCATTCACCACATCCTCATCAGTAAGTGATTTTAATGAGTATCTTTGTTCACTTTATTTTAACATGAGCTTTCTACAAGCTATGTGCAGTACATCTTGCCTAAACAGTTACGTCAAACACATGGAAACAAAGCTGGCAGGAGGGAGAGGTGGCATGCCACACCAGCCCAACGGGACACAGAGTGGTGGAAAAGGCAAATATGGAGAACCACAGAGACTAACCACTAAAGGCTGTGCAAAAGAAAATTATTTTTCTCAGATATATTGGAATTCTTTTAAGTTCAAGTCTGTTTACGGACAGGTCAGCTCCTTCAAAGCATAAACTGCAAGAGATGTTCAAGCCATTTCTATCAGCATGACATAGTTGACAAACGCACCATTGAATGATTTTGTCACTACACAAACTCATCGTAACCATCAGCACACTGCTACTGGTCGAAATGCACTTTATAAAATGCCCTGTGTGAAATTTAAAATTTGATATGCCTTCTATCTGACACCCATCGTATATTAAACTCACCTTTTTACTCTGGTTAAAGCCAGGGGAGCACCCAAGTAGCCTTGGATAGCCACACTGAGAATAGCTAAGCAGATGGAGGTCAGAGAAGCTAAATAACAACAATATTAACAGCATCTGAGTTCATAAAATGTATTTCCTCAAAGTACAACATGTTATCTTCAGAGGCAACATCAGCCATTTCTATGAATCCCGAAGGCAGGGAAGATGGGTGCACAGTGACAGCTGAAAATGAAAATTGATGCAGGTGGTTCTCCTGTCTGAACGTATGTTTTGCAGGAAAGGCACGCAGCTCTTACTCCTGCCCAAGCGTGGTGCACAGTAACACTAAGAAAATTGAAGTACGGAGACATCTTTATGTTTTGCCTACTTGGCAATCTACATTTTCTATACACAGATTTATGTGTAAGTGATCCATATGCACGCCATTCCCAGAGTCTGCATAAAGGCACACTTCAGTAGCAAACAAAAATAAAATCACACAGGTGTGGGGAAAGGCAGAGAAGGGAAGGTTGGCATAAGACATCACGCAAAGAAAGAGCTCAAACTGAATCTAAACTGCAGGAAATAATGAAATTGGCTCCAAAAAGACAAACACTACTGATACTCAAAAAGTGAGGAATTTTTATTTATTTATTTTTTATTATTTTAAAAATTACTGTTACTTGCTTGTTTCCAGAAAACTTGGGGTACTTTGAGCTGCTTGGCAGAAATGGTGCCACTGACAGGGGCAAAGTGGGGACCTCTCTAGACTTGGCAACACCAGAGAGCTCCAGCTGCTCAGTTCAAGCTTCTCCCCTTCAGGACTCGATCACCTCTGTGGGAAACAACTTCGTCGTACATAAAAACATCTAATCCACCTAAAGGCTATAAATGATGAAACAAGGAAGCAAAATTCAGGTATTGCTGGATAAGCCAGGCAGTACATCCAATTTGCATCCTGCAAGCAAACAAAACTTCTGCAAACTGAAGCCTGGAGAGACGACAATACCTTCAACGTGCACATTTCTTGCTGTTTAATCAAAATTGTTTTCTTTTATTTTTTTTGTGTACGTTTGATGCAATTACTGGAAAAGTTTTTAGCTTGTTATGCAGGTTGTCAGAATAGATGATCTAACAGTGCCTTCTGGCCTTAAAATCTATGATTCTTTGATTTATTACTCAGAAGCTGGTGGAATATTACCATTACTTCTAAAGTGCCTAGGCACATACTTCTCTGGCAATCTGCAAGTTATTACTCACATTTCATTTACTTAATGCTCTACCTTCCCAACAATTTGAATTAAACCTTCTACGGGGGAGGTATGTCAGGGTATGCTCTCTACTATTTCTCTGAAATTAAATTCTAATTGCAGTGTAGTATCTGCACTGAACATTTCAAACTGGAATATTTAAAAAGCCAAACAGTCCTGCTGGGATGAATCCACCCGAGGTGTGACTGGACCCTGCTCCCGTCCATCTCAGCCTGGCTATGCCGAGGGAATTTGCTGTGATTGACTGGATGCACCCAGGAGTCAGTCAACCCACTGACCCCGTTTCTCACAACCAGGGCAAACTCAAAAGGCTGCAGCACACACAGTTTCACACAAAAGCATTTTCCTTCCACCCATTACAGGTTGGGATTGCAAGTTAAATTAAAAAAAAATTATTTATGAGGGGGAAAAGAAGAGGGAAAAAAAAGAAAAAACCCACCATAAACATGTTTTGAAGATGGTATGAAGTTACTTTCCACTTACTGAGGAAAAAAATGGTTTATAATGCAGGGTCCAGTCCCCCTCCCAAGTAGTAGCACCATCGCACTTGAAAATTTGCAAGATAAAATACATTTCTAGTGCGCTGAAAAAGTAGGCAAAGCTACATTTCTAAGCCATTTCCTCTCCTATTTCCTCTGTGTGCCAGCTTACTGCTGTACTTACAGTATTTCATGGGTTTATTAATATTGCAGCTGCACAACAAGAATTACTATAAGCAGCACCCAAAGCGAAGCTACATGTAAGGGCGTCAGTTTGTTAAACTACCAACGAACAACATTTATAACAGCCAAATTACAGGTGTCCTGAATACTTCCCTGCCAGCAGCAAGGCTCTGCCTTATTAACTATTGACTTTGTTCCACAATTGTCCGGTAAAACTGAAATTTTATATCTAATCTCATCAACCAGAGATATCCACAAGCAGAAGAATTTTCTGAATACAGCACTGGAAGTAATGGAAATATTTCCCCCATAATCAGAATTACCCCTTTCTCTTGAAGCTAAGCTGCTTTCTGTGATCAGCAGCTGCTTCATAGTATCGTGATTTTTTTTTTTTTCACATTACACAAAACCAAAAGATACTGCTTCTATTCTAACATATTGATTATTTGAATAGCAATATGCTACAAAGATCAATCACTGCAACCATTTAAGTCCAAGTCTCAGATTCATGTCAAACATACCCAATGGTCAACCGGAGATTTGCGAGACATTTTCAGCCTACCCTTAGGATTTATGTTTGCAAATCCATTGTTATCATCTTTCCCACAGTTGTCCAGTGTTTGTATCCCATAAAAAGCAGCAGCCAACAGCAGAATCAGGATGACACCACTATGAAATACCTCCTGAAAGCCTTGCTCTGTCCCTACCAGAGTGAACCAGACTGCAAAATCATCCTTCATGCTTCTGTAAAGAGGCAATTTCTCATGTTTCTTAGCTAGTCTTTCTTCCACTTGGAGTTTACCAGTTGGGTAAACTGCTCAACTTTAACATCTTGTATTATGACTATATTTTGCTTGGAATAGTTCCTGAACAGATTCTTCCCCTTCTACACTTTCAGTTTGGGGAGATACTTTTAAGTTGAGTAATTGTGGTCAAAAGACATCACAAAGTAGCTTGGAAAAAATTTTCCTTGGAAGAAAATGAGAAAGAAAATAGGAATAGAGAGAAGGAGGGAAGCAAAAGATGGAAAAGAACTGGTTTAAAAATGGCACAAGAAAAGAGCAAAAAATAAAAGGAAGATCTGTGGGCCCAAACTGGGGCAAAGATGAGGTCCTTCCTTACCGGTATGAACATTCACGTAACAGGGCTGGTTTTAATGGAAAGGCCCAGACAGAGCACAGTAAATCCAACACTCTCCATAAAAGAATATTCTTGCTAAAAAAGATGATCCAGATTGTGGGGAAAAGCTACATGTATTTTCAATAGATCTTTCTTTTTTCATCATAAAAGCAAGCTCCAGCAGCTCTCTTATGGAATAAAATTTGCAACCTGGCAGCGGAGTCTGATGAGCAATATACAATCCTTCCTGAAAGGCCCAGGAGGATTCTATTGTTTTGAGGCTTAATTTTCAATTTGCATCTTTAAAAAGGTATGATTTCATCCAAATTCACTGGTCTGCTCATTTATATTTATCTGTAAGAGACCACATTTTAGTTCCTTTGAAAAGAAACACAGTAAAAAATTTTATGTTCAAAATTATTCCAAGAGCACTACTCGTATTTCTTGTTTTATTGCAATCTGTTTGGACAGAGACGTGACTAATTTGTTTTGAAGGGCCTGATCCTGCAGGCACTCGACAGTCAGTAATCCCTTTGTGTTCCGTATGTAAAGCAGCAAAAAGAGGAGGTCAAGTGGCACAAATCAGCACAGTTTCAGTGCAGTCAATGGCTTTAGGCTGATTTACACCAACAGAGGACAAAATCCTGCATGTCAAAATGAAAAATACAGAGATATTTTGCCCCATGCTAAACAAGCCTCTCTTTAACAATGACAAGCCGAAAACTAACTGCAACTGGAATCAATTAAAATTCATCACAAAGCACTTAGTACCTTGCTTCAAACCAAACAAAAACTTGTGCCTCGCAGCTTACAATATCTTGGGAATGCTCAAGCCAGCTCCCTTCAGAAAAGGCTCTTGACTGCGCTTCTCTAATGAACAACTTAAGAACTGTAAATGCAACGTTAACTAGTAGTAAAACCTTCAGGATACACAATGATTTTGAAAGAGAGCAATTAAATGGCTAGTTACTTTGAACCCGCGTCCCCATTTAAACTCTTTTCCCTGCAGTCCATCTGCCAGAGAGCCTTTAAGGCAGACAAGAAGATGCAATATCCATCACGGAAAGCTTCTATTACACTAACACTTCCAAAAGACCCGCAACGCTGACTATCATGAGTCTCATTAAGAAAATGCAAGTTGTTCCACTACCCTTAAATATATTAGTTCCATGGGCATTGTGTACGGAAACACGACTGAGCTCTCAGAAGAAGTGCAACTGAGAAGAGCATCACGCTCTCCACTCCTGCTGTTCTCCTCATGTATCTGGAGACAAAGTCAGGGACCTGCTAACGGAAACCCAGTCCCATCTTCACCATTTCCTACTTCTTTCCCATGGAAACTACTGGGTTTAAGACACGGAAGGAAGGAAGGATGGGGGGAGCCTTCACAGTTCTCTCAGCAGGAATGGAAAGTTTCTCTCTCATTCACGACTGCCAGATGGTAAAACTAATTCCATGAGGAAGACGAATTTTAGGGTTGATATTTTTATTACACACATTCAATAAAGTAAATAAAGAACGTGAAGAAATTTATGTAACTCAAAGGAGATTTTCTCAGCACACAAGAGCTCAGGAATAAATTTAATTGCTGTACCTGAAGAAAGAAGACTTATTACTCAAGAAAATTCATTATCCTACACAACGTTCGTTTTTTATTCACTCTGTCATGAGTATCGGGCAGCATCAGCTATTTGCATCAAAGCTCAAAATATTCTAGCACTACTCTGGGATGAAATCCTTACGTACTACTGGAAGCATTAGGATTGCGATAACTTCAAGCTAGGCAGGATTACAACATATTTGAGGCACTTAAAAAGATTGATGAGCGTGATTCTTGACTGATTTCTATTTGCAAACTGTCCCACCTTACCTTTCTCATTTCCTCGACAACACTCTTTCCAACACCTTCATTGGCAATCCCTCTCCAAAGGCAAAGGAAATCAAAAGGTCAAAGCCTTAATTTGTACAAATCATAACGTGCACGACTAAAGATTTAGTGCTAACCTTGACACTCCAATAATTGATTACCCAACCTCACTGCGAAAGCAGTAAAAACAAACAAAATCACAGAGAACTCGCTTTGTGGTTAGGAGAGTCACTGCTACCAGCGATGTTAAAAGTCCCGCAATATTTAATTTTTCTTCTAAACCCTGGAAATAAGAGGTTACTGGAAAAGTCTTTCTTCAAAAAAAAAATATAGGAATCTTTGTGAGGTACAACAGAAAGGTTGAAAAAGACAAGATAACTGTACATGTGAATTCCTTGAAAACAAGGAACGAATAACTTTAAAACATAACGGGGAACTCCTTGTCAGTCTCACAAACATCTGGAGACTGACTCAGGAGTTTCGATCTTGTTTTTCTTTTTATTTTGAGGTTGGCACAACTTCGACGTAGTATGTTATGATTTGGTCAAATTAATCCTTTGGAGTAAAAGATATTGAAGAGAATAAAACAGATTAGATAAATACTATTTTTATATTTCCCTGACTTTTCCAGTCAATGTTACATCTGTGAGACATTCCACACCATGACCTTCAAGTAGATCTCTAATGTAATAGCATTAAGTAAGTGAGAATTGAACTAACAGAGCTGAAGTGTTCAGCAAAAACCTATCGCCGAGGCTGCTCCATCTGCTTTTACTTATTTAGGAAACAGCAGGTTTCACATATTTGAGATGAAACGAATGAGAAAACATTACAGCAACATAACTTCCTTCAACTGAAAATATCCACTTAACAGATTTCCAAACAGATTTCTAATACATGTAGGAAGGGTTCCCTGATTTTTTTTTAATTGGCTCAGTGAAGTACAAAGATGTTTCATTTCTCACAGGTTTACTTCTGTAACACTTATTTGTTTAACAGTTTTGCAGAGGAAATGGTACTGCCAGCTCACGCTGCTGCTTCCTACATAATGTTGCTAGAATCCATCCTTTAAAAATAAAAGCAGAAAATGTGGGCTGCGATGGTGTAAAGTATTAATACAGGTGCTTAATCTTACCCCCAAGCAACGCCAAGGAGCAATTCCTCAGGCATGTGCTCCTCCCCACCTTCAGCAGCCCCCTCGCATCTTCGACCTCTTCGTGCGTCCATCCACGTGCTGCTTCCCACAGCCCCGGCCACGCCAGAGCTTCGCATCAGGTTCTGGATTCTCCAGCCTGGCACTCCCTGTCCTGCCCGCAGCACCTCCTCACCTCACAGCCCTCGCCCACATGCTGTGGGTTCAGGGTGCGCTGCTCCCCCAACGCCTCGAAGCAGGCGGTTTTCCTGGGTTTCCCCAAACAACCGCGTCCGCGCCGCTCCCTTCAGCTCATGCCGGGGTTGCTTCGTCAACTAAACTGCTCTGTCAGAGTGATCAGGCTTCTCCCCAATAGGATGATTCGATGATAAAAGCCAGGATACCATCAGCCACGTGCTTCCCAAGGGTAACCATCCCCTTAGTACCGTACACAGACACGCATCTCGGTGCAGGGAGCCACGCACTCACTTGAGTCCAAATGCATCTTCTGACTTCTACTCCGCATAAACCAAATGCCCGAGTTCCCCACTCAAGAAACCCTCATGCATCCATAATATATTGCCCACTAAGGACTTTCTGAAACATCACACTCTGACTACACATCTCTAGTTTTCTCTCTTAAATGTAGTATACACACATAAAGCACTAGAGATATAATAAAGTACCAGTGAAACTGCAAAACACAAAAGCAGCAAATTCTCCTTCAAGCCATGCGACACCTGACAGCATCACCATTTCCCTGTGCAATCAGCAGCGAGAATTATCACGTAGCTTTTTTGCAACCCACAATTAAGTTCCAAAGAATCACCTCCGAGCCGGGTGCTGCACACAGTTCTAATGTCACTGGTCATGTCTGAAATGCTAAAGAAGCGTAAAAATTTTTCTGATGTTTAACATGACAGCAGCTCACCGCTGTGACGGAGTGTGCTAACCGAGAATTAAAGTAGCTCTGTCTTCCAAAGATGGTGTTGTTGAGGATGCTCAGGAACTGAAATGTTACTGCATGTGAGGGGAAAAAAGAAATCTCACTTTTGAAAGTAAATTGGAATTCCCTTATTTCTACTTCAACACAGAAAATTGTGTCAAATGAAGGGAATCAGGCAAAAGAGTAAAACAGCAAACATTTTCTCACACCCATGCTGCCAATTTAAAATAGGTTGGTATTTGTCACAGATCCATAAGCTTTACGGCAAATAAGCAGTATACATCCCCATCATTTTAATTTACTGTGGTTGTCAGTCATTAATATATTTCAAAAAAAATAATTAAAACCGTGCATGAAGATCTCGGTATTTTCCAAAAGTTACCTACTATAATTTTCAGATTTTACTTAAAGAGCAAAACTAATAGCTGAGACCATGTAAGCATTACTGAAGTGAAGCACTGTAGAAAGCGGCAGGGGGGGAATCATCCAAAAAGTCTACCCATATACTCAAATATAAAAATTTACTTCCCAATAAGGTAACTCATTAATAAGAGAGCTGATTAAATTGCATTTGTCTATATTAACATGCTTGCAGCAAGATGATGTTAAAGGAAAATAAATTAAAGGCTGAAAAAAAAATAATTATGCAAGTCTGAACCTGTAGTCTTGAATTCAGTTTTAAACCTGCCTTTCTGCTTCAAATACTGGGGCTCCATCTGAACCTAAAACTGCCAGCGAGTGTAACCACTGCTTCTTAATGCTACAGTTGACATGAGCAAAATTAATTAAAAAAGCGAGCAGAAATAATTTCCTCACTTAATGCATCAAAACCAATTGAAAAGTTGAATATTTAACCTTGAGAAGTTACGTGGCTGGGCTTTCATTTTACATTCTAAATCACAGAATAACAAGCAGAAAACAGTAGTTTGTTTCCATAGGGCTCCAACTTTATATTTAGTTCAAGTTGAAACCCACACCTTGGTATTCTGCATTGCACAGGCTGTCAAATCGTAACTATCATTCGCTGCTGATTTTTACCACGGCAAAATTTATCACTGAATTTAACTGAACTTTTGACCATTTCTACCAAGTTAGCTGGTTGTAATATAAGCTCATAATAAAAAAAGCTGGCCGTGAAACCAAACAACTCTCCTACCCTGATAAAAGCCTCAGCTCCCCCACGCTTTAAAGAGTAAATTCTTAAAGAGTGAATTCTCTCCCAATCATTTCCAAGGAAAATGTTGCTACTACACAAAGCTGCAAAGCGATCGTCAAATAAGACTGACCTTGATTCTGGCACAGCATACTCAAATGCTGCCCAGCCTTTGAGTCAATACATAGTCAAAATCGGAAAAAATAGCAATTATTTATCCAGAATTTTCAAAAACTCAATGGTAACTCCTCTACCAAGAGCCCCACAGTACCACAGGTCGGAGTATGAGAGGTGGGAAGTCACACGAGCCTCAAAATACGCTTGTGCTGGGGTTAAAGCTTCAGCAACAGCAGGAATGATCTGAGAGATGCTTCACTTTCAACAAACTATCACCTACTCGCACACCTCCCAGATTCTCTGTGAGGCCATTTATGGTTGGAGAGGTGCACGAGAGTTCAGAAATCCAATGGTCAAACATCAGCTCTATTAGCTGGCCAAGGAAGAGCTACATCTCCCATCCACCCCTGCATACGTAAAGGCAATACAACAGCATCCAACTTTGTTTTGTCATTTTTCTGCATAATTTAGTAAGTTAAACATGCATTCAACTCCGTTTTGAAATATCTCGCTAAAGCTCGTGTTTATTTGCACAGACAGGAGAGACATGTCCCCATAGCTGAAAAACATGTTTGAGGCTCAAAAAATGCATTAGGAGCAAGAAAAGGGCAATTAGTTGATAAATGGAATATTCTGCATTAATTGCTAAATACATTTTGCTCAGAGAAGGCTCAGGCATTAAATTCATATAATTGCAAAAGATGAACCAGATTTTTTTTTTTGTCCTGCATAGTGGGAAAGTTCATCATTCTAAAGAAAATTTCAATCAATGTTTGGCAAACAAAAAAGGCTAGCTAAAAAATCCATGTGGCTTCTTTGATGGTATGGATCACCATGCTGAGAGAAAGAAACCAAGTTCCTTCAGCAATCCTCATTACATGAAGAATGGTCAAATTCATTTTAAAGTCATCACGTTTCTAAACCAGCACACAGGTGAGGGTCCAGCAGCAGAGTCTGGTTTTTTGCAGACCTAAATGACCAAATTTAACTTTTTTTTTTTTTTTTGAGCAGCACAGGAAAACACAAACTCCCAGTGGTCATAATCACACCAGCATTTCCAAAAGTTCTCTCCCATCAACCTCAGGCAAACATGAGCAAACAGCCACACGCTGTATTTATCAGCAATACTGGGAACAAACTCGGCATTTGCCGTACAGAAGAGAGATCTCAGGGAGATTTGTACTCAACTGTGTTAAAAATAAATAAATAACGTTTACTTCCAGCAAGGACCTTCAGTTTATTGAAATCAGAATAAGGTACGTACAACGCATTAATGAAAACATACAGAAGAACACCTTTGGTGGAAGCACATCACAGTATTTCTAATATATCTGCAGTTTCCTCGGGAATTTATAGTTCTTCATTGACCACGGACCCACGTTATCGTTTATTGGCCTGAGAGTGTGACCCTTTCTGATGGAAGCAATAATATTGAAGAGATGCACAATGTCTGACCCACAGCCTTGGCTATACAACCCCAGAATTTTGTGTAACTCCAGTATATGGCAGCTCATTCAGGGCTTCCGCGACGCAGCCAGGTCATCCCAAGATGCGCAACACTATTAGACAGATCAGCAATAGATTAAACTTCATAATGAAGCCCAGAGTAAACCAAGCAACAAATCTAAGACTACAATTTTAACAGCAGCAGCTGCTACTGATTCCAATGTGTAACTTTTTGATTTGGTAACAAAAAGGGAAAAATATAGGCAAAGAAAGTGTGATGTCAAACAGTCCAAACAACACTATTTTTGCAAGACAAGAGATAGTTTAATTTAGTGGCCATGGTGAGTTTTGCGGTGAAACAAACTGCAATCTAATTACTTGCTGCAAAGCAAGAGCTTGATTTCATTTTAGGAGAGTTTCTCTCTAATACCGTGTTATTGTTTTGTCACTGTAAACTTAAGATTTTGCTACAGGGCCAGTGAGTTTAATTTTCAAATCAACCCTTGATTCAAACACACCCCCGACCGGCGTGCATGTGTAATGTGTAAGCGGTACGTCCCCAGGCAGGACTGTTACACAAACAAACATAACTGAAGGAATATCTACCTGCCCCGTTTCTGCACAGACAGATCTTGGGGTTTAAAAAGAATAATTACAGAAAGCCCTCAACCATCTGCGTAAGGAGAAAGCGCTATCGAAGACTCAAGAGCCCAGAAAAATACAAAGCACCTGGTACAAAAACACACAACAGTAAATAAGCAAATAGATGCAAGCTGGGTTTCTGGAGTATCTATAAAGCCAGGTATCCACAGGTGTATGTTCGAAAAAATGAAATTTTGCATAAGCTACAGAAAGCGTAAGAAGATTTCTGCTAAGAGCGATCTCTCGCAAGCGATGTTAAATTGTTTAGAAATGATTCAGTTTATGACTCCTCTGAAATTTATGTGACAGTCATGAAAGCGGTACCCATCAATTTTGCCACAAGATGCTCTCACAAGATCGCTCTGTAAGTGTAAGTGATCAGGGGCAACACTAGCTGCCCTATTTAAATCCCTTTTACATCGCTGCCCCACACATTTTCAGTTTGGGAATCTGAAACACAAACCCACCCGAGGGTCTCAGAGACGTATTCTTGGAGAAAACTGTAAAGGCAGGAGCAACGTATCTCAGGAGGGCTTGCGCTGTGTCTGTGCTGGAGCTCGGCCAAAATTCGCTTCCCCCAGGCGAGGGTGGCACGGCCACCGCTGGGCCTTGTCCACAAACATGGCAAGTTCCTCGTCCAGCACTGCCAGCGGCATCTCACAGCCAGCACAGGAACTGCAGCAGAACTTCCCTCACAACCCTTGCACTTAGACCAGCCACGGGCGTAGGGCAGCCACGCGCTTCTGAACGGCCAGGAGGGGCCACGCACGCATCACCACTGGCACGTTGTCATCAAAGGTTTCAAAGCGTCTGATGTATCTAAGAAAACTTGAAAATAATGTTCTCCACAAATTTCGAATCACTGAAGATAATCACCTCCACAAGAGAGAACTTGTGCCTCTAACAGCAAGTGCATCAGCACTGAATTCAGCATCTGCCATTTTTAACGAAAGAGAAGGTACAACCAGAAGAACGCAACCAAACGGTGACCTGGAGACGCAACCCCTCCCTGGGTGTGAAGCACCCAGTCAAGCTCTGTCAGTGCTAAGCCATAAAAGCAAGAACAGCTTTGGCCCCAAGTGAGCAGGAACACAACAGCACAGGGATCAAACAGCCCATGAACTCACCAGCCAACAAGCAAGATGCGGCTCTTAAGAAAAATCACAATGGCACAACAAAATTTCATTTCAGTTGACTTCGAAGAATGAGAGCACAGCTCACAAATGTGAACAATTCAGGTTTTGTGCTGGGCAACCCATGCAAACTTGACTTTTCTTCTCAGCAGCGTTTTTCTTACCCCCCCTCCCCCACTAATCTTCTGTCAGAATATAAAATATTATGTCTGTATCAATCCCGTGTAACAAAATCTAGCGCTGTTGTTGAGGTCACAAATTACGATAAATATGAATTAAATCAACGCGCTCCAGCTCATTAAAAAACTGATTAAAAGTATTTTCCCATGGAGATTCAGTGGACAACCGCTCACTGCTCTATGGGAAATCATAAGAGCAAAAGAAAGAGCAGACATATTCACCTGATGATGGTAACAAGTGTTGTGGAGGTGGTTTTTTTAAATAACATTGTTTTTATCAATGCTTTCGATAGAATGAAAGCACTTAGTTTTGGGAAAAGCTCAATTTTTGACAGCAGTAAGTACCAATTCCAAGTTTATTCACTGCCCCTACAACTGGAGATGTGCTTCTAGCAAACAGCCAGAAGTGACACAGCAAAAGGATCCTTGGTCAAAAGGATGAGCCTCGCACACCTGACAGTCCAGAAGGACGGTCTCTCGAAGTCACTCGCTTCCTTCTGCCTTTCTGAAAAGGAACGTGAAATAGGGAGTTTCTGGTGAATGTGGAGACAGTCCGAGATTCTTTGAAAATGTCAAATTTAACAGCGTGAGGAAACGTCTTTTGAATCAGAAGATGAGAACTCAGGGGAGTTAAATTAACAATATAGCACAACATTTTACCAAGTAATAGCACTATATTTTTTCTTTTATGGAGCACTGCTCGGGGCAATATTTAATCTCTTGAGTTTAATGAACTTTTAAAACTACTCAATAAATACTCAAGGCCATGACAAGTACAATCATAAGATAAATTTAGCCCTACTCCACCAGACTATATCACTTTTTGTTATTAAAAAATGTTAATTTTAATATACTAGGGGACTTCATTTCTATAAAATAAGGTGTCAGGGTTTCTAAATTCATATCACAATGGTTAGTTTTCATTAAAGATGTTAAGTATGCTGTCATTTTTAATAAAAATACATGGTGAGTCCTTCTTTCTTGGCTAATAATAGAACTTTGGATAAATAGTACTATCTATAAAATGTTCCAGCTCTCAGCAAGACTTCCTTCAGTCACTACGGAGGTTAGGATTTTGAGAAATTACTTAATAAATTGGATTCACATAGCTAAAGAACTTGTGGTGGACCTCAAAGTGAAGACATGGTCAATTATTGCATATTAATGTATTATGCATATAAAATAATGTAGCTAAAATACACAAATAGATGCTACATCTATGGAAAGGCTAAAATAAAATGACATTCAAAAACACATGGAATTCACACTTAAAACGTGATGAGAAAAAAATAAAACCACTGAACTGGATTGGCATTTCTGCAAGATCCTGGCACAAGTATACTGAGTGCACCGGATTATTTCATGGCTTCGGATGGACTGAAGACTCCAGCAGACCAAGAAGTGGGACCACATCCCTTTTCTGTCACCATTTATGCAAACAGAACCACTCCCACAGTAAGATCACTCACAAATAACACACACAAGTTGTGTTGATCCTGTTAGCAGGTATACAACAAAAATGCCTTAAAAGAATGAAGAAACTGCAGTGTTGAGTAGTTAAAAGATACGAGAATGAAAGTTATGAATGTAGGTTGTCAATTATCTCTAATTTCTGAGAATTTTTAGTTAGCACCATAAAGAATATCTGCATGCAGTCATTCAACAGCAGCTCGCAATTCTCTGTCTATACCACGTTCTGGTACCAAAACGACATTCAGAAAAACCAAACTCAAAACATCATGGGGTTCTCGTCACTGGCACAAGAATATCAAAGAAACAGAATTCAACATGCAGAGGTCATCACGCTGCCACCCCCACCCCCCATTTAAACCAGCACATCCAAAGACACTGTCCTTGTTACCTTCATACATAAGTACATCGCTCCTTAAAGGCCATCAAACTTGACTGCAGTTTTGTATATACGCTCTCTGACTTCCCAGACATGAAGTACTAAGTAGTCTTTCCATTTATTTTTCATTACCTCCCGGAAAAACGGAGAAAATCAACTGCTTCAATTCTTTTTGAAATATATTTCTGAAAATCTGTATATTGATTTAACCTCTTTCATGCCACATTTCTTTCAATTCCCAGAAGCATGCCTTAGTAAAACATCCCTATTAGCTTCAAATAACAGCCACGATGTACCGTGTGAGTTATGCAAGGATTCTTCTTGTGAGAAGTATCTAGCTCCACAGACACCAAGCAACGTTCTGCTAGCTTTAGCTTGGCATGTATAAGAAACCATTATATTATCTTTTTTTAAAATCAAACTTAACTACGCTCACTCAAAAAAAAAAATGTTTAAAGCTGGCGTTCATTTTTCTTCCATAAAATATCCACAGGAGATCTAACTACCCACACTGCCTTGCATTCCAAAAGTTACGTACGGAGTCTCTCAAGCTGCACAGATAATTTGTGCTGAAAGCATCCATGAAAAGCATTCAGGGTTACACAGAACTCATTTCACCGCTTCCTAGCTTTTTTTTTTTCCTCAGTCTGATGAAAAGGCTTGACCGTTTCCATGGGACACAGGAGGTTGTCATTCTGGTCCACTACCGGGAGTGACAGAAGTGCCGTGTCTAATCAGTCACCACCGAAACCCCTTGTTATTCCCAGCAGTGCTCTGTCAACAAGCCAGTGGAGCCACGTGCCCGCACCTGGGCCTTCTTCATCAGCTGCCGTTGTCAGATTTAATGTGTTCCGCCGGTACCAAAGCAAAGCACTTCTACTTCCCATTTTCCCTTTAATAAACCTTCTCTTTGCCTTCTCCCACTTTAAATGTTCGTTCCTGTCTGTTTGCATGAGCCGCTCCACCAGAAACGCTCCCCGTGCAAACTGCTGAGATTGGCCAAGGCACAGCTCACACCTCCACAGCTCTTTTGGGATGTCCACCTTCGATCAAACTCGGCTCCAACTAGTTCTTAAGATATAAACCTGCACAGACTTCAAAGGACAGTTTACGGACATGAACCCAGTTGAATATTCATCCAATCTCCTGGACGACCTCCTAAATAGAGGAGTTCATTTAGTTCGCGTTCTCCCTTTGGCAAGAGGAGGTGGATCAAACTCAACATCACCAACGTGAGAGCTTCACGAGTGCTCCTCAAGGACTTTAAAACAGGTTTTGGCCAACAGCTTCTTAAATGACTAAAGCTGCATGTGAGGGTCAGGAGGGTGAGGTGCCTTTACCTCAGCTATTACAAACAGTCACTATGCACCTGACCACTGTCAGACACAACCAGATGAGCCTCATGGTCAGTGTTATCAGTCAGGTTCTGTCACCCTTGTCACTGGGCAATATAAACAGAGTTAACAACAAAAAAATGTTCTTACATATAAATGGTTAACTCACATGTTATCTTCTGATGTCTGGGACTGCCTTCTCAGTTTCATGAAGACATTTTAGGAATGGAAAGGAGAAACCAGGTAATTTCTCCAAAGCCACAGGACCAACAGTCTTTGACCCAGTCTATTCCCTCTTCTCTGATCCCATTACTTAGTGGACAGAACTGCTGATATAAAAGCTTACACACTAAATAAGTCTACTGTATTAGCCATACTGTACCAGACACATACAGCCAAAAAATGCACCCTCAACTTGCCAATTATGTTTGCTGAACATAATGCTACCCAAAATAATTGCGTACATTTGGTGCAGTTCTCCTAAGGATTTTCTTCTCTTTAATTACATTAGAAGGCTGCTGACTGCAGCTTTGTCAAAATGAAGCCAAGGCCAAACGTAAGAGCACAAAAGGCAAGATAATCTTCCTGCTGTATATGCAGCAAGAGACCGAAGTGAAACAAATTAGAGGGAAAACAAGACTAAAAAATGAGCCCGTTATTACTACAGCTATGCAATTAGGTATAAAATTTACACACAACCAAACGAGTAACACCTTCTGCATTTTGCATCTCCTGAGTTGAGCTAAACAAATCCCTTTGTCTGTGGACTGCAAGGTTGACAGCTCAGCAGATTTATCGTTGTGGGGAAAAAAGTTTATACTCAGGGCTTGCATTCACACTGCTTCTATGCAATATGCTGAGCTAATTTGGATTTCGTCAGTCAGGCCAAATCCACGCGCTGGCTTATGCGTGAGCTACCATAAAGAGTCCGTCGTGAACAAGAACAACAAAAAAATATTATCTTTACCAAGTAAAAACCATTTCTTCCAACTTCAGACAGAGGTTTTCAGTCTCACAGGAGTAATGGGACACAACCACTGACATTATAATTCAATAAAAGGAAAAGAAATCATATCTGTCAGTCCATCTTTATATCACAGGGCCTCTTTCTTGTTCCTCCTAGCTGACCTCTGCAACAAAGCTGTCAGTTTGGAAGAGCTTAATATCTTGAAAAGATAACCCCTTTAAATTTCCTCCCTGGCTCACTGACATTCTGTCAACTAGGAGAAAACCTGGCCCAAATTTGGGATCGCTGGGAATTCTTTCAGCTTGCTCTGTAACATGCCAACGCTGTGTGCATCTGCTCAGGGTAAAGCCCTGAAGAGCCCGATCCTGCAAACTGTCAGGAGTCCAAGAACTTCACTAATGCCTCTTCCTAGCACACCGATTGCAAAGTGGGAAAAATCTGTGGGTGGAGAAGGTTTAATTGTATTTGGTCTTTTAAACACCTGGTAACATCGATCCTAAAAAACACTCACCTCAGCCGCCCTTCTGCCCCCAAACTCTACTGACATAAGGACCGAAATGACACTGCTCTTTCCCAACTGGAGGGACCTGTAGCCCTTGTTGAGTAAAACGAGAGGCTCCGCCACAGAGACCGACCTGATTTCAACCTGACAGTGCTGAGCATCACCTACGCTCTTAGACACACTAGGAAGTCAGACTTAAATGAAGGAGCCTGTGAGACTCAAACATTTTCTTTGCATTCAGACCCTCCATCCTGCTCCTCATAAGATGCTGCATTTGACAGCCTAGGTGCCTTCATGCCCCCTATGCTCAAGCTCAGCAGGGTCCAGGAGTCTCAAGTCCCACCTCTCATAGATCCGCTCCTACCTGAAACCCCGTCGCTCTCCCTCGGGAATCACAAAGGTGAGTGACGCACCATTTCTCAGCATAGACAATTATATAAAAGAGTATAAAGTACTCACACAAGGGTGGCGGTAACCATCGGAGATAAGGGGTCTTCAGACAAAAGGAGCATTTACTTCTTGCACAGCTGTCGGATACCGAATGTCACACACACCACACACCTTTTGGTGTCGTTTGTTTCGCTTTCTAATGATGTGAAACAACTTTTGAGGAAAACCCTTTGTTATTCTCCTATTGTTACAATACACAGGTTATAGAAAGTTATTAAGGAAATCACCTGTGGCTATAAGGTACCACTACTAATTTTAAATATTGTGAGAGAAATCAAGATTTTGGTTAACTAATTTGGGCTCTCAATTTAGCCACCATCTGAACAGATGCTTTGCTTTTCATTTCCTGATTTTGCTGGACTTTAAGAAGTAAGTCTTTGCCATCAAAATCATTCACAGTCTTAGGACCAGAATCAGTCTTTCATGATCTGAAGCCCATTTAACCAAATTTTCCACAATCATTTTTCAGTAAAATATACCTTTTAACTTTTTTTTTCCACCCCTCAGCTGAGCAATTTACAATCACCTTTTACATGGTTGCAATTTCAAACCCTGAGTGGGTGATAAAGAACCAGGAGTGAAAAAACTCCAGGGAAGAGACCGACAATCAATTCAAAAGACATTATTTATTAAACCACATTAAGGGAACATATATAATTTGCAAGTTCAGTCAGTAACAGCTGACATCTGCCCTTTGCTATGCTAACAGCAAGGAAGCCACCCTAATATTGGCATTTGGCAATTAGTCTGTTTTTAAAAACGCATCTAACAGGCAAATCTGATCAGTTTTATTGTAGGAGTGGAAGATTTTATTTTAAATTTCCAGCTGTTGGTGCAATGGAGTGGTATCGTCAGTCTTTGCCGCGCTTAGAAAACAATACAAAGGATTTGGGAAGGGAAGTCAGCAGGGGCTGCAGGGTGGGCATATTCTTCTTCCCTTAAAATTCGATGTATCTCTGACAATGTGCAGAGAAATACCATGCCTTCTGTGGATCTAAAGACACCTGAGTAACATGGTTACCAGCTTCTGACATTAAGCTTTGCATATAAAGACAGAGATGGCTAGATTATTACGTCTCTATCAAGGAATATAGCATTATAAACTTGAGCAAAAGAGTGGGATGAAGCTGAGACAACAATGATTAATGTATGAACAGTGTCCACTCAACCATTGAGGCAGTAATAAAGGTATTAATTTGGCTGCAAACATTAAAATATGTACAGTAAGATGGATTTTTCAACAGTGCAGTGTGGCATAACCTTAATACAGTACATTAAAATCATTCATTACAATGAATAAATAGCTTAATGAGATTTGAAACATCTAGCACTGTGCAAGCGGGTGATGAAGTGAAGCCTGGTATCGGCACCACTGAACATAAATTATGCAAAAGTAATACTTTTAATGTCATCTATTCACCGGCATTGTTGCTTTTGTTAAATATTCAAGTGTACATCCTTCTAGGACAAAATCAAATCAGTCTCTACAAGACTTTACAACAAACTCTCCAACATAGCCTGATTTGCATAAAAGTAAACAAAATAAAAGCATGCATGTATAGCGTGATTCTCTTCCATTGATTAATTTTTGCGAAGAAGAGAAAAACATCTCGCATGGGGTTTAACGTCTCCTTTTGTGGGTTGGTTTTCAGGGGTTTTTTTTTGGTGGTGGTGTATCAACTCCCAAAAACTCAGTTGCCACATTAAACCCGGTGTGTATATGTAATATAACCCTGCAGTTTGACATGGTATAAGAGGAACTGCTGGAACACTTCCCCCCCCCCCCCATTAATTTAAACAACTTATTAACAAATCAAGCCATTTTATTTAAATTACATGCCTAACCATATAATTAGTTGAGTAAAACAACTTAAAGCACATTTTTCTTCCCATTTGAAACTGCGATGTTGGAGTCGTTACATGCCACAGCAGAAAGAAAAGCAATTACTCCAACAATAATTTTTTTAAAAGGCTGGTACACAAGTTCTGTGCACAATAGACAAAGCTGTGGATCTTGTTTAATGATCACTTATTTCCTTGCTGTGTACAGACATAGCTCTGAATTTTGGATTAATTTCAATAAATATAAAAATCTTTACTCTAACTGTTCCAAAGCACTTGTTATTTAAATTTGGAAGCGCAGGATTACTCATGCATGGCTGCCTGTCAATCCAATATCACCCTGAGGATTTTCCCATTTGTAATTGGAAAATAGGACTTTTCTAGTTCTTTGCAGAAACAGCAGCCATTTAACTACAGGTGGTACTTGCAGTGGCAATGCATGCATTTAGCCAATGTTTATATACAAAATAAAAATCCTATTTCCTTCAGAGATAGTAAAAGCATTTTTGGAGGTTATTTTCCTGCCTCTACTACTACACTGAACTTTTATAAATGACAGAACATAAGGTTAGAATAGCAGCGACAGGTGAAAGGAATTAACAATCTTAAAAGTGTCGGGGAAACAGGGCAAACCACCCTGCAGAATATCAGAAGAGGATTTCAGGATTATTTATAGACAATTATTTACATCCCTTCTTAAGGTACTTCCTAGAAAGAATTCATATAAACATCTTAATCACTGGAGATTTCCTCGGGGCTTTCAGTTTTACTGGATGCCATTACACTGACCAGTCACAGTGCTACGATGGTCTTGGTACAAGCCATCATCCAAATTCAAGGGCTTTTGTCCTCAGGAGCATCCAGTCTGGCAGCACTTGAACTCTGAGGATGCCAAAATGCCGAGAAAGGAGCCAGCACTTGTGTTCTCATGCCAGGAAATGGAACCAAGCAGTCACTTATCCCGGCACCTTGCATTCATCATGGGAGGCCAAGAAAGCAAAACAAGGGAATCCAAACTTGGGCGCTACCAGGAACCCTGTTAGAGCATCATTTCCAAACTTCACGGAAAACACAACTGTTCCAACAGTCTGACCGAGCGGAGAGCAGTCACTGACCACCAGCAGCGAGGGCGTTTACTTTTAAATCACACGCAGCAGTACAGGATTCATGCTCCAATACGCCAAACACAATTTAATGCACAAAGTCATGCGAAAGAAAAAAAATAATCTCCAAAAACATGACTCAGCACTAGAAATTTCATTCCAAAAGGTAATTTTGGAGGAGGCAGATCCACAGAGTTCAACTCTCCTGCATGACAAATAGGTGCTTACCATCATTCAAAGGCAGAACTCACAGTGGAAGAGTCAACTATCACAACGGCATTAACATCACCTAATTATTCCTCAAATGCAGAAGTGAAGCTCGCTGACCCAGGCAAACATCTTTCTTTGTGCCTCAACACTCGCCGTGTCCGTATCTCCGCAACACCCGGCGGAACACGAGGGTGGTACAGCAGCTGTCACAACAGGGGCTGGGGGCTCGTGTTTGCAGAGCACATCCCAAGCAGATAACACGCTTCAGCAGCTATCGCTTCTCAAAATTCAATAGAAATTAATTTCTCAACAGTGAGGGCAATTAAAAGGTCTGCATACAATAAGGTAAGGATACCTGCTGACACACCAACGTGTTTTTTCCCAGCAGTACCCACAGAGCTATAAACAAAGCTGAAACCCAATGATATGGAAAGAAAGACATCAAACTTCCATGCTCTGATTATGGGACTGTTAATATGGTTAATGAAACAGTAGTTTAATACAGTATTAACTCCAGTATAGCTTGTTGTACAGGAAGTTACACGCAGTAAATAAATTGTTTCCTCTAATTAAAGGACTTAATGTGAAGTCAAAAAAGAAAGCTTTTATTGTTACTTGTGGTAAAACATAACTGTTAGAAGGTTCAAAACAATCAATGCAATCAGCAGTTCTGGAGCTTATTGTGGTCTTGTTTTCACCACTCAATACTAGTTGCTTCAACCTCTAACTACATTTAAAATCTGAGGGAAAAAAACCAAAACAATAACGCTCATCAAAAAAATACGCTGACGACTCAGTGGACTGACATTGCTTCTGAGAGCCAAGTCAGATAAACAGAGATTGTTAGAAATAATTCAGGGATACCCTGATGAACCACGCTCACTTCCTACTTTTTCTACAAAATAATCAGAAAAGCCACACGTGGTTTTGTCCACTACACCCAAAATGCCAACACACATCTCCAAGCAATCCCAACACTGTCTGCAATTCCCCCCTCCTGACAGAAGTGGCATGAAAAGGCTTCCTTGTAGCTTTGATCAATATTGAAGTTACATTTTTAGACCTAAGCAGCCAAATTAACACAGGGAGCAAAAGGAAGGAAAGAACAGTTCTGCGGGGCGGGTGCTGGTGTACACAGTCCCCTGGCTCAGCCCCTGGGTGGCCACCAGAGTGGACTCCTTGGGAAATAACATCGTGTAAAATGCTTCGGCAAACATGAATTCCTACAATGTGGATTTATTTTTTTTTGGTGACCGAAGTCCCTTCTGCCCCAACCACATACACAAGTGTAAGTCTTACCTCAGATAAGCAGTGCCTGGGCCACTGTAACTATCCCAGCTGACATATCGGTAACCAAAATACATAATTTAAATACAGAGAATGCTGTGAACCCCACAAAGGCCACACATTTTCCCTACCTTGAAAAATACCCCAAACTCCCAAGGTTTCACATTGAACATCTTTTGGTTTTGATACATGGTCTCAGTAGCTGCCTCAGAATCCCGAACAAAACTCCCACCATAATAAGACAAAAATAGAAGTGTGACAGAGTGCCTTTCCTTATCCCAACAGCTGGTTTTAACTAATTTTCAGTTACTGAACAAGCTAGTGCAGGTGCGGAACGTTTGCGGGAAACTCAGTGGCATGCAGATAAATGAAAATACCAGCTCCCCGCAGCTCACAATCAGGCAGAGGAGCGTACGCGCCGGCTGCCACCGCTGCCGTCACAACAGAAACCGCAGGGAGTCATCGGAATTCAGGTGGAGCACACGTGGCGGCTCTCCTTGCCCTAATCATTTTATTAAGCAGTTTTCAAGGAACCTAAGCTGCCGCTTTAACAGCCCACAGATTGTACTGTCTTTGGCCACACCTTCTAGCACTAAATCAAAAGAAACTGTAGGTCAGATGCAAGGTATCATTTGGGGGGAAATAATCATATTTAGGTTTTTCTTCAAGAGTAAGCAAATGGTGTTGCATTAGCTGAGCTTGGGCAGGTTAGTGGTGTGACTCGTCACATCTGACCCACGGTGTTGATGCCACCACAGCTCAACTCTTCTATCTTTTAGCAGAGCTAAACCACAAGTCAATAACGATATTACAGCAGAGGAAGAGAATACCAGTGGTCACAAGTGAGAAACTCCTAGAGCCAAAGATTAGTCTGGGAAGCTTCATGAAATATGGGGCTTAAAATTCACAAACATTTTTGTCAATAGTTCTTCAAGTTAAATCAGAAATCAGCCCTCTGACATTTGACCTTCTCGCTGCAAAGTGTCATAAACTCTGACCACGTGAAAATTTAAATTGCAGTCTAGTTCGGAAAAAGCGCCAGTCACCCAACGCAAAACAGAATCTGGCAATTTCAGTGTCTAGTTTGGAAAACACAAAACAACGGTCCACAGAACCATTTGGGATGTGATTTCATTTTCACATGCACAAGTGAAAGGATCGCTCTGAAACTAGGCTAAACGAGCAAACGCAGATTTTAATTGCCAAAAATGGGTACAATTAAAGAGGCAATCTCTTCTCAGAAGCCAACTTTAAATTTACACTCCCTTTAATTTGGTTCAGTTCAAAATTGAAGCAGATTTTTCCACTCACTAGTACCAACATGTGCTTCAAAACGTCTCATTGGGAGAAGCTCCGCATCGGGGACAGATGCCAGCTCTACGTGCCAACTGGCCTGTGTTCGCTAGCCAGCCGGCCCCAAGATCTGCTACGTCCTTTCCCCCCCATCATTACCATAAAGGTGCTCCCCAAGATGTACGATCCTTTATTCACTAGGTCTTACTCCATAAACACACAGTTAAGAAGTAATTAGGCTTGCAAGTCCTTATGCTCAAACTTGTGGCTTTTTCAGTTTGAATGAAACAATTTTCAAAACCCCTCTCCCGACTAACTCCAGGATCTCAGGGAATGCTGGAGATGCCAGTAAATAGGAGTTTTTCCTAATAATTTGAAATAAAACTAGAAACTTATTTCTTCAAAGTCTGACGTGAATGACAGAGTCCTCTGAATGATGAACTGTCAGCTGACAGCAATCATTATTCTACTCCAGAAAAGTTCCTTTACAGCTTAAATACTGTGACACATCTCCAGCTGAAAAAGACATTCCACACCTGCTTTTTCTGTTCATTTCATTCATCACCTGTTTTTATTTATTTTACCGAAATACAGTGACAGCGGAGTACTAGTAACACAGTGAAGGACTGGGCAATACCAAGAGTCTACCTCAATATTCCCTCACAGAAGATCTCTTTCGGTGACCAAACGGTATGAAAACTTAGGAGACAATTTCATATAAACTAGAAAGTGCATTGGCATTACTGGATTAGAGGGCAGCCCTGGCAAAAGATTCAGCTGCTGGTAAAATCACAGCATTGCTGTGACAAGGCCAAACACTGAACTTCATCGGTTTGGTATTTTGCATCACCTACACACGAAGTGCCAAAATATTATTTGTGCTAAAAGAAAAAACACTTCCTCAAGTCAGGGAAACACTTCCAGGTTTGTTGCAGAAGGAAAAGACAAATGGCACTTGTTCACGCCATCAGAGAACAAGGCACAGGGGAGGTCTGGGGACCACACCCCAGCAAACATAAAAGATTCTTGGCAATCCCTCAGCAGCATATTTTTTCTCGCCACTACTGAAACAAGTAGAGCTGGAAATACCAGCACTAACAAAGCCTGGCTTCCCCATGGTTAACCATGAGCTTAGGCAAGAGTCTCCGTGGATGAATCAGTTACACGGTTTTCCCTCCTGCCCAAGTCTCCGGTGTCAAAACATAAGGTACGTTACACATTTTTCCCTTTGGTAGAAATTTTATCCTCAGATGACCGCCTACAATTCTTGCAGGAACTTTATTATCTTTGACACTTCCACTTCTTGCCAGCAAAATCTGGAACGGTGCAGGGAAGCTGGCCAGCTGGTTGAAAAATTACTGGGAAGTCAAGAAGGGAGAGACAAGGGGCACTCGAGCCGTGTGCCCTTAAAACAAGGCTGAAAAGCGCTTGACGCAACGCTGCCTACTCAGAACTGCCAGAACACAAAGAAAATAAGACTTAAATTATTTATTTTACAGAATATTTCTAGACTAGACAATGAGCATGAGCCTTAAAATAATTTCTTTTTATGTTCAGTATTTACAGACTCTGTCTGTATATGAATTTAACAGAAGTTCCCTCCCCCAAGACACACCTTTTCCAAGGATACTTCAGCCTAGACAACGTGGCAGGAGGAGAACTGAATCCATTTGACCTTTTATTTTTAATTAAGTTTCCCTTATTTCTACCGTTCTTTCTTCTCAATGGGATACAAATACATTTTTCTCTGCTCATTATTTTTAAGTCTGAATAGATGTCTCATAAAACCCATACAAGCTGCTTTGGTTCTTGGGGCAGGGGTGGGAGAGCAGCAAGTTGTTTACATGGTATTTCCAATGCAAAAAAACTAAACAACCCGGCACAAAAACTACCTGAAGAGTAGATGTGCCCACTTCATTTGCAGGCACAAATGCTTAAATTGCACGCACAGCCCAGCCATCTATACCCAGACATTTTTCACAAACTCAATTAAATGCTCCAGTGCTTTTCAATATTTTTCTGCTTGTCAATATAACAAGATGCACGCACACAGAAATTTCTGCCTTTCAATCAGCCTTTTTATCTGGTCCCATTACTTTAGCGACAGCGCTGTGTTTTGCGACATAACAACACAGCGCCACGTGAACGGCCACGATGAGCCTTTCCAGTACTCTAAGGTATTACGGCTGGGTTTAGATTGGAACATTACACGTTCCCCCCACTCCCTAATGGGGAAAGCCCCTTTTGGGGGCTTTTCATCTTTAAGTCATTTCCAAGAGGCTAAAAACGTAGGAAAATTATAAAAATCTCAAATCCAAAATCCGGTTTGGACTAAGCAACACGTCAGTATTTTTCCTCCCTTCACAGAACCAGTTCACTAATTCCCAGTGAAGTCTGACTTCAGGTGTCTGACACTTCCCTCCCTACTTGTTTTGTTAAAAGAAATAATCCTGAAAGATCTTCTATAACAGTACAGGCGTGGGTTTTTTTAAAAAAAAACACCCTTTTCTTCATTTGTGAATTTTCAAGCAAAATTTCTGCTATGGACTCTGCTTTATGCTTCCTTCAAATAAAGCTATTGGCACATGGCACAAAAGCTTTTTTCCAGCAATGGGAAACCTGAAACAGAAAGGAACTAGGTCTATACTGTGAGATTATTAAGGAAACATTTGTCTTTAAACCACCTTAAGTCCCAGTGCACTGCTGTACTGTAACAACTAGGCTCATTGCTTTCTCTCTGCCTACAGCGCAATAGGTTGTGTGAGTACCGAGGGGACTAAAGTAAATTCTTTGTTATGTCTACACAAAGTAGTAAATGAAGCATGCAGCTCAAATCTCTCCTGCAGTGGCCAGATTCTTAGTGCTTTTCCTTTCAGAGTCAGAGATTTAACGCTATTTTCTTTCCCGTATGCTTCATCTTTCAGCTTCAGCTTAAAAAAGAACGGGGGGAAAAAAAAAAATCTAAAGGCTTCGTTTTGCACTAACTGCTCCCTTCAGATTCCAAGACGTGTCTTGATGAAAGCTGGGTTGTGATGGAGCAAAATCAAAAGAGGAGGAAATTTCACCCCGTGAGATGATACTTAAAAGGGGGGGAAAAAAGGCCTCGGAAAAAAAAAAGTTCTTTCTTGAGTAATTAGCCATAATCTTAGATAAGACAACAGATCAAACAAGTCTTCCTAAAAGAGTTGCTGTGGGAAAGAAAGAGAGGCTTTCTGCAAGGGTTTACAAATAATGCTAAAAAAAATTAAAAAGCAGAAACACTGGCAAACTTCTTTTATCAAAATTAAAACAAACCACACAGTTGTCTTCTCCGCTCCATTTCACGATGTAAAATGAGTCTGGGAGAACTCCAGAGGGAAAAAAAGCTTCCTCTCCAAAAGAAGAGCCCAAGGAGCTTTCTGTTTCAGAGGGATTTCTGGCTACTTACTGTGGGTCTGTTTGCCCAGGCCAGACCCCAGGAGCTGGGGTGGGGGGACAGAGAAGCCAGGACAGGGTCCCCCTCCTCAGCTTTGGGTCTGCAGCAGATTTCTTTGTGCTCCCCCTCGCTGACTCTCACCACCAGGTTAAAACAAGCAAGACTTCAAAGTCTAAACAACCAGGGATTCTACACCTTCCCCATCATCACAGCACTGCAGGGACACTAATTTGGAAAAGAGCTTTGTGTACTTGCACTCCCCGCTGCCTTAGGACCTGAACCCACCTTACCAGCCTAATATCCACAGGTGTCACCTATGAATTAACAGGGTGGTGGAATATCGGTGTCATAGAATCATAGAATGGCCTGGGCTGGAAGGGACCTCAGAGATCATTTTAATCCAACCTCCCTGTTGTGAGCAGGGACGCCACCTCTCGACTAGGTCAGGCAACACGTGAGAACCGAACAGGAATCGAACCCGCGACCTTTGGTGTTTCAAGCACCACGCTCAACCCACTGAGCTAAACCGGCCCTCTGTCTATCAACTCCAAATAAACTCTGGGGAAGCAGCTGGATAAGCTGGTGCCTAAACTTGTTGGCCTGAATAAAGCCTCATGAAAAGACCCATCCTAAACTCACCATCCCGATTTTATCCACATCTCTCCTTGAACACGTCCATACTAGATCCGCGTAACTTCCCAATCCCAAAATAGCCACCCCTGATTCATGAGCTAACACTTACCAACTTGCCAGATGCTTTACCTCGGATGACAAATTTTGTTTTATGTATGTGACGAACACTCAAATCAAAAACCAACTATAAATATTTTAATGAGACACTTTTTGTCACATTGTGAAAACCTAATTAAAGGGCTCGTTACATGTGAAAGCAAGCACTGTTTAAATCAAACTGGTGTCATCTTGCCCTGTGCTTGTTATAAACTTAAGCTGGAGAATCCAACCCTACTCCCAACCCACACGTGGCAGTAAAAACTGTCCTCTCTCAAGGGCTGGGCTGGAAGGTCTCAAAGGACTCTGCACGGGGTTTCCCCCGGCAATAGGTTTGGGGGATGTGGGGCAATTCAGTCTCGACAGCCAGGGGCAAACCAAAGGCAGGCTCCAAAGGAGGCAGAAGGGCTGGAAATACCGCGAAGAACCAAGCAAAACCAGCTCAGCACTGCCAGGTTATCTGCAGACTGTTCAAACTTTCTGCAGTCTTTCTGAGCTGTCATTTTAGCTGTGTTTCCCTCAGACTTCTAAAAAAATCTCAAAGAACCAGGAAGACACTCACTTAGAGGGTGTTTTCTAAAAAAGTACTTTCCGATGACGGAAAACAAAACATAAAACAAATCTACAGCTGTAATTTGTTTGCCTGTTGCTTTTTTTACAGTAGATTTTTTGAATCCTAACTTCAAAAAGACTATAAGCAAAACTATTATTTTGAATTTAAGTGCTTATGTGACCTCCGTTGTAAATACTGTGCCCCTTTAATGCAGGGTGCTATTAAGTTTCCAGAGGTGATTCAAGGTTTAGGGGCAGGAGTCACTGCTTGACCTTCTGGGCATCTGTTCAGCTTCGCTTCCCAGGCATCACCTCCTGGGCTTGCCCTTCCCTCACACAAACACGGGGTGATACTGAGCAAGCAGTGACCGGGGCCACAGATCAATCCATGGTCTCAAGAATCAAACCAGAAAAGGTGAATTTTGGAACATTTTTTTTCTTCAGATAGACCTTTACACATATTTTATGCTTTGTAGATTTATTACAGTAGTAGTTTCAGATGTTATTTAAATGCTTTTACCTCCAGAATATTTTCACCAGCACTGCTTGTCCTTCAGAACAAACTAATTATCCCAATGTTAAAAATAAGGAGTACAATGCAAGTTATTAGATAATAACTCTTCCATCTATATGAATAAATTGAATTAATCTAAAACTTGAAGTACTCAAAAACGACGAGCTAGACCATGGACTGATGGGACCAAAGCAGCCTTTATGCCATTCAATAACTACAGGGCACGACTCAGTAGATGCAAGACAGGATTGCGTCAGTGACTGAACGTACAAGGTTTAAAAACAGAAATACACATCCACACAGAATTTGGAATAAAACAGGCTTCGCACTCTGGGAATACATCTTCACACTTTCGCAAGGTTTGATCTTGCAGGTGGTTTTACCGAAAGAGGCGATGCTAGCCAGCACACGGGGATTATCGCTTCCAGGGTCCTGTGGTTTTTAACGGACTGTGCCAAACTTAGAGTTTAGATTTTCTAAGCTAAAAGGATTCAGAGCAAAAAAGATTTGGCTAGTTGGAGATGCAAATATCTTCGGTGCCTCGTAATATCTCATACACACATTAACAGGCACAGAACACGTTTCTGCTCCTAGTTCCATACCTGGGAAACAGCAGTCAGCGTTTGTTTACACCAGTATCTTACATTATTTACAATCAATACGAATTCGTTTAAGTGTAACACTGCAGCACACTGCTATTTGCTATCTCTTCTCAGATAGGTTACAAATACTTAAAAGGCAAAATGCTCTTTAAGGGAGCTGACACTGTATGGCCCCACCGAAGGCACAAAGAAATCAATACACGAGTGAAAAGCAACTGATCCAAGCTCAGCCCACAACAGAGGCTGGGTAGGAAGAGAGCTACTATGGAAAATAAGTTTTCCCTGAAAATTGTGGGAATAATTAATGAGATCAGAACTTTTTTTTTGCCCCATGATTTTGCAGTTGATGCCATTAGGCTCAACAGTTATCAAAGTACAACTTTCATAAATCAAAATATTTTAGGGACACAGACTTCAGGTAGCATTTTCTTAACGGGAAATCAGATGTGGAAAAAAATATTTATCTATTTGCATTTAATTTTAATAACTCCATTTTGACTTGAGCATCTATTTTCTGTCAATTTACTTCTGAGTGCCTATTTTTCAGGAAGGAGAAGGTTAAAGAAAAAGAGAAGAAATTGTTACACTCAAATATTCATGGGAATACAAATGAATAAATCAGTGATAGACACAGGCATTACTGTAACACATTTATGCATTACTTAAATACAGTTATTAGACTTTATGCAGGAATAAACGGGTGACACATGCCTTGATGCGCTACAAAGATAGTCAGGGGAAAAAAAATAAAATCTAGTTGACTGTTTTGACCCTAATATCCATGAATCCATCAACTCTCACTTGACTCACTAGTTTCACCCATGTTTATAGGATAAGTAGCAAACTCTATGCATCAAGGTCTTCATCACTTCAAGGTTAGACAACCCTCAATCAATCAGCGTTCCCTCCGACTGGTTATGGTTCAGCCAGAATAGCTGATGCTAGCGCTCGTCACACTCCGTATTGACAACACAAATTAAATCCCCACTCAAAGCTCCCTACTTGCTTTCTTATGAACCGATCTTAAAGCTCTAATGTGGCAGATGCTTCACTGGTCCAGGAACAAAGAAGTTCTCTATCCCCTCCATGGACTGACAGGGCCAGAGTTGAATGGCCCTAGTTTGTCCACATAATGCTCAGGGAGATGTTTTTGGTCACAAGGTCCAGAATCCGTTCCAAGAGACTGGACCGAATCAAAGCCGAGTAGAGCTCACACCCTAATGAAATCGCTAATGTTTTAAAGATAGTCCTAAAATTAATGATCTTGGAAATATACAGCACGAAAGACACACTTGCACGCTTTTCTACTCTAATTTATGCAGCACTTAAATATCAAGGTGCCATGCAAGATTAGGTAATTGCTATTCGTCAGGAATCAGCAGAGAGCCTGACGGCACCATCCAGTCGTGCATGTCCTACCCTACCCACCGCAGCGTGCCTTGGAATCTTGTTGGTTTGTACACTTAGCATCCAAGCTGTGCACTTCTTCCAAGTGATACACTAACTACATTATTGCTCTTCAGTGGCACTTTTGATTGCATAATTATGCCGGAAGCCTCGCAGACACAGAAAATACATATGCGCTGGCATATAATTGCTTTATCATGATGACTATAATCACAAATGAGGACCTTCCGGAACTGAGAGCCAACAGAGGCTTTTACTCATTCGGTACTACCCGTCACCAGAACAAACACTCCTTGGAAATCTAACCCAACTAACCACACACACACAAAATGAGGTAATTCTATTGTACAAACAATGTCCATCAGAAAAAAAAAAAAAAGCCTTCACAATAATGCACTGAAACAGGCAGGGTTATTTTTAAAATAAGTATTGCTTGCTTAAATAGTAGGAAAATCATTTAAGTTCAAAATCCATAATTTCAAAGAGCTCAGTCCTTGGAGCTCAATCTTGTTTTATGGAGCTGTAATTGAACATCCACTTTTCCTAGACAAAAAAACTGGGAGAACTCTTTTCAAGGCTATTTGAAGGTAAAAATTATTTTGCATGAAAGCAACAATTAATTAGCACTCAGCAAGGTTTCCTCTACTCTATGCTGTGAAGTAAAAGCAGGTCACTTCTGCAGCCCTTCACACCTGTTACAGGTCACAGAGCCTTACCTGAACACAGTATCTTATTTGCTGGTTTAGCACCTCAAGGTTAAAGCCTATTTTCCTCGCAAAAACGACAGCAAGTAAATTTTGCTTTCTGAGTGTGGCTGTACCAAGGGATGGAATCTGTGTTGAGAGCTGAACAAAATGCAACCACTGCTACAAAATTCAGGCATTTTTAAAAACTAATCACTTGTGCTAAGTTACACAGCTATGCTCCAGACCCCAAAGCTTTCTTCAGACTGCAGCCAAAGCCTCCTTGTATCCTTTTCCCTAGAAGGACATCTCCAATGGAAGAGCCACCACATTTACCTTCTTTAAGCTCTTGCTCAAAGAAGATGAACTCTTCTTGATCTTTACTGACTGAAACAGGGGGCAATCTCCATTTGATTAGTGAAGATGGCTGGCTGGCAGATTTAAATTGTCTATCAGTATTGACGCTGCTCCACATTTAGTGTAAATGTAATTATCATCAGGGCACTCAGAGCCATCAAATGAGAGTACTTTGAGGAATGTCAATGCTTAAGTAGAAATAAATGCATGTACACACACAGGTGGACTCACTAAATTCTCAGGCTCTTTTCCTCCCTCTTCCCCATCAAATTTCTCCTTTATCTCTGCTCTCATTTTCTCACACTTCTTACAGTAAAAACTAGCTGGGAAAAGCAATCAAATCCACACAGGACAAGCTTAAAATCTCACTCACAGCCCTCCCTGGAGCTGTGAGAGCTCTCACTAGGTTAACAGTGTGTTCTGCTCAAGTCTCAGGAGAGGCTCCAGTCCCATTGACGACCAAGAACTCTGGCTTTGTATCTGGAAAGGAACTCAGTCTGGTCCACCTCCCCACTCCCCAGGCTGTAACAACTTTACACAGGTCTTGCAAGGCTGCTGGTCAAAAGGCTTGGAAGGGTCTTCAAGAAAAACCCAGAGCACAAAGAAATTGCCAGGAAAAAACGCAGGAAAGACAAGGGAGAGTTTGAACGTTTTTGATGCTGCCTCTCAAGGAAGATTCAGTGACAAGGCTGCTCAACAGTCATAGCTCTGGTTCAGTCACTAGCTACAACGAAGATCAGTTGGCTGGGACATGCTAAGATATGCAAAAAAATAAAGTGTAGGACATTAGTCTACCAGACATTTTCTACATGACTTTGTGCAAGTCCTAATGGAGACTCATCTCACTTGACCTGAGCTTAGAATGCACAGTCTAAATGAGTCTTCATCACCAACAGAGAAAGACCTGTTCAACAAAAAAAAAAAAAAAAAAAAGGCATTTAGATCTCCCTACCAGGAAAGGACAAGCATTCAGGACATTGCTCCCTCACTCTCTGATGACCAAAGGAGGACCTCATAAAGCTAACACTGGCTACATGCCTAACTTCTCATGGCTAATGCCAGAGGAGGTGAATCCCTCCAGCCAGGGAAATGGGGCCAAGAGCGGTGCCCGCTGCCCAACAGCGCCGGAGGCCAAGCGACCCGAGCAGGATGGCTGCAGGCGGATCACAGAACGAGGTTAGCAGGCCAGGTCTCCACATAGCGAGAAGGTATTGCCAAGCTGTCTTCTGGGTATGGTATTTCTTCCAAAGAAATAGACCTGCAAAGACTGAAACTAGATCCCACAGGCCAGATTTCCCACTGCTTGACAAACATGGGTGGAAAAAACCACCCCACAAATCAACAAACCAACAAAACAGAGTAACCAAACCAAAGCAAAGACTTTAAGCTTCCTCAGCCTACTCCCACAGTAGTCACTCTACTCAGGGAAATGGTTGCAAGCTACACGCAGAAGATGATTTCCAGCTACAAAGAAAAAAAATTACCCTGAAAGGCAAGAATTTAATAAAGCCACTAGACCTTTTTTCATTGCACTATTAGTTAAGATTTTTGAATACATAAATGAGAATTATTTGACTGACAGCCTCTTTATCAATAGTATAATCAGCTTTCTATTGTTGGAATAAGTCATTTATTTCAACAGTAGAAACATTTATTTTAGCTGTAGAAATATAACCCTATTTATTTCCAATCTGCAAAAGTAACCCTTGGTAGTATAAACTAATTTAAAGAGAAAGGCGATTTCTTATCTGCAGAAAGCAGCGACAACACTAGCAAAGGACAATGGTCTGCATTTTTATTAATGCAAACACTAACCTTCCATTTCCACACTTGAATTTCTAGCCTCAGAACAATATTAATATCTACAACAGAACTAAATTTATGGTAATCTAATTTTATCATACATTATTTAAATATCAGGACATTTATCTATTCATCTATCCTTTTACCTCGTTAGTGTTCATATTCTCAGTCTGATTACAGCTTTCAAGGGCAAGTCTGCTTCATCACCAGCTGTCATCACTTCAAAAACTATTTCTTGTATTTATAAAGAAAATGTAAAGTAGTAAGCTATGTCACAAGAGCTAGACAGAGAACATACTTTTGCATACAGTCATGTACTGATTCCTGCTTGACTGAACATGATCATATTTTTAGGTTCTATAATTAATAGCTAGCAGCTTTAAAAGTCTCACTAAATATTCATTATTAGGGGGAAAATTGAAAAGGTCTAATCCATTTTAAATGTCTCTGACAGCTGCCATTAAAGCATCCTTGTGCAACTTGTCATAGATATTTATATTTAGTCAGCACAGCGATGGATCGTAGGAGTCCACGTCCCGCGTTGCTCTTCCTCTTTCTGAAGTATGAGCGGAAGAAGTGTCAAATGTTATAAAAACACCTTCCACTCTTAACCTTCTCCAAGTACACGTACCTGTGCGTCTGCTTTGAGTGACAGGAGAGGAGCCTTCTGCAAATGATGGACATTGGTGTGAAACCTCAAGGCTGTAGCATCCATCCTTTTTTTTTTTTTTTAAATGCTGCCCGCAGAGCCACTGGGATAAGCCAGCGCTCCAGGAACCGCGACTTGGCCAAGAGGGACCCTTCCCTCAGCTCCGGCAACGCTGACTTCACCGGGAGCCCGAGGCTGCCCTTCTTCCCTGGCAAGACTGATTCTCCTAAAGGTTTAAGAAGATGCTGCAAATGTCAATCCTGCCCCTAAACAATAAAGCCCGTGCTTGCATTTTCATAACAATTAATACTTTTTCCCTGTTGCTTAATATAGGTTGCAAATGCCAAGGGTTTAAAAGTTCATTTTAAAGTTGATCGAGATTCTGTTTGGCTCCAGTAATGAGCTGTGCTTGGCTTTGAAACTGCCCACTTTTGAGTCTCATGAAAATGCACCGTATATAAGCAACATATATGATCTTTCTGGTATATATTTTTCAAGGATTACAATTTAGTTTTATTCCTCTTCTCACTAAATCGTTTGAAAGTTATGCTGCAAACATCAAGTGTAGCATACAGCTGCCCTGAATTCAGGAGGCCCAGGGTGCCTGGTACAAGTAGTTTAAGTGCTATGGCCTCCTCTTACAATCAGCATGTTCTCAGAAAGCGAAAACTCAATTTTTCAGACTGAAATGCACGACTGGCAGTAATCCATAATCCTGACACAGTGTCGTGGGTGCCAAAGGGCTTCCAGTGAGTGCTGCCTTTGCATTTTTAAAAATGTTTTATGAGCTCAAGACCCTAGATTTAAGTATCTTTACTTTGCAAGCAACCTGCCATGTACTAATGCTATAGAAAAACCAAGCCAAATAAAAAAAAACCCCACAGCCAAGCACAGAACAAAGGATCTCTAACCCATAAGTAAAGTCTCTTTATCCCCAAATCCTCCAACTTCAAGGGTTTGAGTGTTAAAAGTTAAGAGCTCTCAGCTTCAAGCCCATTACCATTCGCTCTTTTTCATCTGTACCCAGTTGCTTTTGTTGCAAAAGAATATTATTAAAAAAAAAGAGCAAGACAAACAGATGTGCCAACCACACGTATGGCTGATTTCTTACAAATGATCAGGTTTCTTATTAAGGATATTGCAGAATTAAGCAATAAGGAGACATTTACAGTCCTGGCAAAAGATGGGCTACGTGATCGTGAATTAGGTCCCCAATCAATTTCCTAACTGCCAGACCGCAGTGTTTACTAACCCGATTCCAGAATTACTTCATTCCCTGCTCTAAATAAAAAGCATAAAACAGTCTATTGGTTATTTAACTAAGAAAGCTGCTGATGTAGCTCCAATTAGCACAAAGGCATGATTATTTTGTTTATTTTTAAAGAATACAGAAGCACGGAGCTCCTTACACAGAGCTCGCATCTCCATGGCCTTTCACTTGGCAAAGCAAAGAGAACAGCAAAAGGGCGAGCCTGGAGCCACGTAATCAGGATCCATGTTTCCAGAACACTGGCATGAAAATCAAATGCTAGTTTTTAAGGAGAGTGACTGTTGTGATCCTGAATAGAGAAATACAGAGCTGGTCATTTTCACAAAGAACTGTGCTCTGAAACAAGTTCTCCAGGTAAATTTTGTATATGCTTTTTCTTAATGGATAAAAAAAAAAAAAAAGTTGGTAACACCATATAAATTATCAATATTTAAAAATTAAAACCTAAAACCAAAGAAATTCACTCATTCCAGCTTTGGCTCCTTTTCTTATGCCTTCTACTTGTTGGTATCCACGTAACATCTCACAGCTGGATTGGTGGTGCTTCAGTCCAGAACATACATCTTTCTGGGGGTTTATTCTGTGCTTCATGACAAGGCTCTAAGGACCTATTTCAACACAACACTATCCGAATTTTTGTTACTTAAGACAAAATCACCACACTAAACCTGGAGGAAACTTACTCAAATTCTGCACGCACCGCTGTCATTAAACCATCACCCACCTCTCCCGTGGAGATCAAATGTCTGTCCTTCTCTACGTCAGGTTTCTCCTAACATGGCAAAATGACTCAGAGTGAAACATCACACAGCGTGTTAACTCGGAAAAGAAATGAGAAACGTTTAAAAACAAGAATAACAAAGAACTTTAAAAAATGAATAAAATGTAAGATGAGCAAAAAATATTAGTCCCAGAGTAGAATTTATGAGTAGTCTAGCAGCTGGCATGCTGAGTTTCTGCCCATTATGATTTTTAATGTCCCAGCTAAGATAAAACTCAAGAAATTAGAGGCAGGCAAGAGCTATTAGGCCAAATAACCCATTCCACTCCAATATAACTGTTAAATGAAAAGCACCCCAGTACATAATCGTAATACCCTTCACTCTGACCTGTAAGCCCAGTTTTGTGAAAACGTAACTTCTCACTACTGTAAGGCACCACTAATATTATGTAAGAAATATTTACAGAAAGACATGCGACTAAGAATTCCAACTGTCGCCACCATTAAAAGGACACATAATCAAAAGGACTTCAATCATGAAGAAAGCCCCAAATCTTCTGAAGTAGCTGATAATTCCACCAGTCAGAAAAAGATGGAGTCACACACAGCAAAACTGCATTATAATCCAATTTATACATGAACTATCATGAACATTACGATACAGAAACTGAGGTGGCTACTTGGAAATGCTGGTCTGCCCCGTCCTCCAACAGAAGGCCAAGAGCTATTTTTCAAGAACATGCTTAGACACATACTTAAGGACCTGACAGTTCTACTGCAGATAATGTAAATGCTCAAAAACTTATTCATCCTCCTGGAACTGAGGCTTCCTAACAAACTCCCACAAGTGACAAGAAGTTGCGGATGTTTACCTTACACGATGCCTGTTACTCACTCACCCTAAATGCCTGACAGCTTTTTTTCCAAAGTTTTCATCAAACCAGTGGTTTGACCCCAAACCAGTTCACACATTTAAATTAACATGCAAATTATACGCTTGTATCACCTAAAATCTGTCTTTGAGGGGCAGAAATCGTTTGACAAGCTTCATGATGACATCTCAAGAACGATGCAGCTGCTTGCAACCAGGCATTTAACATAAGAGCAAGCAGCACTTAGCTAGACAATCATTCTGTCTGTGTTGATGTCTGGCTAAAACCTCATCCCGAGGAAAAAAGCAGATTTTTAATATCCAACTCCTAATCATTATCACCTGCTAGAACAAAAGGTTTCAGGTGAAAATTATATTATTAAGTCCAACAGCTGGCTTTGAAGAATTTGGCAGCACCTCTAGCTGCAGAGATAATGGAACACCCTCCTGGAAGACTCTGAGAAAGCAGGATTTCAACAACAGAAGCTCCAACACTTTTTTTCCTCAAGTGCCTCTCGGACAGTTCCCCTCTGAGATCCAGACCAGGCAAAAGGCACTGGAATTCTGGGAGAAAGCACGATACAAACTGACAGAAAAATTAGCATCCCGAAAGAGCTGACAGGCGCACATATACCACGCAGACACCTCTAGCAGGTATCGGAACACGCAACAATCCGTCTCAAACCCTTCTGGAGGCAGCAGCATGCAATGTGGCATCAGGGCTTCCAAGTCAACAGGGAACCGGATGCTTGGTTGAAAATAGGAATTTTTGTTTCATTGCACCGTGTCGCCACACTACGAGCAGTGGTAGCACCAAGAGGAACACTCCCTCACCCTAAGGAACAGCGCACGGCATCGCCAGGGCACGCGGAGGATACGGCTCCGGGCACAGGGGTCTGCGTAGGCTTCCTATCACTTTTGCAACACGTATCATTTCAGATCACTGGATGGGCTAGAAGTAGTCTGGATATTTTCTCTTACTATCAAGAAAGTAAAATATGAAGAGGATACCTAGGTAAGATTTTAAGAATGAACTAATTTGTCTTTTTAAAGCGCAGACCATGCTTCGTAATTTCAGTGAATTTGCATGGACTAAATCCCGTCGGACTGCAGCCTTTCAAACGCTAACGCACATCGGTAATAACGAGGGCACAACTACCAGGTCAATGGACAGACAGGAACATTTCTCAAGAGTTTTGTAGTCAAGAGAAAGATACAGTTGCTCCGTCTTCACTGAAGTTGTTTTGGTTTTTTTTAGCTTATCTAATTAAATCATGCAAATATCCACAAAGCTAGGCTTATTTCAGTTAAAGATGCAGTTGAATTTCTTTTAAATTAACTTGGAAAAAAAACAACTGTCAAATAGATTAGATATATGTGTTCCTCCAGTTAAATTAAACTTCAGCTAAACTGATGGAATAATTAATCTCAAATGTCAAGAAAATAATGGGAAATGTCTCATATTTACATATAAGAACAAATACCACAGAGTCCTAAACGAAGACTTTCCATTGAACATCTGGCTTCACACATGGTTAAATTTCATGGTTACTAACAATTTTAAATTCAAAATTTTCCAAGAATTTATTTTTTCAGTAATTAAAAAAGTATTACTTATAGCACCCTAGGGTAGACATGGTGATCTACAGACAATCAGACTTTTAGATTATAGGTTCCAGCTGTTCGCCTTGTCTAGGAATCTCCCTAAGGTGCTGTTTCCTCACGATTCCAGTAATCACTTTTCATGGGTTTACATAAAAGGTGCTGTATATCATAAAATCAAACAAAGGTTATTGCTCTCTTCTTGTTGCACTGAATATGTGGCTTCAGCCTAAAAACACAAAGTCAAAATAAAATACGCATTTTTACGTTACAATTGACATACTGGCTTTTATTCAGTGTATAAAACCAAGCGCTGTCCATTAACAAATTGGCTTCGACATTACATATCAAATCATGTAAATATATTCACATTTTCAGAAGCCATACTTGTCCAGTATTGCTGACTTTTCAAGTTACACTCGGGCTGAACAATGCAAAGCCATGACTTGTCAACATATTTCATCTTACTAGTTTCGCTCAGCGACAATCTCAATCATCACGTTTATTAAAATCCCGATTGCTCTTGTATCTTGTTGAAAACTACGGGAGATCTGCCATGGAAAAAATTGCCACTGCTTTGAAGCTGGAGCAAAAACTCAAACATTTCCTACCTCTTTCCTGCATCTCACAGAAATAAACCTTGCACCACTCTTCTGAGGCACCGTGAATAGGCTACAATCAAGTTCATATAGTCACGGAAAAGAGTAGAAAACAAGAAGACTGTACTGGGCAGCTCACTCCTCAGTTCTGCTGTCAGCAGCTTCTCCGGCTGGAGCATCTGAGTCACCGCCAGCTCGCAAGAACTAAGTGACCTTCCTAGAATTTGGAGCTAGGGACTCCCAGAATCTTCACAAGCCCAAATCAACCATTCTAAGCCATTGCTCCCTTGTTCGAGCTGGAAAGCTGGATTTCAGTGATTTATAGTAAAAGAGAAAATGAATATTAGGAAGCGTCGCCGTCTATCCTTGGGGTGACACCTGTGGAATGAAAATTGGTCTAGTCAGCAAAATCTAAATTAAAAATACCCATGTCTTGAAGACAGGCAAAGGCAAAACCCACAGCAAACTGCATCTCCTTCAAACAGGGAAGCTGCACACACAGTATCAGGTTTGATTAAAGGGATACTGGCTTCTCTTTAAGACAAGACGAAGACCCACCTGCACACCGAATTACCGCTCCTCACCAGAAAACCCTGGCAGCTATGCAGCCAGTGCGCTGAGCTGATCTTAAGTCCTCTGTCACCAGGTCATTTTTACTTTAATTTCTCCTAATGGGCAGACAGAACAGGCACAGCAAGGAGACAGCCTCTCTTTTGGACAACTGCGGGCCAAACTGGGGAGCAGGAGAGCCAAAGTTGTCAGCTGCCATGTCTGAAAGCCCACGGCAGCAGGAACACCCACCTCGGACCCTGAGCTGATGAAATGCAAGAGAGAGCTGGTACCACAGATGCCCCCTCTCTCCTCCACTTAACAGCTGCATAAATACGGGTATTTTAGTCCTATGCACCACACTTTCATGCCATGTTTCCCCCAATAGAGCAGTTTCAGTCCTGCTCTTAGGGTCTGTAGATGTTTTGCTCTGCCACACTCCCCCTGAAACACTGAGCTGGGACCCACACAAGCCCTTGGTTTCCAGGGTGCTCTCACGGGCTGTCCCAGCCCAGCACAAGGCAGCTGCTGCAATTTTTCTGGTTTAACTATTCAGCCCCTTTAACTCACAGCGCTGCTCCAACCAGCACACACTGCTGGGATCAACTAGTCTCACGGGCAGGTGTCTACGCAAAACTATTTCTTTCAACGGTTTTTCTGCAGCAACATTTATCCCCTCCTTTTAACCGACCTATACAAAGCATCTCCTAATTAATACAGAGACTTTTTTCTGAGGAATAGTTTACTGCTACTGCTCCATTAGTGTACGGCTTATGAGAAATAATTTATTGCTTCTACTCGGAATTCTAATGTCACTCAGGGCACATTATGACTGCAGCTTTGTTTATTGCAAGGTTTCCTTTTTTTTTTCTGGTAGGAACTAAACAATCTAATAGAGAGTCTGTCTTAACGAATGGGAATGAGAAAAAGAGAGTTTGGATATAAAACTCACAAAATTCTGTGGTCTAAACAGACATTCACTGATGAGATTAACACTACATATATGGCTCGACAACGTGAATAACCTGTGTTTCCAGTGGGCATAATAAAAATGTTTTTGTGAAATAACTCTTTATTTACAAGGGAGATCTATTGCTGTCTACAGTTTATAATTAAAACTACACCTATTACTCTGCAACACATTCCTTTTTAAAGCAGTCCTTGCAAAAACACCCTAACAGCATCTACACAGGTCTCTTCTACTACCTGAATGATCTTCTATTAAGCCTACAATTATGATAAGGAACATCATTAATTTCTCTAAACATTGATAATATTAATGAAGATACTGGAAGCACTGATCGTTTGGTACGTGTGAGCCAGGTGTCAGACTCTCCAGCAGCAGTTCTTCAGCTGGGAGCTCACGTGGACATCTTTATTAAGATTAAGCTACACGTCCCATGGTGAAGATGCCAGAAAAGCCAGTTCGAGTGAACTAGAGGCTGATATACCAGAGGCAGAGTATCTGACACAGACAGGCAGAAGGAGAAGAGCACAAGTTGTGCTTCGTGTTTTGAACAACAAGAAAAAAGCATCAAGTAACAGCGATTTTATAATTGTGTATCTTCTGCCAGTCTATTTTAACGTAATGATCCAGCTACAATCAATAAGGAGTTCTGTTGCTGACTGCAGCAGAGCCAAAGTTTCACTCATGTTTCTAAGCACTACAGACAAATACAGATTTTAACTATTTTAGGGTTTTCCCCAATCCCACGGATTTATTAAGAACACGCTATACGCCTTAGCTCCAACGAAGACAGCACACGCAAATTGTGGACTAAATTAAAAATTCACGTAACAAAATCAGGTGTCATAAACTGACAGATTACAGTAATTTTGTCGTGCAAATATCTTCCATGACAGTCACATAGGCCACGTCCACCAAGAGGCCAGAGAGGGCAGCCCCAGCGCACGGAAGCACCGACCTGCCTCTGGACAGTCGGCGGGAACCGCTAAAAACAAAGACCAAGAGCATCAGTCCTAAACCCCAGCTCCACAAACCCCGTCATTCCCTCCCTCCACCACCCTGCTAAAACAAGGGCAAGAAGTTTTGTGACCATCAGGCACCTTACAGTGTTTAAGATACTTTGAAAGCAGCAGGGAAAAGAAAAAAAAAAAAAACCACAACCAACAAATAAACAAATAAAACCACTCACCATATTTAGTGTCAGTCTTTACTGTCAGTGCAACTAAAACTCTTCAAAATAACGAAAGCTCCACAAATGTTATTAGCAAAAATTTCACACTTTTTAATGGATATTTACAGTTCGAAGCAGTCTTTTAATTACTTTTGCTATTTGCGTCTGATGGTTTGGGGAAATGTTGAATTTCGATATTAGACTATCAAGGACCGCTGGATGTAGTCCAATAAGAAACTGAGATCAGACGAGTTAAATTAGCCATCTGTCCTAAATAAACACAAGTCAGAACTACTTTTTAATATTCCTTCAACCCCATCTTAAGTGAAAACAAGAACTTTATAAAATTGCGATAAGGTAGACTCCAAGGACGTTTACATCCATCTGTTTTATAACATATCTTAGTCTCAGTACTTCAACTCTGAAACTACAAAAAAAAGTCCTAGATATGGCATAAGAAGGCCATGCGATAACAACCAGATTTCAGTCTTTAAATTGTCATAAAATGAATTAATGAATTACATTTGTACCAGTTACTGTTCTAGTTAAATTATTACCAGGAGAGGGGATTTATAATGTGCTGGTTCCTGTTCTCATTACAATCCATTCTCACGAGAACTTATAATCAGAATTTTAATGCCTTGTTCATTCTGTGAAAGATAGCTGTAAAAATATATTAATTTGACCTTTTCAAAATTTTGTTATTTGATTTGGTGCCTATTCTTATTTGCTCCTATCTACAGCTCCTGCATTTGCTCATATCTGTAAAATTACTAGAAAATGGAAGCATGTCAGTAAGTCAGAAGACGTTTCTGTTCTTTTTTTCCACTTCGGGTAGGGAGTACAATCTTACAACACCTCTTCCACACCACACGCAGGCCAAAGTCACTGCCTCGCAATCATTACACTTTGTGTAATGTTTCATCAATAGCAATGCCCTAAAAATATAGAGAAATACAGTAAAACCCACTCACAGTGGATGAGTCCCTCTAACAGGCAGTCCCAGAGGATGACCTGGAGTTGGACACCTACCTTGAGACCAAACAAATCTCTCCGGAGACTCCCTTCATTCTCTGTACTTACTACAAAAGAGCCTTGAAGACTAACTTAGATTACAACATAAAGGTGGTTTTAATCCTCCTAATTGTCTCTGCCTGTGAAACTACACCAAGAAGCTGAGCTCCCAGGGAACTGGTATTAACCCCATACACTTCTACGCTGAGACGGATCCAACCTGTGCCTGAGGAGCTGGTGGGAAGCAGCTAGAAAATGCAAAAAAAAAAAAAGACATTACGGTACTAAAAAGAGTATTTTACCTCTTGCCAGCAGCCCACAGGGGCTACTCCCTTTCAGGAACTACGCACAGGCTTGGAATCATTGTGCTAATCCTTTACCCACCAAAATATCCCGTGACGACTCCATCTGAATTAGTCTTAATTTCATACCATACAAGGAGGTTAACAGAAAGCAGATTTATCAGAGAACAGAACTTGACCTTTATTTCATAACCAACACTGTACAGTCAGTCTCCCTGTTCTCTCTCTAAATCTGGCATTACCGCTACACAGCTTTGTGGTACCAGGCTGAGGACCACCGGTCCAGAAAAACAACATTCAGATGCTATCTTTCAGGCAAACTGCTAATCTGCATTTACAAGTTCTGGGTGCTTTATGTGACACCAGATCCTAGAATATTTATTTTTTTGCAAATAGAGGTCATAACACCGAACAAAATAGGATGTCACCTTTCAATCACTGATTTTTTTTTTTAAGCATCCCATAGGGTGCCACTTAGTCAACGTACTATTAAAACTGCATCTAAAACTACGTGTGTGCTATCCAGGAAACTTGCTATAAAATTCCACTGCTGTTCCACAGCATATGCTCCAAACTAAAAAGAGATGATACTTTCATCAGCATCATGTCAGACAGGACCACCAGCCCATTCAGGACCCTGAAGTCGTACAAGATCAGCACCATCCCCTCCGGGAGAGAAAAACAAAACACCCAACATCAGGTAACTCTTTCATTCCTTGTCTGGTGGAGTTTTCAGATTGCATTCATCCTTCCCAATCCAACCCTTCTGTTCTCATGCCAGCTTTAGTTATGTTTTCCCCCTTTTATCTGCCTTGTGAGCCAAGGCTTCTCCTGTACAGCTCTCTGTGATTACAGATAACAGGAAAGGTACTCGGGCAGAAATACGTATATAACGCACACGCTTCTCTAGGCGCTTGGTTCAATTTCAGAAGCTAAGCACAAACCAACTCTGTAACAGAGTAACGTTTTCAGCAGTCAGTGATGTAGGAACCTGAACTTAATGATTACACTGTTGATGGATTTTGGTTCCTCTGGTACTTCTGAAAATTACACCCATAACACCCATCTCATCATTACAGGAATAAAAGTTGTTTCAGCCAAACCTGACTGCGTTTCCCATCGTATCCATCACAGAGCTGACAACGACAACAATGTTCCACCCCAAACAAGGACAGCAGGTGAGACAGATACCTCCCTGTCTCCAGTGATTTGTTGCTCAGAGGGTTTTGGAACCATAAGTCACATCTTGTACGTGACACTGCTCAGCAATCCAGCTCTTCTGGGTAAGAGTCTGAGTAACTCCATGCACACACCGGCCAAGAGACCTCGTGAACTTTTTTTCTGTGGCAAAGCCACCTCTAAAAAGTTTTTTGTCCGTGTCCCAGTGACTTACAAAGACCTACATTTAACTTTCTGATTTCAGATAAAGTACACATGAAGACACACCACCATGGTTTGGTGTCTTTCGTGCAGTTAACAAAAAAAATCCTGGAAGTTGTACTGTGCAGAGATGATGTTCTTGTTATCGTGTTACTGATCCAGTGAAGGTGACAGTACACAGCGCTGTTGTAGCGAAGCTGTTGCGACCTTGAAATGTTAATTCCCGGAGACACCGGGGACAGGGGATGTCAGCGTGGCAATGTTTTTGGCTTCCACGGGGGATGGAGCGTGTTCGCAGCTCTGCTCTTACAGCAACCCCTACAGTTTAGCGCACGGAGCGAAACTGATGCCTGTCTCCATAGAGACCTCCTGTCCTGCTTTCAAAAACGGGAAGAAAACGGCAACTATGACAACAGACAAACCTGGGGGATGAGAAGGCGTAAACAAGTCAGCAGGAAGCCCACAGCAGTACACGGGGGCCAAGCCTAGTGTTTTCCCTGTTATCCGACATTAACACAAACAGCTAACTCGGAGCGCTGGGGAACGGGGCTGTTTGTGTAACCAGCGACTCCAGAATCCACAGCACCGCGGGGCTGAGCTGCAGGACAGTGGCTCAACACACCTCTGGACGCTGCGTAGTCAGGCTGGTGAGGAAATAACTCAATTTTCCTGCTGTAAAACCACAGGCCTGGGCTCACAGTGTCATTGCTGTCATCTTGCCATCACACAGAGGCCAAGACAAGCATTTAAGACACTGCTAGACTTATCACGACATCTTTACCCAAGACAATTTTAGGTTGACAAATGAAAGTGATGTAATTTGTTGATGAAAACAAAAAAACAGTAATCTTAATTTACTATGTCTTCTTTGAGACAACTTAAAACAAACCAATCTGATGACTCTACTCTTCTAGACAGAAAATAAGCTCTGCCTTCTGAGCTATTTCTATATACCTCACTGGGTTGAGAAAACTTTTCCACTTAAGGGCAGAAAAATATTCAAGACTTTTTAATAGAAAACATCCCTATCTAAAGACCACACTTGGTATTTGTAAAGTACTTTTGAAAAGCAATTTGCTTTAAGGATGATAAAGTCAGCTCTCCATTCTATTTTTAGAAAGCATCCAGAAGGTGGTTACCTCCAGCACAATGGGATCCATCTCCTGGATAGCAAGAGAGATGGCAACAGGCAGCTGCTTTGGCAAGTCCTGGAAGAATTAGAGCTTGTAATCAATTTCTAGTTAATTTTTTTGCAGACATAGCCCGGATGCATGGGCTCTAAGACATGGTGCTGTATCAGTTTCAAACTCATTTCCTAAGTGGCAGTGTAATAAGATTTTTTAAAATTTTTTTTTAATATGTGCAGTATTTGTTTGGTGACTCCTGACACACATAACCTATGTCCTTTTCCTACAGAGGAAAAACCACAGCACCATCACCAAGGTATGTTCTCAGGGTAGGACAGCCACCTAAAACAAAATTTTCTGTATAAAAAAATGCTTTACCGGAAGCACGAGGCCTCTCAGAGGTGAACAGTTTTTCTGTCCTCTGTACTGTCTCTATATAAATATCAGTGCTTGATATTTGCTCTTTACGTGCTCAGCTATTTCGCTGACTTTGCTCAATGAATCCATTAGCATTTCACCAGCTTTTCCGTAACACACACTCACCCTCAGTTTAGGGGATTACCATCCACTAACTCTTCCCAGCACAATGTTGTAAAAAATCAAGTTGCACGGGTTTTGAACCAGTGCATTGTCCAGAACTGTGCGTGCAGAAACATTCTGTACTCGTTCCATTGTCAGTAATTAAATTTGCTGTTCCCATCTGGGACACAATCTTCCCTGAGTTTGCAACAAAATCGCTTTGTCTGATGCCACTGATAAATTGAGATGATGTTCTCCTCGTTATTATATATTTCAGATAACAACAGAGATGGACAGGGACCACAGCCAACAGGGTCAGATTTTCAAATAATGAGCAATAAATTGCATAACTACAGATTTAGCCAATCCCATCCTGGGATGCCCATTTGTAGGTACATGCTACAGTGCAAGGAGCATTGTACAGATTCAGGGATGGGAGGTTCGTCAACTGGTAAAACAGATACTGTAATTAATCAAATTCTCTATTTTACCAGTAAAATGAACAAGGCTGGATAACCTGCTACAAAGATACAATATAGCTCCTAATTTTAAAGTGAGCCATTCACATTTTTTTTCAGGCACAGATGTTCAGGTGACGATGTAGAAGGACTGCTTTCCACATGCTGTCACCAAACAGACCTTCACACAGAGAAACACGGAACAGAGTCAAACCCACACACAGACTTTTCCAGGCTTGTTTAACAGCAGCAGCACCAGCCTTCGGCTTATCTGATGGCTGCCTCACAAAGCCATGTATGAGTTTATCCACAAAATGCCACAATGAGGTACGAAAGCTCTGCCACATATGGAAGAACTGCACAAAAAAACTCCTAAGGTCATACATGTATAGACCTATGAAAAGAGAGTGCTCGGGGCAAGCCTAAGATCCCCCCACAGTAAGAGCCTGAGAGGAGGTAACAGCGTGTAGTCAGGGGCAGATACCACCATAAACGAGGAATCCATTACATCATATCTAAGGCACATTCCAGAATGCAAATCAAAAGGCAAATGGTAGATGATCCATGACACAGCCTCATTTTTCATGGGTTCACAGATAAGGAGCTATCGAGGCAGACAAAGCACAGCAAGAAAAGTCGTATTTCTGAGAGAAGTCCCGCTTCTCTTCCAAGTACTAGCAAAGGAGGCAGGGCACTCGAGACCAAGCAGCTCCCCCTTCCCCATCTTTTTTGTTTGTTTTTAAAGGTCATGTTTATAGAGAATCATCACTCAACTATCTGAAGCGCCTGAAAACCACACAATTAGCTGAAAGCACACCTTAGTGCTAGTAAACTCTACCAAAAGGCTGTAAGTAGTTTTAATCCTCTTGCAAAGCCCATGAGAATCAGAGACTCCTATGGATTGCAATGGACATTTGATCAATTCCTTTTCACACCGCTGAGCAAACCAGGGAAAATACTGAAGTTAGCCTCACATTTGATTTCATTTGTTAACAAGGTTATTTACTATCAAATATTGGAATCTGTCAATGACATGACTACCCTGCTAAATCACGATTGCCAAAGGCAGCCTGCTCTAGCTTTAGCAAGCACATTTTCTCAAAATATGAAAAATTTTTCAATGAAAATGGGAACTCTTGCAAAAGATCTATCAGCTGAGGAGTTTATCTTTCCTCTTTCTGCCCTCCCTCTTAGCACATAATACCAGCTAAAGATTTATTCAGTCTTACTTAAAATAAAAAAATGTGGTTTGTCACCACTGACTATTTAGGAGAACTACCCAGCAGACATGGGTATAACTGGACTGACTTCGTCCAAAATCATCCCAATTGATGGGAAAACAAAAAAAAAATCACAAGAGAAACACCGATTCACAAATTTGAAATGATTTGCATAAACTTTTTGCTAAGGATGGGCTCAGGTCACTCCAAGGGCAAGACACTATACACATAAAAAAGGTAAAATCTCTCTCAACATTCTCATCTCACCACCTTTTAATATACTTATGCACAGAACAGGTGTATGCCTGAATAATCTGTGATATGCATTTTGACAGGAATTTTGGGGTAAGCTAGCAGCTGGGAAACTTCACACTACTTCTCTAATTCATGCAGGCAAGGGAATTTTCACTCCACAGTACATCTAATGATACCAAAATGTATTTCAGGCCAATACGAGCATCGTGAACACCTTAAGGGACGCGAGATTTGTGTGTGCCACGGAGGAGACAAGAACAATGCAACTACTTTGGTTAATGAATGCTCCATCTCTTAATAGCCAAGACTTGTCTTATGTGATTTATGCCTGTTGGTCTGTGATTAAGCACCATCACCGCAGCAAGACTTACTGCAGTTGATATTATAATTGGAAGTAAATTGACTGTTTATAATAAAAAAAAAAAAAGAAACCCCGCACTGAGAAGTCTGTAACAGAGTACGGTAAGGACTGCATTTCCTCAGAGCTTTTGTGAACAATTTGTCTCATCAATCACAGAACTGCATTTTCACGTCAATCAATTGCCACATTAACAGGCTACTCCATTTTCCATTGTAAACAGGTATTTACTTTGTAGAGATGCTCATAGAAGGTGGGAATCAGCACTTGCCTCTAAAAGGGTGCTTCTCCTTGAAGTATTGAGAAAGTCAATATTTATCTAATGAGGGGGAAAAAAAAAAAATCGGAGGTAAATGTTCTCTTTAGTAGGGAGAAGGAACAACAAGCAGCTGCTTTGATGCCTTTGCTCAGGCTGCCACATCTCTCGTGCACAAAAGACTTCAGTCAGGAGCAGCATTACATGGATCTAGTGTTTGCACAAGCTGGTGCACATCAGAAGCACCTTCAGTCCACGCAAGATGAGATAATCTTCTTTTCTTTGTATTTAATTACCTTAACAGTCAACTTAGCTTCAGGTTGTTGGTTCATACCTCTCAATAAATCTCCCCACTCTTTTACATTCAAAATACACACTAAAGAAGTAAAGAACAGGCTTATGTGAGCAAATGGTGGAAAGCCTGTTTGCTTTAAAAAGCCAAGACAACTATTTATAATTACCAGTAAATACACACACAGTGTGTAACTGACAACTCTATATAGCAGAAATCGAAGTGCAATATCAACAGCTGAGTATCTAGAACAAATAAGTACACTTTATGAAGTTCACACAGAAGAACCTTAGGACACGCATTTTAATGTAAATGCACAATGTGTTTCACCATTACTTTCACTCTTCTTTTCAGACAAGACCTCTTATGTAAAAGAGAAACAGCAGATATTGAGGGGTGGAAGCTCAGACAAGATGACTGCTAACCTACAAATGCATCAAATTACCCCCCAAAAAAATCAAAATAGCAGATAGTAAATAGCAGATAGCAAATCAACAGCAATAGCATGTGAATGTGAAGGCAGACGACCCTCCCAGGGACACAGGGGTTTTTACATGCTGCATAACGATGGCAGCAGCACCAGTATGGTCACATTTACAGCGTCATCTGCTCTGTACTGGTGCTTTTGTGGTAAGTGCTGCTTCAAGGCGAGAACACAGCAACCACAGCCTTGACACAATCTTCACCAAAAAAAACAGCAAGGGCCTTCACAAACCGCATCAAAAACTGAAGTCGGCATAGCTGTAATATTCCACTTAGGTCACACATGGCAGGCCAGGACCAGATAAGCTGGGGTTTAGGTGCCATATCCCTGGGAGGGAAAGCAAAGCTATGTACTAGGCACTCAAGTGCTTCCTCACAGAAAACACACATCTAAAAATAATACACAGAAGAGGCAGCATGCCGAGCTCCTCGCCACTAAGAAATACCAAGGAACTGGATAAAAACCAGCTTTCTGACCGTCTTACGGATGGCCTCACCTGATCAAGAGTCACAAGCCCTTGCCAAGCCTGCAGATTGCTTCCTCAGCCTCCACAGCCAGCACCGCTCCCCAGCACCCCCCGGCTCCTTCAAACCAGGTCACCCCACAGGCAATCAGTGCAGGAGCAGCTACCTCCTAACCCCACAGCTGCCACAAATTCCTGAGATGATGGTAGTTCCAGGTGCATGTCACTACTCAATCTCAGAGCAGAGGTTTACGCTCAAAGCTTGGTGGGGGTTACCTCAGCCCCTTCTCAGCTGACGGGGAGAGAACATACTCCTCCAGAGATCCTCATGCTGTGCTCACTAGAGAGGATGCTGGGAGGAACTGGAGTCTAGAGACCTAAGGAATTTTAGGGTTAACTAAAAATTTCCTTGAGGGGGGAGAGGTGTCTCCCATAATTTTGGAATTTATTACACCCTACCCATCCAGTTTACCGAAACGCTTAACCATTACATGCCAGGTCAGAATCACTTCAAATGCTTTGAGAAAAATGCACATTTTTAACCTTTTTTTAACAATGTGTTCTTCATAGAATCATCATAGAATGGCCTAGGCTGGAAGGGACCTTGGAGATCATTTAATCCAACCTCCCTGTCATGGGCAGGGACACCTCTCAACTAGATCAAAGCAACACATGGAGACGCAATGGGGATCGAACCCGCGACCTTTGGTGTTTCAGCACCACACTCAACCAAGTTCTTCTGTTCTTATAGTATAGAAATACAAAACACAGCTTAATTTGGAGGAATATAAAGCTCACTCATGTGGGAAACATCAGTATCTTGTTAAAATGGGCTTTTAATTAAGCAGACATTGCACAGTGCTTGGTATGATAAAGTAAATGCTGTTGATGTTTCCCCTACTATTGTCTCTATCCTAAGAAGCACAATGCAATCACAAAAGTCAACTGAGAAAATAACTTCATTGAATTTTCAGAATTATGAACAATAACAGACCCCAAAGCTCTTATATGCCAGTAGATGGCAATCTTCAAATATAGTAAAAATGTGTCACTAGCAAATGCAAAATTTCAAATTAAAACTATGAAAAAAAAATCCACTTAAATTCTGAAATGGCTCAGTTACTCAGAATCACTCAAGTTTCATTTTATGAGAGTAAAAAAGAAGATAGAGAATGTCTTTTATTGGTTTGGTTTTACTCTTCATCCTAAAAATTCAGATTTTATTGTTTTTTAACAAGTTAGAATACAAACAGCATAGAGACATGCATTAACCTGAAAACTGATTCTCTTTTTTTCTGGACAAGTGAAATATTTGAGGTTTTCACTAAAATTCATGTTTCTGGTTCTCTTGAGAGTCCCTCACACAGCCACAGGCATGGTCAGCTTAACTTGAGCAGACGTGGCCCACAGCCCACATTTGGGTACCCCGACTCATTAGAGAAGAGGAGATGGGGAGGACTACACTGATGGAAGTGACAAAAGTTTGAATATTTCACTGCTATTAGGAACTAAAACTATGTACGCAAATCTACGGGTTTAAAATTCAGCCGCATCCCCATCTCATAACACGTGGTCAACGCATCATCAGATACGCAAAGGAGTACGCTGGTCAGTATTTCAGCTCTTCAGAAAAGCTGCACTTGCAATTCTGCTTCCTGTTGGCTCTTGATTGTTTTACGACCTTGGGACATCATAAAATGTGATCACACAATGCAGTGGACCCAGTCAGACGTTCAATATCCTAGCTCAACGCGCAACCATGGGAGTGCTGCTAACACATCTGCCGCTCTACTCTGTCCATTGATAATACAAATATTTTACAACACATGCAACAGGGATACTTTTCCTATCTGACATCCTATTTTTAAATAAAAAAATATTTGTACAATGTGATCTTCTTAAAAAAAAAAAAAATTCATCTCAGCAGAGCTCAGACACAAAGCCCTTCCCACCTGCTATCAGAACTCTCCAAAGGAACCTCTCAGCCTCCAGAGAAGAGAAGAGGGACAGTTTATCAGCTTTCAAGAGAATGGCAGGAATGGAGGCTAAGAAGAAATCTGTAACAGCTGGAGCAATTTTCTTGGAATTAAAATTAAAAAGCCTGACAGTGTCATAAAAATAAAAGATCTCAGAAAAAAATGACGCAAAGCATGTTACTGAAGTAAGGCTTACGAAGTTTGAGAATAATTACAGATAATGTGTATTTATTACTCCTATAGGATCAATCGGTGGCACAGATTTTCATATCTGAAGCCAAACCTACAGATACTTATCATATCTGTAGTTATCTTTGCTCTCAACTCCCACTCATCTCCCCAGCGACACATTTACTGTTTCCATTTGTGATATATCAATATTCCTCACTTTATTTATTTCACTTTTTTCTTTGCAACAAAAAAGGAGGAAGCTAATTTTAATCTTTGATAACAACCCCTACATTTTTGAAAGGACCTATATCAAAGGGGTAAAAATCCCATGTCCAGATTGTCATACAGAGCTACCTACGCAATGGCTGATCCGTTATAAGATCAGAGAATAAAACCCTAGAGTTTAAGAAATACTCAATGTCTTCTGTAGTCAGAGGAAAGAGCAGATTTTTGGCTCTTCTGAGGGCACCTATCCCAGGCACCATCGCAGGGCAAATTAAGATCTCTCAAGCTGAAATACCACACACCTCACTGGGCTCAGCATCCACACACGAGCAAGGTTACAACTAGATTTCAATTTACCGAACGACAGAATCATTTAGGTAGGAAAAAAACCTTTAAGGCCATCGAGTCCAACCATTAACCCACAACTCCACCACTAAACCAGTGCACCTTCAGGTGAACTTCAGCTCCAGCCCTTGCAATTCCGTACGGCGAAACCATTCGCAAGATTCCCTTTGCAGAAAAACTGCACAGGTACCTGTCGAGATATCACTGATTCAAGAGCACCTAACTCTTGTCACCTTTACTTCAGCTCTTAAATGAGAATACATAAGGCCCATTTTTTAAGTCTGAAACTACAATTTACCTTATTAAATAATACAGAAGAACAAAACCAAAATTCAAAAAAAAAAACCAAAATCAAAAACCAAATTCCAAACATGCAGTGGAAAGAAAACCACTATATACATATTTCTGTAACTAAGTTTCCCCCGTTACAGACAGATACCCAACCTCTTGATAGGTACATAACCTCATTATAGATAGATACATAACTCCATGACACTTGCTTAAAAAAATAACCTATTTTCAGAGGATATCTGCATCCTTTTTCCTGGCATATGAAAAACTTTCTGGGCACAAACACGAAACAGGACAGCAAAAAGCGTTATTTATGCTCTTGGTCAAAATACATCAAAGTCAAAATTCACTTTTCCTTCTTGCTTTCTCCACTTCTCTTGCGTGACCCAGGCACACGTGTTTCCACTAAAAAGCATGATGGAAGTAGGGAGGGGAGGGAATAGTGGTACATTGTTTTTGAAAATTATATGTGGCAGTAATCCTACATACTGGTCTTGCTTTGCAAGAGCAACTTTTTTTCAAAGTAAAAAAAAAGAAAAACATCCTGCAGACATAACCTCACTGTTTTCTCGTGCTAAGAATAGCACCTTAATTTCCTATGACAAAAGTTAACATCACCTCCTTAAATGTGTTAAGAAATTTCACTACTGAATAATTTCTTTTTTATCTTTGTATCATTTTGAAAGGTAACTCGATCAAAACACGCCATTGAAACGCGTCCAGGCTGTCTCTACGCCTTGTACCAATTATCCCGCAGTACTACAGCTTTTCAACATTTCCAAGAGAAACATCACCACCTTAAATACCCTCATTCGTTCCGAAAATATTCTGATCTTCATATCCTGTAGTGGCACCTAAGATCATTAGAACTGAATAATTAAAGAGAAAGAAATCCATTCCAGTTTGAACCTTTGAAAACTTAAACCAGCAAAGAACCTGACCGAGCGCTTAGCTACCAGATCCCACCTCCCGTTCCCCAACCATGTCCCGGGGCAGCCCTGCTCTCTTTGAAAATACAGCCTGCGTAACATCTCTTCCATCAGAGAGACAAAAGGTCAGTATTCTTGTACACCATAAAACAACCAAATCTTCATCCTTTTCAATGGCTGCCTCGAAATACAGCCATCCAGCTAAACAACACCACATATTTCACTTCCCTTCTTTAAATCAATGGTCAAATCTTTCTTGAAAATAGAAGAAAGAGAGTGAAGAAGGGAAACAAAAAAAATAAGTTATCCTTTTCTACTTTTGAAAAACTTCTAGAAGAATTATTCTTGAGGAATTAATGGAAAGAAACTATTTTTTATACACAGTATTAAGTGATTAAAAGCTTGTTCATCACTTTGCTTAGTTTAATTTTAGAAAGGCCTACTTGCAGATTCTTTGAAATGCATAATTAATTGATAGCAGCATGGTTACATCAGTGCAGAAGTGAACGATAGATATGAAGCGTTTTTTCCACAAAAAAAAAAAATACAACCAGTACAGGGCACAATTACAATATCCAATTCACTCTGCCCTCCAATGAAGCTGCCTGATCTGCACATCTGATTGCACGATTATCCATAAATACCACTTGCATTAAAATTCCTACTGGTTTGCAACTCGCTTCGACTTGTGCAAGAATTTTTTTTTGTCAATTGGATCTGACAGAAAAATTAAAATAATCCTCTTTTACCTCTGCATTATCCTTTAAGTACTTAAGTTTTAATTATATCTCAAGTCTACCTGAAGACGTTTCAGGCAACTTCCAATAATGTGCATAAGCAGTTGAATACAGTGTAAAAGTGCATGTAATTTCCAAGTCCCTAGTTGTTAATGAAATCCCAAACATTCAGATTTTAATTGAACTAGATAAAGATTAAGAAGCTTAGCAGCAGCTGGCATTGCGAATTAGTTCTCAGCAGATTTTTATGTTGTACTCTAAATCATTGCTTTTGTAATCTTCCTAAATTGTCCTTTATCTTGCTAATGCAGATATGATTCTCAGAAAGCATTAGGCTTCCACTGTTCCCATTGCCTGTAAAATCTTGAACTGTAAAATCTTAATAGTCTTTTTTAATAAGTATTATGATCTATATGTATAATGTGCATTCAATAAAATCTTACCGTAATTAGAAGAAAACTTTTTAGGTTTTTTACGTGACCTGTTTCACAGATTAGATTTATCAAATAGCATAAACTGTTGGAGCTGCTTTAAGACCTCTTTAGAACCGTCTGGCACCCGATGAAGAGGCACTGCTGGAGCCCACGTTCGGGGCTGGGCTCTCCAGGAGGTTCACGAGGAACTTGCCTTCTCCTGGTTCAGAGAGCGCGGCATGAACACAGTTACGTCACCTCGACGCCTCACAATGTATTATCAACAGCAATCAAATAATATTTTGCTCACAAGGGCTTTCCAAGACTCTGAGAAAGAGCTCAAATTAATGTCGGCATTAATCAGCTGTTGCCCCTCTCTCTGTCCTCTCCCCGCAGCGATGTTGAGCATCACACAGGTCCCTTCTGCACAGCCCAGACTGCAACTCTGGAGCGAAGGTCTGTATTCGAAATAACCATGAAAAATGCTCTCTCAGGACTTGTTCATGCATTGCAACAGCTTTTAAGAGAGTTACAAGCGCAATTATTACTTGCGCAGTGAAAGGGGTTATATTTATGCATCTCAGTTGAGAATGCACTTTTCTTATTCATGCTAATGTAAATAAAATTGGAGTTTCTGTCTTTATGGAAAAAGTGTGGGAAGGGAAAAAAAAAAAAGAAGAAAAAAGATAAAGACCACTGCTACCATCAGGAAAAAGCAAGAAAGACTTCAGTCCATTTTTCTCCCACATAAAAACCCATTTTCCCGACTAAATGGTATTGGTCTTTCAAGTCTGTTGGTAAACGACCAACTAATGCAGTTATGTAGGCACTGAAGAAGAAAATTATGAAGAGATAATACATCCAACTGGCATTACAGTTTTGCATAGAATGGAATTTTAACAGTTCCACTAAGGTCTTTTCATACTAAGAATCTTGGCTGCCCCCATTTTTTTCTAATAAAGAAAATGCTTGGCAGAAAAACAAACATGAAAGTCAGAAGAGAGGGAAATATCTTCATGTGCACTTTTTATCTTCTTTAAATAAAAAGCACGGCGGTGTCCAGACTTGACTAACGGCATTTCAGCCCGTTGTTGCCCCAGCTTCTTCCCAACCGAATTTTCCCTCTTTACCTCACATATTGAGCTGCGAGGTAGCGTCGACACCTGCTGCCAAACGGTCGGCACGCTCCGCTGCGGACGCGGCTGCATTTCAGTGACGAATAAAGTGATCATTAGTCTATACCTCTCTTCAAAGAATTATGTTTCGTTCAGGAAGCTTTGAGATCCTTGAATGAAAGACGCTCTAAGTAGGGCTAAGCAATTTTCTGTCCCTCAAACTAAAATGAAGCTGCTAGCTTTTTTATGTCTCTTTAGGCCCCTTATTACTTGCCATTTCCCCTTAGCAATCTTCTCATTCCAAATACTGACATTCTGGCAGCCCAGCTATTTTCAGAAACTATTATCTAAGTTTGAAAGTGTGATTTTTTTTTTTCCCAAGTAGTTTTTTCAAGCAAGCATTTTGCTACCTAAACTTCAGCAAACTTAAAACTAGATTCAGAGACATACCTCTACTACTTACTTTTTTATGCCATAAAACAAAAGAGTCAACTTGACTGTGTTGGCTCCTCATTTAAGCCATTTTCTGAAGTACAGCTCTAGTTCTAAGAGTGACTTAGGTAGCTCAGCCTCAATTTTCTGAGCTTTTTAGAAAAGCTTGACAAAAATTTTTCGCTAACATTAAATAGCACATGCTTTGGGCGTTCATGTAGGGCTTTTACAGATGCCTGCTCCTGATTCCAAGGTGCTCTAAATGGAGCATTCATTGAAAAGCCTGGTAAGAATTTTGTCTTTCAAATTACTCCCACAAGACCAACAGAACTCAGCTCCCAAATTGCTTCCAGGACTGGGGAGTTTCTCTTGCTTCAAAATAACTCATAAGCCAGAGCACTGATCCAGTTTTCTTAAAGGCAAAATAAGTTATGCAAAAGGAACTGACACTGGAAAGAATTTTGTTATGGACTTCATCGAGAACATACTTTGTTCTAACCCTGACAGTCAAGCATCCCACTTGCAGGTTCCTTCAACATTTACCAACACGCCGTCAGAATAAGAGTTGGGAAATTGAAAATATTTAATTTAGAACAAAAATGAAACATATTATTTTCCTCAACATACAAAAAGGCATGCACAAGATCAATCATTCAACAAAATATTTGTCTTATTGCATGAAAATATGCAGGGTGGGAACTGTAAACAAATTATAATTATTTGGACTCCTGTTAAACAGACTACTGAGCCTTATAATTAGCAACATAATCACTTTAAGACAAATATACTAAATAAAATAATGGATCTTCAGCACTGCTCCGCATAATAATGCAAACAATTCATGCTTTATTAATTAGCTTCAAAGTTTGGGACTCTGAACATCAAAAAAGTTGCCATCACCATTGACTGGAGGATTCATTCTTGATTCAAGAGACACGCAAGAGCAGAAAAGAACTTCCACCGAGTTCTCACACAGCTTTAAGACATGCTTGTGGGCATGTTGATTATACAGGACAACTGATCGATAAAATTCATGTATTTCAATCCTTTCCTTCTAACATACCCCCCCCCCCCCAGCCCTAATTGATTTCTCTGCTGGCTAACGACCAACCCAGATGCTCACTGACTTGAAAAGGACTGACCAGCACTAGAAGGTGTTGTGGTGGTTTCCAATGGATAGAAGTGATTGAAAAGAGTTTAAGTTTAATCTTTCTGATATGTAACCATAGAGGCAACTACTTCTACAAGTGAGATCATAAGGCAAAGAACACTTCATCAACTGACTACCATAGCGACTGGAACTGCCCACTCCAGTACAGCTTGCAAGTGTTAAAGATTCTTCACAAAATTTCACATTTAGGTGTGTTATCTTAAATGGAAGTGGGGCTGGGGAGAGGGGAAGAGAGCAAGGACCTGACACCAAGACAAGGAATGCTTGCAGCAGCAGCTATAAAGGGAATGCAGAAGTGGGGCAGGTCTGCGTCAGCCCACACAGTTCAGCCCAAAGACTGGGCAGCAGGAGCAGGCTGAAGCAGAGAAGCTGCCATATTCACTATCAACATGCAAATCAGGAAAGATACTCCAGGATCAAAAGTCGTCACGCACCACGGTCACTTCAGAGAACTGAAAAAAAGTCCAGCGACAATCTCACATTAAAGGTCTATAACCCCATCAGAGGAATTTACTAATGAAAGATATTTTATCCGAAGAGCTCTCTTAAGCCTAAGTAGAAATCACAGGTCTCGCCAAGTCTCCATTGAGAAGCAGAAAATTACATTTTAAAACGTTCCACAAAGTTGAAGGATTTATAAGCAATATGGGGGCCCCTAATGTGGGGTCTCATATGCACAGAAGCCATATCACATGGTAACGGGGACTTGCAGGACTGGGCTCTGGAGAAAGCTCAGTATATTCTTAAAAGAACTTCACAAGGAAGAACAGGTTATCATAGCCTTTGATCGAAGTGAAAATTCTTAGAAGTGTTTGTGCCTTTTTCATAGTATCATGGAATAGCCAGGATTGGAAGGGACATCAAAAGATCATCTGGTCCGACTTCAAAATTTGTATCTGACTGCTCAGTAAATTGCTCTATGACTTGCACCCAGAGTTATAGTTCTTTTTGGTAGAATGAGTTCAGAAATGCAGATCTTCAACATAGCATTTATTTTCTTAAAGCTAGGAATTAAGAATTGAATGTTGACATGACTTCTATTAAAATAACTCTCATCAACAGATCTTCAGAACAGATCTTCTGCTCACCACCTGCAGGCAGTATCACTCAATTTATTCTACTGGAGACAAGCACCCCACTCACCACCCAGACTACAAAAAACAGGTGCTCACTGGATGCACACAAACATATGTGGTTTTTAAAATATTAAATAAAAAAAATATTTCTACTACTGTTTTGCTCTCCCTTCTACTACATGAAAACAATTTACCTCCTTTCAGAATCCACCTACAATTACTTTGTTTTCACTTCATCTAAATGCAGTGAATAATCTTGCTCACAGCTACCGAGATGAAAGCTAAGAGATTTTATTTCTTTCTTTTTCCACACAGTCACAAGATGCTGGTGACACCTGTATCGTCAGGAATGCAACTGCATACTCGAAGTACAATCAGCTTCGTTCACGGGCCCTAACACACCAGCCTCCCAAATCCACTTTATTCATTTGTCTAATAATCACACCAGATTTCTGGACAAATATATAATGTCATAAGAACAGATCTATACTGACAGCCAAGGCCAACTGTATAATGTTCATCTAAGTGGCAATGAGATTCATTAATTAGGTTGCTGCTTTAGAGTGTTGTTCCCCTGCAGCTATATTCTGCTCAAGGGTATTTTCAATAGTATTGAATAGATGAAGCAATTACTAAGCAAAATCCACTAACGGATGGCCAGTGTCAGACTCCTCAGGCCATACTTGCAAAAGGATGTATATATATATTTACTTGAATGAGTGATTGAGTTGAGAGGAAGAAAAGCAAAGCAAACAAACAAAACCCAAACCCAGTGAGACAGCTTATGTGTTCTGCACTTTTAGGGTTCTGCTTTTCAAAACAAAGCTTCCCGATTCTGCAGACACAACACTGCAGACACAATTAAGGCATAGAAGGGCTTAGCTCCAGGATACCTGCCTGCCTGATTGCACATGCAAATCAGGTTGTTTGCGATCTAAAGGCACATACTTATTCTCACAATTAATGGCAGACAAAGAGCTTTAACTACGGCTATTTGCGCTCTTTACTGACAACAGTATAAGCAACTTGTAAAAAAATAATAAAAGCTTGCGTGCAGGCAAGTGTTTCCTGCTCTGGTATTTGACTCACATGCTACTTACTGGTTTATTCCAGTAATGTCATTTTTATAGGATGACATAGCCCTGAGCATTTAGGTTAAATAAACACAGCACAAATATTCTGACTTTACTGCACAAGTGTGGAAAGATCTTCTTGTGAATTGTTGGGTTGGCTTTTTTTTCAGGGTGTTTGTTGTTTTTTTTTTTTTGCTGTCTCTGTTACTATGATGTTTAGACGGTGCCTCAATGTTGGGAGCAAAAGTAAAAGAGTTTTCAGGCAGGAACATTATTTTGAAAGTTCAGGATATCTGTAATTCTAACTGATCTTCCACCTGGCATTAAATCTTCAAAGAATGTCAGAAAGGATCGTAAAGACTTAAGATGCCTGACTGTGTACAGAGGACAAACAGATGCACCTCTATAATTTAGCTATAAATAAGTAAAAATGAACTCAAAAGCTATTCAGGGACACTTGCATGCAAACGGGCAAACACATCCTCTTTTCCTTTTTTCTTGTTTTGTTTGGTTTTGGTGGTTTTTTTTACTGTTTTTAAACATCTTTTGAACCAGACCTTACAGGGTGCTATTAAAAAGTTCTAAACACCGATGTGTTTGTTTTTAGAAACTTACCATGCAGAAGTGCCATCTCATGACTCTCATCCTTAAATAAAACCTTTACCCACTGCCCTTGACCTCCAAATTCAGTGGGACCCATATACGGCAGTAAAACACACATGCACAAAATACGTAACTTCTCCCAGAAATAGTGAATGCTCAGCCTGCAAGAGCTTCCTTTAAGGTCACAGAAAGTCAGCTGCTGAAAAGAAGTTAACACCATAAATTAAACTATTCCTGAAACCCAGCAGACATTTAACTGAGTTCTCTTAGTTTCCCACCCCAGTTCTGATCTCCGGTTTTAGCCGTGCCTTTGAGCAGAAGTGCACACCCTTCTGTAAGCATTCGTCTAGCTGAGCAAAGAAGGGAAAGAGGAGAAAATCCATAAATGTGACAGACATTTAACTAAAGTTTTTAACAGAGACAAGTTTCAGAAGACAGATCTAAAAAAAAATAAATAACCATGTTTTGGCCAGTCCAATACCACTTAGAGCATCCAACTTCGAAAATTCCTCTTTATTCTTTACAGATTAATAAACACATTACTAAAGACTTATTTAGGACACTGGGCCCAGTCCCTCTTGCTGCCAATTTACCTGGAAAATAAACACGACCACTGGCACACCAGAAGTGGACTGAAGGACACAGATTTTAAACCCCCTTCAAAGCAATCTGTGCAGAAACAGCAACGCAACTTGACTTGCCAATTCAAGTAAGTCAGCTGCAGAAGCATCAGTGAGGAATTCACATAGTAGGAAATCTCTCAGGCTGATGGGGTTCCCAAGCTTGATAAAAGTTTTTCTGGGTAGGTGATCAGACAGGGTTTGTTCTTTTCAGTAGGCTGTGCTAGCTTCAGTATTGAGCTAGAACACCAACATCTGAATTACACATCTATGAAGTAATCCTTTCATTCTCTTATCTAGAAGGAGCAGAATGAAAGGGAACAAAGAAAATAGCTGGTTTCTGACTACAGATTTTCAATACAAGCCAAGAATGGAGTAAGATGCACATGAGCGGCTGACAGCACACGAGCTCCTGCCCTGCACTGTATTATTTCCCAGTTATCTCGCGTCATGATTATAGCTGACTTCTTTCCGTTTTCCTTGGCATTTTCTAGTTTTCCTTTGAGACCACACAATAAGACACTTAAAGCTTTTGGTGTTACAGTACCAGCCATCTGCAACATCGCGCAGTCAGCCCAGGTTGTCTGTCCTGATCTAACAGCCACAGGTGATCGCTGCCTCCTACCTGGGTCCAGATATACGCACGCTTTCATTTCTCTTTTCTTACTTTCTCCCATTCACAGACAATCAAGTCTTCAAGAGCCCACTTTCTCAATTATTCAAATCTAGGAATTGCCTTCTCTGCCTCACAATCCTTTCTGAAAAGAAAATGTCCTTAAAAACAACAGGAAAAAAAATCTGGACAGACTTTAGCACCTTGCTCTAAAGCAATGTCTGAGCAAGAGATTGAACAGCTACTCAAAGGCATCTTTATTTGTTTTATTAATCATTCACTTCAAGACACAAGCTAAGAGACCCCACACATGGCCAGGATTGCACCACGCTAGATAAACTCAGATCAGGGAAACTCTGATCTCCATCTCAACGATAATTTGCAATTTAACAAAAGACAGAGGCAGATAGAGAGGAAAACAAGGACATGGTGAAGCAGTAATAGTGGATACGTGAGAACATAAACAATGAACATTTGGTTTGTGGGAGTTTTTTATTTATTTGAAGGCGTTCATTTCTGACACATCCTTAAAAAACTAATACTAAGTCATCACACATACACCTGGAAGGGAGCAGGCTAATATCTGAAGGACATCCATCAGTACTTCGCCACCACGTAGGTCATATAAAAGACCTGATGCTACAACAGAGAGCATATCTTGAATCTGTGTGTGGGGAAACAGTTATGAGCAGTATTCCCCTCCTTCTACAAGCTTTGATCGAGTAGACTTAAGAAATATGTTCCACCACGCTTTGATTTCACTTGAGGGTTTTTTGTTGTGTAAAGTAGTGAATAAAGATGACAGGCAAATAGTCTAATTAGCACAAATATCTCGTTTCTTGAAACTTCCGGCAATTTTCAAGCATCTCAGTGTTATGATGATAGTCTCCGTTACCAACCTCCAGCTAGGGTGGACCTTTTTCCTGCTGCAAAGACAGCTTTCTCTTCCATCTATACAAGAGAATATCGGACTCACGCCAGCATCGTCCCTGACCTCCCAGCGCCAAAGGGCGGCAGGACCCCCGACGCTCTCACACACATTCCACAGGGTCAGCGGATTACACTTGGCTAAAGCACATCTGTTGGCAGTCACTCAATCCCCATCTGCAAAGCTCAAGGGTCAAAGCGGATTTCGTTTCAATCGCTAGCCCCCTCCAACAGCAAGAACCCCACCTGTTAGAAACCACTCAAATTCAAGTATTTTGGGTCTCCGTCAAACTCTCGTTATTCCCTTCTCCAGGAAGCAGACAACAATCACCAGGATGGAGCACAAATGGCCCCTGTGGATCAACAGGAATTTATGGCCAAAAGTTTCCTACATTTGGCTGAGCATATGTCAAAACGAATCACGGCAAACTTTGTTAACGTATAAAAGGCATCACCAAGGGACCTCCATCAGTCCGAAGCATAAGGTGACAGAGCCCTCTCAGCATCAAGCGCTTGTGATAATTGAAGTCTGAAAATAATTGACAGAGAGCTGAAATATCAATTTATATTTAAGGAATATATTGAATTATCACAGATAACACAGAAAGGTTGTCCAGAGTAACACTTCCATATTTTGCTGTTGGACTTTCAGCTCAGCATTTGAGGAAAGGGCATCTAGTTTTAACCTAGATAAGCTAGAAAGATTATTCATCTAATGTCTCCTCTGGAAGACTGCAGCTCCAGTGCTAATAAGGGAATTTAATTAGATGGATAAACCTTGACAGCAATCCGTTTCCAATACACTTAGTATTGAAATAGGTCTGGGTGTTCCAAGATTGATAGAAGAAATCCACTATTTGAATTAACGTGGAAAAATATCTGAAAGTTTTGACTACCCAATATGTAGGTTCTTGTTTTCCCAACTTCGTCTGTTACACACATCACATTACAAACAACTACTCTCATTGCAAGGATGAAACGCCTGTTCCTAATGCAGACCTTGGAGTCCTAGTGGACAGTGAGTTGTCCACGGGACAGCAGTGTGCCCTTGCGGCCAAGAGGGCCAATGGGATCCTGGGGGGCATTACGAAAAGTGTGTCCAGCAGGGCTGGGGAGGTTCTCCTCCCACTCTGCTCTGCCCTGGTGAGACCACACCTGGAATCCTGTGTCCAGTCTGGGGCTCCCCAGTTCCGGAGATAAAAGGACCTACTGGAGAGAGTCCAACGGAGAGCTACAAGGATGATCAAGGGACTGAACATCTCTCCGTGAAGAGAGACTGAGAGAACTGGGGCTGTTTAGCCTTGAAAGGAGATGGCTGAGATGGGGACCTTATTAACGTATAGAAATAACTGAGGAGTGGGGGTCAAGAGAAGGGAGACAATCTCTTCTCAGTGGTGCCCAGGAACAGAACAAGAAACAATGGGTTTAAGTTAGAACATAGGCAGTTCCACCTCAACATGAGGAGAAATTTCTTTAGTGCGAGGGTGCCGGAGCCCTGGCCCAGGTTGCCCAGAGAAGGTGTGGAGTCTCCTGCTCTGGAGACTTACAAATCCCACCTGGACGCGTTCCTGTGCAGCTGCCCTAGGGGATCGTGCTCTGGCAGAGGCGTTGGACTCTATCTCTAGAGGTCCCTTCCAACCCCTGACATTCTATGATTTAAGCAGAATTGATTTTGCCCTCAGCATCAGTAAATTCCTGATTCCCTGGAAATCAGCCCAGGAACACGGACCCTTCGGCAGCACCTTCGAGCAGGACACCAATCTCTTCTTCCCACGGCAGCACCCAGAGCCCCAGGATGGAGGAGAGCTGCCGTGTACAAGAGCACAGAACAAACACAAAACACGGTCTTTTTCAGTGTGTTTACAATAGAAAAAGACAGGCACACGCATGAAATACACAGGAGGGGGGAGAAAAATGCAAAAGGACTAGTAGTTTCTAAAATTATAGAGGGAACAAGCCTGCCAGCAGGCTGATGAAACACTTGAGATAAAGTAGCGTAATCAATAACAATGCTGCACCTTTAAAAAAGAGCAAGTACAACGCGATCAATTCATATCTCGGAGAAGTAGCGTAATAAAAATCTGCAACTAGAATAAGCTAATTTAATGACACTTTATCAAGCGCTCACATTTTCAACTACTGTTGTTCACGGCAGAATGAAGCCTGTGTAAAAATATGTCATGAGTCAATATGGCATTTTACTGAAGAGAAAAGACCCACATCATTAAAATCTTAAGTAAGCCTTCATTAAATAAAATACATGAAATTAGCTCCTTCAAAAGAATTTAATTAGTCAACACATGCAGGTTAAACTCACAATCTTCCATTGTGGTTTTTTAAGCCATTCATTTTCTTAAAGCTTTGTCATAAGAAGGATTTATATTTTTTTTTTGTTATTATTTTTGTAATACTGTTAGAAACCACGGTTCCTTTATGAAAAGGACAAAGTATCCCCTGCGAACAGCAAGACACATTTTCATCGCGGTTGTACATAGAGCCCTGCCTTGTTAAGGCAATTTCAATCATTTTACGCATCTTCATTAAGTCAGAGATGCGGTTCAGCTTTTCACAGAGAGAAACCTCAACAGCTGCAGAGAAAAGGAGGGACAACAGATTCTTAAACAGAGAAGAGGAATTACCAGCTATCTAGCTTGAAATGAAACCTCTGGGAAGCCCCATCTGCAGTCTCAGTCATTACAAATCACAGTAATTATGTGAGCTCTCAGCCCATATATAAAATTTCAATACCTATGAAGAGCTGCAATACTGCAATGTCCACACCACAAACACATCGCCAGCTCATTTTGCGAAGCTTCAGGCTACTTGTAACACCGAGAGAAGATGAATCAATAAAATGTTATCAGTAAAACAGTTTGATTCCCGCACAGTTAAGCGCATGGCCACTTCTGTATTTCAATCCCCTCGGGTCAATATAATTTTACACAGTTACCCAATTCTCAGCAGTGAAATGATGCTGGTGGATGTTTCAGATATTCTAAAGCACTTATTTCTACATGGGGGATTAAAAAAATAAAAAACTAAAATCACTTTTTTTCTATCTGGTTCAAAAACTTGGATCTTTAGCACAGTCTTAAATGCCAGCAGCTCTTCACCCCAGCTCCAGTAAATTAAGTTACTCTGAACAGTTCACTCTGCCAAATCCTACATGTCCTATTCACCCAGCACTTAAATAAGAGTTTGGGAAGAAAAGCAAGTCAAATCTGGATTTGGCCTTTCATTTAAACTAAATCTGAGACATGAAATAAGATGTAATTTCTGCCTACTCAAGAAAATCAGCCCGTTTAAGCAAATTGAACTATTCACCAATAAATTCTGCTAGGTTACTCACCACAAGGACTCAAGAAACTGTAACTGCTGCTGACAAAGACTAACTGCATAGTTAATACAACATTTTTCCCCATATCCAGATAATTCTTCACGCACACTCTTAATTTCCAGCTTCCCACCTGGGAATGCAATATAATAACGCCTCAGGTTAATCACATACCTCCAAAGAGATGCATTTTTTTGCATAAATAAGAGCAACAAGTATACCTCCAACCCAAAGTCAGCAATAATCGTCATCTCTAACAAACCACAGTGCTCCAGAGACAGGGAACACTCACAAGGAAGCTCTTTCCAGATATGAGTCCACTTTCCTTTATTTCATTTGACAACATCCTAATGAAACAGTATGAACCTACTATTGGACCAATCATAGGCACCATGAAGACAAAGTCAACTGACTGCAGCAAGACAGGACTACAGTGTCAAAAAAGCAAGAATAACCCATTTTTTTTCTTCATTTCACTACTAATTGCATTTCATCCATTTCTTTGAATCCTGTGCTAAAGACAACAGATGTAGAAATATCATTCCACTCAAAGAAAAAAACTACTTTGTTTAGTTTTTATTGTAATACGAGACTGCTTATTCATGTATTCAATTGTTGGGAGAAGTAAGGAACGTTTTAGTAACACGAATGCCCATAAAGCACCATTTACTCTCCCGCCACAGCTCTTTGAAAATGTTTAGGACCCTTAAAAACTTAAAGGATATTGGAAATATCTGAGTATGGTATATGTGGTGCAATTCCCTTGCCACGTTTCTCTTATTAAGAAAATGCATTAATGCATTTCTAACACCAAATTTTACTAGATTAGAAATTAGCAGAAAAGGCCTAATCACTAAGAAATAAAACACACAGATTTATGAAAAGACAAAGCTACACCAACCTATTAATTTTTATATTTTGTTATGTCACCCAAACAGTTCTTGTAACTTTCTTCTGCACAAGTTTCATAATTGCAAATTCTCAGACAGTGCAATTTAAGTGATCCCTGAACTCCGCTTTCCTCCTAAATAATGAGCCAAACCCGCACGGACACACACAGGAGGAAGAAGCCCGTCTATTTTACTGAAAGACTGAGCTCATGAAAATCCAACTGCATCAATCCTTCCTCTATTATTCTTTCAAACTTCCCAAATCAAATAACTTTCTTGAGCTTGGCTAGTGCCTTCTGAATAGAAATTCCACTGGGGAAAGAAGTTTTAGATTAACAGCACAATACATTCAGCAATCGATAGATAAACCCTTTGCTCGGCAGCGCTACCCGACACTGCAAGACTGACCCAGGTCTCAGAAAATAGAACAAACCACTCAGAAACATCTCTCCTAATGCGTCCAGTTTGGGGGTTTTTTAGGCACAAACTAGCAACGTGTATTCCACTCAGGGAATTACTGTTTGAAAAATGCTTCAATACTTTTTAATTGTAAAAAAAAAAAATTGCATTAAAACCAGTAGGTTTTGGTTGGTGGTGCCTTTTTGTTTTAAAAAAAAAAAAAAGAAAAAAAGCAGAGATAAAGCTGAAAAGCAATAAGGCAACTCAAAGATAACGACATGTATGGGGTGCTTGTCCTTCTGAGAGAATGCAAGCCCCTTAAAGTGAGACAAAAATGTGATTAAATACCCAGGAGAGGGAGAAAAAACAGAGTGAAACTTGTAAACTTGTGAAAATTCTTTAAGCCTGGCTTAGACAGGATCAGCTTAGATAGTTCACTATGCTGCAAGCCGGATGGCTTTTATTTTTTCATCTGTTTGACCTTTTCTCTCTTCATTAAGAGTGTTGCTTTGTCCATTCTCCATTTTTGGATGGATCGTGAGCATTGGCGGGGAGAGCGTGAATCAGAGCAAAATCCATACTTGGCCAAAGAAAGCCAGACCAATTTTTGTTACGAGTCACAATCATGAACCCCAACTAAAGAGCACAGTAGAGCTGGCTATCCTTTCAAATACACAAAGCCAGTAGCTGCCATTGAACAAAACCATAGTTTTTTCTCTACCCATACGCCTGCTGGAGTAGTCATGGACATCCCACACCTCAGCTCGGTAGGACGTGAACAAGAGACAGTTCACCACAAAGTGCATCCCACTGCTTCATCCTCATGGTTCAATTCCAGACCTGATCAGAAATGTCTATATAATGAGGCAAAAAAGGAAATGGATTTCCCAACATTTGTCACTCAAACAGCTCTAATGGCACAACCCCCCAGACTCAGGCAGGACATCTCACTGGTGCTACTAGTTTTGTCATATTCATTAAAAACTTCCATTCATCACTTATTATTCTGTAATTCTGTAAGGCAAATCTAAAGAAATGTTGCCATGACAAACACACACAGTGCATTTTTCGTAACAACCTGATCCCTGTGATATCCCTTCCTTCAATTAGCAGAACCCCATTTTACTCTATCTCAATTAGACAACCAAAACAGCTCCAGCACTGCTGGTGTGAGCCTCCTAAAGGGACAGACCGCCAAATCCAAAAACCCTTTGCAGCAAAGCAGACGAGTTTTACTCACAGTCGGACCTCTCAGATGCCATGGGCTAGGATACCACGTTATAAGGCTGTAAAACTATGGCCTGTGGCTCCAGTCCAGCCTGCAGAGTAATTTAATCTAGCTCACAAAGAAATCAGGAAAATGGCCTCTGCGGTGCTGAATCAGCAGAGCTGGAAGCCGTGCCACCCTCGAGCAGCGCGTCAGAGAGCGCTTTGTCTGCCGTGCCAACTCTGCGTAGAGCAACCATTGGGCAGAAGAAAAGACCAGCAGGAATATTACGTGCCAGATTTTCAGGAGATGTAAGTCAGAATGGTTCTGATGACTTCGGGTGTTGCACTGATTTACATCATTTCGGGATTATAAGGATTTACATCCACTGGAAGTTTCGCTTTTTCTTTTCCGTCTTTTAATTAAAAGGATGGCGTAGACTTGGCAGCAACACTACTCTCCAGCAGACAAAGACTTGGGAAGGATCCTGAAAAAGCTTTGTAAAGCTCAGGGAAAGGCAATAAGCCATTTTTAGTTTAAAAAGATAGGGTGGCTATATTAGAATTCACAAGACATATACAAATTCTGATCTATACATGAGGAATATATGTACGCATATACTTTCAATCTTTACATTGGAGGTCCCTAAATATAACAATGGCAAAAGAACAGCAATAAACGAAAACTTTGCTCATTCAGTCTGGTTATATATCAAGAAAAACTATCAGCACAGATGTTACCCCTATTTATGAGTCATGACTAGGGCCAAAACAAATGCCATGTATTACTTGATTTTATCTTTTTTCTCCCAACTGTATGTAAGCGCCAAAAAAATGACTGCCATTGGGATTGGGGAAAAAAAACACGACTCGTAAAAACTGGAGGTACTGCTCACTGCTCAGGGGATACTTAGCCAACTAGAGCAAAGTTTGATTTGCTTTCCTTTCCAAATAAACTCTTACCTACTAGATCATGTCTCAAGGACCTCAGAGAAGTTTTCGTTGCTTATCTGCTCACCTCTCAAAGAAAGTGCCATAATACAATTTAAAAAAAGCTCTTTGCCCAAGACTGTGTGCCTAACACCACCCCCAGAAACGTGCACAAGTCTCACGTGCTTCCCTGTAGGTGACCACAATGGGAAAAGAACAGAAGGAAAAAGAATCCTTCCAGTCCCTGAAGTCCGGATTTATGCTTTACGATTGAAAGCGAGCAGAACCTGTAGGCACGGCCTTGAGAAAAACGATGAGCAGTTGCGCTTCACGCTCTTTCGGTGGCACAGTGACCCAACTCCTGAGCCAGCTGAGCCTTCAGAAACACTTAAAACTGGGCTTATGAAACAAACAGGAGACTTCACTAGTGCAATTCAGTTGACATGTTACACAAGAACTTAAAAATAAACTGTTTCAAAATCCACATACCAAAAGAAAAGCATAAGCCAAATTATCTCTACAGTCAGGAAATGCAGCCTCATTCCATACTATCTTTTTCAGTACTCACCTCTGAACAGGTCAGTGTTAAATCTCCTGCTTCCAATAAGCCCTATTTAAAAGTGTTCTTCAAAGGCTTCTGCAATTTTGGGAGTATTAAATTTTATACCTCCTAAGCTATTTATTAGATGGGGAAGTACTTAATTGACATTTGCCAGATATTAACTTCTTTTGAGCATGTGTTTCTCATTCTGATATATAACCTTGAGCTTTTTAATTTTTTCCAATTTTTTCTTTTTCAGGACAGCTCTCCTAAGAACAGTAGGTTTCTCAGTGTGTGGATCCCCTATAAATTTCTATTGGAGGTGGAGAAATATATTGCAACGAGAGACTGCTCACAAGGGACCCCAACGCAGATGAAATGTTGAAAAATTGCTTAGACCATTAACAAACTGTTGGAGAAATTACATTTTCTCTTTAGGTCTTCACAATACGCACCTCTCCAGAGTTGTCCACACCCAACAAGAACCATGGTCCAGCAGTTTTGTGGGGTACCCAAGCTTCCAGGCACTTGCTATTCCACACCTCTTCTACTTACCCAGGCCGATTTGAGTTTTCTACTATTTTTTTTTTCCAGAAACAACCCCACTCCACAGAATTTAAACTCTCCTTCTCACAGCTGCATTGCCAAAGGATACTACTGCCGCATTAACAGAACTTTGCTTCGTCATTGTGTCTTCCCAGGCAATGAAACCTGCTGTATTATTATAAAGGTAAAAACCAGCTGTGCCACTACTGCTCAGTTTCGCTGCTATTTGAGTGGGATGCAGCCAACATTACGCCTCGATTCGCAGTGGAAAGGGAAAATAAAACTTTGTTTTATTGAAAATACTAGGAAAATTTGTTCCAGTGAAACGCATCGTCTGCACCGAGCTTTGCCAAAACACCCCAGTTAATTCACCTCTCACAGAAATTCCCACAAAGACTCATGCAGCGAGCGTTCAGTGAGCAGTATGGAATTAAACCTATACTTTACGTCTTGTGCAAAACCCAACATTTCTAACTGCCCACTGCCCCACACAACCCTTCTATGAGTTTCTTCTGATCAGATTTCAAAACCACCCAGTACAAGTAGAGTAGCTTCCTTGATATTGAGTATAGCAAACAGCCTTTTAACTTCCAATTTCTCTTATGCCTGAAACTCCACGCAAACAACAAAAAAAACCCAACCCACCTCTCAGTAAACTTTGCACAGAGAGAATCAATCTACTATTCCGTTATTTGAACAAGCATCTAGAGTTCAGCCATCTAGAGATCATTAAACACCTCCTGATGAGGGCCTCTTGTAGTTTGAACACAGTATAGGCAAACCTTTGGGTGCAATTCATACATTTTTGATAGCTGCCATCCTTAAGGATTTCAACACACCAAATCTTTCCAGGACCTGCAGTTTCTCTATCACTTGAACAACAACAAACATATTTTTCTTCATCTTCAACCTGTCCCTTCTCTCCAGAGAAAAGAAAAAGACCCAAACATGAAAAAAATGCTATTTTTTTTAATGCCACTTACCCACATCTCTTTAATCTCTACAGATAAGGCAAAAGAGGGCACTGAATCAATCGAAAAATGTTTAGAAGTCCATGAAACAATAAATGAATGAAAGTATAATTCAGCCAAATAATTCAGACACAAAGTAAAAATATTTGAAGCTTTTGGAGATGAGCAAAACAGTTGCCTTCCTTGTGTAATTGTGTAAACCTTCTGTTTTCTAGGGAGCTGAGCCACCAGCCAGCAATAATTAGGCTCCTGAAAGACAAGTAGCGAGGCACACAGGACCTGAAATGACAACTTTTTCTGATTTCACAGGGAAACACTTTCACTAGGGGACACACACACCACAGTATAAATAACTTTCCAGTTGGAAATCCACTCGCCCTATTCTCTTTTCCCCCTAGAAAGTGAGATGCTCCAGAATCAGTTCTTATCAGCAGAGGGAGTCCCTTCCTCTCACAGAGAGATCACCACGCATCTGGCTCTCTTCACTTACCAAAAACACACAGGCATGGTGGGCAAAATTAAATGTAGACACTAAACAGTAAAATATTTAAGTGTGGGCTGAGCCTTCTAATAAGCTTTATAAATAATACCAGTACAATAAAAGCAGGGAGTGCACTACCTGACTGTTTTGCACAGAGCAAACACTTTGCCCTCAACGCTTTATAAGATCAGACAGATGGCAGGATGGGAAATGGGACAGAGCAAAGCTCAAAATCCATCAGTGCAGTGAAAAGACAGACTATACCAAAGAGCCCATCCATGCTCCACACGCAGGTACAACACTCCCATTTACTACTTTAGCTTGAATTTAATCGTGTTCTTGCAGCTCATGTTGGGATTAGTAAGAGCTCCTTCAACAAAAATGTCCTCTGCTAGGCACACCTCACTGGAGTCTTACGGAAGGCCAGCCTGAAAACCTTCTCCTGTAGCCTGGAAGCAGCTGGGCAGAAGATGAGTTTGGGCATTCAAAAAACCCTACAAATTGTGTCTAATAGTGGATGGCGAATTGAAGCAGCCCTTCCCCTCCACCAGCATTTTATTTACCTTGCACAAACCTACTGCAGGCTTTCAAACTGGAACGTTTCTAGATGGTGAAAATGCAAAGATCACAATGTTTACAACTCTCATAAAAGCCAGGCAAAGTACTCACAAATGGCAACATTTGGATTTGTGTTGCTACAGATTCCAGGTACGCAACATCAAGACATAAAAGGCTCAGATCACGAGCCGCTATTTTAGTTTTAGTTATTGAAATAACTTTACCCAGAGCAGAAGTTGGAATGGTTCGTGGTCAAAGCAGAAGGCGCAATCACATGGGCTCTGCGACAGTCTGTTCTGAACCGGTTTTGTTCAACGCTTTTAATAACAGAACAGATAAAGGAATGCAGCATATGTTTGTTACATCTGCAATCGATACAAAAGCAGGATGCAACTGTAACTCTGTTGGAGGTCAAAATTAGAATTTGAAACAATCCTAACAAGTCAGATCAGGCCAACTAAATACAAAGAAATATGTAATTCAATGGAAGAGAAGCAAGGTAACTCAATTCAGCAGGATTAATCAACTACACATACAGAAAATGACTGGGTAGGTAGCAGTTCTTCAAAAAGCCATGTGGGAGGTTATACTGGATCACAAGCTGAACATGAGTCAACAGTGTCATACTGTTAAGGCAAAAAAAAAAAAAAAAAAGCACTCCTTACATTAGATAAATCAACTGGAGTTTTGCCTGCAAAACAGGCAAAGTAATCCTCCTTGTCTGCTCAGCACTGCGAGACTCAGCTGGCACAGGCAGATCAACCTGGAGCATCAAGCCAGTAGCAAAGATAAGAGGTCTGAGAAGGCAGCCCAGGAACGACACGTGAAAGGGAATAACTGAGTGGTTCAGCCCACGGAGGCTGAAAAAAAAAATATTTTCGATCATGTTGGGGAGGAAAAAAATAAGGCAACAACTGTTCTCTGTGTCTACAATGAGTAAGACAAATAGCAACAGGTTTAAATTGCACCAAGAGAGCTTCAGCTTAAACGTAACAGAAAGTAAAGGAAGCAATATTAACATATTGGCTGAGGTCACTAGGACTGGATCTTCGAGACCATCACAGGGACAAACCCAGTACAAAGGAGTTGCCCATGCCCCGAGGAAGGAGCGTGCACTGGGCACCCTCCTGAGGTCCTCCAGCCCTACTTTCCCTTGAGCCCGCGCAACACCAACAGAGGGTAACGAGCACCAGCACATCCAGGTAACACCACAAACAGCTCCCAGCGAGACTTCCCAAAAACCCTGCGTGGCCAGAAGTATCCACGGGGCAGTTATCAAACACTTGTTGTAGAGTTATCTGTCAATCACCACTGACTGTATCAGGAACAAACAGGTTATGGAATTTCATGCTTTAAACTAGTCCTGATTTGCACTTTTTCAATGCAGCCATTTCTCGATCTTCAAACATCTTCACAACCTCTTGATGTTTTTACTTCATATACCAAGAATCCCAGTATGCTTTTCCTGTGAAGGAACAAATCATTGTTTCACTGACCTGCCTTTTCTGATTCTCCAGACACAAACCAACAGAACCAGCCAATACACAGCTTTGTACAGAAAAATTTTTGTTGACTGTTTATTTTTTGATAATTGCTATATTCACAATTATTTTAAAGGCAATTTAGTTCACTAAGGACTGCAACTGCTACGAGACAATCTCGGCATAACAAAATTTTAGCCTAAAAGTCATTTTCGTGACAACCTACGAACCGCTACAAAATTGTGATTTATAATAGGCACAGTAATAGCCTTAATGATTGCAGTGCTTCCGGGTACCAATGAAACACACACATTGGCTCATTTCAAAGCAGAAAGGGCATTTTTTTTTTTTTCCCCCTTCATGGGTGGCCCATGTATATCTTCGGGGTCCTTGGAGGAGCTTCCAACATTCCCACTGCGCGTTGCACACAGTGGCTGCTATTACCATGCTAATGTTAATAGGCTGTAGCTTCTGTGGCCCCTCCGAGCAGCAGCTATTGCACAGCACAACGAGCAGAGCACTGAATTACCGCCACCGGCTCTCTATTACAAAATGCTGGCAAGCGGTGAGGAACACTGGCAGGAAAGTAGTGAGGGTAAAGCAAAAAATAATTAATTTTTTTATTATTATTATTGGAATGGGCCAGAAAGCAGGAATCTAAATGCGTTGGCAGAGAGAGATGCTGGAGCCTGGGGTCTTGAAGCTCGGGGCAGCAAAAGCCGCTGAAAGTCTCCGTTTCCAATGACAGGGCAGCCCATATGCCAGAACATTTGCCACTTTGCTCTCCCTCTGCGCAACTGCAATTCGAAATTAATAAATAAATTAGGGACAATGAATATAAGCAAGAAAAATCATAAAGCCTGTGGCAAAGAGAAATCTTGTTCAACCAACTATTTTTTTACATTGCAGAAAACTCGCTTGGGAAAGCTTCTGCTGAAAGCAGCAGCCAGCACTAATGACATATTTTGGGAAAACACGAAGTCTGTATGTTCTCCTTTTATTCTACTAAAAATAAAGAGGAAAACAAGAGCTTTTCTGAATTTAAGTGTAACATTTCCTTATGTCAGGAGACAAACTATGCCTAAGTTAAGTCTGGACGTTAATGGAAGCAAACAGCACAATGTTGGTCCCTGGTGTTTCAATTATTCTCTCTTTAGAGGTTATGCTTCCAACAAGTTACAGGAGCACAAATTCCTTGTAAGGGTATTTTTTTTTTTTTTGGCAGGCTGTTGCAATGCTTTTATTTAAAGCTGTTTGATCTGTATTTGCAGAAAAGTTTAGTTCATCATTCTGCCTTAACATATATCCACCTGTGTTTTGCAGGATCCCAGCGTAGCGCAGGCTGGATGCTCTGGTCCAAGCCCTTGCTCAGCCAGAGCAAGCTCCAGGTCCACGTTCTCAGCATCTCCATGAACAACTCCACGATCCCTCCGAGCAACCTCTTGCGCTGTCTGATACCCCTCACACTGAAAGTTTCTCCCCATGTTTAAGAGGAATGTCCTGCATTTCAGTTTGTTCCCATTTCCTCTTGTCCTTTCTCTACACATCGCTGGGAAGAGCCTGGCTCCAGCGTCTCTACACCCTCCTGTGAGGTATTTATACATGATGATGAAGCCTTCCCCTGAGACTTCTCTTCTCCAGGCTAAACAATCCCAGCTCTCTCAGTCTCTCCTTAAAGAAATACTAATAAATAAATATTTAAAGAAAATATCAAAACCAATATATCACAGTGTATGTAGTAGCAAGAAAACCCTCTGATGGCACGTCTGGTCAAGGACACTTCTGAGCTTTACCTGAAAAAGCAACATTGGGGGTGTCATTTAAGCACCAAAAGACAAATTTAATGTGAAGAAAAAACGGTCTTCAAAACCTTTGGCTAGTGTACAAAAGGTTTATATACACAAAACATGGATACAGATCAATTAGGTTCCTGAAGAAATCGGTCTCTAGTCACTGGGCACAGGTTCGTTTCAAAACCCTCATCAGACCATTCAAAACTAGAGTTGCCAAATATTGGTCTTTATTTGTTCAAACACCACTCTCTGGTCTTATTTCTTACTATTTCCATTTGCCTAAAAATGAAAAGTAGTTTTTACACAGCAACCGCGCTAATTCTGAATATACCAGTAACCTTAAATCAAACAGAAGCCCTCTTCTTTTCCTACGTTACTCAAATTCATTCTATTATACAGAAAAATATTAAGAGGCAGATTTCCAATGAAATTCTATCCTCTGCAGTTTTAATCTCTTCTTGCCCTTCAAATAAGACTTCTAAGTATTATCTATATTACTAAAATATTCTATGAGCTATGCACATGGTCCATGCTACTGTCAGACTAAGTACTTCACCAGCTTTAGTTTGCAATGAAATAAGCTACCTCTAAAAAAACATTACACTCATTTCCAGGGTAGAAACTAAGGCAGAAGGAGGCTTGCACATAAATATCAGCGAAATTAGGCAATGAGAACTGGCATTAGGTCAATGAAAATTAAGCAAGAAAATATTTCACTGCTAGAATAAATAATTTTCATTCACCACATGCAAAATAGAATTTCCAGAATGCTTTCAGCATCTGCTCTGTGAGATCAGAGCTCATGAGCTCTGTCAGCAACAGTTAGTTTCTGAATGCAGAAGTGACTTTAAAATTAACATTTTTTTTAACCTTAAAAGACCTAACATTATTGGTTTGGAGTACAAAACAACAGGTATTTCACAATAAATAGCAAATTGATACTGTTCCAGACATGGCTTATTTCCTAAAAGCCTAAGCATAAAGAAATGAATAAATTATTCAATAGAAATTGTTGTTTCATTTTCTTCCTTAATATTTTTTAGAGTGCCTAATTTTAAGCGGCACAATTCTCTAACAGACAAATTCCAGAGAAGGAAAAAAAGGAAAAAAAAAAGAGAGAAGCTCCGAGTTTGTTGTTGGAGAAGCAGATAAAAATCAGTTAGCTCCCCAGAAAGCAGAAAAGAAGTAATTTTACTTGGGTTTGAGGAATTTGGTTCAAAGCTCTGATCTAGAAAGCAATATATACAGTTATTAAACAGTGTAAGGGGATTAACTCTACAGAGTGTTATTGACTACCCCGGTCTCATTAACTGCAATTTTATTTAGATAAAAACGTCATCTTAAACATCATTTTTGTGTCAGAAGCTAGATCTGAAGAATAACATTAAAAATAAATACGCATCAGCAGTTCCCCAATCTGCAGCAGCTCCTTCTGGGGTCTCCCCTGGAACTCACGACTGAAATTATGGTTTTGATTTGCAACATGCCCATCAAGAGCAACTGCTTTTAAAACAAGTTGTCCTGTGGAATGGGAGAAGTGTTTTCTGAGAGGCAGCTTCACTGGAGCATGTACGAGCTTCACACAGAAAGCTGATGTCTGTGTGCCAATTTTTCCTCCAAGAACGGAATGAAGAAAGGTTAGCAAAAGAGTTTGGGGGTCCCGGTGGATTTTCGCCTACTTTCAGATTTTATTAGGGAACCGTGGAGCTAATTACGTGTGTGATAACTTCAGTAACTGCTTTTCATGCAGAATCACAGAGCACAAAATAATGAAAGCATGAATGGGAAAGTCTCTGCACCTTTTCATCTCCGAGCAGCGCAGAGAAGGCACTGGGTGTATCAGCGGGCTGCGGCAGAGCTTTCATACTGCTACGAGGACCAGCCAACCCTCAAGAGGTGCTCAAAAACCCCATCAAACACCAGAACAAATTGCAAAACTCCTCACGGTTTCACTTCTAAAAAAGACCCGCACAACACACGGGAGGGCACTGGGAAGACAGAGGCAGGGCAGGCACCGCGCGCGCCCCACACCGTCGGACGGAGCATCCTCCTGGGACACCTCAGAGACAGATTCTGACCTGCAGAAACCTTCAGGAATGGAGCTCCTACCAAAATTAACAGCAGCTGGGTACCTATGTACTTATTTTTCAAACTCTAGACCCAAGAAAAATAGGAAGCCAGACGGACAGACACGCAGAACGTCCCCCCCAGCCGATTCGCATGCTGGTGCCACACGACCCTGGAGATACAGGCTCGCGTGTAAGGTCTGTCACCCCAGGGGCAGGCTCCTTCCCTCCAGGCACTCAGCAGAGCTATGCCTATTCCAACAGTGGTAGTTTTGTCTCATGCTGTCTCAGGGGCCAAACTTCACACCTGTAGTAGTATTTTGCGCCTGTGTGACTATTCTCAAGGAGTGCTGCATTTCTTAAACACACTCCCCATTCATTTTCCTGTATTACCTTAGCCACAAGAATACAATACATTTACCTATATAATATGACGTGCCCCTACAATTACTACTACATGAATTACTAGTAACCAGATTCAAACACAGTTTGCAAAGGCTTGTTCAGGTTCTCCCTCCTCCCAGGTTTTGGGGTTTTTTTTTTTATTTATTTACTTAATGCTTGCTTCTATACTATCCCATGAAGATTTGGAGTGCTGGATTTTTTTTGGTCACCTGTTTTAGTTTTTCTAAACAGCATTCACAGCCCTCCTAAGTTTTACTGTTGCAGGTGATGAGAGCTGAATAGGATGGAAACCTCAGTTTGAAACTTCACCGGGGAGAACAAGAAATTTTGACCATGAAGAACATCATTCTACCTCTAAAAAAGACTTATGAGATGGCCTCCGCATTGAATCCTTACAAAAAGAATGGGTATTTCAGTAAAGTTTTAACGTATTTTGGTTTTAACCAAAAATAACGCTAGTAAAAATCCTAGCGTGGAAGCAATTACAGTTTTATACATTTGCATGAAGCTTGGCTACCTTTGGTTTCATACACTCGCTTAAAGCAGAACATGCTGGCACAGTTTATTCATCTCTCCGTATGAAAATAAACTGTGCTTCCACACGCTTCTACCCAAACGTAACTGCCTACACAAGTGAAGTTATCCTGCTACATCAGTGTAGGCACTATTTAGGATGGGCAACAGAAACATGAATCACTGCAGATTAAGAGATGCACAGAAAAACAAAAAAAAAGGGCCGTTCCTCTCAACTGCCTACATTGTCTCCTGATTGTAGGGAAAGCTATGAGTTATGTCATTCAGCTGTATTTCTGAGAGGTGACCTGCTGTAACTGTGACGGTACTAGGCTGGAAAAATAATGCACTTAACACTGTGATGTCATTCCACCCACTACCAGTTGCCACGGTCTCACAGCATGCCAATAAAATTTGAATTTCCAGTTTAGAAAAATGTCTGGGTTTTCTTTTATTTTCTTTTAATTTCAACTTTCAAAAATCTTACAAAAATGAAAAAGAGCATAAACCCAATGTCAAGAGTATCAGCTTCTCCTTAGAACATATTCTGTATCACTTTTAACGTGCTATTCCTTATTTCTCTCCTTCCCCAAGAGGCCACTATCATCACACACCCGAGTGAATACTCAGGGGTCAGATCCCTTGAGTCAGTCCTGAACTGCCTTCAGTGCAGCGCTGCATGACATTGCTCCTCACCCCTCAGGACCAATGCTCTCACCATTTTAAGTTAACATTAATAATTAACAAAGAGGAAAAAAATACCCACACCATAATGGTCCTCTGCCATCCTACAGGCTTTGAGATTTTTCCTTAGGCTAAAGAAGAAAACAGTTAACGATCCTATTTTAAGCATTATCACGCATCAGTGACCAAGACTAAGTTTATTATTCTGCAAACAAAAGCAAAAAAAACCCCAAAAATATAACAGATTATACCCCAGTAATTTTTATTAGAGGGATGGAAGGACGGCATTTCTAAGGTAGGCACTGGTTCCACAAATCAACTCAGCTAATATCCCCTCACAGGGCTACAGCGCTGGCAGTGATGTCTAATACGTGGTATTTGTGGCACCACTGGGGAAAACTATTTTAAGTCTAATTAACATAAAATTTTTAGAATGCAGATGCTTTTCATTTATACATAAAACAAAATGCCGTGACATTTCTCCCATCCATTTATCATAAACAAGTTAATTACTGTGTAACAAATAGCTCCTGCTAGAATCTGTATGTTTTGAGGATGTTAGAGAGCTGACTCAAGCAAATAAGATGAACCGCAAAGTAGTAGTTAATAGCTTATGGCATACTTATAATAAAACAATGACTCTGTAAAGGCTCTTGTTGTCAAATTAAAGCTAAGCTATTTCCATTGGAATAAGTCAATTATAAGCAGTCATTATCTGTTTAACTTGATTCAAACCTAGAATACTATAAGCGCTTCCATTTTGATACATTCCTAACGCTGCATACGTTTGAGAGCTGGATATTACGAAGCTTAAAAGGGAAACGCTGGGTTTATTGCCACGCAGTTTATCCCCAAACCACGCAGTATCTAAACTTCCCAATGCCAGCTGAAGTTCACTGCTACGCCGAGCTCTGCGTGCCACCCGACGTCTGATGAACAACCCTTCAGGCAGTGCAAACTGGCCCAGGACCCCCCACGTCTCCTTCCCAAGGACAAAGTGAGGATTACGCAGCGTAAAGGCTTCATATTTGCCCACTGGGATCCCCTGAGAGCCATCCCAACCACATACACACCTTCCCCCCTCACTCCAATTCCATAAAAGCATTGACAGGTGAATCCCTACCTACTTTTTCTTCCAGGCAAACAGTCCCATTTGGCCTGAAGATGAATTACTGTGTGCTCATGAATAAGATGGTGGTAGCTGGCAGCAAAGCTTTGCGTGGTAAGATGGTGTGAAACAGTACATATGTCAATCTATCAAACACGATAATGTAAGCAATCTGAACCCATTTTTGGTCTGAACTATTGTACAATACTTCACCCAGATGGGAAAAAAAAAAGAGATAAACATTTTATGCTTCAGACATATCAAGTGTTAGGAAGTAAAATTAAACCTAAACTGGAAAACTACCAATTTTACATGCTAGAGTGTATAGAAAGAACAACACAAGCATGAAGAAGAATTTTTTGCAGCAGATTTTCTCTCCCATTATTCTACAAATTAATTAGATATATTTGTTTCCCATGATGAACAGCAGCATGTATTTGACTGTAGATTAAAAGGTGTAAAGACTATAGTTTAGTTATTAGCGAACACAACATTTGCATTTTTCTTTCTTTCTTCTTCAGTTGACAAAATCCTTACAAATCAAATAACTGTATTATCAGGCCAAGAATCTTACAAGTGGCACATGTTTACGTAATACCCCAAGGGCCAGCTGGGCCCCAAATCAAAGGCAGGTTTGTCATGACTAATGTAAAACTACAACTGGCCCCTGAAGGATAAAATTAAAGAGAAGTATTTTCATTCAAATCAACCTGACAGCCTATCTGAATATAATTTTGCATTTAAAAATTATCAGTTGAAACTGAATTGAAATGACAGCCACTATGCTGTATTCAAAGTCACTGCCAGCTACCTCCTCAAAACAGACCCGCTCCACCCCTACCGTCCACCTACATAAACACGCAGCACAACTTATCAAGCACTAAACTGCAAAAAGCACTCCTCTGAGCAAATACATCAATGAGTGACTTCCTTCAGTATTGGAAGACGCTGTTTACCAAATAATTTCCACAGATAAAAAACATGAAATCTACTCAGTTTACAGTAAAGCCTCACAGTGTATAGGTTTGGGGAAAATCGCTACTAAATATGTAAATAATTGGTACTTGGTGTCTTCATGTGTTGCTATACTCTTGGGCTTGTCTATGTCAAACCCTTATTTGGTTATGTTTCAAACTAAAAATAAACTCCCCAACGTCTACTAATTCATGCCAGGCCAGTCAAGAGAATTCCTGAACAGCAAAACTAAGACAACTGGGCTCAGAAACAAAACTGATTGCCAACTCATGTAGAGAAAAAAAATGTCCAGTCCTGAAGCCAGAAAGAATACTGACAACTCTCTCTTACAAGAAAAAAATCAAAGTAAGGGAGCAGGTGTTTGCTCTGGAGGAAGACAGAAAACCCAGTTTCCTGGCAGAGACACATGCATGTGAGTAAATGTACTCAGGAGAAAGCAGCAAAGGGTTTACAAACCCTTGAGTAGAGCATCAAGCCTTGATGTGCTCTTCAATCTGCACAATATATTACATTTCCAGAAATGCTGTAACATCCACCCATGGTTAGTGATTTAACTCAAGGGGGCTGCTGGGGGAGGTGGAAGGGGGAGGATTTTGATCTTCAAAAAATCATCTTGGAGTAAAACAACCCTTTTCCACATCATGCAAATAGAGAGTTTAATTATTTTTAACTTGAAAGGGAGACCGATCAATACACAGGATAATCTATTGTTATTTGGATTACGAAGATGTCTTAGAGTTTACAATCACAAAAGAGGTTATAATCCTGCAATTACTATAAAGCTAATTGGTAGTTTCTTTTTGCCTGTGTTTTCATGTTGTCAGTGGGGCAGTAATGAAAATGAATGCCACATTTGTGAACAGAATGTCTGTAGGCTTGTTTACCACATTTCCAACAACAACGTCTGCTTTATCATGCATTTCAAAGCAGAGATAACTTAAGGATCTTCGAATTTCATACGCAAAAATACTTTCTAAAATATCAAACGTAGAGTTCCTTCAGACGGGGTGGGAGTGGGAGACTTGAAAGTGAAGTGATGACCTCGCATACTATGAGCAAACAATCCACCTGAAGCAGACAGCACGCGGACTCCGAATGATTCATCTGTATTCAAAACTGCGCTCAGGTAAACCACTTAGTGTTTCATCCTCCCACAAACATAATTCTGCAGACAATTTCACCATCAAAACCAGCATCTTTAAGTCTCCTTTCACCTCCTGAAAATACAGTTATTGCAGAACCTATTAAGCTTTTTATTCCACTTACCTTTAAGTAACTTCTGCCCTTCCATGATGTTCTGAGAGACGAATGCTGTGTAGTCTTCTTCCGAAAAGCCAGGCTTGCACGCGGGTCTAACTGTAAGATCCCCATTGTGTGCCTGCAAAAACAAAACAAGTAAAACACACACCATGACACTTCTGTCACTTGGGAAAATGCTTTGCACTCAACAACTAGGTGTTTAGGCACGGGCAAACCTGAACAGTAAGGCAGCGTGCAAGTAGAAACTGCCTGTGCTGAAGTGTCTATCTGTTGGAGTGCATCCACACTGTAGCTGCAGAAATAAAATGGGCCAGAAAACAGTTGCCTGACTACAATAGAGAGCATTGTTTGTAGGAAGGCTGGGATACTGGGCACTGTAAGAAGAAGGGTGGAAACAAAGAGCAGTAATTCATCAAGGCGAGCTGCACTCACACTGGAGCCACTGAAAGGCCTGAAGTTGCAACACCCAAATCACTGAGTTTTGCTATTGAGAAACTGGGCAAGCCCCAGGACTGAAGGAGTGAGGAACACCCCAGTTCACAGCAGCCTCAGGAGCTCATGACCAGCTACAAGGCTCCTTCCTTCCCCTCCACCCTTCATGAAGCTCCAAGGCTCTGTGAGCCCCCAGGTTCTACACCTGCCCCAGCAGCAGGAGGGGATGGAGGGCACAGAGGGGATGCCCAAGCGAAAAAGTAACAGTGCCAGTGAACAGCAAAGCCCCAGACACAATCTGCCAGTATCCACGGGGAAGCACGCGGCTAAACACTTGGCTGCTCTGCCGCAACTTTGGATGGCACAGCAGGGAACCAGCCCCTGCCACAGGGACAGGTTAGTCCAGTCACAGCAGTCCAAGCTCCTTGGGACGGGGTACACATTCCCCAACAAGGAGGGTCCCAGACCCCAACTCCAACCAACACACCGAAAGCACATAAACCAGCAATTTATGCCTAACAAGTGTCAGGTGATTTATGCACAAACAAGTGCTGGCGGCAAGGGATTGCCACCCCTCCCGGACTGCTGGCAGGGCTCGCTAGAGCGTCGCTTAGCGATGCTGGCCGCACCTCCGGTCCCAGCAGAGCAGACTGAAGCGAGGGGACCGGGAGAGTCACTTCCCCGAGAAAGTGCAACTCCGGGAGCGCACCTGCCTCTCCGGGGAGAGGAGCAGAGCTCCCCCGGGCCTCCCGAAACACGCCTGGGCACAGATGATACTGTATTACAGAGAGAGAGAGAGAAAAGGGATGAGGAGCACAGGGTCCTTTCGGATGAGCTTAGTAAGCAGAAACCAAGCCAACGTACTCTGCTAAAAACCACGCTCGGGAGACGGATGCCAGCTACCGCCCGAGAAGCGCAAGCAAGCGGCGGCTCTGGGGGCTCTGACCGCCGCTGGCAAGACGTTGCCATTAGGAAACATTTCCGAGGGTCTGACTGAAGAGAAGGGGCTCTGAATGGGAGATCACCCCGTTATTCTAACGGCGCTCGCCAGGTGAGAGCGCACTGGGGCGGCTGCTGCTGCCCAACCCGCAGCCTCCCCAGGGCTGGGACTCGGGGCATCCTCCCCGATTGAACTTGGCACGGGGGGATTCGGGCAGAAAAACGAGCGGCTCTCGCTTCTGCAGCCAGTCCACCGCGGAACGCAGCAGCCGCACGGTAACGCTGCGGCCGCACATTGGGGCGTCTGCGGACGTTCCGCAGACACCCCTGAAACCCAGGGGTGGGGGATCCCCAAATCCTTCCCCCCTAAAACTTTTCAGACCGTCACCCCCCAGCACGGTTCGGGCCCGCTCGGTGCGTTTACGGGTTCGCAGAAATAGAAGTTAAAGGCACGGCTCCGGCGCCGGCGAAGGAGGGATGCCCCGGTCGGAGCCGGCAGCGCTGCGCGGCCGCGCCGGGGCGCGGAGGCTGCGCGGGCGGAGCGGCACCGCCGCCGGGACGCGCCGTTACCCCCGAAGTTTAATCCGGCGACGCGCACCCACGGAGGGCAAGTTTCGCCGGCGTCGCTGAGACTCCGCATGCAGAGCGACCGACCGCGCTAGAAAATAATAATTAAAACTGCAACGATGGGTTTTTTTTTTAAAAAAAAAAAAAGCGGGGGGAGAGTGTAGAAAGGGTGAAAGCGGCAGGGAGCGTGGCAGGGAGCTCCGCGGGTGCCGCTCCCGCACACTCGCCCACCCCGACCCCGAAGTTACCGCGGGCGCCGCGCTGGCGCGGAACCTCCGCGGGCTGCCGCGCTGCGCTGCCCTCCCGCCCCACTTACCACCGCCGCCGCCGAGCCCCAGACGGGAAAGAGCAGCACCAGCAACACCCGCGAACCGGTCCTCATCGCCCCGGCGGCTCCCGCCTGCGCTCGCCCGCCCGGCGGGCTGTGGCGGTGCGGTGGCCGCCCCGCTCCGCGCTGCGCAGTGCCGGGGCCAGGGGGTCGCTCCCGCCGCCGCTCGGCGCCCGCTCTGGGCTGCAGGTGAAGCGCTCGCCGCGCGCCGCCGCCAGGCCCCGCCCCCCTCCGCCTCCTCCTCCTCCTCCTCCCACCGCCCCCCCCACCCCCCCTCGCAGAGGCCCCGCGGCGCGCGGGCACGCGCCGCCTTAAAGCGACAGGCACCGCCCCGCCGCGGCGCGAGGCAGCGCGTGCTCGTACCCGCGCCCAGCTCCCTTGGCCGTAAAAACTTAAAAAATTAACACGTTCCGGGGGGGAAATAAAAAGGCGTGTCCGGGGGAGAGGTGTGTCCGCTGAGGGAGAAGCAGCGTGTCACAGTGTCACAGTATGCTGGGGATTGGAAGGGACCTCAGAAGATCATCTAGCCCAATCCCCCTGCCAGAGCAGGATCACCAGATGATGTTACACAGGAACGTGTCCAGGCGGGTTTTGAATGTCTCCAGAGAAGGAGACTCCACAACCTCCCTGGGCAGCCTGTGCCAGGGCTCCGTCACCCTCACTGAGAAGTTTCTTCTCAAATTTAAGTGGAACCTCTTGTGTTCCAACTTGATTCCATCACCCCTTGTCCTATCAGTGGTTGTCACCGAGAAGAGCCTGGCTCCATCCTCGTGACACTCACCCTTGATATATTTGTAAACATTAATGAGGTCACCCCTCAGCCTCCTCTTCTCCAAACTAAAGACCCCCAGCTCCCTCAGCCTTTCCTCATAAGGGAGATGCTCCACTCCCTTAATCATCCCAGTTGCCCTGTGCTGGACTCTCTCCAGCAGTTCCCTGTCTTTCTTGAGCTGAGGGGCCCAGAACTGGACACAATATTCCAGATGGGGTCTCACCAGGGCAGAGTAGAGGGAAAGGAGAACCTCTCTCGATCTACTAACCATCCCCCTTCTAACACACCCCAGGATGCCATTGGCCTTCTGAGGGGAAAGGAGTGTGGCCAGGGGAGGGGTAGTGTATCCCCCGGGGTGTGGGGAAAAAACTAACGTGGGTGAAAAACAGGCAGATCCAGTGGGGAAAAAACTAACGTGTCAATGGGAGAAGCTAATAAGGAGTGTGAGGGAAAGGTGGCAGGTGGAGATGAGTAGTGTGTCCACGGGGAAAAAGGATATCAGGAAGGATAAATTACACCAATGTGTCCAGAGAAGAAAAACTGGTATCCTGGAGTGAAAAGAAAAAAAAAAAAATCTGCCCTTGGGCAGGAATTGGGGAGAGGCCACAGGTGCCTCCCCAGAAGCGGGTGATTTGGGAGAAGGGCGATCAGGGCGATTTTGGGGATCAGGTGGGACCACGGGAAGTGGCCGCTGTAGCTCCTCAGCCCTGCTCGTTTTTCTGAGAGGAAAACGGGCACGTCAGGCCCAGTCCGCGCTCCCATCAGTAGCAATGAAGCTAACTCCACTAAACTAGAGGTTTTCTGGTGCAAAAATAAAGGCAGATCAAAGCAGGGCCAGAAAGTGAAACTTGAGTCAGTTTAGTTTTCACAGCAAGCTGTAAATGAAAGCAGCGGTTTTGAGAGTAAAGTCTGGCTCCTCCTATCTTCCTGCAGTGTGACCCTGGCATCCAAACGTGAGCTTTTTTCTTCCCTCCTGAATGCAGCGCAACGCCACAAATGGGAGTTCTCAGGCGTGTATATTTTGTGCATATAAATCCAACAGCGATTTGCATAAATAGATGCGTGCTATCTGATGTACGTGCAAAATCAGACATTGCAACTGAAAAATCTGGCCATTAAACTATTCTGTTAGATTCACACATTTCCAAAGGAATGAGGCACATAAATCCACTGACTGCATCTTCTGCTATTGAGTAGATTTAATAACATTGTGTTAACACCTAGAGATGTTAGCGAAGAACTGAGACCTCATTGTATTAAGCTCTGTAGACGTGAATAATGAAAAGATTGTTCCTACCCCACCAATTTACAGTCTTAGTGGATTATGGGGTTTATTTTGTTTTTAAACTAGTATTTCTGAGTTTGTTATATAACATCAAATAAATCCCATCACTGTATTGAATATAGGGTACACCCTTTTTTATGAGGCACTTTCACAGAGGCAGAAATAATCAAGTGACACTATCACAGCAAAAATAAATCCTTATGTGTACATATGAAATCAGAATGTGTTCCTTTTATTTTTAGCCTAAATTTCAAAGTTCCAAGTCGAAGGGCAGCTGCGGTTGTTGCTATTTAGATAAAACTACAAGTACTCTGGAGACTTCTGGGGATATTTTGGGTTTGTGCGACTACAGTGTGGATATTTCCTTGTGCATACCTGTGGCCAGCTATTTTGACTCTTGCTGGACTACAGCTGTTGCTATGCATGTGCTCGCTCTGTTTGATAACTTTGTTAATGTGACAAGTTCTACAAGTATTGTCAAAATAAGTCTGACACCACAACAGATTGTGAAGAAAAGGCAGAGCCGTAGTGAAAAAAAATAGAATTCTTCAACATGCTTATAGCTGATTTCTAATCTGATGGCAAATTGATTTTTTTTTCCCCAAAACTAGTTCGCCATCCCTCTTTTCTAAGCTGCAGTAACTGACTCCGTGCTTGTTAAACAAGTCAGTAAAAGCAGTGAGTTTGCTTTCCAATTATGTTTCTAGTAACGCTGGCCTGTGTGAAACACCGGGTACCTTCCCGAACTGAGGTGTTTCCAGAAGGATCAGAGGAGAATACAAGTCCAGTGTTGAGACAATGGAAATCACTGGTTTACATGTGTGGTTATTTTCACTCCACCATTTTCCTTCAACTCTTGACATGCTGATGAATTTTGGAAGGATTAAAGTTTTAACTGATTACCTACTACTCCAACTGCCTCCTTGTTTAGAAGCACTTAACATGAAGTGCTTACAAAATATCTTCCTTCAGATCTTTAAGGAAAATTAAAATACGCTGTTTACATTTTTGTAACTATTGAATTTTTCACAGACTGTTTCATATAAGTGTATAGGTCTGAGCTGGGCCTGAACCTATGCTATTTGGGAAGGTTAGCTGCAAAGTCTCTCTTCTCTGTGAGTCTGCTGGGACCCTGGTTATGAACTGGTATTGTTGCACAGAAAGGAAGTAGGAAGCTGCACCGTCTAACACATAAACGCCACAAGATGTGGATTTGGCTGGATGAAGACATTTAAGAGCGTACACATGCACAGTAAATCAACTTGCTAAACACCTCGAGAGCAAAACCGCTGATCCTACGAGCCAACTTGCTGTACTGCACAACACTCAAGAGAATAAAAGGCTCATAGATGAGACATCTACAGAACTGACTGTGCCAAGATAATGAGGAGCGTGGAGTACACAAGGGATTTTTCTCTCCTTGATGCACACGTGTAATTCCTATTGACAGCAGTGGGAGTTACACGTACATATCAAGGGGACAATAGAACCCTTAGTGGTGGAGATGACTATCGGATGTGAGCTGTGTTGCCACGGAAAGAAAACGAGAGAGAGGGAGGTGTGATCGCTGAGGGACAGTACAACACACAATAGAATTGTCAAGCAGCCATCAAACATGTGAAAGCATGGGAATAACAAATTAAATGGACAGGAGGTGAGAAAACAAACTCTCAAGAGACTTTTGCATTCCTAGCTTAGGGCTCACGTCTGAATTCCTTATTTGGGAAGCATTCCCACTGCTTTAATCTGTATAATTCTCTGATAAGTAAATGTTTTGCTGAAGTCGAGTAAACAGTTGTGGCCTAGGTGCTAAGGATAAAAAGTGGTTTTATTAAAAAGTCAGGGAAACACGGAGGAATGAAATTAATACAGTGTACAGACCTCACCTTAGGCTTCTTCCGTATGATCTGATGATTTTTGCTTTTTCTATGAGAAAGATAGCTGACCAGTGATTTAGAAAGTCATTATTACTAATTTTGGTTCATGTGAAAAGTAACAAGAGAAGGCATATATAAAGAACAAGAGAAATAATGATGATTCTAAATTGATAGATAATGGCAAACTATGATTTTATGTCAGGAGTTCAAAACTGAAGTGAATGAGAAATGCCTCCAGATTTAATCCACGTTTGGGATCTTTTTAGGTTGCATAGGGAAGACGGGCCAAGCTGGAACTGAACAGTTAAGTGAAAGGTAAATCAAAGCTGTGGAGAAATTAATGGTCTGGAAAAGACATAAGCACCTGCCAGATCTAGACAGAAGCCAAGAAAAGAAACAAAGATGCTCCTGAGTTGGAAGACCACAACCACAGAGGGAAAATAACTGGCAGCAAAAGCCAGACTTCGGTACATTTATGTAATTTTTTTTTAAGCAACAGCAAATCCCTGGAACTACACAAATGGTTGAGCACAGCTCAGAATTCTGGATTACTTATGATCTGGCTCCAGTACAAAATCCAAAAACAAAATGATGACTCACAGAGGAGAAAGTGACTTGAGGAAAGAATCCACGGGGAAAAAAGCAGCACCAAACAGGAATGAAATATGCATTAATCCCCGTTGATTCTGTACCACCCTGCATGTGCTACCTGTGTGCTGGGATGGTGAGAAAAATACCACTGTCTTCCTGGTTAAACAGATCTTTTGAAGCCACATTTTCAGTCCTGCCAGACATGCTGCAATGCCAAAGAATTTGAACTTTTTTTCTCTTTTACACTATCTACTCATCAGCAAGTACATTGTGGCTCCTATCGATTCTCCTTCTGAGTTGGTAATGTGAATGGCAGTGACAAAAATACAGCTTCAGAGACCCTATACAAAACCTTCCTGCTCTGTTAATTCCACTGACCAGCAGAGACCAACTTCAGTGTAGCCTGACCTCCAATTCTGACACATGCTGTGGTCTCCTCGCTGAACTATGCAAGCATTAATGGCAGCATGCCAGCAATGGCTGTATTAAAATCAATTTAAAAATCCCAATTCTACGTCTCTTTCACCTTAGGTGAGGTAACGCACCTTATACTAATGTAACTCTTATTAAAATATGGTAAAACAAAATTGACCTGTGCAGACCAGTAAAATTTCCACTTTTTTTATTCATTTATTCTTGCAAAAATGAATTTAAAAAGGTAAAAGCGGACCAAAGGGTTTATTATCATTACAGTGGACCGCAGTTTAAAGCAGTGGTATTAAAAAAAATTAAAAAAAAAAGAAAACAAACAGAACTAGGCTTGTTCTCAGAAGACGTAGCTAGTGCTTATTTATGTTAATATGCCCCTTGTAGCAGCTTCAGAAAAGTTCAGATCTGTGTGCCTCAGACACAGAAAGTCACCAAGAGTATACTGCACAAAATCCCTACTGCAGCAGGCGGGCAGCTCCCCAGGCTGCTCCAGGTTGCAATGCTTCTCATTCATGGAAACGAAACTTAAAAAACCCCCAAAAAAACAGAGATTAATAGCTATTGTGCCTTTTTACAAGTGCAAGGAAGTCCAGGATTTCTGGTTTCCCCAGGCCTCCTGATTTCAAGGCGCTCTTCATACAAGCGTGTGTTTAAGCATGATTGTGCCATCACCTCAGAAACAAAGAGTTACCTAAAGTAGTCATCATCTGAAATGGTTGCTTTCACAGCAGGCTCTGCACTATAACAGCGATTTGAGAAGAACCTTATTGAAGTAATGTAAACCAAGTGATTTCCTCCCCACCCCTCTCCATGCACTTTCAGCAGCAGCAGAGGAGGAGACAGGTTTTTTTTTTTCTAACTAGTCCTGTCCCTGTGATCTCCTGTGCCATCGAGGCTGCTCACACAGCTTCAATGAGATCTCCAGGGGAAAAGGGCAGGATCTAACCTATAAATCCTTACAGTTCTGGAATTTTTACTTGTCACATACCAGATGCCTCCAAATGAACATCAGCATAATTAATGGTTTTTTATAGGGACTGCCAAAGGAAAATGAGATTTTTTTCAGACTTGCAGCTTTTGCTGTTTTTATTGTCTGGAGCAGCAATTCTCGTCCTCACTTTACCAATTGCCTTTTTTTTTTTCCTCTTTTGGTGAATGTGGCTTTATCTACATAGAAATGTTCACTTTTATATAACTTATTCCAGTCCAGATCTCAAAGTAAGTTACACTGGTATAAGCAGCAATATTAATAAATAAACACTCTTCTATCTAGCAAAAATGTGAGGGTCCGAATCAGGCTTCCTTAAATCACTAACAGTACGTGCTTATCTTCTTTATCAGCAAAAAAAGGTAGATGTTTTCTTCCACACAGATTGGTAAAGCATAAATAGAAGCTATATTCTAAGCTCTCTCTGCCTTTTGTAGCACCCAGCTCTTTTGTATGCCTCCCAGATAGTTTTTACTCCTAAATATATCCAACAGTTTTAGCACCACAGCAGATACTCTAAATTGTGTGTGCATGTGCATGCTAAATGCTGAGGCAGAGCTCCTCAGAGAAAGTCCCAGTTACCTTTTTAATATGAAGTCATTTTCTGGAGCTGTCAGCATTTTTGGTCAAAAACCACCTGGAAGACAAAGCACTTTACAAGAGACAGCTTTGACAGCCTATGGATTTGAATAGTAGAACTGAAAAGATAAGAAAACTTGGAGAGAAGGGAGAGAGATGTGCTTTAGGAAGAGATTACTTTGTGACAAAATATCACACACTCAAAGAGATTCAACATATTTCCAATTTAAAAAGGTAGCGAGAAATTTATACTGTTTGTCTCCATACAACTTCAGTGAAGCTAAAGATGTATATGGAATTTATTTGAATATCTGAATAACTTACTTAGCTATAAATGATGATAATAATATGATGGGGAGGAGTTCCACTGATAATATGCTTAAGTGAAATAAAGGTGAGAGATAAAGGAAAGACAACCACTTACAAACCCTAGATGCATGGTCAGCTGAATAGGCCAAGAATAAGAAAAACCAAAGTCCTGCACACATGCTTAAACAGAAAGGAAAAGTAGAGTCACACAGGTTAAAATTTAGTAACTACCATTGGTAGTTATCACCTGACTCTACTGTTCAACTGGTCTGTGCTATTTCTTGATGGTGGAGTACTTGCATGAGCCCACAGAGTTCTGCATACAGAGTAACTGCTGCCTTTCGCCAGCGTCTAGAAATATCTGAACTCCAATGATTAATTTTTCAAGTTCATGCATTGATCTAGCAAGATTATCTGCAGTTATCCTATTAACCCTGACCAACAGATCCTGTGGGCTCACATCTCCTAATCTGCTCCCAACTGCACACTTGCTTCCAAGTCAAACACGTGTATAAGCACTAAAAATCCTGTTGCATCCAGTTAAAAAGTGACTCTGATAGACAGTGGGAAAGTGTTGTGTTTTCAATCTCTTTGAGAGAGAAATGCTGTGGGAGATATTCCTGCACTGTCTTCCGTTATGAGCTACAGGCAGGCTTGAGCTTTAATAAAGCTTATTGTAAGTGACATTACTTCAGTGATTCTGATCATGGTAATCCATCAATAGGAAATGGCAAAATCCTGTACCAGGTTTTATTATAGCCTAGGAAGAAGCACAGGATTTAGATGGGACATTTTTATTATAAGATTTCAAAACCAAATGCAAATTATCTCTGGTGCAAGTTACAGGCTGAATCGGGTAACCCGTACTTTACCTATGCAGATATTTCAACAGAATGGTCATTTACACAGCTGATCCTTAAGTATTTTATGAGAGATAAATCTAATAACCTTTCTGCAAAAACCTCAGCAGGATGCAGACACTATAATAATCCATATGCAAGCTACCACATTGTATTGTGTGCTGTCAGACAACTCAATTATTTTCTTCCAGATCTAACATAAGCTTCTGTTTAGTAAACATGATGAGAGTCAAACTTTTACATATATATATATAAAGTGCTTAATTTGCATGCAAAATTGCCGTAAGTATGTATGCAAATAGGAAAACTCATGCACAGATGACTAATTAAGTGCATTTATGTGAGAAATTACCCAATGCACGCATGGAATCTCAGTAATTGTACACACAACTCGGATGTGCGATTGCATATGCATTTTGGACACACAACTGATTGAAAAAATTGTTTCTCGGTACTGTGTTGGAATAACTGATGCAGAGCACACGATCAGAAATATGACAACTGGTGGGGCTTTTGAAAGGAACTGCAAAAGCTTGTGAGGAGCTTTGTAGTAAAAATGGAATTTACGATCTCTACCACTACTTTTCCAATTCACTTATAACCTTTATGTGCAAATCTATGGCTTAAAAAGAGACATTTCTGTAAGTACTGTAAAGAAACACTTGCCAAAATATAGTAAATACGGTGTCACAAGAGGTGATGTCAGTAGACTTAAATCTGAAGTTTGTAGCCTGTTTTTGTCTGTCCAGTATGTGCTTTGGAAATAAATGAGAAGTTTTACTTTATGTATCCTGATCAAGCACACTTCCTTCTCGTCAGAGCAGGGGTTGTAGTATGACAGCACTTCCTTTTGGAAGGTTCAGACAGATGTGAAAAAAAGAGTATCTGTCTGTTTTAATTTTCCAGCCATTGATATTATTATAGGTTCCATTATCCCTCTTTATAGCCCCAAAGTTCATGCTGACATTGTTAAAATGCAATACAGTAAACAAATTTGTTCATTATGATACAAGAGACACCCTGACATCAATGTAATCCTGCACAGAAAAATACCTGTCTGTGGTTTTTTGATACTGGCTACTGAAACAGGGATACATCCTCAGGCTGTTTTGTGGTATTTTCCTATTTATTTTTCTGGTCGTTGTGTTGATAACTGAGTATAACAGCAGTTAGGGTAGCACCTTTTTCTTTACACTTGACATATAATTTGAGGTCAGATGTTTCAGTCCAGCACTAACACAGGCAAAAGATACCCGTCCGCCTTTGGGGGCACGGTCAAATGAGGAACAAAGGGCACAGGAGAAAACAGACTGGGAAGGGCTGGGCTGTGACTGGTTTGCTCCGAAACGAAGCGCAGTTGTGCGGGAGAGACAGGCTCGCAGCGGGCGTTGTGAGGCTCTCAACCTGAAAAGTCAGGGAGGAGAGAAAAGGGATGAACTGCTTTGGTCTGCCTTGGAACGAATCCCTCGGATGAGATTTCAGAAGGCAGGATTTGAAGTAGACTTCTGCCACTAAGTGGTGCTATGTGCAGTACAGCATCTTCATCATACCGCGATTTACAGTGAGGAATAAACCAGAACACTGTCAAGCTGATTAGACTGATATAGACACTTAACAAGTGTCCATTACGCTGATTTAATTCTTCTGTGGTGCTGGATAAATCAGGAGAAAGAACAGGCCAATCCGAATGATTAAAGAAATCCAAAGACTGAGCCCCGGCATACAGCATCTGAAGTGCAAGATTACAGAAAACAGTTCTAATTTTTTAAAAGCTCTGTCTGGCTTATTTCTGTTCCTTTTTAATTATTTATTGTTTTCTCCAAGTTTATGGGTGTTAGAACATGAAATACTTATCAAATAAAACTGAAGAAAAAAAATCCTTGGTTTTAATTAATATTTGCAATTATTCCAGAACTAATAATCTTATTTTTAAGACAGATGCCCCATTTTATATCAACTGGCAAAAGAAAGTAGAACATGTTCCTTCTGGAGTACATATCTACATGTAGATTTACTCCCTCCCACCCTCCAAAAAAGATGCAATTTAAAAATAGGACGTAAATTTGGAAGGAGAATGCAAGCTTGCAACTTCTACTCTCCTCAGTCCCAGGAGAAGCGTAAATACAGGAGGCAGAGGAGCTATTTTGACATTTTGACACCCGTGCGAGCTCTCGCCCCGAGCAACCACACACGCATGTCACATGTTGCCTCTCAGTCGTGGCTACAGCAATAAATCCTGGGTAAGGATCAGTGGAGAAAACTGCGCTGTCCCAGGAATGGAGAAACTGAGTTCAGGAATCTTTTCTTGAAGGAGGATGAATGTGTTTAACTGCGCTCTGGGAAGCAGCTTATTCCTTTTCTCTGCTGCTGGTCTGTCGTAGGAAATGAAGAAAGGGTGAGGAGAAAGGATGAATAATCACTCACGTTCCAGGATCCTGCGGGGTCTGTTGGTGCATTTCTCAGCTCGTGATGGAGCGAATTCAGGACTTTGTATTTAGACACGGGCGTAGGTGGTGTGTCTACAGCTGGGCCCAGACACAATCTGGGAATCAGTGGCTTTTGTCAAAACTAATGACCCTAAAACCTCACCTCACACTGAAATCCAACGAATACCCGCCTATGTGAGTTGCTCTGCTGAGCAAAACGCCTTTGGAAAAAGAGGTGGAACTTCTGAGAAGAGAATTAGTGCCTCTTGTGGGCTGTATTTGTGTGCAGGGTGCTGGTTTATTCGCAATTATTCCCAGAGAAGTGATTTAAATCAAGAGTCAAAAGCCTAAAGGGTATCAAAGCTGTACAGGAACTGATTACTACTATGAATTTTGCTGAAAAAGCTGATGCTTTGCTGACTCTTTGGTCCTTTTCTGGTAAAAATATTCAGAAGATGCCAGTGTTAACTGACAACATTGACTTCTCTATATTTTTTTTTTTTTTTCCCCATGAGATTATTTTTAGCTGCTGTGCATTAGCTCTGCTCCAGCAAAATATTGATAGGTAGGGGCTGCAAGTTCCTCTTGAAAATAACAAATGATTTATTGAGAGAAATGCAATGCTACAAATATATCCATAAAATTAATGTTTCCCCCCCCACCAGTGTTTTTGAATGAAGTCAAGAGACAGATGCTGGAAACAGATGTGAATTTCTCAAGAGAGAAAGAAATATCACAGGTAAATCAGCCTTATATCAGAAAATCTGATAAAAATCAGTATACTGCCTGAAAAACAAGTAAACTTTTAACAGCAGAAGGAACCTTTTCCATTTTTAGAGGAAAAGGCAACACCTAAAGTAACTGTATATGAGTTATTTATACTACAGCATAATTTCTGGGCCTCAAACAACAGCTAGATGCAAACACATAATAAGAAACAGTAGTTGTCTGAAATGTCCTCTGGAGAGGGCGGCAGAAATGCAAAATTAAAGTGTCACGAACAGGGTCAGCTGCAGATCCTGAAACAATACGATTCTTTTGACATTTACTTGTTTTCTATGCACCACCAAAAATACCAGCAAATCAGGAATTTGCATAAACCTACATTCTAACAGGTAAATGTTGGATGGTCATAGAAGTTATTCTCCTTTCTTACTAAGCTTTTGAAATATTAAAGTAAGAAGCTATCCCAAACAAGAAAAAACATGAAAAAATAATAAAAAATCCTGAATCAAGTATCTGAATTAGCTAAAATATTATTTCAACATTTTTTGAAATGTTTCACTTTTTTCAGATTCCCGTTTACATATTTAAAAACAAATTTATAGTGGTCCAACTGGGAAGTTTTTGATTTTTTTCAGTGGCTTCACTAGCACAAACAGTGCAGAACCTCAGCACCTCTGCCATCCTCAGGTTTCCCAAGATTTAACCCGTGTATTTCATCATTAATGAATGATGCAGACCACTACAATATTTTCCAAGTGGTAAAATTCATTTCCCAAGGCCAGCATTGCGTTGTGGCATCGGTTCAGCTTGCTTGTCCCTGTGCCCTTCCTCGTGTTCACGTATTTCCCTCTTTCCATTTTACAGGCTTTCTATTCAAAATAAATCTTACTGTAAGCAAACTTGTGGAGCTGATGAAGTCTTATTGCTCTATCTCTAAGCAGATACTACAGATTCAGTAGCAGTGACCTCAGTTCTTCAGTTGAGTTTCAAACTGTAATTGACTTTCCAGTATGAATTTTCTTTATATTCTGTTTACTGTAAACTTGGCCTCGGATCTTGCTACATACAATTGATGCTGGTTTCTGACATCACCGTCTCTGAATACGTTATGTTCAAGGAGTGATGATGTTCAATTTACGGCTTTTGGAGCTTCGTCCTGCCTGTGCACAGCTTGGGTCAGACACTGCTCCCCTACCCCAGAGGGAAAATAGAGATGGTCCCACCTATCCAGATGCCTCGTACTGGGAAATTAGTCTAAAATTCTTTCCCATGAGGCTCATCCACCTCGTTTCTTCCTGGATTAGTAAAGATTCCAAGTTTTTCACTTAGGAGACATGAGCCACACACTAGTGCATTAGATTGTGAACACTTTCAGGAATGTTTTATCTTTGGCAATTACTTGAAAAAAACCAAATATAACTACTTATATTTAAAGAACAATCAAGGGAAGATTCTGGAAACATGGCTTTGTATTACTTAGAGACTAAGATATTACTTCGTGGTGTTTGCCTCATTCACTAAAAACTTGTTTAAATATTGGACATAATTCCTACAGTAGTAGAAATGAATAAGGAACTTGAAAGCTCCGGTTTAAATTTGCAAGAAGCTTTTTGCTAAGAAAAATAGGAGTAATAACTTTGAAATATAAATGAGGTGTTGGGTGGGTTTTCCCACTGTAGAATGTGTATGTCTTGTATGTATATTAATCTGAAAACTACAATGCAGATATTTATTAAAATTTGAAATAAAATATAAAATACCATTTATGCTGAGTATCATAAACAACCCAATATCCTTTCACCTCTCAGAGTTTATGAAGAATGGAGACAATAGCATTCAGACAATAGCATTCCCTCCCAGAAACTATAAGGTTTAAAGGAGAATCAGTATCATAAGAGGAACTTGCAGATGCACATATTTAGCTGAATTCCTAGCAAAATAAGAGGGAAATATTTCCATCAAGCTCTCTGCCTAGGGCTTTATGTATACTATCATGCAGTATGGACTGTATTAATTACCTAATTTAGGTATTTATATGGCCATCAGACAAGTGAGGACCTGGAGAGAAATCCCTAATTAAGACTTCGGAGTTTGATAAGAGGTTTTTACAGCACGGTGATAAAACATTATTTTTGTCTTATCTTATGAATGTGTCAGGGCAGATTATGTTAAATGCTACCTACATGCATAATCAGATGACATATCTCTGGCAAGGCACACAGATAACAGTCTGCAAATGCACATTTATTATTTTACAGTTCAGAGTGTTAAAAGGAGAACAAAACTTGTAGATCCAGAATTACAGCGAATCCACCTCAGCCGTGTCTGATGTGTCACACCACCCGAGTTTTCCCTGGGACTTGGGGACAGGGTTTGTGGTCTGCGATGACAGTTACAGCATCTGGAAGCCTGCTCCGGTTCACAGCACCTGGAACCATTCTGTTGGCTCTCTCCAGGCATTCCCTTTTTGCTCCCTGACATGCTTTTTACGCAGTAAACAATTGGAAGGTGCATTAAAGCCATCAGAAATTCAATTATACAAAAGGAATCCCTATCTGATTGCTCAGGTTAACCTTCACTACCTGTACAAAGAGAGGAGAGCAGGGCAGGGAACCGGCCACTCGGCTTTCAAAGCTCCACATTTCATTTCATTCAGATTACAATCCACGGTTTTGGCATTATGAGTTTGTTGTGAATGCTGAATATGTAGTGCAAAAATACCAGCTCCGAAGATTTTTATTTTTTTTCCTGACAATCTTTCTGGGAGAATTCAGAGCTGCTCTATTTTTGCACGCAGCCTTCCCATCTTTCTTCTCAACTGCAGGACTGACTTGAACAATAGTGTTCCCTTAAGGATATCTTTCCTCATTAGATGCTTTGACTTCTCAAGGAGGATGGGCAGCTCTACCGCCAAAGAAAAAGTAAATTCGGAGAAGAAAACATGCGACAGTTGTTTCTTATTTTATCTTCTTGACATGATCCAACACTGTTGATGTCAATGGCAAAAGTCCCGCCATATCTTTCGGTACTGGAGCTGTTACTGGAAAACAAAAATTTACAGGGTTTTAAAAATATATTTAAATAAATAAACAAACACATATACGTAGATATACATTTTTACACACACATTGAATTTAACACTGCGGTTATAATTTGGGATTATTCAAAGACCACGCTGTAAGACTTCCATGACCTTCTACCTGGGTAATATCTTTTTTCATTTTCTGTTATTTACAAGTATGCATAATACAAACTGACAAGTGCTACAGCTGAGGAAAAGAGGCGAGAAACAAGGACTAAAGGTCCTTGCTAAGTGGCGGGATGAAAGATGACTGAGTGTAATTTTGCAGGAGAGATTCAGTTTCACAGATTTCTATGTAAGAAATGTGGATCTTAATGGGCGTTTGCAAACAGCAAACTCAATAACAGGCCTGTTTAATTGAAAGTACATAAAGTGTTAATGTATTGTACCCCAGTTTATATTTAAGGGGCTGTAGAGACTGATGTCTCAATTGTATGAAGAATGCCCATTGAGTTCCTCCTGTGCTCAAACCCCGTGTTTGTAGGTGCCATCCATTACCAAACAGCACTTCATTAACGTGCAAAATGTTTCTATGCATTTCCTAAAATACCGATCAGGTTCAGGCAAGAGATTTAGGAGACCTGAGTTTAACCAGCCGCTCTATTCCAGAAGCCCAGAGAATTCTCGGATCTGTCCTCTCAGCTCAGTAGTTTGCTTCTCCATGTGCAAATAGGGGTTGCAGTGCGGCGAGGTGGCGTCAGGATAAATCCATCAGAGTCTGAAGGACTCGATGCTGTCTTAATGAGGATCAAGGAGAGCTGGAGCGACTGCTGTGTGCCAGGTACACAGCTCTGTACCACGAGAGCTTGGTAAAAGTGGAAGACTAATTGGAAGCATAACAGAAATATAACTGTTCAAAAGATACACGTACTTGGTTGAGGTATAAGTCGTCAGCTTTCACAGCGTGATGGTCCAAGCGTGAAAAAGATCTGGCCACAAGAACTGATACGTATCTAATTTCCAGATTTTGAAGGCAAAGAAAAAAAAACCAAAAAAAAAACCCCAACCGCTTGTGAAAACTTTATAAACCCTCTGCTACTTGTTTAACCTGGTCACTGTAAGTCTCCATAAATATATAAATAGGTGATGGAATGAGCATGACCCAGCAAACCTGTATCGGTTTGATTAATGGAGTGCCTCAAAGTAAAATAGTCATGCTGAAAATCTGAAGGGAAATGCAAAGTTTTAATATAATTTTTGAGTTATTTAAGCATGCAATCGGGCCTGATCTTGTTCACTATGAAACTTCATCACAGCCTGGAACGTTAATATAGAGTTCCAAATGTGTAATAAATTACTGGTTTCTTCAGTGATGCATGGGCCCGTCCTGCTATGGCCAACTGCAATTTTAATATTTTCCCAAGAAATGAAGAAATGAAGAATCAGCAAATAATGGCATGATCCTGAGATTATTGTTCTAGGGATCACAGTTTATTATCGGCTAAAATGGATAAAGACATTAATCACTTCCCACAGATAAATGATGCAGCTTGTCTTTTTTTTTTTTTTTGTGGAAAGAAACCCTAAATGCTTATTTTTAATAAATCCATTAATAATCAATTCAGCTGACCTAACTTTCTGCAACATGACAGGTCTGCCACTCAGTGAAGGAATTACTACGTATAACTGGCAATTTTACCATCAGATGCAGTATCTGGTATACAACTAGGACCTTGTAACAACTTAAAAATAGTCTTCACTCTTTGAAAAGGGTAAATTGAAAATGTTTGCAATATTGACTGACAGAGATTCTTATTTGGAGCTCACTATTTATCAACAAAAGAGGAAAGGTGAGTGGACTACTTAAATGGCTAGAGAAATCAGGGTACTTTTAGCTTAACAATACATTTTTTAAATGATCTGCAGCGGCCACACATTTTTTGGAATGAAGAACGGAGTATTGCTACAAGCTTGGTTGTCTTCAGGAATAATCCAGTCCAGTCATCCAGTCCAGTTTAGTGGTTCCATTGATTTCAGTATGATTGCATTGAAATACAACGTGCTTCGCTTAATCGCTTATCAAAGCATCATAAAAAACTGCACAGCAGTGAACGAGACACTGGCCTCAGAAACATTTCACTTCAGGTATTAACATGCCTGTCTTCACTGAGGTCTGAAGGTTCACGTTGCTCATTGTGTATCAGAGATGAACTGTTTGCTATCAGCACTAAATAATAATGGGACAGTCCTGGAAATAAAGCTAATAAAACATTCTGCGGCAATTAGAAAAATGTAATTTGCATTTTTGTCATATAATTTTCATATAATGAAAAGCATGAAAATGTGGAGATCCAATCAGCTTCAATGCTCAATTAATAAACATTTCCAGACAAGTTCAATTATCATGACCAGCACAAGGAGCCTTTCTCACTCTTTTTTTTTTCTGTAGATCTCTCCTTGTAATCTCTTCTTCAGTCTTTTGAATCTGTACCGGATTCATTCTAAGAGCATTAATGTAAATAAAACACATGAGACAGTTCAGTGTTTTTCTAGGATAGCCATCCAAAGCTTTGCTTGCCAAGAGGCAACAATACTGAGCAATATTGTGCAGAAGTCTGTAATTTGCTCTATAATAACCTGTTTGCTTTATTTTTTTTAATTCTTCTGGCCATGAGACGCGTCAGGAGTTTTCACGGGCAAGCCATTGCCCAGAACTAATTGGTTGGAAATCACGGTTTCCAGGGAAGAGTTTGATTGTTTTCAACCATAATATTCAACAACTATTTAGCAAAGGGAAAGAATAATGCAGAATAATTATTAATTGAAGAAAACATTGAGAAGAAACAAACTATTAGGTCCAATTATGCCACTTCTGTGAACATTGTTAACGCTATCTCGAGTGAGCTCACTTTTGAAAGCTCAATTTTATATTGGGCAATGGTTCAAAACCCAGAGACACATCAGTCCCAAGCACTAACTCACAGAAAAGTGCTAGACTGTAAGTGACTGACAGCGCTTCCCACTGCAATCTGGGTTTAGCTTAAAGAGCTTCTATCCAGCTCCGCTTCAAATCAGACTTCATTTAACTACGGAAATCTAGCAAGGTCACAATGCAAGATAGTCTGCCTGCAGACACCAGCCATCCTTCAGTCTATTATACAATCACACATACAGGATTTTAAGAACAAAGACGCCAGATACCTTCTGTAGCAACAACCTTAATCAGACAGAATTGCCACAAAATCTGAAGGTCTGAATTTGCAACTACTAAGCAGTGACATAGTCCATTTGTAAAGACTAGGAAATGGCATTTATCTTAGTGCAAAAGTAGAGCTGGAAGGACTAATACGACCAAAAATGTAGCTGGACAGCGCACTGTGTCAATTATAGAGCTGAAAATCAAAGCTGCAGAGGGAAAAAAATTGTTTTTTTGGTGAGAAAGTCATCTCTAGAGTTACAATTAAAGTGAAATTTATTGCCTCTGCTTAACATCTGTTTTATATTTATTCATTCTGATAAAAAACCTATGTCCTGAATCCAAAGCTTCAGCTTCCAAAGTTGCAGAATAAATGTTAATTAAATATTTGATATAAGGTGTTTTTTTAAAAAGCCTCCCATTAAAATTATTCAGTTTACTTAATATAGGACCCAGCAAAATACAAAGGGTGATATCAGATTCCATAATGAAGTCTTTGGGTTCCATTGAACTCTTTGCATTTAACGTGAAACATAAAAGACTAACTTTTATATTTGTTTCCCTCTGGTATAAACAGACTGCGTAATGAGCTGCCGTGTGATACGAACTGCGTGTCATTCTGAAGGCAACACGTTCGCAGCTCACGGGTGGCTTTACCCCTCTTAAGCTTCACCTTGTATCTGCGACGTTCTTTCCCTTTTTCATGGATTCTCATTACATATTTGTTATTCATTCACTTTGCTGGGTCCAAATAAGTATGGACTTCTAGATACGACATAATCTACTAAAAACTACGAGAGAAGTGAATGCTATTTGTTGAAAAGCCTCATGCTCCTGAACAGCTTGTCAGTCTGCTAACTCCTCAGAGGTCTGGTTCCCCATTAGTGCACATTTCCCCAGTTGAAGATTTACGGATTTTTTTTCCCACTGTCACAATAAAATAGAGGAAAAGGAAGCAGGTGGTGTCATTTCTAAAGTCCAAGTGCTTTTAATGATCTATTTCTTCAAGTGCAGAAATTTCAATTCCGATTAAAATGAAGAAATGACAAGCCATTTACAGACAGACCTCCTTTCTCCAAACGTTCCGCTCTGCATACACAATATGTTTTCCTATATAATGCGTGCACCATATTTCAATATTAATTATATGCAGGTCTCTTTTGGGTCACATGCTAATTATACCTATTTAGAATTTATCATGCTACTTCCAATAATGTGCTGTCATTGTGTCCTGTTGTTTTTCCTTGCCTGAGGCAGAAGGAAGCTACAATAAACCCGAAAATACTGGCAAGAAACTTCATTTTAAAACATATGGGGAAAAGCTGCACCAAGGGCCCTGTCCAACGCTCATTGAAATCAACAGGAATCATTACATTAACCTGAAGGGAAAATGGTTTGAACCTGTTAAATGTCTGCAGTTCTATATGACGAGCTCTGTGCATCTCTCACCATATAATGAAATGGTTGTGCTGTAACCATCTGTAAATAATGAAGGAAGCATTCAGCATTGTGCCAGAGAAGATAGACAAAGAGGAATTTGAGCTTTTCTGATTCTGAGATGGTTAGGCTGGTACTAAGTAGCCAAAAGGCAAGGAAGAATCAAACCCTCCGTCCCCAGCTGCCTCAAGTGTAAGTGTTTCGTATGTTAATGCACAGCATTTTGTGATCACTGGATCTGCGTTTCAGGCAATAACAGTGGGTTTTTTTGTGACTTAACCACTGTATGCTATCGGATTCAGATATGCCGTATTTTTAAAATTGCACTGTACTATAAGCACTAGAGACATTTTTGCCAAACTTATTGACAGTGTTGACAATTTCCTTTCATGACAGGTATAATTTAGTCTGCATTTACCAACCCACGGTGTCCTCTCTGCATGAGGAACGCTAAAGTTTTCCACACAGGTCACAACCAAAGTTAAGTGGTGCTTCTTCTGTGCCACCAGCTTATGAACGCGGAGCCAAATTTTCAGCAGAGAACCTCATTGCAAATGTGCCGTGATTAATGCTGAAGATTTGCATCCACTTTCAAGAAGTAGGTGCCAGAGGGACTAACGTAGATAAGGCGCAGAAGAAAATGCAGGCACTGAGGATAAGCATCTTGGACAAAATTATGCCCCTCAAGTTACCTAGACTTCGACGTTGTTGGTGCTACATTACTAATCAGCAATGACAAAAATCAGTGACTTCAGTCCAATATGCAGGAAACCACCTCATCCAAATTTCCATCTACTGCTACTGTCAGTCCCTTCACCTTCTGTGCCTTCCTGGCTCATGGACATACCAGGACTTTTTTGAAGCACCCCAGCCCTGGCATTACTTTGGCCGTGCCTGTAAGTAGCCTGGCTCCTAGAAACAAAACTCACAAGCATGAAATGCCATTTACATGGCTGTATCTCACTGTTATTTTTTTTGTATCTCTAATGAGATGTTTCTGGAACAAGAAGAAAAACGTTACCGTTTAGCCCACTTTTTTGTTTCTTTTTTTTTTCTGATAGGTCTCAGCAGAGAGCAAACTAATACTCAGGTACAGAAAATGAATTATCTGAAGCCAAATGTAATTCTGTTTTGGTGGGCCAACAATCAGTAGAACAAATGTACAGTCATTTCAGTAATTGCCCCAGCTTTGTGACAAATACTTACTAGAAACTCATGGCCTCATGGCTAGGTAATCTCAGCATCCCATATTACAAAGGCGCTCAGGACAAGAAGCAGTATGTATCTTTAATATGGCTATTTTAATAGGAAATGATCATGAGTTTTAACCACGGTTCACCACAACATTTTGGATCTCTTTGGAAAACCGAATACTGCCCTACTTGGGGAGATCATGGCGTTTTTAGGGCCTTTTGAAGCTCACGTAAGACCTGATTTTAGTCTATTTTTAAAATGCCCTTTAGGAAACAAAGGGCAGTGCAATCACCAATTGTGAAGATTACAGAGGAAAAAAGTAAAAAGCACATTTTTCAAAAGCATATGGCTTAGTAATTCACTCTCTCCTATTTTGCCACAAGAGGTGAAATCCTGTTTTACTTGGATACTTTTAGATTTTTCACCAATGGCCATTTGCCTCAGAGTTTTCAGTTATGCAGATCAGACACCTGGGAAACTAAAAACATCTTCATTCTCTTTTTTGTTCTGAAACAAGAAATATTCTTTATAGTATCTGAGGAAACCTCCAAAGTATAAGAGACTTTAGATATCGTTTTCCTTCAGAGGAAAGCTATTCTTTTATATAAAGGAAAAGAAAAAGAAAAAAACCCTAAAACTTTTGAACAGTCTTCAATCAAAACAAACTTAGCCTTGAGTGTTGTTGGGAGAATAGAAATTTCTTCTGCCAGAAATTTTTCCCAAAGGTAATGCCATCTTTAAGCACGCTTCTTCAAACGTAACAGAAAGAAAAGAGTAAGGCCTTTACCTATAGTATAATTAGCAAAGCTTACAACAAGAAAAGGAATAAAATATTATACACATGTTTTTGCAGGGTAGAAAATGGAAAGAAGAAAATAATTCCAGTTGAAAAGAAACCCAGCCCAGTCATAATTGTACATTAAAGAAACATTGTCTTGTACTTGTCTGCACAGGAACGTGTCTGCAGCTGGTCAGATCCAAAGAAAGGACACAGAATTTGTTAATTTGAAACGAGAGCGAGGATGACTATAAAAGCGCAAAAATACCTTCAAGCAGTGAGAGACTGATGGCAGCCTTCAGAAATTGTTTTCAAACCTCCCACTGTGAACATCTAAGTTCAGAGTCACAGACGATTCCTAACTCCTGACACAGGGCTATCACTAGCTCAGTTCAAAGTGTCAGGGTGTAAATGCTTGGTTTTTACCTTGTTCACAGTTGTCTCAATCCAGAGCAAAGCTATTTTGGTTGGCAGAGACCAGACCCAGAATATTCCTGGTAAAACCTTCCTTTAGACTAATCTTACCACATGGTATCTCCAATGAGCTAGATTCTCTTCTGCATCCAGGTTATGCTGCCCTCAGCAACATGAGGGAATCTTTGGAATCTCTCCAGCTCCTGTCCCTGCTCAGCCACAAGTTTATGCTGCATTTTAGTGCAAGCATTGTGGTATCACCTGTGCCAGCTATTCCACAGCTCCCTGGTCTTCTTGCTCTTAATGCTGATGGATCTTCAATGCTACAGGCCATGGGAAGGAAAGCTGTCAAGCTGGCTAGACTGGGTCTGTACTTGCAAAGGTTTGCACCCTCTGTTTGAGACAATCCCTAAGGACATGAAGACAGTTGATGCCTCTTCTGTCGCATCTAACCACAGAAGAGACAGAATATTTGTCTAATGACCGAGTCCAGAATCAAATCTCATGCTTCCTTGGCCCACGAGCAGTATGAGGCTGGATGTGGTTGTTCAAGGCAGCCAGTACTCATGCTCCTGGCTTTCACATTTACGTATTCTGACTGCATAGCCAAAACGGATAACAAAATGCACAAAGTGTCCAAGTAGACTTATGACTGCCACTCTCCAGATTTGGTACGTGGCTGCAATAACTGTGTATACAGCTGACACACAGCTCTGTTCTGCAAAATGCTAGATTTACACATTTTTTCCTGACCCATTCTTAACTGAGATTCTTCATTTTACACTGTGAGCACACACTACATTTGTTCTCGGTAATTAAACAGCGTAACTAAATTGTATATTGCAAATATAATAATCTGACTGTTCTTTCCTGAAATGGTTGTGCTGTGTACCAAGGAATTTATTTTTATTTTTAAATTTAAAATCCTAGTTGTGTTTGGCCCCAGGTAGCCGTGTTTTTGAGATCTTCCATTTTTCTGCTCCCACACTACTGACTGCTTCACTGCAAGCCTGTGCATAGCAAAGTATGAGTAAACATTTTCAGAATACATCTCTCACCCTGAGGATCCACACTTGATTTTGATATAAAATGTTATTAACTTTAGCTCCTAGTACAAAAGGTCTTGATCAATAATTGTTTCTACCTGTCTATCTTATTTCTGTGTATCTTCTAAGACACTTTTGGGCTGCTGCCAATACATTCTGATTTGTAAGCACATAACACTGTATCATACACCTCAAATCTGTGTGGGTTTATCTCATCTTTTCATTAAGTAGTAGATGGGGTTTTTTATCTACATAGATTAGATTAGTTTAAGGTCACCCTGAGAGAAGAGAGAAGAGAGAAGAGAGAAGAGAGAAGAGAGAAGAGAGAAGAGAGAAGAGAGAAGAGAGAAGAGAGAAGAGAGAAGAGAAGAGAAGAGAAGAGAAGAGAAGAGAAGAGAAGAGAAGAGAAGAGAAGAGAAGAGAAGAGAAGAGAAGAGAAGAGAAGAGAAGAGAAGAGAAGAGAAGAGAAGAGAAGAGAAGAGAAGAGAAGAGAAGAGAAGAGAAGAGAAGAGAGAAGGGGGAAGAGGGAAGAGGGAAGAGGGAAGGGGAGGAGGAAGAGGGGAGAAGAGAGTCCTTGGAGATTGTAAAATGAGCAGAAGTTAGTTTTGGTAGTGAATAAGTATTCTGGTGTCTTTGCAATCATCAGTGGTGCCGTATCTCATGCATTCATCCAACTCAAAACCAAAACCTTGTTGCTACATTCTTTAACTTGTTAAAAATCCTGAACTCAGTATCTTTTCATCACCCGTGGTGGATTACCTCAGTGACAATTCACCACAGGGTGCATATTTACTGATAGCTATGATAAATATAACTTTCTGCAACATTATTTTGAATATAACTTAAAACAATTCTCCTTTGGTAGGCAAGAAAGAGTTATGAGAAAACTGTCCACAGGCAAAGAAAGCAGGAGCCATTCTGCCTTTAAACTTCTAGCTTGAAAGAACTGAGCAAACTCCCAAACAGAATGAATCTCACGCAACGGATCAAACATTTTTAAACTCATAAAACCTATTTCCTGGTACACGATACTTTTGCCATAGCTGCATTTTAGCTAATTTCTGGATGAATTGTATTCTCCTAGTGATCTGCATTCAGCACATTAGTAAAACATTAAAAATTCTTCAGGGTGAAATAAAAATCAAAGGAGTTTTTGGATGTTTGGAAAATAGTACAGAGAAAAAGGAGGCGATGAAGAAGAAAAAGCAGCATGCCTGGAGGTAGCAGGAGAGGTAACTCTTCTCTTTATTGTGGTTGATAAGGGAACACTCTCAATTTCAGTGTTCATCCAGCTCATTTAATGTTTGAGGCAACTTTCTGAGACAAAACATAACATGAGTCTTTGAACTCTTCATTGTTGAGAGCTAGTCTTTACCTCACCAGAAAGGGCAAAGAGCTTCTTCGTAAAAATGTTGCTGTCAAGACACAAATATCATCAGTTGGCTAATTGGGTGGGAGAGGTTAAGGGATCATGGCTCGCACAGAAATCCTGCTGCATTGCAAGAGCTGGCGTTTCTTGTGTGGGGTGCCTTAACCAGAGATTAGACCACGTTTGTTCAAAGAGGTGAAATCCACTTCTGTAGCGAGAGCCATTCAAGCCTTGTATGAACTTGTAACCTCTGACTCAAGCTTTAATGGATTTAATTGGAACATAGCCCTATAAAATCATCTAGCAATGGTATGTTTTTAAGACCATACGTTTAAGACATTTATGCTTAAGACATTACATTTAAAAGAAGTTCTGCAAAATACGGGATTTATGTTAGATTCTCTCTTTCTCATGATCTACATTGTTTCACAGGATCTGTGCTAAAGATGGAATTTTGGAGGCAGAGCGAGTGGGAGGCTGTGAATAGTTTATTCAGAAAAAAAACACGTTAATTAGAACTGAAATTATTCAGCATTTTGAATCAAATTTGGCAAACAACTTGGACTGATTAAAAAAAAAAAAAAAGTGGGACTTAGGTGACCATTCACAAAACCAGCAAGGCAGAGAAGGCTGCACACCTACTGTGTCTCAGTAATGCTGACATTCATCTCAGTGCACGGATATGTGGGTTCGAGTCTTCCTCCTGCTTGGTTCAGAGCAGCATTTTGGGAAGTGCAGTCTCCCACGTTCCAGGTGAATGCCTAACTGCTGGTCTGTGAGTGGCACCATCAGCAACAATGATTCACGTGTCTGCTAAAGAGAGAAAGAGAGGGAGAGAGAAAGAGAGAGAAAGAGAGGGAAGGAAGGAGGGAGGGAGGGAGGGAGGGTGATATTTTGAGTTGAAGTATTCACCTGCTCTGTAACAGATGAAAGATTCCAATTTTTGCTTTGTCTCTTTTCAAGTGACACAATTTCACTTCCTCCTTTCCTTGCGACCTGTCAGTTTTCCCACAAATGTTCTGAGGCCTTAACCTTCCTTTCCAGGGTGAACCTCCTAATTTCAACAAATGGTCTTCTCACTTGTGGTCCTTAGGACTATTCATCTCACTTGACTTCAGATCCCTATAATGGACAAAATATCTTTGAATTTAATCCTCCTGAAATCGCTTTATGGTCATTCATCCAAGCTTTTCTGTGTATCTGCTGTCCAAAGAGATGAATCACACGTAGGTGGACCACCAGGTGCGATGATCAGGGGGTACATTTTCGTGGGAGTTGCCTGTATTTGGTGATGTGGATCCCATCCTTGTTGGGATCCTTTTTCCCCACCTAAGACTGATATGAAAGGCAAACATAAAACCCTTTCATAATCCCATAGCTTTGCCCTGAGACCAAGATACTTTAGAAAACAGCCAAATTGGTAACTAGTTATTCCAGCCCTCCTTGTGATTTCATAAATGCAAATTAAAAACACTTATCTCCTGTATAAAGACTTGGCATGTTTAAATAACTATTATCCTTTAAATATATTCCAGTGATGTAGGAATCATTATTGTAACAGATAGAATAGGCATTAAATCCACAGGGGAGTCATTAAAAGATGGCTATTTCTCTCTGTTTGACCGAAGCAGCAGTTGTAATGTATTTATTCAGGATTTAGCAAATGGAATTCAATTAGAACTGAAATGGTGTTAAATTGAGTAATTCCTATTGTATTTGTCTGACAGACAGGAGTGGCATGACCTGAAAAGTTAAAAGGCACAATACTCAGCCGGGATCTTTGTGTTCTCTAGCACTTGTTGACAGAATGTCACTAAACAGGTACATATCCTGCCTAATTTCTTAATCACCTGCTTAACACCTGTAGTAAAAACTAAGGATGAAATAGCGTTTATTGACATTGTGTGATAAAGTCACACCTTAATAGGAATAATCTTCTTTATTCATAGTGGCTGAAATAGAGTTTAAAATTCATTGTATTACAGTCATGTTTGAATCAAGTGTTCTGATATAATTCCATTCTAAGCAACAAGAAAGAATTAAGTATTATACAGTATCTTTTTTTTCTCTGGAACAGAGGTATGCCACAAAATACTGTCTTTTTTTTTAAAAAATGTAGTATGAAGGCTTGTGTATTTAACACCTTATATACGAATGTGTGCATGTGCATCCAGAAAACGCAGAAAGCTACAAAGACAGAGGTCAAACATCAAATATATTGTATACAAAGCAAGACACTACATATGATGTGGTAGAGGTGAGCATCATAAAACAAGGCAGGTACGTGACTTCCCTATTTTTGTAAAAACCTCTTCAACGTGAACAGATGGGGCTGGGGTGGCATTCCCTGTGCTTGTCCGTGGGGAATGCAGCCTGATGCCATTGAACACCAGACGCTTCTGCTCATCAATAAAGTTGCATCCGTTCCTGCATTTGCTTGGCTGTCCCTCATGTTGTGCATCTTTCACGCACATGAAAAAAATCCGTCTGGAAATGACATCTGGCACATGTTGAACATAGAGGAAAACAAAGAAAAATTACATGAGAGCGGTCTAGTAAATTTATGAGCCTTGTTAAGGAAATAGCCATGCTAACAATCCACTCGGATCCTTTAGCTGCTGCCTCGGGTCTTCCACAGTAAAATACTGCATTAAAGCAATAATCATAGTAAAGAACTTTACACAACGAGGATATAAATATTTTTTTTTTTTACTAGTGACAAGTGTAACAGTCCTCTTGTTTTGGTTCTGAAACACAGAATATGACCTCAGATGAGGGAAATAAATCTATTTTACTTTTGTATTATTTCTATGGTTTGAATATTTCTAGCCTTAAGCACCTATTGGATTTCACTCACATTAGTATTCCCACTAGTTGCCAAATCTCTAATTCAACAGAATACTAAAACTCATGCTTAAACTTGAGCATGTGCTTTGCTGCTGGTGGCTGAAAGGGACTGGGGTGTTAGTTGGACTTAAAGGAAATAAAATGTCGGTAGAATCCTCACCCATACCTTGTCGTGATCCTGACAAAAGGGTTTCACTGTAATTAGCATGCAAGTAACGAATTTTCACAGGAACAGAAGTTGCTCAATCAGGTCAATAGAATTCACAGTTGAATAAAGCTAGATTTTGTTTGTTCTTTTTAAAATGTAGATGTGATTGGTGGTACTAAAAGGCATTTCCGACGGCATTTTGGTGAGCAATTTTTAGGGTGCCAAATACAAAGCTCTCATTTCAGAAAAAGGGTCTGTTCTTTGCCTAATTTAATATATTTGTAATGACTACGTACCAAAAAAATGCTTTTGATGAGTATACACTAAATATTCTTTATATTAAATATTTAAATATAACATTCATAGGAAACATTTTACATTTTTAACCTGAATTTGCTTAAAATACTCGCATGTGATTTTAATACAGAAAGAGGTATACTGTTTAGGAGGAAGAATTATGCCTTTAACTCTCTAAAATATTCAGATGTTCAGAAAAGGAGGCAAACATATGATAAAAATCCCACTGGACACCACAGTCCCCTTTGGATCACTGGAAAGCAGATGGTGTCTTTAAAAAACAAGACAAGATCAGTCTTACCAAACCCAGATGCTATTCATTTTCGGGGAAAGATCACTCAAAACCGATAAGTTCACACAGTAAGCTTCTGCTGACTCAAGAAACATATTAAAAAGTTCAGAATAAAGAAAATTATCTAGAATATTTCAAGGGAGGCATAACCTAAGGTTCAATAAAATTATTTTTGTTCGTAACTATTATCATCTTCACATCAATCCAGACCTACTTCCAAGACAAAAGATGAAACAATAAAAGCTCAAGCAGATGAAAACATCACCTAGAAAATTAGGAAAAAGATATTGTTCTAAAATGCTTAAATTAAAGACAAATCTGGAAGTTTAAAAGACAAAAAAATTGCAAGGCATTAGCAGATGCAATTTTGGATACATAAAGCATCCATTAATTACTTCTAAGTCCGTACATTTAAGAACACAGAGCAGTTTCCAGGGTAGCTACTGGACACTCTGCATGACAATCAGTCACCCTGTTTGTAAAATGTCATGTGTTGCTTCACACGGAAAGCAACAGAACTGTTATATTCTATGAATAGATTCCGCAAGACATCTCCTCTTTTTTCCCCCCCAATATATATTGAAAAATTACACTTTTTAACACACTTGTTTTTTCTTTTTTTTAGGAATACGTTAGTCTGTGGACTTCACTAAAACAGGAAAAAGCTCGTGAAGTCAAATTCTGTAATTGGATTTTTTAAGGGACACTAAAGTACGAGAGACTATATAACGTAAATTTTAAAGACACTAAAGACATTTCTGCTTATACATTCAGAAGGAGAGCAACTGTAGCTGTGAAAGTCATCTGATCACAGCAGGAATGAATTTTCATTTGTTGTTCCCATATGCAGCACTGGATAATTGGCCAGTTGTGTTATTGCAGGAGATGAATATTCCTCAAAAATGTGAGATATGAACATAATACAGAAAATCTCCTGAGTAAAACACTCCTCTGACACACACTGGTGCAGTTGCATTAATTCTGATAGAGTAATTGCAAGATATACAATTAAAAAAGCAACCAAACCCTTTCTTCTAAACACCAAAAGGTACTGGCACGTCAGAAGTGGGGTGGCCCTCTTTGCATCTGTCATTGAGGTGTAGCCAACACTTGGAAACAAGTGTTAAAATGAGATGCGACGCCGTCAAGAAGCATTTAGGGGTAGGAAGTAGGGAGTGCTGCACACTGCTGAATATTTAAAACAAGATTTCATGAGACAAATGTGCTGTTAGAGACAAAACACCGATCACTGTAAAAGGAGGAATGGATTTTTCACTCCACAAAGCCCCGTCGTAAGTCCTGATTTGAATCCTTACACTTGTAGCCAGAATCCGTCTCACCTTTGCCCGCTCCAGGGAGGTTCAGAGCTAAACCCCACCGACCTCTTCCCTCTCATTGAACACAGGGGCTCCTCTGCCTCGGGTCTGACTCCTCTGGTAGTTGAGCCGCTGCCACGTGCTGCTGTTCATGGAATGACTCGCGAATCTATGCACCGTTTCTTTGAGTTTAGTAGATAGATACCTCCAAGCAGATGTCTATCATAACCACTCAAGGAAAAGAACAGCCTGTGACAAAAGTCTGATTCCCCACTCTTGAAATGTGACTGTAAGGAACTCATGTGCGTAATATAACAACAACATAATGTTTACAGAGGGTTTGTAAAAGAGAAATTCTTCATGTATGTGAAGTGCTCGGATACTCCAGGAGCAGGTACGTAGGGATGAACAGTTAAGGTAGATATCCTTCAGCTTGGGCCACAGGCAATTCAGACAAGGTCAACCAATGAAGGAAAAAAAAAAGAACGGACTTTTCCTGGAAGGTTCCTGACTGCCACATTCCAGTCCTGCAAAAGTAATTTAAACTGAAAATCATTTCTATTCTGAACCTTTCACGGGGCTCGTTTAAGGTTCTTTCAGAACAATTCTGCATTTGGCTCATCTTTCCCTCCCTTCTTTCTTTTAAATCACAGTCAAACTTAGATAGTGAAAGTCGAAAATAGAGAGATAAAGACTTTCTGCAACATTTTTCTTATTCGGGTTAGAAGATAATTCTGTTTACTCGGTTCAGGTAATATTCCAGTTGTATTGCAAGCTGCCACAGAGGAATGAAAAATTGATTTTCTTCTTGTAAAGTATAGCGTACATGAACACCTATAATCTTTATACATTTACAGTGATTTTTAAAAAGGCCACAAAGTACATAAGCATGTTAAAATCATAAAATATTCTACAGGCCATACTGTCTTCAGGCATCTTAAAGCTGAGGCTGTAATATCTGCAGATGCAAACCCAAAATGCAAGCTTACCCATGCGGACTGGGTGCTGCAACTTGTAGAGAGCAACAGGCTCTTAGTTTTCTTCCCAGCAAGCAGTTTAAAGAATGTTAAAAATTATATTGCAATTGGATAATATGTCATAGTAAAATCTGGCAAAGGAGGGTGTGTGTGTGTGGTTTTGTGTGTTAAAAATCAGAATGCATTTAAGTGGCATTTACCATGTGGGGCTGCCGCTGTGCTGCCTGATGTGTTACAGCCTGGACAGCACCACGGCTCATCCTCTGCCTTTGCATCCTTCTGTAGCATCCGTACAAGCGACGGAGGCTGCCAGGCAGGTATGTGGCAGCAGAGCATGAAACAGTCTTCATGGGCAGATAAACCACTGAAACCACACCGGTGTAATTACAGCACTGGAGTTAGAGCTGTGTAACTTCCCCATGTGGAGAATCTCACTCTGCAATCAGAGTGCCTTTTCTTTGTTTTGCTTGTGTTGCTTTGAAACCTATAATTGTACCAACATAGTTACACTGACGAATCTCTCCATGTAGACAAGCCCTTACATAATGCCGAGCTTGTTTATTTCCCAATCAAATATTACAACTTTAAAAGCTATCATTGTTTCATTTAGTTGTTTGGCATTTACCTTCTCTTTGATGTGGATATTGCTCGACATACTATTCAATCGTTAGATAGAACAATTATTCTCTTTAACTGCTATTAGAAATACCATCTATTTTCCTTTGTTAATTTCTCTTCGTCAAAGTTATTAACCATCCAATCAACGAATGTTGGAGCTACTACACATTTCACTGCTGAATGATACATCCTTCCACCAAACATAAAAGGCAAACTCTGACTTTCTTTTCCAGAGACCAGTCCTTCTTCCCACTGGTTTGTATTCTTTGCATCTCTTTGTTATTCTGTGCCCACAACTAGATGAATTTAAATAATTTCCTAAAGATGTATTTATTAAAATGCCAGGGAGTCGGTTATTTTTTCGTATGCTAGCAAGCATGGATCCTAATGCAGGATACAACCCCTCAAACTACGTAGAAACAATTTGGAAGAATTTGCTTATAAACTACCCGTGAAGATGCACAGTGCAAGTGGTGACACAGATCGCCTGTGGCAGTAGCTGCCTTTAGTTCCCATTTGTTTCAGCAAATAAAGATGGTAATATAAAAATCAGAGCCTTTGCAAACCATTTTGTGTTTAGGTCACTATAGTATTTTGAATATTGTGTAAGGTGGATTGTTATGGAAGATGTGAGGGAGATTGAACAGCCTGCAAATTTTAAATGCAAGGTGAATACCCTGCAAATTAAACCAGAGATGAAACAACAAAAAAAAAAATCCAAGTTTATGAAATAAATCAGAAGAAATTAATGCAATCTTAGCCAGCTAGAACAAGCTTCAGGACATTTCCCCCGGTTTAACAGAAGTGTTGGTAACATGGATATGTGCTAACCAGTAATTAGTCCGTGCATGCTGGTTGGTTTGACTAATCTGAAATATTCTTAGCAAAGACACACGACTGTTAAGCTAACGATAAATGCCTGGTGTCCCACGAAAGCAAGTAAGGCCAAACTGCCTCATTAGCTGTCCTTAATGTTAGGGTGGATTGGTCAAGTGAATGGTCAATGAAATAAAAACAGCAACACTTTTTCCAGCAGAAGACTTTAACATGTTTATAACCATCAGTGAAATATCTGTATTCCCCTTTTCCAGGTGGCCAAAGTAAGGTGCAAAGGATGATCACTCTGGTATCAGTATTTGTAGAGAAGGTAACTGAGCAGGACCACATCTTCTAAATCTTCTAGCTGCTTTTCTAATATCAAATATCCAAAAGATGTAGGGGAAAAGAACAGACAGGTGGGGAAGAGAGGAGAAGATGGCAAAGAGAGAAAAAAAAACAAATGAGGGAAGGAATTGGCAGAGAAAGGAGGAAGGAAAAGATATAAAATTGTTGCGTTTGTTAAAAAACTGTTTACTGTCTGATCAGTTTATTGGTAAAACACAAATTATGCAACATAAGTGAAAATTCAAGACTTTGGTTGGATAGTCAACCATCCATCCAAGAACCCACCTCCGAATAAAATCCTGCATCTCTCCAGCTACCAGAACCTTGTTTGTCCCTCACACTTTGTTCCTCTCGTCTCTGTACACTTAATCGGCCTTTACACTTAAGCCCACTCCAGTTTTGCCAAATATAATAAATATAGCTTTGCTATTTACCAGGTCTCAGGACTTCAGGGAACGCCGAGTTCCCCAGGAGCAGAGCAGTTTCATTTAGAAGGAACCGATGGCAACACCGCGCTCAAATATTCCCCTTCACACTGACTGAAATGTGCAGGGCAGTCTAAGATTTGCCTGTCACATCTTACAGCAAGGTGAGGCAATGGAGATGAGAACAAAAAAGGTTTTAAAAAAAACAATAAGCTTGCAAACACTGAATTATTCCCCAAGCGTAATTTCGTGGGATTTCCCACGGACTGCCTGACCAGTTCTGCTCTGTGGGGCCTGAGCTGCAGTAAGGGCAGTTCAAAACCCTGTATAAACAGAAGTAGCAATATATTTTTTTAATTTTTTTTAAAGTCAGATCTCAAAAGGAAACTTCATCACGACAGGGCAAAGAAACAGCAACGGAGAGCCAGGTATTTATTGATTTTCACTGAAAAACTGTCCTCCATGTCTTAAAAGGTGTTTCAGTTACCCTGGAGAGGTAATTCTAACTTTTGGGAAGCCCAGCTCTCTATGACCTGGCCTTCCTCATCCCTAATTGGATCTTTCAATGTAAAGAAATGTTATATCCATTTTACAACTTCAGCAAGGTGAGAAGTACCATCTTATGATTTACTGTCTTCCTTAGCAGTGTAGCTTAACACAAGTGCCATCCATCTCTGGCTTATACGCTGTAATATTTGCCCCAGCAGGGATATGAATTCATGACCTTCTCTATACATTAAATATTAGGAGTTCTTGAGTGTTACTGCACTTTGTCAAGATAAAGTCATCTCCCCATAGAAAAGGGACATCGTAAATTAGTATGAAAATAAAACTGCTCAGCAACTTTCACAAGCTAGGATAATGTGACCAAAACAGTTTCTTAGGAAGACAGCAAGGTGACAAATTAGCCCCTTTGCACTCAAAGCATTAATGCAATCAAACAATAACTGCTGCTGTTAATGTGACTTGTCAGGTGTTCTTCCAAAGCTCATCACAAAACCTGTGACAGGTTTTGTTGTGACTTTATTTAACACCCTAGTCACTCAGTCTGTCATGAGTTGCTTCTTACTTGTTACTGTAGATGTTCCACCTCTTGCAGTTCGATGTTTCACAAACTTTGCAAGCAATATATTGGATTTGTCAAACAACTCTAAACTTGCCAAGTTTCTGACCACAACTTAAACTTACTTTTCTTCCCTCAAAAGCAAAACACAAGGAAACAGAAAAAAAAATAACAAGCCCCAATACACTGAAGAAGACACTCAAGTCCTATAAGACTTGCACTTTCTGAGTATCACTAGCTGGTTCATATTTTGGGGATAACAAGGAAGACTGAAAATGCTCAACAGACCATGTCCTGCATTTCAAATGTAACGAAGAAAGAACAAAGCAGGAAAGTCATTTGTCATTTATTCTCATGTGGAGGGCACATGATCCAGGATGCAGCCTTAGTAGGAATCCCACAGCATATAGATTACATAGCTTGGCTTTTCTTCTCAAATACTGTTTTGCGAATGTCTTTGTGTTAAATGGAGTAATTAGTGTATTGGGAGCCCCAGCACACATTTACTGTGCTGTGGGACAAGTGCCTCTATTAGTGTATCATATCTACTAAAATCCAGTAGCACCTGGTGCTGATGGCAACAGCTCTAGTCAGAGACCTTCCTCTTGAGGACCCTTTTCCTTTCTTTTCTTCTTGTCCAATGAAGATATTAATTCTTGGGTGCTAATTATACATCAGTGAGATCTAAATTATCGTCTTTTTCTGTAAATGACACAGGAAACTGGACTGGGCAGTCTTATGGGCTAATTTGGAGACAATATTGCACATTTTCTATGCAGTTTTTTGTTTGAGGTGCTGCAGTACTGAAGTGTTGCAACACTGTGAAAATGAGAGTTTGCAAATTAACAATGGGGATTTGCACAGTGATTGAGAGAACAAAGACCTTCTCTTATGCTGTGGAGAGAAGGAAGATGGAACAGAGAGGGAAGGCTGAAGGCCAGATGAGGATGCGGTAACTAGGGAGGCTAAATCACATGCTGGAGTTATCAGTTTTGTGCACTAAATCACAAGCAGGTTAAGTATCACTGAAGTAAGGTGGTGAAAACTCTGCCCAATAAATGGAGCTCCAAGCAAAATACGCCTCTTGTTTTGTTCATGATCTTCAAACGTATTTCATAAAGATAAGGAAATATGTCAACCATATATGGCCCTGTGTGGAGCCAGAAACTTGAAAGAAAATCAAGACCCTGGCTAGTGCCACTCTTAAACAGAGACACATGGAAGGAAAGGCAATGACTCTTGTTTATGAAGATTTATGTGACCAGAGAACCAAAGAGAGAAGACAGAAGGAAGCACCACGTACAGCTTAGAAGAACTGGCAGGCTAAGAAAGACTTAATGAGCAATTTGGGGCCAATTAATGACTGGAAACAGTCAGGAGTGAGAAGCAAAAGAAGTTTCCAGTGGTGATCTTGCATGTTCAAAGAAAAAAAAGAGAGAAAAAAGAAAAAAAGGACTGCATCAACATAATTTGCGTTCATCTATTTTTCTTGCTAAATGAAATCATCAACAGTATCTGAATCTTGATTAATCATTTAGGTCAAGCAAAGACCAGTGTTTGTATAGCACACCTCTCCACTATTATATATGATCTCTGTGCCAGACCAAAATAGATGTTTATGGCATGAATTATGTATAAATATACACACATACATATGCATACATACATGTATACAGGACTATGATTTATTCATTATTCTCAGACATTCCGGATGAAACAAGTGGAAACCAGTACTGGAGGATATGCATTTACACTGACAGAGTAAAAACTGATGCACATTATTTATGAAGCCTGTTCTGTCAAAGTGTGTTGGTTTTGATGATCGTATTCGAGTGAATGCCACCCTTATCTGTCAAGTAAGACACACACCAACCTACTACTTTTCTGAGGGAGAAAAAAGTGCACCTGAAAAATGAACACCTTCTTATTATACATATGTATCAAGGCACAGTCAGATAAAAACATAAACCTTGATACATGGATGTTTTTAATTGGCACCACACCAAAAATGTCCTGAGTGTGCGTGTGCCCGATCACAGAGCCACAGAAAAGTATTTGCAGCTTTTAAATCAAGGATTTATGTTTTCATTTCTGTTGGTGCTGACGAAGGCAGAGAAATAACTGTCAGAAAACTGGAAAGCAGCAAGAGGAAAAGTAAAGATATTCTTCTTATTTGTCAGAAAATAAGAAGTTCAGATGCATCTTGTCACCGAAACAGTTTTGTTCCTAATCCTTCATTTTTCCTCCTTGTAGTTGAAGACTATTATAGAAACTAATAGAGGTGGGCAACAATCTGATTTTTTGTTGTGTGTGTCATTCTGAGATTTTTGACAGGTTTTAGGTTTTCATAATTAAACAAAACAAAACCAGAAACGAAATTTGTTGGGATAGAGAATCTGATTTGTGGGTAGTTGAAATGCGTCATTCAGGTTTCAGAGATTTACATTTTATAACATGAAAATCCGTTTCCAATTTTTCACAAAGAGACTGATCAGAGCTTGTGTTTCTGTGAAATGTGTTATTTTGATTAATGAAAAAAAAATAGAAAAAACTTTTCACTGAAATATTTTTGTTGTCTAGAATTTAAATTTTCTGTTACGCAGGGAAGCTGGCTCAGAGCACTGATATATAGCACTACAAAAATGAAGGCAGCTTCGTGACAGCATTAAGTTAATTCTGGACTTATTCCAAAACACCTAAGAGCGATATTTACTTCTTTTTTTTTAATAAGAAAAAATGTGCACAAGGTACAAAATATCCTCAGAATCACTAATAAGAAGGAAGAACAAGTAGAAAAGGGGTCTGAAAAATATTGCAGAAAGGAAAGGATGTACACATGAACCAACACTTCAGCTTTTGCGTGGAGTTTAATGAAGCAAGCATTGGAGATTTTAAGAGATGACAGCAAACATCCATTTTCTTTATTTGTACTACTTCAGTTTCTAAAGAAGCTAACCGGAGATTGAAGCTTTCTTGACTGAGAAAATGTGTGAATCTTACAGCAGGAAAGGTAATTATTATTTCCCCTCAAATCTGGAGGCATTCTTAAAAAAAAAATGAAGTCCGTGACTGTTACTCTTTTTTATCAACAGCAGTCTTTCCCATAGCCTCCCGAAGGAAGCGTCCTTGGGAGCGTGTGTGAAAATTCAAATACTGTTGGTTTTCCCTCAAAATAATTCGTTGTCAGGCAAAATTGCCTCCAAGTTGCACTGGCTCAAATCAGGTCAAAGCCAACCTAGGAAAGCCCAAAACCTGTTTTCTCTCTCCAATCCATACCTATAGTTGAAATCAAATGCTGCACTTTGCTTTTCAACCCTATATAGTTAATCTTGAATCTCCATCTGCTCAAAACCACTTTGCATCAACTTTTACAATTTCTGCACGCAGCTTTCTAAGCAACAATTCACACCTCTGAAACATCAGGTTCCAGTTTTAGGGACAAAATTTCAACAGGCTGTCTAGATGCCCAACGAGAATGCACAACATTAATCGGGACCGTAGTACCTGAATGGATTAAGCAACTCCAAGTTCTTACTCCATTATTCCCACCAGCCAAAGATGCAGAACAATGTGTAGGTCACCCAGACTTCACGCAGCAAACCCTGAAAGCTCTGCAGCAATCAGGATATAAAAGTTCACTAATGACGAGATGACATCTTTGAGCTGGGGTTGAAAGTAAGTGCTACGTGGGTGTTGGACACAACACACTGAGATATGACTTCCTTAATTACTCATTGTATTGAAAACCATTTGTGAACAAATGCACATACATAAATTATCTCTCTCTGGTTGCTAATGTCCCGTGTTAAGTCCATTTGGTAATAGAAACAAGCAGTTTTTCTAGTGATTCATGTTGCAGATGTACGTGAAGCCAGATCTTATTAGCCCAACCCTTCTTCTTGCAGACTTTGAGCCCAGCAGGTCGTTTTATGCTACAGCTTATATTTGTCCTGCATAAATTGTACTCAATTTAATAAATGTGATTCAGTAAATGCAAAGAACATGAAAAATCATTTTTAAATGAACTGAGAGTGAAGATTAGTGAGTGTGGAAGCACTCAGGATTGCTTTATCTTTTAAAGCCAAGATTGTCCAGAATTTAAAAAAAAACTCATAGTGTAAAGTTCTCATCTCATTTTATAGTCATAGACAGGCTCTCACCTCATGACACTCAGGTTCCAGCAGCAGAGAGCTTCAGCGACGGGCGGATCACATCACTTCTCTCCCCATGGATCCCAGGCTCCAAAATTTGGTCCACTTCAATAATGTAGAGTGGGGAAAAATACCGGCTCTTAAAATAACCTCTTTCCATCAAAAGAAAATCTTATTAATAGGTTTCAATTACAAAAAAAACATACTTAATGTGTTTATTTAGAACAACTTTACCTTCATTTCAAAGATGCAAAAATCAGCTGAGACTGTATCTGATGAAGCTGAGCAAGTATGTCAGCGGTCTCCGTGTGTAATGGTAAGAAAACTTATCATTTAGTGCCAGCTGTGAACAAAACAAAGCAATTATCACCTCTGTATTTAATAAATAGAGAAAGTAAAAAAAATAACTGTGGATCTGCTCTTCCTGCCATTTTGTTAACAGCAACAATTCCCTGAAGTAGCTGCCACGTATTTAGGAAACACTTTCAACCTTCGCTCTAATATTTGCAGTAATATTTTTCAATTTAAGCGTAACCATAACGTTAAATTTCACAAACAGCAAATAGTACTTTCCAGCAGCATCCTCTCTATTTATAGCATTTTCCAGAGTATGTAGATTCAGACAGGAAGCCAGCAATATTTATGAAAATTTCACCATGTGAGAAAAAATGTTAGGGAACAAGTGTAAAGCAGGAAGAAGATGAATGTAAATGTCTTTATATACTATACCAAAGCTGTTAATTTTATTATGGCCAAGAGTACTTATTAATGACTAGAGGGAAAAAATTCTAAAAAATTCAAGTTTTCTCAAACGAGAGGATTGATTTCTGTTTGCTAACTTCGACTAATGAAAACAAGTGCCAGTCATGTTTGTTCATAAGAAAATACCTTGTAGTGGCTCCTACAGAGCTAGAATGTTCAAAGCCAGTTCCGTGCTAGGTGCTACAGATAGGAGAATATGCCGCATACATCAAGCAAAGCCGATAAAATGTGCCTGAACTAAACTCAGTAGTGCTTAACAAAATGTCATCGAATTGCACCGAAGTCAATACTGTCACCTCACATCCACATAAGCACAGCGAAGACCAGGATCTGTGCTCACGTTGTAGCATCTCAGTCAATAACATGTACGTTTTTATTTCGCATTTCTGGTTTTAGATCACATATGTTGCAGAACAAGCAGACGTTATTGGCTATGAACTGCGTACCATATATTACTGCAACTGCTATTATCCGGTGACAGTACTGAAAATGCTGTTACAGGGAATAGCTGAGCAAATAAAAACAGCCAATAGGTGGAAAATTAGAATGGGACCACAGAGGATTTGCTGGAAATCTCTCACACAGCAGCAGACGACGACGGCAACTCTTTTCTGAAAGACAGGTTACCTTGCTGTTTGCATTAGCTTTGGGACTTTTAACAAGCACCTCACACACTTAGGAGCTATAGTTGTATTTTTTTTTGTTTAAGAAAAGTCTTTTTTTTTCTAGATGGAATACTTACTTGTGCCAGCTATTATCATTACACTCAGTGATGTCTTTTTTTATTGGGAAGGTCTTTTTGATTCAGTGATCCTGCTTAGGCAGTGCTGCATGGCACCAAGTATATTTGGCTTATTCTGAATAACACTTTTGAAAAAAATGTTCCATTTCTCCCGACTACTGTATCCTCATCCAGTCTGTCAGGAGTAGTTTAAGCACTCAGTAATTAAAACAAAACCCAAACTACATTAAAAATAGCAACCCCCCATGCATTCTCAGAAAATCAGATTTTTTTATAGATGTCTCGACAGAACCCTGAGCTATGCATTCAAGTAAAATTCTCATACAAATTTGCAGGTCAGATCTCCATGGTCTTGCTCAGGAAACTGGGAGTAATTTGGGGAGTCCACACCGCTTTCACCACACTGAGAGCAAAGCTGGGTCTATGTGGAAAATTCAGAATTTGTGCTTGTTTCATATACACCTCAGCGCCTTGGAAAGCAATACTTTTCCCCTTAACTTTGTCCTTTCTATTTGGAGAATATTGATCTTTACCCGCTTTCTGTTTTTCATGGAGTGCAGCAAACACTGTAACGTTTTATTTACCTCCTGGCTTCTACGTTGGGTTTTTCTCCCGGACGGGTCAATAAAGGACTTGGTTGTCGTTCTCTGAACCTTATCCAAAGCCCTAATTGACCTCCCTGGGTTACCCACTCCCACACCATTGTGGGCTACCTTCATCGTTAATAGCTGTTGTTTCAACTCTGTATTCTCTAATCATAGACAGAACTGTGGTGTCTTTACCAGGAAAATATAAATCTTGTTCCCAATATGAATAAACAGAAGAAAAAGACGATGAAAAAAATTGGGTTTTGAAACAAGTCCACAAGAAATACCTTTGAGTGAGAGAAGCAGCAGCTCGGAAAGGAATCGGTGGAAGGGTGTGCGGAGAGAAGAAACTAATTTCCTTATTTTTGGATTATATGTGATGCAGAAAAAAGGCACAAGTGAACACACCCTGCAGGGAAGAGTGGCTCCTCTTTCTGCAAGTGAATGAGTTGACGGAGCAGATGAGGTTCGTGGTGACCCAACCACTGAGCCTGCAAGTGGGGGGGATTCCATCTATGCTGGTTGGAATGTGGAACGCAGGCTATGGCGATGGCACTATGCGTTGCCACGAAATGACATCAGCTCTGTAGATACCTTTAAAAAGTGAGGAATAAAGATGAAAACCCTGGAAAACTTTTAGATTTCAAGTCACACGTAAGAAATGTACGTTCGGTAAAAACAACCTCTACGTGTGCGCTCAAGATCAGTTCATGTTGAGCTGATGGCTGTTACAAACAAAGGCCACTGAGAATAAATTCATATTTTCTAATGTGCTGTTCTGGGGCTTGATACTTTTTCACACTGGCTTTGTACTAGATAAGCAAAAATGTCAAGTTCTAGTCATTGAAGAATTAGGCCCTGTGGCATCCAGCTATAGACAGGATTGGGATGATCTCCTCAGCTAAGCCAAAAAATATACTCTAACAGGTAACAAAGTCAGAAAAAGAACTCAATGTAAAGCTGATTTTCATTCCATAGTAGCATATTTTCGTACTGCATAACATTTTATAAATTCTACGAGCCTTTTCACTATTGAAAGGGGTTTTTTTTTTCCCCCTTTCTTTCCTGATGCCAATGATAACTGCATTTGGCTTTTTTTTATCCTGGCATGATAATTTTGCAGTAATCTTTCATAAATCTCAGCGTGTTCTCAGAAAGTAAATGATGGCATAATTTATCACTATTGAAAATGCATTTTGTGCCATGACAGTATAATTAGACAGTCTTTTCAGGAGACATATTAAGTATATACCAATGTATTAAAGCTACTGTGCTGCAGATCTATTTAGTTGATTTATTCCTTGTCTCTGGCTACCTTGCCTTATCATGATACCCACACAATCATGCATTCTCATTGCAAGGAAAAAAAAAAAAGGCTCAGGCAAGAAAGCAACACGTTGTAAGAAACAGTATCCGTAGGTTAACTAATTCAAGTGGGAACAGGATGCAATTTGGCTGCACTTTTGTACCAATTCAGAGCGCATTAATTATGCAGTGATCAAAATAATTTCACATGCATAATGCTGACCTCATTCACTAGAGGGCAACAAAACCCCAGTTTAAAAAGCCTCCACCTTCTACTTTCAATGACGGAGCACTTTTAATAAGATGCTGCATGGATTTCATAATGAATACCCTATTAATTTTACATAACTGCAAAGTTACTTCTGAAAAGCCAGTTAGGCTGTTGAATATACATGATCCACCCTCCCAACAGGTGCCAGGAAGACATTGTTCGAGTGGTAGCCCCTTCCCCAGCGCCAGATTAGTGGGTGTGTTCACTTGTTTGAGTGTGGTTGTTGGGCTCAGGTTACCCTTCTGAGCTCTATTTCCTAATACCCTCTTGAACATTAGGTTGTTTTTGCAGATCAAAGCATGTGAGCTTATCTAGAGATCATAGAGCTACCACTGTTCAAGCTACTTAAACTGCAGTAAAGAAAACCTCGTATCCATCTGACTGGGCTTTGCTTTTGATCAGCGTGTTTTGGGGGGCCGTTTGCTCTGCCCTTAAGCTGCTTCTCATGACACTACCTTCTCATTTTGCCTAAAGAGGAGGCACGTTTTCATGCTTCACCAAAATGCAGTAGGAAACCTTTGCTTGTAATTTTTAAGGACGTTTGTCAGGAAGTATGAAAGAGTTGATACTATCTCTGCCAACAGTCTAACAACTAATTAGTTTACTATGGGCCACCACGTTAACTCCGCTAATTTAATTTTGAAAAGTTCATTCTGCATAATAAAATCCGGTTGCTGGATTTTCAACTCGAGTTGTAAATAAGAAATAGCTATTACTGTTATGGTCTATTGAGAAAGGGCTTCATGCACTGTGAAAAAATGATTACACAGACACAGACCTAACAAACTGAAAAATAATTATGTGAGTTTGTCTTTTGTCCTTCGATGCAAATAATGGCTAATGCAAATAAACTGCCAGAGAAATATTTTTATGTGTTTTTTATAGCATGAATAAGAATATATTTAACACATTTTTGATGAATAGCTGAATATTTTTTTTCCACTGGTTTTGTTATAGAAGTTGATTATTAGGACCAGATGCAAACACCCATCTTTTAAAGCAATTGCTCCCATAAACACATCCTTGGCCTCTCCTTTAAAGGAGTTCATCCCAAGAGGTGACCAGATATACACAAATGCATTCTTGTGTTTCAGAGGCAGTGCAAAGATTAGGAAGGAGGAGTGGGCTCAGAAGGGGAGAGATGTACAAATACATTTTTCTATTACACAGTTGACAGCCCCTTGGGAAAACAAGTCTAAGAAATGTGCAACCTTGAAATGTGTGCATGCTGCAAGGGATATTTTCAATGTGAACTCTGTGTTCTGATTTTCAAAGTCCTTAATCATTTGGCTGTGCTGTGGAAGAGGGGTGTGGTGATGCTCCTAAAACAAACAGAAAGGTTTGATTTTGTTTCCTTCTCCCTGCAGAAAGGCAGAATAAGCTTCCTCTGCTGCACCATCTTGCAGTGCACTACAGCCTACACATCGCATGCCTAGTTAGCAATATTCTCCTCTCCAAACAGTGCAGCATGACATGTCCCCCTTCCCACCAAAGTATTTAACAATTTCCTTTGAAATGCAACTCATTATACAAAAGCAGAACTAAATAAAAAATACTCCAGAGAGAGAACAGATTGCTAGATATAGATTAGATGTGCAGTCTAATCCTTCACAAGCATTAAATATTTAACATAATCACACCACAGGTGACAGGAAGATGTCTGCATTGTTTAATTAGACTTAATTAAACATAAGGAAAATCTAATACTAATTCAGGTCTAGCTTTTAAATTGATTACAAAACTCCCTTTTTAAAGTACTTTTGTATCCGAAGAAATGTATTCTTTCTCTCATTAGCTGGGGAATCCTTGCCATGAAATGCTCAAAACCCATGAAGAGACGATCTGTTGTGTTCAAAAGCCCATGGATGATGTTAACTTTACTCTTCTGGGTTACGGGCGAAGCCAAAGGACTTGGCACTTCCAGCATACTGTAGCGCTGTGATTTTTTAGCCGTATTTTGTACAAACCATTACACTCGGGACATCATTTTTTTCTATTACCTCTTTTATGGTCTTATTGTTTACAAGAAAATAGATAGAGCATTTAATTATGAGATGGACTTAATGTTCTATAACAACTCCTGTATGCAATACATTGCCTCTGCAACTCTGCTCACAACTCACATTAATGCGACAAATGAAAAAAAACACAAACAAGAAGAGTGTAACAGAGAAGATGTTTTGCAAGAGGAGGGCAATATCTAACGCTGTGAATCATTCCCTGATAATATTCCCATGTCTCCCAGTTAAAGTTACGGTTCAGAACTGTATTTAAGCACAGGCAAATACAATGTGTATTGTCAAAGAAGCAGAGAACTTATGTTATTTTGTTTCCCAGTCATCTTATTTAGTGACATTAAGTGGAATAGCCTGATAAGGGTCCTACCTAAAAGAAGCATCTGCATGTTTGGATTAAAACCTAAAGAGAAAGTTAGAAAGGATTAAAGAAATCAAGCCATAACCTTCCTACAAATAAATGAATCAGTTCAGTGAGCCCTAGCTCTGCTGGGCAGCCAGTCACTTCACCGTCTACGTCAGTCACAAAGAATACCAGGCTCATCGCTGTATATGGTTGTGATATTAGATATTGTCATGGTACCTTAGATGAAATCCTGTGTTGATTCAATGATGTAGCATAAGTTCTAAGCTTTTTTTTTAAAAGCTCTTTTGTATACCTCATGCCATGCCTCCTTTGCTCCTCCTCCTCTTCTCTGGTTTCTCGGTCACTGCAGCTAACTTTTTTTTTTTTCCTGAGTGGGGGAAGCAGGTTGTGGAAATGGTGTGTGCAGGGTTTTGGTTTCCCGTTGTGCATTCTTTGAACATGAAAGCTCAAACTACTGTCATTCAGCCTCACTGTGCATCTGCTTAGCATGTGCACATTGCACATATATGAGGGGGTGTTTCCTGCTATGCATAAACACAGGCATAGGTGTGGGGTTTTTATCTGGATATACAAGGCAGAACTATAAACCTCTTCTTTCTTAAAAAAGTGAGATCCATACTGAAGTGCTGCTGTAAGTTTGGAAGACAGAGGACATCCCTGCCATGAAATAGCGAAACATGCATAAAAGCATTACAGCAGTAAATACACACAATGTGGGTAACACATAAAATCTTGCTCTGGTCACACACAACAAAGGACCACTTTTGTGCTGATCCCTGGCAGAAGGGAGTTAAGGCTTTTTGCTGGGCTAACCTTTGTCATCTGGTGCTGCTGAATCACACTCTACATATCTATCGTTCCAAGTCCTTAGTACATACAGTTGTCTGACATGTTTCTGTCTGCTTTGTTAGATAACATAGCTGATGAAAGCAATAACCATATTCATGGTGCGGTATCCTATTCACCATTGTCCCAATCACATTAGGGTTTATCTACAGAGAATAGTTGGGTAGGCTCTGAGAATTGCCATACTTGCAAAAGAGACTAGATAGTAAGCTTACAGGAAATCCATTTTAAATGATGGGCAGAAGTCAAGGGCAATTTCTGTTTTAGGGAGTTTTTTTTCCAAGGAGAGGAAAAAAAATAATGGAAACAAAATTCTGCAAACAAAGATAAAAATAAACAGTGTCAATCAGAGGAAAAAAATCAGAGAGAAGTATTGTAATAGGAGGATACTAACAGAAAGATTGAAAAAGAGTGAGCAGTACAATGGTTCCATATAGAAAGTATAGGCTTGAGAACTTTTTACTTACAGTAACTTGGTAGAAGCTGGGAGCATTGGCACTTAGCAGAAGGTGTTGAGCACCTGAAAGGAGTGGATTAGACCATGGAGGTGATTAATTCCCAGTTACACAGATGCAGCTCAATGTTGATATAGTATGTATATTTTAAGGCTCTCCTCTATGGAAGGTACATTGATAAACTAGAGACACTACTGAAGAGAGCAATAAAAATGATAAAGTGGACACATTGCTTGTCCTGGGTAGTCAGGTTGAATGAAATGGATATGTGCTGTATAGAAAAGCAGTGACAAAAGGGGACAGGTTCCTGGCATGTAAAAAACTGAAGGCTGCTAACTCATACCACAACTGGGGATTAGTGCATTTTAAGGAGTTGAAATACAAATTCCGTAAGACTGTGATTCAGTAATAGCAGTCTCTAAGGGTGCTAAGACCATCCCACATAAATCCCCCAAGTATGATAATCCATAAATATATCCCTGGCATTACTTCCCATGTGTCCTTCCCCCCAGAGAGAAAGGAGAGGCAATGATTCTCACCAGGAGGAAACCTTGATTAATCCTTTCCTCCCCCAAGCCCCCCAGAACAAGCACGATGACAGTGAAGGGGCGACCTGGAGATAGAGCCACCCACAGCACTGCTTCTACCGTCACGTGCCTAAAATGCCAAGTCATGTCCACGTGACCACAGGCAGAAATGTGCCCTTCAGGCAGGCCAGAAATTATAGTCACCGTTTCACCTCTGTTTTAGGCCAGAAGTGGGAAAATGTCAATACAGGAAGAGGAGGACAGCTTTATGCAAATTGCCCCGCTATAGGTCCAGCAACAGAAGAGAACAAACAGTAGAAATGACTGAGCGGGAGGGCTGCATCATTAGAAGTGATACAATTCAAGCTACCACAAAATACAAAGAGCTGCAAAAACTTATACCAGTCCAACAACAATGTATATAAGTTATTAAATAATGATCTGATTTAAAAGAATATAAATGAAGCTTTTAAGTAGGTCTTTTCTACGTGCATATTATTCCTTATTAAAGAAAAATATGTATAAAAGGCCATTGGTAATTGCTTTGTTAACCACTGTAGAAAATGCCAATTCTCTAGTCACAGACACCACTAGTTTAGCGCTTAAGGTCTCTGCAGTGTTACATATGATTATTTTTAAATACTGTTAATTCTATTACTCCATTGGTAAAGAACGAACAGGACTTGTACCGTCAGCTGAGTGTTCTGTTTCGTGGCTACTGTCCCAGTTGTCTCAGGTAATGTCCTGGTAGATAAGCTTCTGTTGCAAAACATACATAATCAACACATTAATACAATGATTCAACTTTCTGTTTCAGAATATGCCATCACGTTCATGTTTTTCACCTTCTACAGACTGTTTCCAGCATGAAGACATCAGTGCGGAGGACATGGTGAATAAACATCAGTAGATCTTACACATCCTTTCAGAGGTGGGTTTCTGCTGGTGTGTAGGTTTCAGGTCTACCATGAGGCCTCCCTGGAAGACATTTGGAATCCACAGCTTTGTACCAGAGTTGCAGCAGAAAAATATTAATGTTTAAAGTATAATGGGTCTGATTTAATCTGATTTCATTAACATTTTATTAACAGCTGTGTCTAGGCCATCATTTTAATCATTTAAGAATATTTTGGGGGTGGGAGGGTTTGAGCAATTCAGGGGAAATGACAATTCAAAGTCAATTCAATGCTGCAGTTCTTGTCAAGCAAAACTCATTTACAATTAAAGTTAAAGTGAGCTGGCCATTACCAGGGCACAGCATGTGCTGTATAAATGTCTTCTGACAGCATACATTCTTCCTGAACGTCAAACCCATGAAGAATGACATATGTTGGGTCTGTGCTCAGTCCCACCGGCATATAACCAAATTAATATTTATAATAAAACCCCATAGCCTTTCCAGCTCTTGAGTTGTCAATAAAGACATTTTGAGGCAAAAAAACCTCACAATGCACTAGCATTCATCACAAAACTCTCATAAACATGAGAAGATATTTCATTGTTGATGAACTTTGAACTGTTTAACATTGTGTTGTTCTGTCTCTGTTCTTCCGATTACTAAATCACAGACATATAAACACTTGAAAAAGACCCCTTAGCTTTTGGCTGCAGTTCTGAGACAGCTGGAATGCTCTGATGCCTTGCAGTAGAAGGCAGCGATGTGCAAACACACCAGACACTCTAGTGCAGAGAAGCTGCTTCTTGCTGGCATAAGATGCCAACTTTAGCAGCTGCTTTTTTAACCACTAAGATGTGATGCATGGTCCTGAGGAGAAAAGAAGAAAGCGAGCAATGGTTCACTTCTTTGGGTGCAATCCAGCTACTTACTAGGTATATAGTTTGCAAATGAATGGCAGAATCTATCAACACCATTGTTGCAGGTAAAATCCATTATAGAATTCTCTAAGACACAACACAAGTCAGTACTTCTTGATACTTCTTAAACTACCCCCAGTTATTCTGAAGCTCCTAAGCTTTTTGCATTTCACAACACAATTTTTTCCAGCTCACAGAGGACAAAAATCGTTTACATAATATACAGCACTGTAACAGATTCTAACCTTTTGTGAGATACAAGCCCCTCTCTGCTCCCCTCCTGCCCCGAAGATAGATACACACAACCAGAACTATAAAATAAAATGAAACTAAATACAGTTTATCTCCTCCATGACGTATCTATTATACATATCACGTTGGAAGAAGTTTCCAATATTAACTTTCCCTCTGTAGTATCATACTTGTTTCAAGCACTTGTAAACAGAAAATAGCTCAGAACATTCGGAGTCCTCGTTTCTCCTCAAATTTCAGCTTTAGCTGTAATTCTTATTCTGCTTTATTCAAGAGCCAGCACTCCATCTCCCACATAAATTCTTCTGGATTTCTAAGAAATATAGATGCCAACTGAGTTTGACAGTAGTAAGTAAACCATGGGTTCAGTGAGAGGTTTCTTATACCACAGTGACTTAGTTTAGGACTTTAATTGCAGAGCAACAAGCTAAACTCACAAAATACAGCATCTCTGACGGATTCTTTTAGACATTTGTTCAGGTAACCCCAACCAAATTGCTACTTTGATTTTTGTACTTAAGAGAATGGATTTTTCTAGTTGTCCCATTGCTTGTAAATCAGAATAGAAACTCCAGAGACCCAAGTGCTCCTTTCAGACACTTCAGAGCTCAGGTCTACTCAGCACATCACCTGATTTACTGAGGTTTGCAAACAGAGTCGGAGGACTCCAAGTCAAACCACTCTGACCTGCACCACTCAGTGAGACAAGGGATGTCGTTATTGCCACATCGTTCTTACAAAGCTTAACACAGCTTTGCTGCTCAAAACACCTTTTAGCAAGTACCACCACTTATTAGTGGGATGTTGCCAACGATGCACGCTGTCAAATTAATGCTGTTAAACACAAGGTCTTTGTTTACAGTGTGAAAATAAGCTGTTGTTGAACAAATGAGTAGGTAAACATTTACAAAGTTGGAGAAAAGACTGCACATCTAAAGCTGGGGCGAGGGTGGTGTATTCCTTTCTCCTTTAAGAAAAGCTAGCACAAAATTATTCCAATGCAGTCACTTGAAGTAGAGCGACTTTTCATGGTTAGTTTTCTTCACGGAACTAAGTGAACTTGAGCAAAGCGCCAGAAGGAGCACTGCTTTCTGAAAATATTTAACTTGAAAGCAAAGATGCTTTCTGTATAGATAATGGGCTCATCGAACAGACATCCAGATAACACATTTACATGAAGACTGGACTGAATATAGCACGGCAGAAAGAAGAGACAGCACATTGTTACCCTTAGAAGGAAGGTTTTGCTCCTTAACATCCCTGTGCTCCTCCGTGTCATACCCTCAGCAGTAGTTCTCTGTGGTACCACCAAGAAAGGAAAGCCTCACCTCACATCCCCAGCAGATATCAAACCCCTCCAAAGCAACCAGATGCAAAGAGATTTTAAGGCTCCGCCACCAGCACGCTGACTCAGACAGAGATAAGAGTGAGGGAACTGGTGGGAAGCTTTTTGCAGTCCCATTTTGCAGCACATCTTTGTGAGCAGCTTGGGTCTTTCACAAAGCAGGGGTTTCGTCAAGGTCTTATTCAAAGCAGTTTCTACTGCGACCTCATTTAAGTCAATGGGACGTAAAGGAGCAAAGGAAAGCAAATATGTAGAGCTGTATTTTTAGCAGGCTGAATTCAGACCTCCTTTAGCCAACACAATTTTTGAATTCAAGTTCATGGCCATGACAGACTGTCCACGTGAGGGTAGTATTTTAAGGAAGGAAAAGAATCCTGTCCTGCTTGTCATGCCCTGAGCTTACTGCACCAACAAAACACATCCTGCCACAGACTGCCCTCCGGAATGAGAGGTAATTATAAAAGAGGTGAAAACCCAGGAATACACGTATGTAATAGGTGTCATAGAACATGTCGCTCCTCTTGCCAGCTGAAAATGACAATCCTTGTATACAGTGGACTCTACTGGCAAGAAGGAAGAATTGAGATGCTCCTTTACCGTCAGGGCCCTGCCTGCTCAGGGCCCACATCCCGGCTGATGATGAGCTGGCCATTCTTTAAGACAAGCACATTTCTCAGCTCTTCCAGCTCCTCTGTGTGAGAAATAGCTGGGGTTTGTCTAGTAGACCATAAGACGAAACTAGAGAAAGCATCCATTTTCAGAAAATGAACTTTCACAGTCTCTTCATTTGCTTTCATCAACTTTGATGTCACACTTTGTCCTATACACTCTCTCAAAGGCCAGACTGGGTCCTTCCAACTGATAGGTCTGTCAAGGCTGTTTTCTATTCACATATCCTGAAACAGCCTACAGTTGCCAGTCCCACTCTCCCTGCATCTATAAATGGTGCGTGCGGAGTCACAGTTGTGCAGACAGTGTATGGTTACAGTGTATGCAGACAGTATGGTTACCCAAACTCTATGTACTCACCATGGCATGCACCTACAGCAAAAGGTTTTTCGTACAGCTGTTAGCCACATGTGGAAATCCAGACGGGGTAATTGAGAAAACTATCTGCAAAAGACAAATACAAACTTGTTATGTATGTATGCACAGGTCAATTTTGAGAATCAAAAGGTTTGGACTATGACATCCAATTTATTTATAGACAATAACTTACCGATATTTGTGTGCATGGAATACCATTAATATAAATCAGCTCATAATATCTTGGTAGTGATACCAGTCTAATTTGAATTTTATATTGCACAGTAGTATTGAATGCTAGGCTTGATTTTTTAAAAGTAATTAATGAGCTAAGCTACCTGAGAGAAAAACAAAATGATGATTATAATTAGAAGTGTTCCATGGCTGCTACCGACTGTTTAGATGTACTTACAGGTAGCTTTTCTAATTAAAACCCTCTTGATGCTTAGACATCTCTCCGTTCATTATTAAAAAAGTGGGCTTTCTTTTTTTTTTTTTTTTTTTGCATTAAGGAATCCCTTAATAGAAATATAATAGAAAAAGTCACATGTAATTACATTCTCAGTGCTATTTGTGGTGAGCAGTTCCTATGAGAAAATGAGCTGCAGGTGTGGCTTTGCATCGATTTCACTTGTCTGGAGTATTTCACCTGGAAAGTACTTTGAATTTACCCCAGGATTTTCAAAGGAGCCTGAAGATGCTATAGAGGGGTTTCAGGGAAAACTGGGTGCCTAATTCCCTGAAGGTTCTATGAAAATTGCATTAGTAGGGGGAGAGAAGAGGAAAAACACATTGCCCCAAGTTATTCTGCCCAGAACTGTGTGAAATCACTGTAAGTTTTGAGCACAGTCCGGGGTTTCTTAAACTGAGCCAAGGTCACAGGAATATCTGACAAAGGCTTGCAGTGAATAAGGTTGATCAATGTTCTCCCCGTAAAAATACATTTCAAGCCACTGCTTTCAAACAAAAATATTTCAGTCCTTCATGAAAATGAAATCTGTAATGCTGCTGCAGTGTTCGGTTAGATGAGTTACCAGCCAAAAGACTCCACTATTCAAATTTCCAGTATAAGCTTAAATATTTTACATACGGGTGAAACAAGCAGCCCCCAAACCCCAGGTGTAACTAGACTGGCCAGATTTCAGGGCTGGCAGTGGAAGTTTCAGTTACACCAAGGAGATTTCGTTCTGCTAATGCCCTAACAGGACTGCACGTCTTTTCCTCTCCCATACCGAGGGCTGCGTCACTCAGATATGGGTGGTTGTCACTGATGCTCACGTCACTCATGCAGTTATGTTTATGATTCGGAAGCTCATTAATTTGCAATCCTAAAATGGACTAATGGAGTAGTCGCCTTCTGCAGATGTAAACGGTCGTACCTTTAACTGATTTCACTAAACTGATTCTAGTTTCTAGAACATGAGAGTCTCATCACGTAATTTGCATCCTTCTCCTCTGTGAGCAATAGCAATAATGTTAATAAGCTCTAGCAGTAATAAATTCTGCCTCCCGCTTTACATCAATGCCAAAAGGTGAAGAGGAAGCTGAAATAAGGTATAATTTAGTCCAGAAGTATACCTTTGAAAGAGGAATAGCAGCTTCAGATGATCTGAGGAGCTGGGAGATAATCCGTTTCCTCACCAAAATCCCTTTCCTGGCCCAGAATTTGGCTTTAACTACAAAGAACACAAAACCAGCCTTCCCTCTTTCTCCAGATTCTACTTTCATAAGACAGGGAATCTGTACACATTTGTTGTGTTCAATCATTTCGTGATCATTAGGTATGACTTTTTATTTTTGTTTTTTAAATATTTTGAGGAAACATCTTAAAAGGCTCTTGGAACAACAGATGTAACTTTGAAGATGAGTTGTGGAGTGCAGGTTGTGTGCTCCTGCCTCTCCCAAACCACCCAGAACTTTGTAACCAGAGAAAATAATATCACAGAGTGAGGTGAGGGAACCTGTTTGCTTTAATAGTACATGTCTTGCTGTCCACAGTGTGCACACTGGAGTGTTGGGACAGCATCACATGTACCGGAGCGCCAGAAACGTCAAAGTTAGAAAGAAGAGTAGGAAAGAAGAGAATAAATATGTGAAAAAATCCCCACAATATTGCTCGCTTTAGGGGAACAGGCTTGTGGGAAAGAGCAATGAGTGAACAAAGCCACCCTGCTAAGTTTAAAGTGCTCTTTTGATACCAGGTATGCTGCTTTCTCCTGTGGGAAGAACGAGGAAAGACAGTTCTGATGATTTCTTACTGATTTAGAGGGGTAGGGGTTGCAGCCTAATTATCATTAGTTTTGTTTTTCTTTGTAAATTACAGTGTGTCAAACGGTTCTCAGCCGCGATCATGAATTTGGGAGTTTGACTGCTTTGATCCAGGTCAGCATAACCCAGAAGAACAACTACCTAGATTAGAATTTTTATTAGTTCATCTAAAATGTTATGCTTGCTGCTAGAATAGATGCAGAATGCTGTAGACAGGCGCTTAGATTTATGTTCTTGTTGACCACTTTTGACCTGGATTTGGCTAGCAAAATTGCAATATTCATAATGTGAAGCCCTTAGCCTGATTTCTGAGATTCTCTCTCTTTCCAGTCACATGCAATATGCTTCCTTATTAATCTGGATCACAACAACACTCAGTTTGCAAACAGAGCAGTAAATTAGTGTGTTTTCCAAGCGATGGTTTGCTTGGACACACGTAACAGGGTACTCGCCCTCTTCTGTGCACGTGCATGCAGTGATGTGCGACTCTCTAGTGTGACAAGTCAAAGGTTGGATTTAAAAGTCAGGACTAATAAGGAAATGTATTTACTGTGCGTATCATAAGTCAAAGTTAAGCAAATCTGATGTGAAAAAACTCCAAGCCGTTTCATTTAAAATAAACTGGTGTGCAAAATGCAGTATGGTCTCCCTGTCATTTACATACTGTGCAATACATGCCCTTTAGAGAAATTAATTAGCCATGCATGACATTTATCTACTGATGTGCGTATCATAACATCATGAGGCAGGTAAGATAACTTTTTACTAACCAGAACTAAAATCTCATGCACAGCTGGCGAGTCAATGAAACAGGTACTCGCGACGTCCCGCGATTTGACACCCATCGGCTTCCCGCTATGAATCAGCTCCGCAGCATCTTACAGCAGCCTATACAGTCTTATTAAAGCAGCCTATCCAGTCTCATTAAAGTGTCGCTCTATGCGTAACAACAGAACTGATCTTTAATCTACACAAGCCTCTTCAACCACTCCTCTATCTCAAACTGATGGCTTAAAAACCAGGAGTCATGCAGGTAATTTAACATGTTAGGAAAAAGGACAAACAACTTTAGACTGTAACGATGTAATTAAATCTTTTCCAAATCCCAAGATTGTGTTACGTACCCATCAGGAGTAAACTACAAGTTCAGTGTTAGATGGGAGACTTAATAAAGGGAAATGCTTACTTCTGGGTCTGATTAAGATAGAAAAATAAACTTGCCTGTTTCAGTCATGCCCATGAAAACTTCATAAACACCTACATGCACCAGAGAGAAAATGGGGTAATCATCTGCTACAGCTTTTTATATTCTGTTCCTTCCCTACTTACCGAAGAAATGAAATAAAAAAAAAACCTATATAAGGAAGGAGATCTGAGCCACAAAGTGAGAGTTCAGATCCAAAGCTTCTTCAAGCACAATGAATCAGCCTGGCATATTACGCAGGCTAAAAGTCATGAAATTTGAATGGACTTTCCAAGGTTAAAAGATGTTAGGTTTCGGGCCAACCTTTAGTAAAAAAGTTTCAAAGGCATGGAGGGAGGTTATGGAACAGCAGGCAGTGGGTGAGGGAGAAGCTATTGTCCTGGCACTGTTCTGTTGCCAAGCTCTCTGTCTCACTCCACTTTTTCTCTGGAAGGACTCTCACACCCAAGGCTCGTGCAAGCGATGGCAAAGGGCACGACGGCAGCTGCAGCTCTGAGCGCCAGCGAACTGCCGGGATTTCACTCCTCACTTCACAGAGTGCACTGGACTACTCATGCATAGAAGTCTCTGTGAAATTGAATTTGATTCTGAAATTCACTACATAAAAAAGGAGATTTGTCCCTCAGTCCTCTGCATCACAGTCTTATCTCCGTTGTGCATGAAATCCAGGGAGGCGCGCTGCCTCACTCAGACCAGAACGACAGCAAACCCTGCTTATGTTATCGCTAGGATATCAATACTGGCTCTACCCAAAAAATGTCCTAGTCATTTGATGAGGGAGAGGGAACAGTTATAGGGAACATACTCTTTTTTTTTTTTTTGCAAGCAGACAGGTTTAAATCCAGGTCTGTAACACGAAAGCAACACCAAATATAAAATACATTTTACCTCCCATGAATGCTTTGGTGTACGGGTAACACCTGCTCCTTGACCTGCATTTCAAAACCACCTTTGTGAACACGTTTGTGTTTAGAGAATCAGACCATAAATCTAGAGCTGTTAAAAATATGCCATGGAAACTGAATTCTCTAGAGTATGTCATTCAGTTTAACAATGAAAGAAATTAAATTCTGGAGAAACGACACCCATAATCGACACTAGTAAAACAAGCTTATTAGTCTGATAACCTGGGTGCGAGGCCAAGGTAAAAGCCGGTTCATTTATTTTCTGTTCTTCTGAGCCAGCCGAAATTCAGACTCCTGATTTTTACAAGCAGACCCTAAGAAGTCAGCAAGAGGAACTTCCCTTTGAAATTATTTTTCATCTGAGGCAGCAGTGAATTATATCTTCCATGACACCGCACAGCCGTGTTAATAACAGAATTCAATGTAAGCTCCCTACACTGCTCATTTCCTGGAGAGCTTCTTTTAGTGAGTATCAAGCAGCAACAAAAAAGGAGCATAAGCTGCTTTTGTATTGCAGCTAATGAAACCTAGAAACTATGCACCATGATCTTAAGTGGATTTCTAAGATATATTGGAAAGTTCTTGGAGAGTAAATGAGGCATAAACCAGTCAGCCATGATGACAATACCCACCAGAACAGATATCACAGCCAGCCATTAAACACTTACAGAGACAAAACTTGAAAGAGAAAGCATTCATATGACGTTTTTGTAAGGAAGGCAGAGTGGGATTTAAAATAGTTAAATATTCAGTAATCAAGCAAAGCATTTGTCATCCACTGCATGACAGCTGCTGTCATGGGCATTAGTGAGCTTTGCCAGAAATTCCCAGGGTAAGGCAGAAAGGCACTATTCTTGTGGGAAAAGGTTGCAGTGGGAAAAGTTTTCCTTCATTTGTTAATGTTTGCTTGATGCTGTCCACAAGAGCAACTTAAGGAAAAAAACAATCACGGGGTGTGTATGTAACTGAGATTTGCACACTCAGTTAAGCAGTTATAGGTCCCAGGGTTCTTCCTACACAGAAATCAAAGTGTGAATAACTTCCCAAGAGAAGAACATCACAGCTAGTACGGCAGCTAGACAGGTCTTGTTGCCAGAAGTAATTCCCCTTTATTAGACAAAATGTGAGAAATGGGGAATAAGAGGGGAGCTGTTTCTTGGATATTCCTTCTTCAGGTTAGATTCATAGGCCTTAATATCTTTTTTGAATTTATACTGGTTGAACTATTACAACGTATTAGCACTCCCTGCAAGAGCAGGAATATATTTTCCAAATCTGCTCATATTCTGCCAGGTGTCATCCCTTGAAATTTCAGTTTATACGTGACCAATAAAAACTTATTAGTGTACGGCACTAAAATCTCTGATAATTCGTTCTGTGCTGGCTTTGCTCAATGCAGCAAGATGCTAAGGACTTTCACTTGTTCCTTGTCCTGACTGCCAGGGACTAAAGCAATATGAAACATTAGATCTGAGAGAAAAAGTCCCTCTGGCAGAGCCTGAGCGGCACAGGGAGAAGAAGGAAACAGCAGCAGTGAAATTCTCAGGGACAGGGAGCAGAGAGAGATGGGGACCCCAGGGGAAAAGGATAGGTTCTGATGTAGATTCCACTGAATAATCGTTCAGGAGATCTCTGCAAGACATTTGGAAACAGGACCTAAACATAAAATAATACGGCAGTCTGGAACTGAGAAATATGGTTTCAAATGGCATTTGTAACCACACCGGAGTATACATTTTTCATAATAGAGTGCAGCACGGATCCGCTAGGTATGGGTGCTCTGGGTGAGAAAAGTAACATTTCCAAGGGATCCAGCAAGACTTTCACGAATGTCATTTTATTGCTACTGTCATCTGTATTAGTTCCCAAAAGCCGCAGCCCCAGATCGCAACCCCAAAGTGCAGAGCCTTGCAGAAAGGGCCCACGACAAACCTGTGTCTGTACCTTCCGCAGCTTACAGCCCCAGCTGCAGATAAACTCCTTTTCTCGGCTCTAATCTCTTTTGCAGACATTTTTACAGTACCGTGACAAAGAGATACAAGGAACTTTCTGCAACAATGCCGGGAGTTACACCAGCGTGGTCCACTGACACTGTAAAAGGTTCAGATGATGACCTGATTGCACAATGCAGTGCACATAAAAATCACGGCAGCTCTAGAAGGGGCAGGCTACACCGAGCACATCCGTCAGCAGCAGAAGCCAGAACAAGCAGATTACCAGCAACAGCAGCATATATTGTAACATATCTCTCCTTTTTTGTCACTAAGCCATATGAAGCATTTGGTGTAGAATTATTCTTACATCTCTTCTGTTGATAAGCTACTTAGCAAGGTAGAGTTGAAGCTAATCTGAGTGCTGTGTGAGAAATGTGATGTGCTATTTCGCTGTGCCACTGTTTGATATTTGGTCGGCTTTTTCCAGGCACTTTTTCTGAATTGCAGCTGCTATCTCAAAGCTAAATCCTTTGGCCCGTGCGGAGGTCATAAAAAGGCCCTGAATGCAGAAGCAGCTCCTGAAAAGAAGGAGGATAACACGTTTTCTCTTAGTTTGCATCTGAGAGCCAGGGAAGGAATTTGGTATCTTTAAAAAAATTCCTTCTTAACTGCACAATGAAGCAATAAGATTCTGTTGTGCTCAAGTTTGATAAATGACTGGTTAATACAACTGACTCCCCTACATAAAATCTATTTCTGAAGAAGAAAGTTCGTGTGGCTGTATGACAGATATTCCACACTGCAGCCAGTATCCTGCAATTATTTTCTACCGTAAATCTTTTGACAATCTAAAATAACTCAATCAGAGGTTTTCAGCTACTAAGATTTTAATTTCAAGGTTTTCCCCTCCTCTAATCAGCAGTTTTATAACCTACTGATCTTCCTTCAAAAAGAGCTGGTGATGATCAGTGTTTATTCCAAACCATTTAAGAAGGCAGCTGTTTATTAAAGTGCCAACAGCTATGATTGATTTCTGATGCTCATGAGTGCATCTGTTTTCTAGTTAATGACATCACTGCAAGCAAACAGATATTGCAAGCCGAGGCTCTAATGGAGAACTGAAGCAGGCATGCCTTCTCTATAAAAAATAAAACCATTTCACTCAGGAAAAAATCTATTAATATGTCAAATGTTCAAGTTACATTCATGCCAATTGGCATTCTTATATGCAACTGGCATTTCCTCAAAAGGAATCCGTGGGTTAGCAGTGTTTATATTAAAATCTCTAAAAAGGACATCTGTTAGTTCAAATTCCAGAAGTGGTGACTGATTTATGATCTAGTAAATCACATCTGTAGAGGAAAAAAAAAAGACTGAACTACAGTGAAACTAACATCTGTCATCAGCCAAATACAGACCACTATAGTGAATGAAAAATGGAAATATTTCAGGTTGGGAGGGTTCCCCTTAATTCTCCCCTTTTTGTGGTGTTTAAGGAATAAAAATGAGCACACTCCAGGCTCCACTGAAACCTGGAAAAGTAATAGCATTTTAAATCTCATTTCTTAGGACCGAATTCCCATCTGGTGTAAAGCAACTCACTTCTTCCTGGTTTTACCCTCTCCTGCCTCCTCTAGAACACACCGCAAACCACAGTGTTGTCAAGAAAGCAGGGATGCTGTCTCGTTTTAAGAGTCTCTTTTTAATATAAGTTCATTTTTGTTAATGCAAGCATAACAAGCGTATGTTACCATTTCTTTTGCAATCCTTGTATGCATCGAGCAGGGATACAGAGCTAAGAGCAGCGCTGCCTACATTCCTACTCCTGGAAATCTCTAGAAGAATGTTTTGTGTTTTAAGACAAAGAGGGTTTGATGGGCTCAGAGAACAATGACTCAGGAACCCTAAGTTGTGAAGTGCCTGCACTGACCAGAGCTTTCGCTGTGTCTGAGGTTGCAGCAGGAGCCAGAGTATGGAGCTCACCCTTGCCAGGAGGAGTTTGCCTCCTGCTGCCGCTTGCCTTGGTGTCAGCTCAGCTCAATTTTCTGGCATTTCCTTCAGAAGTCCCGGACGTGTCTGTCTCTTCGGTACACGCTTCTTTCAGTGCACATGCATTTTGCCTGGTTCTACGATGCTGCACATTGGTGAGAGAGAATTGAACGAGAGGCACTACGCCTTAGAAACCAGCCATTTAAAATTCTGCACACTGGAAAAATGTTTTTAAAAAACATCAGAAATAGTGAAATCACAGTTTGACATCTAAAATAAAGTCTTCGAATTTCTTGGCTTTTGAGTCCTTTTCTCCTCTTTCCTGGCTCTTGACCTCAGTAACAGTGGCTTCTGAAATTTAGAAACATTATTCTATACCAACGACTGCATTCTTCCTATTATTTCATTGTCCATGCTTTTCTTTCCACCTGAATTCTTCTACAGGAGCACCAGGGAACATCACTGTTCTCTTTACAGAAAGCAGGAGATGACCTATTCAAAGCCTAATGAGTCTCCTCATTCAGGTTTAAATCTTTAAGACTAAACTTAACCCTACCCAGCCAGTTTTCATCCTTTTTTATTTTCTAACTTTTCTCTCGTGTAATAGCTCTGCATGTTATATCCTTTCTGAGCTTCACTCATAAATTCAATCCAACTACAAATAAAGTGTGTAATTCCCTATTTCCTCTCATCTTCAAATAATTAGCAAAGCATATTAGGAATGGCAGAAGGCACTGGCGAGTCACTTGACTTCAAGAAGCTATCCACAGCAATGCCTGACACTGCTAGCTCTTTTGGTTGAGACTGTAAATCTCCTCATCTTAACCTGAACAGCCTTCCTATAGCACAGTTGGAGTCAACGCTGGCAGAAACACCAGATGCTTACGGGTACCCGAGAGCCTGGAATCAGGTCTCAACACTGCTCTGTGTAACAGTTTGAAATCTGCAGAGACCTTAACTCGTCTCATCAATGGCTCCATGCAATCATTCACAATCAATAGTGGGGTAATAAAACTCTGCTTGTGTCAGAGACAGATTTGGTGTAGTAATAGCAGTGTTAAATGTAACCTGCTAATGCATGAAACCCATCACACGCCTTAGGATGAAACGCTTCCACGCCGCCCACCGACCTGACGCTTGTGAGCCTGGCCACGTAGTTTTCAAATAGGGACATTAGCCTGGGGAACTGCCCGAGAAATCTCACCCTGCATCTTCAGGGAATTGTGAGACATAAAATATCCCTTCCTGTGGTTACAATGAGAATATTTAAAATGCAAGTGAAATAATTATCCTGCAGTAGGTTTAGATAATTCACACTTACTATCAAATCAGTGTACTCACTTTGCAATGTTTGATATTGTTCCATTATATTAATTAGACAATATATTCAATAAGGAAAATTAGTTTCTTACAGCTTTATATATTTATTTATTCATTACTTTTCTTTAGTTATTTTTAATTTGTCCTTCATGAAACTTAGGGGAGAAATTCCAAACCTTGACCTTTTCTACAACATCTTAGTGCCTTATGCTGCCCTTCCTCCACGGGTAAGTGCTTCTCTAAGCATCCCTAATGCTGCATTCGATATCCTAAACATTTTCATTAAACTCATTTTTTGGGGCATGCATTATCACTTCAGGTAGCCAAGCAGCAAGTGAACTTCCTGCTGTGATTATACACAGCAAGCCATCCAACGTATTCAGGAGACACACGGCAATTATGCAAACAGAGCCCCATCGAGGCAGACCCTTCTGAAAGGTGGTTTGGAGGAACATATTGAACGAGCAATGACTGGGGAATTAGCCAGCAGCAGAAACAGCGAGAGCACTAAAGCTGACGAGGTGATTTTGGGGAATTATATTGACAAGTTTTTAAAACTTGTAATTTCGCTGCCATCATTTCCCAACAAACCTAAGATCTGGTTTACGGGTAATGCACACACACGCCGGTTGCCACGGGGTGTGATGTTACTGCAGGTAAGTGCATCTGCCCAGGAAGCATCTGCAGAGCAGAGGACAGGCGTTACCTTTCCACTCGGCTTTGCCCAATGGCAGCAAACAGACTTAAAATACCAGAGGGACGTAAATTACTTCAGGGAACTGCGGGGCACTAAACTATAGGAAATCACGTCCCGTTAGTTCTGCTGCTCAGAGAACTATTTAGGGTTTTCATTTCATTTTTGTCTCATTCTCAGATGACATATGGCCATGGCTTCTAAATATAGTCTGCATTTAAACATGCACTGTATAAAGAGAAAACACTCCCATTATTTCAAAGCTTTAGGGGAGGGTAATTTTGCTGCCCAGTTTCCTCTGATTTTTGGGGTGGGGAATTCCCAACTGTCCTCAAGTGTCTGAGCAGGGTATCCAAACAGATGCATTCAGCATTAGCTCATTGTATGTCTTCAATGCTGGGACTTGAATAAGAGAATGTAAAGGAATATATTATTTTTGCAGCTTGTCGGTTTGTTTTTTTTTAATTCCTAGTAAGGGGAACAAACAAGTTCAAGATGAGAAGAAAAATGTACAACAAGGTAAATGTATTAGTCTGATCCCTAAAGCACCCAGCACCATATGCACATGTTTGTGAGGGATTCTGCTTCAGTGAACAACTCGAACAACACATAATTTCTGTGATCCCGTTTGATCCCTGGAGAAATACTTGCAGGTCGCTGTTTAAATGAGGAGAAAATTGGTTATAAATCAACCTAATTTTCAAATGTATTAATCCAAAGAGAACCCATTTTTGTATGAAATGGTAGCATTTAGAAATGAGTATAAGAAAATCTCGGTAAGAAATCCCCTTGACTTTAATCTTAGCGAGCATCCAAATTTTAAACTAAAATGATATTCTCTCTCCCATTTTTCAGACCTCCAAATTTCAGCAGTGATCCAGAACATGAAGGCATAATTAATCATAAAAAAATTATTTACATTTTTTTGCAAAGATATGCATGATGGAATACTTGATTCTCCCCACTTCCTTGTCTAACTTTGGGATAAAACATAGGCTATCAAGAATAGCTGTTACTTGCAAATTCAGGGGCCTTGTATTTCTTTTTTGTGGCTCTAAATCAGATCGAGGTGACATGGTTGCATTAGTGTCACAATTTTTAACTAGCAAGAACAAAGGTTTGAATTTAATGACATGCTACATTTTCCTCTCTGTTCTGCCATATACCCGCTGAACGAAAAGCAAACCTGCAATCGTGCCCTGCCCTGGCAGGCAGGAATACTCACCCCAAGGAATCCGACAACAGTTGCGCCACTAAAAGATTTTTGCTTACATCACAAAACTACAGCGCGACGCATCACAATCAAGCTGTGTTCAAAAGAAATCGAGCTGCTTTGATATGTCTACGGAGCTTCTCCCTTCGCTTCCTTTCCATGGCTTAAGTGGAGAGGAAGGAGAAAAAGTTTTCCTTCTAAGATCCTACATTTGTGTGTTCAGTTATTGACAGAATTTTTCAGAAGGAGAATTCACTGAGGGGACTAATCCTGCAAAGCGTTGGCTCTAGTGCAGTGGAGTGAGTTGCCAGAGATGCTCAGCATCTCACAGACTGTACTTCAACTGACAGCGCAAGAACAAAATAACTTCAAGGTCAGGGAAATGCAGAGAACTTAAATCTCTGTGTGCTTCAGACATCAGCTGCGCCGAGTATTTCCTGTTAGAAGTCACCATATCATTTTTATAACAATTTTTGGAAAACGCAGAAAAGAATATCAGCAAAAATACAAGGCAAATAAACTTCAAAAAGACAAGAAACTCATGATTCCAGTATATATATGCTAAATCATAGACAATTTGGACTATACGACTTTCTCATTAGCTGGAGGACAAGTTCTCCGCTCTTATGCTGATAAAGCTGTTGCAAAGTTAATGAGTGAGGTCTGGTCCAACGGACTTACTGAAGCCAGTGTTTTTTTTGTGTCAATATGTAGCACGCTGCTACCTAGCAATGTGCTTTTATCTCTAAACATAACAGCATATTAAAAATGTTCATAAAGGAACAAACCAACCAACCCATAGGAAAAATCCAAACCAGTATTGTAGTGATGCACATCTGAACCCATCAGTAGTCTTGTCTACCCAGAGGCAGAAGCGCCAGTGACTAAAGCACACAAATAGGGCTAAAAAACTCATCTCACCACCGATTTACTGTGTGACCCTCCCCACCTCTTTCAAGCAAATTATGCAGTTCCTGTAACTTTTTCTTTTTTTTACCACATGATCGGGAAAGTGCTATTCCCATGTTTCTCTGGCTCATACAAATCATGAGAACCAATTACTGCTTGCGAAATGCTTTGAATACATATTATCTGAGTACAACTAAGGAAAAGTATAGTGATTATTCATAGCTTTAATTTTCCAACACATTTAAAACAATTCCCTGTGCCTGAGCTGAAGCGATCGCACCCAAACCTGATCTCCCTCAACCCCCTGCTCTCACCATGAAAACATTTTAGCACAAATGTAAAAACCAGACCAGACAATTCCGTAAGTCTTTAGTCAATAGGTTGCATGTTAGATAAGTTGAATTACAAAATTATTTGCTGGATCATTTGCATTTACAAAATTTTGATCTCATTCAAGCCATTCAAATACAGTTTGTCTAGTTCCTTCCTGAAGGAGAGAGAAATGTATACACCTATACTTTTATACATACAGGTATATAAAACACATAGTTTATAAAAACCTAAGTGCTACAGAGAAATCAGGTATCTATAGTAACAGGATGCTTGTGTTCTAATGTCACTGTACTTTCTCATAATAGGACCATTAATGAAATAGTTGTTTGATGTTCCATTGCATATAATGATAGCTTTTTGTGCCGTAAGTAGACAGCTGCACAAATGTGTGCAGATACATTGCTACTGCAAAAATATCCTCAGCAGGGTCATTAGAAAAAAAACCATCATTGTATCCTCACTTTCTTTGATTTATAGTTGAAATATTCCCAATGCACATTCGATATCAAAAATACCTGCAATGGTAAGAACGTTATGGTTTCCCATATGCTGCAACATATATATATATATATATATATATATATAAAGAAAAAAAAGAGATTAAATTGATGGCAAGAGTTCATTTGAAATATGGAATGAGAATTGTCAGATGAGGATAGTAACATCCTGTCACATTCCAGGATGCATCATGCAAGCTTGGTGGTTCTGGAATTCTCTGTCATGTCCTGGAAAACTTCACTGGCATAAAATTACTTAAGTAATTTTTTTTATCAAATAAGGAGAGAGAGTGTAGTTTTGGGTAAGGATTATTGGCTACAACATTTTTTTTTAAATCTTAAAATTGCAGTTTCTTTATTCTTCAGCATATAAAGCAAAAATCCACTCACATTTGGACAAATATCCTTGGTTGATCAGACTGTCTCCTCCTTAAGGGGCAGGAATTTGCATGTTGCAACACAAAGTTCCTCCTCTCTTTCGTTTGTAAAGTGGAAAAAAAAAATGGAAGGCTTCAGATGTAAAGGTAGAATAAGGTTCTCTGTGGCTCATTTATACCAAAACACATTAACAAAACGTTTGTGGATGGGCTCATTTTCACTTTTCTACACTCCAAGGACTAACGCTGTAATCTCTCAAAGAGAAGGAGCTTCCTGCTGTTCTCAAGCCCTACTCCTGAGGAGCAGATCAGCTCTCAAGGTATTTACAACAGCTCTTCCGACATCTAAAGCGTGGCAGCATCCAATCCTCCTCTTCAGGTGGACTTAGAACTTCCTTGATAGGCAATGACTTGCTTGAAAATATTTTTACAATTATTTTATGTCTGTTTTAAAGAAATGAGAGTTTGAAAACGATGTTTACTGCAGATGATGAATTATAAGGGCTCATGCACATGATACAATAAACTGCCTTTAACAAACAACTGATTTGTGTCCTGTTTTCCAAACATTTATAAGAAAGGTTTCATTCTGTCTCTGAAATTTGATTTTTAAAGTAATACTTCTCAGCAAGACTAAAGCTTCCAGAAAAGATAACAGCACCTCAAAAACAAAAGCCGACACAGACACTCGTGCAGATACAAACACCTTAGAGACTCAACAACATCAGTACATACAGTTCACACAAGTGTGTTCCAAGGAAAATGACATTTAATTGAAGTACAATACGTGTGCTTAGACTAGTACATCCTCATAAATGCCACACTTCTGCCTATTATCCCTACGTATTCCTCTTCCTCCCTCACGCTACAGCTGCAAGCAGACATTTCAGTAATATGGCTCTTAAATTTAGTACGCTGAGAGGACTGATCAGCTCTTCCAGCAGTGAAGAGCACTAAACCGTCTCCAGTTTACACAAAACAATCTAAACCCAAAAGGGATCCAGAGCCCATCTGAAAAGATGCAGCAACCAATCCCATGATACAAGAAGACAGAAGAGTAACGAGGGCAACCAGAGGGGCTACCAAACCTCAGAGCCTTTCACTGCAAGTGCTTCAGGATTAATGTCTTCAATACTTTCTGGATATTTGGTTGGTGTCTCTCTTCTTAGGTTCCCCTCTATTTCATACTTCATGACGGCTGGACTACGAGTCACATCACACAAACCAGACGTACATCATATCAATCAGTGCTGACCAAGGAGGCTACAGCTCCCCGCAACCATCCCCACAAACCCTTCTAATTCTGTATGTTTTGCACTGGGGTTACTCTATTGCATTCTTATTGGCTAGAAAATTACTTGTGGAAGAGTGTTATAGATACCAAAATTAATGCTTATTAATTTTTTTAGGAGGACAGGCTTTTTATTCAGTAGTCTACTGCACACATATGTAAATATTCTGCAGAAGAAACAGGTGGTGACCATGTTGACAACACAAGAATATGTGCAGAGCTTTTATAACAAACCAAAAGATGGATGTCTTACTATGTAAAAGACATCCTTACTAAGGACATTTTCACCTTGAATCCTATCAGCCATCACTTGCAGACGAATTCTGTTATTGTTTGTGTGCTCTCAAACAGCAAAGGATGTTTTACACAGCTACAATTTTATAACTGCTTGCCCTTGGCCTGGGCCATTGGCATAAGAAGAACTAGTAAACATCCTGCACAAACACTGCATTTCTTTTGTTATTTGAATTGAAGAGGTAATGAGCCAATCTTTTTTTTTTTTCTAATTACAAAGGATTTTATGTTTTCAAACCTTTATGACATATAGCAAAATATGACTTACAGCACAGAAATACTAATAAAAGCTCTCTAAATATCCATAGCTTCCTGCATGTTGTGAAAATGCCTCATGTGTTCATTGTATCTCCCACTCGAAAATTATTTCCATGGCATGCTTTAGTGAATCTGGCGTTGCGTTCAACACCTAGATTGTTGAGAAGCAAAACTGTTATTTTTCGTATTGATAGATTGAAGCAACTTGTAAACTTTCATCCTATTTAGTAGCTAGAACATTTTCAGACACAAAGCTAAGTACTACCCTTTCCTTAAAAAAAAATGTAAGATTAAATGCACTGTTCGTACATTCAGTGCTAAATTTTGATTTCTCGAATATGGCTACATACAAAAAAAAAGGGGGGAAGGATGAAGAAAAGCCACAGCCTATCCAGAGCACTGAATTACTGATTTTGGAATGCAGTATTAATTCTAAATAGAGAGCCACAATTGATTTTAGTCCAACTTAACACACCTTTATAGTGATTGGGATAGATAGCATTAAATAATATTTTGTCCATAAGCCTGAAAACCATAGCACAAGGTCTAGTCAACAACAGCCCAAATGCACTCACCTAAAAACTTATTTAATCCAGGCACAGATATTTTTCCTGTCTGTACGTACAAGTCCAAAGCAGAGTCTTTGGGTGTCCTTGCAGAGAAAAGAGCAAGGCAGCGCAGGAGCGGGTCACGTGGAAGTTGTGCTGGTCCCGGTACACTTGCGAGTGCTGGAGGAACTGCACGCCCAGCTGCCACTCTCCCTGAACTGAAGTGGAAGAAAAACAAGTCAGAGCGACCGAATTCACGTTCGGGCGTAGCAGTCTGCCTAACTCTGGTCATGGGTGACCTGCCATAAGAGAACAGCAGCCCGGACTGCCAGACCCTGTCCTTCGTGCCCTCCAGATCGTGAGCCTGCGCTGGAGTGAGGTTGCCGCAGGGACGTGCTCTCCCACACCTCTAAGGGTACAGTCAGCATCACGCCTAAAGGACACAGGGCATTCTGATGCCCAGGACAGTATTAAAGGCACATAAAAAGTGACAAAACTATAATGAAATAGCTTGTGGAATTTTACTTCTGTTTGCAAAACTTTTCAATGATTTTTATACACAAAAAAAAAAAATTAAGATTCCCAAAGGGAAACTCCTATATTAGTTTTTTATTGCGTAATGAAGAATTCCAGATTAATAACTTCTCACCAGCACTAAATTCGGTTTATTCCCTTACACATTTTCCTAAAAATCTGTACACAGCAAATAGGTATTATAAGTATCTCTGTGGAGATTAATTGTTATTATGGCTTTACTCAGTTCTGTCATGAAATGTAAAGATTTTCTTTGAGCTAATCCAGAAATAAATCACAAGCATTGTATTTGATTCAATTTCAATCAGGTTTTTGTGACATCTCTGAATTGCGTGGGGGATATGAAAGTGAAATATTGTCTGAGAGTAGTTTATTGCTCTGGAGCTCCGCTTTGCATCTTTGTTTTCTGCTTACAAACCTTTTTTTCTTTTTTTCTTTTTATTTTTTCTTTTCTTCCAGAGAATTAAATAATGCGATATTGAGGATACTGCAGTCCGACTTCTTCAAACAGGGCTCCTTCTGGACCCATGCACACTCTTCTGGATGTCTGATCTAAACTAGACCACACTTCTTGCCCTTCTCCCTAACACACTTAATTCAGATCCCATGTTCAAATCAAGATTGTTTGCAGATAAAAGCCAGATGTGCTCCCGTGGAGCCATGCCTGCTCCGAATAGCCACAGCTCACAGAAAGCAACAAAGAGCTAAACTCCTGGCAAGGGAGCTGGTAGTAGCCTGAGCTCCCAAGGCTATCATCTCAAACAAATGATATTTTTCCCCATCAACATTATTAAAGCCTTTGTGTCCTCTGATCTATTTATCACCGTCTGTCTACCTTTTCTCATATCGCACATCTTGGTCTAACCAAATTCTTAACATTAAGCATCTCTCATGAGGCAGCGGTTACAGCCTTCCTGTCTTTTCCAGCTATACACACATAATTAATAATAATAATAAAAAATAACGGTGTGTAGCTGGATGAATTATTCATAAGTGAATATACCAAACTGCTTGACATTATCTTCATCTTCATATATATCCAAGAAAGATGACTATGTATCTTTCAAAGTCATTTTTCTGTTAGATGGAAGAGTAAGGTTTCTGATGTGTGCACAGTTAAGTACAGTCAAGTGAGCATAATGCAAAGCAAAACTCACCCAAACCCCACACAATTTTTGCCAGACCACATGGTTGACTATGCAAACAGAAGCCTTTGCGCATATTACCAAAGGAGTTACGTGTACATATTGCCCACAAATACAAATTAATTGGTAAAAATCTGCAGATATGCCCATTTTCATTTCTTCTTCCACATATGCTACTTTGCCTGACAACTTATCAATGTTTTTATATATAACTACTCGCTTCCCCCCTTTCTGCAGAACTGCAATTTTGGAAACTGCCGAAGTGTGGTTTTTTTTTTTTTCCCTGTTGCTATTATACTGGGATCATTTTAATGGAGTAAAAGAAAATACCTCATAATACGTTCTCCCTTATTCTATCTTATGCTTTAAAAATACAATTATAGTCAAAACTTGAATCTAAAAATGGACTCATGGGACCAAAGTCTCAGACACCGTAATCTGGCACAGATTCATTCTCTTCAGCAGAACTAGAGTCTAAAGCTGAGAATTTGGCATAGAAGCTTTATATCAATGAATTAACTTAAACCTGCAATAGTTTCAGAGGAAAAAGTTTTCCTGCTTACCAGCTGATAAACTTGTACATTTAGTATCAGTGTCCTTGATATTGTGTAAGCAGCTGTAAAGGATTCTGTAATCAAAACAATTAACAGTTCTATTACTGATGTACGAGTCAGATTCAAAGCAGACCTCCCCATCTAAATCTGCCTCTGTTGCTGGGACCTTGTTTTGCACAGCAAACCATGCAAATCCAACCCTGAATTCAGGCACCAACTTACTCTGGAAAATTTATCATTAATGTTGTGGACTTGACTCCAGAGCATAACTGTGCTTCTTGAGTTTTTATCCCTAATTTCTCTGGAATTAAGGAAGTGTTTATTTCTGCCCTGCAGACTCCCCACAATATTAATGGTTGGTCTCCAGGAAAGACAGCAAGAAAAACAGAGTTCTTCTGGTGAGGAGCCATGACAACACAAACAGCAGCGTTAAAACTGATGGTAGAAAAAACAAAGACAGAGACTACACTGTTGGATACTGTCTTCTAAAACGTCCTTGTTTAGATCTGCTGGACCAGTGAATAAACCTGATGGAGAAGGAGAGACAGCTCAAGATAGTTAAAGGAGCTGTGGCTTTTACAACACCTCTGAGCAAACCTAGAACATCTCTCTAGCTCCAGCTTTTAAGTGAGGAGCATCCCGGTACCTCATGACTTACACGGACAGTCACTGGCATTTAATAAAGTTTTTTGATGTTCACAGACAGTTAAATAGTCAGTTCCTATCTTTTCAGTAATAGGGATGTGGAGAACAATTTATATTAAATAAAGCTAATGCCAAAAAAAGTGTGTTTTTACATCTTTCTTGTTTCCACAAAATGAGATCTAGCTCGAGCTCTAATACCTCAAAACTTCTAGACTTCTAATACCAACACACAGCAAAAGCAGGCAGAATTGTCAAGGCCAAATTATCTTCCAATATATTTAAAACATGTTAGTGATACCTTTAAGTGATGCAGACCAGTGGTAAAGCCACAAAAGAAACCTGAGGGCTGTATGACAAGACTAGAAGATACGTTCTCATTTAGGAATTTAACTGGGTAACTTGGAGAGCGACTACACTCTTTTAGCATTTTGTTTTATTTCAGAGGCTCTCCTAACACGACTTATCAGAATGAAGTGTTCTGTTTATTAATAATGACCCTTATTACTATAGAAACAAGCAAAACAAACAGAAATTACCTGTAATTTTCCATTGCTGAAGCTCAAATGCTTGATTGTGCTACTGAAGTAAATCCCTAGGAATATTTGAAAAATTATGTAATTATCTCCAAAATGTGCTAATAGCCCTAAAGCAAATGGCTTTTTATTGCATTTGTTACTTGTGACCTTCTAGCTCAATAATTCAGGAGAAGATGACTGCAACCACTTTCAATCTAATGGAAGGGGTAAATGCTGTTTGATTTGCGGTTATTTCTGGCAATCTCAGATAATTATTTCTCTAAAACAGAGAAAGTGATACCACACAGAAAGATGCACAGCCGAAAAATTGCGTAGCCACAGGAAAGCACGAGGTTGTTGTTTACTACAAAACAGAGAAACACTAGCAGAGTGACAAGCTCAGTGTGAAAAAGAACTTTGCATATTCTCCAGAAAGAAAAAAAAGCGCCAAAGCAACACCTTATCTATTAATAGTTGATAAACACTGATAATCAACAACTAATTGATTTTCTAGTGGAAACAGTTCAGAGGGGCCCAAATCTCTCATGCTAACAGGCACCACCACAGAAACGTGACATTTTAAGCCTCTGTGCTCTCTGATGGAGAGACCTACGGGTCCACAGTCTTCACGCACAACAAGCCCTGTCTAAAGGAGACTGGCACAGCAATTGGACCTGCTCCCTCTGATACGTTACTGCTACCACCACTTTGCCAGCACAATCTTTACCAAGTAACCCTGTCTGGTTTTACTTGGCCATCAGCAAACCCAAGTGGGGCGTTCTGCATAGCTTCAGAAGAAAGGCCAACCAGCATCATTGTCAAACAGAGGCTCAGCTCTCTTCGTGCTGAAATGTGTAGTTATGGGAAATAAAACTTCTATAAACAGGAAGCATGGACTGTGCTGCAAAAGTGAAACTCACTAGTAATGACAATATGAGCACAGGCAGTATGAATTTATATCTGCATATCTACATAGTGCCATACACAAACAGGCACCTCTGCATGTGTCTATTACAGAAGATATAAAAAAGCTCTACGTTTGAAGTCCTTTAGAATACACCCACTAGCCCACTTAGTCGTGTTGCACTATCACCTTCCTATGTCTTACAGTTCAAAAACTCCAAAGAAAGTTAATTTATCTTTCATTAGAATAACTGCTTTTCCTGCCCCTGCAAATTTCTGCTTATATATAAACTCTGTCAAAAAATATGCCTATTTTGCGTTTCAGTCTACCTTAAAAAAAACCAAGAAAAAAGGTTGTGTTAATTGTAATGTATGTCATGTGTCCTCAGATCTTTTCATTCAACAGTTCACTGTCTGATGAGGGGAGGACAGGACAGGGAAGAAACTGATTTTAAAATTCATCATTAAATGCCCTTGGGTTTTTTTACCTTCTGTTTTCCCCTTTGTTTTTCTGATAACATTATGGCATTTCCTGTGGACAGAATCAAAGAGAGAACTTCAGGGATACCAGATCATTGGAGGGTTGGTGTCTATATGTAATTTTTAATGCTTGAAACTTTATTATACAAGGTATTTTCTGGGCACTCTACATAGAAACTGATTTTTCAGAGCACAAAAATATCCACACATTCATGCACATACAAAAAAGCGATTATTCTTTAAGTGCTCTTGAAGCGCATGGGCTGGGATGGCCTTTTCATCTCTACTGGTTGGCAGGTCAACTGCCCTACTGTAGTGCTACTGTAATGCTACCATGGACTCCTGAAAGCATTTCCAGCTTTATGAACAAACAGATATCAAATATGTTAACTCTGACCCTGCAATTGTGTTGTGTTGAGCATGATCAGCCCAGTTATTGCCTCTTGAATTCTTCCCTTTGTCGGTTCAAATGCAAAGAGCACTGCTAAACATTAATGGCAACCAAGTCACAGTTAAGCCTCAACATTCATTTTTAACCTATTTCAGTAAATAAGTCCAGGGACTGCCCGTTAAAGATAATGAGACAGCTGTCAATGGCATGGATGTGTTATAAACACTCAAAACTACACAGAGGACAGAGGAATTGGCAGAATGTCTAAGCTAATTTTATAAAGATCCCATTGTCTTCAATTATGTTAAAAAAGTCTCGTGGGAAGCACTCGCTTTTCTGTTTTGCCTAATGCAGTATAAATAAAGGAATAAAACATGTGGGTGTGTCCCATCGTAGAGATTAGCTTGGGTTTTATAATTTTAGGTAAACATTAGCAAGTGTATGTAAATAAGCATAGGAAATGAAGTTTTCCTCCACGGACAGAACATTTGCCTGGAGAAATACCGTCGGACACCGTGTGAGAAGCAGCTCGACGTGGCAGAGCCTGGATCACCTCGGCTCCAGCTGGAGCTAATGGGAGCAGAGAGAACCCAGCGGTATCACCTCAAGCCAGTTTCCAGCGGCTGAGCGGCAATTTCATAACGACACCTGGAAGGCCCCTTGCAAACAGGGGCTGTCCTGCAGCTTCAGTGCCACCAAAGCTGCTGGAATTCTGGATTTGTTTTACTCCTGTTTTCTACATCATTAAGAACTAGTTTCGATCTCCCAAGAATGTGTTTTTAAATTGGGACACTGGCAGACGATTTCTGCTTTGCTTATGAGCCAATCACTTTATATTTTAGCTATACATTTCATGATTAATATTACAATAGTACTCACATTATCTCTCCAAAAATGGTAAAATGTATTCGGTGTCATCTGAGCCCTCCTCCAAAGCACAGTAATTCTGTGATTGTCACTTCTTGTTCTGTATCACATCTGCCGTTTCTGTCTCCCCTGTAGGTCTGTGGACTCATCTGTAGATTTGCATGGAACAGAAGTTTCAGGACTTCAGTATGGAGTAATCATTCACAGTTACCGCAATTTTACCTGATTTTCATAAGCACTTTGTCCACGTGCATTCTTTCATGCTCTCCTGACATTTACTCTAGATAGCACTTGATGCAGTGTTTTTGAACTGAAGGCACACGCTTCGGAAAATTGCTTCTCAAAGCATTACACCCTTCATCTCCCACGCTCTGTGATTCAAAGGTACAACTTTTCTCAGGGACAAAGATTTGAACCACAAGCTTGTAATGTTTCCTGCCTCCATACCTATCACGATCACCATGTTTGCAAAATTAAAATAACAATTTCATATATATTTAGAGTGGTTATTACACAGTTGAAAGACTTCATTAGCAGAATTCAAAAAAAGCCATTAAATGCTATTTTTCAGTTGTGGTGAATGGAAAATCTAAGACAAGCCAAAACTTAAAGCTTGTTGTAAAATTAGAAAAATCTCCCATGGTTGCTGATATACAATGACCATTCTTGTAATTTTGAAATCAGTTATTATTGTACGACTTCTTGGCACTGCAGGTACAGTTAACTGGAGTGTGTTGTGTTTTGCTTTCCTGAGTTTTTTGCTTAAGGTAACTATCATGTGAAAACCCACCAGAAACAAAGGTGTGAGTGAGATCCAGGACATGAGGTTTTCATTCACAAAACTTCTAGAGATACATGACAGAAACTGTGTTGACTGTAACCTGCTCCTAGAAGAGCCACTGGTCACCCGGATCCAAACATATTCCTCAGCTGCTTCCAGAATATTTTATTTTTAAAAAAATGTACAGCTAGTGCACACTTTGGAGGTGAAGGGGATCCCTGTTGACACAAAGCCTGAGAGCCTCAATTCTGTTACCTTACAACTGAGCTCTTGTGCCGCGGGCAGCCCATTCCGACCGCGATGGAATGCAAACTGCAAAGGAGGGACCACTGGTGTATTTGGGTTCTAAAATGAAAGCTGGGGCCTGCCTCTCTGTAATTGCTGTCAGGTTGAAGCTATCCTCCTTTCAGAGAGCTTTCCAGTGCAGCTGGGGAAAACTGTAACCAAGCAACAGCCAGATCCTGGTCCTGAGCGCTCGCCCGTGACTGACGTGAGGGCTTTCCAGCTGAGCCGGCTGCCATCGCTGCACAACGATGCCCATTGCCAACGGGGTGCAGCTACTATCACCACATCTACCATCAGCACTATCCAGTAGTAGTGAACATGAATATGGCACTTAACAACGCTCACTTTGTTGGCTGTGAGCAGGAAGCGTTACGGACCAAGTGTTTGTCAGAATGGCTGCACACGCGGGATACGAGGATTGTGGAGGAGCAACAAGTAGTGGAGGAGCAGGGACTTAGGTCCGTGCAACTCCAGCACAAGCAAGACCCTTGCATGGTGGGTACCTTGTCACTCACCGCTCATCCTGATGAGGCAAAATGTCTTGATCCACGTCTCCGTAATGAGCAGAGTCTGCATCTCTGTGTCCGGCTTACCATCGGTGTAAATATCGCTGGGCCCCAAGGGATCAGTAATCTTCTTTCTGCTGTGTCTTCAAGCTTGAACGCTAACACAAAGGCTTTAAGTTTTAGTTTAAACAGACCCTAATCAGTGAGGCTATTTCTCAGAGAACTTTTCAAGCTAAAAACATATACAGGAATTTAAATGATATCTGTGGTGTAGCATGAGAGCTTGGAGCTACAATATTCTCTATCTTACACGTTGTATCTGTTTTTATCCTCTGTGTAAAAGGAAACACACAAGGAGCCAACAACTCTGGCTATAATTGGTTGGAGCTGTAGGTACAAATAAAACACAGTTTTTCTCTTTAGTATATACAACATATGGAGCAGTACTGAGGTCAGAAGCATTATTTCTCAGCGTTCTGTGGGTAGGTTTCTGACAGCAGTTTTTATTTTTTGGTGTTGCAAGCTTTAGAAGAGTTATGACATTATTGTTTCTTTCTAGATTGCCTTGATTGGGATCAAAGTTCAGGGGTTGGATTATGTTGCCCAAAGATTGCTTTGCTCCTGTTATTTTCAAAGAATTGCATGGATCTGTACTGAGTAGCTTAAGAAGCCGTAAGCCTTGACTTCTTTCTTGCTAGTATTAATGAAAAGCAAGAATAGAGCAGTGAAACACAATTAAGATTGTGTAAAAGAGAAGAAACTCCAGCCCACACAGTTTTCCATTGTTTTTCTGCTTTGTTATTTACAGAGAGCCTAAAAAGAAGTTACAGAAAAGATGCAACTTGTTTCAAACTGTTTTCATTGTTATATCGTCTTTCACTGCTCCTGCCTTTCAGGCCAACGACTTTCAGGGTAATTCTGACTTCAATGCCCTTTATACTTATCGTATAACTCCACAAGGGAGTTATTATACGCAGTGGATAATTAAGCATCTTTGCTGATGGTACTCTTTGACTATAGCAAGATTCTTACAGAGCTTGTCTTATTTTCTGAACAATTTTGTCATTCGTTAATTAGAATCTGGCCTTAAGGTCTTTTAGAAACATTTTCCTGAACTTATCTTATTATCCAAAACTTTTCTATCCATTTTCCTAGACATCATATAGCAGCTAATTGCTAATGTATATATTCATTTACAAGATAAGCTTTCTCCTAAGTGACAAGTCCTCTCCCCCTACCCTCTTTTCCTGCAATGAGAAGTTGAAACCTGTCACCCTGGGAAGGACAGAGGAGTGATTTGTTGACAAAGAGAACAGTGTTCTATGGCTATTTTAGTGTTTGTAAACTTAATTCGAAGAATGTTGTATGCAAATGTTCTCACACTTCCTAGACAGGAGCCATCTGAAAGGGAAGCTTATGCACAGCTGAGAAGATGTGTGCTATGAAATACAAGATCAGTCCAACGTGAAATCATGACATGGAAGCCATGGAGCAAAATTCAGGGACATGGAGCAAAATTTAGAGTTTAATTGTGTGAAGACTCTACTCTGTTTTACTTTATGCACATGGATTTTCCCTGTAAAGCTAAAGCAGTACTTGAATATTTAAAATTAAGCACACAATTAAATGCTTTTCTGGATTCTAGCCAGACTGCTCAGCAACTTGCTGTATTATCCCTCTGGAGAGCAGTTAGTTTGTCTTTTGAAAGCCAATTTGTCCACTCTTAATGAATCACTTCTTGCCTCTGTCCTGTGTTTTATTTCATTGGTTTTTACATACACTTTTATGAGATGAAACGACCATCCTGCCACCCTTCAAGCACTTCTGACAACCCAAACATTCAGCCCAGGGTAGCGCTGAATCCAAATTCATGGCAGAATCAAGATCCATAACATTACCTCAGGAACACGAAGCGTGAAGTGCAGAATTGCGCTGTCTTTGCCAAACTTGAACAAAAAATGAAAACACAGAAAACTGCAGCTCAGGAGGATGACAGGGAAGTGAGACAGCCACTGTTCCAACTTGATCACAATACAGTGTTTCTGTTCTGCTCTACAAAAATACAAAACACAAGAGGGTATGAAGAAAAATCATCACTAACAGGCTTATATACCTCATAAACACATACCTAAGAGAACTGCAGCTCTGCAAACAATCTGCCTATGACTGACAAAACATTTATTAAATCAAACAAGATGCTCTTGGCACTTCCAGAACAATTGAAATGAGAGCAAAAAAGATGAAGTGAGGCACTTGGGCCTAGTCAAACTATCTGAGGCAAAGGTATTAAAAATACACAAGCCACAGGGCCCTCTAAATGTTATTTTTCCTCATCGTCTAGCAATTCAGTTTGCTTTAACACAGGCATAAAAATTTATGACAGCCCAAATTTCTCACCCACTAATCATAGAATCATAGAATGGCCTGGGCTGGAATTGTTTCTCATGATAAAACACACACTGTAGAGTTCCTAGTTCAGCCCTTCCCATCCTCGCTGCACTAAAACAAAAACGTCCGACAGTTACAGGAGATATCAATGCATTTCCAAGAGGAAAAAGAGAAGTTTAGACCAACTACAAAGCTTTTGCAACTAGAAACTACCTACAAAATCAGGAGTTCAGTCAAGACTCTCAAACAGCAGAGAACTGTATAACAGCGTTGAAAAAACCTGTCCCACTGCAGCAGCAAAAATATAGCTCTGGCTTTCCACATCACGAGCTGCACCCTCTGCTGCAGAGACTGCGTCCGAGGTGTTGGTGAGCGTGGGGCACGTCTGACCGAGGAGAAGGCAGAGCCCTGAGTAGCCTGAAAGGCTCTCATGGAAGAATAAAGAGGAATCAGGGTGTCAGTGAGGTATTTTAACAGCTAAAACAGTCCTTGTATCTGATTTAAAATGAGGCTGGTAATGCAGCTGTTTGGTTTTACACCTCCAGTTCCTTTACCTGATCATCAGCAGAATGATAAAGCTGACGAGAAGCACTCATCTGGGTTTTGCCCAGAGATTAACAACGTTGCAGCTCAAGCAAAATGGTAAATGAATGACGACAGAGTTTCATATCCTTTAGCTCGTTAAAACTTGCTGCTTGGCTTTCTGTGAAGCAATTCCACCACATGAGATACTTTTCAGGAGAGGCATGTTAAATCTATGGTAGCGACACACATTCTGTCAAAACAAGGAAACATTTTGCTTGCATTACAGCAACGAAACAACTTGCTGAAACACCATCTGAAACAGAAGGCTCCAGCTCATCAAACCTACTGTATATTCATTATATGCATGAACAGTCATCGTAACAACAAAAATTAGCCCGTGGCTATGAAGAAAGTATAAGATGGCAAAGCTGATTTTATCCTTTTAGTCACTACCTGGCTTGTGGTGGAAAGACAAAGCATCTGTTGTAAGGATCGTGCAAGATCATACACCATACGTGCAGTCTAGAAGAATTGAACACATGGATGCAGATGGAGTACAATGCCTCTCCCCATTTAATAAATTTGTCTCTCCCGATGGAATAAATTTGGTCACCTGCAAGAGTTTTATTTCTGACAGCCTTTGGAATGAGCTGTGCTAGGAGAGCTGCTGTAGGAAGCGTTAGGAGTGTCCGTAGCTGAAATGGATACAGTAATATGAATGACATTTTATATTTTTGGCACAAATATGGCACTTAGTTATTTTAAGCTATCACATTGCACCATGCAACAGCAGAGAGAGCCAAGATGATAAAATACCAGTTACAAATTCAAAGGTTTACTCTCTCCATCTATTTTTAGGTATTGAGGTTGCTATCAGCTCTAACACCATTATGAGAGGAAATAACATGACAGACCAACAATTCAGTGGAGGGACTTAGAGCAGCCTGTCAGGCTCAGGCCGTCAGAAAGACCTGGCTTGTTGGTATTCAAATTACTTGCGTGCGATGACCTGAATGTAGCTCAAAAGGCAAAAACAAATCACCTACCTTAACAAATAAAGGAAAGTCACTGCAAGAGAGTTTTATAGGAAAGTCAATACTGATGAATTTGCCATCTTCTCCCCATCTGTAGTTACCAAAAGAAAATCAAAGTAATATTGAGCTTGTTGAATTCCAAGACGATACTTATCTATAGAGACTTCCCTCAGATGCAGACTAAAGAGCTAAAAAGTCACTCTGGAGTTCCACTTCTGAAGTTTCTAAAATCAGACAATGCCATAATTGGATCTCCGATACCTGTGATCAGCTATGACACCTGCAGCAAATTCTGAAAACACACACATTTTTGAGCGAACAAGAAGAAAACTTTTCCAGAGGTTAGCGCTAAAATAAGAGGAAGGAAAAAGCTCTCAACCTACCTCAAAAATTGTATCTATTTAAAAGTTCTGGCTATACCTCAGCACAAGTACACATAACCTCCAATACCTTCATTGTTAAGATTTGCCCGTTAAGAAAGTGCTATTATCTGTCTTTTATAGATAGGGAACAGTATACAGAGAGCCTGACTTACTTGTTCAATGTCATGAAGGGATCACGTAGTAGAGCCGAGAATTAAACTTTGTTCTCGCAGGTCTCAAATAAATGCCATTGTTCGTGAGTTCTTTAAATAAATAGCATTTAACAGGGAAAAAGAAGAGGCAAGAGAAGAGGAGTATTTTATCATCAAAGATAAAGAATGGAAGTGTTGGCAGGAACAAAACTCAGTGCAATTTAGTGTAGGGAAGTACTATAAGGGACTTTTAACAGATAAATCAATCTGACCAAAGAAAAAAACAAAACTAAAATGGAGGACTATTTTCAATTTGATATATATAAATGGAAAAGCAGATTACATTTTTAATATGAAACAGAAAATCGAACATTTTTCATTCCCAAGTTGGAAGTGATATCGAAATGTATCATAAGGTCTTCAGAGCATTTAAAGGAGAGTTCTTCTGATTCGAACTCATTATCCATTCTACAATGTTCAAAATGATCAGCAAATTCCATCCTACCTACATACATTTATTATGTTGTCATTTATATTATGATAAAAGCTAATCAGTTAGGAGCTACCTTGGAAAATGTAAGGTTGAAGAGAGTATTTTTCAACTTGAAATAATCAATACTTTAGTTCTGATCAATTCTAATTTCTATGCAAATCAATTCCATAATGCTGGTACATCTATTAACTGAAGCCCACACTGAATAAACTTGATCACGTGAGTAGTCTAAATTAATTTCAGGCCTGTAACTTGATATTAAAGTGAAAAAAACCCACATGATGCTTAAAAGCTGCTAGATGGACTCAGTCACTGAGATACCAGGAGTCTGGTCCACTGATCACATCAGAAATACTGAATCTTAAGTGTGCCCCCAAAATCCATGAAGAAACTAAGCAGCACAGTGAATGATGGCCTTTTGACATCGCAAACATTTTTTTAAAAGATACTTTCCGCAATGTGGCAATTTCCACAAGAATACTGCTACACACTATTTATTTATTCATACCACGTATACATGCCTGTCAGGAGACATCTGCATAAAGTTTTAGTTCAGTGGATATACTGTACTATCCCTCCAAATGATACCTATTTTACTGGTGTTGAAACACAAACAGCATAGCTTCTGATGCTTTAAAACTGTCCCCATTAGCACAACCTTCTTAAGCAGTTGATTCCTGCTCTTGGATATATTTGCAGCATGGCTGGTATATAGCTTAAGGAAAAAGTACTAGAGAAATCTTCAGTCTGGCCTGTCTCCAGTTTTTTCCCTCCAGCAAATATTTTCTGTTTGCTTCCTCATTATTCTTCAGTTATATTCTCTGCTGTAACATAATTCACACAGAATGGTTTGTGTTCGTCACCTTCTTGGACGACTACAATTAAAATCTTTCACTGCTACTAAATGTTGCCACTGTTGTGTGTTCACTAAACAAGCATTGTAAATGAACAATGAGGAAGGAAGCACACACAGACAGAAAATAACTCAGAAGAAATTCTATGCACTTTTCTCCTTAAATCACAATAAAAATCGTAAAACCCCCACAAAAACAAGGGAATAATCCTGAATAGCTGGGAGCTTACACTGACAAACTGGCTGAAATCTTCCTTCTGGTGCTTCTTTCCTCTCCTTTAATTTAGTTGTAAACTAGCTTGGAATAAATTCGAGATTCTCCAAATATGCATTAAAATGACTATGACAAAAGGAAAAAATCTGCTTAGAAATAATCTTCGTGTAAGGCTGCATTGTTCAAAGAAGAATTTTTCCAAGCAGTACTCTGACTACATGTCCCCATGAGAGACACTCCGTTCATCATCTAAAAGGCTGTAATTAATTGGGAAAAAAATAACTGAAGGCGATTACTGGGAAACACATGGGAGGTGAGATAGACTATTAAATTTATTTCCAAGAGGAGATGTGGAAAGTATTACATTTCCCTGTCCAAATAACCTTAGTTAATATACATCGATCAACTCCTGCTTCAAATATATGCACGGCTTATCAGTTTATCAACATCTCAAGGTTTTGTGCCAATTGTTCTGACATGTTCTCAATAAATATAATAATAGCAAAAGGACAAAAAGTAAATGGGAAGATCCATCTTTCGGTGACTACTACCACCCTGGTAGATCAATATACGTCATAACCGTCTTATCATTTGGGAAACAGAAATCCTTTTATGGCAACAAAGCTTTGGTATTTTAGTTATTAATTTAGATCAGACATGACAGACTCTGGAAATTTCAGATTGGTACAGTAAAACCATGAAATTTATCCAAAATAATTGTGTAAAACACCCGAGATCTCAAGTGGAAACTTCCACCCACTAACGTGGATTTGAGATTTGCGTTCAAATTTTCAAACCACTATTTAAAGAGGCAGATTCTGATTTTATCATGTGATGAAATTCTGTAAAATAAGTAATGCCACTAACATGCTGCTTTATATTACTGTCATTAAGAAAACAACTAAATCTTGCCTTCTGGAATTGGAACAGGAGAATTGTCATACCAAATAATATAATACTGCCAAATATAGGTTAGAGTATGGCTGCTGTAACCAGTGGGCAATAGCAGGCACCACAACAGAAAGTGTTGAAGTTTTTCTAGGTTTTTCCATATTTGGGAATCAAAGGCAAAGAAATCTAGTTGTTTTACGTAGGAGGGTTGATGCTCCTTATATTTTTAAATTGATATAGTGGAACCGGATATTATTGTTATGCTTGTAGCTGTCTAGTTTTCTGAAACCTGTTAGGTGCAATTATAACTAAATCTATTATAGTATATTTTATTTGAAAGTCTCCAAGCAGTTACCAATTATTGACTTTTCTAACCTGAGTGAGAAATAAGTTATTAAACCCTTTTGGCATATGTGCAAACTAAGAAACATAAGGGTTAAATATGATTCCTAAAATAAATCAGCTACAAATAAAATCCAGGTCATCTTGACTTTTAATATTGTAGCTCACTCAGCATTTTTATAGAGCGATAAATGAAACATTTTTCTTGTAAAGATAAATTTAGCTCGTTTTCCTGATTAGAATAACTTTCCTGATTAGCTACTGTCTGGTTGTGTTAAATAGCGATACAGGAATCCCTGTTCTTATTTGTCAATTAACAGAGAATATCAATCAGGTTTTAAAAGCTAAGTGTCTGCTGTTCACTTTGAGCCTATAAACTTCTGCTTTAGACTGCGAAGGCTGGAAGGAAGCTTAGATATAAAAAGTATATCTAGCTTGTGTATGTTCATGAAAAAAAGATGATATCAAATATAGTCAACTTTTCTCTCACCCAAGGAGTGGAATTTATATAGGGCATATTTCAGGAAAAGACTATGGCTGTATTTTATATTTGGCCGTGCTACCGCCGCAGCAATACTAATCTGTAGCACAGGGGAAAAGCGTCGTGCCAGCCAAGCTCCAGCTGTCCACTCCGCCTGTCACTTCCTTCATCTTCAAGTTCGTAGCAGAGGGATGGAGGGGTCTGTGGGCACGTTAGTGAGGACTCGGCAGCGGGGACCCAGGGGAGAGGAGGAGGACAGGAGTTAGCCGCGTAGCGGGGAGGGAATGGGAAGGGTACAACCAAATTAGAAAGGAGAAAAGTGTTAAGAGAATATAGGATGGGCAGAAGGTAAAAGCCTCTACAGGGAATGGAGAGGGAACAAGAGGATAAAAGAGTAAAAAGCCACTGAATGTCCCTTGGGGGTATTTGCTTTTTGGAGAGCAGAGGAAGCTGATACACGTTTGCTTTTAAGTGTATTCCGTGCGCAGGTTTTTAAGGTAAATGTAGATGGTTCTGGGCGAGTTGCCATGTCACTCTGAAAAGATTTGCCCCCCCAGAGTAATGACATCAAGGCATGCATGATGGAATCCACCTGATGTCATTGTCTGCGGTTTATCAGCCATGTGGCTCTCAAGAAGTATAAAGCCCAAATTTGTGGAAGGCTTTTAGAGAGAAAAGCAGAGAGAGTTTCAGCGGGAGACATTTATCTCTTGAATGAGAGACATTATCTGTTTTCATCCCCAAGTACAGGCACATCAAGGTGAATAAAATCAAGATGCATAGGTGTTCTGGGTTCATTAACATACACAGAACAATACTAACAAACAGGAATTTTAGGTTCAGGTTCACTTGGTACCAAGCTTATGAAAAAAATGGTTTCTGGATGTTTCAGCAGTGGGATAGCATAATCATGAATTTCTGACCAGAAAGAGAATGGTCTGAGCACAAAGATCAAAGTGCAGTTAAATAACAAATCCTGTGCACTACTTTGTCATGATACTGCTCCTGTTGTGTGCAATGACCGCTGTAAGGGAATCCAGAACAAGCAATTGATACTGAAAAATGTCAAACATTGAACATGGCAAGGGCTAGCCTGTAAAAACCAACACCACGTGGTGATGCGGTGCCTCACACCAGAAAGCACTGGCCCTCACTGCTCATCTGAGCCCATCGTGCTCACCGTGGCAGGGAAATCTGGCACACGTTCGTCGTGATGAATAGCAGAGGTAAGGCTATATCCATTTCCAGTCTGTGAAGAGCAACTTGTGGCATCTTCATACCCTGTGGATGAGTTTCTGTGGTTGGTGAAGCTGGACGAGATTTTTGACATAACTATTCCTACACTTCGTTATGTGGGTAAACACCACTTCTCCCTCAAAGACATTACTTATGTGTTAGAAGAAAAAAAAAAAAAGAAGTCTTTGAAAATGTGTGTTCCCTCATTACTGAGTATAAAATATTTCTGAAAAGTATTTTGCCTATGTTCAGATAGAGGTTGGATATGACATCCATCCATAATCGAGGGCATCTTCATCCAGAGATAATAGAATAAGTAGCCCAGAGGCTCTCTTTCCCCTGCACTTCTTATCAGTGGTCCTGCAGCTGGTCTTGGGAAAAAAAAAAAAAAAGATGTAAAAAAAACTTCTTAGCTTTGAGTATTAAATCAGTGAACATTCTTTGCAGCTTTATACTTAGTCTAGTACTTTCTATTTCTCTTAGTTTGATAAAACTTTGGTCTATAATTAAGCGCCTCACAGTGTCATCCCTGTTTTCAGAGGTCTGGAATATACTGGCATGTGCCCTTTTGGGAAATTTTAAATTGCCTTCCAATCTTTTGTCATAACTACTATGTCCTATACCTCTGAAAAGAGTTTCTTTTCAGCATAAAAGATTATTTCTTAGAAAATAATAGTATCTGTAATGTCATTTAATTTTCTTTCAAGAAGGGTCCTCCCCTTCACTTTAGCTTTTGTTTAGCTTCTTAGAACTGTACTTTAAGCTTTTCAGATTTGCAGATGTACAAATTCGAAAAGCTGGTTCATTAATTTTTTTTTTTCCTCAACTATTTCATCAACTGATCATACAATGATATGTGATGAAACTCAAATTCCACGGAACAAATGAAATCAACCTATAAAAACATGAAAATGAGAATCAAGAGCCAAATAAATCTTAAACCTACTTTTCTGTTTAAAAGAAAGCGGTATGTTGTGCTTTTGTAATATTTCCATATTTCTGTTCTCTTTGCCAAGAGACAGGAGATTAATCTTAAAGGAGCTAATGACCAACCCCTATGGGCTGTTCTATGAAGTGGCACAATAGGCTGGATAATACTTGGAAAAAAGAATCACAAATGCAATGCAGAACTGAATCTGCCTCATTCAGAATAGCTAACACCGACCTCAGGAATGTGTTACAATCTCACAATTTTGATAAAACGGTGTCAAGCAAATCTTTTAATATTTTTATCATTCCTCTAAGAATTTGTCTGCAGTTGCTTTTCAGCAGTTTCATAAAATCCCAAACTATCAGACTCCTTTCAGTTGTGTTTTAATTAAAATATCAGGATCACATACAGAATATTTTAGCTAATTTTAGGACATGTTCAGAGTGCTTTTATGGAATTTCATTAAAACTCACTGCAGGTGCATTAAAACTTTGCAATTTTATTTTTGTCTATTTGTTTTCTCTGAGTGAAGTTTCAAGGGCATATCAGAAACACACTAAATCATGAAAGACTCTATTCAGCAAAATTAAGCTTTTCCAGTGCTGAGTAATTAAAGCTCTGCAGGCTTCCATGGCTTCGTACAGAGTTTAATCCTCACTTAAAATATGAAAGTAAAAAAAAAAAAAATTAAAAAAAATATCTGTTTAACACCATTACAGAAAGTCTTCATTAGCTTTGACCTTATTCCCAAGAGGTCATTAGAAATCTGCATACTGCTGCACAAGGGGAATATGGTCTCGTAGGCAGAGTGCTACCCCAGCATCCAGGAGATTGATCCTGCTCCTGCTTCAATGGGGTGGCCACATACGCTGGGGTTGACCTTTCCTTTCTCTAGATCCTAGCTCCTAGTTGTCAAAGCAAAAATGATAATATATTGCTAAGGTACAGGAGTTACAGAATGCCAAAAGGCCTGTAGACCCTTAAAAAGAAAAAATCCGAACCACCATGCCTTTAATATATTTAAAAATAGCTGTATATTTACTAAAAGGAGTTAGGACCCAGAGGAATGAAGTTCTAGTCTGTCGAAATAAAGAAATGCCAGAGAAAACAGAGAGTTAATCATTAACTTGGGAAACTGGATGTGGTATTTCTTATAAAACATCTTTTATATCTTTCTATAGCTTTCTGTAGCTTTGGTGTTGCCAATTCCACAAAATGAATCTGTAGGCTGAGCAAAAGTCATCGCATAGAGTTAATATACCTTAGTGTCTTGCAATATATGAAAAAACCCACAAATTTCCTTCCACAGTTTTTCATTTCTCCAAGTCTAAATTAAACTTCCAGCATCATATGCTGCATAGAGCCTGGAGCTTCCACTAATATACCTGTTTCCACAGGAAGAAGCAATTGTTTCTAAAGAAATAATTGCGAAGCCAACACAAAGAGAGTGGTGATGAATTTGGAAAGATGGCCAAAGTGGAACTCAGCCATTTTTGCATCGTGTTGTCCTGTTTTGCATTCTTGTGTCATATGAAATATTCACAATCCACACAAGTTGCCAAAAATGTACAACTACACCAAAAGGAAAACAAAAATCCATTGCTTCCCACACTTACAGTAGGTCTTACCAAAACCCAAACCAAGTGATGAATAAAATCTGATGCAAATCTGCCTTTGGAGTTTTTGCCATTTGCAGTCGTTTCCACTCCAACAGTCGAACCCATCCATTCTATCCAATCACAAGCCAAGCTACAGCTGCTTCAGTAGTAGTGCCCAACGTTGTCAGAAACTACCACGTAGCAGAGGACACATTAACACCATGAATCGTTGCCTCTAATTGCCTGCAAAGCACATTCAGGCAACTGTTCTGGATTTATCTATGCAGACTGACAGCAGCAAGCTCAGAAGCAGGACCACTGACAGCCCTGAAGGTGAGAACCCAGGTGTTACAACGTAGAAGGCTGCACAAATTGGTTGGTAAAGCAGTGATGTAGTATGGGTGCAAGAGACAGAAACACACGGTCAGTTTGCCTGGACTCATATGAAGAGGGACAACAAGAATCACTGAAAACCGGTAACTTCTCCTCTTCTTGAGCATCCACAGCTGGTACCATTGGAGCAGCACGTCACAAGTGATCCTGACGAATGAGGCTCTCCAGATTAGAGTAAATATTATGTAGTGCATAGATGGGAGTCCAAACATGCGACAGTAGAAACAAACATTCTTAAACTTGCCCCATTTCTGCATGCCACTGGAATCTTTCTAATCAAATGGTGAACAATGGCTGTAGAAAAGGCTGGGTAAACAAAATGTTAAAAGCTGTTTTGCTTGAATTCAGCCCAACAGAGAAGGAAAGAGAATGCACAGACAATAAAGGAATATATGGATTAGTCGCATACTTTGTTCATGCAATACCTCTGTTCAGTTAAACTTGCCCTTCCTGACCTGCCTTCAAGATGTGTTATCATATTTTCTCCGAGTATTATTTTTGAAAAAACAAGACAAGCAATTCTTTTTTATTGATTTCTTCTGCCAGGTTTCTTGATGCAGAAGTACATTTTATGATCAAACTTCAGTCTTTACTTTTATGGTGGTAAACAATATATAGTGTATTTTTTTACTTTTTTTTTTTGAAGAAGAGTATGTGTGCATGTGATGGAGGAGAAATGGCTTGTTTCAAATCATTCAAAGTTCATTTCCTATATATTTCCTGTTCTGCTACTTCAACCTACTTTACAATAACCATCACGAGAGGTTAACAGTCTAGCATTGCCCAAAAGGTGGAAATCAACTTCTTCAAAACTTTCCTTCCCAATTGCTAATTAAATACGCATTAAATCTTACTTAATATGCATATCTGCAATGCAACTAAATACTACCAGAGTCACAGCTCTCTTATGACTGACTGATGAAGTCACCACTATGTAAGCGTACATGCATATGCATGCAAAACTTTACAGCTACTGAATTTCACTTATAGGATGTTTTTCCCTTATTGAGAAATTGCAAATAAGCTTCCCATCTTGCCCTTTAAGACATTGGCAGATATTACTGCATCTCTAATACAAAACCAGTCTTATCTGTCTGTGTGAAGGCTTTGCAGGAGAGGGCCACATGGCTTGTGGCACAACTTTGAAAGAAAAGGACTGGCTAGAAACCAAAAAGATGTCGCAGGTATGTACACTTCAACTAGAGACACTCCTGGTGTCTCCGAGAAGAATATTCAAGAAAGCTGTTTAAAGAAACAAAAGAGAAGTCTGTTCTTCCTTTAAGAGCTGATCATATGTACTGTAAAGGAGTTGAAAATAGGTAATATCTACTAGGCTTATTTATAAAACAAAGCTAAATAGAGTGGTTATGTTGAAACTCAATCTCATACCTTGTCAGAGAACAGGCAAGGATGGAAGAAAGGATGCTATACAGCACCTGACTGCTACAGAATGTGGAATCACAGCATTCATCTATAATTTATGAGTTACTGCAACTGTTCATATACAGTTAGATCATATAGTTTTCACCCCAGTAGCCAGACTGACAGAAGGCTTTCTATCCTTCACAAAATGATGATGATCATTAGTTGTATTTCTGGAAATTCTTAAAACAAATACAGAAATATAGAAATAAGCAACCCTACTGATTTCTGCAAGCAGCACTGGCTGACAGAATTACTTAAACACCACTGAATTCTTGCCAAGTGTAGCGGGGCAGAGGGAAGAAAATCCCTGTTCAGATTGAAAAAGGGAGAAATTACAAAGCGAGAAATAAAAGCAGATGTTTTTCTATACAAAAACCCAATATAAATGCATTAAATCATCATTGAATCTAAGTTGAATTGGTTTTTTAAAGAGAATTCTGGATACCATTTTGGGGAAAACATGAATTCAACGATCGGTTATTCAAATGTTAGATGTTTTACTTGACAGCAATTGTTAAGTGTCAGGGAATGACACAGCACACTGCTCAGTCACCCGGTGTCGGGCACATCTTATCACTAGTCCTGGCTCGGAGAGGAAGGCGGGTCCATGCCCAGCCTCCCTCACCTGCTCAGTTGCCTCTACAGAACAGGTACAGTGCTCTGGAAGAGGAGAGCCATGGAAAAGAAGAGGTGAATGAATGTGGAGACGTAAGGTTGACTTCGCTGACCAAATCAGACCTATGCATCAGGACTAGTTCAATTAAAAAGAAAAGGAGGGTAGTTGTCATTGGTGACTCCATCCTGAGGGGAACAGAGGGTCCCATTTGCCGTCCAGACCCAGTCCACAGGGAAGTCTGTTGCCTCCCTGGAGCTCGGATTAGGGACATTACTAAAAAACTTCCCAGGCTGGTGAGTCCCACTGATTATTACCCATTGTTGATTGTCCAGGCTGGCAGTGACGAGATCAATCATAGAAGTACTCAGAGAATTAAAAAGGACTTTAAGTTGTTGGGCCAGGTGATCAAAGGATCGGGGGCACAGGTAGTTTTCTCATCTATCCCTTTAGTAGGTGACAGGAATAGTGAAAGGAAAAGAAAAGTAGATGCAGTTAATGCATGGCTCAAAGACTGGTGCCTCCAACAACGTTTTGGGTATTATGATCACGGGGAAGTTTATGCAGTACTGGGCATGAGAGATATAGATGGTGTAGAACTGTCTAAGAGAGGGAGGAGAATTCTTGCTGGAGAGTTGGCAGGATTAATAGATAGGGCTTTAAACTAAGTTGGAAGGGGGAAGGGGATAAAACCCGAGTCTCTACACATGAGCCAAGGGGAAGTATCCCAGGGTTAGGCAAAAAATGCACAAGCAACGGTAACAGATGCTCCACTAAATCTCTGAAGTGTCTGTACACCAATGCAAGAAGCATGGGGAATAAGCAGGGAGAATTAGAAGTCTATGTTCGGCTGGAGAACTATGATCTTATTGCAATTACAGAGACGTGGTGGGACAGCTCACATAACTGGAATGTGGGCCTTGATGGTTATGTTCTCTTTAGGAAAGACAGGTTGATGAGGCGAGGTGGGGGAGTTGCTCTGTACGTGAGAGAGCAACTGGAGTGTATTCAGATCCATCGAGCAGCAGATGAGGAGCAAGTAGAGAGTTTATGGGTGAGAATTAAGGGGCAGGCTAGCTTAGGTGACACTGTGGTGGGTGTCTACTATAGACCACCTGATCAGGAGGTGGAAGTTGATGAGGCCTTTTACAGGCAGATGACAGCAGCCTCTCAGTCCCAGGCCCTGGTTCTCATGGGGGATTTCAACTACCCAGACGTTTGCTGGAAGTCCCACACAGCCAGCCATCCTCAGTCCAGGAGGTTCCTCCAGTGCATCGATGATAACTTTTTGATGCAAATGGTAGATGAGCCAACCAGGAGAGGAGCGCTGCTGGACCTTGTGTTCACCAACAAGGAAGGACTGGTTGAAGCAGTGAAGGTTGAGGGCAACCTTGGCTGCAGCGACCATGAGATGGTGGAGTTCAGGATCCTGTGCGGTAAAAACAGAATAGCAAGCAGGATCGCAACTCTGGACTTCAGAAGGGCCAACTTTGGCCTCTTCAAGCAATTACTGGGGGATACCCCTTGGGACAGGGAGCTGAAAGGTAAAGGGGCCCAAGACAGTTGGTTGGCATTCAAAGACCACTTCTTTGAAGCTCAGGATCAGTGCATCCCATCAGGTAGGAAATCAAGAAAGAGATCCAGGAGACCTGCTTGGTTAACCAGGGATCTGCTGGGCAGACTCAGGTGGAAGGGGAGGGTGTTTAAATTGTGGAAGGAAGGGCTGACCACTTGGGTGGAGTACAGGGCAGCTGTCAGGGAGTGCAGGGAGGCAATCAGAAAAGCTAAGGCCTCCTTGGAGTTAAAACTTGCAAGGGAGGTCAAAGACAACAGAAAGGGCTTCTTCAAATACATTGCTGACAAAACTAACACTAGAGGCAATGTAGGCCCTCTGTTGAATGAGGTGGGTGCCCTGGAGACAGAGGACAGAAAGAAGGCAGAGTTGCTGAATGCCTTCTTTGCCTCTGTCTACACTGTTGGAGACTGTCCTCAGGAGCCTCAGTCCCCTAAGGCCCCAGAGGAAGTCATGACAAAGGAGGAGTCTGCCCTGATTGATGAGGAGTGGGTTAAGGATCAGTTTGAACACTTGGACATTCATAAATCCATGGGCCCTGATGGGATGCACCCACGGGTGCTGAGGGAGCTGGCGGGAGTCATTACTAGGCCACTCTCCATCATCTTTGGTAAGTCGTGGGTAACAGGTGAGGTGCCTGAAGACTGGAGGAAAGCGAATGTCACTCCAGTCTATAAGAAGGGCAGGAAGGATGACCCGAGTAACTACAGACCGGTCAGCCTCACCTCCATCCCTGGAAAGGTGATGGAACATCTTATCCTTGACACTGTCTCTAGGCATATCAAGGATAAGAAGGTTATTAGGGGCAGTCAGCATGGCTTTGCCAAGGGGAAGTCATGTTTGACCAACCTGATAGCCTTTTACGAAGACATAACCAGGTGGATGGATGGTGGCCATGCAGTGGACGTGGTCTACCTGGACATCAGCAAGGCCTTTGACACCGTCTCCCACAGCATCCTCATAGGTAAACTGAGGAAGTGTGGTCTGGATGACCAAGTAGTGAGGTGGGTCGAGAACTGGTTGAAGGGAAGAAGCCAGAGGGTTGTGGTCAATGGGGCCGAGTCTGGCTGGATGCCTGTGTCTAGTGGGGTCCCTCAGGGGTCAGTGCTTGGGCCGGTGCTGTTTAATATATTCATCAATGATCTGGATGAGGGATTAGAGAATGTTGTCAGCAAGTTTGCTGATGATACGAAGTTGGGGGGAGTGGTTGACACACCAGAAGGCTGTGCAGCCATTCAGAGAGACCTGGACAGGCTGGAGGGCTGGGCGGGGAGAAATCTTATGAAGTTTAATAAGGGCAAGTGTAGAGTTTTGCACTTGGGAAAAAATAACCCCATGTGCCAATATAGGTTGGGGACTGCCCTGCTGGAGAGCAGTGCAGGGGAAAGGGACCTGGGGGTTCTAGTGGACAGCAGGATGACCATGAGCCAGCAGTGTGCCCTCGTGGCCAAGAAGGCCAATGGCATCCTGGGGTGTATTAGAAGGGGAGTAGCAAGTAGGTCAAGAGAGGTCCTCCTGCCCCTCTACTCTGCCCTGGTGAGGCCGCATCTGGAATATTGTGTCCAGTTCTGGGCCCCTCAGTTCAAGAAGGACAGGGAGCTGCTTGAGAGAGTCCAGCGTAGAGCCACAAAGATGGTGAAGGGAGTGGAGCATCTCCCTTATGAGGAAAGGCTGAAGGAGCTGGATCTCTTTAGCTTGGAGAAGAGGAGGCCGAGGGGTGACCTCATCAATGTTTATAAATATGTCAAGGGGGAATGTCAGGAGGATGGAGCCAGGCTCTTTTCAGCGGCGTCCACTGACAGGACAAGGGGCAATGGGTGGAAGCTGGAACACAGGAGGTTCCAGAAAAATATGAGGAAAAACTTTTTCACTGTGAGGGTGACTGAGCACTGGAACAGGCTGCCTAGGGAGGTTGTGGAATCTCCATCTCTTGAGACATTCAAAACCCGCCTGGACGCGTTCCTGTGCGCTCTAGTGTAGGTGATCCTGCTCTGGCAGGGGGGTTGGACTAGATGATCTTTGAGGTCCCTTCCAACCTTTAACATTCTGTGATTCTGTGATTCTGTGACTAGGAAGATACATAAATGGTAGGTGTGTGTTTAACACTTTTCATTGTAAATGGAAAACCATAGATTTTCTCTAACAAATATCTTGGGAAAAGAAGCTTCATGATGTCAAATACTGAGTAACTTAATCGATATGCAACATTAAAGAAAGTAGAAGTATTCTAAAATACCATTACCTCAGCAGGTATGAAAAGCAAGAGCAACCTTACAGCGAGGGTGGTGCAGCAGGTTTCTATTTTCTTTTCAGGACAAAAAAAACTATCATAATAATAAGTGGTCTCAGCAGAAGACCTTGTGCACGTTACTGAGGAAATCCTGCAAACACTTCCTTAAATATCTAAAATCTCACATTCGTACCTTGAAAAAACCCCAGCCCTATATACCTACATAGAAAAGAATATGCCTCAGTTTTTTTCAGTTTTGAAAGTTTGAAGTTGTGCTATAAATATTGAGAAAAAAAGTTGATTTATTTATGTTACTTTGCTAGCTTGAAATTTACATTTAACATCATTTAAAAAACACAGAAGGAAGTAGGGATGTCAGTTTTCATGATTTTCTATTTTAAATACACGTAGAATAATACAAACATCATTTTCTCTGGTTTCTCCACCACAAATGCAGTACACTCCCATTCTTAGATCGAACCATGAGAATTTTCATAACAAGTACTTTGTTGACTCTTTTGTTCACTTCTGCTTTTAGAATATTTTCATCTTGAATGTGTGTGTATATACACATACACACAATTTTTCTAGATCAAGAATCTCTTTCTCAGTAACCAAATCCTTGCCAAGGACCAGCAATCAGTGAGACAAAATCTGTTCCTACTGCCAAAACTCCATTTCAGGATGCCCAGAGGGAGTTAGAGAAGAGTGCGATCATTCACATCTTCCCAGTGACCGGAGAGGTGTGTTCACCTGAGCACAGGAACTCTGAAGAACAACATCCCCAGCTGTCTCGAGATGTCCAGTAAAATTCAGAGTTCACAACAGCCTTCTCCTTGGGTAGCTGTCTCTTCGAGATAGGACTAAACTCTTGCCTCTTTTGATATTCTGTACATCTGGGATTGAGCAAGCATCTCTTCTACCCCTTGTAGCAAGTCCTGATTCTGTGTTAAACAGCATCACATACCTTAAATTTGGGGTGTTTTTTGGTGCTTCTCCAAGCACTTGCATGGCAAGAAGACCCTTCAAAGCACCTGCTTGGCGTGCTTCCTGGCAGATGGCCAAGGTCAAGCACAGGTCTGTGCTTTGGGCCAGAATTCAGAGACTATGAGTGCTATTCCTTCCCTCTGTCATCGGGCAAGAAGGCAGGTAGCATTCAGCACACACCAGATCATAGAATTTCTTCCACAGAACTCTAGATGGAATTACCTACAAAAACCCTAGAGACCCAGCAGATCATTCCACAGAGGGCGCGATTACAGAGACAAAACGAAGAGACAGCCACTTCCCAAACAACAGCCCTTGCACCTACTTGGAAAGAGCAACGTCTCTGCCAGCAACACAGAGGTTCTAAAATTGGTATATCTTTCTACACCAACATTTTTGTGCTCCACAGAGTCATAAAACCTGGCAAAACACAGTATATGGTGCTACAATTCACACTAACCTGGAAGTTAATTTGTACCAGCCACCACGGGTGCCATCGCGGTGTCGCTGCCCCACCTCCCTGCTGCTTAGCCAGGATTCTGGCAGACCCTTTTGTCAGCAGATGCATATGGTCTATTTTCAAAATCAATTTTGAGTTAGCCTGGAGGCTGCTTGACCTGCCCTCCAACCAAATTATTTGTTGGTGAAAATTAAGATCCAAATCACTGGAGACTGCCAAATGGAAGGTAGAGCTCCCCACACATCATTTTTTAAAGGCAGAAAACAAGCCAAATGCAAACTGAGGTTAATGCAATAGATACAAGAAAGAGAAATAAGATTAGAAGTGATGTATGTGCCAAGAGGCCTTCTGCAGGCAAGGGAAAAAAGAGAATAAGGTTAGCATCTTTGATTTTTCCCCTCCCCCTCCACAAGAGCGGAGCGAAGTCTTCATAGCAGCAAGGTCAATTCTAATCTTATTTCCTTATATCTCACAGTTATTTTATTACCTTTATTCCCATTTTTTGAACTTCACAGCAAAAATATTTCTTCCAGAAATCTCTGCAATTCAGGATCAGTTAGATACCACAGCAGCTCAATTTAAATAATTAACATGAGACTTACAAAGAAGGAAACCTCCTTAAACAATAGCCATCTGCAGCAAATATTCTAAGAGAACTCCTCTTCTTCTGAATGCTTGCTGCCTCTCATGAAAACAATAACATTTTGCACACAAAAAATGATGTAATTAACAAGAACTTTCTCTATTTCTCTTCTCATTATTGCTGATTACCAGAAATTATAAGGCAAATAATGGCTGCTTTCTCTTTTTAGGATCAATACTTTTGATTTCTTTGATGATGAACTGAAATTTAGGCTCTTGGGTCTATGGCACTTTGTAAGAGAGAGAGAAAGTGGGATGAGGGTGAAGAAATTAAACGACAACTACGTGTAAAGTGTCAAAAGGATTTAAATTATCTTTGCCAACTTCTAACTTTTCTTCAAGCCTTGCAATATTTTTTCTTACATTTTTGTTAAAATCACAGCTCCTAGAATCATCTGATTAGTCCAGACTTCATTTATTAATTGTAACAATAAATAAAGCAGGCTCCTCACATAGCAAAAAGATTGAAAGCATGTTTTTAAAGTAAGCTTGGAATAATTGAGAGGCTTAAAAATTCCAGACAAATAAAGCTATCCCCCCAAATCTGTAATTTCAAAGGCACTCATAATTTTGGGGTGATAACACTGATTTTCCAAGAGTAGGACAAGACTCTGTTACCATGGCAGCTGGCAAGTGGATTGCCTCCACTTAAATACCAAAGCACAGCCAAGTTTCAGCAGTTGCAGCTATCTGGAAACAGGGTTGAGAAAAAAAAACAACCCCACCCCAAAACCAGCACCTACTTCTATATTGCTATTACTATCCAGGTACCTGATTTAAATCTGTTTGGCATGCACCTTTGCAAGCTGCATTCAATCGTTGGACTACTGCATAGCCACCCCTTTGTTTTTTATGAGAGGTAAGAAAGATTTCTCTTGCTTGAACCACTTAATATGATTTTTTTAGGGTACAGTTGAGCTGGCTCATCTTCTGCCACAGAGGACACCTCCCAGCCCACCTCCAGGGAGCTCTTCCCTGCAGGCAAAACTGCGGTTCCCTTCCTTAAGACCAGGCAAAATGATTTGCTTTTCAAAATGGAGAGAAAAAAAAATACTATTCTCAGCCTGAGATTTTGCATTTTAAGCTTTAGCCTGGAGCAAATTATTAAGGCAGAGTTACTGTCTAAATCCCTGGAAATAGGGGTTTATAGTGAAAATACTGACAGATCCATAACTATAGCCATGCAAATACAGTAGATAAAAATATGTATAAATGATAATGTAATTTAATGGCTTAAAGAATTTTTACTGGGGAGGAGGGTAACGTCTGCTTTATTTTGACAGTGTAAAATGTCAGAGCAGAATCCAAGGATGTAGCAGAGTCATACTCTATACTTCTTGGAGATTATTTGACAAGAACAATTTCAGTGTTCTATTTAATGCACTTACGACAAATTTAAGTGATGAATTGATGCCTGAGAGACAGTGTGGCTAGAATTAGGAGAACAAATTTTCTTGTTAAGGGAGCAGCTACAGGCCAGTTCAGTGCTGAAAGGCACACTAAAACTTAGGTAAAGGAAATCTGAAAAGAGTATTCTGTCAGTGGCAGTGAAAGCGGAAAGCTATATATTTATTACACCCTAATGTCACCAGGTTATACTTTGAAGTACCTCAGAGGCACTGACTCCTCAAAGTCTGTGGATACAAGAAAAGGATCAAAGTCTTTTTGGAAAAGTCGGTTTGCTAAGAAAAGCAAACATTGCTGTACAACTCCAGATGTCACTTTTAGTCAAATACAATATTATTTCATTCATCTCCTCTAATACGAAGTAAAATTGAACAAACCATTCTGTAAAAATGAACCTGCATTTAATAACAGTGGAATCATGTCAAGTATTATTCCACGGGTCTCATTTTTACATTCTCTGTGTTTAGTAAACAGTTACAGCCATGCTGAAATCTGCAGTTACAGGAGGTCTAATCCTATCAATGCTCCAGATAGAGTATTTCAGAGGAAGATATATGGCCATGAAGAATATTATACTAGACGTTTTTAAAGCATAATGGCAAAGTCATATGCAAGAAACATTTTGTAGAAGAACTTAAAATTGAATAATACCAGCTCCCAAAAATTTTCTGGACAGAAATCTTCTGACTCAGGCTTCATCAACTTTCCCAAATGCATGAAGACATCTCCCACAGGTTTTCAGCAGAGGTGAACTGGTGACCTGCATCTACAGAATCATGAACTTGAGAAACCGAATTTGCTCATTGAAGGAAGAAAGGAGTAACACTTGCTATCGGAACAACACCTTGGGTATTAATCAGAGAAGAGGACACAAAAACCTCCTACTCTTCTGTAGCAGATTTCATCATTAATGACTTGGAACTCAGCTAAATAGTTAAACCTCTTTCACCAAATAAATATTTTGAAAGAACATCAGGAAAAGCTGAACTGCTGGATTTCCACCAAAGCCATTTACTGGGACTGAAGATGTGGGTCTCAAACGTAGGTGTAACTCTTGCCTTTCGCTTGAGATTTGATAAATGGAATCCATGATATCTAGATAGAAAGCTCTATCCTGTTCACTCTGAAGACTGATCCTCATTCAACAGATAGGAAGCATCGGTACCTTATTACACACTGATTACAGCTATTGCCTGTTGCCCTGATACATCATGGTATAATTTGTGCAATTACCACCTCAGGCAGATCATATAGCACACCCTTGGGAACGATTTAGGCAGCTGAGACACATGGCTGATAAGTACTAAGGGCAGAGCAATCTAAAATGCATGGGTTGTAAAGTGCTGCCTGATCTATGTGCTCAAAATAACCCACTTTTGCAGAAAGTTTTTGGAAAGAAAGGATGGCCACTTGGTGAAGGAATGAGGCTCAGAGAGATCTGGATTCAGTTTTTAGATCTGTCAGAATGCGGCCTTAGCAATATAAAACATTGCATTTTTTTTCTCCATTTGTAAAGAAAAAAGTTATGTTTTCCTCCCAGAGTTTGGAGAAATATGCAAATACAAGTGACCATTTACCCTGCACAGACAAATCTAAGTTGAGGATCTGCAGGCATAAATAGTTAGGTGCTGACATCCTAAAGAACACTGCCTGTGTAAATTAGGGATGAAGTTCTGAGTGCAGATTCGGGCTGAGAATCAGGCTAAAAGAAGTTCAAGGTGAATACAGCAGAACCTGCTGCTGTTACTGCTTCTTCTAAGCTTTGTGCATTAATGACATTAAAAGAGAGGATGAAACAGATTGTATGTGCTTGGAAATATTGTAAATGCAGATGGCATACCTTTTTCTACACACTTCATATTCAGGATCCATTGTAGGGGAAGAGTTATGCCAGATACAAGGACTTTTTAAAAGGAAGTATAAAGAGTAGCCTCTCTTAATCAAGAAGAAAAAGTGAACAATCAACAAATTCAGGTAACATCCCCATAAAATCACGTTGTTGAGTCCATGGAGTCATCTATACATCCTTGCCGGCTTTATGAAATCTTCAAACCCAGATCTATGCTTCTCTGTGTGCATTCATGGTCTGGCCTATTTTCTTCCATAGAGAAATAAACCATGAGTTTATTTGATTTCACATTGTTTTACCAACAAGAAATTAAAGGTATGATTGCATATACACAGTTTACAGGTTGGTTTATTCTGTTTATTTTCAACTAATGAACTTGTTGAACTATTATGTGATGACTCCCAAGTCTAACACAAAAGTTAAAGCTCTGGGGTTTGATTTGGCTTCCGAGTAGAGACAAAATTATTGCTACATCACTAAAACAGATTACTTCCTGGGAGATTTGGATTAACTAGGAAGATACATCCATGGCAAGTCTAGAGCATAATGAAGTTACCCTGGACCAAATCTTTCTCATTTAATTGTCTATTAATTTTACGGCCATTTACTCGGCTTTGATTAATTTAAGAGAAAAATCTGAATTTTTGACAACTCCCCACCCCTCTCTCTTCTAATGGCTATTCCCACTAATATTTAACTTTACCCACTAACATTATAGTCAGTATTTTTCCTGTTTGAAAAGAATGGAGAAAATATCTATCATCCTATCAAAACAGGAATTCTCTCAAACCTTATTAATAACTTCAGATCTGAAGTCAATAATTACAGCAAGAAAAATTTGCCATTACTATGTATTAATTCCCATGTTAGTCTATTTTATCAAAAGCCATGTACTAAGTTATCAAATTAATCTGAGGCATTTAGAGCAGGGACCATGTAGTAACTTGCAAAGCATTGGTTGTTCACAATAACTTGGACATGGCGAGTAGCCAAAGGACTGCTCACAAATATATGGTTATTTATTTCCACTAATCAGGCACTAATACATCCTGTTTGCTATATTAATTTATAAATATAACAAGCTTCAAAAAGAAAAAAAGACCACAAGTGCAAAAAGCAATTAATGAAAACAGCCCAAACCAGTGTGTAAAATCACCAGCATCCAGAACTCCAAAGTGATTTGCTAACTTCTTTTTTACTATCGCCCAACAAATCTCCAAAGACTGGCTCAGACTTAATCTGTTCTAGTACGTTTGACTCCTTTGTTTAATCACATCTGAAATAACGTCTTCTAGAGTGACACATCAGCTGAAAAAGTTTAACTGTTGCTCTGAAAACAACATCGATCTGTGTTTTATTATAAAGGTTGCAAGAGGTGTCTTTCCATGAAAAGAAAAGCTGAGGGAGTGAAGTCCATGTAAGTGGTGAGAACTGGGTAAATTTAAATTCACTAAAAAAATGTATTTCATTGTTCCAACTCTTTTCATGAATTTAGGTTCTCTTCTCTTAGCCAAGTGCCACAAAAGAAATCCTTAGTGGCCCATGGAATGTTTGAAGCCAAACAAAATAATCATTTCTGAATGAAAATTCTATCAACAGAAAATATTTCATAAAGACCTAAGCATGGTTCCTCCAGATTATCCAAATCACACAGTCTTTGTTTAGAGCTCCCAGAGCAATCCTGCCACTGCTACCTCCCAGAGTCAGTCAGAGCTTTGAGGTGGATCCATCTGGATCCTTTCCTTATTGTTCGCACGCCAAAGCCTGTTAGTTTTTAGGATGCAAACTGGGATGATTACACTTCTTAAACAGAGAAAACTAAAAAGTAAAATAGAGGAGATAAAAAGAGTCTACAAGCAGTAATCTCCCTGTCAGCTGTGTCCTTGTAGGGAAACTCTTGCTTCAAGACTTGGATTCAGAAAACTGTGCTTGGTCCCACCTAGTCCATAGGAAGCTTCTCCTTCCATCACCATGAAAAGTGACGCCCCTGAGTAGTCCCGGCTGGTGCCGACCCTGCCCCTCCTCTGCTTCCGTCAGGCTGGAACCCCCATCCCTGCACATCACCTGCGACCCTCTGAGTACCTCCTGCTTCCAAAACTCCCCACCTGGCCAAGACATGGCTTTCTCAAAGGAGGGTAACAGACCTGCTGAGAGCAAACAGAATAGAGGTTTTTTGGTCACGTATTCCAATAAACTTTTGAAGGCAAACTCCAAGAATTTCAACGCATTTTATGCCACAGTTTTCCAAAGAAAACTGTGTAATCAAAGATGGAAAAGCAAGAAGGTCACCCTCTGCTGGGAAGCATCGTGCTTCTGGACCACCAGAACACATTTTTCATTTTCCTAAACAGGCAAATCTTAGGTGAGAGGAGCAGGTATTGAATTATAGGCTTTTCTTAAATAACAGTAATTCCCTCTGATGGGATCTCCCTTGGGATCCTCAGTATCTCATCTGAAACTGCTGCTGCACAAATCACTGTCATCACCAGATCTGTTGTATGCTAGTGAAGAGCACTGACTTCACTGTTCACTTATTCAAGATTAAACATCGTGATTTGTAATCAGAAAATACAGTTGAAGGTTACAGATTCTGGGGCTGTAGGAACAAAGCAACAACAACAGACTAATGTTTGGATTTGCCATCCAGTGAGCATAAATGCTTAAGGTAAAACACTGGGAATAGGATACAGAATATTTTCTTTGTATATAGAACAACTATATGACCTAAATTTCACAATTATTTAGTTGTTCAGACTTTTGCAATATACTAATAGCTGTTAAAAAATACTGGCCAAATACTTTATTTTTATTATGAACAGATATTTTTCTGTTAGAGAAACTAAAAAACCCCATCATGACAAACTCTTACAATGAAAAATAATGAATGTCTTTCAAATGTAATTTTATGAAGTATTCAGTCCTTGCCTGAATGTACAGAGCCAGAGCTTCATACCAAATTGAACTATTTCCTAGGTTTTAAACTCCACAAAAAAATGTACTGAATAAGAGAGCTGACACCTTACCCACAGTAGCACAAATAATACTAGTTAATTATATTAGAAGATATATTGCCATTTTAGAATTTGCATATACAGAACGTTTACTAATAGTTAATATTAATTTTCACTCACCAGGCATTCCCTTAACAAATTCTACGGTTTTCGTAAATAAGGAAATGAAGGCAAAAGAAAGGGGAGACAGGATGCCAAATTTCTAACACTGAGTAAGGAACAATTCAACTTTTGCAGTAGCAACTAAATCTTCAGAAACACTCAGGTTACCCCACTGAGGGATTTTATTACCCAGCAGTGGAAACACATGGGTAACATCTGTGAGCGTTGGGCAATGGGCATGTGCCAAATCCTCACTAAAGCATGAGACATCCTGGAGAAGGAGAGGGAGGAAAAAAAGAAACTTATGCTGCCAAAGTGCCAATAATGTTTGTAAACTAAAGCCGGTGTAGCAGACAGCAGGACTGCAGAGGAAATTCAAGGCAACAGTCTGAATAGTCAGTGACCTTCCTAAATTATTCAGAATGTGTCATTCATTTGCAGCCTGAAAACTCACTTAAAACTCACAATCAAGATTTGAATCCCAGTTCTGGTTTTGGATAAATAAAAACTATTTCTCCATGACCCATTGAGCCTAATTTGAATCCTGCTATGGAACTTGTCTAATTAACCCATTGGGCATTTTCTTACACTTTCTTTAAACCACTATTGACATTTGCTTTAGTGCATCCACACATGGGAACACCAGTCAGACTCATCTTTGCTTGTATAACATGCCAGATTTAAGCAACAGCAAAACCACCAAGTAAATCTGATTTCAGCAAAACATTATTTCCTCGTGGGAAGGATGTATCTCAGGTTGACCTACTGAAAATCCCAGCTATTCAACTTGCTATGTTAAATCTATAGAAATGGAGATGCTACAGATCAAGAGAAATCAGGACATGAAAAGCAAAGACGTTCTGACCATAGTTAAATAGCAACGGGTTTAAAGATCTATACACCTAATACAAAAAGCAAGGTCAGCTGTAGGATATGCTCAGTACCGCACTCTTTTTAACCCTGGTATAGAGCCAAGCACGGAAGCTAGTCAGTGCTTATATTCCTCCTTCCTTAAACCCAGCTGCTTTTTAGCTACCTTGATGACTCTTGGAAGGTGCTGTCACCCAGGGGAATGTATAGTAGAAAGCAGGCTCAGATTTATGGAATTCAGACGACAACTTGGGTTGATGATGGCTTGCCACCTACTCTCCAAAGTCTCCCAAACCTGAGGACCATAACTTACTGAAAAATGACTTGGTTGTGACAGATCATTATGCATTAGTACCCCTCAGTCTAGTCAGGACCATCAGCAACCCCGTTTTTCAAAAGGCCGAACAACTCTGTCAAAAATATATGACTCCTCAATGCTGCTCATAGTAATAATATTGGGTTAGAGCAGACTCTTTTCCACTTCAAACAACGGCTGTTTGCCTTAAGATCCTGAAGTCCTTTCAGGCAGAACTTCTGAGGACAAAGAGACTGCCTAGGAAAAGCCTCAGGAGTTGATTCTGATGCCAAACTACCCTAAACTTGAGGAGCCCTGTTGCCAGAACAGTGGTACAGAAGTTAGCATAATGCCTCCCTTTCCTTTACAACGATGGGAGTTTGAAATATTTCCCCACAATGAAGTGCCTCCAAAACTTCGTCTATGCAAAAATCATACCTCTACACCACCATGTATTTACACTTACTTTCAATTTAATGTTACTGGAATCTGTGACTGAAAAATATTGCAAATAAAGAGGTTTTCTTCCCTCTGAGGTTTGTCAATTTATACCTTTTTGTTTCTCCTAATTATCAACTACTAAGATCTTCAGAAACGTATTTTACTGAGGTATACATCTAACTTTCGAAACAGAAATGCTGTGTCAAACATATACAGCATTTTATTACACGTCAAGTTATAAGACAATTTGTTACCATCTCATGCTTTTATACTAACTCCAAAATTCAACCCAAGGTTTCTCTGCCTTAAATGGCACGATTAGTTTAAATTTCTGAAAGCGGGCTTTTTTCCATTATTCATATTTAAATTAAGTTCCCTTGAGATGGAAGAAAAGCAAGACATTTTTATCAAGAGACTAATAATATAACCAGTGAAAAATCTGAGTATTTTTATATTGAATTTATAAATCATGCTAGCAGTAACCAAACTGTTTAAATAATATATAGAGTTTAACTATAACATACTTATTGGCATAAGTAATTTTAGTGCTTTTTAACGTAACAAATCACTCAGAAAATATTCTCGGTTAATCATTAGCATACTCAAGTCTAGAGAGAGGTGTATGTATTGTTCACTTTATAAATTGGTAGGAATGGCTGAGTCAGAAAGCCTCACATTGTGTGCCAGCTGACTTACAATTTCCTAAAGATGTTTGGGTACCCTGACAAACTATTGAGTTATCTCTGCATTATAAGCTACTACCTGCAGATAGAATAGCACACAATTAACCTCAGTAGTCAGAATTAATTAAAATATACATGTGTACATGTGTAAGAGCATATAGACATATATTTATGTTTATTGTAGAAACAGTAAAAAATAGCCACTAACACAGATATGGGTGAAATTATTTCTGTATCATTTGCTACTGTGTTTATCACAAAGCCAGAACACAAAAGCTTCACATTAGTCACTACACAAAGATACTGGTCGTTCTGAAGCAGCAGCAATATCGGTGGCGATACTTAGAGAGCTTGGAGCTCCTCTTTCTAATTTCCCTCGTTCCCTCCTACAAAGAAGCCACAAGAAGGGTTACACAAAATATAGTTCAGGAATATTTTCTGAACAATTAGGTGGAATCCACTTAGAGCATTCAGCGTGAGAAGGGACCAGAGCTCAGAGAGTTCAAACCAGACACACTTTATTGTCAGCCTCAGTTACGTGACGTGACATTTTAATTAGAAAGGGTCAAAGCTGAGAAATTTGTGTCAAGACCCAGATGTGAACTTTTCCAGATTACCATCGTAGTAAAAAGTTGAACTGGGTGTTGTTTTAAAGTCCTGTCTCTCATTTCCATAATGGAAATACTTCTCTATTCACATTATTACCAATATTCACCCTGTACCTTTAAGGAGTTCTCCTTCAAATTTCAAGTATCATCTCTATTTGTCCTATTCTTTCAGCAGCAAATTCCTGTTCAATTGTTATTGTACTAGGTAAGTAGTTATTAGTTATTGTACTAGGAAAATACAAATCTTTGAGGAAATCATTATTAGAAATACAAGTATATTGAGATTTTTTAAAAATGCTGTAAATTTGCTGCTTTGTTGAGTGCCAAGTCATCTACTTACAGCATTTTAAGAGAAAATAACTCGCACCACAGCAGAAATACTGGAGGCCTCAGATTTATCAAATCCAAGAAGCCAGATTCGCGTGCAAGTTTTTAGCAGTGGCAAATATCCTAATTCGATGTGTTGTGTAGTTTTTACACTACTGTATAAAATTAATTGACTGCTCTGTAATGGGTATTTTATGATAAGGTCTTCTCTAATTAAGAGATGTGAGATGAAATAGTGGGTATGAAAAAGCTGAAGACTGCCTGCTAGCTTCAGTTTATTTTTCAGGCCCAAACTATTTAGATTATCAACTAGCTTGAACAGAGTATTTCTTCTTCAGATGTTTAAATATTTAAAAGGGCAAAGTCCACAAAAAAACATAGATTAAAGCCAAACCAAATATCTTCCACATAACTATGAAAAAGATTAGCACAGCCATTAAAAACACAGCATATTGGGATTCATGTGTCAAGTTGCTCGAGATTATTTAACCTTCATACAAGGTAACCACACATTTGAGGTTCAGAAGATAAGCAAAAGTAGTTCCGTCACGTTCTTTTGCTTAGAGCAGTGTTTCCACTGCCTTGTACCTAAAAAAAAATATCTACAGAGAAGCAGGTCAGAATTACGGGACATACTTGGAAGCAGGGTTATTGCATCTCATACAGGAGTGTGCTAAGATATACGTTAAAGCAGGCTGCAAAAAGTAGTTCAAGAAGCAATATTTCTCCAATATTTTATTATTTCTAGTGTATATCTTTCCAAATAATGTAATGGCTCCTAAAAATGTTCGTTTTTAATCTGCAGGAAAAAGAACCCTGATGCTCTTCAGAAAACGTGGACATTATTTTCATTACACTCTGTAACTTTTGCGCTCCCTAACATCTATCACATCTCCCTGCATATAAGATGACCATTTCCCTATACTGTGCTAACCTTTCCGTTGTGAGTCCCTTCATTTGTTACTGAAAAATACAATTAATTTTCATTATAAGTTCCAGTAGACAGGAATGCTTGTCTTGATTTCATTTAAAGGATCAGGGACACATGTGGTGACTTACCAATAAATAATGTTATAACCTTAAATTCGCATGGTCAATAGCACTACAGTAACTGGAGGCGAAGGAAGGGCACTAGTTGAATTATTCTGATCCTTTCATCTCACCCACTGAGACACCAATATTTTTATTGAAATGATGTGTCATGCTTATAAAGACAGATCTTTCAACTGTCATCTTTTCTCCTTGGCTAGAAAAACTTATTCATACCATCTGTGAATTTCCCCATCCTTCAAGTCACTCCTAGGGGTCCAGCAAGCTCATGCACTTTGTCCAAGGTGTTCAACAGCTGTCTATTAATTTCAGTGTGATTGTAGGATACACTCAAAATATCTCAGTGGACTCTCGTGACCTTGTTATATTAGCTCCTCAAATGGATATAAATTTTATTCCATGGTTCATAAGACATGTGTTCTATTCTGGGTTCTGTGATGTGAATCTAGGGAAAAAAACACACTCTGAGGGCCGTGATATTCCAAAATAGAAGCGTTAAGGAAGACTTTAAATCTCTGTGTCTGCTCCTGAAAAGGTCCCGGCAAACAGTCCTCGTATCTTCCTAACATCAATCAGAACTGAAAGAGAATGCAACAGGCACATTTTCTTGGGCCACCCACACTGCTTGGCTTGCACGTGAGTGGCCCTGGTACTCTGGGCAGCTTTTAGCTGTCTCCTCTAGCTCGGTTGAAATGATAGCTGCATAACAGGAAACCTGCTATTTTTTACAGATAACTACATCAGGACTTTTAATAAATATTTTTTGCTTGTCTTTGAAATATAGGTCATTTGAGACACATCTTTTGAGAAACAAAGCATCCATGACACAGTTCTTTGAAGTCAGTAGTCCACTTAAATTCACAGAATCATACAATCATAGAATGGCTTAGTTTGGAAAAGACCTTAGAGATCATCTAATCCAATTCCCCTGCCATGGGCAGGGACGTCTCTCAACTAGCCCAGGTTGCTCATCCAACCTGGCCTTGAACATCTCCAAGGAGGAAGCATCCACAACTTCTCTGGGCAATTTATACCAGAGTCTTGCCACCCTTGTACTGAAGAATGTCTTCCTAAGATCCACTCTAAACCTATTCTTCTTCAATTTAAATCCATTTCCCTTGTCCTATCACTGGACATTCTTGTAAAAAGTCCCTCTCCAGCCCTCCCGTAGGTTCCCTTCAGGTACTGGAAGGCAGTGATAAGGTCCCCCCAGCGTCTCCTCCTTTCCAGGCTGAACAATCCCAGCTCCCTCAGCCTGTCGTCACAGCAGAGGTGCCTGAACCCTTGGATCATCTTTGTGGCCCTCCTCTAGACTCATTCCAACAGATTTACGTCCCCCTTATGGTGGGGACACCAGAACTGGGTGCAGTATTTGAGGTTTGGTCTCAGAAATTAAATCAAATTCTAAGCCAGATTTTCAAAAGATTTGACTTCGGTTTAAGTCAATACCCACTGAATTCAACAACAAAAATCCTGGTCTTAAAGGAAGTAGTTTTAGGTCAACACCATTTATTTTCTTTCTGCATACTTTTCAAAAACATGTACAAATATCTCCCTCCAAACACATTTATAGACTTTGTCTCCAGGACTGCATCTTAATATCAGGCAAATTTTCTGTTTAAAGGTGAATGGAAAGGGTAGGATAGATATTCTAAAGTTTTTCCTCTTCTGCTGCCTTGTCTGCAAATACACGCATCCTGCGGACAAACGATTTATTACAAGCTAAAGAGGAACATTTTTATGGTTGCCCTTTGACAAAAGGTACCAGCACTACACCGCACAGGGACAAAATAATACAATTTAGCCTATCGTATTCTTGCAAAGGAAAAGGTTACAGTGGAGATCGGGTTTTTATGGCTCAGCTCAGAGGAAGGATTAGCAAGGAAAGGTTGTTGATACCACGAACAAAGCCTACAGTTGCCTTTTGTGCTCCACTAATTTTTAGCAACAGAACAGAAGCCAGGAGAATTATAAAAGGACAGCTGGACCCCCATAGGGCTGACATCTCTATAAGATCCAGGTGATTGCTTACCAGGGATCACAGATGTGCATTAAACATGTTATAAGATAAAATCCTTCCTGAATCTGACCAGTTACTGTGTCGTTCTGCGCTGTCTAATACCTTCGAATGGCCCCAGCTAGCTAGATGTATATCTTAGGAAAAATCTCTTTCAGAGCTCCTGCTGACTGAAGGATATGGTCTGAGAACTCCATTCAAACTTCTATGGGGCTCTTGTAGGTATTTTAAAACACTGAAAAGCAGATATGCCTCAAGGATTGTGCTCTGCTGAGGTCCTTGGTTCTCACAACAGCTAGAAATAGCTGATTTTTCATAAAAAAAAAAGACATTTGAAATCCGAGCTAATTGAGGACTTTCAAATTTACTGGCTTTGGCAATGCAGAGGTACAGTTAGGATACCTGACCCTGGAAAAGATTATAGGAAAGGAGATAGCTTACATCTGATAATTCAGGGCATTAAGAAGAATAAGAATAAAACAAAGAGAAAATAACCGGCTGTTTATTACATCTGTGAGGAAATATCCATGCTGAATAAAATCTTTGACAAGTTTTCAAACAACACCTAAGAAAGGCAAGAAGTCTTCCATTGTGCTTCATATGTTTAGGAAGGCTTCATCTTTCAGTCTCTTATTTTGAGCCTGTAAATTCCAAAATAACGTACAGCTCTGAAGGCCTGGTTTGGGACATTTCAGATGCACTTCAGTGGTTTTTAGAGAATACGAGACAGAAAAAACAGTAAAAATTAGAAAAGGGAGAGTGACGGGGAAGAGAGGTACGTGAAAGGGTTCCCACACACATGATCAGGCAATAAACTTCTTAAAAGATCTGCTGTCAGACCTAGGGATATGTTTTGAGCGGGTTCTCTAAAAAGATAAAGTAGAAGAGAAAAACCGCTGAGGACAAACCCATGGTCATCACACATGGTCCAATCTTTTTTGTAAAACAATCAGTTTCTTGAGATGTCTCAGCTTGAAAAGACAAGCAGTGGATACAGCCCAAATTACTACTGATTTTCAAAAATTGTAGCTCAAGAATACCAGAAGGGAAATGTAGTAAAACCTTTGAAGAACACTTGTCTATACATTTAATTTGTTTCAAGAAATTAGATTTTTTAAGTATCTGCTATTGATTATACAACATTTTGCCTCGTCTGCTTCAGAAATTTATTTTAGTCCCACTCTTAAATGCTTAGCATGCACTATGGTTTATTTCCTAATCTACCATGAAAGAAACTTAGAAAATATTTATATTTATCTCTTTTGTAGGGAAGGGAAGAGAGGTAATCACAGCATTGTCTCTAATGTAGTTTCATGCTTTCCTTACAGGCATTATTAGGTTAATCTGATAGCTCTCAAACAAATTTTGCCACCAGTGATGATACAAAGCCATTTTCAATTACAGCCTTCCAATATTATGCATATCATGATTATGACTTAGTAGATAGAAGAACCGTGCAGTAAAAGATTTCACTGCGGAAGTTTTCTCATATCAGTGTTGAACACATTTTCACAAAGATTGATTCAAAGCCGAAATTTGTCTATCAACTCGCGTCCTTAGTCTTTCATTATTATCACTAGATAAAAATGTCCTTTTCTGCTGATACGTTTTTGCCTGTCAAAAAAACAATATTTAATTCTTTTGAAGTACATGGATAATATCAAGCAGATTACGCCACATGGGCCAATTTTTTTTACAGCAAGACCAGGATCCAACCTTAATGCGTTTGCCTCAACGAAATGACAACTCACAAAGTGTTCCGTGCTTGTTTTTCTTGCTGCTGCAAGTTCCTCGCGGTGTTAAATTAGCTGAATGGGTTTTGTGAACAAAATCAGTATAACAAGTTGTATTTTTCCTGCCAACATGTTGGCCTTCTTACTTGTGGAGTCTAAGGAAGCTTGTGCTCAGGCTTTCTTTTTTTATCTTCTACCAGACACAGCCTGATAGCATGGTTGTTACTCAGTCTATTCCCATCTTTCTCCTTGAAAGGTTTGAGCTGTATGTTAGTAAGCAGCTCTGCCTGATGGATTCTCATTAAGCTGCAGCTTTTGTGAAGGTTTCACCGCAGCTGCCATCTATCTCCCACCTGAAAGGCTGCGCTGCCTCTAAGACAGGTGGATTTTAAGCATCTTTTTTTCTGTCTCTTGTGCTTTCACTCACTCGCTAAAAACTTGTAGCAGATACTGTAAGGGATTAGGAGCAGCCATCAAACAATTGGAAATACTGGGGTTTGCAAAGAGTCTTAAAAATCTAGGGCTGGATATGGGAAGGTGCAGGGAGACCTAAAATCTGGTTTCAACAGCATTTAAGGACACTTGGTTCATCACAGAACCCGGTTCCTAATGCAGCTCGTGCCAAAACCACTTTACTGTTCATCCCAAAACAGGTGGAAATAAATCCCTTGCCTGGCTTGTATGGCTTCAGTTTGTATTTTAGGAAAAAACCAGCAACTAATGATTTTCTGCAGAACTGTAAAACCACAGAAAAAGCAAAGCAAGACAGTGTACATTGTTTGGAGCCTGTAAGAAGTTAGAACTGACCTGCAAAGCCTTTTTTTTTTTTCTTTTTATTCTTGCTTTATAGATTCCACAAACAAGTAAGGAAAAATAATGGGAGAAAATTCAAACAATAAAAGGAAATTTGAATTTTAGCTTATGAATAGAAAATACAGTGCCAACATCACCTGCAGCTCTTTGATATTTTTTTTGCAACATACTTAAAAAAAACATAGCTGGTCCTCTGATTGGAAATGTTTGAGAAACAGACTTCAACTGTTATTGATGGAAATACACTGATCCCAGAGAATTCAGGCAGCCTTTGTGTGTTTGTCAGCTGTAACTATAACCCTACTGCTCCCTCGCAGTATGGTGAAAGCCCATTTGTTTGAAAGGTGTTACTGATATCTTCAGGTCTCCGTGTTTTAAATATAGGTAGTTTCCCAGAAGGTGGCAAAATCTTTCTCCCCGTAAAGCAACTGTTAAATGCCGTCACGGCGGCATAAACTTAAACAATCAACAACCTTTTTGGTAACGAGTTATTTAACACAACGTGCTTCAGGGAAGCTTTACGCAACCCAAAGAAGCCTGTGTGCACACAGAGGTAAGTACATACATGTTTGCATAAGATTATTAACGTTCTGTACTGGTGTCCACCTGCTCTCCAACTCAAATGTCGAAGCTCTCCGCAGGTGCAACACAGCCGCGGAGATTCCGCTGCGGAACCGAGTGCCATTCAGTAGCCATTATCTGTGACAGGGTTAAGATGACAACGCAAACCCCCTGACAGTCCGTCATCTCTCGGATGTGATAGCACATGATTTCCGAGGTTTACAAGGAGCCCTGGAATAAGTACTATTATATTACAAATGAACCGACAGAGAAGAGCCAGCAGAGTTATTTATAACACAAACCTCATGTACTCATGCCAAATAATTTGGGAAATGCAGAAGACTGATACAACAGACTGAGATCAATGATCCAGCTGAAAATCATCTCAGCGATCAAGACCACAAACTTGCAGAGGTTTATGCATGTGTCTTATTTTCTAAAATGTTACTATTTCCCTTTGGCTTCAGTGGAAATACTCACTGTATAAAATCACGCAGATGTCTAAATCTGTGCTGGATATGTTCCCAAAAGCTGAACAAAGAAGCCAAGAAGATGGACTAATTATATAGTCCAGAAGAGACAATTTTAAAAGCCAGAAAATGATTATTTTGTAAGAAAATGCTCTAGACTTCATCCAGGATTTGAGCATGAACACCATTTAACCATGTTAAAACTGCAGAATTATTTTTTACTTTATTCACCTAAAACTGTTTGTTGTAATACTCAGAATTTATCTAAAAATTGCAGTGCCTTTCCCCTTTTTTCCCTCCTTTTCCCTATGTATGACCAGTGATAGATGGGATATAGTAAAGAATAACTGTTTGCATTTAAAATGCACATTTTCAAATGCTAGGCTTTATTTTTGAGGTACAATTTATACCTCCATCTGCACAAGAATTGCTGGTGCAAATATTAACATCTGAATGGAAAATGACCTGATTTGTATGTGCCAGGTTGCTAGCTATGCAAGTGCTAAAACCATATCCCAAATTCCAAGGACAGGCAAATTCACCGAAGCTGTATCTCAGCCAGGGTACAAACACGTTCCTTAGATATCTGTAACCACTGATGGCACAGTGCAATTCCAAAAGGCTAGAGATGCCTTATTCTAAAGAAGAAATAATAGAGGTGTGCTGCACATGCATGTTATAAGCAATATTTTGGCTCTACTTTTACTTCTTTATTGCTAGGAAGGAAATTAGACGAAGAAGGCAGGTTCAGAAACAGGCGTTCTCCACTCTAGAAAAAGCACATAGGCTGCCCTCTTACTGTGAAGTAGTTTAATTGCGATTGGCTTGTCCGGTTTTCACCTGCTGTGCACAACTCCACCTTCTACAGCTCACACACTTTGGATTTACATCAAACCCTTCATCTCAAAAGTTCAGGAAACTTCACCAGTAAATAATCAGGCTCTTTCTGTGTAACAGTCATACTACACGTAAATGAAAAACTAAGGCACAACGTGGGTAAGTAAATTCTCTGTAGCGCTCCTGTGTGTAGGTTTCAATACTCTAATTTTCCACTCTGCTCCCTTATTTTGGATTAATTAACTTTAAATATGCAAAATACTTGCTTCTACAATTGAAAAAATATATTTGCCAGAAAGTACAAATATTATCCACAGATCAAGGAAGCTGAGACAATGACATCTAAGTTCCATCATCTATAAAAGAAAACTTTTCCTAACTCTCCTGAAGTCACTAAGCAAGGGTAAGAGTCTGATGAAATATAATAAAAAGGACAAAATGTACCATTAATGCTGTAGAAAAATTAAACTAAGTACACAGCAGCAGGAAGACAGAAAAAGAAGAGTATGTCTCTCTGAAGAGAGAAATGTAAGAAAGCTCATTCGTGTATCAGCAGATCAAGAAGTGTCTGGGACTTATATGTGCACAAAAGTGAAAGATCAGATCCTGTAATGATTTAGGTTGTGTTTTGGCTTTTAGTCAAAAATGTTCTTGCAGTCAGTTCTGGATGCCCACACAAAATTACCAATTGTTTATCATACCAACATGAATACCTTTGACAACTGTCAAAACAGGCTGTCACCCCACAAGACTCACCCATTTGGAAGTCCAAAGGAACTCACCGTTAACAGCTTTGGTTCATGGAGACATAAGAAAGAGAGTAACTCCCAGCAGTCCCCAGGATGGAGCAGCACCCTTCCTCAGCACAGTGGGAACTGGGAATGAAAATCTCTCACAGGATTCCGGAGAGCTGTCGCAAATATGCAAAATTTCCAAGGAAAGAACACAACCCTTACTCAGAATCTTACTATTGCAGGTAGATAGTCAGGATAAACTCCTCTATAAATCCCTTTTTAATTAAACTTCTAAAGAAAAAATAGTAATTACTAAGCCCATTTATCCAAACTTATTAAGATTATTTATGTTTGTTTCAAATTTTACATTAACAAACACTGACATTTTTCCAATTAAGAAATTAGAAGCCTGCCAGTAAAAACAAGCAAAGGGAAACAAAAGACACAATTATGAGAAATAGTTTCCATAGCTCCTGAACACCTCTTAGAAGAAAATAAAGGCTATTATTGAACAGTCAATCTGTCCAGACTCAGAGCAACAAAAAAGGGATGCATGTCTCTTCCACTGGCTTGATATTCCCAGTGTATTTTGGAGCTTCTTTTCCTTGTTAACAAACTATTTAACCTTGGCAGAACACATCAAGAGCACAAAGGCTGAGAAACAGCATTTTACCACACGTAAGTGTGGTAAGGAATGATTGTTTCCAGTTTTCATCAAGTCAGCTTAACAGCCATCTGATGCATATTATTATTAGTCCTTATCAGGTATATATTCACCCCTATTCAACCCTAAAGTGAATAATCACCATCCTGCTCAGACACAGGTAGATCTGAAATGTAAAATGCCGTGGATGAAGATGCTTAATCACGAAACATGCTCACTGAGTCACTAAGGGAAGAAGAGGGGAACCTTGCCTGCCGCTGATGCGGGAAGGCATTGCTTAACCCACCAAATACATGAGATAACACTTTGATCTAACAAAATGGCACGTACCCCTCAAAGAAGTGTGAAAATGTTTCTCTTATGTGGAAGAGTGGCAAGTTATCTGCTGAATGCATTGGAGAAAGAGGGCATTACATCCAGCTGGACCCTCGATAACGTTCCAAAAAGAGGGTGAAAAAGCTCTGTTCCAGAAGGCTTTGCTCCAATAAGTGTAACCCAGCACGTCCAGGGATGCAGGAAGACAGAATCTCTAATGAGGCATCTGTCAGCAGCTGGATATAGGTAGAGACACCTTTCAGATTTAATCGGGGTATTAAGCAGATATGGTTTCATTTTCTCATCCTTTCCTCACCTGTGTCCTTAGTTGTATTGTCTTTTAAGAATGTTGCATATACTTCATTTGCATTTTTTTGCAGAGTTAAGACCATTTTCAAAGAGACGTACTTAATTATCAGGCATTCTTCCTCTGTGAGTACTGATGGGGCTTTTTGAGATACCTATGGGGTGTGTATCACAGAGATCAGGAAAACAAGACGTGTCAGTGATCGGTAACGAAGTGGAAATTACTGGGAAATACAACTGAATCAAGCATTTAGGTAGCCACACATTAAAGTAAACCTTTTATTCCACACATTTCTCATAGCGCTTCTTATTTATAAAAAAATCATGGAGAAACAGGAAACTTAAGGAGAAGCTACTTCTTTATAATATACACTATTTGTTATAAATGTATTAAAATATGGAAATACAGAAAGACTAAATGATTTTCTAGAGATGGTAAAGAAATACTACAGCAAGAAGTGAACCCAAACTATTGGAGCAGGTGCTTTACTTCACTAACTTCATGTTTTCTGTCTGTGATGTCAAACATTTAAAAACATATAAGGTTTCGTGTAAGACCTTCTATTCGGTGTGAGCGAACACTGTATGAAAAAAAAAAAAGAAAGGTATTATTTATGTTCTTAAGATTCTAAATGCATCTTTTTTTTCATGCCTGAAGAGGTCTGACACTTGATCAGGCTGAATCAAGCGATGCTGTCAGACAGACTTCACTCATACAAAGCTAACAGCCATGTACTGTGACTCTGCCCCAGTTACAAGTTTTATGATCTCAGGGGTGTTGCATTTCTGAGGCAAGTTGTGATATTAATGAAGGGACCGCAGCAGGTCCTGCAGTTCATAGTATGTGCCCCCCTTGGTGAACTGGCTATTTCCACAAGACCAAGAGATGTGTTAGCTAAGTGTAAGCCTTGCTACACTATTCCATTTATAAGGTAAGTTCATATATGTCCTCATATTTATAAGAAAATATGCAGATTTATCCTGACAACTGACAGCTAGAAAGTTAAAAGAATAATAAATTTCTGTTAAATGAATTATAGCACTAACAAAAATAATACTACATACAAAATTCACCAGTCATAGAGAACAGGCACGGCTCTGAGACTCCAAGGTAAGCTGCCTTCCACCAAACTGCTGATGCAGCTCCTTGTTGACCTTAGAGAACTCTGCCATAGACTGGAAGATTATTTCATTGCTCTGAATTGAGTACTGAAAACATTTTTTTTTTTTCCATGTCAGTTTAGTTCTTGGCTTCTCTGCTGAGGATATCAACTCAGTGGGCAAATATTCTGAATAATGCCACTGTGATTTTTCTGGTGCAGCTTTCCCCAACTTCTGGCAACTCATCTCACTGCAGGTCACCAAAAGCCCTGAGGATGATCCAGTTGAAAGGAAGTTCATCTTCTTTAATGTGATCCATATTACCCAAGCCAAGCATGAAGTAATTTTACAAATATAGTTAAAACTGCATCAAGCACAAGATGAGAATATTCTTATGTGCTACTTCATGTGCTTGATCTGAACCTCATCAGACATGAGTACATACAACCATGGTGGAATCCCAGAGAACTAACTATTGAGGCAGCACTCGTGCTACTAAATGATGTAGGGGAATGTATCAAATCAGCCTGAACAGCATCACAGCTAGATCTCTGCCACAATCCTGATAATCAACTTATTCTTAGAGATTTTGGCAGCCTCACCTGGTTATATCAACGAATCTCACTTGATTTGTTATTGATTTCCCAGAGGGTATATTTCAAGCAGCAGTTTTAGCGATAGATCTTCAGAGTAGAAATGCAGGGGAAAGAAAAAGCTTTGCTTATAACGAGAAAGTGGAGTGGTCACACTCTAATAAGCTGAATTTTCCAACTGAGGTAAGAAAATCTTTTCAGAAAATCTGCAGGTTTGGGGAAAATGCAAATAGTTTCAAACACATTATCTGCTTTACTAGAAATCTGAACTACTTCAAATTCCAACACCTGACTGTTAGCAGATCTGAAAATAGGTATCTCATCTTGAACCTAGCATATTTGTGACAGCTGTCGTATTTGCTGACATACCAGAGATTGAACTGTGGAGCTGTTGAAGCAAAAAAAGTGAAGGCTGATATAGCCTGAGCTAATAATCCTTAGATTGAGCTGCAATGCGTTCAGTTGTTAATACCAGATACGGCTTTATGACATCTTCTACAGGAGAGTAAAACTGTTAATGTTCAAGTAACTTGAATGCAAAAATTCAATGTACTCACACTTGAGGAGTATCATAAGGCATTAGCAAGAGAGATGGTTGCTGCATAAACTGGGTTTTAATATTGAGCACAGACTTTTAATCTGACTTCGAAAGCACGGAGAGTAATCAAAATCTCACTTACGAGGAAAGCATATGGTTACAGCAGAAGCTGCCAATGAATGAGGGGCAGAGAAAGATAAAGGAAAAGGATCCTTTACCACACAAAGATCTATCCTTTTCAAGGCCTCACCCTCAGCATCTTTCATATAGGTAAAACCTACTGCAAACTACCTACTGATGATTGCAAACAAATTGTATTTTAAATATTAGCATATTAATGGAAAAATGCATTATACCGCAATTTAACTCTTATTAGATTGCTTATATGCACCATTATGTTTTGTAGACCAACGTCAGTATTTTTGATAATTAAAGTAAATGTGTAACAGTATCAAATGCGATAATTTCACGTATGTGAGAGTCTGTATATAGACCAAGGTGATGGCTGTTTTTTTTAGAAGAAAAGTTATATCTACTTTCCAAGTCTCTAAATTCATGCCGTCATGAGAATTTTAAATGGCAGCTATTCTCAGCTTCCTACACCTTTGTAATCATTAAACCAAACACATCTGATGTATAGCAACAGCTATTTTGGCGTTTTGAAACAGGTAAACAAGTCACTGCACAGTTCTTTTTGTCACCTCTCTCAATCCATTTCCTTATGGCAGCTCCAGCAGCCCCTGCCAAGAGAACACATAGGAGACACGATGCATTTGTCCTCGTAAGCTTGTGTCAGCCCATTTAATGTGATAACCTATTTTGTTTGATTAAAATGCATGAACGGAGTTTTTAAAGCACATCATGCTATGGAGGTGTAATTCTTCTGTAGCAGAAATGGGAATAGTGAGGCTTGTTGTTCTTGTTTACATACACCAACACTCAAAATAATCAGAACGCTTGCATTTGGCTGGTATTAAAATTATTTGCCTCCTATTACTTGGCAATGCTTTGTTATTTTTTCAGGTTTCAAATTTTTACAGAAGTTTCTCTTCCACATGGACGAAAAGATTAGGCAAAACTAAGGACTGCAGATCACAAATTAAAATAGTGGTCTCTGAAGGAAAGCTGCCATGACTAAAAGGCAACATATTTTTTCTATAAACAACATAAATTAGGTAACTGGGAAAAAATGTAAAATAAATGTTTTCTTGAATATATTTGATAGACTATGATTTCAGAGGCAACTTTTCCCGGTTATATCAATATGAAAAAGAACAAAATAAAAGCCATGCATCCTTTTCAAACACTAACCAAAAATATGACTTAATTGGTACAGAGCTTTCGTTATTTCTTGTTACTTTAAAGGGAGCTCCGTTATCCTATAGTGCCCTATGTCTGAGCTAGTTCTTTAGATAATTGAAAAAATCTTGGTTTTTTACCCCAGAAATCCCACCAGGTACTATTGTAGGATTTTCTGCTGGTGTACCATCTCATTTCTGTACGAACATCTACATATGAAGCTGATGCAACAGTTGTAAATAAAAACCTCTGTGATAAGTATGAAGATTCGATTATTGTAATTGTTCTCTGAAGTAAGCTTTTTGGCAATATTCATAATTAAATTCTAGAATGGAGGACAAAATTTAATTTGATAAGCAATTTCATTTTGCTACAGTATTTAAGAGTCAAGAAATATAGCCATCCGCTTCTGGTGTTCACGTGAAGACCTATTTTAAAGTACAAAGACAATCAGTATGCACCTACTATTTTCAGGATGTGAACAACTTAAGTTTCCATTAACTTTAAGTAAATACTTTAAGATTCCTGCAAAATTGAATTGCGCTAATTCTTAGTTGCAAAATGTGGATTTTATTGCTTCCTTCTGAAGACTTGCACTTAATATCGTTTGCTCCGCTTTAACAGTTATAAGTCATTAGCTGCAGTTTATTTAACCTGACTTTGCAGATGTGTAACTAAGATGAAGTTGAGTTTCTCAAAAAGAAGTTTTGGGCTAAGAAAACTAGTGGAAAAAAGAGCTTTGTTTTCGCCTTTAGTAATACTGTTTTCCTATGAATGCGATTCATTCAAAGCTGCTTCCCTCTCCGTAGAAAACTTGCATTTTAGGGATTTACAAACTTTGAGAAAAACAAATTATCTCAGAATTTTAGCTGAAAAATCACACTGTGACATGTGATGTCAGGTTGCATCAGTCTTGCTTCATTCCGTGATACGATTCACCAGGAGTGACACAATCCAAAGTGACTTTGCACAATACAACATGTCAGCTAAAAAGCCTGAAACAAATTAGTTTTATCAAAATTATAGCTTCGACAAATGCACTTGTAAGAAAGAGAATTCACTACCTTCGAGAGGAAAAGAAAAAAAAAGAAAAAAAAGGATACGTCTAAAACGTAAACGAAACAATAACGATATACACAATGAAGACTGCTGAGGATTTTCTTCTCCATGTTGTCTACATATTCTAGAGCGAAACTCACACATATCTGTCATCTGCCAACTGCTTTGCACACATGAAGCCAATGAAAATCTAACTCAGTAGAAACACAAGTGGTCATTGCCAACACACACATGCACCCCTGCTTTCTTTAATTGATCAAAAGGTGTTTCTCCACACAGGACTGAGATCAAGCATCACCTCAAAACCATTCCCTTATTAATGGAGTTCCTATATACCTCATACACAATGGCTATTTGGAATTTCCACAATGTAGTTTGCTCTGATTTTTCTTGCTATACTAGGTTTCTTGCTCACTGATTTTTGAAATAGGAACCTTACTTTCCTCTTATCTCTTTGTGATATCGACTGTACTTTTATTAAGGTAGCGGGCATAATGCAGACACAAGAATAAGGTTCACAGGAGGGCTATTCGGTCAAAACAGCAAGTCATGCATACCTAGTTAAAAAGTTAATTGATCTATTATAACACTACCCAAATATTTCTGTTCTTTTATTTCTCCTCATGCAAAGAGCTCCTTTGTGCTCTCCCTCTACCTAAACCCACAATTTGTCCAATTATAAAAACTGAGCTGAAGCAAAATTCAAAGTTTGTACATGAGCACAGACTGCGATTCCATTGCAGGTAGGTCTAATGGGCATCAGGTCAAATGTTGAGACGAATTGTGCTTGACATCTTTCAGGGACATTCTTGCACATCTGAATTGCAGAATGTGCTCTGTGCCAACTTAATTCAATTGATAATAAAGGCTTCATACTGACCACGACACATTTCACATGTACCATCATTTAAGCACAATGGGATTTTCTTCATAGCACATTTCTGGAAACATAATGATTTAGAGATTATATTAAGAGTACGATACATTACAAGGTTAAAATCTAAGTGTTATCTTTAGCTTTCTTGGGAAAAGAGCACTTTTTATGCGTTTTAGCAGGTCTTTCAAAATCATTCTTAAAACAATAAAGTTACTTCCATGCTGCTGAGACAGTAAATGTATTCAGTAAGGGGTAGAATTTGCCAGATATTTACAAATATGTACTCTGTATGTGGAAATAGAGGAAGCAATGATGTTTTCTATAATCCTTCTAGACCCAGTGGAAAACATCCTACATAGCATCTAGAAATACTACTTGCTGTTAGGACCTCAGATGCCAGCCATAATCTACATATCTGTAATTAGTGAATCAATGGTTACTTTTCATAAGAAAATAAGATAACATTTTCCATGTATCAACTTAAAAAGAAAGCATTTAATTCTACAGAATCATGTGCCTTTTAAATTGCCATCCCTAACTTTACTCCCACCTATAAATCAAAAACTAGAAAATGTACCAATAAGTTATGCGTTGCACTGTAAAAATTCAAAATCAGATTAGAAAACATGGTTGCCATGGTACCTGAGGACTACACTTTCATGCAAAGCAATTTAAAAGACCAAAAAGAATTGAACCTTACAGCAGGGATGGTATAATTTGTAGATAAACTTAAGAAGAAGCTGTAAGGATATTTCCAGCTCAGCCTGATGCCTGAATGGCTTCTCCTTCTGTATTTCAGGAAGCTGCATCTCTACATCTATAACCGCTTCAAACTCTCTCCAAGGGCTGAAATGCTCCTAGGGTGAAATCTTGATGCTATTCAAGTCAATGGGGGTTTTGCCACTGACTTCAAACAAGACAAGGTTTCCCCTTGGCTCTTTGAAGATAGATGGCAAAAAGAAACATTTAGGGAGAACAGCAGTCTCAAGGCAGGAAGGTCAGGCTAAACTGCCGTATGGCATTGCATCTTCACTCTTAGGAAATGTTCATGCAGCCTGTTTTTACAAAGGCTGCTTCTCTGGATCCGCCGACTTAAATTCAAGGGGAAAAAGTTCGCAGATAAATGAACTTGATTTCTGTTTCATGGTATGATTGTAGGTGTTGTACACCTTACTTTCTTTGCCATGGGGCATCATTAAGGAGAAAGAAGAACAAAGAAAGAAATGATCAGGAATACTCGGGCAAATAAAGGCCAGAAATAATAAGGACAAAAAAATGTTTTCAAGGCAATCTTGTGCCAAAAAAAAATGGCATGTTTTTGTATTGTTCTTACAGGAACATTGCATTGGAGAGCACCTTCTTTTGACATCGCTGAAATTTGATTCACAGAGACATCCAAGCTGCCCAAGAAAAATCTACTCTTTGACAACTAAGAACCACCTCGACAGACGATTAAATTACTCTTCAGAAGTCTGGGCTAGGCTTTCAAATTGTCTAACACCTACTATTTTCTGTTCTGGCAGCTGACTTAGTGGTCAGGAGAGCAAGCTGGTTATTTTTCCAGATTATTTTTTAACCTGATAAAAAGACCGTAGGTTCAACGCTTTTTAAAACTTAGTCATTTCAGCATGACTAAATATTAGAAAGGCTGTTTAAAAAAAAAAAATCTGTCCCCAGCTCTGTGCAGTTTTTATAGCTTGGCCTGCGAGCACATGAATAGCAAGAGCTGACACCGAACATGAAAAGCAGTCTATTATTTTGCTGTGCCACCAAGAGCCAGGGCTCTGCCTCCCACTGCACTTTTTCATTCCGTGATTTCTGGGCTCATCCAGGAGGAGCAGATGTGGCCAACGCACAGCTAGGAAAAAGGGAAATGGCCACAGCTTCCTTCAACACTGCAGTGAGATTATTTACTCTAAAAGACACACTCCTAAACCAGACTTCTGTTCATGTAAAATAACACAGAGGGTTTTGTGGGCTAAAAGAATTTCAGAAAAAAAGCAAGCCAACAAACAGGGAATCTGCCCCAGACAGGTGACTTGATTGCTGTTATTCTGCAGCCCAACGGGATTGCTGAGCAAGAGAAAAGATAAAGGAGCCCTTTGTAGATACTTGCAATGACACAGCACACGTGTCTGCACATCATGTAACACCTTTCACTTCTTTATTCTTTGCTGTTGGGGTTTAGTTTTGAAGGAATTATCTCACTCTGTAATAGAGGATTGCCAGTGGTTTAAGTAAGGCTTTTAGGTAGCTCTAATTCCCTTTAAAAATAGCATTTTAACAGAGTAAAAAAACTACCCCAAAAAAAATCACAAGAGTCCTACTCCCTCGATGATTCATTTAATTTTGCCAAGAGAAGATAGGTATTGTATTGGTTCAGCAGCACAATACGTTGCATCAGGTTGTGAGCTGCTGAGATACATCCCGATATCAAAGTTAAAGGGCCACATTCTTCGCTGCTCAGATGTTTCACTGCCTCTCCATACAGCGAGATCCCACAGAGCCACCTTCTGCTCACCCCTTCCTTCTCCATCAGGGAGGCAGAAGGTGAGGAAAAGGGACAAGTACCCACAGCAACCAGCCCTGGCAGTATGTTGGTGCTCATCAGAGCCCACTTGCACAGAGAATCTCCCTCATTTTAAGTCCTGTTTGCTGTGATGAGGATATGCATTCTTCAGGAAAACTGAACACGCAAAGATGACATCCCCTTGCACACCACATCCACTCCTGATTAAGAGGACACACAAAAACATTGGATATTTAATTTGTTTGCAGGTCATAAGGAAAGAAGAGTGGCCATTGCCACCTGGTGCCTACCCCTGCAAATTCAGGGAGGGAAAGCGGGAGGAGAATCCAAGGACTGGCTTTTTTCTAGCACTTTTTTTTCCCTTCTATCCTCCAATCCGTTAGCATTTTAAAGGCCTCAGAGCTTCTTCCAGACAGGAACCAAAGTCCTGGGCCGTTCCTTCTCGACAATGAAGTGTTGAGGGGCTGCTCCCATTTCTATGCAGAACCAGTGCTGACAGGGAGGAGATGGGGTTGTGACAGATATCTGTAGCAGCACAAAAGGTTATCTAAGGTTTTTAAGGCACTCTCCCATGAGAGGAAAAAACAATAGTTATTAAATCTTACATAGGAATCAAACTGAAGATGAAAGTAAGTTTCTTGAATTCACCAGAGCAGTTGAGATGCCATTAAGACTGTTTTTGAAGGGAACACCTATCTTGCTTTCTTATCTGTTATTTTTATAGCTTTTTATGACTTCTTTTTCTGGAAAATCAAGTATTTTGGGACAATGGAACTGCAATTACGTCAAAGAATTTTCTTTACTAACCTCTGCTGTGCTGATTTTGACAGCTCACAACTACTACCTTTAGCAGAGAGGAAGAATAAATGAGAGGAGTTACCAACAAAATGATGTCTGTCTGTATTTGATACCTTATCTCTGTACTAAAGCATCTGTCTGTGTATTTCCCTTAAGCCTCTGTTGTTTATATAAATGGGAAAAAGACCCATCCTTACATTTCTGGTTCTAATGAATAAGGCTATAATAGTGAGATGCTTTATTTTTAGGGGAAGACAAAAAATATTTCAATTTCTACCCTTCTGTTCTCCTTGTAACCACTCAGCCTACTCAGAGAAGTCATATAAGGTTCAAACAGTTTAGTTCCATATTGAAGAATGTATTCAACAGTACTTAAAAAGTGATACCATTAGCTATTCATTTTATCCAATACATTTCATATTAACAACAATCTATCATAGCACATAATGATTATTAAAATCTAAGCAATAGGAGCTTTAGAATAAATGAACTGGAACACTCGACTATCCTTGAAACCTTCTTTATAGATTAAAATGCTTTTTTTTCCATAAACACTTCAGTCACTTCACTTTCCTTTTATTCTTCACATCTGAATTGTAGTTTCTACTTTCCCCTCATGCACTTGATTCTATTCAAACAAGTCAAATCATTCTCAAAGCAGTGAACATACACCTGAGCACTGAGTTTTCCTACTTTTAGGTCATCAGTGATGGGCCCGTACTTGCAGTGAGTTTCCTCAAAGCTTCACAAGTGAACAAACAAAATCTACACTCATGGAGACATTGAGAAATTTGTAATATACTTATCTAGGTGGTACCTTTTAAATTTTTATCTAAAAAATGTACTACTCATTTACTTAACCCCAATTTTAATGCTGACTCTTAAGTTTAAAACTGAATAATTTGGAGTATTTAAATTGAGGTATCATAGGTACAGGATATTGTGCTTAGTAACTACAGTACAGTGTGATTTGTAAAAAACAGTAGAGAACAAGAAACTTCTATTCCAACAAAAAAATATTTTTCTACTGAAAAAAAGGGGAAAAATCTCAACAAACCAGGAAAGAGCTCACAGCAAGATATTACCAAAACTTACGCTCTACAGGGCACAGGAGAGATATATTAAAATGAAGATAAAATGAACAGGACATAACAACATGCAACACAGTGATAAAAGGAAAGAAAGAAGGGAAGAAATGTAACAGAATTGAAAATAAACACATTCCTGTATGATATACACAGAACTGAAAGGTAAGCAACTAAAATTACATGAGAAATCAACATAAAAATGGGTACTTGAGACAAGTAACATGCAAAATCAATGTAAAGCCGCTCTAAGTCCAAACAGAAATTAAAAATAATATAATAAAAATCAATATTATTAAAGGATTAAAAATAATATGCCATGTACATAACACTTCCCCCCCTCCCCCTTTTTTTTTTTTTAATTGACTTTACCATCTAGAGCAAACAACACAGGTCACAGTGCTGCAGGTGGCTGCACAGCAATTTTTTTCCTATAAGGAAGGCTTTCAAATTTGTTAATTTATCTCATTAGAAAAACAAACAGTTCTTTATCAGAGATGAGCACAGAAGCCTTTTACATTTTGGACCCGTGTAGAATGCACTGATGCTCAGCAGTCAGTACACAGATTTGCAGTACACAGATTTGCAGTACACAGATTTGCAGTACACAAGCAGGGTTGGCGTGTTTCTTGGGAAATAATTATTATCCCACATGCAGACAGATAAAAGATCAAAATTCCTTTTTGCTGGAAGTTGAAACCGTCACATTTCCTGGCAAAAGAGGCCTTGGGAATCTTAACCTGATACACTTATCCATAAATGAGTGTATTCTTCAAATGCAGTTGGCTTTCCCTGCAAAGCAGAGGAATAGCTAAAAGCAATAGCTCCAGATAGCCAGATATTTGTAATTTTTTCTCATTGTTCTTCTTCTAGCTTCTCTGGCTACTACTCCCAACCTTCTCAAGTGCACCAGTGTGTGAGAGAAATGCATAAAGTGTACAGGACAACAACCCTGTGCTGCCCTCTCTCTTCCACGTGGCAGCAGCATACCTGGGTCCAGTAGAAGCCAGGGCCTTTGGTCATTACAAGAAGGTATAGGATGAGAATGGAGGAAAAGAAATCACAGGAGGAAGGGTCAGGGCTCATACTTAAAAGCTACAGTTCTTCACATATTCTTAGAGGATAAATTATTCCCTCACGTTCAAAGATCCAGATTCTGCCCTGGAAATAAATTCCTCTTTATTTTATGCTAAGCCCAAGCTTATTTGCAAGTCCATGTAGACAGCTGATTCCTGGCACTATCCGGCCAAACAATGACTAATTGTTACTGACTTCCCAGATGGTCATTCTAATAACTGGAGAAGGGCAACCAACCTAGCAATCAGGTTTCATTTAGTTGAAGACAGCACAACAGCTGTCTTTTTCTTTCCTGCATACTCAGGCAGAGCTTTCTGTTGTTCTAGTACTCTCCTGAGCATCCAGCAACAGAGCTCCTCCAGTGAGCTGGAAAGTCCTGCTTTAGGTGATGCTTTACCGAGTTCTCACCCCTTTTTCCACCCACACTACTCTGCATTTCTGCCCGCTGCAGTTGTACAGCAACTTTTGGTGGGGGAAGAGGCTTAAACATGAGCGCTGTCCTCAGCCTATTCAAAGCATATGAGTTCAAAGGCAGGAAAGTATCCAAAAACCACACAGAAAGCGGTAAGTGTCTCTGAAAACTGACAACTCAGTTCAGTTAGTTCTCACCCGGCTCAGAATGAGTTGGTTAGTCCCCCAGGCTAACAGCAGCCAGCCAACATGAGGCTGTGGTAAAATACCCAAGTAGTATCTCAGGTGTGTAATGAGTAACAAAGTCAAGATTCAAATTTCATCAGCCTCATAGAAACTGGGGTACCAAGTGTGGGTATAAGAGCATATTTAACTGTGAGTTGCAGTGGGTTCTTCTAAGCTACATCCATCAAGGCCAGAAAACCTCAAAACTAATCCAATTAGCTGCCCTCTATCACAATACACTTACAGGGACCAGAATGCCGTTGGGTTTGTCTGTTCCCACAGCTCCTGAGATCACCAAGAGAGGTTCAAATGGAGACGCTTTTGCTGAAGAGTATTACAGCAAGGAAAACAAGAGATAAACCTTCACCTGGTTGAGACTCTTCTGACTTAAAGGCCAAACAGGGGAACCTGTGAGGCAGAGACAGTCTGGCACACGCTCAGATACAAGCACTGCAAACCAGGACGATGTTCCCCTAAACCAGTTTGGCCACAGCAGAATTAAACCTCTTTCAGCTCTGTGTTTGCACTAAACTGAAAACCATTTGTATCCTCAATGTATCTTCCGGATGTGTTATGGTCCCTCACTTCCAGACTGACTACACTCCAGCGAAGTTCCAATCTCCCACAGTCATCAGCTACTGACTCTAACGTTATCTCAGGTGAGAAATCAGATCTCCATCGTGGAGTTTTCTTTTGTCACATATTTTTCCTTGCCTTTCCAGTCTAGCATTTTAGACAACGTATTTTGGTCCCATCTCAGCCCAGGAGCAGCAAGCTTAACAGCCCCCATACACAGCAGGAGACACAAGATACACACCTCAGAGGACTGAGGGAAGAGGAGCTGGTTCACAGGTAGAACTTAAGGAAGGTTTCCCCGCAGCCCCTGGCATCAGCCTTGAATCGCACGGCTTTAGCTGAAAAGCCAGTTCCTGGCTGTGCTGGCAACAAAAGCCCACATTGGCTGCCTTCCTCCCATGGCTCGGATCTGGATTACCCTGCGAGTCCTGTAACAGCAGAGTTCCTCTACTAATCACACAAGGCAGCTCTACCACTGGAAACCATCCCCCGTAACAAGTCTCCTGTGACCTACCCTACATTAGCCATTTGCAGAACAATTACAACAGTAAATGCTACAAACAGCTAATCCCAGCACACAAATTCCCCTTTGTTTCTTTTCCTCCCTAAAAATATCAGACCAGTGAAGTCAAGACTCGTAACACAACACAATTCCCTAGTACTTCTGTCCTCGTTTTTAATTGCAATCGTGTTGGAAATACGAAAATGGCTTTACCAATTGTTTCTGAAATCGCTTCACTGTAAAATACTATTTTCTAAATACCAAGAGATGGATTTACAAATAATAGAAGTTGCTTGTATGTCTGAGGAGGAATTGATTACCTTAAATCTCTGAAGTAAGCTGAAGCCATTTTTATTTTTCCAATAAATCACTTTCCAGCAACAATTTCTGCAAATGTATCATATTAGATGGTCTGCTGCGTGGCTTTTATACGTATTACTTTTTATGTATATCATTTTACATGAAACCACAAAGGTACATAAAACTTGCTTACCAGAACTGGGATATCCTAAAGTATCTGAAATTTTAGGATTCAGAAATTATTCCACATCTTTCCAGCAGTTGTCCAGAATTATGAATAGCCTTAGTATTACTCAGTGATTCTCAGGTAATAAAACTTATATTAAAAAATATTCACTAGCATAAAAAAAATAAATACAAAAATATATAAAAAAAAATCACTAATCAGTGCTTTTCTTTTCGCTTGTCTTCTTTATATGAATATCACTGCTGCTAAAGTTTCTGAATTTGGGTCTGAAGAGTGTTTCAGTCATAACCCGAACATAACCTGAGGGTAGAAGAATTTTCATAATGACTGGAACTGAATGTGAAATTTTCTACTTAGAATATCAACCTCTATGGACTGGGCTAAGAGTTCAAACTGTTCGCATGGGAATGCAAAGATTCAGCACCTCTATAGATGAGGCATAGAGAGGACACTTAACACACTGTAGTAAGTAGCTGTGTTTAGGGAGACTGTTAATGTCCAATAAATATTTATTTCTGCAAAAATGTCTCCAAGCAGGAGCCTAACTCAAGCCAAACATATCTGAATATGAACATAACCTAATAAAGTGTTTTTATTTTTAAATTATACATTGCATTCAGGATTTTAGAATACATCAAAAATTCTCTTTGTTAGCTTGGATTAATATTTTAAAGCTGCAAGTATGACACGGATACAAAAGGAGTATTGTAGCAGATTAAACTAAAAACACCCTTGCCACATTAAAATAGCTTTTAGAAATAAAGGGACAGCTGTTCACAGGATGAAAAGAAGTTGGAACAAATGAAACAAACTACATGATGTCTTGATACCCTGATGTATACACTCCAATGCCACAGATCTCTTTGTACAATATTTGTATTTGTTTCTCAGTAAGATTAACCGTGTTCTTATTATTCATTTGCATTTATGACTCGGTTCCAGAACAGCTCTCAGACCCCCTCCATATCTCAGTTTTGCCTCTAAGCATGACAGGGGAAGAAAAACACCACCTGTGTCCTGCAGAAGAAGAGTGTTCTTGTAGAATCCACGCTGATGAGAGGTCAGGCCACTTTTTTTTAAAGGAAAATAGTCTGAGCACTGGCACATTTTCTAGTTCTACTTCCCCAACAAAAAAAAAAAAAAAAAAAAAAAGCTAAGATTTTCTGAAAGCTCCTTTGGATAGGTAAAATAGTATTCTACTCTGTGACTGCGTCTGGTTGCCCAATAAACACCAGCACTGAAGCTAAGGATAGCTCATGGCACAGAGGCCACAACTCTGTTAAAAGTCAGCACACAGATGAGTGTGACTGCAAATCTTGGAGGAAAATTAACATATTTTCTGAAATGTAGTTAGGTCAAAAAGGAACCACATTTTTTCCCAGCTGGCTAGTTAACTGGTTTGACCAGCGGTTCACCCATGCAGCTTCCTCAAAATAGGTATCTTTGCTCAAAATCCTATGCACATCATCAGCGGGTGAGGTGAAGAAAAGTCTTATTGTCACAGGAGGAAAACCTGATAAGATCTTGGGTGCTTCCCCCAGCTCAATCGGAACAGGGGGCACAGGGAAGATGCTCTCTTAAAGGTGTCCCGTGACTCACCAGACCCTGCAAATGGTCATAATATCCATAGTGCAAAATGTTGAACAGCCGCTAGAGGTTCACACGAAGCATATACTTATGTCTGTATTCGCTGCATCATAGTCATCGAGTATTTCTGCACAGCGGAGTCCTAACACCACATGTCTAAGTCTCCTTGGCACATAGAATTACTGTTCCTGAAGTGCAGGTGTCAGGGATTTTCCCATAGGAACAAAGGAATTGCCTATTCTCTGTCGGTCTTGGGGGCTGCTGCTGTCCCAGCAGCTGGCTGACAGTGGGGAGGTGAAAATGACCTCCCCATCTCTTCCTTTCAAATCCAGCAAAAAGAAACGGGTACAGCTCATGGAGGGGAGCAGGTCTTTTTTAGCTTGGCATGAGTGTGAATACTCAACTGGCTGTGAGGTATCACAGGTACCTTCCTGTGCCAAGCTGTTGAGTTATCACACGTGTAATTTACCCTCACAGCAACAAGGCAGACTGGCCTGGAGAGCTCCACAAATAAAATCACAAATTAAGAAGGTGGCGCTGTGTTATCCAAGGGCTGCACTCACCACTAAACCACAACCACCATCCCCTGTGCCCCCACAGAGCATCCTCTCCCAGGTGGTGCCTGGGAGGGTGCCGGCACCGCCTCTGCGCGTGCTCTGCACTACAGCAGGGCCAGAACGTTCTGCAGAGAAGCAAGCTGTGACAAGACATGAATAATTTGAACATCTGAAATAGTTAAGGGCCTCAATTCCATGTCTAGCTGTACAATAAGACAGGACACTGTTTAAAATACTTCAAGCTTTTATCTATTCCCAGTGATCCATATTTTATTCAAGTGGTACAGGTGTATCAGCCCATAGCCTCTAATTCACAGTAAAAGGGATTCTGTTCTGTCTCTGCTAACTAACGTTTCATCAGTTTACCCTTCAGAAATACACCTTTTTGTTGGCTTGCAAAATTACTACTTAGAATATTGATCCATACAGGCAATGTTTTGCTCTGAACTTATTCATTAGAAAAAGATTAAGGTGGGCTATAGGAAAAAAAACCCCAAACACAAACCAGCATTCTTTGGAGTATATAAGCAGTGTGTTACAAGTTAAGCACCACAAAAGTGAGTCATAGGGTAGAACAGATCGATGATAAAATTCAAATGAATGCACTTGCAGCTAACAAGTGATCCAAAGATGCTGATTCTCACTGCAGGGCAACTGCTATGTTATAAAGAAAACAAAACAAAAATGAATTTATCATACTGTTCTTCACTTGAAGCAAAGTGTAAATACTTGAGAGGAAAAATGTACGAAGTTGAAAAATAAGATTAATGTAAAACAATTTTACTTTGCTTTTGTCTTCTTGCTCACAGTGAAGCAATGCTCTACAAATTATTAGCCCAATATAAAAGAAGAAAAGTTTCAAGAGAAATCTCTAGAGAAGTCTTGAAGGCAGAATGGGAGAAAACAAAAAACAACACAAACCACAAAACATGATTTTCTGCCCTGTGTCTTACTGGCCCCTCACTGTTTGCACATATTCCACCTCAGAAAATACATAGAAGGAGCTACACTTCGTTATTGCTTCCATGAGCAGGAAATGTGCCTATATGTAAATAAGAGACCCTTACATTGTATCACTACCTAGAGCTCCTTAAAACAAAGGACGTATCCGAATGTGCATTCATGCAGAGGCTACTCCCAGAAACCCCGTCTCAGGACAGACTCAGCACAAAGGAAAACCTTCGGAAGAATCTTTTCTTATGATGTTCCACATCCAAATACGCAAAATCCTGAACCACGATCTTTCCTTTAAAATAAACAAACCAACTAAACAAGCCTCATTTGTTATTAGCAGGCAGAACAGGAGAGTATTGCACAGAATCACAGGGGCAAAGGCTGAGGTTGGATGATCTCCGAAGATCATCGAGTCCCACTCCCCGTTCAAGCAGGGGAAGCTGAGGTAGGTTGTCCAATATGTAAACACAGCTACGTAAATAATTGGCTATTTCTGTACTATAGGTATGGAGTAAAAATAGTTACGAAATATTAGATATAGGGTTACAGCTAAAATGGACCATTTTGATTGTCCATGCTTTACATTCACAAAGTCAAGAATTGCTCCCACATCACGCCCATACCTCTTGTTTTGATTTGCACGTGCTTCACTGCAACACAATGAAGGATCTATAGCATACCTAGATACTTTGGAAGCTGCATCAAGTCATCAGCTAATTCTGGGTCATCACTTCTAATCACAGTCAATAACCATATTGTATCATCCCTTTCAGAACTTCATTTCTTGCTGAAAAATATCGTTTAAAAAAAAAATCATTTCACTGCTTAAAAAAAGTTCCCTACTTCTAACCAGAATTTTTCTAGAGCCAGTTGTCATTTTTTTAGATCATGTTCTTTTCCATCACAACTGAAGAGGGTTTTATCTCAGAGTTTTTATCCAGAGGCAGATGTTTTCATAATTAGTGCTCAGCATGTGACGTAGATTATAGATCACGCATGCAACTACACATATAATATAATAAACAGTTTAAGTATGAACATTAGTACAAAACAAAATGCAAGGTGCAAGCAAAAGTCCGGGGACACATTTTAAATGCTTTGTTGACTATTATATAACACTTTACATTTCATTTCCAGCAGAACCCCTTAATTATAGTCATTGATCCAGAGATACTTATGAGAGGAGGATCAGAAACTAAATGAGTGGGCTTGATCCACCATAACATATAAGAAACAACAATTTAGATAAAGTTGAAGAGAAACCATAACAACGCAGTTACACAATGTTTGTGTCCCCTGATTTTCTGCATGACTGGGGTTGTCACAGAATACTATACCCTGATTATCCTCCATTTTTAATGCTTGATATATTTCTGAAGGAGCATAAACAAACCCAGTGTAAACCAACAGCTTTTACATAAGGCCACAGTTTGTTAATATAAAAAAAAAATATGCCCATACAAAGTTTTAAAGCTGAAAATAACATAGCAAATATACTAAAGAAAATCCAACTCGAGTTCAGATTTCCTCTGGGCATCATGATGTAAACACACTTGTTCTGCATCACTAATAATATAGTCAATCAATGTTCAGCCTTTGAAAAATCCTGAACCGAGTTTCTTTCAGAATGATCAGAGGCAATCACACTGTGGGTTGCTGCTTAAAAGCTTTTACAAGTGTGTTCACACTAGGTGTCATGTGGCTTGAATACCTCCTACGGTTGCCTTCAGAATTAGTGATGTTGCTGGATACATTGCACAGATGTTTTGGCAACTCTGAAGCTGGTTATCCACAGAGAATAGGTGGGCTTTGTGAACTGGATCTAACCCTAAAGTATCTTCTGGTTTAAGGCAGTAAGAAAATACTCTTTCAGACAGCAAACCTGCTGTCTTTTGAAGAACGCGTGGTCTAAGGCTGCGTTTATTGGAAAACCTGGCTACTGCATCCTTAGCAGCCTGCTACTAAGGTTTGCCAAACTAAGTTGACTTCAAATAAGCATGATCAGCACTCACTCACTTTATGCTGATATAAAGGCAGAATTTCTCTATGTGCTAGTGCTGCAGTTGGCTCCTACTGCAGCACGTACAAGTTATTGATCAATTTGCAGAACACTTGGAGAGACAGCCTGGAAGAACCGAGCATGAAATACCTATGGAAAACACGACAATTCCACAGACGTTTTAAAATTGCAGAGAAAGATAAATAAACTTTTGTGTAATATTTAGTTCAGATTGATTTAAACAATATTTAGATTCAAATAATAAAGCTAGACCTCAGAGAAACTTCTTTATAAGTAAGAGGATGTGTACCTGGAAGAGATGTCCTCAAATTTACTATTAACTCAGATATGAAAATCTTTTCACTTTTAAGAATAATAGCTATAACAATGTCTGTCCCTCTAGTACATAAACTGTTGAAAAAGGAGGAAGAATATTCATAACCTTAAAATGTCAAATACAAAATCTTGACCATGAATGGCAGCAACACTAAATACTTGCTGGAAGTTAGCTTGACGTTTTTATTCATGATAACCAGAAGTGATGGGGCAATTACAGAGTCCATAGTCCAAAGCAATAGCTCTACAGAAAGATGTTTTAAACTGACTTTATTTAGCATCAGATATCCTAGACATGCCCCCATCACAGAAGCGGCAGTCACCTCCACTGTGGGGTTGCAACGTCTCTGTTACACCTTGTGACAAAAAACTTATTCTATATACAGATTGGGTGGTAACAATCAAAAATACTCCGTGCTTACTAGAATAAACCTCCGTAGGTTTACAAAACCTTGTATTTACAAAGTTATGTTTATTGGTTAAATGATCAATAATCCAGTGCTAAACTCAGCAGTTCTTGTTTTCAGTCAATATAATAGTTGTCTAAAATCTCTTCTTCTACTTCTGTCTATAATGTCCTCATTGGTTTTTGTACACCAGTTCATCTCAATGAGAGGTACAGACTGTGGAAGTTTTTTTAGCATTACGATGATTTAATTGTTAATCATTATGTAATTTTCCATGCCTGGAAAATGAAAAATGTTGTAGAGGCTTATTGTTCTTCCAGTTACTCTAACAGTCGAAGACACTAGTCACTTCCTTAGAAATTTCAGGGATTTGTTTTGAAAATTAAGACAGACATCAAAGATGACTGACCCCTTCCTTCCTCCTCCCCAAAGAGTCTGGAAATTTATTTCCCACGCTCCACCTGCTGAACTGCTTTTGGCTCTGCCTGTCAGTCTTGAGACCCTTCTCTAAAACATCAGGTTTCTTGACTCCCTCACTACCCCTCTCCTACAGTTTCCTTCTACCAAGGGGTATCAGGCAGGGTAAAGTGCCTCTGCCCCTCGTTCCTGTTTGGGTATTCAGTGGAGAAGACTCCATGAAGATGGCAAAGTAGATAAAAGTATTCCATTCTCTCCTGTTTTGTACAAGCTATGCTCAGGATAGAGAGAAAGAGCAAGGAAAGACTTCTTTCCCATTTTGATAGAATATAAAATGAGTAAGCTATAAAATAATCGTTCGAAGTGAAGGTTTATAGAAGAAACTGTAGCTCATGTATCATCCCTGTGTGGTCACTATGAGTGTGAACAGGATGCACTCTGTGCTGTAAATGATAAATGGCCTAAGAGAGATCTGTCCTAGGAGCTGGCTACAGTAGCACCTCCAAATGCCACTGTAAGAAAATGTCTGCTTAATTTTTCCTCCCAACTGCTGCATGTCATTTTTAGAGTAAGACAATTTTTCTTCTTCACAGGAGCCACCTTGAGTACGAAGCAATTTTCCTGTAAACCAGGTGGAGAGAAGGAACCTCACTGATAACCCCATGCATTTATTTTTTTTTTAAGTCTTTCAAGCCATAGCCCCCGAAGGAGGCAAATATTTTACTATCTAACCTCAGAAAACACCACAGTTGTAAAGTTTCATTAGAAGGACCTAGAGGTTTTTTATGTCTCACTTGCACCCACCCTCTTCTTTCTCCTGCCATTTAGGTCACAGCTTCTTCTATATTGCCCCACTTCAGGGTTTTGACTCCTGACAACTTCCCTGATCTACAGCCCACTGATGTCACAGCTCTCTTGGACCATCCCTCAGCACCCTGCCACTGTCTCCTTAAACTGTCTCAACCCTTGCCTCTTGTTTCTTCACATCCAGAGAGCCTGTTACCCTGGACCAATTTAAATGTGCACTCACCTCATGACTGTCAGACACCCAAAAATCGCTGACAGCCTCATTAGAACTTCTTTCTCACACAGGTTTCCTTATGCATGAAGTTCTGCAACAATTTCACATTTCTAGGAAAAAGTAGGCAAGATCGGTATCTTTGGACCGCTTTGTTTAACAGAGTTGCAGTAAGTCCTTGTACCCATAAAAAAAGCTTATCACGTTTTGCAGGTAATGGTGAGGTATGAAAATCCAGGCTTTATTATTTATCTTTGTTTAAACTAATAGTCAGAGGTGATTTAGGCCAGGTTTTCTGAAGCACTTAGCCCTTGGCAATCCCCACAATATATTGCATTACAGATTCTTTTATGCATCAAATACTGTCCTTACTTTAAGATGAGAAGCAAGTGCTCTACCTGAATATACAGCTTTTGTTCAATGGAAGAGATTGTGAAAATTCATGATCCTGATTCCTAATTCCATTTGGATGTCATGCATAAATATTGCAGGAGCAAGGCACAACGCCTTGATACAATGAATAGGTCATGTTCCCAGTGTAGGTCTGAACATCAGAGTAAAATTTTATAAATGTTCATTTTCTTAGGGATGAGTTTATCAGAATAGTCACTATTCAAAACTTAACATCTTCCTTTCTCTAAATTTACGCTTAGGTTGAAGAAATAAAACATTTATGTGCATAATGTCAGAATCACCTGCTCAGTGGAAGGGAATAGAAAGTAAAAAATATTGAGATGTTGAGCCTTAAACACATCATTATTTCTTGCTGGCTTCGTTTGTATCTCAAGTTTTGTTCTCTAGAATACCCATACGCTGTAACTCCTTTGTATAACATACTACTTCTTTCTTTTCTTCTTCAGAATTGTTTTCGATTGGTTTGGGAGAAAAGCAAGTTGTAATGATTTTTTTCTTTTGCCCTAAAGACAATGGTTTTTTTTTCTGTCTTCAATTAAACATTCTCTAGATTCAAACTGTCTTTGATGTGTTTATTTCCCTTATATTTTGTTCCTTTTTCATATCACATGGAAATCAGAATTAGTTAAATAATTCTTAATTTCTTATTCGTCCATCAACTCATAGGAATGACCAAAAAAACCACAAGTTTTTCTCACTCTTTATAGAATAGTCTTTAGAAACAGATTCCTTCATGTCTTTGGAAAAAAGCATTTGGCAGTACCCACCTAACGAAATCTTGCCATTAATGATTAGAGTCTAAACCTTATAAAATCCTCACTTACTGTATACAATATGAAACAAATATCAACTGTCTGCACGTATGTTGAAAAACACCGACAACAGAGCTGGCTTGAGGCTGCAATTAAACCCACCACACGTTACCCACAGCAGACGCGATTCTTTCTGATGAACAGGAAAAAGAAAAAGGGGAGATTGAAAAGGGGCAAAACAGCCACCAGTAAAACCATTCTCATCTGGGCACAGACCTAACCATGTAGGATCATCACCAAAACAAAAAAAGCTTCTTTCATGTTTATGTGTCCTTCTTTCTTTTTTATTTATTTCCTTTTTTTGAGGGGGTGGGGTGGGGAAGGGGGATCCCTGTGTTTCTCAACCTTCCCCTTTCCTACTCCTGCTTTGAGCAGGGAGCACCTCTTTCAGCTGCGTGACTAAAGCACAGGTGTATCAGAAAATCATTTCACATGCGCAAAGGTCAGAGAAAAAGAGACATTGCCGATAATATTTCACAGGTCATAGCTACCACATCAATTTTTTAAATCCCTAAGTGAATTAGGTAAACACATTTAACTTTCAACTGAAAGCTGGGCAGTTTTAAAACCCTGAAGTTTTGAAACTAAGGCAAAGTAACCTCCCAAGCTGCAAATGTTTAATGCTAACCAGAAAGAAGTGCACAAGTTTTAGAAAGATGAGAATCTAATGCTCTCAGCTGACTGCATAAGCAGAATACAGAACACAGCGACACCAGAATTACTGTCACTGATTAGGGATGAACCTCTATAACCTATTGAACTGATGTTTTTGCTTTGTCATTGATGCATGCAAAGGTTGTTGCTATTCTGCTTTGAAAGAAATGATAACAAAGAATTTAAAATGCTCAAATATCCATAATTTTCTAGATAGAACCTATAACGTTATAAAAGAACTAAAGTGTGGACTGAATAGGTAAAGGAGAAAAAAATAAAATAAATTAGTGTAGCAACATTTAAATGATGGCAAATGTAAGTTTAATATAAAACCATATTAGAACAATTGAGAATCATGAGAGACTGATTTATTATTTATATAGCACACTAAAAGTTATCTGTAAAGGAAATTGTGTAATATGCAGTAAATTAGACAAAGCTGCACTATAAATTGGGATTAAATCTTAAACTGGTTTTAATATTTAATATGCTATCATGACTCACATTTTCAATAATGGTTGTTCAAAGTTCAGGAAGAGGCTTGAAAGCAGGCAGAGAAGGATCAGTTGTAAAACTGATACAAATTAAATGAGTTCATCTCTTAATTGCCAAAACTAACACATCCTCGGTTGAGGACCTGGTCCAAATCTCAACAAAGAGACTGGAAAAACTCCCATTAAACTCAACAGAGTTGAGATCACAGTAACTGCAAGTTACGTAACTATTAAGACTGGATAAATTATATTACACAGGAATAAAATAACTACAAATCCATTTGGTTTACTTCTAATGATTGTCCCAGTGGAACACTGGCAAAATTCATCCTTTGATGGGAGCAAAAATGGCATGTTAAAAAAAAGAAATTATCCCAGAGAAGCATTCGGAATTAGACCGTTTGACTTGAACAGTGTCAGAGCTGAAGTTCAAGTGCCCATTTGGATTTCAAACTACACACTGAAGTAGGCATGAAGTGACATGATTATACTGTTGTGTAAGTGTGCAGGATGCAAGAAGATGGGTTCTTGTATATACTGGAATGCACTTCATAAATTAAAACCAGTTTACTTATGGAGGTTTACTCATAGTCCTATGGAATGCCGATTTGAAAGGTTTTGATCTGCACAGCTGAGTCCTCCCTCAGATATTTATCATTTGCACTACTTTGAAAAAACAATTGTCTCATGCTCTATGGCCTTAACACCCTGTGCAGAGAAAATAAATCAAAAGTCCTTGACCAAAAAAAGTTTACCCTGAAGATGTCAAACAACAGGCAAACAAGACCAGGGACAGTTCAAGGAAACCATGACACAGCTTTGGTCAGCAATTTAGTCAGTGGTCTCAGCACATTGGCAGACTAACTCCTGTCAGGAGAGCTTTAAAGAAAATGTTTGTGTTTCATTGAGGGTTACAGAGAGCATCAAGGGCAACACGGAAAAGGCACCAAACTACTACAAGTAGTCTATGGGAGCAGTTGACAGGCTGTGGAGAGAAGTAAAGCTACTCCTGCTTTGTAGAAGGTGACAGGAAAAGGAGTATATGGCTTTACAGAAGGAAAATGATTAATATTTGATTCAGTGGAGTAGATAGAGATAATCATATAATCTAGGATATGGTTTCAGCAGCAATAATCTGAACGGAAAAGAGGAATGGCATTACTGGCCAATGCCAGAGAAAAACATGTTGCACTGCTAATCAAGAGATGAAGCGATACGTTATCCACACAAAACTTGTGAATTACTGAACAAAAGTCACATTGGAGGTATGCTTTATGGAAAGAACTGGCAAAATATAAATACATTTATAACTGTGTGCAAGAATAAAGAAAAATCAGAGTAAAAATACTACATGCTTCAACTCTTCTCTAACACATTAAAATGTCAGATGTCTAAATGCATCTGTGGATCAATATGCTGAATCACAACTCGACCAGTCTGGCTGTCAGAAGCATAGTTGGATAGTTCCACATTAAACCATTTCTCTGTTCATTGTTGTCCGCACAAACCCTCAGCAGTTGTGTCTGAGTGCCTGAACCACAGCAACTCCCTTGCACTGCTCGATGCAATATCACTCACCTAAAAGCCATAGTAACTGCGAGTGGAGTAGGTTTAAAAAGAAATTTGCAAATGAAATTTCACCAATCTTTTTAAGGTTAAGGTGTTCTGTACAGAAAATCATATTTAGTTGTCTGGAATGTTTTGAGCTGCTGAAAATGCCTAATTGTCACTTTGATGAATGTAAAATAGACATACAGCGGATCAAGTTGATCCACAGTGAATTGGCATTACAAATGACAGTACTTTCCAGAACTACCATGGTAAGAAATGACAATCTTAATTAACACTTCACTTTAAAAGACATTGTTTTGCATACGACACATTAGAAAAGATTTCCTTGTCTGTGTGAACTTGAGACTGCTGTGCTAAGCAGTGTGCCTAGAGCTTTCTTTTAAGCATGAAGGAAATCCTCCGTTAACAGCTCTCAGGGGAACGTTGCCATTTTTTCGACCGTTACCTGGTTCGAGGACAGAGTTGCTATATTAGAAGATGTTTCTCTCACAAAAGACAGCTGCCTCCTTGAGCCGCTTCAGCTCTTGTACTTTATTTCTTCATTACGTCTAAGACTAAGGTTTGTTCCTGGCTAGTTACGATACTAGTCAAATGTGAAAGAAATCAGAAATTGTAGTGTATTAATGGAATAGATTGTTGCTTATCTGTCTTCTGTCAAGTTTGATTAATTTAGCGTACTGACTCTACACTATTAGTGCAATATCAGGGCCTAAATAAATAATGAGCAAGATGATGTTATCAAGAGAGACAAATATGTAGAACAAAAACCCCCTGATTTCACATATTTTGGAAACCGGTAGTAAGAGGTTTAGACATTCCACTAAATACCTTGTTCTCATTTATGACAGCCACTCTCATTAAAACCCCAAAATAGTATAGCATCCAGATTGTATTTGTATCTTTGAATATCTCCTCTCCCAGCTTTCATTTATTTCCATCCTTGTTACAAATACCTGAAAGTCAGCAACTGCATTTGGGAGTTGGCCTGCTATAAATGCGTGGTCTGACTAGACTGCTTTTTGTTATCAAGCAAAACTGCTATGAATATGAAGATATCTTTAATTCCCAAAGATATCTAGTCACTTTATCTGTTGGGAAAAAAAGCGACAAATTCTTGGTTCTTAAGGGAAAGGCAGGTTAAGAAGTAAACATTTCCATGAAAAGTACACCACGCTTTCTACCTTATTAGAAGCCATGTTTATCAGACACAATTTATCTATATATTTTCCCAAACAATATTGTAACTAAAGGTTTACTGATTTCTGGAAAGTACAGGCAGACTATGCAGACTGTGAAAAGAAATGCTGTATTTCTTTTAGTGATAGACATCTGATGTTCAAAAGGTAAAGGCTTATAAAAATTCCAGAGCTTTTCCACACCTGCTGACTCTAGACTCAGTCCCAGGAGAATAATGAACTGAAATTGTACCTAACAGCATGAGCTTGACAGCCATGGGGTTGAGACCCACTTGTCACCTACACAACAGCTCCCTCCCAAATTAACCATTTTCAAGGGTATTCCTGGATATTACTAGTATTCCTATCAAGCATGCCACCAGGAGGACAGGGCAACTGGACTAGGCTCGTCAAAACTCCTCTGACTTCAACATTTGGCTAGAGAAGTCACACAGAGTGGAAATCGGGATGTAGCTCCACCTCTGCCAGGCTATGCCCAATGCACAAAAATAATCACATAGCCTCTCCTACGGGAGAAGAAACTCTGGCAATACATCTGTGTTTGCTTGCTCCCCACGCCACCATCTGTAAATCCCTTTTGTGAGACACCAGAGATGATAAGGTGGACAAATAGTCAAAGTATTCTCAGGTGTGCATCTCCACGTATTATTACCACTTGATTCACAAAGCATAGCTCCGATAAATGTAAGCTAGCGTTCTTATGGGAGAACACACTCTGAAATATATTTCAGATGCTGATTCTAAATACTAAAGATAATTTATTTTTTAAAAAATTTCAGGAAGAATGTATCCAATCTTTATCATGATACAAAAAAAAAAACCCATTATGATTTCCAGCCTGGTATTACTTTTATGAATTCCATTTTTTCTTAATAGAAACTTGAATAAAAACTGGTCTGGCTAGACTTTGCTATTTTATTTCTTTTATTGTAACCATTAAATCAGCTTTCATTTCATTACTCTAATTGTGCCTGGGAGCAGCAACTGCCACCTTAAGGCACATAACCTAATTTAAAATGCTCACAGCTCATTCCACCTTAAAATATATTGCAGTACTTAGGATCAGCACAGCAGGTCAAGCTCTACAGCAGCACTGTTGTGATCAGAGGACTTTTTGGCAGTTAAATCAGGAGAAAGACTGAGGCAATGTAAAAAAAAATAACATTTCTCTTGCTTAAAAGATACACAACAGTTGACATAACCATTTTTTATTTGTACCTTAAGTGTCTCCAGAGCATTTGTATTTGGGTAGAGATTTCTCACGTAAGGAACATTTCTCGGCACAGCACACAAACATCTAATTCACTAGGATGATTTTTACCATGGGGATTATACATGTAAAGAGCCACCTTGCTGGGCTGAGAGAGGAAAATCCATAATGATGATATATGTGTCTGTTTGTGCTACTTGTGTGGGCCCCGTTCCCCCGTTGTTTCTGTCTGTCTCTCAATCTTTATCTCTTCCAAGCCTCCCTGCAAATTGCATATTACCTCCTCTTCACTGACGGGGAATTGAGAGGCACAAAAATTAAGCAACTACCTAATGTTACATAGGGGTGTCAAGACAGAGCTTTGATTTAAAGTCAGGTCTCCTGATTCCCAGGTGAGTGCTCCATATAGAAGGTGTTGTTGTACCTACTCCTTTTTTCCTTTCTCTTTATACAGTTAACAGACCGACATTTCTACATCCCCTACAGCACTGTTTCCAAAAGACTTTCCGCTGGCTAGATGACACCAGCTCCTGTAAACAAGACTATAAGTTAAATACTCTGCTTGAAGAGACTAGGAGCAGATCATTAGCAAAAAGTGCAATTCCAAACCTAAGTCTTGGAAAGTTGAATAAAGGGGCAAAGCAATAATTACAGACTTTAAGGTCTACAATAAGACCAGAAGCACATCCTACCTATTTCACACTTGTTAACTGAAATCCCTGTCTACAATGCTTTGTAACTCTGTGCACAGTCCCTACCAGACCAAAAGTAAGGAAGCTAGGGATGCCAGGAAGGAAACAAATCCAGGAGGGAAATCAGGATTTGTATGACATGTGAGGTCTAAGTGAATTCAGTACGAACAACTGAACGATATATTTTACCTCACCAGCCTTGGAGGTAAAAGTGGGATATTTTCCCTTGATTTGCAGTGATTTAGCTCAATAGGAAATAACTCATCACTGTTGCTTGGAAGGTACCAGCTAAATAGCTGCCCATTTTACTCTCTATGTAGATACTCACAGTATCTTAAAGCCAGAGGCAGTGATAAAGGACCAAGTAGTCACTGAACTAAACCTATATGATGACTGGATCCATTCTACATATACTGCTCGTTTGAGAGAGCAAGAAATACATCAGTGGACTTTAACAAAAATTTTTTTTTTTAAAAAAATAACATCCTCCTTTGAACATGGTGTAACATCTGTGTAAGTACTTGTATATTCATATATACATAAATTTTTCTAAAGACACACCCCATACCTATCTATAAAATAGATTCTCAGAAAAAGTACTCAAACTTATGTTCAAATATGTGTTAAAAAAAGGCAAAATATAAATTTCAACATTTCTTCAAACCTTCTTTCCACATATATTTTTAAACATTTTTTTCCCTTCAAACAAATCAGCATATCTTCAAAATTCTTCAGCTGAAGTGTCATTGATGAAATACTCCAGGCTCGGGAACTTCACTATGTGATAAGAATGACTTAGCTGTTAGTTTAGGCATTCCAAAATGACAGTTTTCAGAAACCCCTGATGCTGTTTTCATAATGTAAATCAAATGATTGAGTGGCATATGGTTATCCTGTTGTTATGACACACCATGTGTATCTTTCTTTTCTCCGCATCAATAAAATTAGAACTTGAAAAAGGCACTCATTTAAATTGGAACATGAAAAAAGCACTAATTTAAACATATCATACGTATAACGTGCAGGCACTTAAGCTTGGTACTCGCTACATCTGACATAACTTTTACCAACTTCAGAATGAAAGAAGCGGCAGGTCACTGGAGACCCAGGGTTATTCCGTCAGCCAACCTGCTAAATGCTTCCAACATCAGGTCATCGACTTCATTATATTCAGTGCAGAAGGAGGCTATCTTTCAGAATATGGCATATATTTATTTGAATTCCTGATTATTAGGGGTCTGAGTCTCAATTGTTCGTTTTTTTTAGACTTATCTACAATAGTGCCAAACAGGGCAGAAATGTTTTGTCTACACTTTCAGCCATTTCCCTTAAATATTATTGATCTCACCTTCACATCCTTTGAGGAATATTTAGTGATTTTTACAAAGTGCAACAGCCCAGGCAATGGGGACACTAGCCAGTCACCTCCATAGGTACCATTGGGGGTGGAGGTTCAAAAAATTCTTCCATATCCACACATTACTGCTGTAATCTTGCTATCTAGCAGTGAGACACAGGCATCTTCTCCCCATTTGACTTGGTCTAATATGTGCTCAACACACGATTTTAACAGGGGATATTCAGCGATAAAACCGATGGATCATTCACTTTCAGTATCTGCCCAGATTAACCTGTGAGCATCAGGGCTTTTAGTTTATATTCAGGCAAGCCTGGCAATCATCTCGGCAACTGGCTGATGGTTTCTGTGATGCAGTAACGTTTTCGTGCATGTTGGCAGCTTGCTTCTAAACTAAACTTTGTAACCCAAGTTTCTATCATGTTTAGAATTGCAGATGTGTGTTCTGAGAATTTGCAGTGTTTGCCAGAAAGACACTATATGATATTAGCACAGTTGGTTCTGAATTTTAAACCCAAATCTGATGTGCTATGACTCACAGCCTCAGGAAAGAATTAGATGAATAGCTCATAAGGGGAGAGACACTGCCTGAATATCTTTATAGAGGAGATATGCTGAATAATAACCATTATCTCCATACCACAAGCTACCTCTCTGTTTAGGATAGGGTGTGCTGCTATACCAGCAGTGTGTGCCACACAGATAGTCATATCTGAATTATCTTTAATATACCTAGAGTACCAGAAATCAATGAAACTGCAATGGCACAGACCTCACTGATGGCTTGTTCTTTCAGTTCGTGTCCAGGATGCCTCACTGACATCCATGGACGTTTCATTCCAAAATCCATGCTCTCACAGCAACTCCACAGTTTCTAGATAAAAGCTAGCCCAGGTATCCCTGCTTGTGAAGGAATCGCAGGTCTTATTGCAGCATGGGCACAGTCTCAAATTAGGTACAATACAATGAACTAGTATTTGTGATACAGAGGGTGTATGTGACACTATCTCAAGCTAGTCGGTCTTTAATTTAGATAACTGGCGTTTAATTTACATGTACATCTTTCTTGCAGCAGAAGTCCCTCACACTATCTAAAAAACTGCAACTACAATGTGAATCTGGCCCCAAGCACATCTGTGGGGAATTTCTGTAAATAAAAATATTTAATGCATATGGTTCTGGAAAGTCTGGTTTATCTCATAGACTGTGGTTGTCACCAACCCTAGAGTGACCTTATTTCCAGATTCCATCATGTGCTAGGATTTGCACTCAGTATTCCTCTTGCTTCTAGTGCTCGGAAGCATGATAGCTGGCTTCAAGAACTTTAAGTAAACTGTCTCCAAAGAATTATAACACAGAAGTGAACAACAGCTTGTGGTATTGTAAGACTTGTGGTCTAATGCAAGTCAATCTGCTCCAAGGATAGCTGTTATAACTCTTCTTGAAAGAGCCAATAAATGTTTGTATAAGCCGAATATAAATCACAAACGTTTTAATGACTTACAAGAGGACATGGCTTTGCGTGGGGAACAGGTGCACTTCCATTTGGCTAACTTTACTACCTAACTAGCCTCACATCTGGAACGTCATGATTTATGGTGTGTTCTTAACCATAACGTCACGAAAGTAACATAGAAACAGTTCCATTCATTCTGCATTTCTAGAAGATGCTCACACCAAACAGTTAAATAGTATCTGTGTTGCTCTTCTCTGACTTACATATTTTGTGTTTCTTTTTTTACAGTGAGAGACCTTATGATGTAATTCTCAAATGCCCTGAAATTCAGCCATAGGACCTAACAGAGAATGTCAATATTCAAATAACATATTATTTGCTATATTTAGTACAATATCACCCAAAATTCCTACCAGAAACTGAAGTTCCACTGTACTCCATCATGAAAAAAAATACACAGTGTAAGGAATCCTTGCGCTGGGTAGTTGTATGTTAAATAGCCCAAAAGGACAGACAGAGCTTGGAAGGGCTAAGTTGGGTTTATCTGTGTTTTTCAGCCTTTTAGGGATCGTGTGGTGTTTCCTCTTTCTTCCCTCCTCACATTTCTTTGTTCCATTGTCTTCTTGGATTCACATTCAGCCTCTGACTCAATCTTTGTGAACATGAGAAGGACGATACTGAAACATTCATTCACCTTCCAATTTCTGATCACAATTATTATGAGAAGACAAGAAGCTGCAATAGAAATAGGTATGTTCTCACAAATATCTGGCATTATTTCTGTCTCTGTACTTTTACATCACCGTTAGAGTCTCTAGACTATACCCAGGACGAGTTTGTGTGCTAATGCTCACAGATCTGGCTTGCAAAAAATGTCTCCATAAATATTTATCCTTTAAACACCAGTCCCTCTCCCTCCCTGCTGTGCATCATATTTCATTTTTCACAAGGTGCAAAAAGACCCTACTGATGATAATGTCTTTTTGCTCCTCTAGAAAAGGAAACTCTTAAGCCCCTCCAGCAAAATATGTCCCTGTTTAACAAGTAACTGAATAAATGCAAACTCTGTGGGGCTTTGCTTAACAGTGCAAGCACTTTCTGTTCACCAAACCTGCATAAATCATGGATGCTAATACACCTTTCTCCTGAAGTTCAGCTCTACATATGATCAAGGAACCAATCTCAGCTGAAGAAACAGTTTGCACAAGATTGCACAGATATTTTTGTCCCTTATGGCCCTATGCTCTGTTTAAAAAAGATTATACATGTATAATAAAGTGAACAATAACCATATTTCTTTTTTATTTTCTTTTTTTTTCTCCACTTTGTCTTTTATGATGCTGAAATTTTCAGCCATTCTTCAATTATTGCAAAGGTAGAAAATGGAAAGCAGAAAAACAAAGAAATGGGAACTAGAAGGAATAAAGCAAGAGGGAAGGTATCCCAGTACCTCAACAGCAAGAGGCAAATAAAACCTGAAGGCCTTAGTAACAAACTACTCCTAGAAATACTTTGGTGTATGTACATAGTTAAAGTGATTTTTCACTAGAATGAAAAGAGACAATGCCTTTTCCATGAAAAGTGGCCTGGAGTGAAGAGACTTGACTTACTCCAAGAGTAGAGTATTGCTAATAAAGTGCACCTTGCAGGCTATTAAACTTTAAAAAAAACTTTTGTTTTCTCCCATGCTGCTCAGCTAAACAAAATGTTTAGTCAACATCTGCAAAGCACTTCTTGTTTTCTTTATAGCCCTCCTTAAAATCTCCAGTGCTGTAGAACAACGACAAAAACAATGACAGCATGACTTGGACAGCTGAATATTGACACTGCTGTACTGCACCTTAAGAAATATTGTCTCTTGGGTTATTCAAGCTCCTTCAGAAGCATCTCTGGTCTTTTTCTTCTCCTGACAATGCAAAATTTAAGGAGAAAAGACATGATTTTTTTTTTTTACCGCGATTCTAAGTAACAAAGCATCTGAAACCTGAAAACAGCAGCAGCAACACCTCAAAAACTCTCATTTCTAAGTTATCTGAGAAGTTGTAATGAGTTTCTCTCCTGTATATAGAGGACAACCCCATGAGCACGGATGACACCCGTGATCTGCAACAGGTGCCAAATGGTAAAGTTCAAAACCCCTTCCTTTCAGCAAAGTCTGTTTTTAAAGATCTCTTGGATATTATTTTCAGGCTCATACTAGAGGTTGCAGTGTCCAGAGAATGTAGAATGTGTGACAATGTAATAGAGAGCTCTGCAGAGAAATATGGTTTCCTGAGCAAGGGGAAAACATTAACGTAAATTTCTGTGGGAAAAAATTAATGGTGATAAAGTGGTAACAAGATTTAGTTGGATAGAACTAATTATTCATGTTAGGGGATGTGAGCAAGGGCTTGCTTTGGCAATAAGTGCACTTAGCAAAAACAGGCAAGAGTAATAAGACTAAATATGTGCTTGCTCAAGGAAGTGGCTTTCAAGATTCAATGTATAGAAGTAATTAGACTAGAGAGAAAATTAGAATGGGAAAAATGACACCAAGTCACTTGAAGTCACAGTGTAAAAAAGTGTAGATTCTCCTTTATCTGCAACATACACAGTGGACTAAACATCCTATTTTCTGATCAATCTTATTGTATTACAAAGGCATTAATTTTCTAGTCATGAATGACTGGATTCAATTAAAATATAAAGCTCACTTGTCAAATTAAAATAGAAACTCTCTTGATATTGAGAAATAAACATTAAAAATCACCACTTCCTACCAGAGGTTTCTATACTTAAAACTACGCATACACAAGATTATAATATATTCTGTGAATGGTTTAATGCAAAGTATGTAGTCTCTATTACGCTGTGTGGGTTCCTTTAAAGGAAGAGAAAAACGCTAGGCCCTTCAATGGTCTAAGGATTTTTTTTTTCTTCCCATAATAAATATTACAGTAGCAGCACAACATATATATGCAAGGGTGTCATAAATTATAGCATAACTTAATAAAGTCATAGAACTTTGCATCTGCACTTAGAACCTGCCAATTCTTTAGTGAGTTTATTTACTTAAATTGCCATTTCATTCAGTGTAGTGAAGCTTTCCTGACATCTCAACCTAATTTAGCTTACAGAAATAGAATGTGGTTACCTTTCAGTATAAACTTAGTAGAATAGAAAACAAACTAAGATATCTGTTGATATATGTACTCCGAGTACAGTATTTCCTTACGAATTTGATTTTGAAGTTGTACTAAACCACCTTTTCAATCTCCTCTGGAGGAAATAAATATTAACATTTAGTTTCTTATAATTCCTCAAATCCACAGAAAATACAATACCTATAGTACAGCCTGTAGAAGAACCAAGGGAGACGCCGGGTTACTGCAGCTTCAATCAAGAGCTGCCATTCAGTCACCTGTTGTGTCCTCCAGCTCTGAAGGACCCAAGCCCATGGTGTGCTGGTGCTTGTTGTGGCACAATCCGTTTGTCCTACTCCCGCAGAAGAAACGCTCTTGCTCACTGTGCTATCAAGAGCCACTGCCCATTACCAGCAGCAGGGACTGTGAGGGACATACCAATGCAACTTAGTCTCTCATGGGAAACTTTACTCCTCGAAGAGTATGAGGTTGTTAGAACTCTACTAGGATTTCTCAACTGTCAGGAAGCAGAGCTACAATTCCCTTGTAACCAACGAGTGCTAACAGATACACAATGGTCCTGGAAAGCAGTGTGGTGTTAAATTGCTTAGAGTTTGTTACTGCTGGACTTTGGGTTTGAGGTTTTGGGTTGCCTTTTTTTTTCTTTTTTTTTTTTCTTTTTGGTGCTTTTTTTTTTTTTCAAAAAAAAAGAAAACCAAAAAGGTCACTTTATGCTTCTCTCTTTTTCTTTAGTTTTGCATTTAGTAGGATTGTTCTTTATTCCTTCCACCCTTCTATTGATCTGGGAGGAGAGGAGGCACAGAGGGAAAATGACAAATAGGCTGCATTTGTCCCTTCCCTTCTGTTATTTGTTTCATGGGTAAGTGAGTAGAAATGAAGACAGCATGTTCCACGCCGAATACTGAGAGCATAGAATATGGCCTCTAGCTACAGCACAAATAATTTCTATGCATGATGAATCCTTTCAATAACGAGAGCCCTGCTAATGTGGGATCAAATCACAGTCATTAGCTCTTGGCACTGTTCTTAAAAAGATGATATAAAAATCCAAACAGCATCCAGCCTTAGTCGGGTATCACACACGCTAGCCAGTATTTCAGTTGGTAATTTACTTTTCTCATCAATGTGCTGGTATAATTAGAAAAAAAAAATGGCCATCTGATAGGATAAACTCCTCTAAAAGCAATAGCTCGCTTAAGAAAATGATAGATCATTCTGAAATAAGGCCTGTGGTATAACTCCATTGATGGATGAATTAGCTGTGGGATTATATCAAGACCTGTAGCCCTGTACAAGTGATTTCCTATGGCAGGTAACAAACTTGTGAAACAAGCCCAGCTATTCTAGCACTTCTCATTTTCAGTCAGCTGTACCTTTTGAAACCATAGTAGTCACAGGAGTCACACTTACTGCAGCAAAAATTCTTTCAAACTTGGCTCTTTGATCATGATCTAGAAGCTATACATACACATTTAAAAACACTTCTCCACCTCAATCCAACCTTTCACTTCTTAAAATATTTTCCTTCTATTATTGTTTTATATAATTAGTATTTATTTTTCCCATTTTAACTTATAATTCTATTTTTCAGTATTTTATCTATTGAAACATTTTGTTGTTAATAGCCTGCAATGTGTGGATTGTATATTCTCTTAAAATCCCCAAACAATTACTTTTCCTCAGTTTAAGTATACATGGTATTTTATTTTTAAACAGTACTTTCGGGGATTTTTGGTTGGGTTTTTTTATTATTATTTGCACTTTCTTTCAGTAACTGTGCATCCATAAAGATATTTTACATTTCATACTGAATGGATTTTTCCATGAAGAGAAAAACAGTAATTAGTAAAGAATTCTACTTAGATGGCTGCTTCTGTATTCCCCATGTTACTGTTCTTTAGGGAACAGTGTATGGTAAAATAGATACTACTATTTCATAAATAAGATTCCACAGAAAATTAAACTTCAGCGTTTGTTAAACATTCACTCAGCCCAGGCAAGGAATGTCCTGCATGTAGATATATTTTTGGCAGTAAATGCACTACAATAACTATTGCTTTCATAAATTGCTATTGGATTTGCTGCTCTGATACACCACTAACATCTTGGCTCTGTTCAGAGTTTATCAAATAGAAATGGACTCCATTTATTACCCAATTAGGCTGTGGAACAACGTTAGTTAATAAATTCTCTTTAAGAGCCAGCAGAGCAGTGACCTACTCTACATGATCCTGCTCTGGCAGGGGTGTTGGACTAGATGATCTTTTGAGGTTCCTTCCAACCCTGAACATTCTGTGATTCTGTGATTAGACATAAACGTGCAACGTGTTGTCTAGAGGCACTGTCTTTCCCTTCTGTTGGTTAGACTCCTCTTATATGGATGTTCTTTCTGTAGTAGAACTACAGAAGGAAAAGTGCAGGTATATTTTAACGGTTGTCATTGATGGTGTCCATTTGTTTTATAACTTTAGTTTATTATAAACTAGTTTATAAACAATGGATTTCTTTAAATCATTCCATTACCTTGTAAGAAACGTGGAATGAGATGGAAATACCCAAAAGAGACAAAATTCTTCTCATAGCATTTAGAGAAATATAACCACCTCCTTATCTAGGAACATTGGACACCATTCTGGAAAACATCTTAGTGATCTCATCACTGTATCTATCTTCTTTTGCAAGCTACCATATTTTACATGTTCCCTTTTAAAAACTAGTATTAATTTGCTATAATGTGATACGGAGATCAAAACCAGAACAATATTTTCATCTTCTATTTAGCCTGTCTCATCTAAAGAAAAACCACAGCCTAAGCTAAAGGTAAATCTCAGTTTATTATGGATCAAGACTTCCTAGTAAGGCATTTGGCTGAATTAAGCTCATTCTTCCTTTTTTTTGGCGACAACTCATGTCATGACATTAAAGGTCATGTTCCTTCTTTTCTGTCGGTTTAAATTATGCCATCAATATCATGAAGTGATTCAACAGAGAATTTAATAAATACTACAGAGTTATTAAAATCATACTAGGTGGCTGCTTTTCTTATATTCCTGCAGTTTCTTTTATGATTTCAGCTAACACTTTACATTCCTAACAGGAAAAAAAAAACAACACAGGTGCCTTGAATATAATAGGAAATAAGTTGAGGATGCAAGTCTGGGAAGGAGGAGTTACTTAAATTCCAGTCACGCCATACCTATAATCTTAGCAATAGCACCCTGCATGCATTCATTAAGGAAACATTCAGTTACCCTCTCTGCAATCAGGTTTAAAATGATTTAGCTCAACACTCTATCCCCAAAAGCATACATCTGTACTAAAATAAGAAATAAATAATTTAAAGGTATAAATGTTTATTGAAAACATTTGCATCTGACTCAATCAAGTGCTTAGTTATATACTTTTCAGTATGAGTATTTTACTTCCATGTTGTTCTTTAGATTTTAAATGAGAAATTCAGGTTCCATTTTTTAAACAAAGCACTTTTCTGTTACCCCCACACCTTCTGGCAGATAGTTCCAATCTAGTCACTAGAAGACTACTTGTAGTTCCCCGCTGGAAATACAAACTGAAGGTATAATCTGACTGTAAACACACCATTTATGTTAATAGTTGTCAAAATCCAACCTGGAGATTTAACTGCCACACAGTAGCATAACGTGTGCGATTCCCTTGTCTGAGAAAGCAACAAGTACTCTGGGAGAAGGAGATAAAGTAATATCTTTTTATGTGGCTGCAGATTAAGATACATCTCTTTTCCACAGATTTAATTATTACAGTGCCAGAGATTCATGTTTTGTAATTTTGCTTCCTTAATTGATTCAGGTTTCTGGTTTTGAGTTAAAATTCTGATTCCAACTACATGCATTGCATGTTCCAGAAAGCAGATACAAAATCATTCAAAGAACATCTGACTACTGGATACTCACTATGACATGGGTAGAGATGAGCCATGTACAGGATTGGATAGATCTATTATTAAAATCCTAAAAATCAAAAGTGTGGAAATAAAGTCTATGACACTGGAAACACCTGCATGGAATAGCCTCTTCAAAGCAAGCCTGACTCATTTAACAGAGATGGTGCCTACTATCACTAAGACCAGAAAAACTCCATCAGATTGTAACAGATTTCAGCAACAAGTTTGAGTCAAAGTAAGACACTTTGAGTAGGAGATCTGTCAGAGCTAACAACATTCAGTCTTTCTTCATATAAAGAAATTGGCACAAGCACCCTTAATCTCCTCTTGTTTCTCTCTCGTATCACAAGTCTGCCCGTCTAAGGACTCTACGCTCCATTGTAATGTCATGCGTGGTCAGTTCCTGTTCTGTTGCAATACATTTCATTTAAGTCCAGAACAATTCAATACAAATGGAAACACTCTATATTACTCTGATCTATGCGTTAGGAGCATCCAGGGGAAGTACAAAAGCATTTCTCTTGACTTTACTACTCAATAGTTTTCTGAATATTTGAATAGCAGAAAATTACCACTCCAAGCTGCTTAGAAAACTGGTATTAAGGTACTGAGTAAGCCCTAGCATCCAAGATAACAAGAAACTACCACCCAAGGAACGAGATAACTTGTTCCAAAGACAGCTAGGCTGCTCCCATTCTCACCAGCATTACTTGGCAAGTGAGAAACAAGAAATGCAGTCAGTGTCGGAGCAAGTTTCCCATGAAGGGAGCAGAAATAGAAGCAGCAACAGAATCAACAAACCCCATCATCACAAAGTCCAGGGAGTGAATTCCTAAGTACAATTTCCACTTTGAACTTTTCCCAACCATTTAAGTGATAGATAGAGAGCACAATTCATATTTCCTTCATGGATTAAATATTTTGTCTATCAACTAGATCTTTGGGGATTTTTTCCTGCAGAATTAGACTCCACCTAGAGTGAAACTGTTAAGCTCATTGAGGTTCCACACTGAAATACATCATGTATACTACGACACCTTCAACATTAACTTCTAATGGTTTAACAATTATCTAAATAAATAAATAAATTCCTACAGCATATTTTCTTTCAATGTGTCACAGACAGCTCTAACAATGCCACTGCGGTATACCTGCAAAAAACAGGTGACCAATTCAGTTATCAGCTATCACTGTTATTAGTTTCTACTTTTATTATGAATATGATCTCAGGACTAGAGCCATTTTGCTCTATAATGTGCAAATATATAGTAAAATTTATACTATACACTAAAGTGTTCAATAAAATTATTTTGATAAATTCCTTTTTTTTTTAGCAGAACTACTATCCACTATCATGAACATATTGCATTAAATGCTGCACATATATACTATTTCCCTTCTAAATATTATTAGAAAAAAAGTAGAAAAAGCAGATAGTGAATGGGAAAACAGCACTACAATTAATTCTACCTCATGAATAACAAGGCGTGGAGAGATTAAATGACTTCATACAAGGACACACACACATACAAAGTGGCAAGGTTGGGAATAGAACTTAAATTCCCAAGTCCCACCTCAGTACCTGAACTACAAACTCACCCAACCTTTCAGTCAATGTGCTTTTATTTAGAACAATTTGTTGAACACCCAATCAAAAGAGAAGGTATAATAAAAAAACCTTAACAAAAGCTATTGACTAAGGAAAGGGAGAGAAGAGGAGCCTCTAAAATAAGTTACGGAGCTAACCGTGTGTTAAATTAAATGTTTTAAATCTTGTAGCTGTTTAAATAGTATTAAATATACACACAAGGTTGTGGGGAGTAGGAATATCAAGGGAGAAGAACCTTTCGGTAGCACTGGAGTTGGAAAGGAAGGAAGGAAAAAAAGAACTGAATGTAGACAGTAGCAGTGAAAAGAGGGTTGAGGGAAAGGGAAGAGTAAAGTTGTGGCAGTGGAACAAAGAATAAAAGGCTGCCTGAGTAATCTGCAAAAAAAAACTTCACACATGTAACACCTGCAGCCCACTTTGATCCAGATACCTGGCTTATACTTTTCACGCAAGCGAGTTCTGATGGTCCTTCTTTCTGGCTCTCCTGCCAGAAACACGTTCCTTCTAAATCTGTTTTTAAAGGAACACATATGTGTGAGCCACATGTAGTTTTGGACCTCAAGAAACAGTCAGGAGTAGCTCACTGGACTGTCATAGGCTGTAGGGAATATTACACAATGAAGAGGAAAAAAACCCTCTGAATAATTTACACTAAAATCTGCTTGCTTTACAGCCTTCTGTTCTATCACTGTGGGAGACAGAGTATGGGAATGAATCCTCACAGAAAAACTGCTTTTAACAACAACAACAAAAAGTTACTAAGCTCCAAAGACTGGCCAGGCCAACTTAAAAACCTAGATACCCAAAGCTCAGAGCCTCCAAGGAAGAAAACAAAGACAGAACTCTCACAATAGCTGTTTTAAACTATACAAACTGTCTCTTCTTACCCGAGTTACTACAATGCTGTAGTGGATCTGGACCCCATTGTGTCAGGTGTTGTGCAAATACAGAGCAGAGAGACTCCCAGGCCAAGGATCTTGCAATCGAAGTATAAAACAGATAAAAAAATGAAAGTTGAATATACCCAAGTGCAAGGAAATAAAACCACAGCTTTAGGGAGGGCAGGAGACTTAGCACTGCAACAAGCCTTGCTATTGTTAAATTTCTGGTAGCAAAGGAGAGTTTGAAGGAGCACAGAGGAGAAGGAGAGAAATACATCTCTCCAGATGTTTATAAGGAGCCTTTGTCAAGCACAAGAACAGCACAAAAGAAAGCAGAGGGACAGCCTGCTTCAACAGCTCACACTGAGTTTGTGGATCCTGGTATCACCTGCCACTGTTCAAAAACCTGTATTTGAAAATTTCCAATAGTGCTGAAGGTGAATGCTTACACTCTTACCCAGGCAAAAAGGTCACTGAACGAGCAAAATGTTTGCCAGAAGACAGAATGGGTAAAGGCTGAGCAAGACCTTTACGTGGTGCAGCCTAACTTTTCTAAAAGATACCTTCTTAAGGAATCTGGGGACATGTAATGCAAATTTGGCTCTGTTGAAAAAAAAAAAAACAAAAAACTGCAGTTTAGGCTCTTAAAATCCTACTGTTTAGCAAGAGATGAATTCTTGAATATTCATTATCTTCCTGAATTGGAATGAGTGTTGGAAAATGAAAAATCAGGAGATGTCAGAAACAGGGAAAACAGCCAGACTTCCTCTCTGTGAAACATATGTGCTAGATTTGTTGAAAAATGAGGAGGAAGAAGTCCTTCAGATTACAGCACATAGGTAAGCTATTTACAAATACAAAACCCATGCCGAGATCTTTGCCTTTCCTGGAGTCTATTCTTTGAGATCAGCTCAGGCATTAATTACCTAAATGACCCTGCCGTTAACGGCTGTGTGTGGAGCACAGGGCGCAGAGATCATTCTCCTTTGGGCAAGAGAGAAATTTGGCCTGATTGCAGTCAGCTACTGATATTGGTCATTGCTGGATACGTGTAGTTATTTACACTGCATCAGTGCCAAATCAAGATATCTGCTCTTTATGGGGGTGAACAATACAGACAATAGCCAAGAACACAGGAAAACTGTTTGCTCTACCTGACGAGGCTGTAGCCTGAGAGGCTGGAAAGGTCATACCCTCCCTTCAACAAAAGGCTTAAACGACTGTGGTGTTTTTTATTTATTTTTTAAAAAAATCTATCCTACCAATCAAATCCTTGAGAATCAACCACCAAAGATCAACTTTGGAAAGGACATTTATAGAATCCCCTCTTCAAACACAAAACCATAGAAGAAGGAAATGAAGTGAACTGGTGAAGGGAAGGAATGCCGTGTGTGGTGCTGATGAGGGTGCTGAGAAACGAGATAACGAGGGATGATTTTCTTCATACAGCACAGCTAGCTAGTATGCGAGGCTTCAATGTCCAGGTGTAGCTTCTATAGACTGTTTTCCTCAAGGTACAGCGCTTTTTTAGTCTGTTCAAAATCACGGTGGAAAGACTTAGAAATACCTTCAAACAAAGCAATATAAAGAAAGCGAGACAAGCTTTGGAAATACTTAATGCAGATGAGTAATATAATGACAAATCAGATCTGAGAAGCGTGATCCAAAGCAACCTGGAATAAGGGGAAATTTCTCTTTACTTGAGTATGATCCAAATAAATTTTCCAAAGGGATACACTCAGGAGAAAAGGGAAAAGTGCTAGGTAGGTTTCCCAGCAAAATTTGCTTGGAGAAGCAAAGGTCCTGTCTCTCCAGCTTGTTGGCTTTACTTCATGTAGTAATAAGTAGCAGTGTCAGTATCTCTGTGCACCTGAGTGCCTGTGTGTGCACGTGTGTATCTCGCCCAATTCCTTTGCTCCTAGTATGAGCAAAGAAGAGATAAAACAGATTATAAACACTCTGACCAAATCTAAACACATCCTTTTTCACCTTTATTCTGCTAAGGAAAAATAGGTATTACTCCCTTATAGTTTGACTTCCACCAAACACTGTACTTCAGGATTGTGGGTACATAAGAGTAGAGCCATCCAAATGCGGCTTTCCCGTTCAAAAAGTGTGTAACTCTTACTCTGTTCAAGATACTCCGTAATTTTGTATTGCAGTTTTAAATGAAGTTATTTGTCTAAGAGAAAAGACTGGTGTTCCTGATACTTCTTATGAAATTAATTATTTTCTGTGGTATAATTTTTCTGAGCTAGGCTCAGGCTAGAAAAACTTATATTCAATGAGGTATATTTTGTGTGAGATAGCTCAGACCCTTGATGTTAGTGGTTCCGTGGCAGGGCAATCCAGGATAGATGCAGACCAGCACCAGTTTTCCTTCCTGCCACCTTCTCTATGGGAGTAAATGCTGGATGTTCACTATTTTGAAGCTAGGCTCCAAAATTAGGCAGCTTGGCTCAGGCTTGAATTTTGTTTTTGGAATAACCTATCTAGCTTCCTTGAGCATTCTGATTATCTGTAGGAAAAAGGACATGGGTGTTTAAAAGGAGATATGTTTAGGTTCTGCTAAAATACCATGACAACCTTCAAAATTATTCACTTTCAAAGCTTTTCTGGAATAATCTGTAAAGAAACATCAAATATTTCATACTATTATGGTAGAAAATGAAAAGTGCTCCATTTCACGCTTAATTTGTTTTGTAATTATAAGCCTGTTGGTAAACAGAGCCATAATAGGCTTTGCTTTGTTCCTGGTTATGCTTTTGAACTATTTGAGTTTTAATTTGCTTCCAATACAAACAATGTGATAATAACTGTTCTTGGAAATTCATGTCTAGATGGGTTCATCCTGAAGTAAATTTTAGTATTTATCACATACACCTGCTAGTAAGGATCATTTAAAAAAAAAAAAAAAAAAAAGTTGTCTGGCAATTTCTAAACTGTAGAACAGAAATAATCATTTATAACTAGAACAATTCAATATTAATTCAATAGTAATATAATTTCCTGAAGAATCAGGAAGAGAGTTTTTAATTGTTATCACTTCTTGTACAAAAAGTGATAACTAGCATAAAGGTGACATTTCACATAGCTGTGGTCTCAGATTTTACTATACCCCCTCTGATATATTCTTGAAAATAAAAGTTTTAGCTTTCTCCTGACATTTGGCTTTCCATTGCTCATTTTGGACGTTCACAACTATTTAAGATAGTAGGGATTAGTATTTAAACATTTGTATTACCAAAATCAAAGTGTGAATTCATTAACAGACAGCCTATACTGTATTTTAGGGGAGCATCTGTCATCGTATTCATTTTGGCAGCACGTTCTCCTTAAAGCAGGAGTAAGCACTGTCCATACAACTATAGACAGGTTCATTATCACTAAAACCTTCCTTATATATGCAAAATATATGTAGAATTAGAAATACATTTTGAAAAACCATCTCTTCCACTAGTCCATGCTCACATCCACATTCAGTCTTTATTGCTCAAAGGACCATTTTTTCCTCTAATATTTCCAGTACACCGTGGCACTCTAATTTCACTTTTGCCAAGTTGTTAACAACTTCACCCCCCACTCCCACAAGGACTATGGATTTGCAGAACAGATCTATTGGAATTTCTGTACCAGCAGAAACAAGCATAAATATTTGCAAGAGATCAGGGAGTCCTCAGTTCAGTGACAAGCATTAGGAAAAACAGGGGTTTTTGTATAAGATAAGTAGTTCAGCTTTTATGGCTTTACATACAAATTTGCCCAGTTCGGTATTTCGACCTGGGTGAATAAGAAAGTTCAAATAGCCAACTCCTCTCCACCATTAAATAATTTATCAGCACAACTGCACAACAGACTCTACGGCTCTTCTGTCACCGCACCCTGAGAGAAAAGGAAAGCCCACCATGCTGTATTTAAGTAGAGCAGTTACCCTTTGTGAGAGAGTGACTTTGTTAGGAATACAAATGTAAAGACCAGTCTAGGTAGGTGTTTATTAAGGAGAGTGAGCAATGTGGCAGTTTCTCACTGAAGTCTCAAAATTGCTTAATCCTGAAAATATGCTTTTAGTAATGCAGATAGCAAGCTAGTTGTTACTCAAATCAAAACATCAGCTGCATAGAGCAATTGTAACTGCAGATGGGAATTCCCTTATAGCCCTTCCTTTCCCAGCAAATCTGCTCCTAAAAAAAGGTCAGAAAGTGACTGCCTAATTTTATAGTGAAATATATATTTAAAGTAGCCTGTAATAACAAGAAGAGAGTGCAGAGGTGCATAGATAAAGAAGTCAAAAATTCAAGTGAGAAGCTAAGATACTTTATATATCAATATATTGCCCACAAGTTTGAAAGAAGTCTTCACAAATATTGTCCTTGACTTTTAGTAGAACATTTTATAGAAAATAATTTGACAAGTAATCTTTCCAGGTTTACTTTTTTTCTATAAGCGCTGTAGGTGTAAGTACCTTTATAGTCTATTGGTTCCTTTCAATACCTTACATTTGACTTCATTTGTCACGTACCTGTATGTGTTCTCTACCTGTTGTCAAGTTTTAAGACTGGTTATGAAAATACTTTAGTTCTCATTTTGTTTCTTGGAAGCATTATTATACCTTTTGATGTCATGACTATGACAAAGTTGAAAACTGTTTCTTATGCAGCTAAGTTCTGTTATCTAGACCAAGGAAAGAAAACTGCTATTCCTAAGATCAAAAGTTTGTATTATCGTGTTATTCTTGTGCAGTGGCAAAAGACTGAAGTCTGAGAGCTTAATTGTTATTCTAAGATATGATTAAATGGTTTTCATTCACTTTACTAACATACTTATACTGATTAAACAAAATATAACTCAACTTTTAGCAACAGAAATAATAATAGAAACCCCCAAAGTTGCATAATTGTAAAGAATACTCATGATCACATTGTTGTACTAAATAATCCTGCCATTTTAGATGAGGACAATACTTTGACTTCCCTCATAATGTCCAAAAGTTTTCATCATTAACTCCATAAATTTTCCTTACCAAAAACTGATTACCCGCTATTCATAATTTATTAGTCACCTGACAAAAGAAAAAAAAAAAAACAGGAAAAAACCCAACACTATAATTCAGGCAGAAGCTTTAAGTAATTGATTCCTGAAGAAATAGTAGGATAGAAAAAGCTAAAGGTTTATAAGGCATAATGACAAAGTCAGTGTTGTAAGTCAGCGACAGTGGAGTTTTCTTTTGTATTTCATCTCATCCTTCCATGAACTGTAAACACAGCATTTCTAAAAAGAGTTGATGGCATAATTTGCCTACAGAAATAACAAATACATTTAGAATTTATACTAATATGTATTTATCTGCCTGTGTATATATAAACAAAAGCAATTAAAGGAAAAAAGCTATTTTACTGGATAACATAGATTTGCAACAAATCATTCTACTAACTCCATAAAGAAGTTATTAAAGCAATTCTCAATTATATTTTAATAAAATATGCAAAGAACACAGATGCTTTCTCTGTGTTTACACAGTACTCAGTACACAGGGATCCCAATGCAGGACTAACAGCTTTTACTTTTGTCACTTTTTTCCTTTATTCTCATAATGAGAAAGAATTTATTTCTACAAGTTTTGATGGAATTGTCACTATACTATGGAATTAGCATCAACAATTAACAGCATCTTACTATAGAGTTATAAGGGAAATGCATTGATATTCCATGTTTACCACAGTATTTTCAAGAAAAGAACCAAACCTTTGTTCACTGGAAATGCTGGGAATGATTCCAAGAAAAAAAATATTTTAAAATCATTTCTCTACGTAATGGCAAATTATACCAGTGGGGTCACAAGTTTAAGATGGTCAAATAGTAAGAAGTTGAAGACAACACATAGATTAGCTACTGCAAACCTGAAAGCATTCTTCCTCCAGAAACGGGAAAATTATGCATCGAGCAAATTGCTTTTAATATCAGTGTAACACACCTTTTGAAATCAAATTTCAGAAACAAATCATCTCTGTAGGGGTCTATGTTAACTGCATAGTTAATATATCAAATTTTCCTGACTCCACAGTTGTCTTCTGTGTATCAAATTTTAAGTTGGAGCTTACGCTGGAGCTATGGAGGCTCAGGAACACCTGGAATCTCTACAGATGTCACAAGAGCAAGACAGAAATACACTACTGCTTCCAGACCTGACACACACCGATTTGCTGACAAGTACTCAGAAGACTGTTTGAAATGGTAGAGCTAAGAATTGGCCCTGTTAACTTGTAAAAGTGTTTCGATCAGTAAAACAAAAGCCTACTGTGCCTTTAAACATTCTGGGATTTCTAAAAGACAAGTGTGGCTTTTCAAGACCTGCAATCTTGATTCCTCAGAAAGGACACTGTTGAACTGGAACACTCTGTTCCCAGGAATTTTGATGCTTAAGTTTCTCATTAAACAAAACATGTATTATAAAGTTGACCTGCCTTTGGGTAACACAAAACGAACAAATTCTACCTTGCTACGGGACCACATGATCAACGTACACAATATTTCAATTGGATTGATTGAGAAAGGCTCTAGGTTTATTTTCCCTGTATCATCCCAGTAGAAGGTCATTTAAAAATCTTTTCAGCTGTTCATTTTGAATGATTTTGTCATGAGAAATTAATTTACAGGCTTATGGAATCTGCAGACATGATAGATCTCTAAAGACTTTTTGCGCAGTGAATAATGAGCTTTGTCAGCCTCTTCGACACTCTGAACGATTCCGTTTCCTGAGTGAGGCAAGTGGTGGTCTTATCTCTACACTGAGGCCAATGACTTCTGATTGGAAATGGCAAAAATAAGAGACAAAAACTTGTACTTTCTAACACGTAAGAGCACAGTGTAAGACCACATCACTGGAGCATAGTTCAATCTTAAATGTGTTGGTCATTCTTGAGAACTGTAAACAGGGGATGCTGCTTAAAATCTGACAATGAAAAGTAAGAGGTTTATTTCCCCTCCACGCTGAAGAAAACCCATGTTTGAGATCTAAAGGGTGCTAATTTTCTTCACGTATGTATTTTCTTTTCTCAAAATTTTCCTCTTTCCACTTTCCACTTTACAGCTCAAAAGGTCACCTGTTCCGTATGTTACACTCTGTCCATGTTGCCCCAGAACCATCATGCATTATAAATTCCATGATTCTTTAGAATACACAAATTAATAGCCTCACTTGTCCCAGAACCAGCTACATTTTGATGAATGAGATTTCAGACTAGATAGGTAAATAGCAAAAGGGTGAAGGATGTAAGCTTGCAATGTATAATTTATTATAAACGCCACAAAATACCAGTGCTGAGAGAAAACAAATTATTGGCCTCTCACGCAGTGACCATGAGAAGATGATAAATATTTCATTATATAGTACTCATCAGACATTTGAATAGCTCATCTGTCCTATTTATGCCAGCTAAAATGAATTCAACCTATCAGTGGCAAATGTATTTTTAATGTTTCCTCTTTACCTTCTGTGCAAGAGGCAGCTAAAAAGTCCATCTTCCACAAGAACTACAATATTCATTTCATTATATACTGTAAATATTTATCCTGAACAGGCTTTTCCTGTTAAAACCAGCCCTTTACCTCTTCAGGAAATTTTATGTCCAATGCACATTCTAGTTATTAGAAAGCAGAAGTTACCACACTTGCCTTCTAAAATATGAAAACATGGGATTTTGATGGGAAAACACGTCTCACACTAAACTTAAACATTTGGAGACATCCATGGGGACTTCTTTCTTTGGAAAAGAAAAAACCTGGACAACACCACTTAAGCTTCTTCAATGGCTTCTTAAATGGAAAAATTACATCATGTTTTTGTGCAACAGGGCATCAGATGTGATGAAGTTATAAGAACTTGTTACAACTCACTCCTAAGTAATTGGAAGATAATAGTACCAAGCTTCAGTTAATGTCTTTGGAATAAACAAATACTGTAAATATCGGCTTTATATTTCTTGACACAAGTACTATCAGCCTAAGGCGCCATTATAACCCAGAAAATAAGACCAAGAAATTTGAAACTAGGTCTCAATTTACTTTTCAGAATTTACCTGAACAGGAGCTAAATGCATGTAGTTGAAGTTGGTTTTTAATCCCAACTTTTCTGAAGTATAGGAACCAGACAGAAGTAAAAAATGGTTAATTCAATTACTTATGCCAGACCTATGCCTACACGTTTCAAACTTGTTGAATACCGCGCTTTTTCTGACATATAGCCTCTACTTTTGCTAACCTTGTCTTTATTCTAGCCTTAACATTTAGCTTCAGCCCCACTACAAGCTAGGGAATTTAATAAGACATTCAGAGCCACTCACCTCTCTAGAATTTTGCTAATACTGCCTGCATTGAACTTCCACTGATGGTTCTTTTCATGGCTGAATCCCTAAAGAAGGAATGGGCAGGAACACACAAAGAGATTACAGTCCTGGAAATATGACTACAAACAGCTATTTAAAGGTTAGTTTTTGGGTTCAGAAATAGGGAATTCCTTTCATTTCTATACATCTCTGATATCCTTTGACTTGCATGACTTCTAACTATCCCTCTTTGTTGCTGTGGTGCATATCAGGCTCACAATAGTGAACAAACTCACTGTCTCTACCCTGACAATAAGAAAGAACACAGATGGTTGTTGCTATTATTTCCATTCCTTCAGTGTCCCTGTGCACTTGATGCCTGTGTTTATTATAAATGCATATTCTGCCAAATGTTTTTCATTTTGATATCTTTGATAAGACCAACTGCCTGACTTTTACAAGAGCATACTTGACAGGACAAGGGGTAATGGTTGAAAGGGATAGATTTAAGTTAGATACAAGGACGAAATTTGTCAAGAAAAGCCTGGTGAGGGACTGGAATAGGTTGCTAGGAGAAGACATCCCCTCCCTGGAAGTGTTCAAAGGCAGGTTGGCTTTGAAGGTCATGATTAGGTTAGCAGAAAAAAAAAAAATAGGTTCATGGTTAGGTTAGGATCATGATTAGGTTAGCAGAAAAAAAACCCGAATAAGTAACGTTTTGTCAAGAATCATCAGATGCTAAATGAGCCAATTCATCAAGATACAGAAGAAAATATTTCATCTTTTTGTGCTCCCCATATCCCAATGAAACTTCCTTTCTTTCTGAGACTTTTCAAAGGCATTCTGTCTTAGCTATATCTGGAAATAGGTTCTCTGGTGGAGGCAGAGTATTCTGGACACTAGTAATCAAAGTATGTCTATCAAGCCTGAAGAATAAGGTTAGCAAGTAATTATCGTCAACCAAGCAACTTCAAGGTGTCAGAACATTCTTGTGGGTGGCCAAATATTTAAATATCAAGACGCCCTAATTTTAAAACCTGATTTTGATATGATGCAGGATTTTTGCCTTAGTATTTTGTGTCTGAACACTCTGGTTCTGCTCCTCTGCATTTTCCAATGGTCCCTGTTTCCTCTCGTACGTTATATTTTGCGGATGAAAGCACAGGTATTTCAGCTTCCAGTGAAGCTTGTATTAACTTCAATGACAGTAAAATCAATGATCAAAGGTCAATTTAAAAGTTCTCTTTGAACACTGCAGAATAAGTTACCATGTGCCTTCTGTATAAATACCAGTTTTCAGGACAAGGCGAATTCTGAGGCTTCTTTAAAACAGAATTGAACCAGGGCTTTATAATGACATCTACCCAGAGCTGTGATTATGTAGAGACCTGTGCTTCTCTTCTGAGGTTGTGGTAGACTTAGAACCTCTTGCTTTGAAGAGCTCTACAAGCTGGATCTTCGCAATATAACAGCTGTCTGAGAACCTTTGTCCCAGCTTATCCTTGTGGCAATATCTCTTAAGAGTTCAGTAGGTGCCTTTACATTTAAGGAATTTTATGCAGTTTTTACTACTCAGTCTCTCCAATTTTGTTGATACTTATTTCTGATTGACAACAGAAGAGCACAGAAGAGGTGCAGTCTGAGTTTTTCTTCAATATGCAAAACAGAGGCATTATATCCACTATTTGCAGCAGAATTTAGGATGGACAAAAGTGGTTTTGAGAGTTATTTTCCTTAAAGAATTGATTTTGCTTCTGATGCCCCATTGTTTTGCATTTATTAGTAAATGATTTATGAAGGAAAGCAGTTAAATATTAGAAGTTCTGTGTTTTTATAGTTCATTTTTTCTCAACAATTCCATATATGCGTTTGGTCTATTACAAATTCTGAGCTATGTATTCAGTAATCATTCTTTATGACAACCTAAATATGTACTGCATTATTTGTGAATTAGAGAGCAATTTATTTAGGAATCTCAGAAAATTACTTTTCTTCTAGGTGCTATTTTACAGTCTATCCATTTTCTCTTTTATCTACAATTACTTCCTCTGTCACATGAGCCTTAAGAGACATTTCATACAGATGTGAATTGCAGGATTCTAAAAAAAGTTTCAAAGAAAAAAATCTATCTTTCTTTGTGCCCAGAAAGAAAATAAAAGCTCTATCAATACTAGGCAATGGCTAGTAAACGAAAGAAGACCTTGTACAGGGCCACTGTTAGGGATTATATATAGGGATTATATAAATACATACATATATGTGTATAGATACATACATGTATATGTATATAGATACATATATATATATATATAAATTGGAACCTGATAATCAATTTTAAATTTCTACTTGAGTATGAAGCAGGATTGCCCCAGCATCCTCCTAAAACTTCTTTCAGGAATTTCTACAATGGGAGCCACTTTTTTTATTAATCAAAAGATTTCACCTGACCCTAATGTATTCTTTCAGTTGGATATTGTGGAAACTCTTCTTCACATACTGAAGTTAAGTAAGCATTAAAGATCATTTCAAGATTCACATTTCCACTGCAGACACCTGGTGCATAAGATTAAATAAATTATGGCTATGAAAAGAAAATTCACATCACACAAGAACCACTTGGCAAACTACATCAGACCTGTGCAGCAGCTAAAGACAAAAACATTTTTGTTACACATGTAAAGTGCTAATGTGAAGCAAAGTAATTAACACTTAGAATTGAGATAATGATTTAGCAGTTCATTATCATGTGTATCCTAGGTGCCAAAAAGGCCACTTGAGTTTCTATCGCTTTCCGCTACCTCAGTCTAAGGAGCACTACATACAACAGGAAAGAAAACAAAGGTTTTTTTAGCTTCTCATTAAGAAATAAAGTGAATTTTAGCATTTCGAGGGTCCGGATTAAAATCTTGGGCAGAAGACCTTATTAACCTGGAAATGAGGTTAACTTCATCTTTTGCCCCTGTTCCAAATCTGAAAGTTCTACAAAACAGTCTATATGAAAAGCACAGAAATGCAACGTATGCAGAAGCCAACCCACTGAAGAGAGGAAGGACTTCTATGCAGCTGGTCTTGTGCTAAAATCTAACCTATCTGGAAGTTTGCAGCGCTGTACTTATCCTGGCTGTTAGTCATGGGAATACCTTGCCCAAGGCTGGTTTTCCCTCCCCTTGCCACATGCCATCCACTCCTTGACCCTTCCCCTCTGTATGGAAACACTCCAGCTGGCCTCTCATACCAGTTCCCAGTTTCTTCTGAGCTCTTCCAGGAGCCTAAAGTGCCAGACAAGGTCTTTTGTTTCTATTTTTGACTCAAGTTCCAGTGTGTGCCCGGTCAGAGATTGAGAAGGCCTTGAATTTTCTTCACAGTCACATAAAACTTCCCGTGACCATGACACATACACTGGCAAACGATGGTAGATTCAATTTAATGATAGTAACTTATTTATAATTTGACTATGAGAAAGAGCTGGTTGTAGACCTGGAATAACAAGTTTAACTTAACTCAGCAGTAATATAAATGACATGCGGAACTAAATGATGGTTTGAAGCATAAAAGCAGGTGCATCAATTTAAATTCCAGCAAGAAAACAGAACAAAGACAATTAACACACGGGGGAGGCAGACAGACCAACTGACAGAAAAGTACCAAAACCAAGATGCACTGAATTAGATTCCATCTGGATTATGAAAAAATAGGGCATGACAACTACATTGTGAATATTATCCTCATCTCAAGCAACTCAGTGAGTAGAGTTTTCTCCCACAAGGGTACCCGTTAGGTAGGAAGTGTATGTGTGCATAAACTGTACCGGAACCTTGTTTACTACACCAGGAATATGCTTTTGGAAACCTGTAGCAAAATTACAACCATATTTACCAAAAAAAAACCCTGTATGGTTTTTTGGAGTCAAATCTTTTTACAGGCTCCTCAGTGACATTTAATTGGAAATCTGGGTGGTACATTCCGCTTCACGTCAGTAAAATGCCGTGGGTAAACAGCAGTAAGCAAACATCAGTGGGTTTATTTACCACACAGTTAATAACTTGGGTGAACTATTTGTCCTGAGTCTAATATTTATTTTGGCAGGAAAGTTGGTACACACGCTTTACTCTTTTTGACTCCCGTATGTACGTAAATTTTAGAAATATCCATTGACAAATAGCAAAGTTCAGAACCTATTCCTGAAAACAAACACTGGTCTATTGCTTTTGTATCAAAATGTTACTAGGCACTGAATTCACTCAACAGAAAACAGAAAGATTTCTTACTGTCTCATACTTGCATCCTTCAGTTCTTTTAAACAAACAGTAACGCTCTCCAGAGAACGTGTACCACACTGAATTACTTTATTTTCAATAAAATCCAGCAGTGGTACTATAGTAACTGTCTTCACTGTGATTAATGCAGGAAACATTTGGAAATCATGTTGTTGTTATTCTAAATTACATTTTCCTTGAATTAATTTTTATGCACGGTTACCAAGATATAGAGAGTTCTGAATTGCTAATAGTAACACTCATACTTGTGACACGAAATGAGTTTTGAAGAACAAGTACACGCTGAAAAATCTTTAGTCTGAAAATCTACAAATGAAAAAAAAAAAGTGATACATATTGTAAAAGTCAGTCCACAGGTTATCAAACCAAAATATTAGAGGGCAATGACATCCTTAATTAAAGATTTCCCTTAAACTCCAAGACCATAATGTACTTCCAGCTTAATGCTGTAAGAGAAAACAATTTTTTTTCTGCACTTACGTGCTGTTTTCCCTCTTATCACTGTTGTTAAGTATTTATCTTCTGTTTTCCTACAACTGTGTTATCTGTTTCCGAGGCAAGGTAATGCATTTACTCATAAAACTGAGATAGATTAACATGTACTGGGATTATCAATCAGATAACACACAGAGCGACCTGGGCAGTAGTTCTCGCTGTAGATTTCACAGATTGCCTTAATAACACCTTTGCAAACCCTTCTCTTCAGCCCATACACCCTCAGTAAACATGTATTTTGCATATACAGAGAATGATAAAGGTGTGATTGAAGAAAGAATACGCAAAACCCACTAGACTCTCTCCCATACTTTCCACTGTTGTGACAATTGTAAACTCTTTGTAACCAGCTATCACACAATTACACTTTCTGTGTAAGGATTAAAGCTTGAGAGAATTGAGAGATGCTTAATTAATTGTAATTTAGCATTGCCAAACAAAATTTCCTTTAAATAGCAGTCAATTAATTTTCTGACTACCTGTCCCAAAATGGGCCTTAAATTCTAAACATCGATATTGGAAACCTGAAGTGCATCAAACACCATTGATTTCAAATAACTAGCACTAGCACAGTTATTTTAAAATGTATCTACAGAAAATAATCTGTAATTTATTTTGTATTCTGAAACACTGAAGTGTAGAATATTCATAGATAAATCAAGAAAAAAAAATTAACCCTAAAAATTAGTCAGTTGCTGCAAATAGTCCCTTTCTGTAGTTACAACTCTGCCTTCGCAAACTTGTACTCTAATTATTCCATGCTTCAAGATCCCTAAGGCAATTATATATTCTTCAAAAGTTAGTGGATAGTAATCAGTACTTTCAACAAGACTTCCAGACAAAGCCTACCCAATGCCTTATCTATTAATAACAACACATACTTTGATTTATATTGTATGCATTCAGCAAAGAAACAGACAGTCTCTTGTGGAAAGAAAGCTCCCTCATTTAGTGGATAAAGATGTTTCACCTTCAACCCAGACAGAATTTCTGAGGTCATCAGCAGTCAAAGAAAAATTGTGATTGTAGTCCAGAACAGGTGTATCATGAAAACAGTAAGTTGAGAACAGGGAGTACGGATGGGTCACATAGAAATGTACAAAGTTACTAATATCATGGTACAGTTATTGTATGTGCAACGGGAACAGCATTGCTGTTACCCAGGCAATAGGTGGTTCTACTTGCATCTCACTTCTCTGCTCCTTGACTTCAGTGAGCACTGATTCAAACGGGATCAAAGCTGTGCGGTAAATTTAGGAAAGAGACAGTAGATGACCATGCCATCAACAGCAAAGAGCACAACTCAAAGCCCAAGAAAGTCTTGTATTCCTAAAAAAGATGTTAGAAAACCAATTCCAGAACAGCAGATATTAATATCCAGTAGACTTATTCATTTCACTGCCATCTGGCCTAAATTTCTTTCCATTCCATTAAATTACTTGCATTAGTAAATGGCATTTCAAAGGGAGACTTTCCACACAAATGCTCTGTCACTATGCTTAGTTTAGCTTTTATACTTTAAAAAGTCTGGGTTTTGTCTGGAAAAATATGAGTGCTAACTTAACAGCTGATACCTGTAAGGCAGGGAAAAATAGTAAATGGTCAGATATTAGTGTCTGAACAGATTCTATTGAGGAGTTCATCTTAAATCACTGCAAGGCCAATATATTTTATACCTATAATTGCTGCTCAAAGTTCACAGTGGCATTTTGCTGATGTGCCTAAAATAGTCTTCATGGGTGCTGTTAGAGTTGATTTGACAGTAGTTAAGGTATAGGGGGCAATGATCCAGCTCAAAGCTTGTCTGAGTCATTTTGATAAGCGTACAGCCTGTGCAGAAACTTCTTAATTGCTCCAATATTCTTCAGTTGTTCCTCTTCACAGAGCCTATGAGAAAAGTCATCAATCACAGTGTGTGTGAAGTTTTCATGTTTTGCTTGCTTAACAAAATACATTTTAAAGAAGGTAAAATCAGTTAATAAGAACTTAAGGAGGCTACGATGTTCCCTTTCCTAATAGCAAATTTGGAATATGAATCATTTAGTATCTTTATTGCAGCGGAGGCACATGGTTAGAACTAAAACTTACTCTTCCCTTATTCTTGCTTTGCAACAGAAAATGTTATCTGTCATATTTCGATGTGGGCTAACTTTATTTCTCTGGTCAGTCCCTTTGCTTTGGAATCACCTTGATGTACAAGAAGGCACTTGTACCTCATAGGAGATACCAGGTCTGAATTTGACCCTTTGTGTCTAATACTGTATGCTTTTCAGATCATATCAAGGTTGCCATAGTAACAAAAAGATGTATTGAGTGGCAGAAAATGAAAAAAAAAAAAGATGATTTATGAATTCTGCATAATTTGTTGACACTAAATATTTGTTGCCTGAGGCCTGTATCACTTAAAAAATTACACCTTTTTGCTAAGAAATAAATTGAAACCTTGATAAAACACTTAAGTTTTACAAAATACTCATATTTTTTCATGCTGCTTTTGGAATTTTTGTTTTAATACCATCTCCATTTAGGGAGGTATCCTCGGTTCTGACAATGGGGATTTTAAATGGAAGTAAATCTGTCAGTTGTGCAAAAAAAAAAAGAAAGAAACTAACCTCTACCTTTGCACTTCCCTTTATATTTGCCATTCTAATTCAGTCTTAATTCTAAGAACCTCTAAGATATTACCTTCAAAGACCCCCAGGTTTTAGCACTTTTCTATTCCCCAGTGTTAAGTTACCCAAAAACTACACTGTCATGGTATTTCCTTTTTGTTGCAAATATTTTCGTGTCTGCAGCTACAGCACTTCAACCTCAATGTCTTTCCTTATAAACCAAAAACATACCAATAAGTTCTTTCCCCCAGCCTTTATCCGAGAGAGTAACAGATGGATCCCAAACCGTAGAAAGACACCCACCGACTTCAAATCTGTAAAGTTTTTAAGTGCATCTGTAATGTGCCAATCCCCGCTGCTTTCCACATTCCTGGGGAAAATAATAAAGGAGATTTTAAGCCCCCGATATAACTGTCCTGAAAAATCTCCCTTTCAGTTGCTGCTTTTCCTCTCTAAAATGAGAAGTACCTGCACGTTACCAGTTCTCCAGCTGCCAACTGCAGCCACGGAAATAGAGAGCGTGGGAGTAGGTACAGCCCTGAGCTGACGGCATCACACCACCACTGCATCGCTCGTCTCCGACATGAAAATCTGCCCCATTAAAGGTCTGATATTCTCCTTCCCCATCAGCATCTGGCACATGTGAAACCCACAGAGCTACATACCAAAATTCCTGTAACTGCTCAACAGAGCTTAGAATTTGGGAAAGGAACTCTCACCTGATGTTTGGGTATGAATAACTTAAAAGCTTTAGTACCACTGTGGATTAAAATTGTGGTTTATGTGTGAAAAACTGGAAAGTGTCCCTTAATTACCGCGTACACTTACCAGCAGTTATTTTAATGGGCTGATTCTTTTAATGACACTGGAAGAGGATTACCAGCACTTTGAGAACGCATACTGGTTTGCTGTACAATAAACAATGAACAGCGTCAAGTGGTTCTATGATGGGAGGAACATGGAATTGCTCATTCCACAATCAGTCCTAATCAGTTAGCAGTATTTCATCTCTCCTTGCAACGCAGATGTAACAGGCTCTGTGTTTTTCTATTAAACTTAGCAAATACCTACATAGTTTTCTCCAAATTGGACCTGAAATATCCTCAAGAACACTGTGAAACAGCGTAAGAGAAAGAGACATTTCTGTATCTATAAAGAAATTCTACTGAATGGGAGATTTGGTGCATTCTTGTTCCTCTGAACAAACTAAGAATTCTGTATCTGGAACACATTCAGTGCAGCTTTCATTATACAGAGACCAGATAAAAATTCTGCATACCTGAAAAGTCTGCTGCAACAATTTTTTTTTGTTAATTAAAAAACTGAGGAGTTTGCTACAGTCATTGACAACTAAGGATAACACACACACAAAACAAGCCTTCCTGTTAATCACAGCTTGTATTACATATCGCTAGATGATAGCTCCATAACTTACTATGATTTAGGATTATCATACTGCTGGCCTGTGCAAGCAGTTTTTCGAATCCTATTCTATTATAGCTCTTTGAGTTTTGCAAAATTTGGATTTTCCTGTAACTTTTTATATTACTAACTTCCTGTGGTCCTGTTTCTATTCATATAATATTGTATTAGTGAGATAAATGATATACACATGAACATTCAGACCTCTGCCATGCAATGCTAAGAATTAAAGTGGTGGAGGTCAAGATCACCTAGTGTACACCCCTGCAACCTAATGAGTTAATTTTAAGGACTGCAAGCCGGAATTTTTGATGACCTGTGCTCAAGCTGAGTGACATAGTCTTAAGTGAGTTAATTCCACTCTATTCTACACATTGAGTAGTTCTCATAGTACTTTGTCCAGCAATATTAAAGAAAATGTTCACATATCCACCAAAATTAAACTGATGGAACAAGTTCCACGGATATAGGGAGTGCGATTTTCGTTCAGCGATACGGTACAACAGGATATTTTGCCCTATCTCCCAGTTCTTAAGTGAGCTACTTCTCAGCTGTGTAAAACAGCAGTGAGCTATTCTGCATTTTATTAAAGTTGAGCATTCCTTTCACTACCAAACATTTCTGCTTGAGAGCATTTTTTTCTTGGCTTATGCTATTCACAGGAGGCACTATTTATTTTTAACTTTACAAGCAAATAATTACACTTTTTTTAAAGCTCTTTAAAATATTATACTAGATATAAATGGGTTGAACTTTGCCTCTTGGCTGATCAAGAATGTCACCTAATTAAACAGTTTTGTATTACTGCCATAGGCTTGGCAAGAAACGAAGTAAACAAATACCAAGCAATTGTATTTCCATAAACTGCATGACACTGCTGACTTCCCCGCGCTTAAAGAAAAGTCATTACTCCAAACAGAGAAAGAAAAGATTTTCTTTGAATGAATGAAATTTTGCATTCTACACCGGAAAAAGCAGTCAAGCATGGTTGGTAGAAAGTGATCTCTATAAAGGTGAGTGAAGCCACATTCTGAAGGAGATATAAAAATTCCATCAATTAATATTTTTAAGTTTTCTGAGTAGATGGCAGCTTAACTGAGGGATCAGTGCCAAATCATTTCCATATATTGCAGGATAACATAAATAGATGAAGACTGGCAAACAACATCAGAGAAAAATAGATGGTTCCCACACTACTGACAGAACAGCCAAACCAGTCTAGAACAAGCCAATTCACTGATGTTCTCTGTACTGGATAGCATGCAGAGAGCAGGAAAAAAAACCCTGGGAAAAAATACATTGTTTTCTGCATCTGTTTCTAGACATGCTGAAAATTTAGAGAGGAAATACCAAGTGAATTCAGGGGCTTTTTTTGCTATAGGTCTATGTATATCTACACAAAAGTTTGAATCTCCAGTCAACCACACCAGCTTTTTGAATTCTCTGTACCTGTAGGGATTTGCCCACAATCTCATACAATATTGAAATAGTATCTCATGCTGCTCTTTTTTATATCACATCTACATATGCAGCATATGGTGTTTCGAATCTAGTTTTTGAATTTTCAAAACATTGGGGCTTACTCCCCTGAGAGTGATCCAAATTAATCTTCACTTGTGCTCTTAATTCTTATGACAACAGAAAGGCATAACGTGATACAAACCTCCAAGGCATGTTCTAGCTGAGTTTAAAATAACAATATTTGCTTTTTCCCCCCTTTCAATAACAGCATCACACAAATGGTTTGAAAACTTGGATACCATCGTTTCACGTATTCTTACTATAGTGCTTAGAAAGAAACATTCAGGTTCGCAGCATGGTTAAAAAGACGTCTTAAAATTAAAAGTTGCAATTGAGCAGAGACATTTGGCACAAAGATACGTCTCCCCCACATAAAGTATTACGCATGGCATTAACGAGAAAAACCATAGCACTGGTTATCTGCCTTTTACCAATTCACTACAAATAATCTCTCAAGCTTGCCAAAGCCATAAACATGTATTGCATTCCAGAAACTACTTGAAGAATTCTTATTCTAGTGAAGAAAATACTTCACAATCGAAGCACATTGACCTGCATTGTCTCCTAAGACTGAACATTTAAAAAATGCTCCCCTGTGAAGGCAGCACAGGGGTGTTTTAGGAGAGTAAAAGGCAAAACCAGGCCAACAGAGCCCATGTAAACGCTCTCTCTGAGGTTATGGTTTGCAAACAGCCACCAAGAGATTCCTTTGGTCCAAGTGCTTCATCAGACAAGGCTACCATCTGAACTGCTGTCCTGCTGGACACGTGGGCCTCTGAAGCATGTCAGGAGCTGAAAACAAAAAGTGAATTAACCCTTTCCAGCTCTGCAGCCCTTTGAGTGACAAGGAAGTTTCTGCTTTTGCAAGGCTGCTCTGCCCAAGATTTAATGCACATAAGCTGGTATGGAGAATCTTCTGCAGAGATGTGCTCTGTGAGAATAAGGTGTTGCTGTGAAGCCCAGCAAGCCTCGGCTGCCCTTCCTCACCCTTCCTGCCCTCCCTTTTGCATTGGTACTGGGTAGTCTAAAGGGAAAGGTTGGGATAATAATGCTTCAGCTACACAGAAAAGAATGCAGCAATGACAAAAGATATTAGCACTGTTACTGTGTGGTATTTTAGCAACACCAAGCATTTAAATTCATTATCTCTTACACTTTAAACAATGTTATCATATATAATTATTATTATTGCTTTAGTTAATTCTCCAGTTAACTCATGCTTTAGTCAAGTCAAAATTTTACTTTATAATTAGTCTCGTCTATGCTGCCTATTAACCTTTTAACATTTTTTGCAGGTAGTTAAATACTAAGAAACTATTCTTTCTTCATAATTAGGAAGAATTTTAGTTTCACATCCAACCTGGGCCAGCAGGAGGGCTCAGCAGACCTTCAGAGGAATTTCAAGCTCACATTCAGAGAAGCAGAGGAGCTTCACATGGAACAGCCTTGCTCCAGACCAGCAGTAAAATCTCACAGCAGATCTTTTGCGACTACACCAGTAAGTGATCTCAGTATTTACCAACACTAATGTGTTTTTCACATGATGGAATCATCAGATGAAGTTATTTTTCACTATTCACTAGGAAGGTCACAGAAAATTGAAGGCGATGCCTTAAAGAGATTTTGGACAGATTGAATTTCCGCTGTGCTGGATGCAGAGAAGAGAAGGGATTCCAGAAAAAAATACATTCTATCAGATGCCTCACTGAGAAGGTGCAACAAATCATAAAATCATTCCTCTTACTTGCATTGGATAAGGAAATGGAGAGAAGAAACAATATTGCATGATCAGTCATTACTAACCAGCATTTGCAACACTGACTTTGCAGCAAACCCTTTCCACAATCAATAGAATTAGAACAAAATAAACTCAAACTTTGTTGAGTAAATTAGACTACCAAATGAAATCATTTTGATCTTTCTGTGGACATTCTAGAAATGGAAAATAATTTATTCCCTAACGTCCTTGAATGATGAATATTTGGATTTATTTCAGAAGGAATCAAAGGAGTCAGAGAGTGTGTGGATGTAATGAATTTTGTTGCTGATTCTGGGTAGCAGTGCAAATGGATCTATCAGCTTCTTCTTGCCCATTAATGCTAATGCATGTGCATTGAAAAGAGAATATAATCCATAATATATGCACAAAATCTGCATTATTGTTGGTTGGTACAAGAGTTACGCTTGTCCTTGGGCTTCAGTAATATTCACTGCTCGTGCTCTTTGTTTAATAAAAGCTTCATTATCTTTCTTTTTAATTGAATATTTATACTTCAGAGCAACATTAGTAAGACCATTTTCAACTGAATTTTTACTATAACTCAACTATCCTCCTGTTTATATCTCTTTAGGAATGAGTGAATCTGCCTCCAAGACTTGATAAGAGCCAAACATGATTGCATTTGAAGGTTCAAAAAATGTGGAAAACTTTTCTTATGTAATAATTTACTAATTTCTTCACTTCTTCACCCTTGCATGAAAGATGCAAATATTTTGCCAAAGGAAGAGATTTCCAAGAACACCCCTTCCCAGTGGAACAAAATTCTCAATGACATCAGTTGATCCAAGATCCCACTTCTTGAAATTTTAAGACAGATTAAAAATGAATAATTAAAGCAAAATAAAAAAAAAACCCAAGCAAGAAAAGATCTCCAGATCATATTTCAAGTCTGAGAGGATTAGACAGATACTAGTCCATGTATTCAGGTGTTTTCTTCACTATTTTTTATGTCACCTGTTGCATTTAATCAGTTCTCATTGGAGAAGCTGTCACAAGTGTTGCCGGTTGAAAGTGTAAGATTCTTTTCTTTGCAGAATTAGACTGAATTTGCTAAAATTGATCCTTCTGTGAGAGGTATAACATCCACAGCTGTCTGTTCTACCTGCACAGGTGCAGTTACTCCGATTAAAGCATTTCTGGAAGAACTCTACCATTCATGGAAACGTGAATATCCACAATATCAATTTAAAAACTGCAGCAATAAAGCTATAGCCCTAGCTGGTGCCTCATAGAAATGAAAATGACAGACATATGCATTCAAACAAGCATATTTCTAGCTTCTACTATTCCTACTGCAGCTCCCAGAACTCCGTCTTCAACTGCAAACTGCAGTGTTTTGGCACAATATCCAGAAAGGACATGTGTGAGAGTCAAACTTGCCCTTCCAGGAATGCTCAGCCAGGATAAATAAAATCAATGAGTTTTGCTTACAATCTATAGTAACCAAAAAAACCCCAAGGATAACATCTGGAATAAGAAGAGAGAGACCATTTAAAAGAGTTGGGACTACAGAAAAATTGAAGTGTTACGACACCCTTAAAATTTTCCTCTGCCACCAGTATATTATTATTTAGTAATTAGTGTTTACAGGACCAGTATTTTTTAATGCTCCTGTTCCTGAAGTCATAGAATCACATAAGAAATTCACCTCTGACCGTCTTTTTTCCCCCTTGCGTGTGTTCCCATCTGCTAACAGCTGCAGCGTTCAGGTGTTCTACAGCACACCCTTGCCCTGCTCAAAGCAAACCCAATGCAGTGAACTCAGCGTTAGCCATGGCCTTTGTTGCTACCGTTTTATAGAGAGAAAACAAGCTGCTATTTCTAGTACCTGAATGCAAAATCTGCACTAAATTAGAAATGCCACAAAAATGAGGAGTTATTCTGAATAAAGGTTTTAAATGGAAAAAAAAAAACCAAACAAAAAAAAACCCCAAAACTTAAGAAACACACTAATGGCAAGATACAAAAAGGAAGGAAAACTGTGCTTGTTCTTCCTGCTTTGTCAGACCTACTAATTGCAAAGGGAATCCGGACAGTCCCCAGCAAACTTTTTATTCTATCGTAGTCTGCAAGCTAAGGTGGGAATGCACTTTGGCTGGTTCTGGTCTCATTTTCCATTCCTTGTTCTTTTGTGAAAGAAAACTGTTGCTTTTTACAACAAAAAAATGAAATGTTTCTGACTGCACAGGGTAGGGAAAAAAAAACCCACGTCTGATAGATGTGAACAATTCATGGGCAGAGTCTGCCACCTGGGAAAAGTGCTTCTAAAAGCAGCAGTGGCTGATCCATTCAGGTAAATTACTATATGGCTTCCCCAAACAATTTTACGTGTTCCCTTTTCTCCAGCTGAGGTACACAAGGGGGAAATGTCTGCATTTGGTAACAAATAAGTACAGCAAGTAGTGTTTTTACCGATTTCCCTACACAGATTCCTATTACAAATATTCTATAGCAGCCATTATTTAACAATTCAGTCAATGACAGGCAGTACCCGAGCCAAATACCTCCTGTCTGCTGAGATCTTCCAACTTCCAGCTTGTAAGTCTTAGATGGGAACATTTCATCTGAACGCTTTTCTAACACACCTGCACAATTAAATTGTTTTGTTTTCTCTCCTTGGATGAATTTGGAAACAAAGAAAGGAACAAGCCCCCCACCGCGCACCCCAGACTCTTCTGAGCGGAGGGCCAGGTTGAGACTAATGTTACAACTGAAAGGGAAAAAGGGAGGGAAAGAAAAGACTTTAAAAAAAACACCAACAACAAATGCCTCCAAAAAAATGCTGAAATTTAAATTATTTTCGAGCTACTTAAGTATTGCTTCCTACTCAGTCATAACACTAGGTTCAGAAAGGACTCAGAACATGATTGTACCTTGTGGTATGAATTCAATTTTCATTTCAGGACCCATAATGGAAGTGACCTTGATTCAGATTCTCTAGAGAAGATGTTTGCCCCTTGTCATCAGCTTAGATTTAGTTTAAGAGAACATTTTAAAAAAATAAATAAATTAAAAGGTATAAATCACATCCCTGTTTTTGCCGCACTGACATGATTTGTGCAAGGGAATGCTGGAGAAATAAAGAGCAAAGAGAGCACTTATAAATGTTTTGACTGTAAAAGCTTGCAAAAATGGTTTTGTTCTGTCAAAGTAAGATGTCAGTAACAGCCTAACAATAGGATTTAAGGACATAACGGCCAATATGTAAATGAACGGGCCATTGCATCCTTGCAGTTTAATGGTAAGGACTCCACTATTTGATTCCATCCACACTTTGCCAAAGTATAAAAGCAAACCTAACAGATAAAACCAGATATTTTTGTTCTTAAAAAAAAAAAAATCAAATAAATTAGTATCATACCCAGAAAATACAGGCAAAAGGCAGGTGACATAATAGTGATTAATCCCATATAGCAGATTTGTACTTCATCATAAACATCCTATTCCTTCTGGTTTTTTCCATGATGTGCCTCAGATTGAGGTTCTCTTTCATTTAGGTCAGGCCACAGCTACATGAGTAGAAATTTTACCAGTAGAAAGTGGTGACAATTTGCACCAGGCTGGTGCAACAGCAAGCAGCTCAGCAATGCTAATAAATTGACCTCAAAGCTTGAAGGGCTGGTTGCCTGACTTCAGTTACTCGGCGTATGAAAAGCAGAGGCACGTTTTTGCACGGTTATGAATTGGAAAGCTAAACAAGAGCCTGTGAAATCCTTCTAGTGCTCTCATATACACGTGTTTGGAGGGCACATACACGTATAAGGGTACAGTCAAATCAGAGAGTGTTAGGGGTTGGAAGGGACCTCAAAACATCACCTAGGCCAATCAGGTTAAATAATTCTGTTGTTCAGAGCCTACTCCCTCCTTGAAGGTACTTCACTAAAATGGCATTAGGGGACCAACTGATCTGTTCATCATTTCAGATACAAAACAGACCCAGGTTGCTTCAGCTATCGCCAGTTTGGCACCAATGTACCTGCACAAGCTATAAAAACAACTGGTTAAGAGAAAAAACACACACGCGCACACACGCAAAAACACGCACACGCAAATACGTGTACGTGCACAAAAACATGCACGTACACACATACGCACACACACAGGCCCAGACACGCAAAAATGCACGAACACGCACACAAAAACATGCATGCACACATGCAAGCACACGCATGCAAAAACACACACCCACATGCACGCACACGCAAAAACACGTGCACATGAACACGCACATGCACGCACACGTATACTCACGCATACACATGCACACATGCCCGCATGCACATGCAAGAAGATGCACACATGCCCACACTCACATGCAAAAACACACACACATAAGCACTCACAGAATCACAGAATCACAGAATCACAGAATCACAGAATCACAGAATCACAGAATCACAGAATCACAGAATCACAGAATCACAGAATCACAGAATCACAGAATCACAGAATCACAGAATCACAGAATCACAGAATGTTAGAGGTTGGAAGGGACCTTAAAGATCATCTAGTCCAACCCCCCTGCCAGAGCAGGATCACCTACAGTAGAGCACACAGGAACACGTCCAGGCGGGTTTTGAATGTCTCAAGAGAAGGAGATTCCACAACCTCCCTGGGTAGCCTGTTCCAGTGCTCAGTCACCCTCACAGTAAAAAAGTTTTTCCTCATATTTTTATGGAACCTCCTGTGTTCCAGCTTCCACCCATTGCCCCTTGTCCTGTCAATGGACGCCGCTGAAAAGAGCCTGGCTCCATCTTCCTGACATTCCCCCTTGACATATTTATAAACATTAATGAGGTCACACACACCAAAACACGCACACGTGCGCGTGCACACATGGAGAAACTCGTACATACACACATACACGCACACGCAGGCATGCATACACATGCACACGCAAAAACGCGCACACGTCCACGCGCATGCACACAAAAACACGCAAACGCACTCGCGCGCACGCACACAAACACGCATACGCACACGTGCCCACACGCACATGAACACACACGCGCACGCACAAAAACACGCACGCGCACACTTGTACGCACGCAGACACGCAAAACCGTGCACACATGCCCACATGCACGCGCAAAAACAGTCACACGCATACATACGCACGCACACATGCAAAAACACGCACACAAGCACACACACGCCCACAAAAACACCCACATATACGCACACCCACACTTGGCAAAACACATGCACACGCAGAAACACGCACACCCACACATGCACACAAAAACATGCGCACACACACTCACAAACACGCACGTACACACGATCAGAATAATGAAGTAGGAAAGTTTTCGTTCCTTATTTTGCTACCTGGTGTGGTTTAGCTGCAGCTGGCAACTAAGCACCACGCAGCCACTTGCTCACTGCTCCCCCCAGCCCTGGTGGGGAGGAGAATTGAAAACAAGTAAAATTCATGGGCTAAGATAAGGACAATCTAATGAATGAAATCAAAATAAACTAAAATAATATTCCTTCCCCATCCTTCCGCATCACCTACCAAATGAACCCAGGTCCTGGAGCAAAAGCAATCCCATGACTGTGGTTGCTTTGCCTGAGGAAGGAGTAACTTCAGCCACCCAACACAGGGCATTTGCCACCATCCATGGGGCAGTACAGAGATAAAGCATTGGCCATTTTTCTACGTGACAGCATACGGTACAGAATATTCCTTTGGCTAGTTGGGGTCAGCTGTCCTGGCTTTGGTACCTCCTGACTTCTTGTTCTCCTCCAGGTTTCTCACTGGCAGGACATCAGAAACTGGAAAATTCTTGGTATAAACACCTCTTAGCAACAACTAAAACTGTCAGTGTTTTATCACCATTATTCTCAACTCCAAAACACAGCACTGTATCAGCTACCAGGAGAAAAAAATAATTAACTCTATCTCTGCTGAAACCAGAACACTACCTTAAAGTAACACAAACGAATAATTGGTCTGAATTACTTTCAAAATACATCAAAGTGAGTAAAATCTCCTTCCACAAGCTTCCTGTCAGTAATAAGCACTCAGCACCCAGATGTACAGCACTGCAACAGGATTTATTCTATTTAAATGTAAAAAAAAAATGCATAAAACACAGCTATTACCTAATTACTGAAAGGTATTTTCTCCGAATTCAAAGCCCCTGAAAGACATTTTAGGGCAATTAATTAACAAGCAAGTTCTGGTTTTCAGATTTCAACAAATGCAGGCAGCATTTTTAGAAGTAAAATCGGAGTATTAAAGGGAGCTGCTTGAGAGAGTCCAGCGTAGAGCCACAAAGATGGTGAAGGGAGTGGAGCATCTCCCTTATGAGGAAAGGCTGAAGGAGCTGGATCTCTTTAGCTTGGAGAAGAGGAGGCTGAGGGGTGACCTCATCAATGTTTATAAATATGTCAAGGGGGAATGTCAGGAGGATGGAGCCAGGCTCTTTTCAGCGGCGTCCACTGACAGGACAAGGGGCAATGGGTGGAAGCTGGAACACAGGAGGTTCCAGAAAAATATGAGGAAAAACTTTTTCACTGTGAGGGTGACTGAGCACTGGAACAGGCTGCCTAGGGAAGTTGTGGAATCTCCATCTCTTGAGACATTCAAAACCCGCCTGGATGCGTTCCTGTGCGCTCTAGTGTAGGTGATCCTGCTCTGGCAGGGGGGTTGGACTAGATGATCTTTGAGGTCCCTTCCAACCTTTAACATTCTGTGATTCTGTGATTCTGTGATTAAGGCCCATCAGCACAGGCGTGGTAACGGGGAAGGTGGATGTCTTGTCTCTTCCACATTCCTGGATTCTCACCAAAAGGAGAGGGAAAGAGGCACCAGAATAGAAGTTTCTTTCCCCGGCAGCACAGGCTCTGTCCACTTTGCTTAAACCTCTTACTGATGAATTTAACAGTCATACTTGGAGGCTCAAGCCATGTTTGAGGTCTCCTGTCAGTCAACTGTGTTCCCATTATGTCAGGCAGTAGCCAAATCTCCAGGGCTGCTTTGCAGTGGCTCTACAAGCTTGCCATCTATTCATGGCTTGCTAGCAGCTAAATTATTTCTAAAAGGCAGCCCCTCATGGAACGCAGTCCTTATTGATCGGAAAATAAAGTTAAGTGGCCAATACTAAAGTATTCAATTGTGTTCAATATATAAGGGACAGAAAACTCACTTCCATGATATATTGTGATTAGTCTCATATCCTGATAAATGATTCAACTCTGATCAAGTAGGGGTTGAGTGGAGTGACAAGGTGTCTACAAGTTTAAATGAGTATATCAGAAAGTATACAAATGTATTCAGAAAGAGCAGGGTTATTTTAAACTCTTTTTTTCCTAATTTACTGGGAACATTGATAAAATGTGAATTTGGCTCCCAAGTATGAATTGAGATCTGATCTTTTAACACATGCTCACAGGCTTGGCTACTGATACTTTCCACTTAAAAAGAAAAAGAAGAAAGGATTTAAGGATGCCACTCAGTTCTCATAAGCTGCTGCTCCAACGCGCAATGAAAATAAAATACAAATGAAAAAACATATTTCTATCTGCAGAATAAAATAATAAATTGCATCAGACAGTACACAAGTAACTGTCCCTTCCTATTAGCAGTAGTTGTAGGCAGACTCAGTGTTACAGAATGCTTCATTCTGCAGCTTTCCTTTAGGTGTCACATAAATTAGCCAGAAAAAATATTTAACTTTCCTCAGGAACAAGCTGTCTTTGTCACTTTTTCTTGACTTCATCTGTGTGCATTAGACTCTGCCTGAAGAGTTCTAGAAGGCCCCTCAACATCAGAAACAAGCTTCTCACTTTGAATCACAGTAACAGCAGAGCCCAACTTAGCTGGCAAAACAGAACTGCCTCAACTTCAGGTCCACCCTATGAAATCCTGGATGTGTGAAAGAGAAAATTCTTCCACTCTCCCATTCTATCTGAAGGCCAGGGACAAGTGACTACAGGATGGACTTTTTTTTTTCTTTAAAAAAAAAATATCCATTTGTCAAAATTGAAATTATTTACAGAAATGCAACAATGAAATGGTTTTGGAAATACAATTTGTAACCACTTTAGAAGATTTTCTCTTACACCATGCTCTTGCACGTCTTTGTAATGTTGTGAACAGAAGAAAAAATACTAAGTCAGGCCTTTATACTTGCATATGTCTGTATAGAAACATGAGTAGAAAAAAATCATGCTGTCTGAACATTACCTCTATAAGTAATACTGTATTTATCAAAAATATCTCAAATTGTACTTCTACGAGCTAAGAGATGATGAAATATGAGCATATTCCAGAAAAGGACCTTTAGGGAAAATAAAAAAAAACACTTACAACTTCTTCTCTCTCCTTAAGCACTGAGTCAGAACCTGAAAACCTACTCACTGATAACACACATCTCAAACAGAGAAGAACTAAGTTAGAATCTCTGATATGTGTGTGATGGAATAAACTTTGATGGCAGCCACCCACACCTCTGGTCAGTGCTCCACACGCTAGAACCTTTCTTCCCCTTTCTTCTCTGCTTTTCCCCACCCCACAGCAGAACAGAGCGTTCAAAGCTAGTACAAAAGCTTAGGTTTCTCTGCAAAAACACTTATGTCATTCCATCTGCTGTGACAGATGCACCATCATCCTGGCAGTAAGTGAGATATGGCAGCTACAAACAAGGCCAGAAAGACACCAACATGAACCTTGTAACCTTGCACTGGTCCATGTGCCAGAACATCATGGCGTGTCCTCCAAGTCCCAACAAACTGCAGCACAAATTCAAACGTTACAGCCTCTTAGGCTACATATTTTAAGTGTTCAAACAGAATATACTTAAGGGACATATTGGAGGTTGTATGATGATAACAGCCTATCATACGGGCACCAAGTTTTACAGTTACCCACATGTTTTTAATGCCACCTGTTAACATGTCAACGTGTTACTGTGTGCTGATCTGCGATAAGCAATATTGACCAAAATCTAGTGTTGGGGGATATGTTGCATCAGGATATTTCAATTTCACTGATTGATATTGCATTACAGGTCTAGCAGGTAAAGAAATTTAAAAGTGAACTATGCATGCACATGGGGAATAGGATTGGGAGGAACACTCCCAGTAGCTGCCTCTGTGTTAGAATTTCGTTTGGAGGCATTAGCAGCCAAGAAATCGCCCCCTCCACTTGACTGCTCAAGGAAACATTGTTAGCTCCGTTTGTGGCTGGATTTGGATAAATAAGAATCTATCTTTAAATGCTGAGGATCTAACATATTTGAATGAGGGACCTTTTGTGTGTGACACTGTATATATTAGATTCACTGTTCAAAAAATTGCGTGATAACTGGCATATACAGGAGAGTTATTTCAGCTGAAGCTGTTTTACAAGAAGCATTTTTTCTCATTGTGCTCCATTTCAACAGTCCATACATAATTTAAAACCAATATATTTTCAATTATTTTGAGCTCCCTAAACAAGAGAATTTTTATGGATGTTAAATATAACCAGGTAATCATTAAAATGTTGCTTGTGTTGCAATTTTGTTGCAGTTCAAAAGCAATGTTACAATTTCTTACTAGTAAATGAGATCTCTAGGGAGGAATGGTTAGAAAGAGGTTTAATCAGATTTTCCAGAAGGAAGGGGATGAAAAAATCCAACAAAATAGTCTTCAGTATTCCTACTCATTTGGAATCAAAGTCAAGCCCAATAACGCATTCATACTAAAATTATTCCAGCAGCAGTATGTTCCTAATTTCACGAAAAATCACCGTCCAGGTGAAATTAACTGCATGGCCAGAAGTGTTTGGGCTGTGTTGTCTAAAACATTCAAGTTTGTAGTTAGACATGACTTCATTATTACTAAATTAAATCAGAGCCTTGTAGGATGTTTTGAAATGCTTGCCAGAAGTTACTGAACTGACAGCCCAGTAGATCATATCTCGCTGACACCTTAGTAAGAAGTCAAAAGAGATCAGCTCTATCACCCTTGACTAATAGTTCAGTGTTCAACCTACCAGTAGGCTACAAATATGCTTGCAAAACATCTATCATCTATGAAAGATGGACAGACATGTTGAGTCTCACTGTTTTCCTGTAGGTATAACTGATTTCTCATTAAAAAGCCATATTCACATTTAGCATTCCCTGGAAGTCAATTGTTTTTTTACTACAGGGGAAGAAATCATGCAACATTTATTCAGATCACCTGCTGCTCTAATTCTGAACCACTGAGTTTTCTTTTCACGGTTCCTTCTCACATTTCTTGTGGTATTTTCAAAAGCACTGAAGTAGTGAAAATTCATTGGTTGTTAAAGCACTTTTGAAAATGTATCTTTTTTTTTTTTTATTCAAATAGGACTGATGTACTACAAAAAGCTTGAGATAAACTCTCAGTTTTCATAGCACATTTTGAGGCTGGTAGATCTCCAACCTTGTGAAAGTGTCTTAGGAGCCCCCCAAGACTACAGAGCGTTATTTAAACAGGTGCAACACATCCAAGAATTTTTCTAGTTTTGGAGCCTATGCAAGTTTTCTTATCTCCACTTTATGCATGGGTATATCAAAACCCAGATATGTTAAACAGGATGTCTTCAAAAGCCCAACTGAATGAATTCATTACCTCTTTGCATTACTGGACACACAAAAACTGTGCAGCTATTTACTTATCCACAGTAGAATGATGAACTCCAGGCTTTTGTTGTCAAACAACTTGTTACATACAACTACCACTGAAAGTAAAATACACTCTTAAGGAAAAAAAAAACAAACCAGAACAAAACAAAAAGAAAAATATATGAATGCATGACAAAACACCTCCTTGCTGTATCAGCGTATTTAAGATGACAGTTTTTACCCGCTTTCTTCAGAAATCCTTAGGCACGGAGTTACATAGAGCATAAATCACATTATATATATTCAGGGTTAAACTAAAGGCGATAGGAACAAGAAGTGGCTTCACACTTCCAGGTGTTCCTACAGTGTTTACGCAAGAACTGTGTTTGTACAAGGTGAGAGTTTTGTTGTATTTTCTTCTGCTGAATGTTGGAAGAAAACCTAATAGCATCTTGATTTTGAAAAGTTATTCAAGATGTAATTATATGTGCCATTCAACATTATCATACAATCCTAGGGCTTTGTGTCTATCCTATTGTCATTGTTTAAGCTCCGCCAGGATGAACCCTTGGTTCAACTCTCCTGACCATGCTCCCCTGCCCAGCTTCTTGCGCACCTCCCTGGCAGAGCAGAAAAGAGCAGAACTGAAAAGTCCTTGACTTAGAATAAGCAGTTCTTCGCAACAACTGAAACATCACTGTGCTATCAACATTATTCCCACACTAAATCCACAACACAGCACTGTACCAGCTACTAGGAAGAAAACTATCTCAGCTGAAATCAGGAACCATGCTTTCTTGACATTTGAAATCACATTTATACTTTACAGATTTTATTGAAGACCAGACCAGCGATATTGAGGGAAGGCAGATACATCAGGAATGCCCTTTTAACACAGCAGTGTCTATTTCTGTCACCAGAAGAAAGAGGAAGAAAATGTGAGCTCCATGAGATACGATGGATGCCAAGTTGCTCAGAAGATATGAGGCAAGTGTTTGCTGTCAAAAATAATTAAACTGTCAAGAGTTCCCATAAATTTGTTTCTTGTACATTAAAGGAATTAGATCATAGAATTTTAGTCCATTAATTAGCTGTTGCCTTCCTGTCTTAATACTGTATTGGTAAATTTAGTGAACATGAAATGTTCTGGTAAAGACTCCCAGCAGTGATACTTGGCATTGGGATTTGCTGATGTGAATTCAGCTTTACTGCACACATTCCGTTTTAAGAATGGATCTTATGAAATTAGCTGGAAACATGCTCTGCAGTTTCATGCTGGTTGATTTATTTATTCTTCAAAAAGCTTAACATACCGTTCTGAAAAGTAATAATTAGCATGGCAACTTCTTACTCAACAGATCTCTTCTTCGTGTGCATTAAATCAGTTCCGCCGACTTGCCAAAATCAAGTTTTGTTGGTCTAGTGTTCCGAGTCCCAAAACCGTGCCTGCAACAAGGCAAGCTAAGGCAAGATCTGTTTCACACTGTGGACAAGGGAAATCTCAATTCAGTGGATGGATGAAGAATCTGATTAGGAGATGAAGGCAGACAAAAAAAGTATTCAGGAAGAAACTGTGAGGAATGGACAGGGAAACAATGGTGAATCAGGACCTTGTTAAAACAGAGTTTTAGACACTAGAAATAGAATAACAAATCTTGATCATCTATAGAAAAAAAAATAAAACAGAGGAGAGAAAGAAGGGAATGCTTTATCAGATTCTTCAAATATAGTGACAACACAAAGTGATCTATATATATTTCTAGAAGATTTAAGAGAACAGTAAAGGGGAAAAATAATAATAAAAAAAAACCCCAACAAACCACACATACAAAACCTCACAAAATATGAAAGGTGTCCATAAATTATTTCGCAAGGTCTGCTATTATTTGATAGGAAATTTAGTGCTAGGATGCTAAAAATTCAATAAATATTAACATTGCTTTACAGGATAGGACAATCTGTCCATGTCCATGTCGGCCAGGGAAATGCCTGGAACAGGGTGGTGCCGGGCACCATTCTGGAGGGGAGATGAGGAGAGCCTCAAAAGTATCTTCAGTATTGTAAAAGACAGGAGTTTCTAAAATACGCATCAAATGGAATATCAGGGAGATGAAGAAGGCCATTCTTCAGCACTAAACTCTAACCTTGCTGGGGAGACGGCTACATGCGGGCAGCTGACTACAGAGCTGGCTTCTCTTCTTTCCTTTGAGGAATGCTTCCATCTCTATGAGCACCATTTATTTTTCATCTAGTCTCAATGAGCAGAAAGTGATATCCTAAATGGGCAGAATAATTTGTTCCACTAAGACACAGTAGAATTGCTCCATAAGTATTAAGGATTATATTCCTAAATTACCTGATTTAATCTTTATTTTACCACAAAATCAGGCACCTCAGTGGAAACAAGGCAGTGAATGTAAGTCTCCTAACGTCTTGGGAAAAGTTTTTCAGGCTGAGAGCATGACCTGAAAGGACCTGTAGAGTTACAACTGATGAAACACTACAGTATTTGTTTCTATTATCATGGAACTCCTGTATTTGATTTAATACCACTTAAGACTGTTCAATCATGATTTCAGAGTATTAGAACAACTGCTAGATACCTCTCATATTACTGGAAAATAAATGTCTCCTATGCCGGTACAAAATTATAACCTAGATAAACAGTTTTCTAAGAGCTGCTACCAGAAAACATTGTGCCCTGGGTGATGTGCACTATATTTACACTGTCTCATGGTTTTATGTGCAACTTAAACTTAAAACTCATAGAAAAAATAGTAAAAAAAAACATATCCAAAGCAAGAAAGAGTCATATGACTTGGTCTATGAAGCTCCTGTTTCAAAAGCAAGCTGGCCAATAGTAGATTTTATGAACAAGCCAAGAGCCAAATACTGGTACTAACATACACGGCAAGAACTTGTAATTGCAGAGTGTGTTAAAAGAGCTCTAAATCATTAGATGTATGTAATGATGTATGAATATGGTATATATACAAAATCCATCCAAAAATAGTGGTGTTTTCATTCAATAACAAAACAGTAAGGAATTTTGTATTATTTTTAATCAAACATCAGAAGATGTGTAATGGTTGTGTGTGTGTGCATACGCTCATGCTTTGTGAAACAAGCCCAAAGACATAAACCATCCGTTTTTAAGCTTTCTGATTTGCTTTGTAATTTTTTTATAATCCATTTTCTCAGAACTAAAGCAGAAAAAATGCAGGTAAGGATAAAGAACAATGAACATACAATAATTCATAGAGACTCTGCTTAAAGAAAACAATTCAAAACTCGTTTTGAGAAACGTGGAGATGTTGCCCAAGTTTTATCCTATATGCCGAGATGATTTGATATTTAACATTCAAAGTAAACCAAACAGTGCAAACAAGCTTCCTTTAGAACTAGAGATGAAAAGTAGATAGAAGCTTATTGATTCTGTGAAACTACCATTTTAGTACAAAGTTCAGCTTTCAACATCAACCAGAATGACTGCAATGTGAAAAAGGTTACTTTTTTAAAACACACTTAAGTTTATTTTCCCAGGGTGCTGGGGGGACGACGACAAGTTGGAGGGGAATATACAATGAATTCTGGTTTGCTCAAAGAAGAAGAAAAAAATGTGGAGAGAACTCCAAAACAGGAAACACATGAAAATGCCTTTTCCATAACAGTCTTTTCTTCCATTTACTTGACATATCTAGGCCAAATTTGTTTGGATGAGTTCTGTTTAATAAGCAAGTCCTCAACTCTTTAGCAGCTCTACCTCAAACTACTACTTCCAAACCACTTGAACAACTTTGTTTCTTGAAGGCAAGGAAGAAAATGCTACAATTTGCTAAAATTTTAAGTTTCCAAGAGGAGAAAGAGAGGGAAAGAGAAGGGGGTCAGTCTGGAATGCTTTGATTCTAGCAAGATTTTAAATTCCACTGCTACCAGCTTTACATCCAGCAGCCAGAAAACAAATGAACAAAAACCCACAAACTACAAGGCCTACCTAAAATATTGGTCCCCAAAGTTACAGCAATGAATAAGTACAATCTATAAATTCCTCTACTGAAAACAAGAATGACAAGTAATTTAGTGTTACAACTTAGTAAGTACTTTCCATATAGGAATTATTATTTTTAATGAAATTTCCTAAGCTGGTTATGTAGCTATCTGGCTACAGGACCACCTAAAAAGGGCAGAGACAAAAGCAGAAAATCTGATCATTGTTGCAGCACTTTCAGAGCCTTTTTTCTGGGTACAGATCATACAGAGGCAGAAGTGCTCCCTCTCACACAAGCAGTTTCAGATGGAAACACTGCAGAATGCGTACAGAAAACCCAGTCATCCACAGACTATTTTAGATTCAAGCAGTGAGTTCCAAACGTTGATTCACTCTATTTTTCAATTTTAGAGCAATATATTGTTTATTTAAAAGGAAAAAGTCAATATATGGATACCTATATATACATTTATATGTATATAAATTCTGTTTTAAAAATCTTGCTCAGAGAAATGAAACAAATAGAAACACTAAACCAAATGTAACACAACTTAAGCAGTACTAAATTTCTTGTCTTTTCTGCATAAAAGTGACATAAGTGGGAGTCATTGGATGCATGTGCACTTGAATAACTTGGCAGATACTCGCCCTAGGCTTAGGGTCTGACACAAAAATCTCACAGCCCTCCCTCTCAGATGTTTTTTTAAGTTGAGACAAATGTCCGTGACAATAGAGTTCAGCAAAACTCAAATAACAAGGATTGGAATAGTCCTTCCTGACACAGGTCATTGTTTCACAGATTTCACAGTCCACATTTTTCCAATAGATGGCTAACAAATCTTGCATTTCAACATATTTAGATAGCAAGGCTTTTTCAGTTCATGCCGCACTCTTTGTAGGTCTGTACACAGCAGAACACGATAACTTTGATTGCTTTTCTTTTGCCTTTCGTGGTTTATCGCTTCATTTAAGAGTCAAAGTTGCAGAAACCAAGCAGCCAGAAAAAACTTCATTCTGTAAAGTTACCCCCAAATTATATCACAGGTTAATTATAAAATACCACAAATTAAAGCCATTACTGTAGAAAATTTCACTTTTTCGAGGGATCATCCACTCCAGCAAAGAAGGCTACGAACCAAGGGCAGATAGAGAAAAAGGATGTCCTAGTAAAATACTTCACCAATAGGTATGTACAATATGTGAAAATATATTGTAACTAGCATATATGAAAATCTTCACCCACATCTCACTAGCTAGTTTTGCTTATGAAGTGAAAAAAATAAAAGCTCATCTGCTAAGTAATAACCTATTATTCATGAAATATATGCATGTTTTTTCTCATTAAAGTGGACTATTTTTTGAGATGAAAAGAGAAAATTTTGAATGAGCCACAGAAGACATTTTGAACCATAAGAAATAAAACAGATGTAGCCAATAATGAGATTGGGTTGTAACCAGTTCTAGAACATTATTGCTGGACTTTCCCAAGAGACTACAGTGCTTACGCTGCTTACCGTTAACAACACTAGAAGAAAATCTTATGTTAAAAATCAGGCAATTGAAAAGAGAAGTTGCATGCAGGGAATAAAAACACTCTTTTCCATTTTAGATGCACAATTGCTAACCCAGAAAGATTTTTCCTATCTATACACCCCTGCAAATTTTCTGCACAGTTAGAAGAACACATACCTGACCACATGACTAATCCTGCACTCCCCACAGCGTGCCCGACAGCTAACGGTGCCTGAGGACACACACAAGTGTTATGTTCACATTTTAAGCAGGCACCTCTATAGCCTGGTAAGGACAAAGTGTTTTCCATGAAAGTTCCTTCAAATCCTAGTAGCCCTTTTTCATTTTTGGAAAACCCTAAATCCTAATTTGGCAAGAGGTGGGGGGAAGAAGAGGGCAGGAATAGAGCGTGTTAAAGAAAGATGCTGCACGTTTTGAAATGAAGGCTAGTATTTTTAGTTATGAGTTACTCAGAATTGGCTTTCATTTTTGAATAAACCAGTTTTCTGATTAAGGTCTTCTCCACTCAAAGAAACAGGTTCGAATAACTGAATGCCCAACATCTCTTTACTGCCTTTTTTTTTTACTTTTCATTCAGGCACCTAACTTCAATGATTAGATGCAAATGAGCAGCCACATGCGATGAAGAACAATCTGTAACTGAAAACTCTGCTTAAGGCATCTTAAAAATTAATTTGAACACTTTCTGAACCGAGTACACGCACAGATCTTCGAGTCCAAGACCAAGTACTCCTTTAACCCATGCTGTGTTACAATTTTACCTCTGCCTGGATGACTGCTCCATTTCGAAAGGCTGGTGCTCTCATGTCTCTAGGTCTGCAGACGTTATCTGTTCTCACTCAAAGCAGTGCCTGCACACAAGCTCGCCAACTGCTCAGAATAACCTTCTCTTGCCCAAACAAGGTGTAGAATTCCTAGTTCATCAAGTATTACAAACCTGCTCTACCCCATTCCAAACAGAATGGAACGATCTTGCAGTCTGGATGGCTTGCATTCAAGGGCTTAACCACTCCTAGATATTGACAGTAAATTTGGGCAAGTCAGTTAGCTTCTTCCTTCACTGAAGACTGATAAATGCTGCTCTAACTTGCAAACATACGTACTTAAAATTATAAATGCAGTTATAAAATGTGAAATGCTTATGGACTGTGGAAGAAAAGAAGGCAGAAAAATCCCTTGGATAAATTGGATTTTATCACTTAACTGTTTTTTTTTTTTCTGTTTGGGACCTATAAAAAACATATACAGGAAAAATTGAAGAATCTTATCCTTTGCAGTCAAGCAGAGATGCACATTGCTGTTCGCCTGACAGCGGTGCTACCACGTCATGCACTCTCAACAGCAATAACCATTAAACAGTCATTGCGCTTATTGCCTAAATGCCAGCAGAAGCATTACTGTGCTCTCCTTTGATATGACAATGTATCACCTGCAGGTATCATCAAATGTCTCAAAACAAATCTCAGAGACAAATTCAGGGTTATGAATCATTCTTACAACTAGATAAATACTGCCCTGAATATATCTAATGGATACAATCTGCAATATTAAGGCGTGTGTGGTCTGACGGACTGGTTTGCTTCAAAACAAGATGTAATTCCAAATCACAAAATATATTCATTTTCAAGAACCCTGTTATTTTAAAATATCACAAGTTTCAATTATTTAAAAAAAATATTCATGAACGGGAAAGGGATTCTCAAAAGAATCCATTAACATCTCTCCTAGATCATAATTTTCAAACACATTTTAAACATAATGTAATCAAAATATACGCATCTTTTGTGCAAAGCAAATTATTGATTAGAGGCAGGAAAGTTACACTATTGTTTTTCAAGAGAATTTCTGAAATGCAACCTGTCATCCATTATGTCAGAAACATTCACACTTACATATTCTGTGTAAAGGCTGACAAAAGGACTGATTTGTCTTTATCAGACTGCAGTAAATACAGGAGAGCACATGATAGCGGTCTTATTTTGTGACGAGATAAGCAATAGCATCATCCTGGATATTAACAAATCTGATCTACCAGCCTTTGACATTGCATAAATAATCCAATTCCATTTTTATCAAACAGTAAACACCAGGTGGAGACGAAAGTGATGTTTGTCAAGAAGAGGTCAATGAGGATGAAAGCGTTCCCTTTATTTATTATTAGATATTAACTTGAATTAAAGCACCACTAGATAATGTCTCAATGTTTAAAAAGCAACAATTTGCCATTTTTATTCCGTAGTGTGAAATAGTTGCAGGATGAAAGTTTTAGTCAAAAAGCACATATTAGCAAAGCAATTAACTACTGCTGAATCTTTGTTAAGCTGTGCTCTAAGCTACTGCTATCAAAAATGTAGTTCAGTTCTATGTGAACACTTGAACCGTGAATCTATGTTTATACCCAGTTTAAAAGATTTGCACCAAGTTCTTCAAAACCATACAAAAACTAATATATCCAGCTTCTATTGCCATCTGAACATTCAGAAGATATTAACATGTTGAGCTCTTCATGTGACGCTAAATAGCTCTTTGTGAAGACCTGTGTAGTTAGAATGATCCAGAATTTCTTTAAATTCATCCCTCAGTCCCCCTGTATTTGGTCCATTGATATGAAAACATTTCTGTTAAGGTGCTCGGGCTCACTCCCTCTTCTTAGGGGTGTGAGGGAATATTTTATAGGAGCAGACCTAAGAGTTCTTCATCCCACAGTATTTCTTAGAAGTTTCCATCTGCTTTAGAAGAGCATGACGGCTTTTTGTACCAATATTTACACACAGTCATTTTAGTCCAAGTGATAAAACTGTCACAAAATGCATACGTGATAGACTAAAAAAAGATCAGTCGAGAAATGCTGGAGTTACTGCTGTGGCCATTTGCAATTTGTACTGAAGCAAGATTAAAAAAAGGAAAGAGATCATTGTCATTTAGTTATTCAAGTCTTGCAGTTTCGCTGCCACAATTCATTTCCTTAATTATACTGAAAATCATTTGCCCTGAGTGTTAACAGATTTATTTTATTTTTTTTTCAAATGGTAATAAATGTAAAAAGCCTTTGGGGCCGAATGAATTATTTAACATATGTTTTCCTTCACTAGGACTGGAGACCACTTGTGGAAATTCCAGAAATATAGGAAACCATTACTATAAGAACTTAGGGAAGTTAGTAAAGCATGTGCTCTGCTGTCCGCCCTCTTTTTTTTTTTTTAATAAAAAATCCTTCATCTCTGTTAAGTAAACCTATTCCACAAAATTAAAATGGTACCACAAATCCAGTACAGCTTATGGTAAGTACCAGTCACCTCATTTTTCTTTCTAATCTCCAAGGACTGTCATGTTGTACTTAACTTACAACTTATACCCACTCCCCCAAAAGCCACACATTTTTAAGCCTAGGAATATTTGGTTGTGCCTTTAGTGAAAACAGAAAAAAGTGCTTAATTTGCAAGTGTCATGAGGTTCACATTGTCACTTTGCTTCACTTTTTTAGCATTCTTAGTCTTGCACATGTTCATTTTACTGTGCTAATTATATCAACAACACTCAAAAATAGCTGTGCAAATGAAGCTGCCTATGGAAGCAGAGAAAAGTAAAACGGGCAGGATATCAGCAAACTTATACAAAATAAATACTACAGTGCATTTTTGTGTTCTCTCACAGTAGCTGGACACAAATAGATTAATCCATTTTCACAAAAATCTCAAAGTCTGGTTTTAGAGCTCTGTAAAGCCACTCCAATTTCCAGAAATCCTCTCTTGTCCCCACTCCCCCAGAAGAGCAATGGCCAATGAGCTGGATTATCATAAATTCAGCAATCAAATTTGCACAGCTCTGGAGATGCAAGTAAAATGAGCATTGTATCTTCATTTCCTTTGTGGCACTTCATCAACCTCTTCCTCGGCTGATGGTTGAAGTCAATAAAATCCTATTAACACCAAGATCTTGTATTAAGTTTGACAGTTTACAAATTGCAGGGGTTTTCATTTCAAATACGAGCAGCTTGAGATACTCTGGAGTTTCACTGTATAAAATTGTTAAAGTTGGAATAAAGTTGATAAAATAATTTGGGTGTATTTTTTCCTCTCCTTTTAGAGAAGGCAGTAGAGGCAATTCAAATAAAAAAACCCCCACCTTCTATAAGCCTTCCTGAGAGATTCACATTAGTCTAACCAAAAAGATCAGAAGAATTATAACAGATCTATATTTAGAGCAGAACATTCACCTTATCTCTCTAAGGGTGTGATACAACAGCTATTTGAAAAATACAAATCCTTCCTATGGACTCCATGAGCTTTGTATCAGGCTCTGTTGCTCTCCATAATCACAAGTAACCACTCTTGCAAAATGAGTAATGCATCCTAAGAGAAAAAGTCTTAAAACAACTGAACCTTTAAATAAGCAAATAAATAGAGATACCAGTAGCAGGGATGGAGTTGGCACCTGCAGAAACAGCAATCCAGGGTATGGCTGACCAGCTGGTAAATAAATTAGGAATTATGCCAGAACAAACCAAGGGACAAATCTAAAGCCATTCCTGCAACTGGGCAAATTGCCGTAATTTCCGCATTTATCCACCTGGTGATTTAAATTCCTGTTAAGTATTATTTAAAGAAAACAAACACCAGTCCCAGCTGGCGCTATTCTTCCAATACTAACTTTCTTCATCAAAGAGTTTTCCTCTCAGAGAGGAACATGGTAGCAGAAAGCATTTAAGCAAGATATAGAAAGCTTTCCTAAACAAGAAATGTAAATCCAAAGCAGGTGAATGAAACATGAAAAGACCGGAGATGGGAAAGAAGAACCAAATTTGCCCAATTTCAGGAAGGTAATCAAGAATGTGCAATATACAAATCTCAGTGATTGCCTAACTAGCCTACAGGGGGGAGCGGGGCGGAAAAGAAGTGAAAATGGCAGCTGTGGAAAATTTGCTATTAGGATGAACAGCAAGCAGAGTTTAACACAGCCTTAGGTTAAATTCTGATATTCTTTACAAAGCTTCACCAAACCTACAGTACCATTTCTGAACAGGTCTGATATATCCTTTATTCCTAGTAGGAGACAGTACAGAATTGTATTTTATTTTTTGAATAAGGACATTCCCAAATACTTCCACTCTTCAGTGTCATTCCCACTACCCCACTCTTCAGCGTCATAATTGCTTCATTTCAGGTTTAGATTCAGGGAAGATCCTCATTCTTAAATTTAATTTCTAATTATTTTTACTCTTACTCTTCTGCTTAACAGAGGAGAGCTGCTCAAACGCTTTTTTTCCTCTTATAATATACACTACCCTTTTCAGTATGCAGTCTCAAAACCTGTCAAAACTTTAGTACTCACTGGACACCTGAAGGATACGGATTCTTCTAATCGCAAGTTAGTTTACTGAATCAGGATAGCACCACTCAAACATAGGATCCAACTGGAAAATAATTATGGGTTTTGTATCAACATCTGCTTCAATATAAAAAATTCTGAACATCACAGATTTTGTGGCTATACATAGAATCCACAGATCACCACTCTTACTGCATGAGGCAGTCTTGGACTGTTCACAGACGGAGTGGGAGGCTTTATTTTGAAGCAAACATTGCCTCTAGTAAGGATGTTTGCACACAGCAATAACTTGCCAGTGTTTAAGGCCAGAAGCATTCCTAACACCCACTTATAAACATTCAAATATATCCTGTTTTGCTTAGATACTGTACTTCATGACAGAAAACTTTTCCAGCTTCAAGTGGTTATGTCCAGATACGGTACCAGGTAAATCATATTTAGCTCTCTATCCATCACACTGACTATATACATACTCCCAGCACCAGCAGTGCATCAGGTATCCATGGACACTGCCCTGACATCTGATACTGCCGACTCTCCTTTTGCTGTCCTTGAGCTCAGGGTACAAGGAGAAATTGGCAAATTCTCTGAATTCAGCACCACAGTTAATTTATTGGCACTATCACTTGGCTGTTTTAAGTGGTTAGAAGTACAACCTTGCAGGCTTAAATTTCCCCGTAAACAGCAGATCAAAAAGATGCCCTTCTACAGTGCTTAGGGAAAATAATCTGCTTGTGCAGGTAAAATTGAACAACATAAGTATTTCCTTCATTTACTTGTAATGGATGACCCACCTAAATTGCCAATTAAAGCTTAGAGTAGGCCAAGTGAAACCTTAATACTGCCAAACAGATTGTATTATAAAAATAATTTAAAAAAAACCCAGGAAAAGAAGAGCATCTGAAAGCCCTTCTTCATAAAACACTGGATAACGTGTACTACGTCATATCAACCCTTTGCACTCAAACCTACAGGTTCAACACGTAAGATCTGGTGAGCCACGTTAACTTTTGGTACAGTGCATTTTTGAGCAACTGGTGCATACTGAGAATAGATTGTGTTAAGTGCTCAAAACTCTGAAGAAAGGAACTGATCTTAATAACGTTCCTCAACCAAAACTGAAATAATCCTATGTCGTCAAGTCAGCAGTGAAATATAAATACAGCTCATAGGACTAACCTTCTGTCTGCCTGGCTGTATATTGTTATGAGTGATATATTTTTAGCTTTATATCAGAAGACAATATCTCAACATCCTTTGGTATTTTACTGCCGTGTTGACTAACAAAATACAGCATGTGACCCCTTTTATTTTCTGGTTCACCAGCTTTATGTTCTTATTTACTTGCCATACATCTTAAATCTCATGGTACACAACGTAGGCACCTCAGACCATGTTGTATTTAACCAATACTGGCTAACAGCATCTTTGACTTCATAAAAGCCTATTTTCAGAAAACTCTGTATGTGTATCTTCTTTTTTTTTTTCCATGCATAACGTTACAGTCAGTCCAACATAAAAAATGCAAAGAAGATACATTTACAAACTCTTCTGTGTTTTCCCACCTGGGGAAACACCCCATCGTGCCCTTGCAAACACGTATTTTGTACACTCTGCTAGAACAGGCGTGGACTTTGTTGCCTCCCTGCAAATCTTCACAACACAATGGCCTCACATGGAGGGCCAGATGCTCAGCTAGCACAAAATGACAGAAGCCCATCGATCTTCACATCTGACCCTGCGTGCATCCACTTGCATTCCTAAGTTCTACCAAGGAGAGAGAGTCTCCAGCACACTCCGCTATTCCAACAACCTGCTTTTGCCCAGCCTGTGATTTCAAATGATGCTGGGAACCCCTCACTGCACTATTGGTTTGTGGTAAATGACAGATATTATTTTTTTTCAGTTTGCTGCTATCATAACTTGGATGATTTTGCTTCACCTACCACAATAATTGATTTTGTATAATAATCAGCAACTGTCACATCAACTGCTAGACTTTTTAGTGTTTAGCAGTGTCCTTCTGTGAGTGCCTGACAATATGCTTTTAACTTACCAAAGAGGTAAGAGAGTCATGCTTCAAATGGAAAAGAACAGTATCTATTAATTTTTTGTGTTCCTACCACTGAAGTAGTTAACTAACATGTTGTAGATGCCCCCAGATAATATCCTTAAAATAAGTTGAGCCCAAACCACATTTCTTGCCATTAGTCATTTGGACCTGGCAACAACAACTCAAGAGACGGAAAGAAACTTCATACCAATCAGAAAAATTTGCTACCTGTAGACAAAAAAACTCTGTAACTTTAAAAGCATTAAATAACAGCTATGAGTGCACCTCAGAATTGTGTTGGCTGTTTTTTTAAGTTGAAGACTTTATTTTTTCTTCATAGTTAGGCTTTTTTTCTAATCTATGTGACATATAATTTATTAGAATTTAAGAGAGAAGTCCATATTCAAACAATCCCCATCCTGTCTACATTAGTTGATTAAATGAAAGCCTTTGTTCCACATGAGTCTAGTATGTTCGAACACTTGTCAATCTCCTCTATATAATAAAAAATATGTATGTTTTACAAATATAGGTCTTTAAAAGAAGAAGTACTATGCAAGGTAACAGAAGAGTATTTGGTATACATCTGCTTGCCTTCATTTCTTAGTTGTTTTTTTTCCCTCCACCAACACATCTCCCTCCTAAACCAACAGAACTCCTTTTTTAAGTCTGACTTCCTTCGCCCCTTGTGCTTTCACTGATTCAGCAGGAACACTGTCAAACACCTGGTGCTTTGCTGTTCCTGAGTAGTCCAATTATCACTTGGATTGCACCAAAATTAGGTTCTTTTTACAAATGGCTCAGCTGCCCTCTCTTGAGATTATTTTCATGCTCAAACAGTGGCTTTCAAACAAGGGGTGGTGTATGAAGTATCTAAAAGCAAATTTCATCTGTCTCTCTCTTTTCATCTTTCCTAGGCTTACAACTACACAGAGTAACTCTACCTGGGAAATAAGGGCAAACAGGAGCAAAGGTGGGAGAAGCCAAAACACAAAGGAGACACAAAGCCATCGTTACAGAACATAAGACAACAGGGAAGCTCTCACATAAAAATCTGTTTTGGCTTCTAGTCACTATAGCATGATCGGCCATGACAAACTTTTCCAAGCATGGAATTATTTTTAAATATGTTTTCTCCACTTAAACCTACTTTATCTAGTATCAGCTCTGAGAGGCAGTTGGTGGTCTGAACAGCATTCTTCAAGCAAACACTAAGTAGAACTCAAACCGTATTTGTGAGCAGCACGTGCAGAAGACAAACACAAATAACTCTGCAGTTTTAGGTTACCCGTAACATTTCTTTTTATGCAAGTCTCATCAGATAAGCAAGAACAGTTTAGTGCTTGAATTGGATAAAATGGTAAGGCATCTAGTTTAATAAAGTGTTTATGTTCTTGAGCAGAACATTATATTACAGCTGTGGTCAGGCTAAATTGAATTCTTTAAAAGAATAATGAAGGAGATTTGGTCACAGTACTCAGAAAAATGATTTCATAATAAACCGAAGTACAGAGAATGTATTTGAGATAATGCTAGGAATCAGTAAACTCATGTTTCTTTAAGAAATAAAAATTTGCTATTACACTAACCTGATGCTTTTAGTCTCCTCTATGAATTCAGTTGTCCTCTCTTTAGAAGCTCAAGTCTGATAAAACTCGCCTCAAAACATTGAGCGGCCGTAACATTTTCTTGTAAAAACATTGTCTTTTCAATCTGAAAAGACTTGAGCCTAATTTGAGTAATAAAATAAGAGAGGTACAGTGACAGTTGCCTTAAATTTCTCTAAAACAATCAAAATAACCAGCCGTGACCATTATGGAGTCACTAGAGTTACAAAACCTCCTAATCTAAATATTAAGATTTAAAAAAACCAAACCAAACCAAGAAACTAACCAATCACACCCCAGTGAACCAGTAAGAAGTCTGCTTTTAGATATTTCATACAATAGTTTTCAGTCTTGTGTTGGGACAGGCTACTTAAATCCTAACTGGGAGTCACAATCAAAACCTTTATCTAAACTATGAATACAATTACAGAGTAAAACTCCACCTTCGGAAGCTTTTTTTCATTTCAAACCATTACTGAAAAATTTGAGGCTGATATTATAAAACATTCAAACACTTATTTCAAGCTTTGTCCTTAATCATTCACCTTTGTTTTTAGTTTTTCTTATCAACAGCTGTTTTCCAACACCAACCAGTGTTAAAAAGGCAGCTCTTGTTATAAAAGAACATCTCTGCTTTCAACCTCTATTCCCATATGTTTACACTATCTGTTCAAAGACCTATTGGATCTAAACTCTTTGATATACAGCTGGCTACTTCTGCACAGCTTTTTGTTAACCGAAATCTAAACCCAGCAGGGAAAAGGACATATCAGTTCTTTTATCAAATGTTTTCAATATCAATTTACTATGAACAAGCATGTTCTTTGCTTTGTTCTCCACCGATCCAGTACATCACGAGAAGGATAAGTGAAGACAACTAGAATTCAGCTCTCTACTAATACATTATTTAAATTATTTTATCATGAGTAACGAACAGTTTTATTTTTGAATAAGAATTCCAGTGAAATGTTCTGAACATACATATTAGATACAGATACCTATTTCTCCTGTACAGATACCTATTTCTCCTGTAAAACACCACTCCCGAAGCGAACGGCAGTCTATTGGGACTTGTTTGTACACAGGTAACTCCTAGAATCAGATCTTCCTTATGCCAAATACTTAAAATTAAGAACTAAAAACAAGCTTCAGATTTAGCTACAATTTATACAAGGAAAGAAAGGCATATTAAGTCAGGAATTGGTAAATAAAAAATATTCAGCAAACCCTCATTCATTCCTTAAATGAAGAGATAGCTTCTCTTCCAAAACAGAAGAATTCATGAATTTTGGTACTACTATGCTTTATTGTTTCTACAAAATCCCAGAGATAGCCTAGAACAACATTATACTACTATATAAAACCCACACCCAAAACCAAACCATGACCAAAGGAAAAAAAATATCCAATCACCAAACCACACACACAACTCTCATTCAACAGCTTTATTTTCAAAATGAAAAAAGTGAGCTTCCAATTCAAAGGCAAAAATAGACTAAGGATCCATACAGAGTTGAGAAACAGGTCTTAACTATGTATACATACCCGGTATTAACCACTTAACCAGTCACTGACAGTGTTAAAACCAAAGCCAAACAGTGACCAAAATATCTCTTCAGAGTATTAAAATAAAATAAATGAAAATTTGAATTCCTTTTTGATTTTTTTAATAAGGTGCAGTTCTGAAAGTGCACAGAGCACTGAGTGTAAATTACTCATCTTGCCAACAGTCCCTAACCCCCCCCCACAAACCAGCACCTAAAACCTGTATTATTTCTGCAGGAAGGGGTCCTCACACAGATCTCTCAACCTCAGCTCAGAATTTTAATTGAGTGGAGTTCTGCAAACTAACTAAATGATGCATGAATGTGTATAGATTCAGAGTTCAATTTCTTCAATCAAAAATCCAGAAGGCCCTGCCAAAGTAGGCCTAGGGGAAGGAAAAAAAAAAACAACAAACCACCAGCATCTGCTAATATTAAACTCAGACTTTGCCACTCCAAACAGAATTACAAAACCTCATCTAACGACAGAATAATTAGGCATACATAAAGCAATCATTGGCACATTGTCAGAAATAGAGTCTTTTGGAAAAAAATAAAAAAAGGATACAAATATCAGCACTTTCACCAGCATTCACTGAGCCTCTAGCTTTTGCTTCCCCTGACTAACTCCAATCAATGAGTCAATTGCAGCAGGTCGAAAGCAACTGTGATAAAACGCCACCTTAAGAAGCAACTGCCTTCCTAGGTCTTACCAAATGAGACATAAAACTATTCATCAATACCACACCTTGTGTAGCGCAGCACGGTTATGAGGTAAGCTCGGGGAGTTCTCTGATCAGAAAAGCTTACTTTGTTATTCCATTTGCAGGCTATAAATCATCATTTCTTACATTCAGTACCACCATTAAGTAAGGAATGAAAGCCTCCACTGTCATTAGTTGACAGCTAACAAGGCATTAACATTTTCATTAACAGTGTTGACAAATTCAAATTGATTATAAAAGCTCATTTGCATCGTATCCAAAAAATTTAAAGTAGAGTGGAAAAGCCTGACAACAAATATAAGCTCTAGCTTACATTTTTGGTTTTCTACTTGGGTACAGACGCAAAGTATACATCACATCTAGTTGGGTTCTAGAGCCCTCAGATTTTTAGCTTGCAACTGCTGTATTAAACTTATGGCCAGCAGCTATATGATGTTCCCACATCAACTTTCTTTAATAAATTATTACCAATCATAGAAGATGGTACATATAAAGAAAATGCCAAAAACATAAGCATTTTTTAACCTGAGAAATCGAGAAAATAAGGGGGAGGACACAGAAAAAGATTACATCATTGTGCTCAGATGACAACATCCAGAAATAAAAAAACTATAGTAGTTTCGAAATGTACAAATTCCCTTTCGTTCCATCTTGAAGTAGCCCTTACTGAGCCATTAAATCACCTTTGACAGAAATTATTATTCTCCATTACCATTATCAAACTTCGTATTATGTAGAAATCATACACAAAAAGCATATAATGAGGAACACTGGAAGTGCAGAGATAAATGTTCTTATGCACACAAAAGCCCATTATATGCAAGGGCAGTAGCCTCTGAGTACATTGAGTCTGTGAGAGAGCCTAGTTTGAGCCCTCATTTCACCTGCACTGGACCAGAGACACTGCAACTTCCCACACTTTATCTCCTGGCTTTTTGAGTGGGTAGAACCTTTTTCAGAGAACTTAGAAGCCACTGTCCTGGGTCAGCCCTAAAAGAGGCTCAATAGCAACCCAAAATGAAAGCCTGCAATATAGACCAGAGACCTGTGAGGTTTTCTTCCCGAGTTCCAGTAAAATATCTGGCATTGCTTTTAAATTTCATTCAAAATCCTTCACCCAAATTAAGCACTGCTACAGAGAAAAGTCATTCCATAATTAAATAACAGCCTTTAAAAGGGACTGATTAAATCGTGTTTCTAAATTCCAGCTCTGATACATAAATACAGGTAATCTTGTTTCCTTTTTGCAAAACGACTTTTGACGTGACAGCAAGCAAGCAATTCTGAGAAACTGATTCATGTGAATGTTTATTCAGGAAGAGTATTAGGCAATTTCAAATCTATAGATATTTTACCAGCAAAACAAACAGCACTTACTGTGGTCATTGGGGAAAATTCATTTTTCGATTATAGTGTTTGGCTTTAGCAAGGGACACATGCATTTTGCAATATAATCTTTTAATTCTAAGTAACAGGAACCTCTTACAGTCACAAAGAAAACAAGATAAAAACATTATTCTAGAATTGGCCCCTGGAAGATTGTGGTGGGGCAGCTTTACTGTAAATTGTGGTGCTGCAGAAATTATCCTGAGACCTGCATTGTTATCGACTAAAAATTCTAGGCTGCCTATGTTCAGCACAAACTTGTATTGTCCAAACTAGGTGTGCTCTGCACTGCCTCCAGCAGCTGCTTTCATTTTTCTCTCTAGAGGAACACACAAGCAAGGAATCAGCAGTGCATTTGCCTTCTCCCATCCCCATATGTAGTCATCAGGTTCAGAGGCAGAAACAAACCCCAAATTTAGCATTTAGCATCGAAGAGAATGAATATTTTTGCCATGTCTGACTTGCCATAAAACAAAAGCATCTAACAAAAACGCAAGAATCACACATTCAACCAGTTAGGGAAATAGAGATCTTCCACATTGGCAGATTTACAGCTTTCTGAGACAAATAACATAATTTGTTAAATAGACTTCACAATCTGGGATTTTTTTTTTTTGTACATGAACACTGTGGGAAAGCTGGTACTTATACCTGTTCCACAGGCATGAAATTGCCTGAGGTACAGTCAGCCTCCGCACATGCTCCATGGTCAGATTTACTTAGGTTCTAATCAATACGTTCCATGCATCTTGTCTATATTGGAGCTCTTCTTATTACATGCTCAATTGATTCGCTGAACAACAGCGAGCTGTAAAAGGCTGTGCTCCCATGGATAAAGCAGATGTTGTTCTGACCTCCACCCACTGGTTCAGATACCTACTCTTCTGTCTGCCTTCCATAAAGAAAAATATCCCAGCTACCCATTTTGCCCTTGAACAACAGATATTATATTAATTATACAAAAGTTCTTCTTAGCTTCCCCCTTATTATAATTTAAAAAAAACCCAAACACCCACACGAACACCCACTATGAAGATCACAGTAAACTACTTATTCCTAAGAGTTTTAGAGAAATATCCTCTATTTTGAAAAACTTGAAAGTTTTGAAAACTTGCATACCAAATTCCAGAAGGCAAAGACAAAGCAAAGTCAGTTTTCTGAGTTTACGGTAAATTACAAATTAGCACCGAAATGCCACTGTATCATGAATGTCATGGAATGATACTCACCTAGGAAAGCCTTTATTAGTTGAATTAATCTTTGAAATTAAGTCAGCATGAAAAGTAGAAACAAAAAAAAAGTAGAAACAAAACCCATCAAGTATTAAATGAAAATCAAAACCAGAAAACTTTCTTGGATGAACAAGGGAATCTGATTTTAAAAAAAACGGAAAAAAAATCAAGCAGTAGGTATAAAAAGATCCTAAGGATAGCAGTGATAAAGGAAATGGAGGTATAAAGGGAGGATTGTGACCTGAAAGGATGGGATATTGCTTTTGAGAATATCTGATATAAGGAAGACAAAGTTGAGATATTGATATATCAAACATTCATTGTATTTAGGCAGCTATTTAACAGGTTAACCTGAGTGCTGCGAAAGCTGAGGGAGAGACATAAACCACTAAGATCTCCCAATATACACATAGAAAGTGAAAGAGCTTTTAAGCACACTACTGTGAAACAAAAACAATAATGCCTGTTTCTGTACTACGAGGGTCACTACTAGCATCTTTGAGTGACAAGCAAAACAGATCTGAAAGAAAAAATAACGGTTTCTAGGGTTACAACACACAAGAGCAAGATACATGCAATTGCTTAGCCCTATTGGCATCACAGCATTTAGTGAAATCCCTACAAAGCTGGATAAAATTCCATTACCTTAAAGAATTTGTGGTCTGTTTTTACCAAGACGGCATCTCCCAGTCGAAATGCTGCCAGCTCCATGCTCAGGGCCCACAGCAACCTCCCCACCCCAGCTGCTGATGCAAGCAGAGCAAACAACCCCAGAGATGAGAAGCACTCACCACTTAACTTTAATAGGACACCTGTGAACTTAAGGACTTTACAAGCTCAGCTGTTATAATTAGGAAAGTACTTAGCACAATTCTTTACCAGAGCAGGGTTTAATTCCTGCCAGATTTGTCTTACCAGGCTTGAGGAATTTAGAGTATCAGGTGGTTGTTGTGCTAAAACCAAACCGAGAGATGCGGTCAGTGGCCTTTCTGGGATGATGAATATGACCCAAGTACTATAATTCCGTTTACTCATGATTAAGTTTTAAGCTTGTTTGCAGTGAAGTCAGTGGAATTGTGTCTGTAAATACTCATTTCAGATCCTTGTTTCTTGTTAGAAATCATTTGATAAAGACAAAATTAGGAAAAAAAAAAGAAAAAAAATCACTGGGATACTTCATCCCTAATACAGTACATTCCTTTCTCATGTGTTTTGATCTGTCTTCTGTCAGATCCCACTGTGTCTCACCCTCGCAACTTCTAGAGTACAGAGTATCTAACACAAAGCATCAGAGCACTTTCTCTTGGTGTCTCTGCAAGGGACGAGTGCACCTGTGAAGGTTCTGACCCTTGATACTAGTACCCTGGAGGGACAGTAGAAGAGTAGCAGCTGCAAACTTCAAAGCTCAGTGCCTGAAGAATTTCCTACAGACTAACCCACACAGCTTCCAGAATAATTCTTGTAGCAAATTGTCGTAGCTTAACTCTAGATGGCAACTAAGCACTGCACAGCTGCTCGCTGGCTCTGCTCCCCCAGCAGGGTGGGGGAAAGGGAGTTGGAAGGGTAAAAGTGAGAAAACTCATGGGTTGAGATAATAATTTAACAATTGAAATTTTTATTAGTAGTAACAGTAATAATAATAAATTGTAATGAAAAGGAAAATAAGAAAAAAGAGAGAAAACTCAAGAAATAAAACCCCGTACTAGCTACCATGAAGAAAATTAACGCTATCCTAGCCAAAATCACCACAAATATACTAAATACAATACATCTAACTTAAAATTGTGAGTAGAAATGAAACGTATAAGCTACTAGAATGTTATCAAGTTTCTTTCAGACATATCTCATCTGGCTTATTATCATAATTGTTTAAAACGCCATAGCCCAGCAAGACTTCAGCCAGGCATGAGGTCTTTATTTCACCATTGAACTCTCTCTTTGCTTTCAAGGAAGAGGGCTAGTCACAGAGAGATTATCATGTAATGAACAGTGGGAGGATGATTAACAGACACAAAGGCTCAGGGGAAAGCACCAAAGATTAAAGAGATCCAGATAATTGTAGCAAGTTGATGGCAAGTAGTCCATGGCATGTATATCTGTAATATTTTGTAAATGGGAAATCTTTCTTCTCATGGTTTAAGTGTAAATCAATCTGTTAAACTAGACCGCAAAGGATGTGTCAAAATGCACAGCAAAAGCAGATACTACCATATTTATGAATTCTCATCAACTCCTTTCTGCTAACCCTGGCTACTTCTTAGGGTTTATTGCTTCATCTTCCACACTTCTAAACTACCAGCAGTTCTCTCACTCTTCCTAGAGAACACTCTGGCAAAGCTTAGGGAACAGGGTTTGAAAATACTATCAGACATGACTCGTACATTGCTTTCTACGCACACAGTATAGAACAACAAGTTTTAACAGACCTTTGAACCCAGTTTTCTCTGGTTGTTTGTTGGTTTATTTTTTTAGGGGGTGTTGTTTTTTTGGTGAGTTGTTTTTTTGTTTTGTTTCCCCCGCTTAATACAGATGCAAGAGATAAAAAAAAATCTAAGGAAGGACGATATTTCACACATTTTTTCTTTCTCTTGTTTTTATTAAACCAAAGTTTATTTGGTCTCTAGCAAATATCAATACTCCAATTTTTTTTTTTTTTGCGGGGAAAATCACATTTATATTTTTGTAGCAACGTTAAATGAGGCAAGAAAAGTGACAAACACCACGTTGGGCAGTATAATTAATACCTATCACTTCTACAAAATCTTCAGCTCTACATTTTTTTTTTCTGTATTTTTAATCACCCACTGAAGAGAATAAGATCATCTACACCTACACCTGTAGAGGGAACAATGAATTTATAGATGTTCTCTTTCAAATTTAATAAGGAGTAACATGTATGCTCCAGAGATAGAACCTGGATTTTGTTACCTATAAACACAAGAATTTCTTAAGGTAAGACAAGACTGTTTTTCATGTGCTGAAACAGCCCACTTGAATGAATCACAGAACTGCTTACTAGCACTGAAAATGTCAGCACTGACAAGTAATTGCAGCAGTTTTATTTTGCTAATAATACAACAGCTACTACTGTAGTGATCCAGAAAAAATATATTAAAAGCATCTAAATATTACATTAGTCAGAGAAAGATTTACTCACTTATATTGTACCATTTGCCTCCTTTCAATTTCTAGTGAGGCACCTTGGTCCTAAAATAACATGTCCAATTCCATTGGCTTTGTAGTGCTAGACTGTTGTACAAGTGGGAGGTGAAGAAAATGAAATACAGACTACCAGACAAAGGGGAATACTCTAATAACCATACATTTTTAATAGGAGGTCTGGAAGTATTAAAAAAAATGAAATTGCTTCTTCATAGTTATTGTGAACCACCTTAATTCATAAACAAAACTTTAACCAAAAATTTAAAGCTTCACTTTAAAATTTACTGGAAAATTATATTCTAATAGCACAGTATGTGTTAAAATCCTGACAGGACATTAGTTCCAAATTGACTCAGCAGGTCTTTGTTAATGTCTAACTGTATATGGACTTCCTGATCTAACAAGGCTTCCACAAAAGATTTAGAAGCTGATACTCTGGTTCAAAACATACCAGGAAAAGAGAGCAGAAGCATTTTCCTTTCCAGCTTCATTGTAAATAGGTACATACGCGGAGGATACCTTAGGGAGTTTTCAATTTAAAACCTAGAATTTTTCTTTCTGCCAATCAGATTGTTCAAAAGATTTCCTTTATTTCTGTTTAGCTGGTAGGGGTCTATGCTTGGAATTTGTGCTGAAAACACCGCTAATAACACAGCAATGTTGCTGAGCGGTGCTTACATAGAGTCAAGTCCTTTCTTGGTCCTCACCCCACTGCGAGAGACCTGGGTTGCACAAGAGGTTGAGAGGGGACCCAGCTGGGACAGCTGCCCCCACCTGACCAAAGGGATATTCCAGACCATATGACATCATGCTCAACATGTAAACTAGGGGAAAGAAGGAGAAAGGGGAGGACTTTGAGAATGATGGTGTTTGTCTTTCCAAATAACATTTACACGCGATGAAGCCTAGCTTTCCTAGAGTTGGCTGAAGACCTGCCTGCTGGTGGAAAATGGTGAATGAATTCCGTGTTTTGCCTTGCTTATGTGTGCAGCTTTTGCTTCACCTGTTAAACTGCCTGTATCTTAACCCTTGAGTTTTCTCACTTTCACTCTCCCGATTCTCTCCCCCATTGCACCAGAGGGGAGTGAGCGAGGAGCTGTGTGGGGCTTAGTTGCCAGCTGGGGTTAAACCACGACAGTTCTCTGGATTTGAAATGACATTAACTGATGGGTCTCCATTGATTTATTTATTTTTTTAATCCAACTGGGGGTCAGGAAAGGGAAATATTCCTTTACAGAGCAAAGGGAGAAGGAACTCCCAGATAATTACTTATTATTCTCTTGTCAAGTGTTATCATTGTCCTGCCAAAAAAAGCAAGAAGAGAAGCAGCGCTGAACTGCATTATATGATAAAATAAGTAAGATAATAATTCATACAGAGGGGGATGTATCCTTGAGCTTTGTTACAAGATTTGGGTTTCCAGGGACTTTACTTCAAACCTTTAGTCATTTTTGAAAAGAAGTCAGTATACGCTCAATTATCAGGAAATTAGTCATGAAAAACAGAATTCTTTGCTGTTTAAACTTTGTAATTTAAAGGACGCACTAAGCAAAAGAGACATCGTACATTATTTAATGCAATTGAGGAAGGGAATTAAAATAAAATTTTCACTCTTCCATCTACTAAGACTGCTCTTCCAAGCTCTGGGGATGTTGTCTAAGCCAAAGGCGGTGGTTTCCTTGACAATTCTAGGTAAGAATAGATACCTTTAAAAGAAATGAATAAAATAAGAGGGTATGAATAAGCAGCATTTACTAAATTGAGGGTTAAGGAAATTATAAGAGATCCCTGAAGAAGGCTTGACATTGAAGATATAATATTAGAATAAAGAATAAAATGAAGGTTAATCTTGATAATGAAGGACTTGAACCCAGAGAAAATGTCATTACCAACATGTTAACATGGGCAGAGTTGGGGTGAGAATTGGGCGGCTTGAGACAGCCAATGATATATGTAGCTTTTCATCCGCTGCTCATCAGGGCTAACGTAAAACTGGTAGCAGCGAGGGGCTGCTGGAGAGGGAGCACCTGTGTGAGTACAGCAGTGGACTCCAAGCAAAACGGGGCAGGAGAGTTTATCATCAACCAACAGTTCCCTTGTAGTACCCCAGGAAATAAGATGCATATTAGAGTAGTGATACTTTACAGATTTTATTTCGGCAACAATAACACACGTCTTCAAAATCCTTTTGAAGGGAAAGTTCTTTCACTTTCTCTTGAACTGTACCTGAATTTATAGAATGATCTCAAATCTGGGAGTGAGAAAACTCAGTAGTTTTCTAGGGTTTTTTTCTGAAGCCTTCTGCTAGAATGAGTGTATCCTTGCTACTGCTTCATGACATTAGAGCACAGACACACAGCATGGACCACTTACAAAATTGGAGTTCATTAATATCTGTCTCATAGACCCTACACAACATTTTTTGTTCAAGTTGATAAATAAAATATTCCCTAGAACACAGACGAAGAAAAATAAATTAATACTAACAGCATGTTTTACTTCTTAACATGAGGCTTACAATACTGCACAATGTCAACTCTAAGCCACGGGAATAAAGTCAAGACCAAAAATTCCTTTAAGATGAACACTGCTAAGGCATCTTTCAGCTTATATGAGTGAGTGGATATTCAAGCTATGCGGAATGTTGCAGAGGAAAAGGCATTTCCTCAAGCAGCAATAATTGGTGGGTTATGGTTTTATTTTGTTTGTTTAGTCTTTAATTTTAAAGATTCCTTCAAGCCATCCAAAATTGAAATGACAGCCCTTATGGCTGAACCATCAATTTCTGAATTTTATCTTTCTTGTTACTCTGATGCATTTTGCTATATTGTCATTAGTATTTTTTTTTTAAATTATACACTTTGATATTTCTATTAGAGCAGGTAGGTTTGAGTATTTTTCTGCACTATATTATTTCCCTTTCCTTTCAGAAATATATGAAGTATACATATTTTCTCAGCAATGTTGATAACATATGAAAGACAATATTTGGGCTTGGGGAATGGAAGGAAAGGAGGAGCACAGCAAAAAAAAAATTCCTTATATTAAAGAAGTCTGTAGATCTCAGCAGGGATAAGGAAATATTCCTCAAATTGTAAGAGAAAATAATTTGTCATTTATGTGTGTGACAAAAGAGAAAGTTATTATGGGTTACTCTTGTTTATATTAATGATAGGAAACAACTTTCTACACTGACCAGTCAGTTGTCAGTAACTACTTTACTAGATGTTATTTATCCAGGTAATTTTGAGCTTGAGCAATGTCTCCACATGACTATCCAGTTCTTCAACAAATAGCTGAAGTTTTCAGCAGCTGACAACTATTGATTTATCTCTCTCTTTCCTTAAAAAAAAAGTAAAAAAAAAAAAATCAATGCAATTGTGCAGTTAAGATTCCAGCACACTGGAAATAGTGAGCAAGTGTAATGACTTTCACTTTACCAGCCATTCCACAGGGAAATCTTCACAACTGGTGGATAAAAGTTTCCTGCTACATAATACTTGTTTACAGCAGTTCTCAATATACGGGAAATCCACCTTACGTAGTATAACAAGTATCCCTTCTGTGTTCCATTTAGGAAAAAGGTTGGAATCTCCTGTTGGTCTGAAGATCATATCAGTTTTATTCATCCTCATGAATGGTTTTAAGTTGATGATGTTTAATGAGATCTACATCATTCAGATAGCTTTCAAGCTGTGACTCAGCAAGGCTTCACCAGTTCAGCCTTTCTAAACATACCTTTACCTTCCTTTTGTGACTACTTCATGACACATAAATTAAAGCTTCATTGAGCTAATTAGATCCTTGTAGCTCTTAATTTTTTGCAGATGCACTATTTTGAAAATAAACCGTGAAGCTTCATCTTTGAACATGAAAGCAAAAGTTCATTCTATTTACCTGCTCAAAATCATGCAAAACTAGTGTACGACAGAAGGTAGAAGCTCTTTACTTTCTGGTGCTCCAATCCAGATATTTTTGTTTGGTTAAGTCAATTTTTGCTAATTAATCTAAACAGGTAAACCCACGCAGAAAACAAAGACAGGTAAATTTAAGTGGTGCTGAACTTTGCATTTTTTTTCTCTCCACAGTTTTGTATTTATATCCAATGTCTTCTAGGATATGACTTCAAGGTGCATTTTGCAGACAAAGTACATCCCCCAAGCTACCTGGGTAGGAGTCAGCTCTGACCCAGAAGCTGTGGAAGTTGTGTTAGCACAACACTCAGAGATTCTGGATCTGCCTGAAACAACAAAGGAAACCCATGTAGTCAACTGTCAGAGAGACTGACAGCTCTAAGACAGATCGAACTCCTTACAGGGAGTCATCTGAAATAAAATTCACACCCATCATCTTCACTCCCTTTGTTTTCTAACATAGGCAGAACCACCCAACTCTCTGTGGAGTGTGATACAGATAAAACACATACTTAAATGTACAGCCTCTCTCTATAGAGATGGAAATGAAAATCATAACCAGGCTTAAAGAAGTCTGGTATCTGCTCTATATGGGCTCTAAGACCTGATAGTGCTCAATCCACCAGCTTCAATATTTTACTAAATGATGTTTAAAACAAGATTGTATTACCAAACACAACTTGGTGGTCTAGTGAAAAATTTGTAGGATTTTGTATTTTGACCTGTCATGCAAGATGCTAGGCTGGAGGACTGTAGTAGTCACTCGTGTGTCTCAATCTTAAGCTGTTGAATTATGCCTTTCTGACAACTGTATTTTAACAGTAAACATTTTTCAAACTGCCCAGAACACTCACATGGGGCCCTCAATTTTCATAACTTTGTGATCAGTTCGGCATATATTTCCTGTTCTCCAGACAAAACTACTAGGGACCCTAACCATCAAGAGGAAAAAAAAACCCACCAAATTTTCTGGAAATTCAGCTAATCGAATCACGCATCTTTCTTTATAATTGGGACTTTAGAGTTATGCTATGTCCATTTCAACAAACTACAACCAGTTCAAGGTGATCCAAAGCTTGCAGACAGAGCTACCTTTCAAGAAATGGAACAGAAAATTCTGTATTTCAGTAGTGTCTCAGCTCTCTGCATCTCCATAGGAGTAAAGAAAAGAAGTTAGCAAAAACTTTTTCATGTCCTGAGAAGTTTCTGCTGAACAGCTGTCGTGTTAGGTCTCTAACCTTCTTCTGAAGAGAGGACTCAGCATGAGTAGCACAAGAACACTTAGAGTACCACTACTCCGAATTTTTTCATACACTATATTGAAATATTCCAGATGTTATGCACAACAGTATAGCTTGAGAGCAATACTATTTGCTGAATAAGCAAAAGTGTAGTATTAAATAATCAGGAGATCATATTCAGCAAGTAACAACTTCCCATAAAATTTGGAATTCACTTTAGTCACTGTAAAAACTTAAAAGCTAACTCTCACTTCTGCAAGTTGAGAATTTGGTTTATTTTGATATAAGGATGTTTAATGGTACACTTCTGAGTAAGAATGTACCAATTTTAGGAAAGCAATGGAATATTTCTGAGCTAAACCTGGTTGAACTAACAGATTTCAAATCAGAGTGTTTTAGAAGCATGACAGAAATAGCCATTTCACTACATTTCTGAATAGAACAAATCAGGTTAATAGAAAATGCATGACATACGAGTATAAAGTCCATAATTTGATGGTATTCTGTTAAACTCCATTGCAAAGTATGGTCTTTGGCATATTTGCAGGAGATGTTCATACTCCCATTCTGTGCTTTTACCAGTTCCTAACAAGTGTTTTAGGTAAGCCTTTAGCTGTCCAAAACCTTGCTTCTACAAAGCATTTAAAACATACAATGAAATTATCTAGTGAAAGACTTGGGGTTTCTTATCCTATTTTTATTGGGTAGATGACTGCATTCCTGAAGCTTGGATTGTATTGATCCCCAAAAGCTGTTCATATGTGAAGGCAGTAAAGTAATAATAGTTCTTAGAATATATGGCTTGCACAGGCAACAGTGCTACAGACAGGCAAAAACAAAGGTAGTGCTTTAGATTTCTGTTTTGAATCATCACACCAAGTCCCTATGTAGTTTTTTTTTCTTAGCATATCAGTTGGAGAAATAAGTATATTAAAGTTTTTTTCAGCCTCTTTAAAATGTCACGCATTTCAAAATTGCAAAATTCATTTGCAACTTTGCAGTTACAACCCCGAATACCAAGTCTCTAAGATATACATGTGTATCCTGGTGATTATAAATGCGATTTTACTGCTAGTGAAAGGTTTGTCATCTTTGCTGCCCTTGAGTGGGGCTTTCACCACAATTTTCAAACCCCATGAGGTAGTACAATAACTAACACTTGAAGAAGGTTTCGAACCTCAGTATTCAAACTATTATGCAAATTACAAATTATGTATGTAAATCTTAGATTAAAAGCTATTTTTATGTTCTTTTAATTCTGACCGCTTAATCGGACCTAATAAAATGCAGTTAACAGTACAAGGTGACATTCTTTAAATCTGCGTCATAGAATCCCACTCATCTTTTTATTTTCCTTTATAACCTACAGAAAGGATCTATTTTATTGAGTTGCTTTTTGAAGAGTCTTCGTTGTACAAATACTGCTGTGCTAGCTACAATCTCATCAATTTGAGAGCTGTTCGTCAGACACTTCAAATGTTTGTAGTGCAAACCATCTCTTCTCTACCTACCAGATGACTTAAAGCCTGAACATATTGCTAAAAGTCTGGCTAACCTGAGTCCTACAAGTAACATTGGGATTTATACCTGAATGCTCACATGGGAGGAACAAAGTCCAATATTCTCTATACACTTTGACATATTTCCTTGTTGCATCACTGCATAAGGAGGTGTCTGTCAAAATATTTGGTTACTGGAAGTTCCCGAAAATTCATTGTCTTGTGGTCCAGTGTATCATTGCAAACCAGATACACATGGTTTTACTACAGTACACAACATTACTTTGCCTGTTTTAATATTAGTTCTCACATTTTCAACTTAGATGGTTAGAAATATCTGACATGAGTATTCAGAAATTTGATAAAAGTAGTTTAAATAATCCTAATATAAAATGATCATCAGCAGTTTTCAGCTGCATTAAAATAAACCACAGACGCCGTCTTTTCGGTCTTTTTCCAAATCTGCTAATGGATTTTTTTGACAAATCTTAAAATAGAGGGGTTTATTTTTGACTATTAACACACTGGATTCATCAAATTCATTCCCGTGAATGCAACATATCAGAATAAAATAATGTAACTTCTATTTTGGAGTTTTGAAACTTGAACTGACAGGAATATACTAGTAGGAGCTTGCCAGAGCTCCATAAGAGAAGACAGAGCTAGCATAAGCAAACCAAAGAACATCCTCTTTATGAGGCACTCTTCTAGACAAGGAGACAGATATTACATGTTCTTCTGCTCCAGGCAATCATTTTTTCTGTCAATATCGCAGATCTACCATGAGGAACAAAGATACAGACTCCTGCTGACACTTGAATGATTGGTGACACTTGAGCTTTAACCAAAAGTGGGTACCAACCCAGCCTGTTTATTGAAATCTGCGTAATAATAAAGCACTGAAACGTTCAATCACAGCAACCAGAAGTCTCCTTTTGCAAGAGGAATGATACAGCTATATTTTGCCAGACTGAATCTCCACTCTGGAATGATTAATGAATCCACAAAACCTAACAAAAACTAATTCTAGGAGGCAATACTACCAAAAATTTTGTTGAAAATTAAAAAAAAAACAAAACAACAAACCAGAAGTAAAACTAAATACTCTTGAGGCCCTGAGACACAACTCTTTCTGGGTGGGTTTCAGTTCAGAATGCTTGCAGATTACCAGTCTGAGAGGTTTCTTATTGACTGTGCCATGCCTAGGTTTAACTGAGAGAGAATCGATCGGGAAGTCTAGAAATAAATTAGCAGTGACTTCAGGTCTGTGAGCAAAATGAGAGAGTCCAATTTACAGCGTAGGTACATCTATATACCATCATTTTGAAAAACCCGGGGAGAAGACAGTCCAAGAAAACACTAGCAGTTTGGGATCTTAATACTGACAAAAAGCCTTCAAAGAGCAGTGCCACTTTCTGTATCCTTTCCAGATCCCCCAAATTCGACACTGATTATTTGCAAAGCACAAAAAGGAGGCCTTTAAAAATATAAAAATCCTCTAAAATGACCTGAGCAAGGGTCACCGCTCCCAAAAGCATATCTGATTTTTCTAACTATGTCAGATGTTCCTGTAAAAAATATTTCCTCTTGTCCTGTCAATGACCTTGAGATCAAAGCATCAAAAGAAAAATACCACAGGAACGATTCAGTTCATCACAGTGTACCAGGACTCCATCTCCAATATCTATTTAGGTGCCACGAGGGGGCTGGGGGTACTGTTCATTTTAGCCTTCACTTCAACCTTTTTCTCTGTTAGGTGTTATGTGGAAACAGCACTCTTTCAATGTTTATCATGCTGTTTTGTGTTGTGTTAGTCGCAGTAAAGTATTTCTGTACAACATACTCTCAAGGGTTATGTGTGTTCCCGGACTGTAAGTTTGCCCACAGCAAGCACTTTAGGGAAGTCATGATGAAAAGGTGAAGGAAAAACAGGAAGGCTTGAAGGTATGAAAATAACACAGTCCTTGAGGAACAGGTGAGTCACAGGCTGAGGTTCACAGGAATTTTAAACACAAAGCAAAACCAGAGAATTACAAGGATTGAGCTTTAAAGGTATTTTTCAAGTACATAAGGAACAAGCTGCTGACAAAGGAAAGAATAATGCTTCTGAAGGACAGCAAGATATTTACTGCTGAAAGAAGTACATTTTAAAATTATTTTAAGGAAAACATGCAATAAATACCGAGCAACAGCATTTACTCAAGTTTAGACTATGTGAACACCAAGAGTTCCAAGCCCTTTAATGCTTGTCAATGCCCGATCTACAGACATACCTTCGTTAAAGATATATATATTCATCTATCTATCTATATATATATATATGTGTATGTAGATGTACCTTTGACACCAGGTACCTTACTCGTAGTGGGATCCAGCAGTACCCCACAGGAAGCCAGATGACTGAAAAACTGCTACGGTCATCTGCATACAAATGCATTAATAAACCCTCTGTTCAGAAAAGAAGTAGAACCTGAAAAGCCATGATATGTTTTCAAAACTGTGGAAACGAATTTTTTTTTTACAGGCTAAGAACCTATAGAAGTGAACATGTACTTCTGTACTTAGTAGCTCATACAACAGATTTCTTAGATCAAATTCCTTAGTTCTCCTCTGTTTGAGAAATGCCATAACACAAGTAGATCAGAACAGGTAATTGTAAAATTTTAAACAGTCACTTCATTTCTGTTCCTGTATTTATTTCCTAGAAAAACTCTAGCGAACAGATATGGGAATAATATTTTCAGATATAGAAGAAAATATTCAAACTGTAAATATGGAGTTGTTTTGCAGATGTAGTAGAAAAAGTTCAAACTGTAAATATGGAGTTTTTCTGTGAAAATTTCACACTGTTAGCCTATTTCTAATTGGAATAAAAACGCAACACGCAACATAAATGACCAGTCTAGTCAAATATTCCCAACTCACTTCCAAAAATGCATTAGAAATAAATAATCATTGATAGTGAAATGTATGAAAAACACTGCAAACCATTTTTGTTAATGGAAAAGGATTGCATAAAGACAGTTACTTGTCAAGAGTTATTTTTCCACAGATACTAGCATGAATTTAAAAATCCCTTACCTTCTGCGCAGCAGCCAGAGAGTGAAAGGAGAAAGAGGTTAAAGATGGCCTTGGAGCATCTTTCGTAAAAGACCTACAATTGATGGCTAAAAAAGCCTAAAGCAAAATATAGAGACATTTTCCTCAAGGTGCACGGATTCAGCTGACAAGGGTTTTCTGAGATTGGAGCAGGGCTTTTATAATCTTCAGCAGAAACTCAGGAAAAATTTGAAGTGAATTGTAGTAGAAGAGTAAAATCTTTCATAAAACCAAGCAAGGAAACAAACATTTCAGATACAAGTAAATTTAATCAGTGTTAAAACAGATATAGTAGAAAGCATACAAATACTTGTCATCCTGTGTATGTTGGTGTATTGCATTTTCTGTTTGAAAACTTGGAAGAAAGAAGATTAACAGCAGGTCTAAGACCATCCCTTTAGTGATTTTTTTTTTCCTGCAGCCCTTTCAAAGCAATTAAATATTAAAATGCAAATTAGACACACCATATATTTCTATGAGACCTTGATATTACGATATTGCAGCTTCATAGACAGTTTTGACTCTTTAAAGCTCTGTGTTTGTTAAAGGTAGCCATTACTGGTTACAAAAGTTTGTTAACCGAGCTGAGCCCTCTAATGAGTTCATTTGCAGGACTCTCTGCAGTTGTGGCAAATCTAGAAAGAAATCTTAAAATAACCCCAATACAGAAAAATTTATAGAAACGAAGACTGGTGTAGCTTCTGTAAAATGCTATATATTAGAAAAGAGTTAATATTAAGCTTTTGAAGTAGGTGATATTCTGATTTTATGCTAATAAAACAGAACAATTTCTGCTAGTAAAATTAGGTCAGTGATTCTTAATTTGTCCATTAAACCAACTACAAAAAATAATTTGTAGACTTCAGATATCAGACCCTGCATCTCAAAATTCCTTGGCTTTGTTCCATTTCCTCACCTCCTATCCTGTGATCCTAGCCCAAGACAGAACACTCCTCTGTCAATACCTCTTCCAAAGTTTCATCCAGTATGTATTGCTTCTGCAGTGAAGTGAAAACAAGATGATCTGGGCATCACTCGACATCAAGCATATGACCATAGGCTGAGCAAAGGACTGCAGTTAGCTTCACTGAAGTTGTGTGCTTCTTCCATTACTTAGTCTGAACACCCTACTCTAATCTCAATAAGATACCGGCATTCTAAGTCTTAACATTTAATGTAACGATGTGATCACTATAACTGACAACCATAGTTGTCTACTTTAACTTAGTCTACTCCTACAGCCAGTAAAATCATGTCAGAACAATATTTCTTCTTGCCTTTCAACTGTTTATTTTCATCAGAACTTGAACATGCATGATCTTGAATTTTCTCATCATCTTACGTGAAATTTATCCTAGAAGATCTTTTAAGGCTCTTGAATGAAAACATCACACTATCAAGAAAAGCATTGAGAGAATTTTAGATGCAAAGAAACACTTGTACCATGCACATTTTATTCTTTTGAAAAAACTCCATCTCCAGAAGTGCCTGAATCATAAAAATAGGCTATCAACAGCTCAACATAAACACAGTTCTCATGATTTTGACTGTTCTGCCTGCTCATGCTTTAAACGAAGATTAGAACCAGAGAAAGTAAAGTTTATCTTCAGCGACGCTAGAATTAGTACAAGTTTTCTTTTTGGCTAATATTTTGTCTTTATTTTTTAAATGAGAAAGCTTACAGTCCTCAACTGCTAAGTGTAAAAAATGTAACCAAGGTATCGAGTCTCAAGATGCACGAAAGTTTAACATTAGAAAAGAGCAGTGAGAAATTAGTTTTGATGTTGTACATCTCTTATTTTCTACTTGTCCTGTTATGTAGGAGCAATGTCTTAGAACTTGAAAATTTTAGGAAGTTTCTTCATATTTGTATTTTGGCTTTTGTCTCACAGTGGCAGTAAAACCACCATGTAATTGTGATCAGGTATATAGAATCTTGCCAGTCGTTGTCCACAAATATTTCAAAACACTCCCTTTGGTACAAATTTGTCCCTAGCTGTAAGGCAGTCAGGAGTTAAAGCATCATTGTGGTCCACCAAAAGGAAAACTTTCTTCTGACCAATTTGATTTTTGTCAGGATATTTAACTTCAGCAGAAGTATGGGGCATTACAGCACACGATGACTAGGTACCTGAAAACGACATGCCTTTTACCAAAAAAAAAGGCAGTTTTGACCGTTTGCACGTTATTTTTGACGCCCTCACCATTAAGATTATTTCTTTAAAGCTCTGTCCTTAATGAGACTGTTCAGTGGAGGTCTAAATGACAGAAATACAATTTCTGCATGCATTTTTTTTTACCATATGTGATATTATGTACTTCCATTCTTTTACCAAGGACCCTGTTAGTTCAGAGCTTGAGAAATGGATGCAATGAGGATATTCCATCTGAGAAGCAATAAGTATATACATATTAAAGGAAACAATCTTGGAAGAAAGGCTCAGAAGTGAAAATTTAAATCTGTCTGAATCAATACTTTTCCAAAGACAACTTGCATGGTTATGTTAAATACATACTTGAAGCACTAATAAATTAAAATTGCTTCTAAAAGTTCTTCTGTATTTTATTTCTTATTGAAAGCTCATAAATATAACTTCCTGAAAATATGGTATATATGAGGTATATGATTTAGTTTCAGACTATGTTTATATTACATTTCTAGCTCATAATTTGATTTTTTTCCAGCAGCTTTCCTCAAATTTATGTGACCTTATGGTGTACACGGAAGAAATGTTCTAATTTAAAATGCTCTAAATAAGTTTCAACTTTACATCCATGGCCATATTGGATATGAGCATGCCTTAACTCCTGATAGTGCCTGTTTTCTGTAAAAAAAGATCTGAGACCATTTTGGTACAATCTTTTTTCAGGTTTTTAGTCTCAAAGAATGTGTATTTTTACCAACTACCCAGCAGTAAAAGGCACATACGAATAACTGCCTTTTTCTTAAACATTCCACTATCAAACATTTGAAGAGAAGTTGGTTTTCCTTGACTTACAAAGATGCAAAAGTATATCTTCACGGAGTATCTGAATGTCGATACTGATTCCTCCAATTGTTCTGTTCCAAGGATGAAGTTTTTTCATAATTCTATCTCCTATAATGGATGATGCACTTAGAAAATGCCTGGTCATAAATCTTTAAGCTTTTCAAAACAAATGCATAGACCAGTATATCTCTACTCCATAGGTGCTCAAGATAAACATCTTTTCATCCACAATTATTTTGAATATTATTTTTTCATTTGTTCTCCTGCTCTCATGACATCTTGTTAAGAAATATCAGTTACTTGAGAGTTTTGAATTCCACACTTCAAATATCTACTGCAGAGGAAGAGGGGAGGGTTGAGGGTTTTTTTAGTCATAATTATACCCTTATAGAATGCTGTGCAGCATTGATATTCCTTCTTAGCAGTTATCAATTTGACCTCTAATGAACAGAACAGATTTACAAGAAACTCATTTTGGAGTCAGGTTATGACTTCAATGATTCATACTGGCTGATAATTAACAGCATATACTGAACAATTTATGAGAGCTCTAAAAATTGACTTTCTGCACTGTAAACTATAGTAGACTACAGAGACATGGTGGTTTCAGTAGTATTTACTCTTAGTTGTTCACAAGAACATTTCCCAGAAAAGTGTGTTTTCTGCAACTACTCTTTTTTTAAGAAAGTTACTACAAGAATGGATAGTAAATGACTACCAGTAGCTAAGTAGGTTCAATATAACTATTAATTTTATTTAGTAACTATTATATAATAAAGCTGCTTACTGTAATATTATTTCAAATACTTTATCCAAATAAAGATCCAGAATTCTAGTTGACTGCTTGTGAAAACAAAAAGTGCTTTTCCATCCATGTTGCAGACTGACGCAGGCACACAGCGTGACTGCTTTCATTCCTCTCATCTGCCTAAGCCTTCCTGTGACACTAAACCAAGCTGTCATTTGAGTTTTCTTCAGGGGTGTGTTCTTCATACGTATCTCGCTTTTCTTTGTATGCAAATAAGCATGTATGGACACAAGAGCTGTAACTATAAGGAAGGCCAGGTTCCCAATATTTGCTGCCTGTGTTCTCTGCTTTTCCACAATAACCTTGGCTACCTACCACCACATCCCCTAGATGTCACCCAGGATCTTATTTTTTCATTGCCTACCAACACGCCTTGACAGAAGGGAGGCTTTGCCTACCTTTCTGTGTAGAAACATGCTAACAAAACCGTAACAGGATATGACAAGCAAATCGAGGCTTCTGGTTAGATGTTGTTCTTCATTCTAACAACTCATGACCTTTTGTGAAAGGTCTTCGGTGAATGCTTCTTTAAAGCAGTCAAGTTTCGCTGTGTTTCAATATCTGAACTGGAATAAAAATTGTTAATGTTCTGAGGATCAGGAGAAAGTTGGAACTTTAGGCTTCACTTCAGCCTTTGCCTCAGTTTCCTAAATGTCCGTCAGATTTCTGCACCACTCAGTCTTTCTTGAAAAGCAAGATCTGCTTAAAAATCTGTTTTAAATGACAGACAACCTCCTCAATTTTGAAAACTGAAACCCCAAAACTCTGTATACTCAAGAGACTCAAGTTACATAGTTCAGGAGACAAGAGTTGATGTTCAAGAGAAAGCAATGCCTTTCCCTAAGTTCTGACACTGTGGTGGGAGCCGGGTAAACATGCAGCTGGTTCCAAGGATGACACAGCTAACTCCCTCAGGCCAGCCTCAGAAGGAACCCTCTCTGCTCCACAAGCTGAAATTTCTACTTTCACCAGCAAGCCCACTGCAACCCATGAGATAAAATTTTCCCAAGAGTAGTGCACACATAGCTCAAAAACCGTATTCAAACTGGCCCCTCTCAACTGAGGGGAGACTAGTATTTTCAGCAAAGACTTTAGTTTTTCTCCATTGCCTTTTTTCCTCAACACTAGAGATAAATACATCTACTTTCAGCAACAAAAGTGCAGTTAGTGGCATCCCATGTGGCAGCAATGTACGTTACAAGACACACTTACAGGTAAAACTTCAGTTTTCATTGAAAATTGATCAGCTGAACACTTAAAATTGCACAAGCACTACTAGCTCATCCAGACTGAAAGCATACTCCCGTCCTTTTCTAATAAGGTGCTTAGAGTGTATTATTCCTAAATTGCCACTAGAGTGAAGAATGATGATTAAAAAACCAAAAATGTTCTTATTGCTGTAGAAAAATTTGAGACTATCTAAAAGACACGGCCCCACTGAAATCATTGAGAATCCATTATAAAGTTTTATGTTAACTACTATGTTATTTCCTCACACAGAATCATCTGGGTAGATCCAGGGAGGAACTGTGGCGTTCTCTCGGTGCTACTGCTCAGTCTCATAAAAATTGAAAATCTGCTTTAATTCATGTGGACAGTTGTTGTTGTCTCACATGCAGAAAGCTAAAAGTGCAATTGATTTTTTAAGCAAGACTAGAACTGATGCTAATTCACTCCTGCAGTATTATTCCATTTCCTGTTATAAGAAAAATCAAATATCTTGCATTTTTGCTAGTATGACATACAGAAATAGTTCATTATAACAATATTCCAAGAGCAGAAGAAAAACAGTTTAAAAGTTTTCTCCAGATGGCACACCAAAGTTGTATCTGATCATCTTGCAGGAATACTTTTTGTTTGGAATAGCATAGCAAGACATGCACACAAAAAAGCGTGTAACATCAGTAAGGAAAAATGACTCCAAGTACTAATCAGGGGGAGGAAAGAGATAGTCTGTTAGCATGAACTGGGTAACCCTATCTTTCATCAGTTTGTGTTGTTTTACTCCAGAGTGACAGTGGAAAGGCATTAAAGATTACTGACAACCTGTGTATTTGTCCTCCTTTTTGCTACTTCAAACACAGACTGATTCCTGTATTCATGTTTTCCTGAGACATGCTACAGATCTAATGAACTGCTCTATTTTTATTTCCTTTTTGTGAGAACATTCTTTGACACACACAGCTTTTTTTAAAAGATACGGGTTTTTAATTTCCATTGTTGGAAAATGTGACAATTACACTACGTAGACAACTACAGCTGGATTCACAACAAAGTTACTCTGAATATCCTTTATATTCTGAATTCCTTACTTCATTACATAGTAAAACTGCTGTGGGATGATAACTGTAGTTGGATCCAAATTCCAATTTAAGATCCAGCGTAAAGCATCTTTCAAAGAATGCATAATTAAGCAGCATTTGTTAGAGTCAATTTGAGCGCATAAATTATTGAACATGGGTTAATTTTGGTTGGATTAAGAGCACCACCTGTTCACTCCTATAAAAAAAGTATCATAATTTCTGTTTCAGTGAAGTATTTAATTCTTACATATTTGGTTTCATCTTTTCACTGTGCAGTTGGTTTATGAATACCCTCCAGCACTGAGAGAGTCAACATGTGCCCCATTTATTTGCTCTTCACATGCCAGACAGTGAAGAACTACAACTCCAAATGTGTTTTCCAGGTAGGGGAAGCAATCACAGTAGCTCGGACACATGTACCAGTGGCTGCAAGGCAAGCTGCTGTTCATCAATGAAGTTCAGAGCAGTAGTGGCAGTTACTGCTTCATATGGCAGCTCTTGAGATGCAAGACTTAACGACTACTAGAAAACAGCTGCTTACCAAAGCCTTTCACAGCAGTTGCAGCATTCTGCTCCTCTCAATAGCTGTTACCCAGCAGACTGCTGTGGAAAATGCTCCTTTCGCCTTCTCGTGTAGAGTTGTTTCCAAATGACAAGCTTAAAACTAGTTTTACAGCTGTGAAGTTTAAAAAGTGGTTCAGCAGTGAGTCACAAGCAACCACTATAAAGCTTTTGATGCAAATATTTTTCTGCTGTATCTTTCATCTCTGATGGTAGCATGAACCCTTGACTTGCTTAGAATCTGATGAGAAGACATGAAAATTCACAATTTTGGAGGAGAAACAGAAGATTATAATCTCACTTAAAAATCTATGTGTATCCATAGGTAATGGATCCTGCAGCACTTTAGCCCTATTGAGTTTGTAAGCAGAAATCCACAGCTGTACTTTAGAAATGAGACCTGTCATACCCTATCCCTTTTATATTTAGAGTGTCTATCTTAGACAGTCCTGTGTACCTGAAAGAGGTTGTTTTATCAAGGTACTGGGCTAAAAATTCATAAGGTAACATCTGTCAAAATAAGATGTTCACGGGAAATATTCATACAATGTAGTCTGGAGAAAAAAAACCACAGAACAAGAAAATCAAACCAACCAAAAAAAAACACACAGTGGAAGAATTTATCCAAGAAGTTCTCCTTTTAAAAGTATTCTAGGGACACTGTCAGTTCTTAGAACAAGATAAAGCGAGTTGTAGACACTACAAAAGCATTACTGTCAGCAGCATAAGATGTTCAAAGGAGAGATACGTTTAAAGCCTTTCAGTGTAGGGGGCACTGTGGGAATTCTGTGGAGGTTGGGATCACAGACACCCTTCTCTCCTCTTAGAGCTGTTGAATTTAAAACCCCAAGTGTTCAATTTCATCAGTAGAGATGTTGAAAAAGGAACCCGTGAAAACAAGCCCAGCACAATAAAAGCAACGCTGTGATACATGAACACAGCAACAAGGTAGCAACAAGATTAAAATGTCGCTCAGAAAAGGAAAATAGTAATTTTGAGTTCCCAACAGAGCGAGAGCACGTATGCGTAGGAACCCTCAGAGTAGCTGGTGAGGCACCCCCTTCTTCTTCCAGCTTTTGTTTATTCCTCCATCTTTATATCAAAGTTTAATTCTACGTCTTGAGTGTTTAACTGGCAGAGAAGTGCAAAGACAGTAAAAGCTTTATGAAACATATATACGACAGGAGAAGTAACGGGGACACAAATGCAATGAGAACTATATTTTCAACAAAAGTAACTTGTTTTATTTAGCGGGAGCCTGGGCCCTCATGCCTAGATATATTACCGCAGATAACTTTATTGCTATAAGCTTAAACTTATTATTACAGCTCTGGGACCTCAGTCTGAATTCAATAAACTGATATGTAAAGTATTGGTCCCTTAAACCCCAAAAGTCTTGCCAGAATTACATATCCTGTTCATTAAAACTGTTAACCCACAGAATTCACTTCAAACCACGATCTTCTAGAAACCTCCTCAGCTGAACAAAAACTATAGACTTTTCTTACAGTGTGTGGTAGAGACTGGCACTAAACACTATAAAGACTCTCTGTGATCTCATCCTGTAGTTGTTCATGCAAAAAATTGTTTTTCTCTCTCACTTCCCTCAGATCCAGACCTTTTGATTTTGGTTTGATGTGCGGATTCGAAAACATAACTGTGAAATCAACTTGGTTTCACCTGGCTTGAAGTCAAAACCAGTCAGTTTTACACATTTCCCGTAACACTTAGAAGCCCGTTCAGGCCAGCCAATCTTCTCTTCGTGACCCTCATGCAAACTTGCAACTTGTGACTGAATGGAAAGCAAACCTCATTGGTGTAGGAGGCCCACACAGTCTCCAGTTTCTCCAAGTCTACTTGACCTAATTGACACTCCAGTTTATAAGCTCCACCATTTGTAAAGCATTTACCACCTAGTTAAAAACAGTATAGTACATTTGTTAAGAATATTTTTATTTCTCTAAGGTACCGGGAGAATATCTCAGCATTTTCCTTTTGATGTCAAGTGCTATCTACCAAACAAATCCACGCTATTTTTTTTTTTTCATTCAGGAGAATGCAAAATAGGTAGAGATAGTGCATTTGTAGGTTTATGATTCTTATTTAAGTAGCTGCTTACATAAATCCTCAGGTATGTATGATTAATTATCTGCTTTCTAATCCCTGTTCAAAAGAATGCATCTGCTTTTATGTTTAAATCAGGTTTTAGCAACCTTTTTTAAAGCATTTGACAAATTAAAAACGCAGACACCTGTATATTTACAAGAATTCTTGTAATGCTATTGATAATCATCTGCTACTTAGCATGTCTTTGCAAAAGCTGTGATGAGCTGTCACACATTATCTGTTTGCTATGATATTTGCCTTGGAGTTAAGTATATTTTCCGCTAAGGTTTACAATCATGCATTTCACCAGGAAAGAGACTGGCATTTCAAGCAGTAGCACAGATGTAGATATCAGATATCAGGTCAGTACTAGATCAGATATTAGGCTAAAAAACTTGGACATCAGGGAAAAATTGAAACTATGGAAACATAAGTTCGACTGTTATGTTTAGAGACTCACCTAATCAGTCAGCCTATGGAAGTTGCATTTGGAGTGTAAAAAAAAAAAAAAGCCTTGACAAGGCAAATCTTACGTGATCAAGTTTACTTAGATGAACAGTCAAGACCTTCCTAAAAATACTTGTGTTCATTATCCTACAAACCTGCTTACCTAGTTCAAGAGGGGAAAAAAATGCAGAATGCTTGAACCAGAAATTAGGTGTCTGTTGTAGTGTGGTGCAGGCACATCAAGCAGAAGGTGATTTTCTACCGTTTGCAGTCGAAGCGCATGCTAGGCCAGAGTAACACAAGCAAGGTGCTGGGATGCAGCTCCTGAAGCAGAGAAGTACTTTTATCAGCCATTTCATCAGGGGAGTCTTCTTTCAGAGGACATTTATCACTCTGCGTCTTCTGCTCCAATTCATACTGGATATTGATGTTAATGTTGTAATCTGACAACCACAGAAGTGTAAAAAAAAAAATTGATAAAGGCTTTGAAACATCATCTAACCATCCCATAACCCAGGGCAGACTCATCTACATCTGAATTGAAACCCTGTACCCAATACTTCCTAGCTTCTGCCTAAATTGGGACCTGTTGCATTGGATTTATGTCATGAAGTTTTCTTTACTACTTAATTACTCCACATTTTATTGTGCTTCGTTATCTGAAATAAATGTAATGCTTGTCGAACCGTTAAGCCTCTTTGTGGCACAAGTAATACAAAGGCTTGTTACACTGAGCTCACTGCCAGCAGTAACTCAACTATTTTCCATTCAATTATAGAACACACTCATTTTCCTGCTGAGTCACCTCAAATTCAAGTTCTCATTGAGAATTCAACTAAATTACTCGCCCATGAATTAACAATGCTGAATGCTAACACAGACATTGAACTATACTACATTTCAGGGACTAGAGGACATAATTGTAGCTGACAAGGTTTGCTTCATTTTTTATTTCTTTTCTAGTTTTGACTTACAGATTCCACCTTTTAAATACAATATTCTGTGACAAAAAATAAAATTCCCACAATTATTGTGTAGGATTTAGGGCGCATCCCAGCAGGTCACACAAATAATGCTTATTTTTCATCTACTGAATGTGGACATCTTCTCCAGAGTGGTCTGGAGGACTGTAGACAAGTGTTAACTGTTTCCTATTTTATTAAAAAGACCTATTTTCCTGGAAGCACATTTCAGTGTCTGAAATTTTTGGTTAGCACAGTCACCTGGTGGCAAGTAAAACAAACACACAGCTGCAATCCGTGTAAGAGCAGACAGAATCATCTTGCTGCCTCCTAGAAGAATGAGTACGTTATCTACCATATCCTTGTTCTTAACCTTGAGTGCTTCAGCTCACATAATAAAAAACAAAATCCAAATAAAATTAGAAATCCAATGCAAATTATAGCGTAATTTCCAAATGCCGCTTAGTTAGGCTGAGATAATTACCCACAGTCCTGGATATTCGCGGTATCTAACCAAACCTCATGAGCTATGAAAATTAAGCTGTAATTCATTAGAATAGTATTTCTGGTAAAATATAAATAACACAGGATTGTTACCTACTACAGTATTTATAATAACTCAACTAAAGATGCACACAATTAATGGCAATTATTACCCAGAAATTTCAAAACGGTGAGATGTTTAGTTTTGGAATTTTTTTTGGTTTTGTTTAATTTAAGTTGTCTACTTAAAGCAAATTCTGTGTTTACCTCATATGGAAGAGAAAACAAATACTTTATAACTATGCGTAGACTTCTGAACAGTTGAACCTGTGATAGAATACCTTATAGCAGATTTTCTTCCCAAAAAAACAGAACAGGCACGGGCAGCACTGCTGTGCATATCAAAGAGACCCCCATGAGTCTGATGAGAGACTGAGACTATGGAGACTTGATTAAGTCTTGTACAGACTTTTCAATTGCTATCTCTCTTTTACACTGGAGTCATTGATATATAGTACCGATGACTACTTAAATAAGAGTGAAGTAAAACACAGGCATTGAGAGCTTGGATAATAATAAAATATACTGATATTGAGGGCTTAAAATGCACTTGCCCATTAGCACAAGCAGCTTTCTTTGGTAATGACATCAAATTCAGGTGCAAACAAATACAGGGCCTAGTTGAAAATTCCAACACAACACTGCGACAGCATTTGCTGTGTCATCAAAATTGAAACATGTTTGCAGTATATGTGTTTCAAGCAGAATAAAACCCACCTGCCTTCCTGGCAGTTAGCCCAGTTACACCGTTCCAGTACAATTCCCTCAAAATTGTGGATGCTAGAGTATTTGAAAAAAAAATAAAAATTAATGGTTTAGTTGTCCCAAGAATCAAAAATTCAGAATACTGAAATCTGAGACAAGAATGGATATTGTACGCAAGGTCAGCAGAAGTGAATTAGTAAAATGGGAATTTTCAGGCACAATTACTAAATAGGTACATTCACACATGCATTTCCTGTATTGTGTGTGAAAAGTGCATTTCAAAATAGCAGAAGAAACTTCCCTGCAACATACTTAGAAAGTTATGCTTCCGTATCGGTTACAAATGCAGATAACTTCTGTAAGACAATTAGAAACATTAAGAAAAAGCATATACCATTTCATTTAATAATGTTCTAGATTTTAGCATATTCAGTTTCTAAATAAGTTAGGGCCTGAAATGCTTTATCTGGTGCATTCCTCTATTAATACATTACTATAAATGGCTAAACTATTTTTAATGACATATAGCAATAGATGTCACGACAACTCACCCTTGACTACGACACTTTTTGTACATTATCTGGTTTTGTCTTCCTCATGGCATAAAGTCACTTTCCTTGTTTTTACTCCTTAATCTTAACAGATAATTTCATAATCAGAAAGGAAATTCCAATCCATTTTTATTGAATTTTCAATTTTAATGGAAGGGTCTGCATTTTTAATAGTGCAAGTACATTCTTCCATTTCCAGCTCTTGTTACATCAGCTTTTCTTCCAAGTGATGTCTTCCAATACAGATAGTAATTGCTACAATTAGCCAGATGAAGTTAAACTAGGGTTGAAAACTGGGTTATAGCAAGACACTCCAGGACCCCTTCAAGCTACATTATAAAACGGATCCTTTAGGGCCCTGCTGCTGATTCCAGAAACCAATTTAAATACTGTTTGCCCAGGTTGCTGCTACTAATGGGTTGAACTGGCAATGACCTCTGCTCCCACCCTGCTGCAATGGTGCTGGTAGAGGTTCCCAGAGCAATTGATCCCGGAGATCTCCAAAAAACACATAAGATGATAAACAAATACACGAACAGTGCCACCGTTCAAACGTGCATGAGCACCCATCTGAATGTCAACTAAAGCTACACTGGTGAGAAGCCATTTGGTAGAAAAGCACCTTTCCATCAGGATACACCTTCTCGGGGTCTTTCTGTATTCAAGCATCACAGGCTTGTGAATTGTTACAAATGCTGGCACTTGAGGACTAACTGTGCAAACGATGTACTTCTCTAGATGATTACCAACCATTCATCTGGCTAATGTGAGGCCAAATCTGGCCTGACTGCCCGGCTCAGGGGAATGTAATTAACTGCAGTCAGGTTGCATTTGCAAAGCAGGATGAGCCCCAGAGGTGCCCGCATGTGAGAGAGCTAATGCTGCCATCCAGCGTGCCACGGTGGGCTTGCAACGAGATTCGTGACACTCCGAATCAAAAGCAAAGACTCCCATATAGAAATCAATATAAAGAAAAAGAAATACACGTAAGTGGATTCTTAAAATTTCCCCACATCTTTGACCAGTTGGAAAATGATTCCCTATATTCTGCCATCGAAATCCTCACCAGTAAGGGGTGACCTTAGGAAACCATGTTTGAAAACAGGTAAGTACGTTTAAGTATTATTGATTGCACAAGTAATAGCGCTAAAAGTGATTACACAGTGTGGTACTTACAAAAATAATTACACTTCAGAAAATCAAAATTAATTTGTACACTTCTGCTGCACTTTTAAAGTTGTTGACATTTCATTGTAGTGCTCCTAATGAAATGAAAATTATTAATAATTGTTTCTACTTTAGTATGACAAATGTCATTTAGATTAGGATGTGAATTTGTCAGTACCTCATCAGATCACTAAGTTGACTTTTGGCTCATGTTAGTATTTGAAAGGGAGGTAATTCCTGTTTAACAGATGCAAGTTCACACAGGCCAAAAATATTACAATCAATATGTATGCTGATTCCTAACTGTGAAGCATCTTATGTAGTCCACTTTTCTCAAAAAAAAAATCGTAAAGTCAATGGGAAATTAAGTTGCCTGGACAAAAGATCAAAATTTTCCTTCTTCAAACCACTTTAATAGTGAAACTGTATAAAATAAACTAGTGCAATTAGCACATCACCAGGGCCACCGCATGAACTATTGTTTCCTTTTTATTCCCCTACTGAGGAAATTTAGTCTCAATCTGACATATAGTGTGTCCACATTGTTCAAGTATGTAAAATTGTCAAATGAATAGCAAAATGCTGAGTGCAAGAAGAGATCTACTGTGTAAAGTAAACGTTAAATCACATTATGCCTCAGTGTTTGTCTGCGACAAGAGATTACTCCTACAGTTACGTAAGTAGTACAAATAACATAATTAAGCTTCTAAAATATTGCAGTAAAAATACCAAAGCACTAAAAGCATTAAATAATTAAAATTCACACAAACAACATCTGAAGACCCTTACTATTCTAATTTTATAGTCAGGTGAACAGACAACTAGGCAGTTACAGCAAACCAACCAAAAAGCAGCAAACAGAGTTCTTCAAAGCCTGTCTCCAGGCTGCTCAGACAGTTCTCATCTACTGCCCTCAACTTTGACAGAAGTCTTTGCCTTAGGACAACCTATCAAGATTCAAGCTACTTTCCAGAAGCTGATCTAAAAGTGCATAGAATGAAACATCTGGGGTTTGACAATTAGAAAATAATAAAAAATTGATAAGAATATAAGCCCTTAATTATTTAGAAAGTATCTTGTATTTTGTAGCACTGCTGTTAATCCATGGATGCACAGAAGTTGGTAATTTCTATCCAAAGATCGATACAATTGTTTTGTCTAAGTGCTGTTTGAGCAGTACTTTCAGTCATATAAAAACAATTATGTTAGGCTAAAATAACTGGCCTGGATATGCAGTGGTTTCCTCAGAAAGAAGTATTATCAAGAGCCAGTTTTGTAAAATCAAAGCCTCATGCAATGATGGCTGTATTAATATTTTAAAAGTTTTCACATTTACCCAGAACTCATTATACCAGCTCTGAGTGATGATCAAATTCTTGGCTGTAGATGCCACACAGAATGTAGGAACCTGCTCTTTGCCTGTATTTGCAGAATGGGTACTCCTGCTTTTCCAGTTGTTACCATAAATCCAAATGGCATATTGACAGGTTTGAAAGAACAGCTTGCATAAAGCCACCCATTCAGTCAACATCTCTTTGTTTACAAAAAAGCAACAAAACACACAAAAAACCTAACAGCATATGTGTTTTTAACAATTTTCTCCCGGATCTGGTTAGAATTTTTTTTCCTTTGTTAACATTGCAGGCATATTGTCAACATGATCTGCTTTGATCTGACTGCTGTTACACCTCATTTGCAATTAGAGACAGCAAAGAAAGAGCTATATAAGGAACTTGTTTTCTCAGAGATACAAGACAAAAAGAGTTTAAGTGGTCAAACTACCGCAACACATAAGCAGCCAAGTAGCCTGTCACAGCCAGTTACCTTTTGATTGTAAAAATGACCAACTTGTTACCCACCCTGATAACAAGCTGTTTCACTTCAAAAGATAAGCATAAACCTCCCCTCAAAAAATGCTTGCCTCAGTTATCCCCTTACATTGTAATCAGTAGCTTTCCACTAGAATAAAAATAGACTAGAAAGGTATATTTTTCTTTCCTTCTTATGCTTTTCTTCTTTTATCCCATTCACCTATAAATCTCCAGTTTATCCCTGTTCAGTGTTATCACTCTCATGATATTTAGATTGGTGATGTTTATTTCTCCTACAATTTCGGTTCTCAGGCTCTTAAGATTATTTGAGAATCCCAACTTCAATTTAAAATTCCTTCTATTGCTAGCTCTCAGGTTCTGGAGAACAGTATGAAAGTATGACTCAAGTGTACTCTAAAAGCTCTATGTGAAAGGCAAAGAAAAGGTTTACTCTGAACAAAATAGAAACCAGAGAATACATTCTTAATGTATTCTCAGAATTGCTTGTTGAAGATTGTTTTTAATTGCTAGGTTTCGTGAAGCAATTATGTGTAAGTGCTGCATTCTGATCATAATCATATATTTTATACAAATGTCACAATCCTGGTACAGTGTACAACAGACCAACTATTATTGAAGAGCACTGTCAAGATGAGCAAAGGCTCAATATTAAATGGCCAGTAAAGTCACCGCTTTTGTATCACTTTCTCATTACAGGGATGTATAAAGGGTGACAAACTAGAGAGGGTTTGCCCACTTAAATTTTGGAATCTATTAACACTGTTCACATAGATTGTCCTGCAACAAAATCACCCTTGGATTTTCATCTTGTGGTGACTTAACATCACCCTGTCCCTCAGGAAACAAACACACCACAGTAAAGAATATTCTAGACTAAGTGCTCTCACACATTTTCCATCACAGAAAAACAACTGCCAGGGCAGCATCTGCTGAAGAATGCTCCAATGGAGGATTTTTTTTAGAATAAACTCTAAAACATTACCCAAATTCCTGCTTAATCCATGGACTCCAAGAAGAGCACTAACTGAAGTGCCAGCTGGGCAGCAGCCTCTGCTTCCTCTCCCCTGAGGGAAACCCCCCTCCAACACACCTCAGCCAGCTGCTCTCTCTTGCTGGGGAGGAACCAGCATGGTCTCTCCCTCCAGAATTTATAGCTGCAGAGACAGGGGAAAGATGACATAAAAAGGCAGGAAAGCAAACCCTAAAGAGCTTTAGGGATAGAAGAGGAGCTGCTTGTGCTGATAGGCCTTGCTCTGCTGGAGGAAGGGCTGTTGGCCTCATCCCCTCAGGTGTGGCTCCAGCCTGGCTCAGCACCAGCTGGCTCTGATTGGAGAGAAACTATTTTCCAGAGTCGTTGTTACTGTTTACCCCACTACCTCACAGGCCATGAGAAGCTAAGATGGTCTCTGAGGGTGGCTCCTGGGGACTGGTAGGAGTTTCTTCTCCTTCTAGTCTCTTGTGGCTTGGCTCTTCAGCCCTTCGTGGGAGCGGTGGTGCCCGTATCCAGACGACTCCGTTTTTGCTCCCCGCAGACTGTAAGTCTCTGGTCCTGGCTGAGGTGGCTGCAGCCAGCCTGGGGAGGGGCTGCTGCTCCAGGGGCTGCTGGTGGCTGGGGGCACCCACTGCTGTGAGGGAGAGCCAGAGCTCTCAAACATCATGTCAGCTATTTGTCTGGCTTTGAGTGAGCTTTTGCCCTGCGGGAGCTGGTTTGTGAATCCCTGGCTATAGGCTTCAGGGGCTGCAGAAACAAAGGAGTTTGGATTTTGACCTAAAAGCCCTGGTTTCACAGGTTGTTAGAGAAATAATATAAATGGTGGCTACATGTCCAGTCCCACGTGTGGCTTGTAAGGCTTTCAGGTAAGTCCAACTCTCACATCCTCCTTGCAGGAGATATTAGTTTTTGTTTCCGTTCCCTTCTAAAGGAGCTGACGTGTGAGGGAAGCTGCTTTTGCCTGTAGCTGTGTTCAAAGGTGATGCGGATCTGGTTTATTCTGTTGACTGGGGAACATGAAATAAAAAGAAGTGTGTGAGAACTGGGCTGTGTGAGAAAGTCAAAAAATAAAAAGGCCTGTATTTTATCTGCTTAAAAGCTGTGGCCTGCTAAGCAGGGGCAAAAGTGTATCTCAGTTGCCACAAATAGGAGACTGGCAGCCAGGTGCTGTACGTAGGCTTGCTGTTTCTCCGATGCATAATTTCTTTCCTTTCTTGTGGTTGTTGTTCCAGAGTTTGCACACGAGCTTTGAGCTCTACATGAATGTCTGTGTGGAGAACTTATGAGCTGGTTCACTAATTACTGAGCAGGGTGAGAAGGTTATATCTAGAAAGCGACAATATAGGCAGAACTACAAACCTTAATTGTACTTTAGTTTTATTGCTGTTCAGGCTACAGTTGGAATATCATTTAGAGGTTAGCATTTTGCTTGGAGGTATGAATAAAAATCCCTAATTAACACAATAGCAAAGAACTTTGGTTTCTTATCTGGTCAAAAATTTAAAAAAAGAATGGTTATGTGTGTAATGATATATTCCCCTGAAGTGAAAAATTAGCACCTTACTAATATTTCTTTCAAAATCTCTTGATTTTAAATTAAGAATAGTGGTTTTGTGATTAAATCCCTGGGTAGAAATTCAGTAGTCTTGAGTTCCATTCTCAGATCTGAGCCAAACTCTTTACGTGGCCCTGGGTTATGTGTTAGTTACCAGGGCTGGCTTTTCAGCACCCGTCTGCTTTTAATTACGAGTGCAGTGCAGCTGAGCAACTGCCAGTGGGACTAGCAGGACTTTTTGTGTTAGCTACAGTTGACTCTGGATCGGACCTTTTTATCTGTTTCCTAAATGTATTTGTATGGACAAGCAGGCTTTTCAACTCTGATATTGGAAGTGTCTAATAATTAGTACTGTAAACTACCGAGATAGTACAGAGAAAAGAATTTTATATGTGAAGAAATACATTTGTTGCAATAAGTTAGCATAGTACTAGTGCTGCTGTCCTGTTATCTTAATTCAGTTTGTTAGGGCAACAATTCTGAAGCATTCTAAAACTGTCTCTGAAGTACGAGACACCAGTTCTTACTTTTAAAATATCTAGCTTTCTATGCCATTATGAGAAGACAGTAAAGTAAATCTAAATATCTCCAGTCATTGGAGTGAAGGATTTGAACAAAGCCTAAGAATTTCATAAGCTTCACTGTGTGAAACAATGAGCAACTTGTAGGGTGCATTCTGGTTCCTCCTATGTGTAAAGTCCTGTCAGTCTGATGGGTTGGATGGAGAAAGATGAAGCAGATTAGGAAGTAATGACTGGAGGAAAAAAACTGTATTAAATTCTTTCCACATTTTGATCAGGATCATTATAAGCAGGATCTCAGGAGCCGTTACTTTAAGCATTAGTGTATAATGCAATACACTACATTAAGTTTTATGTACAGCAGCTGGAGCCTCAGGATGACTACTGTAAACTTTCTATCACTGCAAGTTTTCACAGTGACCTTTTATCTTCATTAGGCAATACTCTGAAGTTGCTCTGAGTATACCAGCATGGATTCTTTGGTAGTGTAAACTAGAATGTGTATCAATGTTAATGGAGCCATTTGTGTTTATTAGTATAAGCTAGTTTTAGTATTCTCGCACATCATAAATCATAATGGGCATCAGGAAAGTCATCTGACAGCACTTACGTCAAACAGTGAAAATGAGAAAACAATTGACTCCGTTATTCAATGTTTGGTGGCAGAAATGTGTATTAAGCATGTATGTGTGTATGTATTTCACAAGCTTCACCTCTACATGATGTGAAGCAATGAATGGACAAGAACAGGGGCAGAGGAAGAGTGATTTTTCATCACAAGGGGACAACAGTCACCAGTGCCTGGCCCTTCAGTCTGAAAAGTCTAGTCTTTGAAGCTTGCATTTGTCCTATATAGGCATAATGACACTGATCGCTGATGCATGCACATATTTTGTTTTTTTCTATAAAGTGTACTGATAGCTCAGGTAATGTCCATACTGTTAAAGAAATTAATGAATTGTGTTACAAGGTCACTTCTGGCTGCTAAATCATGACGTCTGCTCAATAAAATACATTAGTAACTGTTACTAATATACTCTATATAACTCAGTATTAGTAATTGTTACTAATGTGGATTGAGAAGTAAAATTCTGTTTAGATTTTTAGGTTCTAATTCTAAGAGAAAGTTGTTGGACAGGAAAGGATATCCCAAGCCTTAATGTACAGAACCTGTTGTTACTGACAACCACATTAATCTGATTTTTTTGAGCTGTTACCATAAAACAAATGCATAACGCAAATAATAATTCACAGGTAAATGACATCTAGTCAGGCAAGCGTGAACATCTGTTTTATAGTGAATGAACATTGAACACTTTGGGCATTTAGTGCTCTATTTTTACCAAAAAAATCCATATAATATTTAAACCTTTTTCATGCTGCAATTTTGATGACTCATTATTCCATATTGATATGATACAAAGCTGTGATTTCCTTAAGTATAAAAAAGACTTGCTGGGGTTATTTATCAAGGGATTTTGTGAGGAAAACTCACAAATATAGAAATTGTGAGAGAGCAGAAAGTATTTAATCATGGTGATGGCTTTCTGAAGTGATTTTTCTTTGTGACAAACCAAATATGTATTGTATTATTTGTGGATCATTATATCTAATGTCAGCACACATTTCTGTTTATTGACTCATTTTATCATGCTGAACTGTCACCAGCTTCTTATTAATCTGTCTCTGAAGGATCAAAATGCTTTAATAAATATGTTAGTTCCTTTAGATCTTAGGATGAAATGAAACTGTTAGTTAAATGTACTGTGACTTTGAGTGAAGATACTTTTAGAGAGATTTAAAATGGGAGCATGTTATATAAATCTAAGACTGCCAACGGAGAATGCATCTTTCTCTCAATGGCCAATTAAGAATCAAATTTTAAAAAAAAGTAATAAGCCTTTTTCTATAAAAATGTGAGACTTCTTTATGTGGTACAATTGATTTATTAAAGTGATAACTCATTTTACAGTTTCATAGTGAAAACTACTTGTGTGGACTATTCATTTACCTGAACAGATGTGGTCTAAAGTCAGTGTATGTAATGTATGTGGTGTGACACAAGGGCTCAGGAAGGTGTCCATCCTTCATTGCTGTAGTGGTTAAGTAGTTAAGAAGTTGAATTTTTATTTTATTCAACAATACAAAAATGCATGCTACTTTCTTCACCCATCAGGGACAAAAAGAAGGGGACCAGAGGGAAAAGCAGACACTGAAAGGACTGTAAGACCTTACGTACTTCTGCAGAGGAAAGTGAGGGTGCTTGACTAATAGCACGAGCTAATTTTTTGGCATGGTCCAAATAAATGTGCCCTTCCGAGCTTAGAGCACTAAATGCTTGGCTTCTAGCAAGGGATCAGAACATCATGCAAAATGCAGGAGTGGTTGGTGCATGGCTTTCCAAAGGGGAAACGTATTTGAAGAACGCCAAATTTAAGAAAAAAAAAAAATTAAGATCATCCATGCGATGTTGTCACCGGTCATACTACAACTTCAGGTTCATTGGTAGTTCTCACTATATGAATCTACAAAGCTTTGAATATGAATGCGCTGCAGTATGAGCAAGTCTTCTCTGGTATTTGTGTATTAACTAGTATTCCAGTGTAAACATTTCAGCATTTAAAATAAGATCTTTCCTTTTGTTGGTCACATTTTTTAGATTAAGGTCTTAGCATCAAGAGCTTGATTTTTTATTTTTATATATGTGTTTGGAAAATAAACACCCACCTTCATTTGCAAGTGCCCAGATGTTTATATATATCCCTCCTATTTTAAGAGTGTCTTGAGTATAACAGAGAAATATTTTTGTGTTTAATGTTGATTAATTCAGCTGTCCTATGGAAATGCCACCAGGGTATTAGAAGCTTGTCTTTCTGTAATTAATTGGTCTTTAATATTATACTCACATTGAGATGTTTTACTACATAGTAAGTCGGATAATTTTAGATGGATGTCTAAATGTGGAAACATAATTTTATTCATGTGTATAGTTGTGACGATTGCGGATGATCATGTGTGAATACCAATGCCTGCCCCCAGTGGCTGAAATGAATTTATTTTCAAATGCAGGTGTATGCACTTGTGCGGCTGCGGAAGAATACGTATTATATTCACTGGGTCTTAGCGTGCACAGACCACCCATCCATCAGTCTGCTTCCTCAGAAATGTTACGTTTGGCACCACTTTCTTTCCCTTAAATCTTAGCATCAATCTGTGATATTGTTACAGTACATTACATGGCTTTTCCTCTGTGTCACTGTATATTGCCATTGGGAAATGAAGCATAAAAAGGCTGCCATTAGAGAACATCATTAAATAAGACTGCATGAATTCCAACTGTTGAACAATTGATCAGTTCCATTTTGAGCCAAAGGGATGTTTTATTCCTATTTGAGTTATTTCAGTACAAGAAATCTCATGTTTTAGTGGTGCCTTTAATTTCCTTTAATTTTTCTTTTAGAAATTCTGCAGTATATTATCAGTCCCCGTCTTGTAAAGGAAAAGATCAAAGCACACCAGAACTTATGTGCATGTGCTAAATGTGAGAAAGTTAGAAATTAACTCCCAAGTGTGGTAAGTTTTCTGAACTATCTGAAGCTGATTCATGCTGAGGGGTTGTTTAAAGATGTTCTCTTTTAGTTGGATGCAGAGCACAGACACAATTGTTCAATTAACTGTGGCAAGAAAGACTGGATGTACCTTCCACAGCAATTTTGGGTCATGCTGAAGTTGTTAATTTATTACATACAGTTTCCTAGTTCACTCATTTTGAAGCTTTGGTGCTTTGCAGGGGTATATTTAGAAAGTTCTTCAACTACTTATCCGGTAGCCAAGTCTACAGAGACTGAAACACACATGTTGTAAGAGTAGACAGTGTAGACAGGCACAGAATCCTGTGGTTAGTTCAATACTTTGCTGCTGAAGTAGTTTCTCTCTGGAGATGTTTTCTACAGACAATTTTGATTCAAACCTATGAGTTTTCGTTACCTTAGAAAATTCTTCCATGCTGACAATATTAATTTAGAGGTGGCACAAAACTGATGCTTCTGTTTGAAAAGCTGACAACCAGTGCAGTGGTGGTTTTCTAGGTAAACATGTGATTAAATTCTTACATCACTGAATCATTAGTGTTTTGCAAGCACAGATAACAGATAACATGTGTTCATAAATGATTGTTTAACACAGCCTATAGGCCTCAGATTTCTGTCTTTACTTTGGAGCAAGTGAATGTTCAACATCTTAAAATCATTCATCAAAGAATTAGGCTTCACGCGTGTAATTTAAGCTAGACAAAAGGAATTTTCAGGTGTTTAAGTAGTTCAAATTGGAGAGTAGCACTAAGGGTGACATCAGTCAGATTTCACGCCGCTCATGAGCATTACACCACTGTGTGCTGTTAGCTTTGCTGTGAGGTGTGTTGTGGTATTTTTGATCACAAAGACTGTGAATCGGAGTTCTTGCCAGAATTACCATACTTTGGAACCCTAAATCCAGCAACACTTTAAAAATAGTTTTGGAAAACAATTAGTAGTGTTGCACTCTGTGATATAATGCAGTCTAGAAAGTGGAATTGACTTGGGCCGTGAGCCTGAGCAAGCAAACGTAAGTATAGGAAAACAGATACCACTTAAGGAGTCAAAATTTGGCATAATGACGATGACAAAGCTGTAAGATGTGTTTTGTTATGGAAGATGAAAGGCTATTTGAAGTGGAAACTGTATCTGTTGACCTAACCAGAAAAAGCAGTTTACTAGGTAACTTGAAGATGATTCTCTCTAGTGGAAACTTTAAAGAGGCAGCAGGCCAGTTGATCATTTAATAGTTTGGGTTAGAGCAGATTTATTTCAGTTTATATTTAACTGAGGCTCTTGCAAAAAATCTGGGATATAGGTCAATGTTTGATTGTATGAAATACATTAAATATTAAAGCCCAAATCTTACCAGTTAGGCATATGACTGCTAAATTTAAATGTGTGCATATTCCTGAGCAGTCATCTGTATTAGTACAAGCATGTACCCAAGGTATCAATGCAAATGACATGATATGTACACTTAGTTCTTAACATTTTCCCAAAAGAATGCTAGAACTGGTGAAAGATTTTTACTGTAAATTAAGTTAAACTGAAACTAATTAGCATGATTGACCAAGACCCCTCCACCGATGTTCTAATAATTCTCCAGCAAGAAACAAGATCTCTCCTATGTTTCTCTTTTCTTGATTGCTTACAATAGCTCCAATGCTCTGTATTCATGTTTCATGTTATAGAAATTGCATTTGTCTGCTTTTCAATTTAAAAACTAATATGAATTTAATATGCTTTCTAGAAGCTATGCAATATTGATGAGAGCTATTTAAGTGTCTGCTTATCTGTTTCTCCTTCATGAAGATTTTTCTGCCATATTAATGCCTCTGAAATTATACCTTGTTCTTCCAATAATAATACATGAATCAATGACCTCAAATCAGTGAAAAAACACTGGAACCAGGTGTTCTTCTGGTTTCGATCTATTCTGCTGCACTATAGAGCTTATGACACTGTTTCTGCTTAGAGATGTCAAGAGGAGCTACTCGTTCTGTCAGAGTGTAGCTGAGAGTTTTGGTAATTTATCACATGAGACTTTTTGGCCTTTTCTTCATTTGAAGAAGTTCTGTGAACACTCTGAAACTGGAGTGTAATGCTACCCAAAGAACATTATTCTTTCTGTGAAATGTTACATTTATTAATGTTTGTCCCATAACAATAAAACTTATTTAGGCACAAAATACATTTATATGAAAGGACTTGTTATGATATTGAGGCAAAAGGAATATATTCTGGAATCGCAGTGATATAATGCGATTATGACTATTGCCTTTGTTAGAAGAACAACTATGAGCAGAGGTTCAAAGTGAAAAGTATGTAATTCAACTACATCTAAAATGTATGCGAGCTGTTTAAATCTTTATTTTTCTCTGACCATTTTGATCTTTTGGCATATGAAAAGCAACTACCATATTTTTGACTGTATGGAAAGTTCCCCTTTAGGGTTTAGAAGGAAGCTGCAGGAGGGGAAAAAAAAAGATGGTCCATTGTTAAATCTTCAAAGGGAAAGATTCAGGGATGAAAGCAAAATTGAGATACAAAAGGTGGTTTAAGGTATTTAATGTTTCAGAATGTGATTCTGGCCCCTGTCTACTGGCCAGTTTCAAATTTACTGTCTACGAACTGAAATTTCAAAGGTGATTTGGAAATGCCTTTTTTCCTGCATTAACTAATGTGAGGGCATATGGCCCTGTAGTCTGAACACATGGCACTAAAAATATACATGTGTGGAGTGCTTTGTTTCATGGAGTCACATTTTTCCTTTCATTTGTTTCTGAAATCAAAGTTTTTGTGTTCTTGAAAAGACTGAGCCTGTGTAATGTCATGCTTTGAAATACGGTTCTCTTGACATTATAAGACCATGAAAGGTAGAACTTCGACTAACTGAATTATTCCTTCACCTTAAAGAGAAATTTTCAAGTTTGCAAGTCTCTAAATATGACCCACCTAGTTTTGTTTCCCTTACGTCTTAGTCTATTACGAAGCTTATTTGATTCTTTTCTACATACAGTGCTTCAAAGCTTGCTTTTCTTCATAAAATTAAACAAATAATAATCCAGAAACTTAGATTTTGAGTGACTTCTTCATAATTCAGATCAATGTAGGCAGGTGATTGCGGTGTTCAAACTTCATTTTAACTGAGTAGCGCTTATCAAACAATGAGCGAAAGAGATTTAGAATGAGTTATGTCTTTTGATGTGTGGATATAGTGCTGATCAAAGCCAGTGATAGCTGTTCCTGTGAATCCCAGGATGGGCTTTGCCCCGTTAAAAATATATTCCATTACAGTAATTGTCAGATACCTCTTCTCCTTTTTAAGTTAAAATAATTTTAATTTGACCCCTTTAAGTCACAAATGCAAATCAAAAAATCAAAATTGAAACACATACTTTTGTTTTAAAGTAGAGTGCCTCCATCCAACAAAACTAAATCCCTAATGTTTTAATTATGTATAATGATCTCCTTTGTAAATATTTTGTTTATCCTAGCCTGGAAAATGATCATGTTGAAAACTGTGCACCACTCTTGTGCATAATAAAGTCAGTATGATATATGCAAGTACTGTTGCTCAAAGAGTTCTGCAACTGTAAAAGATATATATTTTTAACCAATCTCATTGTCACCTTTATCTGAATATCTAACTGAAAGTGCAATTTAGATCTTCGTACTTACTTGTGTATTGCTGACAAATGGGGTTTTACTGATGGGAAAGATGTAAAAGCTCAATTTTGTTAACACTTGTGATATGTTGAAAATGAATTTTGGAAACGTAATGTGATAAGAAAACTCCTGACCTCAGTAAAAGCCATTTTCTGCCTAATAGAAACAGGAAACACCCAAGGCTTCACTTTGAAGTCCCTGAAACCCAAAGATCTGAATGAGTCTAAAATACCCAGAGTCCTATATAACTACAATTATATAGTTCAGTGTCTGAGGTAGGCTTAAGTTCCTGGCTGAATATGTATTAGATCAATGGTTAGAGAACACTATGCATTTCAAAAAATGTGCAAATGGGACAATTCATGGAATATTCCCTTCTCATTGCCCTCTTGAAGAGGCAACCAAGAGATAAAATGAGAGTTATTTGACTCTATGTTTTTTGTGAGAGGACATGAATTTTGTGTTTGATGGGAGAGCTTCATGGCTTGATAGGTTTTAAAAAAAAATTAAAAATTCCTACAATCCTACAAGAAGGATGTGGATTAGAGGTTTGTAGTAGATAGGCAACCAAGAAATTAATCTCATTTCATAAATTGCAGATTTATTCCCAGATTGGAGTGAACCTTAACAGAAAGTTTGGTGATGAATGAGGAAAAAGTAGAAACAATCATCTTTGGTTCTACTATCTAAAATAAAATTAAAGTGACATTTTTCAAATGAGAATACATTGCCTGCTGCTTTGTCTGGTTTTTTCATTTCAGCTTTGTTAGATCTTTTGTTTCTTTGATGCTCAGAATATTGCACCATTTGGCTCTAAAACCTACATTAGAAGAGCATTAATTAAAGGCAGACACAGTGCAATGGAGACACTGTTAAAATTATGCTTGAAGGTACAATGTAATTAATTTTGTACAAGCGAAACATAAAAGAGAGAATGAAACCAGAGGAAATAGCAGCATATCCTCACAAAATGATAATGAGAAATACAATTGCAAATCAGACAAAATATGAGAGGACATATGGAATAATTAGTCTTCAAGAAAGAAATATAAACAAAGGGTAACCTGCTAAGTGCTCATAAAAATTAAGAATATGTAACTAACGTTCAAGGTTCTTGGATTGTGTTTTGGGGTGCTTTTCTGTGCAGTTTAAGATTTGTGTTGAGTACCTACTGCTAACATGAGGATGTAAATTTTACATCATAATTTCCTGGCAGGTATGTAAAGAATTGAGTATATAGATTCACTTAAGAACAACTTCTCTGCTATAAGCTCTCTAAGTAGATAATGGGTTGGGATCTGGGTTACGGTTCCCAGGTTGAAAATGAGGGCACATGACAGTATTACAGTTAATTATGTCTGTATAGCAGAACAAAAAGGCTTTAGGAAATGGCTTTATTTTAATTAGTCATTTTAAGTAACAATTAAACTTTTCCATTTTTTTTTTAGAATCCCTGTGGTTCACCTTCAATTGTGAGTGTTCTTCAGTAAAGCAGTTTAAAAGGTACAAAAGTGTGGCTTGAACATTCGTCCTGTACTCCAGAATTTAACTGAAGCCGGGGGTTTCCAAAGGTCTGTGCTGGCAGTCTTTTAAACTTAGCGTAAAGGAACATGAAACGGAATGAAAGGTTATCATGTGTTTAAAGATCTCTATTGCACGTGATCAACTTCTTCTGATGGCTGGGCTTGCAAAATTGTTGGTTTCTCTAAAGAGCTTTCATTCTAATTTTATTGGAAATTGTTTATATGCTGGGATGACCATTATGCTTCCAGCTATGGGAGGACAGTAACACTTGTTTATTAGTGAGACTGGATTACAGACAATTATCAAAGCTTTTGTTTTCTTCTGCTTTTAGGTGGTCTGTATTTTGCAGCACTGTAAAGAACAATATAGATTTCAAAAGAGTGTTTTAAAGTAAAACGCATTGAACTGTTCCCAGTGTATGTAATTATATTGATGAGTCCACGCTTTTTTCTCCGAAATGTCAAACCACACGATTTCAAAATCAGACTAACAGAAAATCACATAGTGAATCTTTCTTAGCCTCTGTGGCAAAAATCTTAACTAAGAGGAGGGCTTTATGAGGTGTGGTATGCAGTAAAAATATGAAGATCCTTGAGCTCTTAAATTCTCTATTTTGTAAGCATTTGCACAAAATCATGGGAAGAGAGGAACTTCAGAAGGGCAGAGAGTGTCAACAACTTTACAGACAACTCAGTTAACTGAAGTTGAATCTTTATTCCAGTGTCAAGACTTTCTACATGCTCTGCTATGTTAATTATCACTGTTTTGCTGGGCAGTTCTTTTTATTCAAAATATCTTTCAAAGTTGTTTATTACACCCATAAAAATTACCTAAGTAGCATAACTCTCCAAGTCATATATTCTTTACAGCTGTCTTCTACAAGTATGCTTCTGTTGTTTGGATAAAACGTATGTAGGAAATTGATTCTCTGTTTCACTTTAGTTTACAGGTTTTTAAGAGCAAATTTTGTCTTTACCAATTAATCTTTGCAATGTTTTTTTTCTCTGCTGCATGAATGCTCATGCAATTTTTATAGCAAGTAGCTCTAATTCACTGCTTCATGAAAGGGCCTTTTAATCTGTTAAAGTAGTATGTTTTAATGCCATAAAGAGAATGTTTTGAAAGGTAAATATATTTTGCTACTATTAGTGATGGGGGAATATCTCTTTCTGATTAAAAAAAAAAGCTGCTCTTAGTGTTGCACTAAGGCTTTACAGACAGGTTGTGGAAAGTTATGTGTAACTCTGGTCTTGTGCAAGTACAATCAGCAGGACTGGATTGCAGGGGAACACGTGCCTTGTCCTGCCTCCCTGTTCCAGCCATGTTTGAGAGATGTATCGTGTGTAGCACACTGGGTTACACAGCAAAGGTGGTTAGTTTGAGTGGCCCCGTGAATTTATACATTTTCTCACTGCCTGTTAACCTCCAGGATGTGCTGGTGCTTCTGTGGGTGCTGCTGTTGTGGAGTCTGAGATGCAGGGAAGTATTGCCTACACATTACAAAGCTGAGCCAGAGAAACATCAACGACCTCTCACGAGTTCAGAGCCTCTTTTGCAGAGCAGAGTGTTAAGTTCAGGCCCTCTGAATATTCGCGTAGTGCCTTTCCCACCAAATTCTTCTTTTTTTGTTCCTTGAGATTAAGTTTAGAAACACTGTATGCCATTTCCAAAGCGTATAGCTACATATAAAAAAAACTCCAGGTATTTCCCTACATAACAAACCCATAATAATTTGAAAGCCTCATCAACCGGGAAACTTTGAAGTAGATGAGCAGTTTTTGTTGCACCTTGTAATTTTAGTTTCTACCTCACGTAATTAATCTTCTCCCATTTTGGCAATCGTACAGTTATGGTTAAGAGGCTTTGCTAAAGAACAATTTCCAGAGTACTTACAAAAAGTAACTGCAGAAAAAGTATTTTATTTCTTGTTAAAGCTGATGCTTATTATTTTTCTTCTGTCCAGTAAGGAAAATCCAGTGTGTTCAGTGATGAGGATGTGGCAATGAAAGCCACAGCACTGCACTGTGTTGATCCCATCAGTTTGTGAAGAGCCCATACCCAAGTGTTAATGCAGTTTTGTGATGTCTTATAGAATTCTTATGGTGACAGTTTTCATTCATCTGCTTGAACCAACACAAAATGAGTGCTAATCAAGCAGCAATATTATTGCTGCTGTTTAATATACTAAAACAGCTGCTAAAGGCAGTGTCAGTGGGGAAGGTATATCAAGCATGGTACTCAAATTTTACTGTAGTCTGGTCTCAATTTCTCACTTCATTCAAAGAAATATGCTTCACAAAATTCTGAGGTATCTGTCTTCAACCAAAGTTGCAGCTTGTTTCAAATTAGGTTGTGGTTGTGGCCACCTGTCATTACACTGCCAGATACTATTAAACCATCAAAGCAGTATTTTAGTTGCTTTGATGTAGACTAGAATTGTATCTACTGCTGAATGATGATTAGATGAAAAGTTACAAATGTATCCAAAGGGAATAGAAACACTACTCTTGATCCACCACAATTTAATTTTTTTCCTTGTGTTTCTATTATTGCTGATGCATTCCTTTGCATTTATACATGTTAGTATAAATAGTAAAAATATAGAAGTATAAATAGCAGAAGCAGCCTCTACGAATATCATTAAAAAGCTGCCATTAATAAACTGTCTCATTAAAGTGGTGTTTCCTACATCACAACTTCCAGAAATAGATGGGTAGAAAAGATTAGATGTTACTTATTTATTTGTATGTGTCTCTGTTCCTGGAATGACTAGCTAAACTGGAGAGATCTAGAGAAGGGACAGTAGAAATGAAAGTCTTACAAAAAAAAAACAAACCCAAACTTCATTGGGAGAAATAGAAATACATTTTAAATCCTGGTGGAGAGACTCATACACAAGTGTATACCACAAAACACTGCAGGAGAAAATTATTCCAAACGTAAATGGTTCTAACTGAGTCCTCCACATCACTGCAGTAATGTGGATTTTTTACAAATTAGCTTTCATAATAATAAGATAATTAAACTAACCAATTCTCAGAAACGGCCTTTCAGCTGTTCCAGAATTGGTTTGTAACCCCAAACACACACACACACACCCCCCATCTTACCTGAATGTGTATTTGTTATTTATCTGAGCCCATGTCTAGATGCTGGCAATGGTCTAATGGTTCATGTCTTACTAGAAAATATAATTTAAAACTGGATGCTGAGAGCAACTTCTGAGAGTGCTTCCTGCATCTAGGTTAATGGAAGACACCCATTAGTAACTAATGCTGGACTTGATGCTTTTTAGCAGAAAATCAGTCGGAGATCAGACCCTGCAAACATCTGGCTTTTTGTTTGAGGAGAAGTTAATGTTGTATAATTATAGAAGGGCAAAGTTCCAAAGAGAGAGAGAGAGAGAGAGAAGAAAAATATTACTGTAATGAAATATCTGATGCTGGATGATGCATTTTCTTTTAGCTAAGCAAGAACATTTTTGAGCTCAATTTCATATTTCAACGTTTCTGATTTTCAGCAAATTGCAATAATACAAAAAGGTTAAGTATAGACTTCAAATGAAGGCTGTTTTATGATTAGGACTATAGAAAAGATGAATGTTCTTCTCTTGTTTGTTTCTGGTTGCTTGCAATAAAATGTAGACACAGAGCTATTTCTATTTAGACATTTTCGTTTTATTTTCTACAGCAAGAGTCAATTGTGAACCACAGTTACATATTCAAAAGGGACAGGTGTGAGTTAAACTACTTAACACAAGATTGGAAACTTTTAAAACGAATTATCTCAGATTTTCTTAAGCTCTACATAATATTGCCATCAAATATTTTTCTTTACAATGAGAAAAGATAAGTAAATCCCAGCTGCAAAACTCACCCTGCACTAGATGAGCTTCAGAGGTCCCTTCCAACCCCTACTGTTCTGTGAAAACCAATGTAAATGTGTATAGGCTAGGCATGGAAAACAACCCAAAAAAGATTTGTGATATCTAGAGAGTAAAAAAAGCCAACAGTGCTGTCAATTTTAAAGCATGATAATGAAGGGAAAAGTAACTATTAAAAACAGCAGCTAAGCTTAGTGTCTTGTATTCATTCGCTATCAGTGATATCCATATCAGATTATAGAATTTTCAGGTTAAGATTTTTGTGATACCTTAATTTGCAAATGCATATTTCAGTATGTTCTTCCTGCCTCACGTTTGGATTGGCGGGACAAAGCGAAAAGTCCTTTGTGTCTGTTTGCTGTGGTAGAGAAGACTGGGGGTTTTTGTTTTGTTGGGTGATGTTTTTTTGTTGCTTGTAACCAGGAGGTTATAAAAGACTGTAAAACCTAGAAGGTTTTTATAATTACTATAACTGGAAGTTGGAATATTGAGTCTAACAGCTGATAGAAGGGACCCAAACATGTATTTTGACTACCTCACAGGAGCACAACATTAACCAAATGTCTAGTCAATATAAGTAGTTCTATTTATACCTGCATCTGATTAAATCTGCTACACCTCTGTGATTTTGGGAAATGATCTATAAAATCTTTTTTTAAAAAAAAGTCGGAAGTTTTAAGTGTTAGAAGATCTGGAGACTCAAATCAATAATACTTTTTTTCCCCATCTTAATTCTAGACTTCACCACCTTGCATATTATAAACTGTTCATGCCTAGTTCGCAGGAAGCTTAGGTTATAAATAGCAATACTCGGCATTTCTACTTTGGAGTAAATTGGTGGGGGAGAAAGATTCATAGCAATTTTAATCATATTGTCAAAACCAGAAAAAGTTAATGTATCAAGTTGAGAGTATTTTCCAGTTCTATGACATAATTGTTTCTGTATTAGGCCCACAAAAACACAGCAAAACAAAGCTCTGGAGTAACAATGTTTTTAAAACTTTACTGGTGGCGTTTGCTTTAAGCTTAAATGAATAATTACCAGCCCACTAAAAACTGACAGGTAACCAGTTACAAGGAAGGTGTTGTCAAGTTATTTCAGCTAGGTAAAATCAATCTTTCCCTGTTATTCTTAATTAAGGTAATTCCAGCTTGGCTTTTCTGTAAAGCTGATTTGAAATTCAGGAAAAAAAAAACCCTTGAAGAAGAAACAATAGGGCTATAGTATACAGTAGTTTGCAACTGAATAGTTAATAGTTATTTCTGATGGCCATTCACAATAAGATGCAAGACATCAAATGAGAAACGTTTCTGAAAATCTTCCCATTTTATTTAGGCACTACATATGAGCTAGTTTTTTTAGAAGGTCTGTCTGCATGGGTAGAGTCATGACTGAGGGCTGCCAAACGCTAAAATTTTCAGATTTCTGGTGTTTGAGTGTGGGTGGGTTTCTTTGTTTCCGAAACACTAGAGGCTGGAAATGAGTTACCACTAATGCATAACACACCACCAGCGATTTCAGTCCAAATTTGTGGTAGTTGTCACAGATTATGCTATGAGATGTCCTACCACTGGACAACTCCTTTTATGATGAAAATTATGTGACTTCAGAATTCAGGGTGAATGCCTAAAGCACATGCCTTAATATCTAATTTTCAATACCTACCTCAACTGGAAACTACTTAAAAATGGAGCTAAATTAATTCATATCAAAGTTGTAAGTATGATGATACCGTCTATGTCTCTTTCCAGTGGAGGCTTATGCTTTAATTCTTGCTTTGAGTTTGTTCCATCTTGGAGAAGGGTTTTCCGGCATCTAGGAAACTAAACAAGTAACCAATATCCCATTTTATAAGTGCTGGAAAACTGAATATTGTTACTACAAAATGACTTCAAAATCTAATCTGGTGATTTTGATGTAAAGAAACTGTTGCCAGCACTTGCACGGGAGGGGCAGACATTAATTGGGGGTGAAATATTTAATGCAGTGCTCAGGTAACTGTTTCAACCCTACACAGCCTGCAGAGTGCAGTGAGGCTTTTCCAGGGAATTGTGGCATCACAGTTGAATCCAATTTGGAGCTTCCAAAATGCAAACCAACACTTCCTGCTCTGGTATTCGGAGATTTCACAACTTGTTGCAGTAAGTAGAAGATCTATATATGCACTCTCAGATTATTTTAATTTGCTCCTCATGGGAAGGGAGTAGTTACACTGGTGGAATCTAGACTGTAGTAGGAGACTCGGTGAGTGGGTAGATGTTGGTATAACCAGAAGTGCTTTTTGTAGGACAACAGTGTAATTAGTCTGTGTTTTTCACACCAGCAAATTATATGGAGAAGTATTTGTAACTTTTGTCTCTCCCTCTTGCCTACCCCTCGTGATGTTGACGTGGCTGCTTGTTGCAGCATATCCTTTAGCATCTGTCTTTATTCCATTATTCACAGCACCACCTTCAGTGAATCCACCAGGTCTCGTGTGATGTAGCATATATCACTGATGGGAAGCTTTCTCTTCAAAATAATTATACTCATGGATAACTGTTTATTTTCAGAGACTGTTTCATATTGTGTCTGCTCACCCCCAATTTAATTCTGTTCTGAAGGACTAGAATATCAGCCATGCTGTTCTCAAGCCTGAAGTTAATGTATTCATTAGTTATAATTGCTTCCAATGTGTCCTCACCAATCATAGTCTTTGGGTTACTTAATGATTCTGATTGGATGTTCAACACTTTTATCTGGGTTAATTTACTATTCATAGTACAATGATGGATTATTCATTTTCTTACCCAGATTACAACTGTAAATGGAGTTATACATCATCAATGAGAGCACCACAGAATCACTTAGCTAAAAAATGCCTTCTAGTTATCTCGAAGCAGCAAAGATAGTCACATAAAAACTTTGTGGCTGGCAGTGTTTCCTGCCCAAAGATGGCTGAATTAATTAGCCTGCTATGATTGCCATAAAATTCTGTAAGTGCTGCTTTTAAATGCTATTTTCTAACTTGCCTAAATGTGCACATGTGCGTACAAGTTATGTCGAAGGAGACAATGAAACTAACTGAACAATAGTCGGGAGCTCATGAACAGCTTAAACTCTATTCAGTACTTCAGTGCTTACATTTTGAAAGTAACTTCCATTTAACCTAAGCCTTTCCACGTGCTGTCTGTAGCTTAGCTCTGTCACTACTTTCTTCTGCTCTTGCTGTTGGAGATGAGATTTGCAAGCTTCTATTAATTCATGATTGAAAAAAAATGAGCAGCAAGTCTCGTGATGAAAGTAGTCAGCATTTGCTCACATGTCCCATAGATATCGATTATTTGAAATGCTGTATCAAACAGAAGTCAAAAGCTGGGCAATCCTGGTCACTGAAGATAACGCAGAGTCCTACAGAAGCGGTATCCATGATTTAGCTGGAATTTGTACCATTCACAAATGTGCAAAGAGAGAAACTTCTTTGCAAGTCAGTGAGCAGTCCAGCAGCCCTGTGTCCAAGTTAACTTGATGAGGGAGGGAATAAGACTGCTGAACTAAATTCAGGTGAAGCTGCTAAACCAGAATAATTGTGTATATACCCTGTAAATGGGCTACTATCCCTTTGGGGAGTAATTATTATCATGGAAGGAATTTCACTCAATTTTAACTGAAGTGAGTATGTCAGTATGATATCTAGACGTTATTTCATGTAGTGTGCAAACTAAGTAAACATTTCATGGCCAACAGGTTACTTGTCATGATTTATCAAGTAAGTTAGAACTTTTGCTATGGATCGGATTCATAAATAGGTCACTTCAGTACATCTAACTCCCTAGGGCTTTTCTGGTAAGACAAATTTTTGCTGAGTTCAAATAAAGTGTGTTGTCTGATGGACTATTTAAATACACAAAAAGGCAAAATTTAAATACATGTGATACAGGAACTTTTGATAGTACTTGCAGCTGTGATGTGAGACACGATGTATTCACTCATGATCTTGTTTTAAAAACATGGGAAAATCAGACCTCGTGTCTACAGGTAACTTGAGATTTACGCTATTTTTGTGGTTCTTAGCGTATTTGTGTGTTCATGCTGAAAATGAAACATTTATTTTGATACATATGTCAATACATATACTGGACAACCATTGTATTAGGAAAATGTCTCAAAGGAAAAGAATATGCAGTCATTAAGAACATCCTTGCCTTTTCCCTCATGAAATACACTTTAGACATTTTGGCTGAAGAATATTGGGAGATTGTTAGCTAAAGATGGAGTTACATAACCAGAAACTTAGGGAACTTTTCAAAATCAGGAAACTAGCAGAAATAAGGGGAAAAAAAAACCCTTTCTCTGCAAACTCTGTACCAGTCAATATTTCCTGGCTTCAAACTCCTGTGCATGAAGTATTGATTATGTGCATTTCCCCTAAAGACAAGGGCTAAAAAATGGATAAACTAAGCTTGTGTATTTCAGTATCCAACTTCAAAAACTGTGGGACAAAGAAACTCTAGGGGAAGCATATTTTAATTAATAATTCTGAATAAATGATTACATTTTACTTCTTGGAGGTTCATTGCATGACCATTCTATTAAAAAAAATGTATCAATTCTTTCAAATAATTCTTAAATATTAGGAGGAAAATCACACAGAATCACAGAAATAAATACTACAGAAATACACAGAAATAAATACTACTTAGGAAATGAATATTTGCATTTAATGAATACCAAATCCTCTCATCTGTCATGTACATAAGATTTCTTGAATTCCCACGTTCTGTAAATATCTGACCACTTGCATTTGCCTTCTGTATCACTTTCCTGATTTAGAAGATCAAACCAGATCATAGAATGGCCTGGGCTGGAAGGGACCTTAGAGATCATTTTAATCCAACCTCCCTGTTGTGGGCAGGGATGCCACCTCTCACTGGGTCGGGCAACATGTGAGAACCGAACGGGAATCGAACCCGTGACCTCTGGTGTTTCAAGCACCACGCTAAACCCACTGAGCTAAAACGGCCCACTATGGTTCCATTGTTCCTAGGACCAGTGACAGTATGAACTGAGAACTGGTAAAGACATCACTGAGGAATTGTGAATTTTTTGAAGCTTTTTCAAAGAGGCGTAAAATTAGAGTTGAACAGATGTTCTAAAATGTCAAAAATACCCTCATTAATCCCTAATTTTTAATGTCCTCTTTCATGCTTGCAGGAGTTCATGCATTTAATTTATTCTCCCGTGTTATAAATTTTCTTCAAAGATGTATTTTTTTTAATTAAAATAGTTATCATAGCTGTCACTGATGCAACATCATCTTTAAGTTCCTCTTGGGTAGCATTTACAGCCAAGTGTTCGTTGGAAGTATGACTTGTCAGTTTGGCGTTTGAAGTCCTGTAGCATTCTGGGACCATTTCAGTGCTTTTGCAAGTGAGCCTAGGGAAAAAAATGTATAAAGGAAGTCTTTCATTGCTACGTTTCCTATTAAGTGCCATAGTTTTACTTGACAGCTGGTGAGTGGAAGCAATTTGACAAGTATGTCTAGACATTGTAGAAGGCAATGGGGGAAAGTAGCAGCAGAGCTAAGGAAGTCCCAGAATTTGAGTTTTACTCTGCTCTGGTACAAGGTCCTAGCTATTTAGGGACAAAATAACCTAATTTTTTTTCTGAGTTTGAGGCTTGTGGAATTTTCTTCTTGTGATGTAAATTGAGAGTTTATTTGGGAGTACCACCATGATAGCCACAAATAAAGTAAGCTATGGCTGCATCACTGGTGTTTTGCACTCAGAATCCAGTAGTCAAATGTGTTTGTTACTGACAACTGAACTGGGTCCTGAATCAACATAATTCATAAAAATCCAAAAGATATGAGATTTGAACCACCAGTATGAGGAAGCAAGAGTAGAGTATCTACTCCCACCTGTGAAGGCTTTTGAAAGAGGGTGTGGAAAAATTCTCACAAAAGACTCTAGCAAGCTAGAATTTACTCAAAATTGATGAGGAATGTAAAGATGAGAAGTAATAAAATGTAAACCAACAGTACTAAGTTCTGAAATGAATCCTGGAAAACTAGAGTATTTTTTTTGCCAGTAGCTGTTAGTCTAAAAGACAGAACCTATCAAAACAGAGGGAGTATTGGACAAGAAGAATCAGCGCAACATGAGGAATTTTTTGAATTTTTCAAACCTAAATAGATTTATGATAAGTGATAGACAAACTTTAGTTGCCTGACTTTTCTCTCTTTTTTTTGTAGTTTTCCAATTACTAGTTTTGAATTGTGAGATTCCAAAGTCCCGTGTTGGGTGCCATTCCTCTCAATTTCTCTGGTAAAAAAATAAAATAAAAAAACCAAATGGGATCAGAAGCCTTGCTCTACATAAGAATCAACAGAAGAGCTGCTTTTGTAGTTACGTGTGCTTCACTTTTAGTGCTCGCAAGCAAAGCATTCATGTTGCTTGCAGATGCACCCTGCTTGGAAAGTCACTGGCTTGATAGAATGTTAAGCAGAGAGATGAAGAAAAAAACACAGACAGAACTTTCCACAAACACCGTAACTCTCTTTTGCGTTCAACTATGTGTGTGTTTGGCAAAACCCAGAGGACGGTCTCTGATCACTTCCAGGTTGTGCCTGGGGCATCACTGTGTATGGGGATGTCTGACCTGTTGGCAATATTTGGTGCCACCAGCCAGCCTAGCACAGGTCCTTGGTGTTTATCTTCTAACCTTAGGGGTGGTAGTGAATTGTGGTTTAGACTTATTAACGACTTAGAGGGGACATAGTTTTACCAAATTGTGAAAGGTATCAAGTCTGGTAGGTTTAGGGGTCTTAATCCTTTGCAAAAGCATGCCCGAAATGCACCGAATACAGCAGTCTTCAGTTTTATCAGAATATCTATTTCCTTTCATTCTGAGGTAGGTTCTTTGTTTGAAAGCCATGGGACTGTTAAGGAAATGCTCTGAATTGTCTCCCAGACACTTTCCATGGAAGTTTTTGTTGTATTTGTTAGTAAGGGTTTGAATGTCTTGCATCAAGCACATTTTTACTCAAATACGTGAATTAAACACCTGCTTACGAATTTTCAGGAGGAAAGCCTAAATAAATAGAGCTCTGATAGCATGGTAGCTACCTCTGCTTCTTAAAAATGTGTGATCTGAAAAAGAAACACTTGTGCTCTGGTTTGGTTAATAAATTTTTTTTTTTAAAAAAAACACATTTCCAGGGCTTGGAGACCTTGAAATATACCCCAAAATCAGCATCTGATTAACTGATAACTAAATAAACAGCAGCAATATAATGTGACCTTTAAAGAGCAGCTCATGAAAATCTTTTGAAACATTTCTACCCAAAGTATACGTGACAAAATACACAATGTTACGTTTGATTCAGTTTTTAATTTGACCCATGAAATACTTGCATAGTGTAAGTGGTCCCATTAATGGATGTATCATAGAAGTGCTAGAATCAGCTAGAATTTCTGATATTTTTTCATATCATCTCTTTCCCTAAATGGATTTTCTTATGAATAACAAAAATAATAGAAGCTATACAGTGTTGTTGAGCCACAGTTCTAAAATGCAGGCATTCAAAAGAAAGCTGGAGATCACTAATGCTTGTACTCCAAAGGGTTGGAACGTGGACCTATGGATGTAATCAAAGCAGAAGTATTACAAATTATTTTGTAGCTATGAGGTAAATTATTATATATTAAATCTGGCCTCTTTGATACGAGGTAGGGTGCAAGGAAGCATATTAAAATGGAATGTTCTTTCGTATAAATGTGGTTTCTCAGAGTTCAAAAATGTGATATATAACCAATTCTACTTCAAGCAAGAATTTTTTGTTGACTTTCAACTGTGAAGTAAAATTAATTTTTTCCCCATGAACAGTAAATTAATTTTCTCACTTTAACCAAATCTACAGGTTTTTGTCTATATTGAGTAAACAAAGGAAAATAGAAACTCCTCACATGTTTGAACACACCGTCAAAAACTTGCAGTTTCCTTGTTCGGTATAAAAGCATGTTGAATACTGTAGAATGTTCTCCATAACGTTGTTGTAGTTATGAATAAACAGTAACATTTATCTCTTTCACTTACCTATCTATCACTTCCATCACCTTTTACTTTTGCTCACTTAATTGCTACTTGTGCCCATTATTCGATTCCTGGTTTGTTCGTTTGGGCTGCTGCTGACCATCAGCACTACGCTGGAAGTCAATACTTTCCCATCAGGACTTGAGAAACACCAAAAACTTCAGGAATAATTTAAAGGCCTCCAAAGGTGCAGCCACCTGTGTTCCATTTCCTTCTCTTTGTTCACACAGAAACAGTCGATTCTCAGAAGAACACGATCCAGATCTGAAATGCAGACAGGTCCTTCCCTTAATTTACATCTAAGTATAATGTATTTCTATATGAAATTTAATTCAATGCAAAGGAAAACCTGGAAAAGGTGATTACTTTGTCACAGGTGCCCTTTCTCAAATATTTTTTTTCCATGCTGGAAAGGGATCCAAGAGCTCCTTATCTCCTTGGATGTTGTTGTTTTTTTTCTCCCCCAGAAAGAAACACAAACCCTTATGTGGCCAATACAAAGAGAATTGTTTATGCTTTTCTGAATGAATGCCAAGAAAATATAAACCAGAAAACAAAGACAAAACCCTTCTTGAATTTGCTGCTTCAATTTTCTGACAGTCTGTCAAACAGAAGCATAGAAATGTTAAAAATTCGATTTATATATTTCCTTTTAAACTATTTGGAAAACTGAGTGTGGGCTCATCTTTGAAGGGACTGTAATCTAAGTTGAAAGCATAAAAGGAAGCATATTAGAAAGTTTTTTTTCTTCTTTTAATTTTAAATCGAATGGGACAAATCATCACAGTACTGTTGTCTTGAACACAGCTGAACATCTATCGCAGGATAAGGCTTGTCTCAGGCACTGTGCCTCTGTCTGTGAAACTTTCACACCGTAATCTCTACTTTTCTCTGACAGCAACTATTCCTAAGAGTATGTTATCTCAGATTCCCTGCTTTCTCTTTTGTCCATCTCCTATCATCCAGTCTTCCTAGCTTCTTTCCTACTTCCGTCTTTTGCATATCCTGGCTTGTTTGGACACCTTTTGTTTTCACCATTTTGATTCGCCCAGATATAAATGTGGGGTTTTTTTAAAGTTTCTTCCAAAGTTACCTGTACATTTTTGGGGGTCTTTTGCTTTCACAAGGAAATTAGATTTATAGTGTTAGTGGCGACTCTCCAGTTACCCATCTCTATCTCCCAGGATTTCTGCCTCAGCACCTGAACCTTTGAAGAAGACAAACTAGTATTGTAAGATCAAACAAGCTCAGGCTTTCATTTTGCACATATTCACCAGCCCATAAGCATGTCTGTAGCTAAGAACTATGTATTGTACGTAATATTATAAGTGTAAATGTATCGATGTTGGGTTTATCTGTTTTTTTGTAGTGGAAACCTGTACTGCATCATAATTATCATACATCAACTATTATAAATGAGTAAGCACGTAATAGAAGTTATCCATAGCAACATTTGTGCAAAGTAGATGTTTTAAGTGCAGTGGGTGCTATTAGCCAAGCAGCAGTGTTCTCAGCAGACCAAGGTTCAATGACTATAAAACTTTGCAAAAAAAGAAAACTTGGTGGTGTCTGTCACAACATTCCCCCAAAGATTACCACTAGAAATGCTGCTTCCTGAAATAAAATTGCAATGAGACAGATAATTTAGATGTCTAGAACATGCCTGCTGTAGATACAAGCTACAAATATTAAAGTACTCTGCTGCTTCTTTGTTTAATCAAAACATGTTAATTTAAAATATGCATTTCAATCCCAGTCATTTCTTACTATATATATGTATTCGTAAAATAAATATAGGTCTAGTATTGTTTAATAAAAGAATAACAAAATGATTCCTGACATAATCACCTTTAAGCTTACCCCTGACCTCATATATTTTAATTATGTATAAGAGCTAGCAGATCTCCTGTGCAACAAGGAGCCCTTCATTACCTGTAATTCCTATTTTATAACTTTTTTGTTTGATCTGTTCCAAGATTCATTCTGAAGAAATTCAACAGAATAAATTATCATTCTCCCCAACCATTTGACTGTAGCTTTGAATATATAATGTATCCACCCATGTATATTATTTATGAAAGATTGATTATTCTTTCATCTCAATATCCCTTTTATGCCAAGAGAATTTCAAGTTTAACACTTTCCTTCCCAGACATAAAGATTAGCTGTCCCAATGTGTGACTGCATCCCGCACAGGCGTACCAAAGCCAACTGAGCACTCACCTGGGTGTGTCAATGGGAGTTACGGTTATGCTTTGACTCGTTGTAGGCTTCTGCAGACAGCTCAAGGGATAGGAAGGTGAATGGCCTTCTCTGTTATAATCTCTATGCCACGATCAATGAAATGTGGATTTTTAAAGCTGGATCAACACAGAATTTTAATTTAAACTTTTGGCTCTGATTCACTGTTTTGTTGCCCCAGTTTTAAACCAGTAAGTGGAGTGAAACTGAGATGGAACTATCAAGAAAATCGGGTAATATGGGGATAAACATTAACTGAAGGTGTATAGCTGGAAGCCATTTGTGTTTTATTGATTTTTCTATTTTTCATAAACAGAATGAAAATAACTAAACCAGAATGTTTGAGTTGGGAAAGTTCTGCATTTGCTTTTGCCTCCAGGTTTTGGTAAACCTGAGAGGTCTGTGTTTCTCGAGGACAGATGGCTTCATTACCACTTACACTGCACTGCTGTCACTTGACAAATTTTGTACCAGACAGAGTAAGATGGTGTCTCCTTATCAAACAATGGTGAGAACTTCTGTCTTGTGAATGCATTATCGTTCTTTAGACTGTTCTTGGAATGGACTCACAGGAAAGGGTAAATTAATTAATGCTTTTCTATTGATGCAGCTTCTCAAACGTGTATGCACACGCACAGTTCTCAGCAGCTCAAGTCAGATATGATTTTGTTTCCTTTCTTAAAGAGTACGGCACCAGTTACTGGTTATGCGTGGATACAAGGAATGAAAACCTAAGGTAGTTGAGAAATGTAGGAATATTCTTTAGCTATAAATTGTTCAAACAGCTGGAAAGATCTTCATTGTGACTGCAAGCTGGTCAAAATCTCTATAGCCTTTGTCCAGTTTGGATTCAGCTTCAGCCTTTTTTTTTTTTTTTGTGTAGAAGCAGTTCTTATCTAAAAGCCAAATTAGTGACAGTAAGATGGTTTACATGAAGAACATGTTACATGGGTCATCTGACACCCCATGGCATCAAGCACACTTATTTGTGAGGATTGCAGAGTTTTTTATAGGTGCATTTTGTGTTTTTCTTCTTGTTTGTTACATTGGGGTTTTTTAGCTCTAAGTTGTGAAACTTGACTGTAAAAAGAATGGTCAAGGAATAGTTAATCTTGTAATTTAAATGTTAATGTCCAAGGTATCATGCAGAGCCTCTACTACTTCTTTTTAAAATATATCTATTCATCCTGTTAGGTATTAATTCATAGATGTCTTGTCAAGCAATGAGCCTTGCAAAACATGCGGCTGTTTTAATTTTTGATGCGTTTTCTAGTGGTCAGTTATTTTCCCTTCCTTTTTGTCTTTTCTCTCCAGTAAAATTATGATTATTTGGTCATACTTTTGTAGAAAGTCTGTTTCAAGGTACTGGGGAAAATAATTGTGGGTTTTTTTTTTTCTAAATCCAATGTGAAGAAAACGATGGTATTCCTAAAAATATGACTTTCTTAGAAGATAAATAGTACAAATGTCATAAGGAAACATATTTTTCAAATGGTGTAATAAACTATTATTTAAAGACATGAAATAAAAAAAATTTCATATTATGCTTTCTGGAGAGGGAGGAGGTTCTTCTGGTCAAGATAACTCTTGATAGAATGCTGAAAGGTTGCTGCAGGTTTTGGTTAAAAATCAACCAAACGGTTTCACCTAAACTTGATTTGGCGTTTTATGATAAAAACGTGTCATGTTTTAACCTCAGTTGGTACCTAAGAACTGTGCTCAATAACAATTTAATAATAAAATAAGCCATTACTATAGTAGTACTGAAAAGAAGATAAAAACAAGAGAGAAATAAACCCCAAGTAAGACAAGTGATGCAGAATGCAATTGCTCACACCCGCTGACTGATGCCTGAGCAGGAATCCACCGCTCCTGGCCAGCTCCCCTGCATTTATGTACTGGGCATAGCGTCCTATGGTATGGAATGTCCCTCTGGTATGGAATGTCCCTTTGGCTAGTTCAGGTCAGCTCTTCTGACCACGTTCCCTCTCACTCTTTTGTGCATCTTTCTCATCGGCAGAGCATGGGAAACTGAAAAGTCTTTGACTTAGGACAAGTACTCCTTTGCAACGACTAAAACATCACTGTGTTATCAACACAGTTTTCATACTAAATCCAAAACATAGCACTGTGTCAGCTAAGTTGCTAAGAAGAAAATTAACCCTATCCCAGCCAAATTAAGGACAACATGTTGTCAGGTTGTCCAATAAGGTTATCTTTTGAAATGTGTTGCAGAAGTAGTGAATAGAGTAGAAATTATTCAGTCATCACCCTGTCAAGGACTGCGTGATTCCCACTGGCATTGTAGAAGATGACACCTGCAAACCAAGGCCCTAATTCTGTAGAGATACCACATTCTCAAGTGGGTACACAAAACCAGCCACAGTAACTTCCATGAAACTGGAAATAAACTATGTTTGCTAGCTGCTTTCTTGCAAGGTGTTGTAGTTAAATTTACTCCCGTAAAAGCTCTCTCCATATTCTTATCAATAACACAGATAAGAAGACAACACAGTTTGGTAGTCTGTACGCTCACTTGGAGTTCAAAGGAACAGGGTTCCTTTCCAAACCTGCTACTGTTAACACCCCCTAGACAAAACCACGGAGAGCACTATCTGCAATGTGCATAGGTCTTTCGTTGTTTTTCATCAGTAAATAGTTCAAGAACATCTCTAATGTGAACAGCTGCTGTCACAGGGAATACAGCAATGTTACACTGTAAAGGTATGCATTTACTTTTCATGTTTGAATTGCACCAGAATATGTGTCCCTGGTGAATATTTTGTCCACAAATAAGATTGGTTTGGATTTGACTTTATATAGATCTTGTATCAAAAATCTTAAAGTACATTTTTTGTTTTGATATTTTGTGTCCCTTGTTTTCCTTATTCCATCAGTCTAGAAAGTTTTGTCCCGTTTCTGTGCCCAGCCATCCAGTTTTCTTTGCTTGTTTTGGCTATTTACTTTGGAGAGGAGGGGACAAGGAGGAAGGAATAGTTGTGTTTAAGGCTTTTGTCCATTGAAATTCTTACAGGTTTTTTTCCAAGAACAAGAAAATTTGTCTTTTTGCTCCATGCAGTGCAGCTCTGCACCCATCTGAAGAGAAGTTTTCTATATGAGATTTACAGTACAGACCAGAGGAAGGCAGTTCCTTCCTTAGTAGTACTTCTTCATGACTTGATCTGATTCACCAGAGTTAAACTTAGCTGAAGCAGTTTGTGGCTAGAGGCTATTATACCTCCATCGCAGAGAGATTCTGAATTGCAGTATTTGACATTGCTGGCTGGGGATCTTGTCTTCAGCACAGTTGATGCTCAGACATAGGCTTTTGGCTGGCTGTACTGCTCCCATCTGTTTCTATGGCATTGTTCCTGCTCACAAGGTGATATGTCAGTTCTAATAGGACAGAAATGCCAAGTAAAGATTAGTTTGGAGAGGTGGACTTATTTATGCTCTAAAAGCCCTGTCTTGTGTAAGAATTGCCTCCTCTAGAACGTTAATGTCATGCATGCGCTGTGCTTTTTTCCATTTGCTCTTGCTAGTCTCCCTGTACAGCACCTTTTCCCTCCTAAGGGCTGCTCTCAGACGTGTTGAAATCAAGGCTGCCCCCAGGCATTAGCCTGCCTCCACCTCCACACCCTGCTCAACAGGAGACAGGGTCTAATTTGGCTCCAGTGAATTATTTCCTGTGTCTTAAGAACCAATCAAGAATGCTATAGGTGGTTCTTATATCACATCCTGTTAGTTCTATCACACTATTTCTCTTACTACATGATCACTGTCCTATTTCTTAAATAAATATTGCACTACTGTGCACTTAGTTATTCAAAGAGTGACTCTGTAAGTAAAGGGCTTTCTTTTCATGTTTGTAATTAAACTGATGCCATTGTTCTAAGGTCCTCAAGCCATTCTAATTGATCATAAAGCTCTTACGGTTAGAAGTTCCTTTCTTTCAAAGATAACCATTTTAATAATTTATCTGTTACTCTTCTAATATACATTTCTTTTTGAACTTGTCTTATCTTTCAGGGGAAAAGGCAGCTAACAATGAGAAAAAAATGTATTTTGCAATCTTATGTTCCTTTGGTTTTTCTAAAGTACTTCCTAGTCTATCCATCCTTTTTAAAAGCCTGAAGAATTTGTTATTTTGGGTCCACTTTAGTTAAAATTTACCAGTGTGGTATTTGATAGCCATGCTGAGTAGCTCAAGTTTCAACGTGTGTCTGCTCTGTATCTAGATATATTCTAAAGCTGCTTGGAAGGTTTCCTGCTTGTGTGGAAGTACTGGTGCAGCATTCAGTAATGTTTTAACTGTGATCATGAGACTGAAAAATCTGTAAGGATGGAGTCATTTTATAAAAGGAAAGAAAAAAGGCTGGCTAGAGAAATTGTTATAAACAAACCATAACGTTTATTGCAGGAGGAAAATGAACTTGTTCCATTGAAAATTAACTGGATGCTGCTAGACAAAAAAGGGAGACTAAGCAGTTGCTCAGGATATATTAATTTGCAGTAGCTCAGTATCTCTGCTTCCCACTCTGTTAATGTCTCTCTTTGTGTCTCTTAATTTTATTTTACAGAGAGGTTTTTTTTTTAATTAGCTTTATCCTCTCTCGTCAAAATTAATGACTGAATAATTATTAATTGTAAATTAATATGTCTGAAGATGAATAGACCAGCCCTAAAATTTCTCAGGACCAAAGTAAATCCAAGGCTTTATCACTTCCCCACAACATTCCTGGAGATTTCCAGTTGCGTGCCAGTTTTCAGCAAGCAGAAATGCAAACTATACCCTTTAAAAACCCAGTCTGCCTGTTAGACTTTTGAAGAGAGGAGAAAATGAGCATCCTCCCAAGATACCATGTGTGCTTCAAGGGTTAAGAGAGATGACAAGACCAGGAACAGACTCTAATGTTCCTTTCCTTGCTTAGTCCTTATTTGTCCATTGGGGAATTAGCTGATCAGCCTATAATAAAATAACTAGTTTCACTGACTAATGTGCAGAGTTGTGGAGTGTGTTGTTCTGTTACAGACCTTTATGGATGTGAAAGACAAGAACCCTTGGGTCATGACTGGTATGGGAAATTTGAAGCATGTGTTGACCCTGAGTTTGGTGGGCAATTTTTAGTTTTATAATCTTTCTCAGGAGCATTGAGAAAGGGGAACTCGGCTAAAATAAATGTGCAGAATGATTTTGCTGGTTTTCTCAGACACATAGGCGATACCAGATGTCAGTTCTGCCGCTCTTCTGGCTTGCTTTTTTTTTGACGGACGATACTGTTCGGGTGCAGTGTACAGTAGTCTGAACCAATATTTGATCTGTTGTAAAGACAGGTAAAGACCAGAAGAAGCCCATTTAGCTTCAAAAATCTGAACCTCTAAACCTAAGTGTCAATTAACAACCTGTAGGAATAAGTAACGATTTGTCTTCTGAGACGCGCGCTATGCACGAGCTGGCTGACGGGTATCTCTGCTGCTGAGTTTTGTTGTCACATGTCATGCAGGGATTTACTGATGTCATATACACACTCGCTTGTAAATGAGTAGTATACTTGCTGGGAGAAATTGTGAACGACCAACAGAACACAGAATATCAAGTACTGCGTTTCTTTAATAAAACTCCCGATACGTCTCATAGCAGATTATCAACTGCCTAGAGAAGTCCTATTGCTCCTTGAGCAACAGAAGAAATTGCTCATGTAATTTGCTGTTAATTCGTATGCAAAGTGTGGCGTTACAGATATTTTTGATGCAAAGTTCTTTTTTCTTTAATTTATATTGTAATGATTTATTATAATTTAATGAGCTATTGAAATTGTTAATTATGGTAAGGAAGGAATAGCTCACACAATACCATCTGAGTACTGCATGCACAGCAGAGTGTGATAAATAAGTTTTTAAACATGACTTGCAGTCCTTGTACAAAAAGTGCAATTCACATCAGCTCACATTTGCATATTATCCTTTAAATAATACCAGATTCACAAGTTTCAGTTAATGGCTTTTGTACTATGGATCTCAAACACTTTCTGTTGGGGTCTGTCGTTTGGTCAGCTTAAACACTGGGCAAATGGAGATGGAAATGAAGAAACAGTTGACAAGCCAACTGATGCAGCAGCAAAAAAAAATAAATTATTCTGAAGTGGCATATCCTGCATTTAATACTATGTAAAATTCAGGTTAAATGCAGAAAAAAATCCAATATATTGTCATTCATGGAGGAATTATAAATTCCAAACAGGTTAGATTATTTTACTCCAGCCATCAAAATGTAGAGTTCCTATACCAGCAAGACTATTGAAACTGCATTTCATTTCCCTCAGTACTTAAAATAGCCTATGGACATTTTTTTCTGGTGGCAATTGTGAAATTTTATTTATTCTATCAGAGTTTCATGCTGGTGGATGACAATCGTGTGATAATGTGGTAGTCTTAACATAAACTTAAATACGTATGTTCAGGATTACTACATTAATATAGTGGAAAAAATGCCCACAGCATGTTGTATCAGCCATTATAAATGACTTTATTAAGCAATAATAAATGAAAACGAGGATGAATAACCGAAAGTCTTCTGGGTCAAGTGATGATTGTAATATTTTTTAGTGAAATGCTTCTCTCTGGATAGTAGGATGCCAAAAATTCAGCTGCAGAAGAGCAAAGCACTTAGAGCATTGAATACCTGAAGCTGGAATTCTAAAAATGGATGGATCAAAAATCCTGTGCAATTTCAAGCAAGGAGTACAGCATAGGCCATATTTCTGCCCCTATGTATATCTTGTTTGAACTTAACCAGTGTCCTTTTAGCATGGCTTTAATACCACGTTCTGTCCTTAAGCATTTGGAGACACTTGAAGGAAATAAATTTGTTATAATTTGATTATTGTTTATTAACATTTACAGCCTTAAGTATCTACTTCAGACTGGTAGGAGTACTAAACTAGATTCCAAGTGGCTATCCAAATACTTTGAATGTTTATAGAATATCAGCAAATCTAGAATATCATTCTCTTCTAATGACATTTGTGCTGTATATGTGAATCAAAAAGTCAAATAACCTATTTCATTTTCATCACAACATGATTTTACTGTCTGACATTAATACAAGGTCAAATAAACATTGCATGGGAAGGAAATAAATCCAAATTTGAAGTCTGAAAGGGCAGTCATATTTCTTGAATGTTCTGAATGTCAGATTTTTGATAGAAAACTAATACAATAGCAAGTGTGTACATATGCCACCTAAAGTTGTCTTTTGTATTCATATAAAAGTTTAATTTCTTTGAATCCTCTGTGTCTCCCATTCAGCAGTATCTTATGGCATTTAAAATGTTTCTTTTAAACAGCAGCAAATGAAAGCAGCTTTGAAAGGTCAGACATGCTTTACCATTTAAAATAAAATAAAGCTAAGTTAATAGGTATTATTTAATAGACCAGAAAATGATGTTTCACATACATATGTTGTTAAAGATGAATTCCGCACAGAGCTTTGGTACCACATAATGTCTTGCAGATTTTAAATTCTTCTGACAAAATATTACACTGAGTGTCCTGGTAATAAATGAGATGATTTTTTTTTTTTTTTTTTTTCAAAAAGGTGCTCCATTGTGTCTTGTGACTATAACGGTCAAGTTATTATTCAGAGGCAGCCAAATTAATACAGTCATCCTGTGACCTACATGTATTGGAGAATGAAACCTAATGTCAAAAATAAGAACAATAAATTGATATTTAATTCAATAGCTGAAAAATAGGCAATATTCACTCACAGTCTAATGTTAGTGTTTTATTTTATTTACTATGTACAGTAATAATAAGTAAACGTGAACTTCAGTGTAAGATTTCCCCAAAAGCTTTTGTTCTAGGATTTTCTCAAGGGTGTCTACAGTTATTTCTGATAAAAAAAACGAGACTGCCACTCTTCCCTGCTGAAATGGGTCATAATATTCAGAAAATTTAGCTGCTGTACCTTGTAGGGTTACCTTATTATGGTCTGTATTTTCTATAACTGGTGAAGAACCATAATGAGATTTTTTTTTTTTAACTTGTTACCTTGTAACTAAATAACTTAGGGCATTTTTTTTTGTATACAGAGTAAAAATTTCCTTTGAAATAATAAGCATCTGCTCTTAAGAAATAAAATAAGGGAAAAGTTATCAAGAGAAAAAGTAATAAAGAGTGTCAACAGTTCAGAAAACAATGCCTTGTTCTCCTAACATTGGTATGTCCAGTTCTCTTACTACTTTCAGATCAAGCGTTACACAGAGCACTGCTATTTCCATTTCCAAGGTTCGAAGTTCACCCTAATTTAGCACACGTTAATTAACTAAGCATTCTAGCCAGAAAGCATCTAAGTGATTGTTTCATTAATTTGCAAGCAATTTGCAGTAATTTAATAGGAAAGAGTGTTTAGTTCTGCAACTCTGATCTTCAACTGATACTATAAGCAATGAGGCATTTGAAGAAACAATACATCAAACATGTTTTGTGCAAGTTCTTCTAAAATGCAGGACAATAATAACTTCTATTATGCCTACTAATTACATTAAATACTAAATTAAATACCAAAGATTTAAATGGAAAAAAAAAAAAAAAAAAGGCAAGTACTTTCTCATATAGACAACCTAGTAGGAAAAAATATTCCCAAACTCAGAAAAATGTTATTTCAAATTCTCAGGTGAGGCAGCTAAGCTCTGGGAGCACAAAGGAGCTGTTGGAATTGCCCCCAGCCACCGAGCAAGCTCGGGATGTGCTGGCCAGGGGCATAAACTCTGCCTTATCAAAGGAGCTCGATGTGAATCCCATTGCGTGGTGCTGATGCTCATCCTGCCCCTGCACTCACAGGTTGCACCTTGTAGTAACAAGGAACGGGGCAGGGGGTGTTAACTTGAAGGTTTTTAGCGTAGTGCAACCATTTTTTAAAGATGTTTCCTACCTGTGAAAGCAGATGATCATATGTGGAATCATCTATTCTAATTTAAATCAGTGTGGAGTTCTTTGGGGTTTTTTTTTTAAATTATATAGGAAGAAATTGCCTTTGAATTTATTTTTTTTTCCTGAGACATTCAATACTTTTAATTGTTTTTGTTGCTCTTAAAGCAACTGTGACTGGAAAGAAAATCTTCACAATCCCTTGCTATTTCTTTAAATAAAGACCAAGATAGAAGGGATTTAATCTCATCCTCTTTCATTATTGCCTGTGAAATGAGGTGAGAATATATAATCCTCCTACTCCTACCAGTGGCTCAGTCAGGACACTGTGCAAGAGCCAATTGCTACAGTAATTGAATTTCAGCAAAATTTATGAATGCTTTTCAACATGTCAAATTTATTGTAATCTAAAAATTAAAAAAAACAGAATAGTATTCTAAATCATGACTTAAGAAAGAATTGTAATATATACAGCTTGAAGCACAATTATTAATAAAGAAAAGATATTATACTTCACAGGAAATTAATTTCCTATTTGTGTTGTTGCAAAATGTTAATGCATGTAGTCATTTGTAAGGAATAGTTTCCAAATTTTATCTTCAATACATTACCCAAAACATTAAATGAAAAAAAAAATAGCATCATGATGGCAATGAACAACGGAAGCTGAAGATACAACATTAAATCATGTCTATATAAACATCTTCTGGTGAGGGGCTGGACAGTTCATTGTGCTTGTATACAACGAGAAATTTGAACATTCTAATGAAACATACTGTGGTTTACATACAGATTTTTATTATTATTGCTTATTGTGTGTGGATTTACAATGTTGGAAGAAGGAAGGAGAGTCTGTGATAACATTTAGGATCAGATGTTTGGATGGCATGGATGATTTTGAAGAGTGGAGTGACTGGAAAGTGGTACCTCCTGGTGAGGGGGCAGACAGGAATCTCTGTCTTCTTCCTGTACCTATTTTACTCTTCTGCTCCCTTTTTTTATGTATAATACTTTTCTCTTTCTACATTTCCTTCCTTATACCTTATTTCTCCACGCCACCTTTCCAGATTGAAGTCTAGAATTCACCATATATATGTCTTTGACTTCAAGAAATGCAACTTTCTTATAATACGATGTCAGTTGCAATGGAACTTCAGGTGGCCAGATCGGTTCTTTCCTTCAAGTATTAGGTGAATTATTTCCAGAATGGAAAAAAATGGTTTCATGCTCAGGAATGAAAACTAGACTGTTAAAGTAAAAGTAGAATGAGCAGAGTAGGAAGAAGGAAAGAAGAAAAGTTTCTGACAAATAAAACCAGGGCCTGTGGCTGAGACAATAGTGCAGGGCTGCTTTATCTTAGCAGCCTGATCATCCATGAAGCAAGAGTGATTGTCAGTAGCTTTCTCCCATTCCAATTCTTCTCTTCTGCAAATCTTTGTGATAAAGAGTATGAGAGTTTTCTTCCATTCAGGGGCAGAAGCAGCTTTTTGACGCTGTTTCTGGGGCTGTTTTCCACATTTGGACAGTCACTCTCCCGTAGACAATTTTAGCACCATCACGGAGTTCAGCTGTATCCCCATTTCCAATATTTGCAAAGCCTGCCAGTTTGTTTTATTATTAATATAGACTAAAAATAGTATTATAATGTTGATTACAAAGGGAATTGAATGTGAAATTTTACAGATGGGGTTGTGTACAATTTCAGTTCCTGCCTGAAGATTCAATAAGACAGTACAGTAACTGTTTACATCTAGATTTGCAATGAGATAGGCTGTAAAACATGCTCTTTATAAAAACTAAAGTTTAGGGGTTTTTGGAAACCACTGAGAAATCTCATAGCCCATAAATCTCTGAAGACACCATCATAGATGTCCACACAGTCTGAGCTTACTCAAGTTTTCTTCAGTCAAGAATTTAATTCCTTCTTAGTTGGAAAGGTAGATTCACAAATATGAATTTTAACATCAAAATGTAATCAATACCTACAAACCAATGATACTGAAAAGTCTGAATCAAATAATGATGATCAGTAGAAATGAATATAGAGTTTGGGGTTTTGTTCAAAAATCAAATATTGGAAAAAGAAAATGAGAAAATGTGCGTTGTACCATAGTAATCAATATATTCTCAGCCATTGCTTGCAGCAGGATTCAACTAGAAACTGGATCATTATTATTTTATTGGATTCATTACCTATACCTTTTCCAGTTGAACAACCTGAGTTACTTGTCATGTCAATAAAATGCAGCAAGACATCAAGTCCATTTTTTTTCTGGTCTACCATCTTAAATTTAATAGCTGAATATCCTAATGTTCAATGATAATTGCATGGACAAGGCAGAAATATCCAGGACTGTCTTTGAACTATAATATTAATGTAGTTTTCAGTTAGAGGGCTTTTCAAAGAAGGGCACCATTGAACACAACAATTTGGTTTACAGAGGACTGTATACAGCTCGGTGAAGAACTGCCTGTTGATTTTGGGGATATTTAGAAGAAATGTCAGCAGAAACATGTCCTTAGAACATTTGATGTTAGTCATCTACTCTCTGTTGTACCAGAGAAATTAGCAACCAAGTTATGAGGACTCAGAGAGAGGATTTCATTTGTTATAGGTATATTTTCAGTGGGGTGGACCTTCTGCTCCAAGATTGAATCATGATGTTGTACATTTGCACTTCATCATTCTGTTTAGCCAGAGAATCTGACAGAAATTCCATCAGTCTTTCAGCAGTAGGTCCAGACCACAAGAGAAATAAAGCCAAACCATTTTGGAAGATGGCTATTACAGTTCTTACGTCCGTGCCAAGTTAAAGTCCTCATCCAAAAGCCTGATTTGTCTGTGAACTGCTGAGATTCAAGTTGCTAAGACAAAAATCTAAATGCTCTTCATGTGCATTGAGCCTGGAGGACAGAGCCCATTCTCATTAATATAGCAGTGTCACCTGTGATTGGATTGATGGAAATGATTTACAGAGGATTAGGAAATCTTGTTCTGTTTTACCAATAAACAGTGTTACATTATCACATTTCAATAGCTGATTCTATTGCTATGCCTTTTCTCTTGAAAATTAACATGATTTTCAGAGGGAAAATAATTACATGTCATTCATAATCTATTAACTAGATTTAAAAAAAATAATAAAATTTGGTGCTTATGTTCAGAGGGAAAAGTCTAGAGTATCTACACTTCCCTCATGTGGTGTATTAGTGTAAAGGCTTCTAGAAACCTTATTAATCAAAAGTAATCTGTTAGCTCACATACCTCTTATTTGAATAGAATTATTTAGGAGCAATAGAAATAGACTTTAAGAAAAGGAGCGGAATTTGAAGCCTGTTCCCGCTATTAATGCTGGTGAATACTGAATGAGTTTAGATACAGAGTTACTGTGATTTTGCAAGAAAAGCGAATTGGAGCCCACACTGCTTTTTTTTTTGTGCCATACAAGCAGTGAAACATTTAAAAAATACAAGTAAAAACGATAATGTTTGCTCATTGCGCAGGCATTTTCATCAGCAAATCTCAGAGGTGTTTTCTCACAGAATATATCATCAGTTCCGTTTTACAGGTCAGGATGACGAAGCACTGGAAAGGCAAGACGTTTGCTTGTGTTTAGACAGAGGCAGTTGCAAACCTGCTGTGAGGTCTCTGCACCAGTCTGTTCCCTAACGAGTTAACTTTGCTGTCACTGTGTAATACAGGTTACTTCTAAAGAAATTAGGCTAGTGACTGGGCATCTTTTGTAAAGGATCATTTGGTTCCCTCCTTTCTCTTTTCATGTTTTTCTTCTTCTTCTCCCAAACACTTTAGAAGACAATGGCTTTTTTTATCTTTTTTTTTTTTTTTAAACTCTAAACTGGACAGGCAAATGTACAGACTTTTCAAATGTATTTGTTGTTTTTAAATAGTACTTGCCAAGAAAACGTTAGAGCTATGATTAATTCCTTCTGTCACAGGAAGAAAAAAAAAGAAAATAAGCCATGAAAAAGCTGCAAGGCTTTTAAGTATGAATAATTTGCTGATGGTCTAGGAAGGGATTACAGTGCTGAATACACAGCTCTATAAATATTAAAACAGTTTGGGGTTTTTTTTTTAACAAAACTATACTTCAGGACATGCTTACAACAGCTAAAATAGCTATAAAATTGTGTTTTATTCCTATCCTCTGTCAACTTTCAAGAAATTGATGTTTCGGAAGAGCCATCATGCCACGATATTTAAATCAATCTAACCTACTTTAAAATTAATCTTCAGAAATCAGTCAGACCTCACTTGGTTTCTAACTTCATGCTGGAAGGTTTACATAATTCTAGATTGTTATTCAACGCTTCATCTCAATTGAAGTACTGAATTTGTCGGAGATTTGACTACCGCCCTACAGATACCTCTGTTTCTCCACTGATTATAGGGGAATATAGTTTTCTAATTTGAGTGTATTGCTGAATATTTTGGTTTTCCTCTGTGCACGCCTGACCCACTGAAGTTGATGCCAGTTTTATCATTCTTAGCAGCAGCCTTTCATCCTTGCAAGCTTGTACCATAACAACTACATTGTAAATGCAGCACTATAGAAACAATGATAGGAGTTTTGCCGTATTGTCTTGCAAGGAAATAGAATCTGTGATAGCAAGCACACGAGAGTTACGAAGTAGGAGAAAAACAGTCACTGTTGGTGTTTGGATGCTGGGGTGTGTCACAGAGCACAGCAAATGTACAGTGGGCAGGAATTAGCTTCCACCACACAGCATCAATTTACAGCAGGTGTTTTGGTTCAGAACAGACAGATGTTGTGGTGATATTTTTCCCTAATACTTGAAAAGCTTTGCTTCAATAACATAAGTTGCCGGTACTTTACTTCTCTGTCCTTCAGAGCTGTGGCTTGTGCCTCTACAATAATGCAAGACTTAATGTGTGAATAGTTCTTGCTTTGGAGTTCGGCTAAGGCTGTGAATGTGTGTGGAGTTTGAAACAGGAAGGCAGAAGAGTTGTCTTTATTTCTGGATTGTGCTGTTGTTGTGATTTCTGAACACTGAAATGGGTTGTTCTCACTTACATCCAGCTTTGAGGTCTATTAGGTACATAAACAAATTTTAACTACACCTACGTGGCCCAAAGCTGATTTTATGCCAGCTATTATTTCTGGACAGTGTGACAAACGCTTTCTAAATGATTTGCTCATTTTCTTCACCTGTCTCCCTTGGAAATCAGTTTTCTTTGAAGTGAAGTTATTGGTAAAAATAGGATATTTTATCCCACTGCCTAAAATTTTACAGCACCATATGGATCATTAAGGCCCACAAATGCTTAAAGTGGGGCTCATGAGGAGAGCACAAGTTGACTTTCACGCTCACTGAATAGACATTACTCCTGAAATATTATCATACTGGGGATTAGTTTGTGAAGAACAGAACCATACAATGAAAAAACTGTTAAATGGCCAGCAATCGACTGTAAGTCAACACAGATGTGCTCACTTGATAAGAGTAGGTCTGTTCAAGAGACAAATTATAGTAGTTCATTATGGAGAGAAAAAAAACAACATTAACATGACAATATCTGATACAGTGTTCTTTTCACTGCAGGTCACAAACTGAATAAATCAACATGATTGCAAATTTCACCTTGTGACTTATAGACTATAGCCGTCTGGGATCCATCCCGCCATAAGGAAGATACATGGGTTTTGCTGTGAAATCTGTGTTTCTAAGACAGCTGCTGTCAAAAGGTTGCTATGCAGGTTCTCAGTATCCAGCCTCCCTTCAACTTCTCATCCATTTTTACCTTTGCTACCAGTTTCCCAACATCTCTGATGCTGCTGTTTTCTGGGCTTTTCCTAATACGGGCTATACACTTCTTGTCTAATCAGCATGGGGGGTTACTTTGTATTATTTCTTCCATTTTAGTCCTTCAGGCTTACTGTACTGAATCTTGCATAGTTAAGGCAGAACATGTAGAATAATGGGTTAATTTGCACTATTTAATAGAAATTATTAAGTATCTGCAAGAAAGAGAAAATGTAGTTATAAGCATATTGCTAAAACCAGCCATTGAGAGAAAATCATGGGAAGCAAGTCAACATCTCACTTCTTAAAAAGTACTAAGAGGTACAAAATCGTAACTGTTTGCCCTAAGGATTTCAGCTGGATTTTAAATAGAATATAAGTCTGATCTTAAGCACACTGAATTTAACAGAGTGGTTCTGTGAATTTTGATGGCACCTGAATTGAGTCCTACCTGTGTATTGCACAGCCAGTAATCAACACTTTTCACAGTGTACTGAAAGCCGAGTGCATGAGTGCATAACAACTGCAAATACACTTCCCCCTCACCATTGAATATTCTTAGGTAACTCTTTCAGACCAATAGAAAAAGCTCTGGCAGAAGCTTTCTGAGGCTTTGACTTCAAATTATAGGAGTGAAAAGCTCTGAGCAAATTATCCGCATATATAATTCATGCTCAAAATAGAGCTTGCTCATTCCATCTCCACCCTCTGTATACAATCTTCCTTTTAAAAGTGGAAAATAGGCTTGATAAGCAGGTGTACCACAGATGAAGTCTGTTATGTGTCTTCAATTTCATGTGTTAAATGTCTTAATCATGACACTTGATAACGTATAGTTAGGTATTATCATAATCAGGTATGATTTTGTCATATATCTATGTACAAATTATGTTAAATAATTGTTTTGAAATCACATCTAATCACAGCATCCTGGTAAATACTTCAAACAGTTCAGGTTATAGTCCTTGCAGCTACCTGATTGATACCTATTTTTTCCTGCATCTAAAGAAAATCTTTCACCTGAAAACATAAAGCCCACATGGGTTTGGTGGACTTGCAGATTAACCAAGCAAAGAATATCTTAATTCATCTAGAAACAGGAGAGATCATTTAATTTTATCCTTTCAGCTCTGGCATTTTTCTTGGTAAAGAAGTCACCAAATCAGGGAAAGTGCACGCCCTCGCAGTACAGATCAGACTGCTGGGCTGGGGGCCGTGTTAAAAAATGACAACATATAAGCTCAGCAAAAGGCAGCAGAAATGGACAAAAGGTCCTACCATGCAAATACCCCTGTATTTTTAATGCATCTGTATTTCTGGATGAATAATTTAGAAAATAAATTACACCACTTTTTTCTTCATTCAGACTCTTATCAAAAGGAACCCTATTTTGTTCGTATTTGTCTATTATTCATAAGCAAGTGCTCCCCTAAGGTCGATCACTGTTTGTTCTTTGAAATGTTTGCTGTAATTTTTCCATTGAGGGATATTACGTTTGTATCATTTTGGATGAATGTTCAGTAAGCCCTGCTGTGTGGGAGCTCTTCAGGTATCTTTCCATCTCTTGGTTTTCCCTCTCAAATGAGAGTGCTCTAAAATTATGCACCATTCCGTAGTACAACACACCAGTTCCGCAGCTTTGAAACAAGCCCTGTAGCTTTTGGAAATCCTCAATCTCACCCAGTTCTTGCAGTTCACACATTACACCTTTGTCTGTATTTCCAAATGTCCTATTTATAATGAAATGGCTACAAGTATATGATTCTTTATAATGGAATGACTACAAGTATAAAATTGATTCTTTAAGAGATGTAACTAAAAGATCAGTTTGCTAAGTGCCTAAGGGTCACTTGGACCTTGAATTTAAGAACAAAATAAGTACAGGCATTTAATATGGCGAAATGAAGATCAGATTGTCTTTGCTAATAAAGTAATGAACTACTTAGAACAACATGCCAGCATTAATATACAGCACTAACATGTTAGTCTTGACTTTTTTAATAGTCTTCTGCCCTTGTACTTAACTATATGTTCGAAGTTACTTATGGGATACTTCTTAATACTTGATGACATTGGATGTCTGGAAACTTTATGGGAGTAATTTAGGTGTTGCTTATGTTAACGAGATACTCTGACTGGAATGTATTAGGTAGCCATTTAATTTGCTTTACAAATGGATTCATTTTATGCAGAAAAACAGCATGTTTGAAGGCTGAATTGGATCTCTGAGAAAAGATCTCTGATGTCTGTAGTTCGATAGTTTCTGCTGTAGTCCTATAGATCTTTAGGTTTTGTTTCTGCTAAGCCAAAGGCATAGTGAATATAGTAACAGAATGTTAAGGTTTAATCTTAGAATACCAATTAGATGAACAGACTTTGTTGCTTTCTAGTCCAAGTGTGTGGCTTCTTTCTCTTCATATGGCTCAGGAAGAAAAAAATATATTGGTGTATAAAGGTAAACAAAATGTAATAGTAGATGATAATTCCATGTACAATTTGGATACAATAATGAACCATGAAAATATTCATTACATAGACTCCAAAATATATATTCCGAAAACCCCCGAAATAACCAGATATGAAGAAGTAGACAATAGCCTTCTCACTGTAGCCTTATTAGAGACTGCAAAACCAATCAAATTAAACATTTCGATGTTTCCTGCTTTTCGGCTGGGAACATCTTTGTCAGCAAGGTCTGATTACTTTTACCGTGAAAAGCAAGAATATGAAGAGAGCAGTAGGGCAAGCCCTTTTCACTTTCAGATCATTAAAAAGAAACAACCTAATCCTCAGAAAAGGCCCTTTCATCACCAGCTGTGAAACTCCGTTGGAAAAGCTTGAATTCAACAGAAAGATGGAATCTCTTGCTCTCCGTAAATGTGATTTCAAGTTTGGGTTCCATATATCCTATGAAAATCAACAGCAGTTTGCATAGCACATGGACCTGAATTCCCGTTTATTTCACAGTGTAAAGAAAATCTCAATGAAGGTTCAAATAGAAACATTTTACAGAGCCAGATGTTTTCATAATTATACAGTTCAGGTATTTTCTGTCTTTTTCTGAAGTGTTTGGCACTGACTTTCCCTGAGAAACAGATACAGGGTCTTGGCTTCATGTGGTCCAGCTTTCACATGGCGATTCTGCTGACTGATTTCCACTGGCTTAAATGGGAGATTTAGTCATGCAAGGAATGCACATTAAGAGGAAAGAACATTGAAGTTTGGTTAATGTTTGGGTTTAGGGGCTTTTCCTCCGGTGCTGATGAGGTGGGGAGTTTTATCACGTTACAAGAACATGCTGGGATCTATTTGAAATCCAGCTGGACACAGTCCTGACCAAATTGCTCCATGTAATATTTCTTTGATCAGGGAGATTGGACTTGACAATCTCCAAATATTCCTTGCAGCCTCATTGAGTCTGTCATTCTGTGACATACATAATTCCTCATAGCAGTTAACAAATTTTGGGATCATTTCTGAGTTCTGGATATTTTTGAGGTAATGTTACACTTTTGGAATATATTTGGTGTTTGGTTTTCTTATCTTCTACTTGTACATATTGTAGGGGCTTTGTATTTTATTTTTGTTTCTACTTCCACTTTAGACAGGCTATTTAGATAGATTTACTTGATGACTACAAAAGTGTGATTTGGGGACATACCATAAAGTATTTTTAAACTAATCCCAATTCCAATTCATATTCGAACTTACTACCTACTTTTTCTCATGCTCACTTTCTCTTTGTCCTGTCTGAAAGTTGTTTACACATAGAAGCTTTCCAATAATAACATGGACTTTTTACATTGTTTTCATCAATTTTTTATTGGAAGGTGCTTTTTTACAAGCCACATAGATTTGTTTTATGGGACTTTTGTAGACCAATTACTATTGTGAGGAGCTTTGATTATGCAATTAAGACAAATGTTCTGCCACATTCTTTAATTACTGGAAACACCAACCAAAACAAAGCATTCCATCTTGAAAATAATTGAAGAATCACTTAAGCTAGAGCAGCCTGCATTGGTACATATATGGTACTAACAAGCAGGCTGAACATCTGCTATCTATATGATTTTCATCTTCTATAATGGAAGTCCGGATGAAGATATTAGAAGTGCTGCTGCCTGCCTCCAGATACATTCTGCTTCTGAAAAAAACTACTTCTCAGTAAAAATTCATGAGGTTTGTAATGAGAACTTTATCAGTAAAAGGTCCAGTTTCTGTGATGACATGAAAGATAGAGAGGCATCAGAAATGTGGACCTTTCTTTCACATACTTCAGATTTACCCCAAAGCTGGTGACCTAGTACTCTTACTGAGTCCAGCCTCCATCTTCCAATCTCAAATGAGACTACCTGGCACCTTCACTTGTCTCAAGAAAAGCCAAAACATGGAGAGGTGACTTGCCTCTCCCCACTCTAGAGGTTTTTGTGATACCATGAAAAGTTCATGAATACCAAATTCCAAGTAAGTTCTTGAAGTTGATAATCATTTCTGACTGTCATATATTCCAGTTTTCGCACAAGTCGTGATTATCAAATCTACAGCAACCATCATATCAACCGGCCTCACAGGACTGATGTGAAGATTTTTAATCTTTATGCCACGTTTTGTCCATGCAGCTCATCATAATGCCTGTGAACCTCTTGATGTTTGTTGTACTTACCACCACAAATCCCTAGTGAGGTAGGGAAACAGTGTTAAACCCAGTACAGAGGAGGCAATGGAAATATAAGAAATCTGTATTGGAACAAAGGTGAATTCTGGTGTCTGAAAGCTGTGACTTCAACCACTGGATCAACCGTAATCTACAGATTCCGAGGCTCTGTGTAAGTGGTGTGTGAGATTTCAATCGTAAAAACTGTTTTAGTTAATAAGAATCTGGATTCCTTTCTCAGATTTCAGACAGGAGGAAGAGTGAAAAGGTATTTCTTTGTGAGCGGTAATCCCTTAAAAGCTCTTCTCTCTACCGGCTTGCTTTTCTCCTTGCTCCTCATTAGCTGCATTAGGCATCGTAATCCCATTATGAAAATGAGTTGATGAGCTAGGAGACATTCTCCCCAAACAGCACCTTCTCTAGAGAGTTAAGAGGAGAAGACATTATCTTAAACCTATTTCGAGCCAATCAAAATAGGAATGTGAGCAATCAGTGACCAAAGCCATATTATAAGGGAATTAGAACTGAAACCATAGTGTTCAGAAAATCCATTTTCAGGCTTTAGGAATAATTCTTCCCTGATGACTCCCAGTTTTTAAGGCTTGTTTGTCTGATAACAATGAGAAAATTCACTGTTGTGCTGCATAATGGAGAGCCAAAGTATACAGCACATCCAAAAAATCCATTTCAGAACTGAAATCATGTGTCAAATGCCATAATATCTGTCTTACACAGCTGAACAAATTTGCCAATCTTTTAGTAGAATATGATGATGGTGATGAATGCATTGACAAGATGACATGCACTCCAGCAGCAAGCAATATTTCAGAGAGGGATTTGCTTTCTAAAACAAAGTAAGAGATCACAATCAACTCTGTGGATAAATTGCTGTGTAGAAATTGAGGAAGGTTCTTGATGATCCTCTGTCAAACATCCTTCACCATGTAATGGTTAATCCTGCAGCAAACAACCCGACTGAGAAGCTGTGTATTTCTGTGTCTGCTACAGACCAAGGTTGCCCTCATGAAGATTTTATTGTAGACAAGATTATACTGTGGCACTTGAAATCAAGGATTTTCTATTCCTTCTAGACTGAAATAAAGAAATGTGTGGATAGAAGACTTGCCTACTGGAAAGTGCAAAGGTTTTATTTTTCCAGCATTATATTTTTACTGAAAAAAAAAAATCCTATTCTGGCTTGCCGTATGTAGCCTGCATTGTGTTCCTGTCATGCACATATTTGGCTTTACCAAAATGCTGTTGAATGGGTAGAGCACAGTGCGAGAGATCAGGAAGTTACCTGCGGAGCAAACAAGGAGATTAAAATGTTGACATGGTGTGAGCTACTTCCTTCCCTAGACTATTTTTAGGTCCTGCTCAGAATTTGTACCCCAAACTCAGCAATTGCTTAACCATTAAAGTAGATTCTTTCTCTCTAAAAATGCCTCACCCTCAAAGTAGAGGACAGGCTTTGATATATGGGAATAAACTGGGATGAGATTTTGAATTACACAAATGGAATTGATTCTTCAGCTGCCTTACGTTGGGGATCACTGAATGCATGGATTTGATTCCAACCACGAAGGTGTGGGATGTGTCTATTGCAAAGATCTAAACCTCTCAAGTTTAGTTACCACTTTATTATCATAAAATCTTTACTAAGAAGGGGAAATCAAATCAACAGTTTTATCACAGATGGCACTACCTAGACATCTTAATAGAATGGGTTGTTTTATTAAGTTTTTCTGTCAATCCATAATTTTGTATAGTGGGAACTACTGATTTGTGCATCATTGAAATAAGTGATTGTTAGATGAGAGACAACTTGAGACCCACTTTCATTTGCATTTAGCAAGTCAAGCTGTTGTTTTTCACATCATTTATTAAATGAGTTTCAGAAAGATATACACATTTTGATATCCCAGGAAAAATACTTGTGATTCATCTCCTGTGTCTGTTCTCACATATTCCATAGAAGTAATCCTACGTACTGCATTTATAGAAATCTATCACAGAAGACTGGGAGGAGAGCTGTGTAAAATATTTGCATAACACCTTCTCTGTGAGCTAAATGCTGTGAAAGTAGCCCTCCTTCAGATGTTATTACATGCTTGAAATTCATTGCAAAATATTAATCAAAAGGCTTGTTAAAGTAAAAGAAAGTGCATTGTAAAACAGGCATCTGATGTTTTTTGGCTCAAATAAATTGAAGGTTGAGAGATTATTTCAGCTGCTGACCTGAACAGAACACTAGACAGCACTAGGCAGTAGAGGCACTGAAAATAGATCTCCCCCATGAAACACACTCTCTGTCTATCTTTTTTCCCTTGCTGTAGGGTACAAGGTAGAACTTTTCTACAGTCTTGCCTCTGCAGAAGTTGAGCCCCATTTGCAGCTCTGTCCACAATTTGCCTCCCCCACAGGTGATAGTGGTCATTTATTCTGAGCAATTTAGAGCTAGAAATTATAATTTGCTTGCAGTGAGTGACAGCTAGAGACCAGTGCCTCGGTGTAGAAAGCACTGCTATGAACATAGAAGAGCAGTAGACAACCGTGCAGCCTATTTACAAGCTCCCAGCCAACCCTGGGTAACAAACCATGCAGTGAGCACACAAGGCATTGAGGTGGCTCTGGCTCTGATGTTAGGCAGCAGCTACAAGTAAACTGCTTTTAAGGATTGAGGAGATGTCACAGTCGAGTTACATGGACCCACAGAAAGTTGATTTAGTTCCTGCCCAGTGAAAGAGCCTATTACTGCAGTTCTGCAGTGGCTGCCTCTCTCACTGCTCCACAGCATCAACCAGATTTACCCAGTTTATTTAATTCAGTTTCACAGAACGAGGGAGACAGTTTAACGGACAGGCTGTAAATTGACATGTTCAGAGAGTATTTTTTACATCATATTTTTTAATAGCGTGGGTATTTATAGAATAAATAGCATAAGAAGGTTATTAATAGTAGCAGGAAAGAAACAGTTTTCCCAGAATAGGCACCATGTGCAGAAGTCTGTTAGCAAAACCAAGGGTATGGATAAATGTAGTATGGGATGTAAAAATCCTAGCACTTTAGGTGCTAATGATTTCGGTTGCATCTATTCAGCAACAGAGTGGTATGCAAAGGAGTGAAGGACAGAAGGATTGATAAACAAAGCTGTTTTGGTAAATATGATTTAGAAACAACCTCCGAATTCAAAATAGGAATTTTCCAGGGAAAGCTCAGCTTCTCCTGGTTTGGAAATATGTGTTTCCAATTTGTTACCAGTCTTTCAAAAAATAAAAAAAAACTATTGGATGATTTTTGTCTGTTCTTTGAAACAAAGACATTTTTAATGTAGCATTTTGTTCTTGCTCTGTGGTGACACCGATCCTCAGGGAGTTAAAAAAAAAGAAAGAAGACACTTAATGGCAAACTTACTGAGCGATCTAACCATACAAACTGCTTCTGAAGTTTTATCCTTTTTTAGCTTAAACAGTTAGTTCATGTCCATCAAAAGCTTTTTATTTCATCTTTGAACACCATTTCATGCTTCATTGTACCACATTGATGAAGACTTTGGGATACCCATTAGTCATTTTTTTATTTGTTAAAAGGAATGGAAAGGTGTTATTAAACTTGGAAGTTGGGTTTTTTTCCTCCCTCATTCCAGAAATATAATTCCAAAGATGTTAACATGTCAGATACTTAAATAATGTACTACAGCTGGTTTGTGTTGTGTGTTGTTAACGTTGTTCTTGCCTGGCTGATGATAGCTGTTGTGAAACACTAAATTTTGTGGCAGGGTCCAGGCTGGATTCTCACAGTCTCTCCTGTGAGCTGGCATTTAGGAGCACCAGCACAGTTAGAGAGGAAGTCAGGGAGAAAAATGCTTTATGTGTATTTATACCTCTGCCCTCTTGTGGATGGAGTTTGAATTGCTCGATTATGTACTGCTTTTTTTTAGTCATATAAGAGAGTTGAAATCTTTGCTTTAGTGATATCGTAAGGCTGGAATGTACAGCTGTTTCCTAAATGGTCCAGTCCCAAGAGCCATCCCACAGAAACACACAGAACTCCCCTGTAAACAATTCTTTTAAAGAGCTTGTATACCTCAAACTACAGGAAGTTTTGATCACCGAGTGATCTATGTGATACTACGAGTGCAAAGCAGAGATGACCACGTGATAATTAGCTTGTTATTGATTTCTTGATAGCATTGGCTCTTTGTTAAAAATAGAGTCATGTAAGGAACGTAGCTTATCACTCCTAACAGACTGCTGGAGAGGTATACTCAGCCTGCTCACCCTGAGGCACCTTTCTGTGCAGCCTTGCTGGAAAGTTATTTCCAATTTTTATCTATTTCTCTAGACCTCTCTGAGAACATCCTGACTTCTTAAAAGGCTTTTCACCTATGAACCACTCTCCAAAGTTTACATCTCTACAAGTCAGCATAAATCTGCCAAAATTGTTTAAATCAGAGGTAGTCCAGTCTGTACTTAGAATTACCCAGAGTTACATATTTGTAAATCATGAAGATGAAATATGTGCATTGAGGCAGTAAGAAATGTATCCTCAGTGTACATCACTGTTTGTAGTGAATATCTTTAAGTCACTTCCTAATTCTTCTGTTTAACTGAAAGTGACTTTTGTGGTCTTTCTCCTTCTATAAAGAGTTCTTACCGAGTTTTAACCTAGTGCCTATAGTCTCTTCAAGATACTATATCCAGGGTTTGAAAAATTCCCTGTGCATAAAGTGAGAAAGAACTTATTTTCTCTGTGAACTGTTGTACAGTTGGACACCAGAGTTTATGAGCAGCATGGAGGTGGACACCAGAGATATATCATAAGAGAGAAGTGTTTTGTTCTTTTGCCTCTTCTCATTAGAACCCAGAGGCTGGATAACATAACCCTGAAGGAAACTGCTTCCCTTCACAGTCACTGCAATTGTGGCTGCTGGAGCATGTAATTACGTGAAGGGAAAAAAAGCATGCGATGAAAGGTTGTTGAAAGCCTCAGGACTCCTAATCTCTCTGTCTGTTGTCAGAAAGCAAAGCCCTCTGTGGCAAAACATGTTTGGGTAATTGGAAATGGGACACCTACTGCTTTCATTAGCTGACTGTTGCTATGTTAAATAAACGTATATTAGTAGTGTTTTCCTAATGTCCAGAAAGTTCTTATCTCCAGAGAAAGGGAGAACAAAGGCAATATTTTATGCTCTGTACAGAATTCTTAAAACTATCAATTTAATAATGATACAATTGAGAATGAATGCAGTGCATAATATTCACCGGATATAGTTGGACAATACATCTTTCAAGTTCAAGAGAGGATAGGTGGTGGTGGGAAATTATCACTTATCCAGCAGTGGGGTAATATCACTATGTCCTGACTTCTCTTTGTCAGGTTCACCTTTGTTTATAGAGAGGAAGCTAGAGAGAAAATTTGTCCGTCATCGTGTTGGGCAAACAAGAACAAAGTGAGAACTTGTATGTGAATTCCTTTGTAACTAAGTTCCCCAACCTTCAAGCCAACAGAAATTAAAACACAATTATATCTTCAGTGATGGGAAATTATGCAATTTGATATCACTGCTTATATTTGATACACTCAGAAAAGAGGGAAAGAAACATAGTTTAGATATGCCAAAATCTGTCTTAAAAATAAAACTGTAAGATGTGGCTCAGCCCACATACTATGCAGGAGTGTAAATTGACACAAAACATGTTTTACACACTCCTACAAAACACCTTTTTATAAATACTAGATCGTTGTTTTCTCAAACACTTGATCACAGCCTTCCCAAGTTTCTAAAAGGGGTCATAAAATGTTGCTCAGCAGAGTCAGCAGCAGCTCTGCTCCTACAGGGCAGAGGAGTGTGAAGGGGCTGTAATTACTGGCTTCAAGTGTTCTCAGTAGTCAGGCACCCATTAGCTATCATTAATTGGTGGCAGCAGTTCAGGCAGTTGCACAAAGACATATGATCCGAAAGGATATTGCAGGTTCCAAAAGTTGAAGCATCACAGCATCAGAGCAATGGACCTCCTCGGGTAAATTGCAAACATACCCCAAATTCTCCCAAAGACGCTACCACTTGTTACAAATCTGATTGCAGAGGAGGTGTGTGTTACTGCCATTAAACAAGTGTTGTACAACATCGCCAGCTGCACTGCATTTCCGTGTTGCACTTGAGCAGTCTTGATCAGACCTCCTGAGCTAGTGAGCAAATAGTGGCCCAATAATGAACATCTCCAACTGAGATATTCTGTGTATGCTGCATTCAATAAGCACTGACACAACTATCACAGAGCATCTGCAATATGCACCTGCTTAAAGAAACAAGGTAAACCACAGAATAGCTTGAATCAAGTCAACCTTTTTTTTCTTTAAAGGAAAGATGACAAGACGATAAACTGCATGATCTCTTGTTCACTGGGTTCTTGGTCCATTTGTTTGCTGGTTGGCCCCACACTTGGGAATCTCTTTACTGAGAAGTGGAGTCCTATGTTCAGTGTCATGGAGATGCACTCAAGGGGAACTGCCTCAGACACGTATCTTGATGCTGACCTTCCCAGTATTGTCACCCATTAAACCTCTGGTTTCTGAGGACAATAGGACAGATGTCAAACTTTCAGTCTCTGAAGAATGTGGGACCTCTCAAGCCCCTGCATTGAAGTGTTACAAGGGCATTTACCACAGATAATTGCTATCCATTACACTTCTACACCTTTTCCTCTTCACTGGTTTTACCAGGTCTTTTCCTAAACAGACAGGATACTCCACTCTCCCATTTAACTGATTTAAACTGTTTGACACTGTCAGTTGTCAATGCAGAGCTAAGATTAATTGTAAAGTTACAGGTAATTCATGATTCAGAAGTATGAATGATAGAAGTCACCTGCATCTTTGTCTTGTTTCTTTATAGCTTGTTAAATATGTTATTTCCCATTTTTTTACAATATTTTTAAAACATTTTACAGTCATTGGTGAGATTTTCTGTAGACACATACTATCTCACGAATGTAAATGAGAGCTCTGGGTCAATAGCAAAGTACAGCCACAGGGGTCTCGGATATGCTGTAATAATCACAGCGTCTGCTTCATGGGCATTGGAGGGCTGAAGGAAGAGAACTGCTGTAAGTAGACAGTATTAATACAGTCAAATCCCGTATCAGACTGGCCAACATCTGACCTCAGGTCTCATAGTGACAGAAAAAATCTCTTCCAGAATGAATGTTAGCCTAGATTTTAACACTGAGCTTTACAGGATCCATAAGGGTTGGATTTTCTAAACTGTGTAACTTCCTTAAACTGTCTTTCAGATTATCCTTTAGGTCTGTCTTTCGCACAGACTTGTGATTCAGAAAGTCTACCTCATGCTCTCTGTATTTGTTGTAGATATTTTTTAAGCAAGAATTCCTTTATTGGTTTATTTATTTATTTATTTATTTATTTGCCTCCAAGAAAGGATTTTCTTTTTCTAAAACACTGTATCCTGCTTTGGCTTTTGTGTCTCTGGTGGTGTGAAGTCATGAGAACAGGCTGCCCAGAGAGGTTGTGGAGTCTCCTTTTCTGGAGACATCCAAAACCCACCTGAATGTGTTCTTGTTTGACCCCTGCTTTGGCAGGGGGGTTGGACTAGATGATCTTTCAAGGTCCCTTCCAACCCCTGACATTCTGTGATTCTGTGCCATTTACTTCAGCTAGGAGAAGAATCGAGGTACTTGAATGATCTCTTTGGGGCAAGGACTATATTAATCTAGATCTCTTGTATATTTATGAGGCTGTTCAATAGATTGTCTACTCAGATCTTACATGCTGTCATCATATTCTCCTTCTCTTTCATCGGCAATGCCAACTTTAGGAGATTTTTAGTAGGATTTCCACAAGCATCTTCTTGTTTCCCTCCATGCCTGGAACGTGATCCCAGTGAAAGTGTAGGAAGCTTCTGCAGTGCCCTACTCTAATTCTTCTTTGTAACTTGCATCTACTGTGATTCTGTTTAAGGAGCTTGTCAATGCTGCCATTCCTGTTACTCTTACTAAAACCATCACTCTTCTACTTCGTGCAAAGACCATCTTTTCAAATGTACAGTAGCTGTGGGACTGAGTGTTTTCAGTCTGAAAAGATAAGCATTATGTATTAGTAAAATTATGATCGGTGCTCATTTTAGTCATCAGATTAGTAGTATGTCATAGTTTATTAAATTAATCATCAATGTGCTATTCAGTAGCTTTTAGCAGTTTTTAAACAGTTTATTCTTGTAATATGTTTATGCACATATGTATTTTTTAGAAGGCCCAAATGAATTCTAACATTTTTTTGTCTGTCATGAAATAACTTTGTTGTTAATAATTTTTGAGTCAGCTCGTGGAACATCCTGTGCAGCTGTGCAGTCACTTCTGTTACTCTCCCAAGCACCACCAACAAGTATTTCCTTGGGAAGCAGGAAAAGACATAAATACAGTATAGGAAATGGATGTTATACTTTCAAGTAGATCCACACCAAAAAATTATATAGTCCTGTCATATTTGGAAAAGAGGCAGGTCATGTCCTTACTGTCATTAACACTGAGAAAGCTACAAGTGTTTGAATTGGCAGAAGACAAGATCGTGAATGCCATCATGGTCTTTACATACAGCATAACTCGAGGACAGCAAGACCACTTGCTCAGGTTTGTTCAGTCACTGAAGGCTTAGCCCTAACAAAAATGATAGTCCTTTATTGATTAACCCATAGGTTATTTCTCAGGTTAAACTGCTGTAAAATGCCTTTCTTGGCCACTTGCTACAAGCAAAAGTCATGATTTGTGTTAGCCTTGTGTCCCACTGAGAACAGAGAAATGTACCACAAACACCTGTGAGTTCCTGAAACTCTCATCTGATTTTTATCTGACCTTTTCCTGAAATATTATCACACAAAAATATTTTTCCAGTCAGACCTTTGTTCTAAATGGATAAAAGGACCAGAGAGAAAATAGGATGTTTCATTTTGTTGCTTGTTTCGATTTTATATATATAAACCTTCAGTAAATAAATCTCTGAATGAAAAATTGATGCAGGTTTTCCTTCTTTTTTACCTTTCTCCCCTTATCAGAAATGCAGTGAGCCTTATCTCCCTGAATATATTCACTGATCTTGGCTATTCATTAAAAGTAATACAACAGCTAAATAACTTTGGTACACAGCAGCTCCAACATCTTTTGTTTAGTTTCTTCAATAAATCATATTGTCAGAGGTTACTTTATTTTACTATTGTGTCACTGTAAAAGAATGAACTATATTTTTTAAATTTCCATCCCTGTTGCTTAAGCTCTGCTCTACTAAGTTTAATACCCTGACAATTCCAGCCATAATTTACTCTTTGGAACAGGTCATTAAGTACGCATTGCTGCTTCAGACTTCTTCTTTGATCCATTACCTTTTATAAAATATAGAAACAGTCTAAATAGTCTCCACAGAAAGAATTTTCTTTCAGGTTGGTGTTTAACTATGAATCATAATACATAATTCACCCACCCATCCAGAAAAATTTCTTGCGCCACGCAGACATGTTGCTTTTGTTCTCAGAAAGCCATATGGTGCTTCATCATTTGCCACAGTGGACTGATTCAGAAATAATAAGGTTAATCGTATTACCATAGCTAAGGGAGCAGATATGCTGGTAAAGCAGGTACTACCTTCTGTGTTACCTGGAGATAATACAGTTGCTCTGTGGCAGACCGCCAGGGATTGTCAGAGTCACTTATGGGAATCTGACGTGATTTGGTGTGTAAAACTATCAGGGTAGCCTGGTTGGAGATGCGCGATAGTGTTATAAGCTTCTCCCATGGGCAGATCGAAGCAGTTAATAACACATCAGGGAACGGTCACTGTGATGATACAGCTAATCCCCACAGAGGAAATGTCATCTTTTTCCTCCAGAGAATTGTACTCAATCGCCGGAAAGTAAGAACATTTATGAATGAAATAATCATGTTGCAATTATGGGATCACCTCTGTCACTCCCAAAAACTGTACCCTTCAGAGTATCCTATTTGGGCCTATTAAATTAGTTGAAATGTTTGCTGGAACCTGCACAGAGGAAGCATCTATTTCTACAGTGTTAACAGGTCAAATTGCATTCTCCTTATTGTGTTGATAGTATCTTTGTCTAGAACAGATCGTTTCAAAAAAACGGCCCTTAAACTGTCTTTAGGGCCAGAGAGATTATAAGTTAAGACAGTTTTTTTAGAAAGACCAGCGTTATCTATAAATACATATGTGATAACTGCATAGGTCATTTCATTCTTCTAATACATAGATAAGTTTTGCTATCCATCACCTAAATAGCCAACGAATCGTCACACAACACTTCTAGTTTATCCATTTCTCGTATTTATTTTTCTGTGGATATTAGTCGCTTAAGTCTGTTTATAAAGGTAATGTATTTTCATGTCTAGACATCTGAATATTCAAGCTCCATTTTTCATTCGACGCAGCAAAAATTGATTAGCCGTACCTAGAGAAAATTTGTCAGAGAGTAACTGCCAATATTAACATCTGCCAGCCAATCTTCTTTATAATCAGCAGCAAAAAGAAGTGATTTTGCCTCTTGGGAGAGCTTTCAAAGTTTCCTGTCCCAATTTGCAGTTCGTATCTCTCAGGGGTGTAAATACGAATAATATTACAATTCTCCATAGTTTCATCTATCAAACGTGTAAAATGATGACAGGATCCCAGTAATGAAACAGCAGGACAATGACATCCCCTAAGATGCTCTATTATGTGAAAAAACAGAGTCAGCTTAAAAGACTTGTGGCCTGAAGTGAACTCTTGGGGTAGAATTGACCCAAGGTGTGCAGGGTGATAAAAAAGAGATCAGTGCAAATACAGAAATAGTCATCACGTCTCAGTGAAAACAATGTTAGATCTTAGCAGCAGTATGCAGCTCAGGGTACACACACTTCAAACAAGCTAACAAACAAACAAACAGAGCTGAGATACCAAAACCACAGAGACCTGGTGGATGCTATTTCTTATTAATTTTAATGGGCATCTAGCATCTGGATTCCTCGGGATCATTTGTAATTCAGCACAAAGCATTAATAAATGCTTATATTCCCCCCTGTCGTCTTTATTCATGTCAGCAGTGACTCTTAATGTGGAAACTAAAACTAGAGGCTATCCAAAGGGAAGGCAGTCAGGGTGTAGTAGAGGTACAGTGATGCCTTGTCAGGATATGGGCAGCTTCCGTAATTTAATAATAAATCATAGAATCATAGAATGGCCTAGGCTGGAAGGGACCTTAGAGATTATCTAATCCAACCTCGCTGTCACGGGCAGGGATGCCTCTCTACTAGATCAGGCTACTCAAGGCTCTGTCCAACCTGGCCTTGAACACCTCCAGGGAGGGGGCAGCCACAGCGTCTCTGGGTAATTTATTCCAAAGTCTTGCCACCCTCTCCTTCAACTTAAACCCATTTTCCCTTGCCCCATAAAGTCATTCTTTTCCTGACACTCAGAAGTGGAATTGGATAAGAAGTGATCCACTTTTGTTGGAGTGCTACAGCAGCCCTTGGTACACTAAAGAGTGGCTAGGGGAGTTCAGAGGCAGGTCCTCACAAGCAAAGATTGGCAGTGTGGGAAGCTCCCATCAATTGTGTGCCAGTCACTAGTATTTCCAATAGTTCCCACACCCCTGGTTCCCACAGCAGTCTGTACAGCCCAGAGGTAGATACTCTCAAGCTAGAGTATGCACACCTCTGGCCATAGATGTAGGATCTAAAGGAGGAGCTGGCTTGCAGTACATGTTAAAACCAGAACAAAATAAGAACTCTGCCTGTCTGTGCCTGCCTGCCCTGACAAGCCACTGCCCTGGAAAGGCTGAGCATCTTTTCTTCCACACCCCATGTACGGTGTCTGTCTTCTCTGAGCTTGGCAAGACACTCATGGTTCCTGAGCCCAGAGCATGCAAGAACACACATAACCATATCAGGAAGGTTACGGTGCCTGGAACATCTATTGTTACACCACCCATCCCCTTTTATAAGCTGGAATATTCTGAGTACTGGACTATTCGTTAGGGAATTCAAACTGTAAACCAAAAGGTTATTTCAGAATTTGTACTGATGTCTCAAACGGCACTTCACAAAACTGTTGGAATATTCTAGTGTTTAATGATGACCTATTTAAAGACTGCATCTGCAGTGCTTGAAGGAACTAGCCTTAAAATCTTTTACAAAAGGAGCATTAGAATTATTTCTTTTCTTGTATTAATTTTCTGTTGCACCATTCAATAGAGGAGAAAAAAGCTTAAGGCAGTCTCATAGTTATTGGTCATATACAGTATTTATTAAGAAAATGTGTTGGGAGATAAATTTATGTTCCTTAGTTATTTTGAGTTGCCTGAAAAGAATTCTTTATCATGCTTGAATTCAGATTATAAGAAGTAATCCATGAATCACAAGTGAGAGTGTTTTCCTTGGCTCTAAAGCATATTTGCTACCACTGTAATACACACTAATAAGACAGGTAGAAAACAAGTAAAATGACTGAACCCACTATAAAAGATAATTACTTGTATACTAACCATCATGATCTGAAAGTAACTGAACAAAACATATCCTCACAAATAGTTGTAAATTACTGCGGCCTCATTGACCACAGTGCAGCCAGACTGATTTACAGCAACATCTGTCACCTTGTACTTACAGACTAAGCAACTATTTTACTCATAAATGTTTTTATCTCAGAGATAAAAGGCTATTTTTCCGCTTGCCCTCCATTTATTTTTTTTAAGAGGCTGTTGGCATATTATTTAAAAAGCCAACAACTGCCTGAGCTGTGCTCAATATAATGTCATCATTTATACTTCGACTTGGAAACATGTGCACCAAGATTGAAGTTATTTTACTCCCACAGGGGTAACACTCTATTTTTAAAGTGCCCATTAACTAATCCTAAACAGCAGTGGAAAATCAGTGGAAATACATGTGACGTCTACATGAATACCAAGTGAATTCATGAAGATTACTGCTGAATACAAAATTATCCCACTATAGAAAGCATACTTGAAAGAAAAAGTCACTGAAATAAGGAGCTAGTAATAAAAAATTTGTCCTTCAGTAATAGTTCTTTTATATTGTATGGCTCTAATCATGGCAGTTAGTCTACATTTCTATCATAAATCTAAGCTTTCTGGGGCTTAAAACTTGCCTATTAAAATTTAAACTGTGACTTGATAGTAACGCATATGTGTCTGGGATTAAATTTTGTTTTAATAAAAAAATATAGCAGCCACTTATGAAAGTTGAGTAAAATGTTAATGGATCCAAGCGCTGTTTAGCATTGCTAATAGGTGTTTTTATATACACTTGTTAATTATTGGTCCCACTGAAAGAGTTAGGAGGATAATTTCAGTAAAAGTTTCTCTCTGCTCACATGTCAATAACTGCTTGAATTTCTCTTGATGCCAACAGATAGAAGAACATTATCTATAGAGTATATCAACATGAGAAGCAAATACCTAGCTATTTATTTAGCCCTTGGGATCCAGGTGATTTTTAATAGACCTCGATTTCTAATGGGTTGGGACTGCTTTGTTGTCCATCGCTAGATTCTCAATCTTTATGTAGGAGGCTTGACTTGGATTTGAGAAGTGCCAAGTTCTCTCAGCACTCATTGAGGTTAAACTGGGCCAGCAAAGCCCAGTGAATATCAGCATAGATGCCTGATTTTATGTTCTAAGGTTGGAATATATAGTTCAACTTAATGGGAATAGCTGGTGCTTTGTCTCGCTAGACCTGATGCTATCTGAATATTTATACAGTTGCCTCAAACTGTGTGGAAAGCGGAGCTTTAACCCACAACGTTAGTGCTATCAGCAATAAGCAGAAAGAGAGGAAAGGTCAGATTTGTACACTAACTCCCTCAGAGAGAGTTTACAGGACAATTAAATTCCAAGTGCAGAATCCAGAGCACAATATGCAGCAGGGAAAAATGCAGATTTATAATCATCGTGTAACCAGGGTTGCTGTAATCTCGATATGTTCAGAATGATGAAGCCCATTTAAAATCTGCATTGTTCTTATTTGCTAACCCAATTTACTACACGAGTTGATTTTCCAGTCAATTTCTCTGAGTTAAAATTACTGGGATGGAGTGTGTAAGACATTCACTCACATTTATTCCAATGTTTATACAAAGGCAAACAGGTCTGGTCTCAAAAATGTAAAGATATCTCTCCCACACATTCATTCGTTTATATTCTCCACCCTAACATAGCCTCTCTATGAAAACATTCTCGCAAAACATTAGCTGATACATTGATGTCATTTCTCCATTCCAGATACCCTGAGATGACTGTTTTTCAGAGTACGCAGTGCTGGAGCTCATAAATTGAGAGGAGAGGGGCTTTTATGGAAGGTTAATTCATGTTGGCAGAGTCTTCTGCGCAGTGTCTGCACACTACGTAGTGAAGGAAAGTCTCAATATTATACTAATGTTAAATGGGAGCTCCATTTACAAAACCGGTTTGGCATGTCAGCAAGAAGATGAAGTAAAACTGATTTCTCTGTCAAGGGTCTTATATTCTGAGTTAAATAAAAAGGAAACAGTTGGAAGAAAAAATACGTATCAAAGAACATGAGCATAATACAGCAACCCAGTTAGGTTTTTACCATTTCTTCACTTAAGGAGGAACATTTACATGTGCGCCTGATAAAATTAACTTTTTAGTCTCAATTTTATGAAAGCTGACCTCCTTTATCCACTTGCTTAACTGACTTTTCTCAAACACTTTCATAAATCTTTCAACTTCCTTTAGCCTTATGAAAAACTTGGCAAATGCTGGTGTGTTGTGACTCCACATTTTCCATGTTGACCAGTACTGCTGCATTGTTTTCTTTGAATTCTCACTGACTTTATTTTGTGTCCATCAGTTGCCATTTCTATACTACTACAAGAATAAGGTTCTGGATTATTTGTTCCGTTTGTACAGTAGCTTTCATAAGAAGATCGTAGGAGAAGAATATGGTGTGAGGTTGTTACTATAATACAGTTAATGACAATTTAAATATTTAAAGCTTTGTATACAATTTTGAAGTTTTGTATAAACATTGTGTTACAAATCCGTATATGTGAAAGAAACATGGAAAATTTCATCTACTTATTTCAAAATTTTGTTTCTCAAATTGCAATTCCTTTCAACATGATGGCTAGCTGCCATTTTCTTGCACATCATAGATGAAATTACAAATAAGGAAATATACCCCAGCAATTCTCAACGAAATCACATTGCACTGAAACCACTTTGTCTGAATCAAACACTGTTTGAAGCGCATTTTTAATGGTCCCGTCAGTACTAACTGGACAATTAGGATATTTTATTGTTGTTTATTGAGTGCACTGATTCTGTTCTCCTCTTTATACCGTATGTGTACATATTGCATGCAGTGCAGTTCCTGTAATTAAATTACCAGATTCCTGTCAAGCCAATTGTTCTATTCAGTTGTGGAAAAGAAGTTATTTTAGTGCCTTTACTTGTTTACTAACTGAGGGGGGAGTAGCTACATATTTTACTTCACTATAACCTGCAGGAATCAAACTGTGGCTGAACAAAACTAGGTGAAATTGCTTTGATTTTTTTTTGTGAAAGAATTAGACTAAAAGTAAAATTGCCAGGGTTGGGTTTGTTTTTTTTTTTTAAATATAGTTCATCTGACAGCACAATCCTACAAGCACTGTGAGCTAAGGTATGTTGCCTATTTAAGTACAAATGAAATCGAAACACACAGCCTTTTGCAGAATAGAGCTCTTTTGGAAGCAGTCAGGCAAATATGATTAGGTGGGATGGAGCTGTCCCCTCAGGAGGAGGGTTTGCATTACTATCATAATTCCCATACCTGCTGCTTCCCAGTCTGACACAATGCTTAGCTAGTGCATCACCATAGTCACAAATGTCTTACACTTCTGCTCACCTGGACTTCAGATTCCTTTCTACGCTGGCAGTTTGTGAATTGATCATTGAAATGAACCAAGATATCTCATAATTAAATTACTATAAAAGCAAAAGCCATTACTGTGACCTCCAAATTTGAATTCCTGTTTAACGTGTAATACCAACAATTTTGTTAAGAACTTAAACATCCTTTTCAGCTGTGCTCTGTATGCTTTATGTGACTGTATTTGGCGTGGAACTGGATGGAATGCTTCACTCATTATTGTGAGAATGGCTTTTGTTTACTGAGTCAGAGCCTCTTAGTTTTGGCAGTATATCCCTGCGTGGGGTTCGTGCGTGCTTTGCTATGGAAATAAGAAAGGTCCATGGTTGCCCTTATTCACTGATGTTGGTGACGCGGGCGTCAGCACAGAGCACGTTGGATATATGCGTATTTATGCCATAAATATTTGAACTGCTGTTCTCTTGCTGTCCTCAATTAAAGCTACATCTGCTGTGGTTTGTCAGCAATCTAAACTACAATCTTAGTGTAGCTATAATGATTGCAATTCTGGGACAAGGTTAAGCCCTGGGAAGCAAAGAATTGCATAAAATTCAGAGCATATAGTGGCTTTTGTTTGGCTGTTCTATACCACTCCAATGTGTGGAACAGAGGCAAAATAATTTTCATGCTACATTTTTTAAGGGGTAAAACGTTTTTATGGGTGTCACCAGGAGAATTTAGCAAGCATTCCAGGGAACCATTAGGAAAAAAAATAAGTAAGTAACCTTTACATCCTTCTTCAACTTAGCATGTGGGCATTCTCATCTTACCTATGAATAAGCTGGTTTTATTTGTATTCAACATTTATCTTTAAATCCTGTGGTGTGTTTGAGCAGGTTTTTGTGTGTTGTGAGGTTTTTGTCCCCAAAAAGTCTATATTTAGTTTGATATTCTACATGGTCTTTTTTTCCTAGGGTGGATTTCCTCTCTTACTCATCTTCCCAGTGCAGTAGTACCCATGAGCATATAACCCCCAGGCTCCACTTTCTGCGATGTCTTCTCACTGAATACAGTATAAAGGTTATTGTAGTAGCATGCAGAGATTTCCATGGCACAGATTCAAGTTACCTGGAAGGCTGTATCTCTCTTTGTAACTCTGATCTCCATGGTTAGAAACAATACAATTATCTACCCCTGGGCGTGATCAGTGAGTCTACATTATTTTAAGCAGTTTCCAATCTTGAATCTTGCTAGTTAATACACGGGAATGAGCATGTAATGCAATGTAGTGATCAAAGACAACATTCGCTAGACTGGCAATGTTTTTTATAGCAAACAAACAAAAAAAGAAAGCATACAAAAGCAGGATAAAAATACCATCCTGTAGAAAGCTGAGTCACTGAAACAGGTCCAAAGACTTCGGTAGTTTGGTTTGTGTTCTACTTGCTATAACAGATTAACCAAGATGGCATCCAAGCCTAGTGAAATGGAAATTCACTTTAACTTGTTAGGCAGCTAGGTCAGAATTTCACCAGTTGATTTTCCAAAATGAGAGAACAAAGTAAAAAAGACTGTGTAGATAATTTTCTTGTGTATGTAATCCTATTTTTTTCTAATAAGAACTGTAAAGCTGTTATATATATTGAGTAGTGTACTCGGAAGGCTTGACTGCTTTCTCTATGTGTATGTATAATCAACCTAAAAATAACGGTTGCCTTAACTCTGATACTAAGAAATGCATAAAGAAAAGCATTGACCATGAACAGCGATAGCTGGTTCTACTGATATGACAAAACTGAAGCATGCTACGTATTTCTGAGTGCCATCTGCTGGCATTTCTTTCATTAAGTACTACATGCATTCATATGTAGAGAATTCTTCTAATAGTCAAACATACAGTTGAACCTGTGTTCTATATCATTAAACTTTTTAGCTTTCCCATCATTATCTTAATTGTGGCCTTATTTTCTAAGTCTATATCTTAAAGTATTCAGTTTTCCACTATTTATGGTTGCTTTTTATTTATTTCATCACCCAGACAATCAAGGAAATAAACACTGTGAATCAAAACTCAAAATGAGTCATCATCAGGGTTCTATCACTAACCTCGCAATGTTTCAAAGTGTACGGAGATTGCACAGAACGAACTTGCAATTTTATCTCTAGCTTCATCATTGTTCATTAAAAAAGAAGTAAAATAGTAAGGAATTCAGTCCATGGTTGGAAAAAGCACTTCTCAGAGACAACTTTCATTTGCAGAAGTGTAATAATTTGCTCAGCTCATGTACTTAGCACTTAGTATTTATGTTCAGTATGTGACTGGGAAGCATGTGGTAATACAGTTTTTTCTGGCCGGATTGGATCAACTCCAGTATCATTTATCCTGCAGTGATGAAATCTGCTCTGAAAATTCTGTCCTCAGAATGCATTTCCTAGTGGAAGTGCAGAATAATATTATGCAGGGGGTGCATGTGTGCTCTGATAAAGAGATTGAAACAAAGAACTGAACACCCAGTCCTGCATGAATATCAGGATTGCTTCTTCCAGAAGACAGTGAAGGTATCTGAAAGTCTAACTTGCCATGTGTCAGCCCATATTTCTCATCTTATTTTCAAACAGTTAGGCTTGAATACAGCTGCTGTAAGAAGGGAGGATTGACATGATCCTCTTCCATACCATATAAACCCTGACAATGGCAAAATTAACTTGGTATTCATTTTAGTTTTTTCCCTAAGTCTGTGTCAGATCCATACATTAAACTTATTTGTGAGTTTCTTGTAGGTATATTCTAGCCTAATGCCTTTATAAATATCTGTGTCTATGAAAAAATAGGTATCAATAAATGTCTTTCACAATGAAAAAAAAATTACAAGCGTGAAAAAGGAGCAGATTCTAGTGGACTTATTCCAATAGGATTAATATCTTACTCATAAAAGTTTCCATTTTCATACTCCGACAGGGATTTTTTTCTGATATGTCTTTACATATCATTTGTGATTTCACGGCCACAGTCATACTGCTGCTTCATAGTCATTCTGTGATGAGGTAGTGTAGCCAGGTCTTTCTCTACCTCGGTTATTTTCAAGCTAATGAGCTCCCTGGTTGTACCAGAAATTCCTGTTATTCATCCCTAAGTGAATGGTTGTGCCTTTTGTGCTATTACATTTCATCCTATTTCCATTAGTCCAGTTCTAAATGTCATCCAAATTGTCCTGTAAGGTATTTCGCTCTTCCTTCATATTGATGATGTCTCCCAACTATGTTTCAGCACTAAATGTCACCAGCGTTGTCCCAAATTTTTGTGTCAGCCAGTAATTAAAGTGTTGAATAAGATGAGCCCTAACACTAATCCATTAACAAAATTCCACCAGCAGTCTTCCTCCCTAGCTAGGCATTTAGGCTAAGCAGATGAGTTACTCTGCTGGAGTCAGTAGAATAAATCCTTATTACGGGTAGTTTTTATTCTGTTGTAGTCAAGGTAAATGACCAGTGTTGTGAGAAGGGAGAGCTAAAATCAATGGTAACTACTTAGATGCTTAAAGTTGACTCTGTGCTCCAGTTTTTAGCTATAAATATCAGAGGTAAAATTTCCCTCTTAAACTTTTTGCCTTGAGTGGAATCTTGTTGCCTGTGCATCCTGTTGCCAGAGCAACCTGTACTGGCGCTGGTATAGTGGCAAAGATCAGCTACCGCTTTCAGAACAGACATCACGACATAAATGTGTGCATCAGGTTTGATCTTTTAAACACTCATACCAATGCTACCAAATTTTATTTCCCTCATTTCACAAAACTACTGAATTATATTTTTTTCCACATCTGGAAATAGTACGGAACAGTGAACAGAATTCCTTAGTGTTTAATATCCCACATTATAGCTTTTGCTAGTTGTTTAATAATGAACATTATTATTTGAAATATGAAGGGAGAGGCAATGCAGTGGTGTCAGTCTGGTGTCCACTGATAGTAGATACAAAATTGTAACAGATACAGCTTGTGGTGACGGAAGACTTGAAGGAAAATTTGCAGAAAGCTTTTTTGATTCAGCCCTTGATCCTCAGCTACACTCAGATCACAGGTCCTACGTGCCTTAAACTTTCTAGGTTTAACTACCCCGGAAAAGATAAAGGAAGCTCAAAGCATACAAGATAGGTAATTCCCATCTGAACAGAATTCAGGCACTACATTTCTGTCTTTTGCAGCTGAATCTCCTCGCACATACACAATCTAGTGCCTAGTCGATTAGATGCTTGGTTAGAATTTTGCTTTTCATGGTTTCATGGGCTGCTTTAGAAAAAAGAATTAATAAAATTATACTTAACTGAATGTCCAGCTCTGTTGATTTTCCTCCATTTCTGTTGCAACAAAAATAGAAAGTGCTAAAAACTGTCAGTCTTAAACGATTACTGTACTACAAAACAAAAAAACCCACACATAAATATTGCAGGATTATCTTTTCTTAAAATACAGCACGGATTATAGTATAATATACACATGATTTTAATGTTCAATTCAATTAAGTCTTCTGCTGTGCTGTAAACTTTACTAAATGTGTGGTGAAAAATAATGCAAAAAGTAGTCAGCTATTCCCAGCAGACTTTGAGTGCAGTTGCTGGGTGTAGCTGCATAAATTAGAATGTATTTTGTTTCATTACAGACAGTAAAAAGAAGTATTCAATGTGGAAATCATTTTCAGTGAATGTTTCTATCAAGAGTGTAGAAAACACAGTGCCATGTTAACCAGATAATATGAAAAACCTCTTGGCTTTTGACGTTATTAGAAATACTATGATCGTTCTTTTCTGGCACACTTTTTGTGTACTATTTACATATTTTTCCAACATCCTTCTGTTTGATCCAGAGAAATCAATGATGACAACAATCACCTCTGTTCTGTAATGCTGGAGATACCAGTTGGTATCATTATCCTTTTTGATGTAAATTGTGTAAATATTTGCTCGTGGACAGGTTCATCAGAACAGCTTTTCAGTCTGGTAGTGTATCTCTCTATTTCCTTGGGGTTAACCCTATTTCACACCATATGAGGAGGCAAAAGATCTCTAAAACGGAAAATGTCTCTTCCGTAAAGTGTCCAGAACTGATTGTCTTTGAAGTTAGGGTTGTGTCTGATCTGGATCCGTCGTTCCTGCTGTACTGCATTTAAACCAGATATTTTTCAATATCCACGTAACCGTTTAGCAAATACCTGAGCATTTTGCCTGAGTACTCTAGGGTTCAAGCACATTGCTGAGCCCAAGCTGCGAGTAACATTCTATATTTAAGGTTATTAATCTTGATGCATGAGCGTGTGTTATCTTGATCTGTCAGATATTTAGAAACGAAACCAAGTCTTTATCAATAATATTATCCTTTTCTCCTGAATCAAAACCATATATCTATTTCGCTCAATTTTCCATCTGCACATTTTTCCTTTAAATTATAAGAAACATTCTTTTACTATTCTACAGGGAAATTCACAATCACATGGTCTCTTTCAGTCCACTTTGTTCAATATTTAATATTTGTCAGCTTATTGGGTCTGAGATATGTGTTCTTCCCTACAGAATAGTACCAGGCAGCAGTAACCAGAGGCCACTCTTTATGCTGGAAAGTAAAAAGTACAGATATTCTCCCATGTCATCATTAGAGACAAATCAATTATAATGAAAAGAGAAAACAAAAGTAATGTTTTCTCACATTACATTCTGCGATGCAAGAGAATTTGAGATTTATCCAAATAGGTCAAAATTTTCAGTTAAAGACAACTAAGATTTACTTCCTATCTACTTAACCAAAATAACATGAAATTTTTCCAGATTTTGAGGTTCCCGTCTTCTACAGTTCATTGTTTCTTCTTTCTTAGTTTGTTCACTAGGAGCAAAAACCAGCAAATATCTAATTTCACTGCAGCTTACTGACAGCTCTCAGGTGTGTCACACTCTTGCTCTTCACAAGGCTTACTGCATTGGCCTAAATGTGTTTGCTAAGAGCTAAAATTAATACTAGCCTGATTTCTGTATTCTCAGCTTCTTACATTATGCCTTCCATGCATGTTTTGAAAATTACATTAAAGGTCAGTTGAAAAACAGCTGCAAATGTACCTCCAAGTCTGAATGGTTCTATAGATTCCTGTAAGAACTTGTCTAATATAATTAACCACTTTAAGCACAGTTGCTGGGGTTAATTAGATTTCTGACCCCTAAAAATTTTAAGTGTCTCTGATGACTTACTTTCCAACCCATAATTTTGTGTGAGAAACAGAAAAAGAATAACAAATAGACTATGAATAAATAAACTCTTCATATTCATTCATATGAGGACAGAGTATGTTTCTGACATTTAATTAAATATCCGAACGTCCACAAGATCTATAATAAACCACTTTGCAAGACATCTAAATGTCAGAGAAAAACATATTTTACACAAAATGTTTTTCTACCACAGAAGCTCTGAAGAGGATACAGCATTTTTTTAGAAGACACAGAAACAACAAGCATATATTTTGTCTTGAAAGTACTTTTTCAAAGGCTTCTGAACAGCTAGTTGTTTCCAGTATGACGAGTGGAATTATTTTAATTTATCACACAGGAGTTTGAAACATTAGTATTACAAATACGCCAGGCTGTTCTAATATAATTCAGGTCCTGAGACTGACGCTATTCGATGCATAGTGAAAACACTGGAAACATTAAATTGATTCTCTTACTTAAGTTTACCGGGCACATTTTACAGGGATCTGAATTTTCCTATATTTAAATACTGCAGAAAAATTGTTCTAACCTATTCTCGACATACAAGTTACTTCTTACTTCCTTTTTGTCAAAATCTTGACAACATCCTCTGACCTGCTCAAGAACTGTGCCATGTACTTTACATTTTGAAATTCACCTTCACTCTATGTTTTTCAAAGATAAATAAAATATAGGGGCAGTTTGTACAAAAGGTGGTGAAATCATGGCCAGAAGGAGATTCATTTGCTACTCTTTGCAGTGGCATAATGTTGCTTTTTAAATGATGGGAGGTCATTGTATATTATGGTCACAGGTTATATTAAAGCTGGGCCCGAACTGCAACTATAGAAGAAAAAAATACAGGTCATTTTTAGAATTAACTACAAGGGATGAGGCCACGACGAAAATCATATGGGCATTATATGGAAGAATGCTTAGTCTGTCAGGTTGCTTCTCAGGAGTAGTTGTTTCTGTGCAAGCATATACTTCTGCACTGCATTTCCTTCCCCAGGGTATTCAGTGTAGAATTAAACCACTCAAAAACTATACGCTGCACTTGACTCCAATATGCATAATCAGTATTGTCCATTTTCCCATCGGTTTGGAAGTGACATTCTGGCCACCAGTTCGGAAATGCTGGCTGCTACAATTGACCTATTTGTAAATCCCTCCAAACTATAGTACAATCTCCTTTGAACAGAGCACGACAGTGCTGGATGGAGTTAGATCATCTCCAGTGGTGTCATCCCACCTGACCTGTCATAACATCAGGCATATTGACATAATGCCATACCTTTGTCACTCTGTATCACCGGCCTGGATGGTTAGATGCTACTTCTTTCCAGGGGCAGCTACTGTAAATGTCATTGCATTTGCACACCATGTCAAGGCAAATACAATTGTTTTCCTATGTCAGTTGCCACTGTGTGTCTGTGTTACCTGTAGTGTAAATGGATAGTTAATTAAATTGACTTCACAGAGCTTTGTAAAAAATCTATTAAGCAAAGAATCGCTGGTATAAACAAACAAACCCGGGTCACAGTTTCAGCTCTCTGACCTCTTTAGTGGATTTTCTGGTTTTATCGGGAAAGCTTTTTCCTAATTTGCCACCAACATTTTAAAACCATTACAAAAAAAAAAAAAAAAAAAAAAAAAAGAAGAAGAAAAGAAGCATAAGATTTGGCATTGATTGTTGTTAGTCTGTTCAGAATACGGGAGGAAGGTTAATTAGCTTTTCTGACCTGAAGAGTCTAGGATGGTATCCCTGGTGACTCACTAATTGCTGCTCAATGCATAATAGTGTCTGTGAAGCAAAGTGCATGAAGCTAGACACTGATAATAATGTTACTTTGATTTAAAATTCTATACCTGCAAGGATATAATGTTGTTTCAGTACAGTATGCATTCCACTGATAGATCTAAATATTCCCCAACTATTCATTTATTTTATTGGCAATGCTGGTCACTAATCTTAATTTGGATTTATACCAAGAACAACTGTGTCTCTCAGACTGAAAGTAAAATGCTATTTAAAGTACCATTAAATCATATTCTGAAAGTAATTTCTCATGCATAATAAACATGTTTTCCATTAAGACTGGTATATGTGCTAGAGTTGACTTATTTATTTAGCTATGCTGATGTTGTCACACAAATAATATATCATTTTTAATAAATAAAAGTAAATAATTAGTGCACGTCAGGAAAAATGTCTCTAAAGAGACAGAGACATTGTGTTATCTTTTATAATGTGGTGAGGCCAATATAACACGAGGAATTTTAGGAAACATATGGAATCAAGCTTGCAAAGTATTAGAGAATTGTTCAGTGTATATGACCTTCCTGTTGGTATCTGTCAATTGACATACAATGATGACAATTTTAATAGGTATCATAGATATGTATCATTAATTAGGCTATTCAGTAGCTGTCGTGTCTGGTTTTTAAAAGTCCACCAGAGAACAGAATACAAATTTGCTCTTCTTATAAGGTACTCTAGTGTAGTTTTCTTAAATAGCCTTTTGTTTAGAACTATTTAGCTTGTTTACCGACTATAAACAATTTTCGTGGGGGATTTCTCTCTGGTGTTGTAGTGCAGGATCCTTTAAATAGATATTCTACAGATGTTCATTAGATCAGTTACAAAACATTTCTTCAGCAATCTGTCCCCCCCTAACATATTCATACACGAACATCGAAGTCTCATTTAGATTAAGTGTACTAATTCCAGTTTCCTGGTCAGTGTTGGAGGAGCAGGTGTGTCATTCAGTTTTAACTACATCCAATTCGCTAAATCATCAAGATGCATTCATTCACTGACAAACCATAGGCTTAACTGACAAACTTCCAATATATAATCCTGGAGTTCCGCATTAAAAATAAACAAAAAAAAAACAGTTTATCATTTATTTTTCCTCTCAGAAGTTTATTGCATAGTTTGGATATTTTTTTGTAGTTACCCTGATTCATCTGCCGGTTGATTCACCACCTTCCTTCCATGTATCTATTCTGCCCTGAGCCAGGTAACAAAATTGAGCAAGATCTATATGTTAGGAGGGTGTAGACCCAAGAGGAAAACCTCAGGTCCCCTTGCCAACACCTCTCCCTATAGGCAGTTGGCAGCAGTGGCATAGCCTGCAAATGAAGCAATAGAAAGGAAAGAATGCAAATATTCAGACATCTCTTAAGGTTGGCACATTGTTTATCACTGTTCTACTTCTGAGCTATAAATTAAAATAAATATCCTGAATGACACATCTGCCCTGCCCCGTGTTAGGATAGCTTGCCAGTATTTTAGGCAGTAAGAGGACTACGGATTATTAGTTTCCCTAGAAGCTCCATCTCAGTCACAGAACAAAACACCAGTTCTGAGAAGGTTTCTGCTTTGTCTGGGCAGACTGTGGGCTTCCTGCTGCTTGGACACACAAGGACATCCCATCCCTACTACTCCTGTTCTGCACGGAACACCGTTCGGTGCTGAGGGAGGGAATGGGCTACCTAAGTAGTGTTGGGAGAAAAGAGAAACAGCTGGCCACATCTTTTCTTTGTGTTGCTCTGCTCGTAGCAATGGGGCAAATGCAATGATCCTGCGTGTCTTTGTACATTGGTACCAGACACAGTCCCTGGTGCTGGCTGGCTGTTGGCTATGGACAGCAACAGCAGCAACACGGGTTTTAATCTGTGTTTTGGCAGACTTTACCCACACTCCTGGGAACACTAATGACTTTCCCTGGGCAATCTGCAGGATGATATTTACTAAATCAGCATTATGGAAACCCTATCTTTGTCCTGTGTTCTTCTTTTCCCTGTCATTTCAATTTCAGCTCAGATATCCAGTAGCTTGACAGATAAGACATTGCCAAATCACAAAAGACCTTACATATACATTGAATTTCCTGATTTACGTTACTAAGCTACAATGTGTTGCACAAAATCACACAATAGATGTGTTACAATGTAACCTGACACAATAAGTTACTCCCATGATAAAAGGCAGGAGACATGCAAAAAGTTACTACTTTTCTTATCAGTTAGGCAGCTCTCACAGCAAACAGGAGATCATGTCAGTTGAATACTGTACGTATTTATTTTAACAAAAGTTAAAACAGATGTCCGCTAATGTACGGGATATTTTTTTAGGCTTTTTCTGAAAAGTATTCTATCTGTAATAGAACCCTTTATTGATTGCATTATCTTACTGCTGCACATTGAATTTGAATTATTTTCATACCTAAAATGAAATCCTGACTATTTGTTCAGGGACAAGTTTTCTTACCCCTATTCATCTCTTAAAACTGGCCACAGCATGATTCTCCTGCCCCTCTGTGTAGGAGCTTTATGCCACTCGCATAAAGTCTCTGGATTTGGTGTTTTGGGTCAGACAGCCAGTAGCCTAGCTCACTTTTCATTTTGTTTATTACTGGGATAGTGAAGATTTGCTCAGTTTCCAGGCATTTCTGCTGTGTAGTTATAAATTTCTGCCAAGTCCATAAAGATTATTTATTGCCACATTGGAGCTTTGCTCCATACACGGATTTTGTAGTTTCCTCTGCAAACACCAAGGTATTGCTCCATGTGGCTACAATGTGGGTGAAATGAGGGAATAATCCCAGCTAGATTTCCCTTAGATCCTGAGCTTTAAGTTAATATATATGTTCTCTTTTGTCTGCATTCTGTTCATTTCCTTTGTGATTATTATGTTTTCATTATCCTATTATTAAGCTTTTCTTAGCAACAAGGAGAACTAGAAATGTCATTTAACTGCAGCTTAGATTTCCATTCCATCTATGGCTTTGCTTTAAAAACAATGTCAAATTACTTTCAATAAAATTAGATGATTTGGTACCATTGTGAGACAGTTTCTCCTTCAAACTTTCACTATTACTACAACTTATTTACCCTTCTTATTGTCATACTCTTCCTTTAGTATTTTGTAATATAGCCATAAAAGCATGCATAGTGAGGTGCGTTGGACGATTTTAATTTTGTTCAAGATGGAGTCATTCAGTCCCATGAAACAGAGTCGTTATAATATTTGTCAGTGCTTTAAGATTTATACTTTCAGAGATGCTGTTTAGGACACCAGTGAGAGAGACAAAAAGGAAGAAAACATCTTAGAGATGGGGACTCCAGGAAAGTAATTCTTCAGTAAAAACTGCAACAGCTGATTCAAGACCCAAATCACCAGGCTTTTTGTGAGATGTATTCCTGTAGGCTTTCAGGTGAGAAGCTTTCTGCTACAGAGCCTTTGCTGCTGCCAATTTGAATGTTCCAGTACATCTTAGGCATCACCCCCGTTGGTATGCGGTACAGCAGAGACAGCAAAAGTCACAGGTCAGATGGAGCAAGAATAGAGCAAGCTTCTCTTTCTTAATCCTTTCCTATATTGTAGTTTTGAGACAAACATCATGCCTTTTCTCCCATTGCTGTTCTAAATGTCCTTAAGTGTGTACCTTATTCTTGGAGCTGACGTCTCTTGAGTGGAGTGATTAGGACCCTGATTCAACACACCTGAAACAATTGAAGCCTTTGCTGTGAGCTTTAATATAAGTGGAATCAAGCGCTAAACCCTACAGCTGTAAGCAGAAACAGATCAAACTCTCCTCCTCTCTTATAGGCAACTTATGCTTTAGAGATGAAATTGGACTTGTCTGTGGTTTAGGCTGGACTTACAAAGCTGGCCTAGGTCTGCAGGAGAGCTGACCTTACTCAGATTTGCACCAGTGTAGGTAACTTCTACGTGAGATGTGTCGTCCCTTACCCGTTGAGAGAGTTCAGGCAGTACTGGAGGACAAACAGCATGAGAAGGTGTGACAAGAGAGCAACTACTACCACGAGCATTACTTGGTTATCTATTCCAGAAGTGGGGGAAGGTAAAAATTGCTGGTGGGATGCTCTGGGGAACCAGTGTCTTACCTAGGGGAAATTGCTAATTTGTTTATCTGTAGTTTATCTGAAATTTCTTTTGTTCTCAATACAGCATGCTTTGTTTTAAATCAGGGAAACCAGAGCTTTCAGAAATACTACTTGTCAAGGGCACCTAGGGGAGGTAATTTAGTTCTCTCAGGTTTACTGGGTGGAGATTCATGCCAGAGTTGTTTAATTTTTCCAGCTCAAGCCTCCAGGTAATTGAACCTGACAACACCTGGCAGAAGGGATCCACTGAGTATCTCGTACGTTGTGTAGAGGCATTTTTATGTCACCCCTCATCACAATGTCTGTGTAATGAGGACGCATATCTTCTTTGGGGTTTCTTTTTTGTCTCCTATCTTCCCAAAACGCTACCATAATCCTGAGGTAAAAACACAGCAGAGGCAAAAGATACGCAGTAAAAGGGGGTTCTTATCTGCGGTTTTATTATCCTATGCAATATTCTCACAGAAAATTACTTTCTGAAATGTGCTAAGCTGCTCTTCGGCTCTCCAGGGCTCTGTTCACAGTTTTCTGTAAGTGATTTTTGTTTAATTTGTAGCAATACAGGGATAGGTATCTTCCACTGTGACTGCCATCAACTTAGTTGTAGCTATAGGAAATGTAAAGGCTGTGTGGCTCTTTTTAGTATTGAAAGTAAAATGATGGGGCATTTGCTTTTCTGCTTCTGTGTGGCACAGTGGCTGAACTGGTTCTTAAGTTCACGTAACTTTATCCCAAATAAATGCTTCATTTTTGTATGAATTAATTTTTAGCTAGAGGAAGACCACACTGCCTGTAGTCTTTGCTCCTTGCTGCTAACTTGCCACATGTCGCTCTGTCATTAGTGACCATTAGCATTAAGTCAATTACAGGAGCACGTGCATGAAGACTGTCTTGTGGTGTTTTGCTACTTCTCTAAGTAAAATTATAGAGATGGAAAGTGTTCTAACAATTCACAGAAGCAGACTAGCTTACCTTTCACAGTTTGTTCATCCTGAGCACATCTGCACACTTGGACAAAGCGAGGGAACCAGAACGGGAACATGAACTAGGCTCTCCTCAAAGGACAGGAGGGCACAGAGCCTCAGCCTGTTCTGTTGCAGCTGAAATTAGATTCCTGCATCAGACAGAGGAGAAGCTTCCATCTCTGCTGCTGGATTTCTGTAGAAGAATGTAAAGACATAAACTATTGGCACGCCTCTGCCACGTAAGAGTTTCACAGCAGTGAGACAAAGTGGGGAGCTCAGGCTGCCAGCAGCCTTTGGGAGCAGGCAGGGGGTTAGGTCTGAAGTGCTGGGACAACTTTTGTGTCGAGGGAAGTGAGAGGGTGGGGAGGGTGAAATACAAGTGTACAAAAGGATCTGGATCAGTAGAAGCTGCTAGTTTCTGTGGGCATGCCATACCTCTGTGTTTCTAATCCCTGTGGACAAATGCAGTTTTCACCCTTGTCTGCTGCATCCTCAGCTTCTCTTTTCAGAAAGGAGAAAAATAAGAGTGTATGTTCCCACATGTATTTTGAGGGGAAGCCCAATTGTTTTTAACTCAGAGCAACAACTGTTTTAACTCGCAGCACTTTGATAAGGTTTACTTTAATTATGTAATCTGTCTAACTTGACCACATCGCTTCAAAATCTAGACAGGCGAGAGACGAAAAAGAATGAGCAAAAAGGAAAGACTGAAAGGTTTGGGATTTATCAGTCTAGAAAGTTAAGTTTTTACCCTTTGTATGTTGCAAAAAGAAGAGAAATAAACATTTTTTTCCACAGGCATGTTGGAAATGTCAGGAAATAATGGGCTTAAATTGTAGCAAGGAAAGGACATCAGAAAAAAGTTTTTTAATAGAGAAGCAATGGCCTCAGTAGAGAGGTTACAAATTCTCTGTCACTGTATTTCTTAAAAAATACCTGTTGTACAAATGTCTCTTGCAAATGTTGTAGGCACTTCATCCTGTTTGTAAGAAAGGACAATGTCTGTTAATGTTTTGCAGTTACTTCACATCCCATTTTCCTGTCATTTTTCTTCACTTTCATGGATGGGGAAAGTAGGTACAGACAAGCGAGTTCTCTGACTGTCAAGCTAGACTCCCTCCTCTCCTGTTTGAGACCTGTTCTGAACAGAGGTACTTTCCAAATTTGGGCTTGGGTAAGGAATACCTGAAAAGAAAACTTACTCAAGCATAGTCTGCCATAGTCTCCAGTTCTTCTTTTAGAGACTTTTATTTTAGCAATATGTGTAGGATCTGTCAGCTTCATGAAAAAGCATACTCTGAATTTTAATGGTGCAGGATGGTTCTGCAGAGGAAAAGAAGGATGCCTCACCTTTGCCATCTGTCTTATGTATGTAGTATTTTTAGGTAGCATCTAGAAACGTGTTTTAACCCCGTCTACTGTATAGATGGCATCCCCCCCTTCCCCCAGTATTGCATTTTCAAGTGTAGATTCTCTGTCACGTATTGTAGAGAAGTGCAGTCTTCCTGGCTTTTGGAAATTCTGTGCAATATTTTGAACTAAAATGCTTTTGCATAAAGATATTGGCATGTCGCTTATTGCATCAACCCCAAAAATGTACGTAGTGGTAGTTTTTTGGATGGATTTTTCAACAAACCTTCCTTGTAGCTTTGGATCTGGGGGAAATGTTTTCAAAGAAAAGCTAAAAATATCTACGCATAAGTTAACACCTGAAAATGTAGGTTTCTGTACATCGCTTACATAAACCCTAAAAGGGATGTTTGAATTTTATGCATAAATCTCCTTGGAAAGAGTTCCATCCCAGCGACAACAAGTTTTGGGCTAAAGTAAACATTTTTGTCTGCAAGTGACGTATAAAAACTCTAATTCAAAATTACTAGACCAATATCTACAGATTTTTTCCTTTTTATCCACAGTTAATCCCTCAATTCTCAAGTAGGCCACTGACAGAAGCTTTTCCAGCAAACAAATTATGATTTTTCTTTGTTTAATTGTAATTACTGAGTCAATTGCTTTGAATAAACCAGTCTAATAGTGGTTGACAGAACAAATTATTTATTCTGTTTATTTTTTTCCCCAGGTTTCTTAGTTAATCTCAAAATGTTATCCAAGGTAAAAAATGAGCAAAATTATAGTTTTTTAAAAAAACTTATTTAAAAAAAAAAAAAAAAATCCAAACTCCGGAATTTAGTCCACTGTAGGTAAATGGGTGACTTCATTAATGCTTGTAGAATTATTTTACCAAAACATAACATAATCCAAACTATGTTTAGACATTCTCTGCTTTTCCTCCGTGGTAATTCATCATAATGTATTAATATATATCACCTTTTTGTACTATTAAGACTCCATACTGTGACTAATCTTACTCATTTTTACACTCCCTGGAGGAACCATTACATCGTACTCTGCAAAAGAGCCTTTTATAGATGTCTCCACAGGGCAGATTGACACAATATACCCTAATGGCTACTTAGAAGGTTTCGTAGTGTGTCCTGGGGATGATCTATTTAACAGCTTATTTATGCTGTGGACTGAACTCACAAAATGTATTGTGCCAAGCGTCTGTGAAGTGGCATTTCAAGGATACATCAGAGAAAGCTGAGCCACGATGTCCTTTCATTCAGTAAAGCGTCTATTTGGAAATGTCAGTGAAGTCGCTGTCCTGGCAACTGGTAAAAATGGGCTTGGAGAGAAAAGGTGAAAAGAGGAACTTCTGCATTCTTCATTTCCCCTACTTGGACAATGATGAGGGGTATAAAATGGCATATGCTGCTCTGAATCCCCTGAGATTTGGTGTTACAGCCCACCCGAGTGTCTGTATTAGTTCTCTGCATAAGCACAGCCCAAGTGGAGACTCTACCGAGCAAGCCATTTGCCTGGAACATCTCCCTTCTATAGAGCTTCCGTGACTTTCTACAACTGAACATGTTTCAGCATAGTTATGAGGCTGCTTTAATTTGTACTAGCCTACATGTTGGCAGAAAAGTGATGTGAAATTAATAAAAACTATCAAGCACCAGGAAATCATAAAACTGCTTCCTATTTTCATATTTCTTGCAAGTTACTCTAGCCAGCTTAATTCATTGTGCTTTTCTTCAAAGTTCTATCCTTAGCCCAGGAAAACAGTAGCATTAGCACTTGTCAGAACTTCTATATTATTGCAGATATGAAATTCTTGATGACTTCTGTGAAGCCATGACCGTTCTGTTTACACAAATTCTTAGCATGCTCTTCTCTAACCTGAGCCATATATAAAAAAAAAATATATGCAGGGCTCAAACAGCAAAATGAATTTTGAAAACCCTTACAAACTTTGCTAGTATGATAACTGTACTTCACCTGAATTATTTCTTTCCATTAATTCCTCAATTTTTTTTTTTAGGTTTATTCAAAAATCCAAGACTTATCTAAGCAAATTTGGGTAGGTGTGTAAGCCACTCCCAAACTGCATTTTAATTTTTTTGCATTGATATAACATCCAAACTTACTAAAGCAGATGGTGGAGTATGTCACTTCTGGCATGCGGAAAATATAATTATTTCCTTGCTAACATAGTGGAGAGAAAAGGCAGTATATCATAGTGAAGTTTTAGAAAAGATAACAGGTAAACTTGGAAACTACCATACCTCTCGTGATATTTTTGGGAACAGATCATCAAAATCTTCAAAACACATTTTTCTGAATACTCATATCTTATGGCACTCTTACATTCATTCGTTGGAGTAAATACGTGCACACAGTGCACTAATTGCGGAATGAATCTCTGAAAAGTCAATGGAAGATTTCGTCTGTGTTTACTGGTCTTAGTGAAGCTCTTCTTTTTGTCTTTGTTGTATTTAGTTTAAAAAATGTTTCTACAGAGTTTCAGGGAGTTAGTTTCAGCCTGAGCTTGAGTTTTCATCCCTCTTTAGGTCTTTATTCCAAGCCCTAATGAGATTCAAATAATTGCGTATTATTTGTGTACTCGTCTTATATATATATGGAGTGGATTTAAAGAAAAAGTACATTAAAAAATGGTAAAATACGAAGAATGAATTTTCATTGCTGTCTACAGATGCCCAACAGGAGATTACAAAGAAGGTGTAGCCAGGCTATTCTTTAAGTCTTCATTAAGTTCCTGAACATTAATCTTTCTTTAATCACTGAGCATTTTGGAAATTCTGCATCCATAAGTTCGCTACGTAATGTTATTCCAGTTATAATATAAGCAGTTGTGTGAACTCTCTCCAGCCCTGTATGGTATGCTAAAACACAGCTTTGCATTGACCATGGTTGCTTCTAGAAAAAAGGATATGTAAATCTTGAGAATAAGAAAAATGTCTTTAAAATTTATTCCTTGATCTAGTCCTCCATCACTAAATTAAACTTCAGTGACTTACTAGGGAAATGTGGTGGTTTTATGTCCTCCCATAAACTGTACATTTCAATGCTGTATGTAACTTTTTTATTATAGGAAAAACAACAAAAAATCAACTTAGGCAGTATTTTGGCTCCTGAAAACTGAGCCTTTCAGACACTAAGACTGCATCAAGTCTGAAAATAGAATATTATTGTTACTCCAAGAGATAAAACTCAAATCTTGTTAAAATTGTTCCTTTAACAATGGGTATGAACACGTTATGAGTACCGATTAAACTACGTTACTTCATCTTGCAGAAACAAAGTACTACAAGACAAATAAATGTTTCTGCCTTGTGTGGTTCTTCCTACTAACTACCTACCATGATTTTGAATAATCTACTGGGTTGCAATATATGAGTTTGTTCTGGTTCTTTTGTTGCAAATTTCATACCATGGAGTACCATTTGTTACAAGATATGCTGTTCTCTTGAAGTTACTCATGACCAGTCTCAGTGGGTCAAAATCAGATAGTTAATTGGTTTTGTATAACATGTATTTTTGTAACTAGTTTACATCCTTACTGTTTTTCTTTACAGGAATTGAGAAATGGAATACAGTTCAAATATAAATCCTCCTCATGACTTCACCCATCAAGTCCTTTTTGCTCAACTAGCAGGATGTTTTCTTCGAACTTTGGGTGACCAACTTCTTTCTTCATCATTTTGCTGCAGTGCAAGTCTATCCAGCACCAGGTATGTCTCTCTTGAAACTACCCATCCGAGGCACTTTTACTAAGACCATGGTTAAAAGGCTGTGTTAGCAGGTCAGCAACGTGGGTGTTAGATGTAGAGGCAGGTATGTGAAGTATCTCCACGTTCAGACCCTTTGGATTACAGAAGGCAGAAGTTCTCACGACATCCTGAAATTTTTCTTCTAATTTTTTCATATGTGGAAATGGTGTGAGAACGAGGAGACGACAGTCTCAAAATGGTAGATGAAAAAACTGGACACCTTTTTTGCTAACTGGAGTGTCTTGGTAACTGCATTGCTATTACAGTTTGAATGTAGGTTGAGGTTTTGTTGCTTGATTCTTTGATGGACAGTTTTTCTGATGAATTCCAAAAAATTCTTCTTATGGGAATTTAGCAGAGGACTATAACCAATAACAAATTCTGAACTCTTCACATACAAATCTCAAGCAAATACAATTTGCTAGAAGTCTAATCATTATGTAGATGATTGGTTTCAGCAGTTCAGTTTTACAAGCCTCAAATGCATTGACCTCATATTGACGTCAGTGGTTACTAAGCGTTCCCACAAATATGTAATGCATGTAGAAAACTGCAGTCTTTTACCTTTTTTTAACTTCATATTTTTTGTCCATGGTAGAACTGTATGAATTGAAATGTCTATAAAATATTGTCCAAGTTAGATGCATCTGTTAGCCTTGTTAAAACTGTTTGTTAATGGTGCCATACTTAGAAGTGGTGTTTTGGGAATCAAATATGTTAGTAAAAGGGATGAAGTGTTCATACCTTGGCAGGTAAATAAGTTTTTCTGAAAATCTGCTATTTAAAGGTGGTCAACACCTTCCGGTGCCATTTATATTAGATTCAAAAAACTGTGAGTACTCAGCTGCCTACAAAACTAGCTCTTGGTGAAAGCTGCTTCATCTCAGCTGTGCCTGTAGAACACATGGAATATGGAGTAATGATGTGTTTTACAGAAAGTGTCTCTTGACCAAAGAAAGCATACCTTTTTGATCAAAATTATGCCAAAATTACCGAACTATGCTAATTTAACAAAAAAATAATAGCAGTTGTACAACTTTCTGTCCAAATTCTGGCGTGGTTCTTTCTTTAACACAAGATTGAAGTTTGTTCTAGGTAGGCTTTTCTTTTTTTTTTTTTTCTTTCCCTAACAAAAGTTTCTGTTAATCAAGGTGAAAAGTATGTTTCTCCTGACCAAGTCTATCTTCAAAATATTAAATAAAAGCATACCTTTGACTTTTGTGAATACAAGTAAATTACTAGATTTTAACTGCTGCAAACATTTCTGTGGATGTATGTTCTATTTCTGAAAACTAAGCTTTGAATAAGAGCATATAACTCTTTTTAATTATGGCAGACTGTTGAAAAGAAAAAGATAAGAATATAACTCTCCCTTGCACAGACTCTTTGCTTGAAATTAGGTGGGAGTCTTAGCTTTCATTGGGACTGACACTTTCTTCAGAATATTAACTAGGCTGACTAATACTCTCTCTCAATGGCCCCAAAATGTAAGTGCAAGTTAGAGATGAGGTGTAAAACATCTTTTTGACAACTAGACTCTAAACACTTTACTAGAGCTGCCATAGAGCTAAAGAAATGGTGAGGCTCAGAAACTTAAATGGGAAAGAAAATAATAACTTAAAACTATTTTATTTGGAGGAGTGAAATCTGGAGCATTTTTTCTTTAGTATTTCCTATTGTACAACTTGTGCTTTAGAATATCCAAATCCCCCAGATGTGTGTAGGTGTATGTATTTTCTGATCATCTGACAGAATCTTACTTTTCCATCTCTGATATGTCTAATTAGACTTGGAGGCCACATCTGCTTCATGCCCAGGGCGTGATAACACTTGTGATTACTTAGAAACCTTGAATTCTGTCTGCCACTTAGCCACTGCAGTCTGATTTAATTCAATAAATGTTGCATTATCAGCCTTTGCCCTAATTAGCAATGTCTTCTGATTTATTTCCATTACTCCCACATACTATCAGAATTTCGGCAAAGAACAGTATAGAATTTTTCTGCATGCAGTGATTTGTTCTAGAAGACTACTTTCCCATGACAGGTTGTATCAGCTGAATACTTGCTGAAGCTCATTACCTTTTGGTAGCAAAACTATTAAACTTTGCTTTTTCCTTGTTGTTCTGTGTTTTTACAAATTATAATTAAACTATTAATTATCAAAGCCACTTAAGTGTGACAAATTAAGTTGACTCTATGACAAAGTCACTCAGTACCCTTGAGAAGCACAGTCTAGGTTTAAAAATATTGCACTGAAAATGTAATATTTAACAACAAGCTCCATCCCCTGGCAAAACTGTGATTAAAAAATGCTTGCTTCACGTACCACAAGGCCTATACATAACCTCTTCCTCCTCTTTACTCCTCTTGCCTATGCTGTTCTGCATCTTGATCAAGATTTTTCTAAGCCTTTCACACTAACGTCTTCTTACATCTACTTTAAAGGCACAACCAAGAATCCAAATTTCAAAGGCTAGTGTATTGAGGTGACAGCCAAGAGAAAATCGGCAGTATTGCATAGAAGCAAGTTAGAACAAAAAACTATTTTCACATGTGAACAACTCTGCATTTTCATATTTGTTTTCCAATTTTCTGAAAATTTTGGCAAGCCTTCTCTGTGTAGAGTTGAAAATTGCTAAAAATGCCAAAATGTAATAATATTTGCTTTCAAAGAAAGAAAAATTAATATGATTAGATTTATCTCTGTGTTCTTCGAATTAGCTTTGTTTTCCTTTGAACACTCTCTCTAGAGAGTCCAACCACCCTGCTCAAAGCATGTTGCTCGAGATTGTGTCCACCCAGGGGTTGAATGTGTCCAAGGACAAAGACTCCACAACCTCTCCAGTGTTTGACTAATCTCACAGTAAAAACAAAAAAGAAGTTGTTTCTTATGTTCACATCCTTGCTCTTCTCAAGGTGAGGCTGACTGGCCTGTAGTTCCTCAGATCCTCCTCCTCATCCTTTTTGCTTTCTTCCAGTCCTCAGAAATCTTTCCCGATCTCCGCAGCCCCCTCTGTTTTCAGATTCAATGGCCAACTTCTGTTTGAGATAATTTCTCCAGAGAGATTAAAAGTCCTTCTGGTACTCTGGGTATTCATCCACTATAATCATGCTGCCTCTTGATCTTCACTTTGAAATCATGTTTCTGAATTAAAAAAAAAAAAAAAGTCTTTAGGGGCAAAAACGGGTGGAGGAATCAGTCCCAGAATGTTACTTTTCTGGTTTCATGCTGCCAAGTCAGGAAAAGTTCTCACCGACTTCAGTCAGGTTTTTGTTTATGGCCCCATTGTCTCCCTGAACAAGTCTGTCGTAGCATTAGTCTAAATTTGGATTTCTATGAGCAAAATCTGTTTTCTTCACTCTTCCTTTTGGATGACATTTTTCTGTATCTAGAACTCATGAAATTTTAAGGCTGGTTGCCTTAAGCCAAACATTGTCATTAAAAGCATAATAATGATTCACCACCCCCAGAAACCTCTAATATAAACATCTGTCTGTTTATGAATTGTTTGGCTGAGTCACAAACTTATCAAACAAGATGTGAATCCTTTTGTAGTTAGTTGAGTAATTAAATTCTTTGTTCACTGCACAACCCTCGCTTAGCTTTTGCTTATCGGAAGTCTAAGCAATGCCTTCAAGGAAATGACCTCTGGCATGACATGGCAGTGGCATGGAGTATTTGTTGAACCATGTTTAATATTTACATGAAAACAAAACATGTAATTACAAAAAACATCTACATAAAAAGAAAGCAGAAAGGATATCATTAGGATGAATCAGTCGACAAGTCCATGCTTGGGGCAGAGTGTATGTGGATAGAAGGGAATAATTTGGGGTTTTTATCCAGCATTTAAGACACTGCTTAAGCCTGTCTGTAATGTTTTTTACAATCTGAAGTACAACATTATCTTCTTTTAAATAGAGTGTTTAGGGCCCTGTCTTTGATCAGCTGCAAAGGTAGGGGGTTTTGTTTTCTTTTTTTGGTAACAATAAGGATAGAACACCTCGTATAAGTATTAAGAGAAGGATACCAAGAAATGGGCTTAATGAGGTAAAAAAACATAATGCTGACAATGAAAACAATGTCCAGACAGCCTTGGAAAACAATCAGAACACGAAATATGTGATCCTCCATTGCTGAATGGCAATAACGTGCGTGTACGGGTGGGGGCTGGTTGGCTGTTTCGGTGTCTGACAGCGGAAGCACAGCGTGGGGACCGACTGGCTGGAGCAACACAATTATACGTTCTCCTGCTGTGTGTTGGGAGGGAAAGCTTTAAAGCCACAGTGTGGGGGAAGCTCTGCTTGCCCACACTAGTATCACAGTGATTAATACTTTATTTGTGTTGGTATCATTCACAAAAATGTCGTGTTTGATATGCGCGTTGCTTTCTGCTTGTGCATTCAACTGATTTATTGCATGGTCGGGCTTGTTGTTTACCTGTGCACAATTCTTACACTTCACCGTTTAGAAAATCTCTCTCATCAGCTCTCAACAAGATGTGACATTCGTAATTGTAATCTTATTCACACTTCTGTATTGATTTAGTTATGCTGGGTAAACTGATGTTAAACTGAATTTACTTAAATTTGTGAAATAAGATATTTCAGACAGGTACCCATCACTTACTTGCTCATCCATATAGTTTCACTGAAGAGAGTAGTGGATCAAGTTTTCCTCTCATAAAAGAAGTAGCAAATTACAATAAATCCATTTAAAGCTTTGGAATAAATAAATTTAGCATAAATAAATCCCCAGGCCAGAAATATGCCTCTGACACCTGAGCTCTTCTTTCTTCTCCTTGTTTAAAATAAAATTAAGCAAATGGTTGAATGCCTTCCTAAATCAGGGCAGAAGATTGAAGTCTGATCCATTTAAGCTACTTGCTTAAGCTAGGGTAGAAGTGGAATACCTAGCTTCTTTTCAGAGTGGTAAGTCTATTGTGAAAAAGGAACTTTTTTCTTCTTCTTCTTCTTTTCCCCTTCTTAATTGGCTGTAGATGTTTCCATACAACATATTCTTAGCATATGTGTGTGTACAGAAGTGAATGTTTATGTCTGTGTTATCCTGTGTGGTAAGAACAGACTTTTATTCCTAACAGTGAATTATTCTTGAGGGATTCTGACATCTTCTAGGAAACCTAACTGGCAAAAGTAATAAGTAGCACTAAAACAGAAGGCATCTTTGTAATCTCAAGATTAATGGATAAAATGTTTATGCTGAGGGTTCTCTTCATCAACAAACTGCTGTTTCTACCTATTTGCATTTTAATGGTTACCCTAGTTCTGAAGTTAAAATTGCAGACTTTTCCCAGCTGCTCTTTAAATGCTACATTATAATTTTGAGGAAGCATCATACGTAATTATATTTAATAGACACAGAATTGATTGAAACACTTAACAAAAACAAAAAGCCCAGACCTAATTTTGTAAACATGTTATTGTACAGTAACCCCCAATGAGTTTGTTCTTAAATCTCCTAATTAATTTTTAATTAAAAAGCTCAAAGATGCTATTATACTTCTTGTTGTAAATGGCAGCCTTATGTAAGCATAAATGACTTAGCTGCTCAGACAAATATCTTCCATTAAAATCCATGTCAATGAGAACTCCTGAACACAGTATTTCAGAGATTTAAACGGTGGTAGCACTGCCATAGTCTAAATATCACATGGGGGGTTGTTCTTTTTTATTATTCCTTTCGTTTTTTTCTGAGAGAAAGGTTTGTATGGAACGTAATAGATTTGCATATGACAAGCTGTCTGAATTTCCACTTAGGCACACCAGTCCTCTCCCCATGGCTACTACCAGACATTAGGGCTGGTGACATTAGGGCTGGTTTAGCTCACTCGGTTGAGTGTGATGCTGAAATGCCAAACGTCGCGGGTTCGATTCCCGGTCGGTCCTCATGTGTTGCCTGATCTAGTTGAGAGACGTCCCTGCCCATGACAGGGAGGTTGGATTAAATGATCTCTAAGGTACCTTCCAGCCTAGGCCATTCTATGATTAACTAGAAAATATTAAGGTTGGTCCAAGCAATCTCTACTTGTGTGAGGAAAAATGGGCACTATATCAGCAAACTTTTCTTCAAATTTGCTTCATTAAATAGCTTGAATATTCCTTTTATTAATGAAACACTAACCTACGGAAGAAGAACACAACTACCCAAATTCCCAATCTCGCAAATAAAAGGGATCTGGCTTTCCATGATTTTAGTCCATCTTCTCGTTAAAACCAGCCAGAGGATCTAAGGCAGTAGCTGAAACACAGTGTGTTGCTGTGGGGATGGGCTGATATCACAAAGAGAGGATTATTAATAGCATAAAACCAGCAAGTGCTCCTTTCAGAGAAGCATCTTTAATAGCAGGGGAAAAACACTTGAGACAAAATCTCATTTGCTATGTTTTTCTTACATTTTTAACCAAAAAGGGATGGGAGGTGGAGATGCAGTGATTTCTATGGTTTAATTATCTGTCTTCTATATGATTATTAATGCTGCACACAGAAGAAGCAGAATTTAGAAGGCTGGAAGTTACAAGCTCGGTTTTGCAAAGCTGCAGTTTTCATTTTAAAATGTGCAAAGTTTTGTTATCAGGACAAAAGATTAAAACTAGTGATATTTCCTCTTAAAATGAATTTACAGTAGCTTCCCCCTCTTAACTGTTCTTATCAGGTTCTTGATATTTTAGAAATGAAAGCTGGTGCAAAAATCACTCAGGCTATTTAGAACTAGATTTTTTTAACCATACCAGGAATAAATGATAATGCATACCTTCAAAACCAGGAATACCCATCCACTTACTTTAATGGCAAATACTAGATGCGTGCTTTCCTTTGGGAACGAGACGATAATTACTGTAATATATGTCCAGGTTTTTTAAAAATATTTTTTTAATTATTATTTCTTCTCTGGCATGTATGTTTTGGAATGCCTAAAGATGGAGGGGGGAAGGAAGAGGGAAGAACTCAGACCTGCAGTCTAAAATTGAATTATCCCATATAGTCAGTTTTCAAGGAAGAGCTATCATTACAGTTTTTGTTGCCTGGAAATAGACTGTTGGATCATCTTGTGGAAAGTAGCACAAGGAGGAAAATAGTATCTGCAAGGAAAAGAGCCCAAGAAGGTGCTGGTCAACAAAATTATTGTTTATATGTATACAAAGTATACAGCCAACACTTTTTTTACCTTTTTGACGTATTTCTAAAGAGAGAGATCCTCTTTTTTTGAACAGATTATTTGCACTGACACAATAATCAATCCAACTGCTATGCAGTGAAACTTGTCTCAGAGATACTTGAACTACCTGTTAAAATTTTTCTGCACAACTACTTTATGGGTGATTTTTGTTGTTTCAGTAAAAATGTTGTGAGTCAATTGGTGCAATCCGTTTCTGTGCACAATATATTATCATTTCGTGTTTGAAATATAGCTGTATCGGTGACTTGATTGTTTCTAAGAATTACCTTCAGAACATTTTTCTGTTGAAATTAATACTTCTTTGGTGCTGAAGGTTGTAGTTCTAAAAACGGTCAAATCTTTTTCAGTTCCTGGAATGCTCCAGCTACTCTGGCATAGCTCAGTCTTTAAGAGGTAATACTATAAATCATGTGTGCTACAGTGAAAATTTCCAGGCTTTTACGACCATGAATGGTTTTGTCATTTTTTTTAAATATTATTTCTGGTTAGGGTCTGTAAAAGTTACGTATCGTAAGTCTGAGATGTAAATGCTATTCAAACTACCTGTTCTCAGATTGTTCACAGGAGATGTTTGCCTTGAAGAGAGCTTGATTATGAGCATATATAGCTCGTTGCACTCCAAAATAAAATTTGTCCTCTCTATTTCAGAAGTTGCTCCAGCAAATGCAAGTAAACCAGTAGTAGCAAACTGTGTGCTGTGGCCTGACTATATTTTAGACCTTCATAAAATGGAATTGGCTTTCATACAGAAAATGAAATCTTTCTATCACTTGTTCTGTTATCCTGGGCTCCTATAGTTCTGGAGCTTTGTAATTCTCTGGCTTAACAGGCCTCAGACAAAACTTTTTTTTATCTGCAGAAAGAGAGAGAGAGCTGGAACAGGAGTCTCAGTGATGCCGTGCTCTGTAATTTCCAAAGGCGATGAAAGCCCCGTTTCACTCAACAATTGGAGACTTATTTAGAGCCAGTTTCTCATAGTTCTGCTCTTTCCAGTCTGTAGATAACTCTGAAGAATACTGAGAGAGGTCTGTGTGTTTTCACTGCTTCTTTAGCTTTTCTCCTGTTTCTCTCAAGACATACACTTTTGTCATCACTAAACTGTGCACAGACCCTTGTGTTTGTACTTCAGGCTTTTGGATAATCCTCAGCCTGCACGGCAAGCCAACTGTAATGGCTTGTGTACATTTGTACACAAATGGTACACCAAGGTGGGGGCAACTCTTTGTTGTTGTTTGAAGAAAAGATGGCTAAGTGTAATTTCGAATTACAAAGCAGAAATTACAATTATTGCTAGTTTACAATTACACTTACCTTGTGACAATACCTTCTGCTAATCTATGTACGAAAGAAGTTCACCTCCCCTCTTTCCATTGCAGAGGCCAGAAGGTCTGGTGAAAATCACAGCAGAGTAGCAGCCAAAATACTTGAAGTACTGCATCAGTATCTCTTCTTTGCCAGTGCTTAGAATCTCCCGTAAGAACACCAGCTGTGCAACTTGTCCACCCAGCTGATAGTACTTCAAATCTGCTTAGCTTCAGAAATTACTTGCCTGTGTAATCTAATTTTACCCAATGTTCTGTTTAGAAATAAGTCCATTTACCACTCACAGATTGTTAGTTTCCTGATTTAATAGTGAAATGTTGAAGGAAAAGCAGTGTTTCTCCCTCATAACTCATGCTTTCATCCCACTTGTTCATACTCCAGTAATTGAAATTACAGTCTTATAATTGTGCAGACATTGATGATTTTGCAAATGGAGGATTATTAATAGCGTAAAAACAAGAAGGACCTCTTCTCAAAATGTTATTCAAGCAAAAAAGAACCAGAAAAATATGCTTGATTATTTCTTCATTTTTTGGTGCATTCTTCACATTTTAATTAGGCAGAAAAGTAGATAAGATTTTCTTTCATCAGCATAAATATTAGTGAATCATAGCGGAAAAGAATCTTATGGAACACATTACAAGCCATGAACTTAGATTTTTGTAAATACTATTGACTTTTAGATTTAAAACCTTTGGAGAAAAGAAATACAAACTGGAACCAAACCTTCACTGATGTTTTAGTATAAATGCATTTTTTGTACATTTAAGTAAAAATTATGCACGTTGTTTGATTTTATAAAAACAAAAACTTTTTTTTTAATCAAATTATAGAGGTCCATTTTATATATTTCCTAAATATTTGAATATATTCCGTCACACTAAGAGCTAGTCAGGAAAAATTTACGTTTTATTTTTCCGGGAGGTCCAGGGGCTGATTCATAGCTTCAGAGTTCCCGTTTGCTGGTGGTGCCACGACGTCTCCATCAGTCCCAAAGCCCAAGTCACAAAGTGGTTCAGAGGAGACAGTTTGCCAGTGTCAGATGCCTGAGCTACTCATCAGCAGAAGTGAATAAGGAACAATGAAAGAGCCAGGGGACGACGAAACCGCCAGGATGTAGTTTTAACACAAACAAAGGAAGTGTTTTTACCACGTTGCATAACTACACTATGAATTAATGAAGAATACTTCCATCTGTGATATGGATGTGCTCTGTAGCTTGGCAAGTCCCAAAATTGTTGACGCTGTTAGGAGAGAATACCAGAACACCATGGAAATGACCAGTTCTCATACTTCTCACCTATCCTACACTCTTTTTCCTGAATATTTACTTTGTTGGATACCAGATACAAAAAGAAATGGAATTTTGGCCTAACAAAGTAATTCTGCTCTTCGCAATGAAATTTTCCATTGTACTTGAGGTGCCTTCATCTTTGTCTTGTATGTGTATATTTAGCAAAAGCTTTTAAAAATCGACCATGCTATGAGCATCTCATTGCTAAGCAACAGTGTATTCTTCCCTCCCACGTGCCTTCTTGCTATTCTGTGAGAAATATAACAAATGTGTAAAAAGTAGGATGCTTTCCTCTTGAATAGGATAGTCCATAGGGAAAGGCTTAGCACTGAGCAGTTCTGGTCACTTATTTCTGAGGCATCCTGTTGCTGACATCTGGTTACTAACCAAAGCAGTAATGGTCTGTATCCTACTGCTGCCTTCCTGAAAACTTCTCGAAACCTCTGCTTGGGCATAAATTCCTCCACACAGAACCGTTTGGTAGTTTATATATACTGATGGCCATGTTACAGTGGAGGATACTTTCAGATGACCTAATACTATGTGGTCTGCAGTACAAAGAGGTGGACCCCACTTTCAGAAGAGGAGGTTTATGACAGATTTATTAGTGAACACACCTTATAAATGCATTAGCAGGCAGTGTATTGCTCAGGGGATCTCCTTGTGGAGTATTGGTAGCTCTATTGTTTTCACGCTGATCAAAAGCCGGTAAAATTGTGGTGGGCAGGGTGGGGGAAGAGATGTGCTTTACCTGCCCTTCTTGAAAATGTTTGTCAAACCATCTGTTGTTTCAGTATTATTCTGGAATGAAAGCAGTTTAAAAGCTCTACAATTCAACAGCCTTTAATGGGTTTTTTTTTGGTTTTCTATGGTGCTGCTCTACTGTTTCAGCGCTCTTGTGAATGCCTTCAGAAGCTACCAGTGTATTCCATGAATTATAATTTTCCTTTGTAATATCAGTGTTGGTTGAACACCACTGAAACTGCTGTGGTAAAGTCACTTGGTAGAACTAAATGCTGGATAAATGTTAAATATGATCATGCAGTTATAGAACAGATTGAACTAGAAATGCTCCCTGGCTTACAGTTTGTGCCTGAACTGCTATACATCAGTTCAGGAAAGCTGTAGTAGTCATAATCAAGTGTCCCACAGCAAACAACAAGTAAAGAAAGCAAAATAGTTGCCATTTGGTGACCTTCTATTGAGTACTTTCTAATATTTTGCCAGGAGTCTCCTATGCTAAGATTAATGTAGCTACTTGAATTTTCAGTGGTATCATCTTAAAGGCATCCTTAATTTCCTCTTTACCAAGGGTGCATAAAGGCTATTTAGTTATATATATTGTAGCTCCTAGAGGATTGCCTGGATTTCTTTGTGCCTGAATTATTTATGTGAGAAAGCAGTTGAGAAACAAGCTTGGGTGTGAACTTCAAAAAAATATTGCACACTAAGGCTTGGTGTAGGCATCCTTATTCTTCAAGAAGGAAACCGCTTAGGCCACTGGTTAACGTAGTTTGGAATGGCTGTCCCAAACCTGTATTCCCTTCTTGAGAAGTCCTTATAACCTCAGTGTGCGGTGCCACAAACCATTTAAAAGACATTGGCACTTCTGAAGATGGCAGCAGAACTATTCTGCAGTCGAAGTTACATACTTTGTACCTATGTACTTTGTTAGGTAGAAGTTCCAGCAGTAATATTAGTATTGGAATAGTAATCTTCCATAACATAATATAGAAGTCGATGGCAAAATTAGTGATCTTTTCATGTATTGACTTTAAGATCAGATCAATAAATTACCAAACATGCATATGTGGAAAAAGATTACAAAGACCGTGCTGTACTCCCAGCTGTACCTTTCTTGTGAGTGGGTAAAAAGCAGGCAGGCAGTTAGTAAGTAGAGAGTTGTAACTCCACCTAATGTGCCAGGTAACAACCGAGTTAACACAGAATGAAAATAGATTGCAGGATAAAAGATACATAATTCTCTTCTCCCTGAAGCAAGGGAGAAGCAGCAGCCACAGTTTTGATCTCCTATTCAGAATTTATTCCTCTATTGTTCCTTCAGTTCAACAATCAGAGCAAATAGTTAATATTCTGCTTAACCTACAGCAAAGTAAAAAAAATTCATGTGCCAATGAGGACACAGTCCATTTACCCATAATTCTTCTATCCACACTCTTCTCATTCATTTTTAATGATCATTTTATGTTTTCCCCTTATTTCTTCTTCCTATATTATTATATACACAAGGGGGAAGAATGAACAAAGTTAAATTGTTTCTTGGGTTTTGCTGAGCTGCCTGGTGGGTAGATAAAAATAGCAAGTGCCAGTGGCAAAGTCTCCCGAAAAGTGCTAGCACATTGTGAAAGTGCTAACACATTGTGCTATTGAATCAGCACTGAGAAATCAGATTTTCCTCACAACACTTTCTTTAAACTTAAGGTGACCTTTAGGAATGCATTTGCATCAACGTAGAGAACCTTATTACTTTGTCGTACCGAAGAGTAAGTGTTCTCATCCTGAAAAGAGTTCAGCTCCGTGTCCTGGATACTTCCTTCTTTTTCTCATAGGCTTGATAAGACGTTATTGATTTTGGTACCAGAATAAACAAGCCACAAACACACAGAAGTGAGAGGTATTTTCTTTGAGAAGATATTATTATACAGTAATTTATAGTTCAGTATTGCAGAAAGTTCCTATTTATGAAAGGCTCCATTCTAACATTTCTGAAAAACAGTTCCATATACTTGATAATTCCACTTGCTTTCCTGAAATTCCACAGAGCCTGAGGTTATCTACAGCACAGACACTGATATGATTTTTAAGGAGGGTTTAGGGCAGCAGAGCTATCTGCAATATGACTGTTGTCTTGCACATTTATTATGTAGAAAAATTAACTGTATGGGGTCAAATTCATAAGATCTTGTGGATCATGTTAACGGAGATTGAGAGCTGCTGTGCCACCTATTGATTTTGAAGTCAGCAAGAATTTCTCAGCACTTCGTATAGTCAGGCCTGAATTGGTCAAAGTTCTTATGGGTTGAAACTTATGAACTATTAAATGACTTAAATTATTTTACACAATAACCCCAACCCAAAATGTACTGAACTCAATGAAAATATTATCCTACGGTTTCATGTGGACTTTAAATGAAAGATTATATTATTATTTGCATGAGGTGAGACTCAGAACAGGTAGTGACCAATAGAATTGGATAAATATTTAGAGACCTGAGTGCTAAAAAACAGACTCTCAAGTCAAACACAATATCAAAGAATGTAATATTCACAGCAAGATAGAGAAGGCTGTAGGTGGCCAGTAACTTTGAAAATAGTACTTAAGTAGCTGCTTAAATGTGAAATTTAAAGAAGCCAGAAGAAAGCTGGAAAAGTGCATGTTCTTAATGCGTTGTAACTGGCTTGTACGTGTTCTCTGCAGACTGAGGCTAGAAGGAATATGATTTTTCAAAAGGCAAAGGCATGTTTTCAGCACAGCAGGTAGTGGTTCAATAATCCCTGTTAGCCGAGACCTCCACTGCAGTGTGCATATGCTTATGGCATAGAGTAAGAGGCACAATAGCATCAAAGATTAGCATAGAAACAGCTACAGTGAGCTGGAATAAAATTGTCTCTAACTTTTATGTGACTCCCCATGCCATATTACTTTACTGAGATTGTTTTATTAGTATATTTTGGTCTAATATGTGTAGCAAAACTGGCCCTGGGAATTCCCTGGGGGAACTGAATATGTAACAGTTACTGATCACATTTCAGTCTGATGTATTAGTTTAAATAACAGAATAAAAGTTATAGAAGTTTAAAACAGATGCCTTCAACATTTCATCTAATTTTTGACCAAGAGGCACTGTATTTTGTATTCATATTTAGAAAATGAAATTATTCCATAATATTATTACAGACTTGTAAAAAATATTAATGTCTACAAGCCAGTATTTTTCTTTGTCAAGGCATGAACTTTGCACTGACCAGGACTTTTTGGCTTCTTGTTTAGTGAAATTATCTACTTTTTTTTTCTTGTAGTTTAATTCAAACATTAAAACATTACGAATAAATTAGTAAGTACTATTTTTCAATGTCTTCAGCTTATTCAGGAGATGGCAGAGAGATATTTAACAATTACTTAGCATTGATCTTTACAAAGCAGAAAGATGATTATAAATAACAGTGAAAAGGCTCATTGAAAGCAAGAGAGGTATGAGTACTGAATTATCTGATTATCAGCGCAGTTAATGAATAATTCATTATCCTTGCCTTTTCCAGGAGCCAGACTTCTGAGCAGTGGCCACTGTAATTGCGGACACCAGGTGTCAGGTTATTAAGCTATTAATTTGCTTATGCAGTGTCATGCTATATTATATCACATCAACTCTCTGTGTGGTCCAGCATAATAGAGATTTTTAAGTGTTGTAACGTGGTACAGCGCAACAGGGACACAAATCAAAACCAGCAGTGCTCCAGCAGATCAGCTGTTCTGTAGTGTGTACACAGGCTGTCACTGTGGCCATCCATCTGTAACGAAACCGTTAAAATAGAAGTGGGATGGAGAGAGACCTGTCTGCTAGGCATCTCCATTAAACTCAGGTACTTTGGCACATCCCTAATTAAAGACACTAAGTCTTGAGTTTTAATTGACAAGCCACTAGATCTAGACAACACAGTCTCAAGAGTGCTTGAAGAAGTAATACAGAGATGCGAGGTGCTAGTCTCGATGATTTCACGGGCAATTTCTAATTAGCTTATACTTGAGAGGTTAACTTGCAAGTCTGGTGGGAAACTAGCCAAGGAATAATGGAGTCTCCAGCACGGCAAGTGTCGCTTGTATGACCTTACATGGATTTTATGTTCTCAAAGAAAGGCAGCCTGCCATTTAAAGAACCACGTCTTTGCCAGCTCCCTGGATTGATCAGGATTTCCCCTCCCCGATACAGCAGCCCAACAGCCATGGTGTGCAGCCAGAGGCTGTTAAAGAATAGGTGTAAATCGAAAAAAAGCCCTAGTTCATTATTTGGTAGTGAAGGTAAAGAGGATCTCAGGATGTTATTTTGTTTTATTTTATCACAATCTAAAAAAAAACATTGCAAATTAGCACAAACATTGGAGTCTGTGACAACGACTCTACAATAAGAGTACATAAGCAAAACACAATTGATGAGCTGACTTTTGCTCATACAAGTGCATATAATCAATAAAAATTGGAATCACATTGTCACAGATGTAGTTGTCTCGAATGTACTACAGGCATTCCAGTAACAGTTGAGATACTATGTGTAAATCCCAGAACGCGGTATGCTGGAGGTAGGAATTTCACCCACAATTCATACCTTGGGTGTAGATTTTTTTTTACATTTCTTTTGTACACTAAAGAAATACTGCATCTTACGTAGCAATCTTCCAGATTTGAGTGTAAAAGTAAGGACTTGGAAAGTTGCAGAAGTTTTGAGAAAAGTTTATTCATGTTAAGTTTATTGTCATGGGGAAAAGAAGACTTTATTAAAGATTTAAATTTAATAAAGTAATAACTCAAGGAAGAAATAAAAATCTTGATAAAGTTGATCCAAAAAGAGCCTAACAATAAGAGGACTTAATCTGAAGGCTTACAAAATCAGGAGTCAAATACAAACTATATAGAGCAGGTTCATGTAGCAAGTAATGAGCCTGCACCCCTGCGTAACAATGGAAGAGAATATATTGAAAAAGCATCAGGATGTAGATGAAAGAATTAGATGAGATTCTTGACACCAGGGATTAAGGGTTGTGTCATGAAAATAAGAAAAAGATCTGAATCAGTGAACATGTGATGTATCTCGAGCCGATGGCTTTCTCATTTTTAAGATTTTATTTGGGTTTTTGTACTTTCTTTCTTGGAGGTACAAAACCCCTGTGGTTTGTGACGAGGCTTAGCCCACCGCAACTTTTGCTGTCTGTCAGTCCATTCTCCTGATTGTCTGGGGCTCAGTTCACTGTTCTGCATCACAGGACTTCTTATTCCTTCGAAGTTACCATTCAGGGAAGTTGACTTTAAGTCTGAACACACTGGACCTTATTTCCAGGGGTACTCACCGTGTTCAGATCCTGCAGGAGTCAGACTTCAGAGTTTTGTCTGAAAATGAAGGTGCTGACAGTCAGAGAGATCTAGTTTGAAATTGTTCACATTGTGAATGGGTGTTATATACCACACACTGGTTGAGCACCCCAGGTCCCACCATCTGTCCATTCCCCGTTTTGCATTTTTCCTTGCGCCCTTTACATTTACCATGGGAGAGCTAAAGTGACTCTGTGGCAAGGATAAGACTGCATCTTTTTCTGTGTGTGTGTCTAGAAAAGTCTAGAGAAAACATTTGACCTTGAAGTATAAAGATGTAAAGGGAGTGGATGATCATGATTTCCTTTGATTTAGATTACAGTAAAATTTTCAAAGCTCCCTGACCTTTCGGATTCCTTCTTGTGGCTCTCCCAGCTGGGAAACACTGGTCTGCATGAGCCACCTGAGACATGCACGCTCCTAAATGAAGCCACTTTGCAGGCACAAGAAAGCACATTTAGAGCAGTTTGAATCAGGCACGGTTTTTGCTGTGTGAAGTGAGGGAGTTAATTAAAGCTACTCTTTCAGTGTAAATTCTCTTAGAGCATTGCTGGTATCTGTGGAGATAGTGATTGATGAAGACATAAATAGACTGATTTTACTGCAAGTTGTTAATATTCCAGACCTCGCTGCATCACCAGTGATCCCGCTCAGCAGAGATCACTCTCAAGTGATGTCACTGCACATTCCTCTGCCCAACCAAATCAATAGGTAAAGAGTATGGTCATTGCAATTACTACTCTGGTTAGCCCACACTGCTGCTTGAGGTAGTAAAACATAGACGTTTCTTTTGCCCAGTGGCCAATCCTCATTGCTAGCCTGTCACTAACAAGGAAACAATATTTATAGTTGTCCTTAGGGAGCTCTATCCCATCATGCAGTTAATTATGATAAACTGTTTTATTTGTAAAAGAGCTTAAACCTGCTTTGTGCTGTGCAATCTGTGGCTATAAAGAAGCTGCTTAATTAGGATGGTCAAACCAGCAAATGTCTACTGTAATATGACACGAAAAAGATAAGATGTGTTTACTCTGACAAATAAAGGTGTGGTTGTAGCGTTCTCTGATAATACACTTGTGTAACAACAACTGAAGATGAAGGCAGGGTTTTCAGTGTATCGGCACTGGTAACTGTACAGAGCAGGCTCAGTTTTTTTCAACAATGTAGACAAAATTAGATTATGACTCCCCAGAGGAGAAGGTTGAGACATGGGCTTTCACCTGACAGGAGCAATGCAGAGTGTGATGCAGAGACCCATGGGAAACGGGATTGCTTGTATGGAAATGGAAAGATTGCTGGTGACCCTCACTGATGATGCCCAGCCCCCATCCAATGACAGTGGTTGTCCCCATGGCACAGCTCATACGGACTATGTCCAAACCAAAGGGGTTGCTTTGCTTTACAGGACCCTGACACAGACAAAATAGGCAGCAGTGTCATGGGGAATTTTGCTGACTCCTGCCATCTGGCTCCTGCCCTAAGCCTGGAGATAGCCCTACAAAGGTGTGCACAGGCCAGGCTCAACTCACATCTCCATTTCACCACAGATCCACTCTCGTGGCTTAGGCTCCACACAAGCTTTGCACAGGCAAACCACTGAACTTATGTAGAGTCCGTGGACCTTAATGCAGAACAAGCTTACAAACCTAGGTGGCAGGATCCAGGTATTAAGGAGGGCTACAGCACCCTCTGGAATCAGCCTGAGTCCTTACGTTGACATCAGAAGATACCAAAATGTTCTGAGGTTCAGCATGAGCAAACAAACAGATAATTTATGTATGTTATAATGGAGTGTCTAGATGAGGGAGCATGCTGGGGCCTTTCATTGGAGGAGATTCGTTAGCATTTATACAGTAATAGTTGAAAAGCCCCAATATTGCCTCTGCTGGCCAACATCAGTGTCTTTCATCATGACACTGCAGGAAAGGAGGACTTGACAGGCCATCTAAATTAAGACTGCATGAGCAAAAATATTCGTTATCTTGAGGAAAGAAAGAAATTATATTAATATATAATGCCCTACATTTAACATTCCCTCAGTACCCTCCCACTTCTGAGTTACTGTACTTGGAGATGTGATCATATATTAAACACTGAACTTAAGATTTTATTTCTAACAATTTGTCTAGAGCTATTCTATAGAATGTATTCAGCTTTTACATTGAACTCAAAACTTAAATTTATGGGAATGATATATTGGTTAGTAAGTCTGGCAATATCTGAAAATGTTGTACTTTTCTCTTTTTGTGTTTCACGTATCTGTCAGAGAACCACATGCACAGACACACACAGTTTTCTTTGCAGTCAATAATGAACTAATAAGAGGATAATTAGAGCAACCATCGCTTTTTGTTGCATAAAATCATAACATCTCAAATGTGAGTCATGGTATAAGATGTGCAGGTAGCTTGGCTTCTGCTTACTGGTAGTTTTCTTGAAGATTTAATTAGGACTTCTTGCTGGCTTAGGGTTTCAGGACTGGGAAACTGGAGTTGTGGACAAAGGAAATCATTTTCCTGGTCAGCTGCTAAATCTGTGGCAGAGCCACAAGCAGTGCTGTGAGCTCAAGGAGTACAACATGCAGCCCAATTTCTTAGCCTTCAGATACAGGAAATCACAAAATTAAGAAACTTTATGATGCTGCAAATGGGGACATTCAATATAAATGTCTTTGTTGTATTTTCCAAATATTGTTTACTTTAAAATACTGGTGCCAAGTCAGTACGGACCCAAAACTATTTTGTAAAATATAAGAATTATAGAGTTTCCTTCTTATGAAGAAAGATGAGGAAGACAATGAAAAGCTAAGGCTCTTTCATAAAACTGTCAAAGTTTATGAGGTTGTCTGTCTGAGTTAGATGGGATTTAAGGATATGTTACCAAGCTCTCTATACGGGGTAATATTTAAAAAAAGCAACAGCAAGAATACTCTCAGAGGGCACGTCTCTTCAGGTTAAGGTGTCAGTCTGGTTCATGATACAAAAGAAGTCAGTGCAAGCTCAAGTTGAGCTAATCTAGGACAATTTTTCACAAGGCAACAGCTTGCATGGCTGCAGCAATATAGAAAAAAGCCATACTGAGATAGTCCAATTAAAAATTGTCTTATTTTAGAGAAAATAAAAAGAAGTATAAATTCAAGTCAGAAGAGGAAGGATAAAGAGAAATTAATTTTTTGTAGCTGCGTGACACTTGAATGTTCTTTGAAGGGCTCTGTGTGCACAGGCAAAGAAAAGAAATTAATCTTACATAGCATTGAATATTTACAGTATTGGAAATTCCATGTAGGGTCCAGGTTTTGTTTCCTGCAGAGACTGAAGCACAGAGTGCTGTGACAAAATAAACAGTTAAGCTGTTCTGGAGATGTGTTTTCTTTCAGTTCAAATAAAATTTGTATCAGCGAGAGCATGAAGGTGTAGTTTGGACTGAGTGGGAAAAGACCCAACCCACAACTGTGAGCAGTCTGTTATCAAAATGACTTCATGTGTAAGCATGTCTCAGTTCTTTGCTCAGTAAAGATAGATGGAAGAATTCACTTAAATAACTACCTGAATACCTGGGGTCTAGTCACTTGGAATCATCCTTTCATGTAGAAAATGTGGTTTTTAAACACATGGCTAACAGTGACTGGGGTAAAATCTTTGTTCGGTTCCATGTTCAACATTCACCACTGGAAAATTAATTTAACTTTACAAAAGGTTAAAATACTTCCCTTTTATTAAAGAGTGCACTAACCCATTTTTCCAGCAGATATATGCAAGACAGACTTTTGAGATGAGTTTTTGAACAAAAATTAGTATGGCCTTAACGAATACAATACGAATTGTAAGAAATTCTGGTTTAATACCTGATTGAAGGGCCGAGCAAACTATATGTCTTTTTATACATCACTTGAGTCTGGGACAATGAAAATGCAGTTGTAGATCTGGTTTTTTAAATGAAAATATAAATTAATTGCACCAGTTAACCGCCAATATGAATGTGTTACCTTGTTAAGAGCAGTATTTGTCATTCCTATGTCTTCTTTCTGGGGATGCTTAAATAACTTGATACCGTTTCTATGAGTTGGATTTTATTATAGCTGATTTATGTAGGTTTGCACACAACTTGACATGCACAGGAAAATGACAGGCAAGGGAAAAGCTACAAATATTTTTTTTTTTATATTGAGCACTAAATGATATTACCTTCTCCAAATCAAAAATTCTCTCCTTCACTACCCTTTAGCTTCAAAATATACGTTCCCTAATTACATGCAGAATCTGTTTAGTTGATCATTAACAACTCTGAACCAGAATATTGGGCCTTTTAACTGGAAAAAAAAATCCAACATGTACCTATTTCTGAACATCTCAAAGCTCTTGTCCCTGAAGCTGAGATACCTTTGTGAGGATTTAATACAGTTTTTAGATTTATTTTCAAGGCATCACTGTCAGGAATTCTGTTGCACTTCCATGTTAGTATGTAGATCTTTAGAAACACCTGAGAGATAAATTGCAGGATCATTTCATTAACATTTTTGTTATATTATTGCATTTAAGAGCAATACTTTGAGCAAAGGTTAATACACACTAAAGTTGTCAGCTGAAAGTTTCTGATTTGTGAAACTACAGGCATGCACAACTTTGCAAGTATCTTGTTTAAAACACACAGATACAATTTCTTCTTTAACTGTATTCACATTTTACATACTAACTAGATCCTCTGTTGCCTAAGATATTTACCATTTCCCTGTAAATCTGGTTCCTTCTGTATTTTAGGATTGCTTCTGCTGTCCTGTATACGAACAGACACGCAGTTGCTGGCATCTTTCGATTCTTTTTATGAGCTATGGAAAGTTCAGTTACAGCCGCATAAACCTATATATGCTGCTTCCTTCTCAACTTGCCATGATGAGGCTTCACAAAAATTAGCATTATTGTAATCCTTCCAGACCACAGAGAATAAGAAATAATGCAAAGAGCTCAGCTGTCTGCATCACATGGGATACTCCATGTTCTGTTTTTAATTCATTTTCTCATATTTGTTGAAGATGCTTTTAAACCAGCATGAGTTATAGTCTGCTCAACTTCGACTGGGGAAGTAGCTGGAGCAAAGGGCAAGCCTTTGGAGATTTGCAGCATGCTGAAGCCTCCTTTGTAAATCCCTAATTCCCTTTACTCTTAGCAGTAGTGAAATCCAGTTGGAGATTATGATATTTAAATGCGAATGTCCTTTTTCTTTCCATCTTCTTCCGGAGGGATGGATCACATATTGGGAACCTTTACGAAAGAGAAATAAGGATGACTTTCGAATTAGCGATGCAAAAACGGTTGATGGTAGCACATTGCAGTCAGCTGATGCCTCACTGTTTTCTGCCCTCAGACTGTGCACATTTCTTTCATGACTTGTTCTCTTCAAGTTTGCTGCATGTAATTTGTCAGAGTCTCATGAAAAGACAATTGAGACGTTTAAATTGTCAGAAACTAAAATTGGCACAGGCCAAAGTGAAAATCCTCGTGCATCCGGTTGCACACTTTGTCACGGAGTGCCGGGACACAACTGGTTTACAGGCAGAGCCCTGACCATCAGTGGTTACTTTTGAAATGCAAATAAAAGCCGGTTTGCGAAATTTAGGAATGTTGGTGCTCTAATTAACGAAATAGTTCGACAAACTAAACCGCACTTGGGGTGCAACTCGAATGAAGTCCTAAGACAAGTTTCCATTACAATGATGAAAAATGAAAGCATACTCTGTTTTTTTACAATTTTTCTTGTAACTATTTGCATTGCTAACTATGAAATCAGTTGAGAGCCAGGTCATTTATGTGTGTATAATTTCTTCTTCTCACAATCTAAAGACTCTTCTTTAAAATAAGGTAGTCTACACATCTTTTTCTCTGGAAATAATGCATCGCTGTTTGTGTTCACTGTAATTATGGATCTGTTTAGTCGGACTGAATAGACACGTGTGTGTAGTTAAAAACATATATATGCAAACATATAAAAAAAATCCAGTTTCAAGCATTAGGAGAATAAACACCACCATGGATCATATGTTAATCTCTTTTTTTTTATTTAATATGAAGTGACTACTTCCACCTTCATAATCCCCAGTTTAAAATGTAGGTAAGAGTTACTCTCTCTGTTGTAGCGAACAATAAGCACAAAAGGATTCAGAAAGTAATAACAAAGACAAATAACTTTGCAATAAAATTTCAGCTCCAGTAATTTCCCATTTATATTTTCTCACTGAATCATGTAGTCCCAAGCAGTGCACCTTTTTACATCTGAGCTGCATCATACAATGTAATTTTTTATCTAATACTTCCCAGTGTGTCCAAAATACAACATCACATGCACAATGCATGACAGGGTGGTCGACGAATTATACAGAGCCTTCAAAAAATATCACTGTGAATGTGATTTCATAGGCTTTCTAAGGCAATGAATCTTAACAGATTATGAGAAATGAATTGTCAGTCAGGGCTTTTTCTTATTCTACCAGGAAGGTTTCAGCAGCTGTTACTTAATGCTACCTGCTGTTGAAGGCTGCCTGCTGAATGTTTTTCCTGTGTGAGGTTACTAATGTGTTCTGTGTGTCTTAAACTTTAGATCTCGGTTAACATAGCATTTTGCCAGTGTGTGTTACCTGAGACTGTGGGAAATGTTAACAAGTGAAAGGAAGTGGAAACTTCAGAGAAAAAGGAGGTGGAACTAGGCGGAACAACAAAAGAATAGGTTTTGTATATGAAAAGCTTGTCTTTGTCTTATCGAAGTGTAGGTTCTCTTACCTTTCCTCCGTCTCACAGGTATTCCCACAGACGTATTTAAAATATGATTTGAGAAGACAGCTTCACCATGTCTTACAAGAGCAAACAAATGAAGCTGGACTTCCTTCTTTTTTTTCCATGCAATTGACTGGGCTGTTTGTCCATATTGTTTTTAAAATACCTGCAGCAAAGAGGAAAACCATGCTGGCAGAGGAGATGTGATTTAGTCTTAGTCAAGTTTTTCACTGATATTACTTGAAGCATGGTCCAAGTCAGCTGAATAACTGGTGTGAGATACCCGTGTGTTCCTGCCACAGCCATGAAGCCTTTTTGGGTTTCAATTGCCTCATTTTCTGTAAGAGAAGTTTTATGTAGGTATTTTGAGCAGTTATAGTTGGGCTCAAGCCTACTGATTCATTTCCTCTGGACAGCTAAACAGATTGCTCTCTTTACTTAATTATTAATAATATCTAGAGATCCAGCCATGTTGCAGCAATGAGCCGAATGTAGTAAGACAAACGTGTCAGCTTTCAAATTTGGCTCTTACATCTGGGCACTGATCGTATAAGTCACTGCTCGTTCTCTATCAGTTATTCACCTGGAAAGAAATGAAGGCTTTATTGACCTCTGAAAACCTGACAGTTCACGGGGAACAGATAGAATCCACTCACCACCAGCAGATTTGAAAATAAGAAATAAAAGTGACAGAGGATGAACCAGCCAGTTCTTCACCTCATGCCATCCCCTGGAAGGTGAAGTTCTAATCTTCTTTTAGATTCTTCTCCTGCACTTAAAATTGATTAATTGAAAGTGGAGGGGGGGGAAAGGATAGCACAAACTGTCAGATTTTTTTCCCAGTGGGGCAAATATAATCTTCAGCTAGTTACAGATTACTCAGATGGAAGAATCCTGTAAGTGTGAAATTCCGCTTAGTATTTACCTAGATGCTGTCATCTTATTCTTTCTGTAGAGAAAAATGCAAATATGTACCACAGATTTTAAACATGCCATTAATTACTGAACACTGCCTCCCTTTCACATAGTCAGTGAGTTCCATAAGTTGTCTTCAGTGTAAGGGATAGAGAAATTGTGCCAACATTTCTCAGTTTGCAACTTACTGTCACTTCTGGAATCAGCTTGTGACAGCAGATGTTAATTCTCTGCTCAGTAGAAAGCCTCAGCACTGGTAAGCAGCAAAGTTAGCAAGAATAGTTGTCATAGTTCAATGCAATCTTAATGTTTCTAGAGACTTTTATATTCCCACTTTATTGTACAGAGGGAAATTTACCCTTATAAATGGAAAACCTGCTGCATCAGCACCAAGGGCACAGAGCTGGACTGTATTTTTTCTTTCTTCATATATTTCCTTTAATCTGATTTACACAGTTTATTGAATAGTGTACATTTTCTTAGGAAAAAATGATGCAAATTCGTTCAGCAGGCTTATGTTTAAAACCTCTTGTTAAACAACCAATATTTGTGACAGATGTTCTGCCTCTGAATGTTATTTTCCAGCACTTAAGAATAGTACATTTTGCTTTGTCTGTGTGTTGTCTGCAAGTGGCTTCTGTTGGTGAAAAGAAACAAAAAAGAGGCCAAATTATTGTTTCCAGTCATTATTTCAATGACTGGAAGTCCGGACCTGTATTTTCCCCAACAGCAGAAATACTTGTTCATTTCACAGTTATGCTGTACACTCAGACATCCAGTAGAAACACACTATCTGCCATTTGAATTCTTTTTCTGCCTCTTGTTAGTCTTGCAGGTATGGACATATTAAATTAATATTTGGCTGCTATAACACAATGAGAAAATATTTCAATTATGATCTAGTTCGAATTAGGAGTACTCAAACTTTTAGTCTTATACTATGAATTTATATTGGGTTTATGGGCTATAGGTTTAAATGCTTCATCTTCTCTGAGGACACGTTTCCAGGGTTTTGTAAGAGTGGTTCTGATGTTTGAATTTCCTTGATCATTCTTTAAACCTTTTGTATTGATCTAACATGTATTTAAATAAGTAATCATGGGAACTGATTTGCGGTCATGGCATAAGAATTGTTGCATAAACATCCAATATATTCCAACAGCCTAACTATTTCATATTCTTATTGTTGGAATAATAATTTATTGACATAAATGGACACATGAAACACTTATATAATGTATTTTATGACATTTTAATATGTACTATTTTCCTTGGTATTAGACCTTGGATTTAGACTTCAGATTGTTTTTAAAATTTCTAGTCTGAATATTTGCTCATTTCTCAAATATTGGAATGAACTTTTGATCTTAATCAAACTAGTTAATTTCAATTTGTTAATTAAAGTCAGTATTTAGGTATTATGTGTTTATAGTCTGTCATCATTATTTCAAATTATTGCCTTGCTATGCTAAGGTCAAGGCATAATAAGAAACGTTTCAGACTCACAGTGTCATATGATCTAAATAGTCAAAAGAAATAGAGGGTAGCTGCCTTTGCTCGTGGGTGAAGGCCAGTAATAGCTGAGCCTAAAGCAAATTTAAGCTCTCATGAATCTAAGGCTAGAGCTTTCTTTAATATTTCATGCTGCCTCTCAATAATTTTTATTTCTTTTTAATTTCTGCATTGTCACTCTTAACCAAAAATGAAAGCATAGGAGTCACAACGTTCCCCTCCTTTCTGTCCAGCTGGAAATGTCACAAGGAAACAGAGTTTCACAGGGCATCACCAGCTTGGATTTGTGAAAAGGAGTAGTTCGGACAGGGCTGATGATTCCTGAAATGCAGCTCAACGTTTTGTCACTCACGTGAACAGAGCAATAGCTGCAAACCCGCAAAGATTTCCCCCTTGTGCCTGTGAAATGAGGAATGGTAGCAAGCTGGAAAATGTGACAATTACAATATTGAATCTGCAAAGCATCTTTAATACTATACTTCAAAGCTGCTACGCTATCCTTAATTGGGGTTTGGGGTCTGTTTGATATCACAAGATAACTGAAGATGCCTGGGGTATACGGGAAGGTTATTTCAGACGAAAGTAAGATGTGATTTTGCAGCAGTAATGTTAAAGTGATTGGACACTTCAGAGTGGATACACTCAATCCAGTACAGTTTGGCATATTTCATTAAAGAAACCAATCAACCAATAATCATTTTTTCACTGAAAAAAAAGGGAGAGAAGATGATTCTCATACATATACAGCTCTACAGATAATAGCAGCTAAACTTTTCTAAACAGACACTGTCAGAGGGTCTGAGATAATTTATCACTTTAATATATGTTTTAAGCTGTATTTTCAAATTACTATTCTTAGGAAGTTATTACAAATAAAACACTAGCTATCACCTTGCATAATTAAGTGGGGGATTTGTATCCGTAGGGCATTCTTTAAAATAGAGTTCAAGATACAAAGGCTAACACCCAGATCTGTCAGATTTGTTCTTAAACCTTAGACCTCAGCATTATTACTATTCACTGATCAAACTCTCTGACCAGGCAGTCAAGAATATACTGAAGACTTGGGGGTGTTTTAAAACAGTTGTACCTAAGTACAGACTATCGGCTATCTTACTCTTTCGCAAAAATTGTTCTTTCGTTCTTTTCAGCCATAAAAGACCACAGATTACTGAGCAAGATGACATTCTATCAGATGCAACCCATTTTGCTGTAGCCTTTTGCTTGGCAGATTTATTTGTAGCAGTATCTCATACCAGACAACTCATTCAACTGCAGTTTCTTACAGGGATATTTCCAGAGAGCATGGTGAATCTTCATGGCAATTTATACGCATCCAGATGCTGGGTGTTTGCACAGTGTTAGACACAAAGTAGTTCTTCATGGGAACACCTTTTAAGAGTACAGCTTGTGGACTGTTTCACTGAAGCATTTGGGGTTTTTTTCTGTCTCCTGGCTCTTTGTCATGTGGTTTCTCATAATAAAGCTAGGGAATCCTGCGCTTGTTCTCAGTTACCTCTGAATTATTTGAGGTTTCTAGATGTGAAACATAACTTATGAGCAAATGGGATAACATATGCTAAAATTAGTACAAATATCAATTTTAGCAAGGCATACTCTGTATCAATGGATTTTTAAAGTACTGAGCCCTGTTGAAAATCTCGGCCAAAGTATTTGCTGCTGAAACACTTGCACTTGAAAAATTACCCACTTATAAACTATTTGCAGTGCTAATGTCCAACGTTTCACCCTTCACCTTAGCTAATCGAGAACACTTTATACACCTTTGTTCATGTGGAGAATTTCATCTTTATTACCAGTTGTCAGATATGAAGAGAGTTGAGTACATAAAGTGTATTGGATTTTGATTCCCATTCTACGGATACCTCAGAAACTACAAGCTTTGCCTTTCCTAGTCTTCAACACCTGCATTCACTGAGGGCTCGGTGTGACTGTGGGGAAGTGATGTCACTGCGGTGTCTGTACACTCTATTTAGGTTGCTGAACAAATTAATGGCAGTGGTTAACTTGAAAACCTGAAGGAAACACTTGTGTTCTCTGGATTCCTAGCTCCAAAATTTCCTAGAACTAGGAAGCAGAGCATTTGTCTATACTGTGCAAAGCATTTCTGTCTTAGAGTTCTCCAAATTAGCTCGAATACCAGAAGTATGGTATTTGATGACCACTTTGATAAGACAAATTAGCCTGCTAGTGACACCAGGCTGACTTAACTGTATTGCTATTATAGCTACCCTGTAATATTTTGCAAGGCACAGGTAGTTCTACTGAAATCAGGAAAGCCTTCATGAGGTCTTGACTGAGATAGTGTGTGTCTTTAACTGCATGTAGCGTGTTGTAACAAACCATCATTAGTTCAGCAATGAATCTGCTTTCAGTTCCAATATACAGCACCAGTCCTGATGTCTGCCTCCATATTCCAGGACCACTGGGACTGAAGGACACAAGCCATCTGTAAGCATCAGTCAATTCTGATGAGTGCTGCCCAGGTAATTTATCAACAGTTCTTTGCCACTATTGTCCTGTATTTTTTTTCCTAACAAAATGGTTGAATTTTAACCTGAATCCTGAATACAAAGAGTGCTGAAAATAATCCACATCCATTACACGCCGTACCATCTAAATAAGTAGTCTCTAGGCAGATACTTGTAACGTGATTTTAACTCTGCCCAGCAATTCTACTAAGAGCTATGGTGCAAAAATGAAACCAGTTTAATTAAAACTATTTCCAAGTAAAACAGGAGTGGGAAATAGATGAGGCATAATTATGAATAATGGAATTGCTGTTTCCACCTCTACAAGGAGTAGCAATACAGATCATTAGCATGAACTGGCAGGTCCTGTGCTTTATGTTTTTTGTACTTTGCAATTTTTTCCTGGATACAGATGAGGCAAGGAGACACTGAGTTACCTGTTGCGGTATCATGATTTTCTTACTGGACATGTTCACATTCTGAACTCAATTTGAAAATCTCCCCTATTATTTTTCTTTTGCAACGCTTCTACAAAACTCTCCTGGTATTCTTCATGGACTTGAGTATGTACCGTGGTAAATTCCATGGAAACTGTATTGATAACAGCTGAAGTGCTGGGACTCATAATTAATAACTTGTGCTACCAGACTAGAATGGTTTATATTGTGTCCAAACAAGGCAGTCAGGGGTTTTTGCCATGAGGGATTCTCAGAGAGTTATGTCCCAAAGCTTTACATTCATGGTGTACCATATCCCATTTTAGTGAAGGTTCTGCTTTTACTATTTTCGAGAATCTCTGAAATGTTAAGGAGTGGAAAAAATTACATGGTCATTAAAGCCCATTGGATTTTACTCTAACATCATTCTGCAAAAAAAATTTTCTTCAAGTAGCAGCCTATGGGTGAAATAAAAAAAATGCTGTTTGAGCACTGCAGTGGATTGCTGAAGTGCCCGAAGGTATCTGTATGCGATGTTGGGAACCCAGGAGCAATTCTGACCTTTCTACCTGGAATTGGGTATTTCTTCAGTAATGGATTTTCCCCCCACTGTTCTGTTTGGTTTTTCTATAATAAAGGGAATTCTTTGGTCACACTGGCAAACATTAGTTGCTATAGAAATACATAACTGTTTACAGGTGCAATATTGAATTGTGCTTGGTTCCTGGGACTAACAAGTTAGTTGTATTTACCTGCTATGGACAAAATAGCCTAAAGCATTAAGGGGAATAGGGAACATGCAGGTTAGAGGGGACAAAATACCTTGAAGGTACTCGTCTGCCTTTGTCTTTATAGATAATGTTTTTTCAGCTGCAGCGTCTCACCCAGTTCATTACGAAACTTCAGCTATAAGCTCTCATAAAATGCAAGCACTGCACTCATTGATCTGCATATGTGCAGAGCACAAAGCTTTCTAATGAGTACCTTTGCCTGTGCTCCCTTTTCCACCCATAAGGAGAGCACGTGGGCACCATTCTTCACGGCACACAGGATGCTGTTTGTACAGGACCATGTTCTATGTATTCCTGAGTGGACACAGTGTTCAGGAAGATCTTGCAAGCATATTATTTCAAATTTTCTTACAGTGGAAGCATATCTTCTCCTTAGTATTCAAAACATGTTTAGTAACATGCTCGGGTTACATTTTAGAAACCAAGAATCTGTTTCAGAGGCTGCAGGGGTCCACATTTGATGCTGCAGTGCAGTTGCTTTTCAACTTGGTCACAAGATAAGAGGCATGGAAGAATCACCTGTTACTTCTGTCTGCCAGAAAACAAAGATTGCTTTCCTATACTTGCTCCATGATAAATTTCAGCTTTGATGACAGTAGCCTACTGTCATATAAAAATGCGTACTTTTTTATACAATCATTCCTCTAAGTTCTTTGAGGAAATAAAACTATTACTTGGTTGGCAAAGCCATAGGTTTTAAAACACTGTATACGTTTAATAGGTTAGGTATGTGTTAAAAATTATACAAACCAACCATGTATAGGGATAGTGATTTTACAAGCAAAATTTTCATAATTTTAATTTGATAAAACTTTGAAATAATCTCTTTACTCCACAGGAGCTATTTCCTTCAAATAGTATGAAACTGAGGATCTGGTCCTGCAGAGCAGTTAATTGGGTATTTAATTTTTGTACACTTAGTTGTAACAAAGAGCTGCTATCAGTCTGTAAATGCCCCATGAATTCATACAGAGGAAAAACGTAAGCATATGTGAGCACAAAAAACTGTGTCCTCCAAGGATTTCGACTCTTAACTGATTTATATGCTTGACTTGGCTGTACAAGGTCACCTCATCACTGAATTCCTTTTTAAATACAAGCCTACAACAGTACATTTTGTTTAAAGAAAATTGTTGAAATAGCTGTACCTGTGCAGACAGCTTGGCTGAGCTGAGACAGTTGAGCTGATCAATTCATGCCCACAGTACATCTCTTCTACTTGGCAAAAGAACTCCGTTTTATCAAGGTAACGAACAGACAAGCCACAAGGTCAGATGTTGCTTTCCAGCCAGGCAGGCAAAAGCAAGATTTCACATGATCCGCTCTGGTTGTTTGCCATGTCACTTTTATTCACACAAGCCAAGAGGCAAAGGTCTGGTTTTGATCCTTCTTTCTGAGAAATCAGCTTGGGTTTGGGGACTTACCCCACTATCTCTATTATCTACTAGTTTTTAACTCTGGTGTGTTTCCTCAGCTTTAGTCATCAGTCAGCCTGGTCCTGCTTGGAAAGGGCTGGGTGTCAGGGCAAGGCTCTCTGTGGGAACTCCTCGATGGCACCTCAGGTAGAGCGAGGACTTTGCTTTGCAACCAGCTCAGTAGGTGACTACTTCCCAGAGGAGAGTTTTCCGCTTTGGAAAACTGGGCAGCTCACAGAACAGGAATCTAAACTGTTAAATTTGAGATTTATGGGTTTGAAGAGCTCAAGTTTTAAATTTTGATTCTGCATTGCTTTATGTCTTGTTCTGTCAGACTCAAAGTGACACACCAAGGTGGGAAGCTTAAGCTCCTGGTGTTTCTCAGTGCTTCACATTGAGTGTGCTCAGTCGGTATTGCTCCCAGAATGTAACACTTACATGCCCACTCCCACACATGCATAAAAATAAAATGTAATGTCTAAAGCAGTAGAACAAATGTAACTACAGTCTTGCTATTTAAATTCATCATTCTAAGTTAGTTTTTTCATATAAAAATTAAACTTGAGATAGTTATTTGAAGAAATTCATTTTCCAAAGAGGAAAATGTTGTAATTTGTTACACAGTCAAATACAATCTTTTCCTTATTTCTTAGTGAAAGTTTAACGTTGGGCAAGTTTGACAGGAAGGAAGGTGAGGGAATTTTGATCTTTAGGAGCAACTTAACATTAAAAGTGTAACACGACATTTGATGCATAGTTTAATTTCCTTCCTTTCGCCCAGTTAGGACTTTTCCATTACAAACTGCCAGTAATCACAGAAATGCAACAGTGCCATCTCTAGGACAGACTCAACATCCTCTTCGTTGTAGGGTGTGTCAACGAAGATCAGTAAAAAATGATAGAAAGCGCATGTGAATTCACCCTTGGACTTACACAGAAAAGTAAGATGATTGCAAAAAAAAAAAAAAAAAAAGGCTCATGTAATTTATTTTTTTTTCCCCTTACTTGTTCTGAAATCTGATGAAAGCGTTCAAAGTTTCATTCGAGCTTCGCTTCCCAGACCTCTTAGTTTTTGTGAGCCCTTTGCATTCCCTGGGTGTTTTCAGTCAGTAAGAACAGACCTGCAGTTTTCAGAGCAAACCCTTCCAAGTGTTTCAGAAGGCAGCCGCGGATGACAGTGAAAGAGAAGCCCCGGCTTATTTTTCACATTCAGATACAGCAGAAACACCACAAATATTGTTGGACTAACACGATTATACATACTTCCTATCCCCGGTTCTTTAATAGTTTCATTAGATTTTCCACACCAGCATTTTTGTTTGGTTGGTTAGAACAGCAAAATGTCTGCGTTAAAGCACCAAAGTATTTGCTCAATTCTGTTCAAAATCTTTCAGTTCATTTACTTTTAGTCTATTTTTAATTTTCCTTGCTATTTGATAAACTGTGCCATCAAAAATAAATCTATCTTTCAGAAATGAAATAGAGTTACGTTAATTTTAATTAAGTATGTTTGCAAAATCTGTAATTTGAAAATCAATATATGAAACAAAATTTATTACAGAAAAAAAGAACCTGTAATTCTGTGTTTCTTTATCATTCTGTGGATGGAAACGTGCACTAATTCTCTGTTAGGTTCAAATTTTCTATTTTCTACAGCGTGCACATTTTTTCAGGACTTGTGACACAGATTTATAAAAACTCTGATGCTAATTATCTCTATGTCCTCAAGCACACTCCTGAAATGCCCTGCCATATGTTTCACTTAGAAATGATGTAGATTTCTGATTCTAGGCAGCCACTCTCTTTAAATTCAATTGCCATGGTACTAAAGAGCACATTTGCTGTGGAAGCCACAAGAATGTAGGACAGTTACAGTATCACCTGCATTGCACCTTAAAGAAGTTCAGTTCCCTTAAAATACAAATGCTGTAATCGGGCCAAAAAGACTAGAATTTGTATCTAGGGGACTTTTTCCACAGAAAAGGTAAATGAAACAATTAACCTCTCATTTCATATACTTGGGAAGAAACAAACTTTGAGTTATATTTGAGAAAGGAAATTTCTTACTTGCCTTTGCATCTGAAGAAGTTGCTCCTGGCAGATTTGCAGACAGAATATTGTGCCAAATGAGCTCCTCTGCTGGAATTTGTCTTTTTTTACCTGCTCTAATCTACATCCAGGAGTAATATGTATTCCTTACAGTACGTCGTGTTGCTGTTTTCATGTCAAGAAACAGCATGAGAGAAAGATTAATGAAAGGAGTGTTGTCTCGGTGATGGTATGGAAAAAGTATATAGTGAGATAATAGAATGGGAGTTAAAAGGTGAGACCAAACAACTGTTTCATAGATTCTCTTAAGCTGCAAGCTGTCTTAAGAATAAGCTATAACTATTGTATGAGACATCTTGCTATAGTTTTAATACATAAAAAAGATGCTTCTGGATCAGTACCATTTTCTTTTCAAATCTTGCCAAAGCAACATTTGCTGCTTCTCTTGTTTACAGAAAACTCTGCTAATTTGTTTGAGGAGTAAATATTTTAAAAAATTACATAATTTTCCTATATAATACATGGTGGTTTAAGTTTTTCTACAAAACTTGAAAAATTTGAGAGCCAAAAGGCTTTCTATTTAGAAGTGCATAGTACTGTAGTCTAGCTGTCTTCATTTTAGACACTTTTTACTTCTTTTACAAAAAGATCTTGACCATCTCAGCTCAGCAGTCTATCACAGCTATTCCACAGTTAAACAGGGGACTCTACAAGGCCTTAGGTTATTGGATCAGAGAGTTAATTCATCTCTATCTCACCTTATATCACCACCAAGAGATGCCCCTCATTGACTCAATTCTCGTTGACAAAGACCATAAATGAAAGAAAAGGCAGAAAAACACAGTATTTAGTCTTTTTTTTTTGCCTAATTTAAAGGAGGTGGAGAAAGAGCTTATGCCGCCCTCTTTCCTTTCTGAATAGCACTGGCAGAATCCAACCAGGCTTTTCATCATTTCTTTCCTTGCCTCCACCTCCCTTTTAATTTAGTAATATCTCATTGTACAGAGTCCTCACTTCTGTTATGCAAACTTATGACCACAGCTATGTGTGACAGCTCGAGATTGCCCAGACAAATTCTGTTTTATGACTTTAGCCAAACATCAATACAGGTCCTATAGTTTATCACGGATATGGAGAACCTGGAGGACTTAAGGGCACTAGAAAAGGACAATGCTGATTTCTTCTATCTGAAGGATTACATTAATATTTCCTGTCAGTAACAGATTAAAGTGTTGGGAACACAGAAATGCAGTAATGAGCTTAATAAAACAGAATTATTCTATGCTGCCTTAATATATTAGAATCACGGCTAACTACTATTTTAATGTTACTGGGGCTATGTGCTGACAAGACTTCTCCACAAAATGGATGAGTTAATTGTTCCTTCTAATTGTTTTGTTTCTGAACGGGAATTCCTTCCAGACTTCACCATTCTCCTGTGACTTTCTGTGTCTTTCCAGCCATGTGATGCTGACCAATGCGTGTATTTGGCAGTCTCATGGTTGATCTCTGCCTATAATCCAATAGCTTTCTAAGCTAACAGTTCTGTTCCTACCGTGACACTTTGTCCATTTATTTAAAATGCTTTTGCACAACATCTGTCCCCTTATTTTTTGTTCATCTTTTACTCCAAACTGTCCAAGTGCTCATTTGTCACTTGGTTACATGTTGTATTTCTGTACACATCACAGTGATTAGCAGTGCATCCAGGGGCATGAGCAGCCAAGCTGTATCAGAAGAAGACATTTGTATGTGTTATTGACACTAAAATGTTGTTTGGACAGCTCTCCAAATACTTATGTGCGTGCTTAATTGCCATGCCAGTGTTATTTTTTCTGTCAGTTGACACTGGTGGAGCTGTTCAGGGCAACGAAGTCACATGAGATTGCAGGTTAGGAGCTGATGGAATAACAGGGTCCGTGGCTGTACAGAACAGGGAGCTCTGCCCAGCCTGCCCCTTCCCCTCACCTGGAACCCCACTGAAGCTTTTCCCACATGACAATCTGTGTGGAACCATAGACCCGGACCACAGCAGAATCAATTCCCTACCTCCTCTGGGTGTATGTACCTTTACAAATATTTGGTGGGCGGGATGGTGTATGCTTTTCCTGGAACAGTTGCAATGGCTGGATCAATGAACAATGACTTAAATACTTTTGATACTCATTTAATCTTTAGCCTTCAGGAAAAGCAGGCAGCGTTGGTTGACATATCTGTATAGCATCTGTGGGATGATCTTTTTATCTTCTTCTGTGAGGGCTTTCAGAAATTAGTTTGAAGGACAGTGTACAGATTTAAGCATCTAAATAGCGTCATGTGATAGTTAACTAAAAGCTAATTGCAAATGTTAAGTAGAACATAGAGGACTTCTCAGTAAAATGAGACACCTGCGTGATATTTTCAGTATATTTGCGGAATCTATGTAGTGCTTATTACTGTTATGTACACTCACTCTCGCGTACACATGAATTTCTAGCTTTTGTTACTACTTAAAATATTTTTTCAATGTTTTGCTCACATGATACTGATATTTTTAAGTGAAATTCTCGTATTCTTTTGGTAATTAGAATGTATAAAATCACTGCAAAGAAAGCTCTAACAGCGCATTCTGCTGACATAGGTGAATACAAAACTTAATTTCTTATTTCTTCTTGTCTTGCCTACAGCACATTCTATGTTGGTTTCCACTATAATGTTTCATGTTGTCATGTTCTCCTAAGGTCTCACGGACCGTTCAAAGAGGAGAGGGAAACATTCTGTGCTTGCATTTATGTTTTACATGTAGAATATGGCTTTAAAATTTTAACACTTCAATTTTACAATTTAAATACATATAGGAGCTGTTATCCATGAAGGGTGAGTGTTACGTTTCTTTCAAAAGTGTGAAGGACCCATAACTCACAAGACACTCAGGTATGAAAGAATTATGAAGGCTTTTCTCATGACTGAAAGAAGCATAATCACTCTTCAAGGGTGACATATTCTATTTCCTGCACAGACATTCATTTTAGCCCATTTAAAACAAAGACAACAACAAAAAAAAGAATATTTGTTTAAAACTCAGTGTGTGCCTTTAAGGGGAAAGAGTGACAAATATGTTAAATTCATCAAGACATCTCTTTCTCCCTTTCTGTTATTTCCTGAACATCATGATGCAAGTAGTGGATTAACCAGACTTGTCTAACGAACAAACCTATAAAGATGGGCCACTGACTGACATGAAAAAGAAGATCTGTTTTAAAAATATTTATCTCTCTCTTCTATTAGTCACAAAAATATAATGGTGATATTGGGTTACTTTCTGAACTGGATTAGAAATTAGCTACGTTGGTCTAAATAAATTTGGAACCACCAATGCACTAAGAATTGATTTGGGTTTTATCTTGATTTGATTGTAATTTCGTTCATTACAATAATAGAATAGAGGTGCATTTAACTATAGGCAGATCCAAAAATATGCATATACCTGACTACAGTGAAGACTTTAAACTATAATTTTTAATCTTGTTCTACGGAGGAAGAAAGTAGATGGTACATTGATGTCAGAGTCCGAAATAGATCCCAGGTCTCACATGTCTTTATTCAGTAGATCACCCACCAGACCACACTTTCAGAGGACCTTAAAGCTAAACTTAATCCATGCAGGTTCTAGGCATTTTATGTAATGTAGAAAATGTCTCAGTCTTGTTGACATTGGTGTAAGTTGCCTTTGCTCAGGAGTGGATGGAACTAGTCTTTAACTGAACATAACATAGAAAGAAATGCTAAAAAAATAGAAGATGTGAATGTGCAAACAAGCGATTTATGAAGGCCATGAATTTCATAATCAGAGTCTCAGGAAGGATCGTAAGGTTTAGAAGCATTCTGCTGTGCCTCAGAACATCATAAATGCCAAGGTGTTCTGCAGTTTTGAGAGAATCAGGCCCTTAAACGTGTATCTACAAGCTAACAATAGTTTTCTAGTAATTAACAATTTAATCTACGGTGCACTATGACTTTCCCTTCCAAAAATGATCCCAGTTCTGTGGAAAAAGCCTCATCCTTTACATTTTTTCCAGCACTTTGTTCATCAGTACCAAATTAATACCGAATGCAAAACTCTCGTACACCTGAATAGCCTTGATTTGCACATGAGTTGTACTGATGAAAAAGACACAACAGAACAACAAAGGAGACCGTCCTCAGCTTTTCAGGTGTGCTGTAATCATTTATCTTAAGTCATAAGCAGTGCACATACTATGTAATACTCAGTTGTGTGTATGATCTGCTTATAAACCAACATGTTGTCGAATGATGGGTCATAAAAATCCCAGAATACACAACAAGCATATCTAAATCACCTCTCTACTCTTAGTCTAGCTAAGGCAGCGTAATAGACGTGATTTACAACATTTTGTACAATCTGTGCGGATTAGGAAGAGGAATCTTCATAATTATATAGGTTTGCTGTTATTTAAATATTTACCAACATTAAACACCAAAGGGGCTGTGCAAATGATCCAGGGGATTCATATTGTTCTAAGCTAATATCCGTTGTACAATATTATGCAAATCGCATAAACTTTATTTTGTTGCTTCTGCTCTGAGCAGTGTATCCCAAGGCAGCTATTCACTAAGTTGAAACAGATAAAGTTTTAATAATAAATAGTGATGATGAATAAGTCAGAAAGTTTGTGCAATGCTAATGTACTTGTTGGCCCCAGGGTAGTTTGTTAGATAAACAAGTAACATTTTATAAGTTGCCTGCACGTAAGTGACTTTTGTTTTCCAGGAAATGTTTGTATGATAAATTATTTCAAAACATTAGGTGTTAACGAACAAATTGTATTCACTTTCAGTTTGCCACAACTTCCTTGAGACTTCCAATTTCAACAGCAAAATTCTACGTTTGCTTTGCTTTGTCAAAATGTCAGTAGCATGAGAAATTAAACTTTGCTATGGAAGGAGGGACAAACTCATTCTGCAGAATTCTTAAGCCAAGGAAAAAAAGCTGCAGCTCTCTTCATTCGTATTCAGGGCATTTTCAGTACTTAGGATCATATGGTCTTAGAGAGAGTAAAAGTTAGATAAATAGTCCAAGGAATGCAGGAGTCCCAGGATGCCCATATCATACTTTTGGCCACTTGACAGTATTGATCGATGAGAGATCAGCTGATTGGGAGAGAAGCCCTGTTAACTTAAGAAGGAATGTAGCATATAAAGCTTATTTAATTAGCATGTTGTAATGAAAAACCACCCAAATGTATTAATGATTCTTTCTACTTTGTGCAGTACATTCCTGACCCATATAGGGCTCTCTTCTTCTAAAGTACATTTTGAGCATCTGCATTCTAGTCGTGTTGAAAATCCCCCGATGATACATCAGATCTTAATAAACACAAATCAGCATCATTTAGATCTTTGCTGGGTTGGTTTTTTTTTTTCTTAATGTAAATAGCAAAACAATTTTATATCCTTACACAGAAAGAACAGATGGTGCACTGGTGGGAAGGGTCTCTCATTACATTCCTTGGATTTTGCAGCAGTGCTCTGTAGCCTGTTTAGCTACTGCTGGACTGCTGTGAATCAGTCACAGAAACATTTATGACATGGGGCACGGCCACAAGGTTTTCGGAACAGGACTGTGTTTCTCTCTGTATCTGCTCCATTAGTTGACAATATCAGTCACCAAATCCCTTCATTTCTACCATTCTTATGGCTGAATGGATTCTGAATCGCCACAGAATTATCAGGAATATAGTCAAAAATGAGTCAGAGAAACAAATGATAGGCATTAGGTTAATGGTTAAAATTCTGTACTATAGGAGACACTTCTGCCAGTTTCTTACCACTGGTTAAGATAATTCAAGTGCAGATGAGTTCAAATAGTTGTGGAGTATTTTTTAAGAAATACATAGGAGAAATCCCATTTTAATTTTAAAGAAAATTATTTGAACCTCGCAGCTAAGAAGCAGCATAGAAAAATCCTTCTTTTGGCTGGACATCAGCACACCTGTGCTCAAGTTTATTTCAGGATGACGTATGAAGATATGCAAAAAAATAAGAGAAAAACATGGATTAAGCTTCTTAAACTCAAAAACTGTTTGAACTTCATAGATTTGGGGCATTGCAGAACAGTGAAAAGGACAGTGAAAATTTTAACTAGCTATATGCTACCTATTCCCCAAAATTAATATGGTTATTGCAATGTTTGCCTCATGCATGTGTGAGATCCAACAAGCAGCCTTCCCTCCATTATGGGAAGCGTCTTTTACTCACCTCCCTATTCTGCACCAAGTTGAAGTTCCTTGTATTCTGATTTGTGTGTGTGTGTGTGTGTGTGTGTGTGTGTGAGAGAGAGAGAGAGAGAGAGAGAGAGATTGATGATTGGTTTAAAAATGAGACACGAGATTTTTGTAAATTGTTTTTGAATTTTATTTTTGTTTTTAAACTGCTGAGGAACTTCCTATGAGATCTTCTAGAACATCACTTCAGTGCTTGTCAAGTGTCTTTTTCCTGTTTGAATTTTCCACATTAATGGTCGTTGCTATGATACATCGAGCCCACTGGTAGCAGCAGACAACACGATTCATTTCATGGGCAGGAGATCCTACGACAAAGACTTATCAGAGCGGGAAATGAGAAGGATGCTGTTCCTGAAAGCCATTACCATAAGAAAGAAATATAAATTAAAATAATTTACACTTAGAAGAAAATAGAAACATTTTAGATAAAAGTCTGGCAAAAATACGTCCAACTTGTACTTACAATGTGTGTTGTGGAAACCATCATTCACCAAGCTTGTGCAGTAGATGAGCATTAAAATTTTCCTTTGAAAATGTTACATACATGACTTGTTTTAGTTCAGACCTCCTGGAATATAAGTATCTTCTCCAATGAAAACGGAAATTAATAACGGATTTTCCCCTATGTTCTTTCAAAACTACTCTTTGTTGGTAAAAGACATATCACTTCCACTCATCCATCTCCCACTTTGCACGAGGCAGCTGAACTCCACCATGAAAAAAGGGAGTTTACAAACTTCTTCAGAGGATTTGCCCAGCACTCCAGTGAAAGCAGGTAAGATTTGAGCTTAGGGTTCACATTGCTTTCACTAGTGAGATGCACTCTTGAAATAGCTGATGAAATGTCAGTTATGCCGTATTAAGTGTAGTATATAAATTGAATCAATCCCATACATAATTGCTTCCTTCTTTCAAACCAAACGAAACATGTACAACCGTTAACACCCTGATGCGTGCCTTAAGGCTCTGTTTTAACAGCTTGCATGTAATTTGCATTTAGCAAGCATCAGCTATGACAATTTTTGCATTTGGAAATGCCACAAGACAAGTACACTGGATAAAAGATTCAAGATAAATGAGCACATCTTACCAATGATACAGCAACAAAACCTGCGTTATGTCACTAACCTACATGCAGTACAAAAATTTAAAGCCATTTTTTTATCAGCTATTCTCCAGATAGATTCTTAACTCATCAACCACAACATTCAGAGAAAGCGTGCAACTCCACACCAGTCAGTTACTTAGTGGCTAAAAATTACTGAAGTTTTCACTGGCTTCTTTTCTCTTAATTAATATAAATAGCAAATATAGGTAAGTATGTCCTTGCCAAGAGTTCTTGTGTGTTATCTTCTGTGAATATCTCGTGCTGCTAAACTTAATTGTTTTCACCAATTTGTACAGTGCTGGTATTTATCAGTGGTAGCAACATCTCATAGTCCGTGTTAGCCAGACTGAGCAGTAACTTTGGGGTTCAGTTCTGCACAGAAAATTAATCAAGACAGCTCCATTGGCTTCAGTATATACTGGATAAAATATTGGTCATATACTTTTTAAGAGCATTTCATTGCAATTTCTTGTCTTCAAATGATTCTGTTTCTTAAAAAGAACGTTTTTGCCTTGGGAAGTATCATGTGAATTATTTCCCTTCCAGTATTCGTTCTTCTGCTAGGGCGGCTCGCATGAAAACAAGCAAAAACATGGAAACTTGTAAAGTGATCTTGTGATAGCTCCAGAAAAGTCCAGAAGGGCCTGATAGTTGTATTCACTACCAGTAGATAATACATGAGTAGGTTAAGATGAAAATTAGTTCATTACAAAATTATAATGCCATGGTGAAAACAACATCCTTTCCTGCAGAGTAAACTTACAGCATATGTCTAATGTGGAAAATGCAACCCACAGACAATCACTTGCAGAAATCTGTATTGCATATTAAACAGCCAGAACTGCCTCCTTCTGGGCTATGTGTAAATAAATGATCACAGTATTAGGCTTCAAACAATCTGACTCTAGAGAACAGAAAATAAAGGCAGTGTAATGCTGACACACAAACCTTACAAAAGGCTCTTGGCTCAACTCAGATGCAGCCTTTTTACTATTAAACCAAAATAACTCCAAAAAAATCGTTAGTGGAGCACTGTTCCCTTGTGGCCACAGCAAGACTCTTAGGGCTCTGTGAATAATTGATTTATGGGGTTTTTTTGGTTCAGCTCCAAACTGAGGGAAAAATAAATTCTGCTTGAATTGACCCTAAATAAAACTTTTTTTCTTAGCATAGAATATTGAAAGAAAAAAGTTTTATTTGCACCCATGAGTGCTTGTTCAATACTACCTGAGTCCAGATTTTCTATGCTTTAGTTTTTGCTCTGACTTCAGAGCTGACCATGTGGCAAGATACTGACACGTGGACAAGCAGGGGGATCAGCACCCTGTCAATAGGATGCTGAAATGGTGAGAAATGTGAGTCTAGGCAGGAAAGTGCGAGGAGGTGACCTGTGAGACTACTTATAGATTTTGAGTGAGCTGCACAGAGGAGCAGCACTGCAGATTTAATGTTTTGCTATTATTTTCTGTATTTTGTTATTACTTTTATCTTGTGAAAAGTGTGAGTTGCCTTAAAATGAGGCTGCTTTGTACTTGGACATCATAGCAGTTTATTACCTATATTAACTTACTAATGCTGCTGTATTGATCGTGGACCTGAGCTGATCCTGTGCTCTAACACACCAGCCACTGTGCTACTGGAGGTGCCAAAAGTCGTGTTCTTCGTGTACTGGGAGCTCCGCGCACCTCAGCGTAACCTGGAGATGTCAATGCAACATTGGTGTGGAAAAGAGGACTGAATCAAGTTATCGATTGATTCACTATATAATTTTGAATCCAATTCTGAATAGAGTTTACTCAGTTCATTGTCTTAGGTACAAACTATGACAAGAGTATCAAATAAGTTTACGTGTGAGCGAAGCCCTAACCTCCTCTACAATCACACCAGGCAACCCTTTGCAATGGCAAGCTGTTCTCTAGAGGGGTCTAAATAGATAGGATGGCATTAGCAGAATATCTCTACTAACTGGAGTTGTTTCATGATAAAATTTGCTCCCAGACAGTTTTTTTTTTTAACCTGGTGATCAGAAATCTGTGGCCTTTGGTGTAGATTGTGAAAATGGCAATAACCGTAATCACCTCTATCAGAGGATTACATGTTCAACGAGGCCATATTCTCTTTCTGATGTACTGGAACAAAGCCAAAGCAGCGCTCAAGACAGAAAGTCCACCAGAGGGAGGTTAGAGTAGCACTGGTTTGGGGGCCAGCGTGGGGATGCTTTGATTGATCACATACACATTGCAGCTTCTACCTGCAAGGCTCTTACATCCACAGCAGAGAGAAAAGCTCTTTATCCTTCAAAGCGTTACCCTTCTGAAAAAGTAACTCTGTAGGGAAAACTCTACCTCCTTGTTTGAGGATTTCTAATTCTAGCTGAAAGGCAAAACATATATGTCCTTCCTTTTTAATATGAGGTTTAAGAGAACACTAAATGGAAAAAGGCAAATTTCTAAGCCAGCAGAGAAAGCCAGATTACCAAGCTGGCCTAGTTTGACCTGAGTCATAGAAACGACAGCTGAGAATGACTTGCTGTTCATTGCCTTGCAGTGTTTACCTAATAATATTTACATATTTTTTGAATTTGAATTAATATCAAGCCCTTTATTTGATTTTACAGCACAGTCCTTCCTTTCTACTTCCCTTTCTCCCTCTCTTTCTCATTCGCCCCCCTTTTCACCTCCCACTGCTGACTCTCTTACAAGCCTGATAGCCTCCAAGACACTCCTCCACCTAGATCAAAAGAGGTTCCCAAATACTGTTCCCAGACCTCACAGGGCACGTCCTATCGTGTGCAAAGAAGATTCGTATGATAAGTTTATAAACATCATCTGCATGCTCCTATGCACTTGGTAATATGCACATTTACTGCTTGCTGGGAAGCACTGCCACAGTGTTTTTCACCTTTTAATAGCATCTTAAAAACATGTTAAGCTGGAATGTGCTCACCGCTACCAAAAGGCTCTTTTCATGCTGTGACATTCATTCTCACACCTTTCTGCACAGTGTGTCCCGTGGGGCTTGTCACTGCGTTGCAGGCACTGCCCCTTTTGTGTCGCTGTGGTGGGAAGGAAGCATGAAAGTGAGAAGTGACATGTGCAGTACTACTGCAAATTTGTGGTTTTGATTCAGAAAAGCTGACAAAAATCTTACCGATACTTACTTATTCGGGCAGAGAGGGAAGTCTTCTCAAGCTGGAAGAGTAAAATCTTCACTTGTCCAAGCAATAGGTCACAGTAATCCCTTATATGAATATTGCGTGTCGTTGTGTTTAATTAATCTTGAGTAACACTTGAAGATTCTCGTATTTTGTAAGCACAGCCTTCTACTTTTCTTATTAAGCAGCAGATTTGCTGTTTCCTTGAACTTTGCCATCTCTCTGTCTCTACTTATTTCTGTTATCCACTATTTAGACTTCAGACTTCTTGGACATAGGTGGTTTTTCAACACTTGTACAACAGCTAGTGTGATAATGGAGTTCATGAAAGGGTCCCTACCCCAGCACAGCACAGCTTGTTAAACAATATTTGCATCAAAAATTTTACTCCAAATGTGAATATCTTTCAGTTTCCTTGAAACACAGCTTTTACTTTTCACTTCCCAGACACAGCAGGAACTGAGCATCAGCTACTCCTAATTTCTAAATTTACTTTTCAGTCAGCTGGTATAAAGTTTTGTATGGTGGCCTTTCCATGTCATAAATATTAAATGTTAATGTGTAAGCTCCATCTGGAAGACTCCTCATTCTCAAATTCTCAGCTCTGTTTCCTCACATAACAACCAATAACAGAGATCATTAAATTAGAAGATTTTTATTTAGGAACACTGAGAATGTAACCTAGAGTAGGCAACATATGCAAAAAAAAATGGAGTAATGTTTTATTGACCAATTTTTCTTTATTGCTGCTTATCTATGAGGAAACGAGAAGCTAAAAGCATTAGAGTAGTAAACCAACTACCATCTGAGTGTACTGCTACAACAAAATTCACTTTACTTTTTTTGTGCTCTGTAAGTGTAATCAGGAAAATATGCATATAGAACATTTCCTACAAACTTCTCCGATGTTCCTTACTGTAACATGGAGCTTTCAGTTTCTTGTGGTCCTGACACTAATTATTCCCCCTAGAATGCTCCATTATGCTCAGTTTTCTTTGCATGTAGATGTGCTTGCACATGTGAAAGAGATGTAAAGTCTATGGTTTTTTGCTGTAAATTTTATTTGAGTTCAACAGCGTCAATTTATAATCACTTACATTTGCAGGATACCTTTCATTCTGACTGATCCAAATGTGCTTTTCAGACTTTCATAAAAAGAAAGTTAGAATGCAGCCATCTTCACGTGGATTGTTGTATTATGGGATAGCATCCAGCGGTTTCGAACTGGGATTATCCAGTAGCAATGTCATCACTTATTTCTGGGATGGATACAGTGCCTCATGATTTCCAAGATTTTGCTCTCCTTTTATCATTTACCTTTGTAAAACTTGACTTCTGAAGTTATTATGTAAAATTAATTATTTTCTAGTACCCACAGCTAGCTCTCAAGTTTTGCAAACTCTTCCTAATACAAGATCAGACATTCACATGAGAAAGAAGAGCTATGGAAATATTAATAATACTAATGATAAAAAAGCCCCAAACATCAGAGACCTGAGCATATTCTGAAAATCAAACTCATTTTTTCTTTGTTTTGGGAAGGGGCTTGTGAGATACTAGAAGCAATATTGTTTCCTTACTTTTTTTACAAAACTGTTATATCTGTAACTTGAGAGGACTTCTCCAAATCATCTGTCAAAATATTTGGACATATGTTATATACAAGCATATAAATAGACCTTTTGAAGAAAATGGGACTAAATGGAGGCGTGTGTTAGATATTGTAACTGCTTTGTTGTGGAATCCAGCCCTGCTATTGATTGTCTCTTTAAATCCTGTATTCCTCATCTATTACTAGCTGCATTTAGAAGCAGAATTGATGAGCTTTTTTTCCTATTTGTTTTAAGTCATTGTCTTTACTTTCATGGCAATAATAGCAAATAGAAAGCAACTCCTGCTCATTTTCCAGTGAATAGATTACAAGAGGTTCACATTGTTTTTTCTACATATTTTCTGTAATTCCCTGGACCAGCTGTTAGTTTTAATGTACATCACAATTCCATTAAGCATGACACATAGCTGTTGCAAACCACAGTGCACCCATCAAGCTGATGTTTACCTGAAGGCCTTTGAATAGATTTTGTCAAGATCAAAAGTAATTACTTTGTAAAGTTCATTTCCCACCCCGCATCTCTTTTCTGCTCAATAAATATTGCAAGAGGATGAAATATGGACGAGTCATTTACATCTATCACTTTTAAATATTAGTGATAGGCTTATGCAGCTCATTGTGTAAAAATCATTTGGATACATTATTCCAAGTTCAATAAGAGTATTTCAGATAAAGAACTAAACGAAGGCTCTCTTTGTCATCTTGTATTGAATAAAGCAAAGGGAAGGCACTGCCTATTACTTTTATAGCTAATATATCTTCCCCCTAAACGGCTAAACCTTGTAAACATTTTTGCTAACAAATATTATTAAAGTGCATATCTGATTTGAATACCTATTAAATTAAATACATTAAATTACCTACAAGGATACACAATAACACATCGTATCGCTCAAGTAATAGATATTTTTAAATGACATTCGCTTTACATTCAAAGATTATTTGGGAATGTAACTTTTCTTCAGATTTTGGGGCGTGATTTTATGCCTGAAGGCACTTGAAGTCATCACTGAGCAGCTCTAGTGAAGCTTACTTCATGCCATGCTATGGAAAAGCAGAGAGAGAGGGTTGGGAAGCTTTAGTGCCAGCCGGTTTTGATTTTTTTTCCAAGTTTAAGATCGTTTCTGGAAAAGTGTCAAGAGGAGTCATAAAACTGTCAGAAACTATATGATAGAAAACCTTTCTCACCAAACACTGGCAGATGCTTCGGCTTTATTGTGCTCTTGTTTTGTATCCTCTAACTACTCTTATTCTAATAAGCTTGGAGTCGCTTGACTCTCTTCCAGGGAGTAGTGGTTTTATGTACTTGTAAAGAAGTCAGACAGTGGTAGTCATGTCAAACACTGACATGACTGGTTTCTAGGAATTGCCATATATGTCACAATGCAGTGAAATAATATAAACAGACTAGATAAATACCAACACAGTTTCCATATTTAAAATGTGTTCACAGTTCACACAACTGTGTATTCAGCATCTCTGTTATGAATCATTTACTAACATTAAATCACCATTTTCGACTAGAGCTAAACAAACCTTAGTCCTACTGCAGTTCTCTCAATGTACCAGCTACAGTTTGTACATAGGTCTGTATTAGGCAGAAAACGTGTTACACTCCACCCATCAGGTAACACATTTCAGATAGGGAAGCTCAAGGTCTACATACAAAACAATGTGCATTTTGCTATAGCTCTGCTTGAAAACAGGGAAATCGATAGGATTCTGTAAAAAAAATATGACGTGAAGTGAACCGAGAGGGTCATTCAAGTCTCTTCTGCTGATTCAAAGAAAGTTAACCTGTATTGTGGTCCAGTTGCTAAGGTTCACACACATATCTGCTTTATTTTTTTTTTGCCTGCAGACTTCCAGCATGATGTTGAAATTTTGTTTTCACTTTAATTGAGATCTAGATGAACATATCACAGCAAAACTGATACCAAAGTGTTTGTAATGGGTTGTCCTTTTTTTTCCTTCCTTCCTTCCAAGTTAGATATTAGTGTCTAAAGTAAAAATAAGAATACCACTGGGTAAGGACCAGGAGGATATTTTATGCATGAACTTACTTCACAAAGTTTCAGAGAGATTTTCAAAAACCCCAAATCGTGGAGGATTTTGCACATGTTCTGTCTTATAACAAAGGGTTCATCCATAACATTTGTTAATCTAGGTTGGTGTGACAAATTCAAAGTGTTTGAAAATCTCTCAGGACAGTTCTTTAAAGTGTGTTTTGCTCTCTTTTTCATTAAAGAACTAGGCTCATGTTTGAAGATGAATCCTCAGCTGGAAAGTTGCTTTTAGTTTTAAATGGAGAACTGACAGATTTTCTTCAATTAGGTTTTGGCTGCAATCCATCCTTGTCTATCAACCTTTCCAGAACTCCAGTTTCCTCCTCTCTTATCCTTTTCTTTTTGAAGACAAGGGTTTTAAATTAAATAAATAACGTGTGACATTCAGGAAAAGGTAGGCTAATGCAAATTTTACAGCAAAGGGGGAGAATTTTTAAACTGGAGAGTGAACAGTGCTGAGGAGTGGTCTGTTACAGCAGCCTGTGCTTTAAGAGTATAAATATCCTTAGGGAAATTATGAGTCTTGCCATGTTTGATACCCATATCCAAAGTGCAATTTTGTCTGCACAAGCATTAATTAGCAATTTTGGGAATGTTTTAAACAAGGCCAAGGATTGACGGTAACACTGAATTTATCCATTCCCATCAAGTGCTCTGTTTGGGGACAGAAAACACTATATGCATGCTTTTTTACTGAGTTGAGCAGAAGCCGGAAAAAAAAATTAGAGTCTTCAGAGGACCTCCAACTCAAAATAGGTTGAATCTGGTAGGATGTGGTAAGACTTTCCAAGAACCTAGATTCTGGGTAACAACAGACTCACAAATGCACAGGATCAAGCTCTAATTTAAGTGTCTTAGTCTGTCATTTCTTGCAGCTGAAGGTGTTTACACAACAGTGATTAAATTGCCAGGAAAATCAAAGTCTTTCTTCATATTTTGTCCTTCATTGTCTTTCTCTCTCATGTACAGTAAGCACTTCTACAGAGATTTGGCATAAGAAAGCTAAACCCGCTAGCTCCATAGATTTCTCTCCTTTATTGTTAAGCAATTCTGGAGTTTCTTGGCTCATGCAGCTTTGGCTGAACCTCGTTCAGAGAGCTCCTTGTCTCAGTTGCCTCAGCTGACTATATTAATCTGTTACCTGTTTTGTTTTCTGCTGACATATTCATCTGTCCAGCCTGAAGTAAAATGGTTTATCTTCAGTCATTACATGAATTCTCGTGGCAGTAACATTCAGAGGAGCCTTTTACTGGGAAATAAACTGTAGGGTAAAATGTCACAGAATTTTATTACACAATCTAAACTTAATTGCAGATAAGTTGATGCACTCATAAAAGATGATGTAATCTTTCTATTAACTCCAACATACGGTAACTATTCATGGGAGGACAGCAAATAGAGATGTCACTAAATGTTGCTTTAAAATTATTAAATTAGGGAGCTGGTTATTTTTTTTTTAAACAGAAACTTCTAATGTATTAATTACTAGTGAGACTTTACCTAGAATTAGAAGTATTCAGAGGACATTGCTGATATGAAACTGTGATAGGAGTTGGATTATTCCTGTGGAGGCACTGGATTATTTAGAATATTTCCCCATATTGCATGATGGAAATGGAAAAAGAGCTCTGTTTCCCTGGAGAGCTACAAGGCTTACTCAACACAATGATCTTTCAAACTCAGTAATAAACCACAGTGCAAACGAATAGATCTACCTGCTTTGGCATTTCATCTCTTAGAGAATATTCAGCAGTGTTTTACTGATGATTCTTGAAAACGGAATAGTCTATTTAGAGTAAAGTGGCCTTTGCTCACTGAAGTGCAAAGCTGGCCTGGGAGCCGTGGCTTTCGGCTTCTGCTCTCGCGTTCACCACCAAGCTCTCAGATAATCGTCTCAACCGTATAAGCACCTCGTGTTTTGCTAAAGGTCTTGAACAAGCTTCCCTTCTTTTGTTGAGGCTTATGTGAGATTTAATGAATTAATGAATTCTGCAGTGAATGATACTTGTAGGCAGAAGATACTGCAGACAGCATAGTTTCGTTATTTGTGCCATTACTGTCCCTGTCTTTAGAAATTTTAGTGATACGCCCTAACGATTAAATGAACTGCATTAATTACAGTACAAACTTTATTCCGTCTTGTTCTCATGCTGACGAGCTCTGTACTATCCCACTTTGCCTTGATGTACAATTTAAATGTGCCATGGTGACAGGTTAACTTTAAAGCGGTTCCGAGTTAATCACACGCTGCTAGAGACCATTGCACACAGACAAGTCCTGTGCTGGCAATTCTAACAAAGCACAGACAATTATATTTTGTGTTCGCCTCAGCTAAGATATCGACTGAATATCAAGTGAGAACTAGAGCCAGCTCCAAGTGCTGCAATCAGTAGATGGTTAAGCAATTTCAGGTTTTTTTCTCTCGTTGCCAAAAATCAAGATGGTTTCCAAAGACATTTAAAGTCTATAAAGAAAGACTTGGCTAAATTACAGTTGATCTACAGGAAGTGTAATATGTAAGGGAGGGAGGACTGGAAAGAATCCAGGGAGCTTGTTTTCACACCAAAGATCTTTTATAGGATACGAAATCATCCTGGAAGGGCAGTGTGCCCTGGAGGATCAAACACCATGGTGTGAGTTCGTATCCGACTCCGTGATTAGCTTGACGCTGCATAATATTTACACAGCCACCTCTCTAGGAGTTCTGATTAAAGCTCTCAAATTATATCATAGATGTATTCGGCAGAGCTGAATATCCCCAGTCTGAACAGATTGTGACCATGACACGCTTCCAGTTTTCTCTTCGCTTACCCAAGTAACCAAAGGACACCTTTAAAAGGTTTAATAGAGTACACCAGTAATGTCACTATGGAAACATAATCTTTCAGAGATTGCTTCTTTAACAGAGCACCATCTTCCCTCACCCAGTCAGCATTTACAAGTCTTGGCTGGAAATTCCCTGCAGTGTTGGTGAAAAATATGGGATTCAGGACTATCATAACCAAACAGAGCAGGCCAAGCTCCAGAAGTAGGACACCAGTGAAAAAGAGGACTAAAGAATGCTCTTGCTAGCTGACTTACGAAATTAGTTAAAAAAAATAAATTAAAAAGTAGGTTGCTAACCAACAAACAAACAAGTTCAAAGGGCAAAAGAAAAAAAAAATTACAAGTTGATAAATGGTGTGGGAAGATTATCTTCAGTACTTAAGCTGAGGAAGAGGATTGTAATCCCTGAGGCAGATGGTCAGCACAGAGGATAGAGAACCTGCCATAGTTGCCACCTGAAAGATTTATGGCCTTCAGTCCACAGGCAGCCATATTTGCACTGCCAGGGGCCAAAATCCAGTGTCCACCTTCACTGCATGTTTGTTCTATTAACAATAATTATTATATTCAGTAGATACATATTTCTGTCATACTTCTCAAGTAATACTTCATTTGGCAAATTTTCGTAGTTCTTGAGAAGCACTTTCTGGACCACATTTTAACCGGAACAAAAAAAGACCCTAGATATTCTGTGTCACTAAGGAAAGAGATTAGAGTTCTGTAGCCATTTTTAAATTGTCTCTGAATTTACAAAACAATGCTTTCCATGTAATGTGTGACAAAATATGTGATCTGCAATATAACCTTGGCGATTCTACTTCTATTCATATGTATTAGGGATGGGTAAGGCTCGCTCTTCTGCTGTGCTCTTTTCCTTTCCTATTCAGTCTGTTTGGTGATGCCTCTTCTTCCTCACGTGGGACTTGTGCAAAGGTGCTGAGGACTAGGATGCACTTGAATGCGGTTGGGCCAGGTCTAGGCTGCTTGATGCTTGTGGAAGCAGCTGAGTTGTGCTTAAGGAGGCTTTAGTTCATAACCCAGCTTAGGTCAATCAATGCAAGTCAGAAACACTTAGGCTTAGGCGTGTTGTTTTTGGATGGGAATCAAATAAGGAGCTATACCTGAGTTATAATTTCAGTTAACATAGCATTGGAGACAAACTCTGGACAGGACACCTGTGTACAAAGCCCAGCTATAGCAAACTCATTTAGACAGGAAAGTCACTTGAGACTGATCCATGTGAATATCAAGCAGTTTCCTTTGGGGTGTAACTGCATCTCTTCCAAGCAGGTTTGGGTTTTTTACCCTGTGTGCTCCTGGGGCATGCAACTATGCATCACCATTACTCAGAGCACATCAGGCTATGTTGTTGCCCCTAATTCTCAGGCACATACCTGCAAACATTTTGGTTGAAATAGGGAGTTCAGCTGTTCTAAAAAAACAAAGACGCATACACAACTTGGTGACATGTGATTAGAAATCAGTGAAGCAAAGAAAAAGAAAAAAAAGCACAAGATGTTAGTTACTAATTTAAAGTGACTTCAAAAAGCAGTTGCTAAATCTCTAGTGATTTTTTTCTGATACCTACCCAGGCTACAGGTGGTTGATGAGTGCTTAATAAAGCATCTGCTCATCAGCTCAGTTTCTCATGATTTGAACTAAAAGAAATTCACTGCAATGATTTAAAGACAACTTATTTTTTTAAATGTCCTGCCATATGTTTCTGTACAATAATGCCTGACTGCACAGAAACTATAATGGGCAAATGTTTGTAGTTTTCAACGGGATTGTTTTAATAATTGATCCAGCATTATGGGTCTGGAGTACCGTGAATAAGCAAAAAGAATAGCAGATCTTGATCTCCCACTGTGAGACACAGGTCCAAGACTGTCTCTGCCTACTATGCAAAGTAGGGTCAGCAGGATGAACGCCTAGAAAAGTGTCTCATTAATACAAAAAGTATAATTAGAATTGGTCAATTTATTTCAGGGGGAAAAGGTTGCTTGTAACAAAAACGTATTTTGCAGAAATGCTTTTTGTCAGATGTTAAAGCAGAAAAATAATGCTTAGAAAACCCTCAGTCACTTGCCACATTTACCTATTTTCCACTGAGGAAATGGGTAAGCAAGATTTTGGAATAAAAAAATTTCATATCATTTTAAAAAATAATGTGAACTTTCAAATGAAACAAAATCAGTGATTGTTTAAAAGAAAATTACAGAGGAAAGAAATTCTAAAAGTTTGTCTCGCCATTAGTGCAAGGCTGCCTTTAAAACAAACCTTTTCTCATCCTGCTTTATAGCCAAAGGGTAAAACACTCCAGAAGCCTTTACTAGCTGAAGAACTGAGTGGTTACATTTTTCCCAGGAGAAAGAAAAGTGGAACAAATTATGGCACAACCACAGTATTTTCCCTTTTCTTTTGGATAGTATTGGGTCCTTGCTGACCTGGATTTCAAACTTTTTAGTATTTATGCTACAGGAGTTAGCCAATGACTTCATAGGTGCAGGGTCACATCCTCAGATCAAATTTAAATGTCATTCATAAATGGGGATTTCACTTAAATGGTAGTAGGATATGAGGAGGAGGGGGGAAGTGGTAGTAAAAACAAAAAGAAAACGAAGGACAGGAAATACCAACTATTATAGCTTTAATAGTGTGCCAGGATAGGAAATCAGTGTGTACATACCTATTTAAAAATTCACCAAGTAGAGATAAATTAGAATGCCAGGGCTAAGAGCAGTAGTGACAGTCATGACTATTAGAGTTATTGCACTACTTTTCAGTCATGCCTGAGCCAAACTCATATTCAGTAGAGCAGCATGAGGCGTAACCTGGTGTGGATAAATAACTAGACTTGAAATGAGCATACATGCACCTAGTGAGAATTTTCCATCAATGTTTGTAAATGTTGCTAAGTAGATGCGTGTAGTTACCAAGTATGCCTGCATTCGTTTAATCCTGCTGTGTTTTTCAGATACTGTTATGTCATTAAATTGACATTTCTTTTTTTGTTGAATTACAGGTAGAACATAACTTGTATGATTATGCTCGATCTGGGCAGATACTTAAACATCATCTTTTTCCTTCTTCTTAGGGAGTAAGTGCCAAGAAGTGATTATTTTCCTACATCGCTGAAGTTGCGTGGTTAGCGAGGCATTCCTAAGGAAATGCAGTTAATGGAACCATATTGTATCTGTGTAATATCAATTCATGACGCCTACTAAGGTTTAAGTTCATTTTCCAATTTCAGCAGAGCGTGAAAGAGGAATAAGGTTGAGAATATCACTTGTAGGAAGCTAAAATAAGGTACTGGGGACTCTTGTCTTGCCTTGTTCTTATCTCCTTCCTCAGTTGCCTATTACTGTTCACTGTGTGAGAGAGAATACAGAGTTAACTGGGCTTTTGACTGGACTGTATTGCAGAATTATTTCACAATTGCACTTCTCAGACTGAGAGCTTTGGAGTAGTTTCAGCAGTTTTTACCATCCGTTCTTTTGCTCCTCACCCGTTTTTGCCCGTATCTTCATTGTGAATTAGGTATTTTCTACCTAGAGTTAAAACACAGCCTGATGTCCCAGTTGGGCATGCAAGTATGATGATCAAAGTGCAATAAAATCTATTTGAAGGTTTCAGGTAAGTGACTATTTGGGAGAAGCAGATGAGTTAGAGCCTTGAGGTCCTCGTGGTTTGTCATGTAGCTCGCCCAAGAGGCCATCTTGTGCCACAGTTACCTCTCCCATAAAATCAAAAGTCTTTCTCATCATCTTTTATTAAGGCTTTAGAGATCTATGCATTTTTTGTTTGCTATCGCTCCTCTGCCCTTCACTTCTGTTATGTTTTCTTGTATTTTAAAATCAGAAACATTAGACCCATGCTAGCCAAGTAACTATAGCTTTTGAAGGGTCCTTCACTTGCTGTTTATAATAAAAAGTGAAGTATTGGATATTTTGATTCTGTTTTGTCTTGATAAGGCTGCTGTGATAGGTGAATTAATAGAAAATAAGTAGAGCAGATGTAGTAATAAATTACTATCCTGACAGACTTGACATATCTCCACCCATGTACTGAAGATGAGTTGAGAGATGTGTGTATGATTAACGTTGCTTAAATGGGTGGTGTCTGAATTAGCACATTGTGCTGTAGGCACTTGGAAGCTTCTGTATTTTGTAGTAATACTTAGCAATTAAATTGCACTCTACCATGTCATACACTCAGAACATGAGAGATTATGTTCCTCTAAAAACAGTGACAGATTGTCCATACGTGGAAAACAAAGAAAATACACAATGCTGACCATGAGCACAGAAGTATTAGTGGCAGACACACACGCTAGAAAGACTTCACAGTTCAATATTTTATAATATGATATTTTTGGTTTTGAATATTGTTATACAAGAGTCGCTTGGTGGAGAACATGAACGTTCTGTAGGAGGAGCTGCTTATTCTTTCTATTTGGAGGACTAGTTCCTGCAAACAGTCAGGTATATACCGAGCTTAACTTTAAGCAGAGGACTGCTTCCATTTGATTTCCACAAGCATAAAGATGAATGAGGGAGAGAAAGAAATGTGGGTTTTCTTTTTCTTTGATATGTGCACTGAACGCACATATGTAACAACATATGTAAGTAGCCAACATGCCCTAATAGAGACATATAGAATGTTATTTTTTTTTCCTTTATTTTAGTTTTCTTTAGTTTTTCTGAAAAAGTGTGTAATTTTGATTATTTCCTGGTGTGATCTCTCTCAGTTTCTTGATTTATTGAAAACAGGACTGCAAACATACTGTTAGGTTTTGTAGTAGTTAGGCTTTGGTGAGGAGAAACCATGTTTTCGTAAATTTAAATGGAATCTAAGGGCAAATGCATAGACCAGGGAGGAGATAGTGAGCTGGAGAGATAAAAGCAAGAGTATAAAAGGGATTTCAGACACCTTATCTACCCTTGGATTTTCTTTGTCTTTTTTAATGGTATGTACCTAGCTGAACAATAATAAACAATGTGTTGCTGTTTGTTTAAAATGGAGTTGTGTTGAGTGATGGTATGCAGTTCCCCTGCCCAAACAGAGGGAATCTGGCTGACTGTGCAGTATAAACATGAGATAGACTAGACACAAATTGCTGCCAAGGGTACAAAGTCAGCTGACAGGGACATTGAATAGTTTCTCCATTTTCAACTTCACTTGGGGTAGATATTCTTTGCAACCGTAACAGAAATACTCTTTGAAAGGAGTGAAATTTTAGTAATTTCTGTTTCTGTGGAAATATTTCATAGCATCAAGCATTATTTTAAAGAATATCATGTGATATTAACCGTGAACAAATGAATCAGTGGAACAGTCTTGAGCAATTCTAAACATTTGCTAAGAATCCACAGCTCTAACTGCACACAGCAACACTGGAGGAGCTCAGCACTTCATTATGCTTGAGGTTAACTGCCTTTAATCCAGACCTACTTCTGACACAGTTTTAATAGAATCAGTTGCTCTAATAGATGAATGCATTCCATTCTTGTTTCTTTACTATTGTCTCCTATTTTTTCTTCAAAGAAACTTTTATTGTTTTAGATTTATAAGAGAGAAACTGAAGTCCTTTGATCTCTGCAATGTATGTACTATTTATACCAGAGATGGTGAAACTGCTTTTGTCTAATTATTTTTGACACCTTGCAAATATTTGCAAAATTCTTCATGGGGATTAAAAAGATCCACAGAGCTCAATCTCTCTACGACAAAGAAACAGTGTTCTCAAAAGGCAAAACAATTGTTTGTTTGTTTTCTCTTAGAGAGATCCTAGACATTTTTCTTCCAACATGGCACATTTTATCTGAGATGGCAAACGAACGCTTCCCATCGCTAAGCTTCCATAAATAGAACTGCTCCTGAAAACGTCAAAATGAAATAGTGCTAAAAAAAAAGGCATCAATTCCAATGTTTGGCTCCAGTGTTGTAGAAACTGTTCTTTGCAGAAGCCCCCATTTTAGGGTACAATAGCATAGAGCTTCTGTTAAGTGACCTACTAGAACAAAGTTTGTGAGGTCGTCATTGACATGTTGCCCTCCATTGGCTTACGAAACATCTATTAATATAAATGCAGTTATTTATTCCTGCAAAATTCATTCCATGTGAGGAATTACATTTCCACTTCAGAAGAATAGCCAGGATTACAAACTCTCACGATGACTGAGACTCATCAGATTGTTTCTGGAGTTTGTTTGGGGTTTTGATCCCTAGTCCTATGAATCAAGGGAATGGGGAGTTTATCAGCTTTCACAAAAAAAAAAAAGAAAAAAAATAAATCCAGTCCTCACATCTTCAGTATCTTGAGAATATGGTCCACATGGTCAAAGAATGAGAAGTTGAAGTTCATTTCTTTGAAGCTACTTATTTTTTGCTTCAAGTGCTTTTTAGCACTTGAGATAGGCAATAATAATGAAATAACAGAAATCCCCTAAGACTAGGCAGCAGGTCTGGAGAGCGCAGTGAAGCTGTCAGGTACGTACTCTCAGTCAGGAAACACTACTGCAGCCAGGCAGAGTTACCAGTGGATGCTGTCTTGGTTAAGAATCATTCAACAGATTTGGAGACTTACGGGTATTTTCCCCAGTGAAGATGGATAGTTTCTGTTTTCAGCTAGGCTCTTTTCTCTGCCAAATTTTCCGAGAGTTTTTGTTCACTTATACAGGTGTGCACTGGTAGATCGTAATAAAATAATAATATAGAGTTTCCCATTAGTTGCAAAAATTATCTTTTCTAAACTCTTGTACGAAGTGTGGAAAAATTGAGGAATAAGTGAGTTTGCACTGCAGAGTAAATATTTTGCTTCCTTCTTTAAATGTTTTTATTTTGTACATGGAGTTGAGAGAAGTACTGTAAAATTAAGTTATGTAATTTCTTTAATAATACAGACATACTATTTCCTTAGTATATCTTTGCATTTCTTAGAAAAGTTGTATTTCTTGGACATGACATGAGTCATTCAGTGTGAGCGCTGCGGCAAATTCTAGGTAATCTATTAAGAATGTCACACGAGTTCTTCATTCCATGTCCTTTCCAAGGTGAACCGAAGTGTCATCAGCAAGTGGTTTGTGAAGGTGTCTGTGAGTGTTGGCAGGTAAATAATTTTTTTAAACCAAAGTTAACAGTCCATGTAATCATGGGCATCAATCTGATTTCTATAGAGGCAGCTGTTCTGCTTAGTCTGCTCTGGTAAGAAGTCCAAAATGTGTGAGATGAATGGGGGCACGAGGCTGGCGAAGGAGTGGGGTGAGAGCATCCAGTGAAGCAGGGAGGAGGTGTTAGCAACCCTAAAAGTGTGAGAGACAGAGGGGCTATGCTGGATCTAGGCAAAAAGGATGAAAGACATCAGAGGCCTCACAGCTTTGTAGGTGGCTGTTCAGACAATTGTCCCGTGATTGCTGGAAGAGCTCCTTTCAGAGAGGTAAAAATAGCAAAATATCTACGATGCCAAAACTGTGCAAGGAATCTATCTAGCTGCAAATGCCTGTCCGCATTCTGCTACCTGCATCAGCTGGTCAGTCTGCATCTGGATAGCTGTTTGCTATCTGGATAGCTGCAGCTGGGCAGCTGGAGACAAATCCTGCAGAAGAACAATCTCAGCTCTCATCTGTTTTGAAGGGTTTCTTTAGGCCCTGGCTAACTTTGTTCATGCAAGTGTTTAAAGGGGAATCCTCGCTGGCGTTGTGGGTCTATTCTGCTGCTTTGAAAGGGCTAGCGTGTACTGCTCTTAGGTCTGGTGGCATCTCATGTCTTTTGGTGGATTTAGACAACTCCCACACCTTCTACGGGCAGTCTGTGTGAAGACTTGAAACTCCTAGCACTGCCCTGAGAAGCTTGTCCTCTGTACTTCAGATGACATTTTGCTGCATTGCCTTCAGCAGAACTGCAGTGTTTCAATCTCTTCTTGCAGCCCATCGGAGCTACAGCTTGTGTGGCTTTTACAAGTGAGCGATAGCTCAGTGCTGTCAGTCTAAGGATGTATTACTCACTCAGGGTATTTACATCTTGGGCCGGACTGACAAGAAGATGAAAAGGAGGCTTGGTTGCTTGGCCAGCTTTTGTTTTATAATTTAAAAGAGCTTTTGTATTCATGCATTGCATCCATGTTGCAGAGTGTCTCTATTTCATCCAGGACCTGAAAAAATTTATAGCTCCCAGTTCCCACATTGTCTTTAAAACACTGTGTAATAATCACAATCAGGACACTGACAAAGAAAAATTAAAAAGCCATTTCATATTAACCATTTTTAGTTTAATATTTTAATAGTAGGATAAACCTGGCACACGGAAAATAGAAGACATTTTCCCACTTTGATTGCAATCCGCATCAAATACTTCACATGATGTCAGAAGTCAGTAAATTTTGCTACAGATGCTTGTTTTCTGATACCTAAAACCAGCCTAGATTAATGCTTTGTGAAAACCCAGTGACTTTAGCTAGTGTTTGTAGCATCTCCCACTTGTAAACCACCAAGGGCGTAGGGATCGCTGAGGCCATTTGGAAAGGCATTGGCTTCATTTTAGGAATCAGTGAAGGAAAACCTGCAGTCAGTGGTTCCTTGTGCTGGAGCAGCTCTCCGAGGTCCTGCTAGTGCTCCAATAGGTACTGTGAGCACACAGGAAAATGTGATCCATGCAAACAGAATATTGGTGTAAACAGAAGAACAAAACTTTTCACTTTGTGGTATGTTATATCAGCAATTTGCACATTTTTGTCAACATTCCCCCAAAATCTCCCTGACTTGGACCATACGAATGCAGAGAGCAGCAGACGGCGCCCAGCAGGTGTCTGCACAAAATTCTGCTCCTGAAGAGATTTCCAAAAGCAATTGCAGTGCCTTTGCCTTTGATCTTTTCCCCAACCAAAAGCATGTTGTGGTTTTGTTTAAATTTTTTCCCTCTCTTACTATCTCATCCTCAGACACAAATGCATTTTACAGAATTTCTGCCCTTCGTGTTTTTCAGCTACACTGAGGCATTTGAAATATGACTGGCAGGGATAAATATCTTATTTCATTGCCCATACCCCAATTATTTACAGGAATCTTTTGTTCTTCAAGTCATATCACATGGCTCAGAATATTAACACAAGACCACAAACACCTCATCAACCTCCTGTCACTGAGTAGCATAGCTAATTTTAATTTAAGCCCTAAAAAGGTAGCCAGTTGGAATTTAAGCATTTGTTCCAGATCATCAACCGACTAATATTCATATAAAGTTCTTGCTAACAAAAATAAATATGGATTCCTGTGTACTGAAAATCTTCAAGTACTTACATAAAAACATATGTCTCGTGGTACGCTTCAGGTGTACCATCTGTCCTGCTACCTTGTTAGCAAATACAAAGATGCAATATCTGCTGCAAAACATTTACCATCTGAAGTGAATAAAGAAATTATGGTGGTAATGTGGAAGGAAAGCTTGTCCACACAGAAGGAAAACCAGGTTGCCAATACCGAGGAATGACAGTGTTCCTCCTGTGTCATACATCTCTCTCTTCCCACAGCGAGAGCAAACTGCCTGCCTGTTTCTGTAATGAACTGAGAGAGAATAACAGGGATGAGCATTTAAAATAAGGTGGTACGGAGGTTCTCAAAGCCATATTCTTGATGATGGTATTATGTTACTTCATTTCTGTGCACTCATGTCCATCATGGCAGTGAAGAATGCATGTTTTAATTGAAACAACTGCATTTTAAGAGGCACCTTCTCAGCTGCTTGTAAGCAACCGCTGTGATTACCATAGGGATCTGAACAGTGCCTTCCCAAGAGGAAGGGGAAATGTAGTCCAGGAAGGGATAAATAAAGAAATAAGTGGTCCATCAGAAGGTTTTCTGGTAAGAACTGAGCCATAGTATGAAAAATGTGACAGCACCCAGGATGGAAAGGAAGGTAACACGTTCCAGATGACAGGGCGTGCAAATAAGTCTCTCATGCTTTTAGGCATCACAGTAATTCCCATTTTTAATCCAAAAAGAATAGTCACTCACATCATTTCCTTCCGTGGCAAAGGGCTGACTTGATAATACGAGCTTGTGCTACTGCACAGGGTTACAAATTCCCATAGGGTCTTCCTTGCTCTCTTGTTCAGTCCTCGTCCTTGTCCTTTCCCCATCAGCAGGGACTCCAGGTCGCTTTACGAGTCCCTGCACCTTTCCTGAGCCTGCCCGGCGAGCTGTGGTCTGCAGCTCCTGTTCCACCCAATTAGTGCCTCGCAGTGCAGCACCTCCTGTCAATCATTGTCACGCCGGTGGTGTCGCCCCCAGCAATGCCAGTTCAACAAAGAAGAGACAAACAGTCTAATGGTTGCCAGCAGCTGAAGTGAGGCTGAGGCAGAACAACTGTTTCAAGTAGTTTAGACACTGCTGAAATATTCACATACACAAGAACAGATCGCTGTACACGCACGCGAATGGCAAAAGGACATCTGAGTTTAGCTGTCTGGTACCAGCTGTAGTTCATTCCTGTTGCCAGCGGTAGGGATGTTCGCTAATTGAATGGAAAGCTTCAGGATTTGCCCGAGCATCGTCTCCTCCTTGGCAGCTGGAGTCAGTCAAGGACACGTCCATGGCACCGCCTTCCACAGCTCCTCAGGGTCAGCAGGTTGAGTGCAACATCCCGGCAGCAGTCGGGCTGCCAGCCTGGCCCACAGAGCCATCATGTTATTAAAGAATAGGAACAACAGTTGTTTTAAGAGAGAGAAATTATTCAATCTTGGAAGGAACTAACCCACCTGCAAACACTATGATGTGCTTCACACAGGTTCTTGTTCCAAGCAGCCTCTGGGCTGCGTGATGTGCCATGAGAGACGGTACCTCTCCGTCATCCCTGTGCTTCTGCAGCTCTGCTGCACTCTTTAACTTGTCAATTTCCAGCTGCAGCACAAACTTCTGATTTCATTTTCTTAGAAGTGTCTGATGAGAAAAAAGTGTCTCCCACCTTGCCAAGATTGACTTTGACTCACTAACCTGTTAGTTAAGGGCTGACACATTCATTTCTTCCTACACTGTTCAGAATTTCCTGATCACAGACTCCCTAACCATAACACAAATTCTGAAGACAGGGTGGTGGTGTCATGCATAACATGCTGTTTAACACTGACATGAAATCCTTCATCTTCAGGCGTGCAAATTTCCTGCAGATATGTGATCTGGTCTGTTTGTTTTTTAAAAAAAAACCCAAAAGAACAAAAAATAGTCACTGCTCACAAAAATCTAGTCAAAAGTTAAAGAAAAAAAATCCTCATTGCCAGTTTTCTGTCCTAACAATAATTTCTGATTCCTAACATGTATTTCAGCCGTGTTACAGCACTAGAAGTATGAAGTCCACTACCAGTGAAAAAAAATCTACACACTAAAGGACATCAAAAGTCATCTTTGCTCTGGGATTCCACATTTCCTTACAGCCTCTTGCAGTAGCCTTGGAGATTACAGGCAATTCACAGTTTGGGTACCTGTATCTAGTCCTTTCTTAACTTCTGATGATCAGGTATATTTTGACCATTCTCATCAGATGTGTTTTAAATTATTCCAAGATGATGATTCCACTATATCCTTGAGCAAACTGTTCCCATACTAACGGTTTTCATTTTCCCTTGATTAAAGCAAAACGAGATACTTCTTGTCCCAGTCTCCATAGACAGGGAGAACAATTCAGTGGCAACATATTTGAAAAAGTCACCAACCTCATTTCTCCTTCAGTCTTCTCTTTACTTCAGCAAACCAGACTGGGTGTTTAGTTCACATCTGCTGTTACGTTTGTCCCTCTCCTTTGGCTTCTCCTTGTTTCCATCAACAGCTTTCCCAAAGCAAGAATTTCAGATCCAGAGATAATATACTTCAGCTGAAGCATTAGTGCTGGTTGGAAATAGATAATTACTACCTGTATTTTAACAACCTTGGTTTTTATTATATATTTTTCTAAAATAACACAGCCTTATCGACTGACACATAGTTTATGGTCCACTATAACTCCCACAAACCTTCTGCATTATAGTGCCTATTTTATACCTTTCTGACTTAGCAATTATTTGATCGTATTTCATCTTATATTTGTCTTGTATCTGACTGGCCAATCATTCATGAAAAATCAAGCTAAAAAATTGTATGATACAAAATACTTCACATGATCAAGGTTGATAAGGGGAGGAACTGAGTACTGTAATGCTGCACCTGACATCAAAGGTTTTGAATTTGCATTCCAGACCTCTTAATAATTTCCTATTAGGCTAATACCTAACACAAGAAAAAAATAAACACTAAATGCTAATAGAAACTGTTGCAACTTATTTGGTGGAATGTGGCTCATTAACCTGGTTAGTTTTATATCAGTGTCAACATGTGTGGGATTTTTAAGTATCATTATATACTGTATTCCCGTTGATGCTTCTCCACTTAATGCTGTGATAATACATTTGGCACAAGGGACATATATAATGCTAACATTTCTGTGATATACATACTCAATAAAAGCTTTTCTGATTTCATTATTTTGACAGGTAGATTCCATTAATACATCCACAATCACGTTCTTTTTCTTCAGAATCTAAGGGAAGAGGACTATTAAAAATTACAGACAATACCCCTATACACTCAATCTTTCTAAATTCACTTTACATTTGCTGTCAACATCAATAATGTCAGGCAGTATAATCAGGTTTATATAAAACATCAGAACTTGGATATTCTCCAAAGAGAATTTTCTTCCCCACCATGCAATGCAACTGGCGGGGTTTTTCCAGTCAGAAAAAGACGCTCCCAAATGCTCATGGAGAAGGTATGTGCTGTCCATCAACCAGGTTGCAGCTCCTTCATCTCATCCCATTCTCCATACTGTACCTTTGGTCCACCTTTCCACTTCAAAAAACACGTCATAAATACTGAGAGGAATAAGTCTTCAAATATCACAGAAGCTTTTCTTCAGGAGAAGAGAGAGCTCAGAGAATCCATGTCCCTTCTTCAGCTGTCAGAGGCTGCAGATGAGTTGCCAGCAGCACTGCTACTACTAGCCTACTAGCCAATGGGGAAATCACTTAAGAGATTGTTGAGAAATTATTTTTTTACAACACTGGTTAACTCCCCAACATAAAGTGGAAGTTAAAATAACTTCTGTACACAAATAATATGGCAAGTAATTTTTTTTCTGGTTTTAGAACAGATATTAAAGAATGCTCGTTGCAGTTATTAGGCTTTGTCTTTATAGTGCATGAAAAACATTCTCATCACCGACAAATATGCTGCATGTCCAGCAGCTCTAGTGGCATTCTTAAACACAGTTAAAGCTGGCCAGAGTTCAGCTCTTACTAATATTAATACACAGAGAAATCGAATCCTTTTGAAAATCCACATTTTCCTTATGACATTCTGGGGGAAAAAAAACACATTGTCTTCATGTATATTGCTCTTAAATCAAAATATGTCTACTGAGTTAATCTTTATTTTTACTGATACTAGCTTTTCAGTATCAGTATCAACCCTCATTCTGACCAACCCTGTATGTCATATCTATAAAATCAGTTTCTGTCATGACTTTGTACAAAACAATTGTGTGCACCCACTCTCATACCAGGCTTATCAGTTACTCTATCAAACAAAATACAATTTAGTTTTGCCATTAGGTTGCTGGAAAGTCAGGCTTAATGTGAGCAACTGGAGTTTGTTACTGGTCTCTGACATGTTTTTCCAACAATTCTATGAGTTGTCAGGCAAAGATTACTGAGATGCAGAAGTACTTGTATCTTAAATCAGAAGTGGTTCAAACTGAGAAGTGACTTATATGCTGCTAAATGTTGTCTGCAGGTTTCCAACAGTGTGTGGTTAAGTAATGATTGCTTAACAGCACCCACTTCATATCAAACAAAGGGCTTTTATCCTTCTATATTCTGTCCTCGTCTAAATTTATGGCAAGGATATCAGAGAGCGGAGACCTATAACAGAGAATGACTCTAACGTTTGACCAATAATACAACATTGATAGCACATATGTTTAATAAGTTTAACGTGAATGATGACCCCTAATCCCAGCACAGCCAGAGCTTCGGTCAGATAATCCGATTCCTCTTTCCTTAATGCCCAGTTTGTAAACCATAAGATATATGCAGATGGGTATAGATCAGAAGGGTGACTGCACACGTTGACAGGACACTAATTAAATTGATCCACAGTTAGCGATTACCTATTCTGAGCTGTTAAGTTTGCAAGTGAGAAGGCTGCCTTCTTTTTGCTAGTGCCAGAGGCACTGGGGCTGTCCCTCTCCTCCAGACAGCGAGTGCCACCTACTGCACGCTCCTGCCCAGCGCCACCAGGGACTGCTAAATTAACGGGAGTGCACCTGAACAAAGAGAATACCCTGCAGTAGTACCAAAAAGTGCTTTTTCATCAGTGTCTTAGCTCTGACCTACAATTCAGAAGTCGTCTCATAGAACAGATAGAAAATAGACTGAAATTTCTAGGCTAGTCTATGGAAATTTGCTAAGTAATGGCTCTTCCATCAGCTGTCCTACATGCTCATGCAAGTGTTTTAATGAATAAAGGTGAAAGAGCTTCAGGGACTCTAAAAGCTGTGAGTATGACACCTCTCAGTACCAAGACACTGGGAATTGTTTGTTTCTAAAGGCTCCATAGATATGCTGTGGTCAAGCCTTGATTAAGATCAGAAAGTTAAAGTACTGAAGCAGTCGACAGTGTTGATATTTAGAAATGTAAAACATCATTATACTTCTGATAATCATCTCAGTGAACCAAAGCAGGAAAAATATATTATAGGGCACCTGTCAAAAATTCCTTACCAAGAGAAACTTCAGGGGTAATTCTAAAAAAATGTTCTTTGTGAGGGTTCAACAAGCCCTTAAGCGACTGCGTAAAGACAAATACTAGAAGAATATTTCAAGAGAATCCAGATGTAATAATGTATTTAAGATTCTGTAACATGCCAGGCAGAGCTATCATTTCGCATCCTTAGAAATAGCACTGTTGTCCCAGGAAGCAATACTGAGAGGGTTTCTTGACAAACTGTTACCAAAGAGGTTATGCAAAAGCCCCGTGCTTACCATGCAGTTCGTATTTCGTGGCAAAATGGCATCTCCATGCCAAAAGGAGATAGTCATGGCTTCCCCAATGGATGAGACGGGACAAAGGGATTCCCGTCAAAAGACAGAAATGCTGAAGTTCGGCTGAAATCAAAATGATTTCAGGAAAGGAATCTAGTTAAATTCTAGCAGGGGATTGGAAAGTAAAAAATGTCCTTCAGATGACTGTGCAGAAAACTTTGCAACTGTCCTGCGAGAGGGATTTGCCTGTAAGCAAATGATACCAGTTTACATACCTTGCTTAGAGTCTGAGCCACCATCATAAAATTAATAATATTATGTTTCTTATTTCAGAGAAAGTGAAATTAAGAAGTAAAAACAGTTCAAGGTCAAAAAGTTTTACAAGTGATGAGCTAACACAATAGAGCTACGTATATTTAATACATATTGATCAGCATTTCATTAACAAAGGACTTAGGATGAATCCATACTTTACTGCAAACCTTTCTTTCAATCTAATAGATTTTTGTATTTATAGGCCAGATTTGTAATTTAGGGGAAGGATTTACAAGAGGAGCCTAAAGGATATAAGCACTCAGCTGTTTATGAAGTTCAATGGCATTTGAGTGTCTGACTCCCTCAGGCTCTATTATGATTTCTAACCGTGACTTATCGACAATATTCTTTCAGCTCAGAAAGCACGAAATGGTTACCCTTTACAATAACAGAATATTTGTTTTGTAGCTATAACAACAATCTAGTCTCTCTGCCAGGGACTGTTTTGTGGTCAAAATCAGGACAGTTGAATGAATTTATCTTGATGCAAAACTCAGCTTTGTGTATGCGGGATACTATAGATTTACCATCACAAATTCCTGCCTAAAAGACGTTATTCCCTGCTCCAGCTTCTCACATCCAAAGAATTTTTCCCTCTTGTCTGCTCCATGACCATACCTATTCAGCAAACCTTCAGCCCAGTCCAGAAATGCTTCCTCAGCATTTCTAACCTGGGTCTCATCCAAGGCCTCACAGACTTTATTCCCAGCTCCCTTTCCCCAGGAACTGGTCTGATGCCAGAAAACACTCCACTCCATCATCTCACTGCTGCTGTCCAGCTCTGAGTCTAAATTACACGTTAGGACATAAAACCAAGAGTTAGATATGATGGAGATGGGTTTGCAGTGTTAGATGAAGGTCCAGTTTGTCTTGTGGTCTTTATAGGTAGATTTGCAGGAGCAAATTCTAATAAATATCTGCGTGTGCAAAAAAGGGACTCTGCCTCTGCAGCTGAGCTACACTTGGCGCGAGGTCTGCAGAAAGGAGCAAACAGGGCTTAGAAACACCTTCTGCTGTCCTGGTGGTTGGGCTGGCTAAAGGCAGGGACAAACCCCAGTTTTACAATTCTTCACGTTAGATGAAGGATATTAAACTTCATAGCTGTCATTGTATAACATTCCTTGACTGTGAAAATGTCTGCTAAAAAGGGGAAGAGATAGAGAAAATTGCATGCTTTTGCAATAGGGCCCAAATAAGGCTGGTGGTAGCTATTATGGGAATATTTAATCAGGCCTCTGAGTTGCTCTTGCAGTTCAACATATCCTTTTGACACAGTGCCTATAAACAGGGATTTCTGCTTGACTGAGGGTGTGAGGAGAGAAATTCTAAGACAAAGTTAATTTACATCTTAAAAAACACACCATGGTAACAAAATTCAGTATTGTAATGATTAATGTCACCACACTGTAGTGACTCTACTGCCTCATAATTAAATAGAAGATATTCAATTGTACAGCACTTGAATATGATAATGGTTTATGTATCAACTCATTCACCTTGCAATTTGTTGACCTATTTTTCATTTTTAGAGGCACATAATGATGGAATGTATATGATAGCATAGACTCTGAGAGCAGTCACAGGGGAAGGAGAGAACGTTGCTATCGGCTTTACACAAACCTTCTTGATAAACTGAAATAAAAACCTGGAAGTTCTGAGGACTTTCTAAGAATTCCAATCTTAGTGAGGGACTAGATACTTAACTTCCAGAATACAGTCCTAAAAATTTTTCATGAACCGAATCACAGATGAAAAGGAACACTAAGAACTGAGATGTTCCCTTTGTTGTGAGTTGCCACTTGTTGATTGTAGGGATTGTCTTCACCTTGTAAAAAAGAGAAAACACTTCAACTCCTGTTCAAACACTTTCCCTCCCTCCCCAAAAGTACCAAGAATGTAGTCTGCATTTTGAATATTAGACAAAATTCTCAATGATGTTTCTCTGCCGTGTTAAAACTAGCTACGTTGAAAGATCTTAATCAGTAGATGTGTTTGTTTGGGGTTTTTGCCTGTTTCTGTCAACGTCTCATTCCGTGATGTTTGCCAAACATCTTACATGAACTATTTGAATGCCTAAAGCTAACCATTGAAGTTCAACTAGATATTGAATTAAATCTCAGTTTTTCAAAGTTGTTGAACTCCCACACTCTCCATTCAAGTCAAGCACATGGTTGTTTCACCCTTGTCATGGTCTTGTTAGCAAATATCCAGCAACTTCAGAGCAGGGTGTCAGTTTTCCTCCTCATTTCTGATATAACCAGTTTCCACACATGAAAGCATAGTCTATAAATAATATTGAATCTTTAGTTTAACAAATGCATATCCCGATGAATATTTATTCAGCACATTAAAAATACCATCCATGCCTGGCTTTCATTTAGCTCATAAACCTGAATGCTGCAAAAAAACCTACGGACAATATTTATTCAGCGCATCAGCATAGTATCAGTTAAGGAAATCTTCATATTTCTGTTTAGGATACTTACACGCTTCCTATTAGTATCCTGTCAAAACACTTCATAATCTTTGGAAGTATTTCTTTGAGACATGAAGGACTGTTCCCATTTCACAGTTGGAGAGATGTAGTAGACAGATTTATGACATTTAATTTCCACTAATTCCAGTGGAGGTAGATGCTGAATACTTTATTAAAATCTGGCTGCAAGTAACTTATCCAGGGTCACAGAGGAATCTCATGAAGTATGATTTTCAGAGCTGCAGATCAGCAATCAGCCTGTTGGGACATAGCTTCCTGATTTTTCTCTTGTGCTGAGGATGCCTTATTTTGAGTACTATGGCTAGGTGTCTGCAGCAGTATCAGCTCAGGTTTTCAGCTCAAACTTGAGCCAAAACTTGCCCGTCATCCATCCTACTGTAGTGGTAATTTGCTCACTGTCCCTGGTTTGGAGCAAGTCACCCTCAAGCAATAAAACTTAGATTGTTAATTGTTGGCCTCGGCAGTGCTTCCCAGCTCCAGTTACCTTTCGCTGTTCTGTTGGAATAAGATGCAAACACAAGCTGTCTCCTCCATGTGAGGTCTTGATTTTGTTGAGAAGAGACACTGCTTTGTTTGGAGAGGGATTCTGAAGTTTGGGCATTCTTGCATACATGGAGTTGCTCTGCAGACACAGCACCTCTCCAGTACAATTATGTCTGGGTTTGCATTACACCTTCCCAGTACAATGCTCTGCTAACAAGCAATATTAGCCTTTTTAGCTTTAGTACCAAGTCACTCCAGAATTCTTTATTCTCATTCATTCCAGTTTGGATTCGAAGAGATACTGTTTTATATCATGGTTTCTAAGAATATCTGAGTAAGAAGTTGCCCAGATTCCAGAGTCTAGGCTTTCTCAATTTCTGACTTCATTGGGAAAGTTTAACTTGTTTTTTTCCAAATTCCATAATTTTATCTCCTTTTGAATACATACTTTCCAAAACAACCTTCTTCAACAAGGCACGTGGTTCCTCCTGTGTAATGCTGGCATGTGGAAGTAGAAAGTCCTGGCCCCATCCTCTCTATTTGCTTCATTTGATCCCATTGGCTTTGCTAGAACAATTTTTGATTTTCCCTAACATACCAGGAAGAAGGATCAGGCACTGGAATGAGAAACTCTTTCCACTGTAGATGGAAATAGGAATTCGCCTGTCACTACTGCTTTCAGATGAATTTCCAAATGAAAATACCTCTTATACTGTCAGTACTATAACAGGGAGATGACAGGTTCTGTTGGTTTTCCATCATTTACAGCCTGTGTCAGCAGCTTTTCAGGATCCAGAATACACACTCCACTTTCTACACTAAAAGCCATTTCTTCATGTTGAATTTTTGCTAGGAACAACTGTGAGTGCTAACGCCTTGTTACTCTTTTTTTTTCATATAAAAACCTGTAACGTGTTCTTTGGAAGATTCCTTTGTGCAGCTTCCGCAACCATCTTCTATTCTTCTCCACAACTCTTCTAAATGCAATTCAATTAAATAGGTTGATGGTGTTTATATGAATCTAAGCAGCGTTCTCGGCAGCGTGATGAGCTGAAATGGACAGAGTTTTTCCATTTTATGATAGTCCTGGCTGTAGCTGATGTTTCTTAAGCCAAAACGATGGATTTTTTAAAAAATATTAGATTCCTGCCTCTGGTTATGTAGAAGCTATTCTGGGCAGGAGGCAAATATTGCAGGATGAAAAATACTTTCACAGATATCCTGCAAAATACGTTGGAAGTGATTTCAAAAGCACAAATAGTAGCTCTGTGTCTGACTGTTAGTGCTTTTCTTGTAGAAGCATCTTGGAGCCCTAATTAGGGACTAAAATCTCTTATTTCAGGCTCTGTCTAGGAGTAAAAGATGATAACTGCCCATACAATACTAGACTGAAATTCGCTGGTGTTTGATGGAGATCAGGAAAGATGGTGACGTGATTAAAGTTCTGAAAGAAATAGGTAAATTTAATACTTTTTCTTCTATTCTGTAGTAATATGCTCCTCTCCTCTATTCATAAATGGTATCTTTATCAATTCTTTGGAATTAATTCAGAGCTTAGAAATGTGACACTTGCCTTGCCAGCTGTTTACAGACCTCCCTACGTAACTGAACTATCACATCTCAGAGCTGATTTGCAACAACTCTACTAACTCAGCTCTTGGCCTTTGGTAAGGGGAGGCTTCAACTATGACATTCTGTGGCATTTTGCAAATGCCTAAAAAAAAAAAAGGATGTTAATGCAGAGTCCATCAAGATCACTTTCAGCATCTGCATAATCAGGATCTGACACAAGGTCCAAGAAAGGTTGCTTGTTTAATTGCATTTCTCCACGGTTTCACTTCTGGGCAATAACCTTAGTGTGACAGACAGAAAATTTCGAGATAGCAAATCTCATACTGGACCCAGGCACACTTATATCGTGAAGAACTACAGTGAGACACTATCAGATGTCCCCCTGAGCCATGATTTAGCCATTTAGAAACACTGACAGGCAAAAGGGAAACTGATCTCCCCGAATTTTTGTTTCTTCTTTGAAGTATAAATTACCACAGTGTGCAGAGCATCTTTTCTGTTTATGGGATTTATAGGTTTGAATACTGAAAATATAGATTGGAATATGTAAATTGCTTGTGAGGAAAGTTACATACTAAAGGCCAGTTCCAGACATAAATCCCTTTTTTGTGTTTGGAAGTGTTCATCTGTTGGTGTAAACAGATCATCCCATATTCCCTACATTTTTAGAAATTATTCCAATAAAACCCTTTGGAAGAGCAGACAAAATGTAATGAATTAGAGTACAATACAGATACAAAAATATCTTTCTTATTAGTCATTGTTGCTGTCTCTTCATTGAAAGAAACAGTGGACAAATGGAATGTTTCCGTATAATGGACATAGCGTAATGGAAAAAAAAAAAATCATAAATATCTGCTTAAAGTTTTCATATTAAATCTCCTCACATTTGTTTTCCTCAGTACTGTTGCAGAGCTATTAAGTGGTATGTTCTGTGCATGATGCTGATGAGGAAAGATGCTATGTCTTAAGAAAGAAAACTCCTCTACGCTGACTATGTCAAAATACAAAATTTTATAAGTGGATTTGTTTTGAAACAGGGTGTCAGTTAGCCTTCCTTAGTTTTACTTGGTACTAAAAAGATCCATAACTGGCCTACTTATGCCATCTTCTGGATAATTACAGAACTGTCTTTACACAGGAAAAGCCTCTATCAAGCATTAATAATTATCAGTGCCTTGAAATAATTTCCTAATTGAATCCCTGAAGTAATTTTCTTTCTTATTTTAAAGAACTTAGAACAAACCAAAAATTACTGAATTATTAATAACGTGTCATATTCAGCCATTATGAATAATCAGTAGATTGTACAAAAAAGATCTTTGTAAGCGTGGTCCCAACAATATTGATATATTTAGTGAAGTTGTGTTTTACAAAAAAATACTTTTTTATACTGATATTTTACTAATGAGAGCCCCATTTTCTCTAAAGACGGGGGTTTCATCTCTTGGGGATAATCAGAAAGAAGGAACACAAGTTAGTAATTTTGCATAATATGATGTTACTGGAGATAACTGTGCTGGGTGACACTCCACTACTATTCTGATGCAAGCGGTAGAAGAATCTGCAAAGAGCAAATGATGTTGTATGAGCTTCTGGAAATTTTAGCTTTGCTATTCTATTGATTCATTCAACCGCAGTTGCCAAATCTCACATTGTGCAATTACACCTGTCTTGGGGATGGGGAAAAAGGCTGAAGGGCATCCGCTGTCTTCCGTAGCCTCAGTTTGCCTTATTTTCTGTAGTACAGAATAGTTATTTTGCAAACTGGAGTTTGCTGCAGTATCCTCAGGAGGAGAGGTGGCACAGACAGAGCAGGAGAAATCCTTCAGAGTAAAAAAATGTTTTGTGAGTTGGAGTTGCAGGTCCCACCTCAGAAGGTAACTGGAGATAGTGGACTCCTACCATAAGTGTTACGCAGCACAAAGTAGGCATCTGAAATATGAAATACTCAAGTTCTTTAAGTGCCTTCTGTTTCTTCAGAAATGTACCATTCCCTAGGAAATGTGCATTCAGGATAGAATTGAGTAGTTACAGTAGACATTGTGGACCATGTTACTCTAGACGCCAAGAAAGTCCTCTGGTCAGGTGCAGGTCAATGTGCCACGTTTCACTAAGGTTTAGCACAGGAGAGTAGACATTTCCATTCTCCAGACTTCTTATCACTTTTGAAAAATGTGAAATAATATGAGTGTGAAGAGCAGGAATGGTACAAGGAAGCGATGGTACAGATTCTGCTTGCCCGTGCTTTGCATGTGTCTTCCCTCACCTTTCCCCAATTACCATCTTTCCCATCCGAGTGCAGCTACAGGCTAAAACAGAGAGCCACGCTGGAATGGCACAATTCTCTCGTTATTCTCAGTCTTCAGCATCAGCACATCAAGGAGTTAAAAACCAATTTTTTGTATCCTTGAAAGGTGATAGTGGCTTTTGAACCGAGTTGACAAACTTTGCCACCACCACCAGTGCTATGACATCTGTTCCCCAATTGCTCTTAGAAAACAGTGAGAAAAGTCCCCAGCTTGGCCCATGGGTTTTTTTAAAACACTAATCCAACATTCTGTTGCTAAGTATTTAATTGTTAGGATTGTGAAGGACACCAGCACCTAAAGCATTACTCGAAGGAACTAATTATAACTCACTCAGCACGTGGTCTACCCTTCACTTATAAAATCTCTTGTCATTTATTTGTCCTTAAAACAACTTCTTGTAATGCCTTAATCAGGACAAATGGCTCCTTCAGAAGGCAGAAAATGACCCCAAACTGGCACAGAAAGATTTGATTAAAACTTATACTCCTTCTGTGGCAGCCTAAAGATCCCAGGGGATCTTCCATTGCTCAGCAGAGTAGAGGAAATAGCAGACAAGGGAAATGCTTTCTATCCGAGACAGAAAGGTTTTATTGCTGACATGCTGACATCCAGTCTCTGTAGGACCATCCTATGATCAGTCTCTCCTGCTTCCTTTAAAACTCAGTGTCAGAAGTTTGGTTCCAGTGTGATTAATTTCCCCTTTACTGATTGTGTGTCATTTACTTTTAAGTAAGGCTTTTATAAATGGGATAAAACAAAGGCAGAGATGAAGATTGTGCGGAGATAAACATTTGTGCTGCTGGGACTCCCACTGACTTGGGCACAGCAGGGACCAGAACTAATGGGGTTTCAGAGGCACCGTGATTAGACCTCTCACTGCGAACAGGTAATTGAAACACTATCGCCCATCACCAGCATTTACAAAACAGCAAGCCATGAAGGGGCTTAGTTTAAAGCAGACCCTGAACAAACCAGAAGCTTCACGCGCTCCCTCTGCATAAGCTGATGCCATCGGTAACACACAACTGGTTTCACAGAATCACAGAATGCTAGGGATTGGAAGGGGAGAGAGTCCAGCACAGGGCAACTAGGATGATTAAGGGAGTGGAGCATCTCCCTTATGAGAAAAGACTGAGGGAACTGGGGCTCTTTAGTTTGGAGAAGAGGAGGCTGAGGGGAGATCTTATTAATGTTTACAAATATATCAAGGGTGAGTGTCACGAGGATGGAGCCAGGCTCTTCTCAGTGACAACCACTGATAGGACAAGGGGTAATGGGCTGAAACTGGAACATAAGAAGTTGCAGAGGCAGCAATGCTCTGGTGCCAGCCCTGGCCTCGTGCCCTGAGCCATGGCTCTTCCTGTGCAGTTCTGGGGGCGAAGCACGAACTGTCTGCTTGGCTTTGCAGGGGAGGGCACCAGGCATGAGCAGAAGGGCCTTGGGAAGAAATATGGCAAGTTACCTGGATTAAAGGTCCTGTCCTTCAGTTTGCTGCGAGGCACTGGGGGAGAAGGGGGATGTATCAGGCAGGGATCCCTCATCCACCTTCATGGGAACATTTGAAAGTTCCCTCAGGGACTGGGAGCCTGATGGTTCATTGTCACCCTCAGTGGAGGCAGGGTAACAGCAGTTCCGAGGCCCAGAACCTGATTGGGTTCACTGACCATGATATTCAGTGTGCTGTACAGCAGAAACAAGCACGCTGCCTCCAGGCACTCACCTCTGTCTCCTGATGTAAACCTCAGCCTCACATGATTAAGAGCCATCTCCTGGCCAGCTTCCTGCAGTAGTGTCTTTAAAAATGTGACTGATGCAAATGTGTGATGTAGGTGAGAAATGCTCTGATTTACGCCTCATTTTCACTACTTAGTAATCATTGTGTCTGATGACAGCCTCAAAATAAATCTTTCTGATTGTCATACTTTAGCAGTGGAGGTATACCTCATCCTCCCAGGCCTCCCTTTCACCAACCTCCACTACTGGTGTCTCAAGCAGATGTTTCTAGTTTTTAAGACAATGGGAGATTTCTAGACTAATTTATGTTTTCTGCACTCCCATTTGAGAAGAAATGTCAAGTCTAACCCTATGCACAGAAGTAGCTGTCACATGGAGGTGAGACAAATCTACAACGCTAGACTTTCTGGATCCTCTGCAGAGTTTTTCTGTTGTCCAGACACCCCAGTTGATGCATGACAGATTACCTGAACATATTTTGGCAACTGGGATCATAATCGTTTTCAGGAGTGCGAATAGTCATTTAGGTGTTTGTAGCGTGCTCTGTCATTCCTACATAAAAGTACCCATTCCTAATAAAAAGCAGATAGTAGCATTTAAAATATTGGAACAATCATTCAAATAAACTGAACACCTCGTTATGCACTTACATGGTATATCCAGCTACCACAGTTAGATAAAAAGATGAACAAGCAAAGCGATCATTAGCAGGACTTCAAGTGTCACGTCACCAAATTTGTGGCTGCAAACGCTCAATGAGAGAAAGGAGGAATATTTTTCATCCAGGTAACTGCATAAACGACAGGGCTTGACAGGAGTTATGAATGTAACAATACTTCAGTGATTACAGGGCCAGAATGAGGTTCTGAATATCTGGCTGTGGTCAACCAAGGAGCTCTTTCAGTCTAAATTTCTGGTTTTGAAGTGTAAATGCTACATCTTTACTTCACAGTGGTGCTGGGAAGCTGTATTAGCTTAGCGTGTGCAAGGCTTCTAAATCCTTCAAAACACTGCAATAATGAATGCTGCTACCTGTATGGGCACATTGTGTATGACTGTAAGAATCTCCAGTGAAAGTTCTCATTTGCTATACAAATAGCTTTTCATTAAAACAATTCTTTCTTTTGTCAAGCAAGAGACAACTTTTTCTGGCATCGGCAACTGTGGGTCTGACCTCATCTAATGTCCGTGTTCGTAAGCACGGTGTGCGACAGACCCAACACAAACTTGCACAAACAATAAACACGCAGAATATTTCCATTATTTTTTTTTAAAATCTTGCGTAAGTTTCAGAAGAAATAGCAAAACACAGCACAGTTTTAATCTTACCAATATGGTTATAGTTTGCAATTAGAAAGTCATCTTGGTTATTAGCAGCGCTGCTAAATCACTGGCCTGACTTGAAGTCTCCCATCTGGAAATATAAGTTGAGGGCAGTTTGATCTACAGTAGAGATTTATTGTGTAAACAGATCTTGCTGCTGGCTTTTAGGAAAACATCGCTGCCTGCCACTCACCCAAATTATTTTATCACACTTCACTGAAGCTTCCAGCCTTGAATTATTAGCTAATAACATCTGAGCAAATGCATAATTTATTGTTTCAGTAAAGTTTGAAACAGCAGAACAGTACCTTAGATGCAAAAGAGTTAGTGCTTGCCTTAGACAAAGCATTTTTCTTTTAGCATAGAATTGTAATAGACGTAAGATTTGTGACTAATTCCATCCCTTATTGCACATATAACTTCATGTCAGAATACTGTCTTCTGAGCTGTTCTTTCCTCATTCACATATTGCAACACCGACAGCCACTATAACTGCACGCATCCAGACACGTACAAACGACACAATTCAAAAATAACACATTAGTGGTTGCCACATAGGAACACCACATACCATCCTTTCTTTATCATTTCATCTGCTTATCAATGGCGCTTGAGGAAACCCATGAATCTCCTCATCATGGACACTGGTAGCTAATTTAGAAAAGGTTGTTACTGGAATGAAAGGAGTAAACTTGTCTTCTGTCAAGAGTTTCTCATTTGCAGTATTTAGGGTGTAATAATACCAACAGCCACCAGATGCCGGCACAAGGACGCAAGCACTAAACGAGTGCCCGCTTTAAAGGCAGGGCTGGTGCAGAGCTCTCAGGCCATCCTGCGGTTAGGGTCACACCAGACCAGAAATGCACTTCCTCTGCGATGTTTCAGTGTCATACAGAATTTTTATCTTACCTGATTATCAAGTCAGATCCACATGGCACTGTACTGAAGTTAATCTTGGATTTAAAGAGACCACTTACTGGAGAAAGGTCTGTATCACTGGCCTAGCTGGTCATCGCCTTCTCTGTTCAAAACTGGCTCGTTTCCAAGTGGAATTTGCACTGGAACTTCTAGCCTAGATCTGATCCTTTCCTTTGAATACTAAACTGAGGAGCCTTACCATCAGATCTGCTATTTCTGTAAGTCTGCACAGAACATGCCAAAAATCCCTCCACCTTTCAGTTTTCTCTAGCTGCATTTCTGTGCTGTTTTGGCTCCATATTCATGAATGTGCGAGGGATTCAATTCTGAATGCTGAATTCTCCTTTGTCACCTTATTTCTGCTTTAAAACCAAGCCCAAAGTGTGTGCCCTGGAACAGCCACGTGTCTACATGTGGAGTAGAAATAATCACACAGCTTAAACTCCCCAGCTTGGCCATCAGCAGCAACAGAGCTGAGAGATGCTGAGCTATCCCACGCTGCAGTAAAGAAAATCTCTACAAGAAAAATTCAGAGGTGCCATCTTGTGGATGATGAAAAAAATACAAGTAACGAATAGGCAGTATCTCACTTTAATATAGCAAATATACAGTAACTTTGAATTACAGGATCACTTTCCAATGAAATTCCTAGCAAAAATATACACAAAAAGTTCACATAAATAAGAACACATGATTGCCAACATCAAGAGCTGGGCTGCAAATTCTCAGTTAATAGAGTTCCAGACTTTCCAAACAGAGTGGTCTCATTCATTATTTTTCAGAAGAAAACGCACTAAAGCCAAAAGGAGTGACAAAGGCTCAATACCTTTAAAACAAGGCAAAAAATAGTACATTAAAGCCAATTTCATACTGCAGTAATTTCAACTATAATATCAGCTCCAAAGCAGGTACCACATACGGACCAGAAAAACTCTGTCAAAATACTCTCAAACTTCAGTTTAACGGGATCCTTTTAGATGGCAAATACAAGATAAAAGTTACCTCAAACAATAATACATGAAACACAGAAAGGACACATATTCAAGGAAAAGATCTGTTTCTTCAGACCTTTGTAACAGGGTAATTTCATTGAAAATAATGGAGTTGTTCAAAGTTTACACTTGTATAACTGAAGTAGAATCTGGGTATTTATTTAAAATGCAACCTGAGCATATTTATTCTGTAGGTAGTACTGCAGAACATTAAACTTCTACATTCTTTAAAAATAAATAAATCACTCTGTTTAATTATCTCACATCACAGTAAACTTGCTCTTCCAGAAGCTTTGTCAATGCTAGGCTTAGACACACGTATGATCATATTGCTAAACATAGTGAAAAAAATATAAATAGCCACACGAACACTGTGCTGTGGAAGTATTTTCATTCCAAACTGAATGTGCTTGATGGAATAAACTTTTCTGCTATATTCAGAAGTGCTTCTAAAGACAATATCCATCAACACAAAATGAAGGAAATATAACCCATAGTCCTCTTCACACAATAGGAGCTCTTTTTATCTATAGGCCCAGAACATAGTCAAGTTAAAACAGAAGCAAAATTGCACTGAGGCAAACACAGAATTTGTTTCTGTATACGAACAGAGAAGACCGTGCATGAAGTATCAAATCAATGAACAAAAATTAGGCTTGTGTGATTATCATGTGAGACAAACTTACTTTGCCAGATCACAGCAAGAGCTTAATGATGAACAAGTACTCAGACGTATTTTAAGTGGCATAACCACCTCCATCTGCTTAACTTTTTAAGTTTCCAACAGCAGATCGATGTCCTTCAGATCACAAGCACTACATTGAAACAAAACTTTCCTAGGTCTCTGAGGAAAAGCTTTTCTCAGTGCCAACTACCTTTGCTCCAGTCAAAGCTGACTGAAACATTATTTACTCTCCAAGAAGTGATCGTGCAAAATGTGTCTGTATCTACACGCCTAGGAAAGTATCAATACAGAACGACATTTCAGAGGGAAATTTAGCATATACTAATATTCAGTGCCGTAAGAACATGCTAAATTCATTACTGCAGCTAACAGAATTCGTCTAAAAAAACCTGCTATTCTGATTATTGACTGGATCCTGCTCACCTTACTTTTGGTGCTCACAACAGTGCACTGACACAGCGTGCCAAAACCCTGCACTGAAGTGGTGCTCATTGGCAAGAGCAGTCCTATTAATTTTCAGTACTGCTAATGTGAATCAGGAAAACTTGACTAATGAAGGCTCGCAGAATTTGGCCACAGCTTGAAATTCTAGCACTGGATGCAAGAACCTGTCACCTAAAAAATGCTGAAATACACGATGAGTCTGAAACAAAACAAAAGGATGAAATAGCAACAATAGAATGTGCTGGTCCTCCGCAGTTGCTGGTGTTGAATGCCATCCTCTAAGTTTCACCACACCTCTGACACAGCAAGTTTATTTGATCTTTGAGCATGTCAGATTAAGCTTCATTTTAATTGCATAGAGCTGAATGTACATGCAATTACAATTCATTTTAACTGTAACTTCACAAGTAGTGGATGTGGAAATATAACACTGTATATTACATTTGTTTTCTTTATCAATTTAAAATTTCACATTTGGTCTCCAGTAGACTAGCAAAAAAACCACTAAAAATATTTCTTACACTATTCCTGAGCAATGTTTTTATGTACTGTAAAATACTCTAGTTGATTACTACATTTATTAATATTCTCACATTTTAAACTACATATAAATCCATGCTTTGAAATTTTACAAAGCTGCAGATCTGGTAGGCACAATGAAAGAGCAGAAACTGCTAAGCATCTTAAAACCAAGATGAGATCAATGCGAGAAGTGCAATTTAACTATATACATAATGTACTCTTTAGTATTTGCTACTTTCTCATCTTCTATCATAATGTGAAGGATCTACTTGTAAAATCGGGTCCTCAGTTGCTGTGGTAGATCCGAAATTGTAACAGATGAACTGACACCTGAACTATCCCTCATATTCCCTTGTATCTCACAGACACAAGAGAAAGCAGCGGGTCTGAGGGCAGGACCCAATCCTTGCTGCGCAATTTCTCCCTGCAGGATATTTCCCCGTGTCTCCTCACTACAACTTGAAACAAGAAGTCAAGCCAACTGAAGTAGACTGGCCCACAGGATAAATAACAGTCATCTTGAGTGACTGAATATAGGTATCTCTTATATCAAAATATATCTTTATGTGAACTTACAATAGCCTTTAAATTCATGCCCTGGGAGTCTCTTTTTTATGTTTTGAGAGGCTACCAGTTCTGCAAATTAGGCCACAGAGTTTCTACTAATACGTTCATTTTTGCATTAGTCATATGTATCTATGTGCAATTTGAAATTTGGACATTTCCTCTAAATGACAAAAAGCATCAAGGCTTATAAAATTAACTTTTTAAACACAGTGAAGATTTCTGGGTATAAAAATACACGTTCCATTTTCTTAATCTGTCACTACTGAAGCTGCCTGCCCCTTAATAATTTTTGTCCTAAAAAGAATCCTTTCTGCATTAAAATATTTCAAAACATGTCCATTCTTCTTCTTAGCAAAAAATATCTAATTCATCAAAAAAACCCAATTCATCATCTTCTGTGAAGAATTCGAGTTCAACTTTGCATAGATAAGCCTGCTCCTATAAAAACAGTTGAGCCCTTCTCCACCAGAAAACACCTGTCTCACAAAATAGCGCATCTGTTCAAGAAAAAGAGCACAGATCCCACTCTCTCAAACACACCGAGGCAAGCTAAGAAACACCACAGACTTCAGTGGACTTCAACTGGTGCAAACAGGAGGGTGTGTTATAATTACGTATTTCTCTGCACTTTCATACTCTGCTATTGTTATCTTCATTGAGCAATTGTGAGTATTTTGGAGGAAATGGAAGACACTTGCCTTCAGGGAAAATATTTTCCTGCTGGCCTTGCTGGCTTAAGATCAAAGGTATTGAAATGAGCAGTGCTGACTCAGAACCATGCATCACCAACGTACTTTCTTGGGATCTTCCTACGAAGAAAACATGACTCTTTTGCACTAGTCAAATGCTTTCTAGCAGTCAAGAAGCATCAACATTTACTAATGATTTTTTCATTTAAATTTGCGGGATGTTTGCTTCGTGCCATTTGTTTTTACTTTCCTGTCCCCCGCTGGTTTTTTGGAAGGAACATAATTGTTGCCATTGCCGTTTTTCTTTGGATTTGTACTCGCGTATGTTTTCAAGCCTTTGATGGGAGCAGCTGAACCATGAAATACCGGGGTTTGCTTAGGGGGTCTGATATTGCCAACACTTTGAATTTTAGAACTATTCTCTGAGGGCTGCATATTGAGAAGCTGCTGCTTTGCAACTGGTTTTTTTTTCAGTTCACTCCTTACTTCACCAGACTGTCTCTGAGAAGATGCTGCACATCCCATTCTCTCAGGAAGTTTCAGACGACCTGGATGAGAATATAACCGGCGACTTTCTTCACAGTATGAATCTCCCCTGTGACCTGAATAGCTTCTGGACAGCTTTGCAACACTTTCTTGGGGAACCACTTGCTTGTTGGGCAAAGGGCTGAGCAATGTTTTGCCTTTGCCAGGGCTTTTTAGGGTACGGATGGAGCCCGGAGCAGTCTGTGGCCTGGCTTTGGCTGCCTTTCCTTTCTCGTTCTGTACAGTCTGCATTTGCAGCCATTCCAGCTGCAGAAGGCGATCGATGTATTTTTCAAGAAATCCTGTTGGCTTTGGTCTAAATTCCGTTTTACCCTCTACATTAACAAAGATGGACAGTTGCTTCAAGTCCCAGGAGTTGAAAGGGGGCGGGAGGAAGTCTGGGTAGTAATATTCTGATTCTTTAAAACCCGTATCAGGGACATGTTCCAAACAAACTGGATCAATTTCTTCAGCTCTGAGAATGAGTTCTGGAGGTGTGCAGGGAGACGGGGGCATAGGAATCCTTTCTGAATCAGAGAGATCACTGGCACTATCATCTTCAGCATCTTCTTTAATAATTTGTACTGATTCAAAGCCAAGAAACATTTCATCTACAGATGCTTCTTGCCATTTAGAAGAGCACGGACCAGCTTCAGCAACATGTTCTTCACGATTTTTTCCCAACTGCTCTTTTTTACTGCAATAAAAATGTTGCACTGGGACATCTTTGACCCTACAGAAGCTACCTTGTGTGCTGCCCTTTATGTCAGGAGGGATCCTGTGCAGAAAAGATTCGTTTTGCCTTCTTTCTGGGAGACTCCTCTTTGGTCCTCGCACTCTGTGCAGTGATGCGCAAACACTCGTGTTCCTAAACAAAAAGAAAGATCATATCCTGTTAAAATGATTATGTCTTTGGAATATCAGTTTACAAACATCTTGGTACCCTTTCTAAGACATGGATCTATATGAATGAAGCTGAAATTGTCATGGAAACTTGTTGACGAGGTAAAAGTAATATTTGCTGGCAGAGCTAACACTGCCTACTACTGATCTTTTGGTTTATTTTATTCTGATTTTGCCTGAGAACTCACTAAGGCCGAATAGTAAGTTTCCACATTGATAAATTAAATTTGTCGTCCTCATAAATGCTGAATTCAGGGGCAAGTGAAGTTAAAGGCAAAACACAGAAGCCATGACTTGTTCACAAGCATTTTTTATACCCATTTGAAATGACTACAAATTAAACAGAGAATCTTAACATAAAACTACCTTTTTGACTGAGTATTATCATCCAGCTGGTTTCTTCCCTTCTTAGAAGTAGTTGTTTGGTTACCATCTTGAGTGTCATGGGAAATCTGAAAAGACATGAATGTATGTGACATTATTAAGAAGCTGACATAAACTAAGTACCCTTCTTCTGTAAACAAACAAAAAAGATTTACCTTTTCAATGGCACTTGATACATTTTTGCTTAATCTTCCAGGAGAAGGTTTCACATGAGAAATAGGTTTATTTAGTCCTTTGGTGCTTGCATGGCTTTTTCCATTGCTGTAACAAGCAAGGATTAAACAGAAAATCACATATAAATAGCATCATATACGATCATCAGAACAGAAATACAATATTTAGAGTGCAATTCAATTTCAGAAAGAAAGCTGATTACAATTATTCCTGAAGTTCATCAGACCTATGCCACAGTCACTTTTTATTTTTTATACTACTAATGCACTACTATATTTTTAATACTGCTAATGCAAAAGTGAATAATTCAATCAGATTATAGAACTTAGTCCTTATATAGAGTCCTCTGTCAGAGGATCCCAAAGTTACTTTGGCAACAATAAACAGTAAATATTAGAGACTACGTATTTAGCTGCTAAGTTCTATAGCACCCGGTACATGGTCCTACTGCAATTTAACAAAATTAATTACAGTGCACAATATGAGAGCCGCTGTAAGCCAAACCTTGCTTGCCTTTCTCATTTCTGTACTCTCAACAAAATTTAAAGGATTATTCCTATGAAGTTAAGGAGTGGAAGTGAGCAAGGAGCATGCAGTCTATTCTGGTATTAATACAAAGTATTTCACAACAAAGGCACAAACAAAATTCACCATTTTATGCTAAAATGTAGTTGTGGAAATATTAGTAGGAGAAAAACCCATAGGCAAGCAAAAGGAATGGTATTACTGATCTGGGCATCTTAAAACTAAATTTGTCAATTAAATCATGTACATTTCTGTGTAAGCACAGAGAATCATTACAACAAAGTATTCTGTAAGAATCAGAAAACTGTTATACATATTACTAAGTTTTAAAAGGAAAGCCTTAAAACATCGTTTTAGAACAGGAATAAGCAAACTGTGCCCTCCCGGAGTAATATAGTTCAACTGCAGTTCAGTTAATTTGTCAGGCTGTACATCTTGTTCACAGGTTTTATATCAATATAGACACAGATTTTGCTTTAAAAAACAATTTCACCAATTCAGGAGCTTGTAAAAGAATCAAAGTTTAAGTCTTATGCCTCCAGCATCGATGCAGTCACCTCTGTCACTTTGTCACCTGCATGATCACCCTGCACTTTTCCTGTGGATCAGAGGAGAGGGTGACAATCTGAACAGTACAGCCATGCATTTATTAACTGATCCACAGTATTTAGAGATTCCTGTTACTAGAAAGAGAGTAAATAATTTCCTTACTTTACCATTCCTTTGTGGTTTTCATTGATTTGGCTTTCCTTTCTCTGTGTCTCTCTGTGCAGTAATAAGGGATATTCTTGAATGCCTGGTCCCATTATTACTCTTTTTAAAGGGTGTCTGCACCTTTACTTTTACATAATCTTCAAATGTCTCCAGTCTTTTGGGTTTGTAAGACACAGCGTATCAAACGCAAACATCACCACGTCCTAGAGATGCAGCAAAACAAACACCATGCGATTCCCGCCAACGTGATTTATTATTAAAGCAGCAAGACAAACACAAGCAGCTACCAAAAGGTAGGAGAAAACACCGTCCCTCCCCCCCAGCGCTCGCTAAACCAGCATCATTCGCCTTACTCTTGCTGATCCATGCCAAGCTGCTGTCACCCGGGGAGAGCCTCGCAGCAGGGGCGCCCGTGCCCCCCTCCCGGGGACACAGGCTGAGCCCCAAAGCTGGAAGAGGCATCCAGGGGAGAGAGGCACAGGTTCCTGCTGAGGGACCCAGCAGGGCCCATCTGTCAGCCCCAGTACTGCATCGGTACCAGGGGAGGCTGGGCCAGCCGCCGCGCAAACCGCCCCGCTCTTGCCACGAGGTTTATAAGCTGGTCCCTGAAAGATTGTTGGTAAAATACGGGGAATTCTCTGAAGGTGCAGCAGCGTTAGGAGAGCCGCTGTTCATTGTGTAACGTGCTCATCCTCATTTGCTTCCTCCTGCGCAGCACTGCCTGTATTGACTGGAGCCAAGTATCACAGTCAAATGGGGGTGGGTGTTTCTGCTCTTCATTTAACAAGAACAGATGATCAACCACCTGCACGTTCTGCGCACGTTGAATTGTCCTTTTTGTGTCAGAAAATGTGCTCTTCCTATATTCATATATGCAAATTCCGTATCAAACAATTTTTTTCTTTTCCCAACACAAACCTCTCACTCATCACATATTCATACCCAAAAATACTCAGGGCGGAATTTATTTTCTAGAAACTTCATTCCCGTACCAGGGGTGCGCAGATCCGATCTGCAGAAGGCGGCAGATGACCCCGAAATACCCCTTCAGCTTTGTGGCGGAGCCCTTCATGGATTTACGCTCCCATCTGCGCCCACCCTGGAGCCCGCCCCGCTCCCTGACGCCTCTCTCCCCGCAGCTCTCCGGCCGAGGAGGAGGGCACAGCCTCGCCCCCGTCAAACCCCGGCGGGGCGGGACCTTCAGGCCGCCACCGCCCTCGCCGGCCGCAGCCCCCCCCGCCGGCGGCTGCTCCCCGGGCTGCGCGCCCGCCGGGCCCGGGCCCCGCTCCGCTCCCTCCCGGGATGCGCCAGCGACCCCCGCTGCGAACTGCCGCCGCCACGAGCGGAGGCCAGCTCCTTAACTAACGCACCGCGCTCACGCGTTTCCTGTGTTTCCGTCCTCTCCTTTCCTTACCCCGGGCCCCTCGCCGCCGCCTCCCGGCCGCGCCCGGTACCCGCCTTCGCCTCAGCCGCCACCGGCTACTGAGGGCAGGTCGAGGGCAGCGGCGTCGGGCGCGCAGTGCGCACGCGCGCCGCGCACGGGCCGCGCCGTTTGATTGGCGCGGGCGGGCAGGGCTCCGCGCGTGCGCCGCCAGGGCAGGGCAGGGGAGGGCGCTGCCACCGCGGGGCGAGCGGGGCGGCCGGGCCGGGCCGGGGGCTGCGGCGACCGGGGTGAGGTGAGGCTGGGCACCGCCGCGCTTGGCCTCGCCGCCGGGCGGAGGGAGGGCTCTGCGGCTGATGTGGGCTGTAGAGTCGCCAAACGTGGATCCCACCCCCTCCGGTCACGGCACCGAGCCCGCCGCCACAGCCCCGCCTGAGGGTCTCCGCCGCGACAGCCCCCGCGCTCCCTCCAGCCTCTGCAGCAGCCCCGGCCTCGGCTCCGGCTCCTTCCCGCCCGACAGCCTTCAAGCCTTCCCCGGCCTCGGCAGCCCTCTCGAGTCGCCCAGCATCCAGTGTGACAGCCTGGAGTGCCCCTGCTGCTGCTGCTGCTGCTGCTCCAGGAGCGTGGGGTCGGTGGGCGTCTGCGAGGACAGCCTGCAGGGCCCCCTCCCCGTGGGTAACAGCCGAGGGTGCTTCGGGGCACACCGCGGCAACCCCCGGGCATCCAGCGACCTCTCCGACAGCCTGGAGTCCCTCGGTGTCCGGCACGACAGCCTCCAGTCGGTCTCCAGCCTGCATGAGAGCTTCAGGTCCTCCAGCATCAACGGTGATAGCCTTGAATCCCTTTCCAGCCTGAGCAACGGGTCCACCAGCCGGCACAGCGGCCTCGCCTTTACCAGCCAGTGAGACCGCCTTCATCTCCACACCCAGCGTGCTACCCTCTGGTTCACTTCCAGCTACTGTGAGAGCTTCCAGGTTTCTGCCCTTCGTTTAGAAGGCTGCGTTCTTCCAGTCGACTCTTCTGCATCCAGTGCAATAACCTCAGATACTCACTGTCCGTGGCTGCCATTCCCATGCATCGGAGAGGCAGTGCTCATTATTACCTGCAGCGTTAACACTGGGGTTTTTTTGTCATCGGTTAAGAATGGAGGTGCGTGGTCCTCGGAGGAATCCCAGCTACCTCTCTGAACTCTATCAGAACATGCTGCGGGCTGAAGAAGCACCAGGACGAGGGCAACAGCAGCCCCCAGCAGTCCGTGCAGGTAGCAGCATGACTCTTTGGAGCACTATTCCAGCCAAAGGGGGCCCCCAGCCAAATAAGCTTCAGAGCAATACTTCCTCCAGCTGTGATCCAGCATTACGGCCTATCATACGCCGCCGAGCGAGATCTTTACCTACATCCCCCGAAAGAAGGAAGCGAGCAGCAGTTCGATGTCAAGTTCCTGGTTGCCAGAGTCGTATGAATCGGGTGAGATTTGCTGATGCTTTGGGCTTGGACCTCACTGAAGTGAAAGTCTTCCAGACTGGGGAGGATCCATCAATCCCCTTGCACGTCCTTTCCAGGCTCTCTATAAATTCAGACCTCTGGTACAGCAACTCATACTTGGAGTTTACTATGCAGTGCCTGGTTCCTGACTTCCAGCAGCCTGCAGACTGCATGGATTTCTCCTCCCGACTTCAGGAGCAGCAAGTGTGTCTAGAACGAGTGACCAGCTCAGATTTGGGGCTCAGTGGCACCATTCATGTTCGCAATGTTGCTTTTGAGAAGCAAGTCTCTGTGCGATACACCTTCAACCAGTGGAAAAGCATCCATGAAGTCTGTGCTCATTGGCAGAGTAGCATCCCTGAGAAAAACGGGCAGGATCAGGTGGATGTTTTCAGTTTCTTTCTCCCTGTGCCTCCTTTCCTCCTTCAGCTGTGCTCTGTAGTCCAGTTTGCGGCAAGGTACCGAGTCAACGGCCAGGAGTACTGGGATAACAACAGAGGCAATAACTACAGCCTTACCTGCCGGACTCACCCCCTCAAGATGCCTCGAGAATGCGAGGAGAGCTGGATCCACTTCATTTGAACAGGGAAGTGGATGCAGAGTAGCTTGTCAGTAGGCTGGGTGGTACTCTGTTCCTTGGCAAGGCTCTCTGCTTCCATGGAAACAGTCTTCTTTTTGGAACATGGTGAAGTGTTCCAGGGCAGGGAAGTAGCCCATGACCTGTACAAACTGTTCTAAACCTCTCAGAAAGTAAAAAGGGCCAAAATGTGCATTGAGTTACAGCTGTTGGAAGCTTGAGTGATTTCTTGGAGTGCATGAGCCATTGCAGAATGATTCCAAGGCATGCTGTCAGACTACCAGAGAGCAAAACAGGAGTCTTCATCTTGCTAATAATACTCTAGAACATATCTAATTGAACTATGCTAGCATTTTCTACTGCCTGTTTTCTAAAGGGACAGTGTGGCTTTACTAGTTTTGTTTCTAATTGTGTTTATATTATCTCACCAAGTCTGGGCACTATTCCATTTATGCATAATTTGGATAGCAGACACTGTAGGGAGTACTTGTATTTATATATATATAAAAAAAGATTGGAACAATTTTAAATATTTCAGTTAATATTTAGATTAGAAATTAAATGTTACTACAAGCAGAACATACATGAAAAATGTGCCATCAGCTGCTCTGTTTCTCTAAAAAAAATAAAAATGCCTTTTCTCCAGTGTTTGCAGTAGGCGGTAGGAATGATTGTTAGCAGAGTGTCTGTAAGGGAGATCTTCATGGGGAAGTTCTTACTCAGATTATAGACAAGTAGGCTTCTTCTCTAGATGGTGGTACAGGAATTGTCCTTTCCTTGTGCACCTATTTTTACTAAACAAATCTAGAGTAATTTTGCAGTTGTGTTGCAATTGTAGTTGAAGATCTCAAAATTATATGAATGCTAATGATCATACCACTGCTACTGGTAAGTTTATAAACCTAGAAATGGGTGAGATCTGTATTAAAATTTAAATAGACATTACAGGGGGCTGGGTACGAAGCCTTGGAATAACATGCCAAAACTGAATCCTGCCTCCTTTTTCCCCAGCAACCCAGTACTACAGCAGCAGTAGTACCTTTAAATTCTTTAATGAACTACTTCTCATAAACCTGCTGAACTCCAAGACTCCACAGTCAATGGAAATGTGTTGCTATATTTAGCAGACTACCTGTGGTGTGACAAACTGTATTGTCTTGGCTGAGTGCAGAAAGAACACTGTGATACTGAAATTCTCAGCACTAGTGCAGATTGTGCCAAATTATGCCAGAGTCTGTAGATGTTAAGTTAGATGAGCTGAAACACACCTTCAGTGACTGTAGAAGAATCTTTCTTGCATGAGTTGAAATTGCACACCCTTACTTTGGCACTCACTTAAGGAATTCCCTTAAAGTTTATCCATGTTGTTAAAGTCCATAGAAGCCAAGATTTATGTACTTGTCAGTGAAGTAAGAAGAAAACAAACACACACACACACACACACATACAGAAGCACTTATGCTGAATAAAATGCACTATTTTAAAGCATTGTTTGCCCTGCTCTTTTTCCCCTCCCAGGTTACTCTCTTTCTTCCATCAGCAAAACCGCTGAATTGCCTCTCAGCACACAATAAAAGGTCCCACTCACATGGAACTGGTGTTTGACACCAGTTTACAATGCGTGTTGCTGGAGCCCAGAGCAGAACTAGGCTTACTGGCTGAATGATGCTGTTGGGAGAGATTCTTTCATGTGCTAGCAAATTTCAAATCTGTATTGCAGGCAAGAGCAGATTACATAAAGCTGAAGCTGTCAGTTTGAAGTTTAATGTCAGGTATAGCACAGTCAGAGAGAGGAGAAATCAATGCCTCAGCAATATGAGTTTGGCTGGTATCGTCTTCCTTCCATAACCTCTCAGGGTATTTGCATATGTAAAATCTTGAATACTAAAATATTATTCCAAGTTTGCCTTTTCTCTCTGCTTGTCTTGCACTGCTGGAGAAGAACTGACGGTAGCTGTTACTAAATCAGTTCTCTGGCATTGCTGGCTCTGAGTTGAGGAGTTGACCTTATAACAGAACTGAGAGTGTTTTCTGAGTTAAGCTGTTAAATGGTCACACAAGTACTGACACCTGTCACATGAAAGATGAAATTTGCACTTATGTTTTCATGTCGCATTCAGTCGTGAACATCAAAAGGATTCTAGTTGACAACAAAGGGATTAAGCCATTAAGTAGTGGTAATAAACACCTGTTCTGAAGGTAAACTTTATAAATTCTCAGGACAACTTGACTGCTTGCACTGTGTTCAAATTGAGCACTTCCCTTGATAATGAGGATTTTGTAAAAGTGAATTCTTCACAAGGGTTATTGTCATATAATGCACTTTAAAAAACCTGTGTTTATTATAGTCATACAATAAATGGATGTCTTGTAGTCCTCAGTTTTTTTTAAAAAGAAATAGATGGAATCCATGTAAATGAAAAGGGGTTGTCTTTCCTGATTAAACATCTTGTCCAGAATAAAGTACGTTACACAGTGTATCGATAAAGCACCTATGCTAGACAAAAGGTCATTTTGCTTTAGAGTTGTACAATTAATTGCGAAATGCTTAATTAATTTTTGAAACAACAGTAAAACTATGGCTATTGTAATATAAAAGGTTGTAATAAAAGCTTTTCACAACTTTATGTTGTTTTGGTCAACATAGTGGGTACAGGTTGCTAAAAAATGGACACCACTTGACGAAAATACAGTGATTAGTCTATAGAGCTGCAAAAATGACCAGGCTGCCACTTGTTCCATGGAATTTGCTGTCACTTCACCTCACAGTTCTGTGCATGCAGCACATGCAAAATTAAGATCTAATGTTGGAAAGAGGCACATTGCCAGTTGATTCTAATATGTTTTCATGGAAGAGAAAGGAGTTTTCTTCTAAGCAATTTCCAAAGCTGTGCTAGACTGTACTTCACACATTGATTTCTGAGCCTTGCTGAGTTCTGTTACCCTTTCTTATGTTCTTTCGGTTTTCCTTGCTGCAGTCCTTCTTCAAACTATGTTCTTTTCACATACAGGTTTGTTGAAAATACATCTACATGTAGTATGTTAAAAGAGTGTCTGTCTCTGCAGCAGTTCATTTACCCTCTGTATGAAATGCATCTCCATCAGTATCCGGCATTTATTTGATACAGTTCAAGATCTGAATAATCTGTTTCTTCTAAAGCAAAGTGGAGACATTTAACTAGAAGATATAATTAGTAAAGACATATATGACCGGTTATTTTTAATCAGTGTTAATAATTTCAACACTGCATTGTCAAAATTGCTTGGGAGCAAGATGGTTATTGCAAATCATGGTTTAAATACATGGGAATGTCTCTATTATGTTAAGTTGTTTAAGAATGTCAGTGTCACTTTTTATTACACTGTATACAGATTATGTGTCATAAATACATGCGTGTAGGTGCATAAAGGATGGTGCTTTTAGAAAGCGTGGTATTATAACATCTTGTCCTTGTGACTATTGTTTTTCTCTTTTCCTGTGCCACTGAGCTGAACGAGAAGTAGCAGCACCACCTTAAGCTGTCATAACTTTATCCACTAAAATAGAGTATTGAGCATTACTTGGAAATAAATATGGCAACCACAGTGCAGACTAAGTAGGAGACCAGCCAGTAATAAAGGAAACAGTGGACTTCGATTTTAACAATTCACTTGAAAACAATATGAATTTGGTTTTGTCTTGGGGATGCAGATGTGTGTAAAAGTGTTGAGGACTGACTTTTGCTGTGAACATCCAATGATGTTGTTTATCTTACAGGCAGTGCTATTTTTAATATAGGTGTTATTTTTACATTTAGTTTGAAATTCATTGTTTCTTTGCATTTATCTTAGTAAGAAAAAATTAAATTCCAGCTTGTAGTAATAGTAATGTGCTAACAGTCACTTGTAACTACAGATTTGAGTGCATCGTCCGCGCTCGTTACAATGTTTTATGTACTTTACAGCATTGCCTGGTAAAGACACAGAGTGGCAAGTCTAAATCATTTGTCAACATGAGTCTAATGTTAGTACTGACTTCTTCCCTACATTGGCTTTCTCCTTATGATCTCAGATCTGCAACTATTTCAGCTGACACTTGATATTAAAACTGTTGGCATCAATGCTTCTGACCCTTCTCAGTTCTACACGTAGTGGCAGCTGTGCTAAAGGATGACTGTGTTGACCAGGTCAGTGTTTTCCACTACCTGTAATGAAGGTAAATATTTCTGCTACTGTAGTGAAGAAGGTCCCTGTACATAGTGCTGCTACCCCACTGACAGTTTTGCTTGCATTTGCTTTGAAATTTTAAGTGGAGTTGCCATGTCTGTGGCCCAAATAATTTCACTGCTTGTTCTGATCTGTTTAATGCATAACTTAATGAAAATTCTGCTTTCTGTTGACCTCCTTTCTGCTAAATCAAACAAAATAGACATTGGAGAACACGAAATGAAGGTACAGAAACCTCTCAGTCAGTTCAGTGTACCTACTGCAGGAGGGAAAACTCTACAGAATGAGCAAGGCTGTTTTCTTTACAAGATCTGAAAATCTGTGCAGAGTCTAAGCCCGTGTGCATGCTAATGCGATTGGTAAGGGAAGGCATCAAATGCATATTATTTCTGCTTTGTATAACGAAAACAGAATTCAAAAGCCAGTTTTTATTGAAAATTTCCGATGCGCCAAGTTCCTTATGCAAAGTTTTGTCCCCAGGAATTCTCTCGGAATTCTCTCTCTGTATTTCCAGAGCTCTGCTCCAAGTCACCTGCTGCCTTCCAGTAGTATCCCACGAGCAAACGTGACAGCAGTGAATGCCGCCGTTAATGCAGTTAATGCCGCCGTTAATGCAGTTAATAGCAGTTAATGCTGCAGTTAATCCCTTCAGCCGAAGAGGCCCTTTCAAAACCCTGGGCACAGCTCGCTCCCGGGGCACCGACCTCCCGGAACTGGCGATGCTCCAGCCCTCACACCACTTGTCATTTTCCTGAATTACAGTGACATCTGCTGGTATTTTATCTGCTTTCTGTAGAGCTTTTCTTTTTTGCCTTTTATAGTATCGATCTGTTTTCTTTCTTATTTTAGAAGGTCGGTGCTGTTTTATTTACAACTGCTGTGGGTGTGTCTGCTGTGAAAGGTCATTCTTCTCCCAGACGACCCACTACTGCTGCTCATGCAGGGGATGGACAGATACCCTCCTGGAACAGGTGACATTCACGCTAAATTTTATCACCTGTATTTAGGGAAAGACACGCCAGTATCACACCAGTCCGGGTGAAGCCCCCTTTGGAACCGTTGTCACCTAGTGCCCTCTGTATAATAAAGGCCACAGATGTCAGTAGGAGCCCTTTATCAACCACGTGTCTGTATCTGAGTTCCTGTATCTATTCTGTCAGCTCGGGCACATGATGGTAGGGAAGATGCTCCTGAATTAAGCACAGGAATGAATGGCACTGGTTTGAGCAAACTCAAGCCCCGTAACTCCTCTCTACCCTACGCACAGAAATGAGCGTTCTGGATACTGGCTATCGATAAAGGCCAGTGGAGGTCCTGTGCAGGCCGGCCCACTGCTCCGATCACACGGCGCTGAGCCTCCCTCCGCCCCGCGGCGGCTCCCGCCGGGCCCGCCCCGAGGCACCGGCCGCGGAGTCGCCCCTCGCCCGCGGGGCCGCAGCGCCTCGGCGGCGGCGGCTCACCGCCACAGCGGCGGAGGGAGCACAGCTCCGCCTCGAGGTGAGGAAGCCCCTCCTCCCGCTGCCGCACCTCCGGCGGCGATTGGCCCGGGCGGCGCCTTCGCGGGCGGTGATTGGCTGAGGGCGACCGACGCTGGGAGTGATTGGCCGGCGGGAAGGGGCGCTTCTCCGTGCTGCGGCTGAGGTGAGGGCGGTGCCGCCATGCTGTGCGGCCTGGTGCGCCGCAGGTGCTGCTGAGGCGGCAGGGAGCCCCGCGGGGCCTTTTCCTCTCAGTAGCAAATCTTGAGAGGGATGTCGGCGAGTACGTGTGTTTCTAGGGCAGAGGTATTACTCCTTCGTCCAGAAGGAGGCACCTGGAAGGGGTTTATATGTTCTTCTGTGGCTTGTGTGCCTGGGCAGGAGGCAGGAGAGCTGTGAGGGGGTTGTAAAGGCTGCGGTTTAGGCTGCTCTCTCCTTGTGTTGGAAAAAAAATCAGCTACCCAAAATTATTTCTGTGTTACGTAAGAGTACAGACACGACCGGTGTGTGTTTCAAGTTGCTTGTTCTGCAGAAGTTGTTCCCTGTTTGTAATTGTTATTTCCTTTTGCTTTGTCTGATTCTGTGAAACTTCAGGAATGGGGAGACCAAAACTGACCAAAACAGCTGTGGGTTGACCAACATAGATTAATTTATATAAAGCATAAAATAGTTTATTAATGTTTTACATATGAACTCTGAAAGAAAATACTTCTGTCTGCTCGAGTCTAATGTTTTCAGAAAACTCTTGATTTCAAGATTCTGGGGTTTGGTGGTAAAAATCATCTCGGAGCCCATCACTGTATGTATAATTAAGAAGGTTGGGGTTTTTTTCTCTGTACGCATTTATCACACTTCTCTTAAATGGTTTAATCTGTCATTTCATAATGAGGCCCTTCTGGAGTTGTGCTGTTGACTTTGATGTTCTGAGTAACCCCGTGCTGACGGTGTCGTTGGCCGTCTTCATCCTCTTCTCTTGCAGAGAAATACCAAGAGTCCACTACAGGACCCTCCAGTCCTCTGTTGCCAAAGTCGATCCTTCCACTCTTAGTTTAAGGGATTGTTTATCCATGTAAGGATGTTTCATTATATCCCACGTTAGTTTAATTTCTTAAATAAGATTTATACAACTTCCAAATTTTGCGGTTTGTGGTTATTTTGATTGATTGCTGACGTGTGTGCAAAACCTGTTGAAAGTGTATGTCAGTGAATTGGTTTTTGGTGAAGTGATGATTGTTCCCTTCTTATGCAGCTGAGTAGCTGAACTGCAAAAATGACAGCCAGGAACGAGATGCAGGTATGTGCTTATCGACCAGAATATGAGTATTGGTTCTTTTAATTACTACCTTAAAGCATTCCTTCTGGTATTTAATTACAAATGTAATCTGTAGCATGGCAAGGAGTGTGATCGGAAGGAATGTTCCTTTGCCATAGGTTAGTACTAAGTAGCTGGGTAGAAAGCAGGTAGAATTGGAAATTATTGATGACAAGACATCATATGCATTTGGCATACGTGACTCAGTCAGGATGATCATAGAATCATATCAGCTGGAAGAGACCTAGAAGATCATCGAGTAATACTTAAGATCAAAATGTTAAGTCTGGTTATAATTGATTTAGAAAGAGTAGAGTGATGAAGTAGTTGAGCAAGGCAGGAATCCTCAAATATATGGATATCTTTTAACACCAATAAATAATAGAAACTATAAATAATAAATAATAAATAATAGAAGCTATAAGGAAGGGGTATTAACACAATGAGAGCATATGTAAACGTTTGTAATATGAGGAAAAATAGTTAAGGAAAGCTGGAAGATAATTAAAAACTCAGTAAGTACTTGCATGATTAATGTATTAGATATAGTGTTCTGTGCTTTAGGTTTTACATTTAATGGTTTGGAAATTCAAAATAATGCTTATAATGCAGGAGATGATGCATGTTAAATCTTGCTAAATCGGTATTGGTCATAGGCATATAGTAATAAAGTCCCTCTGTTTTATTGTTGACAGTTTGAAAAGTTAATTGATGAAGCTACAAGAAAAAAAGATTTCAGATTACTAGAACAATTTCTGGTAACAGAAGACTCTGAAAATGTCTCTTACAAATGCAGCAAACAGTTTGTCAACAAATTAGACAAGCTTCTGTGTCGGGTAATATAATCATAGTAGTCTATACTGTCAACATGATAGTTTGAAAAACTTTTTTTTTTTCATTTGGCTTACTTTATACCAGCAGTTGATTTGAAAAAAAATGAAATAAAAATTAAGAATGAAATCTCTACTGCAAGCTGCAGTTAAGGTGGCTTTTGAGAACAAAAATGCATCTAATTCATTAAATACAGGTCCTTTTAGAACAGTACACTAAAGCTTATGTTATAATTTCAATTTTAGGAACTTGACAAACAAGAAATCAAAAGCATTTCCACTGTACTAAATTGTATTCAGAAATGTGGGATGAAAGTCAGCATAGCAGGAGAAGATGGGCTCTCAGCAATGATAAAATACGGTCTTATTGGAAGGATAAGTAAAACATAAAGCATACGTGAACTTTAAATAACCCATAAATTAATATAGCATGTATAAGTAATGTTTCAATGCTGAACGAATTTGGTCCTTGATTATTTCTGAATTGTGAATTTCTTCTAGATTTGCAACAAACATTATTCACATTTAAATGGATTTTGGCAAGTCGTTTCTTATAAAGTGATGCTACTCTGCCACACTGAAGATTTTGCAAATTGTGTGGTGTATGGTTTAGATAAGCTCGCAGCAATCACGACATAATGTTATCTTTTTAGATGAGCTTGCTATACTGCTTTTGAGTCAGGAATTGGAGTTTCCTGGTGCAGTTTAATATTTTTTTTGGTTAATATTCGCATCAACAATATTGTACCTCTTCTTTCAACAGATTATAGTGCTATTCTGATTATTTTGTGGTATTTCAACCTGCATGTTAATACATTAATAATTTGTAACTTGGCATAATAAATATACTGAGAAATAGATACCACTTCATTATTGCTTTCAGCAGAAAGTTCATTGAATGAAATAATGACTCTGTGGGATGAGGGTTACTCAGTTGCCTTCTCAACTGCTTTGGGGGAAAAAAAGAAAAGCGTGTTGATAACTTCATGCTTATATGCACACCTACAACACACTTTTTCGTTCAGACATTTCCCGTATTCAGCTCTGTGCTGACAGATGCAAAAGTAGATCTCTAATTTTTGTGTTGGAAAGTCAGCTACAGAGGTTAAATGCTTTAGTTTGAAATCACCTACGTTTGTTTAGTCTCAGAAAGAAATCTTTTTCTCAGAATAAAATATGCTCAACAGACTACTCATGTTGTTGCTGCTGTTTTAGTCTTTGTATAGGTTGTATAATTTGCATCATTTTACTTAAGTATAATAGAAACTATTGTCCTTTTTCATGCTATTAAAATAGATTTTTTTTTTATTATTTTTCCTTTACATGGTTAATTGGTTTGAAAAGGTGAAAGGAATTCTGATCCTCAGTGGAAATGACAAGAACGAAATGCTTGCAAATCTGACTGAAGATTTCTTCAACATGTTGCTGGTAAAAATAGATCGATAATGAAACACATTGTGTGTATTTGTCAAAATGATTATTACTAGTTTAGCCATAAAACGACTTTCAAATGTGTTTAATATCCTTCTAAAGTTATTTAGTGTTACAATGATATCAGAAACAGGTTATAAGTGTTCTTGGATAAGTAGTTTATATTCATACTCATTTTCTGTTCATGATTAGTATCATTAGCAAGATTCTTCAACTTAAGTTTTCAGTGAACAAAAAAATTCCATCTTGGTCTAATTTTGGTTACGTAAATTATTGGTATGCTAATACCAGGACCCCAAGTTGATACGATCTGTGAATTTTCTCCTGTTAATAAAACTTTTTATCTTTGGGGAAATAATTTCCATAAATTTAACTGAAATACAATTTCAGGAAAGCAGAGTTGGTCTCTTATGTAAGGATGAAATAATTTTAGATCCTTAACTGCTTTTAGATTACTTGCTTTATGTACATATTACCTGATTTTGGTGGTGTAATATTTACAGTATCAAATTGATCCGTTTTGGTTTTTCTTGTAGGCTATGTGTGATAGCAGACCTGAAGGTGAGCTGAAAAAAAGTGCATGCTAGAGCTAATAGTAAAAGTGTTCTGAAAGAGACAATTTAAAGTTACCAAGTGTTAAAATAACTCTTACTGCTTCTGGAGCCATCTTGAGGCAAGGTAGTTTTGACAGAGCATGTGTGGTGAGGGAGTACAAAGTTTCTTGATCAAATGTGAATATACAGCCAGATCGATGTGCTTCGGCTAATAAACCGCAACAGAAGCGGGCTTATCCCCGAGAGGGCTGTTCTGCACAGAGGACTGCAGTTCTCAGTCATGTGAAAAAAGCTTGAACGTCAACTGCGACTTTGGTGGTTTAATTTTGAGGTTTCTCTACTGGCAGATTTCCTTGTAACTTGCTGATGTCAGTAATAAAAAAGCAGGATAGTCTGGTCTCCTCCGAGATGACAATCGAACTGAGTTTTTCCCCAAAAGAATGTTGTTTCTAAGCTACTGTCATAGCTCAGCATAGCACGGGAGTCCTTCCTCATTAACCTTGTTACCATGAGTATCACACTGCTCTTACCTATCGGTGTAGCACTAGGTAAAAAGCCACTGCAAACTATTATGCTGCCACGATCAATATGAAAGGTTCATTTCCTTGTCTCTGGGAGGATAAATCCCATGGTTTGAATTATATCTGTGAGAGCCAACATACAGAATTGATCTGATTCTATTTTAAAAATACAGATCTTGTGCCCAGGGGACTTAGGCAGGGATGCACAGGAATAGAAACATTATAAAGAACCGTGTTTATAATAAATTGAAGTAGCTGTTCTGTCATGCATTTAATCAGGACACTTGGGTGTTTGCTGTTAAATAATGTTATATGGAAAGAAAATATTTTATTTCCAAATGAAAATTAGTCTTTTTCCAAATGCTGATGGGGGGAACCATAATACACTCTCAACTCTATTTTTTTTTCTGTTCATTAGGTAAAATGCAAATACTAGAAAACTTTATTCTGAGAACATGTACCCTTGCCGCTGATGAAAGAATTAGTATTTATATTCAGCAGGAGGTAAGCATTCTTCTTTCTAAGCAGCAGTTTTATGTTTGGTTTTTTTTAACAGGCTTTGTAAAGATTGCATTTTAAATACACAGATGCTACAAAAAGCATATTGTAGAGCTTTAATATCAGAAGGATGTTTCTCTGGGAATGTTGTCATTTATATGTCCGGGTATCTTGTTTTCAGATTACTGACATAATTTTTGTGTGTATGGTAAATTACAAACCAGTGGTATTAACATTCTGGTGAGAAAACTGTGTAAAAGTGTAGAAAACAATATTCTCTGTTACAACTGCAATAAATAGGATTAAGATTGGTGGTTGTAAATTCTTTAGGTAGTTGCAGGAAACTTGTGTACCTTCTGGTACACTGCAGCTTTCTCCTGTTTGTTTTAATAACCTCAGGTTGTCAGGTTCTTTTTTCCTTTTCGAAGAAAGAGAAAGTTACAAAAAAAGTATGTGGAGGCTACAGCCCCAAAGGAGAGGCTTTTTAATGCAAATTTAAGGTGTACTTTAGCCAAGCAGTCAATTATGGACAGAGCTCTAGCTGTGGAAGGTTTTTTACATATTTAAACCTGCAAATAAGAAACATAACTCTTTAGCTTTGATGTGAACAGCAATTGTTGGTGTTATTTATGGAAAAGGAGGTAGTTGTATTAAGATAAATACCATGTGAGGTCAGATAGAACTCGTCTCTTCTTGTTTTGCAGTTACTTAAGTGATATGAAATTTATTACAAAGTCTCAATATAAGAGTAATTTAAACTTTAACAATTTATTTTATATTTGATCTTAATCCTTTTTTTCCACCCTTCTTAGGTAGTAAGAAAACTTAATTTAATGCTCGATAACATGCCTCGAGATGCCAAAAAAAAAATATTTCCTACTAAGGAAGTGTTGCCTGTCATGTAAGTAATTTTCAGTCTAATTTTTATATCATTACATTGTTTGCAATACTAAGTCTGTTTATAATGCGTGCCAGTTGGTCCCTGTTTAACTCATTTTTGCTTTTGCTATTGTGTTGCCAGTGGTGGTACCTGTTGTCAGGTTTTCTCACAGGTTATTCTTTGCAAGGCTAAATTTGCCTCTTTCCCAGTCTAGGTTAGACTTCTCATCCTAATTGCCGTAAAACAAACTTTTATTTATAAGAATGTGTGTGAAGCACAGTAAATCAGTCTGTGAAAGAACAAGCTATTTGCTTTGTGATTTTTTTTTCCCAGCATTTAAAAAATAGAATAAGAATTCTATATATGGAGTGATTCACTTCCCCTGTAGTACTTTCAGATATATATCCTAGCATAACATACTTATCCCTTTAAAGTTGAATAGTCTAGAGGAGTCAGTTTTGTCTCATAAGCTGAAAGCTAGTAAAGTTTTTCTTCTATGCTTTGTGTTGCTGTCATATTTTTAATTAAATGTTACTTTGCCTGGCAGACGTGACATGGGGAGGAGGATTTTGGATGCTGGAGGTAAGCATGGGGCTTAATAAAGCAGTTTAGTATTGAGCTTCTTAAAATTTACATGCAGACCTGTAAAAAAAAAATGGAGAAGGCATTTAGAAGCTGCAGAATGTTGCAGTTGCAGTCCTCTGAAAATACAAATACTGCATGAACACCTTTTGCCAGCTGGAATGTTTCAGGTGTGTGCAACATATGGCTAACTCTTGGAGTTGTCAGTCCTTTCCTTCTCTGAAATATAAGTATTAAAATAGCAAAAGCTTCTAAGGAAGTCAGTCTTTGAGGATAGTGAGCTGCTCGCCGTGTTCAGTAGTGCTGTAAGTTCTCTCAGGGATCGCTTTGGTTTCCAACAATTTCCCCGTTCAGACAGGTGCAAGTTGAAAACTTTGTTGCTCTGATGTTCCTTGAAAGTTTGGTCAAAATTTCATATTGAAACCTAAGTTGCTTGGTCATTCTTATTCCCTTAGTTCTGTATCTGTATCGCCTTTATGGGTTATGTATTTGGATATAATGTGATATATATAAAACAGAATGTTCAGCACTGTTAATACCAGCTTCCTACATATGATTATTTTTTCACATCAGTATTTTTAAAACTACTATTCCTGTAAAATGTGTTGTGCTGCAGACTATGACCTGCAAGTAGCCCTTACAGAAGCTTTATGCAGAATGATCTCAGAGAAACAAAGAGGAGAACTGGCATGCCAGTGGTTTTCCATGGAGTTCGTGTCCGACGCATTTAAAGGAATTAAAGATTCTGAGTTTGAAACAGTAAGTCATGTGAAAAGCACTGCCAGGGAGGTAAACCCTCGTTTTACAATTCTTTAAGAAATTTTTGTGTTTTACTAGGATTGCAGAAAATTTCTTAACCAAGTGAATGGCATGCTTGGAGACAAAAGAAGGTAAAACTGGGTATTTTTTTTAAAGCTAATATTTTCTTTTGGGGATTTTACTTCATCACTAGTAACCTTCATATCAGAAAAACTGTTTGGGGGAAACTTTAAATTAAAATAGTAGAAGCAAATAAAGAAAGTTCAGGTACCAAGTAGAGTTAGGATATTTTTACAATATTCTGTAGTAAAGAAATTGAGTAATGCCATCTTCTGGCACATTGTCACTGACACTGTCTTCTCTATTAAGTGACTGCTCTTTCAGTTGCTGTGATCTCGGTCTCTAAAGCACACAAGTTTTCTGCTGAAAGCACAGTTCAGTTGCTCTGTTCAGATGTGCAAAATTAATTCACAGTATTTTAGGATACTTGACAAAATATCTGTTTCTTACAGGGTTTTTACATATCCGTGTTTATCAGCAGCTCTTGATAAATATGAGGTAAGTTACAGGCTTAATCATATATCCACAGATTTTCATTTGTACAGCTGAGGAGTTTCTTTGCCTTCTAGTTATGAAAAAATAAAGATCGGGGAAGAATTTATATTTTTTTCAGGAGAATACAGATATGCATGTATTCAGAGTTTGTGAGATTGACACAAAGCCTGTTAGCTGATGTAATTCTTTGCTCTCAGCTCTTTCTTGTTGGTCTTAACCTTTTGTTTTAGCTACAGATACCATTGGATGAAAATCTTGAAGAATTTTGGGTTGATTTCAATGTCGGTAGCAGAAGTATATCCTTCTATGTGGCAGCAGATGATGCAGTAAGCTATTTTTTCTGTCATGCTACATCATTTTAGGGCAGTAGATACACGTTCTTCCAAGTCTGTTAAATTTGTTTCCCCACATCAGCGTCTGTGTGCATCTCTAGTGTGAAGGGGAAAAAAAATAAATCTAGATTTAAATCTACATATTTAGATCCAACAGTTTCAAAGTAATGACTTTCCAATACTGTTTGCAAACAGTGTAACATGCACACGTGAACATGAAGCCATTTATAAAATTGTGGTTTTAATTTTGGTGGATGAGACTGAGCTGTTTAGACTGATATCTCTACCAGAACTACTCTGAAACATTATTTGCTGTTACCAGCAAAACATATATTCAGTGTCAGTCCTTGTAACAGAGGATTTTAAAAGGTGAAAATTTGTCCTCACTGAATAACTCTCAGATTGCTGCTCTTCATTGAGTTGTAGTATAATGCTTCTCCAGCTTTAAAAATATGTGTTTTTCATGTAAGGATCATCAGTGGGAAACAGTCATTATTCCAGAAGAAGAGGTAGACCTGTACAGCCTTGAAGGTATTGGGACTCAGAAATGTGACATTTTGTTACACACTAACTTGGATTTTCAAATTGATTAATTGTAAAGCACTGTCTCAGCAAAGCAAAATTTTGGTTTAAAATATTATAGTTCCTATTTTTTATCATGAGTAAAGTTGCACTGCAGTGACATTTGCAATTTAGGCGTGTAGATGTGATTTTATTAATATAATTTTAAAATAATGTCTTATTCAGCATAAGACAATGACATTTAATACTGTTCCTTTTAAACTAGTTAGAATAGTTTTGTATCTATAATCTGTAGCTTTGGTAAATAACCTTATTACAGGATAATATAAAGAGTAGGTATTTCTAAAAGTTTGAGTCTTGAATTATTTCACTAATAAAATTTATTTCACTAATAAATTTTATTGTAAGAGTGAATTAAATAAAATAATAATAGCTGAACTAAAGTATAAAAGTAAGATTCATGTATTTACAAATATTATGTGAAATATTGTTAAATTGTAATTTTTCATTTTTTTTCCCAGAAAAAGATTCAAAGAAATTATTAACAATAGATCTAAAAAGCCCAATGAGTGTGGGTGATCATGAAGGAGAGAGATTTTTTTTATATTTTGATTCTATCTTGGAGATCAAAGATGCAACTAACAAGATTTATGGATCTAGTAAATGTAAGGTAAGATTTAAACACCTCTTCTAATGGTTTTGTAATTGATTTAAAATAAATGTCTCATGGCTATATAAATGTTGTTATAGCTGTGATTATTGGTATTTGTTTATACTGAGAACTTCTGATTAAATTTTAAGCAACCATGTCTTACTCTCTTACTGCTTGTAACAAACTACTTTGCCCTGAACTCCAACCAAGAAACTCAAGAGGAATGGAACTGCTATGAGCTCGTAGAATCTGTTTTCATCTATAACCTGATTTCGGACAGTTATGATCTCTGACTTCAACATTTTATTTCTGATTTATTTTTTTTTTAAAAAAAGTGAGCAAAGTGTGTATTTTGCATAGCTGGTTCCTCACTTTGTAGGGCTTTAATAAGAAGCGGTCTGCGTCAGTTGCCAAAACAGTGGTACACGTCGTCTTTGATGAAAGTGGATCTCAGGTATTTTACTTCAGGGTGCTGAGATGGTTGTTTTCTTGCTTTTTTTATATTTAGTCTGATTATTAGCTAATTTGTGTTGGTTCACCATAAAATGCCAATAAGTGAAGATAACTCAAAAACCAGTTTAGTGATTCCTAGTAAGGTGTGTGTTGTATATTTGGGTAGAGATTAATATTAAGACCTGTCCTCAAACTGGGACAGTATCCAAATTGGAATATTACAGACAGATACACACAGGGCAAGTTCCTTCATGTGAATAGTTATTTGGTAACCCATTCTTGTTAGCAGAAATAACAGTTAGGCTGGATGCTTTTCAAACTAAAAGTATATAAGCTCTGAAGTTTATCGTGAGCTGTGTGTTAGGTAGGGTAGAAAAGTTGCTCTGTTTGTGTTTGTATAAATACAAAATACAGGGCGCAATCAATACAAATATTGCATAAAAATCTAAAAAAATCAAAAATGTTATATAGGTTCTGATACCAGAAAGTCAATTATCCCCACGTTTGGAAGAAAAATCTGAAGAAGAGGCGAAAGCCAGTAAGTACAAAACCCAGCAACTTTCCGGAACTTTGAAGACTCGAAATAAAAATAGCAGTCAAGAAAAATGCAGAGATGACTCCTCCAAGGTGAGCAGGATTATCAAAAGAGAAAAGAGTACATACAAAATACACTAACATTTTAATTATTTATCATATTTTATAGTATAATGTAAAAACCTAGGTATTTTGCAATTGCTATATAATTAATAGAGGGTTTGGTTGATTTTCTTATAACTTGATACTAAGCTATATGTATTCCTTTGCAAAAAAATTTCTCAATTTTGAAATTAGAGCAGTATGACAAAAAGGAAAAGCAATTAAGGTTCTTTAGACCATTATGCTCTGAGAATTCTCTTTAAAGAGAAATGTTTTCAGGACATGCTTAGATCTCTTACGATGTGCAAAAGTCTAGTATAGTCTCTGGAGACTTACTACTCTGGAGACTTACTAGTTATAAATATATTATGATTATGCTAGGACTAACTACAGATCTGCTGGGGATGGGGGAAAGGTGTCACGATGCCTTCGTCTGCAACAGACGTGCAGTGCGCATCTTGCTGGCAATTGTCTAGGAAACCTATTGCAGAGGTTTTGCTGGCTTATTGCTTATGCAGTTGTGCAACATCAGTTGACGTTTCAGTAACAGAAAGTGTCAAAAGAGTCTTGGAAATAGATTTTTCTAAAACCTTGTGTTGTCATTCTTAAATCTGTGTGTTACGGTCAAGTTTCTTTTGTTCCTCAAGATAACTACGTCTTCTAAAAGGAAAGTGTCTGAAGCATCCATGCTTATTCCTGGAGCTACAAGGTGTTCCACAAGGAATCCACTGGTATTTGTTAGCACATGTAAGTTTCCAAGTCCTTTTAGGGTAAAACTATGCTCTAAATTGTCTGCTTGCTACTGCTCGATAGAGGTGGTGCAGGAGAGTAGCTGCACATGCTTTCTGAACAGCTGAAGGCCACCGGTTGTGTTCACTGCTGCTGTCAGTCAGCTGTGTGTGCTGGAGCAAGCTGGGAAGTCAGCAATTGATAAGAAGACCTAAAACATAGTTTTGGGTTTTTTTATCTCTCTCCTAATATGCTTTTGGTTTAAAGAATTTTCAACACTTGATGCTTTTATAGCAGTTGCGTTAGAAAATCAGCAATGCCCCATGTGTACATCTATTGCTCCTCTTTTTACCTAGAAACTACATTTGTTTCTTCAAGGAGTGATTGATCGCAGAATCAGAGAATATGTTGGGCTGAAAGGGACCTTTAAAGGTCATCTAGACCAACCCCCCTGCAGTGAGCAGGGACGTCTTTAACCAGATCAGGTTGCTCAGAGCCCCATGAAGCCTGACCTTGATTATATGGCTGGTGAGCAAGGTGGGATCCTCTGCAAGGTTGAGTCACAGGTCTAGTCCTACTGATGCTTACACCAAAAGTGCTTCTTGCAGAGCAAAGTATAACAAAGAGACTTTTTCACTAGTAGGAGTCATCACTTTCCTACCAATAGTCTTACTGTAACAGTTATTTAATGCTTAATATTTTCTACAAGGGAGAGGTTCGTAAGACAAAGACCAGCAGAGGCTGAAGGTGCAGCTAGTGGCAGAACAGCATGACTAACAAATTTCTTGCTTTGACTGTCTCAGTTGGATCAGTATCCTTAGTTATGTATATCCATGTATCACGTATAAACTAAGAATAACCGACTGGAAAAGAAAGCATTTTCAGATTATGATGGAGCAAGACAGAGAACTTGTGTAATTTTTTTCTTATTTGGAACTTAACCACACAGTCTATTCCAGCAAAAATAGATTACAGCAAAATCTTTTAATGCGTGATCAACTCTTTTCTGCCAGAGCCAGGCTGTAAAACGCGTTGCTTGCCTCCAGACATCCGCGGTCTATGGGCTTATTAACCTGCATGTAACTTAAGTGAAGCAAGTAGAATTATAAAAGATACATAATATATTGATGTAAATACGATCTAACTAGTTTTAAAGTTTATGGTATAGAGGTGGTTATGGGCAAAACTCTTCATATCAATGTTACAGGCAGCCCAGTAATTGTAACAGAAAAATAGTAGAACTCTAACATGTCTCTGGTTTGTTTTCAGCCACTCCTTTTAAAGGACGGTTTAAATTACCTTTGGAAATGATGAGCTGTGCTGAAAGATCCAATAATAATGCTGTAAATGAGACTGGAAGAAAGAATTTCTATCAGGAATCTACTGGAGCATGCATGCCATCTGTAGCTAAGTCTTTTGTTTAGAATAACATTAATTTCTATTTTACTTTGTTCCTAATTCATATTTTAAGTTAATTTTAGAGTTCTGCTCTCAGCAACTCACTTTTAGGAAATAGTGTGGTTTACTGCATAGTGTTTTCTTGTACTCTGGATTTTGGGTTTAATATGTCTGAAGTCAGACTAAAGTCTTACAAAATTAGCTAAAATTGGCATTTGCTGATCAGTTCTGACTCCAGAGTTAACCTGCTTTTACTAGAATCACAGTTCTTCCGTCGTATATAATATGAAGCGTATGCACAAAATTTGCAATTAATTATGTGGTGTATGAAAACATACAGTGCATTCAGCTATAGCTGTGAAATGTTAATGTCTTCAGGTTATAGCATTTATAGTTTTGCTTTCAGTGAGTTTTTAATCAGGCATTCACTAAAACCAAACAAAACGACATTAGTGTCACAACTGCAGTTTGAGTATATGTAATTTTGCTTCTGTTCCAATTGAACAGACTTTAAGGTAACATTGTATTTCTGGTTCTAAGTGTCTTGTGGGGTCAAATGCAGGTCAAATCCCATATTTCATAAAAAGACTTTAACATCTAGAATCTGTAGTTTAGAATATTTCAAGTATTGCTTTCTAGGAGAATTTTACTTCTGCTTTTATGAACTGTAATTGTCAGTGTTATTTATTTTGCTGCTTAGAGTGGGCAAAGATGTGCAGTAGACAATGAATTTTGTGAAACAGAACAAAATACTGGGAAGTCAAATACCAGAAATGAAGCAAAACAACCTGGAAAGGTACTGAAATCGACACTTCTATGAAATGAAAAAATAATTTCATGTTTTGCTGGAGACAATGCAAGTGTATGAGGCTGTACTGTTCATAGTCCTACATTAATCTTTTCTTCTGGGTGTTATCCCACTGCAGCAAATGTGTGCTGAACGAGTTTTAGGAATGATACAAGAGGGAGAAGTGGAGGCCACCCAAAAGCAAACTTTAGGCAAGTAGTTTTACAAGCGTTGATAGTCCTTACTTTTAAAATTATTTTAATTTTGTCCATTTCCTTTGTAATGATAATTGATACCAAGTTAATGTCTCGTTTAGATGAAGCGTTAGATATTGTTCCTGATTCTCAGCCAGTAGGGAGAAGCAACAAAGCTGTGTAAGTATTGGAAAAGAATACCAAGTTACTGTTGTCACTCACTTTGAAGGGAGTGTTTTCAAGTATTGCCAGCATTGAAATTTTGTTGCATAGTTCCAAAAAACACCAGAATTTAATTGTCTTGTCTTCCCTGGGAGTTATATTAAGAACCGCTGGCTGCGTAAGTCAGTTTGCTTTTATTATGTCATTTTATGTTACTATTCTGAAATTCGTGGCACCAAACCAGCACTCTTAGGTGTATTTGCTAAGATTGCTTCATGAACAATACTGTTTTTTCTTAATCATAAGACTTGAAATTGGTGAATGTGTTTATGGAAACGGTACTCGTTAAGAAGATCACAGTAGGAGTGTAAGTTTTAGTAGGAACAAGGAGACTAATTCTTTCAGATGACATCAGAAGGTAAAATACAAATGACAGACGGATTTACACGAGGGAACTGTGGCATAAAAAGTGGTAGATTTGACATGCTGCAGAGCGACCTACGTTCAAGGGTTAATGATGGCCACAGGCTGGTGTTGCCTTTTTGAAGTTGATTTAAATGTGTGTGTAGATATATATATTATTGCTGGAGGTTTGCCATTTTACAATGTGTTGGTTAATTGAACAATGGTTGCAAGCTTGGCTACCCATCTAAAATGCATTGATTTCTAGCAGATAACACTAATCTCCTATTTTGTGATGTGTGCTCATTATAATTAAGACTCACTTTCTGCATTTCACTGATAGTAAGATATTATCTTTGTTAGGCTGTCAGGTCTTTTGGAGAGTTCTTTTGAAAAACCCAAGACATGGAAAAAAAGAGCATGCTCTGTTCCTGAGAAGAATATAACAACTGGTAACAAACAAAAGCCAAATCCTTCATTGACGCATACATCCTGCCCAGGTTACCATCACACTTCATTAACTGGTAGTGTTAAAAATGTTTCAGATTAATTTTTTAACCTACAGCTGTTTTCCTCCCCTATGTTATTTTATATTGTTAGTGAAAGAGCTGTGGAGAAAAAGCATTTATTTTTTGAAGTATCTCCTCAGATAAACAAAGAAATAAAAGTTAAGAAAGCTAAGAAAAATTTAAATTGATACCATGAGGGAAGAAAACTGCAAAATACTTAATGGACAGTCAGGAGTGCTGATAAGTACAGAAGGGAAAAATATTTAAACTACTACTGAAACACCATTTAAAACATTTCTTTCAGCTAGAACGTTTGAAACATCTTTGCATTCTGATTTTACAAGAGAGGAACCTGATGCTCCTTTTACAAAAGAGACTGCAGATCCAAAACAATCCAAGACGGTGAGGGTTTGCCTTCATTTCTTTTACTTGCAATTAAGAGAATTGTCAAATTTTCAGTGTTGCAGAAGTTGTATTTTACTTTAATTTAGTCATAAACTTAATTTTAATTGACTTTAAAGTGTCAGCTTCACTGTTTTCTTTTTCAGTGTCACCTGTTTAAGATTAGTTTACCTTGAATTTCTTTTGAGAAATCATCTTTTAAAAAAATAATTCTGAAATAAGCACTAACTCATGCTTTTCTTGTGCTGCTTCATTTGCTTTTGAATGTTACAGTGTGCAAAGACACAATATTTAAAAGAAAATATCTGGTAAACTGATGTTCTATTGTTGCCTGTTTGGGCAACGCAAGGGAAGGTAGTTTTCAAAGGACAGTGACTCAATACGTGTAGAAGACATTAAATGAAGTTTAGGTGATTGTTGGGAACGTGTAGTTCCATTTCCGGCTTTGCCCTTCTGTTGAATGGGTTGAAAATTGAGTCATAAACTCTATTTTTATAGAAGAAAAAGTCTAAGGATATGACAGATGCAGCAAAATCACTAATTAGTAAAATCAGTGACAGATACAAAGACAAGAGAGATGAGAAAAGCAAAGCAAGAGACTCCCTGGGTTTTAACAGGTATGATGTGAAGTTTATGATTTTTTGTTTATTCTTTCTGTGCACGTGGCTTTGATCTACTCCTCTGTCTACAGTTATTTCACATCCTGTTTTCATTTGAATAGTTCTTTTAACTTCTGATAAACCCTGTTGTACCAAAGAATAGGAGACTGGGAGTCAAATAGTACCAGCAGTTGAAATAACTACAATGTCTGTTAGAAACTCTTTTCAGTGGTCTTTCATTCTTTCACTAACACATTTCATGGTGAGAGATTAACTGGGGTAGTTCCTGCGCACGTATTGGATGTCTCCATCCCATCATCATAGTTTGGGGATCAAACTTGGATTCAAGCCATCAATTTTCTGATTATCTGAGGTTTCGAGTTCTCTCTTCCTAAAAGAGTTGACTGTTAAGAGAGTTTAAACATAAGAAATTCTTAAATAAGAAAAAAAAGCTTTCCCTTCCCAAAACTGATGCTTGGAGGTACACTTTACGTATAACAATGTGCTCTCCGTGCTTGATGGTAAGAGGATGACAAAGGACTGGGATAGTTAGGCTGCGGCAACTTTTAAACTGTTTGGACAGGCAGAACCTGCTGTAGAGCTGTGTGATCTGGAATGAATTTTTCTAGAGAACAAAAATGAAACGTGTACCTTTCAATCTACTTGGGTTTGTATGTAAATGCCTGAATAAACTTGTTGTGTTTGGTAAGGCTTGTATTTATATTAGTATTCTAATGCATATATTGTAAATAACATTGAACAAAATGTATGCTTATATTTTAGGTCACTTTTAAATAAATCCAGTGTCTCTAAGGTAACAACTTACTGCTTTTGTTGGAAATTTTATAATATTTAGCATAAAAATACTCTGGTAAATGAGATTTTAGACTCTTTAAATCGGAGATAGCCAGGACACAGAAATCAGTCTGAATTTTTGAGGGGAGGAGGGAAATTCTGAGGTTTTATTCTCATGTTGTTGAAGAATAAATTTGCAAATACTTAGTTTCTACTGGCTCTTGTCCCCTTTTGCCATACTGTACTGTTGCTAATTAAGTGGAAGTCTGAGCAGCTGCTGGGATTTTTTATACGTTATAGTGAAGAACATGCTTTCTGAGGTGACAGGGCGTGTGAAAATATAGTCCTAATTTGATGTTATTATTAACTTACGTGTAGGAAGAAGTTTGGGATAGAAACCTGAAAACCAGTACTTTTCTTAATATGACTGCAGGTCATATTATGTAAGTAGTTATAACATTTTCAGAAAAATTTCTAATTGTTCTTAGCTTACTTTCTGAAATGTTCATTAGTTCTGCCACAAAATTGATCTCTGTGCCTGTTTGACAGGAATGATGTCTACAACTTTAACATCAGTGGGTCCGAGGAGCCTACAATAAAGCTTGGAGTAAGAACATAACTGCACCTAGTAACTTATTCATAAGAATCTAAAGGAGCTCAGTCAAATTATGTCTACTGAAAGTATAGTTGACATCTAAAAATTCAAATTATAGCACTGAACTAAGGGGGGGGGAAAAAGTTTGCCTTGAAAATACCTCCATCACCTCAACATGTTATTGCCATCTTTCCAATCCCCATTGTAAAGATGTCTTTGCCCACGTTTGAATAAAAAGACAATCTAGCTAAGATAAAAGCAAAAGACAACATAAAAAAAAAAAGAGTTTTGCGTCTTGTGGCTCAGAGGAGCCTGCTCTGTCGGTTAAGGCAGTGAAGCAAGTGGGTGGAAACTACTGTAGTAGTTTGAGATACTGAAAGCTTCAATCAGTTCCAGGTGATTTTAACTGTCAGCTCTGTTCTTAAATAATTGCTGAGATAGAAATTAATCTTTGTGGGTTAATTACTGAGTAAAAAAACTGAGCAAAAATACCCATTAGCTGTTACTCTCAGGTGGCCTGTTTAATTTTGTGCAAATTGTGTAACAAATAAAAACCTTCATTTGTTTCTCATTTATTTGTATTTTTAGATCCAAGAATTGCATGTTACTGAACCGAGTGTTCATACGGATCCAAAGAAAAAAGGGTAGGGCTGTCACATTGTGTTGTAGTCTGCTGATTTCCAGTACAGTGCTGTCTGCTGTTAAGAAAATCCAGAGAATGTGGGCGTGCCAATAATATCTTGATTATGTTGTTTTTTTCAGGCAATATCCATAGCTGCTGTGGTCTCCGTGATTTTTTACTTTGAGTAGCTGATAGAAAGGAATGCATTTCATGAAGAGAATAGCTTTAGTTCTCTTCATGCAATACTGCAGGGATACAAACTGCAGAATAGGGGGGGGATCACTTTTGTGTTAACGATCAGCCTGCGAAGGGACATTGTTACTGTGTGTTCTGACCGTTAGCAAATAAGTACATCCTTTAGGGTTTTGGATGAACAGATATTGCCAAAATGGGTGTGAAAACTAAAGCACGTACATTTGAGTTCTTAATTCACATGTTGCATGAATAGTAGAAAGTTTAGGAGCAAGTATTTTTAAATGTATTGTTTAAAGGTGGTTTTTTTCTTTTTCCAATTAAGGAATGCAGAGGATAGTAAAACTAGCTCTGAAGTGAAAGGAAGGAAAAAAGTAAGGCTGAGATTTTTGTGGATTAGTATATGTTGTCTTCCTGCCTTTAAATACCACTCATGTAAGTGAAAGATACATAAAGAGTAAATCAGTAACTTAGGAACTGTTTTATTTTGTAGACTAGAAGCAATCAAAACAATAAACATCTCTTTAGTGACACAGATACAGAATACAAAGGTGACGACACCAAGACAGAGATTAGCTGGCTGCAAGAATCAAACAGAAAATCTAAACCCCAGTTAATTGATTACAGTAGAAATAAAATCTTGGGGAAACCAATAAGCACAGACAAAAGTAAGAAACTTTTTTGTATTTCTTAAGAATACAATAAGTTTGTCCAGAGGTATTTATTGCATATCATGTAATGTGCTGTGTTGCAGATACAATATGGTTTTGTTGTCTTATTTCCAAGCATAAGGAATTTTCAAGTTAGTGCTAATAATTGATAAAGGTTCATTTTCAAAAAGTCTGTATTTTAACACGGAAAATTTTTGGAGGATGTAACAGGCAGAGTTTCTTGTCAACAAAAACCCCTTTGGCCTTTTAAAATAATGTGCAGAAAGCAGTTTACTGAATTGGTAATTTTGTGGGCATAAAAGTAATTCCATGATTTTACAGCTAAAACTCTAAATGTCAAACATTTGACTGTTTTGCTGATTTTTTTTTCCCTAACGTTTTAGGTATTGCAACAGCAGATAAATTTCCTGAACCTGTTGGCCCTGTGGGTGAACCTAAAGGCAAAAATGCAAATAAGAAAAAGGTAAATGTTAATTTGCAACTGGATTTGTAATACATATTCAAGATGTCTTCACTCACTACAGAAACTCTTGTTAAATAATTTTTCCTAGGCTTCAGGTGAAGATGGGGGACTTCCAGTGAGAACGTGCTTTGCTGTGTTTCTGAGCTGTAGTTCAAAAACTCATTTATATTGCCTCTTTCCTTTTTTTCCTCTTATGTTCCTGACTGCCCTGTGCAGTACCTACAGCAAAAATTCTCTTCCCAAAATGCTTAGGAGACTGATGGTTAAACTCTCTGAGCCTTGGTAAAGTTAAACTTTTGTAGTTGTTGTGAAAGAATGTATTGCAAGTAATTAAACCTGCCATTTATTCTTATTTATTTATTTATTAATCATTCTGGTGTAAGCTGCACATGTTTTTATTCTTCCAAAGATAAACAAATGTAAAAAACAGGATTCAAGAACTGATGAAACAGTAGAACAAACCACCAGACAAAAACGACCTCGAAGAGCTGCATTAGCAAAAAATTACAAAGAGCCTTCCAGTTCAGAGTCAGAGAGTGAAAGGAAATCTCCAGCACGCACCTCTAAGGAGGAGAAATCAAAAATGCAGGTACACAGTTGCATTTTCTTCTTTAAAATCCGCTTCTGCCATATTTTTCAAAATCAACTCTGGTCTACTTTGTACTTAGTACTCCTGAATCTCAAGTGCCCAACATGAGCAAGTTGAATTAGTGTTTCTAGTAGTGCCCTTTTTTAATTTTGAGTGTTTAGCTGCCAAGAAAATCAGTCCCAAATAATCTTCTCAGTCATCATAGTACCTAAGTTTCTATTTATGAAATTTATTCTGCTTAAAGGACTGTGTCCTTCATTTTGACAACTTAATAATGTTTTCAAAATATCATTATCAGATGGGAGGTTTTAGTGAGCCAGATTTGGTTTATTAGGTATGTGATTTTTGATAATGCAACGTCTACTCTGTGTACAGTAGAAAATGGTGACTTGAGAGTGGGTGCATCAGTACAGTTGCTCAATATCCAAATCGGCTTTTTAGTCAATGAAGCAATGACATTGGGTGCTAAAACATTTTCTTTCTTTTAGCACAACATTTTGGTGCGTATGGATAGGTCTGTAAATTTCATTTATTAAATCCTAAAGCATTGGCAATTACCTGCAATAGTTAAGAAGTTCATAAGAATAGAACTGTGGGCACTGAATTAAATACAATGCTTAGTGATATTAGAACACCTGATGTCCTTATGAATTTCAGTACTTCTGGTGATGCTTCTTTTTGTACCTTTGCCTTGTTCAGCTTTACATATAGATGATATGCTCTTACCTGCATACGTATATATACACTTCTCTATGTTTAAAAAGAATGTTTATTTAAATGTTGTATTTTAATAGAAACACATGAATGGGAAAAACAAGGAGGATAATCAGCCAAAAGAGCTCCAGAACACTGTATCTATTGAGCCAAAGAGAGTAGCTAACACTGTGCATAAAGCATATATTAAATCAAATAATTGTGCAGAACAAAAGGAAAGTGAAGTGCCTTCATCCGAGAGTCCTGCATCTCTTGAGACAATGAGATGTATGTATTTTGACTTTTAAGTTAGAGTAATGCTGTGTTGAAAGTTGGAGGTTAATTGAGGATTATCCAGTAGTTCGATTTTACATTTATTTCATGCTTTTAAAATAAGCAATAGCCCGTAAGTCAGTGTGTACCACATAAGGAAGTGTGTTAATATGTCACTGACACTTTTATAGGTTGGTACAGTTACTAGACATGAGCATAAGCTAGAAGTGCAATACACAAGTGTTACAATGAAACTGGTAACTGCTAAAGAAGTGAGGAGATTGCAAAAAGTGTAGCGAGTCGTTGCCAACAAAGTAAAATTCTGCGCATCTGAGACTTGCAAATATGCAGAGTTGGAACAGTTAGCGCTATGGGGCTTTAACTTCCCTTTTCTTCCTTTCATTCCTCACGCTGCCAGTTGAATAACTGTTTTCTAGGTGCTGAAAGAACATCAGGAGGAGATGTTAGTGAAGAGCATATGTACAGTGAAAGGTCACCTGACCTTGAGGAGTCAACACCAGAAAAGAGGGCAACGTTGAACTTCGAGAAGGGACTCTCTCCCAACAATTTCTGCTCACAGAAAAAGAATATTCAAAATATACATCTAAATGAGTCCCCTGAGACGACTGTTAAAAAGTTAACATTTGGAAATAAAATTTTCTCACCAGTTTTACCTGAAGCATCTTTGGTAAGAATGTTAAGGTTACTCTGCAGTTGTTTTAACTGAAATTGTTCCGTTCAGCTGCTGCCTTACACTTTTATATGTCTCCTTTCAAAAATGATTTCTTTGTTAATGTGTAGTTCAGCTTAACGACATATAAAGCTGTCAGTGGACATGCAAAAGGATCTCTATCTGAAACACGTTTTAATCATGAAGATTCAAGTTTCAGACATCAATTTTCAGACATACTTTCTGTTAAGGAAAAACTGCAAGATGTCACTAGACCTGTCGCCAGAAGTAAAGAAGAGGTATGTTACTAAGTCCTTTGGCCTTCAGAAGAGAGCTGAAGGTTTTTGTATATTTTATCTACTTTGCAGATGGTGAGGTTTAAGGAAATGCATCTTTCTTAATGTTAAAACACGACATATAATGTTAACTTGTGACCAGCTTGGAGGATCCTACTAGTTGATTTTTTAAATGTTTGAGATAAATTAGGGAACCGTTTATCATATGGGTACAAGGAAAAAAATTGTAGCCCAACAAAATCAATTATAATTAATATCTTTACAAATAACAAGGAGTAAATATTTTCTTTTTGACTGTAAATGAAAAACAAATGAATTTTCAACAATGAAATAATTGTGACATCTGCATGGAAAAATTCTTGAGGTGAAAAAGTGCTCTAATATTTTAACATTACGGCACTACTCAATATAACAACTGTTGTAGCATTGGCAAATAAAAACTGATGTGTACCTTCAAACCACTCGTAACAAGTACTTTTTCTGGTGGAAAAAAAATTACCTAATGAGTCCTTTAAGTAATAATTTTGTTTGTGTCCTATTGCAAGAAACAGTCTTTATTGGACATTTGACTTATTGCTATTATTAATTAATAACATGGTGAAGATTTTGTTCAGTCTTTCATCTAGGGAGACCTAGTAGTAATTCATGCAGTCATTTGTGGTCTTTTGTTATTGTAGTTGTGTTGATGTCCCTAGTGTAATGAAAAGCAACATAAATGTGGATTTTTAAAGACTTCTAAAAGTGCTTTAATGTGGACATTAGTAAATCAGTGACTTTTCTTTTAGGATTGTGTGCCGTCTCCACAGTCTGTTTCCAGTGGAAGTAAAGTACAGTCTTGGAGTGAAGAACCATATGGCCCCGTACATGAGTCAGGTACAAACGTTTAATTTAAAGTAGAAGACTTCCTATGTGTCTTCATAAAGGTTAGGAAGGATGTTGTGTTTGACATAAAAATATGGCCCAAGTTTTTTGATCTTGTTTTCTTTTATATATTTTCAGTAGTATTTCATCTTTACTCTTTTTCTCATTTTTCTCTGCTGTTATAATTCCCAAAAAAAAAACCCTGAAAATTGTGCTCCAAAATACAGTTACTGTGAAGAATGAGTTGCACTTCTTAAAAAAGGAGCTAGAAGCATTCTCAATGATACTGGAAAAAAAAAGTGTGGATAACGGTTATTATCAGGAAAAGAGGGTTTAGGGTGAATCTCTTTAATGAGCAAATCTTGCGTAGCTCAGAGAGGTTCTGTGTTCCATTGAAATCCTGCTCTTAATTTACTTCCAAGTTCCCACATTGCCGAACGTGTCCTCCATAAATATAATGCATATTAATTTTTATATAGTTCTTGAGCTTTAATGCAAAGCCACATACTCCTAGAGCTCGGATCCAAAGCGTCAATAAACTCTTCCTTTATCCTCTCATGTTTTTGTTCTAAATAATCATAAAACTGAGCATTGTTTTCATTTTTATTAAAGGACCAACTATACAGACATTTCTCAAACGAAGGTACCACAGTGATACAGAAACCAATTCTGATGAAGCAGAAACAAGCAAAGAGGAAGAAAAGAAAGCAATCAGAAGAATGAAGTTACAGCCTAGAAAATTATTTAAAACAGGTGATGCTGTTACTTACAGAGGTTAGTTATGGGGTGACTACAGTTGTGCAGAAGTTTAAAATAAGGTAACAAAGTTTTTTAACTAGAAAAGATAATATCCATAAAAAAGCATTTTACATGTTTTAGAAAAAGAAAAGAAATGCTAAATATTTAGAGACCGTATCAGTTTAAAAAGTCAGAAAATAGATATGAAAATAGAAACTGATCTGTATATAACAAAAGCTGTTCTAGACCCTATTGTAACTTCAGGTAGCGCACTTTCTCATACTGAATTGTGATGTTACCTTCTTTTGCTTCTCTTCAGTGTCAGAAAGCTTATCTGCAGTCTCTGTAAATGATCTGTCTGTTTTGGATGGGGAAACCTGGGACCCTGGTTGTTCAGCTGTCGGTCTACGTCAGAAGCTCCAAAAAGAATTTACCAAGAAAATCGAGGCAAGGCGTTTCATATACATTGTTAGTGGTGTGTGTGGGTACATGTGCATGTGAATAATCGCTTGTATCACACCACAGAATTTGCTTAAAAGGACATGACAATAGCTATGTGCATAATACCTTGAGAAATGATAGAATTCAAGTTTCAATTTATGCCTTTTTCAACTCATTGTGTACCTAACTCTCCAATTATTTTCTTTCCCAGGTCTGTTTTATTGTTCTATCCTGTCTATCATTTCAAAACAAGCTTAGATATCTAAAGTCATGAGCCTGCTGCATTTTGATTTATTTTTCTTTCCAATTATCAAACCCATATAAACAAAAAGGAAAACATGACCCTGAATAATGCATTTGTTCACCCAAGACAGCTGTAGGCACACATCATTCATTCCGTGTGTACTTTCTCTATTTTAAGGAAATGCGTTTTTTGAATAATGAACTTCTAATTAAGTTAGGTAGCATTTTAGCAAAACCATAACCCTATGTTTATTTACATTTAGTAATGGAAAGTTTTTCCTTAAAGGATAGGGAGAAAATTTTAAAAACTGTTTTCTTTTCGTGGTATGATCTGTGATGCTAAGCAATTACAGTACTAAAGATACTACAAGTTCTCTTTTCCTAAAGGGAAAATAATCTGAATCTAATGTTAAAACATCCTCATAGAGCCGCTCACGGAAAATGGATCATTTTACTAAGCAATCATTAAGAGCTGCCCATCAGCATTTGACAACAATGAGTTACCAGCTTCATGAATGCAGGTCTGTAATGAAAGATTTATTTTAAAGCATCCTTAAAATGCATTTAATACCATCTAAAAGGAACTCATTTTGTTTTGGTAGGATCAGGCAGCTGGACAAATTTCATTTTGCTCTCCTTGAGGAACTTGAGAATTTTGAAAAAGATTCTCAGTCCCTGAGAAACATGGAAAAAGAATTCTCGGTTTGTATTTTAATTGCTTGGTCATGGAGAAACACAAATTCTTATGGAATCCATAGATTATTCATACAATCTTTAACTTTAGATCATTAGTTCTGATTTTAAAAGCCTTTATCGCTTTGCTTAAAGTTGAGTCAACTTGCAAATAAGGAATTTGAGGTATTAGGATTGCCTTATGCTACACTCTTAGAATTTCTAGATCATCACTATATGTTCTCCTTCCTAGAATAAATTACTCCTGGTATTTTTAATGCACTGATTACCCCACTTCATGAGCCTTTTTTTTTTTTTTTTTTTCCCAAATATTCAAACAAACACAAGACTATATTCACTTCTTTCTTCTACTCTTGAAGGCGTGACTTATGTGGAAAGGCTGATTAAAGTGCTAAGCATATACTTTTTTCATTGTTTTGACACTGTTACACAGAATGGAGTTTTGGTGGAACTCACTCCATGAAAATAGAATGCATGAAGTGCCTTATCCTGCCAGCCAAGCTTTGGGGGATTTTTTCCCCCTCAAAAGCTTTCGTGGTGGCTGTGTAACTCCTACCCATTCTGTTCTGAGTCTGTCGTCATAGGTTGTTTTATTCATATTAGCTATTAGTCAGTTTTAGCTCAGAAAATATTAGTTCCTACTGATTATTGTTTATTAATATTTCTTTTTCCAGACCTTTTGGAAAAAACATACACATAGTTTTAGTGCATACATGAAGAATGAGCGTCAGAGGTTAGTAGGATTCACAAATCCCGGGTAGGGATCTGTTCTGTTTGTTTGAGGTATAAATTAGGCCAACAATTACTCTCTATGCAAATAAATAGAGACATTAGATCAGGTTAGAAAATGAGATGAAAATGTTATGTGGCAGGAGAAATGTAATTATTCTGCATCTGAATTTCTCCGTGTACCTGCTGGACTGTTTCAGTAGTAGCAATGATGGTAATATTTATGTAGGCTTTTAAGTACCAGCAGACTACAAATAATGGGATGTATTCATGATGTGTGTGGAAAGTTCATACGCAGCAAAGCTGTTTGAACTGCCTTTTATTTCTTTAGAATTCAGATTCTTAAAACTTCATTTGAAAAGAATATCTACCGTACTGTTGACTACGAAGAACGTATTTTTACTTCAGAGGTATGATGACCTTTTGTTCCTTTCTTGTTTTTAATAATTCTGCATACCAGTATTGGCTTGTTGTCCAAAGAAAAGCTTTACCCTCAGCATTGTGTTAATGCCACATAAGTATTTTGGTATTTTTTCATTGTCGTGTGCATCTGTATCTCTCGGTTGTAAACGATTTAGGGATGCAATTGTCTTCTTGAAAATGGGTTACCAATTGTGAGCAGAGAAGATGCATTCAGTATCTTTTTATAGATGCATCTGATGAAAGAAGACCTAAAAGGACTCCAGGAGAATCTTCTTAAAGAAATGGTAAATGGAAGTTATCATGTCTACGTTTATATTTATTTTTAAATATAGCTGTTTGACAACTAAATTACTGAAGATTGTAATTTCTCATCCACATCAAAAATGAAAATTAGTCAGAATCCAAGTATCACTGACACGTTATGCTTTAAACCTCATCTGGGTGATGAAAACAGCAGATAGATATGGATATACTGTTCTAGTTCTGAGTCTTAATACACTGAATGTTGATGTGGAAAATTCTCACTTGATATGTTAAAAGCAGCATATACTATGCACCAGAATTACGTTACGTTGCTCTAAATAAAATCCATTCTTTGTGATAAATGTAATGCTTTTTGCACAGCAAGAAGAGGAACTGGGTAATGTTCGCAGATCATTGCAGACATTCTTTCAATCGGAGGACAGAATTCTGAAGTAATATTTTCAGATCCGTTCCTGAAATTCAAGGTGAATATAAACACTTTTTTGTAATGTAAAATTCAAGAGCTTTTTACACTCAAACTATTGTAATGAAAGCATATTTTCCTTAATAATATTAAAAGATAAAACTTCTTTTATATGTGAAATCTGGAATCAGTTCACTGAATCGGCTAAAACGCAGTATGTATTTTTTTTATGTTTAGCATATGCTATTTTTCAACAAGTCTTTAACAATTTTTGTACATTATTTAACTGGCTTTCAGAGAAACCAGTTTGAATTTCCCTTTGGATCTATTTTTCGGGCCTGTGTATACAGAAGACCTCTTTTTTCTGATCCATAATATAGTCAGAAATTGTCATCACCTGTTTTCATTTCAGTCGTGTTTGTCTGTGGTGTTAGTCTTCAACAGGAGTTTCCAAGAGAAAACAAAACTCTAAACACTTGTGGTTGAACTGTGTGGCAAATAGTTGTATTAAATATTTCAAGAAAAAATATATTGTCTGTCTTGTTCTTATAAAGTGATGTCATTACTGTAGCTCACAAATATATCCTACATACTATTACAATCTATTCCATATACTTAGGTTTCAAAAGAATTCCAAAGAAAAAGATAATTTACATTTTTCCTTTGTTGCCATGTATCAGCTAGAAGGTTTCTTCTGAATACTTATGATAGGCAACTTCTAAGCTAATATTTCTCTTAATTTACTTTTAAATTAAACCAAAAAGTTACCTTGCATGTTATAGTTCCTTAGCAACCTTTTAATCTTTTTTTGACTTGCAATCCTGCTTGTATATGCTGTGTGCTTCTCAGAACAATACCTGTAATATTTTTTATTTAAGTTCTCTTTTTAAAAAACGGGGATTCAAAACAGCTTAGCAAGTACCATGTAAAGCAAGTACCAAGACTGGGTGTGGTATCTTGGAGCTTGTCTGTGTTCCTGCACGCGGAGCTGCCTCTTTCCCAGGGAACTACTCCAGACTAACTCTCCAGCATCTCGGGAGCAGCCTGGGCTCACTCAGCACTGCACTAACACAACTCCACAGGTGCTGGACCAAGGCTGAAGAGGGTCCGTGCTTGTCTGTAGCTGGTGTTATGACCACAGAGGTCTCACAAGAAAATATTAGCCAGTTTGGGGTAACAGCTCTTACAACTTAATTGCATTTTAGTCCTTATTTTACATTCCTTCACACCTCTTCTTTTGTCCTTTGATTGTCTTTACCATCATACACGCTTCTCTGTTATTCCTTCCATTATCACCTCTGATTTTTTTGCAGTTTTTGAGCCTGTGATCGCTGTCATCTCCACCAGATGGACCTCATGAGATGTTAAGTTTTGGGTTTATCATATGTGAAACAGTACTTTTCTCTTAACTGTACCAAGTTTTAAAAGGTGGACTGCAAGGCCCAAATTCTTTCCTTAAGTGTGTGCATATTGGAAGAACAATACAATTGCTACTTTTAGTGAGGATTTATGACAAAATAGAAGTGTGAGATTTTGCTGTCCACCTGTTATTAGTCTTTGCCGCAGCCGGTGAGCTTCTAAAAGCTGAGCTGGTTACGATCGAATGTAAGGAATGTGAAAACGTGAAGCGTAGCGTGAGGGAGTATTCACAAAGGCGACGGTGAGTAGTTAGCTGACAGCGATCACATGTGGCTCTGAACTACTTACAACTTTCTGTCTCTTCCCAGACGGAAGCAGCCAGAAGGCTGGGACACCGGGCTCCGCGGACAGCTGAGAACAGGGGGAAGAACCAAAGCGTGTTGCTCCGTAAGGGCAAGACCTGTTAAGTCACATTAGTAATCCAACTCGCAGGCATTGTTTATTATATTTTTCAGCATCATTTTAATGTGTTTTTTACAATATTTTTATTATTGGTGAAAGTATGCATTGCTGCTAAATAGGAGTGTTGCTTTCATGGATTATTAGCCAAGTTTGTAGTTAACAGTGGGTCACCTACTGTTCTCAAGCTAAAAATGGTTCTTCTGCTGAAGAAACTTTTATCTCCTTTCTGTTTGCTCTTTTTTGTATATTATTCCTGGACTACCATTATATTGTTGTTTAGAATTAATAGTATTTTATTAATAATAAAACTGATTTATAAATATAATTAACTGTATGTTAAAAGGATAATTATACTGTTACATATATCCATGAAAATCTGGCAAGTTATAAAATTGCAATAAACAGAAAAAAAAAATCTTTGGATCAAGTAATTGGGTAGTTCAAGTATTCAACTGATAGTCACGTAAGTCAAACAGAACTTGTACAAAATTACAGCTAGCTCCAAGGAAGCTAGCAAGCTCCGTTTGTCCTGGGCACCACATGTCCCATGATTCCTCAGTTTCTTCAGACATTGCCCTTACTGACATCTGGTTTAGGTGCTGTACCATATGTTCTTACCTCCCAATCCTAAATATTAGTTTATCCAAAGACGAGCAGTGTATTTGTGTTATTTCCTCCCCACATTGAGCAGCAGAAGAAAGTTGAAAGTTAGTCTCTCCACTCTTTGCATTGATTCTATTCACCATCTTGCAGCAATTTAGTAGTAGCCTGTACAAACAATTTTACATACTGTATTTTCTTTATTTTCACATTTTGTGTAGATCAGCTCAATGATGCTACATCAAGAGGGCTTTTTCCCAGTTCTTAACATGGAATGACTTCCCAAAAGGATAGCATTTAAGACTCTTGCAGAGAAATTTTTTTCTTGTGATTGTATGTGCTATTGTGGTGGTTTGTCAGGCACACCTTCCAGATACCCATGTATTCAGTTTGTTTCTTTTCCTAAGTTCTTCCTTTCAGTAGTATTTTGAGTAGAATTCTCAGATGCTTTCTTCAAGCATTATTAGAATGTCTGGCTTTACATTTTTCTCAGCTAGTTCTATTTGCTTTGTTATTAGCATTTAGTAACTTTTTTCTTCCCGCTGCCAAGAAAGCATTAAACTCATTTGTTTGCTAAGCATCACAGTACATTGTTACATTTCTATCTGTTGTTGTCCAGTTTAGTAATTCTGAATGAGAACGACAATGAACTTAATTGTCATTCTTGAGAGAGCCGGAACCTCAAAAAGTGTAGAATGACAATCATGTTATGCTGGTTAGGATCTGGTCCAAAACATCAATATTGCACAAGATGGAAAGCTTAGTTAAAATCATCCTTCTGAAGACTCTGTGTTGATAAAGAACCGATATGATCTGGTGCGTAATAATTGTAATCTCTTCCCAACTGTCCCTGGGGAAAAAAAAGCTTTAGGAAACATGAACATTTCCTGCAATAAGTAGTCATTTAATTAAAGAACGAAAGTAACAGGAATCAAAAATGCTTGCAGCTGTGATTCTGTTAGACATTATATAAAAAAGAATGAAATTATAATACATTAAATTAGTTTTTAGAACATGAACTTAAGTGTTTTACAAACTAATAGTGGTAAGTTCAAAATGTCTTGTCAGCATAATACTGAATGACAGTGTGTCATGTCCATTTATGTCAGAGGCCTTGGAATGGTAAAGCCTGTACATGCACAACATCTCCTTTTCCAAGATAGACTGCAAAACAGTTTAAAACAAGTGTTAAAGGAGAGTAGTAGGTTCTTTCAAGTAGCTTTACTTCAGTCTTTTTCAGCAGATCATCCCACTCCACAGGCCATCGCTCTTCTGACTTCAGAACGAAGTACATCTGGTGTTTCGCTCTGTACGCAAGTGCTGCAGAGACATCATCTGCAGAGTCCTTCTTTCACATAAACATCAAGGTATCCTGGACTGAACTTCAGGGAAAGACACATATATTCCCTGATGTGTGTTCAGCAGCAGTATCAAAAAGTAAAGACAGATTCTTCTCAGAAGAAAATTTCTATGGCCTGTGAAATCTAAGAGAAAGAAGAGACATTTTTCAAACCACTTTCAAATAAAATACATAAGATTTTCAAAAATTCTATGTTAGATTAACAAAAAATTACTTTTTTAAAAAAAATATTCAGTCTCTTTAAAGGTACAGTAACAACATTGAAGAATATTAGTGGCTTTAAATCTTAATTTTCACCTACATCTTTCCACACATGCTGTGGCTGTAATGTAGTTACAGTCCTCAGGACCCAGTCTAACCAGTGTAGAGTTATATGGGACTGCAAGTTGCAAATATAGGTGTGGGGTTGATGTTGCTTTTCTTTTAGTAATTAAGCCACTATTTGTCGTTGGTAGAATAATTCTTTATTGTGCAGAGACCTTGTTATTTTGCAAGAGTTAAGCAATGTTGAGCTCGTGGTTTGGAAAGTTGTTTTAACATATGATAGTCTTAAGAGTCTGTCTGGAATAAATATACTCTTGTTTTCTTGTTCTTTTGGCTGAGTCACAATCAATTGTAATGCTTTAGCACTAATTGTTAACAGTAAGCCTGTTTATTCCTAATATCTTGAACAAATTTCAAAATACATTATTATAATCTGCATAAACTCCCCAGGTAGCTTCAATTAGAGGAGGTATATCTCACTTTCAGACTTAAAGTGCAGCCATCCATTTTTTCTATATTTTATTCTATCAGTGCAGTGATATCTTGCCATAAACACTGAGTCCTGTAATGTTAAAGGGCCCTTAACAATTGCACGAACAGTCTAGAATCATATAAATACAGCATTTAGACCAATGTGTGTTGCATTCATGACTCGGGGGTATTTGCCTACACCATCTTTTCACGAACATTGAAAGCTCAGTTAAGCGGGAATTCCTTTAAAGTTCAGAAATCAGCATGGAGCTGTGGGCCCATGAAGTGAGCGTTCCAGAATGCGAGACTGCACCGAGTTCCTTACTACAGTGCTGGGCAACTTACTTTAGCAGCAAGCACACCTGAGAACGCTTACAGCCATGGCAAGGGTACATTGTGCTCCCAGCAACTCCGAAAATTTTGTGTTCAGAGTAATTGGCACTTGCTCGAGAGAGCTGACAGAAATTGTAGGAAGTAACTGATTGCTATTTCAGTGGGGTTTTTCCAACTAACAAGGTATTTTTGCAGGTAACGGTGGCTGTGGAATCATCCTCCCTCACATTTTTTCCCCCTCTTAGAAAAGGGATATGAGTGTTTAAACCTGGTACCTGTCCTCAGTGCTGGCAGGGGGAAGCAAGCCCTGGATTGACGAGGCTGACACTAGCCCAACCCCTCAGAGAGTGACAAGAGTCCACATCCTGTGTGTAAGAGCAAAATCCACAGACTCGGGACTCAGGCAGACTGGTTTTAGCAGGTAATGGAAATGAGTATCTGGGAAACCGACCTTGTCAAGTGTTTGCTTGATGCATGTACCTCCATCTCGTTACTCTTGTATTCATTTAGCTCTTTCCGAATTGCTGCCTAGGAATTGAAAATAGAAGGCAGTTAACAAATAAATTTGTATTTATAAACATTGTAAAACACTTGCAGAGCAAAACAGGAGTGCAGCCTTAAAATGTTAAGAAAGATGGTATTCACTCCTTTTTTTTGTCCAGTCAGTCAATGGGCTGCTGCATAGAATCCTTTATAGTACTAAACATGCATTTTTATAAAGAGCATTTTTACAACAGTGTGCATTGGTCAGAGTGGTTTCAACATAAAAAATAATGGCGACATTTGCAGAGATTAAATGTCCCTGAGGTTAAATGTCTTTGCAGAATTTCCGGTGTCGTTATAGACAAAGGAAGCACAAAGTAGTAGCGGGTCATTTTAATTATGTCAGTACCTTATCTGCTGCTGATAGTCTTGTCCACGGTTTATCTGCTCGCCTGTCGTAGTCCTGTGCTTTTGCCACTTCCACATAATCGCTGAATCGAATCAGGATTTTTCTGTCTCTTAGTTCATCAACTGTAGGTCTCTGGTTAAGCTGTATTAAATAGTTTGGTAAAATAAAACCAGTGTTACTAACAACCACATCAACAAAACGTGCAACATTTTCTGCTTCCCATCTTAGCCTAGAGTAATATCAGATGCTGTAGGGGTTTTCCACTACAGTCAGCGACAGATGGGCTGTGGAAGGACTTCAGAACTGGACCCATTGCAAAGATTTCAATTTGACTTTAAGAAATTATCAGCATATTTGGTGTATAATTCCAGCTGCTATTCCTAGGAGCAGATCAATAACAAGATCTAGTTCTGATTCTGAGAATACCTTAAATAAAAAGACAAATTTAACTTGGGAGCACACCTGGTGCTCAGCAGGGAGTCAGCTTTGCTACGGATTTGCAAGGAAGAATGAAGTAGTCCTTCTCTAGCAATATAGTTGCAAAATACGCAGTGTGCAAGCAAATACCGTTTTCTGGCATAAAGTTTAAAAGGTATTGCAAGATTTTACCTTTCTTGTCAGTCTCTGTTTGATTTCCCTTCTTTCTTCCTGTTCTGTTTGATCATTTCGTTCTGCAGAGAATATATATATTTAAAAAAAAAGGATTACTTTCCTCATGAGGAGGATTGGTATTTTCCAGAGTTCTAGGCAATAAAAATTAGAGCACAGAAAAACTAGTAGCTGGTTCTTACAGTTGTACGTTTTGTTAGTTCAGTCCATCTCCCTGGTTCTCTATTAGAACGTGCAGTTACCTCTCTGCAAGGACAGAGCGCTGATGCCAATGTTGGCTTTTCCTGTGCTCTAAACTCCACAGAGATTTAATAAAACAAAAGCAGCCACACCAACTCCCCAATTGCATAAACTTCAGGAGGAAAATTGAAATACTCTATCGTTAATAATCATTTTTTATTCTCCACATTGCCGGAGCCATTCATTCCTGTGAGATGCTGAAATGGCTTATTGCAGCAGCTCAGGGGAGGGATGTGCTTTCCTGTATAACCTTGTTCTCAGGCCACATCTTTCCATGGTCACGCTGCCACGGCATTTATCTTCGACTTGCATGGTTTTTTCCCTCTACTATTCAGGATATGCCACTGACATTAGAACCTCTGTATCCTCATGGGGTTTTCTTTTGTGGCGTTCCATTCCAACCTAAGGCAGCTCGCTTTTGTGTGTTGTGCCTATTAACATTCAAGCCGTGATAACTCCTACACGCTGGGTCTAAAAATAGGCTGGAGTGCTGTGACACGCTGTGAAATATATCCTTTGCCTTGGGAAACGAGTTAATGGCGTTTCTATTTCGAGTACTATCTGTTACTAAATTAAGGAGTGAGCCTATGACCTGAGCAAAGCTGAAGACCTAGAGAAAAATGTTTAACCATTCTGGGAATCTCTAGATAATACAGTGAAATTCATTATACTGCTTGTAGTAGGTATTTCCAGTGTTAAAGCACACACGTGATTTGTAATACCCCTCAAAAAGCCACTACCACTGCAGATGATATTTTTAGCAAAGAAGTATTCTTCTTCCTTATTTTTAAGCTCAGTAGATTACAGTGAAATGCAATCATAATATCTACTTAAGATAGTAATGCATAGCTACAACTGCCTATAGTAGAAATGTAAATCAAATTAATCTAAAATGCTATAAGGTGCTATATTACAATTCTGTGGCGAGGCACACAAATATGAAAGAGAACAGGGACAGCTAAAATTAGTGCTCTGTCAGGGATGAGCAGCTATTTAAGACTAGAACGTTTAAAAAGAGAACAGGCTTTAAAAATTAGAGTGTGTTCTAAGATGTAGAGATACCTGCAAGAAGTTACTAATGTGCTTTATTCAGTTTTAATTCACCCCCCTAGATATTTCCATCTATGTATTTTTATTAAAATAAGAGGATCTCCTGTGACATAGTTCCTTTTTAAGATATGATTGTGATAACGCACTGAGAGAATTCCTAGAGAACCACAAACACACATTTCTGAACAAAAAATGCTTTTCCAAATACATTAAATACGTGTTGTGACCCATTTCTATGAGACATTCGCTCATGTTCAGTGCTTATTGCCTGCTTCAAGAAATGAAAGAAATAGTTCTTTTAGCAAAAATAAACCCAGGTTTGCTAGGAAATCCTACTGAGGGCGTTATAAAACTCAGGCATTGTTACAGAGACAAACCAGAGAGGCTTTTCCCATCAGCATCACTCTGCCTACACGCAGATCCATTCATTAGTGAGGGCTGGTTTTATAAATCTCAGTAGAGAGACACTCCCAATCAGGAAGCGGCATGTGCAGTTCCGTAATTCATTTTGCTGCTCTGTGAATTATTCAGGGAATTCTTAGCTGTGCGTGACACTAGAACAATTCCTGGTGTTCCAAATGAACCGGGGATTGGACAGCGCGGTTTGAGAGACGCTGCCTTCTCGAACGTGAATGTCAACTTTCTGCTGAGGAAGAACACATGTGAACACCTCGGTCATGATTTTAGTTCATATGCTTTTCATGTTTTGTGGTAGACCAGCAGCATTTCTATAGTTCAAGTAAAGGACTTAGAAGATAAAAAAAAAAACTGTAAGAAAGTGTTGGCTTTTAGTTTGCTATTTAAGTATTACTTTGAGCTCAGAAACATCTCCCTAAGAGAGGTAAGAAGTCACTTCTTTTAATCTTAGGAAGATTTGTTTTAAAATGACATAGTAGTTGCACTTAGGTACTTGGAATATGCTTCTCATTTTGACAGAGGTGTACAAATGTGAATTATTAGTCCTTAAAAAAGCTTTGGGGGTAGCATTGTTTCCCTTAGCAGTATGTGGTACGAACATGAAGGATGCTAGGGAACTTAGGACACAGCTGTACAAACCCTTTACAACTTGGAGGAGGTGGTAGTGATTTCACTGAAGGGCATTTATACTGCTGCAGCTTTGCATGTCAGACCCAATCCAGGTGTTTAAAAACATAACAAGAATGTTGATATTTTATTAAAAAGGAGACTTTACTGATTTCCAACTTCACTCAAAACTGAGACTAGAGTTATTGCATCTGTCCAGCCTTTTACAACTGACACAGCTAAGAGATGACCTCATCTCATTACAAGATACCTAGTTTTTATATAGTGGAAGAGATAAATAAAATAGAAGTGCTTCTGATCTCCGCTGGACCTGTATAAAGCCTGAGCAACTGAACTGAAGTCAATAAATGTGCTCCATGCTGGGAGCACTTTAAATGAGATACAAATCTAGACCAGTATGTTTAGCTGGTGTTCAGGAAGTATCTTTAATTCTGCTTTATCTTCTTTCTGCTTTATCTGTCTCTTAAGCTCATTATATGAATGTATTCAAACTTTTTTATTATTAAAGCTGGTCGGTTTAACCCAGATTAAGGATGTAACCAGTGCACTTCAAAAAGTAAACATAAATGAACAGATTCTTTCAGCAGAGATCAGCTCTTTCTTAGCCCGGAAAAAAAAACCCAAAGAAACAGATTTTCAGAGATCTTAGGTACTGACTCCTGAAAATCTGGCCCCATATATTTCAAAATCTTGGGTTATTGCTTATTCTTGTCTCTTGAGGTAGATGGCAGGTGAAGTTAGGCCAAGTTCATCCACTCACATTTGCAAAGAAAGTATCCTTTTTCTCATTTAGCTGTGCACGTTAGAGAAATCTGATTTCACTGGGTGCTATGTATGCATTGGACCAGTACTGAAAATACTGATAAATATAAGTTGAGTGTGGAATTCCTTTGTGCTAAAACTTAAATGAAATCCCCAATAACTTTAATGGCAAGAGCGTAAGTTTGTTTTCTATGAACTACTAAGAAAGTTTGAGACATTCCGTTTTAGGCAACAAAATGTAGATAACCTTATTCTTAGCGACTTACAATCACATTAATAATCAAATGTGAGTTAAATAACGCAGGCAGCATTGCTTGTATGACACAGACTTCTGTGGCTTTATGTTTTGTGCTTGTTTATGAGAAACAAACTATTGTTCACATCATTCTGGGTTTTGTCTCTCAACACTGTAAACAGACCACGAAAACAACAGAAGCAATATACTTTTCCTTCAAGCAGATGGCTCTGCCTCCTTTCTGCTGTCTGAGACCCACATTGAAGACAGTTGCAAAGCTCTCTCTCACTTTCCCCTAACGTAGAGGATTCCCCGTTTTATGGGAGCATAAAGCCAAGATTCTGTTCATCACGTGTTCGATCCCCAGGTCAGAATCTTCCGGGCAAGTTTCTGCCTTGTGTTTATTTGAAAGGTGTTGAGAGCATTCCCCTATGGCAGTATTTGTAACAGGCCTGGAACTGCCCCTCTGGTATCTCGGATCTGATTCTTCTTTGACTTGTCTTTGGGAAGGTCTCTAATGATCTGAACAAGCGTACTCGCTAGGAGAGCCACACCTCTGTGAGGCAGCTTTCCCCATTCTACTTTAGTCTCGGTGGTATTCAGTGTGCAGTTTGCCACGACTGTCCATACCTTGAAAAATGACAGTCCAATTCTCATTGTGGTGTGTGACGCTAAGGTTGTATTCCCCTCTTAAACATCCCCAACAGTGTAATCAGAATGAAAATTATTTGAAAACCTACATTTGAACAAGTCATTCTTTTTCTGAATTGCCTGCTTTTTTCAAAGTGTACATTCTGATTCCTGCAGTATCTCAAACCCAGGACACATGAAAAATTAAAAGTTTTACGTACAGAAAATAATCCCAGTGAATGAATCTGTCTATTTAAAAATAATATATTCAAGAAATGCAACCACTAGTTTCAACAATCACATAAAAATACTTTAGGGGAAAAAAAAGTACTCACGTTTCAGTATATTTCTTCTTTCTAGCTCCTCAACGGCAGGTCTTTGGCTGAGTCGCCTGCGGAAAAACACCAAAATCACATTTTGTACCATGCCTGTTCTTTGGAAAGTCTGCAGTATTCTGAGTTCTGGTTGGTGTTTTCCTCGTGGAGGGGACTACAAAATTCCTCTCCAGGTCTCAGGAATAAAAAAACAAATAAAATAGAAGGATCTTGGCACCAGAATACTTTCTTCTATTATTTTTCCCAAATGTCAGCAATGCAGGTAGAAGTTCTCTAGTTTGCTCTGCTGTCAGTGAAACGCTTCCTCAGAACACGCATCCTTTTCACCATACTTTGGAGACAGTCAGTTGGAACCAGTGCTCTCCAATGGTTAAATTCACTCGTGAGGGAGTATTTAAGGTGGTTATCAAATGAGTTTCACAGTGATCTTCTGTAGCTATCGCTGCTGCTACCTTTTAATCTCACGTAGCAGCAGGCTTCCTTTTTCCTAGTAACACCAGTGATGCCTCCTGACAAACTGCAGACTTGCCAGAAAGAAAGCTTGCCCGTGGTTTCCTGACTACACATCTAACAGACCAATCCGGCAGCTCTCCTCCTGCCTGCTGAATAACATTCGTGTGCTGCTCACAGCCTCATGCTGTCTGAACGGAGTGTCTTGTGCAGTTTCACCTCCCCTTTTCAGTAGGGCTGCTTCAGGATTGAGTCTTCAAATCATATGATCAGTGCCATAGTGATTTTATTCTGCATATTCAATGAGACTTCCCCACGAGACACGGCTAGTATCTGCAGAGAATCTCAGGTAATTGCACCCCTCCCCTAGGCAGACACACACACATGCTGCATTTGCTAGCTTTCAAGTAATAATCCAGCAAGCAGATCAGAAAGAGTTTACGATGCTTTCTGGCCTCTGTTCTGGCGATGTTAAGTATTCTTATCGTCTCTTCTCCAGCAGATGTTGCCAAGCCAGAGATGAAGTTACAGAGACAAAAGAAATTCTCAAAGCAGGGACCACACTGCAAACCACTGCTGCAGGAGTTATCCTTCTACTGCGTATAGGAAGTAAAGGAATTACTATAAAGTGATGTTATAACAAGACCTACATATTATCAAATACACAAGAGATGAAAAAAATGAAGTAACTGTTAATACACTGTAATACACATTATCAGACCAACAGCCCAAAACATCAATGCAATTCCTTATTCTTTAATCAGCGTCCCTGAGATCACTGAGAAAGCTCTCATCTCTGGCAACTGCAAGTACTCTGCCAGGCTCACGCTAACAGAAAGCTTTGATGATGAGCTCTTGTGCTTAGAAACTCCTACAGCCTAACTCTTGTTCTTCCTACCTAACATTTTTTATAACCTACATTTTTCCTCCTGGATTTGGAGTAATGAGTCGGATACTCCAGCAGTGGAAGCTGCAATAATCCAAATAAAAAACAGGAATGATGCTGAAATACACTACTACAGGCTTTAAACACATATTTTTAATTCCTGTTGCCCTTGGGCTCCTCCCTCCTCACACACTTCCCTGTATGTCTCACAAATTATACAACTCTGGCTAGGTTTGTTTTGAAAGAGATTAATGTTCACTTTATAATATAAATCAGGGAAGAATGACTTAGAGAGCTTATCTGCAAATGAAAGGTCCACCCGACCTGCTGCTCACATGCCTCTCTCTCAAGCCATTCTTAATTACAACCCTTCCATGTGAGATTTATAGATTCTCCCAGAATCTGTACATTAGATTTCAGGGGCCCTTTTTAAACTGGAGGATTAAAAGCCTAACAGAAATGATTAAAGCAGTATGAGAACACATATGTATTTGAATGCACTATATATTTTATAGAGAGTTATTATAAGTATGATGGTTAATTATTTAAAAACCTATTTCCCTTTTGGCTTTGATAAATACATGGCAGGTGCCCAGAGACAACAACATATTTCTGTGCACAGCCTCAGCTTTACCCACAACTGAAGGAAAAAGTGCAGATACACACTGGCAAATATATGCTCGAGGCATCGCATGTTTTTTCCCTGTGTTTTTCAGAGATACGAACTGCACTGCCAAGCTTTTTGTCACAGTCACAAAACTGCACGTGGACTTTTCTTCAAAATAAAGTTCTAACAGGATTTGGGGAAGTGAAAATACCAAATATAGGGAGAGTCATGGTCACACAAGGAGAAGCAGCAGCACTACTGACACTTGCTACCGAGGTGTAGGGACATCTTTCTTCTATTATTTTTTCTTTTCTGGACAAGCGTCTCTGCCCACAACGCCCTTCCGACTGCTTTCTGCGCTGTGCGAGCTGTGCTGCACGGTGCCCGGGCTCCGGGTGAAGGGAACCAGTGCGAGCTGGCGAAGGTGAAGGACTCCAGCTGCCCCCCCCAAGGACTGCTGGCTGGAACGATGGGGAGCAGCTGTGAGCAGGGGAGGGCGGCACACAACTCCACTGAGCTGGGCTGGAGAAAAATGAAGATGTGGGAGGCCTTTTCTGCAGGGCAGTCTTTTCTAAGCCCGGAAAGGAGCATTTCTGCTTGCAGAGTGCGCCGCCTTGCCCAGTCACCCCTCAGAGCGAGAAACTAGTTGTTGCTGTCGGTATTTACCGTGCGAGCAGAGCTTTATCCTGCCTGAGTTGCTCAGCTGCTTTGGAAGGATGAACAAGGGTGTTTCACCCCCTACAGGGACCTAAACAGCCCCAGCGGAACTTTGTTACCTCAGAAGGGGACTTGCAGTCCCCCTTGATAGCACCAAGTTCCCTCAAAACACGCCTGCATCCAGCTCAGAGGGAGGTAAGGACAAACACGTTTCTGAAGGCTTCTGTCAGGTCAGCAGCCCAGCATAATGCAGGAAAAGCTGCAGCTTCACCTGTTTAAAATCATGTCCTTCTTGCAGGGAGCTCTTAAGTAAGAAACTGCTTCCGGTGAGTTTGTGCCTCTGCTTGGGTGAGCTGGTCTCTGGGCACGCGGGGCTCTGTGTGCTCTCCTGAGCAACAAGCGCTTCACATTTTTCTCCGAAGTTGTTAAAGTACAAAATTCTGCCTCAGACAGAAGGAGAAAACATCTCCTATGTGTTGAGCTTGGTGTGTTTCCTCCTTAGGCAGCCACCCAGCCCTGCCGAGGCCACACTGTGGCCTCGGAAGCGCCGCCGCGCCTCAGGGACACCTGGCTGGGGCAATGGCTCCCGGGTGGCCTCACGCTGCTGCTGGGGAGTGCAGGCCGGGAACCGGGGACTGGGAGACTAAAGCTCTAGAGAAGGGATGCTCAAACATCCCACGTTTAAAGGAAACAAATGCCAGATGAATAATGATTATCAGCAGATTGCATCACAGCAGCGGAGATGGCGTGTGATCGCGGAGGGTGAAGCAGGCACGTGTCACAAAGGAGCCTTTGTGAGCCCTCGGGGGGCTGTGGATGATCTCCACAAGCTTAGCGCAGTGCATCACACACCTGCGGGCCCCTCAGAACCGAAGTAGACTCTCGGCTCGTTTGTCGCGGGTTCAGCAAATTTCCTGCACCTGAGTTTGGGTGGTTGCAGGGCTCCACCCCGGGGCCAGCCTGGCCGCCATGTGGCTCTGCAGCTCAGGCTGTAGGAGCTATTTGAAGGTCTGAGGTGGACACGAGGCTCCATAACTGCTGCAGCGCAGACGTGGATGTGGCCATGGATGTGACTGGGTGAGTCTTGTGCTTTCTGTTTCTTGGGTTTCTTCACCTGGGGGCTGAGCTCAGCGAGGTGACTGTAAGCTCCTATGGGAGCACTAGCATCGTGCGCCGCATCCGTTGTGTTGCAGTAATGGTTTCTTTTCCGTTGATTTAAGTTCAGGTATCTATTTCTTGCTTTTGGCAAAAACATCAAATTAATGCTGTTGTGTTCTTTGGTGATATTAAAATGCAGTTTGGGGGTTTATTTTGTACTGTCTGCTGAGGCAGGAGTATCCCTCTGAGCATTTCTGCTGGGTCAGGCGTTTTTTTAAGTGTCTTGAAGCTTTCCTGAAAACTCAAGTAACTCGTAGGCAAGTCCTGTCTCTGTTCAGATACCCCCTGGTTTAGGGACTGTCACTGATATCACCACAGTTTCATGTTAAGTGTATCTGCTCCAGGAATTTGCTTCCCCATCAGCTTCAACTGAAGGATGCCAAGAGCAGGGGCAAGAGGAGCTGAAGTGGCAGCGCTGCAGCCGCAGTGACTGTAGCTGCCGCAGGGGAACCAAAGCAGAACCGGGGGCACCAATGTCATTTTCCCTGTAAATGATGTTTGGATACAGTTCAGATAGAGTTTGCTGTACGTGTCAGTGATGTTCCATGTTTGGATAGAGATCAAAATCTGAATATTTTCTCATTGTGCTAAAGCAGTTACTGTAAATTGGGGTGAGGGGGTGGGGAGAGAGGGACACACCACATGGACGGCTATTTTTTAAGTTCGGGGGAAAAAACAAAGTTTTTGTGTTACTGTTGTAACACGAAGTGCTGTAACTGCAAAGTGCGCGTGAACATTGATGCAGCAGGTGTTTGAAGCCTGGAGAGTGTTCTGGGGGTATTTTCAGATTACTTTTAGAATGTTTTCTCCAGTAATTTGGGCTCAGAAAGCTTATAAATTACCGTCTTAATTAATTGCTGACTCTCAGAAGCTAAAGACTTTGCCTGCTCCCGTGTCCTCTGTAGTGTTACTCCTGCGGGTGAGAGGAGCAGGTCGGTGCATGTCACCTAAGTCACCTGTGGCTCAGGTAGAGACATGTGAGCTCTTGCCCTCAAAGTACCTGGGGTGCTGGGATTCTGCACATGGCCTCAAGATACTTGTTTTCCCCATGCAGTGTGCACATGGGAAACCAGTGATGTTCTTGGGTGTTTCATGCTGGCTCTGAGAGGAGCAATAAATCTATGCGTATCTAGCTGTTTTCCTTGACGTACATGTGCAGCATGTAATTGTAGCAAGACAGGCTGCCCAGGGAGATAACGAGTACTGTCCTTAACAGCCCGATGGGTGGGGAAATCTCTGCTGGCTGGTCTGGTGGAGTGGGCAGCAGCCCTCTTGCCACAGGAGTCCAGTCTGGGGTCCTGTTAACACGTTTTGACACACGCACAACTACAGACACTGGAGTTGGCTGCAAGGGGAAAACCACTAATTGCTTGTCCCCTCTGGAGCAAGGTCACATGTTCATGAGCCCAGAGACTCTCACCTGTGCCTGCGACTGCTGATCAATAGATCAATACTTACTTCACACGGTTAGATTGTCTCCTTCACATTCAAGAGAATTAATATCTTGGGATAAGCATTACACCAAGGTTGACAATATTGGACTGTTACAGGTGACTGAATCCTCAGCAGTCTGAGGATTTGCATGTCACTAGGATCCCAGGGTCTGCTATCAGATAGGCAATGAATCAATATGTCCTAGAAGCAGGATATGCTGCCAAGTTCTCTGTCCTCATATTTAATCTTAACAGTGTCTGCTTTGTCTGTTGTGGGAACTGCATCTCAGCAAAGTCACAGCAAGCTGTGGGCTTGCAGGTATGGGCACAGAATAGCTGACAAGAGACAAAATTGGAGCAGGTACAGCCCACCTGTGTGCATATCAGGCTACGCTGACTTCCCACGTCTTAGACAGGCCTTCCTTTCTAGCTCCTCTTATTAGTCTGCAGTCTCACCTGCCTGGTAGACCCTAGTAAGGTCACATTCTTGGATCTGTCCTCAAAATCTGTCGCTTTGTTTCCCAAATGTACTCTTGCATAGTCTGTTGCACAGTATCTATTTGTATGATTGTCATAAAAATGCATTTCTTTAGGTATTTTGGAATCCTGTTTGTGCTTTTACTTAGTTAGATGCGTGTGATTCTGATAATCTACAGAGAGAGGGGTAGACTGGACACGTGCATGTGCCCATGGACTCCAGACTGACAAGTGAGCAATCAATCCAGCCTTCAGTAAGTGAGCTGTAGCCAGCAGCAATTGCATTGATTGTCTCTTGTGACAGGTAGTTTTGCAGATGGAGCTGGGAGGGGCAAGAGGGGAACTGAAGGAAGGATCCCTCTCACAGGAGAGCTCAGTTCCAGGCAAAGGGAGGAGAGATGGGAGTGCCCTGTGCTTGCCTCTCATAAAGTAGCTTGTGTCTGCTGCCCATCAGGAGGAAAAGGTTCTGCCTCTTAAATTGGCATCTCTGTTACCAGAACATCGTGTTCAATTCAACAAGAAGTTTATTTTCATCCTTCCTGTAAGTAGCTGTGAAAAAGATGTGTGCCAGGGCTTTGAGTCACCCACACAGTGCGCTGTGGCAGTGCAGTACTGCTTGCAATGTACTATTATGGGTAGTAGTAAATTCTGGGTAGGAGAGACTAGCCTTTTACAGTCTGTACAAAATTAGAAGGCAGACACTGAGAAGTGAACTTGTTTTTACCCTAAGGTAATTCTGGAGCATGTAAAAAGTGGTAGCTGAATGAGGCATCAGCACTTCCCGTAACAGGGTAAAAGTAGCTGCTGACATTCTCTGATAGGAGGCTAAAGAGCGGTATGAAAAGGATGCATTCATACGGCAGATTCTGCAAGTTGCTTGCAAAATCTTTACTTTAAAATTGCCTGATATTTGTGTCTATGTTCCTTCATAAACTACTTTTTACATCCAAATAAGAAAATTGTCTTTGGGTGTTCAGTAGAAGACATTGGATAAATGCAGAGGCAGTATATATGTTGCCTTGATTACATATCTTATTCGTTTGTTTGGCCTTTAGTTCTGTCTGGATTTTCAAGGCTGCAAATCAGCAAGAGTTCAGTTAATTATGTTGTCATTCATCTCCCGGGCAATTACAGTTGTCCATCGGTACAATTTCTGTGATAGAAGCCCTGCAATGAAGAGTTCAGATTTCAGTTGGAATAAAAACAACATACTTGCCCAGCGTGACCCTTGTATCATAACCCACTGTCCCTGAAAGACCTCCATCCTGGTGACAGGTTTGCCATTGCATGGTGTTAACTCAGTGATAAGCACTGTGTGGGCTGAAATACACCAACAGAGCCAGGATCTAATTATGTGAGAGGATGCAGATGGAGAAGGCTTCACAGTGATCGCTGCTTTCACCACCTGTGAAAGTCCTGCTGCATCTGACCTTTGGTTTCATAGTCTTCTCGATGTGCGAAGGAGAAAGGCCAGACGCAGCTGGAGAGCAGAGCCCGTCTCTCAGTTCACAGCCCTGCTACAAAGGATGCTGAGCATCCTTCTGTGACCTTCAGGAGGGTTTTGCCTTCACACCTCTCCCAATGTGCGGTTTAGGACTCTTGGAGGATGTTGTGGCATGTTCCAGAACTGACATAAGAGTGTTCACTTTCAGTTCAGCTATTAGTTAATACTAATATACAAGAACTAATGTGCCTATGTTAGGGTGTAAATGTAATAGCTCCTTATTTCAGAATGGGAGCTTTTGCCTCTCCTTTCCACCTGCTCCCCCACTCTGTGGTGTAACAGAGCTACTAGATAGTGGATCTGTCCTGTTTTAATAGAATTACAATATTTAGTCATTAGGGTGACAGAAGTATAACTGATTATTTGGGCAAGATGTGCTTGAAGTCAGTAGTTTGATGAGTATTTCTTCTGGTAGCAATATCAGTGTGAGCAGGATTGCTGCTTGCTCTTGCTCCTGCTTTGCCTTGCAGCTGGGCACAGAACTGGTTTGGGGAATACATTCAAGCTAAAAATAGCTCAGCAAGGAAAACTGCTGAAAGAACATGCTCTTCAAAAAACAGTACAAGTGGTACAGACTCCCTCTGCTGAAGGCTGATGAGGGTTCAAGGCTGCATATCAAAATGTATGTTGAAGGGTCTTCCAGCTGAAACCACATGCTGGTTATGATCTGAGTCGCACTGTGCAGGTCACTGAAAATGGTGAATAATGTTTCCTTGAAAAGCAATAGATTTTTTTTTGATTTTTTTTTTTTTTTTAAATGTGAAGCAGAATTAAAGCTCTGGAGCCTTGTGTTCCCATAGGAAAAAAAAATGTTACATATCTCAGAGTCAGGCAAATGGCAAATTGAGAACACTGTGGGTTTGATGCCTCAGGACAAGCAAACAAAAGCAATTGTATAAATCCCAGGGTTTTAGTTCTATCCCATTATATATGTATTACCATTATATTATTTTAAATAAAGACATCTGCCACTGCTCAAGTGATACTAAAATCAACTCTGATAGCCCCTCCTTGAGCAAGAGCAGGGAGTCTGCAAGTCAATCATTAGCAGAACAGAAAAAAATCTTAGCATTCTGGTGGGGACTGCTACTTTACTGAGACTTCTCAATATCCCCAGTGAAACAGCTCCATGCTCCTGGGTGCCTACTGGGTAATGGTTTGTACGAAAAGAAAAAATAAGTTAGGTTTTAATGTCACTGTATCGATGATGCCTAATGCAATGCTTGTGCTTGATTTTCTCCAGGGAGACTGAGGCTGGCTTGCCAGCCACCCTTGAGCCCTGTAAGAAATAACGTGTCTGTAGGCTCATGACTCTGTTTGCTGGGCAGCCAGGATTGCAATTTCAGCCCCCGAAGTCAGAGGCAACAGGGGCAGGAGGGCAAAAAGACATGTCAGTTTGGACTGTAGCACTAGCTACATTTCAGAGTTCATCAAATAGATGGGAGGACATGTCCCAAAGTGTCCTGAATTCAGCCCGGATGCTCACTGTTGCACAGCTCACATTAAGATCCTGTAGTACTGCCCACTTAACCTATAAACAGTTGCTCCTACCAACATATGCCACTGTAATGCACAACTGTGGGATTTGGGTCACTGGAAGAAACCACAGCTGGATTTGCACAGAGCAGACAAAGAAATATTGGTATGCATAGCTTGTCAGCCTGCCTCTGCTGACTGTATGTAAATTCTCTTCCACCCCCTCATTTAATGCATAATGACTTGAGAATGGCCGTTCATGCCATGGATACAAGCTGCTGAGTATTTTCCCCACGCAGTGTGAGCTCTGGAGAATACACTTCTCTGTTTCCTGCAACCTGTATTCGGATAAAAAGGACCCTTTGCCAGTACCAAATAAACCTCTGCAGGCATATTTGACATTCCAAGTTGTTGCATTAAGCAACAGCAAGGATTTCCCCCAAAGCTGGTGGTATCGAGCTGTGTGAGCCTACTAACCAGCAGCTCCAAACCCGAACGGGAGAGGGCACGCTGCTGAGCTTTGCAAACTGATCGTAATGTCAGGCTGTATGCCAAGGGACAGCTTTCTGAATTACTGAAGTAAATCAAGGAAGATGCACCACTCTCTTGGCTTTGTGTAATCCCTAAAGAAAAAAACAAACCTGAATGGTAGCGATTCCTGAAGCTGCAAATGCTTCTGGGATAGACAGTCCCTGCTGGGACCATCTGTATGACTGTGCACCTGCTATTAGATTGCAGGGATCTCTCTGGGAACACTCTTCCTGGCAAGGCAAGTGCTTTCTAGTTCTCGCCTGTCACCCACACAGCATCCCCAAAAGGATGGGATATCCCTGCCTTCCGATAGCATGTCACCATCTGTTGTACTATTTTCTGTTTCTCTCGTGCGAGCTATTGTTAGCCCAGCATTTTTCAGCACAGAGCTAGAGCAACAGCTTGCCCTCATGCTGTCATTACGCACGGCTGGCCAGAGCCACACAGCCTTTGCCCGCAGCATGCTCCAAATCCTGCTTCTTTACTGTGTTCCCATTTATTTTATTTAAAGCATTGGCTTTTTTCAAAATTTCTCTTGAGGTTATCTGTTGATTTTTTCAATGCAAAGGGGTGCGAGTTCCTTGGCTGCAATGGAAGGAATAATCATCTGTTTTGTAGTTATTTCACCAGCAGATCTCATAGTGCTCTGCAAAGCTGGCCTATATGGTTATCTTTGTTGCACCAAAGAGGAAAATGTAGCAAAGTGTCTTGCCTGGAAAATCGGGCTTGCAGACCCTCCAGGGATTTATTCACTTCACGCAGCGAATGGTATTTTAGTGATTCTGGTTTTCTTTGTTTTTAAATTGGGCTCTGTAAGGAGTATGACTTGTCACTTGATGCCACAAAGTGTGACACTGAGCATTACAGGCATGAAAATGCGAAGAGGATTTGCATTTTCAAATGTCATCCTCGTATTCTGCCCGCTTTCACCCAAAGCTTTTTGGGATCCTCCTTAGTTCCATTTGGGATCCTGTGTTTCGCTATGGTGGCATAAATCCAAATAGAGGACAGAAAATTCTGAGCTTTTGAAATCTGAGTTCCTCAACTGAATAAAATGTAAGAATTTCATAATGTAACATTTTCCATTGAACCGAACCTTTATTTTTGGTATTACTGCTATGATTTGTTGTGGTACAACATCCACTGTCTTCCACTGTCAAAGTGCAAAGCTGCAGCAGAAAACGTTTGTGAGGTCTCCATGTTCTTGGGAAAGGATTCAATTTTACCACGTCTGTGCCTCCTTGTAGTTGCTTTGTACCTGCTGAGGGGCTGCTAGGCTCCGGGTAAACAAAGCAGAGCAAATGACCTCCATCATACACTGGTTTTCTAGGCTTTTGTAGCATGTTTTTGTCGTTGTGGCTGATGCACAGCACGTCACAGGTAATGCTCTTTGAGTGCTGAGCTTCAAGTCCATCTGAAAGTCACTCCTAACGCTGAGCTTCCTGCTCCGATCGTCCTTCTAGACCTAAGCTTGGTGTTCCCACACGCCTATTGTTATCTGTTATCTTTTTCTTTTATATTATCTTTTTCATTTATGTTGTTTCTTTAAACTTAGTTGCAGGATGCCTGTAAATTTTGGTAGTACTGGTTTGTTTATCGTTTTCTTGGGAGGGGGAATTTTTCCCCTATTGTGGGTGCCACTCCCTGTGATAATTATAAGTCTGTGGTGTAGCCTGGCCAGAATGTGGCTTTTGCAGACACCCTCAGATTAGCCTGATCTCTTTGTAAGAGACCAGCTGCTGTCTGGAGAGACTGTTGTGAGATCCTGCCTTTTGATTTTTTTTTAACATGATTTCTGAAAAACTAATGAAGTATTAATTAATTCAGAATTGAATTTGCTTAATTAGTGTGATCATCTCAAGCAAATGACAATGGCTGTTCATCTGTGAGCCATGTAGGCTTGATTTTGAGGGTTTTTTTCAACAGCGAGGCACTCATTTTTATTCTGTTTGTCTCTTGGATGAGTCGTATTTTGTATAATTTTGAGAAAACAACTGTCACATCTTTGCACAACAATGGACTTGCATTCTACCAACATGCTGGGTCTCCAAGCAGGTGTGTTTCCTAGCTGCCTCGAAACAGTCCTCTGCATAAGTGGACCCAACAGAAAGAGGTCCTCAACCTCCAAAGGTGTCATCTGCTTCTTTTTCATTTCTCTAGATAAACACTTGAGCATGGATTGATAAATCTGGGAGTCTTTTTTTTGTCTTTTGATGTGCTGCATGTGACAGCTGTTGAAAAATATAGAAAATGAAAATGCTTTCCAGTGGAAAAAAAAACCCAACACTCTCCAGAGTCCTGGAAGGGTCAAGGAAGTGCACTGGCCACTTGGATAAGTTAATTATCCTGAAAAAAAAGCAGATACTGAAGGAAACTTGCCATGTTCTGTTTGACTCAGCGGCTCTCAAGCTACACAAATAAACAAGAAAACCCTCACAAGACCTGATTATACAGCTGCAGCTTGCCAGGTGGGCACAGGCAATGGAATCAAACAGATTTAGCTAGAACTACATTTTAATAATTGATGCAGCGTACCATATTTATTAAGAAGTGTTTGATTAAAAACAGCGACCTTCTCTTCTGACCTCTTTTCTCTCCTTCCCCGCTTCCCTATCTTCTAAATACTTATTTCCTTCATTTTTCCCCCCTTGCTTTCTCGAAGATTATTTCTAAAAGGTAGGAACTGTGCTAGACTGACCCAGATTTTCTGTATGAAAGCAGCAAGCCCAAGCCTCCGATTCCTGGGAGGAATTAAGATCTTGAATGAACCAGGCTGCAGAAGTTGTGCTCGAAGCCGCGGGAGAGGGAAGCTGTAGTAACTAACAGGAGGGCAGTAACTGCCGTGTATGAATTGCGGTTTCCTTGGATCACACGTGCTGAGCCACTTCTTAGAAAAGAGTCCAAAACCACACCTGAGCCTCTTCTTCAGATGACTCGTCTGACAACACTGCCCCATAAATCACGGATAACTTATTGATGTGGTACCAGCCCTGTGCCCTCCAGATACGTTGTGTGCAAATGTGACACCGCACAGTAAGAAAGATTTGTCTCTTCCCTTCACCAAACTAAAAGCCACGTTACAAATTTTGTGAGAGGCAATTGCAGGCAATTCACAGCAAAGGTTATGGTGAGATTTATTTATACCCAGTCTGCATAGAAATTTGGTTAGGTTTAAAAAGTGAATGAGGAGGGGAAGAGAGCCAACAAAACACCGAAACTACCCTTCTATTTTACTCCCATATGCTTGCAAGTGGCAAGTCTGAAACTGAAAAACATGCAGCCAAACCCCCTTCTGGATGAGCTATTGCTTAGTTCATAGTCTTTCAGATACACACTGTGCGTCCTCTCGCTTCTGTTTCAATTACAGTGAAGTAAGTCTTTGGCTTCAGGTGCATAAAACATTTTTGCTGAATTTCATTAACAGGTGTAAAAGAAAAAAAAAGTAATCTTAAATAATCTCAGTAACACGGTGGCCTTCCCCAGGAATGGTGAGGACTGTCAATGTGAACGCCTGAATCCCCGGGGTTATCAGTAGCTCACAACTGCTACAGCTCCTTGTGTTCTGGTCAGGTTCTTGTCACAGAACAGCACAAATGGCTCTGACAATCAGAGCAGCTTACTTTATTCCCTATCGATTAAGCTCTGCAAATTAAATTACTTTCTTTCTGTAATTACTCGTACTGCAGATCCAAACTAGTTTAAGGACCTGAATCATAATCCCATGTAAGGTGAGGCATTACAGGGAATTATCGGCTTTCTGCAGATTTCTATTTTGTTTTATGACTGCTTGTCACTTTACAGGGCGAGGGCCCAGATCCTCAGGCATGTGTAGATGCCGAATTTCTGAGAGAGGATGTAAGCCTGAGCACATGCTGCTGTTTGTAGGAGGTTTAGCAGGGTCAAACAAGTACACTTTTTTTCTTCCCTAAAATGTTTTTCCTTATTTAATTACACTTGCTTTAGCAGTTTTCCTGGAAGATTATTTACATAATTATGCTCCATTGTGGTACATTGCAGCTTTCCAAACCCTGATTTATTCATTTTTAGTTTCATATGTGCCACTTACACCAGAAGACCTATTAGAGGAATTGACTCTTGTGTCCGGGAAAAGGCCCTGGACATTCCGCTCTGTGTTTGCACCTGCTGCTCTGCTCATCACACCCCTGCTGCACGCTGACCTGCTGCCCTTGCCTTCACTGCGCCATGGAAAGTATGTTTGATTACGAATTCCTGGCACTGGAGCCAGGGAAGCAGAACAGAGCAGTGCAAGGAGTTACTGCCTTCCCAGAAGACAATCTCTCATCAGCTGTGCCCCAGACATGGGAAACTTTTTCTTGTCCCTGGGCAGAAGTAACTGTCCTCCACAATGACACTCCCCCATGCTCACACGAAATAAATACCCGGTATTTTCAACAGGAGGTGCGTGCTGGATCCTTAGCGATGCAAACCTGCACCAAGAGCTGCTCAGAATCACGTGCTGCTTGTGCAAACCAAAAACTAATGCACAGGACTAAGTCCTTTCTGTTGCAACCCTTTATAAATGAATTAGTATGTTCAGAAATTCTTGCCAAACATGCTACGGGCTGGTCTGAGACAGCAAATTGCTCTTTCTGGTTTGGCTGCAGATCATGGCTCTTGCCCAGAGCATATAGGGTGCTCCATAATAATTGTGCATACGTTGTGCTGAGGGATGACCTTATTAATGTTGATAAATATGTAAAGGGTGAGTGTCAGGAGGACGGAGTTAGGCTCTTCTCATTGATGTCCAATGACAGGACAAGGAGCAACAGATGCAAGCTGGAGCATAGGAGGTTCCACAAAGACATTCGGAAAAACTTTTTCAGTGTCAGGGTGACAGAGCCCTGGCACAGGCTGCCCAGGGAGGGTGTGGAGTCTCCTTCTCTGGAGACATTCAAAACCTGCCTGGACAGGTTCCTGTGTGACCTACTGTAGGTGACCCTGCTCTGGCAGGGGGTTGGACTAGATGACCTTTTTGAGCTCCTTTCCAACCCCCAACATTCTGTGATTCTATTACTGATGCAAACAAGCAACTCTTAAAAAGCTTCAGTCCTTTACGGGTCCGTTACGGCTGCACATGCAGAGCAGTTAGGTTTGTTACTTGCTGACCAATGATTCACATTAATGCAGTTCATTCTATTTTGGGAAGTGTAATACCTGAAAGGGAACAAGTACTACCTTTCTCAGGAGGTCTTCAGTCCTTAAGGGACAGGGTAAAGATACGGCATGTCCAGATGTACTTGAACCTCTTCTAATACATGTTTAAGCTGTACTGCAGCTCTCTTGGACCTGAGAAGCCCTGTAAACAGGAAGCTAAACTGACTCAGTGCTTGGAGATGGTAACAAAACTTGAGCTTTCTCCCTTTCCTCCTGATTCTTATTCTTGAAGACCATCTGAGAATAACTCTGGCAGCAGACACTAAATCTCAGCCCCCTTGACCTTAAGGCCAGTGCTGTCTGTCGCTGGATACATAACAGGGTTTCTGACTGTGTGTCGCTGCCTGATGCCAAGGAAGGACAGAGGGAATATTAATGCTTATGGGATCCAGACATCTAAATCCTGGAGGCAGCTCCAAAAAACCTTGGCGATCACTTGCACCTCCCCCACTCTTCCAGTCCTTCCCCCCACCCCCTGCAAGATTTTTGCTTTCTGTAACCTGAGAAGCTGAGCTTATAATGGAACAGGGATGAAACATGAAAAAAAAATCCCAAATCCTCACACAGCACCGGGTTTAAAAAGAATGTGGGCACCATGGAAGCTATTAATAGAATATTGCAGCCGCATGCAAATCTTCAGCAGCAACCCCTGGGGCTGGTCCCTGCTGCCAGCATCGTGCTGTCTAGAGCAGAGCAACGAGATCTGGAGACTCCCTCGGCTTACACACACGCCCACAGAATTAAATCGTAGCTCTATATATAGCTCCTGTCTCATATGTGAGGAGCCGTGGCTTTCACAGACTCCCACGCTGTGCTCACTGGGGTTATTTTTAGCAGCAGTGACAAGGTTACCTGGATGATTCCTGCCAAGTAAGAACGAAGTGCACTGAATTGTACACGGCTAATTAGCTGATCTTTTGTTTGTGCCTGTCCTTGCCTTTCTGTCTCTGGAATAAATATGTCAAGTCTTTCCAGCCTTCTGAAATCAGGGCAGTTCCCTGATTTCTAGTTCAGTAAGTGGGAGTTTGAGCACAATCAGAGCTTCATCAAAAAACATTGGTAATCTCCAGGGGAATTCAGGCTAGCCTGTAAACTGGGCTCAGTTCAATATCTACTTAGTTTCTGCATTAGAGCGACTAGTAGTTGGTACTCCCCTTGCCCCACTCCCCCCCTTTTTGGTCAAAATCAAGTAAAATATTCTCAAAAATTCTGTGCCATCTGCCCAGCTTCCCACTGAATCCCTCTCTGGAGCGCTGATGCCTTTTCAGTGACCCAAGCCGTGCTGAGACACTTCTGTGAGAAGTGGCACTGGACGTGCTGTTCTTGGGAAAGGGGCTATAGCTTTTGTATCATCAATAGGTAAAATTTTCCTTTATGATTCCTCTGTATTGAACTGTCACGCTTTATGCTTTTAAGCTGCGAATCTGAAGTGCTGTTTGTTTGGTTTTGTTCCATCTCCAGCAGCACTGTGAACTTCACGCTCTGTTACATGAGGCTGAGGTACAAAGCAGGGTCTAATCTGGGCGCACATTTAGCTACGTCTGCAGTTTCTGACAACTCAACTTGAAAATGCGTTTCCAGGAACCTCAGGGCAGCACTAGAACTAGATTTCCAGATGTGGTAAAGCACCAAATAAAGAACCTCCTTTTCACTTGATGTTGCCAAGAAACCTTGCCCCAGCATGATCCACCTGCCCACGCCAAGATTTTCAATGTGGTCAAGATCAGTTTTAGGTGTTTGAGTTCTAATTCTGTTCTGTATCCACAAAACCATCGTTCTTCCTCACTCCTTTGACGTGAGCATTTCTGTATCTGAATTCCTGTCCCCATAATCTTTTAAGTGGCGCTTAATGCATCATGTCTACTTATGCAAATATCCAAGGAGGTGAAACAGAACATGAAGTGAAAATTACAAGTATAATCTTTTCTGAGAATTCATGTTCTCATTGAAACATTAAGTAATAACGCAATGTCTTTAACTGTGGTTATACGAGGCATACTCGATAAATACCAGCCACCCAGGAAGTTCAAACATTAACTTTCTAAACATATCAAATTTAATGAAACAACATTTTCCTGCATCACTCTATAGTCAGCAACTATTTTATTCCCCTAGGTGTTAGCTTAAACCCCTTCTAGAACAAAGTGAGTCTGTAAGGCAGCGAGCAGTTATTGCAAATAATCGTACTTGCAAATGTCTTTTCTGCCTCTTGACACAAAGAGCTCTCAATTCATTGAATTCCATTGAGGGCTTATTATCTGCACTCTGAACACATAATAATGGGAACCGAGACCTGTCGGGAGTCCTGTTGCCTAATGCACAGTAGAATATTGCAAGTGCACGCTATGGCCTGGGGCACTGGGGATGCATGAATTAGTAAGAGAAACGCTACTGGAAAGGGGAGTCTGGGGAAAACGGAATACTGCTGGTTTGGATGGAGGAGGAGGGAGACATACGTGTTTCCACGGCAACAAGTGGTAGACTGAATCGGCTGGGAGCACAAAATATGGGAAATACACTTTTCAAAAGCAGCAATGCACATAAATGAATGCCTGAATCTGTACTCATCCTGCTGTCAGTCAACAATAAATCTGAAATAGTTGGACTGGCACTACTGTAAAAGTAGAATCTGGCCCAAAAGATCTGGCCCTCAATCCCTCATTTGAGATGGGTTGAGTGGGAAAGTGAAGAAAAGCAGGGATTTTTATCTTTGACTGCATAAATGCTCATCAGCACGATAGAGTCGGTTTTCTCAGCAGGTTCACAATTACTGTTGAAATGTATTACAACCAGAACCATTTAAAAATACAGCAGTTTTGAGAAAATGTTATTATTTTGTCTCCCCATTTCTGAAGTTACACAGACACTATTATTCAGTGTATTTTGCACATTATATACGTCAGCATAGCATTCCCTCCAGAGTACAGAGCTAGGCTGTGATAGCTGCAGTTCTGAGGCAATTTGTAGATAGCTGTAGACTTTCAAATCCCTACAAATGTGCTGAAAAATACTGGGCTTGAAAACAACTGCCTGTTTACTCGCCATTCTTATGCAGACTGCTCACTAATCTGCCTGTACATTATTCTTTTGTGCTAAAGTACAAGTCTATAGCCTGATGGTCAATGTGCAGAGGGCAAGTCCCATTGCTGTTATCAAAGTGTTGCTGGTGCAGCCGCAGCAGGGGGGCTCTTATCTGCACAGGTAGGGGCAAATCATTGAGAGCACGGGCATTTCTGTTGGATCAGTACTTCACACCTGAACGGAGCAGTGAGTTCCTTGGCTATGGACTTGAGACTATGCTGCACAAGTACCAGTAAAATTAGTGACTTTAAAGGCCCCAAAATCTCATCCAAGATTTTCATTCTTCCCCGTGCAGTTACGTTTCCACGCTGCTGCCAGGTTGTGTGCTGAGTGGGGACTCTGCAGTGGTCGGGGTTTTGTGGGATGAGACCTGGTCTGTCCGAGTCAAAAACTCCAGAGGGTTATCTCTAGGGCTTTGACTCTTTGGCCTTTTTTACTTTTTTTTTTTTTTGGAGGGGGGGTGGAACACATACTTGCCTTTCCTGGTGTAAATATTTTCCTGCATGCATCCACCACCTGAGCTTGTTTGCACGGTCATGTTCTATTCTGGTGGATGAGATAAGAGCTGAGCTGAGCTCTGGCACTGCACATATGTGCTACAAGTTGTGTGGGAGGTTGCTTCCAATCTGCTTTGCCATTCCTGGCTATTCCAGCAATCCTGCACCGTCTGTTCCCTGAGATGTACTGAATCTTCCACGTTCCAGGAGGAAAGAGCTTAATGAAGGCCTGTCTTCCAGCACTTGGAACAAAGATGGCTTTTAGCCATCCTCTAGACATTACCATTTTTTTGTGTATTTTAGAGCCACAAAATTAGGCTCCTGACCTATGAAGACATTTCATGAGCAATTGACTGGCCAAAATACTGGAGTAAACAATATCAGAGTGCCTCTTGAAATATCTCCCTGAAATGGATACACAAGGCTTGCAAGGTCAAGATGATCAAGGCCATGATTAAGGTCCATAACAATTTCCTTCCTAAGATGATGGATATAGATTTGGTACATCTATGATTAGCTCTGCCTGTAACTCTTGGAACTTAATGTAAATCGTAATGTGATGTTTTCTACTTGTATAGGATGTTCGTGTTTTTTCCGACAGGGACTGTCATCTGCTCTGTCTTGTGCAGTCACTGGCACAATGCACTGTTGTCCCTTGGATGTAAAGTGCTACCATGCTACAAAGAATAAACAACAATCGCTGAGGCTGGAGGAAGGTGATTATTCCATCTCCAACATTGCAGGGACATCATGAAGGGCACCCAAAATTTCATCTGTATTCACTCAGCAGCTTGTTTCTTGGCTGAGGGCAAGTGTGGTGATGGCAGCGATGCTTTCCTTCATACACTCTGGTCCGTTAGGACTTGTGCTCTGATCCATATGCGTGCTTCACATTCCCTGTCCCCCGAGGTAAAGTTTAATCAAATGCACACACATGAATGAGCTTGTCTAAATATCAATAAATGTTCTTTTTCAGGAGAGGCTTGAGGTATTTAATATTTAATAAGTCTTGAAAATGAACTTCTATTCACGTTTCTCAATTTGATACCAAGCATTTTGGCGGTGAGCAGTGCTCACTGTCCCAGTGTGGGCAGGCGCAGCACAGATTATTTAACAATCCACTTTGTCTCATCTAAAATATTCATGTTTGCAGATATCCAAATGTAGCTCTTAAAAAACCCAACAAAAAACACACACACCAAAAGCAAATGGTGCAGTCTGAACCCTAAATCTTTGCTTTAGGCTGCACGCCACAGTAATGCTATTTCTCTCATAGCTCTACCCTGTTGCCCTGGTTACTGATGAAAACCAGACCGTCTCTGCCAGCCCTGCAGCTGGACTTGCACAAACACCTCACCCCTGCGAAGGCAGCGCTGCTCAACTTGCTTCTTCCTTAAAGCAGAAATACAGCCACCAACGCATGCAGCAGCCTTCCCTTCTTCAAGTAAATATGCAGCTGTAACAACTGTCTTTATCCTCAAATTCAGGTAGTGCTGACAGAGCAAATTAGGTTAAATAAACAAATATATTGGGGTCTTTTTTTAAAGCACTAGCCTTTCTGGAGGACCTCCAAATCTTGGTTATGTCAGTGGAGCTGCAGGTAGATTTGGTGGAATTTTGTCTCCCCACATTGATTTCTGTCTTGTTTGCTATTGAAATCAGGGGAATTCCGACTGAAGACAGAGTTAAGCATTTACTTTTTTTTCATGTGCCTGACTGACAGCTGAAAATGTGCTATATTAGTTTGTGTGTGATTCCCTGCAGGAAATGGACTTGAGGGTGGGTGGCAGTGTCTCATCTGACAGTACTCAGAGGATGCTCTATTGTAAAGGAAGGTTCCTCCCTGTTCTTAGGTAGACTTACTTTGAGAGTTTCATTTCAATTTGCTGCCGGATTTCCTGTCTTTCCTCATCTGTCCTCCTTGGGAAAATATTCCTGTCTTCCAGCTCCTGCTTACTTGGTCTGTTCCGTAGTTTCACTGCCAGCAGTTCTTTCTTGCATTTTCTTGGCAAAGTACCTGGGACATGCATTGAAAAGAAAGTTATTAGAAAGACAGCTCCTGGAGATGAGACATGAACCTATGAAGAGCAGGAAACCTACAGAATGACAGTGATTTGTATGTCAGTGTGCAACGAGCAGTTGTACACATTAATCTAAGTAAGTAGCACTATGGTTGTGCGGGGCTCGGACACGAAACTGCTTACAAATGCAGAAGGATCATATTCCTTTGTTATCTTTGTTATCCATTATAAGCAAGCAGTGCTCTCAGGTGAAAATTATTTGCAGCTGAGACATGATTTGCATCACTAATTTAGAAGCCAAAGGCTGAGCATCTTGCTTCAGTCCTCTGAGCATCCCTATAGCCCACGGCAATCCCTGGTTCCTGAACCATTTAGTGGTACTTTTGCAGAAGGACTTGATCACTCAATGGCAGGAGTGACCAAGACATTACACCTTCCTCTCTGGGTCACCAGTTATAACCAGGAATAGATAGTGGTAACTGAGATAATCAAAGTTGTTGCTTGGCCTGTGTATATATATATATTTATTTTTCTTTTTTTTTTCTAAATGTCATCCTAGTTTTCTGCCATTAAAATTAGAAGATCAGAATTCTGATCAGTGTATAACTCTTAACACCAAATGTAGGCCACTGTATGTGTCTACATCCTGTTCAGTATGACAGTGTGTCATAATAGAATTTCATTTAGCAATCAGTACTATACTGTTGACATTAAACCCTTCCCTCTGAAGAGTGTCTGGGCAAATATTCCAAAGAATGAAAGAAAAGGCCAGGTTTTAAGATGATTTGCAGAATGCTGGCAATTTAATTGGGCATTCAGGCAATAAGAGACACAATTACTTGCTGTGAGTGCATGACCTGTTGTGCTTATTGTAAAAATACAATAACACATTTTCCATCCAGCCAAACAACCTAAAACTTTGCCATTACAAAAGAACTGTTCATAGGAGAACATGCAGCAACCGTTTTGAGTCGGAGTCTACTGCTCCTCTGTGTGCTGAGTCCTTGATGCTGCCCCTCTGCCATCAATAACATCCTTTCACTCGTACTAGAGGGAACTGTGTTTGAGCTTTGATGTTCCCCGTATCTCTGGTGTAACTCTTTGGACTTCAGCAGGTGAAACAAATGAAAATTGAACTCCTGAGCTTATAAAACTATTTTTCCATTAGTTTGGAAAGGTACGCAGTAATATATAACAAGTAGAAAGCCATCTTTATCTTCAAATGTAGACTGAAAGCCAGGGCTTCAGCAGAGTCTGAAAATTATCATTGCAGAGTAGCACCACTCAGATGGGGTTTATAGTATTTTCAGGGTGTGCAGGAACTACAGTTAAATCTCTTTATTTGCTTCACCTTGGGAGTGTGATGCGTAATAGGAGGTTATTTTCATTTGGTTCCTTTTTACTTTGAAGGTGTTCTGTTTTTTTTTAATTTAATGCTTCACCTTTGCTAGAAAAGGTCACCTCATTTTTAAAGAAAATGACATGTAATTGGTCTTTTTGTTTGGCATTTGAGATAGGATTAAAGTCTATTTTTTAAAGGCTGCTCTGGAGGTTGGCAAGATTCTAAATCCGATATCGATTCTCATTCCCAAGTATTGGGGTTTTATTTGCTAGGGATCTGTGAAGCTACGTTATTCTTCTTTATATATATACATACATACATACATATACATATATATATATATATATATTCTATGCCAAATCCACACACACATGTTGGGAAGACTGGGGCAGAGAGTAGTTATGGTCTCCCTATGTGGGCAGGGACAATTCTCTTGATAGTTGTAGTGGCCTAAAATTAAACTTTTTAGAAACCATAATCAGCTCAAATCCCCACTTAGAGATTCAAAGCTGTGCCCTTGTTTAGCACCTTCCTCCTAATGCTTTCCAAGTCTGTTGCAAACATTAATTAAATTAAACCACACGGCCCTCTGTGAAGTTGTAGGTATACATTTAACAGATGGATAAAGAAGTTAAATGATTTGGCTGATGCCACACACACAACCTTCTGCTAGCTGAATATATGACTTCATCAGAAACATTTGGCTCACGAAGCCACAGACTTGGGACTCCGTCAAGATTTTTCAAGCCTCCACCACACTGGGAGTGGGTGCAGTGTGGGCGATCGCAGTGCTTGGTCCTTACAGCACAGGAACCAACAGAATTCCTTCGGGAAACAATCCAAAGCGCATTTGGGACTAGCAAATTTCCAGGTATCCCTGAACACGTTCTCATTTTCACCTGGAAATTTTAAACAGACAGTAAGAGGAATTCGGTCACATCAGGAGATTGCTGAGGAGAGACTGCGCGTGCACACTAAGCTCAGTGTCTCCAGAACATGATAGACGTGCTGCCCATCTGCGTAGGGCATTTGCAGGCAGTTCTGCACATACTGGGTGCACTGAAGGCAATATATGTATACACTATGCAGCACATGCCTACGTCTGTGTCCAGAACAAGGGAGCTTTATGTGTAGTATAGATATATTATTTAGATATAGAGAAAGATAAAAGGATATATATATATAGTATATATAAAAATTTTTACTACTTTTTTTTGGAGATGCACCCTAAACAGTTATTCTCCCATTCATTGGTGACAGCTACAGTATGAGCATACGGGACTATTTCTACTCCCTTCAGGCTGTTACAAAATTACTTGCCATACCATACTACACCTGATCTTTGAACTGTGGGAGGACAAGGGCTAGAATCACAATGATTATTTGCTAAGAAAAGGTGAGGGCTCATTTTCTGCTGTCCCTCATCTCATCAAAGACCAGCTGAACCCAATGCTCTGCAGGTAAAAGACTGGACCTTTTTGCAAGAAGTCAGATTTTGAAGCCGATGGGAAGACATTGGCTTAAGCTAGCTCACTCTATGCCCTAGAGGCTTGTATTTCAAAGTGAGATGGAACAGTGCAATATTTTGCTTGAAACCAAGTAAAATGAAGCTGCTCTTCAGGGGCTTGACTGCTCCCAGGCTACTCTGCTGCACACTTAAGAGTCTACCACTTTATGAAATTAAAAATACAAATCATATCTGAAAAATCTCAACTTTAACCCAAATCCTGCTGTTGTTTTAGGGCAGTGGAGAGCGCATAACCCACTCAGGATAAGCTGTGCTCACTTCATCCAGATGTCAGAATTTCTAAAAGGCTTATGCTATAGCCACTCCCATGGTCCATATGCACTGGACACTGATTAATCTTTAGGGTATTTCTCCAAATAAAAATGCAAGAGATCTGGATTAAGCTGATCTGCTAGTCTAAGGAACCATTCTACATGCCTGCCCAATTGGGTTAATTCCGGAAAAATAACACCTGCCCAACAAAGTGAAAAGACAGAGATGATGTTACCCCCTTCAGGAAGATGTGCTGGGAAGCCCTGTGTAATTCATCTTGTTTGCATCTTGATCAGCCCACTGATGGCCAGTTCTGTTATTCTACTTGATGTTTCATAATCAATAAACAAATAAATAAACAAACATGAGAACAAAGAGGAGATAAACCTGCAGACTAGTTTTCCCCACATCCATTTTCAGCACCCTGAGGCAAATTCCTTCCTTACCACTGTCTCAGTAGAAAGTGAACATTGCAAATGCCCTTATTTAAGTATGTTCTTCCTAAGGGTTATTTTTCCTGGTCAACAAGGCATTTTTAAAGCCAGTCTGCCCCACCACCAAGCTATCTCAGGCAGGATCTTGGCTGTGACTTGTTCTATGATTTACAGCAGCTCAGCTAGGTAAACAGTAAATGCTTTGAAAATTCACACTTTTCACGCTTGGCCTGCAGGTTTCTGACAAAAGTCTCTCTTTGAATTCAGCTGAATCGTGACATTTACTCTCCTGGATGTTTACTGTTCTTTCTGTCAATCAGAAGGCAAATCTTAATACTACATGCTGGTGGGAAGACCTTGCTTGCACCAGTTATCAGTTGTGGGCTACATGCTACTTGCCAATTTTTCAGCTCATACACACAACTACTGTCTTGCCTCGTGTTTTTAGAGATTTCAGGGAACCATGTATTGAGTAGAGGCCTAATGGAAAGCCAAGTTACAACGCCCCACTTTTTCCAGAGTCATCTGTGACCTGTCCTGATCTCCCTGTAATCACGGGGCTGTTGCACTGATACACTGGCCGGGTGAAGTTGGTGGCATACCAAGGCAGGGCACTAACTGTAAAGCAGCTTTGGATTAATGGATAGTGTTACCTCCTGACTTGCAAACCAGCCCAGATTTTTTCACCTAGAAAGAATCCAGAACTTTTCAGGGCATTATTCTGGTGCTATCCCTGTCACTCCCCTCTCATTCCTCTCTGAAATCCAAACGGGTGTATTTGAATAAATGCTGGCACAAGCAGTGCCACCCAGTGTCAAGACCAGGAATCCTTTGCTTGTGTCCCAGCTGGTGCTGTGTAAATGGGCAGTGGTCCCAAACCAAAGCGGTTTTTCTCCTTGGGGGCTGAGGTTATACCAACCCACACCAGGATGTCTGGTCTCAGCGGCTGTGCTGCCCAGCTTACCCAGGTACCCGTTCATGGCCGCGTTGATTAGACATCCTGTTCATTAGACGTCAAGCAGAATCCTGGATTTTTGTTGTGCCCCTAAAATGTGCCTGAACTTAAACATGGGCAGAGCAGGCACCAGGCTTGTACAAGAAATTAGTGTTTGTAAATGCATATTTACAACCTGCAAGGACAGGGCAGTCCACAATGATCTTCAGCCGCTTTAAATAAGAAGCTCAAGTTTCTGGTGACTTGGAAAAGTTTTAGGGATGCATGGAACAGGCTTCTTCGTGCAAAGACTGAAGTTTAGATGTGAAGAGACTTGAAAACCAAAGAGTGAGACAAATGAATTATGAGGAAGAGGGCTGTGTAGCTACAGTAAGAGAGTATTATTTTTGTTGCAGTTGGAAAGCATTTTGCGTGGAAAAAGGGGTTGTATTCATATCTAGAGCCGCTTTATCAAATGATAAACCATCTTTTCTCTTTTTGTGCTTGTTGTACATTTGCAGGTAAATACTGATCTGTATACAATCACTGTGCTACCTAATTTCATAACAAATCCTTGAGTTTTCAGCCTTTCAGACAAGGCTGATTTTGATTTTTTTAAGTTACTCTTAAGTGCACAGCGATTATGCAAGGGATTCTCTTTTATTTTGTCCTATCTCAGTCTATTGTGTCGCTAAGTTTCTTAAGACACAGGAGCAGAAGTCGTGCATCCTGCTTGATAGCTCATACTGTCTAATAGGCACCTTTTAAAATTCATCCTTGATCTGATATAACAATTATTTTTTGATGAATTTTTCTCTGTCTGTCTTCTTTTAATGCATTGATGAAGAGATTGAAGGATTAATATCAGACTGAATCTTTGCCTCGCTACGTGGAAAACATCAAAAGCTTGAATGAAAAATGGATTTTCTAATAAGAGCTGATTATTTTGCCAAAGCACACTTAAATAATTGCTCAGGATTATACAGTGCATTCCCCATATGTCTCAAGAAATGGACCAAATGGAGAGCAACTTTCTTCTTTAAGATATTTTCTCTGGATGTTTGTCCTTCCTAGATTCATTGGTCTCTTCCATTTTCACTGTACCATCACTGCACTGAAATAATAGTCCTAAACTGGGAGGCTTCCAAAACATTGCCAGCACCGGGTACGCAGAAAGCTTTGCCTGCTGACAGTGAGATGTGTCTGCAAGTGCTGCCATTCCTACGTAGCGGCACAAAGGGAACGTAAGTATCTGAAAGGATAAAGCGTACCGGTGCATCAACTTACCATCGTAACGCTAAAAATCATCTTACTGTGCAAGTACCTACCAAGACAAACATGATCACAGTCACTATGGCACAAATTCAACTTCTGCTTTTCACCAGGATTCCTTGAAAAAGTTCACGTGACAATACAGGAATTTATGCTGCTCAGTATTTTCCATGGCATGCTGCCTTGTTTAGAGCATTCTGTTCCGCTATGATAATATATCTTTACAATATAATAAGTGACTTTCCTTACCAGAAATAACGGAGTCATTCAAAACTTCCTCATCCTGATAAAAAACAGAGTCTTCTTTGAGCTCTGAGTTCATGATCATGTTCTCTTTGTTCTCATCCGACTCTTTAACCGAGTTCCGCTTATTTTCTGAATCGCTGCTGTAACTCAGTGAGTTCTCCTTTTCCTTGTTGCGCTCAATGCTAGATGTTCTGGATGGACGGACATCCACTCTTTTTTTTGGAGAGCCTTTGCTTTCTCTTCCATGGAAGCTGTGGGTGGAAGGTGCACAACCCAGTTTTGTAAAAAGACTTTTACTGCCACAGTAGGAACTTATCATTACGTGACAATGAGCAGAATGTCTTGTAGCTCGTGAAGACCGAGGCAGAGAGCACAACATGGGACAGCACGGGATGGCATTCTCAAGACTGTGTTGCAAATGGCAAACGCAGATCTACTTTCCTATCTCTGTCATAAAAATAAGCTACGGAAGGGTGGTGACTAATGTATTTCTTTGATTTATAGCCACAGGCTATACTGTACTAAATTAAAAAAAACCACACAGCACATCCTTCTAATGTAAAACATACATGACATGAAATACTAGTATTCTGATATTTAACAGGGCCTGGAAATAATATTTCATGGATCTATTCCCCTTTACAATAGCTGTTATGGAATTGAGAAATGTTGCCAACTTAACTCCAAAGCTCTACGATAGAAAATATTATCTCTGTCCTCTTCTAATAACGTAATAGGGCTTATAATGAAAATCAAAGTACCAAAGGTACTCCCACATGGACATTTGTATTAAAAATGAATACAGTATATACTCATGTATAAGCCAGGAGACATATACTGAAATAATAGCATTTCTCATACATGGAGTACTGATATTTAGAGCAGGATATATCTTAGCTACTCTAACTGGGTATCTTGTGGGGAGATTTTATTTTACAATAGGTTAAGGGTTATCAAATGATTTTACCTACTTCCATGTCACAGTAGCCTCCTTATAAAGGAAGAACAGACTTTGGGGCCCCTTACTACAAGAAGGACATTGAGGTGCTGGAGAGGGTACAGAGATGGGCTACCAAGCTAGCAAAGGATTTGGAGCATGTGTCGTATGAGGAACACCTGAGGGATCTGGGGCTGTTTAGCCAGGAGGAGAGGAGACTGAGGGGAGACCTTGTACCTCTCTACAACTGCCCAAAAAGTGGTTGTAGCAAGGCGGGAATTGGTCTGTTCTCTTTAGTGGCAAGTGATAGGACAAGAGGAAATAGCCTTAAGTTGTGCCAGGGGAGGTTCAGGTTGGATATTAGGAAGAATTTCTTTGCTGAGAGGGTTGTCAGCCATTGGAAGAGCCTGCCCAGGGAGGTGGTTGAGTAACCATCTCTGGAAATGTTTAAGAGACGGGACAAAGGTTGGACTTCATGATCTTGTAGGTCTCTTCCAGCTGAAACTGTTCTATGATTCTATGAAGTAACGGCCAAATTAAACCCTTTAACCAAGGATGGATGTTCAAAGTGACATCAAGAAAAAGGCAAACCCAATCTGTAGAAGTAAATAAAATGCTAATAACAAGGTAGGGACATTTACCAAGAAAAAATAATTCAGTGCAATGACTCTCCTCATGCACCCATATAGGCAAGAGGCTGTAGGTACCTGTCCTGCCGGTGCTTGGTGGCCAGAGCCCGGTGGAGTTCTTCAATGACTCTGCTGGGAGGTAAAGGCAGGTGGACGGCAGCCAAGTGAGGGGAACCAGTTGGTGTTGGTATCTGTCCTCTGACATGGGGATCGGAACTTTTCTGGCCAGAGGGATGGAAGAGGGCAGCTTGTCCTGAGATTTGGGAGGAACCAACAATGACATAATTCTTCAAGATAGTGGAAGGAGGAGATTTCATGGCTGGATCATCTATTTCACTTCCTGCTGTCAAAACACAAGAGGGTAAGAGGTTGTGTAATGCTGCTTTTTTTTTCTTTTTCTTATGCACACAGAGTCTGCATTGAAACCAATTTGTGGTGTTGAACAGAGAAAAATGGTGATGGCTTTGTTCTTGACAGGAGGTAACTGGTTACGCTGAGTAACTGTCTGAATTCAGAAGGCTCATACTACACAGATCCAGATCCTTGATCTAGTAAAATAGATGCCTCCCCTATTTCCCCTCTTTCCCACAGTATCGGGTTCTCCTTTTCCCAGCCCACTAATGCCTCCTTGATTTCTTGTACTGTTCCTCCAAACCGCCAATGGCTGTACTGCGGCGACTCTCAAATCTAGCACTTTCTCTGCTGGACTCTGGCGGACTGTATTAAAATTTATGCGCTGTGGTTCTCAATCAGGACAGAATGTACCAGCGTCTATTATATGCTCCTCTGTGATTGCTGCACAGTTTAGACCTCTAACTTTCATATGCCAGTTGAGGAAATGCCAAAATCATTATAATATGAGGATAATGTTCTCATAACAAAACTTGCCAAGTGAAATCCAAATGAAAGATGTGGTATGGAAGACTAAGAAGAAAAAAGAAGGGTGGGGCAATCGTGTTGACATAAATGCTTAGGGATATGGTTTAGTCGAGGACTTGTCAGTGTTAGGTTAATGATTGGACTTGATGATGTTAAAGGTCTTTTCCAATCCAGGCAATTCTGTGGTTCTGTGATTTTGTTCAAAATTAGACTTTTTAATATCTATTTCTCTAGCACACAAGTCCAAAACACAGTGGAAATTTCCCTGGTTGTCAACTTGGTAGTTTCATGCTCTGAAGATAACTGAGCACCTGGCCTGAAAAAGATGCTGACTCTGTTCTGCAGTTCTTTACCCCTTCCCCTTAGATCTGCGTCCCAGGACCCTGGCGTGTGGTGGTGTTTTCACCAATAGCTCGATCTGGATGTAAAAAGGCAGCTGAGTTCTGCATACAACAGAGCATTTCTTCTCTCTTATTGCCACCTAGTGTTTTAAACAGGAATTTAAACTGACAGCTTGTACAGCTTTCGTACAAACTTGTTTTCAGAGATCATTTTTACTTTTTTTCACTTATGAGATAAATTCTTCAGTTCATAGCAGAGAAAAACTTCTGCTTAGGCCAGGATTATCCTGAAATACCCATATAAAAAGGACTTGGTTCCTAATAGCAGGGTAACTTACTAGAAAACTGTAGAGGACAGAAGTAGGTTTTGAATATTAATTTCAGTTATCAAGTATTTCCTCTCAGATCCAGCATCCAGCACATTGACTACCAACTACATGCCTTAAGTATCTTAAGGAAATCTGGTACAACTCATTTAGGGTGGTGCTGCAAATAGAGCTAGGCATCTGGAGGCTGGAGGGCAGAATTACAGAGGACAACAGCAGAAGTACAAGTAGGAAGAAGAGCTGTAGCCATAACCAAAAATCTAACATCAAAAATTTATAGTGACACCACTAACTGGTCTCTTTTTCACATTTGTGGGATGAAGAGAGCATCCTTCAATGAGGAGAGTTGTACCCATAATAAAGTCTTTTATTCTCAGAAAGGTCTAAACCCATTAACTTTTTACATTTTTGGAAGGCATTTTTGCACATCTCTCACTCCAACCCAAAACCCTAACTGATGGCCAGAGCTGTGTTCATCTCTCTGTACATTCAGGAGACGGGGGTCAAACTAGTCCAAAAGTCACCTTATTTAAAATCCGAAATTTCTACAGTTGTCTGGGTGCCCAACGTGCAATGTCTTGGCAATGAGACTCTTTCCCAACCCAAGGCTCCTCCTGCACTGATCTGGATGGCTGTTGCAGCCAACCTCTGCTAAGCAAAGATATTTTTTCGGCATTCAAGGGGATTTTGATTATGTGGTACTACAGACATGCACAGAGGACATTTATGATCAATTGTTGCCAGTTAATACGTGGCCTGAGGGGATGAAAAGGAAACAGCTCCAGTCAGTTTATAGCACTGCACAGTGAGAGGAGGTGTCCATGTTTTCTCAGAGCAAGAACCCCAGCTTCAGCTCAACCTTAACGCAGGAAGGGAGGAGACACTTTGTTTTGTCTTTATATCTGCTTGTTCCTGAAACAGGTCAAGGGCCAGTTTTGTCCTCCTTGCAGTTTGGGCCAGTATTGAGAGTTGAGAGTCTCCTTAGATCACACCTTATTTGTCCTAATGACAGCTGCTCAGTGAATAATCTTGCTAAGTGATGTCTTGGCACCTTGCCCCGTTTCTCCTCTCTCTGTGATTAATTGGTGCTTGGCTTGTTCCTCACTCCTCTGCTAACAGCATCTCTAACATTGTTAAGGGGGAAAAAACTAAATGCTGAGGAGCTTTTCAACCTCTTCATCTCCCTTTTCTTTCACAATGGCTCTCTCCCCATACATTTATATTCCCTTTCACTCATTGACGGTATTTGTTTAGTCTTAACTTACCACTGCCTCCACATGCAAACAAAAACTAAACAAAAATATAACCACGATTGAAAAAGGGTCTATAGTTATTGGAGTGATTGTGAAAATTAAGAGTTAATCTTTGTGGAAAGGTTATATGACACTGAAATATTAAAACTCACAATATCCTACATGTTACAGGAAATACTTCGGTTAAGCAGCAAAATATCTTGACTCAAAATGCTGTGAAGTGCCTGGTGGAGCTGTAAGCTTGTTACCCTCTACGGGTCAGCTTTTCCAAACAGCCTATATCTCATGCAAAGTGTGGCCTTCTTGTCAGTTGAGTTGTCAGTCAAAGGGGTGTCCTGGTTGTGCCAGAATATAGAAGCAGTATGAACAAGGAGCCTTACGACGCCTTTTGAATCCAGCTCCCACTTAAACTTTTACACCTTCTAAGCATGGAGAGTATGGATATTTTCCATAGGAAACAAATACTAGCAATTTTCCTTGAAAAAACTGAAAACCTCAATATTTTCCAATCCCAGTGGTCAGATCACTATGCCGCGCTGATATTTTGTTTCCTGGTGACTTTGAAAACCATATTCATTGTGCCAGTGGATAAGTGTGGATGCAAATCAGGGCTGAGATAATGGCTGTCATTTAAAAGTCTAAATATCCAACAGATCTGACATTTAGATGTCAGGACTTGATTCTCATTTGCAATAAGCCCCTTTTAACTGCTTTTACCATATGCAGGGGCCCTAAAATTGGAACAAACTAAAATCATATTCACTTTAACACCCCTCCTGCAGTGCCAGAATGTTGGAAGATGTAACAACATTGGCAATACATAAGGAAATCGGGCCCAGAGGAATTGCTCTTGAAACAGTCAATGAAGTCTGGCACGGAGGGTCGGTTTGTGGGAGCCAGGTGTATCACTTATGTGTGTTCTGTGTTACTAGACTAGATTTCATAGTTCTGGTTTAGACCTACCCTGGAGAGCAAACTCTTCAAACTGAAACCTCTACACAACCTATTGACTCGATCTTGATTTTGGCGGTTGTACTGTTATCCAGTAGGAGCCTAGGTAATGAAAATGTTTAAATCTTGCGTGTGTTTTATGCCGTATTGATATGAGCATCTGATTCAGCAGATGCCTGTAGCTGGTTTGATTTGTTTTATATGTGTTTGGTGCAATAGACTTGCAACAAATAATCCCTGGAGAGATTCAGGTAAATATGTTAAGTACAAAGGATCGGGGCGTTGCTATCAGGCAACCAAATCACTCAGTTTATGGAAATCAGTAGCATTCTGTTCACTCAATATAACTAGCCTGATTCATAGCTGTTTGTGACAATATGCTTTAAAAAAGGATATAAGAAAAAAATCTATGCTGTGCTGTGTAGGCGAACAACACATAAAGAGTGGGAAAGTCTTTACTGACCAGTAATGACTGACCTGTTACACCCTTTGTGATTTTGGAGATTGCCTTGGGTGGTGGAGCTGGGAGCAACGGAGGGCTGGGAAGCTGTGCTGGGTTTCTTTCTGTCTGTTTCTGAGGGGAATCTGTGGATTCAGATACAAGTAAGGCTTGTGGACTGTCTTCAGATGCTGGCAGGCTGGCATCTTCTAATTCTTCCGTGGGTGCTGAAGGTTTCTTGGCTAGTAGAAAGATGAGTAAAATTAATGGAACATGAAGTTAGTAATAATGATAGGCCAGGGGACAATGCCAGGAACATTCAGAAAAGCAGAACACATGGCACACAGCTAGAAGCACTTTTTTCCATAGTGAAAATAATTATTGTGTGAAATAGCCAACCAGCCAAGGCAGGTAAAGTATGAAATGTATGAGGATATTGAAGAAATGTTAGGTTTGATGTTCCTGAGAAAACTGCTGAGTTTCCCTTACTTCCTTAAAGCTTTTCCCCCTTTTCTTTCTTTGAAATAATGAAGATGGCAAGGCAAAGCAACTTTTGAGAACTGCAGTGGATTTTCTTACAGAATGCAGCCGCAGTGGCAGAGTTACTGACTGAGTGCTCTTCTATGCTAGGAACACAAAGCAAAATGGCAGAGAGTGTGAAACCAGTAATATCACAGGAAAGCTGACTTTCCAACTGTTCGTTGTACACATTTATTTTCACAATTTATTTTTTAGCTTATTTCATACACGACTTCAGCTTGCATCCCACGTCTTCTCTTACTGTACCTGTTGAGTCTTTCCTGAGGTTAAAGTTAATAACCAAGAAAAGCCTGCCATGAACAAGATTTGCCACTGGATCTCAGCAACTGGTGTGGAACAGAGAATGGGTGAATTACTTAAGAAAGACTTCAGTCACCAAAGCCTTAATTTGAGATGATGAAGTAGCATTCATTTCAAGATTGACTTCTGAAAGATGGCAAAAGCACTTAGCTCTTAAAGGTAATGCAGGCTGAATCACTGAGCAGTTCATCAAATTGACCTGTCTGTAATGAGGACACAGGGGAATAGATCCAAAAAGGCAAGAAGCTGAAGCAAGACATAGGTGGAATTTCAGTGATGAAGTCCAAAATTAACATCCTTGAATCCTGCTCAGATACCAGCTCACTCTGGCAGTGCTTAAACTGACACAGCGCCTCATAGTTCCACTTTCACACTCTGTTACGTGTCTTGATCTCTGCCTTGGCAGATGTGGGGATCCACAGAAAGGCTTGAGGCACCACCTAAGAACTAACAATGGTGGGCACCCAAAGCTGTCACGTCACAAATCTTTCCTTGGCTCAGTTTTATGTCTTGTTTAGAATACAAACTCTCTGTATTAGTGAACATTCAGCATCCTCATGTCCAGAGTGCGTGGGGAGGCACCAGAGCACTTAGGCAGTTGGAGACAATAGCATTGGCAAGATAATAGCATTTAATTTGTTGACAAACAGATTAATGAGTATGCCTAGGAGAGGAGGAATGAGCATTTGTCATTCAAAAAAGACAGGAAAGCACAATAAATATGGATCGTTAACAGAAATATATGTGAAATTTGGCTTGATAGGAAAACTCCCATATGTGATAGTTGCCTCAATTATAGAAGGAAATAATTTTTTTAAATAGACTTCTAGGGAAATGCTTTGTTCCAGGTTGACATCACTTTGTATTCTTGTGCCTGCTGCCTAGAAAACAAAATGTGGAGTAGGGGAAGAGAAAAATAAAGTCACTAATGTGTTACATGAAAGAAAGATGAAGAGTGCCAGCATAGATGTTAGTAGTTTGATAGGGAAGTTAAAGCCAGATTTCAGTGCATTCCCCTGAGTGGCACAATACTTTCTTCTGGCAGTAACATGAGGTGCTGTTTGGCACAAATGCAGAGGAGCAGCCATAGTGGGAACTTTCCTATGGAGAAGGTGAATTGAAACGCAGTCGAACAGATCTTTTCGTTTATGAAGTCCATCCTGTTCTGAGAGCGATATTATGAAAAAAACCCTGGCATTATGCACTGTTGTCTAAAGAATGCTCGTTTTACATTCCCTGCAAAGAACTGTTTGCCTCTGGGGTTTTTTCTGTGGCTGTTTCTGGTAACAACAGCACGTTTGACTCAGTCTGAAGGCAGACCCAAGTCTTGAGTATACAAACCTATTAACAGATTTCATACTGCAGAGCGAATATTATCCTGCTGAAAATACTCAAAGCACTCAGCACTAGACTCCTTACTGGAGTAGCTAATTATTCATGGAGTGCCACTTGTCCAAATGCCATCTCACTACTAGGTAGAAATCCTCCCTTGGGACTGGGCCCAAGCCCTTGGCTAGGTTATGTGGGGAAAACTGCCCTCTTTCTGCCTAGGCTGTTCTGTTTCTGTGTATTAACCAAACAAATATTGCCTTTTGTTTTTTCCTCTTTTCCTCCATGGCCTTCATCCTGCATCCTTAGGATGAAATACAAGAGATAGGATTTCCAACATATAGAAGTGGAGTTTTGCAGACTAGGGAGACAGGAGAGGATAATCCCACTGTGGTTTTTTGGAACCTGGAAAAAAGACACCTCAAAAATGGAGGAAAAGAACTACAGATCAGAGGAAGAGTTTTGCAAGACAATAGAAAGAACTAGGATTAGAGAAAAAGACATAAGAAATTTGGTTAATTTTGAAGGCCTCAATAAGCAATTTTGAATGCAGTGTAAGGCAAATTTTATGTCAGAGTACTAGGCTTTTATTTCTGCAGCTTTGCATTTCTTGGTTGTCAGGAAGTGAATGGAAAACCTTCAGCTGCTGGATTGTGCCTGGTTACTCTAGTTCCGATGTGTCTCAGATGTGTTCTGCCAAAGCACAGTAGCGTGAAAGGACCTTGGTTTAGCTTATTTGTGCTCCTGGTATTGAAATTCACTTGTATTTGCAGTATGTTGTAGACAGGGTGATGATGTGGACAGTGTGGGCTGTGTATTGACATTGTTCTCCTGAGCCAGGACAAACAGTTCCAGGCTTGGCACGGAATTTTAAGAAATGTTATTAAGAGAAGCTTGTTTCATCTTCACAGCAGTCACTGCTAATACCAAAGGGGCGCCATGCCAAGACTGGATCGTCTCATAATCCAACTAATCCCATTATGCCAAGCTTTGTGTGGTCCCTCAGTTTGGTAGCAGTGTCAGAACTCACTGTTTTGAAGTACTGATTTCTAACGTAGCATGGGCTGGGCTCAACCGGGTGCTCTGACCCTTTAATGCACTGACATATTTGACTCTTCATAAGGCAGCTTAGCAGAAGCTGAAGCCGATTTTTTTAAATGTTTTATAGTTTTTGAAAACATTTTATATCCAATACCTGCATCTTCTTTCAGCTCATCCAAATGCAGCTCCTCACCAAATGAGGTCACATCCGTTGTGGCTGCTATTGTCTCTTCCTGCACCTCTTCTGAGGCAAGTGCCTGGCACGCAGGAGCTGGAGAGTCACTCTGTGTTGTTCTCGTGGCATCATCACCAGTGCAGCCTTTGCCTTCAGTATCTAAAACACCAAATAATTTTGTCTTAATTAAACCACAAGCACTGAAAGCTGAAACTCCCTGCTATCCCCTTGAGAAGAGTGAGCCTCAAAGCTGCCAGTTCTCATGGGACTGAGATTTGTCTTAGGGCAGCACCTGATCTATAACAGTGTTAAGCATCTGCAATGCAAAACTTGTGGAGACCAACCCTTCTGGATTCTATTATCCGCCCAGTTTTGCAGCGGGGCACCTTTTTCTGTGGGCATCTGGCAGCCTGGGCAAATGGCCATTGTGCGTGAACAGGAAGGCCACTGTACTCTGAAACCGCCTGCTGTGTGGGAGATAAACACAGACATGGGAAATGAAAGGTCTCTGGGAGAAGGTAATTCCTTCCATGAGCGGGCCTCACGGTGCAGCACGTTCACAGGTTGGTCTGATGTGTCTGAGCCGTGTCAGGCTCCACACACGACACGCTGCTATCCAGCTGCCCCAGCAGTAATGCTGGAGCCTTACCAAAGACAAGGCTGCTAATATTCCCTACCAAGCTGTAGGTTTTGAGCATAGTTTTAGTTACTCGGCTTTGAAAAGCGTCCTGTGTGATTGAGCTGATCAGAAATTCAAATCCCTCTTCATGCAGACCTAGAAACTGCTCCCTTTGCTTACTCTGAAAGATTTTTGTGCCAGTGATCCCTGCAGCTGTACGGATCTTGATGACTGAAGCTTTTCTAGTATTCTCCTATTCAGGCAAGAGTCCTCAGAATACAAACTATCCTTTTACTTCGCGACTGTCTCAGAATTTGCAAGATCTACATCACTGTTGCAAATCAAAAAAGCAATTATTTCCTGCTTTAGCCAGCACTCCATGCTGATGGACATGTCTGCTGTCCCCCCCGACCTCGTAACTTGTACTTCTCAGCCCTAGACGCTCCTTTCTGGAAGCTCCTGACAAGGCTGTGTTTTCTTGCAATGATATCATGACAAGTTTCTTGAATGTTGACTTAAAATAGCTAGCATTCGCAAGATACTCCTTTTTAATACTAGTCGGACAATCTGCGAAGTAATTTATTGTGCTTTTGGGTAAGGGTATCAGATTTGAGCCCAGAAATGCTGCGGAAGAGATGCAGTATTTTTGCACGCTGAGCTCACTCAGTCTGCTTCATAATCACGTTTGGTGAAAAGTTACTGTTCTTAAAATAGCCCTTGCAGTAGCACAGTTGCTATGATACAGGGAAGGGGAGGGGAAAAAAGTTCATTGCCTACATTTCAGCTCATTGTGGAGGCAACCTATACATAATCATGGGTGTATTAACAGCTGCCTGCACTGTTTGACAGGTAGCCCTTACCTCTCAGCGCTGTGAGCACAGCTATATCTGACCAAGTTTTGTGCTCACAATGAGGATAAATATTGGGGGAAGCTCGCTTTATGTTTTCAAGGTAACTCTGCTTTGCACGTTCCTCACATCCTTTGGAAAGGCAAGCTGCTGACAGCTGTGCCACAAAGAAACTGCAGTCAGAGACATGAGTTCCTTCAGATCCTGGCCGATGGAAAGTGTAATGACTGATGAAGTAATGACAGCCAGAAGGCACCTCTGCTGAAGAATTTCCATTGAGGAGCATCTGGGACTCGCAACAGTGCTGTTCCTGGTCAGAAACGATCAGCCTGTGCCTAGGTCAAAGTGCGTGTGCTGCTTTGATTGGCAGTGGGTCCCAACACCATATTTTAGAGATCGTTTGGGAACAGGAGGAAACACAGACCTTAGATCCCCTGGTAAGGAAAGCAGCAGTCTTGAGTATTGCAAAGTAATCAGAAGAAGTAGGATTGTAATTTTGTTGGGAGTGAATCCCATTGTACGCCAGACTCTGCCTGTAACATCTTTCAGAGTGCAAGCTGGTTTCCTGGAGTGAAGCCGTATTTCAGGTTCATGAGTGTTCAAGGGGCAGGTTGGCATTTGTCCTGTGAGAGCAGAGATGGAGAGGAGAGAGGGGCAGAAGGGCCCCAGGTTGTGCGACGGCACAGTGTGCCTGGGCAGCTGGGTTTTGGGGTTGTGTGAGGAGAAAGGGTGACATAACCTGGTAGGATGACTCATCACCAAAGCAAGGACGGTGCAATTTCACCCTGGGCTGCTCACAGATTGATGCAGATTCTGCGCTAGCTTTGTGATTTGCTGTGAGCCAAACAGTCCAGCTCAAAACACTGCTTGACAGACCTTGTGCTACAAGACTCGAGTGTGAAACAGCTATTGTAAATGCATGAAGCAGATCTGGAGGTATAGCTTCATCCTAATTTGGGCTATTTATGAAAGTGAGCAGGAAACGGGTCCCTGGAAGTGGAATAGACCCTGATGAAATAGAGGGATTTTAGGATTTACTGTAGTCTTTAACATAGTATTGCTGCTTTGACAATTGCATAAATGAGGACTTAGCCTTGAAACTGCTGCCTCTTCAGCTCAGTCCAAGTAGGGCACTAATCATTTACTGAGAATTATTTGGGTCAATTTTTTATTCCAGTTAATAAGCCACTTTTGCTAATAATATAATCAAATAACCCTGGAGATTCACAACACTCTGTAAAGAAAAATAACTTGCAGGCAGCTGCAATGCCCTTCAACTGACTGTTAGCCATTCTTTCCCTTCTGGGCAGCAGGGTAGTACTGAAAATTTGTTTGATGTCTACATGAGCTCTGTGCAACTGTATTGCAGACAGGTAAGGAGTCCACTTGCAGCTGCCTTTTGAAAAATACAGTTTGTCATCACCACTCAGTACTGCACTATGTGTATTTTTTTAAGTATTTTAATTTCTTTAGAATGATCTTGCAACTTAGCATCATCTGCTTCTCTCCCAACCAGTTCTTTATGCATGCAAGAGGTTTACTGATTCACTATTTTTATTACATATTAATGTGTTCTATGAAAGTTTTATTTTAGTGGGGTTCTGGGGTTTTTTTGCAAAGCTCTGGATGCGCATGTCCTCAAATTCATGAATTATGGGGAACTTTCATACTCCTAGCAGAAATCGTGTACATTTTTCTATCCAATAATGTTAATATGCTAATAGGGCAACTAATGATCTGGAATTCTGAAGGACACAAAGAGTTTAGTGGGTAGGAATTAAAAATGAGCTTTCTAAAAACTTGTATTTTAGAATAAGCTGATGGTTTGATAGATTATTTTTTTAACTTGAACATCAAACTCATATTAAAATATATCCAATAAAATAATCTCAAATTGCTTTACTGTAATGAAAAAAAAAATCCTGTTAAAATATTCTTTTTCTGACTCTTCAGTTGCTCGGTTGCACTCCAGCATAGCATCACTGAGTATTGTCCCACAGGCTATTTATAGACACAGCACTTGTCTTATACAAAGAAACTCAATTATTAGTTTCAAAGAACATAATTTCTATCTATCAGATTGGTCAAGCTCAGTAGGCCAGTCTTCCTTCATGACAGTACTTTCTCCTATAAAGATTTCAAAGTAAAGATGGATTTATATTTTTTTTATCTGTTTTATCTCTGTTTCGGTGGAAATGATGGTTGGGATGTTGTCCATAACATTGGGAGCTCACTTGATCTCACAGAATAGTCACCCAGATCTCTGTCTCCTTTGAGCATCTGTCAGGGCTTTGGGGCAGGGATACACAGAACCACAGTCTTTGTGCTTGTTTCTATCATCTTTCATTCAGTGAATTCTGCTGGACCTGGGTTGTACGCAGGAAAGCTTGAAAATGACACTCCCGAATACTTCAGTTTTCCATGTGAATGAAAAACAGGCAGAAGGGTAATATGTTCTGTCACAAACTTGGTTTACCAGAAAGACAGCTGAAAACATCACATTAGTACTATTTTATGAGATTTGGATTCATGGGTTGTACATATTAGCTGAACGCATCGGTATGTTTAAGTTCATATTTGTACCAGCTTTAGCTGACTTCCTTGGCAGCATAAAACATACATACCAGCTCAAGTTGCACTAGGTATAAATCGAGTGAAGATGGAGTTACATCCAAGATGGTAAAACATCAAAAATTAAACTGCATGGAGTGGTTGCAGCAGGGAGGAATTTGAAGAAAGACATGCTTAATTCAGAGACTGACTCTTCCTTTCGGCTTGGATTGAAGGTTTTCTTTTTTAACCATTTGTTAGGTTTCTTCTTTTGTAATTTTGTGATTACTTTCCTGAAAGAGATTCTGGTAAAAAGATGAAGAATTTTTGCTTACCTTGTTCCATCATCTCCAGAAGGCCTTTCTTAATGAGTTCATCCCGACCTTGTCGTGCTGTCATCTTCTTCTCCAGCACTGCACAAAGTAGTAGCAAAACACAGCACCAGTTACCAGCAGAGTATCCATATAATGGAGTGAGAAAGATGCCAAGTGGAAATTCCCTCTAGTCTCAACCATTGTGTGCTTGGAAAGAACTGCAAGGATTTTATTCTGGGGAGCATGGACTGCTCAGCCTGTTTGTGCCTTTTCATTGGTTAAAAGAGCTGTAAAATCACCCACACATAGAGCCAAGATTTGTGGTCTAACCCAACTGTCTGATCACACCGAGTAAGGAGTAACAGGGGATACGTCGAGCCTTTGTGCTGTTTAATGCAGCACGTTGGAGCTGTGTCAGGAAGCAGAGGCCTTCCCTGGGATGCTCCACAGGATATCAGGGCAAGTGGAGGGAGTGGCACCGTCCTGTCTTAGGCAAAGGCAAGTGAGTTTGTCTCCTTAGCAATCCCCTGGGACATCCCTGGAGAACAGCGAGAGTGTGCAGGGCTGTGTGCTGGGCTCCTTCACCGCAGAGACAGCTGCTTGAAGGAAGGCATTTTACACGCTGTAGCTCAGTCCTGTCACTTTTCATAATGTTACTGTGACCTATATAATCTTCACCCCAAATAAAAGGGGTGATGATACTTGGGGCCATAAATGTAGCCTATTTTGGAGAAGAGAGTGATTGTATGATTCTGTGAAAAGCACTTTCTGTTGAGGCTTGTGCTTCACTCTCATATTTTGACCTTTTCTTCTAAATGTCCTATATTGTATTACATAGGAAATCAGCCTATATGGGCTCTTTCTATTCTTAAATATTATTAATCTCTAACATGCTGAAATTTCTGAAGGAGGTTTAGGTCAGGTCACCATTAGCATTTCCTATGTAAGAAAATTTTGCCCAATTGCAGCTCTGAAGCGTCACTCTTTTGGTTTCACCCTACCTGCAGATGTCTGCTTTAGCTTCTCATTTTTCTTTTTCCGCCACTTCCACGGTTTGAAGATCCTGCCCAGTGTGGCCAGTTTGCTGTTCCTCCTCACTGGCGGAGTTCGAATCCCTGAGACCAAGTAGTCAGAACGCATTGCAGGGGACTGCTCCATCTCATCTGGGAGGGGAAGAGAGGAAAGGCAGCTGTTAGACAAAAAGCTTCAGCATAGACCTAAAAAGGGGAAGCAAATGGAGGTTCACCAGCTAACAAGCTTTCATTCTAGTGACTGAGATAAGCAGTGCAAGATTTTGAAAGTCTCTACATTGTTGCAGCCGGTGGCCAGGCCATGGGACACGAGCCAGAGAGGTGTTCAACCTCACCATGCCAGCCTGGTGCTTCCTACCAGCTGCTCTCTCAACTCTGGTCTTGCACAGTGCCTGTCCAGATGCCAACTATTTCAGTATCTCCACTGCTGCCATGTCTCATGGATTAATCAGGACTATTTGACCCATAGAGAGGGCGATGTACTGAATTTGTACATCCAGGGCTTTATTCCATTGCTTTCCTGCCTTTGTCCACGGCTGGTACTCAGCAAGGTAATGGTGTTACACTCCCTCTCAAGAGCTGCATTTAACTGCTCTACAGCCTTCTGAAACGTGGAGAGCTGAGAGCTCCCAACAGCTTTAACAGGAGCGGTAGAAATTTAACACGTCTGTAAATCAGGCCCACGCGGCCGCCAGTTAATCACTTCAATGTAATGTTCATTTAGGAAAATTTAGACCTTTATGAAAAGCTGAGAGGAAGTGTGAGAGAGCTCAGGTCCCTTCTGAATTCCCAGCTTCCAGTTCTGCTCTCAGACTACGGGATATTGCTGCCTTTTAAATGAACTCTTTTCACTTAAGCTAACACAGAACACACTGACTTGTGTGAGCTAATGCAAATCTTTTATGTAAGAATAGTTTGTTTGATATGTGCTACATAAATAAAATCTTAGAACTATTGTGCAAATTTATTCCTTGAGGAAGCTAAGGGGAAAATTCTTTCCCTCTTGTCCAGCCAAGCCACAGAAATTTGGAGATAATGCTTCAGCTGGAAAAGCAATCAGGGATTTTTAATATTTCGTCTTGAAAATGTGCTGTGAGTTTTGCTTATGGACAAGTCTTGCATGAAACAATGCATACTGACTATTCACAGTTGTGTGCTAGCCAGTACCATGAAAGAGAGTAGCACAGTTCCATAAATGGAGTTATTGATGTCTTTACTGAGATTTGTATTTGAGTACCAATACAGTGGTTGTTACAAGAGAAGCTGCTAAAAGTCATCCAACGCGTTACATGAATAAAAACTGAATGACAATTTGTTTTGTTGGGTTTTTTCCCCCAACAGTCAGTTATGATTTAAATGAGCAATATGGAGCTGTGAACATAGGTATGTTTCCAAGTAATTTTTCTCTGGAACAACAACAACGTTTATCATAAATTGCTTTATGACTGCAAGAGAAAAACCATACTGCGTCTTCTAGGCTTTGGTTTTAAGTTAACGGGGTGAAAATGCTTAAATCACAGTATTGAGGTATGGGTTCCAAGTAAACGGGAAACAATTTTTGGAAGATTATGAAACACAGTGGGGGAATGAACACATTCCTTCTCTTGCATTTGATTTTGAAAACACTGGTAATAGAGATAATTCATTCAGTGGACACCAACTAAAAACTTGGCCGCATGAACTATCAGAACAGAGAAAAGGTTGTAACAACCCCCCCCCACGCTGTGCATGCCCAGTGAATGTTTCTTTCTGTGTACTGAATTTAGAGCATCTTTTGTCTCATTTCAGAGTTTATCTTGGGGTTTAATTTAGAAGAGACTTAAAATATACATAATTTTTTTTTTTTTTTTGCCTTTGAAAGAATGATGTCTTCCCAAGGTGATATTTATGGTTTATAGTTTGGAGGTCAATGTTGAGAGTAGAAATTAGCAATGAGCCTAGCACAGAAGAAGGGCAGCAGCCTACAGACCACAGCTGGAGTGCCAAGATAGCATGCTTCTTTCCTAACTGCATGTTCAAAAATGAGAAGTATCACAGAAATAAGCTTTGAAGAAATGGAGTAGCTCTTGATTACAGATACGGCAATGAGAATGAAAAATGGCAGAGTAGATCTGCTATTAATTTGCTATTATGATTATTTTAAAGCTCAGAAAATAGCATTTGGCCATTTTTTGTGGCGTCTCTTGAGTGGGAATGGAAACGTTCACAAAATTAGCTAATCTGAAAAGAGCTGCAGAGGAGACTGTAAGTCAGACCCTTGTCCCTGGAAGCTACAGCAGAGCAGGAGAGCCTCGGCTCGACCATCCCTGGTCCTTGCTGGTGAGACTGCACTGCAGCTCAGACGCTTCCTACCATTCCAGGAATTTCTCAAGCATGAAAGTGAAAATTAAATGAGAAGCTGATTTAAAGCAGTACCTTGGCAAGTTACTGATCCTACTGCATTTCATTCAGGACGTAGGTATCTGCAGAGCGGTTTAGGCATCATCCACATGTTCTTTTAACACTGATAGCATGAGATCATTTTACCTTTTTTACCGGATAGCAGGGGATGTAGACAGAACTAGGAAGTCACTCAGACCCAAACCTGTGCATCTCTAGCGATGTTCATTATCCCAGATATTCCCCTAAGAAAGTGAATAGGGAGATATTGCAAAGGCACTAAGAATTCCCTAAGTGCTCTGAAGGGATCAGTGCTTCTTTAGTTTCTGCCAGCCCTGTCAACTGTGTTTCTTCTATCCCCTTCTGCCCTCTAGGTTGTGGAAATGGAAGGATTTTATGCCTTAGACTTTGGTTACAGATGAAATGCGGATAGAAATCAAATGTCACAGAAGGAATAGTGAAAAAAAAATGTTTGGGTGGAGGTTTTTGTGGGCTTTTAAACTGTATTAATGCTTCTTGTATGGTACAGACAGTTCTTAAGGAAATGATTTTAACACCTGGTACATTCTCAACATATGAAATTTCCTACACTGTGCATTTGGAGAGATGGACACAAATAAAAATAGAGAGAGACATGGTAAGACAGATGTCCTGAAGTCATAAATAACAAGGAAGTGGTCTCACTGGCAATAAGAAGCACAAGAAAGCCCTCGGAGCACCTCGTTTCCAGTCAGTTCATTTTTTTTCTTGGTTGTGGGTTGGCTGCTTGGGAGATAAGAAGTTGACAGCACAAAAAGCAGTTCCCACGTACAGCAATGAATACTTAAGGAGAAGGCGCACCTAAATATCAGCCAGTTCCTGCAGCCAACAAGCTGCCAAGCCTTGCCAACCCTGCAACCACTCTAAAATATTCAGCACATTTTTTTTTTTAATCTGCAGTCAATATTTTAATTATGCTAACTGTTCTGTGGAATAATGCGGTTATTTCTCCCAGAGCCTGATAGCCTGGGGCCAGGCCATGCAATTCTAGAGAGGGTGTCTGCAAAATATAAGCAGCTAAGAGTCAAATCCAGACTTGCCAAATCAGCAGGGAGAAATGAGCAACAGCTTAACTGGCTGTGTAATATAGAAGGATGAAGGACAGTTGTTACAGAGGGTCAAGCAAGCACAAGTTTAACTCACAGCACAGCAGCCTAACCCTACCCAACACAGGGAGGCCAGGCTCTGCTTCGTCATTGCTGCTGAGACAGACTCATCGGTCCCATAGTGTCCCACAAGGAGACAGTCATCAGCCCTGTGGGACCAGAGGATTTTGCTCTGACTAAAGCTTGTTGGCTGTTTATATCGAAATTACATCCAAGTCCCTGCTGTACCCTATTCAGGGCAAAGGCTTCTGTGCTGGAGCTCCAGATCCAAACCAAACTCCTCATCCATCACACAGTTGTCATCTGCTCTGTGTGTGTCAAGGGGGTGGAAATGACTGTGGCTGTGCCCCTGCTGATGGAGCTGGGCAAGTGCTTATTACAAGGCTAGCTGGGATAATTTTTAGAGCTCCTGACAATGGTCCGGAGTGTGAGTGGTTTGATGCCTGAGACATCCTAAATCAGATGAGGAGGAGGTTCTGACCTGGCAGGTGTTGTTTTGCAGTACTGCTCTGCACTGCAGAGTAAACCAGGCAACAGAGAAGAAGGAAACAAGCCAGAGTATTCATTACATTTGGCTGCAGGGTCTGACCCCTCAGAAAATCTGAGCATCTGCAGCTTCTGTTTACAGCAACAGCAGTTGCTGTGATCAGTGTTTCTGAAAAATGCCCCTTTGCTTTCTTATTTAAAATATCGTGGTGACATAAATAGACTACTCTTCCTGTTAGTCCCATCTCTATAGGAATTGTGCGTGTATTGTGAAGTTTTTCTGCACAGAGAATCTCTCCTATTTACAGATGTCAAGTCCTGACTCTATCCCATCCAGCCTCCCACAGGATTAGGGCAGGTTTGCTGGGAGTACTCTGAAGTTTGTGTCCTGAATATGTGATGGAACAGTGTCCTGTGCCTGTCCATAGCCTTCATTTGTACAGCATCTGGTGCTGGTGCCGAGATGAGCGTGCCTGAGCGATAACAGTGTTGTGATATTGAGCATTGGGTTCAGTCAGTTGGGTCTCTCTATGGGTTTGTCTGATGAGCCAAAGAATCTGTAGCTTGATGCCTGAGTTTGCTCATTTTAGCAACTGCAGGCTGCACTCTTCAGGCTGATGTATGGCAGGAAGGCAGAGCTGAGTTATACTGACCTTGCCATGGAGAGAGGGTGGAAGAGACATGGGGTGCCCTCTCGTGAATACACAAATTGCAGCAAGAAGTTTATAGGAAGATGAAGGATGCTGAATTTTGATGTGCTGGGAATTTTGGTAGCTGAAATTCATGGTAGCGGAAGTTGTGCCTTGCTAAATCCTCTGTGTACACTGGTAGGAGAAAAATCTGCAACCTGCAGGCAGTTTAAAAATAACACAGCAGACAAGAGCTGCAGGCAAATTTGTAAGGCAAGCGTGCTCTGTTTTCTGATGAATTGGATTGTAATGCAGCTCTGCATTTTTCCCTCTTTATTGTCATTGCATCTGTCTTTGCAACTCGGATACAGAGTTAAAAGACGGTAAAAAGGTTCTCATTGCTCCACTGCAGAGGGTAGAGATGATGAGTGGAATCAAAATGACCTTTTTGACTTTTAGAATAGAGGTGCCTTTACCACTAGTAACTTTCAGTGCCGCCTAGAATTAGTGTCAATCTTTGAAAAGGTTGTTAAGGAGGATGTCAGAGAGAGAGCTGAGCTTTTAAAGGGTTTATGTCTACTCCTGGTCAGTTCTGAATCAGGCAAGCCAGGCATTTGTGAGTTTAGCCAAGAAATAGCACTTCTGTGATTCTATGATTCTCTACAGAGGGTGCTCTATACAGAGGATGCATCTTATCTAGTGAGAGAAACCTCCAAGGGAAAGAAGGCAGAAAGATTGACTTGGTTTTAGAGTAAGGACTATCCTGAGCTTTGGGATAGAGAATTGGCAGCAGGAACAAACCCTGCTTTTTCCTTAGTTGAGCGTGCTAGAAGAGGAAGAACTGATCACAATGGTTGAATCTGCAGGATAGGGGTAAATTGTTTGTGTCTAGAAGCCTCTGAACAGTTCTGTTATGTTCCAGAGAAGCAGAATTCAAACTGAAGAGCTTTTTTATTGCACTAGTTAGATGTTTCCTGTGATGGAGCTCTTCCTTGTTCTAAAAATGTTTTCTGTCACCTGCATTTCTGCAGACATGATCTCTTTCTTGACTGTCTTTGGAAAAAAAACCTGCAGTGGAATGTTCCAGTTTGAAGTTTTCATTCCATTTTTTTTTTTTTAATATATGTCATTCTTTGATTTTTCCAATTTTGAATGACTGTTAGAAATTAGAAATTAAAATTTAGAATGAGAAAAAAAAGCTGAAATTTATTTAATTTTTGAAGGACTTTGTATCTGAATTTCTGAATGTTTCAGTATTGGAAGAACTTACAAATAATCTTTTGTAAAACAGAAAACGTAATTCCTAACAGAAAAATAGTGAAATAAGGTAGGGAAGATTATACAATTAAGGTGCAAATTCAGGCATTTATCTATCCAAATTTTTAGAGGTTTGTATGTTCAACAGTGTAAGTAAAAACAGCTGGAATGTCTCTCTATTCTCAGCATTGTAATCCTTTACGTTTGTTATTTCCCGCCTTGAATTTCGCCTCAACCAGTAGTTTATTCTCATAAGGAGGCAGATGGATCACGAGCCAGCTTCGTCCACATAACTACGTCACTCATCGAGTTACCTTGGGGGCAAAATCTGGCACAGTAAATTTGTGCAGACTTCGGATGTATGGAGCTACATGAAGACAGAGTGAAAATACTAAGATAAACAGCAGAAAGACAAAGGGGAATAGAGCCCTTTATTGAGCACCGTACCCAAAACAGCCCTGGGTTCATCTTCCACAAAGTACAGACTATTCTGGAACTGTATCACCTTTCTTTTAGCCGGATCCTGATTAGATTTTTATACTTCCTGGCATGAAAATGCAAGTTACTGTGCTTTCTACCTTTCGTGTGGTCTCCAGAGTCTGAGCTTCCATTTTCACTTCATACTCAAATGTTTGCCATGTGTGTATACCCAAACGTATCCCTTTTCTATAATTTCCCTGGTTCTTTAGTATGTTAAATTATGATTTAACATTTTTCTTTAATTGAAGGAAGAAAAAAAGTCTAAAACGTAATTTGTGGGTGGTAGGAGGGAGCTGTGCTTGCCAGGGAAGTTTATTTCCATTCTGTCACGCTGAGCCTCCCTTCAAAGTATTTGGATTTTAAAACCAGCTTTAGCTGAAATTATGGGGAAACAGATTATACTTATCAAAGGAAAGAGAGCAGGGAAGTGGCAACTCCAGCTAAATCTCTTAGATAAAAATACACTTTAAATGCTTGAGATTTGTGATTTCTTCCAGAAGATGTTCCTTCAGGAAGCTGACATATCACCTAACAGCATTACCGCCACATAAGCCAAGGTGCAAAGAAATTAACCAGGAACCTTTCATGCTTTTGGATCATTGTGTCAAGTCCCAATAGCACTTCTTATGATTTACAGTGCCTTGTGTGACATTAGCAATTCATTAACAAAGTTTTTCAGTGTTTGCAGAAAGGAACCCACAACATGCTTTACCTGGATAAGGAAGAACTAAATAGCAGTAAGAGAATGAGGCTGATGAAGGATTGCTGTATGCTAATTCAGTTACTCAAGCCTGCGCAGCATCTTCTTTTGAGACATCTGCATGTCTCTCTCCCAGTGAGAGCTTGCTCAGGCAGCAGACAGAGCAGCATCTCCTGAGAGTCACAAAAAATCTATTCAAATGAAGTCAAACGAGCCCTGCCTCTGCAGAGGGCCAAGAGCCAGTCTGTGTACCAAGCCTTGCCAATCCTGCATCCGCCACCAGTTTTGGACCACGCGCGTTACAGATTCCTGGGACTGGGCGGTTTCCCCAAGCATTTGGAGAGATGCTGTTCTGCCCAACACAGGGAGGCCAAGCCCAGGAACCACGGGAACAGCCTGAGTGAGGCTTTCCATGCAACTCGCTGTTGTCAGCACTGCAGGACCAGTGTTTCATCACCTGCAGTTGTTTAATTAGCCTTGCTGCAAACCTGTTGAAAGGATATTTTTTATAGCTTCCTCAGGGCATCTGCAGACTCAAACACACCCTGTGCTGTCTCCAAGAGGCACCTTCAAATCCATTTCACTGCAGCTTGTCCCTGATAGCAGATACATTTAAAGGGACATGTAACACAGAGGGAAGTCATCAGTGTAAGAGCACCGTGCTTGCTAGCAGGGAAGTATGTGTTGCTTTTTTTCTGGGATTCATGCCCCAGAATTGACCTGCATAGCGTCTCTTCTGTTTATGGGAGTTTGTGTCTGTCAGACGTACAACCAGCTCCCACTTTATATCCATCCCAAGCTTGTATATTAGAGAAGTAATCAAATCATCATGTCCTATGCACTTTTCTGCCCTTGCAATTTAATGCATAATTTCCTTCTTCCCTGGAACGCACCACAGCTCTCTGTTGGTGATCTGTCACTGTTCAATGCCACTACTGCAGATGGAAAACATTCTTTCTGCTTCATGAAATGTGAGAACCTTTGCCTTTTTTTTTTTTCCTTTATCACTCCTGCTGCATTGCACTTTCACTTTCCTTACAGCCACTGGCAACAAATGCACATTAGTCAACAGTCTCTGGTGCATATTCTAGGCCTGCTATACAGGACAGAGATTTGGAAGAAAAAATACTTAGACAACCAAAATATGACATAAACCAGAATGGCTACAGAGCAAAGTAGACAGAAAACAGGCACAGTGGCTGAATTCAACTTTTGTGCAAAGGCTATGCATTCAGTCTGGCACTCTGTAAAACTGTTGTAAAACTTTGTAAAACTTTGTAAAGCTGCCAGTGATTTCTGCATTTGGTCAGTATGTGAATTGTGATGAAACTCTTCTTAGGAGGTTAAATCACCTGATGGAATGGTTAAATACTTTCTACACATGTCTTGGTCTGCTGTACGTAATATTCTGAAAAGGAAACACGTGTAGGAAATAATTTGAAAGGAGCATTGCTTTTAAAGATCCATTTATCCCACTGTCTGCTGATATTTCCCAAAGAGGCAATTACACTGAAAACTCAGGAGTCTTCAAAAGACAACAAGGTACCACAAACTCTCTGTTGTCCTCAGGATCCTTGAAAAGACACACATGTATGTGCATACACACAGAGCAAAGTCTCCATGGGCAATGGCACTTCTCACCTGTTAAATACTGTGTTAAATACTGTGTTAAAGTTAACATCATCTGCTCCTTGCCATGGACTGTCTCAAGACTCAGATAAGGGCTTTAAAGCACTGATTTAACAAAACAGCAACATGTTTAACTGTAGACATCTGAGTATCTTTAAAAATTGATGAGTTCCTGAGAGGTCCATATTCTTAAATTTGAGATACTGCTTCCAGATTGATGGGCTCTGGTTAACAATCTTTAAAGTGCTCATAGAGCATTATGCCATCTAAAAAGAAATTCTTTACTAGTCGAGGGCCAAGAGAAATAATTGCTTATCTAATTTACTGTAGTGATTATCACTGTTTGTCTGAAACAAGACTACAATCTGTTTCTAATGGGAATGGCAGGATTGTCAGGACAAGGAATGACCATGAAAATTACTCAAAATATATAAAGCTGTTTCCGCTGCAGTTCTGGGAATTACTTCACTCCACGCGGTTTTCTTCTGTTTTTTAATAGGAGCTAGGAAAAGTAAATACTGAGTTATAATCCTTGCCCTGTGTAAGAAATGGAAGAATAGAGAGATATGTCCCACACGGCTACAACAAAATGAGAATTTGGCAGGAGAAGAGCAATCTCTGACCGTTAACTCTCTATGTCACCCAGCAGCCAAGCAGGGAGAACAACTATGAAAATAATTCCTGTTCCTTTTCCTAATGTAATTTATTGGCTGTGTCTACATTAGCAAGTACTGCAGCCCATTAGAAGTGGGTCTGTTAGCAGCTGGTACTGAAGACTCAACATCATCTGGCCTGGATTTGTTGAGTAGCATGATCTTGTGACTCTAACTTGACAAAGAATGAGCTCTATCCTTCAAAGTGCAAAGGAAACAAGATTCTTCTTTAAAACAAAAATGCCAACCAAACAACAACCACCCTTCAAAAACTGCACTAAGAATTCCTGTATTTTCTTTCCAGAAGAAGAATAAATATCATTATTTCTCTTACTAAATTACTAGATCTGACTGGTACCAGAAGTCAGTAACTGTAGGTCTTAAATGATTGGTAAAAATTCCATTGTGTTGTGTTTTAGCACATATTCCAGCTTATCTGAAATGTCCATATACTACACTTGACTTTTACATATCCTCTGTCTCCAGAATGGCATATGTCTTCCTAGAGGCCTCCAGCAAGACATAGCGATTTCAAACTTGCTAGAATGACGCTACCGTTGTGACAGAAAAAGAAAATTTACTCTAATGCACAGATGGATAAGATTCTTTTAGCTTGGTCTTTTCTAAGGTTTATAGTGTCCTGAATTTAGTGGAGAAAGGGCTTTGCATTTAACCAGAGTTCTACAGATTTCATTAACTGGAGTGAATTATGCAGTTCAGTGCAAGAATTGAGTTTTGAATCAATTTTTGACTTCATAAAACATTCTTTCCACACAAACTAGGCAATTGTTGCTAAAAAAAAAAAGTCAGAAAATACATCATCATAATTTCTTGAAATGGTTGCATTTGCACAAAGGGAAGAGAAATGTCTTAAATACCATTTCGATATTCATGTTCCAGGTAGTTCTTTGGTCTTGATTTTCATTTGGGTCACATTTTTTGAGTAAGTATCTTCTAATGAATGTTTTTCTTCTAACATTTGTCATTCATCAGCAACATTTGGACTTTTCCTCTTATTTCCTTTTTTTTTTACTTTTATTTTTATTTTTTAAACGCAAAAGTGATAACCAGATCTGTGATTAGAACCACCATATGAACTGAATTTCTGTTACAATGCATGAGGTTTTTATTAAACAAGTAAATAATAGTCTTGTCCATTCCAACCATATCCTGAGTCTGTTTTTATAAGTTTCACAAAGCATGGAAGGAAAAACAGCTTGGAATATTTTTACCCTGTCTGACCTAAATGTATGTATTTTTTAGTTCTTCCAAGAGAAAGAGAAGTGGAATAATTACTCCCTCTTCTCAGTTTCTTTTCAGTTTTTGTATTTTAACTGTGTTCTCAGATGCTTGCATGAGTCATGGAAAGCTAGAAACAAGACTCTCCCACATTATTATAATAACTCCTCATGAAGAAGGCAATGTGTGCTTTGGGGTATACCACTAAAAAGCCACAAAAATCTTCTGAAAGCTTCCTTGTACCAATAAACCTACACAGGAACTAATAGACAAAGTGACAATCTTAGCTGCAAAACCTGGTTACTTATGAGTATCATGAAAACTAAGATATTTAAAGATTTCCATATCACTCTATCTTGAAATTTATGCCATTGTTCTGCAGCATTTGCAGAGATTTCAGACTGCTGTTGACTTTGTGGATTTTTTTCTGTAATGATGATATTGAATTTCACTCATCTGGGCATACTTTGGATTTGATCCTGTGGTGTTCCAAGAAACTCTGAAATCCACAGGCTTTTTTGAGAACGGGAAGGGTGTTCAGCATTTGCCGTGCTGATCTGTGCTATTCCAAGCTAACATGTTCATCATTGTTTATTCTTCCTATACAGTGTAAGTTACACCCAAACTAGATCTTTGAGTGAAGCTACCTATAATACTATATTTAGAAAACACATGGGAAAGCTCATGGCAGAAAACCATTCTTCATTCTGAAATCCCATAACTTCATTTAGAATAAGCCAGATTCCTCATGCTTTGGCTCATGTCTAGACTGAGCAGAGCGTATCAAACCAGGTCAAGGATCTTGTGCAGTAGAGGTCATCTTACTCGGGCATAAGCCAAATTCATTGGCAGGTCAAATGGATTCATACAGCAAACATAACAGTGAAAAATGCTGTGAAACATAGTAACAGAGGATATTGGTATCAAATGTGCCTGTCAGCTCTGTTGCATTTACAGGCACGTATTATTCTGCTTTATACTGCCCTGCTTCACTCATGTTGGCTTGAGCTTATCTGCCCCTAGCGTAGAGCTTCAGTCCTAAATTCCTGAACATAAGGTCAGACAAGGAGCTTGTCACACTGAAATTACATCTCCCCATCAGAGACTATTCCCTCTGTCATTGGGCTACCCTTCCTCTTCTCCACACACATTCTGCTTTTACACCCAACTCTTTTTTGCTGTCATTTCACCATTTGTACAGATCGGACTCCTTATGCCACAGGCAGCCTTCTCTTCCCGCTCTGTATTTTTTACTGATCCTCTGGACAATAACAGTCTGACTTTAATCAAGACTATGCGGGAAAAGCCTTTCTTCTCAGAGAGAGCTTTTAGATGTTACAAGTATTCAGGATTCATTTACCACATTGGGTAATGAAGCAGAGCTAAAAATACCGTATGTTCCTTTGACATTGCCCATTCATTACAATAAATGACTGAAATTTCTGTGACTGCAGAACAAAACATGTTTTATGTTTTTGCTTTTAAGTGAAGCTGTGTATAAAGCTCTTTGCCATTTGGAATATCCTCTTAGTGTTTTGCATAAGAGGATAACAAAGTTTATTTGGAAAAGGCAGAGAAGCCTACGGCTTGTTTTCCTCTTATTTTCTTAAATGAATGAGGAAAGATCTTAGAATGTGAGATCACAGAAGTGTAACTGGCAAAATTTTCTCCATTATGAGAAAAAATAGTGAGGAAATTTGTTGAAACTGCCCTCCGGAACATCATTTCTTATTGGCAATTCACTGCACCATATTAGCAGAAGTCCTTTCAATCGTCTTCAAGCCTCCTATACAATCTGTGTAAGTCTGTTTCAACAACTGAGACGAGATTATCAAAGCATGAGAAAGAACTGACACATACGACCAGATTGTTTGAAGATGTTTATTTTAAGCCATTTCCTATAGTCTCATTCACTATTTTTGTTTTTTGAACTCAGAGAGAGAAATTTTTTTTCTCCAGTAATTAAAACTCTGAAGGCGGACGCTCTTGCCTGCACAATAGAGGAACTTACAATAATTTAAAAAGTATTAAAAAAAACCCAACATGAAAAACTCAACTAATTTCTTCCTTTCAAGTGCTGAAATGATTTAATGCTATTAATAGAAGAGTCTTTCTCTGTGGAAAATTTATTCTTCTATTTAAAGCAGCTGAGGAAAAGATTGAAAGAACAAAAAATTATGATTCTGACATCTGGCTATCATATAGCCTTTGGTTGATGAGTTCAGATAGTGGCTCTAAAATAAATACATTTGTTTAGAAATAAAGCAGAAAGATTGACAAGACATCCTTTCTCCACACAGTTGCATGCAGTGGCTGCATACTTGCTAGAAGCTCCCCCAGCTTGTCCTTTAGTGCTGAGGGAAGCAAGTTTGAAGGTACTGGATTGACAGCACTGCGAAACACAGATTCGTCTTCATGCACAGAAATACAGAAATAGGTGCAGCTAATGGAGCAGCATAACTTCCCCGGGCTGCTGATCAGTGATGCCTGACCCTGACCTAAATGGCCCATAATTAGCAGAGCAGGTGTTAGTCCATCCCCATGATCTTCCCGCAGAGGTATGAAATTGATAGTAGCTGTGATGACATTTTGTGTAGGCACAGGACTAAATTCCTGTCACAATAAATCAGCAAACAGAATACCTCCCCAGGAGTTTCAAGATGACATTTTATACTAAATAGCTCATATCCTGCTTCCAGGCACCTGATCCGTTAGGCTCTACTTCTTTGACGTGTGCTGGCACTCGGTGATTTTGCTCACGTGCTGACCACATGGCCCAGGTGCGGTTCTAGGAGTTTACTCTGGAGTTATGAGAGTTATGTGTAGCGTGCGTTCCTGGTGGGATCACTTGGAGATGGCATTTGCAAAAACAAATGGGTATGTTACCCAAAACATGTGATTCACAACAAAACCACCAAAGCCAGAACAGAATGGTTAAAGCTGAAAATAATACACATCTTATGGTTTTGTCCTCTCTTTTGTTTAATAAGGAAGTGGAAACGAGATATTTGTAAAATGTACAGTGAATCATTGTGCTGGAGATGTCTGAGTAACGAAAACAAGACAGGGTGCTTAAATATCACTGCAGCATTTGTATAGCTGTAAGCTCTAAAACAGAAAGCTAACAAGCACTGTATGTGAACAGGGTGCTGGGTGGAAGGAATTATATATTTCCATGATCTATGCATGGCATTAAATTACATACAACAGCTCAGATTCCCTTACACTGCTTCTCTTCCACACGGTAGATAAACCCTTAGAAGATAAAGACACAAACAAGTAGGCCTTGGTTTACAAAGTCTTGGGCTGGTATCCAGCAAATCTAGCTTTAGGGCATTTAGCATGAGATCAAAACTATTAATGGTCCCAATGAGACAAAGTGCAGATCTGGTAGAAATTCATTCTGCCCTCTCAAACGTGTTCAAAAAATGTTGATCAGTCAGCTTTGTTCCTGCGAGCTTTTTGCTGGATCAGGTGTAGTTTGTGCCACTTGCACTTCATGCCATATCAAGAATTGTGTCTTTCCACAGTTGGTGTCAATCTGGCACAAAAGCACAAAGTTGGCACAAACTCTGTGTCACAGCTCTGGCTGATTTGACAGAAATATGATCATTTACCCATGCCAGATCTAGATGAAACCTGTACTGCTGTTACAAAGTCGTGCACAGATCTGGTGTTAACATCAGCCTCTCGTATGACAGCGGAGCCTCTGGGTGCCAGAAGGTGACGTGAAACCAGTGGATCGTCTCAGCCTCCTGCCCCAGCACAGAGGTCTGGGTGGCGAGACGCAAAGTAAGACATGACATGGTGGCTCTAGCCTCTGTACAGATGTCTTCTGCTCAGTGACTTCAACCTTCAGTGGCAGCTATGTGCTACATGAACAGCCAGGAGAGTATTTTTGCAGGGCATAAGCCTATGCTTAGCAAAGCAGCAGGGTAATGCAGCATAGCTGCATTTTCAGAGCAAAATAGACCCTCCCTTTTCTTCATGCTTGCATTTTGACTGCAGGCTTTTTGCTTATGCACTACAAATGCATGCATGCGTGCTCCACTCTCCTCAAATTTTGTAGACATTCCATAATGTGTCTGTATCTACAGAGTATATCTATGCAGTATATATGTATGTTTGCAATAGTATACGTTATATTACATAATTACATATCAAAACATCTATCAAAAATATCAAGGTATCTGCTGGTAACAAGGATTTTATTATAAAAGAGCTACTTCTCGTGTAGGTCAGAGTGAGAGAAGATTTGGGAGCTTGATTTTAGGGTGGCGTAGTCAGCACCAGAAATAGTGTAAATCGAACTAAGCTACCTCACAGATGTGCCCGAGCAGAACCCGGAGCAAGGTGTAACTAGTTCAGCCATGCTGTTTCTAACCCATTCTAAATAATGGGCCTAATTCATTCTAGTCGCGTGTATGATGACTTTCAAATAAACCATGAATAAGGCACAAGTTAGAAGTTAGATTTTGGCATCTATTACAGTACTGTCTTGAATGTTCATATTTGCAACACTTGAGTGCCTAAATGCACAGTGAAAGGCTTGTGAACAGAGTTGAACTGCAGGTCCCATTAAAAGGTTCTTTAGCTCTCCTCACCTCTCCTGGTATTTTTTTCCTTGATTTTTTTTTTTCTCTGATTTTGTCTTTCCTCCTTTTTTTCTTCCCCCCCCCCCCCCGAAGCTGGCAGAAGTTGGCATGGGGAGAAGGGCAGTACTACTTAGTATTTAGTCAACGTGAAAAGTGGACAGCTTTGACAATTAAGCATCTCCCAAGCCAAAGCTGGCAAAGACAGCTGAAATGAAACAAATGCTCCTCTTTCAAATTTCAGACTGTTCTTATTTGTTGAAAATGTTCCAGGGTGGCTGCAGGGTATACTGAACCTGCCTCAAGGCAGGTTTAACTTATGTTTTGACCATTTAAGAAGGAAAACAACTTCCTTCATCCCTGATGCACTTTGGGACTCAGTGAATAGAACTTACCAGGGCAACTGTAAAGCCAGTTGAGACACAGGATCTCATCAGTCATGTGGTCCTCAGCATCTTGTACAAGCTAATCTGGGTAATCTATGGCCATTTAAAAAATGTAAAAAACCCACATGAACTGTCATGTATGAGTATCACATTTTCTAATCTCTGTTAATATAACAGCTGAGGCTTACGTAATATTTTTTTGTAAGTATATATCCAAGTGCTTTACAGAGGAGGAAAGCTAAAACAAAACGTGTAGCGTGACCTGCCTCAGATTAAACCAGTGCTGGAAAGAGAACCTTCATCTCTGAATATTGGTCCAGCACTTTGCCTTTTAGCTTCTTTAAAACAAATCCTGAAGCTGAGGAAGTTCCACAGTTACCCAGTGGCATGTATATCCTATCTTGCTATGAACATGAAAAAAATTGCAAAGCTGTGAGGTCAGTCCTATCTGGAGTAAGAGCAGGCTCAAGGTGCACATGGATAATGTATCTGTTTTCTTAAACAGACATGAATGGTGTTTAGAAAGACTACACTGATAGTCACAGAAAAAATGGTTTTGATGATTGTAGTGTGCAACTGCCCATGATGTGTCTATTTAGACCTAAACTGATCTACAGTTGTCACAGCTGTATGTATGAATCATATAATGGCTGTATTCTTGGCCAGTTCTAACTACGTACATGTAACCACTCAGTTACACAAGCAAACCCAAGAATTGCCAATATACTCCTTTTTGCAGATTCATTTAATCATCTCTCTTTGACATGGTGGCCTTAGATTCAGTGCAAACAGAAGGACAGCTTCACAGTTCTCACAATTTGCAGAATGAGACCTTGCTATCCAAGCATAATTTCTTGCCATGATTTTTTCTCAAAATAGATTAATCTTTGTAGAAAATGAGAGCAGAGGCTAATGAGGGTTGAGGCACAGATGGGATGGTACCAGTAGCTACTTCATACAAACACAGCAAAGTAATAGTTTCTAACATGACATTTAATAAAATCAAGCCCTACTTGGATGCACAGCTACAGGGGAATTTATTCTGAAGTCAAATATGATGCTGCCTGGCTGTCTTCAGTGGAAATACATGACACATGGTCTATCTCATCTCGCCTTCTTTAATTTAGTCACACTTTTAATGAGCAGAAACAGAAAAAGTAAACAGTTCTTCTCTCCTCTATTATAATACTAATTTTCTTTCTATACTGTTTACTTTGAGTAACCAGAGTTCAATATTTCCTTCAAAGAACTTCACAGGCATCTTCCAAATGTTATTTTGAAGCTTTGTTAATGTTCACGTGTGTACTGATAAGCAACGCAAATCTCCTGGGATTTTCTCCCCTCTTGATCAGGGCTTTGTTTTTCAGGGCAGGGTGAAGAGCTGTTTCTGGGTTTGCTTATGAATCCAGCTCCACTCCCAATTGAGAGAAAAGTGAGAGCTATGTAGACCAGAATACAGTTGCACTGTGGGTGTAATGTATGTTAACCCCTCATTGACAGGTGGTCCCTAAAATCTAAATTTTATTCAGGGATGTGTTGCCTTGTATAATGAATTCTGAATGCTGAATAATGATTAATGAGCTATTCTGGAAAGAAATAGCCCAGTGGGAAAAGTATCAAACTGTGATTTAGTAGTTAAGGAATGACAGGTACATGTTTGCATCTAGATACATGTGCAGGTAACAGTAACTGGCTTTCATAACCGCACTTGGTAAGTTGCCACACTATTGTATGCTTGGAAGAAAATAATATGGTGTGTCTTTTGGCACAAATTGCCTTCTGAGTAATCACAGACATGCATAAAAGCAGTAAAAATCTGCACTAAAGAAGGCCAAACTTGATTTCTTCACTCAAACTATTTAAAATCATGAGTCAGAGATCCCGAATCACAAGATTGATTGACTTTGGATTTTATTTTGCCTTCAAGGACTCTCTAGCCTAATGGCTGCCTGGTCATTCCTTCTCTGCAGCCAGGAAGACTTAAAAAATGTCCAGCTTTTTACATGAAAACTGAAGATTCTTTGCAACTTCCTGATTCCAGAATTTTGTAATCACAAATTCCAAATGTGATACTCGCTATGAATTTACACTGGGTGACAGCTCTGCAGATCCAAAAGCTTTTCACCTAATGCCATTAGTTGATTTGAGCCAACAAAAAGCTAGAGCTGGAGAGAATATTCTAGATAATATTTTTCAGTGACAGGTTTGAGTTAAAGAGTATCCTTACTCTTCACCATGAGGAAAACTCTGATTAATATTTTTGTTATAAAGCTATTTATTTCAACTTCTTTCAATTTATCAAAGTATGAAATGCTGAACATTTCCTCTAAATGCAAACTTTTTAAATACTTTTTCAGGACCGCCACTGTAGTAAAATAACAGTTATTCACACAGCTTCAAGGACCTCTGTATTTGCAGAATGCTGCAGTTGCTATCTCATTTTATTCATTATAGTTGGGTTTCACTGTGCTAATCTCTCTGGACTATAGCATTTATTGCCTTCCAGATGACCAGTAAGTGCTGTATTGAAAGGGAATTATTATATGTCTTCCATCTTCCTGAGACGAGTGAGAAAAACTGGAAAAAGTTGTTGTTATCTGGGGTGATGGGAGAACTGAGAGAATCCTGCTGTTTGTCTCCACTTTGTGCAGTTGTTTATAGCCGACTTCCAGCGGCAGCCCAGGTGTGACACAACAGCCGGAGCCTGCAAAGGGCACTGTGCCTGTGCCACACAAACAGGTCCAGTCCAATTTCTCTGGCACCAAACATGAGGGAGAAGGCTTGAGGCTTGCTGGCATAGGGAGAGAAAGAGTCTTCTGCCTGTATTACTATTGCTAGGTGTCTGAATTGTAACGTCATCTTGAAAATTGCATCCCTCCTCCCTTCTTCTGTTCAGTGAGAGAGGGGCAAGGGAAAGGGAGAATATTCTGGGATCTCCTTGGCTGTCTGGTTTTTGAACCATTAGAGTGCACGCAGATCAAATTTTCAAGGCTTATTCTCCAAAAGTAAAAATCAGAAATTTGCATTCCTAAAGTTTCTGATGCTTGAATATGTTTGTTCCTCTTAGGAAGCGCTGCCTAGGCAGCGTGGTGCTTGGTGATCGTGTCTGGCTAATCTTGCAATAGACCAAGATCTACTTTTAGAGAAAAATATAGTGCTGCAAAAATAACGTCAGGGTCTGACAGTTCAGTTTGCTGTGAGTGACAGAGCTTATTTCTTCTTGAAGAATATTAATAGATTTTTGCAAATAGATAATAGAAATTAATTAATTTTCTGGCCCACATGGTTATTCAGAAGAGCTTGGTAAAGTGAGTCATAAAGGCTCAACAACCCATGGTTTAATTTAAGTTACCTGAATTCTAAGAAAATCTCAAGATTTTCTGGGGAGGCAGGTGGACTTTCTGGAGAAAGTATTAAAGAACAGGGAAGGATGGAGGAAGTAAATCTGAAGGACTTTGGTGCACAAGGTCTGGAGAAAGCCGGCACAGAAGCCTCAAGGGAAGATGGGATGGCAGTGACCCATGCTTCATATTTGAATCCTGTCATTTCTTTTAACGTAATACTTGGCAGCAAAGTTATAAATAGATTAACCAGAAGCAGAAGATTGAAGGAGGCTGACTGCATTAAATATTACCAGTAACTGTCAGATTAGTCACGTGTGGTATATTTCTTCTTCAACCACTGCACAATGGGTAAAGCTCAGCCTTTGTTGTACTTAACAAGTCATGGGATATTTAAACAAATCAGTACTTTCATCACATCAAATTTCTACCATTTCATTACATTACTTTTGAAATTGGGTCTGATTATATCGTAGGACTATATATTCCCTAAAAGACATTCCTCTGCGTATGTGGAGCATGAAAAATTAATTCCATTAACAGGTATTCTTTAACTAGACCTCTAGAGTTCTGTGAGCCTGAATTATGTTGCATTCTCCAGTATCTTTTTAATTTTGAACATTCTGGATAAAAATCAGTTTCCTTTAAAAATCATTGCCCTCTTCTCTGTAATGGTGACAAGAGAGGAAGAGAATATTGAAAAGTTCCTCATCAGCATAAATAAATTAAAATCCCCACTTCATAGAAGTCAAGAGAAATGAAGCTGCTATTTAATGTTTTAAGAGGAAGCTAGAGGCCAAGATGACCAAAATTAAGCTCCCCAGTCTAAATATATTAGCAACTCCATCCACACTTGTATTTTTAAATGTCAGATAATCTATGAAAACTGAAACATCTTTGAAGGTAGTGTGGCTGGAGAAGGGATTGTGATACAATGTATTTAAGTAATAGGAGATTGCTTTGCATTTCTTCCATATTTGCAGGTTAAAATGCAAATTTCTGTTAATAAGGCCAGTCTTGTATTTCCATCATAACTGTCTCTACTCAGGCTTCTCTTGTCTTTGTCATCTCTACCAATGCTTCCCTCGTGGTCCCTCATTTTGCAGGGATTTCAAAGGTTTGCAAAAATTTTACAGCAGTAATCCTGTGCCATCCAGCATGGGAGATGTATGTACGCTATTTATAAACTCATACTGTTCTACTTGCTGCATCATAGCAAATTCATGTTTAATTAGATATTTTTGTTTTTTCATTATCCAGCTTGCACGCATAATTGTCATAACTGTGCCCGTGGGGCAGATTCACAGCTGTACTGGACTGAGGCATCTGCTTGCACAGCTTCTCTGTAAAGCTGGAACTGGATATATACGAGTATGTACATTAGAGACAGACTTGATAGGTATAAGAAAGGATCACGTGCACCTACAGTGCAGAATGGAGAGCAAGAATTCCTCTGCTCTGGCCCCATTAGGAGCTGAGTGACACCAAGTAGGAGAACACGAGTGAGAACCCAGTGGACTCCCTTTCTCAGACCTTAGGGGTTTTGCATTGCATGAGAAGCATAAAGGATGTGGTAAAACTGTCCCTGACCTTCTGGCGACTTCTCATCCTAGGAAATGCCAGCAGTATAGCTCCCCTGGCCTGCATGGCTTAGCAGTGACCAGTGGGGAGAGAGCTAGTTAGGGTGGGGAATGGCCGTGGTGAAGACTTTGCCAGCAATGTGCTTCCCTGAGTAGCTCAGCTATCCAACAGGCAGTGTTGCAAGCCTGAGAGATCTTCTGGGAAGACACATCTGAAATGCAGGCAGCTGAAATCTTAAGTGTGTGACAGGGACCTGTGTGGGCTGTACTGTCCTGTACTGTGGGCTGTGCTGTCCTGCTTGCTCGTCCTGCTGAGCACTGTCAGGTTCTCAGCTGATGTGCAGAACCTCCCCTTGGGCTTTCAGTCTCCTAACAGTTGTGGTTCATGATTTTGATAGGGAATTAACATTTTTTTCTTTACTGGACTCTGTTGTATGACAAGGTTTGTGTTGTTCCTTTGGCTTTTGATAAGCAAAACTCTCTGACAGAGTTAATCGTCTTTCCAGTATATTCTGGGCTGGAAGCTGCTCTCTTTATGATGGTCCCAAATGCCAGCCTGCAGCACCCTCACCCAGGCTGGGTCACCTACCAGCCAGGTGGAATGATTCTAACAACTCCTCATTCACACTTCACTTGCTTGTCACTTCAAAGATGCATTACTTATTTGTAATGACATGTGGCAACACAGTTGCTAAATGCTTAACGAAAATAATTATGGCATTGTTACGACTGAGAATGGTTCATAGCAGAACTAGCTTTGGCAGATACATCAGGAAAAAATTTTGCTAAGGGGAAGCTCGCTTGTTTTTCAGTAAAACCTTATCAGGAAAGATTATTATTCTTCTAACACACCAAGTGTTGCCACATCGGGATTCTACCTCAAGTTTTATGGTATTTGTGCTTTGGTGTGGGGTTTTTTTCACACAATTACCCTTAAATTGGATGCTATTTACATTTGTTGCCCCTCTTTTCATGAGGACCATCTGTGTGCATAGGTCAAATCTAAGACTACTGTTGGAGTTTCTATAAATTAAGTACCTCTATACTGGATGCTCTGGGCCTCCTATCCGCCTACAATTGTATTTTGGCTGTTACCCACTTAAGCCCTTTTGAACTGAGTCCTGAGCACCACTCAAGATGAAATTCAGAATGGTGTCTTTTCTTACGTGTTCTAAGATTAGCTGTTTGATGAAGCAGTTATTTATTGTGTCCAAAATGATTTATCCCTATGTCTTGTCCTGAAGAAGCAGTGATCCAGGCTATATGAAGGGAGTTGAAATCTTCTGCTATTGATACTTGTCCATAATTTACAGCTTTTCCTTAAAATTTCAGCTCCTGAAGTCTTGCAATTTTTTTTCATTGAAAATTTCCAGAGTCGCATTTAAGTCTATTGTATTCACTTGACTTATTTTTTCACTGAGATGGTTATGCAAATATTAACAACCTCTCTAAACAAGAACAAACCACACAAGAGAAAAGCCTCCTTAACCTGGTCCCTGAAGAGCCATTTGGAACAAATGGCTATGTTCATAAGACAGTTTTTTCTAATTAGCATCTCTGGCAATAAGGCACTTGGGTATATTTGATATGCTTTTATCTATGATCAAATTTACATTTGCTGCTGGCTCTGACATCTTCATTCTTGCTTTAGATCTCTGTCATAACATGATTATTGTGTGATCGCTACTCGCAGCAACCAGCCCCTATTTGTATACAGCTCAGGCTTATCTGCAGTGATGGCTCTATGATCATGTCAAATAGAGAGGGTTTTTTTTTTTGCAACTTGCCTCTTAGAATTCAAAAATTATTGTTGTAAAATTTGCAGGGCAGGTGGGGTTTTTTTGAGCCATACAACAATTCTAAAATATAAGCTGTAAAACCAAACAAGATAATACTTGATAAATAAGACTGTTTTTCTGAAGAGATTTCAATTTCAATATTATTTTAAAAGTGTTAGTCAAATGTTAAAAGACAGACTGAGGCACAGATTTTAATGATTTTTCCAGAGTTTTGAGGAACTGGATATAGAACAGATCCTTTCCTTGGCCCAGGATTCTAACCACAAAACTTTTTCCTACCACAGAAAGCTAAGCACTTTCAAAAACATTTTCTCCATGGCAGATTCATAATCAGTGCTCTAATTTGTTACAGCTCTAATGAAATCTCTTGATCTATTATTGATTATATCAACTGAGGATCTGCCACAGGACTCTCCAGTAAAAAATAAGTACGTGAAAAAAAACACATCAAATGAAAGTGCTTTCATAAACATTAGAAATTGATAGTACCAGGATTTCTTTTGCCATTAAAAAAAAATCCATAATTCTGAAAATTTTTATGCTAAAAACTTTTATTGTTTTTCAATTCTTTGAAGTAATTAGAAAATTATCCCACATGGCAGTAGGAACTGTTGTGTAAATCAGATCAATCATTCCTCTAATTCAGTTAAAGCATTTTCACCATAAGATTCCTTACCTTGCTGCTTTACTGAAAAGTGAGTCTGTATTCTGAAGTACAGAAAAGGATGGAAAATGTCATGCCATGGCAAAGTTACCTCTCACAGATATCGCTTTTGGAGATTAAGGTAAAGTGACTGCTACAAATCAAACAGCAATCTAATTCAGTTCACCACATGAGCCTTTGGGATTTTCATACAATACGTGCTTAACCAGATTTCAGATCATGTCCATTCATTAAGGAAAACATTTCTATTTCCCCAGGTTAGTAGATTTCTTCCTCAAAGAGCTTTGTACTCCACTCTCTCTTTACCACAAGAGTCTGTTAAGTGTTTAGGTCAAAACCACAGAAGAGGAAAATACTAAGGCAAATTGGAAATCTTTTACCCATTCTCAGCTGAGATTTGTTCACCTCTAACACCACAAGCAGAGTGAGGAAAAACATTCCGGTCACACAAGTCTGCCATCGTACTGGGCAGTTGACACTGTGACAAGACGGTGCTGAAGCAAATACCATGGTGTTACCCATATGAGGTCTACTCTATATCAACTCCTTTCCAATCCTCCAGAAACTACGTATATCATGTTATGTTACCTCAGAGTTACTTTAAAATTGCAAAATAGTGTCAGATTTCCAGCAGAAACAAGGGGTTGGTGGTGGGCAAAATATTTCCACACATTTGAGATTCATAAATTAATCAATTATACTTTATCAAGTCATAATATCAATAATAATAATGTAGCACTCATGGCATAGTCTTTTCTATAATATTCAATGCTTACAACACAGCCACTCTAAGTTGTTAGAGGTATGAGGATTGGTGCTACTAGGAATCATAGTTATAGATCCAACCTACTAACTAACACTACGAATTCAGTGACAAAAATTATATTGTTCATTTAAAGGGAGATTAAAATATTTTATCTAGGTCTACTTAGAAAATATGTTATTCCCAAGAGCCACTGAAAATCTCCTTAACTCTTTAATGTGTATAACTTCTTTTTTCAAGGGTGCTCTTGGGTTATTTCAGTACTACATTTCACAACATTGCCTCAGAAACCATTCAGGAGGCAAAAATGAAGGACAAGCAGCTGATTGCAGGATGATAAACTACATGTGGGAATGGAAACAAATAGCTAAAGGCAGAACAACTTCTTAATTGGCTTTGCGTTCGAAGTACATGTCCTAAAGCTCTGTCCCAGGCTTAGATTTAAGAGAAGAAAAATTGTGCCTGGAAATGGTGAAGTGTAGGATTAGAAATACGAAAGAGTGAAAGATCTGGAGCCAAAATTTCAATAGAGACAAAACTCAATTGGAGAGATTTAAAGGGAAGAAAAAAGTTAAACTCAAAGCAGAATATCAACTAGAGCCTCAAATGGCATGCAAGATTTCAGACCACTGTCCCTCCATTGGAAAATACCTGATGGGTGCTGGTAATGGTTTCATCTTCGTTCTTATCTGCTGGTTCAGTCCAGTTACCCAGTTATTCTCTGCAGTAGATCTACTGGCTGAAATCCTACTGAGGAAATAGCGATACCGATTTGTGTGGCAGGTCTGGGGTTGTTTTAATTTATATTGTGAAGTCTGTAACAGGTCTTGCACATGCATGCTGTTGGCTACATAATCTTAATGCAGTATTATATCGTCATTCACTGAGAATTTGTACGATGGCTTTGCTGCAAAAGTTGTGAATGGGTCAGGGAACTGTGGGAAAAGGTAGATGGAGAAGGCCTTGGAGAACTGAGTTCTCCCCCCTACCCCGACAGACTGCTCTTGGGGGAAAGAAATAAGTCATTTAACCAGGGTGCTCATCTTGAAACTATGGCTGACATGCAAATCTTTACGTAGGCAAGATTCCACAACAGAATTTAGTAAACATTATTCTGTAAGCATATAAAATGCTGCCTTATCTCATGGTTCCGGAAAATCATGGTATACACATCCCAAGTGAGGCAGTCAAAATCAGTATCTTTAAATCTTTCTCTAATGCTCTGCACACTCCTCAGCCATGTAAGGTGGACACACCAGCCCCACACTACTTAGGGCTTTTGTGGAGCAGGTACTGTAGTGACAAGCAGTACAAAAAGCTTCTGAATATATTAATACTTCTGCTTTGATAGATTACTGGAGAAAAGCATGTGTGATCATGCACTTAAAGGCTGCATCATAATGCATATGCACAAGGAACCAAATAGAGGTTGCATAGGCAACCATAATTCTGGCATTTCCTAAGTTTTTAGTGCTTGCCCTTAAAATCTTAATGACGTAGTTTTAATGTAGTAGCTTTCCAGTATATAGCATGTAATTATCTGAAACTACGTATGTGATATTTTCTCAGTATCTGGAGAACATTTTGTTTTGTACTTTAAAAGGATCCTGAAGAATAATCATTATTTAACTAAAACATCTTTGGCTTTCTTTTCACTTTGCTTTTGTGTGGAAGCCACAGAACAGCTTTTCACATAGCTGATGAATAATGTGTAGGAAGAGTGAGAGAGGAAGGGAATTGATTTTTTTTTTTTTTTTACATATGTGAATTTAATTTCACCAGGCACTTTATTTTAAACATAATGCATATCCACATTTTTATACGTATAAAAGAATCTTCTTCTGAGTGCTTCAATATATTATTTATGTTATTGAAAAAAGTTCTTGTTTTACAAAATAATACATTTCTTTTCAGCTTTTTAGTTCAATTATAGATTGAAAATGAACATACATCAATGTCTTAAGTACTAGGTAGCATAAAACCATTCTGCATCTTCAAACTGTACAGCAAAATGCATAGGCATGCTGGACAACTGTTAGGTGACCTGACCAGATTTAAAGGTTTCATAGAAATAAACTTTCTTACACTGTTGAATTTTTTTAGAGAAAGTCTTTTTCTCATCACTGCCAGGAGGAAAGAGACCAGCTATCCAGTACATGTCTGAACTAAAAAGCATTCTGATGCTTGCAGTGGGAAAAAAATCCCCATTCCTTGCACACCCCCCACCACCTTCTCTGCAACATAACTGTAGACATAAATCCTTTCTCCTATTGAAAATGTGTATATATCAGTACTGAAATGAAGCGTGTGCAACAGACAGTTATGCAATTAATCTGCCAGCACTGTTATCGATTCCTAGTTTTGAAGGAAGACATATGAAATGTACGATTTTTGGAGCACAAAGTATGAAAGAATGATGCTACTTTTTCAGCTCTAAGCCAATAGATTTTTTTTTCTATATTCTTAACAATTGCAGGGATAACACACTCTTGCATATTGTATCATAAGCAAAATATCATAGGAGTCCCAATTCCTTAATGTTACAAGCTAGCTGCATGCCCTCAATACAGAATCACAGAAATATTTGAAAAAATCTCAAAGCTTTAGGGTACATAATGTCCACTTGTGTCCATTAAAACTCCAAGCAAATATGATAGATCAATTTAACAAAAAAAAAAAAAGGCATCAGTAGCAGAAAGTAAGTATTTATCCATTTTTCCATTAATTTCTTCTATTCCTTGCCACTTACCTCTGAGTGCTGCTGTTGCTCGGAGCACACAGAATGCAGTAGCTCAATCCAAGGAAGAAAACGGTTATTTCCTTTCACTCTCTGTTACTGTGCTCCCTTGAAACTCCTTTTTTCCTTTTCAAGTTGCATAGGAATACAGGGATGGACCCTTTGGGCTCTATGCAGGTCTGTTTATATTATGTAAAAGAGATGAATGCGTTTCCTATTTTAACCATGAAAATTATGTCTTCACTGACAGGCGCCTGGATCATTAATAGTACACTGTATGCAACTGTGAAAACCCACGCAATGCTCAGAATTGGGCTCAGTTTTCTAAATGAGGAACCAGATGAAAATCTGCAAATCAACTTCTCTTTCTTGCAAAAGTTTCTCTTTTTCTCTCCTTTAGCAGAAACTGGAAGTCACTGTTTAACAAACACAGATTTTTCTGTGCAGGGGGAGACCTCTAGACTTGGTTTAACACCGGAAACAAACACATTGGAGATGTTTAGGTCATTAAAGTGCCTCTAGCCCCACTGTAACTTTTGGTCAGCTACCACATCAAACCTGTGATTCCTTTTTCCCAAGGCAATTCTGTCTTATAGCACTGTCAGCAAACTGCTTCAGCACTGTTTGAAAAGATTCCAGCTTAAATTACAGTCATGAAAGCCTGTTCTGGGCTTTTCTCTTACAATTTTTTTTCTGGAACATTTAAATTTCATATTATTCCCCACCCAGTCTTAACCAGACTTCCCAGAATGCAGGAGAACAGTCTTTCCTTCCTGCAATCCTAAATGCCTTTATTAGGGAGACTTAACATTGAAGTGTTTTGAAAAGGCAGATGCTCTAGAGTTAAAGAAACAAGAGGAGACTCTAAGTGAACAGCTGCATTGCTCTCAGCTTCAAGTGAGCCGTGTCTCAGAATGGTTTTGTACGTTATTTTGTCACTGGGAACATATTATTACCATCTAAATTTAAAAACACTGGCTTCCTTGCATGAAGGCAAAAGCAGACGAAAACCACAATGACTGTTCTGTTCAAGTATTCTACACCGATGATGCAGAAAATAAGATCATGGTGAAAAATAGTTCTTGTTTGAGAAGACCTTTGCTTGCAAGGTGTCTGTACAGAACTGGCCAAAACCACAGGTACAGGAATTCTGGTACACTCAGATATAATCACTATTCAAAATTCTTTGTTGAATTCTCATTCTGCAGCTGCTTCAGCTCTTCGTTGACTGCTCAGAGATATCTTAGCCTTACTATTGAGAAGTATTATTTTACATCTGTTAGTAGATTGAAATGCTGGACATTAAACCCATGATCCAGAGTTATAATTTTTCAGTTCTAATGGAAAATATTTTTAAAATAAACTGAGCACTGTCTGCTTTGGTTGATGTTAGGTCATCTAATCCTTGGAATAATGTTCTGGCAAACAATTCCACTTTGGGGTACTGAGCATACCTCTTGCTCTTAAAATGGCTAGTGAACTTCCAAGATCCGGGGAGAAAATCGAAAACTTTTTTTTTTTAAATCTTATGAATGTAAACTAAATCACAATCTCTTTTGCCCTGTGAAATATATATTAATTTTTTTTCTCCTGTTGATTCTTCTTACGCATCTTTTACAACCACCCGCATTTATTATCCAGAACAGTTTAGTCAATGACTGAATAATCCATTGCAACTCAGGTAAACTACATGTTCTGAAAAAAGTGCACTAATCATATGGATAATATAAGATTGATTTGTTTTAGTTCGATGAACGTATATTAAGTGGAGGCATAGACTTTCAGTGAGAAGCAAGACTTCAATGGACAGCCTGTTACTTATTCCCTGAGGGATATTTTACAGAACAAATTGAATGAAGTACTATGTCAATGACTATTAACATCATTGGGAGTCTTTTTGTTAATATAATTACTGACATAGGTCAAAAAATTTTGTGTACATATAAGTTCTAGCTAAGGGCTTCCTTACATTTTCTGGGTATAATATCTTACCATTCCGTGTACAGAATTCACCCCTTCTGCTTACTGAAGTTCTGGGAAAAGCTATGACAACCAGAGGCCTAACTTTCAGATGTAAATAAAAAATGTTAAGCAAAATCTCTATTAAAAATTAAAGACTCTGACCCAGCAAAGTTCCCAAATGCGTGTAAATTTAAGCATGTAGACTTAACAAAGTTAATAGGATTCATCTGTCAGTGAGATGCCTGCCTTCTGCGCAAACATGCTTCTCTGAGTTTTAAAACCATGTTTGCTAAGCTTCTAAATACTTGAAATTTAGGCACACAAGTTTGAAAATCTGGCTAAAGCTTCTTAAATGTTTTGCTGAAAAATGAAACAGATCTTTGCCAGTTTAGAAGTTTATATGAATCATTAATCTTTAGGCCAACAGAACTGTTTGTTCACCAGTGGAGGATTTGTGTCATGGCCACACGAGGCCTCTGAGGCTGACTGCAGTGACCAAAGCAAGTCAAAACTTTTGATAGAGGACTGAGCTAACCCATGAATGGACATATTGAGAAAGTTGATATTTTTGTATTCTTGCTGATGGATAAAATTCCCCCCAAAGCTTGGAACAGCTTAAATTTAGATTGAGGTTTTCCATTGCAATAAATAAAATAGAAACTTTCCTCCTTAAAAGGACACAGAATTCGATCTTGCCTTTTTGCGTGAAACTTAAAACTCTCACCTCTGTACTTCCATATATGAAGCACATGTGGTAACTTACACTGCAGCAACAAATAATCTCTACAGTGAATTCATACCTTTTTTTTAAATATCTCCTTAAGAATCCGAATTCCCTTCATACACTTCGGTGTTCGCCACGTACTGGAGAATTAAGATTTTGTTAAGATTTTCTTAGCAAACCAAGTATGTGAATTTTGTAAAGCATCCTAAATGCTTCATGTAAAAGTGTGTGCATGCGGTGATAATTTTTGATACACGATTGTGTTTTTCAGCTGTCAGTGCATTTCTGTGTTAGAAGACACTCTTTAATTTATAAGATCAGAGATCTTCTTTGGATTACAGCTGAAATATGTTCTTTGCTGGTACGAAATGGTGACCACTTTCATTAAAGCTGGCCAACGTTCCTTCTTCCAATGTTTTCTTGTGCAGTTTCTTCAAAAGTCTTTTGACATAAAGAGACTAGATTGTCAAAGTTACCGGGTAATGACTTGAGCAATTGACGTAGCACAAACCTGGCACACAAAAACCGACATGGATACTGAAAAGCTGGTTTCCCCATTGAGGAAGGGGTGGGTGGGGGTAAATTGGCTAGGTTATCTCTTGAAAATCCAGGATGGTTCGCTTCCAATTCCTGTTTGTCAAGAAAATATGCTTGTGTGAAAATTTGTCTCTGTATCACAACGCTGAGTGCTAATTTTAGAACTCTTCGAATGGAATCATTAGACTCTTTGAAACACACTGAAGATAAATTGGTATTTGAGAAATTCCTCTTAAACAGGTTTTAAATTAGGTGAAATTAGGACTGTAACTTATTCAATGTTTCTTTAATACTCATAAATTGTGTGTGGACTCAATTTTGAGCCTTTCTTCTATCAGATTTATTGAATACCTATAGAAGAGGCATATTCATAAAAATAAGAAACAGCTACTCTTCAAACCAAAAACTTTGAGGTTAGATTTGGAAACGCTGTAGAATGAAGCTTTTTTTTCCTCCTATTGTCAAGAACCTAAAGAAATCCCTCTTATTTTAAAGTCTTTTTCATTTGAAAAAGTATTTTCAAAAGCTACAATGTTCATATACCACTATCCCTGTGTCTCTTGATCAGCCCTAATTGGGCTATTTTAGGTTTTTAAATGTGGCAATAAGCTCTTTTTGTTTTCTCAATAAGGCCTTCTCTCATTTTTTTATTTTTATCATCTGTCATAAAAATTTGTTATATGTGTAAGCAATTTAATGGTTCACTGAAAGGTTGTTATGCAACTGAATTGTACGAAATCCTGTCCAAGCCCAGAAATTACTGTAAGGGAGAAACTGAAATGGTGAAAGGCTGAGAATTTAAATATGTTTTCTGTTCATATTTGTATCTTTTATATGTGATTTTGCATAGCTACTCTTTGTTATCCTGTAAGAGGAAAATTAGGTTCCTCATGCTGAGAGGTCAGCTGTCTATTCCCAGCAGAGTCAAGACTCTAGAATCATGCTTTAGCCAATGGCGAATATGTAGTAACGTATCTGTTTTACATAGATCTGAAATGATTATTTCAACAATATACTATTGCTAGCTCTATTTCACGGTTAGTTTTTCAAACAGAAGCCATGCAGTCTAATGCTGAGCTATTTTTAAAATTATTAAGCCTGGTCTTAACAGTGTAGGTGAAGAATGATAAATGCGGTATTCCAACTGCACTGATGTCAGGACTCAAGGGCTTTTTATCACTACTCATTATAATCCTGTAAATGAATACTGTGGATGGGAAATATTAGGAATGGGTAAAGCAGTCACTGATACAGCTTATTAGCCACTGTGACAGGATATGCAGCTATTCTGAGTGTAAGGATTAGGATGCAATTAATGCAAAGGGCAAATTCTGCTGGTATTACTCACTCACGTCACTAAATCATACGTATTTCTGTTGACCATTGTTGTGATTATGCACACAGCAAAGCATTACTCTGTGAATGAAAGCTGGATAACTTGACTCTAAACTGATTATACGTAAGTACTACTACAAAAGAAGTGATAGACCTAACATTGCATTTTTTTTTATTTCCCTGGCACTGATTTCCACAGGAATAGGAGCTCATCTTAAGGTATTTGACAGAATAAAGAAATGTAACCATGCTATATGCTAATTTCTTCAGTCACAAGATACAACTTCATAATTCAGTTTATTTTCCAACCATAGCATCCTCTAAGAAACTAGAAACGCTTCCTTGCAAAGAACCTTTGTGTTGGAATAGATGATCTTATGTCATCCCTTCCAACCTGAATCACCCTATGATCCTATGATCTGTTTATGTAACCCTTACAAATAAAACACAAGTCCACATCCATCAATTATTTACTTTTATTTTTACAGATGTCCCAAATGTATGGTTTTGACCTTCAGGCAGAAACACTGAAGCACAATAGAAAATTCCACTTGACCAAAGTTGGAAAAGCTTAGAAGCCTATAAATTATCCACTATTCTAGACTGCTAGAGTAACTTTCGTAAAGCAAGAAATAGTAACTCAAGTTCATTTTGGCTCAGTACAAAAAAGATACAACCAGCACAATTGGAACAATTGTTGATAACCAGCAACTGGTATTGTTTAATCTCTTAGAATGAATCTTTGTATTTGCTATTGAACTCGCTAGTTTGAGCTCCAAATAAGTTTTTGAGGAAACCTTTATAGGTACCACCTAATAGCACACTCAATATGTATTTCTCATTTCATCTGTTAAAATAAGATCCTTCTAACTTCTAACATTCATCACTACACAGAATATCACTTGAAACATGGGTGACTGTTTTTTTCACCAGCCAACATAAAAAAAAGACAGCGATGTCAAAAAGAATAACACTGAACTGTAATTCCCTTTAAGATTCTCTTTCTCACATTAGAAAAGCCTTACTTCATAATCTCTCTTGCCCTTTCATTTGAAATCATGATGATCTTTGAAGAGAATAATCAATGAGAAGGTAATCTGCACACTGTGTAAAAGTATTTTGTTTGCAATCAGTTCTAAAAACGTAGACTTCTGTCCTCCTCCTAAAGGAGGAGCATATATAAGCATACTGTACATTGCACAGGCCGTACCCTGGAAACCATATTTTCATTGCTCTGAGGACTAAAACTGGCTAATATTTTTTATGCATATACATAGATCCAAATCAGCATACCATGAATCATTGATTTTTTTTGTCTAATAATGCTTTCATGGACCGCTGTTTTGGGCCTCGCTTCATCAGCCTCCAAGAAAAAAATTGCTACAAGAATTTGAGACCAGCATTAATCAGCTAACAAGAGTAACATATACCAACATAATATATGTCCTCATAAACATACATCTGTTTCCAGCACTGGGAATACCAGTGCTATACTAACATGGCCTAGAGAAGACCTGTCCAATGTTCAGCACCAAGGTCAGCTCAGGACTACACACAACCTATGGAAAAGGACCTTGATTCATTAAAAAGTCAAAATTCTCATCAAAAATATACAGCAATCTTGAGTTAATAAAACATTTGTTGGAAAGAAGAAATCCTGATAGAGAATATTTAATAAAAAAGAAATCTAAACCTTAAATTTTATTCATGAATGATATCCTTTATAGAACATTCCATGTGGAATATAATGCAAATGGTTAGATGTGAGATATAATTTGTAACATTATTTACTCTTAGTAATGTACAATGCAACTACCTGTATCTGTGGAGGAAGAAAAGCCAGATGAATTGTGCACTCCACTTGCATCTTTTTTTCTTTGAATTGCCTATGTACAAAATATGGGCTAAATCATGCCTTTAGGCACAGTCTTAAACAAAGACCATAAATTGCACGATCTCAGAAGACATGATATTGCAGCACAACTGCCCCTTTGCTTTGTGATAGGCCAACCACAAATTATTTACAGCATGTCTGCAATGTATCAGATGCACTTGCTAGCCAGGGCATTGCATTGTTACAACAAAAGTCTATTTCTCCTTCCACTTCTCCTAGTCTACTCCTCAACTTCAACTTCCAGAGGAAAAAAAAAGTCATAGCTAACAGATTGCATGTATGCCCCCTTTTATGCAGACTGAGATAGACATGCATTTTCACTCCCTTAAACAGATGTATGTAGTCTTTCACAAACCTAGAGATTCTTTTTGTGTAGGTTTAGCTGAATTACATTTCCTTTCAGTGTGGTCTTGAAACATGGAGATGCATTGGATAGAAAGAGATGAATCTATTCCTGACCTTAAATTGATCTAGATGTGTGTGAAATGCTGGCTCAGAAGGCATACGTATATATTTTATACGTGTCAAAAAAAGGAAAATGAGGTCCTACTGGATTTATTATGTATCCAAACAAAGAGTGCTTTAAATTTTGGAGATGAATTGTCATAGGTTCTGAACATGACTTTGGCAATCTGCCATTAACAAGAAAGCTACATTGACACCATAGAACTTGTAAAACTTCAAAATGGTTTTGTAGAATATTATGTTGTGATAGAAGGCAATTCTGGTATGTAGTTCAAAAAAACCCCAAACTGCTGCAAGGTTAGAAAATGTTCCCAGTGCAGTGGCCTGGAACACATAGTATCACTAGAGAAAACATGGCAATAATGCATGTGGGAAATCCCAAAACAGAGAGAAAAGTCAATCACTGTACATTTATTACAGTAACCGGACTGATACAGTACTGCACACAAAGACGTGAATCCAAGGGCTGTTTTACATGGCAATACCTACAAAATCTAATCCAATTTATCTAACCGTGTGTGCTTGGAGTAGCTTAATTAAACCACACCAAGTTTGCATGAATACTCTTAATTCAATTTAGGTTCATTTACTTAGGAAAAGAATAAAGCTAAATTAAATTGAGCTCACGTTAATTCTCAACATGATTGTCCACATACATTTTAATAGTTAATTAATCAACTGTGCTTTCATAATTTAAACTGCATGGATTTTCATAGTCCGTGTTTATGTAAACAAGCTCAAAACACACTCATGTTATTTCAAGACTGTTCTATTTTCTATTACACTCCATATGGAGTAATTTAACAGTCACTAGGAGGAGCCAAGTATTAGTGAATTGTTCTGAACTAGGACTGTATTCTCCAACATTATATATAAAAGACAATTTTTTATTTATTCTCCGAATTACAGTCTTCAATGTACCTGTTTAGGCCTTAAAATCTATTGATGATAAACAAAAGATGCTAGATATGATTCTTTAGGAAAAAAAAAATGTATTTAAATTTCAAGTCTAAAAAAGATACGTATGAAGACGTTCCTTTGCAAAATAGCTTATAGCATAAGAATTGGATTTTCTAGATAACAGATGCACTAAAACCACAATTTGAAACAATTTTTGGACTGTATCCCAGCACAAATCAATCTTATGGATTCTGAAAGTGCTAAGAAAGTTCTCAAAATGGTAATTAATTTGATATCATGTTTTTGATGTGAAAGAAGAAACTGACTTATAGCTGTTAAGGCACTCTAATTCAACAACTCTAAACAATGTATTTTTAAGTTTTGTTGGTCCCAAGCTTGGGTCGTCTCATTAGTTTCAATTTTTAAAATGTTCTTCTGTTCATGGGTTGAGAAACTCTATCTTTGGCTGCAACTCCATTCAAATCACAGCTTGTTAGGCATGGTTCATGTTAACTGTGATTTCAGCTGGCAGGGCACTAGATTAGCTGTTGACATCAAGCCAACATTTAATTTCGTTTTCTTGAGTCATCTGTTGCCAGTTCCCATGACAACTGATCTTCTAGCCTCCTGATTTACTAGAGAGAGCCATTAAAATGGCCAGGAGTACATGTAGATTCTTTGAAGTAGATGGATGTTCGACTCTTTTCTTCAATGGAAACTAAAAGATCTTTTAAGTTTTTACTTTAGCAAGACCTGACTTCTGTTCATGAATACACACATGTTCTTGTATTAGAAAAATAGAGCAAATGGTAATTTTTAGCAAGAAATATGTTTTAGCTTCTTTCTACTACATCTACAGAATTAAGATCTTTTTCTAAAATATTTTTCTATTCTCAGTTGCATAGCGATAATGAAAGATGAAATTCAAGATGTGGATTCTTTTGATCTTCACTGGAGTCCCTGTACATTTCAAATCCTTGTTTCACAAATGTGTGACTTAAGTAAAGTGCAGACATCATTAGTGCGCTAAGACAAGCCAGAGGTTGTAACAGATCAGAGAAAAAGGCCAGTCAGCATCCTCTGGGAGCTTCTTGAAGCAAAAATACTTTTGGCTAAAAATAGTAGTCAGTGTATATAAAATATGTACAATCCATATACCCACAGGTTATGAAAGCATAAGAAAAAGAAATAGCATATTGGATCACAAGCAGTCCTTCTAGTAGAATGATAATATGCAATGGTTATTTTTAAGACCATCTCCTGTTGAGGCTCACAGGACTCTGCAGGAGTGGTTTCCAAAGTCTGAATTTCATATTACTCTTATATACTGTGTTCGAAACATTGCAAAACACTAAGCCTCCCTAAATGCCTCTGAAATAAAGAAAAGCACAAATATAATAGAAAAAGGTGTACAACTGGTTCAAATACTGTTAGAGACTTCAGGGGAAGAAAAAAAACAAAACAAAAACAAAGCCGCAACGCAAAACCAGAACAAAACAAAAACAAAAGGCTGTATCTCTACATCTTCATTAGGTAAACATTTGCCTCTAAGTACATTTCCAGTCTGGTTCTTCAACAGCGATACAAGATTGCTTTCCTAAGCGTGAGGGTACATAGGCCTATCATGTCTATTGAAACAGAATAAGGCAATTACTCTGACAAGAAGCTACCTTCTCTTCTCCTCCTCTGCCCCTCAGAAACAGTTAAAACATTTTAAAGATAATGGGGGTGGATGTGGGAGGAAGTGAAAGATAAGAAAAGAGAACGCACCAGTTCCTCAGCTGGATTTAACTACCCCGATTCCATTGCCATCTTCCACCAACTGAATGTCTTGCCCACTAGAAATCACGGGTGGTCCAAGCGTGTTTGGAACCAGTCATGCTGCCTGTAACCCAGTGGCTTCCCGTCACAGCTTTCCCCCACTGGAGCACAGAGTCACCCTTTCCACCAGATTATAGTGACTGGTACAAACTGGCATAAATTAATGACAGTGAGGCACCGTGGCTGGGATATATGATTGCCATCTTTCAGTACTACAATGGAGATTAAACGACGGCACGCGTTAAATCTGGTAGGTTTTACTGTAATGGTTGGGCTGTGAATTCTGGCTCTGTGTGATTGTTTTAGAAGGCAGTTGGCTCGTGAATGTCATTGATGCAGACGCTGGCATACATTCAAAATGCTGTGTTTCATGTTTTGCTTTTATCTTTAAATATATTTGAGTAGGTTTTTCTCTTTTCTAAGACAGCTCACATAATAGGTAGAACTAAAAATGATCTAATAGCTTCAATGCCTTAGAGCTACTGCCATGCATGAAACTCAAACTGTGACTATAAAAAGAAGTAAGGAGGGCTTTCTCTCTAATTCTCATTTTTAGCTATTTCTGTGGTTTTTGAGAAGGATAGAACTTGTTCATGTTTCAAGCCAGCATCAGTTAAATAAAACGCAATCTGAAAGTTATTACAGGTCATCTGGGGAACTGGAGGCAAAAGTCTGAGGTTGTTTTTTTTATTGAGAAGGCAATAAATTTAAGGAAGATTAGTAGTTTCTAATTAAGGTTATAGAGTGACCCAAATTCAGTTTTACAGCCCTTAACGTTTCAGTTAGATGCAATGATAATCATTATAGCTGAGCAAATAATTCCTGATGAGTAATATATTTGCACTTTCTTGCTTTCTATCTGCATATTCTCTTTGACTATATTACAGTTTTCCTGACACTGTCATCAACTTGTACTTGTTAGATTATTTCTAGATGTGTATGGTATGAGTTCAGCAGCCAAATACAAGTAGCATTGCTCAGTTCTAGTCCAATACCTTATGTCACTTCACTCTATGAGTGCAACTCTTAATTAACTTTATTTGCATGTGTGCAAAACATATGTTTGGTTATTCAAACCTTGCTTTGTACAGATGTTGCCTAATTTTGTTAAATGGGAGAGACCATTATAACTTTCAAGAGAAATTAAGCAAATTAGAATAGATTGAACCATTTGAGTGTGTTCCCAGTTTAACGTGACCGTTTGGTACCTTGCTTGGGAGAATTTAAATATTCTATCTGTTTGCAAATGCTCTGAAATAAGAATTTGTGATTTTAATAAATGTGGATTGTTATAGGGTTTTAATATGTGCTTCATTCCAGCACAAGCTGACTCCATCTGTCCTAGACGTGTGCATACCAAGACAGTCCTAGAGAGTGTATATTGATTTTAGTGAATACTGATTTTAGGCTGAACCATAACCATTATGACTTTGGATGAGACCAGTGAAGATGCACACTGTGGGTAGCTGGTCTGTCCACTAGAGCATGCTTTAATTATGTCGTCAGAGCCTTGGATCATACTGTAAAGAGGTAGACTATGTTGCATCCTCTAAACCTGTTCTGACAATCCAGGCATTTAATCAGAGACTGATATATTTATTATAAATAAAAGGAATAAGAGGATACTAAGAATTTCTTCAAAGATGCTTAATTGATAGTGCATTGAGTAATGAATGGCTAATTAATAGAATGAAAGCAGAATATAATGGATTTGTACTTTGTTTGTACACAAAAGGCTTCATTAGAACTCTTCAACCATCATTAGCTCTGTCTCCTCTGCAGTGAGTCATTCTGCTCCCTGAAAAAAAAGTCTAGCAGCGTTATAAAACTGCCAGACCATAGAATTGATACAGCTAAAACTTTCTGGATTATCTTCCTATTATCCTGAATTTAGGGGATTCTTTCTCATTTCTTTTTTCCAGTTTCACTGGTGAAATGGGTTATGTAGATACTTCAAGGCTAATCTCAGCAGATTTTTTCCAGAGTGAAGATATACAGAAAAAACAACCTTACCCTACCAAACAAACGGTCACAGCAGCTATGATCCCTTGGAGGACTCTACCTGGCTTACACTGGAAAGGAACTGGCACATCTTAGGCATGGAGAAACCAGGAGTCAGTGAAAGTGGATAAGCTTAGTGACAGCTCCAGTGTTTCTGGTTCATTCAGACAACCTGAGTGCCGCTCAAACTAAAATTTAGCCCTTTGTAAATGGGAATGAGAAGACGTTGTTCACACCCTAGAAGTATGCATCTCCAGAATTAGCACTCCCTATCTTAATCAATGGACAATAACCTATCTTTACCAATTTAGAGTCAGGGGAGTTTGCCCTATTTAAAACCATTGTGACAAGATATAAATAAAGTCACTGTTGAACAGAACATAAAGAGCAGAGATGGGATAATCATTTAGTATCATGACTTCTTCAGTCTTCAAAATAAAATAATTTTTAAAAAGCATTGAAGTTAGGAAATAAAACCAAAGGAAGTAACGGAGTCTGGCAAATTCTGGCCTCTATGCCATTAATTCTCTAGTAAGTAGGTTCTTGCATGGGTAGATTCTCAAGAAGGGTCCCAAAGACACATAAATGAATTTTTCAAATCAGTTACAAACCCATGCTTCCAAAATTTATGTATTTCTGGTAAATAACACAGTCCTTGATCTACCAGAGAATGAGACAAATTCATAAGAATCAGTCTTTGATTAAAAAAAAAAGTATTATTCATCCAATCCGATTAAGTAGTCAGTCAATTACAATCATGTGACTGAAATATATATCAGTGGTAATTGTGTGCTTAAATGCTTTGAACATTTAGTAAAAAGAATTCTGCAAAAGAAAATAGGCAGCACAATATAAAAGAGAGATCTGTTGCTTACAAAGAAGAAAATTTGTTAAATCAGATGCCAAAATATACAAATCATTTGTATGCACAAAAATCCCATGAGTCCATATGCAAACCACTTAATTATGCCTGTTAGTTATTGTAATTGCCATTAACATGAGCAATTACTTGCTCTGCATCACAATTCTAGGTGAATGGTTAAATCAGCTACAAAATTATGAATAGCTGAAAAATTCTGTTTCAGTCCCTAGGCCATTTCATTAAATATGTTATTGTATAGTAAACAAGGTGCATATCATGAACTAACAAGGTGCAAACTATATTTTTTTCTTGATGTGACTGCAGTATTCCCAGAAGAACTGAGGTTTTGGTGTTTACAGAACATCATCCTCAAACAAACAAACTGATGGACAGTGTTATCAAACACAGACACGAAATGCCCATTAAAAACCTATAGTTAGAACTGTTAAATTTCAGACAAAATGTGAAAAGGAAGAACATAATTACTATACAAACGTTACCTGATGTTGAAGCCACTTTGAGTTCACTGATTTGCAGACAAATGGATAAGAATAAACAAATACACTGCGATACTTGTGATCCCAAAGCTCCTGACAACTAATGGAAATTACACTATGTACATCTTTGGGAAACAATTGTTGTAAATAACTCATCTGACATGAGGAATAATCCTAAATAACAAGGTCGTCACCTCAGGTAGGCTTAGATGGCAGTGGAATAGATGAAGCCTTCTTCACATCTCAGAAAGCAGAGTATGTTACAGGCAGAACAACAATGAAATAAAGCAGCTACTTAAAACCACTCCAGACATACTATTTTGAAACAGTTGCTTTGAAGTCGTACCTTCTGAAAGCTATCCAAATGACAGGATGAGAGCAGGAGCACTGGGTCAGGCAGGCTTGTTGCAATGGTGAAATGCCTACAAAAGGACCTCAGTGCTATATCTGGGAGATACAAAACATCCAAGCTGTTGTTGATTTAGTTTTGTACACAAATGTATGTTACATGGGAAATGAGGGAAGAAGAAAATACGTTGAGAAGGTATAATTACAAATTTCACAGTAACAGTCATGATTTTAAAGTTTGGAACAGGACTGGGAGGCATTGTAACTTTGGCACCATAGTGGCTCCTCTGCAGATGGGATGACAGGTTTGTGGTATCAAGTGACCCTAAGATCTGACTTGGAAACTAAGCCAGGAAATACAGTACTGCCATTAGTAACACATACAAGACAAATTTTGCAGATTTCAGAACATATCCTTCGTTATTTTCAGGGGAATCTTCTAGCACCAGTTTTTGAGCTCTTCTACACAACTTCTTTTAGCTGTAAGATCTGAGCAGGCTTGAACTTTGGCCCTCCGGTGCTTACCCTTGCTCTGAGCTTGTCAGAGTCGGGAGCTGGGAAACCCACAGCTCTGACTCTGCAAGAGACGTGAGCCCACGGAACAGCTGCCCAATATTTTCATGACTCAAGACCAACACCTGTGGAGCTGGTACAGGCTCCTTGGAAAAGTCTTTGAGAGTTGTATAACGGAAAAGCAGGATTTATGTAGTAAAACAGCTCCCAAAAAATTGCCAACCACAGCAAAAGCAGCCACTTACTACAGCTACATAGACCTTGCCTAGTAGCTGTTCTTTCAACAACTTATATATGCAATTACACATCTATTCACCATCATTGCAGGTGCAAGCTGAGCAACAGCATGTGTATAAATGTGTGTGGGTGTGCAAATGCTTCATTATGGTGATTTGTTAGCACAGCGATGGAAGCTTTGTGTCCAATGAATGTGTAAATTAGGTGTTTAGCTTACTTGAGTGAAAACCAGTTCACTTTGCCTCCTTAGCCCATCGCTTCCCAACAGGCGTTGGAAGAGAAAGTAGTTAGATAGTTTCATTCCCTGTCAAAGTAGCAGCTTCCTTCTAAAACCTAATCCTGCTTTCTTGCGCTGTTCTCAGGTTTTTAACAATGAAGAGAAGTGAATCTTGAGGAATTAGTTGTGTTGAATGATATCTTAATCACATGCATGATGTGCTCTTATGTAGCATTAGAATAAGAGGTGTCACATCTTGTGTTGTCATTTCTGGGACAGAAAACTAGGACTGTTAGCTCGCTTTAAATCACTTCTGGCATTAACTAGATTCTGACCAGAGGCTCTCTTTCATGTTCAGGATATGCACTGCATTATTTTCTATTATATCACAATACGTTGCAAAGGAACAGCTAAGTTACCAAGACTAATCCTTTAAGTCTTTCTTTCTTTACAATGTCAGACAAAATAAGACTATGCCATATTTCCGTAATCTCTCTTGTATTATGAGAATATTATGATCTCTAACAACAACAAAATCCCTAAACTGCATGCATTTCTGTTGGCTCTGATACGCTTAGACTTGTCTCTTTCTGTCAGAAAAGATATTTCTAAGTCTGTATGATTTCATTTTAACATGCGCTATCAGGCTAATAATCAGATCATGAGCGTAAAGAGGGAAAAAAAAAGTTTTTCTGGTGTTTAAAAAACAGTGTTTCTGAAAAGATATGATGTAATACCTGAGGTTCTCCTCTTTCTTCAACAAACTACTTAAAATGAAAGTCAGTTTTGAAGTTCTAGTGTATCTACTTAGCTTTTTTTCTCCTTGGATATGTATATTTAGTTTAATCTATTCAAAAGTAGTTTTTGTTCTCAGACAACCTTATAGCAGCTACCAAGATCTAGAAAAGATTTCTGCAATACTGTGATGGCAAATTGCAGAGGAACTTTTTGGGAGAGGGTAGGAGGGGAATTTGAATTATAAATTGATACATTAAACCCACCAGAAGTAGCCTTCCATTTCTTTTAATAGGATGAGAAAAAAGAGAAAAAAAATATGTATATAGATCTATTCTTCTGAGAGATCTCTCCTTTTGGATAGAGTGAAAACATGTTCCCATACCTACCTGTTCAGAAACTAAGGGTGTCTTTCTCTGCTAATATTTTCATGATGTCTAAGCTACTAAGAGCATATTCAATAACTTAACTCTTTGAAAATCACTTCATTAGAGCAGCCATACAAACCATGATCTCAAAATGCATAAGCTCTTGGCAGTGTGGTTTTTGTTTGGGTTGGGGATGTGGCTATGTTGTTGGAGTTTTTTGTTGGCTTTTTTTTAATAAGTTACTGCAAAATACATCTAAAATGCTCAACAAGCAAAGAAATAGAGGAACAGATAAATATTAAATTCCAAGATGGGAAGTGGAATGAATATTCTGCAGGTGCAGGACACAAGAGAGCTGATTATATAAAGCACCATCTCCCAAATAAGATAGATGAGTAACACCCAGGTCATAGTGTGGGTTTTTTCTAAGAGATTGGTAGGACTAGAGACTTATGATGTGTTGGAATAAAGCCTAAATGCATCCTAGAAGTAGCGTTATAAGAGCAAGAGTGAGAAAAATATAAATGGAACGGCAAGTTACTGAAAACAGCTTTTTCTATTTTTGCCCCCAGGTTCTTCTTTCAGAAACAAGGGTTATTTAATCACTTTTCATCTCATGTCACCCACAATAACTTTGGAGCTTGCTGGCAACTTTCAGCAAAGGATCTAGCTCATGAAAAAAGACACTAGTGACCCTTTTAAGTATCACCTGTAGGAAATGCCTCAGTGTGAGCTCAGTTCTGCTTATGCACCCAAGCACCCCCCACAGGAGAGATGCTCTAAGTGCCCTGAGGGAATAGTTTTCAGTCAGACTGACACTTCGTTAGACAATAGAGGATCCAATCTTAAGTCATAAGTGAGATTTTTGACAGTTTCAGATCAAAATGAGGAAAATGCTGAAACTACAGGAAGGCAGGCTTTGTTGGCTTCTCTGTTGTTACAGTAGTAACACTCATTCTATTTCCAGAAGAACAATTTGGGAGAAAGGCACCTCGAGCAGGGGGCTGCTGCATTTACTAAGGCAGAAGGAAAGGTCTAGCTAACAGAATAAACTCAGATTAGATGGTAGAAAAGTGAAAAAACTCTGGAGAAAACAAACTGAAAAGTAAAAAAAAAAAATTGCAACAAGCTCTAGTCTCTCACAAGAGAACAAGAGAATGTAGGAAAGCACCAATTCGGTGAGATAGGAGGAATGCCAGTTTTCCAGATCATCCTGTGAAAGATACTTTCTTGGACTAAAGAAGAGAGATACAGGATACATTTCTATTACAAGCTAGGGCCCATTCTTAAAATATTTTCATTCACACATGATATTCTCGTTTTTTGAAGGACAGTTCTTTGTACTTTTACTTGTTAAAGTGATCTCTTTTACTTGGCTTCCTTTCAATTTGTTCTTCTGGTTGAATTGCAGCAGAAAATGTACACAAGAACACTAAGAAGTCTATTTGCTATCTATCTTGACAGCTGTTGTTCACATACCCTATGTTTGCCTTAAGAAAATACTCATCTGATCATGTCATCTGTTAAGTTAACCACTATTGTGAGGGTTCAAGTAAACTAGCCTCGGGCAATGGCCGATATTTGCTCCTATTACAGATCTAGCAGAGTCATGCTTTTAGTGAGGACGTCATTTTTTTTGTGCCATGCCACTCAGTTCTGAATTAGTATCAGTAGTTTACAGTAAAGCAGGTTATTCTTCAGGACCTCTCTTGTGTTCCTTAATGCAGGGGATTCCCAAATGACAGTAAGTTCATTTTTGCCTCACTCGGAGGAAGCAGCGTTACAAGTTGCTAGGTTCTCTAGATCTAAGTATCTCATATGTGATATCTGAATTCATAGGTGTAGTTCATCTCAGTTCTGATTTTTCCATTCATTTTCTTGAATTACTCCAGAAATTAGGCATTTAAAGCTCATGGTGAACACGTGGAGAATTTGTAGGACTGAGGGACTAGGCTCTATTTCCTTTTTCTCTAGAGCTTTCTCTGCATAGCTTGTGTTCTACTACGAGTATTTATTCTCTGCTTCTAGATGCTGTACTATAGAGCAAAGTCAAATGAGCAGCTGTTATGGAAGTAAACATTTTAGATAGGTTCAAGTCGAAATTCTGTTTCAGAGAATAGAGTCCTTTTCTCCTTGAAACTTCTGCAGTCCCAGAAAGCTTCTACACAGTCTGCATAGTTGCTATAATTAAAAAAAAAAAACCCACAACATTTTTCTTCCATCAAGAGTGCATAATTCATCCGCAGAATAGTAGCTAACCTTTCTGTTGAGAATATTCCACATAAATTCATAAAATTACTGATGGAAGAATTAAAAGATATTTGCAGGAGCCAAGAAACTCTCTTGGAGACTGATTTCTACTAACTTTTTGTCTGAGTTCCCCCAAGCAAGCAGGGCTGATTCTAGATGCTGAGCAAACACGCCCAAAGCATCAACACTTTATTGTTGGTTATTTACTGTATGTTATTTGAAGTGAGACACAGAAGATTGACCACGAATCTTTCATTTGGTGTTCACATGTGTTCATTCAGCCACTCTATGCTTTGCTTCCAGTCTGTCTTGAGCTTCAAGGTTAGGCAAGTATGTTCTCCCTGAATAGCACCTCCTACTGCCACAAAATGGATAGACCACAGTTCTGACCCAGTAGAGCATTTCTTATGTTCTTATAAGGATTAAAGAAGAAAAAAAAAAACAAACAAGTGTTGGTGCAGGCTGTTTAGTCAAGAAGTAAGATGCAGACTTCAGTGAGCCACTGAATGAAATGTGGCAGTCATTCACACTGAATCAATATGGGCAAGGCACAGGGAAGACTGCATGGCCCGAGGGATGTAGCAGCCCTCAGAAAAGGTTGAAGGCTTCACTGGTTTGATGTAACGCAGTGATCTATGCCCACTTACTGGTTATGCAGCAACAGAACAGTTTGAGGAGGTTTAGGAAAAAAAAAAGAGTAAAGAAATTAACACATGAGCTGTCTCTTCACTATATACAACAATCATGAAGTGCTTTGTGCACAAGGACATGCGTTTCTTTAGTTATAATCACAGGCTCACATGCATGAACCATGTGTGATTACGGATATTACTGTACTACAGAGAGCAAATAAGATACCCTTTGATTAAGATCATCTTGCTGAAATATTTATGCAGACTCAAGCATGAAGCTATTGACCTGCGTCAAGTGTGCTCTCCAGGGCCTGTATAAATTGTGTATACATTAGACCATAAGTCAACTTGAATTTCAAACAAAAGCGTGGGATTTAATGGGCACAAAGAATCCATTGTATTAGCATAAAAACTCGAGCTACATTTAGAAGCAAAAAGAAGGTATCATATTTAGCTTTACTTACCCTTTGGTATTTATAGATCTAACCTGCTTAGAGAAGCCAGGGTACTTAATAGTACATATTAAATTTAAAAAATATAAAGCCACAAATTCGATTAAAAAATGCCATAATGCTGCAACTAAGCGAATGGTGTAGCCTGTTCACTACAGCACGAATTGGGCAGTCTTTAAACGAGTTCCGAAACTAAAGTCTGTAAAAGATTAACACTGTTACTTAACTACTCACTAAAATAAACAGTTAACTTTCCAGATAAACATGACTCCAAGTATTATATAACTCATTACATTTTCAAAGCACGGTGGAAACATTAATCGACTGGCTAAACTTAAGCCATCTTCATTCATAGCTAAAGTGTGAAGTTTTCTTATTATTTGGCAGATATATGAGTTTATCTTTGCACAGAGAAGCAAATAATTTTGTGCACAAATTATTATGTGTGAAATTTAATCTGAGTACTTGTACTTAATGCATGCAGTCAAATTTGGAGTTTAGTTTTAATGTTACAGACTTTTCTTTAAAGAGGGACAGGTGACAGAGTTTCAGTACTCTGTAGATTAGCTGATTGACTGAACCATTTCCATTCTGTTCAAGTGCCCATTCTGCCTAACTTAAGAGAGGGATGCTTTTTTAATGATCTTGTTTTTCTTTAAATTCTGTCCTTACTGAAACTGCTGTTCAGAAGCCTGCCCAAAACTGAGCAGGAAAGTCTGGACAAATACCTATCTTCTGATTTAAATTTTCCCAACTACCTCAACTTCATATCAAAACCAGGTCATCAGAAGGTAAATTAATTGCAAAGAGGAAGGAGAGGTACTAAAAGCTAATTAGAAATCCCTGTCCATCTTCCATCAAAAATCCCATGAGTTACCTTCTTTTCCTATTAGGTGAAACAATATTCAGCACGAAGACTGAATCCCTGAAGACTTTGAACAAATAAAAATTACTTTCAGTTTTTTGATTTATGAAAAATTCTGACAAATTCTAAGTCAGCGTATCATTATGCAAAGCAAGTCCCACCTGTGAATCTTGCCCAAGTGCACTGTGCCCATTCTCCTCACCAGAAATTGAGAGATTACTCTGCCCTCCTGGAAAATGCTGGAGAAGAAGTGCCATGCGTATCAGATGAGTCACGCACCAGGGAGGAGGGCTGCCAGGGTAGGAGAACCTTCTCTGATGTGAGACAGAGTTAAAAAAAGGGAGTTTGGTTCTTCTAGTGAAGTTTCTCTGCATTATAGGGACTTGGCTAGGTCAAGACCAGCAAAGGATTGGGGATTTGATGAGAACGAAAAAGACCTTCCCAAACCCACAATCGATCACTTGTTAAGGTGTAACTCACATTGCAGTGCTTGGTAATACGGCGATTATTTTTCTTGTGCTATGTCATTAAAAAAAACCCTCTACATTCCCACAATTAACAAATGTTGTGGGGAGCCTTATGGGGCTGAAATCTGGATTCAGTGTAAAAGGAAATGGGGTATTAAGTAAGCTAATACCCTGCGTGTTTCTAGTCTCTACCGAATATTCTTGAGTATACTCCCCATTATAGGTGCAGAAATAAGTTTCTGCCAGGAGCTCTTTGGTTGGATTTGAACAGAAACATTCTGATTTTGAGCGAGAGATCTTAAAGTATCACAAAGCTTCATATATATGAAACATAGGGTTAAGTCATAAACTAGAGGAAAAGCACTGACTAGCTTATTTAATTTCGATCATAAATTAATAGTGCTGGGAAAAGATGTAGGAGACCTGGTACACTTGTTTCAGAAGAAATACAATGCAAGCTCAAGTGTTAGTATCAAATCTGAAAATTTATGCAACTAAAGACATTGCAGATAAGTCTACAGGCCCTGATTTAAGGATGAGAACACCAGCCAACTGACAGGCAGGGCATCAACAGTATCTCTTGTTGTCCTGGTGCTCACTTGGCCATCAGCTTCTTCATATCTTAAGCACATGTTTTAAATTAAGCACATGGTTACAACATTGGGATGAACAGATTTGCATCAAAAATTATTAGAGCAGATTCGAAAAGCTGGCACTGATCTATCTGCGCTCCAGTTGTATCCCTGTATCTCTTTGCCTTCTTTGTTCCTTACAAGTATCCACAGCCCAAACTGACTATACTTTACTTTTAATGAGCTTATGAGTTTTCAAAACTCCTCTGTCAGGGATTTCCAACATCATGCAGTTTACCAGTGTCCTGATGGTTAAGAGGTTTAGCAACTGGAAAGCTATGCTTTACAAGCCCTCTAACGCCATGCACAAAACTCAAACCGAGCAAAACACACTGAAGGTGAAAGCAACAAGTGTCATCAAAATCTTTAGCAGCATAAGTCAAAGCTAAAAAGTTAAGAAAAAACGATAGGCATGTGAAGGGAGTAGCACGGTCTCTTGAGGCTAGGTTACAGCTTTAAACAGAACAAAAGAAAAAAAATAAAGCCCTAGTATAGAGTATTTGTATACTTGATGGTTTGTTTTGTTATGACTTTCCCCAGCCATTACTGGGGTGGCCGATGTCCTTACACTGTCTGTGAGATTGTTGGGGTCTTCCTTCAGCCCAAAGAGAAACAATGTAAAAGGAACACAACACGTCAATTTTCTGGCATCCTAGTTAGAACAGTGTTTCCTGCTGCAAACTTGAATTATGGGAACTAGAAACAGTGATGAAGGAGCTTTAAGTTTCATACAGTTGTTCTCTCCTTGAGTCAATTCAGTGCAGTGCTGATGATTACACAGGTTGTTAACAGAAATAAAAAGAGAATTAGTGTCTGGCAGTGGAATAGTTGTGCATCTAACACCTAACACTACTGCTTGCGCCACAGCAGCTCCTTGCCTTGGTACAGACCCTGCACTGAAGGAGAAGGAATACATGGTGGACCACTGGTAAGGGCCACTAAAGAACTCAGTAATGCCAATCCTCAAATGCGTTCCTTAATTGCGTGCTGCCAGGGAGGAAAAGTAGCAGCATAGAGAGTAAAGCGTGATGGCATCAATGTATACTTGTACAAATTAAAATGTATTATCCCAAAATTAAGGGGGGGGGTGTGACATTTTCACACATTGTCATAGTTGTCTGTATTTCCTTAAGTAATATGGAGTTTTGACATGGTGTGCTCTTCTTCAGTCTGTTGAGCCTTATCTTTTATGACTGCAAATCAGATGAGATTGTCAATCTTTTCTATGCTCTGTGACTGCTGGAAGGATATAATGAGAGCAATATTTTGGCTTCCTGCAACTGTCTCTCAGATAGATGGCGATACTGAAATCTGTCCTGAATTTCAAACCGCTGGCCTCTTTAGACTCTCCTTTCTTTCTTGATCCTTACCTGGAAGGATCAAGAGAGAAATATGGAAGAGGGGAAGGAAAAAGGGGAAAAGGAAAAACTATGATCTCTGGAACTAATGAAATGCCTCTCTGCATTATGTTTTCTTAAGTAATTGCTGTATTTTGGCATCTAAATCATCTTCCGTCACCTTTTAATTCTTTTAATTTTAACTTAACTCATGTTTTATCATTTTTAAACTTTCTTAGCTGCTAACCCCTGATCTACAGTCAGTTAAATTGTATCTTTATAAACAAAATCTGATAGTGTTGGATATTCTGGCCTTCTCCCAAACTCAGTGAAAACAATGGGACTTTGACCAGCCGTCTTAATAACAGCAGAGAAGGATGCTACTGGTTTTAGAATTCTTTCCTAGGAGGATTTCCAAATGAAGGTTGTGTTAATTGCGCTTCTTCTCCTGTGAATCTTGCATTAAGTCATGGCACAATAAGAAAAATGAAAATCACTTTCTTAATTACACCACAGTCTAGATATGGTCTATAGTTAAGCAAGAGATAAGTATTTTGATGTCTGTTTCTCAAATTCAGGGTGTATTCCTTTTTAAGGCTTGCTCACTCAGTATGACAGTGTGCTTAAATAAAGACTGTACTGTGCTCATTCTCATAGAATATTGCTCAGTGGCCATAAAATAGTTTACTTAAATCACAGGCTGAAATGCATTATTTTGTCTTAGAGGAGAAAATAACTGATTCAATTGAAACAAAGAGACATTCACTCCCTCTTACCTTTCTTATACTATTTCCAGTATTCTCTACACTATCAATAAGAACTCTATGCACCAGTTAAATGCTGGAGGAATTTTGTCAGTAGAGCCTGAATAGGTAACTGAAGTCCATATTTTCTTCTCGGACCATGACTGTGACATCTTAATTGACCACTGTGAGAAGCTACTGTTTAATTGAAGTTGCATATGAAGGATCTAAATCAGTAAATTTGTATCTCTGCTCTAGAATAAATAGCTACTAACTCGTTTACTGAACACCTTGTTTATCTTATTTACTACACGAACAGATCATAGTGGCATCTGTTAAATTTTTAGGCTTTTTACATGTGATAAAATTCACTGTAGTCTGTAAAGATTACGTCTGTTCTAGTAAACCAAGGTTATAAAATAGCTTTTCATTTCTACACTGAGTGCTTTGTGAAGAAAAGCACAGTAGATAAAAAGCCTTATCATGAAGCCATGATTGTTCAAGGCTTGGAGTAATTGCAGCTTCTGCTGGCATCAGTCAAAATTGCGAGTGCCCAGAACTTCTCAAAAATCAACATCTAACGCTATTTGAACAAGCCAGGTACTTAGTTATTCTGTGCTCTTGCTGGAAGAAGAGCAAGTCCTCTTAAAGAAAAAAAAATTAGCAAACCAAACCAGAAAAAAGCAAACAAACAAACAAAACCCCCAAAACCAAATCTCAGCTTTATTCTCACGTGAAAAACTCCCTTTGAGATTTGACTTCAAGCAATAGTTCACAAAAAAAATTGCACATGAAAACAATAGGAAGGCGAACTAAGACGTGCCACCTGCAGTCTGATCATCCTGAGACGTTTACATTGCTCAGTACCAGCTAGAAAGATATTAGATGGTCCAGCGAGAGAAGATTCTGAACTTGTGCAAGACGGCAAGTCTTGTAACCGTGCTGTGTAAAGTCAATACTGCTGTTAAGTTGGTGTTTCAAGAGGGAAAGAAAAATGAAGCATTGCATTAGAGAATTTTCTTAGGTAAATATAAGAAAAGCTATATGCTGTCACCTCTACATTCTCAGCTATGCCACTGAAATTTCCTGTATAAAGCTGGGCTAGAAAAAAAAATGCTGTAATTGTATATGCCAAGAAGAAAAATATGAATTATGTCTTTATAAAAACCCACATGAGCACAAGAAAAATCTTTAGAATATAGGCTGGCTTCATCTATTATGACATTTTCCACCCTGATATACTTTCCTACAATAGATGTAGCCAAATGAATTGGTGCACAATAAGAATAGTTGACCACATCACGCATTCAAGAAAATGTTGCAAAGCAAGACTGCATCTCCAGTAGGAATGTAGTATCACTCAAATGCCATATAAAAGTCGGAAAGTTTTTGTAGTTATCCCTCAGTTATAACTGTATTTTATTATTGGCTTATGAATCTGTATAATTTAAATACATGACTTAAATGTTAATGAAAAGTAATTTAGTTTTTAAATTAACAGAGAAACTGTTCAAACTTACTTCTCTACACGGCTTGTCTGCGAGCAGAGATGGGATGTAAACACAAACTTCATATGTATCACTGGGCATTCCCAATACTTTCTTTTGATTTAGAGTACATAGATGGTTATGTTAGTATTAGTATGATAAAATTATTTTCTGTAATAATTGCATAAGATAAATTACAACTGTGTCATTTAGCATTATAATTCTCACAATAGAACAAATTGTATTTCAGGTTTTTTGGAGTAGCCGATTGTATGAAATTCCCTACAGTAAGTGATCACTTACAACACTGGAGGGCAAAATATTATTTAAATTAAGTCATTTGCATTCTTTTTATTATAATTTGGAATCATACAGATGTTCAATACCATTCAATAAACAAATTTAAAACCTGAAAAGCTTACCAAACATGCTAACTCTACTGCTAACTATTTATACCTACCTGGACAAAACCTGTATGTATTTATCACCGTTTGTTTCTCTCCTCATGTTGTATGCATAACACAACACCATAAAAGACATCTTTTCTTGTGTATTAGTATAGCCTCTGCCGTGCAATGGGACACTGTCTTATCTGATGAAGTCTGTATTTGGGGGGGAAAAATGCTACTTAGTATTGACAGTTCTTTCCCCTTACAAAAAAAAACATAATACTGTTTATATCTTTGTCTATTTGTCAGACATGTTGTGTGCTTTCTTTGTTGTGTATTTTACAAAGGCCAAAATAATTAATTAGCAGAAAATGATACAGAGGAATTAAAACTGAGATTGCATATGCCTTCCTTTCATTAGTCACTTCTGCTTCCAGAATCAAATGGCAGAAACATGCTCTTTCAGTCAAGATTGCCCCTTTGGGAGTGAGTCGAGCAGTTCACGTTAGAATAGTCCTTTGTTCCCTTCACTTAGGGTATCGTAACACTTGGGCATCAGAGATAAATCATCTACTGTTTTGCCTTAATTTAATTTGTATTTCACTACAGAGCAAGGTGCTCAGAATTGCTTGATAAGACAAATAGGAGAACTTAAAATAGTTACAAATATTAATATCCTCATTGGCTCAGAAGGAAGCAGTATAGCAGGTGTATGAAAAGAGACTGGAATATTTTATTTACCCAGTAATGTGAAAAAGGCCAGAACTGAAGTTCAATCCAAAATTGCATTCAGGGGCTCTCTTCGGGCTGATAGTGCCTGACCCAAAACTCAAGCCCCTTTTTAGGTTTAGAATTCAGTGTAACCGGCAATGATGATCAACACCCCATTCATTGTCTTACTCTGTTTTGATTTTTCCTTCTCTCATAAAGAAACCTTCCTTGTACGACCGTTATTCAGATAAACTGAGAGTAAACTGGCTCTTAGCCTTTGCTTCCAGCTTGTTGTTTTGCCTTTCTGTGTGGTCACATCACATCACATCAAAGTGATGCAGTTGTGTTTTGTTGTTTTGTTTTGTTTTGTTTTTCTAGAGGGGTCATCATTGCTTAGATTCTGACAATCTGAAGTTACTGAGTCACCACTAACAGACATTTAGAATTATTCCTCAAGTGAAGTTAAGATGAAAACATTATTAGCCATTGTTAAAGAACAAAAAAAATAATCTAATCACAATATGCTATTTATACACCAGCGATTCGGCTGTGTCCCCCCGGCACCACCCTCTGTGCTGACACTTCATAAGAAGATTACGCTTCTCCCTATGAAGTGAAAATTACCTTCTTGCGGGGAGAAAGCGTTTAATTATGGCCCTGCTTCCCCTTGTCTCCATGGTGACCCCATGCAAACAGCCTGCTTTATTAGACCTTATTTCCCCCACACACACACCCCCCACCCCACGAAAGTGATAGATGAGCTCCGTGTGAACCTTCCCGGCGCCGTTAACCGCTGCCTCGCCGGAGCGCTGGAGCCGGGGGGCGGCGGAGCCCATCGCCCACCCGGGGGCGGCCCCGCGCCCCCCGCTCGCCCCGCTTGGCGGAGGAGCGCGGCGCTGGCAAAGCCTCGGGGAGAGCCCCGCTCTAATCCTATTTGGAGCTCAGCCGCCGCATCGTTTTCAGCACTTACTGCAGAAAATACGTTTCCCGTTCCCTGCCCGGGCGTGTTCCAAATTGGCGGATGATCCCGGCGCGCCCCTGCCCGCCCGAGCGCTGCCGGCAAGAGCGTGGCCGTTACCTGGGTGCTGCCCGGCGCCGGGGCCCGCGGGCTCGGTGAGGATGCTGGGGTCACTCTGCGACCTGCCTCGCGGGAGAAAGCAGCCGGTCCCTTCTTCCGATGCAGCCATGAGGTGGAGGGCGGGAAGCTCAGAGGCGGGGGGAGGAGGAGGCGCTCATGGAGCCGGAGACGGACTGGGGACAATGGGGACGGGGGAGCGGCGGCGGCAGCGGAGCTTCAGCCGGGCAACACCAGCCGCGGCAGCATCTTCCCCGGCGCCGTGGGCAAGCAGCGGCGGGATGCTCCGCCGGCACCGGGCGTTCAGGGGGCCGCTTCGGGCGCCTCAGGGGGGTGGGCCATGCTGCCTGGCGGGGTGGGGAAGAGCCGGGGCGCGGACCGCCGGCCCGGCCCCCCACCGCCCACCTCCCGGGACGCCACCGCCCGCCCCCGCCCCCCGAGCGTCGCTCCCGGAGTCGCCTCAAGCCTCCGCGCTGCTGCTGAGCGCATCCGTTGGAAAACATTGGGATTCTCCCATGGTGCCCCGCGAGCGGCCCTGTGACGTCACGGCGGGGGGGGGGTGCGGGCGCCGCACCTGCACTGCACAAAGGCGGGGGCCGCCGCAGGTGCGCGCGCCCTCGGGGCTCCGCCCCGGCCGGGAGCACGTGCCTGGGGGCGTGGGGAGGGGCCGCCCCGCCCTCGGCAAGCGGGGACCCCCCCCGGGGTGTCCGTCCTTCCTCCCCTCCACGGCGGTTCCGGCTCCCGGGCGCTTCGCCCAGCGGGAAGCGCGACCCTCCGGCCCCTGGGGTCCGCGGGACTCGGTGTCCGTCGGCCCCCTCCTCCAGGGGCTGAAGGAGGGGGTCCCGAGCGGGCGGGGGGCGTCCCCTCGCGTCGGAAGGCGCCAGTTCCTGCGCGGCGGGACTCGCCGGGGTCGCGGTTGTCGCTCCGCGCCCCGGCGGGACCTTCCGCGGAGTCGACGGGGCTCGGCTATAGCGGGATGCGGAGCGCCAGGGCTGGGCGTGACCGGGTGTGCTCGGGCTGCACAGTTTAGTTTGTGAGTTTGTTTAAAGGGAGTAACTGGTTTTACGGAATTTCTCCTTAAATGACAGGTGACTCCTCTCCATCTTGCCGCGGGTACCAGCCGCGGAGATGCTGGTGTGTCGCCGGTGCTCCGGGGAGTATCGTCTCGGGGGGTTGACCTGTCAAATCCAGGGACGGGTTTTAATCTCTCTCCTGGTAAAGTCGTGTAGATCGCTCAGTCAGGGCTTGCTGGGATCATTCCGGTTCTTTCCTCATTTATCATAACGAGGTGTTGTTGAGGAGCACACATTAAGCACCGCTTTTGTCTTTGCATGGAGCTAGTGTTAAGGACTACACACATCTGTAAGTAGATTTCTTAGGTTGGCTTGGGAGCTGTGGTTATAGGTGAAGCTGACTGAGTTCCTGTCATAAGACAGGTATAAATTTGCCGGATTTTGGGGATGAAACTTTGTGTTGGAAAATTTTCCGTTAACGTGGTCGTTTGTTCATGCACATATTTTTTTTTACGGAAGTCTAGGGAAAATGTTTTGCATCTCATATATAAAGCAAGTGTGGTGTAGCCATTTCTGAAAGGAGGGGCAAACAAAGCAGTTCTGTTGTATTTTGGGAAATTGTAACCCAAAATTTATCACATCTATCACACTGAGAAGTGTCTTTGCCTTTTTTTCTTTAAGCGGAACTTTCAAAGTTAACCAGCTGCATACATCTCATTTAGGAGTCACCTTTGGGCTATGTATTCCTTGAGGTCTGGTCAACTTAGTGACCTTTTGAAAAAAAAAAGAAATCTATCGGTCTGCACTGAATGTGCAGCTTGATAAGAAAATTCTTCAAAGGCTCTGTCTGAACAGTGCCTGCGAGTGGCTGCTCTGGTAATGTCTGCCTGTGGCTGGGGTAAGCTGTGGCATCTAACAGAGAGCTTGTATATTGTCAGGAGAACAGAAATTGAACAAAGGATTTAAAGCAAAATATCAAAGAGTTTCTCATTCAATGAGTAATATCCCTTCTTGCTGTGTATAAGGTAGATCCTAAGGAAAAAGCAGCATGTGGCAGTATAATCTAAGATGTATCATAATGCAGTGGAATAAATTAAGGTAGCAAGGGCATTCTCAGACTTTGGGGGTTTTTTGAGTTTAACGTTGCCATCTTGACACATTTTCAGTGTCAGTTATTGTAAATTCTTCTAAGCCTTGGAAGTCAATCAGCTCGTCATAATTCTAAAAAGACAGCTAAATGAACCATTTTTATCATGCTATAAAACATTTCTAGGGAAACAACTTAATCGAAAACAATTGTTTAAGGGATGCTTTAGAGAGATCAGGATATATTCTGCATCCTTTTCCCCCTCGAGCCAAGCTTTTGCATTGCCATGACTCAACTTGGAAGGGGAGTCATGAACTCTGAAAATTACTTATGACAGGGTTTTTTTTTCATGTGCATAGGAATAGCACCATCTGACATAGCTTGTGGGCCCAGTTTTCAAGTAAGAAATCTCCCCTTTATAGTGAAATAATAAGCCTAATCTATTTTTAGTCCTAAGAAGAGAGGAATTAGCAAGTTTTAAATGTTGGTGGGTTTTTTCCTATACACAGCTTTTTAGGTCATGCTAGAAAATGCTGATGGTTTCTAGTGAATTCTGTAAAAGTCTGTTTGTACTAATAGATACCCCTGCCTTCTGCAGTGAAGAATGATATGGATTTCCTGTGCAAAATAGTAGAAAAAAATCCATGTCAGATTTAAGCATTCATACAAGATTGAATATATTAAAATGTTTTCAACCCAAGAAAATATCTCTAAGACAGCTTTAATACCCTGTAGAAGCACATATGATGAGACTGGAGTATTTTTAACCAACTCACTTAAGGACTGTCTCTGTAGAGGATGCTTTATAGGATTCCATTGGATCCTAAAAGATTGTCTGATAGAAATCAGTTAAACAAGACTGGAATCTGTCTTGCTGTTTTCACTTCGATAAAATATTTCATTTTCTCTTGTTTCTGCCAAATCAAGCATCAAGAGACTTGGATTGGGAATAAATCCTGGGTGCTGTGCATGCCAGCTGATGGAGCTGCCCCTGGGCCACCTGGTTATTTCTGAATGAACCATCATATTGCTTGGGGGAGGGAGTACAAGAAAAAAATTAATTGCATTAAATTGTTTAAACCGATGTTGCTGAATAACATCTCTTGGGTAAAAGTATCATTATCTTTGTCTTTTACTTTCAGGTTTCATATATAATGATGATGAATCTAATTGCACTTTTCATATCCTTACCTTAAAGCAGGCTCTGCATTCCTTCTCTGGGAAAAGCTTTTGATGGGAAAAATAAATGTGAAGCAATGTTGGGTTTTTTTCTTCTTATTGAAGGACCGATGCCAAAAGGAATGGAGTATTTTCACAGCAGTAAATGGAAGTTGATGGAGGTATGTGCTAACCAATATATTTTAAGTATGTTGATTTGTAAATCCCTCTGCAATTGGAATGAATCTAAGCCTGGTTCTAGCTGTCGGTACTAAGCACCTGAAAAATTATCCTTCATTTCCGTTTTACTACTTGATATAATTCTATAAACATCACAAGCAAAAGTATCTGCAGGATCAGAATGACTATTAGTAGCAACACGATCCTCCTTTTATTTGGTTTATTTTCTTACTATAGCAGTCCTGTGGTAAACAAGCTTGCAAAATATTCCCAGAAAGTATAATGATCTGGTATGTTCGTTTCTCTCTGAGAATTTCTGGCTTTTGATATTTATGATGAAAAGCCATTATAAGGTTTTTCTAACTTAATGGCAGATTTTTTTTGCAATAGGCATCCATTCAGTTGCAGAAAAACACTTCTTAAAATGAAATATCCACAGAAGGAACACAAAAGAGAAAGTAAAATTTAGCTTGATGCATATCCCACAACCAAACCAATTCATGTCCATTTGCTGTGCCTTCCCTTGATAAGAATTTTTAAAATGCAATTATAGAAATGGTATGCATGACTTGATTAATTTGCTTGCTTTGATAGACAGCTGGATTCCTGTTTTGTGATGTACTTATATAAAGAAAAACCCTTACTTGTATGAGAAAGGAATGATTCTCTGAGGAAAAAGAGGTGAGTCATGTCAGTGCTGTTTTTCTCGAATCAGCAGAATCTCGAACAACCTCATTTTCATTAACCTAAAACTTACGTGTGATTTCTGAGCGTAACTGATCTTTTTCTACCCTGTTATTTAGAAAAAAATTGACATTTGGATTGACAATATCAGCTTTCATATTAAAATTGTTTTGATGACCAAGGGACAAATAGCCTTGCTCAGAGCAGTTTTCTTAGATGCAGGAACAGAAAGCATTTGTTCTGTTGCTTGTGAGTCTTAACCTAGTTTTTTAGATTTTATGCCAGCTTGTTGTAGTTCACTATGCTTACAGTAACAATCAAGATGCTTTCCCATGCTCAAAATGCTCTTGCAGCTATTTACTTTGTGGGATTTTTCTCCTCAGATGCTTTCTTGGCAAAGAGGACGTAGGGCCTATTTTGAGCCTTTATTTGTCAAGAAGATAAATTCATGTCACTGAGGAGAAATATAAGTATCATCCAGCAGTCACAACTTCCTAAGTACAAAGACTTGAAAGATGTCTTCTCCAAAGTGTGATGATGTAGTTGCTACTATGGAAGGCAAATAAAAAATGAATAAGGATCAGGGACTTGTTTATTGCTGGCTTCACGTTCCCATTCACGTTTAACATCTCTGATACTCTAGAGCTATTCTAGGAGTCACCCATCTGATTTTCATGCCTGCTTTCCCTCACAGCTCTAGTGCTGGCTCTGTCATTTTATAAGTGAAGGGACAGGAAAGGAAGAGACAGAAAAAAATGCCAAGGAAGAGAGTCAGCTCAGCTGCCTGCCTTCTTGACAAACAGCTCCGCTCACAGAAGTCCTTCTAAGTAGCAATGCGATGGCAGTGAGAAGGTGAAGATCTACGCATATGTCAGTTCTTCCAAATCATGCAACTTATAATGGTAGCAGCAATGCATCAGTTTATGGGAGGGAACTCTTACCTGTGACATGCCAAGACTCGCAGAGGGTTGCAGGGATTTCAGTACCATGCATAATGTGCGTAAGAAGCAAGGAAAAGGCAGCTGTGTGTGCAAGACAGTGGAGGACTCCTGCAGTGCTGTCAGAGCCAGCGAGGCTAGAGGTGGTGTGTCATGTAAGAATTGTTTGTGCCAGTTCGAACCCTGAAGGGACGAGTCAGATTTTCCTCTCAATTTTTTGTTCCTCTTAGACCTCATCGTGTGTGAGGAAAAGGGGTGTGTATAGCAGGACCTAATTTCCTCCTTTCTGCATTGCTCTTTGGGGAATTACTATTCTTGTATGCAGATCTCTCCCTTTTTTATGGGGACAGTGTTCTTAAGAAGGCACAGGGCTGAACGTTCCTTATTATTCTCACTTTCATCCTGACAGTATTCTGTGCTCTCAGGTATCCAAAACTACGAAGAACAGCAGACATGGGAGATCTGAAAGCCACGTTCAGTGTAATGGAGACCCTGCAAGCTCTACTGATTAATATGGGGAAGCCCAGTAAAGTATTTCCTGTTCCATTTGTAACGTAAGTGGCAGAAGTTTTAGACTTCAGAATAATGGAAACAACTTCAAAAAATCTGTTTGTTGTAAATATTAAAAAATACAGTGGATGATGCTAGAAAAATCTTGCCATTGGAATTAGGAAATTCCACTTTGAACCATTAGATTGTCCTTTGAAATATTTAAGGGCCAGAAAATACCTGGTCATGCCTGATCTGCATTTTAATCTGTGTAATCTGGCCTGCATCTCCAGGTCTGGAGGTCTCCTCATGGGTGAGACCTTGACTCACCTGAGAAGGAAAATTTTCCACTGACTTCGCTTTACTCTCAACCTCCTGAGGGGTTGATGCTTTCCATGGGGTTTGCCACCTGCACTGCGCTGGGTGGGCGCCGAGGAAAGACTCTACAGAGGAATCCCCAGTCCTGGCTCATGTAAACCCTGATAGGTTTAACCAGGATTTGCTTCTGCTTGGCAGGTACTCAAACCTGAAGTCTAGTTCCATAGAATCAGGAACTTCATTTTATGAAAACATTTTAAGCCCATTGAACACTATTTAAATATCGTTATTTAACAGTCTGATCACATAAACAATTCAAACCCTTTTTTTTCCTGTCCTGATTTGGTAAGAGCGGGAAGGAATGCTGCTTTCCCAATAGTTTACAAGCAGCTGGAAATGGTGTTTTATGTTTAGCCCTTTTCTTCCTAACAATCCACAGGTGAATACTTGATTTCTGTCCTAACTGAATTTTTGTAAAAATCTAGGACTTTTCTTCACACTGAAAATAGGCAGCACCTACTAGTGAAGGTAGCAAGTCTTGACTTGCCCAAACACTCTTCAGTCCAGGTTTGGCTGTGCCAGGGAGGTGTTCTGGACAGCACGCCAGTCACCTTCCTCACTTCATGTGTCCAGCAAAGAAATATGGGAGGAATGATTTGCATCCAGCTGAGACTTCATTGGGAAAACCCGTTCTCCACTTCACGATTCTACGGCTGGGATCCTCAAACTGTTATGGGCATTAATAGGCGCTGTGGCAGATTTGCTTCTATCTGGCTGTTCTGTTTAACTCCTTTCCTCATTCTGCCTGGTTGCAGTACGTTCAGAAGCCTTTTTTTTTTTTCCCCCCCTCTGCCAGTTCTCATCTTGCATGCCATGCCTGAAGTAGCTGAGCTCAAACCAGGACAGCTCTTCACTAACACAACCCTTTAATTGAGCAATTATGTCTGTCACCTTTTCTTTTCATTATTTATGTTTCAAAATCACTTGAATGCATTGAAGAAGAGAAAAAATGATGGGAGCTATTTGACTCTAGTATATTAAATGGGGGAAGTTCACAAATGGCTAAAATTTAGCATCTGCTCCTAATTGGGTTTTAGATTATAAAAACAGTGGCTGATTTCAGCAAACCAGTTTGTCCCAGGAACAGGAGGGCACACACTTGGGAAGGAATTGGGGAGGACTTCCTCCTAAGCTGCAATGTAATCCCCTGTACTACTGGAGAAAGCATGATACTGTGTTTACATATGTGTTAGGAATTAACGTTTACATCACTTAGATTTATATGTAGTTACAGTCTAATCCTTTTTGTACATACTTTTTTTCTTTCTTATGGAACAGAGCAACATTTTAGGATGCATGGAACTATGAGCAGCTGAGTAAATTATATTTGTACACCTGTATTTAAAGCAATAGCAATCACCATAACAGCCTTGCATTTTAGTACATTGTGATTTGTTTATTTATATATATCAGCATGTTTCAAGAAGATGAACATGTGCGGTGTTACTGGAATACATACGGTGTGCAGGTTGCAGCAGCTACTGTGATTTCATATATCTCGCTCATGTTGTTGGATCTAGGGTTCCATCTCAGAGCGCAGGTGATCTGGGAAACAATTATATTGTAATTATACTAGTGATGTTTGCTTTCTCCTTGCAAGTGGTAAATTGCTTAGAAAATAAGTAGGCTTTTTTAAATCATATTTTGAACACTTAAATTCCACTAGGAAAAAAAATATATATGAGAAAGGAAAACCTTGTTTGCTTATTTAATGTTTGCATTTTAGAAGCAACACCGCTCATTTTTTCCACAGATAAGCTTGGATAACTAGCACCGTTGTCAGAGATGTCCTTTCTTTCTACTATGTATTGTATTTAGACAGTACATTCTGATTCAGATCTCGTTATCAAATCTGGAATAACTTTGATGTATAACTCTTTCAAATTAATTCAAATAGCAAAGATCAATCAGTTGTCAGCAGAAGTAGAAAGAGAAAATTGGTGTTCTGTGTTAATTGGATGAGAGCTGAGGAATCTCTGACATATAGTTGCAGGACAAAATTCAGATTCCGCTCATGTTAGTATAAGTTTCAACATTTACCTCAATGGCATTTTGATGTCGTCTGTATATCAGTTGCATTTCTTGCGTATGGCTAAAGTGGCTTGTGTATGGCTTCCCCCATTTAATATACTAGAGTCAAATAGCTCCCATCATTTTTTCTCTTCTTCAATGCATTCATTTTGGCTGGTATTTCACACGCTGGCCACAATACACAAGACATTTGCCGGCTGGAGAACACAAATAGTTTGAGGGGCAGAGATAGATGAAACTAGTGACAGAGCTTCCTTTGATAGATCACAGTTTGCAGTTCCTGGGCACCAGAAATCTGGCAAAGACCATAATAATCAAGATTTATGACTGTCTCACAGGAGATGTGACCTGTTGTAGTTGGGAGCTAACTTAGGCTTGTCTTTGTGGGATGGAATAGGAAGTCTAGAGTTGATCAGCACCTAAAGTGAGACAATAAAAGACCAAATTGATTAGAACTCATAATAAGCAAGGTCCAAGTTAGCAGCATGTTATCTTTTTTGAGATTGAAGTTGTGTGTTGCAGGAAGCCCTAGAAGTCAGAGCCACCAGTTCCATTTCTCGTACTTGGGTGCTACCTGGTGTAACAGAAGAATTTGGAGCAGCAATGTGCAGACAGCTAAGCTCAGCTTTCCCAGGGAGGAACACAGTGGTCACTCTATGGTAGATGTATTTACCTCTCCGAGTGCTTCTGTGTGCTACCTAATTTTTGTATGTGTCTGGGATAGACTAAACCTTGGGGTAGTTCCGTCCATTCAATTTTCTGCTCACCAATTCCTGAATCAAGACTTGAGAAGGGAAGTGGAACAGCTACAAATAAATTCCAGGAATTTTTAGTTTAATTTTAAGGACAATTAGGACTGAACACTATGCTTACATCGTAAAGTTACTGCTTTCTAAGAGGTGAAGAAAGGATTTTAGTGTTTTGCATCCTCATTTAGGCCAATTATGGATGTGCAGTAAGGTTATGACTGTGCAGGTTGTGTTTCTGCTCCTTTGCAGATGCACTAAGTCTTTTTAAGGGATCATTCTTCAGCAAAAAGCTGAGCTTTTTTACTTTTTTTTATTTACCTTTTAAGTATTTTTTTACAGTTGTGTATGTTGTCATGACAACAAGCAATCTCAAAAACAATCTACTCATCTACTGTATTGCAGTATTATATGCAGTTTCTTAATGGTGCAGATGCCATCTTGCTGCAAATTTTGGAAGAGCAGGCTTCTTAGCAATTTAAAGACAACTTATTTGATAGACAGATAGTGGTTGTTTTTCCAGTATCATAGAATCATAGAACAGTTCAGGTTGGAAAAGACCCTTGGGATCATCGAGTCCAACCATTAACCCTATCAGTTCTAATAGTAACCATTTAACCTGAAAAAAAATAGCCCAGGACAGAATTAGACAGATCTTCTGTTACATGACTTCAAAGATGGAGACTATGACATCATCATGAGCAAATTCAGAACAATTTAATCCTGGAAATTTCTGTACTGCAGTTCTGTTGTAAAATACACTTTGCCATCTTGGGTTCTAAAGAGCAGTAAACTGTAATCAGGTGAACATTTTCAGACTATGCAGCTTTGATCATCTCGTGTATTTTTGGAAACAAATCCTTTAACATCTTTACCCAATGAGTAAAATGCAGATCTTGTCTGTCATTCTCTTCCAGTGAGGACGACATTCAGATGGTTGTTACAAAGCCCCTTTCTAGGCCAAGTGCAACATTGGAATAAAAGTGCAAGTAGAGTTTTGCAAACACTATTTCTGATAAACTTATTCAAGAGCTATATTCTGAACCAGAGTTTATAAGCACATACAAGTTAATTAGTATTTAAAAGGTAGGGGTCTTTCTCACTAGGATTACTGTGTCAGTTACAAGTCTGAGTACAGTTACATGACGTGGTGGCTTCAACAGTTATTTGGTTTCGGAAATTCTACTTTAGCCTGCTTATTCTGTGTATTGTGGTTTGCTGTCTCCATCGGTTGTGCTAACGGACTGTGGTATAAATTGAATGAATTAAAAGATGGTTAAAACCCAGTCCCACTTCTCTAGTGCTGCTTCTAACCTGGTTTATGCGATCAGATTTTCTGTATGGTCAATGAAGAGTTGCATCAGCACAACTGACCGGGTTGCAACTTATGAGCTCGGCAGGGTGTGTTGTGCAAGAAGAATTCGTGTGGGTTTTGTTGGCAAAGTCCTCTTATACTGTACTTCTAGCAAAGCAGTCTCGTCGCTCACCAACAAATTTGGGGAAACACTATGAAATGCTGTAGTGAGAAGTAGATTTAGGGAATATTACCAATGTATTTGAAGGAGATTGGTTAATGCTCTGAACTGGTACACTGCAAGGCCAACAGCCTCAGCTCTTTCAAAGCCATGGGCAGAGTCTAATGTGAAGCAAGAGTAGCAAGGAAAATCCACGCCCTACCAGACACTTGTCTGACAGGCATGTGTTTGTAGACATTGGAAGGTTTTAGTCATGTGGGTTGTTTACCACATGCATGAATATTGTGCAAGTGTACAGCAGTGTTAGGTGAATGGGAAATCGTGTCAATTCGTAGTGGAAACGCCACCAGGAATGGTACTAAAAACAGAGACATGGGCACAGTGCAACAGGGAATGAGTTTTAGAGCTTGATCCAAGCCCCTTTGAATTCAATAGAGTCTTACTGGTTTCACCTAGAGGTTGTCTTTAATATGTGCCTCTCATTCCTAAAGTCATCAAGGTTGGAGAAGACTCTTAAGATCATCAAGCCCAACCATAAACCTCACATTGCCAAGTACACCACTAAACCTGTTAAAAGCCACATCTGCGCATCTTTTAAATACGTCCAGGGATGGTGATTGAACCACTTCCCTGGGCAGCCTGTTCCAGTGCCTACTGAACTTTTCAGTAGGAAATTTTTCCTTATGTCCAATCAAAGCCTCCCTGGCACAACTCAAAGCTGGCTACTCACCACTGATACAAAGGAAGGGAAGACACCAGTAGGTTTGCTCCTTCAAAAATCATTCCAAAGTCATGAATTTTTTCAACATTTTGTCTTCTTTCTCCCATGGTTTTGTGGCCGTTACAAAAATTCTGTTTATCGATGCATTATGAACCGAAGCTGTCAAAATGAATCTTTTTCTCCATTTTGTAAGAATGTTATATATGTGCATCTGAATGATACAGTATGTACCTCTCAAATTTCCATGTGGGCCTCCTACTGGATTTCCTGAATAGAAGACAAGCTGACAACGTAAGAATGGCACAGCTTGTGTATTCTGCCCAATGCAAATGTCGTATAAATATTGTTTACACAGATATTTCCAATTCTGTAAACCACAGTTACTAGGACCAACTTTGGGTCTATTTTATATTACTTTGGGGTTTTAACTTGCATTTCCTTAACTAGTGCAAGGAGGAGCTCTGCTTAAGACTATAGGGAACTCTATAATTGGCAAGCTGCAATCCTTTGTGCTGTCAAGAAAATCATGGAGCTAGTGGATGATACAGCTAACACTCAGTAGTCGGTTTATGCTCAGCGATTTGTGCTTTATTTGGCTGAATAAATATCTGATGGAGCTGAGAGAATACACTGATGAAACTTTGTTTTATAGAGGAAATTATTGGTGTGCCTAACAGGATTATACTGTAATGATGATGGAGGTTGAGAAGTACTGGCACACTTGACCAAATTTTTACTTTATCTGGGATTCGAAAGACTAGTATCTATTCATATTTTTCACATCTTTTAATTATGTTGCAAATCTTCACAGTGTGGTAGAAAAGGAGAAATAAAGCATAGTTAAAAAAAGCTTAGAGAAAAGCTTAGACAAAAGCTTTCTGAAAGGCTGAGAAAATAAAGTTGTATATATTAGAAAGAAATCACACTGAAATACTCCTTAATTTTACTTTTTCTTGGTCACAAGACAACACTGGTAGCAGCAGCCGTCCTGTGTTTTTATGTTTTAGTGTTGTGCTACTCTAAAAATAATTCAGGGTGCTTTTTTTTTTTTAGTACATTTCCCTGAAATCCCACTCTGACTTGGCACTGAAATGGAATGTGGGTTAGTTGTCTGGGATGCTTCATATTTCAACACTAAGAAAAAGCATGGTTGACTTGAATTCTCACAGAATTTGCCTTTCACTTATGGTATTCTGATCTGTTGTACTTTTCGCACTCCAGGAAATATACTGTGAAATTCTTAGAGACAAATCTTTGATTATTCAATTTTGAATTTATTTTTTTTTAAAGGAATCCCTACATAAAATAAAAATTCAAGTAAGCCATTTTAACAGTTACTTTTTGTCCCATTTTTGGTCGAGGCGTGGTGTGTGCAGGTTCCAGACAGCTGCATTTACTGGCTGTGTGTTGAGCTGAACTTCCCAAGGAGGGTCAGCCAGGGAGCCAGAACTCTCCAGATGCCTCGTCTCTGTCCTCAGCTTCACAGAACTCAGGATTTTTTCCCTGGGCTCTGCATTGCCTTCACATGAAGCTCCTATAGAATCATAGAATCATAGAATGTCAGGGATTGGAAGGGACCTCGAAAGATCATCAAGTCCAATCCCCCTGCCAGAGCAGGAACGCCTAGATTATGCTACACAGGAACGTGTCCAGGCAGGTCTTGAATGTCTCCAAGCTCAGAGAGAGGGACAAGACTGATGCCCTCAGGCCTGTTTTATGGCTTGTGTTTTAAGCACAGTAATCTGGTAGAGTTTTAATAGCCCAAAATAGGCATGCACTTGGCAAGGCAGTCATCGCAAGTCAGAGGTCTAGATGGAGTAGAAGGGAACGGCTTTCCCCTCCCACTGCCATTTGGATGAGCAAGAAACCTGGCACAACTGCAGTTTTTTCAAGAGTCAGAAGTCTTTTTGCTTTTATACCAACTGGTGAGACACCTCATATGCTAAAGCGTCATCAAATGTGTTCATTGTGTCAATTTCTTTGCATAATTCCAGACACCTTTTTCTCTGCATGGTGTGTTGCCTAAGTCTGTGCCTTAGGTCAGAGTCTACTCTAGTAGATGTAAGATGTAAGGTCAGTGAGTCTGGAGCCATACTGAAATGCTAAATTTATTCTCATTAAAACAGAGATGGGTTTACTTTCTGATTCACAATCAAAACGTCAGCTCTGATAACTCTAAAGGTGTTTCAAGCCCATTTCTACAAGCTGTTACAAACAGGCAGGGCTACTTGTGTGCTTGGTTTGACTGTCTTTGTTAGAAGTGCTGTTCTTGCAGTGCGTCGTGGCTGATTACAGGGGCTGCTGAATATTTTATTTTGTGGGGTTTCTTAAACCTGGGATTGCAGCTTGCAGAGGTTTTTTGACTGGCAGCCACTAGAGAGCACTGTGTGATTGTAGCGTTTCCAAAGCCGGGTGTGGTAGCCGAATAGAGAACTACGATGTGAAGTTAAGTATGAAACGCTTTGTTCATGACATTTCTAAAGAATCCTCTTGTGTTTTGAACAAAATCGAATATATTAAGCCAGGATTTTAGGACCTCTGGCATTTCGTTTTACACAATTATTACTCTTGGTGAGGACTTCTTAGAGCAGCATTTAGTTCTTGCTCAGTAGAATTTCACAGGAATCCATAATGTAGCCAGGAAACGTCCACTATAGTAAGTAATGTATGGGCTGTTTTTAGCATCAGACTAAATGATGATGCTTTGGTCTATGCTGTGTAGGTAACCTTTGGTGAATCTAGTTTTAATTTAGCTTAGTTCTTAGAAAAACTTTTGCCTCAAATCATTATGATTCAGCAAACTGTGAATGGGGTGGATCTATGTAAAATACATAATCCAACTCTTAGAAGTGGTGATTTAAAGGGAAAACGATGTGTGAATGAATCTGCTCCTTTCTTCCTGATCCTAATATTTGATGTTTCCTTACCTGATTGACACGGTATTTTTGTAGCTCTCATATGACCTATTTCCCATATTCCCCCTGAAAATTGCATGTTTCTATTCTTTTGAAGTACTTGTGCCTTGAGGTGGACTTTTTTTCATACTTCCTTCTGAAATCAGCTGTCAGAGACCTTGATATGTTTACGCATTATCCTTTTAAAGCTCTTCTGTGCTTTTTGGGAGGACTTCTTCATTGAAGTCATTGGTATCTTTCAGTTTATTGTATGAGCAGAAGGTGGAAAGGCTGTAGCTTGAGATCTGGCAGTGATTATAGAAGAAAGCATATTATAAGAAGATAAGGAGGAGCCCAGAAGTCCAAAGTTTTCATCATCAGGTCTGAGCAACTGATCGGTGCAGCTGTGCACAGCAAAGGGAGGGCTGCAGAGTGGGGTTTCCTTACTTGATTGGTGCGGAGAGGAAGAGCCACTTATTATACAGAAGTGAAATTTTACTACTTCTGTCAGCATTACTGAGTCAGAGCAGCTGCAGGGGAGTAAACTGGATTCTGCAGAGATTAAATGTTAGGGCCAGCTGTGTACATGGAAGATGTGGTGATGTGGAAGGCCATACTCATGACAATGGTATTCATCACACAAGAACCTAAATAGACCAGACTGAAAATAAAAAAAAACTACCTTGAGGTGCAGATCCACAGTATAGTTTGTCAGCCTGTTTATGTCAGTGTTAAACTTGTCAGTGTTAACTGTCAGGTTTGGCTTGAAGTACTTGGTGACAAAGCTGGAATTGCTTCCATAACAGTTGAATGAAACTATTTTAAAAAGCACCAAATCACAGGTGTCCCTGTATAATTGTTTGTTCTTTTTTTTGTAGCTGTTCTTCACCAGTTATGATAAAACTTCATAAGAAAGACAACATTTATATTTATTTTTACAGTACCAGAATGCTTATCTGGGAAGTCATTTCACCTTATGGAATGTGTTACTAGGTTTAAATGAAATGATGAAATGTGAAATCTACTGGAACAATTTGTTTGAGCAACTTAGGATAAACGGCATTCAGGTTACAGTCTAAATGACTGAAGAAGTGTGAACAGCTCGTTAAAATCCATGACCTCTCGTAGAAATTAATAAATCTGCAAAGATCTGAGGTTCACACCTTCAAAAGGGAGCTCTTCTGTATTCCCCAGTGATCAGAGTGTATATTAGGTGATTGATTTATACGTTTGCATTGATTTGTGTGTGAATTAACTAGGGTTTGTATTTAACTCTTCTTTCTTTACCTTCCGGCTTTGCTTCAGTAGGAAAAAGTCAATGCCTGTACACTTCACATCAGTGCTTTTTGACTGAACAGTTTTTATGTTCAGAAGTGCTGAAAATAATGAAATTTTTATCTCTTACAGCATTTATGATTCATGAACCTTTATGAATCTGAAAATACATAGCTGAAATTAATGGAGTTTTTTGTGTTTTAAGATATACAGGCAAATACGTGAAAATTGCTTAATATAGAAAAGTTATAATAAAAAAAATCAAAATCTGTCCTTAATTTTGCAAGAAAGTAGCTATCTAAATGATGTCTAATGGATTTTGTAGGTGATGCTCTACCACTTACAGGACCAGGAAAGAAACAGTTTCCCATCCCCTGAAAACTGCTGAGGACTCTGGAGGTTTCTCTGCTCAACCTGAATTATCTCCAAATCTTTAAAATGCTTGTGGTTAAGGGAAGAAATGGTAGTCAGTTTAAATACTTTTTTGTTGTATTTAGATTACTTTCTATGAATTCTTTCACCTGCTTTCTAGGACTTAGCACAGGTACTTTCTAGGAATTTTCCTGATGCTCTCTGGGAATTTCTCTAGCGTGTTTTAGAAACGCCTCCAGGTGCCTTCTAGGAATTCTGCCAGGGAAGTTTTCAGCAACCTCCCCAAAGCTTTCTAGGATTTTGGGGGACTTCCTGGGAATGTCCTGAGGCTCTCTAGGAATTTTTCATGTGCTTTCTAGGAATTTTCCCTGTACTCTTTTGAAACTTCTAGAACGTTTCAGAGTTTTGTAGGAATTCTCTGGAGTGTTCCAGGAACTCCAATTTTTGACGTATTTCTAGGAGTTCCTGTAACTGCCCTACTGCATGTAGAACATTCTTGTGAATCCCTGTGGTTTAGTGTACATCTGTAGGACATTCTAGGAATTTGGAGGAAGCAGGTGTCTAGAATTTTGCCCAGAACTCCTGAAGCTTGCTAGGGATTTTCTCACTATTTCAGGTTGAAAAGCCTTGTTAGAAACTCTGGGACTTCTGTAAGAATCTTCCTATTCTTTTTCCCCTAGGATTTCTTGAAGCTTTTTAAGTATTCTCCAAGACTTTTTTTGAAATTCTGGAGTCTATAAACTTTTTAATAATATATATGGAGCTTTCTGGGAGTTTTCCTGGCATTTCTAGGATATCCTGTACCAAGAACATTCCTATGAATACCTAGATTGTGACCTGTGCTATGATTTACTGTATTGAGAACTTTTCAAATAATTTCCTAGAACTTTTGGAGAATTAATTAATCTAGATATTTTCTGTGAATTTCTCTGGCCTTTGTGGATATTCTCGAACATATAACTTTTCTAGGAATTTGTGGACTGAGACCTTTTCTACGGTTTACTAGACCTACAAACTTTCTCAAAATTTTCCAACTTTTTATGAGGATTCCTGGATCTAGAACCTGAGGTATTTCCTGTGCTGGTCTAGGAATTTCCCTTCCTCGGTTTAGAACCTTCCAGGGAATTTTCCCAGATTTTCTAGGAAATCTTGGATCTAGACTCTTTCTAGTAATTGCCTTCAAAAATTCGTACAGGAACTGCATTAGTTCCTCATGTCCCGTATGCCCTGATTTTGCTTCAAGATCTAGAAATAGATTTTACCATTTTTTCTATCGAAGATAAGCATCTGTCATATGCATAATTGAGTAGCTGTAGGCATTCTGCAAAGAAAAAAAAACAAAACATCTTTCTTTGCTCAAAGTACTTGAATTCCTGTTTTAAAACCAGTTACCACAAGTGTTTTGGTTTTTTCCTCTCTCTTAAAATTCACTACATTATACGCTGTTCTCAGAAGGGATAATAAAACAGCTTCCCAAGTGCAGTCTTCTTTCTTTCCTTTCTCTGACTCTTGTCCCTCTCCCAAAGCTTTTTTTCCCCACGACTTCTTCAGGGCAGCACTATTAATAGAATTTGGAAAGCATTCGATTGTAGCTGGCACCCCTTTAAACCTGCTTACTGTTAGCATTCCCGCCTCCCTCATAAACAGAAATATCACTAATGCAAGGAAATACAAAGATGCCTGAAAAGACATCACATAAAAGACTGCAAGTCTGACTTGAGTGTCAGCACTCTATGCACTAACAGAAGTACTCCTCTTACTGCAATGCAGTCACAGCTGAGGAGGAGCACAGCAGTTAGACTGTACACAGGGATGTGACAGACAATGACTTTAGAACCTTGCGAGTCTGCCCTTATCTGCCAGTAGGAGAAAGTTTTGTCACTGAGAAAAGAGGAGCAGATGTCTCAAGGAATTGAAATGTAACACTATTAGGTGTTAATACATAATAATATGGCATGTAATACATCCTTTGAGGTCAAGTGTCAGGATTAGGAGGCTATCGGCATGCCAAACCTCTGAACTACAAAAATGACTCGCAGGGATCTCATTAGTTAATACATGAATAATACATGTAACGGCAAGTTATAACATTTTTACTCTTCTTCTGCCAAACACTAGGAGCCAAAATCTTAATTGGACTTTGAAAATGTTTATGCATCACCCTTTAGGGCACTAGATTTTTAAGCTGGTGTAAGACATATGGCTATTCTCCTCAGTACTGTGTTAACTTTTGTCGTCCAAGTTTCCATTGAAAGTCCAGTTTTCCCAGAATGTTATGTTAGAGAAGTGATTATATTTTTTCTGAGAAGGGGAATGATGCTCAGGACATAGGGATAGTATGGTCTTGTGTCAGAGCTGCCTGAAAATTTCTAATATTAATAGCTTTCTTTTATCAAACAAAAAAAAGAGAAAATTATTTTTGTCCAGACAGTTCATAAACTTTTGGGCAGGTATCTTACTAAGCAAGGTGTAAACTACAGATACATGTGTTTTGCACCAGGAGGTGCTGGTCACTTATGATAACAGCACTCAGCTGCTGTATCACTTCAAATGGTATTTATTAGAGCTAATACTATAGGGAAATGATAGTACAGATAATCGTATGTCCCTTTAGATGCTAGGAACCCAAGTGGTGTAGCAGCTGCATGCTGTGCAGAACCCATCCATAGAAGAAGCACTCCTCTTTGGGTCACTGAAGCTATTACAGAATTTTCTTACAAGAAAACAACTCTATTCATCATTTCTACTGTCAAACCGAAAGGATGTTTGAATGAGAACTTCGTGCTGCACTTTCAGATAAAGGCAAGGCCGTGCAGGTGGTGTAATCGCCAGTGCCAAGGGGGAGCTGACCACAGGCTCTGCTGCTGCTGTTCCCTAGCAAAGCTCATCCTGCGGCCAGGGAATTTGTGCTGCACAACAGCACATGCCTGAAAGCCCCACGGTACGTGCAGTGTAGCACAGTACCGGCCTGGTCCTGCTGAGGCAGATGGGTGTGTGGATCTCCAGCTCCTCCATGTGCAATCGTCTTCCAGTCAGGCTTGCTGCATATCTGTCCTTCCTACAGCTCAGTGGAAAAGTGGAAAACTCTGCCTCCCATGTGAGATAGGAGCTGGGGTTTGAAACTTCCATGGGCCATAATCATAAAGGCTCCCACATACGTACCGTTGCTGCCTAAGAAATGTTGGAGCACTTAAATGTTTCTTATACTTAATGGAAAGAGACTGTTGGCTTTTAGCTCAACATTCAATAAATGTACTTTTTATCTTCTAACAGTAAAATTATCAGCAGATGATCATCAGCTGAGATAAGATACCTTTTCTCCTACTGCACAGAACAGACCAAAGGCTAGCCCCAACTTGTGCCACTTTCCAGTCTTTGAAAGAAAAAAAGTGATACACCATGCAAAACAGAATAATGGCAGCATCTGTCTTTGGGACTCAAATCAAACAATTCAGCTTTTGCTGCTTTCGCACCAGCTGGCTTTGTTTAACACAACTGTTGTTTCCCAGAGCCACTATTTTAACTCAATCTCAGGAAGAAATTTCCTCACGTTGAGATGGGTCATGCTATGTAACTGCATTAATCACGACAGACAGTTAAAATGGAACTGCAAGAGAAAATGCTATAAAAAATACTTAACAAAGGAAGACTTAGGTAATGTAGTAGACCTGTAGCTTGAACACATAGGATCCGCTAACAAAGGTTATAGTTTCTCCATTTCCTTCCTTTTCACATCACTTTATGCCTTACCTAAGTTTAAGAAGACTAACCAAAGCACCCATTGCTGTAATGTCACTCAAACTAAGCAGGTGTGAAACCATTTGTTATTTTGTGACTTGGAATAGAACTGAATTTTGAAAGAAAATAATTCTGAAAGGAAAAAAAATGGAATTTTTAAAAGTGGTAGCAGAGAGAACAGTCTACATGAGGCAGTTGTTAAAGCTTCATAACATTGTGCATTCAATTTCAGACTCACGCATTGTTGGTTTTGTATTGAACTGACTTACCTTACTTGCTACTAAGTACGAGTCATCCTTGATCAATTCTGACAATATTAGAAGCTCTGTAGGACGAGAAATAACCACTGAGGCACTGTGGAAATGAAGCAGTCGACTGCCTGTGTAGCATGCCCTTTAGAAACTACAGAATGCCTCTTTCCTGATCATTACATAATATCAGTAGCCAACAGGCAGCATTTACGAAAAGCTTGAACTGCAAAACAGGCATGACAAGTTTAGAGCCACTCCTCTGTGCCTTGTGGTGTAATGTTGCTTTGAATGGGTGTTATGTCAAGGGAATGACTACAGTCAGAAACATGAAGGATTTAAAATTAAGAACTAAATGATACTGGCTTTGTAATGCTTGTAATTGGCTTTCATAAAGACTGTAGTAGTTCATTTGGTCAAATTACCAACACATTTCTTTTCACGGCTTCTCGAGCCAGCTCCAATTATAACTTTAAAATAGCATCTTCACTGGCAGAGAAAACAAACCTTCAGACAAGACATGCGAAAGCAATCCATTTCCCTTAGCTCAGACATATTATTTAATTCGTATTTAATTTTTTTTTCTTCCCCAGAAGAAACACATTTGCTGAAGTAGATGTTTCAAACAGGTGCTTCGTCTCATTGAACTTTTTGCAGCTTATTTGTGTAGGTTAAGATCTAAAAGTTACACTGTAAAAAAAAAACAGTTCTTCCCCATTTTTTCATCTAGTGTTTTCTCATTTACTTGTTACAATCAGGCAATTTCTAGCAGCATACTGGAAATCAATATTCTAGAACCCTCATTCATTGCTTTATATGAGCTGTTTGGACATGTCCTGAATAAGCAGGTTAGACTAAAAGGCCAAGCAAAACCTCTACAAGGTAGGATACAGAAAGATATCTGCCCACGTACTACGAAGGAGCGGGAAATATTAGAATTGGGTAGTCCTCTACTCTTTTTGATGTGGAATTTTTACTGGAACTCTAACGGTGCTGGGAGTTTCATATTGCCATTAACATGCTGCTGATCAGTCCAGCTGTTAGACTCAGCTCTGTACTATCTGTTGTAACATCACTTTCCTTGTAAGTATTGAACGCTTTTCATCCTCGAAGCTAACACAGGCAATTTTCATAGTGCAATTGGGATGGAGCTTGTCACTTACGAGTAACTAATGGCTGAATTTACATTTGCCCAGTGCCTGGAGTTGGACTTCCTTGTGCTGCCAGGCAGAGAAAACAGCATGAGGTGGTCATGGTAGTCAGGGCCTAAATTCTCAGCAAACTTTTTGCCTTATTAAAGTTCACACTTTTCTCATGACCTAAGACAACTTATCATGAGCCAAAATAGTGTATAGTACTTGGCCTTTTTTAAGTCTTGATGATGAACCAAGTTCATTTAAACCTACTTTTTGCAAAGCTAAATTGTTTACTTTAATAAAGCTCATCACCCTCATTTTCCGTATTTCCTTGTTCTTTTCTCTATCCAACTGTTGAAGCCACTGGAAAAGAGATCAAATACCTCAGGAGCGGAAGGTTTTATATCATCTATGTTATTTCCTTTTTATAAGAACTCTACTTGAAAATCTTTTTTGGCAGGAATAATAGAGATGGGAAGCATCTGACAGTAACCAAACCGAAGGCCTGCAAACTTTTTCTATCCATAACAAATGTTAAGGCAGATGCTACTTCAACTACACATCTGTGCTGCTGGTCTATCCCAGAAAGTATCTTTGACATTTCAATGTATAGGTTTATATGAAAAATATCATTTTTTAAAGTATGTATTAATTAGGAATTCCAATTAAGGATAATCAGGCATCTTCTAAAAATACTTTTCTTCTGATTGCATTAAGATTTATGTCATAAAAATTCTCAATCCTATGTGGATAAACTATATTGACTAAGACTGAAGTGATGGAAGTTTTACAGTCTCTTGGCAACATTTCAGCGTGCATAAAGAGATACATCTGTTAATGAAGCAGTAACGACATCCCTAGATAATGCCATAGAAAAATGGTCTCCAGTGTGATGATGAGGACTCTTGAAATGAGTATTGAGTTCATAAAATTTCTTAAAAGGACATTGAAAATAACCAGCGTTAGTTACATTATTTTCTGGGAAAGCTATTAGAAAATAGAACCTCAAAGACCATCTAGTTCCAACCCCCCTTTTAAAATTCTAATATTTGGCTCAAAGAATCATTCAGCAAGCAGCAGGGCACACGCACCATTCTGTCTCGGGGTTGTCACTGACCTTGGGCAAGTCTCTTTGATTAAGGATACATGAACAAGTTACTTCAGGGCAAACTGCTGTGTGAACTTGAAATACATCAGCTTCTCGGCAGGATTGCCAAACAGACATTCTTACCCCAGGACAAGAAGATAATCCACCTCACATTTACCTCTTGAGGTAAGACGAGAATTTATCCCCTTTTGAAATACCTACTTTTTAGGATAAGGATGTGCATGTATCTATTTCTCATGGATTAAATGGAGCTCTTCAGGTTTATACCCTCGCTTGCCCTGCAGAAACTTCCTTGTGTGTTCCTATCCTCTGCATCTTTCTTTCTGTGCATAAAGAAGAAATAATGTTTTTAATAGTTCTGTCAGAGTAGTATAAGATCTCCAGATAAAAGTGGAATAGGTGTAATAATTCCTTTTTTACATATAAGATATAAATGATATGACAATGGATTGGGAATTAGAACTGCATAGTGTGTTGGCTTCTTTCTCATCTTGGTTTGTTAACTAAAGCTGTGGGAATAGCGTTTTTTTTTTTCTGGTTCACGAGTTGAATGGAAAGATTAGAAATTAAAAGTACCTTGTTTGCAGTTTGCTCAAATTAAAGGCTCTTTTATTTTTCCCATAAATTACTATGCTAATTAACTTCTGAGGGTAATTTAAAAACATTTTCAACAGCACTTAAAAATATTTTCCCTTACACAATCTCCCCAAATGAATGCAGATTCTTGAATAATTTAATGAACCTAACTTTATTTTGTTTCATTCTGTTCTATTTAATTTCACTTGTGACTGTGTGTCCTGCATGAGAAAAAAATGCTTTCGATGAAAAATTTCACCCCCAAAATGGTTGCATTTCAGCTTTGAGGATAAAGTTAAGCCGCAAACACTGAAGTGATCCTGATCCTTGTATAAGTGAAGGTGTGTGTTTGTATGCTTAGTGAGTTCAGGGAATTCAACTGAAATCAGGGGGCTTTGCAGGGTTATTTTTCTGGTTAAGTATCAAAGCTGAGTATTAAAGCCTTTGTATATAATTTGGTGCCTAGTTTTCCAGCTGCTGAAATGCCAGGCTGGCTTGTAAAACTCCACATGCAAAACATCATGGTGCAGGCAATTAGTACAGCCAGTAGGTAGTTCTTTCTGTGTCTTTCTTGGTATTTGCTTGATGTTCTTGGACAGCCTTTGCTGGTTTGGTGTTGCCATTCGGTTGAACTGCTGGAGAAAATTTTAGTGAAAAATATTAGAAGAAGCCGTCCCCATTTACGTCAAGGGGAAAGAATGGTTAGAAGTCATTGCCCTTCAGTGCCACTAGCCTTGAGCCTGGCATAGCTCTGCAGCCTGTAGGTCTGGACAGACTGTAGGACCAGTCACACATCCGACCTGTGGAAATTAGTGTATCTCTTGAGCACAGATTCCATGCCTGGCACTTTCAAATTTTGCTGCTACGTTAAAATAGCCTTCTGCACTGAGCAAAAATTTGCATCTATGTAAATGTGAGGAAAAAATGCAAAGTAACTTGGTGATGTTTGGGTACCACTGAAATTTATGGGCTGCATGTTTCCACAAGAAGCATGTTGTCTTTTCTCCCTGGGTGAAATAATGCATTTAAGTTTCTAGCCAGTCATTTTTTACCCTTTCAGAATCTGCGTAGTAAGGGGGGAAAACACATTTTTGGTGGGGTAGAGCTGTTAACCAGCTCAGATTTCATGTTACACCTGACCACTGATTGCTTGGCAAAAGGGGTGTGCATAGCATGTCGTAGCCTGCTGGGTCTTTTCAGCTTTCTCCCTATTTTCCTACATTTTCCTGGGAGAAGAGAGGTATGTTCCTGAGACTAGTGGAAGAGCCTGGTCGGTACTCTGCACTGATCCTCACTGGTTATTTTTTGCAGAAAAGAGAAGAAAATTAGTAGAAAACTAGTCATTGGAAACTTGTAAAACAGTGCTAAACACATAAATCTTCCTTGATTGCCTTACTTGTTTTTAAAGAAACGTAAATTTTCACTGGTGTAGACTGACACAGCTTACCGGGGATTTTACTAAAGTTTCACATCTTCTGTACAAAGTAAATTTAGGAATATCCTTCAAGAGCAGTATGAGCAAGCAGTGGCTTTGTTGTTTGTGCTCATTGTAGTGTAGTAGCCAGGAAACAACTTCAGGTGTGCAGGCAGAAGTAAATTTTGCAATCCAAAACCTGAAGGCATAACTAATTAGCCCTGGAGGGTGGAGCCTGCTTAGGTGAGTAAATTGTGCTGCTAAAAGAAAATGGGGGAAGAAAAAAGGCAACTTCTCTTTCTTCCTCCCTCCTTCCCATGCCTCGTCTCTGCCACCCTGTATGATCTGACCCTTCCCTCAGTGACAAAAGGTGCCGCCCAGGTTCTGCAGGACCAGCACAAGTGAAGTGGGTCACTGACCCTTTCCAAGGCCAGTTTTATTGTCAGCTGGCTGCTGGCTTAGGCAGGAGATGATGTTCCTGTACTGACAGCCATTCCTGGCAAGAGGATTATGTGTTCGTTGTAAACGCTGAGGAACTGGCAAACCTGTGGCAGAACAACAAGCTGGCAGGGAGAGGTTTTGCTTGAGCCTGCCATGGCAAGGCTGCTTCTAATTCTTAAGGCAGGGAGCGGGGAGAACAGGCAGTTTCTTAATAATACGGCCTTACAGCAGTGATTCCACACTAAGCTGGAAACTCTTTTCACAATGTAAAGGGTTTGAGGTGATTTTTGTGAAAACAGAAGTACGATTGCCATCATTTCATCTAAACGCTTCACCAAATGCCAAAAAGTTTGAAACCTTAAATTTAAAGCACTGTTGGGATTATTTGTCAGAGGGATTTTAAATGAGGATCCCACTGGTTTTTAACTCTGTTGTCAGTGTGACCAGCTGTTTTTCGTCTTGTGCTTAGCTCTCTGATTTGGTTCAAGTGGCACCTGGATCCAGCAATTAAGTCTTCATACCATGGCCCTGGGCATAGGATACATGCATAAAGGAAAAACGGGAGGAGGAAATGAAAAGGGTGTCCTGCAAAATGAACTTGAAAAAAGTGTTGAAAAGGACCTCTGGAAAGAGCTAGTGAAAAGCATAAGATGAGTATGTTAACTGAGAAAATGTAGTGGCTCTGCGTTGAGCAGGGCTCTTCCTGCGATGGCCTCGTGCATGCCGTGCCGTGTTCTTTCTTCCAGCTAAGCTTCGGGGTGAGTTTACGTGAGAGCCAACTAAGCTGCACACAAAGCCTGGAAAAGAATTTGAGGTATGGTAATTTTTCTTCATATGCTTTGACTTCATTGTGGTTGATGTTTTTCTCTCATCTTTTGATTATGCGCATGATTAAGCAGCTCAATGCTTGCTGGCTTTGTGGGGGCTTTATTCCTTTCTGAGTTTATTTTATGTTTGTTTGGGTTTGGTTTCTGTTTGCACCAAATGAAAACCAATAACTATATGCTCGTAAATAACAGCGAAGAATTAAAACCAAAAAAAAGGAGGGGTTTTCTTTTTGTTTCTATGCAGATCTTTTAAGAAAACTTACTTTCATATTAGAAATTCTCAGCACTTTTTTGTAATTTGGAAGATTTAATATGATATGGCTGCTCAGAGACAGACACACCTGTGCAGAAGCACGATTTGGAAAAATCAGTCTTTCCCACTTCTTGTTAAAAGGTGTCTCTTTGTAGAAGTGTGAAACTGTGATAATTTCTGCAAAAAATTTGAAGGAAAAATAGGGTGAACTGAGTAGTTTGTTTTGTTTGTTTGTTTTAATCGAGCCTTTTTATATTTATTTCCGTCTACATTTTTCAAGTCTGTTGCTATGACTGAAAGAGTAAAGGCAGCAGAAATCATGATTAGATCAGATTGTCTTTCTAGGGCAACTAATAATTAATTTACTGGGTCTTATTAAAGTGACTGGTTGCAGCTAAACCCATTTGTCAGTTTAGAATTAGTCAAACTGATCTGTTCATAATTCTGGGGGTATTCATCTTCACAGAAACAGAGGTCATTCTCTTTAGTTGGATGTTCTTACAAATAAGATGAACGGCTCCTAAATTTTGTACAATTACGTTTCTATTTTTCAGGCCTATTTTTATTAAAAATATTCTTTGTTTTTCATTTTAATCAAATCTCAAGGGTTGTTTTTGTTTGGTTTTGGTGATGTTTTGTTTTTTTCTGTTTGGCATTTCTGAAGAGAAGACTCACAGAAGTGACTGTTTTGGAACTTTTTTTTTCCCGGTTATTTGCATGGTTCAAGAACACCAAGAAAAAGAAAATGTTTTGTATAAATATTTCAGAATAATTGTGGCTGGAGTTAGATTTCTGAGCCCATCTTTAGGCAACTAATAGGTGGCCTGGTTTTCAAATATTCCGAACACTGTAAACACCATGCAAAATGTAATCTTTTAAAAATAGTTTCTGGAAATAATTTTTGAGTTTATGCAGAGTCTTAGAATAATCTCAGTAGGAAGGGACCTCTGGAGGTGATCTGGTCCAAACCCCTGCTCAAAGCTGTTTGGAAGTTAAATCTAACTTTGGATTTAGCTTGGGTACCTTAGGGCTTTGTCCTGTCACACAGTCTTAACAAAACTGTTTTTATTTTGATATATCTTGACACTTACGTGAGCTTCGTGAGTACCCGTTTTGTAGGCAGCTGCATATAGCAATTGCAGAGATCAAAAAGGGGTTTAAAGATTACCGTAATAGTACAGAAATTGGATATTGCATAGAGACCCATTAGTTTAAGTAACGTTACAAGTGGTTCATTATAGGCTGACCTCTAAAAGGTGGTTTATTTCTTTACAATATAAAGCAAGTGTTACTAATTCTTTTGCGAATGAGAACAGTATCGTATTCAAACTTAATGTCCATGTGTTGTTGGTTGTGTTTTGTTTTAATTTTGTGCCGACTGCTTTTCAGGACTTGGCTTTCATGCTTTCTGCACACTCAATGCTAGTACGTTCTCAGCGTTGTAAGCTACTGCTATCTGTAGAATTTCAGTGTTTGCTTCCTCCTGCTTTACAGTCAGGAGATTTGAATAAGACAGACTGTCAAACTGAGTCCAAAGGAAGGGATTTCACTCAGAAATGTTCAGAGAAATTCTGAAACAGTAACATAATTTCTTACTTGTTTCCTTTTTGAACATCTTCACTGTTTGCAGCGTAGGGAGGCGAATAAGGCTTCTATTGGTGTGCTGCTGGAGAATTAAATTGCAGCCTGTGCTTTGTAAGCATCGGAAGTAATTACTAGGTTTGAAAGAAATACACTAATTTGTTAAATGTTTGAGAATGTCTCAAGGATAATTTACTAGTAAACCAGCAAGAGATTATTGTTCTAGGCAACATAGCTATGGCATTTCAGTTGATTTCACAAGCTCTCGATTACTGTCTGAGGAAGGCTTCTGTTCATCATTTTTTAATTTGATTTTAGCAGAAAACAAAGCTGGTATTTTAGATTCTGTTTTGTAAATTGCTATTGGCAAGGTTATGAACTCGGTTACCACCATTGTCTAAAGCGGAAATACTTTTAAAAGAAATGTTTGTCGATGTTCTTCCTTCCCTTGGAGTCTGGAACTGTTAGATTCTATCCTCTGATACATGTGGGATTTTTCCTCGGCTGTATTTGTTTCCTTGAGTCATGTCTCATAGCTTGTTCCGTAAGATTTCCTTACTCGACTGGTGGTCTAGTAGTTCAGTTCTCATCTGCCTGTATCTGTTGCTCTTAAAATTCTCGCTGTGAAAATTTTCTATTTGAAGTGGGATGGTAGCATTCCTTCTTAATGTCTGTTCTCTCTGTCCCAACATGGCTTGCCTCTGGCTGGAGTTCTTACATGTCTCCAAAGATATTACTAATCCACTTTGGAAGAGAATGGAAATTTTGTTTTACAAAGGTTTTAAGTCTTTTAAGCTGATTTTGTTCCAAAATGAGTCCACCTCCTCCAAATTGAAATTCTTTTCTTGAAAGAAAATATTTTTGTTTTTCAGTTGTAGGAAAAAACTACAAATAAAAATCCATCAAGATTAACAGTGAAGTTCTAAATTATTTTTAATGAAACGAGATTATTTCTTTTTTGCATAGTACTAAAATTTGTAATAGGATTATTTTCTCTCCCACTTGAAAAAAAGAGATGAGAAAAGTCTGTAAATTTTTGTCCAGTACTTTAAATCCAGAAAATCACAGCAAGTTCTAAAGAATCAATCCACATGTGTTATTTAACTTTGGTCTGGTTACCTAACCATTTATTATCCACCTATATACTTGCAATGTTATTCTACTTCTTTCCAACCCAGTCTAAGCCTACTTTATTGCATCTATTTTCAAAGCATACAACTTCTTGTATGTGTTCCAATATAACTAAAATTTCTAGACTTTTTCTGTTTGGTTGAGAAACATTTTTATTATTTTTTTCCCCTGGCTATGAAAGACTTATAGATTGGATCTTAACCCTGAAGGAAAGTATCCCAGATAGTTCCTCCCAGGTATGCCTGTCACTGATTCATCTGCTTCATTTTAGAAATAAATGCCTTGGAGGATAAAAAATGCATGAAAATAATTCTTCAGCTGTGAAATGACGGTAATCTGTATTGGCTAATGATCTGCTTCCAGACATCTTGTGTGAGTCTACCCTTTCTCTTTCGATCTTGGAATACTGAACTTGCTTTACTTGGGGGCAATTTATGCATATTCTTCTTATTTAAATGCACATATGTATCCATGCACTGACATGTATTTCTTTTTCATAAGATCAGTATTTTGTTTTTCCAAAAGAATGTTCCCTCTCCACCTCTAGGTAGAAACAGAAACATTTCCAGTATTGGTTAGTCTTAATTTCTTTCAGGTGGGAATCACCGAGGCCCGGATTTTTGGACAGACAGAAGACACTGCTCAGAGAGCAGAAGTGTTCACAGTGTTCGTGCTTTCTTGTTACTGAATAGGCAGGTCAGGTCTAGAGGGGATATTGCATGCACAAGTTCTTGGTTTTTCTTCCCTACTACACAGAGTTTGCCATAATTTGGTATGATGCTGGAGTGAATCATACTTCCATTATCTCCTCTGCACAAATGAGGAGGACATAAAGACTGAGCTGCTGAAAACAGAGCGCTGAAACCCTGACCTTGCTGGTGTCAAAGCCTAAAGTTCATCCAGATTTCACTACGGCAAAGATTTCTCCAATGTCTTGACGGAACACCTTGCATTGTTACATACTGGTACATGTTCTGCAGTGTTCTGTCTTTGTAGCTGAGCCTGGATGTGTTGGCTGTCCCTAATTAAAGTAATCTAGGAAATTTAGGCTGCTGAGCTTACAAGTTCACCGTGAATGTTTATACTGTATACAAGTAATAAATCTCTTGTAATACTTAAACCTTTAGTTACTTGCCAGTGGTGGTGCTGTCTGAAATTGTTTGAAGAATACATTCTTCTACTAGACCATGGGTTTCCTTTTCTTTTTTTTTTTTTCCTTTTTTTTTTATTTATTATAACATGGAAACTCTTGCACATACTCTTCCACGAAGTAAACTCTTATCTCATTTCTTTATCAGCTCTCAAGGGGAGTGACCTAAGAGTGCAGTCACTTGAAAGAGAATGACCAGCATGTAGGATTAAAAAAAATAACTGGTGCTTATCTTACAGGGGAGAAAAATTAGTTTTCCTTTTGTGAGACATGAAGGGACATTTCAGAGGGACATGATAAATAGTAATAGTTCTGCCCTTTTTGCCTTGAGTAGCAGTAGGTGACAGTGAAAATGGAGTGTGGATCTAATAATAATGGAACTTCTTTTAGCCCAAGATGTAAGGAGAGCTTTGAGTACTGTGAAGAGTCATGGAATGTTTTAGACAGATCTTTTTTCTTTCTCTTCATTACCATGTGTACTGGTGGACAAGAACTGCAGAAGACAAGGTGGGGAAGCTGACGTTGATGCAACGGGAATCGCTCTGCGAAGTTTCAGAGCTGCCCATCAGTGTTGCTGTACGCCAGTAGGACGCAAATCCTTAGGAGACCAAGCACCAGTATTTCTATTAATCATAGCAACCCACTATTTAACATGTTGCTTTCTAATATATATGCATAGACTTCCATTTTTAAGGAGGAGATTAACTTCCATTTATTTGGAAAAAAACTTAAGATGTATTTTATCATGTTAGTATAGCTTCCCAGCAAGATACAGCCAAGGTACATGCAGGTTTGTAACAGAGGTGATGTGTTCATTTGATCTCAGAAGTCCAAGACTTATCTTTCATTCAGTCCTTTCTGAATAGTGAAATTTAGGAAGAGATAAAGGCCTGAACACAAGATATCTGCTGCTTATATAGATGGCTGAAGTTTGTGTTAGCAAATATCAGCCCAAGGCAGTGTAGAAAATGTGGCAAAGAATTGATGCTATTTGTTTTGCTAGCTTAGTGAAAGCATGGAAAATAATTAAAATTTTGGGTTAAAACCGAAAAGACATTACAAAGACAGTAAGAGTGTTATTTCTTTCTGCTCTTGCATATGTATTATACTTTATAGTACAAAAAGCAGTTAATATTTCATAACAACATGGAATTGTATCATGCAGGTGTCATCAAATGCAATAATTAAACCTCAACAAAGTGGTTTAAACATGCTGTTACTGGTGTGACTGGTTAGTGCTGTGAGTGATGGGGGAAAGTCTGATTACAGAGCCCGTAGGCAACTGAGGATAAAAGACCAGTGTCAGCAGCATCTTAACTAGCTGAGAAAAGTCTTTGTGCCCAACATGCTGCTTCTTGTGCTTTAATAACTAGTCATCACCTGATACTTTTCCTTTTGACAACCAAGTGTGTATAAAGGTGATAAAAATGCAAACCTTGACCAACATACTTCAGCCACGATTTGAGAGGTTTCTTCCTCGTGTTTTAAGAGACCATTTGTACAACAGCAGATAGATCATGTGGGTTACAGAGGAACAGCATGGACCCCTTGTGTGAGCATATTGGTTTTATAAGACATAGTTTCACACATGTTCTCCTCTTGTAGTGAGTATCCAGAAACGGTTGTTCTAGAAAGCCAGGCAGCCAACTCAAAAGATTGAAAACCCCAAGAGGGCAGAGTCCAGCTTCATCAGAATGCATCTTACCTTAAACTCAGTGGTAACACAAATAGGAAGAGAGTATGTGTGAATCCTAGGCTGTGAGTGTGGAATTTCGGTACTGGAGGCAGGCAAAGGTAATATCTGAACACTTGAAGATTCAAATTTATACTGAATATCAGGGGCTCACCTTAAAAATTTCTGAACACTCAGTCTTAGATATGAAGGACTGAATTCTAGTCTTTAAAGACTTATTTTTATTGTACACAGCATTCCAGGCTAAATCTTTAAATCAAATTTTCAGTTGTTATTAATTTGGCTAGAGAGTGAGTCTGTCGCAGGTTAGGGCTGGGCCGGCCGCTAACATGGACAGACGCTCTCTAACCGCCTCTTCCTCCCCAGAGAAAACAGGAAGGAAAAGGGAATGAGGCAGAGAGACTTACCGGTTAGAGAAGAAAAGCTAGAACAGCTTTAATGAAACAATAATAGAAATAATAGTGAAATGATAAAAGAACTATATACAACTATAGATAGTAGCCCGATATCAAACCCAACTCCCTCCCCCAATAGCAATCCCCACTGGTGCTGCAGAGCAGGAGGTACTGGAGAAACCTCAGGCTCAGAAGTGGCAGGAGCTGTATTCGGGAACTCGGGATCCGCATCAAAATCAGGAGGTCAGATGGAGTCCTCTCTGGACACTGGCCATTGCAGAAAAGGGGCGAAACTCTCATGATCACTCAATTTATACTAAATATGACATATATGGAATGGAATACTCTCGTTGGTCACCTGTCCTATCTGTTACCCCCTGGACGTGCAACCTTTCACTTCCTTGTGACCCCTCTTACTACCCAGCACCCCCAGCGTGGCACACAAGAGCCAGCAGTGGCCTTGGTCACTACAGGAATTAGTATCAGCAAGAGCCTTTCTGTATCCCAGTCCCAGGCAGTGACTGTAAACATCAGGTGTTATCACTGCCAGTAGCACACGCTGTCTGCAGAAACATGCTGCTGACTTCAGAAAGGGCAGGCTTTTAGAAAAGACTAAACTGGAAAGTAAAACTCGCTAAACGGGACTGGGTTTTTAGCTAAACCCAGGACACTGAGCCAGTCATTTCTCACTGGAAATCTAGTTTAGCGAGAGCTGATGTGAGACTGCAAAATTATTTCTGTGAAAGACTTGGAAAAAAAGATACTTCTGATATGGCAAAATCGTGGTTATGATATTCTGAGTAGGTAGCTTAGAAATTTTTTAATCAAGTAAGGAGGGGGTTATTTCAAAAATACTGGCTTGGTGAAAGAAAAACGGACCTATTTCAACACACTCCCACTAATAATTAATTAGTCATGTATCTCTGAGAAACTTGCCTGGTTATCTTGCAGGTTGCTAAAAATCTGGGATTTTCGGTATTTTTGTGGCTTCTTGGGCAGAATACTGTAAATATTCTGTAATGCTGTTTTCAAAACTAGAATGTAAGTGCCAATAACCCCAACTTAAGTGAAGCCTCATGGGACCTGCTGGTTCCCTGCCATTCATTTCAAGGGCTGATAACTGTGATAGGCCTGGCACCTTTGGGCTGAAGTGCAGGTGTTGGTACTTTATGCTCCCTGATAGCTCCTTGCCTGAACTTTAACAGGATTTTGTAGAATGACCTTATCTTTTCTGGAGCAGCATGAAGGTATTCTCAGAATTAAGACCAGCACACATTGTTGCTTGGAGTTAGGGTAATTAGATGTTTAGTTGGGGGGGGAGGATGGGATAGTACAAAAAAAAAAACCCACTTTTTTGAATTTTTTATTTTTTTATGCTGGATTTTTTTTGACATGAAAATGGGGCGGGGGGGGGTGGTGTCATATTCTATCTTGGAGGGAGATTATGCTGCTGATTCAGAACTTTGTAATGGAAATCACTAATTTAACCAGCATTCCTGGCTACTATGATAGCATTACGCATCTAAAGCTAATGGGATTTTCGCAAGGCAACAGTCGATGCCACCTTCTAGTGCTTCTTATTCTCAGGATGAAATAAAAGAGACAGAGTGTTGATAATCTGTAGTAATGTAAGGACAAGTGCAAAAATATTGCTAAATATGTCCTAGTAGAATTTGCTTTGGTTTATGGTTGTAACTTAGCCCACTCTCTGTTGTGATTACTAATGCTGCACAAGAACAGTGTGTGCTCTTACCTATTTTATTAATTATGTTGTCTTCCAGCTGCTGCTTTTGACTTGTTTAAAATATCTCTTCAATCATCTGCAACCCTGCTCCTTTTTATAAAGTAACAAAACACTATGAGCTGTCCTTTTGATTACATTTGTGTTGTATGCAGAGCTGACAGGCTAATATCTCATCCTATGATACTTAAATAAACATCATCTCCTCCCATCAGTTTCTCATAAATCCTATACTAATTTTGTATATCCACGGGAGTCCTTTTGAACTTTGCATTTGTTATTTTAAAATGTAAGTGCATGTTTTATTAGGGACAGTGATATCTTGGTAAATAATTCTGGCTTAACTGATTTCATGCAACAGTCACGGGATCTAAATATGCAAACAGACGAGTTTTCCGGGTTCAAGTCCCACAGAACTGAAATACAGGAGGGCAAACTTTAGATCATGAAATTGAGCAACCGCTTTCCATTTATGTTGTTGTATACAATTGAATTATAGGTTGTTGATTCAATGACCTCTGGAAGAATCAGTCTTTTGGCTTTTGAATTGCTATGCAAACTTAATTGTGTAGGTGTAATGTGTTGTGGGGTTTTTTTCTCCCCTAGTTCTTTAAATGAACATTAGACTCTTATACTTTGGGGTAGGTGGCTTTATATTTGGTTTGCTCTTTCTTCCCTGTACAATAATATGGAATTCAGTATTTATTAAGGTTTTATGTGCTATGGCATCTTCGTACAGTCTAAGCTTCATCTGTGGTAGTTGTTAAGGATAAAATATATTTGTAAAATGAACTAATTGCATTTTGATATAGAAATGTTGCTAATAAGAAATGCCAACATCTACCTTCAATTTCTCTTAAGACTAAGACAAGAGAAAATCGAAAAGCCAAAGTGTCCTCATGCCAGTTGCAGTACAAGTTGACAAAATATTTAGACAGCTTGTTCCTAAGCAAGTGCATATGCTAGACAATCAGATGAATGTTTTGATGGATCTGATAATGAATACAAATTAAGACCACAAATCGCTGAAGGCAGCCAAACAACTGTCCTGCCAAAAAACCGCGGCACAACTGGAGACAGTGGATTGAAAGCACGGAACACACCTTTCAGCAGTTCAGACTGGCTGGGGCCACTTGTCCATCCCTGTAAATTAAAGTTTTCTTTGTGTATTTCCTGCTGTTATCACTAATGGCGAAGGGACTCTTCTTGTTTCTACCTTGATATTGCTTTGCCGTTTAGTGATTTTATGGTTGTCTGAGAAACTGTATGTGAGGGATAGCAAATGCGCTAATTGACGTTATCTAATGATACCTGGTATGAAAGCAAGCTACTAGGTGTAGCAGCTGAAGGCTTGACTTGTACAATTTAGCTGAGCACATTTGAATTCGAACACATTTAAGTCTTTTGATTTTACATAAGGGCATTGATGGCAGAGCTACTTCTGATTTATCTCAATCCAATGGAGGGAGAAGAATCTGTCCCCTGGTGGCTTTGGTACAGCAGAATTGCACAGTCCCTTCTGGAATGCCAAACAGCTTGCTGGGCTATTGATGCAAAGGACAGATGCTTCTGGATTATTTTTTTCAATGCAACCTCTTGAAATCTTTTTACTAGCCTATAAATTAAGTTTTCAGATATTTCTCTCCTTTTTTTTTCTGTGAAAGTATTTGTCGTTTTAGTTAAAAACTTGTAAAATTTCAGTAACAGAAATCTTGTCAACTAGAAGTTTTCAGACTGTTTACCACCTCAGAGTAATTTTTTTCCCCTTTTGAAATAATCTTCCTTTTATTTGGGTAAAATATCAGTGTTGAGAAAGAATGCTTTTTCTTATGTTATGGCACTTTCTTTAATCATACTTAACTAAAATATGACACAAAAATATCTCTGCTCTTTAGCCAGAAAAATTATGGAGGATGAAACGTTATGAAATCTGTCAGTAACATGTATATCTGTTGCCATAGCAGTATATTTACCCCATAAAAAGTTTTAGGGGTTCCTTGCTGTAAGCATGGAATAGGATTCTGTTATGCCTTTTGCTTCCGTTAAGTGTGCAATCTCAGGAATGTTTTTTAATTATATGATTTTTCATTTTTTCAGAAACCTTCCTAAAGTATTCCAAAGCCTGTTCAGTATTAGTATAATTAATAAAATGGTCTTTGCTTAGCACAAATTCCTCATGGTCAGTCCATCCGTTACACTCAAGTTTCTTCCACAACCTCTTCCTCTTTTTGTTTAGATGCTTGAGCAAAACTCACTGTATTTGTTTTCCGCTCAGCATCACATACCTCCTTCCTGGCAGGCATTAACCTTACTTTTGTTCAAGGATACCAGTGGTTATTGAAGTTTTCAGAAAAATGTATAGCTTTCCAGCCTGCAATCCAGTTGTATTCCTGTTAGCTTTTTTTTACAGATACTTACTAACCAAGATAATTTACAAGAAACACATATGACATTTAAATTAGTTCTGCTGCTTCTTCAAACATAGTGAGCTACAACGTTGGTAATTAAATGGTTTAAATTTTTGAATTTGTCTTGCCTTGTGCTTCTTTTTGTTTTGAATTTTTGGTTTCTGCTCCAGTTGTGTAACCTTCCAACGTACGGAGGCACTCAGTTGTTTTCATTTTCCTTTCACAATAAGTTGCTAATGTTTAGTAACTTTTATGTTAATAGATACAATACAGCTAATACAGCTTGTAGATTTTGCTGTGATAATCTTGTTTTTTCTATTGTCTGACAGAGGGTAACTTAGACCACAGGAGAGTTTGCTTTGTGTAGGCACAAATCTACTGATTTTCTTCAATTTGTAGTCTAATCTTAAAAATAGACAGACATTGAAGATCTTAACAATTCAAGAGACTGATGCCGTATAACATGTAAGTCATATAATTAAATTATAGACCTGTAATGATACAGCTGAAAGCCAAATTTGGTCCAAATTTCTCACGGTTCAACTAAGATTTATTTCTGTATTTTATGAATCTTGCTTAGTGTGCATCAGAAGCGCTGCACTAGTAAGCACAGAAATCTTGCAAAGCTTTTCCATCCAGTTCATGGAACTTCGAAAAAATCAGAAACTTCTAACATAGTGACTGTGACACATGGTTCTTCTAAATGAGGTGGTGTTTTCTCTTTCCATAAGTTATGAGCTAGAGTCCTTCAAACACTTCAGTGTCATGTTATACATACAGGAAAGTATTTATAAATTTCAATGGAAGACCTGAAGTGGTAGAAACAGTCTCTGTCCCTTGCAGAATGACTCTTACAGCTTCAATTTAGAGGGCAAGTGTTACTTTTCCTTCCCTCAGTAGCCTGCTCCCTTTCGTCTTCGGCAATTTGGGGGTTATTTTCATCATGTCAGCAGCTTCATTTTGTTGTATTTTGCTGCAGGATGCTTTTGGAGTGATTGCTGCCAGTTTAAACCTCACACTCCTGTGCTTTACAGAGATACTTTCTGGTTATTTTTCTTCCCCACCCCTTGTTTTTAAAAGAGAGATCCTAAATTCATTTAAGTTGGAAGAAATTTTTCTGGCAGTTTCAATGTGGACAAGATGTGACCTATGCCACTTTATTTTTTTGTTAAGAGTGGAAAAAGCACTTTAATTTCTAAGATTTAAGATTTATTTATGTTTGGGCATAAAGAAGGAAGTGTCTTCAAGCTGTATTTTTTTCTTTTTACAAACTTGAGTTTGGATGTAGCTGACGTTGTCTGGAAAAGTAATTTTATTTTCTTTCTGCCAGCACATAATTTTCAATTTTTCTTTGTGTCCTTTTGTGTTCCTTTCTGCCCATCATCACAATCAGAAAGTGGAGAAAATAGTGTAACATCATCTATGCACATGGGAGTACAATAGATGCCTTTGCAAGGTAAATTAATATTCTCTTTCTACTCTGAAGTAGAACTATCTGATAAAGCTAAAGGGTGTCTCTGAGTCTTGAAGAAAACCTGAAGTTTTAAGATATGGGATCAAGTCCTTCAGCATTTAGCTTGGGTCTAATGGTACGCAGAATGTAGTCGCTCTGAAGCACAGTAACTGAAGTTTGTTCAGAAATGCTTGTTGCTTGTTCACCTTCATGGTTTGCAGCTCCATAACCAAAAACTGTTGCTGCTTCTGGATTCTGGCTGTCTGATACAGCATGAGAACTGTTAGTGGCGTTTTTAAACAATCTTATATCTCAAATCTTTGACTATTTAGTCTAATCTTGATTTAGATGTGAAGTTGGGATTGTGTTTTCAGTGTCCAAGTGCGTGAAGGGCTGTATTAAACCCTGAAAAAATGAACAAGTTGTCTCTGAAAGCAAGTGTAGCTTTGCTGCTAGGTCCCTCCTAGATGTTCTTTTCCTGCGTCTGTTCATTAGTGGGATACTCCAGACTAGTTCAGCTGAGCTCAGCTGTTCTTTGTCACTTTAATTACCATAATCAAATGGCTGAACTCCTCGTGTGTTTGAGAAGAGGAAAAGTTTCAATATCCTGTTTAACCTTTCACTGGTTTTAATATTCCCATGAATGGAAGTTAAGTAAATGCATCTGGCATGTTTAGTCTCGATAAATAATGGAACTTCTCTCTGACATCAATTATAGTGAAATCATGACTACTACTGAACTTAAACTTCAGACCTCATCTTGGGAACTCAGGTGTGCACAAGTAACATTTCACTCCTTTGGAAATAAACTAAAATTCACAAGTGAGGTTTTAGCTGTTGAGCCAAAAAGGAGAAATATAAGCAACATCTGCAGCAGTAGGGTTTTATTTTTAAGTTCTGCAAACATCAGTCAGCATCAGTGGGTCACACCATGCAACCTAGCATGTAAATCCAGTAAGTTGTGTGTACCAAAGAGCTTGTAGTCATTCTTCTGAGGTCCTGAAATCAAAACCTAGTGGTTTTCTTTGTGACTTTGGCATATGGCAGAGAGTGTGTGTTACCCTGGACAGCGCGGTGCGGCGCTGGCACTGGAAACCAGTTAGTTACTGTGCAGAGCACGCTGCCAACGTGCCTATGCTAGGTATGGAACTAGTTTGCCTCACCTAACTCGAGCATCTTTGCATGTATTGCTGTTTAATGGCTCTCAGGGCATAATTTTCCCTGTAATCTACATTTCTGTATTCAATGCAGCAGTCTTCTAGAAACTTAAGTATGCTCGCTGCCTGAACAGAAATTTTGGCCGTATATGGGCAAATGGACTAAAGCAGGACTGCAGAATAGGCATGAAAAAAAGTCTCCAAGCAAATAGCTTGAGTTCAGTTTTTGCTGTGACTGACTGCCAAGCTTACAAACAGTAATGCATTCTGAAAGCACATAAGATCAAGAAGATTGAGTTGCATAAATCTGCTCTTGACTTTGCACTTTCTATTACAGTCAAGACCGTCTTTGTCTTAGGCCCTGATCTGCAGAATAGATGCAATGATAAATCTCTCCCAAGCTGATCAGAGGCTAAATATTTTGACATCTGTGAGAGATGCTCAGAGAATACAGTTATGAAGACCACAGAGGTGGCTCTATGAGAAAAGAGGTATTCCAGGAAGCAAAGGGGGAATGCATCTACTCGTTAGCACCATTAAGTCCAGCATGTACTAGCCATATATTCATCAAAAAAAGTTTAAGTCCTTTACCTCTCTAAAGGAGTTGCTGTCCAGCAATTATTTTTTTTCCTGCTTCCTCTTCAGCATTGGAAGATTTCTGGCAAGTCATCTTAGTTTGCTAAACTTTCCTAACTTGACAGCAACAATATCCCTCTGGGACTTGATATATTCTTGACACTTCTCCCTTTTTTAAGAGGTAGGTGCTTGAGATAGTTTTGATTTTTTTATTTTTATTTGAATGTATTTCTATTAGGAAAAAAATGTGACATTTATAACCTAGAACTATTAATGGAATGATCAATGTGAGGGAGATGAAATGTGAGCTGAAGTCATGTACTTACCAGCAGCTAGAGATTTGTTGTGCTGTGAGATAAAATGATTACACGTGACAACTTCTACCTTCATTAAAACTTCAGCATTAGGGTGATGTCAAATTTAAAGTGACGCTAAAATTAACTGAACATTTCTAACCAATAAAAGGTTTTAATGAAGGTGAACAGTGGTAAATCCAGAGTAGTTCTGCTAGGTTTTGTGCACTGATTCTTTATTTGCATATTGGTAATGAGGTTGGTCTGATGTTTAACCTTGACTGACCTTTGCCATGTCACTTGAAGTCTTTTGAGTAAATGTAATTCAAACAAGAATTGTCACTAGTATCTCCTGGAATAGGAAACTAACTACATCAAGCCAGATGTTTTTTAGTTCAAAGAGTACAGTCCTGTGAGCACTTGCATCCATTCCTCCTTCAGAGAGCTGATGCCAGTTGTGGCCTCAAAGGGAGTGAAGATAGCAGGAGCAAAATGTGACAAGAGTTGGTGTTAAGTTGGAGACGCTGTCAGAACCTTAATCTTTTCTTCAGTTTAAATCTTACTGCTCAAACTTCTCCAGAAAGCTTCCAAGCTGAGAGCCAAATCTTGATTTGTTAGGTACATTTTCCTACGTTTGTAGGTGCATGACAATATTAAGGATTCATATGAATATTTACAGTCTTGCAGCACTGACCAAAGACACCTGTCTCTGCTATCTGTAATAAACAGAAAAAGAAAATATCTGAAGGGGTCTTTGTCACTTTAAATCAGTATGAAATTAGGAAGAAGTCCAGTGTTACAGTTAGTAACTGTAACACTTTTAAGTGTTTTATATGTTTATTCCAACTGAATTCCAGAGAATTCTGTAATTTAGCTTAAACGGTATTTTGCTGAAGAAATATGATGTTTGGGACTTAGCTGTTGAAGTGAACTGTGGATATATAGTTGGAATATCTATTATCCAGAAGTATCCAGAAGATGTGGGCATTCTTCACTGGCATGAGCTTATAAAATGCCTATGTTTACTCATAAAGAAGATATTGGTGGAAGCAGTTCTAGCGACACTAGATAAAAATTTCAGAAAGAGTTTTGGGGATTTTGGCAGGCATAAATAGCATCTGGATTAGTCCCTGAGTTGCGAGTGGTTGAGAGTTGAACCTGGGAGAGGAGGTGTCAGTGCTGTTATTCTTCCATATGTGTTCATATCTGCTCACTGCTGGAAATCAGTCCAGTATGACCATTCCTATGGTCTTAAAAGAAGAATTTTTCCTTAGAATAAAACCACCTTCTTAAAAAAAAGCAAATGTGAGTGACCTTTATGGGGATTCTAAAAGTTTTAAAGGACAAAGAAAAATACTTTGTATTATACCTTAAAATGCTGCATTCTTTGAACAAGATGAATGTATTAAATATTTGAAGAACATACATAGTAATTTTTAAGGTAGATATTTGGGTGAACTATCAAAGAAAGCATCTGAGAATATGCTCCGCATTTTTTCCCAAATTTGAGGAAAAATTTGTTGTCGTAGATATTGCATAATGAATTCTGTAAGTTTGGCTTTATTTACACAGGAAAACTGTTGGAATCTAGAAAAATGGTTTGCGAGTATTGCATAGGGCCAAAAGGTAGTAAATAATGTTTCTTGCCTGAAAACTGCCAGCTCAGCACTTTATTTATGAGACTCACACAGAATGTTAGAGGTTGGAAGGGACCTCAAAGATCATCTAGTCCAATCCCCCCAATTGATTGAGTCAGTATCATCGAGATTTCTACTGCAATCAATCAAGAAACAAGTTCAGTCATATGCAATCACTTAGTACAAACCAGTGCTATAATGTGGTGGAATCTTAAAATAGTTACTTGTCACTGTTTTGTCATTTCCTGGGACTGGTAGTATCTGGAACAGATTGAAAATATTTTGAAATATTATGTATAGGACCAATTTACATCATCTGATGTCATTAACAATTTTGTGTCGCCTGCCTATTTCTTAACATGAAATGCCCACTTCGATAGGTTTTTTTCCAGCTTCAGAAAGGAAGTTTGTCTATGTTGAATCTTACTCCATCGTTCTTGTTACCATCACTGTAATGGTAATTTCTAAGGAATTTCTAAGTAAGCCCATTATCTTCACTGCAATTCAGTCTGCTTTGGGGAGACAACTATAAATAATAGAAGTAAATTGGAGGAGGTAGAGATGAGAAATAAGAATAAAAACAATAAATGCTAAGGGAAATTTGTTACTAGGGTTATCTTGGCTTAATGCTGTGTGTCAATCATAAAATGTGAGTTGGCTGTTGCCTTCCCTCTAGAACTGAGGACAAAGATCAAAGGAAGACCCCCTACATCTACACAGAAAAGCCCAGAGGGGTTGCAGAGTACGACTAAGGTGAATCCTCTAGGGAGTAATGAAATTGGAATTGCTTTAGCCACAGTTTAAAGGTTAATGTTCTTGTGATGAATGATATGACAGCATATAAATTACACACTGCTCAGTTCTCAGTGTTGGGCTTCTTATTGCCTAAATTGGTCAACCAACATTTTTAGTTTGTTTTTGTTTTGGTGGTGTTTTTTTTAATTTGTTTCCTGATACGATGTAACGCAGAACTGTCTGATATACAAGTTGTCAATGCCTAGGCCAGGTTGTAGTGTGTTTAAAAAATATTTTAAAAAAAAACCCAAACACCCAGACAAAAAGCAAAACACAATTACAAAACTGTGTAACGAAAGCAGGAAAATACTAATGTATTCCGTAAATTTTTGCAAGAGCAAGTATTAGCTTACTGGACTATGCCCAGGGTGAACTGTGCATTAAAGGGGGAATAGGTGAAGGTAGTAAGCTTGCTCTGTTAAACTCAGAATTTATTTGCTGAAGTTGTGTTCTGAGGAGCTCTGGAAGACCTCCTCATCAGTCAGTGATCTTAATTTCTCTAGCAGATCTCCAGTTCTGTGTAGTAGACCTCCTGCCAGTAGAACTCATTTTCCTCCTGTTGACCCTTACCAAGTCTGCAGTCCAAATCACCCTGGAGTGAACACGAGCAGCAAATTGCTCTGGAAACAGTGGAATTGCTACAGTCTAATTTCTTGTAGAGTTTTACTCCGTTCTTTTCCACACTAACTATATTTATGGCATTACCCCAGCTCCCTGACCTCTCATTATCAAATACTTTTTACTTCAGTGACAAAACCCCCTCCCGTTTCCTTTGCTTACCCACAAAATATCCCCCCTCTATCCCCAGCTCCCTCCTGAGTTCCTGAGCTGGCAGATGGGCCATAAGCTCTCACTGCCCTGCTTCCTCCCACGCTGCCTGTGTTCTGACTGACCTTCCGATACCAAAGTGCTGACCTTCACACAAAAGAGAGCACTAATTTATGGCACCTATGTCCAGAAACTCGCTTCTGCAAACCTTTAGAAACAATTAAGTTTTAAAAAATAAAATTAACTAAAAAAAAAATAATAAATAGCCCCCTCTACCGCTTTATTAATTTAAGTTGACCAAAAAAGTCAAAGATTGTTTGGGGGTGATATAGACAGCTTGATTAGGTACACTTTTTTTTATTTCTCCTTTTTTGTTTTTAGGTTGGAAATGTAAAGATGGAGATATACCTTACAAAACATGATTTACTCTTTAAGACTTAAAAGTATTGCTTTAAAATTACAGGATTTTAGAATAATAAATGTTAAGAGTTTTGTTTTAATTGTGTGTCTTCATGCAGTTCAAATGCTAGAAATTCAAGTCATATCTGTCAGTACTGCAGTGTTTAAAAAAATTTATTTTTAAAATCTCACTCAGGTTGAGCCTGTTGAGGAGTAGCCTCAAGTTTTTTTCATTCTATTTTATTTTGGCTTTACAACAGTGGCTTGCGAAGAGCTCCCTTTAATAAAGTACCTTATTGTTGTGGGGGTTTTTTGGGTTAGCAATGTCATGTTTCATTGTTTGCCTTTCCAGTACTCCATCTTCCAGCCCTGACATTCCCCGCTATGTTCTCTACTATTATGTTTATCCCCTTCTCAACTCACATGATGAAATATCCCTAATTTCTTTGGCCTGCCAGGAGGCTCATGCTAACTGATGAAGCCTCTGAGAGATGACAGTGGCTTTGTGAAATGTATTTCACTGTTACTTTACACACTGTCCATTGTTTCCACCTGTGAAATAAAAAAGGAGTCCCGGGGTAAACTGATACAAATACTAATGTTTTAGCATAAGTAACTCTCTGAAAGCATGGGACATTCAACTGTAAGTGGTTTTATGTATCCTGTAGAATGGTAATCTGGAATAGTTTATCTACAGAGCTGAGCTAAAAGATTTGTATAGGTGTTTTTGTTTTGCTTTAGTCTTTTAGTTATCACAAATGATACAGAAAGTATCCAATTACATGTCACACTGTTAAATTACCACATTACTTTCAGGTCCCAGAGTGAAGAAAGTTGTATTAACAGTGACATTTGGCACAGTAGCCATCCAAATCTTACTTATTTGCTGTGTTACATACCAGCAACAACCCTTTGAGTTCTGATTACCTAACCACAGCTACCTACTTCTTGCAGAGAAAACACTGTTAGTTTGGTAACCAAAGTGTAACAAAAATAAACCTGTTAAACTAATGAGGTTTTTGTAGATCAGTCTCAGCAAGTCATTGACCTGATGAATGTAAACATTGAAAGTAGACTGGTGATAAGGAGTTTGGCTTTTAGACAAAGCAAGAACTTATGTAAGAAACAGCAACACATTAGCATGTTATTAAAAGCAAAAAAAAAAATCCTCTAAATTTGCTATCAGCGAGTTTGAATAATTTTTTATTATGAAGAAAGCTAACGCACTGATGGCTTCTGCTTCTATGTAGCACTTTTCTCTACTCATACATTGTGCCTTTTCGCCCTGAAAACTCACAGGAAAGTGTAAAGAACAGAAATAAATGCTCTACAGGTTTTCTACATGTAGTTTCAATATAATTGTTCCATCATCAATATAAAAGTGGGAGAGTGAGTTGGCAATACAGTTTGCATCCTTGGTGTATGCAATAGCTCTGTTGTCTTGGTTGTAAGAAATGGAATATATTGTTCTCTTCATGCCCAGATGACAAAATAGCTTGCACGCAGCCAAGAACCTCTTTGTCCATCCTAGTAGAATCTGTTGTGCTGAAAAAATTTTGTAATCTGTATACGGAACTGCAAGAACATCCTCCTCCTCTGAAAAGATATTAAGCTGATGCTTTTAAAAGTAGTTAGCGTCTGTTATGTTAAAGAAAAGTTAAGAGGACAGTAGTGTCCGTCTCTTTGAATCGTGTGTGGGATCTGTTCACTCCCTGCTTTGTGAGAGGGGAGTTCCCAGTCAGCATCCCCCCCAGCTGAGGTTTACTTTTGGTCAGAGAATCAAAGAACAGTTTCAGTTGGAAGAGATCTTCAAAGTCATGGAGTCCAACCTTTGTCCTAGCCCTGTCGACACCACTAAACCATGTCCCTCCATTGACTGTGACTCTTTGGACTTGGGCATCTAACTGGTTTTTTATCCAGCAAAGCGTGTGCCCATCCAAGCCAAGAGCAGTCAATTTCTCTAGAATGCTGTCAGCAGCAGTGTCAGATGCCTTACTCAAGTCAAGGTAGACAACATCCACAGCCTTTCCTGCATCCAACCAGCAGGTCACCCCGTCATAGAAGGAGATCACATTTGTTAAACAGGACCTGCCCTTCACAAACCCATGCTGACTGGGCCTGATCACCTGGCTGTCCTGCATATGCTGCATAATGGAGCTCAGGATGAACAGCTCCATCAGCTTCCCTGGCACTGAAGTCAAACTGACAGGACTGGAATTTCCTGGATCATTCCTCCATCCCTTCTTACAGATGAGTGTTGTATCGGCTGACTGGTCCTGGTGTAACACTACTGGAAGTGACCTGCTGAACTCCACTGGTTCTAAGGATTTGGGCAGGCAGGTTGCCAAGCGAGTTTTTAGCCAAGTATCATGATTGTTCTGCGTATTGTATTCGGTTCTAGTTTTACTTTATTTAGTCATGAGAAGTTAATTTTTTTCTTTTGTAAATTTTAGATTATTAACAGGGTCTTCTGGAATGTTCTGCCAGAGACAGATTGAAGGCTCAGAAGAAAGGTGCTTTATCATTCTTGTTCTTAAAATAGTTGAATATGTTGTGTTTTGAAAGAATTTCAATGATTATTTACCTATAAGAGACTGTACTTGGTCACTCTAAGTTCACACACAGTGAAGGGCTCTGTGTTTTTACTGGCTTTTGTTAGTCCTCTGAAATGTAAAAGCAGTGATGTTATGATTGCATTTCAAGAATCTCTTGTATATATATTTTTATTTAAATCTAATCCCTCTTTAGAAATCACAGAACCCTACAAACATTTAGGCTGGAAGGGATTTGTGGAGGTTTTCCAGGCCTTGAGCTTGCTGCTTAAAGTAGGGTCATTTCATAAGTTAAATCAGGTTGCTCAGGACCTAGCTATGTTTTGAATTTTCCCGTACTGCAACCTGTGATCATTGTGTCTTGTCCCTTCACTGTGCATCTCTAAAAAAGAGTTTAGCTCCAGCTTCTCACCCACATCAGGCAGCGACGACTCCAGGTTGCTGCTTAGGCTTCCGTTTCACCGGCCTGGCTAGAGCCCCCTCCATCAGCCTTTCCACGTTGTGTGCTCTGGTCCCCTAAGTGCGTTAATGGCCTTTGCTGGAACGGCTGGTTTGTTCATCTCCATCTTGTAATGAGGATTCCAAGACTGGACACAACATTCCAGATGCAGATGCAGCCTCACATGTGCCAAGCAGAGGGGAACAATCATCTCTCTTGCCTTGTTGGCTCCGGGTGACTTACGCGGTTAGCCTTTGCCACCGCGAGGGCTCGCTGCTGGCTCGTGTTCCGCTTGTCTTGCACCAGGATCCAAAAATCCATCTCTGCAGAACTGCTGCTTCACTGACCAGTTCCTAGCCTGTGCTTGTAGCTGAGACCTTGTTCCAAAATCCTCTCTCAGTTCCTTCTCAACACTATTGCCTCTTACTTAAATCAGTCGTGCTAGTCAACTCTGAAGAAGGCTGCTTGAAGAAGATATTGCCTGTACAATAACTAGGGCCAAACAGTGATCAAGCATATATTTTCACTGGTGGCAAAGTAGCTAAATCAGTTCACATCATATGCAAATGTAGTGTGTTTTGTTCCCTGCTCAGCTAGTGGATTTGGGCTTCCCTTATGGTCTTTTTTGGCACTTGCATGTTTTCTTGGCATAGTTGGTTTTGTTTGGTTTTTTTTAATTTCAAGTCTCTAATAAATCAAAGTCATCCTGAAAGGGTTACACCTTTTCTCAAATATGAGCAAAGAGGCTGTTTCTGATTTGATAAGAGGTTTGCGGGTGTTGTTTTAGTGCAATAGACACCTGGGTTAATATGAGTTTAGTTTTCTTATTTTTATGTTCTATAGCATGAATATAAAAGCACCAGTGATAATAATAAAATAAAAGCAAATGTTATTAATATCCTGTTAGCTTTAACAAATGGAAATAATCTTTCTACTAACAGATAGAGTCCAGGCTGTATGCATTAAGTATTTTTAAAGTAGTTTGACATGTGAACAGTGTATCACTTCAAAAAAATATATGAAAGAATAGAGGATTTCAAGAAAAATAACCCCTTCTGTGATAAACAGCTTTTCAGTCTGATACACAGCTACTGTGTGTTTATTATGTTGTCATATCAGCATCCCAATTCTGGTGAAATAACTGTGGTCCAGTGATGTGAAGAAACCTTCCCAAGGTTCTCCAGCAGGTTAGTGGCAGAAGAGTTTGTTGCTGCAGATATGGACAATGCGGAGCTTAAGCTTCTGCAGTACCATTGAAGAATCCTTCTGAAATGTATAGTATTGAGTGGTATTGTAATGTAACTGGTGCTAACAGGATAAAATTGCTAAGTGTTAATTGCATTCACTCTTCATGTGTGAGTGTGTGAATGTAAACAAGTGTATCTGAAGTACATATCATAATGCAAGAAGTCTCAAAATATTTAATTTAAATATAAGCCAGCAGAATAGTTATAGGAGCTCAAAAGTGGATGAAACCTTCTATCCATGTTTTTCACTATTAAAAACAAACAAAAAAAAGGCATAAACCAAAAATCTTCACTTTTTTTCCATTCACTCCCAAAATGTGGTTCCAGCTCTCTGTCTGGTAAGAAGTTCAGCCTTCAGCCAAAAAACCTTTGCTGATTTTGGACTGAGTTTATTTATATTTGTTTTATACATGTTTATCCTTGGGGTGAGCCCATCAGTGATGAGAATTCCAGCCTTTGCGGAACAAAGTGCAAAGGAAGAATGTGGGGAAAGCAAAGCCAGGCAGAGCAGGCACTGCTTGCATGTAATTTTAAGTGCCCCAGTACACAGGCATTCCAAGCCCTCATGATTTTTAGTGTATTTATCGTCTTCTGTGTTAAGCCCCCCATTCTGAGATCATAAAGATAGGTATAAGTCAAATGAATAACTTGAGTTGTTTGGGAGCCTTTATCAGTATGGGCTTAGTGCCTAAAATGATAAATGAATTTGTGTATTCATTAGCCAGCATGAAATGCTTTCACTAAACTAATTTTGGTAAACTGCACGTACAATTCATACAATTGTCAGCGTTAAATATTTTAGGATAAAAGATACCAATGAGAGTGAGTGAATAGACTTTATTTTTATATGTAAATTACCATATACTTACGGGTGCCAAGAATGCTGTATTGCACAATTCCTACACCACAGAGTGCATAAGACATTCAGTTACTACATTTAAGGAGGTAGCGATCCATTTAGGCCAAAATTTAATACCACCCCCTTTATTCTAACTTTTTAGGAGATTAAACATTTGAAATAATGCAAATTAATTTGTAGTAATTCCATATGCATCTTCCATAAAATATTTGCATTTTGTAGTATTCTGAAAAGTCTATAGCCAAACTGCAAGCAGTGGCTCTGCCTTTGCAGCTTGCAGGCATATGGAGTGTTAATAATTAAAATCTGGTTTAAGACTTCACCATAGACAAATTTTGTGTCCAACGGCCATGATCGTGTTACGGTTTAAACCTCGGGCGTTGTGGTTTTTAGTGCCACTTGTGTAGTTAGGACTTCTTTTTACATATAATCCATTTGGGAATGGTACTAGTAACACTGTAACGAGGAGGAAAGCACCTAATTTGTGAATCACTTTTGAGAACAAGTTGCTGGAAATTGAAGAGGCTAACAGAGTTTCTGGATTTTCTTCCTCATTTTATTCCAGTCTCCAGAGCAGAGTTAAGGTGAGTAGAGACCCATGTGCTGAAACTCAGAACGTTTGTCGGTTTTCTATATTTGTTTTTCTTTCTATTTTCTGTTTGCTGTTGCAGTGGCTGAATTATTATTCCTACTGATAGGTCGTAGTGTCTAGAGGTGTTTGCTGCTGCTGTCCCTACCCCAGAGGTGGGAGTAGGAGTGGCAGGGGCAGTAGTTCTTAGTCCCAGCAGCTTGGCTGGTTTTACAGGAGGTGGGGGCTGCCCACACACGTCTGTCTCCAGTGATTTCTAACAACACGCTGTGCCAGTGACAAGGAACTTCAGATCAGTGCACAAAGATTATTGACTCTACAATGATTCAGGGAATGATAAATAATTAGGAAGGACAGTATAGTTATGCAAGTCTGTGAGGTTTCCTAATAAACATGTATCTAAGACTGAGTTGTAAAGGCCATGTCTGGAGAATGAAGGATTGTGTTCAGAGAAGCACTGTGGAGAAAAAAAAAGACTGGAAACTGCTTGATTAAATGTTTTAAGTACTTTTTGGTCTTTAGGACTCTGAATAAATGGAAATTCATTAGCAAACATTCTTGACTGTAACATTCAGCTTTACCTCAAGCATTCAGAAGACTTTACTGATTTAATACAAGTTTCCAGGAAAGGATCAGTGGTGGCCTTACGATGAAAAAGTCGGCAATTACAGTCTGTAAAGCAGACAAAGTATAAGGCAAGTCTGAGCCAAAGAAGGTCTATCGTTACCTATTATTACTGGCTTTTAGTTTTTGCAAGCTTAACTGAGAACGCTCAAAGTACTTCTTGGTCCAGTATGTGTCCACATTCATCTAAACCTTAGTAATCAAAGTAATGGCTAGGGCAGTGATTTATTAGTTGGGGTGGGGTTTTTTTGCCCTTTTTACCCTCTTTTCTTTTTACAATCTGAATAACATCTTATATTAAAATTCACTTATAGAGCTGAAAAACTTTCCATATTGAGCAAAGTGTTCCGCTGCTTTTCGAAGCTTGGAATTGAAAATGGAGCGTTGAGGAGGGGCTGAGAATTCAGAAAAGGGGCTTAGAGCTCCAAAGTATAAGTGCATATACATTATGCTGTTGTCAGTTAAATTTTATAGTTTTCTGTTCCCTATCCATTTTATATTAGCTTAATGTCAGAATACTCAGAAAGCTTCCTTTTCTCTGTCCGTTCTGCCTGTCTGTAGTAATGAAAAACTAACTAGGGATCAAATGATACAGTTGAAAATCTCCTCCTCCATTTATTAGGAAGACCAAACAAGAATGGATGTGCCTTCACTGCTAAAGCCATGGGCTGTGTCTTGAGACCTTGGTTTAGTTTCCAGTTTAGACTCCAAGCCAGTAGATCACTTCCTCTTTCTGTGCCACAGTTTTACATACGTAAAATGAATCACAGAATACTATTATTGCCCATCTCTAGAGTGTGAAAGGCAAAACTGGTCTTTTATATATTTATAGTACTTCCTGGAATGAAGTTGCAATCTCATCTGTGATCGGTGAGCAATGATGCCGTAAGATAACGACCATGTGAACGGTTAGTTATGCTAGCTCACTTGTCATGGATTCGCAGGGGAAAAATTATGGGCTCTCAGTATCTGATGGAGTGAGTTTAATATTACTTCTGGTCTGCAAACCCGCGAGGGGTTGCAGTGTGGTCCCGGTGCACAGGAGATGTGCCAGGACTATTGTTGTCTGATCTTCCCACAACTTGATGCAAGCGGTGGGAGAAGCAGCTTTCCTTTCACTTTGCTGTTCTTATGCTTGGTCAGCTGTAAACACTACCTGATTGAAACAACTGCTTAGTAGATTTAATTATCCTAGAGAAAAACACAACACAAAAAAATAGAAGCCAGTGAAAATACAAGTTGGAAAATTGTATTTATTTTTCGCTCCGAGATCTCTGTCACCTATGGCTGGTTATCATTGGATCCTTGTGAAATAGAGTTTAGAATTGTGAAAACGCAGAATACAAATCTAACTCAAACGTCCAACCTATAGGGCATTAGTGCCTTCGGGAAGTAAAATGGTGCATGAATAAGGTTCAGGAGCCAAATCTTTACAAGCTAAGAAATCCTTGAGTATCATGGTTTCCATTGTTACTGTCTGATATGTTTTTCCCCCACAGTATCACGGTAAAAATATGGCTTGAAATAACTGTTTTTCTTGGGAAAGAGTGAGCGACTCTGCATTTACTGCAGAGCTGCTGATATGCTTTTTATGTTAGGCTACATGGCAAATTTGCTATTTTCTATCGGAATTTTACTACACCAAAAACACAGCCTCGTCTGAAAACTGCATGCTTCAAATCTGGTTTTGCCATCTTATTTACATTAACTTGTACTCATGAGTACTCTGCCTGAAGTCAATGGTATGAATCCAGTTTTAATGAAATTATTGGTTGTTTATTTTTATTCATCTGGTAATTATACTTTGCTATCTGATTCTTTCGTGACGCTTCAAGCAGAAAAACTCAAGAACAGTAGTGAACTGTTTGTCTCTGCACTGGAGCCCGTTCTGAAGAGATGATGTTTTAAAGCCATTTTTGAGGAAAGACAATATTGTAACTACTTGCATCTGCCACTGAGGCTAGAAGAATCTCACAGAAAAGTACAAGATAGGAAAACTAGTAAGTTAAAGTCTAGAAATAAAGCATAATAACATTTACATACAGTAAATACAGAATATAAATATATATTTTTACTGTTGCTACTCAAAAGCAATAAAACAACTTTAGAAGAATTTAATCAACAGAAACGTGTTCAGGAGGGGTGCAAAAATTGCAAATTATGAAGCATAGGTTTTCTTTTTCCAAAACTGCTGCTTTATATGTTGTATAAAGGTCACAAAGGATTTAGATGATTGCTCTGCTTCTTCCCCATCCTACTGATGTTACTGCAAATTTTATACCATTTTCTTGTCTTTTGTGCACGTTCAGAAAACAGCCATCCATTTCTCAGACTCTTGACTATTCGTACCTATTTATGCAAAGTTATTTTTTCAAGATGCTTCAAAAACTAAGGTTCAAACTTTCTTTAAACAGTTTCATAACACTACATAATGATTTGTATAGTTGCTTTACTATGTGATTTGTTCATCCTGCTTAATATAAGATGCCTGTTGGTGATTTAAGCTTAAATTAGGGAAGAAAAAAAGCCAGGAATGTCCTAAAAACATTCCTCCACTATGGGACATAATCAATGTTGTTGGCAGAGTTCTGGGCTAGAACATTTTTTGGGGTTTGTTTGTTTGTTTTAATCTTTTCTGTGGAAGAATTATGAGAGGTTTGGTCAGCTCTCGTCTCACAGGCAAAGTAGTGCCTATTGTTTGTGCTATTTAATCTGTGGCATTTAAAGTAGCTTATTTTTAAATGGTCTTAAACTGAGCAGTAGCACAGTCTGCAGTATTGCAGCCATTATAGAGAATTTAGAGTGTTTTTCACCAGAGTATGTTAGAGAAGAGCTCCAGAATTCTAAATTGTAATAAAAAGTAAGAGACTTAAAATGAAAAATATAAAAAATATTCTCTTTTAAATCCAAAGACACTGTCTGCAGAGAAGAACGTGCTTCCAGATAATTCCCCTACAATTGGGACATGTATCTCTTCCTGTTCCATGATATGTAACCTTCTCAGTAGGATGAGAGTCACAAAATTATCATTGAGAATCTCGAAGTGGAGATGTTGATTTATTGAACGGAAGCTTTTTTGAAATGTTCTAATTTTGGTCATTTGTCACAAACCAAGCCAAATATCAAGTCAAATAGATGTTTACGTCTACTGCTGGTTGACACTAATGTTTTTCCCACTGAAAATTTGATTTTTTGGGGTATGTAAATGGTGGAAAACTATTACAAATGAAAGCACAAACAGATTTTGACTCATATTTAAGGTTTTTTAAATATCAGTCTATTTTTGAAGAAGGTTAGTTTTCCAAAAGAGTCCATCAAAAACCTTTGCACTGCACCAGTGGTTTCTCTGACTTGGACTCTAGTTTATATTTACCATTTTATATGGACTGTAGAATTAGGCTAACGAAACAGTATGCTGCCCATAGCTTTTTTCTAATCTTAATTTTTTTTTTGTGATGTATAATGGAGTTTACTGATGAAATGACTGTCTCAAGTATAATAGAGGTCACTTGCCTTGTTTCTGTGATTACATGTCAGTTTAAAAAGCGATGTATATCTTCAGAAAAGGAGAAGATGAAGTCACAGGACTGAAAGTTTACATAGTGTGCTTAGAAATTAAATACATAGAAACCATGGATGGGTATTAAGGGAGATGTTTTTATCAACACATTTAAGATCTTCTATCTGATCAACTGGGAATTAGTGTTGAAGGCACTCGTTTGACAATGACCATGTGCAAAATAGTTCCCTTGAGGAATTTCGTACAAACCATTTCCGTAAGTATTGTTGGCTCAAAAGCAACTGTGGAAAATATAAAGGAAATGTACTTCTGGGAGAAAATTCTGGTATCTGTTTCCACTCCAGATTGTTTCATCCTTCAGTACATACAGGGCCTCGCATGGTAGAATTGTTCCATCCTCTTAAAGCTTAGAGTCAGGGATCTTTTCCAATTTGATTATTTCCTACTCTGATTCATTATTTTTCTCTTTTTTTTTTTTCATTTCTTAAGCTGAAGCAAAAATATTGTGCCACTTATGGAAGCAGGCTGAGTAAAATAACTGTACGTCCACATTAAAGAGGTTCTAGCAGAAATCTAGTAAACATGTAGAGGTACAATTAGGTTTTGGTAACCACAGCCATCTCTAAGAACAGCCTAAATGATTTCACTGGTTTTTAAAATGTCTTATTTCCTGTGCAGTGATTCTAATGGAGGAAATGGGACTCAAATGTTGTTTTGGTTCTGAGAATTTTTTTCTTCCTTTAGAAATTTTGTAACACATATAACACATGCACTTGTAATCCCATTGTTACACAATAAAAAAGGAAGGATTACTGATTTCCTGTCTTGCTTCCAGCAGTTTTTTGTCCAGAAGCATATACTGTTAATTATGATTACTGTTGGTAGAGATCCATTTTACTTGTACACAAGAATTAGTCTTTTCCTTCCCTGGCCATTAGATTTCTAGGACTTCTTTTAGGTGAAACATGCAGTGACTATCTCAGAAATTCATCTTCAGCCTATCTTGGGATAAACCTCCTTATTCGAATGATATTTGAGAGTTTGTTCTTGGCTTTTTGGGCAGAGCACATATTTTTCGTTTAGCCTTACTTTTGCCTTTGCTTCAGATAATAGGGTCATTTTGCGTTAAGCAAAGGATGGTACAATCTTAACATGATTCTGAAGATGTGCACATGTGATCAAGCATTTAATGGAAAGTTCTTTATGAGAGCCAAGCAGACTTCAAGTAAAACCTCAGTCTAAGCGCTCTAGGAACGATCTATCTTCAGTGTTACTAGTTCCTTATCTACTTGCAATTACACAAGAAATTCTCTGTGTGGGCAACCATGTGTTTCTGAAATTGCAAGGTACCCCTAGTTAATAGCACCTTTCCTGTTGTCTTGGCATAATATATGACTAGACTGAGAAATTTAGATAGTTTTAATCAATAACGACTTCTCTCACACCATGTTAAAAACACGACTGGTTTGTATTTTAGAAAATGAGTGCATTTTAGGAACTTAAGGTTTTTCCATCTTATTAGTTCTCACTAAGTCTTGTTTCTGGGACAGCGCTTGTACCTTGAGGCTTTTATGCTGAGCTGTGCTATAGGTGCCATCACCCCTCTCGCACACGTAGAACAAGGTGGGAACCGGGCGCGGCGGCGGCAGCGCGCAGTGACCTTGTTTTGGGTAACGCTCACTTCCCCGACTTGTTCGTACAGCTCCAAACGGCTTCTGTGGGAATTGCGTGCTCATATCTGAAGCTAAAACCAGCTTTTCTTTATCCGGGGCGATTATCTCACGGAAACCTCTTGATGCCTGTTCCTTTTTTTTTTCTCTTTTTTCAGCCTGTGAAGGTGTCACCTCCCGGGCCGCGCGGTGGCGCTGGGGGGCAGGCTCTGGAGCCACCGCCGAGAGTCGATTATAACAGCTTTGGCAGGGGTCTTGCTTAAATGTGGATTTCTTTAATAAGTAGCTTTGATTTTATTATATTTTTTTTTCCCACTCGCTTACTGGAAGCTCTCATTCTTTTCTTGAGAGGCAGCTTTCTTTTAGTAGGTCTGTTAAATTGCCCCATATATTTTGATTATTTAGGTCCAGAAGAGCTGCCTCGTTTGACATCATGTCACTTAAGAATTTAAAACAATTGTGTTATTAGACAGTAATTTCTCTATATTGAAATAAATCTTAAAACCTCTTAAAAAGAAAATAAGGAATACTATAGATTTAAGAACAACTTTGTGATAAGGTCTCGAGGGACTTTATTGCTCTCTACAACTACTTGAAAGGAGGTTGTAGCGAGGTGGGGATTGGTTTCTTCTCCCAAGTAACAAAAGAAGTGCTGAAATGAAAAGGCCTCAAGGTGCATCAGAGGAGGCTTAGGTTGGATATTAGGAAAGATTTCTTTACTGAAAGGGTCACCAGACATTGGAACAGGCTGCCCAGGGAAGTGGTGGAGTTACCATCCCTGGAGGTGTAGATGTGGCACTTGGGGAAGTGGTTTAGTGGTGGACTTGACGTTGCTAGGTTCATGGTTGGACAAGATGATTTTAAAGGTCTTTTTCAACCTAAATTATTCTATGATAGTCTCATGTCTAATTTCTCTTTTCTGTTTTGTTTTGTTTTTTTTTTTAGGAAGTCTAAATAGCACAGATTATATTTATACACCAGTACCACATGGACACATATATACTGGCTTTTGCTCTCTAGTGGCAGATCTCTGCAGTGTTAGGTCTTGTCAGCATGGCAGACGTTGTTATGTGAAACTGCTTTAGAGAGCGTTGTATGAAAAACAAAGAATATGTAACTCACAGCACAAGAGTACAGATGGCTAAAATTATGGTGTTATTAAATCTCATTATTTGTTTGTATGTGAAGAATTAATAACAGCCGTGTGAATTGTTGTGTTTAACAAAACACAAACTGAGATTTATGAAGGGGAATCAGGTGTGTTAGGACACCACCAAAAGACAGAGTACAAAGAAGTATCTTCCAGTGCCAGTACTGAAAATAGAAGAAAAGCAGCAAAACTCTGACAGGAACTTCCAGTTCAGGTTGCCTACTTAGGGAGTATAGAGAAGAGGAGCAGTGATTAATTGGGATTTAAGGAAGCAGTTCAGTCTGCGCAATATGTTGGATTTTGAGTTCCTCAGCAAAATAAAAAAACAGTGTTGCTGTGTAGCACAGACTGCTAGAAAGACTAGAAGCAGAGAAAGGCTGCTTTATGATTTTTCTGATATTTCTGTGGCAGAAATTCAGACTAGCAGGAAGCTCTCTGGGACCAATTGTTTAATTATCAATCTTCTACTGGAGGATTTATACCATAAATAAAATTAAAGCCTCACCTCAGTTCAAAACATTACTTTCACTCTGTAAATTAAATGATATAGCCAATCTATCAATATATCGATTTCTGTAGCATTCTTTCTAGGTTTGAACATCTTAAAATATCATTTAGCCATATGTTATTATTAACATATAATCAGGGAGGTGTTTGGAAGAATTTGTGTTCATGACAGTCGGCCTTTATTTCCTCTGAATCTCCCTTTTGAGCTAGAAGAGCTCTTTGCTCTTCTTTGAACCCCAAAATCTTTTCTACAAGAGTTTTCCTCAAAAGCAGGCCCACTGCTCTGTCAGGAATTTGTACTTCTGCAGGATGATATCTAATTTCATTTAAACCAGTGAACTCTGCAAATTGCTGCTTGTCCTCGAATTTCTTTCAGGTGGTGAATGATGTCATTCTGGTTGATTTGCCTACTACTCAGCCTAGAACAGTCTCAGCTTTTTACGAAGTCGGTTGCAAAGTTACACAGAATTGTCTGAATGGTTTCGCGAGCTTCCTTCTGCCCTGTCCGTGGTTCAGCGCGGTGGGTGGTCTGTCAGCTCCCGGGGCTGATCATGAGGAATTAGACAAAGCAGCGCGAGAGTTCACGTTGCACAGTGGCTGCAGAGCGTTTCAGTATGTACTCATTCCACAACATACAAACTGCTTACGGTATCTTTTCGTTCCTTCCTGGGAGTATCGCCCTGCATGACTTCCAGTTCAGCAGGGTCACCTTAGATGTTTGCTACAAATGGTGGAAGTTCTCCCATGAAAGCTGAACTTAAACTTTAAAGGCTGCCCTGAATTGAGATGTAAATCCTGGTCTACACTCCTGTGAAGTCACCCATTGATTTAATTTGGGTTGGGCCAGTTCTTTAATCTTGTGGCAGCTGTCAGGCTGCATGCTTTAAAACAAAACAACAAATAAACACCAAGCCCCTAAAAAAGAACAACTCTTCAACATTTGTCTTTGTATCACTTTACCACCTCTGGACATTTCCAGGGCTCGCCTCCCATGAATTTCTGCATGCTGAAAAATAGAGCTGTTGCAGCATGTTCTCCCAGAAAGCGCTATTTCCGTTTTGCTTCTCCTAGGAGGTTTTCCTTTTTTTTTTTTCCTTTATGTCAACTTTTAGCTATATTGATGATGATAATAAAACTGAGAGGCCTATTGCTGCAGGTGCATTTATATTTTCAGTCACACTTGACTTTCTCCCTCTGTGCACCTACTTGGCAAGCAGTAGCTCATTTTCAAGAGACACTGATGGCTTACTACCGAGTTCTTCCCACGGCGGTAATTGCTTGGTGACAGGCAGAGCTTAACGTGTTTGAACTGCCTAAAGGGATGAGCTGACTCTGAAGAACTGCAAAAATTACAACACTCAAAAAGCAAACAGGACCTGGCCCCAAGCCTACATTTCCGAGGCTGGCTGACTTACCAGCTAGTGCTGGGATGCAGCATGGGAATTCCTGTGTATCTACTAGGGACGGAATTAGGAAGGTACTTTCACATCCCGCGAGGATACCCAGGGGACACATATACATTACAGAAAGCATACAGAGCGTGTTAGGACAATATGGAGGAAAAAAAAACAACGAACAATTGGCTGCTTTTCTGGATGCCTGGCAGCCAGGTATTCAGAAAGGTAGGCACTCCTCTAGGGAATAATGTACTCTCTGTGTGTTAAGGGTACTACAGACACGTCGTATGTGTGGTCAGTGCCGGTGTTGGTCGATACCTGTCCAGACAACCACAACGCGTGCACGGAAAGTGCAAAGCCAGCTGCCGCGTGCGGGTTTTGTTTGCTGGGTGCCAGCGAGGCTGCTGCTCAGAGCTCCCTCCGAGGCATCCCGACCTCGTGAAATTCATGTGTCGTAGAAGTCCGTCGGAGAGGGAAGAATAATATTTCAGGAAGGATTTTGAGGCCTGGAGAAAGTAAGTGAGAGGGGTTTTCATTAAAATGAAGGGAGGAGGATGCAAAAATAAATATCGGAATGCTCTGGAAATGCATTTCCCAGAGGAACAAGCTTTGCAGGCCAGCTTACACAAGCCCCTGCCCCCAGCTACTGTTTGTGTGCTGCATGCCCAGTCTTCTCTAAGTAGATTTCTTAGAGCTATGGATTGCCAAAGGTGTAACAGAAGGAGTATTCCCAGCACTGGGAAAACTTAAAGCATTTACTTTCAACAAAAATATTTTGTTCAGATATCAGAAATCTCCTGATCTGAAGAGAAGAGGAAAAACAAAGAAAGAAAAAGAAAGCGGGGGAACTGTTCAGGCTAAGCTGTGGGTATTTCACAAGCTACAAAGCATTTTTCTTGAGAGGACTTTTTAAAGAAAAAAGTGAGGAAATACCAGAAGCTCAACAAAGATAATGCAATTAGCAGGCTTGGCCAAAAGAAGGCTGAATTAAGGACCTTAAGCATGTAGAAAATACCTTTTCCAGAGCTGCTCCACCACCAGAAAAAAAAAAAAAAAAAAAAAAAAAGGTTGATATAGACTAAACACAAGTAAAATCGACTAATTTTCTCCCTCCTCTCTACCACTAAATCCTACTGGAGGATTGTTTGGGCGGGGCACTTGTATATTCTCAAAACCAAAGAATTTTGTGAATTCTCCAATTTTTTGGATCATGGTCCAGATGTTAGAGAAAATTCTGATTAATGTTGCATTGACATTACTACATTTCGGGTTAAGATGAGGTTGGGTCTACATCAGTGCTTCTCAGAGATATTGATGAACTAATTGAATTATCTAGCACTGATTCTGACTTTTCACAGTTTTAATCAAATTTGTCTGCTAAATTCTTTCTCTTTGAATCACTATGCCAAGTATTAGCCTGCATTGTGTCCATCATATTGCCACAGCATAAACCAAACATATTTTGTTTAAATGCAAATAAGTCACTGAGTTTCATTAAGTAACACATTTTGCCCTAGGTTATATGTGGTCTTTGAAAGTGGCTGGAACGTATTCCAAACTTTTAATATTCCTGTCTAGTGTTTCTTTTTATTATTATACTTTGTTTTGTTTGTCTGAAGTGGAAGAGATTATCTGTACTCTAACGTAAGCCTTCAGAATATCCCACCATACAAAGGTTATGGGATTGAGCCTTATTTTTTTCCACAGAATAAACAACTTTGGAACAAAAGGCTTCACTATATTGTCAGTCAGACTCTCTCATTTTCCTTGCACTGCTGTTAAGCTGAAATGGATAACATTACCTGCAGTAGCCAGAGAGAAGGCAGCAGGTTGAGATGTAGCCAAAAACATCAGAATTAAGAAAATAAGATGTGTGTAGTTAGCCAAGGAAATTATTTTCTTGTAAAGTGGGAACAGCAGCTCTCGCAGAGAAACTACTCCCAAATCTTTGGCAAAATTCAGATTCTGAAAGCAGTTTCCAACAGCAACGTGACTCAGGATTCCTGTAAGGATGGAAGGTGTGTTTAAATCTAGCGGCCTGATAAAAGGGCTTTTTGGGTTTGATCTCCCAGTAAATTCAGTGGTGATAAACTCCTTGCCTATTTGTTTAGGTCCCTCTGTGAAAATAATTTAATTGAGATGGAGTCTGCATTAAAGCATTCATTTTTCTTGTTCTATTATAATTTTCTGACCCTAATTTCCTGCTTCCTCATTTGGTTTGAATTGGACTGGTTCATGAGAAAAGTCTTCCCCACAAGGCACAAATTCTGTGTGTGGGAGAATTCTTTGTAGATATTTGTTCTGTGAATTGGGATAATAAACTATTATAATACTCCTATGGATTTGAAAGATACTCCGGCCAATGACAGCAAGTCTGAAACTTTTATTTCACTATTAGTCGTTTTTCAGTTAATCCCACTGTGCAATTTGAGATAATCTATTCACTCTGGTGTTTTGCTTTGGCAAAAATACACAACCCTTCTTGTCCACCAAATGCACACACATACTATGGACTTGTGTTGGACGTGTCTGTACTTCAACTGAAGCTCTGAATTAATGTTTTTGAATAACATACCGTAAATGTTTTTCACAGAGTATCTCCTAAATGTATTAAAAAAATTCATACAGATTATCCTCCATCTCCAACAGTGATGTGAAGTTTATGTTCGTCACGTGAAAGACTCGGTGCTATAGAATTCACTACAGCTGTTCTTTGGCTGCATCCATTCAGGCCATCACTGATATTGTTGCCTGTAGATGCCAGTAATCTGTAACACTTTATTCTGAGGGTTTGTATTTACTTTTGATTTTCTTTTTCTTCTCGGGTCAAAGTTTGACATTTCTAGCTCAAGAGCATGTTCTTTGCAAATCTAAAAATTTAAATCTGTTTTCATTTATGGTAAACTTTCTGAAATTCTTTGCAACGTTGTAAGATGTTTTTCATTTTGCAGCTTTCCTAAGGTGGTTATGTCTAAATAACTTAATCACCTTAAATTGTCTTTGAATTCTGATCTAAATCTCTTGTACACAAACTGCTAATGATTGCATTGGGCAATATGCGTCCGCGTTTTTTTTGATACTCCTAGTTAAAAAAAAAAGATGCATTTATTGAGCCAACAGATGTTGTATGTAATTTTTTTTTAAAAAAAAAAACCTTGCTGCAGCTGCTTTTGTGACATAGCAGGTTTTTAAGGCTCCCTTCAAAGATGCTGCTGGAGAACTTGTAGTCACTGCCTTATTTACGATGTTAATGTTGTGGCTTCAGGGGGAGGGACTTTTCAAAGCTTCTAGCTGCTTAAAGGCACAAGGAATTTGTCCTTCTTAGTCCCTTGGCGTAAAAACCTAACTGTAAGGATAGATACTTGCTTGGACCATCATTTGGATTAAATGGACCCCTTTACTGCAGAAGAGGATAAAAAGTACAGAAAATTTCTGTAATTAATTTAAAAGCATTGATTAAGCTCTGCAAGTATATGTGGGTATCTCCACAGGAAAATCTTTGTGGATCTGGGTGAAGATTACATATCAAAATAACTAAAAATGGTTACTAAACTATGAATTTTCTAGAAGAAAATTATTTCATTTTCAGGTTCTGATCTGAAGCCTGTTGAAATAGAAAGAACTTTGCAGAGTGGAGTACTTGGGGTATTTTTTGAGAGCTTTTCTTTCATTGAATACTACAAGGAGTCTTCAGTAAGACTGTAAGATTAGTAATTTTAGTGCCTCTAGAGATACAGTAGTGATTAACCGTGGAAAACATTCTGATAAAGTAAATAAAATAATAGTTGTCTCTTGAGTGATTAACAGGGCGTGTGGTTGGAATTTTCTAAAACATTGTGTGACTGTTCCTGCAAAACTACTCGTAGCCAGGCAAAATATTTCAGCACAAAGTACGGGGAAAATATATTCTATTTTGCATTCATTCACACAAAGCTTGCTTTTCTCATGTGCTCGTGTTTGTTAGCGATTCCCAGTAGACTAATCTGAAATCAGATTGTAAGTATGAAAGAACAAGACCTTGCATTTTACATATTCTACAGCATTAGACATTGGAAAAATAACAAAATGCCTTTTGACAGACTTGTTAGGTTGTTACATAAATTGGTACTTTTTCATCATTACACTGTATTACATCTAATCTTCTGTAAGTGTTCTTGCTTATTGCTTTTTCAATGAATGCATTTCTCAGTTCTGAGTTAAGGCTAGTCTTATGGTTTTAGGAGGGGCAGGTATTGTTACAAACACAGATGGGTTTGGTTTGTTTCCAAAGTAACAATTATTAATTAAGTGTTGGCAGCTGCATCTACCATTTTATATATATTTAAATCTATTTTATGGGAAGAGTTGATTGTTCTAGATATTAAGGTGGGAAGTGCATATATGCCGTGTAAGCTAATCAGCCTTTCACAATGGCAATCAAGTCTTGGAAAGAACATTTTGATGAGAACAAAGCTGTTGCAGAATTTCCTGAGTCGTTAGAATGATGGCTTGGATTTTGATAGAATGCCAGTACCTGTGACAATTCCATAAAACTCAAAAGAGGTCTTACTGATTCGGTTATCAGCGCTTCACAGATTTTCCATAAAGCTGCTTTTCATGGACCAGATAGGCAGATCATGCAGGGCAGAATCCTGTCATGCCTTTGCACTGACAGCTTATTGATCTCAAGGCAGAAGAGTGTTTACAAGTGCTTTTATGCTTTAGAGACTTTGAATTGTCAAGCTAGTAGTGAACCTAGTCTACCCCAATGAATGTTGGTCAATAGCGTGACAATTCCTAAATAAATTGCCTCACTGACCCTGTTCGTGATCTTCAGGGTGCCCCATTTAAGCCTCCAGCCATCACCTTTCCTCATATTAAGTTCCACAGAGTGTTCATTCCAATCTGAGGCCTTAGGCTCTAAACCTCTGTTGTTCATTGCGATCTCCTTCAACAGGTCAGGTCAGCACCTGCAGCTCCGTTCTCTGCAGCGTTATAGGACACGTCTTGTTTCTGAAAAGCAATATGTTATTTTAAACGAAAAACTTCAGAGAAAGCAATTTTTAAAAGAGCAATCAGTCTGACACGTCTCTGCATCCACCTTTCCCAAGTCAGTGTTCTTTATAAATTTAAAGTCCTGTGCCATGTCAGGTGTTTTGAACAAAGTGGAATCACTCCTTCAGCTTGCCTGAGTGGAGTGAAATACTGAAAGACTCCTTGTGCTGTTATCACCGTACTTTAAGTATCTCAAATGTCTTTTCCTGAAGGCTTCTTTCTTTAACTCATTGGAAAGCAAATACAAATACAATAATTGTTGCCATTGTGTTTTCAGAAACTTCTTGTCCCTGAGGGGAGGGATGTGGCTTTAAGGCCTTCCTATGCCCTCAAATTTGTTTTGGTTTTATGCAGATATCAGGAAGATACTGCTTCTTTATTCAAGATGCTAATACACTTGTACGCTTAAAAAAAATTAAAAAGAGAGAATTTAACAGAAAAAAAATAGTAGACTGCGTGAGACTGATTCCTTTGAAGTTGTATGGTACCACTCTTTAGCACAAGTTTTCAATTAATGTAGAAATCAGCCAATAACATGGCCTGTTGATTGGTTCTAAAATTGTCTTAACAAATTGCAATCTCATAAATATTTTCTGTTTACCTTGAAGCTTGTTCCAAATGTTATTACTTGTGCTATCCATTTGGAAGTTTGCATCTATTTTTTAAGTGATTCTTTGCTGTGTAGTGAAGTTATTTTACAGAGCTGTTCTTAAATGTCCTTGATTATTAGGCCCTTATAAGTGGACAAGAATGCTATTGTGAGTTAATATATTTCATGATTCCTTCTAATTAAAAAAAACCAAAACAAAACCAAAAACCAAGTCCCTATCTGACGTGAAAGTCTGCAATATTTGCAAGGTTCTGTGTTGTTGTGGGTTGACCATGGCTGGAGGCCAGGTGCCCACCGCAGCCACTCTGTCATTCCCCTCCTCAGCTATAAGCAAAGGTTCGTGGGTTGACATAAGGACGGGGATGATCGTTCACCAGTTACTGTCACGGACAAATCAGACTCAACTTGGGGAAATTAGATTAATTTCTTAGCAATCAAACCAGAATAAGATAATGAGAAATAAAACCAAATCTTAAAAACACCATAGTCTTAGAGAAATGATCACGTGACTATGAAATATAGTTAGAGGCAATCAAATTGGTTTTAAATCCATTAGCTTAGTAACAGCAGTTTTTGACAAAATGGTGTGTAACACCATGTAAGCTAAATTCACTCTTGAAAAAAGTACTTTGATCTGTCTGTGCGTGTATTCAAGGTGAGTTGGCTGACCTGGAGTTGCTCTGGCTAAACCACTTTCAGTACTTGAGCTAGTCAACCTTAAATTAATTTTAAGGATAATTCATCCATCCCTAGGCTGAAGAGCAGACAGCATTGTAAGCAAATTGTAAATACAGGATTTAAAGACAACCAGAGATAAAATACTGAACAATTAAATGTTTACTTGCCGAGTAAAGAGAGCCTGTCTCACTGCTGAGAGTGATCATTGCCACACATCAACCATCTGGGGCTGGGGCCATCTCTGGATTTTCTTTGTGTGTTTCCTTATCTTGGTTTGGTTTCTGAAACACTTTGTTTTACTTCTGTAAAATTATTTGTGGTGATCCTTTTGGCGATCCTTGGCCTATTGCAACCTGGACATGTCCATCATACAGGAAGCTCTAAATAGTTACATTTGGGATTCGTTTGCGCTTAAACAGTCAGATGAACAAGGAGCATGCTGAACTAACGTGACGCAGCCAGAAACTTGTGTGTGCTTGACCAAACAGCTCTTTTAAGGGGAAAAATGAGCCTCCACATGTGGCATTGAGGATACTTAAACTATACTGAAAGCTGCTCTCTCCTGCTCTTCAGATGTTCTGCAGACACATCATGACAATACACAGCAGATACTGAGCCGTTATTTCAGGTGTTCTGTTAGGCACCTTGTTTCTTCCTTTCAGTCCCCTATGGTCACACTTGAGTCACCCTGCAGCTGATGTGAACCAGTCGTCTAGACAAAGGCTTTTTTTTAGTCATTGCAACTCTAATTAGTTCTTCAGTTTACCATCAAATCTGCTTACAACAGGTCACTTCAGTACTGTAGGGCTCATTGCTAAGCCATTGTACTTTCCTTTTATGGAAGACTATTGAGATTTTGCAGATTCTAGTATTGTAAGTGTTCCTATACTAAGCTGCTTGTGATTAACAAACCTACTGTGATTAGCCAAAATCTGAAATCTTTGTTCCCCTTCCATTTATGAACTCACAGACTTCATTCAAGAGCACAACACTACGGATTTCTTCAGCTTCCCTAATAAAGTTCAGAAATCTTATGAATAAAAAATTGTTTGCAATCTCATGGGGTTTGGCAGGCATTGTAATGTATAGTGGCCACGTTAGTTTTTCACACCCAGCAGCAGCACAGCACAGAGTGAAGCTGTATCAAAAAGAGTATTTCTTAAAGCATCATCATGATTCTGTTGTTTTCATCGCCCCTAAGTCTCGTCTTTCTTCCTCACTTGCTTATTGGCATCCAGGTTCATGAGAAGAGAGAAACCCTGAAATAATATTCGACGTGAATAACATTTGTTGTAATTTAAGACCATTCTAGTAGTCAACATGGAAAACAATTACTGCCTTTCTTTTTGCAGTAGCTGAGGACTGTCTCAATGTGTGTCCTTCCCGGATTGTCTGTTCTTTATATTAAACCAGCTTTTCTCTGCCAGGGGGCAGTTTGCAAAATAATTGCGTAGACAATATTTTTTTAAAACTATGCATGCACATATTCATATGAATACAAGCAAAGCAGAGAGGAACAAACAGCATTAATTACACTTAAATTAATTAAAGCTCAGTCTAATTTTTATTTGACTGAAAGTACGATTAGTATGGGTACATTGCACAATAAATCCGAGAAATTCTCCATAAGGATTAGATGATTCTTGAACTGGAAAGGCATGGTCAGAACACCTCCAAATTTCCACTTTGCTCTGACAAGCATGTTTCTAAAGATGTTTGACCATCTTTGTCATTCTTTTGGGCTCCCTCTTTACTTACTGAACAGTAAGTAGACACAGTACTGCAGAAGAGGAAAGATTACTTTATGTAACTTTCAAGCAATACTTTTATCCAAACCTACCAACACTATTGCTTGGGGTTTTTTTGGTGCAAATGTGATGTTGTCTATTCTGGGTTCAGTCTGTGACCAGGTACAGTCCCAGACTCTCCACTGCAGTAAGTCAACATACCCAATTTTTCCCACCTTATGAGCTGGTAGCAACACAGAGCACTGCAGAAACCTTTTACCCCTTCTTTAGTGCTTTTGTGTCCCTAGGGAAAAATCCACCCCCTTATGGGGAAATAGGATTTGTGGTAAAATGAAGACCGATGGTTCATTTTGACACATTTTGATCAAAGCAGTTATAAAGTACATTTTTGCTTTGATGCAGCTTGTTCTGAGCTAAATGCGTTACACAGATAAGCCCTCAGGCCTGCAGGATTTGGCCCTAGTGGGGATTTGTATGAACTCTGGGTAAAGTCAGGAAAGATTCTATTACTTTTCAATACGTTTCGAATTAAGTTGTAGTGAAAACTTATATTCTAGGCAGCCCTACACATCTTAATTTTACTGCTCCTTCATTTTTGTCAGTGCAGCTGAAGTCTGTCTGCATGCAGAAAGCTGTCAGAGTGCCAAGGAGGTGGTTTTTCATCTGTATTCACCACTTGTGAGATCACATTTGGGGACTTGAGTGGGATCCCAAGTGCAAGAAAAAATACTGATGAACTCCTGCAGAGGGGCAGGTACAGCTTGGAAGCCTAAAGTACTTAACATACGCGCAGAGCCTGAGAGAGCTGGGTTTGTTCAGCCTGGAGGCTGCAGGGGCTGTCATAGTGTCTTCAGGTGTGGTTATGCAGAAAACAAACTGTGGTTCTTCCTGGAGGCACATGGAGGACCAGCAACAGACCCAGGTTACAGCAAGGAAAATGCTGAGTAGATAGAAGGAGAAAGTTCTTCTGAGTGAAGGGTATCCAGTCGCTGGAATAGAGCCTGGGAGAAGCTGTAGAAGACTAGAGATTTTAAAAATTCAACCAGACAAGGTCCTTGAACAACCTGGTCTAAACTGGAAATTTTCTCTAAATTTGAAGTTAGCCATGAAATTGAACCAGATCATCTTCAGAGGTTTCCTCTAAAATATGTTATTTTATAATTCTTGTATGAGCAGTGCATGACAAAGCATCTTTAGAAAGATTTCCCTTCTACCCATCTGGCTCATCATGTGGTCCCACGAATGGCTGCATAAGCACAGCCATAGGGGCAGTAAACTGTGACATGAAAAGAAAGGTTGGGATGGAAATAGAGAAACGTTGTAGTCAAAGAAAGCCTCCTACATAGGCTCAGGTGCTGGACACACTGAAAGTGGGAGCGTGTCACCAGGCACTCCTGGCATTTGTCCTCGACTTTTGCTTTATGCCAGGAGCACCACCACACCACTAAGGTGTGTGGGTCGCTCTCTTGATGGACGCCATATGGGAACAAGAGATCAGACAAAGATCATCCTGTGCAGTACTAATTACTTAAGTCTGGATAGCATCTAGGGACGGAGAGCTCTACAAGGAAAGTCAAAAGGATATATAGATCAGTGCCACGTACAGAGGCCAGGTTGATCAGCATCAAAAGTCCCATGTCCCAGCTTTGGTACAGAAAAAATCAAAATCTTCATCTTAGCTTCTGATAAATATTTCCTTGTCATGATTCTAGCAATCACAACAATACCTACATCTTAATTAAAAGTGCAGCAATGTGTAATCCTATAGCTCGGTACTTGGAAGACAGACAGAAAGAGGAAAAAATACTGCAGTAATCTCAGTTGAGCAGGGAAGAAAGCACATATGGAATGCACATGTACGTTAGTATGTGGGGAGGTTTATTGAGATTCTTGCAGAAATAAGGAAATAACTGAAAAAAAACCTCTTGTAACTACTAAAAGCTAGCAATTCCCAATATAATTTTTAATTTATTTTTTTTTAAGGCTAATAAATCAAAGAGTGTCTGTTCAGCCTTTAGGTCATTCTTGGAATTTAATAAGCTAGAGTTCAATGCAGGACATGTGGAGTCTTCTTGTAAGCAATAACAGGACTCACTAAAAAGCCTACACTGTGTCTCAAAATCTTAATTTCTAAACTATTATATTCCAGATGTCTTTACTGGTATGCCCATGAACACAGTCTACAATAGACGGATGCTGAGAAGTTGTCCTCGTGTGCTTTGGTCCATTATGGTAACAGATGTTTACATCTGGACAAAAGCCTGCTCTACTGCTGTACGTTGTGGAGTAAAGCGGAGTTCCTCCCAGTTTGTGCCCTTACTTGAGCGACCTTACTTGAGATGAATAAAAAGAGTAGTCACACTGATGTCAGACTCTTGTGGACACGAAATGCTGGAAGTGGTAGTGCAGCGAGGTGAAAGCCATCTTCAGGAGTGCATTTCATGGCTACCTTTTCACAGTGTAGACATACATTCATTTTAGCAGTTTGCATAAATGCAAGCTCAAAATCTGAGTTTTGAGCAGAAGCTTATTTTTACATCAGATCGTCATAGAAAAGAGGTTCCTGGTGTTTTTCCAATGCAGTCCTATTAAAATCTGTGGAGTTACTTTAACAAGAAAATAAATTAAACTTTAACAGGAAAATAAATTAAAAGCAGAATACAATTCCCAGCATCAATCTGTGACTTTCTACTTTAGATCAGGTTCAAGAGTAGACTAAATTGCTGTGATAACTAAAAGCTCTTTTGCAAAGTTCCTATGATTAATGAAAAATGGGGACAAAAAGTAGAAAAAATTGTCAGCGTTATTATAAAAAGTACTGTTTTCTTTAATAAAAACAGTTTATAGTAATTCTTAAGTGTATGTTCAACATTTTTTCCTTCCTTTTCCCCTTTTCTCATCCCCCTCTCATCATCAGAATTAAGGAAAGGCCAAAAAGAGAGAGTGGTTCAGAAGACCAGATGAAGTAGCCACTTCCTGAGGGCGGTTTTATCTTCTTTATCTTTTTAAAAAAAAAAACAAAACACCAAAAATCACAGAACACTGGCAGTAGCAGGCCTGGAAACATTACATGTTAAAGTGAAATATCTACTTTATTGCTGTAGAGCACTGAGATAAAACTGTTGTGGACTTGATACCTCTTCCTACCATCTGTGATTCTGGAGTTTGATGCATTACAGTAACTAAGCCTTAACAGAAGTACAGCTGAAAAAAGCAACTAAATGGTTATTTATCCTCATGTGCTAACAAAGGTAGGTAATTCCTTAATGTCAGTAGTAAGTTGCAGAATCCAAACATCGTTTTGCTTTTGGCTTCAGTATTTTTGTTTCCAGTAGTCCATGCTGTGGACTCTTTGGTTGGGCCCATCCGACGTGTGTGTGTGTCATTCCTGCTAGTCTGCCTTGTTTATTAGATAGAAAACACCAATGATTTTCTCAGAACGTGTGTGTTGGGAACAGTCTGAATGCTCTTGGAAGCATAATTATACGCTGAATTATGTGCCCTTTTCCCCTTTCACATTTCAATGTTAATAATTAAGCCATCACTTTTTTTGTTACGTAAAACTGGAACAGACATGCTGGCTTCCTTTCATGTTCCTAAAAAAAACTTTATGAAAAAAAGTACTATATAAAACCAAAATTTGTTTTCTGCTAGCTTTCTAGATAGAGGAAGAGGAGAAAACTGAAGAATTCGGGCTTTGGTAATTTGTTCTTTGGGAAACGCATCATTTCCAGATCTTCTTGCCACATGACAGACTTTTTTCCTTTTTTCCTAAATTTATTTGGATTCCTATTTTACTAGTAATTCCCAAGCCTGGACTGAACCTGTACATCAATATTGGTACTCAAGGGGTATAAACAATTTCAACTACTTCATTTTAGAAGAATTCTTCGGGTCTTTTCACTTCTGCTGAAGGAGAGAGATGTATTTGTTTTACCAAGATTGCTTGTAAACTCGGGTCCTCCCAGCCAAGATTGCTCAGGAAATTTGTTTATTAATGATGTCTAAACCTTACTGTCTTCAGTAAAAATACTAGTACCAGTACAACTTCACGAGATAACACCAGTTCAAAAGCTATCAATGTACATAACCTTGAATTGCATAAACATCTCGGAATCACCTGCAAAGTCTGAGGAAGATGAGTTCTAGTCTCGCGAAGCACCGGTTCAGCCATTTGACCACTTCTCTCAAGTTTCTTTTGCAGTTCCTACTTACCTTTTTGTGACAGCTGTTCAGTATGAGAATCATAGGTAATCTGTTCAAGTGCAGTGCAATTTGGGAATTTCAGAGCCAAGTTCTAGTGACCGAAGATTATTCGGGATAAATGGAAAGCACTTAGGAAATCAGAAAAGGACTTAAAAAACTGACCTTTAAATCTGAATTCCAAAATCCTTAATTGTCGTGACAGGGATTTTATTGCAGCTGTGAAATTGCATTCAGCTTCACACTCCTTCAAACTACGCAACAAGAGTTTGTGCTACTAAAAGAGTTAAGTGGGGTAGAATAAATTTTGGCTGGCCTTCTCAGTATCTTTTGCAATATTCATGTGAAATAGAACCCTCTGTTTACTATTAAGTTTTCTTTCTCAAGCTTCTGTCCAAGACTGATCACTGTTTTGCTAATGTTCACTCTTTCTTCTGAGCTCCTCTGTAAACCCAGTCCCTGGGGAAGCGCTGTAGGTACGGTGCCACCCTAGCTGTGCGCCTGAGAAACATCTGCAGGCTCTGGGAAGCTAACGGAGCTGCTCAGGATAGCTACTTCCTTTGTCTTTGTCCTCTGCTTTTGCAGATGAGTAATTAAATGCTGTTGTTTATCCTTCTGAAAACACACTTCTTGAGAGCAGCATTTTTCCCATGCTTTGGTAGTATTTCTGGAGTGTGCCCTCTTCTAACTGCATTCAAGAGAGGCCGTATAAATACGGCAGCCTTTGCAGAGTGAACTTGAATTCTGCAAGATAGTACATGATCGAAAGATGGATCTGATCACTGAGATGCTGGGGTAGCCTCACAGATTGAGAGCTGAACAGAGTTTTATGGGGAGATGATTTTATTTCCAGCTGGTGAATTGGGAAAGGCATTGCTCATTTTACAGCTTCAGTTTGTTGGTGAAACAGAAATGATGATACTGACTTCTGTGATTTTCTTTGAGAGCTTGTGGATCAATTATGACATGTAAGAATGAGAGGTTACTATTTCCTAGCTTGTACAGTGCAGTATCTGCAGTCCTTGAGGAAGCTGAATAGGTTCATTTTTGACACGATTTCAAAAGTAAACAGCCATTTCTGCTTTTCTCTGTGTACCTTTGTCTGCTAGAAAAGATATTTAACATTAAGTACTGTAGTAGAATCACTATTTCCAATGGATATTATGATTAGCACTGGGTATTTTGAGGGTAAGGTATGCTACAAAAAATAATGAACAAAGCCTTAAGGTTTGCGTAGACTATATGACCGTAATTGAAGATAATTGACCTTGTTAGAAAAAATGGAATACAGTCATCACCTTTGTCCTGTTCTAGAGACTAATCTCAGATGGACTGAAAATTGTATGTTGACAAAACCATTTTAATTAAATATTGAATATAAACATAAATTTAGTATTGAACATGCCTTCCTCACTATTCAAATTCGCATTTACAACTCCAAGATTTGCTGCAAAAGTTGGATTTTTTAAAAAAACCACAAATTTTAAATTAATTTCCTTAGATGAAAAATACATGATCAAAGGCAATGCAGCGAGCAACTTCGGCATACCAAAAGTGTTATATAAAATCAAGACTTAAAAGTAGCGAGAAGCTATTATTACCAGACAGCTACAGACTATGACCTCCTGTCTCAGGTATTATAGTCTTAACTCTAACTGAAGCTTTATTGTCTTCTTTCTTTTTTTTTTTTTTGTGCAAAAAATGTAACAGGAGATGTGAAGTTGGTACTTAATATGTGCAAGTAACTCACACAACCATTTGGATGGTTGTGGGGATGCTTTTGAACTAGCCTCTGAATCAATGAAGTCCAGATCAGATCATTCATGGCCACAAATCATTCCCATATGAGGAGTTCTCCATGAGTATGATAAATAAATCTCCATAATCAAAACCAGGACTGCCACTAGCCTGCAGTGGTCGTGCCAGAGGAATGGGACAATGGAGGAGAAAAACTAAACTATATTCACATTAATTGTTCTTTCAGATGAAACACTTGGCACCAGCAAAGACGCCCTGCAGCGTTTCTGCTATTGCTGCTGCATAAAGGAATTTTTGTTGTCGATGAGGCATCTCTTATAGGAACTTCATTGTATTGTGGTGGAAGGCTTTGCCTGTCTTGCAATAAATGCCAGAATGTAGATGCTTTACTTGTGGGAAGGTGTAGAATGAGAATGCCAAGACACGGACGGTCAGGCAGTGCAAGTGGCAGGTCATACTTACGGGCAATTACAAGAGTGAAGTCTCTGGTCTCTCAACCATAAATGTCCTGCTTTATGTCGACTGTGCTCACATTTTTCATGAAATTTTAGCAGAAATAAAAAATTATTTTAATATAGTTTCATGGTGCGCTTACTATTTTTAGGAGGAAAGGTCTGCACAGAAAGCTATTTAGTTGGGTAGTATGTCAAACTTTTATTTCACGAGTTTGTCCTTAATGGCCCATCCACCAGTGTTCGTAATCATTCAAGGCAGCCTGCCTGTTTCTACCAGAATTCTCTGAAAAAACAGGGGGTCTTAGGGCAGAATTGTGTAGATGTGTGAGGAATTAAAAGAAAAATTGTGTACAATTCAATTTAAAATTTTATTTTTAAAAAATGCAAATTTTGATCTGTTTTCATAGAATTAGTGACTTAGTGTTCGTATTGCTGGAATACATAAACTTTGAGTGGCGTCACTTAGGGTTTCCTCCCCACCTTAATTATCTGTAAGGCATTTTTTAGTAATATTTGGTCTGTATTTGAACAAGGTCTCTGTTTGCCTGTGTAGAAGCCGGTATGATACATCAGTGGACAGTCAGCAGAATTGGTTTTGTCTGTCTAGTTTAGAAAAGAATGTTTTGTACTTGAGAAACTGGAACAATAACTAGTTTGCAATACCATTCATATGATGCTGGTAACAGAAAACAGGAATAAATAATGTGAATAATGCCTTTCTAATGGGTCTATGTCTACAACAGTTGATTATTTAAGAGTACATTTCAAGTGCTAACAACATGTCAAGTTAGGTTCCTCTGTAAGGTAATTGTTTAATCATGAGGGACTGAGCTAATATGCCTGCTGTGCGAGGAGGATGGTTTCAAGAACTTTGAAGTAGAAACAAGATTTTATAATAAGATTTTTTGGTGGATGCACGCAGATTAATAAATAGGCATGTTTGACAGAGAAATGAAAAATTTCCAGAGGAATTTTTCAAGAAAGTGATGTTGTGATGTTTTGCTCCACACACAATGTTCCTATGGCTTTTAAGTGAAAACCAAGCTCGATAAACATCTTAAGGCTGTTTTCCATAAATGAAAACTGCAACCAGGGGAATCTGCAGTAGGAGAAACAGATGAAGCACAAAAAGTAGCGAGAGAACTATTTTGTGTACAAACAGAACACCACTTGAAAGTTGACTAACTGAGGAACTTTCTGGATGGTTGATATTCTTCTTTGTCCTGTTAGACAACCCTAACATAGAAGTGCTATTAAAGAGATTGTTTTTTAAAATAAAAAAGGGTCATACCTTATTCAGGCCAGATGAGACTGAAATGTGCTTATCAAACATGTTGGCAGTTGTGCAAAAAAAAAGTTGTTGAAAGATTGTACTCTTGCTGCATCAGAGGCAGCAGATGCTGGAGACCTCTCTGTTCCAGATGCTGTAGCTGCGCCATGTTCTTTCTTTACCAGCATTTCTTGAAAATTAGGAAAGTTTGGAACTCATGTTTCTTTGAATGGACAGTGTTTTGAAATTGATGTTTTTCACACAGTGAGGCAGGCACAGTAGATGCACGTGACTTGCAGAACACGTTTACTCGGTTTCCTTTCTGCTATTTGGGAGAATGCATTTGCAACATCAACGAAATAAACAATCGTTGCAGTAAAATGCCCTCCTCAGGCATCCTTTGCTCTGATGGCATAGTTCTGTGGGCCCAGTGCCCACACTGTCATCTGGAGCAAACACACAGCGCAACAGCTGGCTCGATGCAGCGTTGCCCTTCAGAATGTAAGATCATACACAAAGTTGTATGAGGGCAACATAGAGGAGTTGGAGGAGGGCAGCAAGGACGTCCGTTTTAGCATTACTCGGACTAGTAACAGAAGTTACAATACTGAGACATTTCTGAGCTCGCTGGCATAGCGAATGCTGTGTACATTAGCTTACTTTCTCGGGCTGTGTTTACCCAAAATTTCTGCATGGAATATACGTTGCCGCCAACCTGCCAATCAAATACCTCATGCCCTTTACTTATTTTTCTTTAGGTTTCTACCTAGTACTACAGTTCCTCAGTTTATATAATGGTAATAATGGTAATTTCAGCTTTCCTTTAAAAATCTTTCTAACCCTTCTGGTTGAAAGCATGCAGGAGGGAACCAACTGGCCAAAGCAATACCAACATTGTTTCAGGGTGATCAATACATACCTGAATGCACAGGCAGCTGTAACCAAAGGAAACAGCTGTTCAAACCTTTTATGTTTTAGTTCTGCTCGGAATCATCACCAGAACCAAACACTTAGTTTAATGTGTGCAAGCTACTCTACGCACAGTATGGTAACGTTTTGTAGACTCTTTTCTGGTAGGCAACAGGTGACCCAATTCTTTGAAAATGTTCAAAGAGGTACAGGGACAGTTCCACCAAAAGACATTGATCCTCCATACGTTCTCTAAGCTGGCCAGAGCACTTTTAAGTAAAATTGTAATTTGGAGAGAAACGCAGCTTAAGGCTGGGCCTGTAGGGATCTTAACATGGACCTTGCCTTTGGTCTTGCTCTCTTGCCAGCGTATGCAATGAGAGCCTAAGTAATTTGCCCAAGATCCCACGATGAGATAGTACCAGAGTCAGATGAACTCTAATGCAGGATTTCCTCTCCTTAAACTTTTTTTTTTTTCTTCTGTGCTCCTCCAAATACAGAGTTAAATTACCCAATCTTTTTAGAACTCTGCTTAAAGAAAGAATGTTAATCAAAGACAAACCCCAGGACCTGGCACAGGTGTTTTGAATGTTTTAATTCATGATCAGGTTTGTATAAAGACAAGTTTTACATTTAGGAATTCAAATGCTTAGGTTCAATCTGGTCCTTAATTGTAGTGTCTTAAAAACACTGAAAACATGACCCTTAGCTGACCCATGACTTTCCAAATTGACACCAGAAGGAGCTGTAAACTTGCTTCATTGTGAAATTAATGGAATTCTCTTCTGTGATAGATACAGGGAAACAAAGTAGAGGTTTAAAAAACATCTATTTTGGGAACTGCAGCTTAAGCGTATCAGAATTGCATAAATACATGCATAGTTCGGGAATCTTCTAAGAGAGCCTCTGGGCTTTGATTTTTACATCTGCTTTACTCTGGTTATGTGGTTAATCTAATCCACCAGCCATTCAATATATATTTTATATAGATACAATAGTTTACATGTTTATTTTTGAATGACAAAGGGCTCCAACTCTTTTCACAGCTGCATTGAAACTATTAACGTAGCTAGATGCCTGAAGAAACACAGACGTGCAGAAGTAGTTTTTAGATGGGCTTACGCACGTACCTGATTTCTAAAACGGGTGTATACAAGAAATTACTAGCAACCCAGTCTCTTTTAAAATGGGTAAGGTATATATTTAAATAAATGAGATAACTAAGCCAGAAGACCTAGGTATGAGGAGGGGGGTTCAATGTGGATACTGGTGTGACTCTAGGCTAAAACCTATTAAGAGCCCAAGGATTCAGTGAGGTATTTCCCACAGCAGAACAGGAGCTGAGGCTTGAACCTCATCCCAAGCCTCTCTTGAGGCTTGGCAGTGCTGCTGACTGTCAGCACGGGTCACTCAGCTGCAGAGATACCTTTGGAGTACAAATCGAGACACTTCTGAGAATCTTGGAAGTCAAATACTTTTTACAATGTGCTTTTACACAAAGTTTGGCACAGTAAACAGAAAGTTCGATACGCTTTGTTTAACTTGCCTTAATGTATTTTGTCTCTTTTATGTCTCTTGATCCTGACATTTCTTTGTAGCATAAAACTTTCCAGATTAGGTTATAAGCGTATCTTTTCCATTTTAAAACTCTAGTAATGAAAATGGACAGTTTCCAGCCTCGTCTGCTTACAATTTTTCTTGATTACTATTCCAATAGATTTTAGGCTGTGGTTTTAAAGATTTAATGTTCATATGGCTAAATTTGTTCTTTTTCTAACAATAACTTTTAGCTACATTATTCAGTCTTATGTTAGCCTGCACTTTTACCAAGATACACAATTTTGTCTTCTTAAATCATCTTGAACCAAACTGTTGTGATTGTCCTCGGCAATCTTTCACATTGGAGTTATTTTTGCCAACTTCTAAAAGGAACATCTTGAGAATGTGTGGAAAAACGCTAGATGCTGCCAATGGGAACATCTTTCAGGCTTGGGTGTTAGGTATCTAAAAGTGTTCGGGGTGGATCTGGTAGGAATACATCCAAGAATTGTGGCCACCATTTCTTTTGGTCATTATAAAAAGAATAATATAGTGCATGTAACACTCGCGTTCTTCTCTTGTAGCAAGAGAAATTCTTATAAGCTCTTTTTGCTCAGCTGTATTTTGTGAGAGAGAGATGCTTAGATGTCAGACTTGGGGATTTTAAAACCATCAAAAGCATTTCATTCAGTCTCTTCCGGCACATCATTCCAGCAGTTTCATGGTTTATTATGCAGAAAAAACAATTCACTTCTGCTGTATCTAATGGTTGGTGGATATAACAAATACCATTTAGCACATTCTTAAAGCAGATGGGGAATGACTTCATTCATCACAGTTTAGCCAAGAGAAAAATACTTCTGTCTGTATGACAAAATAACTCTAAAAATTTATCACCTTCTCCCACTCACATATCTGGTAGACTTCAGTGTGCTACAAAAAGCCCTTAGTAAGGGTGAGGATAATTAAATGAATAAATCAAGAGTCTATTTTAATTTGTGTAGATTTCTTTATAAAAATGAAACATCTTTCCCGGTGAATCATAGATCATAGAACGGCTGGATCATAGAATGGCCTAGGCTGGAAGGGACCTTAGAGATCATTTTAATCCAACCTCCCTGTTATGGGCAGGGACACCAACTAAAAATCAGTTGCTTTTCCTCCTGCATGCCTTGTCATCCCTATACAAGCACAACAGGAGAAGGATCTCCAGAGGAACTTGACTCCCAGGTTTTACAAGCATTTGATATGTGGGAAGAATTAGAAGCAAAAGAATGGTATCCCCAAAATCCAGCATAGCAAGCAAGGAGCCATTTATTCCAACGTACAGGAAACAGGACATGAGTTCTTCTCACGGAACAGGCCCCTAACTCTGCAGGAGGACTCACCCCCACTGCTTTGACGACCCCCACAGACCCTGAGAGCAAAGCCTTTCACAAGGCACAGCCAAGGAGTAAAGAGGTGGAGGTGGTGACAGAGACCTTTGTCTTTGTCTTTGTGGCACTTAACCATTCTTGCTGAAATATGTACCTGAATGGCTGTGCTCTAGTGTAAGCCCCTATTCCTTGGGCTTTCTTCTGGGAATAAAATGCCGCTTTGCTGTCTGTCACAGCCCTTTGCATTTACCAACTGCATTCACATCTCCTCTCTTCCTTCTCCTTTGTAGGCTACAAAAACTGAAATTCTTCAAAATCTCTTTTCTACATTGTTTTCTAGGCTTTTGATAATTTGTTTTTCTTATTGCTATTAACAACTGAAAACTGAACTTTTATTAATGGGAACTAGAACAAGAGCTATGAAACTCCAACAGAATTAGAGCACTTTTATGTAAATGGCTTTACGTGGAATGAAGTAAGAACCAGAATGAATTTGTTGTTAAAAAAGTTTATAGATTTATGTGGAGATACCTATAGCAAACTTTAGATTTGCCCTCTTCTGCGTTTGATATAAATTATCTCTCCTTTTCTTTCTTTTGCTGTATTCACAGTAGACTGATTAACTGCCAGCAGTACGCTAGCACAGTGTTTTCAGCTACTGTGCAGTCCCAAAACCAAACTGAAAGTGAAATTCACAGAGAAAAAAGTTGGATTTTTCTTTCTTCAGGAAAAGGCACAACACTAACACCTGTAACCCACTACTCAAGGGCTAGATCTACCTGTATGCCAAAGCAAGAACCCAATTTGATTTTTTTTTTCTGTGAAGTGAAAGCATGATGGGACTGGGGAAGGTGTGAATCCATCTTCAAATGCAACATTTAAATTGGATTCACATGGGGGAAGACAGCAGAAACACAAACACAGGCTGAGCTGTCCATCTAAAAGCTGAACTGTATCAGCTCAGAAGGCACTGACAGCCAGGAAAAAGAAAATAATGACTGAAGCTGAAGGCAGTGAACATTATTCACAAAAGGAACTCACAGTTCAAATGACCATTACCTCCTCATCCGTCCCAGGATACAAATTAGGCCAGATGAGGGCTACATTTATAGCAAAAGGGACACAAAATTGTAATGCAACTTTTAATGCAGAGTTATTACCAAAAAAAAGTTTTATTATGTTTTCATACTGAATTCTCAAAGTGTTAGCAGAACTATCAATCTCTTGAAAAGGCAAGTTTTTTTGCATGACTTGGGCATATGCACTTGGGGCAGGGCGGGGAATTGCAGTTGGTGGTTATAAATGAACATTAAGCGTTCTTCATAACAAAAGCTCAATTCTTTTTTATAAACCCCAAACTATACACCATCTTTAAAAAACTACGGGAAAATAGTATGTGAAGTGTTTTTATACAATAAATAAACTATTTTCTATAAATGTACAAAATAATTTGTACAGCAAGTAAGAAACTGATACAAATGCAATAACTGAAAGATATATTTAATTTTATAACTATAATAATTTATTTATGAAATATATCCACATATATAAAATATATATATTTTGGCAAAGACCTTCCTATCTTTTTTCAAACAAAGTCTATTACCACTGTTTTAAGCCTATATAATGATTTTTACTGTTAATTTGCCTTCAACTTTTTCTTTTTGGTCTCCATCTTTCTACTGATAAAATATAATTTAATGTAATCGGGTTACAGTTTAACCTACATGCCTTGGGGAAAGTCTGTGTGAAGGTCAGTCAAACAAAAAAATATCTGTAATGTCACAACTAAGGGATTTCCTCTCTTTCTTTTTAAATAATATAGAACAGGATTTGCAAAAGTTACTTTCCTTTCCTAGCTTACCCTTGCATCTTCCTATTAAAAAAGTCCATAATTTCTGAAGAAATAATTTACATTGAAAAATATCCAGCATTGGACACAAGGATTATTGCCAAGTTTCCAAGTTATTCAGTGATGATGTTTCAATGAAGAGATAAAAATGTGATTTATAGTACTAGCAAAGATTAATGTATGTACTGTGGATGATAACGTATGTAGGGGCTTAGAATAGCAAATGATCCACTACAGTAACTTTCTCAGATTGTATGAAGTTTCATTTGAAGTTCCACAGTTCTACCCTTTAATCTTTAGGAAATTCTTTGGGATGAATAACTGTAGCTCTGTTGATCAACTACAGTGCATCCTTAAATAATGCCTGTAAATGTTTCTGAACGGAACTTTGAAGTGCAGGAATAATTTGTGCCTAAATTAAGAAATCTATTGAATACTCAATGTATACTCTTAACTTGCTATAGCTCATAATAATATTTATATTAGCCATTCGTATTTATTCTGCATAGATACTGTCATTTAAACACCTGCCACGAAGTTACAATATGATGGTTCAGGCTTGCATACATTAACAAGAGAAATATTTTGTATCTGTTTATTCTTAATGAGAACTCATGTATAGGCAGTCTCTCTCTAACTCATCACATTCTCCTATTGCAGTTTACTGCGTAAAGCTGTGGATGGATTCTTCAGACGTACAGCAAGCAGTAAGTGGAACAGTTTGTTTCTCTTGTACTTTTTTTAAATCTCATACAGAAACGTTTCCTGAAACTCTTGTGTTGCTGACGTTTGGATCTGCCTTGGAATTCTTCTTCAATAGTGACACATTCCCTGCCAGGTTACATGATAAAGATTATCCTTTACTGAGACTCTCGCGAGGAGGGAGCATGGGAGAAGGCTTCTTCATACAGGTTCACATGCCCTCAGGGTGGCATTGTTGAAATGAAACGTTGCGTACTGCTGATTTCTCCACTGGCATCAGACTGAAGCATCAAGTTTGTCCATCTCAAAGGAGAGTTGCAGTTTAAGTTCTTGCTTCTGACCTTCAGCAAATAAATGTTAAAGCTATTTAAAAAAAAAACCAAACCCACACCCATTTAATTATTCAGAACTAACTCCCTATTACCTGATAGAATTGGGGTTCGTCCCCTTGATGACGTGTACACAGTGAATGCTACCCAGGCATCTACGTAGCTCTGATCTAATAATCACAGGAATAAATTCAGCTTGGGGACTTCTAATCCAAATGCTTCCCTTCATAGCTAAAAAAATTTGGATAATGATGCGACTTCCTTTTTTCTATTTTTTTTTTAAACTCTTCTGGTCCTAATGGGTGCTTCCTGTTAGCCAGAATTACAAGTATTTGCTTATCCTGACATCATTTTGCATTTTGTATGTAGCAATAGGATTAAAGGTAGATTTGGAACTGAAACTTCTTGACAATGGCTACCAGGTCACAGTAACCTCTTTACATCTGACATCTAAAGTAGATTTATTTTCTCCTTGCAAGTACTTTTCCCACAAAGTTTTTTCAGTTTCTTTATCTTGGCAATTTTCAGTTTTACTGAAGCACTGCATTGGGACATGTAGCTTAAGTCACTGCAGTGCTAAATGAGCAAAAAGGTGATAGACAGGAACAGCTCTTGCCCTAAAAAAAAAAGGGGGGGGGGGGGGGAAGAAAAAAGGGGAGACTGTTGCCAAAATATGTATTGGCTTATAGCCAAAAAAATCCAACTTTTGAAGGAGCTATGTCAGCATGAGGAAGGTAGTAGTAGTTCTGTGTGTATACTAGAAGTTATTCTAACAAAAAAAAAAAATAGAAAAAACACCAAACAAATAATGGGTGAAATTTTGCCCATATTTAGCAAGAAGTGATAATATTCAGTTGAAAGAATTTAGACTTCTATAGGTACAAAGAGAATCTATGGAAAATGAATACTTCTTTTCAACATCAAGCATCTGTAGCATACCTGACTGTTCCGAATCCTCCAAACTGTGCTACTGAATGCAGGTGTGTTCCTCTTCCCTGCACTGGTCTTTCTTCTCTACCTTTTTGATTGAGTCGTGATTTCTGGGGAAGAGAGATTTTCTAAGTTTGTTACTGTGTTCCCATCAGTTACCCTTACAGAGCCATTCGTAAAACAACATTGTCATACTCTCCATTAGATGAGATAAAACATTCAAAATAATGCAATGTTAAGCATGCCTCTGCCTGGACAGGAGATCTGCTGTTTTGAAAAGCCCACATCATAAAAAGAAACAGCAGAAAGAAAATTCAAAGGATCTTGTTCTTCCTATTCACACACACCCGCCCCCATCCCACTTAAGGGGGAAGTGAACAAGCAGCTGTGTAAGAGCTTGGCTGCTGGCCAGGATAAACCCACCACAGCTGGAGATGAGAATTTCATTTAAGAGCAATGTGTTTGCTAATCCATTTCATTTGATACATGCAACTTGATTAAGTTATGTCCACGAAACGGTCAAATCATGTAGACAGTTTGCAACATTAAGAAAAGATACTTGCCGCCTTCTGTCTTGCGTTCTTCTGCAAAACTGCATACACCCGTTGTCACGAGCATCCAAACAAGAACACCGAAATGAAGACTGGAAAGCACTTTGAATGTGGCCTGTAGACCTTTTGCCTCTAAAACTGCCTCTGTAGTTAGACAGCCCATATGGCACAGTCCTCCTGTTTGAAAATCACAAACATTGTATATTTTAGAAGCCAATTAAAAGGACATTCCGTATTTTTTCTGTTTTAGAAAATAGATCTATTAATGCAAAGCAATAAAGAGCAGCTCAAAAATCAAATCCTATGCTTAAGTAAGAAGCTTTCCCTATAACAGACAGCAACTTCTGCTCAATCAACTCAGGCTTTCATGAAGTTATAAGGTAGCAGACAATCAACTTAACTGGCGGAATTAATTGGCAGCTACCCTGGCTATCTAAAAAAAAACTTCTGTTACCCAACAGCTGACACAAATACATCTTAGGTTATTGCTTATTTTACTGCTTATTCCTTTACTGTGTTCATTACCTCCCACAAATGCAAAATATTTCTTACGTTCAGTGCCATAACTGATGCGAAGTGCCGAGGGAGCTGAGCTGCTTTCCACCAGATAAGTAACAACATCGTGTCGTTGTCATCCTCATGATTCAGAGCCCGATTTGCAATTAGTTTTTATCATTGAAAAATGGAGAAAACTGTCAGCATGATTCCTTTACTGCAATGTGTTTGGAACATGACACATGGAGATACAGATGTGAGAAAAAGCTAGATAATCTTCCTCATATGTGTGCACTAGTAATTTTCTTCAAGAGATCACATTCTGTACTGCAGCACACCAAGAAATATTAAGATGCAGTTTTCTTTTATTTCCCTGCAGTCTGGCATGCTCTGTTCTTTAATGAGTTATAGTCAATATTATTATCAGAAAAGGATATGCTTCATCACTACCTAACATCATGGGGAAAATGTTGGATAATTTAGGTTGATGTCATAAATTATTCTCCTATGAGTTGTTAAAGAATCTCAGCTGATAGCAGGCGTACACCACATGGAACTTCTGGAGACCTATAAAAGTTCCTGTGTACTTCAGGGATGGGCTAAGCAACCCACAAATCCAAAACCACTAAAAACCTGAAGAGAATCTCATGTTCGAAAACAAGCAAGAATGAAGGGGGGAGGGAGGAAAAGCAGGGAAGAGGAAGTAAGACTAGATCTAGAAGGGTTACAGAAAGGTTACAGAACAAAGCCTGAATAATCAGTCTGGAACCACTAACTTCACATAGTTGTGCTTCTTTCATTTGCTTTCATAAAAACATCATTAGGCTATTAATTGAAAATCTGCAGATTTTCCATTTTCCCACACTCATGGTGGGCTGAAATGTTTAGAAACATTGTTCTCCTAATCTCTGCAATAATTTCAGACGTAGCATCAGTACGGTCGATGCAAATCACTTATTCAAACCTCTGCAGCACCTATGAGCTTGGAGCAGTGCAGCTCATCTTTCACAGCCTGAACCAGAGCACACCTATCATACACAGATTTATCATAAAATCACACTGAAAGATAAAAACTCATGAGCAGTGTTTCTGTGTGTCAGACACCATGAGATGGTCTTTCTCTGATAGATGCTGGCCTGCAGAAACTCTTGTTTGTTTTCATTACCTCCTCCATTCTCTGGCTACGCCTAGATGCTGGAAGAGATCAAGAATACCTGAGTCTTAGAAGCCTACCTGATGAAGATAACTTCTGCCATATATAACTGCTGTATGGTCGTATTTTTTAGATATTCACATTTTTTTGTGAGGTAATGGCTAATGTTCAGAGACAGGAACAAGAGGAAGTTCCCATATTTTTAAGAGTGGCAAACCTTTTACAAGGACTATCTGTGAAACTGCTATTATTAATCTTCTTGCTCAGATTTAGGCCGAAATGAAAATACTACTTTTGCTTCGCCTAGCCAAACATGAAACCCTTATTTTGTGGCAGAGCTTGCCAGGGGACAAAGAAGCTTTTTACAGCTTTTGCAGATGTCATCCCACATTGTGCTAACAAGACATAAAATACTATGGTATGGAATTCTCATTATTGAAAGTGCTTTCTTTTTTTTTTTTTAAAAAAAAAAAAACACTTTTCCAAAACATGATACTATTTTTTTCTTACTCTGATGCTTTAAATCAGAATCTCAGTGGGACTGAGCTGTGGTTTGCATGATTCTGTAATTCTCCAAAGAAGGGCCCATGTTTTATTCCTTAGTTGCTGCATTTTGCAAATTAATGGACCAACTAAAATTGTCATCAACTTCAATTTTATCTTAATACATCAGTATGTGAACTACAGTGATTGAGGAATGGGCCCATTACCAGTCTGGTGTCTTTCCTAAGAGACAGTAAATTCCAGCAAACAGGGAGGGGTGGGGAATACAGTATAATTACAAGTGATAAGAACCATGAATCACAGCCCTAAGCAAAGGAGGAGACTGATAGTTTTGACACTGCTTCTGATCTTGCTAATGAAGTGCCTTATGTTCTATGAAACTTAGTGCTTTTAAGAGTATGCTGCTCAGTTTGGAAAATGTGTTTGAGACCACTTCATTCTCAGTGGTCCAGAAATACATGCCGATGCAATGACATTTTCAAGTGTAAGAATTTTAACTAGAACGCCCAAGCAAAAATTTTTATGTAAGCTAACGTGCCGATTTGCCAATCGGAGACAGAAATATAACTCTTCCCAATATGCCTGGCTTTGATTTCTAATCCAAAAATTCAAACTCAGAACAGATAAACTTCAATAGTAACCCGGAGTCTTTCCAAGAGTACTCAGAAAAAGCTAAAAAGAAAAGTAGATGTTTTCTTGCGTGTCAGTTACTCTGATGCAACTTGCAAATCACAACATTTAAGCCAATGTTAGTGTGTGTATGGTTATCATTCCAGCAGCAGAAAATGTTAGTATTTCAAGTTAGCTCATGCCTCTTTCTCAGCACTTCAGAAGTGAGAGGAGAAGCCAAAGACATTCAGTTGAACAACTATCTGAAGCATTTGCCTAGCAGCGTGCTTAATCTTAGAAGATTACATGTGATGAACAAATGATGGGGGTTTTATTATTATTTATTAAATTTTTTATGGTGCTGCAATGCTCACGTTCAAGATAGGAGAGCAGAATCACAATTTCTACATATTAAATGGGAATTAGTGTTGACATCATTGTCACCAAGCATTTGTGTTGCCACGAAGTCTTTCCATTTCAGGTGAGGCATCTGTATTCTTTAGTAAAAGGCTTCAGTACGGGCAGGGCAGTCTGTGTCTCCCCAGTGAAGATGAGGAACAGCTGAGCTAGGCGGAGGCAGATTTGTTGGCCAGCCATCTGCTAACCTTCTGGGGATCCTGAACACCCAGTTCCCCGGCACTGTATTCCTTTAGTTATGACTGGGTCTCTGGCCAAAGTACTGGCTAAAAGCCATTTACAAACTTTCTGAAAAGTTCTGTGCAAAATCCACCAATTTTTAAAATTTTTTCATGTTTACATATCACAAGAAATTCTGAATTTCTGACCTTTAACTCAGTATGTATCGTTTCTTCCTTTAGCAGAACGAAATTCTCCTGAAGCAGTGAAACTGGTTTCCATGTACTTAAAAGCTAATATGTCCTTTATGCCCTTCTTCTCTACAAAGCAGAAAACAAGCAAACCTATGCAATGCTGGATCAGCCTTTTCAAGGTATTACTTCACACTGGTATCTATGAAAGCCCACATGATCAGTTTTAAAGCACATTCTAGATTACAGAACGTTTGAGTTTAAGGAAATAAGTTTCTTCTTCAGCATAAGCTATTTGTTCTATATTCTGTACAGGGGGAAAAAAAAAAAAAACAGCTAACACAACTCTCCAGTACCTGGAATTATTCCATATGATGAAATTATGATAAGTGAAACAGATCTGTTATCTGAAGGTAATTGCATGTATAATAATACAGAGCAGCACAAAGCTAATCAAACCACAGTGTGCTCTTGTAATTTGAAATATACTTTTGGTTTCCACAACAGAAAAAAACATACCACAATCTTTAGGTCACCCACTGTTTCTCTTAGAATTTTTTAAAGAAAAAAAAAGTATAGATCTGCAGATTGGATACTTAAATAATAAAATAACCTAGATTATTTTGTACCTTGTACCCACAAAACACAATCATGAAAGTTGTCCCCCTAAAACTCAACTAGCTCTAGAAGCAATTTTTTTTTCCCATTAAATTATCAGAAATAGGCATTTGTTGGTTGAAAAAGATGAGAAGTACAGAGTACTAGTGACACAGCCATTCCGAACCACTGATATCAGTGAAAATTTCCCACAGAAAAAAAGCTGCCCATTGAATGACTACTACTTTCAAATTTAAATGGGAAGTATGATTTGCCTGAGTCCTGCTGCCCCTCATTTATACTACAGTGAACATTCAAACAGGCAAACAAATCCAATTGGTTTATTTTAATTTTTATAACATGTGGCTGAGTTTCTCATGCTATGTTATAATTGACCTATGAGCTGCTATTATTTTCTACTTTCCCAGCCACTTAAACAGTAGATACCTCCAGGGCACTTGAGAGTTTCAGCCAAAACAAAAGGACGAGGAGGTTAGAGCAATCATCTTAGATGCTGTGATTTCAGTATTCAGCAATATATTTTCTGGCAGGCATCCAGACCAGCAAGGCTCCCAACAGTCTCCAGTGTTTTCAGACAGTTTTAAAATGTATGAGAACCCTGTAAGGACCACTGAGAACAAGGCACATAGAAAGGAAGCAAAATTCAACATCCTCCAAGTGAAACAAAATGCCTCCAGCATCGATGAAAGATGCTTGCGCAAAATAACAGATACTTCTGCGTATACTTTCACAGGAAGCTACTGCAGTAATGTTGTGCAGCTCTGTAGGTGAGGAGATCACTGGCTACTCTGAAAGTTGGCTCCAACTCTTTCTATGACAGGCATATGTTTTAACAGAGTAGTTCACAATAGGTGTACCTCCTGCATTTTCCCTTCATTCTCATTCCCATGATTTAAGAAGTACACCGCCTTCTTCAAAGTTCCTGACTTCTTGGTGTTCTGTCACACTAACCTCATGCTCTGTTCACAGAACATATAATTTTTCTGTGTCTCTTTTTGCAGTTACAGTCATTTTCAGATGAAACAAACTATTCTATCCTTTACAGCCATGCCTTTATTTTTGATATTGTCAGTTCAGTAGTAGTCAGTGTTCCTAATCCACAGCAGGCTACTGTTACCCAAAAATATGTACCTCCACGATCTTGGTGGATTTGGTTTAACCTTCACTTATTTTTCAGTCTTATTCTTGCACTAATACTTGCTAATTTTTGAGGATCCAAATGAGTTACAGTCCATTAGTTACAGCTAACTTACGAAGTAGCTAAGAATTACACACATCTTCATCACTCAGTTTCACTGACCACATCAGTTCTTTGATTTCTCTTCTACTGGGTCTTCATGGTACCCAAGTTAAGTACTGTGAGAGAACCTGAAGGGGTTTTATCACAAGTCATCTTCCTCCTGTGGCTGTCAAAAGGATGCTAAGATATTTTTTCTGTTCATATTCAAAACAGAAAACAAGTGAAAAGCTAGGGTATGTTTCTCGAGGTAAGCAACTTGAATGAAGCAAGGGTGGAGGGGTGTGCATTTTTCCACCAAGCCCACCCACTACCCAGAGCAGCTGGGTAGAGCTCCCCCGACCTAACAAACTGAGCTCTTGTTTCACAGAAATAATTCTCTGAAAACAACACTGCTCATATCCTTCAGTACCTCATACCAATCCTAATCTGCTCCCAATTCTGCAGCAAGATGTATGATTGCTAGTCTAAATAAATGAAATCCAGTGCAGCATTTTCTGTCTGTGGGGCCCAGACTCTCAGTGTTCTTTTTATTCCTCTGACTAGCAGGGAGTATCATCAGTAAGTGGGCTAGTTCTAATGCAGATACACTGAGATAAATCCCAAAAGGCAAAGCAGATGGAAAATATGGATGAAAGGAATCAAACTGTCAGATGGAAGCTTTTTCAAACTAAAATTCAGGGTACTTATTGCTAGCTTCTGAAGCCACCGTGCCACTGCGTGCAAAGAACGCGCGCTTGAATGCATGTCCCTACCCCTCTCCACAGCGTGACAGCTCAAAATCCACTGCTGGTTTAAAAACAAATCGAAAAAAACCCTGGGGGAAAATAAACACACGCTGTTAAAATTTAAGACTGATGAACGTGACTGTGGTTTGACAGCCCTCAAGACTGTTTGTTCTTAGAATTAGGCCGAGAAGAGCACCAGTAGTGGAATTTCAAGGCACAGACTGCTATCGTGTCTCATCCCTGACCCCATCTTCTGCAGGGCCAGCTCCTGCAGTGGCAAGGGATTTCAGTCTGCAGACCCAAACCATTTCAAGTCTTTCTGAGAATACTGCTATTAAAACATCAATCCTGTGAGTACTGTAAATAAGCTTTACAGGAAGACTAAGAGGATATATTCTACTTTTAGACTGCGGAGGGCATGCAAGCTGTGCACATTTCAGACAGTAAGACACTGAAAGTGTGGAGTCAGGACATGATTTAAATATGCAAGAAGAATAACTATGCTTGAATAACAGGTCTAGATTTGTCTGTGATAAAACATAACAATAAGAGAAGCCCATTACTAATTTTAGTAAACCTATCTGAAATACTCTCCATTTTATGCGAAGAAATGAAAGTGCTAAAAGAAACTGATATAGATACGGAAGATTATCTGCTTTATGCTTGGTATTTTTTCTACCAGTAAGTACGGCCATAGATTCCATAGCCTTAGTTATTTCAAGTGTTCTTAGCTTGTTAAAATTCTTCTTTTTATCCTTCAACAGTCGGGCTGCATTCAGACATGCAGCGCCTATCCATAGTCTAATTTTGGTAAGCATCCACACATCTGAGACAAATAGATTTCCACGAACACATGGATAGTAAAGTCTGCAAAATGCAGGGCAAACTTCATTCAGAAAAAAAGAAAATCAACTTAACAGAAGATTCATCACTTCGCTTTTGGCACTTGGTTAACCAAGCTCACTGTTTAACCAACAGATCCGCTTCCTTATTTGAGCTGCCTGGCTCGCAGACAGTTTTATCGTCATGCCTTTGGCTAGCAGGTGTTTTCAGTCTGATCTATTAAGATTATAAGCACGTGCTTAATTATTTTGTTGAATGATGGATCTTTAGCCATGTACTTTTACTTCCAGCAATATACAGGACATCATCTACGCTTACCTAATACTGAAGGCAATTCTCAAAAAATGAGCTGTTTATAATACCACTTAATGTCCATAAGGACGAAAAGCATTTTAAATTGAGTTCTGTGGGCTTCTGTTCAACAAAATTCAACCCTCAGTCATATGCAGGTACCAAAAAGATGTTATGAAGGAGAGCCAGCAGAGCACACAGTTGGAACAAGAGTATCCAGTTGGTTTAAATCTTCTCTTTTGTAACAACATCCCAAGACATCGCTTCCTTGCTGTATATGAGCAAAACTATGAGTTAAGCGATGACAGGGCGCAAATTGTTTCCACTCCAAGTTTACTTTCTGATCGTGACCCAAGCCAATAGTGAGCAAAGATCCTTAACTTGTCACTGTTAGAGAGCTGATTGTATGTGGAATCAGCTGCTGTTGTCTGTTTAGCTTCTGACAGCTCCTGGACCCCTGACAGACCCATTTGTCAGCACTTTCAGTAAAGACCAAAAAAATGAAAGTGTATGAAAAGCCTTTCTCACCCCAGCAGGTGGTCGTATGAGGTCAGGAAAACAGATTTCTAGAGAGGAACTATGTGGAGTCAACCTAGTGCTAAATTTCGATGGCCACTTCAAGAAATGATTATTTTTGGTGCTTAGTTTGAGTAAGGAAATAACTTTACCATTTGAGTCTATGCTAATTCTCCTTTGAAAGTGTCTGGATTATTGCCCTAAATATACCTTGGAATTAAAGAGTGCTACTGTATCCTCACATGACACCATCACTTTCTTATAGCTGTCACCTTTAAATCTTTTACTAATCATTCTGAGCATCTCTAAAGCTTCACACAGTAACAGTAATGTCATTAATTGAATCACATTTTGCTGTTGGATGCACAAGCTCAGTTCATATCCCTTTGAAGAAGTGCAGATCTAGAAGTTTGGCCTAAACTTTCTTCAACTTACAGAATTAACTATCAATTTGTGGCTATATTACATCAGTGGATACTGTTTAAAAGACAATTCTTTCTTTGTTCTTTAAAATACATCTGTAGCTATAGATCAAGATAAGCATAATTAATCACCTAACAAAAAAATACATTGCAAACTAATTCCCAAGTAATCAATCTTATCAGTAAGAACAATTTACCAGCTTTTAATTACCTTTATTATGCAACCTTTGTCTACACCGCATAATTGCATTATTCTGTTCTTACCTGACTTTCTTTCCACTTACCTGACTTTCTTTTCCACTTAAGACTTAGAGTTCCCAGCATAAAAGACTCACTATGTCAAAATAACACTGGTGCACTTAGTGCTTAGTGGTCTGGACTAACCCCAGTGGTTCGTGGACAAGTATAAAGCAATACTCGAACACGTATGCAGAGATAATTTCTCATTGCTTATAGCTTCAGAAAGTTAGAGGCTGCATATTCTGCAATTTTGTGCTTTTCTACCACTGTCACCCTGATGATTTAAGTGGTTTGTCAACAAGGATAGGAACGGACCCTGTATCGTCACTCTCCCTCCAACAGTTTTAACAAAAACTTGAACCACTTTTCCAGAAAAGGAGAGGCCATGACGAAGATTGGTTTTGAATATATTACAACAATGCTTAACGGCATCTGTTCTTGGGAAAAGCAGAGAGAAGAAAACAGATAATAAATTAAACTTTGTGTTTGAAGTATGGAGGAGAGAGTAACCTAGAAAGAGAAAATATTTAGGAATTTTTGATGGGAATAAGAAATGATAAAGTGAAAGACATAAGTCAGGGGAAATAAGAAAGAAAAATAATAAAAGCACTTGTAATGTTTGATGTAGGAAATAAAACTGGGAAGTTTTGATAAGTATATAAGCAGCAAAAAGATCTGAATCAACAGATGTCAGGAAAACTTCTCCAGTCTTGAGCATGATCTCTCTGGCCTCCCATTGTGTGTAAGGTCTTCAAAGTTGCACTTGAGCCAAACTTTTAGTAAATACAAAAAACTTTGAACAACATGCATACAACAGCAACATAAAAGCCCCATTTACAAACAGCCAGTCTGTACAGATCCAGTGGTTACTTCAATTTAAAAGAAGTGGCATAACTTGCTTGGGATGTTAAATTGCACAAGCAGGCCTGATTTCTCTTATTCATATCCAGAAGTACCTTTTGACTTACTGAGACACTGTTCCAGGTGGGACACCAGGCCACAATTTGGACACGTAGTCCAAAATATCTAATACATCTACACAGGTTTATTTCAGTGACTACCTCCACCCTGTGCTCTTTCAGCTTACAGGGAGATTTCTACATCTCACCTGTAGACAGAGCTTTTCCTTTAATTGCTTGCCTTGCTGCCTCACACCAGGCAAGTCTCAAGAAACAGCCCCAGGAGCAGGACAGCAAAGCTGCCCCGTTCAGAGCCCTGGTTCTTCCAGCCAAGGGGCAGCACTCTCTAGACAGGGCAGCCAGCCAACTCTGGGAGGATCTCCTTTCTCCAATTCCAATTATTTTATGCATAACTACTTCAGTTAAGAAGGCAGAGATTTATAGCCCAACTGTTTTAATATTTGAATGTACTTCATTGCAAATGCTATAGCTACTATCAAAATGTTACATATCTCTACTTATCTATTTTTTGTTTGTTCTTTGGTGATATTTGCACAAAACTGTCAGTGATATGGAGAATTTTTTCCTACCTGAATTAATGCACACTAAATACTTTTCCTAGTGTAATGAAAATAATAATTCCTGTAGATTTAAAACAGGATATCCTTAAAAAAAAAAAAAAAGCCTGTGTGTTTAAAATTAGCAGAATTCTATTTATTCAGTATGTAGGGGAAAAGGAATGGCATCCCCCGTTTGCACTGCTGAGCTCTGACTTAAATATACCAAGTCATAAATATTTAGCTAAAAATAATTCGAAGTAATCCTGAGGTGGATTACTGCAGGTATGGAACTCAAAGAATTGAAAGACTTGTGTGAATACGTGATACATACAGGCTGGTAGAAGTTCAAAAGACTTGTCATCAAACATGGCCTCTAGCCAGGACACACACGTGAATTTACAAATTAAGCGCCCTAAACCCTATTTGACTTATCCTATTTTACTGCTACTTTCTGTTGTCCTATTCCTTTTGTTATTATAATTTGATTAAAAGCTTTGCAATTGATTTAAAAGCAGATCTGAGTACAACTGTTCCCAAGCTGTATCAGCGGAGTACGTGTGTGTAGACGTGCACAGATACACAGTCCAAAGATCTTTAAATTCTTCAAGTTCATCAGAAGAAATCTGGTTTTAGGTTCATCTGATCTCCTGATTGTTTTTCAATGAACTGATTGTTGCGGTTGCTACAGGACTGAAATCTATTAGGCTACGAAAATCTTTACAAATCCTTCAGGCTGTTTTAGTTACTCGGCGAGACAGGATATATACAGTGGTGTAGGAAAAAGAGGCCTCTAACCCTTGGGATGTAGGCAAAGTGTCACTCTTCCTGGATGATTTCATTAAGTACTGTTAGTACCAGACCCTGCTCGTCTGCAGATGTGCTCCCCGCCCCCAGCACCCCGACCTGTGTGAAACTCAGAATTTCCAATTCGTGGGAAATGTTACGTTGTCAAAAATTGTTTTTATTAGGAGTCGAAACAAAAAACTTATGTTTGCCATTCTCATAATGCATAATTGCAAAAGACGCTCTTTGGTAACATCTTAAATCCGGTGTATTATTGAGGTTTCTTCAGAAACTATTGTTTTCATCTCAAAGTATTTTTTCCACATGAATTTTTATCAAAAGCAGTACAGTTGCGCGCACATACACACACACACTATACTTTCCTGCCCAACGAGTGACTTATTAGAAACAGATTTCTCCTACAGAGTAACTACTTTTTCCCCCCGTGACTGGTTCGGCTCCCAGCCCCCGCACGCCGCGGCCAGCGGGTACCCGCGGGCAGCCGGGCCGGGGTCGGTACCGGGCATCAGTCACCGCACCCAGGGGACACGGGACCGCGGGCGTTCCCCCGAGGCTCCCTCCAGCCCTCGGCACCCCCGTGTCCCCCCGCCCGAGCCCGGCAGGTGTCGAGGGAGCGGCACGGCCCCGGGGGGCCCCGTCGGCAACGCCTGCCCCAGCAGCGGAACCCGGGCTGCCCCCCCTCGTCCCTCCCTGACCCCGGCGGGGGCCGGCTCCGCCTTCAGGGGTCCCCCCGGGGGGGGTTCCCCGCCCGTTCCCGCCCCACGGAGCCGGGCAGCCCCTCGCCTCCCTCCCTGCCCGCCCGGGTCGCACCCTCGACGGGCCGGCCCGCCGCTTCGCGTCCCGCCCTCCCTTCTTCCCTCCTTCACTCACTCGGGGGTGTTGATCCAGATGATGTCGAGGTGGCAGTAGTAGACGCACTCCTTGTCCTTGTAGGTGTAGCAAGTGCAGCGCCGGGCTCGGCGCCGCAGCGCCCCGCCGTCCGTCCTGGCCCGGCCGCCGGCCGCCAGCGCCGCCGCTTCGCTCTCCTCCCGCTCCTTCTGCCCCAGCGCCGCCGAGCGCGGCTCCGGGCCGGCCGGGAGCGGCGGGGAGCGGGGCCGGGGCAGCGCGGACCCTGCACGGCGGGAAGGCAAGAGCAGCGCTCAGCATCCCCCTGCGCCTCTCCAGCGCCCCCGGCCCCGCCGGGGAGCGACCCCCGCCTCCGGGGTCTTACAGCCCCCCCCCCCTCCCCCGACTTTGGAACAGGACCCGACCCGCCACCGGTGCCTGGAAGAGTTTCAGGGCCGTTCAGAGCACCGTTATGTTTCTACTTAGTGCAGCGTGGTGGGGTGCGCCCGTAGGCCCCCCCGGCTCGGGGTGCACGGCCAGCGAGTGTTTTCCTTTCAAACCTACGTGCGGCCGAGCGATGTCTTGGGGGTCTGGTTAAGTTCTTTACCACGCACGGGAGCGAGCAATCGCTCGCAGCCTTTTGGAAGGAGAAAAGAAAAAACCAAAGAAAAACAAAAACAACCAAAAAACCCCAAGCCCAAACCAGCCTCTCTTTGTGTACTTGCGTGGAAATGGCAAAGAAAGAAAGAAAATCGCGTTACCTGCAGTCGACGTAATTGTAAGTCCAAAGAGGAACAATAAACCCAGCTCCATTAAACCCAAATTGCACGCGTGGTAACTGCAGGCAAAGGTGAACTGCCGGGGCGATGAACCGCTCCAGGAGGAACCACTTCAGGTTGGAGCAGGGAACGTCAGTTCCCCCACGGAGGTGCGATTAGTGCTTCTCCCTCGCAGTCATTTTCTTCCAGTACAGCCTTTAGTCCTGAAGGGGAGCGTGTTGTCAAAAGCGGGGAAGATCCATCGCTTGGCTTTTCCCACACACACCTCCCACCCCACCCCCAAATCCGATCAGAAACCGGAGCTGCCGTTTCCCAGCCGCAGACGCCTCCCACTGCGGCGGGGGCCGGGGGCGGGCACGGGCCGCGCTCCCCGCCCCGGCCCGACCCCCGCTCCCCACCCCGGCAGGTAAAAGGCCAGGATCGAGCAGCTCGTCCTCCCCGGGAACCGAAGGCTTTTCGTACTGCCAAGGCTGGTCTCGGCTCATCACTTTTTAAGTGACCCGACTCTGTTGTTCCACGCGTAATTCCAGGAGGACGGAGGAGCGCCCGTGCCGTTAAAAGGCGAAGTTTTGATGCAGAGCTACGGGCTACAGATTGGGCTTTTTTTTTTTTTCTCTGTGATTCTGCCAGTGATTTCCCAGGTGAAATTAAGCCAGCAATTTAGTAACACTTTGTTTTTGCCCATTTCATTATGAAGCCTCTTTGCGGACAAACCCACCTAGAGTGCAAAACTGAAGGTAAAAGGGGATTTCATACTGTGTGAAATACCTAGAAAAACACTCTCACGTGTGGCCCCAATTGTTGTCATGATATCAGCTATTAAGTGATAATAGGTGTTTAAGGGTTAAGGAAATTTGCTATATCTTTTCTTACAGTAGGACATGTAATATATCCTGTTACAGGAAACATATGTCTCAGGTAGCGCATGGAGAAAGGTTAGCAAATTTAATTGCAGAGATTTTAAACCCGAACACGATGTTGTATTTAAGAATGTTTCGGTACTAACAGAAGGAGCTGCAGCCAAAACTGCTTTTATGTATCCTGCCAGTTTGACGTATTCACCAAAATCTGTTTTGGGAGTAGGAAAACCAGTTGCAGGATCACTCAGGTTGTGTTACCCGAAGGAGGAATGCTGTTCTCTGCTGCATTGCATTCTTCTCTGGCCCTGCCCCCGATTCCAGTTTCTGCTGGGGACTATTCAGTAACAACACTTACTCCCCCCCCAAAAAAAACCCAACTCATTAAGATGTCATGTTTTGTCAGTTTGTCAAACCTTGCCTTTTGTCAGTTTCTGAAGATTGAGGGTTTTGTGGGAGAACTTTAGTTGGCCATATTCTCAGCTAGTAACAAAAGCATGATGGTCATCAAAGACAGGGTAATAACTAGAAAGCTCCTTTTTCTCAAGCTTTGCTGAGACCACAGCTCTCTGTGGAAACTTAAATTGCTTTTGTTTAGCACAGTTTGTGCAAATGACAAGACTTTGCAACACAGGATTGAAACGTCAGAAGCATTAATCACACCTTATCTCCGTAACCCAGTTAGAAAAGAGAAGATTTTTGGTAAATTTCTGAGGTTTGTACCCACTTCAGTGAGTACAGTTTATGAGGACATTGAGGTTGTATTTACAACATTCAAGTACTGGAACAGAACTGTGGAAGTACCTTGTTGATTTTAGTTCTGCTAATTTTTGTTTCGCTGCAGTCGCTAGTGTTCTCTTAACTAATACGGTGGGGGGAAATAGATCCCATGGGAATTACTGATCTTAGCATTATACTGAGGTTCATGCTTGATCAAGGAAATTAAGTGCTTGCTTACCTTTAAGGATGAGTAACTGCAGTGACCTGAATGTTTATATAGTTTGCTTTGCAGGATTGTGGGTGGTGTGTATTATAGCCATGCTCTCCAAGCATCAGCAGAGTTACAGTTAGGCTTCACAGCAGTATAGCTGCTGCTATTTTGAAAAATATTGTGACAGAACGTCTCTGGCAAATGTTTTTGAAGTTGTTTCCATTTCTTGTATAAATAAAAAAAGTAATTGCCTGAAATCAGGAAGTTCTAGATATCGTACTGTGATACTGTTGGATACAGGATTGATTTTAACAAATGCTTACGATTGCATTTTAACTTATAAGAAAGGGAAAGAATTGAAAGAACTCTTCACTGCAGTGAGTAGGAAACACTGGTTGTATGTTGCTGTTTTGGTAAGTAACAATAAAATGAGTCCAAATTCTGGTTTATTGATTTAATTTTCTTCATTTCAAAATTTTTTTAATAATGATGTGTAATTATCAGAATAACAAAAAGCTTTAAATGAGTGATATACAGCTGTATCATAGGTATAGAATTGTGAAAAAAAGGGTCATGTACTGTGTTGTGAATTGATTTAGCTACATATCCCTAAAAAAAATTGTTCTGGTCTTTAAAATGATATTTTGAAGGCCTCTTCTGCATTGCTGTACTTTTTCCTCCATATGCAGTTTAATCTCTGAAAAGCCAGTGGAGGCCATATCAGCACTGAGACTGAGTGCTGTGTAAACAAAAGAAGTAATAAAATATATCCTGAAATTAGCTATCAGGGTTCAGAAATTAAGAAGGGCAAGGTTTTGGTCACGTGACCTCATGCAGCCTTTAAAGGAAGATAAGACGTAGGCTCTGTAGGAAGAAAGAGACTCTCATCAAAGGAATTAATACTTTTGGACATTGTAGGCCTGGTTTTCACTTACATTGATTATCGAGTTCTTTGTGTCAGATATTACCTAATCACTTGAGAGCTTTTTATTTAACACATATAGCAGTGACAAAACAAGAATACTGATTACGCGAATAGCAAGAAAGAAATTTTGACAATCCATGGTCCGTTCTGAGTTGGGGTAGTAGCGAATGATGTCTGGATATCAGCGTCAGTAATATTTACATGTCATGCAAAACGGTTTTGTAAACCTGTAGCAACTACTGAGGGAGCTGACATAGACTGGAAGCCAAGTGATGCAATTCATACTGTTTTTTCCTTTAAAATCGTTTTAACTTTGTCGGTTCCTTTTTTCTGTTTCAGGATCTTTACAGTGGATGGGTACTTTGCAAAAATCTTGGAAGCCCTGGACAGAAATGCGTGGAGTTAATCCTTCTCTTTATACCTTCTAATCTTCCCACCTCCAAAATACTTCTCCTTGCCCTTGTGCAGGAGCAGCACAGCGGAGCTGCAGGAGCCAGCTACGCGCTCTCCACACAATGGGAATTCCCCCGGTGCTAGGACACTTCCTCATTCCTAGGGCCACCCAAGCAGCTTAAGGAAGACAATCAGCAGATCTACCCTGTTGCTGGGTGTAAATATTGTATATTTGAGAACTACTAATTGACTGAAGGGAGAATATATCTTGGAGATGAGGTCAAGGCTGAAGGAGTCCTGGAATGCTGAGCAGCTGAAACAGATGATGTTAAGAAAAGTAAGCACGGATTCCAGATTTTATATTTGAAAACCCTGGACTGCTCTTTCAATTAGGAACATAATCTTGGTTTTGTTTAGTACTTCTCTGCCCCTTGTATCCCGATTTTATAAATACACTCATGTGATTGCGAAGCAATCAGAGACCCTAGCGGTAATTCCACAGCATTTAACCTTCATCATACAGGTGACTACACAAAATGGTTATGCATTATAAAGAAGTTCCAGATGTGTTTAAATAAAGTTGGTTACTGAAAGAAACCACTTAAAAAGCCTGCCTTCTAGGATGTATTTACACTAGTAATAAAGCCTGTGTTTAAAAGGTATGGTAGGGTTTCACAGAATCACAGAATCACAGAATCACAGAATGTTAAAGGTTGGAAGGGACCTCAAAGATCATCTAGTCCAACCCCCCTGCCAGAGCAGGATCACCTACACTAGAGCGCACAGGAACGCGTCCAGGCGGGTTTTGAATGTCTCAAGAGATGGAGATTCCACAACTTCCCTAGGCAGCCTGTTCCAGTGCTCAGTCACCCTCACAGTGAAAAAGTTTTTCCTCATATTTTTCTGGAACCTCCTGTGTTCCAGCTTCCACCCATTGCCCCTTGTCCTGTCAGTGGACGCCGCTGAAAAGAGCCTGGCTCCATCCTCCTGACATTCCCCCTTGACATATTTATAAACATTGATGAGGTCACCCCTCAGCCTCCTCTTCTCCAAGCTAAAGAGATCCAGCTCCTTCAGCCTTTCCTCATAAGGGAGATGCTCCACTCCCTTCACCATCTTTGTGGCTCTACGCTGGACTCTCTCAAGCAGCTCCCTGTCCTTCTTGAACTGAGGGGCCCAGAACTGGACACAATATTCCAGATGCGGCCTCACCAGGGCAGAGTAGAGGGGCAGGAGGACCTCTCTTGACCTACTTGCTACTCCCCTTCTAATACACCCCAGGATGCCATTGGCCTTCTTGGCCACGAGGGCACACTGCTGGCTCATGGTCATCCTGCTGTCCACTAGAACCCCCAGGTCCCTTTCCCCTGCACTGCTCTCCAGCAGGGCAGTCCCCAACCTATATTGGCACATGGGGTTATTTTTTCCCAAGTGCAAAACTCTACACTTGCCCTTATTAAACTTCATCAGATTTCTCCCCGCCCAGCCCTCCAGCCTGTCCAGGTCTCTCTGAATGGCTGCACAGCCTTCTGGTGTGTCAACCACTCCCCCCAACTTCGTATCATCAGCAAACTTGCTGACAACATTCTCTAATCCCTCATCCAGATCGTTGATGAATATATTAAACAGCACCGGCCCAAGCACTGACTCCTGAGGGACCCCACTAGACACAGGCATCCAGCCAGACTCGGCCCCATTGACCACAACCCTCTGGCTTCTTCCCTTCAACCAGTTCTCGACCCACCTCACTACTTGGTCATCCAGACCACACTTCCTCAGTTTACCTATGAGGATGCTGTGGGAGACGGTGTCAAAGGCCTTGCTGATGTCCAGGTAGACCACGTCCACTGCATGGCCACCATCCATCCACCTAGTTATGTCTTCGTAAAAGGCTATCAGGTTGGTCAAACATGACTTCCCCTTGGCAAAGCCATGCTGACTGCCCCTAATAACCTTCTTATCCTTGATATGCCTAGAGACAGTGTCAAGGATAAGATGTTCCATCACCTTTCCAGGGATGGAGGTGAGGCTGACCGGTCTGTAGTTACTCGGGTCATCCTTCCTGCCCTTCTTATAGACTGGAGTGACATTCGCTTTCCTCCAGTCTTCAGGCACCTCACCTGTTACCCACGACTTACCAAAGATGATGGAGAGTGGCCTAGCAATGACTCCCGCCAGCTCCCTCAGCACCCACGGGTGCATCCCATCAGGGCCCATGGATTTATGAATGTCCAAGTGTTCAAACTGATCCTTAACCCACTCCTCATCAATCAGGGCAGACTCCTCCTTTGTCATGACTTCCTCTGGGACCTTAGGGGACTGAGGCTCCTGAGGACGGTCTCCAACAGTGTAGACAGAGGCAAAGAAGGCATTCAGCAACTCTGCCTTCTTTCTGTCCTCTGTCTCCAGGGCACCCACCTCATTCAACAGAGGGCCTACATTGCCTCTAGTGTTAGTTTTGTCAGCAATGTATTTGAAGAAGCCCTTTCTGTTGTCTTTGACCTCCCTTGCAAGTTTTAACTCCAAGGAGGCCTTAGCTTTTCTGATTGCCTCCCTGCACTCCCTGACAGCTGCCCTGTACTCCACCCAAGTGGTCAGCCCTTCCTTCCACAATTTAAACACCCTCCCCTTCCACCTGAGTCTGCCCAGCAGATCCCTGGTTAACCAAGCAGGTCTCCTGGATCTCTTTCTTGATTTCCTACCTGATGGGATGCACTGATCCTGAGCTTCAAAGAAGTGGTCTTTGAATGCCAACCAACTGTCTTGGGCCCCTTTACCTTTCAGCTCCCTGTCCCACGGGGTATCCCCCAGTAATTGCTTGAAGAGGCCAAAGTTGGCCCTTCTGAAGTCCAGTTCTGAAGTTTCAGCAGCAGTTGAGAATTTTTTGGCACTGGTATCTATTCTTACAGCTTCACAGCAGGCCTAGAGGAAAGCCTCATCCATACAGATATGATACTAAGCAAAGACAAGTAACTGTTTATTACATTTATAAATTATTAGTATCTCTTTTCCCACTCTTGCTTCCTTCTTAATCACAATGTTCTTTAGTGTTGCTGTGAAAGAAAAGGCCATATTAAGCTGCACACACTATGTATTTAGTAGCACGTGCTGCATCACTCTCACAAAGCAAGTAACTTAATGGATGGTAGCTGATGTTTGAAAAAAAATATGCTGAAATCAATAGCTTCTCAAGAAAAGCTTGTCTTTTGATTATTATTTGTTACTTTTTGCTTCTGTTCTATAGCCAGAAAGATGAAGTTAATCTTGTCTCCCCTCCTGTTACAGACAGCCCTATTCAGAAGCCTTTGATGTCAATGCAAAGAATCCCATTTCCAGTGGCCTTTGAACCAGATGTAGTAAAAGGGCAACTGAGCATTTTGTAGGGGTTGCAATTGGGTAACTTGCTTCAAGGAGGAGAGTTCTGTTACCTATATCTATTTTCCTATTATTTTTAGTATTTAAATGCCGTTAAAAGTAATGTAGCTACTTGGTAAGCAGTGAAGAGGACAGATGGCTTTGCTCTGACCATATCACAATTTATTTAGATAAAAGCAAAGAAAAGAAGGAACTCTATGGCTGTTTTTCAGCCTTCATAGCAGTAGAGCAATAGCACACAAATTTAATGATTCCTGCTTGTTTCAGCTATTGTGAAATTTAGGAAGGAGTTTGCATAAGATAACGTATCCTGCTGTTGTAATATATTGGAGACAGGGCTCAGATCTCTGGATAAGGAATGCTGGAAAAATCCTAAGTGTTATTAGCACTACACACTACTCTCCCCAGGAGCTGAACCTGACCTCACTTCCTGGATCCAAACAATCTCCGTCTGTGTGAAAATAACAGGATTTTAGAGGAAGAGCGTTTTCCATAATTATTACATGAAAACAGTTCTTTTCCTCAACACTCATTTGAGTTTGGGCATGTTACTGAACAAAGAGAATTCCATATCAAAATATGATCAATCTGAACACTTCTTGTGTCTGTAAAGAACAGACAGAGAGCTGCCAGCAAATAAGAAGCTAGGGGTGGAAAAGTGAGGTGGCTGTCTTACCAAAAGAACTTAGCACGCTTAAAAATTAGTAAGACAGAGAAGCAGACCACTTGGGAGGAACAGCTTGTTTCTGGGCATGCACTGGCAGGAGGAAGAAAACAGAAGTACCGGAACAAATCAGTTTGGGCAGGACCCAGTCTGGAGGGTGATCAGAAGAGGGAGGCAGTGGTGTGCATGTATAAGGATTTGGGTACTGGCCTGGTTTTCAACCTTCAGCAGCCTGGTGGGAAACTCGTGGTCAGTTGTTTGTAGTATCATAGACTGGGGAAGTCTGTAGCCTTGGGAGGAAAGGGAGATGTAAAGATAAACTGGAGAAAGGTGGCTAGAGAGACTAGGTTATGTCCTAAAGACTATGGCTAAAACTCAAGCTGTTATAGAAAAAGTGAAATTCATGTACTTCTCTGACAGCACTTTCTTGAGCACTCCACTTCTTGGCGTGTACTGACTGAGCTGAAGCCTGCCTGGATGCCTTTGAAGAGGGCATTTTTTGCATTTACTGGAAAGCCAAAGGACCAGAAACCCTGGATCAGCTGTCCTGTCTGGAGCAGAATCTGCAAGGAGGGAGACACTGGGCTGCTGGAGAGGTGAGTGTCTGCCGTTGCCATTGCTGTGCTCTGATGGCCTGGATGGCGCAGCACCATGAAGTGTGCTGGGGCGTTGTGATGCTGCTGCTTTTTACGGCTGCCTTTGTCCAGAGACACAGCAGCTTGGGTGGAATAAAAGCCTAAAGCTTGTATTGCAAATTATGTGGTTTGTGCAGCCCTTCTGGCTGTGAAGGGAGCTATACAGCATCTGCTGGATTTTAATTAAGAGCACGGATTCTGCCAAAATGGTTGACTTCTTTGTGTCGTGACCATTCCTGTTTGCCTAGTTAAGCAGTTTGGGGGCTTTTTTTCGTAGTGCAGCTTTGTGATGTGACATGCAAATGATTGCAGGAGTTTTAAAAAAACCCTGTGTTTCACCACTGGTACGCAGGACCATCTTTTTACAAATCTGTAGATGAGATGGGTGTCTTCTAACAGCCAATCATGCTACATAACAAGGGCATCTGTAACAAAGCTTAATAAAATGTGCAGTAGCAAAAAATACGCACATTGAGAAGAAAAACCTACTTTATTTTTTATCATGTGCCCAGGTGGACAAGAACTGTTAATGTTCATTCAGCAGTCAGGATACTGTGTGATAACAATGTATTCACCTATATGAAAACCAAACAGGCTGCTCCTAACTACCTTTATTCTGTGATAAATATCCTCTTCAAATTTGTACTTTGCAACGTTAGCAAGAGTTAAATGTTTCTGGTGCTGCCCTGTAGGATAGCATAAACAAAAGTTCTGCTGCAGTTACTGGCTGCTAATGAAGTTATTGTCTCCTTATTGCAGCTTTTTGGTAAATCCAATTTTAAAGACAAGCACAGGTCTGACCATTTCAGGATCCACAGCTGAGACTCATCAGTCTAGCAACAACCCTGACATCATGTTTGAATATATAACCTTTCCTCTCCCCAAGTAACTTATCTCTCACTAAGAAAAGACTTTCAGAGAGAAATAAACAAGTGTCTGCCTGTATGAAGTAGTAAAGGGAAAATAAAATGAAAAATGAACCTGTATTATTTAAACAGTGTGACATGACAAACTGCAAGTGCTGCTCACACCTAGCCCTCTGAGAGCAGCTCTCTTTGTTGATAAGCTTTGATTGAACCTGAACCTTTAGTTACTGAGCCTAGCTTTGGAATATGTTACATTTTGCAATGGCATGATATTATGATCCTCCACATTTTCTTAAGACCATTTGTTGGGACAAAGTCACACAAATACCTGAACACAAAGACAAGGCCAAGTTGGGCACCAGTGTTGTGAGTGACCTGACTCGCACTCCTCTGGAAGGATTCTCTTCTGATGCAGAGGCTGAGTAGGTTAAATCATTCTAATATTTAGAAAGACTGTGCACATGGGGCTTGGGGGCCTGTAGCATGAAATCTGGGGTAACAACTGCAGACCACCTGGGCAGGTTGCACGGCCTAGGGCTGGTGTGGGTTTAACTAAATGACGTTAAGCATTGCCAAAGTTTATATGCTATGCTCTAACCCTTTCTGCAGCATATATAGGGGGCACCGCTATTCTTTTGCATTCTAAAAATCCATTTATGTGTGTGTTACCGGCCCAGCATATCTTATGGCAAAGAGATAATTGCCATTCAGATCCAAATTACCAGGTCATTTTTCAGCTGGAGATGCTGTTGGTAAATAACAGATGGCGTGGATATCCAAGGTAGTCATAATTTAAAAATTCGTGTCTGTGGTTATGTTACATGTAGTCTGATTTGTTGGAAGAACGAGAGTTGGAAGCATCCTTCTTGAGCGTTTAAAAGAAACAGCTCTTTCCAGAAGAGGCAGAAGTCTGCAAAATTAAACACAGAGTTACAGGGTGAACATAAGCCTGATTATGGAGATTCTTAATCTATTTAACTCTTCTCATGGACATGATTGTCCTTATTATAGACGGTCTCAACTTCACATTCAGTTTAGTAACATAAGCCTGGGAATAACAGCAGTGTAATACTTTAGACATGGCAGGAGTTCTCTGCATTTTGTACATTTAAGTATATATATATATATTATCTTCT